>CM057351.1:255836490-260636490 GCA_030015575.1 Agapanthus africanus | reverse complement strand
GAGTCCATCTTCATCGTGTATGAGATGGGAGCTGAGTTCATCTTTAGAGACATCTTTGAGAAGTGATTGCTTGAAAACCTGCATGAAAAAGCATTATTTTAGTATAAATATAGACATGTATATTGATTGAGTTCGCATGAACGTTTAACCCGAAATATGGGAGGAGAGACCCACCGGGCGTGCCAGGATCTGTAGGGTGTTTTTCGTTACCCCATTGAGATGGGAATACGCGCGCGCTTGTCAGGCGCATTATAGATTCCCCCTACCTAGGGTAGGCTGGGGTTTATTGATTGTGGGGATCCGAATCTCCAGCAGCCGCGGACTAAACTGCTGTTAATTACCCCTCACCTTTGGAGCGAGGGAACCTCCGATTGATGGGTTAAACTGGTCATGCGAACTCAACGTGCAGTGTGCATGTGATGTGTTTTGAAAGGGGGTTTTGGATATGTCGGGAGCCACGCAGAGTTTTTACGGGGGTCCCGCTATCCAGATAGCGGGCTGGGGGTCAAGGGGGCTAGCAGCCCCCTTGCGGGGTGCGGGGCAGCGCCTCGTTGGAAAAGGGCATCCAAGGGATGCGTGGGGCCAGCACCTTAAGCGCTGTGCGCTTAGGTGCTGTGCGCTTAGGCGCAAGCGCGCCATGTGTCGACACGTGGGCGCTTTGCGCTGGAGCGCTGGAGCGCAAGCGCGCCATGTGTCGGCACGTGGGCGCCTTGCGCTCGAGCGCTGTGCGCTTGAGTTCAAGCGCGCTTGAGCGCAAGCGCGCCACGTGGGAGCCTTGCGCTCGAGCGCGTTGGGCGCTCGAGCGCAAGTGCGCCACGTGTCGGCACATGGGCGCCTTGCGCTTGAGCACGTTGGGCGCTGTGCGAGAAAAACGAGCTTTTAGTCCCAGAACCAGAAGCTATGCTTTAGAAAGGAAATATTATATATATATATATATATATATGTAAATATATAGAGTTAAACTCCTATGATGTTTTGATTGATAAAAGGGTTTCTCCTTCTTCCTTCTCTGTTGGCTGGATCTTGATGATCAAGAGATGTGAGATATAAAAATCTCTCCTTTCTGAGATCTAATGGTAGATCGAAGTTCCCCTTTGTGGATTTTGCGGTAATAGACTTCTTAGTTTTTGAAAAGAAAGAGTAAAACTCTTGATTTAATTCAAAAGAAATGAGAAGGTTTAGAACCTTGGAGAAGGAGCAGGAGGCACAAAAGAACCCTAGTTTTTGGGGGAATGAAAAGTCTTCTCTTTTTTATTCATCATTTTGCCTTATATAGGCTTACATATTTACATATAACCCCTTGGGCTTTACAAAATGATATTTTACCTATCCCATGGCTCATGTGCCATTTCATTTTTGCACATAAGCCACGGGCTTACAAAATATTGGCTTTATGCCCATCTTGCATACATTCATGTATAAAAAATTACATAAAAATTTATTTATTACATGATTTTGTTGTTGGCATGGCGGAAGGCCGGACGCTTCGTGTTCGGGCTCGACTAGGGCTTTGGCCCACTTGCTTAGGCTTGGGCCCACCTGGCTTGGGGTTGACTTTGACTTTGACTTGGTCAATCGGGGTGCAAATTTTGACTTCAACAATCATAACATCATATTTCCGCATGGGGGCTATTCATTTCGCGACAATCTAACACATTCCAACAATGCTATATATCATCATATATCAATAACAATCACAATAACAAATGTGCAATCTCGTCTAATTGATCACATAGAAATTAGGCGACGTTTACCAACGCATATCCTTATTTTATCCGTGTTCTAGCGGACTAAATCAAACATTTTGATTTAGTCGATTCGAACCATGACATTACAATTCATAAATCGCGAGATCCATAACTTGAAATTCAAAAAACTGAATTTCAAGTTCATCCTGGCAACGAAAACCCCCTCATTTTTGCAAGAAAATGATCCTCCATAACCCTGTTCCCCCAATATTTAAACCTAATAATGTTAGTGTATATGCCCTAGAGGCCATTACTGTATCATACGAGTATGTATATTACTTGATGGAAGCTTGGGATATTCACAGTTGTACAGACAATCTTGCTCGATATAGTAGTATGCTACTTGGTTTGTTTCTGCTTTAATGTGTACATGTGTGTTTCCTTTTTATATCACCTATACGCATTAGTAGAGCCCTTAGGATCTTTACTTGATTACCGGCGTTGTGATGGCGATCACACTCATGGGGGCTGGGTAATCCACAAGCACATCCTTATACACGTCCCTAGTCGTAGGATTATCGAGACAGGGCATCGATACTCCGGAGTAGACTAGCGTATGCGCTTCTCATCCCAGCAAGGGAGACGGTCTGTCCCACAGCCGTCAGTACGTCGTACTTGAGATAGTATGCGGGTGCTCGTTAGGTTACGAGTACACTGGACAGGACTCGTCGGGAACTGATGGTTGGTATTATACCTATCGTCAGTTATCAGTTCCCAGGTGACATGAGTACAGCTTAGTCCGCTGACTTGACACTGTCACTTCGCCTCGAGTGTGTTCCCACTATTCTTTGATTACTACCCTACCACGGCTCTACTGAGTCGTGCAAACAGGTAGTAGTTGGGAGCAGTCCCGAAGCACTTGGTGGCAGTGACGGTTAGACAGGATTTGTCTCTCCCGGTATTGGGGGTTGACATCGCGCTGTGTCTAGGAGAGCCATTACACGAGTAGTCCCTGGCCAGGGCAAGCGAGATATGCTGGTAGGTTTCCAGTGTTATCTCAGGATGTTCTGGGCTTCACTCCGACACGACTTGTACCGCTATTAGGGGACCGACATTTACCACCCCTTAGGCCCGCCATGCGATGTATCAGACGAACAGACCGGACTGTACGGAGATTGTCACATACAGGCTCAGTAGGAGTTTGGATGGGTTTACCTCATCGGCCTTCTTATCGACATCTGCCTGGGGACCGTTACGTACGGCTAGTGCCGCTTGCGGTCTGTGGTTAAACCCACTGCCAGCGTAGTGTCGAGTCTTTAGAGTCCCACACAGAGAGTTTCCCTGCACTGAGCGAAAAGTGTAGAGGCCGTATGGTTTTACGGCAGGGCCGCGATCACTTACGTACACGTGTGTGCGTATGGTGTTCGGGCAGGCAGTACTAGTGGGCTTTGGTTTAAGCCGGATCCTTGTATTGTACGGATGGATTTGTTTTGTCTTCTGCGCATCCGCATTCTATGGAATGCGGATGCAGGTGTGTATGCACAGTTTTCCGGAGCGATGAAGGAGGAGATGCTTCATCAGGGTTTTGGCAGTTGGTTCGGCCAAAACCGTTATGTGGCAGGCTCATTAGGGTTTTGACAGTTGATTCGGTCAAAACCATTTTGAGGCGGACTCATTAGGGTTTTGACAGTTCGTTTTGGTCAAAACCATTATGAGCCGCGGACATCATTTACTAATCCTTTTAGTGATAATTTTATGATGGCTAATTGCATTGACCATTTGACCCAGTTGACCTCTCTTGACTTTGTTGACCGGTTGACCGTGTTGACCATTGACTTTCAAGAGGGATCTATACACTTCTTTTCTTTTTCTTTTTCTATTTTTATCATGATAATGGTCATTTCAATGTAGCCATCAAACTTTATCTTGAAGGGATTAGCAATGGTGTTGTTTTTGCATTATTGCAACCATGGTTACTTTTCTTTAGTTCATAATTTCTTTCTCATTCTCTCTCTTGCCTTTTCAAGTGAGAAGAAAAAGAAATGAACCATGGTTGCTAGCTCCTCCTTCTTCTTCCTCCTCTTGATTCATCTTTTGATCTCATGTGTTGAGAGATAAAGATCCCACAAAGACAAAACCATCCCTTTATCACTTCTACACAACCTAGGGCTTCTAGATTAGCAATCTCTTTGCCCTAGTTACCTCGTCTCGAGGTGGAGCTCGGTGTACATCTCTCGGGTGGATCGTCTTAGACTCTAGGAGGCCGCGGAGGTGACCAAAGTCCGGATCAACCATCGGAGCAAGCAAAGAGAAGAACAACAAGAAGAGAAGGAGTTCAAGTTGAGGTATAACCCCTAACCGAGTAGATAAATCTCTAGTTAGGATACTAGTGTGTTGTTTAGTAAAGATCCGGCTTTTACGGTCCATGTTACCAAGTCCAGAAAAATTTTTGTTTTACCGTTTCCGCAACCCTGAAAGTACCGGGAGAGTTAACGTGGACCTAACAGTGGTATCAGAGCCTAACTAAACACACCCTAGCATGTTAGCAAAGTGTTTAGAATTTCGACCGGATGAAAAACCGCAAAACACCCCGGATATTTCAAGTTTCTGCCGATTTTTTTTCTGTTCAAAAATTAATAAATCATGCACTAAAAATCAGCTCAGGCTTTTTAGAGAACACTGGAGAAAAACGACACCCTAACTCGGTTAAAGCGCCGCGGAACCGCGGCATAAACTTGCTTATGCCGCGGAACCGCGGCCGATTCAACTCGGTTGGGGTTCTGGTTTCCTGCAGTGTTCTCATTTGGGTATTTTGGGATTTTTGGAATATGACTTTTCTGCCCAGATTTTCCAGAAAGCAAAATTTGTTTTTGGGGCTCAAAAATCCGTATTTTTGGTCGATGTTCTGTAGACTTTGGCTAATGGTTATATCTGTAATGTTATATGTGTATTGAACGTCTACTAATCACTATACGTCGATTAGTGGGGGTTATACATATCTGTGATCTGTGTTGTTCTTGGTATGTGTATATGAACTCGTTGGATTGTCGCGGATGAATAGCCGGGATGGATGTGAGATGAGAGTTTCTTTTTCATTCATTCATGTAATAAATTTGTAAATTGATGTAATATTATTTGTATGGCCGCACAACCGGGTCGGGGTTGTAGCCGTCATTGTATAATTCCTTTTACTTTTTTTGCTCCTAGGATAGACCCATGGAGGGGGTGCACAAACTACCGGGTATCTCGAAGTGCCGAGTGGCCTACTCACGGCATTGAGGGAGGTTGCTTCGCTTCGGGTACTTGGCGGGTAGTTTGCCGCACCCGTATAGTTCTTGGGTGGGGTATTGGTTATTCATCGCGACCGTGTAATCCGCTTTTCGTTGCAGGCTCGAACGAATCGCGAGTTCCTAGTATATCCAAAGTGTTCATCTGTGATCTGGATTGGCTATCATTGCTATATATCTATATATAATAACTATTTAGGCGTTGCTTATGTTTTTCAGCCGCGCTAGCCCAGCCCCCGCTCTGTCGTTAGTTAAGTAACCTAACGGGTGATGACGGGACCCCGTGGCGAATGCGAATGGCATAAGCGTACGTCATATTTTGGTTGTTTTCTGCAATGGTAGGATTTAAATGATGGGACGCATTAAAAGAACTAATGCAAGAAAATAAACCTAAAAGACGTTGTTGGAACAAGTTTTTCAAAAAGCTGTTATTACAAGAACGTTCATTTTTGTTTTGCATGCGGTATTCGGTTATGAATGCCCAGCACCTCAGTCGACGAGGCAAGGGCCGAGATCCCTTCATCGGGAGTGACCCCTTAGACAAAAGTTTCCGTCAGGGTAATAACTTCACTATAGTCGATTATTCTTGCTTTGCATCGAGGTATTCAATTTGGAATATCGTGCACCACATTCGACGAGGAAAGAGCCGAGATCCCTTCACAGGGAGTGACCTCTTTAGCAAAAGTTTTCGCCACTATATTTTCAAAAAGATTACCAGGTTCCTTCAACGATATCAAGTTCATTACGTTAACGGGTTTTTCGCCAAAAACCCAGCCGTAGCCCTCCGTCATTTCTTACAAGTAACACTTAGTATTCGTGCTGCGTTTGTTGACTCCGTCAAGGCGTAGTGTACGGTAGCTAAGTGCTGCTTGTTTGTATCGGTATATGGGATTGATTAGGACAGTCGTATAACCTTGTTGACTCCGTCAAGGGTTATGCGGGTGGGTTTAATGCAATCCAGATAATGACAGGTTGAACTTGAATAGGACACTTTGATTTGTTGACTCCGTCAAGATCACTTGGGTCCTAGGGGAAAAAACCACATCGGGAGTTTCAAAAGTACTGAAACTTGCAGATTTAGCATACCTTCTGGAGTGTGGTGACTAGAGTGGATTCCATCTAGGTCATCACACAGTGATAGTTGGATCCCGATCCCGCTGATGAGTTGGATTACTCTCGGGAGATTATTTTACTTAACAATCAATGCTATAAACCTAGTAGGTGTCTACAAAGGTGTTAGCGGGGTTACGCCCCCAGGGAAAAGAGGTTCTTAAATTAAGGAACTTCGCGAAAGCGTTGGAAAACCTCCCTCGAAGTACTGACACTAGCCTGGCTGAAAGGTTAAGCAAGTATTGTAACGTGAATTAAATCCCGGCTAGTTCTTCTTTTAAAAGGTTTTAAGAAAGAATTTTAGGAAATAGTGGGAGACATCCTGGTTAGATAAATTAATAAACCAATCTAATCTTGCAAGAGCGCACGCTGAGTGTTTCTTTTCTCTCTCTCCAGGTAGCAACCTTTTCACGCCCTATCAAGATAATAAAATGTATCGCTTGACCGATCTGAATTCTTATTCGGGGCTGAGGAACGTTGGTTCAGCTCTAACTTGTGACAATAATCATAAGTATGAGCAAGGGAAAGGGGATTGTATGGATTCCCAGGATATCCAGTTGAAGAAGAAGCATGGCTTTGCATCTACTTCAGGTGTTCTTGTAATTGAGAACTGTTTTACGGTCAGTCCTACCTCCTGGGTACTTGATACCGGATCAGGATCTCATATCTGTAATTTATTGCAGGGACTGAGAAAAAGTAAGAAAGTTGCACCGGGTGATATGTCGCTCAGAGTAGCGAACCGAGCACAAGTTAATGAGGCAGCCGTCGGTGAATATCACCTAGTATTGCCAAATGGCAAGACTATGATTTTGAAAGATTGCTACTATGTACCCTCCATGGTTTGCAACATCATATCAGTTTCTTTACTCGATAAAGATGGATATAACTTTGTTCTTGATAGAAATATCATGAACATTTACCTTCATAAGGTACTGGTTGCAGAGGGTACACTGTGTAATGGTATCTACGTTCTAAATCAGAATACAGTTCTCAATATACATAACACACGCAAGAGGAAGAATTCAGATACGAATGAATCCTACTTGTGGCATTTTAGACTTGGTCATATCGGAGAGAAAAGACTGAGTAAGTTGCATAAAGATGGACTCTTGAATGCGTTCGAGTTTTCATCTTATGAAACTTGTCAGTCCTGTCTCAAAGGGAAGATGACCAAATCTCCATTTACCGGACATGGAGAAAGAGCAGTAGAGCTCTTGGGACTCATACACAGTGATGTATGTGGTCCGATGTCTACACATGCAAGGGGTGGGTTCTCCTACTTCTTCACATTCACTGACGATCTCTCCAGGTGTCACGACCCGAAAGAGCACGTGACTGGCCCTTGAACCATATGAAGTCTATAGGCCCCCATCTGATCCAAGTAAGCCAAAAGCCCAGCAATCTAAAACCATTTAAAGAGTAAATAAGGAAAACTGTTTTTGACAAGTAAGGAAATCATGTTTGGAAATCAAAGTTTTTAAATAACTAAGCCGAATATGCATTTTTTTAAAATGTGTAACCTTTCCTGAAAATTTCGGCAGAGTTTCCTTTGTAAAAACTGGCCCCGAACGGGGTACAACAAGAATAATATATATGAAATGATAAAAGGCATCCCCAAGCGGGAGCTAGCTCTTCGTCCATCGACGGTCACAACCACGCAAGCAATAATAATATACAACGCCAAAGGGCGAGGATCAAAACCCAAAAAAAAAAGAAACTCAAAACAGCCAGAAAACCGTAATACTACTAGCGCGACTCTAAGGTCGAAATAAAACAACACTGTTTTCTAAGTCTGAAACAATATACAAGTTTTGGTTGACGAAAATTCTAGATACAATAAATGATACATGAACAATGGCGGTTCTGATACAAAAGAACCCACCTATCCAAGCAAGTCACCCATAAGGAAGCAGTGTGCCAGAAATGCCGCTATGGAATCTGTACGGCAAAAACCTGCAAGGACTGGGGCACAACGGGGGTGAGTTGCCAACTCGTGAATAGAAAATATCTACAAGCAGAGATCGAATGCATGACCTATCCTAGGTCAATACGATCAGATATAAAATAAACCTCAATATGAATAAAGCTGAAGCATGCTAAACTGGCAATGTAATCTCTACATGAGTGTAATGCCAAGTGCTCGTGCTAGTGCCTCAGGTAATAGCATGTCATGAATATGAGGTATGATCAATGTAATCAAATCTGCACACACATGGATCCCGTCCACTCGTCACCCAATGACAATAACCATCATGCAAGTAAATATCATGAAACCTGTGCATGGAAATATGAGGATATAACCCACCCGTGTCCCTCGCGACACGTCAAAATCATGGAACCGGAGTGCCCAGCATCGGCACTCGAAAACATCATGAAAACTGTGCCCAGCATCGGCACATAAATCCTCATATATCGGGCTCCGTCAGTCCGGATCGGCCCGCGGGCTTTGTCTGCGGTATCGGCCCTCGGCCCCGGCAGGACGCCCAAATCTATCCATCGACTCTGGTCAGTATCCTCCGGATAACCGCCAGGTCCAACCAATCACCGGTAGGTACTCGCCCGCCTCCAGGCTCAATCGGCAAAGCTCATCGATCATCTTGCCGAGGGGAACCATACCGGGTCCACCATGTACCCACAATCGGCTCATCCACTCCTCGATTCGGGTTTCACATGTCGCTCTCAGCACCGAGAAAACACATGGTGGACGCACTGAAATATCATATCAAGGGTAACCGGGTTTTTAAAGCAATGACATATTCTCTTTTGAAACACTCACGGTTCCCAAATCCAGAAATATCATAGAAACAACATATCTCAATGCGTATAATCAAAAGCATGAAGTATGCGACATGTAAAGGAAGGTATGCATATCATCATGTCATGCAAGGATCATATACTGAATGCAATAGTACTACAGTGTAGTGACATGGCAATTATCGATGATGAGTGTGTGAGCCGGCAACAAGTGTACGTGGAACATATGCATCATCGATAATGGTGCTGGTGTCCTAGCAGCATGACTGAAATATAACCACAGTACAAGCGATGCAATGCAAATAGCATGAATATGCGGAATCGAATAATCAACGCAGAAGTAAAGAATCTACACCAATCTGTACAAGTCATGCAGGGGTGCCATTTGAAATAAGACGAATCAGGGCTTTTGGAAAAACAAGGGCTACGGTGTTTTAAGAAAAGATACATCATTTGAAAATATCCGTATGACCCTTCTGCCTATCTTTAAAATATCCCCGATTCGTTAGTTTGAAATAGGTATGACTCGGTCCAGTCTAATGTCTACTAAGTAATCTAGACAGGAGGGGTAAGAAACCACCTAATCTGAGTCAATATATATAGATATGATAGTCGGTGATCCCGCCTCAATAACATATCGTAAGATATCCTCGAGTCATGAGTGCGGATATATCATCAATATCGGCTCGTACGGTAGATCGTCGTACGGCATCCCAATAGCTGGGTAGGGGTCAATATCACAGTACCTCATCACATATCAGGTATCACTATCATCAGATCGCATAATCTGGGGTACTACTCTAAGTCTATTACAAATCGATACCATCTATAAAAATATGAATGCGGGTAAAGCACATGTCCAAAGGCCCGCTAAAACTATCATATCGCACCTCGAAGACAAGCTATGTCACATCACCGATCTCACGGCCTCACATCAAGTATCATCTCAAACCACGTATCATCCTCAAATCCCGTATATAAACACATAGTCCCATACCCATGTGTAGATATACGCACCATCATATGCACTCTAATAAATGAAAGAATGAATGCAAGTATGTGTGTAAATGTATGTGTGAGTGCAACCACTACTCTAGGGTTCGCAGTATACTAAACCAATATATTCTTATCATCAAAATATCATTATTACCATCAATAACCCTAAACAACACATAATAAATATTCGTGTGTATACGTATTCGTATAAATCACCACGGACTGCGGGGGTGCTATACGCCATCCACCCGACTTCTCCCCGTAGATATAAATCTACTCACATTGCTTCTCGTGTGCCAAAGCCGATGTCGCTATCTTCACCTCCTTTGCCTCAACATCACGCGGGGTACCTACAAGTATATCACAATGCTAAAGCACATGAAAATCACATCGGAAACCAAAATAGCACACGCTACCCGCATAGGAAAAAACCTATCGACTCGCATGTAAACACAATCAAAATCCACTTGTCGTTGACGTCCAAACGCCACCCGACAGGAATGAATCACCAAATACCAAAATCCATGCTAAAACAAGTCCCAAATTATACACCAACATAGGAAAATCAACCCAGATTTCACCCTAGATGGAATCAGTCAAAACTAGACATACTCAGGGTCAAAGCTAGAGGAAATGGGGGCATGCACAGAAAACGAGGCAATTCCTTAAAATACCTTATTTTAGAATTTTCCATAATTTTTCCCCATTTATCTGTATTTAATTATACCGGAATATTAAAATATTCATTAAAATAATATTAAATTATAAAATTTCTCAAAAATCATATTTTATTATTTTGAAGACGTTACAATCTACCCCCCTTAAAGAAATTCGGTCCCCGAATTTAAATTTAAACCCACAAATACTAAAATATTTCAATACAAATTCCAAGTCATCGGGGCTCCGAAATCATCTATACATAAAACATCATAGCGCAATGCATGCGCATGAGTACTGAGCAGATAACTCAAAAGCAACACTCCATCAAGCATCCGCAATCATCGGAGTCATGGTAACGACACAATGTCAAATCCAATACAAAATCAATATTATATGGACCAAGACTATACATGTAGACACCCAATCTATACATGTAATTAGCTGATGCAACTGTATGCCAAATCTTTTTAAGTCGTTGTGCGATGCGCGTAACACTGCACAGTAGCGGACGTTTCTCATAAGAAAATAACTATATATGTGTATATATATCCTTTGTTTAATAAGCACGTTCCACCATTTTGAAAATAATCAGAAGGGTTTCCTTGTTTTTAAAACGTTTTGTGTCATATCGGACACGTAGGTATATACTGAGACTATAGCTCGCTTTTCGGAAATCCCTTCGATAACTATCGATGCATGCAAAATATATCCAGGCACTATCCATTGACTAGTCCTGCTCAGTATGAAAGCAAATATCCCACATCATAAAAATGTACCGCTCCAAAAGGAATAAATTCCAAAAATGCACATAACACCACCCTGTGCGTCTGACGCGCACGGAAATCGAAATCCATATATGCGCTAAACATGTGCACAAAACAACATCTAGGTGCAACGGGTGTGCATGAAGCATCTGTCATAGGCAACATGTGTGCCTGACAGCCAAAACAGGTGCATCTGACATGCACGAAGAATCTCGATTTAGTGCATCTGGTGTGCCCCAAAATCATATCTCAAAACATGCGCCCAACATGCGCGAAAATCTAAATCGGTGCATCCATCATGCACGAATGAAAATCTAGACCCTGCGCACTCAATATGCACGGAATCACAAAATCCAATAGCAACGTCGAATATGCGTAAGTCCAGTCAAAAGCACGGAGTGCAAGAATCCACATCAATATCACAAACAAAATCGACATACCGAAAGGCATCAAATCGAAGTCAGGTGCAATCGTAATACACAAAATATAAATCCGGTGCAACAAAGGTACGAAATATAAATCTGATGCGATAAACGCAAGAAACATAAAACTGGTGCGACAAATGCACGAAGTATAGAACTGGTGCATCCCATGCACAAATACCAAGCAATAACTCAAATACGTAAGCAGCAACACCAAGTGTATCCAGATATGAAGAAAATCATAAACGTGTGCAACTGCGGGCACAAAACACATATCGATGCACTACAAGCACATATAAGCTATACCGAGTGCAAAATCAAAACACTAAAATTACATGAAACTCTGCTGGAAGCGTAAATCAAATCACCAGCATAAAATAGGCATGAAATCGCAATCAACAGCTCAAGAGTAATAACTATGTACAAGGTATAAATACCCAGTAGGTGCAACCATGGTGCACAAAATCAAATATCATGAAACTCAGTCATCAAGACTAAATCATGCGAATAGATCGCCCAAAATACCGAAATCCAAAGCAATAGATACGTGATAATCAAATCACAAAATCACAAATCATAATTACCGTCGTCGGTATACCCTCCTTCAGGGTCGAGAAGGTACCGGTACATCCGATGCTAGCGGCGCAAGATATCTACTTGCCTCTTGCTCGCGGCTGGCGTCCTCTGCCTCTGGTTCCTGATATTTTCTGTAGATTACCAACTCGCAATCCATCGGCTCATCGGCCCGGTCAGGTGTGCTGACAGGAACGATTCCGTTCTTGCACTTCCCTGGTCATCTCTCGGTCAATCCTCACGACCACTCGTAAAGCAGCACATCTCTGGCGCCGACCTCGGGTCCTCTGAATGCATATCACACATCCGATCCTGGGTGCAACTCTTATTGCAGCAGTGTACTGGAAGGAATCCTACTCAAGGTCTCTTCTGATCTTGCCTAAGCCAAACTGTAAGGAGGCTGGTACTCTGGCGTAATCTTTTCTCGCTCTCTGGACCTCTGCGTCCTTAGTATAATATCTCCTCGGAAGCTGGTCGCATCTCTGCGCCTCTGAATGCATGTCCGTCCTTTAATCTTAACGGGGTGTAGTAACAGCTCGTCTGCCTCTCGCACGAACTTCTTGTCCCGCTTGTCTGTATCATCGACCATTCGACGTCGCGTCTTTATCTGCACACTGCAATGTCCTCGGCTACGGTCCACCCGAAGTCTCTAACACAGACTCGAAATCACGAACTCAGTATCTTCATCACTCAGTAGAAGATATCTAGCCGAACACGTCCTCAGCGTGCATATCGCATCTCTGATGTCAGCGGAGTGGAACGTCATCTCGTCGAAATCTCGTGCAAACTCTTTACTCCACCTTGCTCCACTATCGACTGATTCGGACTCATCTCATCTTGGCTACACAGACTGCGCTCCGACGGCTATGCTCGTATCTGGAGTCTCCCAAGCAGTGTCCCATCACATGATATCCGAATGATGTCGAATCATCCGATCGACTCGTCAGAACCTCACAATCCCCCAAGAGCTCAACATCTCGGGTACAGTTTAATAGTATCGAGTACATGCCACAGCGTCAGTGGTCCAGCCGTAGAAGGGCAAACCCAAGCCTCACTAATGGCGCCGAGGAACTGCCGCAAACCCTAAAGATCAAAGGCTTTCACACGGTCATTAAGTCGAGTTAGGGTTTCATTCTTCTAGAGGGTCCATAGAATCACCTGCATGTCTTTCCGTATACTTTAAACTTGGAAAATGGGTTCCTGACCTTCGATCGTCTCAATCGACTCTCAACGAATCTGCGTGAAGTCGCCTCTAGCTGGAATCAATCTATCTGATGACCTCGCATCGGGGTAAGCGAACGAACTACATGACCTAGTCATTAATCCTCGGTGACTAGCGACTCACTATCACATCTCTAAGAATATGCTCATGCTGCAGTAGCTCCAATCATCTGGGCGATATCTCATCACTCGCAGCAACAACTGGCTCATTCGTCGGTACGCTAAGCAGCGCCTCAACTATCATGAATAAGCGATACATCAACGGTCATCACATCCTGGCTGGCCTCTATCAGTGGCTCAATCCTCTGGTACCGTCCGGTACATCCTAGAAATCTCACAGCAGCGATCTGTCAAACGCCCATAGTGCGGAAACACAAAATACGAAGCCTCAATGCAACCGTATGTCTCTGGAATCACGCCCCGTTCAGTCCTCGTCCGCGACGAGCTCATGCTGACAACTCGAGCCGTAGCTCACTCTGCCCGTGCAATCGCGGCAGCAAAACCATAACCAGTATCGATGAAGATAGATCATAGGAAGGAATATGACACAATGCAAGGAAATGTACAACCTAAGGTTTCATAAGCGGAGTGGCGTGTCGTAAGTATGCCGCGGAACATACCCACGGTACGTCACTCTACTTTAGTCACCTATTCCATCAACCAAGGGTCATCCTACACGATGAAAGTTCGGGTCTAATACCCCCTCGACCAAGTCTAAGTTCCGTAAGGTCAAGCCTAAGTTCCTTATATAGATAACGCCCTAGGCTCCACATAGTCAAACTTAGACTCGAACCAAGGTCAACCTAGCGCTCTGATACCAACTTTGTCACGACCCGAAAGAGCACGTGACTGGCCCTTGAACCATATGAAGTCTATAGGACCCCATCTGATCCAAGTAAGCCAAAAGCCCAGCAATCTAAAACCATTTAAAGAGTAAATAAGGAAAACTGTTTTTGACAAGTAAGGAAATCTTGTTTGGAAATCAAAGTTTTTAAATAACTAAGCCGAAAATGCATTTTTTTAAAATGTGTAACCTTTCCTGAAAATTTCGGTAGAGTTTCCTTTGTAAAAACTGGCCCCGAACGGGGTACAACAAGAATAATATATATGAAATGATAAAAGGCATCCCCAAGCGGGAGCTAGCTCTTCGTCCATCGACGGTCACAACCACGCAAGCAATAATAATATACAACGCCAAAGGGCGAGGATCAAAACCCAAAAAAAAAAAGAAACTCAAAACAGCCAGAAAACCGTAATACTACTAGCGCGACTCTAAGATCGAAATAAAACAACACTGTTTTCTAAGTCTGAAACAATATACAAGTTTTGGTTGACGGAAATTCTAGATACAATAAATGATACATGAACAATGGCGGTTCTGATACAAAAGAACCCACCTATCCAAGCAAGTCACCCATAAGGAAGCAGTGTGCCAGAAATGCCGCTATGGAATCTGTACGGCAAAAACCTGCAAGGACTGGGGCACAACGGGGGTGAGTTGCCAACTCGTGAATAGAAAATATCTACAAGCAGAGATCGAATGCATGACCCATCCTAGGTCAATACGATCAGATATAAAATAAACCTCAATATGAATAAAGCTGAAGCATGCTAAACTGGCAATGTAATCTCTACATGAGTGTAATGCCAAGTGCTCGTGCTAGTGCCTCAGGTAATAGCATGTCATGAATATAAGGTATGATCAATGTAATCAAATCTGCACACACGTGGATCCCGTCCACTCGTCACCCAATGACAATAACCATCATGCAAGTAAATATCATGAAACCTGTGCATGGAAATATGAGGATATAACCCACCCGTGTCCCTCGCGACACGTCAAAATCATGGAACCGGAGTGCCCAGCATCGGCACTCGAAAACATCATGAAAACTGTGCCCAGCATCGGCACATAAATCCTCATATATCGGGCTCCGTCAGTCCGGATCGGCCCGCGGGCTCTGTCTGCGGTATCGGCCCTCGGCCCCGGCAGGACGCCCAAATCTATCCATCGACTCTGGTCAGTATCCTCCGGATAACCGCCAGGTCCAACCAATCACCGGTAGGTACTCGCCCGCCTCCAGGCTCAATCGGCAAAGCTCATCGATCATCTTGCCGAGGGGAACCATATCGGGTCCACCATGTACCCGCAATCGGCTCATCCACTCCTCGATTCGGGTTTCACATGTCGCTCTCAGCACCGAGAAAACACATGGTGGACGCACTGAAATATCATATCAAGGGTAACCGGATTTTTAAAGCAATGACATATTCTCTTTTGAAACACTCTCGGTTCCCAAATCCATAATATCATAGAAACAACATATCTCAATGCGTATAATCAAAAGCATGAAGTATGCGACATGTAAAGGAAGGTATGCATATCATCATGTCATGCAAGGATCATATACTGAATGCAATAGTACTACAGTGTAGTGACATGGCAATTATCGATGATGAGTGTGTGAGCCGGCAACAAGTGTGCGTGGAACATATGCATCATCGATAATGGTGCTGGTGTCCTAGCAGCATGACTGAAATATAACCACAGTACAAGCGATGCAATGCAAATAGCATGAATATGCGGAATCGAATAATCAACGCAGAAGTAAAGAATCTACACCAATCTGTACAAGTCATGCAGGGGTGCCATTTGAAATAAGAAGAATCAGGGCTTTTGGAAAAACAAGGGCTACGGTGTTTTAAGAAAAGATACATCATTTGAAAATATCCTTATGACCCTTCTGCCTATCTTTAAAATATCCCCGATTCGTTAGTTTGAAATAGGTATGACTCGGTCCAGTCTAATGTCTACTAAGTAATCTAGACAGGAGGGGTAAGAAACCACCTAATCTGAGTCAATATATATAGATATGATAGTCGGTGATCCCGCCTCAATAACATATCGTAAGATATCCTCGAGTCATGAGTGCGGATCTATCATCAATATCGGCTCGTACGGTAGATCGTCGTACGGCATCCCAATAGCTTCGTAGGGGTCAATATCACAGTACCTCATCACATATCAGATATCACTATCATCAGATCGCATAATCTGGGGTACTACTCTAAGTCTAGTACAAATCGATACCATCTATAAAAATATGAATGCGGGTAAAGCACATGTCCAAAGGCCCGCTAAAACTATCATATCGCACCTCGAAGACAAGCTATGTCACATCGCCGATCTCACGGCCTCACATCAAGTATCATCTCAAACCACGTATCATCCTCAAATCCCGTATATAAACACATAGTCCCATACCCATGTGTAGATATACGCACCATCATATGCACTCTAATAAATGAAAGAATGAATGCAAGTATGTGTGTAAATGTATGTGTGGGTGTAACCACTACTCTAGGATTCGCACTATACTAAACCAATATATTCTTATCATCAAAATATCATTATTACCATCAATAACCCTAAACAACACATAATAAATATTCGTGTGTATACGTATTCATATACATCACCACGGACTGCGGGGGTGCTATACGCCATCCACCCGACTTCTCCCCGTAGATATAAATCTACTCACATTGCTTCTCGTGTGCCAAAGCCGATGTCGCTATCTTCACCTCCTTTGCCTCAACATCACGCGGGGTACCTACAAGTATATCACAATGCTAAAGCACATGAAAATCACATCGGAAACCAAAATAGCACACGCTACCCGCATAGGTAAAAACCTATCGACTCGCATGTAAACACAATCAAAATCCACTTGTCGTTGACGTCCAAACGCCACCCGACAGGAATGAATCACCAAATACCAAAATCCATGCTAAAACAAGTCCCAAATTATACACCAACATAGGAAAATCAACCCAGATTTCACCCTAGATGGAATCAGTCAAAACTAGACATACTCAGGGTCAAAGCTAGAGGAAATGGGGGCATGCACAGAAAACGAGGCAATTCCTTAAAATACCTTATTTTAGAATTTTCCATAATTTTTCCCCATTTATCTGTATTTAATTATACCAGAATATTAAAATATTCATTAAAATAATATTAAATTATAAAATTTCCCAAAAATCATATTTTATTATTTTGAAGACGTTACACCAGGTTCGGATATGTGTATCTGATGAAACACAAATCTGAAGCTTTTGAGAAATTCAAGGAATTCAGAAAAGGAAGTAGAGAACCAGATTGGCAAAAGTATCAAGATCCTCCGGTCTGATAGAGGAGGGAAGTACTTAAGCACGGAATTCCTGGATTACTTAAAAAAGAATGGTATTCTCTCTCAGCTTACTCCTCCTTATACACCACAGCACAACGGTGTTTCAGAGCGGAAGAATCGTACCCTATTGGATATGGTTCGCTCCATGATGAGTAGTTCTGAGTTGCCTCTTTCATTTTGGGGACATGCGCTTCAGACAGCGGCATACCTATTGAATTACGTTCCATCCAAATCAGTGCCTAAGACTCCATATGAAATATGGAGTGGAAGAAATCTGTATCTTAAGCGATTTTAGATATGGGGTTGTCCGGCCTATGTGAAAACACGGAAACCGGACAAGCTAGAGGCACGGTCAGTTCTGTGTAAATTTGTGGGATATCCTAAAGACTCACTAGGATATCTGTTCTACCACACTGAGGAACAGAAGATGTTTGTATCTCGCCACGCTACCTTTTTAGAAAGGGAGTTTCTTGCAAAAGAAACTAGTGGGAGTTCGGTAGAACTAGAAGAAATTCAGCGACCACAAAATGTAACTGAAAATTTGGAGGAACCGCTAGATTCAATAAACCCAGACGAACCTCAGCCACTCCGCAGATTTGGTAGGATTTCTCATCCGCCCGAGAGATACTACGGTTTTCTCATAGACGGGGATCGAGAGGATTGCATCTTAGAAGAAGATGACCCTACCAGTTTCAGGCACGCCATTATCAGTAGGGACTCTGATAAGTGGCAGGAAGCAATGCAATCCGAAATGGAGTTCATGTACACCAATAAAGTGTGGACCTTGGATATTGCTCCACCTGGGGTGAAACCCGTTGGATGCAAATGGATCTACAAAAGGAAACTTGGTGTAGATGGGTAGGTGGAAACCTAAAAGGCTAGACTCGTTGCAAAAGGTTTTCGTCAAAGACCTGGTTTGGACTATGACGAAACTTTTTCTCTGGTGGCTATGCTCAAATCCATTCGGATCCTACTTGCCATTGCTGCCTTCCATGACTATGAAATCTGGCAGATGGATGTTAAAACGGCTTTCCTAAACGGTTGTTTGGAAGAGTGCGTTTACATGGATCAGCCAGAAGGTTTCGTAGACAGTGGGAGCAGTGGAAAGGTGTGCTAGTTGCTTAAATCCATTTATGGATTAAAGCAGGCATCGCGGAGCTGGAACATCTATTTTGATGAGGCAATCAAGGAATTTGATTTCATCAAGAACGAAGATGAACCCTGTGTTTATAAGAAGATTGTAGGACGAACTGTCGTATTCCTAGTCTTGTATGTGGACGACATTCTTTTGATAGGAAATGACATTCCTATGCTACAATCGGTCAAGATATTTTTGTCACAAAGGTTCTCCACGAAGGACCTGGGTGATGCCTCGTACATTCTGGGGATCAAGATCTATAGAGATAGATCCAAGAGACTACTGGGACTTTCGCAGTCCAGGTACATAGAGACCGTACTAAAGAGATTTAGTATGGAGGGTTCCAAGCGCGGTAACATACCCGCATTGCACGGAATTACCCTCTCCAAGAAGATATCTCTTAAGACTGACGAGAAGAGGGTTCGCATGAGCACTATACCCTACTCTTCGGCGGTAGGATCTATAATGTATGAGATGCTATGTACAAGACCAGATGTAGCTTACGCGCTGAGCGCGGTAAGCCGGTATCAGTCAGACCCAGGGGAGGACCACTGGACAGCAGTGAAGAACATTCTCAAGTACCTAAGAAGGACTAAGGAGATGTTCCTGGTTTACGGTAATGGAGACCTCAGGGTCGAGTCCTTTACCGATTCAAGCTTCCAGAGTGACAAAGATGACAGCAAGTCTGTCTCGGGTTTTGTGTTTACCCTCAACGGAGGGGCGGTATGTTGGAAGAGTTCCAAACAGGATACCGTCGCAGACTCGACGATGGAGGCTGAATACATTGCTGCAAGCGATGCCGCAAAAGAGGCGGTCTGGATGAAGAAGTTCATTAGTGAACTTCAGGTGGTTCCGTCCATTGTTGACCCAATACCTTTGTATTGCGATAACAACGGGGCTATAGCTTTAGCGAAGGAACCAAGGTCCCATCAGAAATCCAGGCATATCTTAAGGCGGTATCACCTGATCAGGGAGATCATTGATCGCCAGGAGATCGAGGTGCGGAGAGTGGACACAAAGGACAACACAGCGGACCCATTCACGAAGGCCTTACCCCAGACTCAGTTCGAGCGGCTGATCGAGATGATAGGTCTTCGATACGCCAGTACATGGCCTTAGTGCAAGTGGGAGATTGTTAGTGTATATGCCCTAGAGGCCATTACTGTATCATACTAGTATGTAAATTACTTGATGGAAGCTTTGGATATTCACAGTTGTACAGACAATCTTGCTCAATATAGTAGTATGCTACTTGGTTTGTCTCTGCTTTAATGTGTACATGTGTGTTTCCTTTTTATATCACCTATACGCATTAGTAGACCCCTTAGGATCTTTGCTTGATTACCGGCGTTGTGATGGCGATCACACTCGTAGGGGCCGGGTAATCCACAAGCACATCCTTATACACGTCCTTAGTCGTGGGATTATCGAGACAGGACATCGATACTCCGGAGTAGACTAGCGTATGCGCTTCACATCCCAGCAAGGGAAACGGTCTGTCCCGCAGCCGTCAGTACGTCGTACTTGAGATAGTATGCGGGTGCTCGTTAGGTTACGAGTACACTGTACAGGACTCGTCGGGAACTGATGGTCGGTATTATACCTATCTTCAGTTATCAGTTCCCAGGTGACATGAGTACAGCTTAGTCCGCTGACTTGACACTGTCACTTCGCCTCGAGTGTGTTCCCACTGTTCTTTGATTACTACCCTACCACGGCTCTACTGAGTCGTGCAAACAGGTAGTAATTGGGAGCAGTCCCGAAGCACTTGGAGGCAGTGACGGTTAGACATGATTCGTCTCTCCCGGTATTAGGGGTTGACATCGCGCTGTGTCTAGGAGAGCCATTACACGAGTAGTTGTTGTAAGTGCACGGCGGCGCCCCGGCCGTCAATCCGACGCCGGAATGCGGAAGCGGTGAAAAACTTTAATTTTGCGGACTTAGCAAACCGGCACCACCGCGCACTAAACATCCGGATCATAACCATTAACAAGTCTAAGCTACTAACAAGATAGGGAAGAGAAGTATACCGACAGATCCGAGTCCTCCGGTCTTCTCGTCGTCGTCCCGATCTCCTGCGGAATGTACCGTTTCCTCCTCGTCGCCGGAAGTGCACCACATCGCCTACATCTTTTACGGGCTCCCACCTCAATGCCGAGGCAACTCAGGCACGAAGCCGGCTACTCGACATGCCCAAGATATGCTGTAGAATATCTAGAGAAGAAGTCTCATTTTTGGGGTTCATGGAATTGCCTTTTGTGGTGGAGGAAAAAGAACTTGGAGAGAGGTAGGAAAAATGTAGCATACCAAAGAATGAATGTATCATATTTTCTTTTCTCATGAAATGAATCCACTTCCATTCCCTTTCTTGGAATGGCCGGCCCACCCCCCCCCCCCCCCTTGTGTGATTGGAGAGAGAAAGAGAGAGCAAGGTCAAGGGGGTGGGTGGAAGTAATGATGAAAAGAGATGATGAAAGAATCCAATGATCACAACCATAACCCACATTCCAAAACAAGTAATCAACAACCAAGATGGTTACTAAAAGTCAAGCCATCAAGAAGATATGAAGTCAAATGATGGGACAAGTATCATGACATGATAATATGCAAAGGCCCCCTCCACAAATGCTTATTTGCAATAATGCAAATAAGCCCTCCTCCACCAATCTTCGGCCAATGAACGGAACAATGGAAATCGGCCGAAACGGAAAGCAAACTGGCAACTCCAGAAAACTGGTCCCGTAATAAATTACAGGAAAACCCCGATACTGTGCATACACACCCGCATCTGTATTTCGAACGAAATACAAATGCCAAGAGACAAAATCTCCACTGTACTATACTAGAATCCGGCTTATACCAAAACCGGCTAGTAATATCTGTTCGATCTTGATCCGTGCAATACCGCACGTATCTGATCGAACCCTGCCATATATCCATACGGCCTATAGTACAAACTGTCCGATCCTGATCCGTGCAATACCGCACGTATCTGATCGGACCTTGCCATATCTCCATACGGCCTCTACAACCTTTCGCCCGAAAGCTGACTAACTGAATGTGGGGGACTCTAAAGACTCTTCAACACCTTGGTTGTGGATTTAACCACTAGCACGTCAGAGGTATAAGCCAATACGTAACGGGCTACCAGGTACTGACTAAAAGGGATGTCTGTGAGTGAACTCAGCCTGACAACCCTACTGAGACTGTCAGTGACAATATCCGTACAGTCCGGTCCGTTCGTCTATAAGCATCGCATGGCGGGCCTAGGGGGTTGGTAAAAGTCAGACCCCCAAAAGCGGTACAAGTCGTGTCGGAGTGTAGCCCAGAATACCCTGAGATACTACTGGAATACCTACCAGTAAATCTCCTTGCCTCGGCCGAGGGCTTTGTGTAATGGCTCTCCTAGACACAGCACGACCTCACCCCCAATACCGGGAGAGACGAACCCCTGAAGATACGCTCACTGCCTCCATGTGGCTCGGGACTGTACCCAACTAAAACCTGTTTGCACGACTCCTTTGAGCCGTGGTAGGGTAGTAATCAAAGTACAGTGGGAACTCACATAAGACAAATGACGATCCCCAGGTCGATGAACTAACCTGCACACATGTCACCAGGGAACTGCCATCTGACGTCTGGTATATGACCAACTAGCATGTTCCCGGCGAGTCCTGTCCGGTGTACTCATAACCCAATGAGCACCTGTATACATCTTAGGTGATCCAACTGACACCAGTGGCTTGTGAGACCGGCCACCGCCCCTCGTCGGGGTCTCGACTGTATACACTAGTCTACTATGGAGTATCGATGCCCTGTCTCGAAACTCACACGACTAGGGACCATTTCAGGATATGCTTATAGACCCCAGCTCCCACTTATATGATCGCCCTCATACTGCTGGTGGTCAAGCAAGAATCCTAGGGGCTCTATCAACGTGTAATAGCGACGTGTCAGGTCACCTAAAACAGTACACGATGATAAAGGTAAACCAGATAGCATACTATCATCTCGAGTAAGACTTTCCTACCGGGATAGGTCCTCCATCAATCATTGCAATCACGTACCTGTGATCCAATAATTGACTCTGAGGGCATTATCTCCAACAATCTCCCACTTGCACTCAAGGCTAATTATTGCGATGTCGCATACTCACAGCCCGTGTGATACCGAACACCCAACTCCTCTACTAGTCAGTCTCACAAAGCTCGTTTGCGAAACTATTGCGTTCGAGGAATAGCCTCAGTGAGTGGATCCGCCTTGATGTCTCTTTCTATGTCTCTCTATATCTCAAGTTCGCGGAGAAACCCATCTCCCGAAATGAGCAATACCTGTCTTAGAATGTTTCTGGATGTCTGATGGGACATAGCTCATAAATGAACTCCAAATCCAAACTTCTTAGACTGTATCGTCAACTGAACTTAATCAGTATCCTGCGCCATGCCTCCCTCAGTATTGCCTTGGACCACCTGTCCAAAATACTGCCCCTCGTCAGAGGGAAAGCTATAACTCTGACAACCTCCTTGTCGTCCATGTCACCTTGGAAGCCTGGAATGATAACTGTCTCCCGAATGAGGCTGTCGTTATCATATCCCTAGAACATCCACTTATGTTCTATAACTGCTTCCGACTGTTTCTCCAGGATTGGATCAATGTCAACTTATTGCATCTGGTGCAAGAACAACATCTGGTGTGGTACTTGACATCTCATGATTGACTCAATTGCCTAAGCAAAGTGATCTGTCAATCATGCACATCCCTCTCTACTTTAGTCTGTAAGACACCTTTAGAGAGGGTGACTCCATCTTCTGCATGAACACTACCGTGCATGGAGTCGTCCATTCTAAACACTCTTAGAATGCTGTCAAGTACCCTGATTGGGAAACCACCCAAATCTAGATCTAAAACCATAGATCTAGTAACCAGTATGTCTGATATAAAATCCATTTCCTTTGTGGAGAAACTACTGTGTGACGACCAAAGTATAACCGACTGTAGTATAGGAGTTTCTTTTCCTACTCTGTGTATGTCATCCAAATACCAGGATATCACACCCTACTACCTTCTCAACAGATCCATCCCCTATTCTGATGAAGTCAAACCTATGACTGTCAGGTCAGAAATAGATGATCTATCTCCGCTACATCTGCTTTAGTCTATAAATAGACATAAACTACCTGTCCACCAATGCTTCCGCTGCTCCCACTGTCTACGACAACCCTCTGGCAGAGTCATATAGACGTGCACTTCTAAAACTAGTTTAGAACGACGCTATAATCATCCTCCCGCCGGGTCTCGCAACCTGGAACAACAGCAATGGCAAGTGTGGGTAAACAAGAACTTCCCTGTCACCGTCCTTGAGGCTACCGGAGTACCTCTCGGGTGCCTGAAGTTACCCACCTTATCTGCGGAGTGGCCAATGGAATGTCAATCCAGATTGAATCTTTAGGTTCCTTATCAAATCTTCAGTAATCGTTTGTGGTTCTGGAATCACTTCCAGTTCTACCATACTCCCACTACTGTTTTCTGAAAAAATCCATTTTTGATAAAACTGTGGCGAGTATAGAACAATATCGCTATTGTTCATCCAGATGGTAGAAAGTCAACCCTCGTCACAGCCTGGGTCAACCCACAAACAGCCATTACAGAAACGTGCCTTGAGTTGTCCAATGTCTGGTTTTAAGCATAAACCGGACAACTCCCCGTACCTTAACAATGTTAAGATATGAACTGTACTATATCCAATATAGAACCAGAGGCACTGATTTAATTGAACCAGATTCAAATCATGCAGCTGTCCCCAGTGCATGTCAACTAAAATGGAAGGAGGCCGATCAGCGTTACTCAACTTAGGAATGCTTCCAATTATGAGTAACCTGAAAGAGAAGTAATTTCTCTTTATCATTACTATCAACTGAATACCATACACAAGTATCTACATCTTCTATCACTTTGAAGAATCCCGATACTTGCAATATCTGGTTCTCTACTTTATTCAAATACCTACAACTTCTCAAAATTCAGACCCTGTGTTTCGAAGAAACACCTGTCTAAAAATTAGAGAAGTCATAAGTAAACCGAATATAGTACGAGGACCAACCCCTCTGTCCTGATGGACCCTGGACAACATACAATACTCTGTATAAGTCCCTTGAGTCTGATAACTCATTCACTGTGTGTCGTAGGTTGAAAACTGTACCTTTGGTTATGAAGAATTACACCGCTGTTCAATGCTCCTTACCTAACCATCCACTGATATAGGTAAATGTCGTAGCCATAATTTCAGAAAGGTATATCTCACTCTATGAAAATAGACGTACAGATATATCAATTTGAAATTGGTGCATAACAGCAGATATTCAAAACCAAATATTTGCCGACCGGCAAACAGCCCAGGTGATTTCCTCAAATATCACCGATTGCAATGAATCCCGATATAATGAGGATAGTCACCCAATTCCCAACAACTTACTCCCACTCATCATCTGTAAAACCATACAGATGTGAGAATCATACTTGGTAAATGCATACCCTGGAGCAAGTGTCTAACTGGGAAATCAGTTTTCCTTTAACAGTACACAGTGAAGCTGAAACATTGAAATGTTTCGATGGGGTATCCTGGTATTCCTAGTAATGCCTTTTCCATTATCCAGATTCACAACTGTAACCGTGTAATTCTTTGCCATCTCTCCAAATCCCTTCATATGTCTTTAGTCATTACCTTCTGCACACCCTTTTAGGCCAAATGGTTTTCTTCCTTCCCTACCGTTCGGCACCAGCCTATGGTTTGGAAGAAGACTATCCAATAAGCATAATGGGTGTACTGCCCTAATCCTAGGAACACTCGCAATGCGAGAGAAGGTGAAGATAAAAGACACCTGAATAAATCTTATTCCTATTTCTCCTGAACCAGGATCCATCCCCGAACTGGAACAAGTTCCTTTCGGGTTCGTATATAACCATACGATGGAGTATCCAATAAACTGTGGATCTTCGTAGTGATACGGAGTGTTCTGGAGAAATACAAAGGTGATTTAGGATTGGCGAAGGAATACTTGGTTTGGTCGTGAATATCTGTTGCAATTTACTTTGCCCTCTTACTAATCCCTTACTTTGTCTTAACTCAATACCTTCTGTACACCATCGTTAGGCTAATTGGTTTTCTTCATTCCCTACCGGTTGGCACCAGTCTATGGTTTGGAAGAAGACTATCCAATTTGCGTAATAGGTGTACTACTCCTAAACCAAGGAGTACTCGCAACCTGAGAGAGGGTGAAAAGAAAAGACAACTGAATAGTCCTATCCGTTTTCTCCAGAACCGGAAACCATCCTCGAATAAATTCCTTCGAGTTCGTATCTAACCATACGATGGTTTTGTCCAATGGAAGTGGACGTTCGTAGTAATACGGGGTGTCCTGGAGAAAAGGGTAAACGTAGGAGTGGCAATGAGGTTAGCAACTCTGACAATCCAAAAGCTAGTGTTTAAGAAGGTTCGGTTAATTTGGTCACTGAGTCATAGTCTTAGGGTCGGGTCATTGGTCGCTGCCAAAGAGAGAGAGAAAAGAAACACTCAGCGTGCACTCTAACCTAGACCAGAATGGTTACCAATTCATCTAATCTGGAAACCTCCCACTGTACCTCAAATTCTCCTCCAAACCTTAAAGAAGAATTAGTCGGGGTTACCCGAGGAGTAAACTAACTCATCAGTGGGAATCGGGATCCAAATATCATCGCATGATAACGTGACGGAATCCGCTCACGGTATCACACTCCAGAAGGTATGCACATATCTGGCAAGTTTCAGTTCTTTTGAAACTCTCGATGTGATTTCTGCCCCATGCTCTTATGACCTTGACTTTGGCCAACATATCATAAGTCACATGTCAAGTTCTACCCGTCATTCTCCAAGTTAATTTGAATCCACCCGTACATACCCTTGACTTTGGCCAAAATGGCAGCACGACTGTCCCAAACCAACGCATCTATCTATGCTGCATATGAATACCCCAATAGCTACCAAACACTGTGCCTTGACTTTGGCCAACATACACAGCTTGAATACTATTGACCACCCATATGAAACGACGGAGGGCTACGAATGGTTTCTGGCGAAAACCTTTAACGTAAAGAACTTGATATCGTCGAAGGAACGGATAGCTTTTTTAAAAATATAGTGACGAAAACCGTTGCTAAAGAGGTCACTCCCGGTGAAGGGATCTCGGCTCTTTCCCCGTAAAATGGGGTGCAGGATATTCCAAATGAATACCGCGATGCAAAGCAAAAGTAATCGGCTATAGTGAAGTTAATGCCCTGACGCAAACTTTTTGTCCAAGGGGTCACTCCCGGTGAAGGGATCTCGGCCCTTGCCTCATCGACTGAGGAGCAGGATATTCCAACTGAATATCACGATGCAAAACAAAAGTGAACGTCCTTGCAATAACAGCTTTTTGAAAAGTGTTCCAACAACATCAGATTTGGTTTGTTTTTAACTTGCATTGATCTGAATCAATGCAGTCCCATCAATTGATCACACCAAAAGGAACGAAAATATACTGATGTATGTATATGCCATCCGCATTCGCCACTGGGTCCCGTCATTACCCGTTAGGTTAGCTTACTAACGACAGAGCGGGGACTGGACTAGCGCGGATGCAAAACATACACAACATCTACTAATATATATACCAATATATTATATTTCGCTCAAGGCGTGAAAGAAATGCAACATCACAGAAAATGTACAGCATCACAGAAACAATACAGATATCTGGGATCCCCGGGTTTCACAGAGCCACTACTGAAACCCGACGTTCCCCTGGTCGTGTGGATAGCCTGTGCAATGAAATCCTAGACCCCTACGGGCGCGGCAAGTCACCCGCCAAAACCTGAAGCGAGGCAGCCCCTTTCAGTACCGTGAATGGACCACCCAGCACTTCACGGAATCCGGCAACTTGGGCACCCCTCCTGGGTCAACCTGTACCCCTACGAGTGCGGCGAATAGCCCGCCAATCCTAGAGTGAAGCCCACTCCGTCTCAATGCCATGAGATGCGGGCTTGTTGCCCTCTAGAACCCGGCTATCCGTGCACCCC
This sequence comes from Agapanthus africanus, assembly GCA_030015575.1. NCBI lineage: Eukaryota > Viridiplantae > Streptophyta > Magnoliopsida > Asparagales > Amaryllidaceae > Agapanthus > Agapanthus africanus. The sequence continues at coordinate 260,608,594 of CM057351.1, read as the reverse complement.
TCCGCGGGGTAATCCTAGTACAGAAAGTAAAATATACATACACCGGGTAGAACGACCGCAACCTGGCCGTGCCCCAAAATAATAATACAAACAGGCAGTGACGGCAGTCCACATGTCGGACGCTCGCCCCGCAATATCAAATGTACATAATACAACCACAACTGTACTACCATTGCATCCAGGCTATCCCCCACGACCAATCCGCAACATCACAGCAAAAACAGAACATCAACGTGAAAGTCACGTTCGCAAATCCGTCTAACCGGGCTATAGCAGTTAGACCGGATTTACCGATCGAGTGAGATTCACGGTCGCAGATATAATGTAAATACTGTGAAAAATATGTTTAAAATATCCGATCAATCAAACTTTAACAAGTGGGCCCCCAAGCAATACTGTAGCACTCACAGAAATAATGGGCCCAAAGTTATTATTCCAAAACCCCACTTTTCACCCCAGAAAGCCTCTGTAAAAAATTGGTGCAGTGATCTCCACAGTGCGCGGCGGAACAGCGGCGGGAAGGGGGTTTTCGCGGCGGTTCCGCGCTCCAACTGTGGAGTCACTTCATCGAATTTTTACAGTGCTCTTAGATTTTCCAGTACATCAATATTTTACAACCTGAAAAATTTTTCGAGACCAAAAATTTTCAACAGAAACTGATGCGAACTAAAATGCAGTTTTGGAACATTCGATCGATCGAAACAGAAAAACACATTACACCAAGCTAGACTAAGTTAATGGCGAGGCTCTGATACCACTGTAAGTGCACGGCGGCGCCCCGGCCGTCAATCCGACGCCGGGATGCGGAAGCGGTGAAAAACTTTAATTTTGCGGACTTAGCAAACCGGCACCACCGCGCACTAAACATCCGGATCGTAACCATTAACAAGTCTAAGCTACTAACAAGATAGGGAAGAGAAGTATACCGACAGATCCGAGTCCTCCGGTCTTCTCGTCGTCGTCCCGATCTCCTGCGGAATGTACCGTTTCCTTCTCGTCGCCGGAAGTGCACCACATCGCCTACTTCTTTTACGGGCTCCCACCTCAATGCCGAGGCAACTCGGGCACGAAGCCGGCTACTCGACGTGCCCAAGATATGCTGTAGAATATCTAGAGAAGAAGTCTCATTTTTGGGGTTCATGGAATTGCCTTTTGTGGTGGAGGAAAAAGAACTTGGAGAGAGGTAGGAAAAATGTAGCATACCAAAGAATGAATGTATCATATTTTCTTTTCTCATGAAATGAATCCACTTCCATTCCCTTTCTTGGAATGGCCGGCCCACCCCCCCCCCCCCCTTTGTGTGATTGGAGAGAGAAAGAGAGAGCAAGGTCAAGGGGGTGGGTGGAAGTAATGATGAAAAGAGATGATGAAAGAATCCAATGATCACAACCATAACCCACACTCCAAAACAAGTAATCAACAACCAAGATGGTTACTAAAAGTCAAGCCATCAAGAAGATATGAAGTCAAATGATGGGACAAGTATCATGACATGATAATATGCAAAGACCCCCTCCACAAATGCTTATTTGCAATAATGCAAATAAGCCCTCCTCCACCAATCTTCGGCCAATGAACGGAACAATGGAAATCGGCCGAAACGGAAAGCAAACTGGCAACTCCAGAAAACTGGTCCCGTAATAAATTACAGGAAAACCCCGATACTGTGCATACACACCCGCATCTGTATTTCGACCGAAATACAAATGCCAAGAGACAAAATCTCCACTGTACTATACTAGAATCCGGCTTATACCAAAACCGGCTAGTAATATCTGTTCGATCCTGATCCGTGCAATACCGCACGTATCTGATCGAACCCTGCCATATATCCATACGGCCTATAGTACAAACTGTCCGATCCTGATCCGTGCAATACCGCACGTATCTGATCGGACCTTGCCATATCTCCATACGGCCTCTACAACCTTTCGCCCGAAAGCTGAGTAACTGAATGTGGGGGACTCTAAAGACTCGTCAACACCTTGGTTGTGGATTTAACCACTAGCACGTCAGAGATATAAGCCAATACGTAACGGGCTACCAGGTACTGACTAAAAGGGATGTCTGTGAGTGAACTCAGCCTGACAACCCTACTGAGACTGTCAGTGACAATATCCATACAGTCCGGTCCGTTCGTCTATGAGCATCGCATGGCGGGCCTAGGGGGTTGGTAAAAGTCAGACCCCCAAAAGCGGTACAAGTCGTGTCGGAGTGTAGCCCAGAACACCCTGAGATACTACTGGAATACCTACCAGTAAATCTCCTTGCCTCGGCCGAGGGCTTTGTGTAATGGCTCTCCTAGACACAGCACGACCTCACCCCCAATACCGGGAGAGACGAACCCCTGAAGATACGCTCACTGCCTCCATGTGGCTCGGGACTGTACCCAACTAAAACCTGTTTGCACGACTCCTTTGAGCCGTGGTAGGGTAGTAATCAAAGTACAGTGGGAACTCACATAAGACAAATGACGATCCCCAGGTCGATGAACTAACCTGCACACATGTCACCAGGGAACTGCCATCTGACGTCTGGTATATGACCAACTAGCATGTTCCCGGCGAGTCCTGTCCGGTGTACTCATAACCCAATGAGCACCTGTATACATCTTAGGTGATCCAACTGACACCAGTGGCTTGTGAGACCGGCCACCGCCCCTCGTCGGGGTCTCGACTGTATACACTAGTCTACTATGGAGTATCGATGCCCTGTCTCGAAACTCACACGACTAGGGACCATTTCAGGATATGCTTATAGACCCCAGCTCCCACTTATATGATCGCCCTCATACTGCTGGTGGTCAAGCAAGAATCCTAGGGGCTCTATCAACGTGTAATAGCGACGTGTCAGGTCACCTAAAACAGTACACGATGATAAAGGTAAACCAGATAGCATACTATCATCTCGAGTAAGACTGTCCTACCGGGATAGGTCCTCCATCAATCATTGCAATCACGTACCTGTGATCCAATAATTGACTCTGAGGGCATTATCTCCAACAGTTGTAAGTCCACGTTGCCAACCCCGGTTCTTGCAGGGAGGCGGAAACGGTATAAAAATCAAATTTTTAGCGCATATGGCAATATGGACTAACAAAGTCGGGATCTTTTCTAAACTAAACTAGCAAGAAAGCTAAAGAGAGTTAGCTACTCGGAAAAGAGGTTATACCTAACTTGAACTCCTTCTTCTTGAAACCTTTGTAGGGGTTGATGGTGCTTTCCTCGTCGCCTTCTTCCGTCAAAGATGGATCCACCTGAGGGTTCAACCTTCGGGCTCTTTCTCGAACTTTGAGTGAACTAGGATCTTTAGCTTGCTAAACCTCTAACCCTAGAGTGAGTAGAGAGTGGCTTTGGGGTGTTTTTATCTCAAGGAGATGGATTCTCAACACATTAGAAGGGAGCTCCTTGAACTAGAGGAGGAGGAAGAAGAAGAGAGGAGAGAGAAGTGTTATGATAGAATGAGAGCTTTTCATTTTACAACCATAACATAATATCAAAATGAATTATCAAATTAATAATAATAATATAAATGAAATAGTTGATGGATGGTTTGGAATGACAATTATCATTACACATATTAAATGGTTTTGCTAGAATCAAAGAGCATCTTTGATATGTAATGATGATAGTCAAAGTTTCAACCATGGTCAACAAGTCAACCTTGGTCAAGAAGTCAACAAACCCAACCATGACACAATTTCATTTAATTAATATTATTAATTGATATATTATAAATTCATTAGGGTTTGGAAGATGACGACTGTCAACTGTGCATACACACCCGTTCCGAAACCCTAATAAAAATCCTCTTCCTCCGCCTCAAACAACTGTGCATACACACCCGCATTCTTGTTCCAAGGAACATGAAAACAATGAGATAAAACTAACCCTAAAACATGTACTAGTATCTGGCTCAAACCAGAGCCCGCGAGTAATATCCGTCCGGACTCCAAACGTGCACAAGTGCGCGGATGAGAACGAACCTTGTCGCAAAACCATGCGACCTCTACTCTGTTTTGCCCAATGGCGAATAGCCCTCTGTGTAGGACTCTAAAGACTCGACACTACGCTGGCAGTGGGTTTAACCACAGACCGCAAGTGGCACTAGCTGTGCGTAACGGTCCCCAGGCAGATGCCAATAAGAAGACTGACGAGGTAAACCCCATCTGAACTCCTACTGAGTCTGAATGTGACATTCTCCGTACAGTCCGGTCTGTTCGTCTGATACATCGCATGGCGGGCCTAGGGGGTGGTAAACGTCAGTCCCCTAATAGCGGTACAAGTCGTGTCGGAGTGAAGCCCAAAACACCCCGAGATAACACTGGAAGCCTACCAGTATATCTCGATTGCCCTGGCCAGGGACTACTCGTGTAATGGCTCTCCTAGACACAGCGCGATGTCAACCCCCAATACCGGGAGAGACGAATCCTGTCTAACCATCACTGCCTCCAAGTGCTTCGGGACTGTACCCAACTACTACCTGTTTGCACGACTCCTTTGAGCCGTGGTAGGGTAGTAATCAAAGTATCATGGGAACACACTCGAGGCGAAGTGACAGTGTCAAGTCAGCGGACTAAGCTGTACTCATGTCACCTGGGAACTGATAACTGACGATAGGTATAATACCAACCTGTCAGTTCCCAACGAGTCCTGTCCAGTGTACTCATAACCCAACGAGCACCCGTATACTATCTCCAGTACGACGTACTGATGGCTGTGGGACAGACCATCTTCCACACTGGAATGAGAAGCACATACGCTAGTCTACTCCGGAGTATCGATGCCCTGTCTCGACAGTCCTGCGACTAAGGACCTGTATAAAGATGTTCTTATAGATTACCCAGCCCCAACTAGTGTGACTGCCATCACAACGCTGGTAATCAAGCAAAGATCCTAAGGGCTCCACTAATGTGTATAGGTGATATACTAAAATAAACACATGTACACATTGAAGTAGAAACAAACCAAGTAGCATACTACTATATTGAGCAAGATTGTTTATACAAGGTGAATATCCCAAGCTTCCATTAAGTAATATACAAACCAGTATGATACAGTAATGGCCTCTAGGGCATATAAACTAACAATCTCCCACTTGCACTAAGGCCATGTACTGGCGTATCGAAGACCTATCATCTCGATCAGCCGCTCGAACTGAGTCTGGGGCAAGGCCTTGGTGAATGGATCTGCAGTGTTTTCTTCTGAAGCAACCCTCCGAACCTCGATCTCCTGGCGATCCACGATCTCCCTGATCAGGTGATACCGCCTCAAGATGTGTCTGGATTTCTGATGGGACCTTGGTTCCTTCGCTAAAGCTATAGCCCCGTTGTTGTCGCAATACAGAGGTATTGGATCAACAATGGACGGAACCACCTGAAGTTCTTTCAAGAACTTCCTCATCCAGACGGCTTCTTTTGCGGCATCATATGCAGCGATGTATTCCGCTTCCATAGTCGAGTCTACAATGGTTTCCTGTTTGGAACTCTTCCAACACACCGCCCCTCCATTGAGGGTAAAGACAAAACCCGACATGGACTTGGAATCATCCTTGTCACTCTGGAAGCTGGAGTCGGCAAAGGCCTCGATCTGGAGGTCTTTTCCGCCATACACCAAGAACATCTCCTTAGTCCTTCTCAGGTACTTGAGAATGTTCTTTACCGCTATCCAGTGTTTCTCCCCAAGGTTTGACTAATACCGGCTTACCACACTCAGTGCATAAGCTACATCTGGTCTGGTACACAACATCGCATACATTATAGAGCCTACCGCAGAAGCGTAGGGTATAATAGACATGCGATCCCTCTCCAAATCAGTCTTGGGAGACATCTCTTTAGAGAGGGTGATCCCGTGACAAGCCAGTAGGTTACCGCGCTTGGAATCTTCCTTACTGAATCTTTTCAGTATGGTGTCGATGTACCTGGACTGAGAAAGTCCTAATATCCTCTTGGATCTATCACGATGGATCCGGATCCCCAGGATGTAGGAGGCATCACCCAGGTCTTTCATGGAGAACCTGTGTGACAAGAACCCCTTGACAGATTGTGGCATAGGAATGTCATTTCCTATTAAGAGAATGTCATACACGTATAAAACGAGGAATACTACAGTTCTCGCTACAAATCTACTATAGATGCATGGTTCATCTGGATTTTTGATAAAGCCAAATTCTTTGACCGTCTCATCAAAGCAGATGTTCCAACTCCGCGATTCCTGCTTTAGTCCATAGATGGACTTAAGCAACTTGCACACCTTTCCGCTGCTCCCACTCTGAATGAAACCCTCTGGCTGGTCCATATAGACACACTCCTCTAAATTTCCATTTAGAAAAGCGGTTTTTACGTCCATCTGCCAGATCTCATAATCGTGGAAGGCAGCAATGGCAAGAAGGATCCGAATGGATTTCAGCATAGCCACTGGAGAAAAGGTTTCGTCATAGTCCAAACCAGGTCTTTGACGAAAACCCTTTGCAACAAGTCTAGCTTTATAGGTCTCAACCTGTCCATCTACACCAATCTTCCTTTTGAAGATCCACTTGCATCCTACGGGTTTTACCCCGTCTGGAGCAATGTCCAACATCCATACTTTGTTGGTGTACATGGACTCCATTTCGGTCCGTATTGCATCCAGCCATTTTACCGAGTCAATGCTCTGAACGGCCTGCTGGAAGCTAGTAGGCTCATCATAATCTATGATGCAATCCTCTCTATCCCCGTCTATGAGAAAACCGTAGTATCTCTTGAGCGGATGAGACTGCCTATTACTCCTGTGGAGCGGGGTAGGAATGTCCTGTTCTTTTGAACCCTCTGGTTCCACTAAGCTTTCAGTAATGGCTCGTGGTTCTGGAATTTCTTCCAGTTCTACTGTGCTCCCACATATCTGGGTTTCCAAAAACTCAGTTTCCAAGAAGTAGGCATGACGAGAAACAAGAACTTTTTGTTCCTCTTCGCAGTAGAAGAAATATCCCTTGGAGTTCTCTGGATATCCCACGAACTTACACTGTACTGAGCGTGCCTCGAGCTTGTCCGCATGCTGCTTTTTAACAAAAGCTGGACATCCCCGTGTCTTAATGTGCTTAAGATTGGGTCTCTTCCCACACTACATCTCATATGGTGTAGTAGGCACAGTCTTAGTAGGAACTCGGTTCAAAAGGTATGCAGCTGATTCTAGCGCATACCCCCAGAATGATCGCGGTAACTCAGCGTTACTCATCATGGACCGTACCATATCCAATAGGGTTCGGTTCCGTCTCTCCGAAACACCGTTATGTTGCGGAGTGTATGGAGGAGTAAGCTGAGAGAGAATTCCGTTCTCTTTTAAATAATTCAGGAACTCGGCACTTAAGTATTCTCCACCTCGATCCGATCTTAGAATCTTGATACTTTTGCCGGTTTGTTTTTCTACTTCATTCTTATATTCCTGGAACTTTTCAAAGGCTTCGGAATTATGTTTCATTAAGAAGACATAACCATACCTTGAAAAATCATCCGTAAAAGTAATGAAGTAAGAGTAACCGCTTCGCGCATGTGTAGACATTGGACCGCACATGTCGCTGTGTACGAGCCCCAAGAGCGAGCTCGCTCTTACTCCGTGTCCAGTGAACGGAGTCTTTGTCATCTTTCCTTTGAGACAGGATTGACAAGTGGCATACGATTGATATTCGAACGGATTCAAATATCCTTCTGCATGTAACTTAGTCAACCTTCTCTCATTGATATGACCCAGTCTACAATACCATAAGAAAGTCTGATTGATATCTGGAGACTTTCTTTTGTGTGTATTCTGGACATTGAAAATCTGTGGTTGGTTTAATACGTATATACCATTGCTCAATGCACCTGACCCAATCAGAACTTGATTAAGGTGAATGTTTACAACATTGCTTACAAACGCAAATTCATAACATTCTTTAGAAATCAAAGATACAGAAATGATATTACAAGTTGCGTTGGGTACAAAAAAACAATTACGCAAAACCAAAACATGCCCATCTGACATTCCCAGGTGATAGTCCCCCACGGCTTTAGCATCCATGCTAGCTCCGTTTTCAACTCTGAGGGTCATGTCACCTGCCTTCAAAACCCTACGGTTTCTCAACTCCTGCAAAGAATTACAGATATGAGATCCTGATCCGGTATCCAATACCCAGGAAGTAGAGTTTATAGAAAGACAGTTTTCAATAACATACACACCTGAAGCTGAAGCCGCAACCTGCTTCAGTTCCTGTGTCCTGGCCTTCCAAGCCCTGCAATCTTTCTTCCAGTGTCCACTCTTATGACAATAGAAGCATTCTTCTTTACCCACAAGCTTCCCCGCTATCTTTGTTGCTTTTTCCTTTCCCTTCGTATCCGCTTTACTAACACCCCCCTTGGTTTGGCGGGGGCTTTCCTCTTCTTTCCCTTGGCTTTTGCCTTGGACCTAGAAGAAGAAGATCCTCCTACAAACAAAGTGGATGTTTCCCTACCTTTCTGTAGGGTGCCCTCTGCGCTCCTCAGCATGTTGAGGAGTTCTGAAAGTTCAACTTCTTTTTCTTGTAAATTGAAGTTCAGTATAAACTGGGCGTAAGTGGAAGGAAGGGACTGGAGAATTAAGTCCGTATAGAGCTCACTCTCCAACGTGGTCCCAAGTTCCGCGAGCTCCACAATGTAGCCAATCATCTTAAGCACGTGTTCCGCTACCGATGATCCGACGGCCAATTTTGCCGAAAATAACTTCTTTGACACTTCGTATCTTGCGATACGAGACTGCTTTCCATACAGTTCTTTTCTATGAAGAAATATGGATTCTAGGTCCATATTCTCGTGCCTCCTCTGATGTTCGTTGTCCATAGAGGCAAGCACGAGGTACTAGGCCTTCGCGCAATCAATCTCCCAAGTCTTACGGATTTCCATATCCGCGACGCTGGAGGTGGGACCTGGGACGGGGGGAGCTTTGGTGGTAAGAAGATACCCCAGCTTGTTGTAAGTGATTGCCATCTTGACATTCCTGAGCCAATCTTTGTAGTTTGGCCCTGTCAGTATGTTTTTATCTAGAAGTAACTTAAGTCTAGTCATGTCGATTGGTTGCTGCAATTAGGAGAGAGAAGAAGAAACACTTAGCACGATGCTCTTGCAAGTTTAGAGTGGTTTTTAGTTTGTCTAAACAGGATGGCTCCCACTGTTTCTCGAATCCCTCCTCAAACCATAAAGGAAGAATTAGTCGGGATCAATCCCACCGCACAATACTTGCTTAACCGTTCAGCCAGGCCAGTGTCGGTACTTCGAGGGAGGTTTTCCAACGCTTTCGCGAAGTTCCTTAATTTAAGAACCTCTTTTCCCTGGGGGCGTATCCCCGCTAACACCTTTCTAGACACCTACTAGGTTTATAGCATTGATCGTTTAGTGAGAAATCTCCCGAGGAGTAGCATATACTCACAGTAGGATCGGGATCCAAATATCATCGCGTGACGAAACTGAAGGAATCCTACCAGAATCGCCACACTCAAAATGGTATGCAAATCTAGCAAATTTCAGTACTTATGAAACTCCCGATGTGGATTTTTGCCCCATGCTCTTATGACCTTGACTTTGGCCAACAAATCATAAGTCGCATGTAAAGTTCTACCCATCGTTCTCCAGGTTAATTTGAATCCACCCGTACCTACCCTTGACTTTGGCCAACAAGGCAGTACGACCGTTCCAAACCAACGCATCTATCTATGCTGCACATGAATACCCAATAGCTACCAATCACTATGCCTTGACTTTGGCCAACAAACACAGCTTGAATACTATTGACTATTCATGTGAAACGACGGAGGGCTACGAATGGTTTTGGCGAAACCGTGAACGTAGAGAACTTGATATAATCGATGGAACGAGATAGCTTTTAAAAGGAGTGGCTCAAGCTCCGCATTTAAAAGTTAGTTTTGAAAAGAACCGAGTGGTTTTTCGAAAGTGTTCCAACGACTTTTGCTTGGTTTATTATCTTGCATTAGTTCTTTTAATGCGTGATATTCTTGCATTAGTTCTTTTAATGCGTCCCATCATTTAATCCTACCATTGCAGAAAACAACCAAAATATGACGTACGCTTATGCCATTCGCATTCGCCACGGGGCCCCGTCATTACCCGTTAGGTTACTTAACTAACGACAGAGCGGGGGCAGGGATAGCGCGGCTGTAAAACATAAGCAACGCCTAAATAGTTATATATATATATATAGCAATGATAGACATTACAGATCACAGATGAATACATTGGATATAGTAGGAATCCGCAATCCGTTCGAGCCTGCAACGAAAAGCGGATTACACGGTCGCGGTGAATAGCCAAGACCCCTACGGGTGCGGCAAACTACCCGCCAAGTACCCAAAGTGGAGCAACCTCCCTCAACGCCGTGAGTAGGCCACTCGGCACTTCGAGATACCCGGTAGTTTGTGCACCCCTCCATGTATAACACCTTAGGATAAGGGTTAGTGGATAATTATAATTAAATAATGGTTTTTAATAAAAAGTTTACCAAATTGTGTTTTAAATATTTTTCCTAATTTAATAATTATTTTTCCAAAATTTTCCTAGGCTTGCACACACATGTGCATGTAAACTAGGGTTTTTAAAAGAGGTAAATACAATAATTATTAACCATGGTGGGTTAATTGTAGGATTAATTCTTTTGGGGTTTAAGTAAGTTTAATTAATTAGTTAAGAGGTTGCTTTAATTTGAATTTTAGATTTAGTGTTGACTTGTGAGAGAGAGAGAGGGGGGGCATCATGGCTCAAGCCATGCTTGCCATTAATGAGGTGAGAGAGAGAGGGGGGTGACTTTTGTGGGAATGATTGTGGTGGCTCTCATTTCCTTTTGTTTTCTCTCAAAATCTCACACCCACACACTCTCACACTCTCACATACACAACACACCAACACACTCACACACACACTTACCTTGCAACTGAACCCCCAGCAGCAGCAGCAAGCAAAGCAACAGCAACAAAAGAGCCTGAAGCAGTAGCAGCAGCAAGCACTGGCAGCATCAGCAGCAGAAAGTAGTAGCAACAGCAGCAGTGAGCTGCAGCAGCCACAGCAGCAAGTGTAGCCCCTCCTCTTCACTTCTCCACCTTCCTGCAGCTCGCTAGGGTCGAGAGTGAGGTATACTTCCAATCTTATCCCCTAGTTAGCGTAGATTGCGTAGTTTTGCTTCGGTTTTGGATATTTGTGTGTTTTAATGCGATATGGGGGTGTTTAGTGGGAACTTGGTGCTAAGGTGATGTGTTAGGGTTTCAGTAGCTTGTTAGTGAGTTAGTGAGACCATTGTAACCTAGTGCAACCCCAGTTACGCTAAAATACCACGAATTTCACAAATTGTTGCAAAATGTCATTTTTGTGCCAGATTTTAGGATATGGTGATCTGCTTTTACTGCATGAGTTTTAGAAAGTTTTAAACAACTGCAGAATGCTAGGCAGGCTTTTTCAGGAAATTTAGTGAAGTTCAAGCCCATTCCACCGGGGTTGGGCCGGCGACAGACACTGTTTGGCCGGCGACGCCGGCCTCCCTTCCCCCGTTGTGGCTCGTTTTGTGCAGGGTGGTTTCTTTAGGTGGTTGGAAGTGTTTGGTCTTGTTGAGTTTGTGGGATTTCTTCCAGGTAAAAATCTGGGAGCTATTTCCCTATGTTGGGGTGTGTGTGTTTAGTGCGACATGCACGTTTCTGCAGGTCTGGTGCGTGCTACGCATCGTAGCGCGTCGGGGTGGTTCTTGGTTCAGCACACACACGTGTTTTAGCGTATCGCGCACACGCGCGATTGGTTTGCGACACGAGTTTCTAGTTTGACCGTGATATCGCGTTCTTGGCGAAATTAAACTTATATGTGTAATATGTGTTGTGATTTTAGGTTCGCAGGCCAGTGAGACGGACGCCGCGAAGAAGGGCAAGCAAGTGGTTGGATACACTTAGCGCGAGGCACGGTGAGTAGATTTCACATCTACGGGGATATCGCCCGTATGGCGTTATGCGTCAGGGCTGATAGGATTTTATTACTATATGTTGCATGCACCCCATAGACCGTCATCGCATATTGCATTCCCTGCTGTGTTGATATATTTATATATTGCGTAGAACTGATAGAACACCGCACTATTACTAACGGTTTATGTTGCATGGGCACTATTTGCATGCTACACACACACCGTTAGTAATTGCCATGCCACACTCACTGTAGAACTGCCATGATTATACTGTTGTATTATTGCTGTAGTTCATCTTACATGTGATTGATTATGATTTCCTGTAAATTTGGGAGCCGCATGACATCTTTAAAAACGGAACTATTTCAAAAAGCGGCTTTCCCTTATATACCTGCCATGGATTGATTACATCGTACCTCGCATGGGATTGACTTATTGGTGATGGATTTTCATGTGATTTCTGGTTTTGAGGACCGTGGAAATATTTAAGAAAAGATGCATTATTTTGAAAACCCGGTACCTCGTGATATGATATTTTGGTGTGTCTACCACGCGTTTTCTCGGTGCTGAGACGTGTGCTTGAAACCCGATTCGAGGAGTGGATGTTCCGTTTGCGGGTTCGTGGTGGGCCCGGTATGGTACCCCTCGGCGAGATGATCGATGGGATTTGCCGATTGAGCCTGGAGGCGGGCGAGTACCTACCGGTGATTGGTTGGACCTGGCAGTTGTCCGGTGGATACTGACCAGAGTCGAGTGATGGATGCGGGATGATCCGTGCTGCCGGGCCGAGGGCCGATACCGCAGACAGACCCCGTGGGGCCGGTCCGGACTGACGGCGCCCGATATTCGAGGATTTACGTGTCGATGCTGGACACGGGTATTTTATGATGTTTTGGGTGCCGATGTTGGGCACTCGTGATTCCTCCGAGGTATATAGGATTTGAGGGCCGATGAGTGTGCCGGCGCCTGAGTATATGTGGGATTTGGGTGCAGTTTGAGACACCGATCATTGTTTTCCATGTTGACATGGTCCATGTAGATATTATTTATCCCATACTCAGTATTGATCACTATACATCTCATCCTGTGGCATTTACCTGTTAGAGTACATGCACTACTATTGTATCCACTGTTGACATGCATTGATATCATCTGCTGGCATTAGTAGAGCCACGCTATATGTGCATGCTTTCGATCACCTTTATATGTTATCTCTATTCACGAGTTGGCAACTCACCCCCGTTGTGCCACAGTGTTTGCAGGTTGCCCTTGGGAGTAGTCACGGCTGGCTGTTACCGCATCTTTTGGCACAGATACCCCTTTTGAGCAGAGATAACCTTTTTGCTGTTTAGGTGGGTTTTGTACGGTATCTGTTATCCTTTCAGTTGTATATTGATGTATCTAGTATTCTCCATCTACTTTCTGTATTGACTTAGAGACAGTTGTGAGGACGATATGTATGATTTTATATTCTGGTGTCGAGCTCGCATGTGGGCCGACGTTACTTTATGCAGTCTCATCTTTTATGATATTGTCCTTGTTTTACTGTGTATTCTTCGCTACGGCGTCGTATATCATATTGTGATGCTTTATTCATGTCACTTGTTATTTCCGCTACACCTTGCTTTTACCCGACTTTCGGGGCTAATGTTTTAAAAAGGGAAATGTTACCAAAATTATAAAACTTATAACTATTGAACTTAAAAAGGATTTCTACTAAATAAATGAAAGTTTTTCGGACATGAGTGATTGTTTTTACAAAATGTTTTAAAATCACTCTATATTTATCGGTTTTGATTTCTGGGTTCGGCTTACTTAGCCGCGTTACGCCTGTAGACGTTGCGTGGTTAAGTGCCGGTCACGAGTCGAATTCTCGGGTCGTGACAAAGTTGGTATCAGAGCGTAGGTTTTACCTTCGGAGTGTAGGATGACCCTGGTATGATGGAGTAGGTAGCTGCAGCAGGGTAGCGTAGCGTGCGTATGTTCCGCGGCATACTCACGACACGGTACTCCGCTTACGCGACCTTAGGACTTACTGATTTGATCCCTCCTTATATTCTTGCGATTCGATTTCCGTGTTCTTATCGAATCTAAATTTTCTTTCAGCCATTATGCCGCCTAAGACTACGAGGGCACAGAGAGCGGCCGCGAGAGCCGAGATTCGTGTTGACTCGTCCGAGATGAGGACTGATCCGGGCAGTACGCCGGTTGTACCCGAGCAGGCTGTTCCTGCCGTGGCAGAGCAGATCGCCACGTTAGGGGCTGGTATGCAGGAGATGCGCCAGACGGTGGGATCTAGCATGCAGGAGATGCGCCAGATGATAGGATCGCTTGTTGAGACGCTTCGAGCGCAGCGACCAGAGGTGGCTCCACCAGTTCCAGAGACCGCTATGGTACCTACCGCACAGCCAGTTGCCCCTGCAGCCACGGAGGTGATTACAGTATCGCTATCAGAGTTCATGAAGCTGAAGCCTCCAGTATTCACAGGCACCGATACAGCCGAGGACCCTCAGTCTTTCATCGACAGGATGGCCCGGATATGCCGTTCCCTCAGATGCGCAGATGCGAGATGGGTCGAGTTCGCGAGCTTTCGCCTGGAAGGTCTTGTGCAGAAATGGTGTGATTCAGTGGAGAAGGGCAGAGCAGCAGGTCTTCCTCCTATGACTTGGACGGAGTTCGTGACCATATTTCTAGCCCGTTTCCTTCCCCGGAGTGTTAGAGATGCTCGAGCACGCAGATTTGAGTCCTTGCGCCAGACGCCAGGGATGACAGTGGCAGAGTATGACGTACTGTTTACAGAGCTAGCAGTCTACGCCCCACATTTAGTGGCTACCGAGGAGCTGCGAGTCCGGAGATTTGTTCGAGGCTTGCTTTCCCCAGTGTTCCTCGCGATCAGCGCGCAGCACTACGAGACCTATGCAGCAGCAGTAGACGCAGCCCTACTGGTCGAGGAGCACCTTGTTGAGACTTCGGCACTTCCAGAGCCGAAGAGAGTTCGTACCAGTATTTCCGCACGGAGGCAGTCATTCAGACGCCGCGACAGGTATCGTTCCGGTACGAGGAGTAGCAGAGATTCGGGACGAGGTCGGATGTTTAGTTCGTATCCCCAGGAAGGTCAGCAGTCGCCGCGGGGTTGCTACAGATGTGGCAGCCTACTTCACCTCGTTCGAGATTGTCCAGAGACACACCGGAGGGAGGCGGCAGCACCGCATGTTACCTTACCACCTTCACCACCCCAGAGGGAGTTGCCCGTTGTGCCTACCGTTGCTCCGCGCCAGACTTACGCACAGAGAGGTCGTGGGCGTGGAGGAGTTGCTCAGAGGGGACGAGATGACCGAGGCCGAGGTCAGCCAGTCACAGGTGGTGGACAGGCGAGGGTTTTTGCTTTGACACATCAGGACGCGCAGGCGTCCAATGCAGTGGTTTCAGGTATCCTCCCTGTATGTTCAGTTGATGCACATGTACTGTTCGATCCCGGATCCACACACTCGTACGTATCCACGCACTTTGTGCCGAGTTTGGGTAGAGAGTCCGGCTTGCTTGATCGGCCGCTTGTGGTGACTACTCCTGTGGGAGAGTCGTTTGTGGCTAGGCACGTGTTCCGATCCTGTATCGTCTGTATTGGCGAGAGAGAGTTGCCTGTCGACTTGATCCTTCTGGAGATGTTGAACTTCGACGTTCTTTTGGGCATGGATTGGTTAGCCACGTGCTATGCTTCTGTAGACTGCCGCGAGAAGACAGTTAGATTCTGTTTCCCCGGCGAGTCGGTTTTTGTTGTGTTGGGGGACCGTAGTGTCGCCCCTCACAGTGTGATTTCTTCTTTTCGCGCTGGACAGCTTTTGAGGAAGGGATGTCAGGGATTTCTCGCCTATGTTTGCGATGCTCGCGCTACAGAGGTTCCATTGGATCAGGTTCCGGTTGTTAGCGAGTTTCCTGATGTGTTCCCTGACGAGCTTCCTGGGTTGCCGCCCGAGCGCGACATTTCTTTCTGTATTGATTTGGTTCCTGGCTCGGGGCCTATTTCTATACCGCCCTATCGGATGGCCCCGGCGGAACTTCGTGAGCTGAAGGGTCAGTTACAAGATTTGCTGGACAAGGGACTTATTCGACCCAGTGTTTCTCCTTGGGGTGCTCCAGTCCTGTTCGTCAAGAAGAAGGATGGCAGTTTGCGTCTTTGTATCGACTACCGCCAGCTGAACAGGGTGACAGGGCGGAACAGGTATCCTTTGCCGCGTATCGACGATTTGTTCGACCAGCTTCAGGGGGCAGGGTACTTTTCGAGGATCGATTTGCGATCGGGCTATCATCAGCTGCGGGTTCGACAGGAGGACATTCCCAGGACCGCTTTCCGTACGCGCTACGGCCATTACGAGTTTTTGGTGATGTCGTTCGGACTCACCAATGCGCCAGCAGCCTTCATGGACTTGATGAACCGCATTTTCCGGCCTTACTTGGATCTGTTCATTATAGTCTTCATCGACGATATCTTGGTGTATTCCCGGAGTAGTGACGAGCACGAGCAGCACCTGCGGATTACTTTGCAGACATTGAGGGAGCACCAGCTTTATGCGAAATTCTCCAAGTGTGCATTTTGGCTGGACAGCGTAGATTTCTTGGGGCACGTGATTTCACGAGACGGTATATGTGTTGACCCGAGGAAGATCGAGGCCGTTCAGCGTTGGCCTAGACCCACATCGGTGACGGAGATTCGCAGCTTTTTGGGATTGGCCGGTTACTACAGGCGTTTTGTGCAGGACTTCTCCCGCATTGCTACACCGTTGACCGGGTTGACCCGGAAGGGAGTTCCCTTCGATTGGACGGAGGAGTGCGAGCACAGTTTCCAGCAGTTACGGACTCAGCTGACGACGGCACCGGTGTTATCTTTACCTTCCGGATCGGGCGGATTTGTGGTCTTTTGTGATGCTTCTCGAGTGGGATTGGGATGCGTTCTGATGCAGCGTGATAGGGTGATCGCGTATGCCTCGCGACAATTGAAGAAGCACGAGCAGAACTACCCCACTCATGATTTGGAGATGGCAGCAGTGGTCTTCGCACTTAAGATCTGGCGACATTACCTTTACGGCGAGTCGTGCCAGATATTTACGGATCACAAGAGCTTGAAATACATATTCCAGCAGCGGGACCTGAACCTTCGACAGCGTCGATGGATGGAGTTAGTGAAGGATTATGACTGCGAGATCTTATATCACCCGGGCAAGGCAAATGTGGTGGCGGATGCTTTGAGCCGGAGGCCCGGGAGTAGTTTATCTTGTTTGAGCGCAGTACAGGAGCAGTCATCGGCAGATTGGCAGATATTATGCGACAGTCGAGTACAGTTCGAGTTCACGCCGATTGGAGGACAGATAGCACATGTCCGTGCACGTCCACAGTTGATCGATCGTATACGTGAGGCACAGCTCAGTGATGACCGATGTTCAGAGATCATGGCACAGATGGGACAGGGCAGATTTTCCGAGTTCGTGATCGATGATCAGGGGGTCCTACGGTTTGGAGTCAGACTGTGCGTACCAGATGCTGAAGGGCTGAGACGCGAGATTCTTGAGGAGGCACATCGATCGGTGTATAGCGTCCATCCCGGTTCCACCAAGATGTATCATGATATGAGAGATGTTTATTGGTGGGACGGAATGAAGAGGGACATCGCAGATTTTGTGTCGAGATGCCTGACTTGTCAGCAAGTCAAGGCTGAGCACCAGAGGCCCGCGGGAGAGCTACAGCCGTTACCCATTCCGGAGTGGAAATGGGAACAGATTTCGATGGATTTCGTGGTGGGTCTACCCAGGACTAGTCGGGGGTATGACTCCATCTGGGTGATCGTGGATCGTTTGACGAAAGCGGCTCACTTCCTACCGGTGAAGACGACTTTCGGATTTACTCAGTATGTCCAGATCTACATTGACGAGATAGTGCGACTACACGGAGTCCCGACGTGCATTGTGTCCGACAGAGGCACCCAGTTTACCAGTAGACTATGGCAGAGGCTTCAGGAGGCTTTGGGCACTCGCTTGGGTTTCAGCACGGCATTTCATCCGCAGACCGACGGACAGTCAGAGCGGACCATCCAGACTCTCGAGGACATGCTCAGAGCTTGTGTATTAGATTTCGGAGGTAGCTGGGATCATCATTTGCCCTTAGCAGAGTTCTCCTACAATAACAGCTACCAGGAGACTATTCAGATGGCACCATTTGAGGCTCTTTATGGGAGGAGATGCAGGTCACCTACTTGTTGGACAGAGCTCAGTGAGAGCAGTATCTTAGGGCCACAGATCGTTGAGGAGACGACAGCGAAGATCCAGTTGATTCGCGACAGGATGAGAGCAGCGCAGAGTAGGCAGAGGGCTTATGCAGACCGTCGACGACGCAGACTTGAGTTTTCTGTTAGTGATCATGTTTTCTTGAGGGTCTCCCCAATGAAAGGTGTGATGAGGTTTGGGAAGAAGGGGAAGCTCAGTCCCAGGTATGTGGGCCCCTTCGAGATCCTCGAGCGTGTCGGTGCAGTAGCTTACCGGTTAGCCCTTCCGCCCAGCTTTCCAGATGTGCACCCCGTATTCCATGTTTCGATGCTCCGCAGATATCTTCATGATCCTTCGCATGCGATTCAGCATCCGACGATCCAGCTTGAGCGCTATCTTTCCTATGCAGAGCAGCCGGTGATGATCTTGGATCGGCAAGTGAAGAAATTGAGATCGAAGGACATTCCATCAGTTAAGGTACTTTGGCGTGGTCAGAACCATGAGGAGGTCACTTGGGAGACTGAAAGCGAGATGATGAAGACGTATCCCCATCTTTTTGAAGGTAACCTTAGTTAGATTTTTGAAATTCGGGGACGAATTTCTTTAAGGGGGAGAGATTGTAACACCTTAGGATAAGGGTTAGTGGATAATTATAATTAAATAATGGTTTTTAATAAAAAGTTTACCAAATTGTGTTTTAAATATTTTTCCTAATTTAATAATTATTTTTCCAAAATTTTCCTAGGCTTGCACACACATGTGCATGTAAACTAGGGTTTTTAAAAGAGGTAAATACAATAATTATTAACCATGGTGGGTTAATTGTAGGATTAATTCTTTTGGGGTTTAAGTAAGTTTAATTAATTAGTTAAGAGGTTGCTTTAATTTGAATTTTAGATTTAGTGTTGACTTGTGAGAGAGAGAGAGGGGGGGCATCATGGCTCAAGCCATGCTTGCCATTAATGAGGTGAGAGAGAGAGAGGGGTGACTTTTGTGGGAATGATTGTGGTGGCTCTCATTTCCTTTTGTTTTCTCTCAAAATCTCACACCCACACACTCTCACACTCTCACATACACAACACACCAACACACTCACACACACACTTACCTTGCAACTGAACCCCCAGCAGCAGCAGCAAGCAAATCAACAGCAACAAAAGAGCCTGAAGCAGTAGCAGCAGCAAGCACTGGCAGCATCAGCAGCAGAAAGCAGTAGCAACAGCAGCAGTGAGCTGCAGCAGCCACAGCAGCAAGTGTAGCCCCTCCTCTTCACTTCTCCACCTTCCTGCAGCTCCCTAGGGTCGAGAGTGAGGTATACTTCCTATCTTATCCCCTAGTTAGCGTAGATTGCGTAGTTTTGCTTCGGTTTTGGATATTTGTGTGTTTTAATGCGATATGGGGGTGTTTAGTGGGAACTTGGTGCTAAGGTGATGTGTTAGGGTTTCAGTAGCTTGTTAGTGAGTTAGTGAGACCATTGTAACCTAGTGCAACCCCAGTTACGCTAAAATACCACGAATTTCACAAATTGTTGCAAAATGTCGTTTTTGTGCCAGATTTTAGGATATGGTGATCTGCTTTTACTGCATGAGTTTTAGAAAGTTTTAAACAACTGCAGAATGCTAGGCAGGCTTTTTCAGGAAATTTAGTGAAGTTCGAGCCCATTCCACCGGGGTTGGGCCGGCGACAGACACTGTTTGGCCGGCGACGCCGGCCTCCCTTCCCCCGTTGTGGCTCGTTTTGTGCAGGGTGGTTTCTTTAGGTGGTTGGAAGTGTTTGGTCTTGTTGAGTTTGTGGGATTTCTTCCAGGTAAAAATCTGGGAGCTATTTCCCTATGTTGGGGTGTGTGTGTTTAGTGCGACATGCACGTTTCTGCAGGTCTGGTGCGTGCTACGCATCGTAGCGCGTCGGGGTGGTTCTTGGTTCAGCACACACACGTGTTTTAGCGTATCGCGCACACGCGCGATTGGTTTGCGACACGAGTTTCTAGTTTGACCGTGATATCGCGTTCTTGGCGAAATTAAACTTATATGTGTAATATGTGTTGTGATTTTAGGTTCGCAGGCCAGTGAGACGGACGCCGCGAAGAAGGGCAAGCAAGTGGTTGGATACACTTAGCGCGAGGCACGGTGAGTAGATTTCACATCTACGGGGATATCGCCCGCATGGCGTTATGCGTCAGGGCTGATAGGATTTTATTACTATATGTTGCATGCACCCCATAGACCGTCATCGCATATTGCATTCCCTGCTGTGTTGATATATATATATATTGCGTAGAACTGATAGAACACCGCACTATTACTAACGGTTTATGTTGCATGGGCACTATTTGCATGCTACACACACACCGTTAGTAATTGCCATGCCACACTCACTGTAGAACTGCCATGATTATACTGTTGTATTATTGCTGTAGTTCATCTTACATGTGATTGATTATGATTTCCTGTAAATTTGGGAGCCGCATGACATCTTTAAAAACGGAACTATTTCAAAAAGCGGCTTTCCCTTATATACCTGCCATGGATTGATTACATCGTACCTCGCATGGGATTGACTTATTGGTGATGGATTTTCATGTGATTTCTGGTTTTGAGGACCGTGGAAATATTTAAGAAAAGATGCATTATTTTGAAAACCCGGTACCTCGTGATATGATATTTTGGTGTGTCCACCACGCGTTTTCTCGGTGCTGAGACGTGTGCTTGAAACCCGATTCGAGGAGTGGATGTTCCGTTTGCGTGTTCGTGGTGGGCCCGGTATGGTTCCCCTCGGCGAGATGATCGATGGGATTAGCCGATTGAGCCTGGAGGCGGGCGAGTACCTACCGGTGATTGGTTGGACCTGGCAGTTGTCCGGAGGATACTGACCAGAGTCGAGTGATGGATGCGGGATGATCCGTGCTGCCGGGGCCGAGGGCCGATACCGCAGACAGACCCCGTGGGGCCGGTCCGGACTGACGGCGCCCGATATTCGAGGATTTACGTGTCGATGCTGGACACGGGTATTTTATGATGTTTTGGGTGCCGATGTTGGGCACTCGTGATTCCTCCGAGGTATATAGGATTTGAGGGCCGATGGGTGTGCCGGCGCCTGAGTATATGTGGGATTTGGGTGCAGTTTGAGACACCGATCATTGTTTTCCATGTTGACATGGTCCATGTAGATATTATTTATCCCATAATCAGTATTGATCACTATACATCTCATCCTGTGGCATTTACCTGTTAGAGTACATGCATTACTATTGTATCCACTGTTGACATGCATTGATATCATCTGCTGGCATTAGTAGAGCCACGCTATATGTGCATGCTTGCGATCACCTTTATATGTTATCTCTATTCACTAGTTGGCAACTCACCCCCGTTGTGCCACAGTGTTTGCAGGTTGCCCTTGGGAGTAGTCACGGCTGGCTGTTACCGCATCTTTTGGCACAGATACCCCTTTTGAGCAGAGATAGCCTTTTTACTGTTTAGGTGGGTTTTGTACGGTATCTGTTATCCTTTCAGTTGTATATTGATGTATCTAGTATTCTCCATCTACTTTCTGTATTGACTTAGAGACAGTTGTGAGGACGATATGTATGATTTTATATTCTGGTGTCGAGCTCGCATATGGGCCGACGTTACTTTATGCAGTCTCATCTTTTATGATATTGTCCTTGTTTTACTGTGTATTCTTCGCTACGGCGTCGTATATCATATTGTGATGCTTTATTCATGTCACTTGTTATTTCCGCTACACCTTGCTTTTACCCGACTTTCGGGGCTAATGTTTTAAAAAGGGAAATGTTACCAAAATTATAAAACTTATAACTATTGAACTTAAAAAGGATTTCTACTAAATAAATGAAAGTTTTTCGGACATGTGTGATTGTTTTTACAAAATGTTTTAAAATCACTCTATATTTATCGGTTTTGATTTCTGGGTTCGGCTTACTTAGCCGCGTTACGCCTGTAGACGTTGCGTGGTTAAGTGCCGGTCACGAGTCGAATTCTCTGGTCGTGACACCATGGGTCTATCCTAGGAGCAAAAACAGTAAAAAGAATTATACAATGACGGCTACAACCCCGACCCGGTTGTGGGGCCAAACAAATAATAATATTACATCAATTTACATTTTACAATGAATGAAAGAAAAAGAAACACTCATCTCACATCCACCCCGGCTATTCACCCGCGACAGTCCAACGCATTCATATACACAAACCATCATCAAACACAGATCACAGATATGTATAACCCCGACTAATCGACATATAGCGATTAGCCGACGTTCAATACATATAAACATCACAGATATAACCATTATCATCAAAGTGTAGTGAAGTTCGATAAAAATACGGATTTATAGGCCCCCAAAAACAAATTTCTTTTCTGGAAAATCTGGGCACAAATAAACCATCTGAAAAATCCCAAAACCCTACCAGAAGAACACTGCACAAAACCCGATCACGAGAGGAGCCAAAAGGGCGGCGGTTCCGCGGAAAATGCATACCTATCGCCGCGGAACCGCGGCAGTTTAAGGGAATCAGACGACCGTTTTTGGTGGGTGTTTTCACAAAACCCTGAGCCGATTTTAGGAGTAAAACTTTTAATTTTTAGAGCACAAAATATTTCAACAGAAAGTTAGGGTTTTGATTTTCCGGTTTTTTGCGATTTTTCCGATCGAACTTCCATACACTTTACTACTAAGCTAGTTTAAGTTTAGTTAGGCTCTGATACCACTGTAAGTCCACGTTGCCAACCCCGGTTCTTGGGGGGAGGCGGAAACGGTATAAAAATCAAATTTATAGCGCATGGGGCAACATGGACTAACAAAGTCGGGATCTTTTCTAAACTAAACTAGCAAGAAAGCTAAAGAGAGTTAGCTACTCGGAAAAGAGGTTATGCCTAACTTGAACTCCTTCTTCTTGAAACCTTTGTAGGGGTTGATGGTGCTTTCCTCATCGCCTTCTTCCGTCAAAGATGGATCCACCTGAGGGTTCAACCTTCGGGCTCTTTCTCGAACTTTGAGTGAACTAGGATCTTTGGCTTGCTAAACCTCTAACCCTAGAGTGAGTAGAGAGTAACTTTGGGGTGTTTTTATCTCAAGAAGATGGATTCTCAACACATGACAAGGGAGCTCCTTGAACTAGAAGAGGAGGAAGAAGAAGAGAGGAGAGAGAAGTGTTATGATAGAATGAGAGCTTTTCATTTTACAACCATAACATAATATCAAAATGAATTATCAAATTAATAATAATAATATAAATGAAATAGTTGATGGATGGTTTGGAATGACAATTATCATTACACACATTAAATGGTTTTCCCAGAATCAAAGAGCATCTTTGATATGTAATGATGATAGTCAAAGTTTCAACCATGGTCAACAAGTCAACCTTGGTCAAGAAGTCAACAAACCCAACCATGACACAATTTCATTTAATTAATATTATTAATTGATATATTATAAATTCATTAGGGTTTGGAAAAAGACGACTGTCAACTGTGCATACACACCCGTTCCGAAACCCTAATGAAAATCCTCTTCCTCCGCCTCAAACAACTGTTCATACACACCCGCATTCTTGTTCCGAGGAACATGAACACAATGAAATAAAACTAACCCCAAAACATGTACTAGTATCTAGCTCAAACCAGAGCCCGCTAGTAATATCCGTCCGTACTCCAAACGTGCACAAATGCGCGGATGAGAACGAACCCTGTCGCAAAACCATGCGACCTCTACTCTGTTTTACCCAAAGGCGAATAGCCCTCTGTGTGGGACTCTAAAGACTCGACACTACGCTGGCAGTGGGTTTAACCACAGACCGCAAGAGGCACTAGCTGTGCGTAACGGTCCCCAGGCAGATGCCGATAAGAAGACTGACGAGGTAAACCCCATCTGAACTCCTGCTGAGTCTGAATGTGACAGTCTCCGTACAGTCCGGTCTGTTCGTCTGATACATCGCATGGCGGGCCTAGGGGGCGGTAAACGTCAGTCCCCTAATAGCGGTACAAGTCGTGTCGGAGTGAAGCCCAAAACACCCTGAGATAACACTGGAAGCCTACCAGTATATCTCGATTGCCCTGGCCAGGGACTACTCGTGTAATGGCTCTCCTAGACACAGCGCGATGTCAACCCCCAATACCGGGAGAGACGATTCCTGTCTAACCGCCACTGCCTCCAAGTGCTTCGGGACTGTACCCAACTACTACCTGTTTGCACGACTCCTTTGAGCTGTGGTAGGGTAGTAATCAAAGTATAGTGGGAACACACTCGAGGCGAAGTGACAGTGTCAAGTCAGCGGACTAAGCTGTACTCATGTCACCTGGGAACTGATAACTGACGATAGGTATAATACCAACCTGTCAGTTCCCTGAAAGGTTAGTATAGCACCCTATGAAGAGTTTTGAAGCATCACATGACCCAAAGTTTTAATTTTTATGGTGCTAAACTAACATGCAAAGGGATCGATACTAGAAAATTAGGGTTACGAAATAAAAGGCGAAATAATCTAGGGTTTTGAGACTACAACCTTTGTAGCTCCCTTTCGCTGGACTCCTTGGTCTCTAGGGTGTTGAACGAAGGTCCTCTTGAAGTCCCCTTGTGTCCACGACGATCCACCACGGAGATCTCCGTCCAAGCTCGCAACTTCGTCAAACCGAAGAGAACACTCTAAACAAAGCGGCTAAGCTTGTGTAGAATGATGTTGTGGTTAGGTTTCTCACTTCAAAAATCTATCTTTGAGTGGTATTTGATCACTAGAAAAAAACTAGAGAGCAAAAGAGCAAGAGGAAGAAGATGGTGGCAATTTTTGACAAGAGGTAAAAGATAACTCTAGTGAAGTAAAAGAAAAATATCAATATATATTTTATTCCTTCATGCTATGAACCATGGTTAAAGTGATGGAGACATTATTTAACTTTAGTTTGGAATGATAAAGAGAAGGATAACCTAAGGTTAGTGGTAGTTGAGCATGGTTAATTAGGTCAAAGGAAGAATGTAGAAGCAAGAATGATTATCCTTCCCTTTTCCATTTTCTTTTAAATCCAAAATTAAATAATAATCCAATATATAATCCATGGTGTGAGTCTTATATTGCCACCATTTCCATATGCTAACAACCATGATGGATGAGTGTATGTATGTGTGCATGTATGCACATCTTCATGTGCATAAAACTA
Source organism: Agapanthus africanus (assembly GCA_030015575.1). Classification (NCBI taxonomy): domain Eukaryota; kingdom Viridiplantae; phylum Streptophyta; class Magnoliopsida; order Asparagales; family Amaryllidaceae; genus Agapanthus; species Agapanthus africanus. Next base: position 260,583,225 of record CM057351.1, on the reverse strand, counting down.
GCTTGAAAGAAAGAAAGAAAAGCACACATGCATGCACACATCTATTATCTAAGAAAAGGTTTTAAGTGAGAAAACTAATGGTTAAATGATAAATCAACACTTGATTTATCAATCCGGTCATATCTCATATGACCCCACCAAAAGCAGTTCACCCGATCAATGTTCGGTATCATATACGCACATTTCAATCGGGTGCATGCGCATATCGCATATGCGCACCACAACGTTTCGCCTGGACTGGGTAACTCCTTTGTGAGACTCTAAGACTCATCAATACGCCGGCAGAGGGTAATGATCATATCAAGTACCCTCAAGCAGCAAGCGGTCAGCTAAACGTAACGGCCACCCGGGTATTGAGCGATCAGAAGACAACAAGCGAACCTGCTACAACTCCCGTCGAGCCATCCGGCAACACTACCGTACAGTCCGGTCTCTTCGTCAGATATGCTGCATATCGAGCCTAGGGATGGTCACGTCGACCCCAATAACTCAATAAGTTGTGTCGGTGAATGGTCTATAACAGATCGAGAAACTACTGATAAGACTTATCAGCAAATCTCAGCAGCCCTGGCCAGGGACTTGCTGTTATAACCAGTCGGGCACAGCACAACATCAACTCCCAATACTGGGAGAGACGAAACCCCTCCTATCGCTCATCGTCTTCGTGTGTCTCGGGACTGTACCCAACGGCCACCTGTTTGCACGACTCAGTAGAGCCGTGGTAGGGTGGCAATCAAAGTGCAGTGGGAGAACACACAAGACTCCATGACGATCTTGGGTCTACAGACTAACCTGTACCAGTGTCACCTGAGAACTGCAATCCGACGATAGATATAATTCCATATAGGAGTTCTCGGTGAGTCCGTCCAGTGTACCCAGTCACCACTGAGCACCCGTATATGATCTTGATTTCAAACATCGATGAATGTGGGAACATCCATCGCCCATCGTATGGGTCTAGTATCATATACGCTAGTCTACTCTGGTATATCAATGCCCCGTCTCGATATACCTACGACTAGGGATGCTCCAGGATATGCTTATAAACTATAGATGTCCCACTAGTATGATCTCCATCATAATCAGAGTTGTCAAGCCGATATCCTCAGGGCTTTATCAGCATGTATGAATGAATAAAAGCATGATCAAATCAACATGTCAGATAAAGAAGAACCAGATAGCATACTATCATGTCGAGCAAGAATGCAAACTGAATATATATACATGTATAGATACATCCACTATCACATAATGGCCTCTAGGGCATACATATATCCAACAATCTCCCACTTGCACTAAGGCCAGTTATTGGCGTATCTCATACCCAACATCTCAAAAAGTCGCTCATGCTGTGGCTGAGGGAGGGCCTTGGTGAGTGGATCCGCGGCGTTGTTCTTTGTGTCAACTCTCTTAATCTCGATCTCGCGGCGATCTACAATCTCCCGGATCAAATGAAAGCGCCTCAGGATATGTCTGGACCGCTGATGGGATCTGGGCTCCTTGGCTAACGCCATTGCCCCATTATTGTCACAATACAAAGGTATTGGATCAATAATGGTTGGAACTACTCCTAGCTCCGAGACGAACTTCTTCATCCAGACGGCTTCCTTGGCGGCATCATTTGCAGCAATGTACTCAGCTTCCATCGTAGAGTCTGTAACGGTATCTTGTTTGGAACTCTTCCAACTTACCGCCCCTCCATTGAGGGTGAATACAAACCCTGAGATAGATTTGCTGTCATCCTTATCGCTCTGGAAGCTCGAATCGGTAAAGGCCTCCATTTGGAGATCTGTATTACCATACACCAAGAACAATTCTTTAGTCCTTCGTAAGTACTTAAGAATGTTCTTCACAGCTGTCCAGTGGTTCTCCCCTGGGTTGGATTGATACCTGCTTACAACACTAAGTGCATAAGCTACATCTGGGCGTGTACATAACATCGCATACATTATAGATCCTACTGCCGAAGCATAAGGTATAATGCTCATGCGAGTTCTCTCTTCATCGGTCTTTGGACAAGAATCCTTGGAGAGAGTGACTCCATGGCAAGCGGGTAAGGCACCCCGCTTGGAGTCTTCCATACTAAACCTCTTTAGGATGGTGTTGATGTACCTGGTTTGGGACAGTCCCAATAACTTTTTGGATCTATCTCTATAGATCCTTATGCCCAGGATGTATGTGGCATCACCCAGGTCCTTCATGTAGAACCTTAGTGATAAGAATAATTTGACCGACTGTAGCATAGGAATATCATTTCCTATCAGAAGAATGTCATCCACGTACAATACGAGGAATGTGACAGCTCTTCCTACAGCCTTCTTATAAACACAAGGTTCATCTGGATTTTTGATGAAATCAAACTCTTTGATGACATCATCGAAACAGATGTTCCAACTCCGAGATGCCTGTTTTAACCTATATATGGATTTAAGCAATCTACATGCTTTCCCGCTGCTCCCACTGTCAATGAAGCCCTCTGGCTGATCCATATAAACGCATTCTTCTAAATCTCCATTTAGAAATGCCGTTTTAACGTCCATCTGCCAGATTTCATAGTCGTAGTGAGCAGCAATAGCAAGTAGGATCCGAATGGATTTACGCATGGCTACGGGCGAAAAAGTTTCGTCATAGTCCAAACCTGGTCTTTGACGAAAACCTTTCGCCACAAGTCTTGCCTTATAGGTCTGTACCTGCCCATCCACACCAATCTTTCTTTTAAAGATCCATTTGCACCCTACAGGTTTTACCCCAGGGGGTACAACGTCCAAAGTCCATACTTTGTTGGTGTACATAGACTCCATTTCGGATCTCATGGCATCCAGCCACTTCACAGAGTCACCACTCGTGATAGCTTGCTGAAAACTGGTAGGATCATCATCATCCATGATGCAATCTTCTCCGTTACCATCAATGAGGAAACCGTAGTACCTCTCCGGTGGGCGAGAAGTCCTACCAGATCTACGGAGTGGCCGAGGTTCTTCAGTTTCTGTTGCAACAGCCGGTTCAACCAAATCGTCATTTGTAGTTTGTGTCTCCAGAACCTCTTCTAGATCTACTACCTTGCCATCATCTTTATCTGTGAAAAACTCTTTTTCCAAGAATGTGGCATACTGAGAAACAAACACCTTTTGTTCCTCTTTGTGGTAGAACAGATATCCATAAGAATTCTTTGGATATCCCACAAAGTTACACATGACTGACCGTGTTTCGAGTTTGTCCGGATTTTGCTTTTTAACATAAGCCGGGCAACCCCAAATCTTAATTCTTTTAAGAGATGGTCTCTTCCCATTCCATATCTCATATGGCGTGGTAGACACGGCTTTGGTTGGAACCCTGTTCAGCAGAAACGCTGCAGTCTCCAATGCATGTCCCCAAAACGAGACTGGTAACTCAACGTCACTCATCATGGATCGGACCATATCTAATAGGGTCCTATTCCGTCGTTCTGACACACCGTTGTGCTGTGGTGTGTAAGGATGAGTGAGCTGAGAGAGAATCCCATTCTCTTTTAGGAAGTTTGCAAATTCTGTACTGAGATACTCTCCACCTCGATCTGATCGAAGCATCTTAATACACAAGCCGGTTTGTTTTTCTACTTCTTGTTTATATTCAACGAATTTTTCGAAAGCGTCGGACTTGTGTTTTAATAAAAATACATGACCGAATCTTGAGAAATCGTCGGTGAATGTAATGAAGTATGAAAAACCGCCTCTAGCCTGTGTAGACATTGACCCACATACATCACTATGTATGAGGCCAAGGAGCTGAGTAGCTCTTTCTCCGTGTCCGGTAAACGGAGTTTTGGTCATTTTACCCTTGATACAAGACTGGCAAGTCGCATAAGATTTATATTCAAAAGAGTTTAAATATCCATCTTTGTGTAACCTGTTTAGTCTTGTTTCGTTAATATGACCAAGTCTACAATGCCAAAGAAAAGCTTCATTTAATTCTGAAAGTTTTCTTTTATTAGTGTGTTGTATACTGAAAACTGTGTGTTGATTTAGGACATATATTCCGTTATTAAGTGTACCATACCCAACCAACATTTGATTTAGGTGAATGTTCATAACATTGTTCTGCAGCACAAAATTATACCCTTCATTGTCCAACAAAGAAACGGATATTATATTACATAGCATACTTGGTACAAAATAACATGGATTCAAAATCAAAATACATCCAGATGGCAACCCCAAGTGATACTCTCCCACTGCGACTGTATGTACATTGGAACCATTTCCAACGCGGAGAGTATGGTCACCTGTCCTCAAAACCTTGCTATTTCTCAGCCCCTGCATAGAATTGCAAATGTGAGAACCTGAACCGGTATCCAATACTCAGGAAGCAGAGTTTATAGAAAAACAGTTTTCGGTCACAAACGTACCTGAAGCAGAAGCATCACCATGCTTCTTCTTGAGACTTAGGTACTCCGTGCAATTGCGCTTCCAATGTCCCGTCTTGTGGCAATGAAAACACTCGCCTTTCCCCGGGTCTCCAGCCGTGGACTTTCCCTTTCCCTTCACCTTTTTGACTCCTCCCTTAGGATTAGTGGGTTTCTTCTTTTTCTTTCCCTTGGCCTTAGCTTTTGGGCGAGAAGAAGAAGACTGTCCAATGGTCATAACGGGAGTCTTTGCTGACTTCATAGTGCTCTCTGCACTCCTTAACATATTAAGGAGTTCAGGGAGTTCCTTCTCCATGCCATGCATGTTAAAGTTCACTATGAACTGAGTAAAGGTGGAGGGGAGGGACTGCAGAATAATATCTATATATTGTTCATTGTCCATTGTCCATCCAAGGTCCTCAAGCTCTTCTATAAGAGCTATCATCTTCAAAACATGGTCTCCTACTGGTGTGCCAGGGGCCATTCGCATCTGAAACAGTTTCTTTGAAGCTTCGTATCGTAATACGCGGGATTGCTCCCCATACAACTCCTTTGTATGGAGCAGTATTCCGTGAATGTCCATGTCCTCGTGCTTCTTTTGATGTGCGTTGTCCATCGATGCAAGCGCGAGGCATTTTGCCGTGGCACAGTCAGCGTCCCATATCTTGCGGACTTCAATGTCCGCAACTGAGGATTTTGGACCTGGGACGGGCGGGGCTGAAGCCGTGAGGACATATGATACTTTATCATAAGTCAAGGCGATCTTCAGATTCCTTAGCCAGTCTTTATAGTTGATCCCATTCAGTTTGTTTTTATCTAGTAGAAGCTTAAGTCCAGTCATTGGTATCTGCCATTAAGAGAAAGAAAAGAATACACTTAGCGAAAGCTCTTGCACAGATTATATTGGTTATTATCTTGTCTAATCGATGTTTCCCACTGCTTTTTATCAAGTTTTTCTTTCAAACCTTAAAAAGAAAAACTAGCCAGGATTAATTACAGTCTGCAACTTCGCTAACCGTTCAGCCAGGCCAGTGTCAGTACTTTGAGGGAGGTTCCCCGTGCTTTCGCACGGACCTAATTAGAGTAAACCTTGTTTTCCCAGAGGCGGAGCCCCGTTAACACCTTTCTAGACACCTAATGAGTTAGCTAATTGTAAACTGTAAAACTCTCCTAGGAGCAACTATTGCCCACAGTGGGATCGGGATCCAACCATCATATGGAAGGTATGCAATCTCATTGCAAATTTCAACACTTGAAATTCCCGATGTAATTTTTACCCCAGTACTTATGACCTTAACTATGGTCAACAAATCATAAGTACCAGTCAAGTTCTACCCGTCATTTCTTGATTAATTAGACCCACCCATGACCCTTAACTATGGTCAACAAAGTCGCATGAATGTCCTAATTAATTTGCATCATATGCAGTGTAGGAAGACATCACTTAGCTACCGTACACTACGCCTTAACTAAAGTCAACAAACGTAGCACGAATACTAAGTACTTTACTTCCTAAAATGACGGAGGGTTGCGAATTATTTTTAATAAAATCTTTAACGCTTTGAACTTGATATCGTTGTAGAATCAAACAGTTTTTCAAAAGGAGTGGCTTAAGCTCCGCAGTTTTGAAATGTAGCTTTTTCATAAAAAGCCGAGTAGTTTTTAAATCCGATTCTACAACATCTTTTTAGGTTTATTTTCTTTACATTAATCACATTAATGTAATCCCATCATTTAAGTCCTTAAGCCAATCACAGAAAAGAAACGAAAATAACACGTACGCTTATACCATCCATATTCGCCGCAATGTTCCGTTATGCACCGTTAGGTTACTTAACTAACGGCATACCGGGACGGGACTAGCGCGGGTGTAAAACATAAGCAGCGTCTACTATATATCATATATATAATATGTCATTCGTCTCAGATATCACAGAACACAGGCAGCAGAAATATAGATATAACGTGGGATATCCTAGGACGTCCGTATTTAGTATTTAGCCAGAAGAGAAAATACGGATTCGACAGTCGCGATGAATAGCCAAGCCCACACCCTGGACCCCTACGAGAGCGGCAAGTGACCCTACCAATCCTGGAGTTTTGGAGACCCGGTCTCGACTCCTCGAGATGGCCTCCCACTGAACCCCAGAACCCGGTCACCTGTGCTCCCCTCCTTGGGTCCATCCTAATGCGGAAAAGTAAATAATATACAACACTGGTGACACAACCGCAACCTGGAAGTGCCCCAAATAAAAGAATATTACATTACATTTGAATTTACATGAATGAAAATACAAAAACTCTCATCTCACAAAAACCCCCGGCTATTCGATCGCGACAATCCTACACATCATACCTCAGCAACACATAATATCACATATCATCAACGTAAGTAAGTATGCGTACCCCGATTGTCGTTGATGTATAGCAACGAAACCGGCGATATCGTACATACTACACTTACGGTCACAGAAAAGAAAGTGTAAAACTACAATATTTGGAATCCAGATTCTCTTTAGACATCATAAATGCGAAATATCACATATTTCGTATTTCATGCCTAAACTACATGAATTCCACATATTGTATCACATTCCAGACAAACAGACAGTATTAAAGTTTTCGAACGAACAATCAAGCACTCAAGATTCACTAAAGCTCAACACTTGAGCAGGGTTCAAAAATCCGGAGTGTGACACAGTAGTGGCGGTCCAGCCGTAGAAGGGTCAAGCCAACGCCTCACATGTGGCACGCCGTACTGCCCCAAACCCTAGGGTTCAAAGGGCAGTTCGAGACGGTCACATAATCGAGTTAAGGTTTGTTGTCTTCTAGAGGGACCACCGCAAAAAGACTTGCACGTATCTCCAAAGTATTTAAACCCCATGAATAGTGAGTAAATGATACTCGTTCAAACACTTCAATACTTTCTAATTTACGCGGAGAAGCTACAAAATAAAAATCCCGATCGAAATGACGAGTTCAAAACCATCTCCAGAAATTTTCAAAACCAAATACAGATTAAAAATATCCAAAAATTTATACAAGCAGATTCATGAATTACTGTACAAAAAATTTTCATCAATACATATATACGGCCGCGGAACCGCGGCCTAAGCAAGCTTAGGCCGTGTTTCCGCGGCGAGAATCACTGTTCACTGAAAAAATTTTGTACCGTAATTCTTATTTTTTCCTGCTGTATTTTTTACATATTTTTAATTCTGCAAATTATCAAATTTTGGAAAATTTCCAGAGAGCACCCAAAAATACCGTATTTTTGTCCGATCGGGGTTTTCACTTCGTAAAAACGTCGCCTAATGTTCTAGGTCGGCTCTGATACCAATGAAAGGTTAGTATAGCACCCTATGAAGAGTTTTGAAGCATCACATGACCCAAAGTTTTAATTTTTATGGTGCTAAACTAACATGCAAAGGGATCGATCCTAGAAAATTAGGGTTACGAAATAAAAGGCGAACTAATCTAGGGTTTCGAGACTACAACCTTTGTAGATCCCTTTCGCTGGACTCCTTGGTCTCTAGGGTGTTGAACGAAGGTCCTCTTGAAGTCCCCTTGTGTCCACGACGATCCACCTCGGAGATCTCCGTCCAAGCTCGCAACTTCGTCAAACCGAAGAGAACACTCCAAACAAAGCGGCTAAGCTTGTGTAGAATGATGTTGTGGTTAGGTTTCTCACTTCAAAAACCTATCTTTGAGTGGTATTTGATCACTAGAAAAAAACTAGAGAGCAAAAGAGCAAGAGGAAGAAGATGGTGGCAATTTTTGACAAGAGGTAAAAGATAACTCTAGTGAAGTAAAAGAAAAATATCAATATATATTTTATTCCTTCATGCTATGAACCATGGTTAAAGTGATGGAGACATTATTTAACTTTAGTTTGGAATGATAAAGAGAAGGATAACCTAAGGTTAGTGGTAGTTGACCATGGTTAGGTCAAAGGAAGAATGTAGAAGCAAGAATGATTATCCTTCCCTTTTCCATTTTCTTTTAAATCCAAAATTAAATAATAATCCAATATATAATCCATGGTGGTAGTCTTATATTGCCACCATTTCCATATGCTAACAACCATGATGGATGAGTGTATGTATGTGTGCATGTATGCACATCTTCATGTGCATAAAACTAGCATGAAAGAAAGAAAGAAAAGCATACATGCATGCACACATCTATTATCTAAGAAAAGGTTTTAAGTGAGAAAACTAATGGTTAAATGATAAATCAACACTTGATTTATCAATCCGGTCATATCTCATATGACCCCACCAAAAGCAGTTCACCCGATCAATGTTCGGTATCATATACGCACATTTCAATCGGGTGCATGCGCATATCGCATATGCGCACCACAACGTTTCGCCTGGACTGGGTAACTCCTTTGTGGGACTCTAAGACTCATCAATACGCTGGCAGAGGGTAATGATCATATCAAGTACCCTCAAGCCGTAAGCGGTCAGCTAAACGTAACGGCCACCCGGGTATTGAGCGATCAGAAGACAACAAGCGAACCTGCTACAACTCCCGTCGAGCCATCCGGCAACACTACCATACAGTCCGGTCTCTTCGTCAGATATGCTGCATATCGAGCCTAGGGATGGTCACGTCGACCCCAATAACTCAATAAGTCGTGTCGGTGAATGGTCTATAACAGATCGAGAAACTACTGATAACACTTATCAGCAAATCTCAGCAGCCCTGGCCAGGGACTTGCTGTTATAACCAGTCGGGCACAGCACAGCATCAACTCCCAATACCAGGAGAGACGAAACCCCTCCTATCGCTCATCGTCTTCGTGTGTCTCGGGACTGTACCCAACGGCCACCTGTTTGCACGACTCAGTAGAGCCGTGGTAGGGTGGCAATTAAAGTGCAGTGGGAGAACACACAAGACTCCATGACGATCTCGGGTCTACAGACTAACCTGTACCAGTGTCACCTGAGAACTGCTATCCGACGATAGATATAATTCCATATAGGAGTTCTCGGTGAGTCCGTCCAGTGTACCCAGTCACCACTGAGCACCCGTATATGATCTTGATTTCAAACATCGATGAATGTGGGAACATCCATCGCCCATCGTATGGGTCTAGTATCATATACGCTAGTCTACTCTGGTATATCAATGCCCCGTCTCGATATACCTATGACTAGGGACGTTCCAGGATATGCTTATAGACTACAGATGTCCCACTAGTATGATCTCCATCATAATCAGAGTAGTCAAGCCGATATCCTCAGGGCTTTATCAGCATGTATGAATGAATAAAAGCATGATCAAATCAACATGTCAGATAAAGAAGAACCAGATAGCATACTATCATGTCGAGCAAGAATGCAAACTGAATATATATACATGTATAGATACATCCACTATCACATAATGGCCTCTAGGGCATACATATATCCAACATTCCCAACGAGTCCTGTCCAGTGTACTCGTAACCCAACGAGCACCCGTATACTATCTCCAGTACGACGTACTGATGGCTGTGGGACAGACCATCTCCCACACTGGGATGAGAAGCGCATACGCTAGTATACTCCGGAGTATCGATGCCCTGTCTCGACAGTCCTGCGACTAGGGACCTGTATAAGGATGTACTTATAGATTACCCAGCCCCCACTAGTGTGACTGCCATCACAACGCTGGTAATCAAGAAAAGATCCTAAAGGCTCCACTAATGTGTATAGGTGATATACTAAAATAAACACATGTACACATTGAAGTAGAAACAAACCAAGTAGCATATTACTATATTGAGCAAGATTGTTTATACAAGGTGAATATCCCAAGCTTCCATTAAGTAATATACAAACCAGTATGATACAGTAATGGCCTCTAGGGCATATACACTAACAGTAGTCCCTGGCCAGGGCAAGCGAGATATGCTGGTAGGTTTCCAGTGTTATCTCAGGGTGTTCTGGGCTTCATTCCGACACGACTTGTACCGCTATTAGGGGACTGACGTTTACCGCCCCCCTAGGCCCGCTATGCGATGTATCAGACGAACAGACCGAACTGTACGGAGATTGTCATATACAGGCTCAGTAGGAGTTTGGATGGGTTTACCTCATCGGCCTTCTTATCGACATCTGCCTGGGGACCGTTATGTACAGCTAGTGCCGCTTGCTGTCTGTGGTTAAACCCACTGCCAGTGTAGTGTCGAGTCTTTAGAGTCCCACACAGAGAGTTTCCCTGCACTGAGCGAAAAGTGTAGAGGCCGTATGGTTTTACGGCAGGGCCGCGATCACTTACGTACATTTGTGTGCGTATGGTGTTCGGGCAGGCAGTACTAGTGGGCTTTGGTTTAAGCCGGATCCTAGTATTGCACGGATGGATTTGTTTTGTCTTCTGCGCATCCGCATTCTATGGAATGCGGATGCAGGTGTGTATGCACAGTTTTCCGGAGCGATGAAGGAGGAGATGCCTCATCAGGGTTTTGGCAGTTGGTTCGGCCAAAACCGTTATGTGGCAGGCTCATTAGGGTTTTGACAGTTGATTCGGTCAAAACCATTTTGAGGCGGACTCATTAGCGTTTTGACAGTTCGTTTTGGTCAAAACCATTATGAGCCGCGGACATCATTTACTAATCCTTTTAGTGATAATTTTATGATGGCTAATTGCATTGACCATTTGACCCAGTTGACCTCTCTTGACTTTGTTGACCGTTTGACCGTGTTGACCATTGACTTTCAAGAGGGATCTACACTCTTCTTTTCTTTTTCTTTTTCTTTTTCTATTTTGATTATGATAATGGTCATTTCAATGTAGCCATCAAACATTATCTTGATGGGATTAGCAATGATGTTGTTTTTGCATTATTGCAACAATGGTCACTTTTCTTTAGTTCATAATTTCTTTCTCATTCTCTCTCTTGCCTTTTCAAGTGAGAAGAAAAAGAAATGAACTATGGTTGCTAGCTCCTCCTTCTTCTTCCTCCTCTTGATTCATCTTTTGATCTCATGTGTTGAGAGATAAAGATCCCACAAAGACAAAACCATCCCTTTATCACTTCTACACAACCTAGGGCTTCTAGATTAGCAATCTCTTTGCCCTAGTTACCTCGGCTCGAGGTGGAGCTCGGTATACATCTCTCGGGTGGATCGTCTTCGACTCTAGGAGGCCGCGGAGGTGACCAAAGTCCGGATCAACAATCGGAGCAAGCAAAGAGAAGAACAACAAGAAGAGAAGGAGTTCAAGTTGAGGTATAACCCCTAACCGAGTAGATAAATCTCTAGTTAGGATGCTAGTGTGTTCTTTAGTAAAGATCCGGCTTTTACGGTCCATGTTACCAAGTCCATAAAAATTTTTGTTTTACCGTTTCCGCAACCCCGAAAGTACCGGGAGAGTTAACGTGGACCTAACAAATAAAAGAGCAAAGATCTGTTAAATTTTGTTGAGGAAGCGTCTCACGTGCCACTCACGAGGGCGCCAGCGCCAGCCCCTTTGGATTAATCCTATGGTGGCACCGCATGTGAAGCTCATGTGGGCGCCAATGCTCAAAGCACAGGAGTGTCTGTCATAAATAAGAATTTAATTCTTAAGTGGCGCCCACGTGCATAACACGTGAGCGTCGGCACTATGCAAAGCACAGTAGCTCCAATTATAAATAAGAATTTAATTCTTAAGTGGCGCCCACGTGCACAACACATGAGCGCTGGCGCCCAAGTTAAAACCAGTATGAGGATATTTCCCTAACAAAAAATTGGGATATTCTCTGTTAAACAGAGTCGTTGGATCAAAGATCCAATGGTGATGATAAATCATCAAATAATAGAATTAAATTCTATTCTGAGGAATATTTTTCCTCAATCTTTACAAACAAAAAAGATTGTTTTCTGTAAAACAGAGAACTCTTGGATTAAAAATCCAATGGTGATTAAAAATCACCGCTTGACAGAATAAATTTTGTATATGGGAAAATATTTCCCCAATCTTGTTAAAAATAAGAAAACATATTCTGTAAAATAGAAACACTTAGACCAAATATCCAACGGTGGGTAAAATTCCCCAAATCAATTTTGAGACCAAATAAATCAATTGGAATCTCTAAATAAAAGATTTTCTCAAAAAAAACTAATTAACAAACTTTCCTCTACTATATAAAGGACTTGAGACTTCAAGTCTCAGATAGAGAGAACCCCTCATAAGCTTATGAGAAATACAGAAAACTGTCAAAACAAGAGAGAATTCAATTCTCAATAAAAGAAGAAGACTTTCTTCATCAAAACCCTAGTTAAAGAAACCACAGAGATCAAAATATCTCTTTTTACCTATCTAAGTGTTTAACCCTTCTCAAAGAACTTAGTTCTTTCTCTGGATCAGAGATCCACAAGACAAGTCTTACACAAGTTGAGAATTTAATTCTCATCGGGAAGATCTTATTCTTGGGAATCAAAGATTCAGTAAAGAACTAGGTTAAAAAGAGAGAGAATAAAAAAGAAAAAGAACATATGTTCTGGGAATTTAATTCCTGAGAAATTAGGGTTTAACCCTACATAAAGAACTTAGTTCTTAGAAAAAAAGAAGAACTTATCCAATGAATAAAAAACGATGAAAGGTCTTCAAAATAGAGATCTTGATGATCATTAATGGCCAAAATGGTATTAATAGAGATTTAATCTTTAAAAAAGAGAAAAGAGATTAGCGCCTCAATTGTTTCCTACGTGGGCGCCTTCCAAATAGCGCCCAGCGCCTCACGTGAAAAACACGCGGGCGCCCAAAGCAGAAGGCCAGCGCCTCACGTGAAACACATGTGGACGCTGAATAAAAGTGGTTAGCACTTCATATACAGCCAAATGGACGAGTGCTTAGCACTGATTGGGCAGCGCACGGCGCCTCACGTGCTCCTCACATGGGCGCCACACAAAAGTGCTTAGCACTTCATATACAGCCAAAACAGCTGAGTGCTTAGCATTGATTGGGCAGTGCCCAGCACCTCACGTGCTCCTCACGTGGGTGCCACACAAAAGTGCATATACAGCCAAAACGGCTAAGTGCTTAGCACTAATTGGGCAGCGCCCAGCGTCTCACGTGCACTTCACATGGACGCAAAAAAAATGCTTAGCACTATATATATAACTGAGTGTTTAGCACTAATTGGACAGCGCTCATAACTAAAGGCTTCACATGATACCCATGTGAGTGTCAGAGCATCAAATAAGTGCTTAGCAGTTTTGCATAAAAAGGGGGGCTGAACAAACAGAGTTCAAATAAGTGCTTAGCACTTTTGAACAAAAAAAAGACCGAGCAGACTAAAGCCCAAATTGGCTAATTCTCTTGCAACTGAGCCCAAATGCTCTGGATCTTAATAAATTTAATGATCCTTAAAATATTGCTAAGTTGATCTTAGTCTCAAATATGGCTAACGTATCCTTAGTTAAAAATAAATCGGGCCCAAACGCTCATATGTTTAAGTTGATCTTAATCTCAAACCAGATTAACAGTCCTTAAACCAAACAAAATATTTTTGAAATAAAGGAAAAATATGAATTAAGTTCAAAATCCCAAATCTAAAACATACGGATTTGGACTAATTCGTACCCTACGGGCGACGACATAAACTAGTCTCCGTACACAATCCACGGGCAACCAAAACAAACAAAATATACACATGACACGAAGTGAACTGCTAGAGAAGGATAAAGTGGTTATCGCAACGCGATAACGTAATTACCTGTAGGGTTTGCTCCTGCATGGAAGAGCATCCCCACAATCAAAAACCTCTCACAAACGAGGGGGAATCTGATAAAGTCTGCTACAACGGTCGCATCTATCCAAACCTCCGATATATGACGCCATAAATCAACTTGGTATCATCGGAGAGGTGGATAGAGAAGTCCAAATAGAATCTGCCCCCAGAATTCAGGCTAGACGTCCCAACGTCTCAGTCCTTTTCTTTCGGCGGTGAACAGGTTCTGGCATGCCTGGTGGGACCTTTTTCTCTTTTCACTCCACAATTCGTGTGTCGTGTTTCGAGAACAAAATCGCGGTTCGCTATGGTTACCCTTGGATTCTAGGTACTAAAACTTGGTGTCTTGCTCCTGTACAGGAAAATCAATGGCTTCTCAATGCACTGTATGCAGCAGCAACTCTTGCTCTACCCTAACAGGAGGAGTGACTTACGGGCCCAACGCGGCCTCTATTTTCTCAATGCCAGTGCGGCAAGTCGCACAAGCCACTGCTGGATTGTTCTTCGGGACCATGCTCCCGCCTGTAAGTTTCGGTGCCTCAGCGCCGTAAGGAGAAGCTACTAAAAGGTCGGTCTTCGATCGACTGGCAACCACAACGGTCCCTCTTAACGGGCAGTCTAAATCTGGCATCTCAATCTTCAACAGGCTAAGCAAGAACCCAAATGGGCCCGCCAAGAGGCTCGTGATACCTGAAAGGGCTACCCCAAAACGGCAGCCCTCCCAACTCCTGCTACATGCGAAGCCGTCAAAAATGCTTCTCCTATCAGAAAGTCAGTCTTCGAAAGGCTGGCCGCTGCTCCTCAAACTTCAACAAGGTCGGTCTTCAACAGGCAAATACTGATTGAAGCTCCTCAGATAAATCAGGGGCATAATGAAGTCGCTTCCAAAACTGAGGCGGTCCCTTATGCAAGGCATGCTCGACGTCGCCACTGGCGCCGAGTGAGAAAAACTGGGGGCAACTCTCCCTCTGGACTTACCCCACCAGATCTAATGGTGGAAGTTGACGCTGCTGCTCCAACCGAAAATAGCTTTGATCCGCTTAACAGGGTGTGCAAGAATTCCCCAACGGCGGTGTTAATGAAATCACCCCACCTGTGGATGTCCCTATACAGGGAAAGTCGGAGCGGCCCCATCAGCGGCTCTCCTCGCAAATTCATAGAGTCTGGCGGAAAGTCCAAGTCTCCGTGATTAATGAAAATCACTCTCGTGGACCAAAAAAATTAAAGGCTCGGCAAGAGAAAGATCACTCCTCCGCCATACAACGGGGGACTCTTTCTACACAGGTGCCTGTCACAGCAGCCCCTTCAACTTCAACCTCTCATAAAAGAACGAGGTTGGAAAAAATCCCACCGCCTGCGGAAAATTCCAAAGGTGATGGACCCAAAAGCCTTGAGTCTGGGGGCATGATCATACATACGGTCTATATGGCTTCAAGAAAAGAAGAAACCCGTGCCTCCATAAGTCACCGATCGCAAACTCGGTCGCTGACAATGGCTCAGGAGCAACAACAAAAACTCCAGGAAATGATGACCAAAATGGGAGCGCTTACCGGACAGAAAGGAAGTCCGGGCAAAGAAGCTGAACAACGCCAAGAGCAGGAGACCGATACAGAGTTCCTGCGAAGGGTGCTCAAGATAAAAGACAAAGAAGCCGCTGAATAAGCTGCCAACATAAAGCAGATGGCACTCTTTTTTCAAGACATAGTTGGAATCATGATGCAGCCAAAACCCCCGGCCAAAGATCCTCCGATAATCGTCGACGATGACAAAGAGGAAACATCAAACCCTCCTCCGGCCTTATTGGAAGCCAAGGAGGAAAGGATCTCGAAAGCCACCCTTGATGATTATATTACTCAACAAATAAGAGCTCATAAGCTAATGAGGCCGCCGACCAAATTGTCAGATCTGGACGACCATATCCAGGCTCGTATGACCAAATCAAATACCCGCCGGGATATACGATCCCCAAGTTCCATGTATACAAAGGGAAAGGCAACCCTCATCAACACGTCGCGTAATTCAGAGCTCTGTGCGGCAACACCAGAGGCGATGACAAACTGTTGCTTCGCCAGTTCGTTGGCAGCCTGTTAGAAACAACATTCGAAAGGTACTCGGAGCTCCCAAATGACTCCGTGAAAACGTTCGTAGAGATGGAACTAATGTTCACATAGCGTTTCACCAGCGCGAGCGAACATACTAGTCACGCCCCGCTTCCCAGTGTACGGGCAGAGGACTCGACTGGCCGCTACATATTTACTCTGAAGCAAATACGCTAAGCGTAACTAAGCAATATAAAAGAAATATACACAAGAGACGAATGTAATGAACAACAACTTTAGTTATTAACATTCTTTTACAGTACATGGAAAAGTAAATACATATGAATGAAAGCAATGCCTAAACAGTGTCATAACAGAAAAGGAAATACAGAATGTAAAATAAAAAGTACAAGTGAAACTACAGCTCGGGATCTTAAGTAAACTGGTCCAATTCTTCGGTGCTGGGCTCGATCTCTGGAAGGTCTGAATCACCTGACGACATTCAAAGAAGAAGAAAGAGAATGTCGTCAGCGAAAAAATCACTCGGTAAGTCCCAAAGATATGGGAGAAGTAGAATAGACAGAGAAAGAATGTAGCTTTTAAAGTTATATTATATTGTTAACGCTGTAGTTTGTAGCCTGGTACAGAAGGATGCCAGTGTATACGAGAGGAGTCTCTATATGCCCGAGATTAAAGGCAAGTGGAGTACAAGGATCCGTTAGAATGCCCGGAACAACGGTGATTGAATTCAGGTTAGGTGTCTTATGGTTGCAGTCTCGTGCCGCCTCTAACATATTCCGTACCAATCTACCCCTTAAACCCCGTGATGTCTTGATTGTTTTGTTTGTCTTGTTTGAATTGGAAATGTGTTGTTTGTACTGTTTTGTAAATGTAAATGTAAATGGAAGACTTGTATTGTAAATGGAAGACTTGCCGAAACCATGATATCGTATAAAAGGAAATTGAGGTACTGGTTAATCATGTAAATGGAATATATCCATGGTTCGGTTCAGTCAAGTTATATAGATTGAACATATTGAATATATGGATTCATATTGAATTGTAGTTTGTACTTGAATCATCTTCAAGTCAGATTATTTATAACGAGACTCGGTCTGAGTCAAAACAATTATAAAAGAAATTGAAGTCCTGAATTAGGTTTTGGTGTTATCGGTAACCGCTGCACATGGGCGGCAGGATTTCTGTCTTTTTCAAAGACGGTTACCGTGTTGATAACACTGTTTGTTAAGTTGTCTACCTTAAATAGGCAAGCACCCATATCTTCGGCTCCCTGAGGCTCAAAAGACTTGTCCCGCTTAAACCTATATTTACTAGGGTCCTTATTGTAATTTATAGAACTTGAGGGGGTTATATGTAAAAATACTTTTGTATAATTTTTAAAATACATCCCAAGTATATAATTATCGTCTTTACAGTTGTCATAGATGTAGATTTTCTATATGTGACATTTCTAGTGATTAAAACATAATTTCAAAATATATGGTATTTAATTGTAAAGTATTGAATTTGTATGGAATTGCATGGTATTTTCATATAAAGTGATTCTTGTGATTTAGAAAAGTTGGAATATTTATATTATCACAAAAATAGATATTTTAATGATACACACACACACACACACACATATATATATATATATCTAGAAATTTCATTTTCTTAAGATATTTGTAATTTAAATCTCTCGAGACCGAATGCTCTTTGTGGAGGTCTGCATCTCGCATTACTAGGCCCAAGGATATGCGATAATCCGCACCATCCCGAACGGGTTCCCCAAATAGGTTGTAGCGGCGCTTTGCAAAGACTTGTTTAAAATATATAATCTTGTGAAAATGGTTTTTATAAGTTAAAGGTGGTTTTATATAAAATGGTATTTCCCGAATCTATATTTCCTAAAAGGTATCATGCTATGTTGCATATGAGTGTTGTGAAGAGGTAGGTCATTATCTCGTGATCTATTTAAAGGTATAGCAAGAATTATGATGTTTAATGTCAAAACTAAACTATATGGAATTTTACTGAAAAAGTACGATAAAATTGCAATATGAAATATTTTGCTGTGGAACTTGTTCATGATATTTTGTTAATGATTATTAGTCAAGATGTGAGAATTTGGAATGGTAGTGTTTAATGAAAATTGTACTTTTTAAAGAAAACCGAATCGGAAGTCGGATTAACTCCGCTTCCGTCGGGTTTTAGAATTATGAGTTTTAAGAATAGAATAGAGAAGGGGGAGGTGGGACTTATGGGATTTCGGATTAGTGGAGAGGGAGAGGATTGGTAGTAGTTTCCGGTGTGTCGTTTCGTCGCCGGGAGCTCCTAGGGCGTCGTCGGAATTTCGCCGGAGTTTCGCCCTTCGCTAACTTCACTTGCACACAAAAATTCTGGAGAGTTTTCTTGAGAGTTTTGGACAGAGTTTGTGAGTGAGGGGTGTATGTTTCAGGGTGGTATTTATAGGAAAAACTAGGGTTTGATTAGGTGAAAGGGTGTGAAAAAAATGTATTAAAAATTGTATTAATTGGGGTTTTAATTGAATTTTAAAGGCTCTGGAAATGTGTAGGAAATTTAAAATGTACAGGGGTGTTAAGAATACCAAAATACACAAGTTTCATGTTGGACCAACTCGGATCCGACCGAGTTCGGCCGGCGGCGGCGGGCCGAGTCGCCGGCTGAGTCACAGCGAGTTGGGCCGGGGATCGTCGTCGTGGGTCGCTCGTCTGTTGGTTTACCCCCTGGGCCAGTTTGTTTTATATGTGACGTGGGGTTTTTAGGAGTTATGCATGTGTAGACCCTTGGACTTCTAAAAATCTAAAATAAAACAATATTAAAAATAATGTGGGTGATGGGATTTGAACTCTGGTGCTTTGGTTCAGCAGTGCAAGGTATTACCAATGAGCTATAAGCACCTTCTTGCTATTAAAAAGCAAATCAAATTTATAACTTGTGCTCAGGCAAAAATACCCCTTTATGTATTTTTTAAAGAAATTGTACCGAAAGTTTATGGTTGTTACAGTACTCCAATCACGGCATTAATCAATGCCAGGATAAAGTCAGAAGAAACCGAGGTTCAATACGCGATCCAGTGGCGGAACCTATGGTCTAAATGCGAACAGCGCATTGAAGAATCCCCTGCCGTGGGCATGTTCATCGGGACTCTTGATCCTCAAACGATTGTGTCTCAGTTCATGACATTCTTCAAACCAACCACTTTCCAGGCTCTGATAGATAAACTGGCTCAAATAGACCAGATGGGCTACGGGCCTTCCTCCTCAAATAAGGACCCTCGAAATAACAAGAGTAAAGGGAAAGCGGCCTTTGTTGCCAATACACAACAGCAGCCGAGTGGCCCAAAACCAGCTGCTCGCCAAAACAACACGCGTCCGTGCCCATCCTTAGAGGAAAGACTAGGACGCGCTTACTTTTTTCCCCGCGACAAGACGGGGAGACTGTTTGAATTGGCAATGCGTAATAAACTCATTACATTACCATACCCGTGGCGTCCACCGCAACCCGGCGACGTCAACAACCCCAATTACTGCTCCTATCACAGAATGGTGTGCCACCCAATTGAAGATTGGTATGCCTTCAAAAACTGGGTCGAGGACCAGTAACAATAGGTAAAATTCATGCTGTCTGATAACTGGAGGGTAAACCCACCCCAGAAGCACACTCCCAAAATGGTGGATGCGCAGGGGGCATCATGCTCACTTGTGGAAGAAACTCTATAGGAAGTCGTTCATTCAGCAAAAACTAAAAGAATGCTGAAGGATCTACAAGCATGTCCAGCAGTCAGGTGGAAAATCCTACTTGAACCAGAAATCATTGAAGGGATGTTGAAACTATGTCCCGTACCGAAAATTGTCGAAGAAGGGAAAAACCCCCAAGTCAAGCCTTCGAAGTCTTCAAAGAATGAAAAGAAGACCAAGAAGCCTATGCAGCTTGCCGAGTATGACGACAAGCGCACAGATCTACAAAAATACATTGACGCACTGGAGGAATATAACCAAAAGGCGCGAACACCAGTCACGCTCGAAGAGTTCCTCAACCATATTCTTGAGGATGAAGATAGTGACAACGATGAGAAAAATAACTCATCAAAAGACATCGAAGACCGTGTAGCAAGTTGCCACATGGTCTCCCATTCGTCGTTATATGACGAAGAAACTTCTTCAGCGTCAGAAAACAACGCAGTGGAACTGGGGGAGTCGGCGCTAAAATCCACACAACTCCCAAAAGATCCGATCGATAGGCTGTTAAACGAAGCCTTTCACAAAAGCAAAGTTGACCGAGAACACGAGACAGCCATATATAAAAAGGCTAAGCGTCAGCGTCTAGACAAAGAAGCTGCAGCGAGGACGAGTCGTAATGTACTCCCACCAAACCAAAGCACACTTGCTACAAATAAAAGCAGGATCAAAACAGAGAAGCGGTTCGCCAAAGCCCTTTCAATAGGGATGAAGCTGCCACCTCTCATAAAGAACACTCCCGGGATCAAATGCCTTGATGGAGAAGATGCATGCCCAAACTACTGCCTATATCATCGGAGGGTTACCCACCCCACCGAGGAATGCAGTGCTTTCAAGAAGTGGTGGCAAGGATACGTCGCCCATCAAAAACACTTCAAGAGGATGAAGCGCGAAGCTCATGCTCGTCGACGGAAAAATAGTGCGACAAACGTGCATGAAGAAATGACTGGCAACTGTCATATGGTTGGTACCAATTCGGAAGGGGAAAACCCTAAGTTCTTACCTTCGGAAGTGACTCTGGGGAGGAGATACCCCTCAACCCTCTCTTCAAATACTTCACCTCGGGAAAAGAAGAGGAGGAAAAGAAATGCGAAAACATTCAGCTGCGTAATCGTACGCTGTCCGAGAAGAATCTCGGACCTACAAACAAAGGTTCAAATAAAAAAGACAAAGGGAAGGGAAAAATCCCCGAGGAAATTTCCCCTGCTGAAACAGATGTTAAAGAGCTCACCGCAAAGGACTCGCCTAAGAAAAACAAGGTGGATTACAATGTCCTAGCACATCTGAGGAAAATACCCTCGCAACTGAGCATATTGGATGCTCTCTTCCTATCCAAAAAGGCACGAAATTATCTGATCAAGGCATTATAAGAGCCCGATCAGTTCCAAGCTTTCTTCATGGAAGAAAAGATGAAAGATGAGCTGGTAGAGGTCCATACGGATGATATTACATTCAGCAATGAAGATCTCCTCCTCGGTACGTGTGAACATAATCGACCGTTATACGTCACCGGGTACTGCCACGACATCAAAATAGGGAAAATCCTTGTCGACAACGGATCCTCCGTCAACCTTCTCGACGTGAGGGTGCTGAAGGAAATTTGCATGGACATTCAGCACCTTGACCGAGATAAAATTACCATCTCCGGGTTCGACTCGCAGTCGTCATGGACAATTAGGTCCGTAATATTGACGTTACGCTTTGGGCTGCTCATCACTGACATCAAATTTCATGTCGTTGATGCCAAGACTTGCTATAATGCTCTGCTCGGCAGGCCTTGGTTACACGAGTACAACGTCATCACTTCTACACAACATCAGTGTATGAAGTATTTCAAAAATGTCTCGGATTACACCGTCACAGGAAAGCTAAACCCGTTCTCGGTAAACGAAGTCCGTAAATATGAAGACGCAAATTACTTCCTACCAGACTTCGAAGATACGGAAATGTGTCATAAACCGGAGGATAAATAGAAGTCCGTCACTACTATCCCGATCTTTGGGAGCGATACCGAGGAAGTTGAAGAAATAGTCTACTCGGGGTAGCCCCAGAAAGAAAACAATAAGTCCGGACCTTTTACTCCTATTTTGGTCTTTGGCAGCGACTCAGAGGACGAGGCCAACGCAGTGTTCTCCATTCTTCCGCTAATGCAAACTTTTGCCAGAATAAATCAGAGTCTAAAAATTAGAATGGCTCCGACGCGGCATTACAACGAACTTGATGCACTCCATACACACAGCGTACAAGAACTGCAAACTTTCTACGTACCTCCCAGGCGAAGAGGGGAAAAAGCGATCCTCTTCTACCAATCTACGGAAAATAAAGTAGAAAAAGAATTCTGGAATGGTGCCGATTTTGCACTCGATAGGCTTCAACCAATCCTTATGCTAAGATACTATGCGGAGGAATTGAAAAGGCTGTTAAGATGCCAAGCTGTACCCCTCGAACAAACCGTTCGATAAGCTTAATTCTACAAAAAGATTTGAGATATTCCTGGGACTCAGCAAAAGATGCCCAACGGAAAAACGGAGACAACCAATCTCGGATACGTTTGGTCCAAGAAACGGGAGCGGTTCCACAGTTGCCACGTCATAAACAGCTCCAGTGAAGGGGAAAATGCTCTTCCAAATAGCAGTGACGTTGAAACAGAGCGAAATCCCGCTCTAAGAACATTAATTCCGTCACTCGAAGAACAAATCGACATGCTAATAAAAGAAGCTTGTCAAAAGAGTCGAGATAACCACAGTCGCGAAATGGCTATCTATGAAAAGGCCAGGATGCAGCGACTCAGTCAGCAATCTGCGGCCGGACTAGAACGTAATGCTCTTCATCCCCGGCTCGCTATATGTTCTCGCAAAACGGGAAAATCCTGAATAGAGGAAAAAACTGGGCAAAGAATGTAAATGACGTTCAAAGACAACAAAGAGGATCCAAGACGCAGTGCTATCCAGAAAAAGTCTTTTGGAGCCCATCCTTTATAAAGAAGATGGGTCGGGAATACTCTTCCTCTAAAGAAAAGACAAGGAACATATTCAACCTTGTCATAAAGCACCAAATGATGACGCTTCCGGAGTCTCGGCACCCTGAATAAATAAACGATATCCATCACCCGGATAATTGCTCCTATCACCGCATAATAGGTCATCCCCTTGAAGACTGCTTACCTTCAAAGACTAGGTAGAAGACCAATATCAACAAGGCAGGTTCGTGTTATCCGACAGCTGGAGGGTTTCCCCAACACAAAAGCATGAGCCAAAAAGAACCTACACCGTCAGGTTAGGATCAGCTCGACATCAAAAAGTGAAGTACACTCATACCTGCTATATGATAACACTCTCAAAATAGGGAGAGCACGAGACTAGTGATGACCTCTACAGGTGCTTCACAAATGAAGACGAGGACGATGTGATCTCAGAGTTTCCACCAGCACCAAAAGAGCTGGAAGATAGGATATATACCATGGCGGACAACCTAAGAAAAATGGACTTAGGGACAGAAAACGATCCAAGACCGACGTTCGTCAGTTAGCTACTATCTGAAAAATAGGTAGCCATGTTAAAAAACGTGCTCATGCAATATAAAGACTGCTTTGCATAGAACTATTCCGAGATGCCGGGTCTAGATCCAAAGGTAGCAGTATATAAACTAGCCATATCGCTGGACATAAAGCCAGTCAAACAGGTGCCAAGAAGAATGCGGCTCGAACTTGAGATGAGTATCAACGCTGAAGTCAAGAAACTAATCGACTCCGGCTTCATCCAAGAAGTTAAATATCCCGAATGGATCGCTAGCATCGTTCCGGTGATGAAGAAGAATGGGATGGTGCGTATCTGCGTGGACTTTCAGGACCTCAACAAAGCTTGCCCGAAGGACGACTTCCCAGTACCTGTTACCGAGCTGATGATCAATAACACGTCTCCCCATGAAGTCTTCTCCTTCATGGATGGATCTTCAGGATCCAACCAAATAAAAATGCATCCACAAGACCAAAAGCATACCGCCTTCCGGACTCCGCTGGGTATATTCTGCTATAAGGTAATGCCTTTCGATCAGAAGAATGCTGGCGCTACCTACCAGAAGGCCATGATAAAGATCTTCGATGACCTCATCCATGAGATTTTCGAATGCTACATCGAAGACCTTGTGGTGAAGAGAAAATCTCACGAGGAGCATTGGGAACATCTAAAAATAGTGTTCTAACGTCTTCGGAAGTATAATCTGAAGATGAATCCCTTAAAGTGCGCGTTTGGAGTCTCTTCAGGCAAATTCCTAAGATTCATTATACGTCACCGGGGTATCGAAATCGATCCCTCGAAAATCAAGACGATTATGGAAATGCCCACACCAAGGACCCTCAAACAGTTGTGATCTCTTCAAGAAAAACTCATGTATATCCGGTGGTTCATAGCCAAGCTCTCCAGAAAATGCCGTCCCTACAGTCATTTGATGAAAAAGGGGACCTCATTCGTCTGGGATCAAAAATACCAAAACGCACTGGACGAAATCAAGCAATACCTGCAAAATCCGCCGGTATTGACTGCTACGGTTAAGGGAAAACCGCTTATCCTATAAACAACGGCCCTTGAGGGTTCTCTAGACGTGCTGTGGGCACAAGAGAACGATTAGGGAAAGGAGAGAGCTTTGTACTATTTGAGTCGAGTTCTTCTGGGGGCAGAAAAAAACTATTCCCCTATCGAAAAGCATTACCTGGCACTGATCTTCGCAATAATAAAGCTCAGACATTACGCTTTGGCATATGAGGTCCACCTCATATCAAAAGTGGATCCTATCAAATATCTAATGTCAAGGGCCATACTGACAGGAAGGCTTGCCAAATGGGCCTTCGTCCTGATGGAGTTCTCGATAATGTATCGTCCCCTCAAAGCAGTGAAAGGACATGCCATTGCCAAATTTCTTGCGGAGCATCCGATACCAGCTGACTCCCCCTTAAATTGCGAATTTCCAGACGAACATGCGTTCAACACAACCGAAGAAGAAAATAATTCCCAATGGGAACTCTACTTCGATGGAGCATCTTCCGTGAAGAGGCGAAAGCAAAACACCCCATAATCAAAGCTAGGGTGGGACTTATCTTCGTGTCTCCGCAAGGTGGGATATTGTGTTATGCCCTCTCCTTAACAGAGCCAAGGACTAATAACGAAGCTGAATATGAAGATTTGATAGCAGGTCTAGAGATCTCTATCGACATGGGAATCAAAGACCTTCTCATATACGGAGACTCCCAGCTGATCGTTAGCCAAGTAAATGGCGACTATCAGACGTGCAAGCCGGGGCTGATAAAGTATGGTGAAAGAGTACAGCAACTACTGAAACAAATCCCTGCCTATACCCTGAAAAGTATACCACGTGCGGAAAACAGCAAGGCAGATGCATTGGCCGAATTGGCTAAGGAATTGGCCGACGAAGACCTCGATGACGTAAAGATCATTATGCAACACCGCAGGGTTCTCGCGCCAACAGATATACCTTCGAAAGACCTAATAAAGCCATCCGGAGGAAAAAAGAAACGACCGAACAAGTAACCCTTCAAATAGATGATGAAGAAAAGGTCAAGAACCAAAGGGAAGTCTTCATAGACTACTTTATGTCCCAACGAACGTCCGAAAATGCATCGTTTAGACATCGGCTCAAGAAAAGAGCTTTGTCTTTCGCCTTCATCAATGATACTCTATATAAGAGATCGTTCAACTATCTATGGCTAAAATGCCTGGGGCCAGAGGAAGCAAAGGAAGTCGTCCAAGAAATACATGACGGACTCTGCGGTTCTCACCAAGCTGGACCAAAGATGAAGCTGAAAATAAAAAGAATGGGTTACTATTGGCCCACAATGATTCAGGACTGCCTCGAATATACGAGGTCACTCGTGCCAAATTCACGGGGACTTCATTCATCAACATCCAAATCCGCTACACCCAACAGTGGCTAGCTGGCTGTTCGAAATATGGAGAACCAATATAATTGGCCCTGTCGAACCAGCGTCCTCCAAAGGACATCGGTTCATACTGGCAACGACTGACTACTTCTCTAAGTGGACAGAAGCGGTACCACTAAGGGAGGTGAAGATGGAGAATATTCTCCATTTCTTCAGAACCCATGTTATCTATCGGTCCGGCACTCCGCGACGGATAATCTCAGATAATGGGCCAGCTTATAGAAGTCATAAAATCATCCGCTTTGCGCAGCAACATAAAATAAATTAGAGATACTCTTCAGTCTATAATTATCAGGCCAACGGTCTAGCCGAAGCTTTCAACAAGACCTTGATAAAGATTATAAAGAAAACGGTTCCCAAAAACAAAAACGACTAGGATGAAAGGCTACACGAAGCTGTCTGGGCATACAGAACAACATTCAAAATGGCCACGAATACAACACCATACGCATTGGTGTTCGGCACGGAAGCAGTGCTCCCACTGGAGATAGAACTCTCTTCTCTACGAGTAGCAGTTCAATACGAGCTGGCAGATGAAGAAAACGCTCATCTTAGGCTTGAGGAGCTCGACTCCCTCGCCGAAACTCGCCTTATAGCACAGCAAAATATGGAGGCTTATAAAGTAAGGATGACACGGTCATACGAAAAACTAACCAGGTCGAGAACATTCCGCCAAGGCAAACTTGTGCTAGTCGTCAAAAGACCAGCGATCCCCAATCGTACAAAATGGGGGGAGTGTTAGTTGTTTGTATGCCCTAGAGGCCATTATTATACATGATTGTTTATTATAATGGATGCTTGGACATATATAGGGAGGACTTTCTTGCTCCACATGATATTATGCTATCTGGTTACACTTTATCTTAACATGTAGACTAGTATTATGATACTATTTTACTCTCACATGTTGATAAAGCCCTTAGAATGTGTACTTGACTACCAGGATTATGATGCAGATCATACTAGTGGGGCAGGGCAGTCCACAAGTTCATCCTTTAATTGTTCCTAGTCGTGAGACGGAGCATCGATATTCCAGAGCAAACTAGCGTATACGCTTCTTAACCCATTTGATGGGTGATGGATGATCCCATTGAAGGGTTACACTAGTGCCCCGGCCATCTTCCGTGGCCAAATGCGGAACAAAAATTTTACTACGATCAAAAACTTGGCGCTAGAACAACCTTAAACCGGATCTTTACCATAAACCCAGTTAGCAAAAGGGGTTCTATCTACTATGATGGAAAACATACCTAACGAAACCAAGTCCTTCGGGTCTTCGATCCTCTCCTTAAGCTCCTCGATGGATGTATGGATCGTGCTTGAACTTCGGCCTCCTTGTGTCAACGATGATCCACCCAAGATCTCCAACCTTGAGCTAAACCTCTAACTTGAGGTAACTAGAATACTTAGCTTGCTAATCTAAGTAGACTAGAGTGAGTAGAGTGTGATTTGAGTGGCTTAGTCTAATTAACCCTTGATTATCAACACATGATACACTAGGGTTTGAGAGAGGGAGGAGGAGAGAACCATGAAAGAGAAATGAGAGTAAGAATAATGAAGAGAGCTCTCATATGAGGAAAAAAGAATAATATGTTTTATTAGGATAATTGTGATGGTTCATTTGATTTGACCATTATCATGTCATAATTAATGCTAAGCAAAATATCTTATGCTCAAAAAAAATATCTAAGTCAACAATGGTCAACAAGTCAAATGGTCAAACCAATGAACCATGACACAGTTATCTCTAATAACGATTAGTAAACAATTTCCTCCATCTCATTATGGTTTTAATCAAGTCAATAGTTAAAACCCTAATGAGGTGTCTCCTTCTCCGCCCCTATCATCCGTATATACATACCTGCATCCGTGTCCTGAGAAACACGAATGCAACAAGACGAAGCCAATCCAATAATCATATACAAGGATCCGGCTTAAACCAAAGCCCACTAGTATAGTCCGCTCGAACACCATACGCGTACAAGTACACGTATGTGATCGAACCTTGTCGTAAAACCATACGACCTCTACTCGTTTCGCCCGAAGCTGGGAAACCCTCTGTGTGGGACTCTAAAGACTCGATAGTACTCTGGCAGTGGGTTTAACCACAAGCACGTCAGCAGCACTAGGTGTGTGTAACGGCTACCCAGGTATCTGTCGAAAAGAAGGTCGACGAGCAAGCTCATCCAAACTCCTACTAAGCCTATCTGTGACAATCTCCGTACAGTCCGGTCTGTTCGTCTAAGAGTATCGCATATCGGGCATAGGGGTGTGGTAAACGTCAGTCCCCTAATAGAGGTATAAGTCGTGTCGGAGTGTAGCCCAGAACACCCGGAGAAACTACTGGAAAACCCTACCAGTAATTCTCACTTGCCCTGGCCAAGGACTTTGTGTAATAGCTCTCCTAAACACAGCGCGATATCAACCCCCAATACTGGGAGAGACGAATCCTGTCTAACCGCCACTGCCTCCAAGTACTTCGGGACTACACCCAACTATTACCTGTTTGCATGACTCAATAGAGCCGTGGTAAGATAGCAGTCAAAGAACAGTGGGAACACACTTGAGGCGAAGTGGCAGTGTCAAGTCAACGGACTAAGCTGTACTCATGTCACCTGGGAACTGCTACCTGACGATAGGTATAGTACAAACCAGCAGTTCCCAACGAGTCCGTCTAGTGTAACTCATAACCCAATGAGCACTTGCATACTATCTCCAGTATGACGTACTGATGGCCGTGGGACAGACCATCTCCCCTGCTAGGATGAGAAACGTATACACCAGTCTACTCTAGAGTATCGATGCCCTGTCTCGATAATCCTACGACTAGGGACCTGTATAAGGATGTGCTTATAGACTACCTAGCCCCCACTAGTGTGATTGCCATCACAACGCTGGTAGTCACGCAAACATCCTAAGGGCTCCATCAATATGTATTAGCGATATGTTAAAAGAAACATATACACAAATTAAGATAGATACAAACCAAGTAGCAAACTACAATATCGAGCAAGACTGTCGTCAATGCATGTATATATCCCAAGCTTCCAAAATGTAATATACAAACTAGTACTATACAATAATGGCCTCTAGGGCATACATATCCAACAATCTCCCACTTGCACTAAAGGCCAGTAATTTGTGTACCGCATACCCAACGTCTGCACTAAGGCCGGCTGCTGGCGTACCGCATACCCAATAGCTCAAAAAGCCGCTCGAGCTGTGTTTGAGGGAGGGCCTTTGTGAATGGATCCGCCGTGTTGTCTTTAGTGTCCACTCTCCGTACCTCGATCTCCTGGCGATCAATGATCTCCCTGATCAGGTGATATCGCCTTAAGATGTGCCTGGATTTCTGATGGGACCGTGGTTCCTTCGCTAAAGCTATAGCCCCATTGCTATCGCAATACAAAGGTATTGGGTCAACAATGGATGGAACCACCTGAAGTTCACTAATGAACTTCTTCATCCAGACCGCCTCTTTTGTGGCATCACTTGCAGCAATGTATTCAGCCTCCATCGTCGAGTCTGCGATGGTATCCTATTTGGAACTCCTCCAACATACTGCCCCTCCATTGAGGGTAAACACAAAACCCGAGACAGACTTGTTGTCGTCCTTGTCACTCTGGAAGCTTGAATCGGTAAAGGACTCGACCCTGAGGTCTCCATTATCGTAAACCAGGAACATCTCCTTAGTCCTTCTTAGGTACTTGAGAATGTTCTTCACTGCTATCCAGTGGTTCTCACCTGGGTCTGACTGATACCGACTCATCACGCTTAGCGCGTAAGCTACATCTGGTCTTGTACATAGCATCATATACATTATAGATCCTACCGCCGAAGCGTAGGGTATAGTGCTTATGCGAACCCTCTCCTCGTCAGTCTTGGGAGACATCTTCTTGGAGAGGGTGATTCCATGCAATGCGGGTATATTACCGCACTTGGAATCTTCCATACTAAATCTCTTTAGTACGGTCTCTATATACCTGGACAGCGAATGTCCCAGTAATCTCTTGGATCTATCTCTGTAGATCTTGATACCCAGAATGCACGAGGCATCACTCAGGTCCTTCATGGAGAACCATTATGACAAGAATAGCTTGACCGATTGTAGCATAGGAATGTCATTTCCTATCTAAAGAATGTCATCCACGTACAAGACTAGGAATACGACAGTTCGTCCTACAATCTTCTTATATATACATGGCTCATCTTCGTTCTTGATGAAGTCAAAATCCTTGACTGTTTCATCAAAATAGATGTTCCAGCTCTGCGATGCCTTCTTTAATCCATAAATGGATTTGAGCAACTTGCACACATTTATGTTGCTCCCACTGTCTATAAAACCTTCTGGCTGATCCATATAAATGCACTCTTCCAAACTACCCTTTAGAAAAGCTGTTTTTACGTCCATCTGCCAGATCTAATAGTCATGGAAGGCAGCAATGGCAAGTAGGATCCAAATGGATTTGAGCATAGCCACTGGAGAAAAAGTTTCGTCATAGTCCACACCAGGTCTTTGACGAAAACCTTTTGCAACGAGTCTAGCCTTATAGGTTTCCACCCGTCCATCTACACCAAGTTTCCTTTTGTAGATCCATTTGCATCCAACGGATTTTACCCCAGGTGGAGCAATATCCAAGGTCCACACTTTATTAGTGTACATGGACTCCATTCCGGATCGCATAGCATCAAGCCACTTATCAGAGTCCCTACTGATAATGACCTGCCAGAAACTGGTTGGATCATCTTCTTCCAAGATGCAATCTTCTCGATCCCCGTCTATGAGAAAACCGTAGTATCTCTTGGGCGGATGAGAAATCCTACCAGATCTGCTGTCACGACCCGAAAAGTACGGAGCGTGACTGGAACTTAAATTACGAAACATCTCAAGGCGTATGTAATCTAAGTAAGCCAAAACCCAGAAATCGAAACCACATAGAGCATTAGAGTGAAGGAAAAACAAAATTATAGAAAGCGATTTGTAAATAATAAGTCGCGTCAAGCTTTTAAAAGCAACATCCATTTTCCAAAAAATTCAGCAGAGTCTCCTTAGTAAAAACTGACCCCAAACTGGTACAAACAAGGCTATATATAAACAATAAGGAAAAGACATCCCTAAGCAAGAGCTAGGTCTTCGCCCAAAAGCAGATTCACAATCCCATGCAATAAATATATCATAACTGCACAGAATAAGCAAATAAAAGCACGAATAAAGTAAAACATCATGTCGGCTCAAGTAAGCTCGATCCCAGAGAAATACATATAGATACAAAAATCTCATTGTCTCGTCTCTAGGTAAAAAATACAACAGTACAAATGGTAAATAAGGTAGCTACAGTAGATGGAGTACCCTAGATACAAAATGATACAAGTGACAACAAAATAACTCCGCAACCCACCTACGAACAAGCTGCGGGTCCAAGCAAAAGGATGCAAAAGAGAAGGTGCGCCCACCACTACTGTGCTGACGGGTCAGACCTGCGAAACACTGTGGCACGACGGGGTGAGTTGCCAACTCGTGAGTAATAAGTAACATCTAATAAGGCTATCGTAAGCATGTACACAACGATGTCACAACATACATATACTAATATGATGCGATGTAATAATATGCATAGAGCATGAATGCAATAAATAATGTGAGATCTAAATATAATTTACATGGGAAATCTGTATTTTTATCTTAATAAAACTTCTGTAATTTAGTTGTAGTTTCCTCAATGGAATCAATATAAATCCGTGTCAGTGTCGACACCAAATATGAATATCTCATTAAATTCGGGCTCCGCCAATCCGGACTGACCCATAAATCTAAATCTCAGGCTCCGGCAATCCGGACTGGCCTATATCTCAAAACTCAAGACTGCTTCGTTATACTCCGGATATCCGCCGCATCACAAATAACCGGTCGGTTGTGCTCCCCTGCCGGGCTCAACGCCATCATCTGCGGCCATCTTGCCCTGGGGTACCGCACCGGGTCCACCATGCACCCACAGACGGTTCCTCCTCCTCCTCGAATCGGGTGTATGATACTGCTCAGGCTCCGAGAAATCTCATGGTGGACGATAGATGCATCATAACATGAGAAAACCGCAACTTACATTTTAAAATTGGTAATATGTTTTCAAATCCTTGCGGTTTCTCCAAATCCATAAATATCATAAATATGGAAATCCTCGATAAAATCATAATACATTTATACCTATGATAATAACAATCTGCAATGCAAATGCGGAAACTAGAAAGCTATGCATGAACAGTGATGCAATAAGATGTGTGCATAGGTCTAGCAATCCTACATATCCATATTAATGAATTAAATATTTCAATTGCAGGTTTATTAAACATAATGGAGCAAGTGATAAAATTCGGATTTAACTAGTTAAGTGTTCGTGGCATAGCAATTACCAAGGCGTGTATGTCCCCATGAATAGTGCTCATGAGCATAAGCCAATGGTAATAGTACGGGTGTCCTATGAGGTACTAGCACAGTATATATACATATGATAAATGATGCAATGAGATGAGATGATTAAATAGGGACTACGCATATAAGTATAAATACTAATCGAAGTTCAAACTATCGGGCGTCTTGCGCCATCCAAATGATTTACCCGGTAGATGTGTACATCTACTCACCGGAACGCCCCCGCTAGTCTGATCCGATCACCGCCTTTCCTTCCCGCACCGCGTCCGATGTCTCCGCGACCGATCCTAGAATTTACACAAAACACCACACGTAAGGCTAAAACCCTGCAAAAACGCGATATCAAGACCAAACGAGAAACTAGCGTTGCAAGCTAAACGCATGTGCAAACAATACACCAAAACGTGTGTGCAACGTCTGAAACCACCCTGACATGCCGTGATACACAGCAACACCAAACCCAACTCGGAGCGTACGTGTCGCGCAAGACCCACTCACTAATTATAGGTAAAGTGGTCCCAGATTTTTCCTGGAGCAAAAACAAGAAAAATAAACAAGACCAAATCTCTTATAATACCTACAGACAACTACCTTCAAAGTTTCAACGTGTTTCACCAAAATTGGGCCGAGCACGAATGAAGTGATATCGGGTCAAAACTGGTGAAAAGGGTCCACGTTTTTACAGTACACTCCTAACACAATGTATAGTCTAATGTATATGTTTGCTTATTTTAAAAAACCCCACGGTAGATACCCCGTATCCTAACACTTGATTTAAAACACAAATTTGATACAATAAGGTGTTTTAGTTTAAACTGGTGCAACGACTAGGATTAAGAGACACTAACAACACTTAATTAAGCTAATCAAGCCATAATAACCTTAATTTAATCTAATCTCCACTTAAACCACTTAATTAGCACTAAATCTCACTTTAACACTAAATTAAGATAAATAAACTACAAGTTTAGCAAAAAGGTGCTAGGGTAGGCTTAATACCTCACAATGGTCTTAGGGGGTTCAACTTGTTGGCCTAGCCTCCAAGAGCTCAAACTTGCCTCAAGAACCAACAAGGGAGTGATTTTGGAGTGTTAAATGTGAGGTTGGTGTGATAAATGATGGAATTTTGATATGGAGATGAGCTTGGAATGATATGAAGGAGGAGAAATGAAGGTGAGGCTGCAGGAGCTGCTTCTGCTGCCGAGCGAGGGAGGGAGAGAGAGAGAGAGTTTGTGCAAAGTCAAGTTTCACATGCCTCATTTAATACCCCCCATGCCTCTTTTCCCATTTCTTTTCTTATTAACTTTATTAGTTTTATTTTGTTTTGTTTTTAAAAGGAAATTGGAACAAAGAGGGAATTTCAAAATGGTAGACATGTTACATTAAACCTAGGGTGAAATTGTGTTGTGCATTCTAACAAAAGTTTTCTTAAAACATAATAGTTTAGGAATTTGATTAATGTGTGAACAATGAATTAAATGATAATTAATAAAACATAATTATATAATTATTTACATATTTTCACAATTAAATTTGATTTATTCCAGATTACGTGGAAAATAATTAATAACGAGATTTTATGAAAAACACGCATTATCGCTAATTAACACGAAATTAACCTAAACGAATTTCAATGTGTTACAATCTTCCCCCCTTAAAGAAATTCGGTCCCCGAATTTAAAAATCTAGCTACGTGTACCTTCAAAGAGATAAGAAAATTTCCTCCGCATCTCACTCGCAGCCTCCCAAGTGATCTCCTCACTAGACAGGCTACGCCAAAGAGCCTTCACAGATAGCAAGACCTTTGACCGAAGTTTCTCCATCTGCCGATCCAATATAACTATCGGATGTTGGGTGAACGAAAGATCACATCCTGATTGAATGGTCTGATGCTGAATCATGTAACAAGGGCCATGAAGGTATTTGCGAAGTATCGACACAAGGAATACGGGGTGAAAATCCGGAAATATAGGCGGAAGAGCCAAACGATAGGCAACGGTACCGACTCGCTCAAGGATATCAAAAGGACCTACAATTCTGGGACTATCCTTCCCAAAACTCAACACGCCATTCATCAGAAAAAAATCCGTAGGAATACATGATCTCCCACCGCGAACTCAAGTCTGCGACAACGACGGTAGGCATAAGGCTTCTGTCTGCACTGGGCTGCTCTCATCCTGACCTGAATCAACTAGATCTTCTCCGTAGTCTCATGACTAGCTGGGGTCCAAAAATCCTGCGCTCGTGGAGTCAGTAAAATAGACTGGCGATCGACACAATCTACCATACAAAGACTAAAAGTTGCCATCTGAAACGTCTCCTGATAACTGTTATCGTAGGAGAACTCCATCAATGGAAAGTGACGATCCCAACTGCTAACAAACTTAAGTACGCACGCTCGAAGCATATCCTCTATAATTTGTATAGTCCGCTTTGTCTAACTATCAGCCTACGGATGGAAGCGGAGCTAAAGCCCAACCAGGTACCCAAAGCCTCCTGAAGCTTCTGCCAACGACGGCTAGTGAACTGGGTGCCTCGATTGGATACAACGCATGAAGGAACTCCGTGCAACGCACAAACTTATTGACGGGGCTCCCAAATCATAGAAGATATAGAAAAGTCATAGCGCATCGCGTGCGCCTGAAAACGAATATAACTCA
This sequence comes from Agapanthus africanus, assembly GCA_030015575.1. Classification (NCBI taxonomy): domain Eukaryota; kingdom Viridiplantae; phylum Streptophyta; class Magnoliopsida; order Asparagales; family Amaryllidaceae; genus Agapanthus; species Agapanthus africanus. The sequence goes on along the minus strand of CM057351.1, from coordinate 260,548,295 downwards.
AAATCGAACTCCGTCAAGCGTCACGCAAATCATCAGATTTGCACGCATATCATCAGAGTTACAATGGAGATACAGATCTCGAAATCCACTAATGAAATCCAATATACACAGTCAAATACTATAACATATATATATAGCAAGCATCCTTGGAAAAATTCTTAAAACCGAATAAAATACATGCAAAATCTTTTCTGAATTGCCGTGTGATGCGTAACTCAAGGCATAAGTGGCTGACGCTCATCTGTAAAGTAGTAAATATACTTATATATGTTTTTGCTCAAATTATACGTTCCACCGTTTTTAAAATATTCCAAAAGGTTTTTGTTGTAATTGATCGTGTCGCTCGCGGACACGTAAGAAATAGCGAGACTATAGCTCCTTCTTGAAAACTTCTGGTTAAACTTTTAAATGCATGCAAAATACTCAGGTACTGTCCCCAGATCAGTCCTGTTTGGCTACTACACAATATAGTGCCCAACACGAAAACAAAGTGCTCAAAAGCAAAATCAGCCTCAAAAGGCGTATCCAACAATCACGTGCGTCCGGTGCGCACGGAAATCAAATGCCAACACAGGTGCCACAATATGCACAAAGCAAAACTAAGTGCAACGGGTGTGCACGAAAGCATATGTCCGGTGCAACGGGTGTGCACAACAAAAATATATGGTGCAGCGATTGTGCACGAAAATCTCCATTGAGTGCATCCGGTGTGCCTAAAATCACATCTCATATCATGCACGAAAATCCAAATCAAATGCGCCAAGTCCGTAAAAAGCATCTAGTGCAGTAGCATGTACGTAAAATATAAGTATGGTGTAACAAATGAACAAAATACAAATCTAGTACATCAAATGCACAAAATACAAATCTGGTGCATCAAATGCACAAAATACCAATCAATAACTCAAGTGCATAAAAAGCAACACCGAGTGTACCAAGGTGTATAAAATCATAAACGTGTGCAACTGCGTGCACAAAACACGTATCAATGCACCGCAAGCACATATAAGCCATACCGAGTGCAAGATCAAATCAGGTGCGTACCACACGCACAAAATCAACTCAACTGTATGAAATCCGTTAAATCATAAACATGTGCAGCCAAGGCACAAAATCAATATCAAGTGCAATAGATATGCACAAATCATAAATCAACCCAACGGTGTATAAAAACATATATCAAGTGCAATATCAACTCAACTGTATGAAATCCGTGAAATCATAAACATGTGCAGCCAAGGCACAAAATCAATATCAAGTGCAATAGATATGCCCAAATCATAAATCAACACAACGGTGTATAAAAACATATATCAAGTGCAATAAATATGCACAAATCATAAATCAATACAACGGCGTATAAAGACATATATCAAGTGCAATAAATATGCACAAATCATAAATCAACATAACAGTGTATAAAAACATATGTCAAGTGCAATAATTATGCACGAAGATGTAAAAACCCAGTAGGCGCAGCAATGGTGCACGAAATCGATATCATAAAACTCATCATCAAAACTCAAATCCAAGCGATATAAGCGTGATACTCGGATCACAACGCAAATCGCAACAAATGACATCGAGATACACCTCCTACAATGTCGAAAATATCGGTGCACCCAAAACCGGCAAAGTAAGAACATTCGCTTGCCTCCTGCTCACGGTCTGGCGTCCTCTGTCTCTGGGTCCTCATTTCTCTATGGATTACCAATTTTGCAATCCATCGGCTCTTCGGTCTGTCCGGTGTGCTAACGAAAATGATTCTACTCTGGCACTTCTCTGGTCATCTCTTGGCCAATTAGTATGACCACGCGTAAGGAAGCACGTCACTGGCGTCGGATTCTGGTCCTCTGAATACACATCACACATCTGATCCTGGGTGCAAATCTTATGGCAGCAGTTTCCTAGAAAAAACATGCTCAGGGTCTCTTCCGATCATGTCTATGCCGAACTATATGGAGGCTGGTACTCTTACCTAATCTTTCCTCGCTTTCTAGGCATATGCGTTCTCAGCACCGCTTTTCCTCAGGAACTGGTCATATCTCATGCCCTTATATACATATCAGATCTCTAATCTCAACGGGGAGTAGCAACAGCTCGCTGACATCTCGCGCGAACCTCTTGTTCCACTCGTCTTTATTATCGTCTGTTTCAACGTCACGTCATGCTATCTGCGTACTGCAATTGTCTCGGCTACAGTCAATCCGGAGTCTCTCGCACGGACTCGAAATCCCGAACTCAGTATCTTCATCACTCTGTAGAAGATCTCTAGCCGAACACGTCCTCGGGAACTCGTCCATACCATTGGAGGAATACACAATACTCGTCCATTCTCGATCAGCTCACAACGCATCTAGGTGAGGTCGTCAATCTGAAGCTGGTCTACTTACTGATCTTCTATCACATGATATCCGGACGACGTTAAACTTTTCGATCGATTTGTCAAGGTTCCATAATCCCCCCATGAGCTCAACATCTTAAGTACAGTTTAATAATATCGAGTACATGCCACAACACATATGGACCAACAGTAGAAGGGCAAACCCAAGCCTCATTAATTGCTCTGCAGAACTGCCGCAAACCTTAAGGTTCAAAGGCTTTCACATGGTCATTATGTTGAGTTAGGGTTTCATTCTTCTAGAGGGTCCGTAGAATTACTTGCATGTCTTTCCGAATACTTTAAACTTGGAAGAATGGGTTTCTGACATTCGATCGAACTTTTAACTTCTCCTAGACAACATGTGAATACCCTTCATCTCTCAACTCAAAATAGACTAGCTATCATCTGCCGTATCTCTGCCTGAAAGCTCCAGTGATCTCAGCTCGTAAGCTCTGGAGGCAACATCACATTAATCTTAGCAACAGCTGGGTCATCTGTATGCACGGTAGACGACATCAAAATCTCTGAGGTATTATGTACATCAACAGTCCTCGCGTACTAACAGTCTCTATCAACGTCCCGATCATACGGTGCAACGCCGAACACTCGCCTCAACAAGAAGTCACAACACCAATACAAAAATCGATACGTTCACGTGTCACCAGAAAACACGATGGTCAGTCCTCGTCCATGACGAGCTCGCCCTGACCGTAACACTAGCAGCAGCTCGATCTGCGCTCAAACCATGGTGACAGGAACCTCAAGCGTGTATTGATAAAACCATAACAATGGAATGAAAGGAATCAACAGATTCCAAAATGGATACATGATCGTAAGGAGGAACGGAATCAATAAGGGTATGATCATGGAAACAAATAGAATCAATGATCTCCATATATGTACATCCTAAGGTTTCTTAAGTGGAGTATCGTATCGTAAATATGCCGCGGAACATACGTACGGTACGTTACTCTACTCAAGCCACCTACTCCATCTACCGAGGGTCATCCTACACCCAGAAAGGTAAAACCTAACACTCTGATACCAACTTTGTCACGACCCGAAAAGTACGGAGCGTGACTGTCACTTAAATTATGAAACGTCTCAAGGCGTACGTAATCTAAGTAAGCCAAAACCCAGAAATCAAAACCAAATATAGCATTAGAGTGAAGGAAAAACCAAATTATAGAAAGCGTTTTTTAAATAATAAGTCGCATCAAGCTTTTTAAAGCAACATCCATTTTCCGAAAAATTCGTCAGAGTCTCCATTGTAAAAACTGACCCCAAACAGGTACAAACAAGGATATATATAAACAACAAGGAAAAGGCATCCCCAAGCAGGAGCTAGCTCTTCGCCCAAAAGCGGATTCACAATCCCACGCAATATATATATATATATATATATATATATATATATATATCATAACTGCACAGAATAAGCAAATAAAAGTACGAATAAAGTAAAACATCTTTTCGGCTCAAGTGAGCTCGACCCCAGAGAAATACATATAGATACACAAATCTCACTGTCTCGTCTCTAGGTCACAAATACAACAATACAAATGGTAAATAAGGTAGCTACAGTAGATGGAGTACGCTAGATACAATAATGATACAAGTGGCAACAAAATAACCCCGCAACCCACCTACGAACAAGCTGCGGGTCTAAGCAAAAGGATGCAAAAGAGGAGGTGCGCCCACCACTACTGTGCTGACGGGTCAGACCTGCGAAACACTGTGGCACGATGGGGGTGAGTTGCCAACTCGTAAGTAATAAGTAACATCTAATAAGATTATCGTAAGCATGTACACAATGATGTCACAACCTACATATACTAATATGATGCGATGTAATAATATGCATGCAGCATGAATGCAATAAATAACGCGAGATCTAAATATAATTTACATGGGAAATCTGTATTTTTATCGTAATAACACCTCTGTAATTTAGTTGTAGTTTCGTCAATGAAATCAATATAAATCTGTTTCAGTATCGACACCAAATATGAATATCTAATTAAATCCGGGTTCCGGCAATCCGGACTGACCCATAAATCTAAATCTCAGGCTCCGGCAATCCGGACTGGCCTATATCTCAAAACTCAAGACTACTTCGTTATACTCCGGATATCCGCCTCGTCACAAATAACCGGTCGGTAGTGCTTCCCTACCGGGCTCAACGCCATCATCTGCGACCATCTTGCCTCGGGGTACCGCACCGGGTCCACCACGCACCCACAGACGGTTCCTCCTCCTCCTCGAATCGGCTGTATGATACTGCTCAGGCACCGAGAAATCTCATGGTGGACGATAAATGCATGATAACACGAGAAAACCGCAACTTACATTTTAAAATTGGTAATATGTTTTCAAATCCTTGCGGTTTCTCTAAATCCATAAATATCATAAATACGGAAATCCTCGATAAAATCATAATACATGAATACCTATGATATTAACAATCTGCAATACAAATGCGGAAACTAGAAAGCTATGCATGAACAGTGATGCAATAAGATGTGTGCATGGGTCTAGCAATCCTACATATCCATGTTAATGAATTAAATATATCAATTGCAGGTTTATTAAACATAATGGCGCAAGTGATAAAATTTGGATTTAACTAGTTAAGTGTTCGTGGCATAGCAATTACCAAGGCATGTGTGTCCCCAAGAATAGTGCTCGTGACCATAAGCCAATGGTAATAGTGCGGGTGTCCTATGAGGTACTAGCACAGTATATATACATATGATAAATGATGTAATGCGACGAGATCATTAAATAGGGACTACGCATATAAGTATAAATACTCATCGAAGTTCAAACTATCGGGCGACTTGCGCCATCCAAACGATTTCCCACGTAGATGTGTACATCTACTCACCAGAACGCCCCCGCTAGTCCGATCCGATCACTGCCTTTCCTTCCCGCACCGCGTCCGATGTCTCCGCGACCGATCCTAGAATTTACACAAAACAACACACGTAAGGCTAAAACCCTGCAAAAACGAGATATCAAGACCAAACGAGAAACTAGCGTCGCAAGCTAAACGCGTGTGCACACAATACACCAAAACGTGTGTGCAACGTCTGAAACCACCCTGACATGCCGTGATACACAGCAACACCAAACCCAACTCAGAGCGTATGTGTCGCGTAAGACCCACTACACTAATTATAGGTATGTGGTCCCAGATTTTTTCTTGAGCAAAAACAAGAAAAATAAACCAGACCAAATCTCTTATAATACCTACAGACAACTACCTGCAAAGTTTCAACGCGTTTCACCAAAATTGGGCCGAGCACAAATGGGGTGATATCGGGTCAAAACTGGTGAAAAGGGTCCAGGTTTTTACACTACACTCCTAACACAATGTATAGTCTAATATATGTGTTTGCTTATTTTAAAACCCCCCACAGTAATAGCTGATACCCCGTATCCTAACACTTGATTTAAGACCGTATTTAAAACACAAATTTGATACAATAAGGTGTTTTAGTTTAAACTGGTACAACGACTTGGATTAAGAGACACTAACAACACTTAATTAAATTAATCAAGCCATAATAACCTTAACTTAATCTAATCTCCACTTAAACCACTTAATTAGCACTAAATCTCACTTTAACACTAAATTAAGCTAAATAAACTACAAGTTTAGCAAAAAGGTGCTAGGGTAGGCTTAATACCTCACAATGGTCTTAGGGGGGTTCAACTTGTTGGCCTAGCCTCCAAGAGCTCAAACTTGCCTCAAGAACCAACAAGGGAGTGATTTTGGAGTGTTAAATGTGAGGTTGGTGTGATAAATGATGGATTTTTGATATGGAGATGAGCATGGAATGATAAGAAGGAGGATAAATGAAGGTGAGGCTGTAGGAGCTGCTGCTGCTGATGCTTCTGAGTGAGGGGGGGGAGGGAGAGAGTTTGTGCAAAGCCAAAGTTTCCCATGCCTCATTTAATACCCCCATGCCTCTTTTCCCATTTCTTTTCTTATTAGCTTTATTAGTTTTATTTTGTTTTGGTTTTAAAAGGAAATTGGAACAAAGAGGGGATTTGAAAATGGCAGACATGTTACATTAAACCTAGGGTGAAAATTGTGTTGTGCATGCTAACAAAATTTTGCTTAAAACATAAGAGTTTAGGAATTTGATTAATGTGTGAACAATGAATTAAATGATAATTAATAAAACATAATTATATAATTATTTACATATTTTCACAATTAAATTAGATTTATTCCAGTTTATGTGAAAAATAATTATTAACAAGATTTTATGAAAAATACGCATTATCGCTAATTAACATGAAATTAACCTAAACGAATTTCAAAGTGTTACAACCTTCCCCCATTAAAGAAATTCGGTCCCCGAATTGAAAAATCTAACTACGCGAATCATCAAAGAGATAAGAAAATTTCCTCCGCATCTCACTCGCAGCCTCCCAAGTGATCTCCTCACTAGACATGCTACGCCAAAGAGCCTTCACAGATAGCAAGACCTTTGACCGAAGTTTCTCCACCTGCCGATCCAATATAACTATCGGATGTTGGGTGAACGAAAGATCGCGTTCTGATTGAATGGTCTGATGCTGAATCATGTGAGAAGGGTCATGAAGGTATTTGTGAAGTATCGACACAAGGAATACGGGGTGAAAATCCGGAAATCTAGGCGGAAGAGCCAAACGATAGGCAACGGTACCGACTCGCTCAAGGATCTCAAAAGGACCTACAATTCTGGGACTAAGCTTCCCAAAACTCAACACGCCATTCATCAGAAAAAAATCCGTAGGAATACATGATCTCCCACTGCGAACTCAAGTCTGCGACAACGACGGTCGGCATAAGACTTCTGTGTACACTGGGCTGCTCTCATCCTGACCTGAATCAACTAGATCTTCTCCGTAGTCTTATGACTAGCTGGGGTCTAAAAATCCTGCTTTCGCGGAGTCAGTAAAACAGATTGGCGATCGACACAATCTACCATACAAAGCCTAAAAGTTGCCATCTGAAACGTCTCCTGATAACTGTTATCGTAGGAGAACTCCATCAATGGCAAGCGACGATCCCAACTGCTAACAAATTTAAGTACGCACGCTCGAATCATATCCTCCATAATCTGTATAGTCCGCTTTGCCTAACTATCAGCCTACGGATGGAAGCGGAGCTAAAGCCCAACCAGGAACCCAAAGCCTCCTGAAGCTTCTGCCAACGACGGCTAGTGAACTGGGTGCCTCGATTGGATACAACGCATGAAGGAACTCCGTGCAACGCATAAACTTATCAACGGGGCACCGAAATCATGGAAGATATAGAAAAGTCATAGCGCATCGCGTGCGCCTGAAAATGAATATAACTCAAAATCGAACTCCGTCAAGCGTCACGCAAATCATCAGATTTGCATGCATATCATCGGAGTTACAATGGAGATACAGATCTCGAAATCCAATATGCACAGTCAAATACTATAACATATATATATAGCAAGCATCCTTGGAAAAAGTCTTAAAACCGAATAAAACACATACTAAATCTTTTCTGAATTGCCGTGTGATGCATAACTCACGGCATAAGGGGCGGACGCTCATCTGTAAAGTAGTAAATATACTTATATATATTTTTGCTCAAATTATACGTTCCGCCGTTTTTAAAATATCCCAAAAGGTTTTTGTTGTAATTGTTCGTGTCGCTCGCGGACACGTAAGAAATAGCGAGACTATAGCTCCTTCTTGAAAACTTCTGGTTAAACTTTTAAATGCATGCAAAATACTCAGGTACTGTCCCCAGATCAGTCATGTTTCCTTACTACACAATATAGTGCCCAACACGAAAACAAAGTGCTCAAAAGCAAAATCAGCCTCAAAAGGCGTATCCAACAATCACGTGCGTCCGGTGCGCACGGAAATCAAATCCCAACACAGGTGCCACAATATACACAAAGCAAAACTAAGTGCAACGGGTGTGCACGAAAGCATCTGTCCAGTGCAACGGGTGTGCATGACAACAATATCTGGTGCAGCTATTGTGCACGAAAATCTCCATTGAGTGCATCCGGTGTGCACAAAATCACATCTCATATCATGCATGAAAATCCAAATCAAACGCGTCAGGTCCGTAAAAAGCATCTAGTGCAGTAGCATGTACGAAAAATATAAGTCTGGTGTAACAAATGCACAAAATACAAATCTGCTGCATCAAATGCACAAAATACAAATCTGGTGCATTAAATGCACAAAATAGAAATCTGGTGCATCAAATGCACAAAATACCAATCAATAACTCAAGTGCATAAAAAGCAACACCGAGTGTACCAAGGTGTATAAAATCATAAACGTGTGCAACTGCGTGCACAAAACACGTATCAATGCACTGCAAGTACATATAAGCCATACCGAGTGCAAGATCAAGTCAGGTGCGTACCACACGCACAAAATCAACTCAACTGTATGAAATTCATTAAATCTTAAACATGTGCACCCAAGACACAAAATCAATATCAAGTGCAATAGGTATGCATAAATCATAAATCAACACAACGGTGTATAAAAACATATATCAAGTGCAATATCAACTCAACTGTATGAAATCCGTGAAATCATAAACATGTGCAGTCAAGGCACAAAATCAATATCAAGTGCAATAGATATGCACAAATCATAAATCAACACAACGGCGTATAAAGACATATATCAAGTGCAATAAATATGCACAAATCATAAATCAACACAACGGTGTAAAAAAACATATGTCAAGTGCAATAATTATGCACGAAAATGTAAATACCCAGTAGGTGCAGCAATGGTGCACGAAATCGATATCATAAAACTCATCATCAAAACTCAAATCAAGCGATATAAGCGTGATACTCGGATCACAACGCAAATCGCAACAAATGACATCGAGGTACACCTCCTACAATGTCGAAAATATCGGTGCGCCCAAAACTGGCAAAGCAAGAACATCCGCTTGCCTCCCGCTCACAGTCTGTCGTCCTCTGTCTCTGGGTCCTCATTTCTCTATGGATTACCAATCTCGCAATCCATCGGCTCTTCGGTCTTTCCGGTGTGCTAACGAAAATGATTCCGCTCTGGCACTTCTCTGGTCGTCTCTTGGCCAATTAGTATGACCACTCATAAGGCAGCACGTCACTAGCGTCGGCCTCTGGTCCTGAATACACATCACACATCTGATCCTGGGTGCAAATATTATGGCTGCAGTGTCCTGGAAGGAACCTGCTCAGGGTCTTTTCTGTTCTTGTCTATACCGAACTATACGGAGGCTGGTACTCTTACCTAATCTTTCCTCGCTTTCTGGGCATCTGCATTCTCAGCACCGCTTTTCCTCGAGAACTGGTCGTATCTCATGCCCTTGTATACATATCAGATCTCTAATCTCAACGGGGAGTAGCAACAGCTCGTTGACATCTCGCGCGAACCTCTTGTTCCACTCGTCTTTATTATCGTCTGCTTCGACGTCACGTCATGCTATCTGCGTACTGCAATTGTCTCAGATACAGTCAATCCAGAGTCTCTCACACGGACTCGAAATCACGAACTCGGTATCTTCATCACTCTGTAGAAGATCTCTAGCCAAACATGTCCTCGAGAACTCGTCCATACCATTGTAGGAATACTCAATACTCGTCCGTTCTCGATCAGCCCACAACGCATCTGGGTGAGGTCCTCAATCTGAAGCTGGTCCACTTACTAGTCTTCTATCACATGATATCCGGACGACGTTAAACTTTTTGATCGATTTGTCAAGGTTCCATAATCCCTACATTAGCTCAACATCATGAGTACAATTTAATAATATCGAGTACATGCCACAGCACCTATGGACCAACAGTAGAAGGGCAAACCCAAGCCTCATTAATTGCACCGTGGAACTGCTGCAAACCCTAAGATTCAAAGGCTTTCACATGGTCATTATGTCGAGTTAGGATTTCATTCTTTTAAAGGGTCCGTAGAATTACTTGCATGTCTTTCCGAATACTTTAAACTTGGAAGAATGGGTTTCTGACATTCGATCGAATTTTTAACTTCTCCTAGACAACATGTGAATACCCTTCATCTCTCAACTCAAAATAGACTAGCTATCATCTGCCGTATCTCTGCCTGAAAGCTCCAGTGATCTCAGCTCGTAAGCTCTGGAAGCGACATCACATCAATCTTAGCAACAGCTGGGTCATCTGTATGCACGGTAGACGACATCAAAATCTCTGAGGTATTATGTACATCAACAGTCCTCGCGCACTGACAGTCTCTATCAATGTCCCGATCATACGGTGCAACACCGAACACTCGCCTCAACGAGAAGTCACAACACGAATACAAAAATCGATACGTTCACGTGTCACCAGAAAACACGATGGTCAGTCCTCGTCCATGACGAGCTCGCCCTGACCGTAGCAATAGCAGGAGCTCGATCTGCGCTCAAACCATGGTGACAGGAACCTCAAGCATGTATTGATGAAACCATAACAATGGAATCAAAGGAATCAACAGATCCCAAAATGGATACATGATCATAAGGAGGAACGGAATCAATAAGGGTATGATCATGGAAACAAATAGAATCAAAGATCTCCATATATGTACATCCTAAGGTTTCTTAAGTGGAGTATCGTATTGATTAGTCGAAAATATTGCATCTTTAAACCGGCAATTTCCTTATCATTTGCATTCATATAGAAGTGTTCGGCATTCATATAGCACATATTAGCAAAACAGTCGTTAAATATCAGATTGCATGTGTTAGACTTTAAAACCGGCATTTCTAGGGAAATTGACTACATTTCGTAGCATGGCATCATTCCTATATATATCGCAACTTGTGTTCCGAAGTTTGTGCAAGAAAATCCAAAAGATCGGTCAAATTTATAAATGAAGACTGCTAAAGAATACGCCAACTCAAGGATTTTGAATCTGGTATTGATCTAAAAAGAATTCAGAGATTCAACATAGCAGGAAATACATCAAAAGACATAGGAGAGAAATAGTTCAAGTTTGAAGCCCTATGCCAACAAAGTGGCCGCGGAACCGCGGCCGGAGCCGCCTTGCGCCGCAGTTCCGCGGCGTCCCTGCCACGTTAGCCCTACTTCTCTGCGCCATAACTCCTACGTCATCTTCCACACTTCATCAGGCTGCTACAGTTTCCAGAAGACTCTAGAAGACTCTGTCAGTTCAGCAAACTAGGGTTTCTAAGCTAAAACATTCCTAGCTTAAAGCCTAAGCTAAGCTCCTAACTAACTTACAACAAACTTTGGGAGGGAATTGCAAATTCAAAACCTAGACCTAGGGTTTGGGAAACCTATAAATAGACCCCGAGGCTCACTTGTAAATCATCTAAAATCTCATATCATAGATCTTAGACAACTCATTGTTGGCTAAATTTTCCCCATTCTTCATCTTCCCCAAATTCCACCCACAAGCCTAGTGACAAGGCTTGTGTCAAAACCCTAACCCTAATCCAATCTAGAAATACCCAATTCAAGATCCATGGAGTTCAAGCAAAGCAAGTCTTCAAAGATTCTTTAGAAGCAGAGCCGGTATTCAACGGAGCACGAGATCGAAGCGATCCAAGATTCAAGAAGCCGAGCGATACAAGATTCGACGAGCGAAGTTCCTACCTCTTGTAATTCTTGAGAGTTGTAACTACTTGTTGATGTAATAAAGGTGAAGATTCTTTAAACTTGTTTACATTTCAATTCAAGCATCATGATTTCATTTCGATTCTTGAATGTATTCATTGTGATGATGTGTGAATAAACTCCGCTCGTGGAGGAATCGAGATGATTGTAGAATGATGATGTTGATGAATCTTTAAACGTTTTCTTAAGTCCTATAGCAATTGTAAATTCTTGAAAATAGAATGATCGATGATCTAGATCGATGCGAAATGTGTTCTTGATTCTTTTCGCACGATCTAGAAAATCAACGATCGATCATTAGATTTTCAAGAAGCTATCTAGTGAATGTGATTCATCGAAAGGACAAAGGATAGGACAAAGAACCTTAATTCTTCGCAAGATCCTTAAACCTCGATCAATCGACATCGAGTTAGCATCAATTCGTTAATGGATAAGAAACGTTAATCTTTAGTCTTCGTCACATCTACAATCTAATCGATTCCTACGAGTTTTACATCAAATCTTGAAACCCAAATCGATTGGAATTATATCGAAACTCGATTCTCAATGTTTATCATTTTCTTGATTCTTGATTAGAATAGTGACACTTGAAACTCATTGATAAAAATCTTGAATCATTTTGCTTTTCTTTTCTATTAATGTTTCGATTCAAACAAAACAAAATACGAAAGAATCGCACAATCCCTATGGACGATCCACACTTACTAACGCGTTACATTCGACACCGTTATTGATTGCGGTCAAATAATTCTTTGATTGTGATTTCTATTCATTTTCTAAACCGACACACAATGAAATAAAGATCAATCAAATGGCGTCGTTGCCGGGGATCGCGCGCTAATTCGTTCTATATTGAAATTTGAATTGAAAGATTTATTCCATTGTAATTTTGTGATCAAAATTCGCACAAAACACTAAACGATTTGTTGTGGTTCGTTGCAAGGAGATCTGGAGCTTGCTGTGCAATTGGAAAATTTTTGGAGAATTCCAGAGGACTCAGGAGCTGAACCTACGCCCTCTGTTAAAATTTTGTGCAGGGAGCAGTACATACGACCGTGAAAGCGCGGTGGGAGCCACTAATTGCGGCGGTTCCGCGGCTTGGTGAAGCCCCCTCTGTACAAATTTCCTTTCAGGTCCTTTACAACTTTCTTATCTCCTCCTCTATCTGCTCCAATTAACATTTTGTGCAGGCTTCTTTGCAAAAATCGCAGCGCCGCGCAAAAAGCAAAATTAAATTGTGCTTGTTTTGATTTTGTGGTTGTTTGCATAATTAATACGGACATTAAGGGGCAAAGACCAAATCCAGATTAGGTGGGGAGTTCATTACCCTTCCGAAGCCCCGAAAAATCGCAAAATTTGCATCCGCATTGACCCTCATTAACTAAAAGAAATCTAGAGATGACTCTAAGGACCGTCGCGCTCGCTTAGGACAGAAGAAGGCCGTGGGTAATTCATTGCTTATCCGCGTTTCTTTTGTAGTTTCTAAGGCAAGTGTGTCGAAGGCTAGTGGTTACTTAATTAGGCCCACTATTTACGTAGTGGAGAACCTCCCACTTACCTGGCCACAGGAGAGACAAAGAGGCAGTGGAGGATTTATCCTGCGACTTGTCTTTTGACAGTTAGGTGCAGTCTGGAGATTTGACCTAGGCGACCAATAGAATTAGGGTTTTGTGTGTTGCATTTGTTGTGTTGCATCATTTTTTCAAAAATCCGTCCAATTTTAAAAACAAACACCGCATTCATTCATTCATTTCCCCTAATTATAAGTCAACGCTGCCACTTGTACTAACCCTTTTTAGTGCAAGATAGGCTGGACACGGGATTCTAGTGTCCGTTTAGTCCGTGTACCCTTTATCGACTCCGAAGTCGGTATTTCTCCATTTACTTCTTCTTTACCCACCACCACACCCACATCGATGGATCCGTCTCTATCGAACTTCTTTAACCCTAATCTGCCGCCGTCCGTTGGTGCGCAGAATCTACCCCGCATCTCTCTCCAAGAGAGGTGCTATCCCATTCGAGGTCCTCTTTCGACCTGCTTATCCATTCCACCAGCCAACAGGGATAATTTTGAAATTAAACCCCAATACATCAACCTTTTACCCAAATTCCATAGACTCGAGACTGAGGACGCTTACGTTTTCATTACCAAATTTGAAAACGTATGCGTAATGATGGTACGTCACAACTTTCAGTGGATGCTATGCGTCTACGACTTCTTCCATTTACTTTGTGCGATATGGCCAAGAAGTGGCTATATAACACTATCGCACACTCAATCATGAATTGGGAAGAATTCGTCGCGATATTCCTTAAGAAATTCTACCCAATGCAAAAGACAGCTCGAATCCGTAGCGAACTGAATCAATTTACCCAGCTCCCTACTGAACCATTCTCTAAATGCTTTGAACGTTTCAAGGATCTATTGGTTCAGTGTCCTCATCACGGAATCCCTAGATGGGATCTGTGCCGAATCATATATGAGGGCATTAACCCAAACACTAAACAGAACCTTGAAAACATGTGTCAAGGTACTTTTATGACCAAGGATGATGGGGAAGCATGGAAATTTTTAGAAGAGTTCGCTGAAAAATCACTACAGTGGGAGAGTGGAACCCAACCATTGAATAGGGGTGGCGTACACCAAATAGATGTGTCCATAGGTGTTCGAGCTGAGATGGCAGCAATGCAAAAGAAGCTCGAGGCTATGGAACACAAATTTGCAGCAGCCTCCCTAAACCCAATGTCGCTCCCCAAAACTGTTTGTGGCTACTGTTCTGATCCGTCTCACTTAACGGAAGAATGTCCATTAAACTCTGCGTTTCAAGGTCACGAGCATACTAATGCCGCATTTCAAAGACCAAGAAACGATCCATATTCTTCTACGTACAATCAGGGTTGGAGGAATCACCCGAATTTTGCTTGGAACCAACAACAACAATCTCAAAACACGGTTCCAAGACAAAATAATTTTCAAAGGGCTCTTCCACCACAACAGCAACCACTTCAACTCACTCAGCACCCCTACCAGTCACAGAATTTCCAAAACCAAGGCAACACTCCTGCACAGTCTAATCCTATGCAGTTGTCCTGTTCTGACGAATTCTCTCAATTCACTCAAACCATGAAATCACTTTTGTCAAATTTCATAGAGGTTTCGGCTGAGATTATATCTTCCGTCAGTGAGATAAAAAAAAACACAGCGTCCCAAGCTGAGAGTATCAGATCGATGGAAGCAGAAATCGCACGACTTAAAACCGAAATGAGTGCGAGAGAAAAAGGGAAACTTCCGTCTCAATCCCTACCTAATCCTGGGCATTACAATGTAAATGCTATCACAACGTTGAGATCAGGAAGAGTGTTGAATAACCATGTTAGGGAAGAAGTTGATGATATTGGAAATCATATCAACACCCCGGCTGAGACCTTTCCACACACACACACTTCTCCTTCCGATCCTTGTTCTTCTACCACACCACCTTCTCGCGAGCCTATTCTCCATTTCCCACTAGGCTCGACACCTCAGTATAGCCCTTCTAGTTCTCCACAGACGATCCCCACACCTCTTTTAGGATCTCGTCTACCCCCTCTTCCTTCTCCTATGATGGACCCAGCGCTTATTGCGAAAGCTCCTTACCCGAATCGGTTAAGGGGTAACAGATCGAGTCCTCATATGGAGAAAATTATGGAAATGTTGAAACAGGTTAACATCAACATCCTTCTCCTAGATGCGATTCAACAAGTCCCCGCTTATGCGAAAATTCTTAAGGACTTGTGCACTAGGAAGAGGAAAACTCAAGTGCCGAAGAAGGTCTTCATGTCTAATAATATTAGCACTGCTTTTATTATCCAGCTACCAAAGAAACGAAAGGACCCAGGATGTCCTACAATATCGATTTCTATTGGGGGTAAAAACATAAATCGTGCTCTTTTAGACCTTAGCGCAAGTGTTAACCTACTTCCATATTCGGTATATGAGCAATTAGGGATTGGAGAGTTGAAACCTGCTCACTGCACTCTCCAAATGGCAAACCGTTCAATCACCAAACCAAGCGGTGAACTAAAGGATGTGTTGATAAAGTTCGGGGAATTTTTTTTCCCCATAGACTTCATTGTACTCGACACACAGCCTGTAGCAAACCCCCGGGGCCAAATTCCGGTGATTCTGGGTCGTCCTTTCCTTGCCACTTCCAACGCTGTTCTTAACTGTAGAAATGGTTCAATGAACTTATCATTTGGAAATATGACCATTGAACTAAATATCTACAAAGTTAGAAGTCAGCCATCAGAACTCCCTGCTCATATTCTAGATGTGTGCTCTGTCCACGAGATCGCTCCCGATAATTGTGGAGCTGAGGAACTATGCTTTACTGATCTCGACGACATTACCATATCTCTGTTTGACCTTACACATGATCTTAGTGAGGACACTTTTCCTACACTTGAGTCCTACACTCCTGACATTTCTCCACCCGAGTATGTATCTTTCACAGGCTCTGAGCTTCTTTGTAATTCCAAAAATCACTCGATGATCCCTCCTTCTATCATTTCTCCGCCCGTATTAGATCTTAAAATTTTACCTTCTCATCTTAAATATGCTTATTTAGGTGAGAATGAGTCTTTACCGGTTATCATATCCGCTTCTCTAGCATCAGAGCAAGAGAATGCACTTTTATCGGTTTTGAGATCTAACAAAGAGGCGTTTGGTTGGACTATGGCGGACATCAAAGGGATTAGTCCCTTGATTGTTGAACATCATATACATGTGATGGATGATGCCAGACCAACCCGAGAACCATAGAGACGGTTGAACCCCGTCATGAAGGAAGCGGTGATGAAAGAGATCGTCAAATGTCTAGATAATGGTATTATATACCCCATCTCCGATAGCCAATGGGTGAGCCCAATACATGTCGTCCCTAAGAAATCTGGCATCACTGTTATTACCATTGAGGCAAATGAGTTGATTCAGACATAAGCCCAAACTGGGTGGCGTGTATGTATTGATTACAGAAAACTCAATGCCGCCACGAGGAAAGACCACTTTCCTCTACCTTTCATTGATCAGATGCTGGAACGCTTAGCGGGACGAGAGTATTATTGCTTTATGGACAGATACTCAGGCTATAATCAGGTCCCCATCGTCCAAAAGGATCAAGATAAAACCACTTTTACTTGTCCTTTTGGTACCTTTGCTTACAGTCGCATGCCCTTTGGGTTATACAATGCTCCCGCTACTTTTCAGCGGTGTATGATGGGGATATTCTCTGATATGGTAGAGAATTTTCTGGAGATCTTTATGGACGATTTCTCAATTTTTAGAGATTCTTTTTCTGATTGCCTATCGAATCTCGACGCAGTTCTTACTCGTTGCAAAGAGAAGAACTTAACTTTGAACTGGGAAAAATGTCATTTCATGGTCCAAGAAGGAATTGTACTTGGACATGTTATTTCACAGAAAGGCATTGAGGTTGACATAGCTAAAATAGATGTCATTCAAAACCTCCCTCATCCCAAAAGCGTCAAAGATATTCGATCTTTCCTTGGCCATGCGGGCTTTTATAGGAGATTCATTAAGGACTTTAGCAAAATTGCTAGACCTTTAACTCTTCTCCTGGCCAAGGATACGACCTTCCATTTTGACTCGGACTGTGAGACAGCTTTCGACTCACTTAAACACTCACTCACTTCAGTCCCCGTTCTATCGTCTCCAAATTGGGACTACCCCTTTGAGCTGATGTGTGATGCATCCGACTTTGCAGTAGGTGCAGTCTTAGGACAACACATCGAAAAGATGCCACACGTGATATACTATGCAAGTAAGACCCTGAATGATGCACAAATCAATTATACGACCACCGAAAAGGAACTTTTGGCGGTTGTATTTGCATTAGAAAAATTCAGGCCTTACTTAATTGGCTCTCCTATAGTTGTGTACACTGACCATTCCACCTTAAAACATCTTCTGGCGAAGAAATATGCAAAAGGTCGACTAATACGGTGGATCCTACTGTTACAAGAATTCGATCTTGTTGTCAAAGATAAGAAAGGATATGAAAACGTAGTAGCCGAACATCTTTCACGCAACTCATCTTCCCCTGTGACCCTGCCGATCAATGATTCGTTTCCTGACGAACAACTCTTGAGCGTATCCAATGAACTTTGGTTCAGGGATACTGTGAACTATCTTGTCGCGGGATTTATACCCAGCGATTGGTCAAAACAGGACAAATACCTTTTTCTATCCCAAGTAAAACATTTTTACTGGGATGATCCATATTTGTTTAAGTATTGTCCAGATCAGATCATTCGCCGGTGTGTCCCGAAAGAAGAGTTCAAGAGTGTTCTTTCTTTTTGTCATGATCAGGCTTGTGGGGATCACTTCGGTCCTAAAAAGACGGCGGAAAAGGTTTTGCATTGTGGATTTTATTGGCCGACCTTATTCAAGGACGCATTTGACTATTGCAAAACCTGTACACAATGTCAGTACACGGGTAGAATCTCCCGGAGAAATGAAATGCCTCAGCAACCCATTCTGGTTGTTGAAATATTCGATGTTTGGGGCATTGATTTTATGGGCCCCTTTCCCAACTCCTTTGGGAATTTGTACATACTGTTGGCGATTGATTATGTCTCAAAGTGGTTTGAAACCATTCCATGTCGCACTAATGACAGGAAAGTTGTCATTAAGTTCTTGAAAGAGAATATCTTTTCGCGATTTGGACACCCACGCGCTATCATTAGCGATAATGGGACACATTTCTGCAACAGGTCTTTCGAGACTCTGATGCGGAAATACTCAATCAACCATCGACCTTCTACACCCTATCATCCCCAAACGAGCGGGCAGGCAGAGATCTCAAACAGACAGATCAAACTTATCCTGGAGAAGACTGTTGCTAAGAATAGAAAAGACTGGTCGACCAAACTGACGGATGCTCTTTGGGCATTCCGAATTGCATTTAAAACCGACCTAGGGATATCTCCATATAGGATAGTGTTTGGGAAGGCATGTCACTTACCCGTCGAGATTGAGCATAAAGCATTGTGGGCTATTAAGGAAATAAATTTTGATCTAAACCAAGCCTGCAACTTTTGGAAGCTGCAATTAAATGAGCTAAGCGAACTCCGCGATGAAGCTTACGATAACGCTGTAATCATAAAGAATAGGACTAAGGTTTTTCATGATAAAAAAATTTTCACCTGGTCAACAAGTCCTTCTTTATGATTCACGACTACACCTTCATGCGGGTAAGCTTCGATCTCGGTGGAAGGGACTTTTTGTTGTGCGGTCTGTATACCCGCACGGGGCAGTAGAAGTAGAAAATGTTAAAAACGGCACATTTTTCAAAGTGAATGGATATAGACTAAAACTGTATTTTTCCACTTACCCCACGGAGGAGCTCCTGTTCTTACAGGAGCTATTTTATTTGGATTAAAATTCCTCCGTCTCACCCCATGTCCAGTATATCATTGAATCATCTTTTGAATGGAGGTGAGTGAAAAGAGTAAGTTTGGGGGAGATTCTTCACTTATATATTTTGCCCCCACTAATAAATTCCTCCCAGGCTTACAGGTTTTGTAGATATAGCTGTTGGCAACAGTGAGGACACTGTTGAAAACAAGTTTGGGGGAGGTTTGTGCTTATTTTTGCATCATTTGCATCTCATTTGGATAAGCACAAAACATTTCTTTAAAAACTTATAAAAATTTAAAAAATTTCAAAACCCATAAAAATTTAAAATTTTCAAAAATAAAAACATTTTTTGTACATAAATAAGAAAATGAAAGTTTAGATAGTGAAAAATTACATCCATGAGATTAGAAAAATTTAAGAAAACCAAGAAAATTAGAAGTTTTCTTATACGAACTAGTAATAAGTAGTTATGAGCCGTTGTCCCAAGGGTTAGTAAGATGAAAGACGTCACTAATCCGAGGATAAAAATAAGTCTGAAAAATAGTTTCTATTCTGGAAGACAAACATTTTGAACGTTGATACCCTGCTATTCGCACTTACATACGTCTTAAAGCCTGGGATAGTAGAGGATACCTTGAAATGCTCTTGTCTTAAAGCCAAAAGTATGAAGGAAATAAAATGATGAAAAAAATGAAGAAAATATAAAGTGGTGAGAAAAATGAACACTGGTTTTGTTATCGCCAAGGCAGCAATAAAAAAATATAGCGAGAGTGCCTCTTCACCTAGTGCCCTAAGGCCAACTGGTCTGGGAGTCACTGCTAAGCCTTAGGTGGTGCAAGACGAGGAAAATACACCAAGTAAGCAAGCACATGAGTAATCGGTCGGTTAGTACCTCAAGAAGTATTAACGGTCGCATGAAAGTGTGTGAGCAATCTCATCTAAATATTCATTAATTAAAAAGTACTAAGGCTGATGGGCAAGAGTATGATAGCTTGAATTGAATTCTCCGGGTGTAGGGATGTTTTTACACACACGCAGGGTTATATGATCGATGTTTGGAATAAAGATAGGAATGAAGAATAAGACGATGTTTTATTGAGGGAAGACGTGATTTCTGACATCTTTTCATGACTATTAAGATAGGGCTCATGACAACCGAAAAGCTAGCTTAGTTGGAAACCATAATTTTCAAAGTGTTTCTTTTACAATTCTTTTCTTTAAATGTAATATTCATGATCTTCCTTTTATTATTGGATTTTGTGGGTGCAATCCGCTGAAAACCCTCAGGAGACAACACTCCTCCTACTAGGGACACCTAGAGATTTAAAGGCTTGTTGCACGTGCTCAGTGCAATCGTGTTGCCTACGAAAGTGTGCTAGTTAGTTTTTCTCTTTCTTTATTTTCTCCTTCCTTTTAAATAAAAAGTTCGCTCGAGACGATCGAAAATAAGTTTGGGGGAATTTGATTAGTCGAAAATATTGCATCTTTAAACCGGCAATTTCCCTATCATTTGCATTCATATAGAAGTGTTCGGCATTCATATAGCACATATTAGCAAAACAATCGTTAAATATCAGATTGCATGTGTTAGACTTTAAAACCGGCATTTCTAGGGAAATTGACTACATTTCATAGCATGGCATCATTCCTATATATATCGCAACTTGTGTTCCGAAGTTTGTGCAGGAAAATCCAAAAGATCGATCAAATTTACAAATGAAGGCTGCTAAAGAATACGCCAACTCAAGGATTTTAAATCTGGTATTGATTTAAAAAGAATTCAGAGATTCAACATAGCAGGAAATACATCAAAAGACATAGGAGAGCAACAGTGCAAGTTTGAAGCCCCAAGCCAACAAAGTGGCCGCGGAACCGCGGCCGGAGCCGCCTTGCGCCGCGGTTCCGCGGCGTCCCTGCCACGTCAGCCCTAGTTCTCTGCGCCATAACTCCTACGTCATCTTCCACATTTCATCAAGCTGCTACAGTTTCCAGAAGACTCTAGAAGACTCTGCCAGTTCAGCAAACTAGGGTTTCTAAGCTAAAACATTCCTAGCTTAAAGCCTAAGCTAAGCTCCTAACTAACTTACAACAAACTTTTGGAAGGAATTGCAAATTCAAAACCTAGACCTAGGGTTTGGGAAACCTATAAATAGACCCCTAGGCTCACTTGTAAATCATCTAAAAATCTCATATCATAGATCTTAGACAACTCATTGTTGGCTAAATTTTCCTCATTCTTCATCTTCCCCAAATTCCACCCACAAGTCTAGTGACAAGGCTTGTGTCAAAACCCTAACCCTAATCCAATCTTGAAATACCTAATTCAAGATCCATGGAGTTCAAGCAAAGCAAGTCTTCAAAGATCCTTTAGAAGCAGAGCCGGTATTCAATGGAGCACAAGATCGAAGCGATCCAAGATTCAAGAAGCCGAGCGATGCAAGATTCGACGAGCGAAGTTCCTACCTCTTGTAATTCTTGAGAGTTGTAACTACTTGTTGATGTAATAAAGGTGAAGATTCTTTAAACTTATTTACATTTCAATTCAAGCATCATGATTTCATTTCGATTCTTGGATGTATTCTTTGTGATGATGTGTGAATAAACTCCGCTCGTGGAGGAATCGAGATGATTGTAGAATGACGATGTTGATGAATCTTTAAACGTTTTCTTAAGTCCTATAGCAATTGTAAATTCTGGAAAATAGAATGATCGATGATCTAGATCGATGCGAAATGTGTTCTTGATTCTTTTCGCACGATCTAGAAAATCAACGATCGATCATTAGATTTTCAAGAAGCTATCTAGTGAATGTGATTCATCGAAAGGACAAAGGATAGGACGAAGAACCCTAATTCTTCGCAAGATCCTTAAACCTCGATCAATCGACATCGAGTTAGCATCAATTCGTTAATGGATAAGAAAAATTAATCTTTAGTCTTCGTCACATCTACAATCTAATCGATTCCTACGAGCTTTACATCAAATCTTGAAACCCAAATCGATTGGAATTATATCGAAACTCGATTCTCGATGTTTATCATTTTCTTGATTCTTGATTAGAATAATGACACTTGAAACTCATTAATAAAAATATTGATTCATTTTGCTTTTCTTTTCTATTAAAGTTTCGATTCAAACAAAACAAAATACGAACGAATCGCACAATCCCTGTGGACGATCCGCACTTACTAACATGCTACATTCGACACCGTTATTGATTGCGGTTAAATAATTCTTTGATTGTGATTTCTATTCATTTTCTATAACGACACACAAAGAAATAAAGATCAATCACGTATCGTAAATATACCGCGGAACATACGTACGGTACGTTACTCTACTCAAGCCACCTACTCCATCTACCGAGGGTCATCCTACACTTCGAAAGGTAAAACCTAACGCTCTGATACCAACTTTGTCACGACCCGAAAAGTATGGAGCGTGACTGGCACTTAAATTATGAAACGTCTCAAGGCGTACGTAATCTAAGTAAGCCAAATCCCAGAAATCAAAACCAAATAGAGCATTAGAGTGAAGGAAAAACCAAATTATAGAAAGCGATTTTTAAATAATAAGTCGCATCAAGCTTTTAAAAGCAACATCCATTTTACGAAAAATTCGGCAGAGTCTCCTTTGTAAAAACTGACCCCAAACGGGTATAAATAAGGATATATATAAACAACAAGGAAAAGGCATCCCCAAGCGGGAGCTAGCTCTTCGCCCAAAAGCGGATTCACAATCCCATGGAATATATATATCATAACTGTGCAGAATAAGCAAATAAAAGCACGAATAAAGTAAAACATCATGTCGGCTCAAGTGAGCTCGACCCCAAAGAAATACATATAGAAACATAAATCTCACTGTCTCGTCTCTAGATCAAAAATACAATAGTACAAATGGTAAATAAGGTAGCTACAGTAGATGGAGTACGCTAGATACAATAATGATACAAGTGGCAACAAAATAACTCCGCAACCCACCTACGATCAAGCTGCGGGTCCAAGCAAAAGGATGCAAAAGAGGAGGTGCGCCCACCACTACTGTGCTGACGGGTCAGGCCTGCGAAACTCTGTGGCACGACGGGTGTGAGTTGCCAACTCGTGAGTAATAAGTAACATCTAATAAGGCTATCGTAAGCATGTACACAATGATGTCACAACCTATATATCTAATATGATGCTATGTAATAATATGCAAGCAGCATGAATGTAATAAATAATGCGAGATCTAAACATAATTTAAATGAAATCTGTATTTTTTTCTTAATAAAACTTCTGTAATTTAGTTGTAGTTTCATCAATGAAATCAATATAAATCTTTGTCAGTATCGACACCAAATATGAATATCTCATTAAATCCGGGCTCCAGCAATCCGGACTGACCCAAAATCTAAATCTCACGCTCCGGCAATTCGGACTGGCCTATATCTCAAAACTCAAGACTACGTCGGTATCCTCCGGATATCCGCCGCATCACAAATAACCGGTCGGTAGTGCTCCCGTGCAGGGCTCAACGCCATCATCTGTGACCATCTTGCCCCGGGGAACCGCACCGGGTCCACCATGCACCCACAGAAAGTTCCGCCTCCTTCTCGAATCGGGTGTATGATACTGCTCAGGCACCGAGAAATCTCATGGTGGACGATAGATGCATCATAACACGAGAAAACCGCAACTTACATTTTAAAATTGGTAATATGTTTTCAAATCCTTGCGGTTTCTCCAAATCCATAAATATCATAAATATGAAAATCCTCGATAAAATCATAATACATGAATACCTATGATATTAACAATTTGCAATGCAAATGCGAAAATTAGAAAGCTATGCATTATTAGTTATGTATATGCCCTAGAGGCCATTGTTGTACATATGATGTATATTATAATGGATGCTTGGATATATAGAGAGAAGACTTTCTTGCTCGTCATGATAGTATGCTATTTGGTTTCACTTTATCTTAACATGTTGACTTATATTGGTTTACTGTTTTACTCTCACATGTTGATAAAGCCCTTAGGATCTGTACTCGACTACTGGGACTATGATGAGATCATACTAGTGGGGCCGCGGTAGTCGATGAGTACATCCTATAACTGTTCCTAGTCGAGGGTATATCGAGACAGGGCATCGATACGCCAGAGTAGACTAGCGTATACGCATCTTGACCCATATGATGGGCGATGGATGATCTCATATCCATCGGTGTTAGACATCAGAGATGGTGTACGGGTGCTCAGTGGGGAATGGGTACACTGGACGGACTCGCCGAGAACTCCCAGATGGTGTTATACCACACGTCAGATGGCAGTTCTCCGGTGACACTGGTACAGGGTAGTCTGTAGACCCGAGATCGTCATAGAGTCTTGTGTGATTCCCACTGTGCTTTGATTTCCACCTTACCACGTCCAAGAGGGCATGCAAAATGGTGGCTTTTGGGTACAGTCCCGAATCACATGGAGGCAATGAGCGATAGGAGGGGATTCGTCTCTCCCGGTATAGGGAGTTGATGTTGTGCTGTGTTCGATTGGCTATAACTGGAAGTCCCTGGCCAGGGCTGATATGGAGATTTACTGGTAAGTGTTACTAGTAGTTTCTCGACCCGTTATGAGCCACATATCGACACGACTTATCGGTTACTGGGGTCTGACGTATACCACCCCTAGACTTGATATGCGACATATCAGACGAACAGACCGGACTGTACGGGAGTGTTACTGGTTGGATTCACAGGAGAACGCACAGGCTAGCTTGTTGATCTTCTGATCGCTCAATACCTGGGTGGCTGTTACGTTTAGCTGACCGCTTGCAGCTTGTGGGTGTTTGATATGATCATCACCTGCTACCGGCGTATTAACGATTCTTTAGAGTCCTACACAGAGGTTTCTTGGCTCAGGCGAAACGGAGTAGTGGCACATATGTGATATGCGCAGGAGCGAGAATAATGCGATATGGGATACCGTATTATATTCTCGCGATAATTAGTTATGAACCGGTTCATCGGATCAAGTGTTGATTCGATGAATCGGTACATGATGTATTAGTCGGTAATATTCGATATAGCCGGATCGTCGAATCAAGTGTTGATTCGATGATTTAATGTATAATAATATATATGATATATTGTATTACATTATCTAATATTGGCTCGCTTTATTATTTCATTTTCTCAGTGGATGATACATTGATATATATGCGATATATGTTAATTGTATTATTTTCCTTTGTTGAAAATATATAATATATATGTGATATATATTATTGTGACATGATATGATTAATTGTTAAACATGTTTAAGGATGATTAATTGAGGTTAGGGTTTGATTAGGGTTAGATGCTTCATGCACCTTCTAGAAGCTTTATTCTTTTGTCATTCTTAAGATATTTTAGAATGACACATTCTTAACCCAACCAAACCCTAACTCTAGTTTATTCTCTACTAAATCCTAGCCACTCATCCTTGACCATGGTTTATAATCAATCATACACTCTTTTTCTTTCTATTCATCACAAAAGAAAATAATTCATTATCTTTTCCATTATCATCTTCTTCTCTCTTGAAAAGCTTGCTAGAAAATCTTTAAGTGATGAATAAATATGAGAAAATGATATAAAAAGAAAGCAAAAATACTACTCTCTCATCATCATCTCATCTAGCCCATGAGATTAGTGTGTTCATCTCTTTAGAGTGAGAAAGCTTGAGTCGTTGCAACTTCGAGGTAGATCATCGGAGATTTGGAATACTTCAAGCTAGCATGGATCGTTCGAGTCGTGGAGCCTCTCATGAGTCCGGGAGATCGTGGATCGCGGCAAAGGGACTTCTACTCGGAGCTTGTGAACTGAAGGAGCGGACTACAAAGGTTGTAATCCCTCACACTTAGATAAAAGTTATCATCTTGCATGTTAAACCCAAATAATATAGCAAAGATCCCGGCTTTGGGTTGTTCGGCACGTCTAAAATTTTATCCGGGCATGTTTGATGACATATGAACCTTCACAAGAGTGCCTAGGAACCCTACAGTGGTATCAGAGCCTAGCTAGAGCATTAGGCGATGTGTTTGCGAAGTTAAAACTCCGATCGAACCCGAAACGACGAAATTAGACCCCTCTGTGGAAATTTTTTAAATTTTGGGATTTTTCAGAATTAAAAATATGTAAAAAAATCAGCAGGGAATCCTAAGAATTACCATGAAGCCCGAGCCCCCAATTCGATCAAACGGCGGCGGAACCGCGGCGCAAGCATGCTTGCGCGGCGGTTCCGCGGCGGATTAATCGATTGGCGACACGTGGCTTCCTGATAATAACCATTGGTACTTGTTGAGTTTTCTGGGTATTTTTAATCTGTTTTAACTGTTAATAATTCTGGGGTTTATTTTGAAATCGTAGATTCGATCGGAATATTTAAATTCGTATTTCTTTCCGGATATTTAGAAACTGTTAAACTAGTTGAACGGATATCATTAACCCACTGTTTCCCGGTACGGAAAACTTTCAAGCGTTGAATTTTTATCGGGTTTAAATCTTTCGGAAAAATTGTACAAGTTAAGCGGTGGACCCTCTAGAAGACAACAAACCTTAACTCGATTATGTGACCGTCTTGAACTGCCTTTTGAACCTTCGGGTTTGGGGCAGTACGGCGTGCCACATGTGAGGCGTTGGCTTGACCCTTCTACGGCTGGATCACCGGTACTGTGACATATTCTGGGATTATTTGAACTCCGCTCAAGAGTTGAGCACTTTGGGAAATCTTGGGTGTTTGATTATCTGTTCGGAAAGTTTAATACTGTCTATTTATCTGGAATGTGATACAATATGTGGAATTCATAAGTTAGGCATGAAATGCGAAGTATGTGATATTTCGGATTTACGATGTCTAAAGTGATTGTGGATTCCAAATGTTGTAGTTTTACACTTTCTTTTCTGTGACCGTAAGTGTAATATGTGATATCGCTGGTTTCGTTGCTATATGTCAACGACAATTGGGATGCGCATATTTACTTACGTTGATGATATGAGATATTATGTGTTGTTGTGATATGTTATATTGGATCGTCGCGTTCTGAATAGCCGGGGGTTTTATGTGAGATGAGGGTTTTTATTTTCATTCATGTAAAATTCATTTGTAATGTAATATTCTTTTATTTGGGGCACTTCCAGGTTGCGTTTGCTGTCACCAGTGTATATTATTTACTTTTCCGCATTAGGTAGACCCAAGGAGGGGAGCACAAGTAACCGGGTTCTAGGGTCCAGTGGGAGGCCATCTCGAGGAGTCGAGACCGGGTCTCCTAACCCTAGAATTGGCAGTGTTACTTGCCGCTCTCGTAGGGGTCTTGGGATGTGGGTTTGGCTATTCGTCGCGACCGTGGAATCCGTGTTTTATACAGGCTCATATTGAAAACACGGACGTCTTAGTATATCCAATATTTCATATATGTTCTTCTGCTGCAATGTTCTGTGATAAGATCATATTACTGCCTGAGACGAATGCTTATACTATATATATATGCTGATATATAAATATTACTGCTTTCGTTTCTTCTGTGATGCTTAGGAAGCATAAGCTGATGGGATATTTATTAATAAGATTAATAAAAGAAAAGAAACCTAAAGATGTTGTAGAATCAAAACTTTATAAAAGGGGTAGCTACAGTTTTGCTTTGCACAGTGATATATATGATATATCCTGCACCTTATTCGATGAGGAAAGGGCCGACGATCCCTTCACCGGGAGTGACCCCTTTAGAAAAACTGGCAGATGCTACAAAACGCGGTTTGTCTTTTGATTGCTTTTAGAGTTTTGCTTTGCACAGCGGTATATATGATATATCCTGCACCTTATTCGATGAGGAAAGGGCCGACGATCCCTTCACCAGGAGTGACCCCTTTAGCGAAACTAAGAAAAAGCCTCAAAAACACTCCTTTTCAAAAAAAAAACACTCGATTCTACGACGATATCAAGATCATTACGCTCAGGGTTTTCTGAAAAACCTGCGTAGCCCTCCGTCATTTCAGATAGATATTATTTAGTATTCGTGCTACGTTTGTTGGCCTGCGTCAAGACGTGGTGTGCGGTAGCTAACTAGTATTTATCTGTTTAAGCATATGATGCAGATTGGATTAGGATAGTCGTGCGACTTTGTTGGCCTGCGTCAAGGGTCGTGCGGGTGGGTTTAATTCGATCAAGAAATGACGGGTTGAACTTGACTAGCGCGCTATGGTTTGTTGGCCTGCGTCAAGGTCATAGAACGCTAGGGGCAAAATATTATCGGGAATTTCAAGTGTTGAAATTTTCAATGAGATTGCATACCTCCTATGAGATAGTTGGATCCCGATACCCACTGCGAGTAAGTGTTACTCCTGGGAGAGTTTTACACAGGATAATTAGTCATTCAAGTAGGTGTCTAGAAAAGTGTTAACGGGGTTACGTCTCTGGAAAAACGAGGTTTACTTTAATTAGGTCCATGCAAAAGCACGGGGAACCTCCCTCAAAGTACCGACACTGATCTGGCTGAAAGATTGACGAAGTTGTAGGGTGTAATTAATCCCGGCTAATCTTACCTTTTAAGGTTTTAAGGTAGATTTGATAAAAACAGTGGGAGACATCCTGATTAGATAAGATAATAACCAATCTAATTTTGCAAGAGCATACGCTAAAGTGTTTTCTTCTCTCTCTCTCCAGGTAGCGACCATGTCATGCCATAATCAAGATAATAAAATGGATGTATTGACTGAACCCGATTATTGTACTGAGCAAGGGAACGTTAGACCCATTCTTTCTTATAAGAGTTATAAGACTGAACAGGAAACAGGAAATATCTGGATTCTCACGCCGCCCAAAAGAACATGCATGTTGATGCATCTTCTTCGGGTGTGTTAGTTATTGAGAACTGTTTCTCAGTTCACCCTACGTCCTGGGTATTAGATACCGGATCAGGATCCCACATATGTAAATTGTTACATGGGCTACGGAAAGGTAGAGAACTAGGAAAAGGTGATCATTCCGTTAAAGTAGGGAACGGTGCAAGTATAGTAGCCAAAGCAGTTGGCGAATATCACCTAGTATTGCCAAGTCGTAATACACTGATTCTAAATGAGTGCTATTATATACCGAACATGATGTGCAACATTATATCAGTTTCTTTATTGAGTAAAGAGGGATATAATTTTGTAGTACAGGATAATGTTATGAACATATTCCTAAATCAAAAGTTGATTGCATCAGGCTCGTTACATAATGGCATATTCATTCTAAATCAGAATACAGTCCTGAATATACAAAACACACACAAGAGAAAAAGTTCAGATATGAACGAATCCTACTTGTGGCATTGTAGACTTGGTCATATCAATGCGACACGACTGGCTAAGTTACATAAAGATGGTTATTTGAATCCGTTCGAATTATCATCTTATGATACTTGTCATTCATGTCTCAAAGGAAAAATGACCAAAGCTCCGTTTAGTGGACACGGAGAAAGAGTTACCGAACTCTTAGGACTGGTACATAGTAATGTATGCGGTCCCATGTCTACGCATGCCAGGAACGGTTCTTCCTACTTCATTACATTCACTGACGATCTCTCAAGATTCGGATATGTGTTCCTGATGAAACACAAGTATGAAGCTTTTGAGAAATTCAGAGAATATAAGCACGAAGTAGAGAATCAAACGGGCAAAAGTATTAAGATTCTTCGATCTGATTGAGGAGGTGAATACTTAAGCAGTGAGTTCCTAGATTATCTAAAAGAGAATGGGATTCTCTCTCAGCTTACTCCTCCTTATACACCACAGCACAACGGTGTATCTGAGCGAAGGAATCGCACCCTATTAGATATGGTGCGCTCGATGATGAGTACAGCTGAGTTACCTATTTCCTTCTGGGGGTATGCACTGGAAACAGCTGCAGACCTATTGAATATGGTTCCTACCAAATCTGTGTCAACCACTCCATATGAGATATGGAAAGGAAAGAGACCATATCTTAATTATGTTAGGATATGGGGTTGCCCGGCATATGTGAAAACACAAAATCCAGACAAACTCGGCGCAAGGTCTATTCTGTGCAAGTTTATTGGATATCCCAAACATTCACGCGGGTATATCTTCTACCACACCGAAGAACAAAAGGTGTTTGTTTCTCGGCACGCCACCTTTTTAGAAAAGGAATTTCTTGAAAAAGAAATTAGTGGCTCTGAGGTAGAACTCGAAGAAGTTCCAGCAGAACAAACTACAACAGATGATTTAGTGGAACCAGAGGATTCGGTAGTACCCGACGAACCCCAGCCTCTCCGCCGATCTAGTAGGGTTTCTCGTCCACCTGAGAGATACTACGGTTTTCTCATTGATGGTGGAAGTGAGGATTGTATCATGGACGATGATGAACCGACTAGTTTCGAGCAGGCCATCACGAGTGGTGACTCTGTGAAATGGCTGGATGCAATGCGATCTGAGATGGAATCCATGTACACCAATAAAGTATGGATTTTGGAAAATGCTCCTGAAGGGGTAAAACCCATTGGGAGCAAGTGGATTTTTAAAAGGAAATTTGGTGTAGATGGAAAAGTTGAGACTTTCAAAGCTAGACTTGTAGCAAAGGATTTTCGTCAACGACCAGGTGTGGATTATGACGAAACCTTTTCTCCAGTGGCTATGCTTAAGTCCATCCGGATCTTACTTGACATTGCTGCATACCATGACTACGAAAGCTGGCAAATGGATGTTAAGGCCGCCTTTCTAAACGGCGATTTAGAAGAGTGCGTGTACATGACTCAGCCAGAGGGCTTCATAGATAGTGGGAGCAGCGGAAAGGTGTGCAAGCTGCTTAAATCCATTTATGGGTTAAAGCAAGTATCGTGGAGTTGGAACATCTGTTTTGATGTTGTAGTCAAAGAGTTTGACTTCATCAAAAATATAGATGAACCTTGTATCTATAAGAAGGTAGCAGAGGGTAAGGTTGTCTTCCTCGTATTGTACGTGGATGACATACTCTTGATAGGAAATGATACTCCTATGCTGCAATCAGTCAAGCTCTTCTTATAACAGAGATTCTCAATGAAAGATCTAGGTGATGCCTCCTGCATATTGGGAATCATGATCTATAGAGATAGATCTAAACGGATACTGGGATTGTCCCAATCTAGGTACATTGACACCATACTAAAGAGGTTTAGTATGGAAGAATCCAAGCGTGGGAACCAACCCACGATCTCTGGACTCACTCTCTCCAAAGAGATGTCTCCCAAGACTGATTTGGAGAGAGCTCGCATGCAAGGGATACCCTATGCTTCGGCAGTAGGCTCTATCATGTATGCGATGCTATGTACCACACCCGATGTAGCATACTCACTAAGTGTAGTGAGTCGGTATCAAGAAGATCCTGGAGAGAGTCATTGGACAGTAGTGAAGAACATTCTCAAGTACGTACGAAGGACTAAGGAGATGTTCTTGGTATATGGTAACGGAGAACTCCAGGTGGAGTCCTTTACCGATTCCAGCTTCCAAAGTGATAAGGACGACTCTAAGTCGCATTCGAGTTTTGTCTTTACCCTCAATGGAGGGGCGGTATGTTGGAAGAGTTCCAAACAGGATACCGTTGCAGACTCGACGATGGAGGGTGAATACATCGCTGCTAACGATGCTGCCAAAGAGGCTGTCTGGATCAAGAAGTTCATTAATGAACTTGGCGTGGTTCCATCCATTGAGCGTCCAATACCTCTGTATTGCGATAACAATGGAGCTATGGCATTGGCCAAGGAACCCAGATCCCATCAAAAGTCCAGACATATTCTGAGGCGATATCACCTGATCAGGGAGATAGTTGATCGCCGGGAGATCGAGGTCAGGAGAGTAGATACGAAGGACAACACAGCGGATCCATTCACGAAGGCTATTCCCCAGATACAGTTTGAGAGATTATTCGGGATGCTAGGTATGAGATACTACAGCAGCTGGCCTTAGTGCAAGTGGGAGATTGTTAGTTATGTATATGCCCTAGAGGCCATTGTTGTACATATGATGTATATTATAATGGATGCTTGGATATATATAGAGAAGACTTTCTTGCTCGTCATGATAGTATGCTATTTGGTTTCACTTTATCTTAACATGTTGACTTATATTGGTTTACTGTTTTACTCTCACATGCTGATAAAGCCCTTAGGATCTGTACTCGACTACTGGGACTATGATGAGATCATACTAGTAGGGCCGCGGTAGTCGATGAGTACATCCTATAACTGTTCCTAGTTGAGGGTATATCGAGACAGGGTATCGATACGCCAAAGTAGACTAGCGTATACGCATCTTGACCCATATGATGGGCGATGGATGATCCCATATCCATCGGTGTTAGACATCAGAGATGGTGTACAGGTGCTCAGTGGGGACTGGGTACACTGGACGGACTCGCCGAGAACTCCCATATGGTGTTATACCACACGTCAGATGGCAGTTCTCCGGTGACACTGGTACAGGGTAGTCTGTAGACCTGAGATCGTCATAGAGTCTTGTGTGATTCCCACTGTGCTTTGATTTCCACCTTACCACGTCCAAGAGGGAGTGCAAAACGGTGGCTTTTGGGTACAGTCCCGAATCACATGGAGGCAATGAGCGATAGGAGGGGATTCGTCTCTCCCGGTATAGGGAGTTGATGTTGTGCTGTGTTCGATTGGCTATAACTGGAAGTCCCTGGTCAGGGCTGATATGGAGATTTACTGGTAAGTGTTACTAGTAGTTTCTCGACCCGTTATGAGCCACACATCGACACGACTTATCGGTTACTGGGGTCTGACGTATACCACCCCTAGACTTGATATGCGACATATCAGACGAACAAACCGGACTGTACGGGAGTGTTACTGGTTGGATTCACAGGAGAACGCACAGGCTAGCTTGTTGATCTTCTGATCGCTCAATACCTGGGTGGCTGTTATGTTTAGCTGACCGCTTGCAGCTTGTGGGTGTTTGATATGATCATCACCTGCTACCGGCGTATTGACGATTCTTTAGAGTCCTACACAGAGGTTTCTTGGCTCAGGCGAAACGGAGTAGTGGCACATATGTGATATGCGCAGGAGCGAGAATAATGCGATATGGGATACCGTATTATATTCTCGCGATAATTAGTTATGAACCGGTTCATCGGATCAAGTGTTGATTCGATGAATCGGTACATGATGTATTAGTCGGTAATATTCGATATAGCCGGATCGTCGAATCAAGTGTTGATTCGATGATTTAATGTATAATAATATATATGATATATTATATTACATTATCTAATATTGGCTCGCTTTATTCTTTCATTTTCTCAGTGGATGATACATTGATATATATGCGATATATGTTAATTGTATTATTTTCCTTTGTTGCAAATATATAATATATATGTGATATATATTATTGTGACATGATATGATTAATTGTTAAACATGTTTAAGGATGATTAATTGAGGTTAGGGTTTGATTAGGGTTAGATGCTTCATGCACCTTCTAGAAGCTTTATTCTTTTGTCATTCTTAAGATATTTTAGAATGACACATTCTTAACCCAACCAAACCCTAACTCTAGTTTACTCTCAACTAAATCCTAGCCACTCATCCTTGACCATGGTTTATAATCAATCATACACTCTTTTTCTTTCTATTCATCACAAAAGAAAATAATTCATTATCTTTTCCATTATCATCTTCTTCTCTCTTGAAAAGCTTGCTAGAAAATCTTTAAGTGATGAATAAATATGAGAAAATGATATAAAAAGAAAGCAAAAATACTACTCTCTCATCCTCATCTCATCTAGCCCATGAGATTAGTGTGTTCATCTCTTTAGAGTGAGAAAGCTTGAGTCGTTGCAACTTCGAGGTAGATCATCGGAGATTTGGAATACTTCAAGCTAGCATGGATCGTTCGAGTCGTGGAGCCTCTCATGAGTCCGGGAGATCGTGGATCGCGGCAAAGGGACTTCTACTCGGAGCTTGTGAAGTGAAGGAGCGGACTACAAAGGTTGTAATCCCTCACACTTAGATAAAAGTTATCATCTTGCATGTTAAACCCTAATAATCTAGCAAAGATCCCGGCTTTGGGTTGTTCGGCACGTCTAAAATTTTATCCGGGCATGTTTGATGCCATATGAACCTTCACAAGAGTGCCTAGGAACCCTACATGCATGAAAAGTGATGCAATAAGATGTGTGCATGGGTCTAGCAATCCTACATATCCATATTAATGAATTAAATATATCAATTGCAGGTTTATTAAACATAATGGCGCAAGTGATAAAATTTGGATTTAACTAGTTAAGTGTTCGTGGCATAGCAATTACCAAGGCGTGTGTGTCCCCATGAATAGTGCTCGTGAGCATAAGCCAATGGTAATAGTGCGGGTGTCCTATGAGGTACTAGCACAGTATATATACATATGATGAATGATGCAATGCGACGAGATGATTAAATAGGGACTACGCATATAAGTATAAATACTAATCGAAGTTCTAACTATCGGGCGTCTTGTGCCATCCAAACGATTTCCCCCGTAGATGTGTACATCTACCCACCGGAACGCCTCCGCTGGTCTGATCCGATCACCGCCTTTCCTTCCCGCACCGCGTCCGATGTCTCCGCGACCGATCCTAGAATTTACACAAAACAACACACGTAAGGCTAAAATCCTACAAAAACGCGATATCAAGACCAAACGAGAAACTAGCGTCGCAAGATAAACGCGTGTGCATACAATACACCAAAACGTGTATGCAACGTCTTAAACCACCCCGACATGCCGTGATACACAGCAACACTAAACCCAACTCGGAGCGTACGTGTCGCGCAAGACCCACTACACTAATTATAGGTAAAGTGGTCCCAGATTTTTCCTGGAGCAAAAACAAGAAAAATAAACAAGACCAAATCTCATATAATACTTACAGACAACTACCTGCAAAGTTTCAACGTGTTTCACCAAAATTGGGCCGAGCACGAATAGGGTGATATCGGGTCAAAACTGGTGAAAAGGGTCCAGGTTTTTACACTACATTCCTAACATAATGTATAGTCTAATGTATATGTTTGCTTATTTTAAAAAAAACCCACGGTAATAGAAGATACCCCGTATCCTAACACTTGATTTAAAACCGTATTTAAAACACAAATTTGATACAATAAGGTGTTTTAGTGTAAACTGGTGCAACGACTTGGATTAAGCGACACTAACAACACTTAATTAAGCTAATCAAGCCAAATAACCTTAACTTAACCTAATCTCCACTTAAACCACTTAATTAGCACTAAATCTCACTTTAACATTAAATTAAGCTAAATAAACTACAAGTTTAGCCAAAAGGTGATAGGGTAGGCTTAATACCTCACAATGGTCTTAAGGGGGTTCAACTTGCTGGCCTAGCCTCCAAGAGCTCAAACTTGCCTCAAGAACCAACAAGGGAGTGATTTTGGAGTGTTAAATGTGAGGTTGGTGTGATAAATGATGGATTTTTGATATGGAGATGTTCTTGGAATGATAAGAAGGAGGAGAAATGAAGGTGAGGCTGCAGGAGCTGCTGCTGCTGCTGAGTGAGGGAGGAGAGAGAGAGAGAGTTTGTGCAAAGTCAAAGTTTCCCATGCTTCATTTAATACCCCCCATGCCTCTTTTCCCATTTCTTTTCTTATTAACTTTATTAGTTTTATTTTGTTTTGGTTTTAAAAGGAAATTGGAACAAAGTGGGAATTTGAAAATGGTAGACATGTTACATTAAACCTAGGGTGAAAATTATGATGTGCATGCTAACAAAATTTTTCTTAAAACATAATAGTTTAGGAATTTGATTAATGTGTGAACAATGAATTAAATGATAATTAATAAAACATAATTATATAATTATTTACATATTTTCACAATTAAATTAGATTTATTCCAATTTACGTGGAAAATAATTATTAACGAGATTTTATGAAAAACACGCATTATCGCTAATTAACACGAAATTAACCTAAACGATTTTCAAAGTATTACATCTGCGGATTGTTTGAGGTTCGTCTGGGGTTATTGAATCCTCTGGTTCCTCCAAACCTTCAGTTATAGTTTCTTCCCCTGGAATTTCTTCCAGTTCTTTCGTGCTCCCACTAATTTCTTTTGCAAGAAATTCCTTCTCTAAAAAGACGGCGTGGCAAGCAACAAACACCTTCTGTTCCTCAGTGTGGTAGAATAGGTATCCATGCGAGTGCATTGGATATCCAACAAACTTACATAAGACTGACCATGCCTCTAGTTTTCCCGGTTTCTGTGTTTTCACATAGGCCGGACAACCCCATATCTTAATACCTTTAAGACATGGTACTTTTCCTTTCCATATTTCATACGGAGTTTTAGGCACAGATTTGGAAGGAACCTAATTCAAAAGATATGCCGCTGTTTGAAGCGCATATCCCCAAAATGAAAGAGGCAACTCGGCATTACTCATCATGGAGCGAACTATGTCCAATAGGGTATGGTTCTTCCGCTCCGATACACCGTTGTGCTGTGGTGTATACGGAGGAGTAAGCTGAGAGAGAATTCCATTCTCTTTTAGGTATTTTAGGAATTCCGTGCTTAAGTACTCTCCTCCTCTATCCGATCAAAGGATCTTAATACTTTTGCCAACCTGGTTCTCTACTTCGTTTCTGAATTCTTTGAATATCTCAAAAGCTTCAGATTTGTGTTTTATAAGATACACATATCCGAATCTAGAGAGATCGTCAGTGAATGTGATGAAGTATGAGAACCCTCCCCTTGCATGTATAGACGTCGGACCACACACATCACTGTGTATGAGTGCCAAGAGCTCTGCTGCTCTTTCTCCATGTCCGGTGAATGGAGATTTGGTCATCTTTCCTTTGAGACAAGACTGACAAGTTTCAAAAGATGAAAATTCGAACGTATTCAAGAGTCCATCTTTATGTAACTTACTTAGTCTTTTCTCTCCGATGTGACCAAGTATACAATGCCACAAGTAGGATTCGTTCGTATCTGAACTCTTCCTCTTGCGTGTGTTTTATACATTGAGAACTGTATTCTGATTTAGAACATAGATACCATTACACAGTGTACCTTCTGCAACCAGTACCTTATCAAGGTAAATGTTCATGATATTCCTATCAAGAACAAAGTTATATCCATCTTTATCAAGTAAAGAAACAGATATGATGTTGCAAACCATGGAAGGTACATAGTAGCAATTTTTCAAGATCATAGTATTGCTATTTGGCAACACTAGGTGATATTCACCGACGGCTGCAGCATTGACTTGTGCTACGTTCCCTACTCTGAGGGACATATCACCAGGTCTAACTATCCTACTTTTTCTCCGTCCCTGCAATAAATTACAGATATGAGATCCTGATCCGGTATCTAGTACCTAGGAGGTAGGACTGACCGAAAAGCAGTTCTCAATTATAAGAACACCTGAAGTAGATGCATTAGTATGCTTCTTCTTCAATGCGGTCTCCTTGGAATTCAAACAATCCTCTTTTCCTTGCTCATACTTACGATCGCCATCATAAGTTAAAGCCAAACCGACGTTCCCCAGCCCCGAATAAGAATTCGGATCGGTCAAGCGATGCATTTTATTATGGCGTGAAATGGTTGCTACCTGGAGAGAGAGAAAAGAAACACTCAGCGTGCGCTCTTGCAAGATTAGATTGGTTATTAATTTATCTAACCAGAATGGCTCCCACTGTTTCCTCAAATTCTTCTTCAAAACTTAAAAGAAGAACTAGTCAGGATTTAATCACACCTCACAATACTTGCTTAACCTTTCATCCAGGCTAGTGTTGGTACTTCGAGGGAGGTTTTCAAACGCTTTCGCGAAGTTCCTTAATTATATATCCTGTTTTCCCTGGAGGCGTAGCCCCGCTAACACCGTTCTAGACACCTACTTGGTTTATAGTAGTGATTGTTAAGTGAAATAATCTCCCAAGAGTAATCCAACTCTTCAGTGGGATCGGTATCCAACTATCATTATGTAATGACCTAGATGGAATCCACTCTAGTCACTACAATCCAGAAGGTATGCTAAATCTGCAAGTTTCCTGTATGTTTGAAACCCCCGATGTGGATTTTGCCCCTAGCGGTTTATGACCTTGACAAAGGCCAACAAATTATAATCCACTAGTCAAGTTCAACCCATCATTATCCAGGATTAATCTAGACCCACCCGTACGTACCCTTGACAAAGGCCAACAAGGCTGTACGACTGTCCTAGATAATCTCATCTTAATATACAATAGACAAGTAATATCTAGCTACCGTACACTATGCCTTGACAAAGGCCAAAAAACACAGCACGAATACTAGGTACAACTCATCCGAAATGACGGAGGGCTACGACTGGGTTTTTGGCGAAAAACCCATTAACGTAATGAACTTGATATCGTTGAAGGAACCTGAGCAATTTTGAAAAAAGGAGTGGTTTAGGCTCCGCCTTTTGAAAATTTCTGGTTTTGAAAAAACCGAGTAATCTATAGTATAGACTTTAGCTCAAGAGGTCACTCCCCGCGAAGGGATCTCGGCTCTTGCCTCGTAGAATGAGGTGCTGGATATTCATGACCGAATACCACTATGCAAAGCGAAAGAATATAACTGTAGTTTTTCGAAATTTGTTCCAACAACGTCTTTTAGGTTTATTTTCTTGCATTAATCAAAATTAATGCGGTCCCATCAATTAACCTATCACACCAGAAAAGAACGAAAATAAAATGTACGTATATGCCACCAGCATTCGCCACTGGGCCCCGTCATCACCCGTTAGGTTACTTAACTAACGACAGAGCGGGGGCTGGACTAGCGCGGGTGCAAAACATATACAACATCTACTAGTATATATATAAGTATATACAACATTCGTCCCAGGCATGATAATAATCAACATCACAGAATCTCAGCCAACAATACAGAATGGTGGATAATCTTGGAGCCTCGGGTTTCATTTTAGCCGCAAATAAAACCCGACGTTCCCGGTCGTGTGGATAGCCTGTGCAATGAGAACCTAGACCCCTACGAGCACGGAAATTTACCCGCTAATCCCAGAAGTGAGGTAGCCCCCTTCAACAAAGTGAATGGGCCACCCAGCACTTCACGAAATCCGGTAACTTGGGCGCCCCTCAGTGGGTCAAACTATACCCCCTACGAGTGCGGCGAATAGCCTGCCAATTCTAGAATGAAGCCCCCTCCGTCTCAACGCCATAAGATGCGGGCTTGTTGCCTTCTAGAACCCGTCTATCTGTGCACTCCACCGTGGGGTAATCTTGGTACAGAAAAAGAAAATAATATGTATAAATGGTGACATCGACCTCAACCCGGTCATGCCCCAAAATAATATACAACCCGGTAAAGACGGCAGTCCACATGTCGGACGCTCGCCCCGCAATATCAAATATACAAATGAATATAAAATGTACCACTAACATTGCACCACATGCTATCCACCATGACTATCCAACCACAATCACAACACAAGCACAAAACATCAATGCGAATGTCACATTCGCAAACCCGTCTAAAAGAACATATAGCAATCAGACGAGTTTACCGATCAAATGACATTCACGGTCCCAGAAAAAAGTGAATGTACTGTAAACTATTAAACAATGTCAAATATAACGACTTCGAAACACTCCAAATTGCCCCGTACAGAAAAACAACAGAGAATCAAACTTGGGCAAAAACCAAACAACACCAGACAACCAAAATCCTTGAGATAAGAGCCCAGAACAAACCTCAATGCATTTTTCCACCAGAAAACCGAGGAGGCCGGTTTTAAGGGGTGTGTGGCCGGCCAAAACTTGGTAAAAATGCATCGTTTTTGTTCTGGGTACATCTCACAGTGTAAGGATCACTCGGTAGTTGTTTAAACTTTTTTTTGAAGCCTTTAAAAATTCGAATGAAACTGCAGTTTGGTTTCGATGTTACGGAGTCGTTTCGGTTTCGTTGTTTTAACATTGTTTAAACTTGCTAATCTAGGGTTTATGGGATGGCTCTGATACCATGAAGGGTGACACTAGCGCCCCGGCCATCTTCCGTGGCCAAATGCGTAACAAAAATTATACTACGATCAAAAACTTAGCGCTAAAACAACCCTAAACCGGATCTTTACCATAAACCTAGTTATCAAAAGGGGTTCTATCCACTATGATAGAAAATATACCTAACGAAACCAAGTCCTTCGGGTCTTCGATCCTCTCCTTAAGCTCCTCGATGGATGTATGGATCGTGCTTGAACTTCGGCCTCCTTGTGTCAATGATGATCCACCCGAGAGCTCCAACCTTAAGCTAAACCTCTAACTTGATGTAACTAGAATACTTAGCTTGCTAATCTAAGTAGACTAGAGTGAGTAGAGTGTGATTTGAGTGGCTTAGTCTCATTAACCCTTGATTATCAACACATGATACACTAGGGTTTGAGAGAGGGAGGAGGAGAGAACCATGAAAGTGAAATGAGAGTAAGAATAATGAAGAGAGCTTTCATATGAGGAAAAAAGAATAATAAGTTTTATTATGATAATTGTGATGGTTCATTTGATTTGACCATTATCATGTCATAATTAATTCTAAGCAAAATATCTTGTGCTCAACAAAAATATCTAAGCCAACAATGGTCAACAAGTCAAATGGTCAAACCAATTAACCATGACACAATTATCTATAATAAAGATTAGTAAAAAATTTCCTCCATCTCATTATGGTTTTAATCAAGTCAATGGTCAAAACCCTAAATAGGTGTCTCCTTCTCGCCCCTATCATCCGTATATACATACATGCATCCGTGTCCCAAGAAAAACGAATGCAACGAGACGAAGACAATCCAATAATCATATACTAGGATCCAGCTTAAACCAAATCCCACTAGTATAGTCCGCTCGAACACCATACGCATACAAGTACACGTATGTGATTGAATCCTGTCGTAAAACCATACGACCACTACTCGTTTCGCCCGAAGCTGGGAAACCCTCTGTGTGGGACTCTAAAGACTCGACAGTACTCTGGCAGTGGGTTTAACCACAAGCACGTCAACGGCACTAGCTGTGCGTAACGGCTACCCAGGTATCTGTCGATAAGAAGGTCGACGAGCAAGCTCATCCAAACTCCTACCGAGCCTATCTGTGACAATATCCGTACAGTCCGGTCTGTTCGTCTAAGAGTATCGCATATTGGGCCTAGAGGGTGGTAAACATCAGTCCCCTAATAGAGGTATAAGTCGTGTCGGAGTGTAGCCCAGAACACCCTGAGATACTACTGGAAAACCCTACCAGTAAATCTCACTTGCCCTGGCCAGGGACTTTGTGTAATGGCTCTCCTAAACACAGCGCGATATCAACCCCCAATACCGGGAGAGATGAATCCTGTCTAACCGCCACTGCCTCCAAGTGCTTCGAGACTGCACCCAACTACTATCTGTTTGCATGACTCAATAGAGCCGTAGTAGTGTAGCAATCAAAGAACAGTAGGAACAC
The DNA here is from genome assembly GCA_030015575.1 of Agapanthus africanus. Classification (NCBI taxonomy): domain Eukaryota; kingdom Viridiplantae; phylum Streptophyta; class Magnoliopsida; order Asparagales; family Amaryllidaceae; genus Agapanthus; species Agapanthus africanus. Next base: position 260,506,363 of record CM057351.1, on the reverse strand, counting down.
ACTTGAGGCGAAGTGGCAGTGTCAAGTCAACGGACTAAGCTGTACTCATGTCACCTGGAAACTGCTACCTGACGATAGGTACAGTACCAACCAGCAGTTCCCAACGAGTCCGTCCTGTGTAACTCATAACCCAATGAGCACCTGCATACTATCTCAAGTACGACGTACTGATGGCTGTGGGACAGACCATCTCCCCTGCTGGGATAAGAAGCGTATACAGTAGTCTACTCTGGAGTATCGATGCCCTGTCTCGATAATCCTACGACTAGGGACTGTATAAGGATGTTGTTATAGACTACCCAGCCCCCACTAGTGTGATCGCCATCACAACGCTGGTAGTCAAGCAAACATCCTAAGGGCTCCATCAATATGTATTAGCGATATATTAAAAGAAACACAAACACATATTAAGATATATACAAACCAACTAGCAAACTACAATATCGAGCAAGACTGTCGTCAATCCATGTATATATCCCAAGCTTCCAAAATGTAATATACAAACTAGTACTATACAATAATGGCTTCTAGGGCATACATATCCAACACCCATATCCATTGGTGTTTGACATCAAAGATGGTATACGGGTGCTCAGTGGAGACTGGGTATACTGAACAGGAGTCGCCGAGAACTCCTAGATGGTATTATACCTAACGTCAAATAGCAGTTCTCTGGTGACACTGGTACAGGTTAGTCTGTAGACCCGAGGTCGTCATAGAGTCTTGTGTGATTCCAACTGTGCTTTAATTTCCACCTTACAACGTTCAAGAGAGCGCGCACAACGGTGGTTTTTGGGTACAGTTCCAAGTCATATGGAGGCAATGAGCGATAGGAGGGGACTCGTCTCTCCCTGTATTGGGGGTTGATGTTGCGCTGTGCTCGATTGGCCATAGCAGGAAGTCCCTGGCCAGGGCTGATAAAGAGATTTACTGGTAAGTGTTATTAGTAGTTTCACGACCCGTTATGAGCCTCACATCGGCATGACTTATCAAGTTATTTGGGTCTGACGTTTACCACCCCTAGACTTGATATGCGACATATCAGAAGAAAAGACCGGACTGTACGGTAGTGTAACTATTGGATTCACAGGAGTATGGACAAGCTTGCTTGTTGATCTTCTAATCGCTCAATACCCGGGTAGTCGTTATGTCCAGCTAGTACCGCTGACGGCTTGTGGATGACTGATATGATCATCACCTACTGCCGGCGTATTGACGAGTCATTAGAGTCCTACACAGAGGTTTCCTAGCTCATGCGAAACGAAGTAGGGCACATATGTGATATGTGCGGGACCGAGATTAATACTTTTGTGTGATACCGTATTCCAATCTCGCGATACAGGTTATATGTGATATAACCTGATTGTTGAATCAAGTGTTGATTCAATGATATGTTATATGTATATGTGATATCCATATAAATGATATTAGTCGGTTGTATGCGATACAGCCGGGTTATTAAATTAAGTGTTGATTTAATAATTTAATGTGTAATTATATATTTGATATATTAATATACATTAACTAATATTATCTCACTTAAGAAAATGTTTTCTCTTTATACACTTAATATATATGTGATATATGTTAATGCATTTATTTTGTGTCATGCTAGATGATACATTACACATGGGTGTATGAGACTCATACAAAACTAAAGGTAATTTGGGTGATTAATTATTAAGGGAAAATTCAAAATTAGGTGGAAATTAGTAAGGCTTGAGATGCTTGTGGAAGCATGGAGAAGTTTTGACTTAAGTCCACTAATTTTGTTTTACTCTAGATATTTATTAACCCAACTCTTATCTTTAGCCATGGTTAAGTCTCTACATGAGTTGATATGAGATATTTTCTCACCCATGGTTCACACTTGGATCACTTGATCATTTTCTTCATCTCCTTCAATTGCTCTCTAGCTCTTGAGTGAGAAGAAAAAGAAAGAGAGAAAATTAATTCTAAAATGAGCAAAATTCCTACTTCACCAATCTATACCAAACTAGCCATTTAGTATAGGTTGTTTCTTTCACTAATTCTCTATTAGTGAAAAGGTAGCTTGAGTTAGAGATTCTTCGACGTAGATCATCTTCGGGTTCGAAGATCCTTGAGCAAGCTCGTTCATTTCGCCTAATGAAGCCTAACGAGAGTCCGGGACACCACTACTTGGAGCAAAGGGACTACTACACGGAGCATTAGAAGTGACGGATCGGTCTACAAAGGTTGTATTCCTATTTCACTTAGTGTAAAATTGTTTACATTCTTTCAAAAACATAATTATCTAGTTAGATCCTTGGTTCAGGTTTGTTAGAACACTGGAATTTTATAAAATTACATGCTTCATGCCTTCCTAAACCAAGTAGTCGTGCTAAAGAACCCAACAGTGGTATCAGAGCAAAGCTAGAGCATTAGGAATGGCCTAGGCGAAGTTAAAGTGTTCGATCGAACTTCGAAACTCACTTTTAGCCTCCTCTCTGGAAATTTTTCAAAATGTTGGAATTTTTCAGGTTAAAAATATTCAGAAAATCATACAGGGTTTTCTATAGATCCCTAAGAAAAACGAACTCCTAACTCGACTATACGACCGCAGAATCGCGGCCAAACCCTAGGGTTTGCGGCGGTTCCGCGGCGCCGTTGGTGAGGCCAGGAACGACACTTCTTGTGAAGGTCCGTAGGTACTTGTGGCATGTTCTGGGTATTTTTTCTGAAGCTCAAGTGTTGAGCTCTCTGGGAATTGTGGGTATTTGTTGATTCGATCGAAATGTTTAATATCATTTAGCTATCTGTAATGTGATACAACATTTGGAATCCATAATAATTGGTTTTGTGAAAACTAATTAGTGCTTTGTAAATCTAGCAAGTTAGTCTCTTTTGATCGGTTGCCGCAAGGTTTTGATTTGGATCAAAACTCCGTCGCAATTTCGTATAGTACGCGAACACTCACCGGGTAACACTACTAGATAGCCACGCCCCATAACCCCGACCAAGCGACTGTAAGAGAACCCCGTAGCCAAAAGCATCCGTTCGGGTGCTCGCGGCCGCGGTGTTCCGCCTAAGTGCACTTGGTCGACGGTATCGGGGGTGCGGCCATCCACTAATGTTTCTAATGAGCATTCGATCAAACGTTGGGAATCTTTTTGAATTGCCCGACTAGATATTGAAAAGTGTTTTCAATTTGAGACTAAAATGCCGGGTTTATAATGTCAGGCATGAAATTCGGAATATGTGATATTCTGGGTTTATGATGTCTATGGAATTTAGATGGTTAGGCATGAAATCCGAAGTATATGATATTTCGGATTTATGATGTCTAAGGTGGTTGCGGATTCCAATTATTGTAGTTTTCACTTTCTTTTCTGCGACCGTAAGTGCAATGTGTGGTGTATCGCCAGTTTCGTTGCTATACGTCAACGACAATTAGGATACGCATATTTACTTACGTTGATGACATGTGATATTATGTGTTGCTGTGATATGTTATATTGGATCGTCCTGTTTGAATAGCCGGGGGGTTTTGTGTGAGATGAGAGTTTTTCATTTTCATTCATGTAAAAACTTGTATGTAATATTCTTTTATTGGGACACTTCCGGGTTGAGGATGATATCACCATTGATGTCTATTATTTACTTTTCCGCATTAGGATAGACAAAAGGCGGGGAGCACAAGTAACCGGGTTCTAGATTCCAGTGGGAGACCATCTCGAGGAGTCGAGTCCGGGTCTCCTAACTCTAGAATTGATAGGGTTGTTTGCCGCTCTCGTAGAGGTCTAGGGATGTGGGTTTGGCTATTCATCACGACCATAGAATCCGTGTTTTTTTACCGACTTAATTTAAAACACGGACCTCCTAATATATCCAATATTTCATATGTTGACTTATGCTGCAATGTTCTATGATGAGATCATATAACTGCCTAAGACGAATGCTTTTATTATATATATGATATATAATAAACGTTTCTTATGTTTTGCATCCGCGCTAGTCCTTCCCCCGCTCTGCCGTTAGTTATCTAATCTAATGGTGCATGACGGGACCCTGTGGCGAATGCGGATGGCATAAGCGTACGTTGTATTTTCGTTTCTATCTATGATGCTTAGGAAGCATAAATGATGGGACTTCATTAATGAGATTAATGAAAAGGAAAGAAACCTAATGATGTTGTGGAATCAAATTTTCAAAAAGGATAGCTCTAGTTTTTGCTTTGCATAGTGGTATTCCTTGATGAATATCCAGCACCTCATTCGATGAGGAAAGAGCCGAGATCCCTTCACCGGGAGTGACCTCTTTAGCAAAAGCTAGCAGATGCTACATCCCACTCGGTTTTGTCTTTTGATAGCTTCTCTAGTTCTTACTTTTCAAAGTGGTATTCCTTGATGAATATCCAGCACCTCATTCGATGAGGAAAGAGCCGAGATCCCTTCACCGGGAGTGACCACTTTAGTGAAACTAGCAAAGCCTTAAAAACACTCCTTTTCAAAATCACTTGGTTCTACAAACGAGATCAAGTTCAAAGCGTTAAAGGTTTTCATAAAAACCATCCGCAAACCCTCCGTCATTTTAGGAAGTGGAGTACTTAATATTCGTGCTACGTTTGTTGACCATAGTTAAGGCGTAGTGTACGGTAGCTAAGTGATGTCTTTCTACACAGCATATGATGCGATTAATTAGGGCAGTTATATGACTTTTTGACCATAGTTAAGAGTCATATGATTGGGTCTAATTAATCACGAAATAACGGGTAGAACTTGACTAGTGCTTATGATTTGTTGACCATAGTTAAGGTCATAAGTGCTAGGGGTAAAAACCACATCGGGAATTTCAAATGTTGAAATTTGCAATAAGATTGCATACCTTCTATGAGATAGTTGGATCCCGATACCCACTGCGAGTAAGAGTTACTCCTGGGAGAGTTTTGCACTTTACAATTAGCCGATCAAGTAGGTGTCTAGAAAGGTGTCAACGAAGCTATGCCTCTGGGAAAACGAGGTTTATTTTAATTAGGTCCGTTCGAAAGCACGGGGAACCTCTCTCAAAGTACCGACACTGGACTGGCCGAAATATTGGCGAACTTGTAGGGTGTAATTAATCCCGGCTAGTCTTACCATTTAGGGTTTGAAGGAAAATTTGATAAAAATGGTGGGGGCCATCCTGATTAGATAAAATAATAACCAATCTAATCTTGCAAGAGCATGCAGTGTTTTTTTCTCTCTCTCTCTCCTGGTAGCGACCATGACATGCCTTAATCAAGATAATAATATTGATGTATTGACCGAACCCACTTGTTATACTGAGCTGGGGAACGTTGGTTCCGCTCTATCTTATAATTGTTATAAGCCTGAGCAGGAAATACGGGAATATCCGGATCCCACGCGACCCGAACGAGGAATGGGCATGTTGATGCATCTTCTTCGGGTGTGTTCGTTACCGAGAACTATTTCTCAGTATACTCTACGTCCTGGGTATTAGATACTGCATCGGGATCCCACATATGTAATATGTTACATGGGCTAAAGAAAGGTAGAGAACTGGAGAAAGGTGATCATTCTCTAAGAGTAGGGAATGGTGCAAATGTTGCAGCTAAAACAGTTGGCGAATATCACCTTGTATTACCAACTGGTAATACATTGATTCTGAACGAATATTATGAAAGGTTACGCTAGCGCCCCGACCAACTTCCGTGGCCAAATGCGGAACAAATTTTTTTCTACGAATCGGAACAAATGTTTTTCTACGATCAATTTTTAAATGATGCGAATCGTAGTTTTGAAAGTAGGGGCCACGGTGTTTTTAAGAAAAAGATATCATATGAAAATCCGTAACGTCCCTAAAGGTATTCTTTTAGAAAAATGCATACGATTCTTCAGTTTGGAAAAAGGTATGGTTCGCATGACACATTTACGTCGCCTATCTAATCTTATAGTATCCAATACAGCAATATCATCGAACATTATACTCAAATCTCGTCATCACGTACTAATCGTATCATATCACTTCTAACTATCCTTTAGTTTCTAATATGGTTTCTCTTACTATCTTTTAACTCTATCCATAGTTTTCTATTTAAGGTTCCCTTAACCATATTCTATATATAAATCAGCTTCCATCAAAGTTTGCGGGGGTGCTATACGCCATCCACTCGACTTCCCCCGTAGATATAGATCTACCTACCCTGATCTTCGCTTGCCGAAGTCGATGTCGCCTTGCTCTTACTCGTCGTCCGAAGTCCACTTGAGGATACCTACATATATACACATATAGCATCATAAACAGAAATCTCGCACAAAACCAAAACAGTGCACGTATCACACATAGGTTTAAACCTATGGTCTACACATGCAAGAAGAACCAATAACCATCGACATCGACGTACAAACGCCAATCGATCGAGACAAAATGAAATATCACAAGTTCAAGTCATTTAAAAGTCATATTTCAAAACAACTCCTCAAGGAAATGGTCCCAGATTTTGTTTCAGGTGAAATTAGCCAATTCTGCATATGGGGTAGGTCTAATTTGCCTATGATAAAGCCATGGACCAAGCACGGGACGATTCCAACGTACCAAGGCAGTAAATTGCGGCCAAAATGAGAAAAATGGCAGCCTAAACATGAGCATATGGTCTCGGGATTCTAGGGTAGCTTCTAGGTTTCCTGCACATCTCTCAGGCTTCGCTAAAAAAATTTTAGGTCACCCGGGTGTTAGCAGATCTCCAATTTCCATCACAATTTCCACAAAAATACGATATCGGGGTTTCTAAGTTTGTGAATTGGGGGTTTACTCTCAGGTTTATTCCAATATACCATCACTACAGGGGTTGTATGGCCTCTACTAACATCAATTACACTTCACTACTCAAGTTTTCATCAAAACCCTAACTTGGAAATTTCAAAGTCCACTAAACCTCAATATATCGATTCTAAACTAAACGTAGAAGCTAATGGAATGAAATAATATACTAATGGTGAAGGGATTACCTCATTTGGCAACTCAAGAAAATTCTTTAGTTGCCCCAAGTCTCCAAAATCCAATTTTTCTTGGTCCAAAGTGTTTGTGAGAAGCTTGTGCAAGTTTTTTGTGAAGGCAATATGAGATTTTGAGTTGTTTTTATGGTGTTTGTGAGGATGAAGAGGAGGGGGGAAAAGAGGAGGCAGCCATGAGGGAAGGGAGAGGGGAAATGATGAAGAGGATGAATGATTATCAAAGGCCCATGGTCAATGAAGACCCCTCACACTCTCTCTCATGCCCATACCCCATTTCTTTATCCATTTTCTATTCTTTTTCTTTTTTTTAAAAACTCAAACCATATAATACCCCAAAAAAACACAATAAAACAACATGTAACCAAAATGCAACATGACATGGTGCACTAGCCATGGAAAACTGTAGAAACACGGATTTGGCCTAATCGCGATTAGTAGTGCACTAATCGGGTTTTGATTTAAACTGCATATAATTGATTTTAAAAATTCCAAATCTTTTAAATATATTTTTAGACGCATAAATCATTTAATTTCCAATTATTTCACAATTATTGGTATATATTTATACCCTTTTTCGAAAACCCCAATTTCGCAAATCGGGCAGTTTTTGGGAAATATATTATTTTAATATTAAATTCCAAAAATAATATTTTATATTTTCTGAAATGTTACAGGAGTCGTGCAAACAGGTTTTAGTTGGGTACAGTCCCGAGCCACATGGAGGCAGTGAGCAGATCGTCAGAGGATTCATCTCTCCTGGTATTGGGGGTTGATGTCGCGTTGTGCACGGATGGCCATCACTAGAAATCCTCGGCCGGGGTAGACGAGAATTATTGATCTAAGATCGTTAGTTTCTCAGGTGGTGATAGGGCTTCATACCGACACTAAATGTCAAGTTGTTAGGGGTCTGACTTTATCCACCCCTCTAGACTCGATATGCAATACTCATAGACGAACGGACCGGACTGTACGGATATTATCACTGTCAGGCTCAGTAGGGGTTTTAGGATGAGTTTGCTCGCCGGCCTCCCTTTCGCTCAATATCTGGGTAGCCGTTACGTACAGCTAGTGCCACTGACGTGCTTGTGGTTAAACCAACTGCCAGCGTATTGACGTGTCTTCAGAGTCCCACATAGAGAGTTTCCCTGGTTTGGGCGAAATGTTGTGGAGGCCGTATGGGTTTATGGCAGGGTTCGATTATATACGTGCACTTGTGCACGGATCATGATCGGACGGATAATACTTGTGGGCTTTGGTTTAAGCCGGATCCTAGTATTATATTGTTGGATTATTTTCGTCTCGTTGTATTCGTATTCAGTCGGAATACGAATGCGGGTATGTATATACGGATGAGGGGTATTCTTGTAATTCTATTACAAGTTTACTTTAGAGCTTGCCATTTTTATTTGTGGATTAAACATTGAGTTTTAAATGTTTAATATTGTGGAAAGTGTGACACATTGTTGTGAGTCATGGTGTGAGTCGTGAGTGTGCATTTATTCATGGTGCATGCACTAGGTGACTCATATGGTGAGTCATGGTGTATGTTGTGAGATATTTTTTGGTAGATGGCAGATATTTTGAGTAGATGATTTTCTTTAGGTGCTAACACAAAAAAAATACCTCACAACACAACTCAAGAAAATGGCAGAGACTTTTTCTTCACTTGCCAAAAACAATGCTTCACACTTTCTCACCTATGGCAACTTCTTTAACCTCCACCCAAACCCTCTCATGAGTTGAGAATCCTTGGGAGTTTTGAGACAAACTGATTACACACACTTTCTACATCATCTTGGCTATCTAGGCTAGCAAACTAGATACCCGAATTGCTTCGGTTTTGAGGCAGGAGCCCGTATTACTAACCCTCGACGTGGATCTTCTTCGATGTGGGGAGACCGGAGTTCAAACTTGATCGAGGAAGCCTCGAGGAGCTTGGGACAGAGGTTGAAGACCGAAGGACACGGATCGATCGGTATAACCTCTCTAAAGTCTTTTTATAGTACTGGTATAGGGTTAATGGTACGATCCGGGATTCGGGTTCTGTTAGCGCCGGTTTTTTAAAGTTTTTGTTCCGCATTTGGCCACGGATTGATGGCCGGGGCGCTGGCGTAACCCAACATGGTATCAGAGCCAACCCATTAACCGCATACTAGTTATTTAGACGATGTTAAAGTATCGAAACCGAAATAACTCCAAAACAACACCAACTAGTAACCCAGTCTCTGTCGAATTTTAAATGGTCTTCTAAAATTATTTAGCAACTGCAGAAGACTACTATGGTGACCACTAGACTGCACCCTAAATAAGAGCCTTTTTCACCCGACTATACCCGGCCACATCAGGCAAAAATCCGGCCTGGCCGGTCCTTTTCATGAGTTGGGATTTCGTATTTTGGGTGTGTGCTAGTTTATGGAATATTGGTTCAGTGGTATTGCTTGTTTAGCTCAATTTGGATATGGTTTTATTCTCAAGTTTGGGGCTATTCAGGGATATTTCGAACTCGATATTTCTAACACTGTTTAAAGTTTACAGTACTTACATTATTATCTGCGACCGTGAATGTCATTAGAGCGGTACAACTTGTCTAATTGCTATAGTTCTTTTAGACGGGTTTGCGAACGTGATGTTCTATGTTGTGCTGTGATGTCGGCTGATCGTCGTGGTGGATAGCTTGAGTGCAATATTAGTACAGTTTAGTTTCATTTGTAAATTTGATATCACGGGGCGAGCGTCCGACATGTGGACTGCAGTCACTGCCTGTTTGTATATTATTTTTTTGGGGCACGACCGGGTTGAGGTCGATGTCACCGTTGTACATATTTTCTTTTCTGTACTAGGATTACCCCGCGGTGGAGTGCACGGATAGCCAGATTCTAGAGGGCAACGGGCCCGCATCTTATGGCGTTGAGACGGAGGGGGCCTCACTCTAGAATTGGCAGGCTATTCGCCGCACTCGTAGGGGATACAGGTTGACCCAAGGAGGAGCGCTCATGTTACCGGATTCCGTGAAGTACCGGGTGGCCCATTCACTTTGATGAAGGGGGCTGCCTCGCTTCTGGTTTTGGCGGGTAACTTGTCGCACTCATAGGGGTCTAAGTTTTCGTTGCACAGGCTATCCACATGACCCGGGAAACGTCGGGTTTCAGTTGCGGCTCAATGGAAACCCGGGGCTCCCAGATCATCAGTATTGTTCTGTGATGCTTATCACTTATTCTGTGATGTTACATTTATCATGCCTGGAGAGATTATTATATATTTTTATATATATACTAGCAAATGTTGTATATGTTTTGTACCCACGCTAGTCCAGTCCCCGCTCTGTCGTTAGTTAAGTAACCTAACGGGTGATGACGGGACCCAGTGGCGATGCGGATGGCATATACGTACATCATATTTTCGTTCTTTTCTGATGTGATTAATTGATGGGACTGCGTTGATTCTGATCAATGCAAGGAAAACAGACCTATTCGATGTTGTTGGAACAAATTTTCAAAAGCTGTTATTGCAAGAACGTTATCTTTTGTTTTGCACAGTGGTATTCAGTTATGAATATCCAGCACCTCTGTAGAGTTTTGAAAATCGTTTAGGTGAAGTTTCTAATAATCGGTAAAACAACTGGTGTTTTCTGTGAAAACCAAGATATAATTATTTTTCAACATAGATTTAAATATACCTATTCTAGCTATGTAATTGCTAGTATTTGGTATTTAATTCGTCACTTGTAAATTTCTAGTTTACTCAAATATTTTCCTTAATTAATTATTTTTAATATTACTTTAAGCTTTCACTAATACATTTAATTAGTGATAATTACAAATTGGAATGGGTTAATTATACAAATGTGAACCATGACAACACAAACACTTGGCTTGTAACATGCTCTTTCTTTCTCTAGTTGTCTCCATGGTTCTAGACTAATCTAAGATAATTAGGAAATAAATTAATTAAGATATTATTAATAGAAGTGAAAATGGGGTTTTTCTTAGCTTGGAACTTTCTTTATACACCCACACACACCCAAATTCCACACATGGCCGAGCCATTCCTGCAGCAGCCCCACCCCCCAAATTCTCATCTCATTTCCCCACTTCAAGGTCTAAAAAGAAATGATATTAAAAAGAATTGAATAAACAAAGTAGTATGGGTTAATAAAGTGAGGCATGGGCTTTATTTTCTTTACTTCACAAAACACCCGCACGTTCTCTCTCTCCCCTCTCCCATTTCAGCCGAGCCCTATGGCTGCAGCCCCCCCATCTTCTCCTTCTCATTTCACTTCAAAATTCTTCATAAAATGCCTCAAAAATCCATATAAAACCTCATTAATCTCCTAATTTAAATCCTACCCATTATTCCTTGACCAATCTAGCTTGGATTCTTGAAGCAAGAAGCCATTTTGGAGGCCAAGATTTGCATGCTAGATCTCTAATTTTGTGAGGTATAATCTTACTCTAATTGTTACCTTGTTAATAATTATTGTAATCCAAGCTAATTAGGTGTTTAATTGTGGGTTTAATTGAAAGTTGATATCTAAAGAGCCGGTTTTGAAATTCAAGTTAGGGTTTTTATCATGTGATTATGGTTACAAAGTGTAGATTAATATCTTAAAACTTGTAAGAGCTAAACTAGTTGTTAGTTTGCAAATTGTTACTTTCATTTGTCCTAATTAAATAATTTTGCAAACTAGATTTTTGTGATTAAGGTAAAAAGGTGAGTTTAAAATATAATTAATATTGGTGTGACCTAATTATGATATTAAGTGAATCTTGTGGCCACTAAAATTGTTAAAACCTTTAGATTTGTGCTAAAGCGGGTAATTGTCGCTTACTAGGTTTTTGGATTTAATCGATTTGATTTAAGTTTGAGATTTTTGTGGTTTGCTACCTATTTCATATTATATTTAGTGTGTTGTGAGCGCGCGATTGGTGCGATTGGGATTTTAGTTTGGGGTTGCCACGTATTGCGACCCTAGTTGTAGTTTGTGGCGTTGTCGCGGCACGTTTTGGGCACCAAGTGCGTGCGCGTCTAGTTAGTGCGCATAGTTATCTTGTATTGTTTGTGTCTGTGACTATTTATATTTATTCTCTTATTTCCTTGTGTACGTTTCTAGGATCGGGTGCAGAGGCTTCGGATGTGGCGCGGAAATGACAGAGCTGAAATCGGATCAGATTAGCCGAAGCGTCCAGGTGAGTAGATGTATATCTACGAGAGAAGTCGGGTGTATGGCGTATAGCACCCCCGCAGTTTCGTAGTGTAGTATGTGAATATGATATGTATTATATATAAATATGTGTTTTGTGATACGTGGATAATTAGCAAGAACGGCTTAGGGAGATCATGGGTTAGTTTTTAGCGTATTTGGAAGATAGTGCTTTTAGTTTAGTTCTTAGTTGCGAAACCCTAGAGTAAAAGTCGATGCATACACACACACACATGCAAACACGTGATATGTTGTTGGTGTATATGTTTATATGTATATATATATATATATATCTGTGTGTGTGTGTGTGTGTGGATGCGTTGATATATATATGTATATACATATACGTATACCCGGGTGATGAGGATGGTATTTTATACTTGGAGATGAGTCGATATGATCGGGCATGATGCCGTGAGATTGGTTATGTGATTTGGGTCGTGTTATGATATACGACACGATATTATAGTGGATCGATGGGCGTTGTGTCATCATACACATGCGGAGTTATGTTGATGGTATTGGAATAAACTAGACTTTAGATCAGTACCCTTAGTTCATGATATTATGATAATGATACCACATGAATAATAAGATAAATGTGATATTTGACCCGTACCCCAATTTGGGATGCCGTACGATGGATTTTACCGTACAAGGTATAAATATGATGATTGATCCGCACTCTTGACCTGAGGATGTCGTATTATATATTTTTATCGTACGTAACGCTATTGAGGCGAGATCACCGAATACTAGATATATATATCGACTCGGATTTAGGTGGATTTCCTTACCTTTTTGATTAGTCTCTTAGTTTAGTCCTGTAGTTGCTCACATAGATGATAGACTGGGCTCGAGTCATACTTATTTTCAAAACTAACGAATCGTGAGTATTTTTAAAAGACAGGATGATGAACACTACGGATTTTCAAAAGGACGTATCTTTTCTCAGAAACACCGTAGCCCTATTTTCTAAGAACCACGATTCGTGCTATTTCAAATGCCATGACTGTATGACTCGTATACATAAATGTATATTTCTTACATGTCGCGGTTACTACTTCATTTTCCTTTTATTGTTGCTATTCGCATCGTATTGCATACTTAATAGTGTTTTTGTTAGCTATTATGAAACCCTGTTTTCAGGACACCAGCACCATTACCGATGATGCGTATGCTCCACGTACACTCGCTTGTCGGCTCACACACATCATCATCGGTAATTTTCATGTCACGTACACATTAGAAAACACTACTTCATTTGGCATAAATTGCTAGCTGGTAGTTTCGACATAGTACTAGTACGCTTGCTTTCATATGCTAGTTTAGATATTGCATTTATTACTGAGATACTTCATGCATGTGTATTTATCCATTTATCATGCAATATTATGGGGCTTTATGCCGATAACTCACTGTTTATTTACTCTCGAGTTTGCGATTTCGGATTTTCCAAGAGATTTCTGGATTTGGAGAAACCGCAAGGATTTTATAAACTCATTTTCATTTTAAAAGATAAAATTTGCGGTTTTCTCGTGATATGATATGAGAAGTCTCCACCATGAGTTTTCTCGGTTCTTGAGAGGTATCATACACCCGATTCGAGGTGGTGGATGAACCGTCTACGGGTGCATGGTAGACCCGGTGCGGTACCCTGGGGCAAGATGGTCGCAGATGATGGTATTGAGCCCGGCAGGGGAGCACTACCGACCGGTTATTTATGACGCGGCGGATATCCGGAGGATACCGACGTAGTAGTGAGATTTGATGATTTGGGCCAGTCCGGATTGCCGGAGCCCGGGGCCAGTCTGGATTTCCGGAGCCCGAGATATTGAGATTTGATGATATGGGCCAGTCCGGATTGCCGAAGCCCGAGATATTGAGACATTAAGATATTGAGATTTTATGATATGTGCCAGTCCGAATTGTCGGAGCCCGAGATATTGAGATATATGTTTTGTGTCGATGCTTGACACGGATTCTCTGTTGATTTCATTGATGATAGTTCGGTTTTTATACAAAATCTCACTGAGATAAGAAAACAGCTTTCTCATTCATGATGTATTCTTCTTTCATTTTTGTGCATCCGTACATCATATATGTGACATGTTGCTACCTGAGGCACTGACACGAGCACTTCATATTACACTTGTTAGTCATATGTATGCCCTAGATGCCATTATTGTACATATGATGTATATTATAGTGGATGCTTGGACATACATAGGTAGGACTTTCCTGCTCGACATGATAGTATGCTATCTGGTTACTCTTTATCTTAACATGTACACTTGATATCTCTATGTTACATGTTGATAAAGCCCTTAGGATGTGTACTTGACTTTCAGGATTATGATAGAGATCATACAAGTGGGGTCTGGGTAGTCTATGAGTACATCCTTTAATTGTTCCTAGTCGAGGGAATATCGAGACAGGGCATCGATACTCCAGTGTAGACTAGCGTATAGCTTCTCGACCTATATGATGGGCGATGGATGATCCCATATCCATTGGTGTTTGACATCATAGATAGTATACGGGTGCTCAGTGGAGACTGCGTACACTGAACGGACTCGCCGAGAACTCCTATATGGTATTATACCCCACGTCAGATAGCAGTTCTCTGGTGACACTGGTACAGTTTAGTCTGTCGACCCGAGATTGTCATAGAGTCTTGTGTGTCTGCCACTGTGCTTTGATTTCCACCCTACCACGGCTCTACTGAGTCGTGCAAACAGGTGGTTTTTGGGTACAGTCCCGAGTCACATGTAGGCAATGAGCGATAGGAGGGGATTCGTCTCTCCCGGTATTGGGGGTTGATGTTGCGCTATGCTCGATTGGCCATAACAGGAAATCCCTGGCCAGGGTTGCTGAGATCTACTGGTAAGTGTTATCAGTAGTTTTTCGAACCGTTATGGACCTTACATCGGCATGACTTATCAAGTTACTGGGGTCTGACGTTTACCACCCCTAGACGAGATATGCCACATATCAGACGAAGAGACCAGACTGTACGGTAGTGTTACTGATTGGATTCGCAGGAGTATGAGCAGGCTTGCTTATTGATCTTCTGATCGCTCAATACCCGGGTGGCCGTTACATTTAGCAGACCGCTTGCGGCTTGTGGGTGACTGATATGATCACCGCCTACTGCCGGCGTATTGACGAGTCATTAGAATCCTACACAGAGGTTTCCTGGCTCAATCGAAACGGAGTAGGAGCACATATGTGATATGTGCGGGACCGAGATTAATACGATATGTGATACCGTATTCTATTCTTGCGATATGTGACATCGGCCGGTTATATGTGATATAGTCGGGTTATCGAATCAAGTGTTGATTCGATATGTTGTTGCATTTGATATTAGTCGGTTATATGTAATATAGACGGATCAATAAATCAAGTGTTGAGTTAATGATTTAATATATAATTATATATGTGATATATTGAATTACATTAACTAATATTAGCTCACTTAACTATTTCTTTTTCTCATTTTTGTATACATGTTATATATGTGATATATACATTGTATCATGCAAGGTTATATATTCAACGGGGGTGTGTAAGACTTATACCATAATCATGATAAGTTTAGGGTTTTAATTATCATAAGTAATTCAAAATGGTGAGTATTATGTCAAAGGCTAGAAGCTTGGAGAAGATTAAAAACCCTTGACTTAGTCCACCTTGTTTGATTTACTTAAGATATTTGTAAACTCAACCACTTACCATATGTCATGGTTAAGTCTCTACAATAGTTAGTGTATGAAATTAACTAACCCATGGATGATTTTCTAACCTCATTCATTCACTTGATCATTCTCATGGTCATTTTCTTCTTCATCTCTTCAAGCTTTCTAGGGTTTCAAGAGATGTTGAATCCAAGTGAGAAAATCAAATCCAAAGTGAGAAAAACTCCTACTTCATCATCCTATACTACTTGCCATTTAGTTTAGGGTGTTTGCTTCACAAAGTTCATCACTTTGTGAAGAGGTAGCTTGTGCTTGAGTTTCCTCGACGTAGATCATCTTCGGCCTCGAAGACATCTAGCATGCTTGCTCACTACGCTTTGTGTAGTCATCTTGAGTCTAGGAGATCGATGCTTGGAGCGAAGGGATGACTACACGGTGCTTGAGAAGTGAAGGACCGGGTCTACAAAGGTTGTATTCTTGTTCACTTCTTATGTAATGTTTGATTGCAAAGTTTTTGTTACCTTAATTTTCTAGTATGATTCCAATGATGTTTGCTTAGCACCCCTAAATTTTTGTTATGGCATGTTTGATGCTTGCAAACTCTCGGCATGGTGCTAAGGAAACCCAACAGTGGTATCAGAGCCAAACTAGAAACTTAGACAATGTTAGAAACAAAACGAAAACGAAACAAATCCGTAAATACGATTTTCTGCAACCCTGAATTTTTGCTCTCTGTCGAATTTGAAAAAGTCTGTAAAAATTATTTAAACAAGTGCAGAAGCATGTATGTGATATATGTAGTGCACAGAAAAAATTTTGAGACCCTTTGCTCGGTTTTGACCCGAGCACAATGCCACTTTTCTCGAGGAGGCCGCCCCATCATCTCTGTTTTGTCTCGATTTTGTTCTGTGCTCTGGTCTTCTTGTTTTGGGGTTTCAGGTATTGTTTGTTTAGTCCAAAATTTCATGTGATGTAAATTTTGATACAGGACTTATACGGAGTATTTCGTAGTCGTATATTTTTAACATTGTAATGGCAACCTTGAAGATGTTTAACACTGTGAATGATCTTCAAACATCGCCTCATGATCCCCTCTGAAGTTTTCCAACAGTTGGAGTTTTCTAAGTTGAGTATATTCAATGGTCGTGCAAGTAAGTCTATGGACCCTCTAGAAGAACAAGAACCTTAACTCGATTCTATGCCTACGGAACCGCGATCGAACCCTAGGGTTTGCCATAGTTCCGCGGTGCCATAGGTGAGGCATTGGTTGACCCTTCTACGGCTGGTCCATAGGTACTGTGGCACGTTTTGGGTATTTCAACTTTGCTCAAGTGTTGAGTTCTTTGGGAGATGAGGGTGTTTGTTGATTTGATCGAAACGTTTAACATCGTCTTGTTGATTGTGATGGGATACAATACTTGGAATTTACAATATTTGAATTTTATAAATCTAGTAATTTAGTCTTAATTGATCGGTTGCCACGGGATTTTTATATGATCAGAAGTCCGTCGCAATCACGTAGAGTACGCGAATACTCGCCGGGTAACATTACTAGATAGCTACGTCCCATAACCCCGACCAAGTGACTGTAGGAGAACTCCGTTTCCAAAAGAATCCGTCCGGGTGCTCGCGGCCGCGGTGTTCCGCCTAAGTGCACTTCGTCGACGGCATCAGGGGTGCGGCCATCTACTAAAGATTCCGACGAGCATTCGATCAGGTTGTCGGGAATCTTGTTGAATTGCCCGACTTGTTCTTGGAAAGTGTTTT
Organism: Agapanthus africanus; assembly: GCA_030015575.1. Lineage (NCBI taxonomy): Eukaryota > Viridiplantae > Streptophyta > Magnoliopsida > Asparagales > Amaryllidaceae > Agapanthus > Agapanthus africanus. The sequence continues at coordinate 260,488,721 of CM057351.1, read as the reverse complement.
CGATATCGAGACTAAAATGCGAGGTTTATAATTGTTAGGCATGCGATGTTTAAGGAATTCATATTGTTAGGCATGAAATCCGCAATATGAGATATTTCGGATTTATGATGTCTAAGGTGGTTGCGAATTCCAACTGTTGTAGTTTTCATTTTCTTTACTGCGGCTGTTAATGTAATATGTGGTGTATCGCTGGTTTCGTTGCTATGCATCAACGACAATTGGGATACGCATATTTACTTACGTTAATGACATGTAATGTTATGTGTTGCTGTGATATGTTAAATTGGATCGTCGTGTTTGAATAGCAGGGTTTTTTTTAAGTGAGATGAGAGTTTTTCATTTTCATTCATGTAAAATTCGATGTATATAATATTCTTTTATTGGGGCACTTCCAAGTTGAGGAAGATGTCACCGTTAATGTATATTATTTACTTTTCCGCATTAGGATAGACCCAAGGAGGGGAGCACAAGTAACCGGGTTCTAGAGTCCGGTCGGAGACCATCTCGAGGCGTTGAGTCTGGGTCTTCTAACTCTAGAATTGGTAGGGTTGCTTGCCACTCTCGTAGGGGTCTAGGGATGTGGGTTTGGCTATTCATCACGACCGTGGAATCCGTATTTTCTATTGTTGGCTAAATACAAAATACGGACATCCCAGTATATCCAATATTTCATATGTTGTCTTCTGCTGCTGATATTCTGTGATGTGATCATTGTATATTCTGAGATGGATACATTATATATGATATATGATATATTATAGACATTGCTTATACTTTTCACCCGCGCTAGCCCTGCCCCGCCCTGCCGTTAGTTACCTAACCTAACGGTGCATGACGAGACTTCGTGGCGAATGCGGATGGCATAAGCGTACGTTGTATTTATATGTGATGCTTAAGTAACTTAAATGATGGGACATTCATTAATGAGATTAATGAAAGAAAATAAACCTAAAGATGATGTAGAATCGAATTTGAAACCCACTCGGCTTTTTACGAAAAAGCAAAGTTTCAAAAAGAGGAGCTTAAGCCACTCCTTTTAAAACCATTTGATTCTGGAACGATATTAAGTTCAAAGCGTTAAAGGTTTTCTTAAAAACCATCCGCAACCCTCCATCATTTTAGGAAGTAGAGTACTTAGTATTCGTGCTGCGTATGTCAACCATAGCCGAGGCGTAGTGTACGGTAGCTAAGTGATGTCTTTCCTACACAGCATATGATGCGATTAGTTAGGACAGTCATATGATTATGTCGACTATAGCCGAGGGTCATGTGGGTGGGTCTAGTTAATCACGAAATGACAGGTAGAACTTGACTAGTGCTTATGATATGTTGACCATAGCCAAGGTCATAGTTGCTAGGGGTAAAAACCGTTATCGGGAGTTTCAAGTGTTGAAATTTGCAATGAGATTGCATACCTTCTATGTGATAGTTGGATCCTGATACCCACTGCGAGTAATTGTTACTCTTGGGAGAGTTTTGCACTTTACAATTAGCCGATCAAGTAGGTGTCTAGAAAGGTGTCAACTGGGTTACGCCACTGAGAAAATGAGATTTATTTTAATTAGGTCCGTGCGAAAGCACGGGGAACCTCCATCAAATTACCGGCACTGACCTGGCTGAAAGATTAGCGAACTTATAGGGTGTAATTAATCCCGGCTAGTTTTTCCTTTTAAGGTTTGAAGGAAGATTTGATAAAAATAGTGGGAGCCATCCTGATTAGATAAAATATATAACCAATCTAATCTTGCAAGAGCGCACGCAGAGTGTTTTCTTCTCTCTCTCTCTAGGTAGCGACCATGTCACGCCTTAATCAAGATAATAATATGGATGTATTGACCGAACCCGCTTATTATACTGAGCTGGGGAACGTTGGTCCCGCTCTACCTTATAATTGTTATAAGTCCGAGAAGGAAATAGGGGATTACCAGAATTCCCGTACCGCCCAAACGAAGAAAGTACATGTTGATGCATCTTCTTCGGGTGTGTTCATTACCGAGAACTGTTTCTCAGTATCCACTACGTCCTGGGTATGAAATACCCGATCAGGATCCCACATATGTAATCCGTTACATGGGCTACAGATAGGTAGAGAACTGAGAATAGGTTGATATGTCTCTACGTATAGAGAATGGTGCAATTTTTGCAGCCAAAGTTGTTGGCAGTTATCACCTTGTATTACCAAATAGTAGTACATTGATTCTGAACGAATGTTATTAGATACCGAACTTGATATGCAATATTATATCAGTCTCTTTATTTACTAAAGAAGGATATAATTTTGTATTGTTGGAAAAGGTCTTGTACATTTCCTATATCAAAGTGTTGATCGGTTCATGCACGTTATCTAATAGCATATACGTTCTAAATCAAACCACAGTTCTTAACGTACTGAACACACACAAGAGGAAGAGTTCAGAAATGAACGAATCCTTCTTAAGGCATTGTAGACTAGGTCATATCAATATGACCCGACTAGCCAAGTTACATTAAGATGCATATTTAAATCAGTTTGAATTTACATCTTGTGAAACTTTCCAGTCATGTCACAATGATAAAATGACCATAGCTCCGTTTACTAGAAACAGAAAAAGAGTTAAAGAACTCTTGGGACTGATACATGGTGATGTATGTGGTCCTTTGTCTACAAATGTCAGGACATGTTATTTTTATTTCATTACATTCACTGATGATCTCTCAAGATTCGGACATATGTTTTAAGTTGAAACACAAGTCTGAAGCTTTGGAGAAATTCAATGAATATAAGTCAGAAGTAGAGAACCAAAACGGGTATAAGTATTATGTCCTTTGATGTGATCAGGGAGGAGAATACTTGAGCATGGAGATCCTGGACTATTCTAAAGGAGAATGAGATTCTCTCTCAGCTTTACTCCTCCGTATACACTACAGCACAACGGTGTATCGGGGCAGAGCAATCGCACCCTATTAGATATGGTGTGCTCTATGATGAGTACTACTGAGTTGCCTATTTCCTTTGGGGGTTATGCACTTGTGAAGTTGCATACCTATTGAATTCGGTTCCAACCAAATCAGGTGCCTACCACTTTATATGAGATATGGAATGGGAAGAGCCAATGTCTTAAGCAAGTTAAGATTTGGGGATGTCCGGCCTATGTCAAAAGCAAAATCCGGACAAGCTCGAGGCAAGGTCAGTTCTGTATAAGTTTTTTAGGATATCCCAAACATTTGTGAAGGAATATCTTCTACCACTCTGAGGAGCAAAATGTGTTTTGTTTCTCAGCATGCCACCTTTTTAGAAAATGAATTTTTATGGAAAGAAATTTGTGGTCATGAGGTAGAACTGGAATCAGTTCCAGCTATACAAACTACAGCTGATGATTTGGTAGAACCGGTGGATTCAATAGTTCCCGACGAACCTCAGCCTCTCCGCCGATCTGGTAGGGTTCCTCATCCATCCGAGAGATACTTCGGTTTTCTCAATGACAGTGGGAGCGAGGATTGCATCATGAGATGATGTCCCAACTAGTTTCGAGCAGGCCATCAAAAGTGCGGACTCTGTAAGAATGGCTGGATGCTAAGCGATCTAAGATGGAATCCATGTACACCAATAAAGTGTGGACTTTGGTTGCTTTATCTGAAGGGTTAAACCCCCATCAGGAGCAAGTATATCTTGAGAAGATTGTATGGTGTAGATGGAAAAGTTGAGACTTTCAAAGCTAGACTTGTTGTAAAAGGTTTTCGTCATCGACCAGGTGTGGATAATGATGAAACCTTTTCTCCAATAGCTATGCTTAAGTCCATCCAGATCCTACCTTCCATTGCTACATACCATGACTATGATATCTGGCGGTTGGGTGTCATGACTGCTTTTCTAAATATTGATTTAGAAGAGATCGTCTATAAGTACACAGCCAGAGGGCTTTGTAGACAGTGGGAGCAGCGGAAACGTGAGCAAGTTTCTTTATGCGTTAAAGCAGGCATCGTAGAGTTGGAACATCTGTTTTGATGTGGTAGTCAAAGCGTTTGACTTCATCAAAATAGTAGATGAACCTTGTATATACAAAAGGGTAGTAGAGAGTAAGGTGGTCTTTCTCGTATTATACGTGGATGCCATACTCTTGATAGGAAAGGAGTTTCCTATGCTACACTCGGTCAATCTCCTCTTATCACATTGATTCTCCATATAGGATCTTGGTGATACCTCCTAAAATCCTGGTTTTTGGATCTATGAGATAGATCTAAGTGGATGTTAGGATTCTCATTAGGTGTACTGAGATGGTATCAATTGATCCTAGGGAAAATCACTGAATAGCTTTGGAGAACCTTCTTAAGTACTTGAGAAGCACTAAAGAACTGTTCTCAGAGTTTGGTAACAGTCAGCTCCAGTAGGAGTCCTTTGCTGACTCGAGCTTCCAGGGTGGTAAGGTTGACTGAAAGTCAGTCACAGGCACTGTCTTTACCCTCAGTGGATGGACGGCATGTTGGAAGAGTTCCAAGCTAGATACCGTGGCAAACTAAAAGATAAAGGCTGAATGTATTGCTACTAACGATGCTACCAAAGTGGTAGTCTGCGTATATATATTTGTTCATGAAATGAACTTGGTTCCAACCATTGTGTGACATTGGAGTTGTGGCTTTGGCCTAGGAACCCCCGTCCCGTCAGTGACCCAGATATATTCTAAGGCAGTATCACCTAATCATGGAGATGGTTAATCTCCAGGGGATTGAGGTTAAGAGAGTAGACTCAGAGGACAACACGGCGGATCCACTTACAAAGGCCTTTTCCCAAAAGAGACTTTTATGGGATGGTTGGGTATGAGATACTACAACCACTGCTGATTGTTGGGTATTGGATACTACAATATATGGCCCTAGTGCAAGTGGTAGATTGTTAGTTATATGGATACCCTAGAGGCCATTATTGTACATATGATGTATATTATAGTGGATGCTTGGACATACATAGGTAGGGCTTTCTTGCTCGACATGATAGTTTGCTATCTGGTTGCTCTTTATCTTAACATGTACACATGATGTCTCTATGTTACATGTTGATAAAGCCCTTAGGATGTGTACTTGACTTCCAGAATTATGATAGAGATCATACAAGTGGGGTCTGGATAGTCTATGAGTACATCCTTTAATTGTTCCTAGTCGAGGGAATATCGAGACAGGGCATCGATACTCCAGAGTAGACTGGCGTATAGCTTCTCGACCTATATGATGGGCGATGGATGATCCCATATCCATTAGTGTTTGACATCAGAGATGGTATATGTGTACTCAGTGGAAATTGAGTACACTGAACGGACTCGCCGAGAACTCCTAGATGGTATTATACCTCACGTCAGATAGCAGTTCTCTGGTGACACTGGTACAAGTTAGTCTGTCGAACCGGGATCGTCATAGAGTCTTGTGTGTCTCCCACTGTGCTTTGATTTTCACCCTACCACGGCTCTATTGAGGCGTGGAAACAGATGGTTTTTGGTTACAGTCACGAGTCACATGGAGGCAATGAGCGATAGGAGGGGATTCGTCTCTCCTGGTATTGGGGGTTGATGTTGCGCTATGCTCGATTGGCCATAACAGGAAATCCCTGGCCAGGGTTGCTGAGATCTACTGGTAAGTGTTATCAGTAGTTTCTCGAACCGTTATGGACCTTACATCGGCATGACTTATCAAATTACTGGGGTCTGACGTTTACCGCCCCTAGACGAGATATGCGACATATCAGACGAAGAGACCAGACTGTACGATAGTGTTACTGATTGGATTCGCAGGACTATGAGCATGCTTGCTTGTTGATCTTCTGATCGCTCAATACCCGGGTGGCCGTTACGTTTAGCAGACCGCTTGCGGCTTGTGGGTGACTGATATGATCACCACCTACTGTCGGCGTATTGACGAGTCTTCAGAGACCTACACAGAGGTTTCCTGGCTCAAGCGAAACGGAGTAGGAGCACATATGTGATATGTGCGGGACCGAGATTAATACGGTATGTGATACCATATTCTATTCTCGATATATGTGACATCGGCCGGTTATATGTGATATAGCCGGGTTATCGAATCAAGTGTTGATTCGATATGTTGTTGCATTTGATATTATTCGGTTATATGTAATATATCCGGATCATTAAATCAAGTGTTGATTTAATGATTTAATGTATAATTATATATTTGATATATTGAATTACATTAACTAATATTAGCTCACTTAACTATTTCTTTTTCTCATTTTTGTATACATGTTATATATGTGATATATACATTGTATCATGCAAGGTTATATATTCAACTTGGGTGTGTAAGACTTATACCATAACCATGATAAGTTTAGGGTTTTAATTATCATAAGTAATTCAAAATGGTGAGTATTATGTCAAAGGCTAGAAGCTTGGAGAAGATTAAAAACCCTTGACTTAGTCCACCTTGTTTGTTATACTTAAGATATTTGTAAACCCAACCACTTACCATATGCCATGGTTAAGTCTTTACAATGGTTAGTGTATGACATTAACTAACCCATGGTTAATTTTCGTGTAAGTCTACGGTAGCAACCCGGCCGTCAATCCGAGGCCAAATGCGGAAACAAAAATTTTTAGGAAACCGGCGCTATCGTAGTCTTTCACCCGGATCGAACCATTAAAGCTAAACTAGCTAACAACTAAGAAGTGAGAGTGGCTATACCGATCGATCCGTGTCCTTCGGTATTTGGCCACCATCCCAAGCTCCTCGCGGCATCTCCGATCTCCGTTCTCCTCGTCGGAAGGGCACCACATCAATGAGTCTTTTTACGGGCTCCCGCTTCATCCAAAGCAACTCGAACATGAGCTTTGCTAGCCGACATGTCCAAGGTGAAGTAGAGAATGTGTGTGATAACTTTGTCTCAAGCATCCATTGATTCTCAACAAATAAGAATGTATGGATGGAGATAGAAGATGATGCCATTGGTGGAAATTATGAGCTAGAGGAAGAAGAAGAAGAAGAAGAGCTTTTCTTTTCTTGTGTGAGATAAAAAATGAGAGAGGCTAAGAAAAAAGATAATCACAAGAGCTAACCCATATACATGGCTGCCCTCTCTCTCTCCATCTTTCATTTCACACCCTTAATCAATCAAAATGGTGACATTTGCACAAATAAAAAGACCATGAGTCATCACCCATGCACATGTCACAATTAATGCACCTCATCATGAATTAAGCTCATAATTTCCACCAAAACAAACACTAACCCAAATGTTTAATCCAACAAAAAAGATACGGCATCAACTAAAGTAAACTTGTGACGGATCACAAGAATACCCCTCACCTGTATCTACATACCTGCATCTGCATTCCGACTGAATGAGAATGCAATGAGACTAAAGTAATCCAACAAATATAATACTAGGATCCGGCTTAAACCAAAGCCCACTAGTATGATCCGTCCGATCATGATCCATGCACAAGTGCACGTATATGATCGAACCCTGCCATAATACCATACGGCCTCTACAACGTTTCGCCCGAAACTTATAAAACTATCTGTGGGGGACTCTAAAGACTCGTCAATACGCCGGCAGTGGGTTTAACCATAAGCACGTTAGTGGTACTAGCTGTACGTAACGGCTACCCTTGTATTGACCAAAAGGGGAGCTGACGAGCGAACTCATCCTGAAACCCTACTGTGCCTGTCAGTGAAAATATCCGTACAGTCCGGTCCGTTCGTCTATTACTATCGTATATCGGGCCTAGGGGGCTGGTAAGCGTCAGACCCCCAATACCGGTATAAGTCGTGTCGAAGTGTAGCCAAGAACACCCTGAGATACTACTGGAATACCTTCCAGTAAATCTCACTTGCCTTGGCCAAGGACTTTGTGTAATGGCTCTCCTAGACACAGCGCGATCTCACCCCCAATACCGGGAGAGACGAAACCCCTGCCAATCCGCTCACTGCCTTCATATGGCTCGGGACTGTACCCAACTAAAACCTGTTTGCACGACTCCATTGAGCCGTGGTAGGGTAGTAATCAAAGCACAGTGGGAACTCACACGAGACAAATGACGATCTCAGGTCGATAGACTAACATGTATACATGTCACTAGGGAACTGCTATCTGACAACAGGTATAATACCAACTAGCATGTTCCCGGCGAGTCCTGTCCGGTGTACTCATAACCTAATGAGCATATGTATACGTCTTAGGTGAACCAACTGACACCAATGGCTTGTGAGACTAGCCACCGCCCCTCGTCGGGGTCTCGATCCGTATACACTAGTCTACTCTGGAGTATCGATGCCCTGTCTCGAAACTCCTTCGACTAGGGACCTTTTAAGGATGTGCTTATAGACCCCAGCTCCGACGTATATGATCGCCATCATACTGCTGGCAGTCAAGCAAGAATCCTATGGGCTTTATCAACGTGTAATAGTGACCTATAATGTCACCTAAAGCATGTACACGATGATAAAGACAAACCAGATAGCATACTATCATCTCGAGTAAGACTGTCCTACCGGTATAGGTCCTCCCTCAATCATTGCAATCGCGTGCCTGCGATCTAATAATTTGACTTTGAGGGCATTATATCCAACAATCTCCCACTTGCACTTAAGGCTAATTATTGCGATGTTGCATACTCACAGCCCGTGTGTTACCGAACATCCAACTCTTCTACTAATCAGTTTCACAAAACTCATTTGTAAAACTATTGCATTCGAGAAATAGCCTCAGTGAGTGGATCCACCCTGATGTTTCTTTCTATGTCTCTCTTTATCTCAAGTTCGCGGAGAAAGTCATCTCCCGAAATGAGCAATACCTGTCTTAGAATATGTCTGGATATCTGATGGGACCCAGTTCACAAATGAACTCCAAATCCAAACAAACTTCTTAGACTGTATCGTTCAACTGAATTTAATCAGCATGCCACGCCATGCCTCCCTCGGTATCTGCTTGGACTACCTGTCCAAACTACTGCCCCTTGTTAGAGGGAAAACTATAACTCTGACAATCACTCTGTCATCCAGGTCACCTTGGAAGCCTGGATTGATACCCGTCTCCCGAAGGAGGATATCGTTATCATATCCCTAGAACATTCACTTATGTTCTAAAACTGCTTCCGAACGTTTCTCCAGGATTGGATTAATATCAACGAATTGCAACTAGTGCAAAAACAATATCTGGTGAGGTACTTGACATCTCATGACTAACTCAATTGCCTAAGCAAGTGATATGCCAATCATGCACATCCCTCTCCCCTTTAGTCTGTAATACACCTTTAGAGAGGGTGATTCCATCGCCTGCAGGTACACCACCATGCCAGGAGTCGTCCATTCTAAAATACCTTTAGAATACTGTCTAAGTATCCAGATTGGGACACTACCCAAATCTAGATCTAAAACCATAGATCAAGTAACTAGAATGTCTGATATAAATCCAAATCATATGCGGAGAAACCACTGTGTGACAACCACAGTATAACCGATCGTAGTATAGGAATATCACTTCCTACTCTGTGTATGTCATCCGAATACCAGGACATTACACCCTACTACTTTCTTAACAGATCCATCCCTTATTTTGATGAAGTCAAAGCCCATGACTGTCACATCAAAAATAGATGATCTATCTCCGCTATATCTGCTTTAGTCTATAAATAGACATAAGCTACTTGTCCACTATGCTTCCGCTGCTCCCACTGACTACGACAACCCTCTGGCAGAGTCATATACACGTGCACTTCTAAAGCTTGTTTAGAAAGACGCTATACTTATTCTCCTGCCGGGTCTCATGGTCTGGAACAGCAGTAATGGCAAGTCTGGGTAAACAAGAGCCTCCCTGTCACCCTCTTAGAGCATACCGAAGTACCTCTCGGGTGCTTGAGGTTACCCACCATATCTGCGGAGTGGCTAACGGAATGTCAAACCTGATTGAATCTTTAGGTCCTATTAAATTTTCAGTAATCGTTTGCGGTTCTGGAACAACTTCCAGTTCTACCATACTCCCACTACTATTTTCTGAAAATATCCATTTTATTTAAAACTGTGGAGAGTCAAAAATAATATCACTATTGATTTTCCAGATGGTAGAAAATCAACCCTCGTCATAGCCCGGGTTAACCCACAAACAGCCATTATAGAAACGTGCCTTGAGTTATCCAGAGTCTGGTTTTAAGCATAAGCTGGACAATGCTGTATACCTTAACATCGTTAAGATATGAGCCATTCTATATCTAATATAGAAACAGAGGCACGGATTTAAATGGAACCAGATTCAAATCATGCAACTGTCTCCAGTGCATGTCAACTAAATAGAGAGAGGTCGATCAGCATTACTCAACTTAGGAATGCATCCAGATATAAGTAACCTGAAAAAGAAGCTAGTTCTCATAACCATCACTATCAACTGAATACCCAACACAAGTATCTACATCTTCGATCACCTTGAAGAATCCCGATACTTGCAACACCTGGTTCTCTACTTTATTCTTATACCTATAACTTCTCAAAATTTAGACCTTGTATTTCTACGAAACACTTGTCTAAAAACTAGAGAAGTCACAAGTAAACAGAATATAGTACGAGGACCAACCCCTCTGTCCTAATGGACACTGGACAACATACAATACTTTGTATTAGTCCTTTGAGTTGAATAACTCAAACCCTGTGCGTCGTAGGTTAAAAACTGTACTATGGTTATGAAGAATTACACCGCTGTTGAATGCTCCTTACCTAACCATCAACTGATATAGGTAAATGTCATGGACATAATTTCAAAAAGTTATATCTCACTTTATGAAAATAAACGTACAAATATATCAATTTGAAATTGGTGCATAACAACGGATATTCAAAACCAAATATTTGCCGTCCGGCAAAAACCCAGGCGATTTCCTCAAATACAACGAATTCCGATATAATGAGGATGATCACCTAATTCCCAATAACTTACTCCCACTCATCATCTGTAAAACCATATAGATGTGAGAATCATACCTGGTGAATACATACCCTGGAGCAAGGACTAATTGGGAAATCATTTTTCTATTAACAATACACAGTGAAACTGAAACATGAAAATGTTTCGTAAGGGTATCCTGGTATTCCTAGTAATGCCTCTTCCATTATCCAGATTCATGACTATAACCGTATATTTCTTTACCATCTCTCCAAATCCCTTTATTTGTCTTTAGTCGTTACCTTCTGTACACCACTTTTTGGCTAAATGGTTTTCTTCCTTCCCTACCGTTCGGCACCAGCCTATGGTTTGGAAGAAGACTATCCAATAAGCGTAATAGGTGTACTGTCCTAATTCTAGGAGCACTCGCAATACGAGAGAAGGTAAAGATAAAAGATAACTGAATAAATCTTATTCTATTTCTCCTGAACCAGAATCCATCCCCGAACTGGAACAAGTTCCTTCGAGTTCGTATATAACCATACGATGGATTATCCAAATAACAGTGGATCTTCATAGTGATACGGGATGTTCTGGAGAAATACAAAGGTGAAGTAGGAGTGGCGATGAAATACTTGGTTTGGTCATGAATAGCAGTCGTAATTTACTTTGCCCTCTTTCTAATCCTTTTATTTGTCTTCACTTATTACCTTCTGTACACTTCACTTAGGCTAATCGGTTTTCTTCATTCCGTACCTTTCGGCACCTGCCTATGGTTTGGATGAAGACTATCCAATTTGCGTACTAGGTGTACCCTCTCCTAATCCTAGGAGCCCTCATAACCTGAGAGAAGGTAAAAGGAAAAGACAACAGAATAGTCTTATTCAATCTCTCCAGAACCAGAATCCATCCCCGAATCTGGAACAAGTTCCTTCAAGTTCGTATATAACCATACGATGGATTTATCCAATGGAAGTGGATGTTCGTAGTGATACGAGGTGTTCTGGAGAAATGCAAAGGGTAAAAGAAGGAGTGGCAATGATGTATGCAACTTAGACAATCCAAAAGCCAGTGTTTTAAGAAAGTTCGGTTAACTTGGTCACTGAGTTATAGTCTAGGGTCGGGTCATGATCGCTGTCAAAGAGAGAGAGAGAAAAGAAACACTCTGCGTGCACTCTAACCTGGATCAGAATGGTTATCAATTTATCTAATCAGGAAACCTCCCACTATAACCTCAAAATTCTCCTCCAAACCTGAAAGAAGAATTAGTCGGGATCACCCGAGGAGTAAACCAACTCATCAGTGGGAATCGGGATCCAACTATCATCGCATGATAACGTGATGGAATCCACTCACGTTATCACACTCCAGAAGGTATGCGCATGCCTGGCAAATTTCCTGTATGTTTGAAACTCCCGATGTGATTTTTACTCCATGCTCTTATGACCTTGACGAAGGTCAACAAATCATAATTCACATGTCAAGTTCTACCCGTCATTGTCCAGGTTAATTTGAACCCACCCGTACAAGCCCTTGACGAAGGTCAACAAGGTTGTACGACTGTCCCAAACCAACACATCTATCTATGCAACAGAAAGGTAACAAACAGCTACCATACACTATGCCTTGACGAAGGTCAACAGACATAGCATGAATACTAAGTGCTACCCGTCTGAAATGATGGAGGGCTACGAATGGTTTTTGGCGAAAAATCTTTAACGCAATGAACTTGATATCGTTGAAGGAACCGGATAGCTTTTTACAAATATATAGTGGCGAAAACCTTTGCTAAAGAGGCCACTCCCGGTGAAGGGATCTCAGCTCTTTCCCCGTAGAATGAGGTGCAGGATATTCCAAACTGAATACCATGATGCAAAACAAAAAGTAATTGACTATAGTGAAGTTATTACCCTGACGCAAACTTCTACCCAAGGGGTCACTCCCGATGAAGGGATCTCGGCCCTTGCCTCGTCGAATGAGGTGCTGGATATTCATAACCGAATACCACTGTGCAAAACAAAAGAGAACGTCCTTGCAATAACAACTTTTTGAAAATTGTTCCAACAACATCGAAATAGGTTTGTTTTCCTTGCATTGATCTGAATCAACGCAGTCCCATCAATTAATCACACAAGAAAAGAATGAAAATAAAATGTATGTATATGTCATCCGCATTCTCCACTGGGTCCCGTCATCACCCGTTAGGTTACTTAACTAACGACAGGGCGGGGACTGGACTAGCGCGGGTGTAAAACATATATAACATCTACTAGTATATATATAACAATATGCAATAATCGCTCCAGGCATGATAAAATGCAACAATACAGAAAAGTAATAAGCATCACAGAACAATACAGATATCTGGGAACCCCGGGTTTCCTTTGAGCCGCAACTGAAACACGACGTTCCCCTGGTCATGTGGATAGCCTGTGCAATGAAAACGTAGACCCCTAAGGGTGCGGCATGTTACCCGCCAAAACCAGAAGAGAGGCAGCCCCCTTCAGCAAAGTGAATGGACCACCCAGCACTTCACGGAATTCGGTAACTTGAGCACCCCACCTTGGGTCAACCTGTATCCCCTACGAGTGCGGCGAATAGCCCGCCAATTCTAGAGTAAATCCTCCTCCGTCTCAAAGCCATGAGATGCGGGCCTGTTTCCCTCTAGAATCCGGCTATCCGTGCACTCCTCCGCGGGGTAATCCTAGTACAGAAAATAAAATATGTACAACGGGTACATCGACCTCAACCCGGTCGTGCCCCAAAAGAATAATATACAAACAGGCAGTGACGGCAGTTCACATGTCGGACGCTCGCCCCGCAATATCAAATGTACAAATAAAACTAAACTGTACTAACATTGCACCAAGCTATCCACCATGACAAATCCGCAACATCACAGCACAATACAGAACATCAACGTGAATGTCATGTTCACAAACCCGTCTAAAAGAGCTATAGCAATTAGACAAGATTTACCGCTCGAGTGACATTCACGGTCGCAGATATAATGTACGCACTGTGAACTAACTTATTTAAAATTTCGATCGACAAAATTTCCCGAAGTGGGCCCCAAGTACAAATCCAGTACTCAAACAAAATCTGGGCCATAACAAAATATTCCAGAAACCATAATTCCATGTACCTGACCCCCAGAAGAAAAATGAAGCGCTGAGTCCACAATTCCACCGCGGAACCGCGGCTAACATGCCTGTTCTGTCGCGTTTCCGCAGTGGTATGGTGAGATCGTGCTTTCAAATTTCTACAGGGGTCTTAAAAAAGCCTGCACGATTTTCTGACATACTGAAAATAATTTTTCGACCACAAAATGATTTCGACAGAAACTTCATGAAATGGACTCGCGGTTTCGGAAATTTCGTTCGATCGATATTTTAAACAAGTTAGAACAAGCTAGTAAATCTTAATGGCGTGGATCTGATACCATGTAAGTCTACGGTAGCGCCCCGGTCGTCAATCCGAGGACAAATGCGGAAACAAAAACTTTTTAGAAAACCGGCGCTATCGTAGTCTTTCACCCGGATCGAACCATTAACGCTAAACTAGCTAAAAACTAAGAAGTGAGAGTGGCTATACCGATCGATCCGTGTCCTTCGGTCTTTGGCCACCATTCTAAGCTCCTCGCGGCATCTCCGATCTCCGGTCTCCTCGTCGGAAGGGCACCACATCAATGAGACTTTTTACGGGCTCCCGCTTCATCCGAAGCAACTCGAACATGAGGTTTGCTAGCCGACATGTTCAAGGTGAAGTAGAGAATGTGTGTGATAACTTTGTCTCAAGCATCCATTGATTCTCAACACATGAGAGTGTATGGATGGAGGTTGAAGATGATGCCATTGGTGGAAATTATGAGCTAGAGGAAGAAGAAGAAGAAGAGCTTTTCTTTTCTTGTGTGAGATAAAAAATGAGAGAGGCTACGAAAAAAGATAATCACAAGAGCTAACTCATATACATGGCTGCCCCCTCTCTCTCCATCTTTCATTTCACACCCTTAATCAATCAAAATGGTGACATTTGCATAAATAAAAAGACCATGAGTCATCACCCATGCACATGTCACAATTAATGCACCTCATCATGAATTAAGCTCATAATTTCCACCAAAACAAACATTAACCCAAATGTTTAATCCAACAAAAAAGATACGGCATCAACTAAAGTAAACTTGTGACGGATCACAAGAATACACCTCACCTGTATATACATACCTGCATCCGCATTCCGACTGAATGCGAATGCAATGAGACTAAAGTAATCCAACAAATCTAATACTAGGATCCGGCTTAAACCAAAGCCCACTAGTATGATCCGTCCGATCATGATCCGTGCATAAGTGCACGTATATGATCGAACCCTGCCATAATACCATACGGCCTCTACAACGTTTTGCCCGAAACTTGGAAAACTATCTGTGGGGGACTCTAAAGACTCGTCAATACGCCGGAAGTGGGTTTAACCATAAGCACGCCAGTTGTACTAGCTGTACGTAACGGCTACCCTTGTATTGACCAAAAGGGAAGCTGTCGAGCGAACTCATCCTGAAACCCTACTGAGCCTGTCAGTGACAATATCCGTACAGTCCGGTCCGTTTGTCAATGAGTATCGCATATCGGGCCTAGGGGGCTGGTAAGCGTCAGACCCCCAATACCGGTATAAGTCGTGTCGGAGTGTAGCCCAGAACACCCTAAGATACTACTGGAATACCTACCAGTAAGCTCACTTGCCTTGGCCGAGGACTTCGTGTAATGGCTCTACTAGACACAGCACGATCTCACCCACAATACCGGGAGAGACGAAACCCCTGTCGATCCGCTCACTGCCTCCATGTGGCTCGGGACTGTACCCAACTAAAACCTGTTTGCATGACTCCTTTGAGCCGTGGTAGGGTAGTAATCAAAGCACAGTGGGAACTCACACGAGACAAATGACGATCTCAGGTCGATAGACTAACCTATACACATGTCACCAGGGAACTGCTATCTGACGACAGGTATAATACCAACTAGCATGTTCCCGGCGAGTCATGTCCGGTGTACTCATAACCTAATGAGAACCTGTATACGTCTTAGGTGAACCAACTGACACCAATAGCTTGTCAGACCAGCCACCGCCCCTCGTCGGGGTCTCGATCCATATACACTAGTCTAATCTGGAGTATCGATGCCCTGTCTCGAAACTCCCTCGACTAGGGACCTTTTAAGGATGTGCTTATAGACCCCAGCTCCCATGTATATGATCGCCATCATACTGCTGGCAGTTAAAAAAGAATCCTATGGGCTCTATCAACGTGTAATAGTGACCTATAATGTCACCTAAAGCATTTACACGATGATAAAGACAAACCAGATAGCATACTATCATCTCGAGTAAGACTGTCCTACCGGTATAGGTCCTCCCTCAATCATTGCAATCACGTGCCTGTGATCCAATAATTTGACTTTGAGGGCACTATATCGAACATTTCTAACCTCATTCATTCACTTGATCATTCTCATGTTCATCTTCTTCTTCATCTCTTCAAGCTTTCTAGGGTTTCAAGAGATGTTGAATCCAAGTGAGAAAATCAAATCCAAAGTGAGCAAAACTCCTACTTCATCATCTTCTACTACTTGCCATTTAGTTTAGGGTGTTTGCTTCACAAAGTTCATCATTTTGTGAAGAGATAGCTTGTGCTTGAGTTTCCTCGACGTAGATCATCTTCGGCCTCGAAGACATCTAGCATGCTTGCTCACTACGCTTTGTGGAGTTCATCTTGAGTCCGGGAGATCGATGCTTGGAGCAAAGGGGCGACTACACGGAGCTTTAGAAGTGAAGGACCGGGTCTACAAAGGTTGTATTCTTGTTCACTTCTTATGTAATGTTTGATTGCAAAGTTTTTGTTACCCTAATTTTCTAGTATGATTCCTATGATGTTTGCTTAGCACCCCTAAATTTTTGTTGTGGCATGTTTGATGCTTGCAAACCCTAGGCATGGTGCTAAGGAAACCCAACAACACTTATGTTTAGATGTTTCAGGTTTTATATTGAGGATATTATTATTGTATGACCTAGGAAAGAGTCATACATGCGATTTCTTCTCGGTGATATTTTCTTCTCACGAGTTCGCAACTCACCCCCGTTGTGCTATAGTTTCTTGCAGGTTTGACCATACAGGTTTCTTTGCGACTTGCTGGCACGCTGCTTCCTTCCGGGTGATTGCTTTGGTTGGTGGGTTCACTTGCATCGTGACCACCATTGTACCTTTATTTATTCCAGTTGTATCTAGTAAACTCCATCAACCAGGCTTGTATTATTTGATAGACTTAGAATACCAGTTGTGTATTATTTCGACCTTAGACTCGCGCGCTTGTATTATTGGGGTTCTTCTCTGGTTTTCTTGAGGATGTTGGTTTTTCTTTCTGAGTTTTGATCCTCGCCTTTCGGCGTTGTATATTATATTGCTTGCGTGGTTGTTTCCGCCAATTGGTAAAGAGCTAGCTCCCACTTGGGGATACCTTTATTCATTATTATGTATTTCATGTGTTGTACCCGTTTGGGGGCCAGTATTTACAAAGGAGACTCTGCCGAAATTTTCGGAAAAATATGATGTTGCTTTTAAAACGTTTAATGCCATATTTTGTTAAAACCACTTGCTTTAAAACAAGTTTTCCTTCACTCTTTTCTTTAAAAATGGTTTAGATTTTTGGGCTTTTGGCTTACTTGAATTAGGTGGGGTCCTATAAACTTCACATGATTCAAGTGCCAGTCACGTACCATTTCGGGTCGTGACAACCTCATTCCACGAGGCAAGGGCCGAGATCCCTTCACCGGGAGTGATCCCTTGGGAAGAAGTTTGCGTCAGGGTAATAACTTCACTATAGTCGATTGTTTTTGTTTTGCACAGAGGTGTTCAGTTGAGAATATCCTGCACCTCATTCCATGAGGAAAGAGCCGAAATCCCTTCACCAGGAATGACCTCTTTAGCAAAGGTTTTCGCCACTATATATTTGTAAAGCTATCTGATTCCTTCAACGATATAAAGTTCATTAAGTTAAAGATTTTTCGCCAAAAACCATTCGTAGCCCTCCGTCATTTCAGATGGGTAACCCTTAGTATTCATGCTATGTATGTTGGCCTTCGTCAAGACATAGTGTATGGTAGCTATTTGTTACTTTTCTGTTGCATAGATAGATGCGTTAGTTTAGGACAGTCGTACTACTATTTTGGCCTTCGTCAAGGGTATGTACGGGTGGGTCAAATTAACCTGGACAATGACGGGTAGAACTTGACATGTGACTTATGATATGTTGGCCTTCGTTAAGGTTATAAGAGCATGGGGTAGAAATCACATCGGAAGTTTCAAACTTACAGGAAACTTTCCAGGCATGCACATACCTTCTAGAGTGTGATAACTTGAGTGGATTCCATCACGTTATCATGCGATGATAGTTGGATCCCGATTCCCACTGATGAGTTGGTTTACTCCTCGGGTGATTTTAGATGATCCCGACTAATTCTTCCTTTCGGTTTAGAGGAGAATTTGAGGATATAGTGGGAGACATCCTGATTAGATAAAGTGATTAACCATTTTGATCTAGGTTAGAGTGCACGCTAAGTGTTTCTTTTCTCTCTCTCTTTGGCAGCGACCATGTCTTGACCCTAGACTAGAACTTATGAACCAAGTTAACCGAACCTTCTTAATACTCACTGGCTTTTGGATTGTCAAAGTTGCATACTTCATTGCCACTCCTACTTTTACCCTTTGCATTTCTCCGGAACATTCCGTATTACTACAAAGATCCCCTTTTATTGGATATGACCATCGTATAGTTACATATGAACTCGAAGAAACTTGTTTCAGATTCGAGGATGGTTTCCGGTTCTGGAGAAATTGAATAGGACTATTCAGTTGCCTTTTCCTTTTACCTTCTCTCAGGATGTGAGGGCTTCTAGGATTAGGAGAGGGTACACCTATTGCGCTTATTGGATAGTCTTCTTCCAAACCATAGGCAGGTGCCGAAAGGTAGGGAATGAAGAAAACCAATTAGCCTAAGTGTGGTGTACAGAAGGTAATAAGTAAAGACAAATAAAGAGATTATAAAGAGGGAAAGTAAAATGCGACTGCTGTTATTCATGACCAAACCGCGTAGTTCATCTCCACTCCTACTTCACCTTTGCATTTCTTCGGTTCAGGAGAAATTGAATAGGATTATTCTGATTGTCTTTTATCATTACCTTCTCTCAGGTTGCGGGGGCTCCATGGATTAGGAGGGTACACCTATTACGCTTATTAGATAGTCTTCTTCCAAACCATAGGCTGGTGCCGAACGGTAGGGAAGGAAGAAAATCAATTAGCCTAAGTGTAGTGTACAGAAGGTAATGAGTAAAGACAAATAATGGGATTTGGAGAGACGGCAAAGGAAATATACGGCAAAAGTCATGAATTTGGATAATGGAGGAGGCATTACTAGGAATACCCGGCTACCCCTTCGAAACATCTTCATGTTTCAGTTTCACTATGCGTTGTTAATTGAAAACTGATTTCCCAATTAGATCCTTACTCCAGGATATGTATTTACCAGACTTGATTTTCACATCTGTATGGTTTTACAGATGATGAGTGGGAGTAAGTTATTGGGAATTAGGTGATTATATCCTCATTATATTGGAATTCGTTGTAATTTATGATATTTGAGGAAATCGCCTGGGGTTTCGCTTGACGGCAAATATTTGGTTTTGAATATCCGTTGTTATACACCAATTTCAAACTGATATATCTGTACGTTTATTTCATAAAGTGAGATATAACTTTTTGAAATTATGTCCATGACATCTACCTATTTTAGTTGATGGTTAGGTAAGGAGTATTAAAAGCGGTGTAATTCTTCTTAACCATCGATACAATTTTCAACGTACGATGCATAGGGTTTGAGTTATTCAACTCAGGGGACTTATACAAAGTATTGTATGTTGTCCAGTGTCCATTACGACAGAGGGGTTGGTACTCATACTATATTCTGTTTACTTGTAACTTCTCCTGTTTTAGACAAGTGTTTCATACAAATGCAAGGTCCAAGTTTTGAGAAGTTATAGGTACAAGATTAAAGTAGAGAACCAGGTGTTGCAAGTAACAGGATTCTTCAAGGTGATTGAAGATATAGATACTTGTGTTTGGTATTCAGTTGATAGTAATGGTTTTGAGAACTTTCTTCTCTTTCAGGTTACTCATATCTGGATGCAATCCTAGTTGAGTAATGCTGATCGGCCTCCTTCCATTTGGTTGACATGCTCTGGAGACAGCTGCATGATTTGAATCTGGTTCCAATTAAATTAGTGCCTCTGTTTATATATTGTATATAGAATGGTTCATATCTTAACGATGTTAAGGTATATGGAGTTGTCCGGCTTATGATTAAAACCAGACTCTGGACACACTCAAGGCACGTTTCTGTAATAGCAGTTTGTGGGTTATCCCAGGCGATGACGAGGGTTAACTTTCTACCATCTGGAAGATCAATAGTGATATTATTCTTGACTCGCCACAATTTTAGTATAATGGATTTTTTTTCAGAAAACGGTAGTGGGAATATGGTAGAACTGGAAGTGATTCCAGAACCGCAAACGATTTCTGAAAATTTAATAGAACTTAAAGATTAAATCGGTTTTGACATTCCATTAGCCACTCCACAGATATGATGGGTAACCTCAGGCACCCGAGAGGTACTTCGGTATTCTCAAAGACGGTGATAGGGTGGTTCTTGTTTACCCAGACTTTCCATTACTGCTGTTCTAGACTATGAGACCCGGTAGGAGGATGAGTATAGCGTCGTTCTAAACTAGATTTAGAAGTACACGTGTATATGACTCTGCCAGAGGGTTGTTGTAGTCAGTGGGAGCAGCGAAAGTATAGTGGATAAGTAGCTTATGTCTATTTATAAACTAAAGAAGATACAGCGGAGATAAATCATCTATATTTTATATGACAGTCATGGGATTTGACTTCATCAGAATAGGAGATGGATCTATTAAGAAGGTAGTAGGGTGTAATGTCCTGGTATTTCGATGACATACACTTTGTAGGAAATGAAATTCCTATACTATGATCGGTTATACTATGATTGTCACAAAGTTGTTTATCCACATAGGATATGGATATAATATCAGGCATTTCTGGTTACTAGATCTATGGTTTTAGATCTAGATTTAGGTAGTTTCCCAATTTAGGTACTTAGACAGTATTCTAAAGGTGTTTTAGAATGGATAACTCCTGGCATGGTGGTGTACCTGCAGATGATGGAGTCACCCTCTCTAAAGGTGTCTTACAGACTAAAAGGGGAGAGATGTGCATGATTAGCATATCACTTGCTTAGGCAATTGAGTCAATCATGAGATGTCAAGTACCACACCAGATATTGTTTTTGCACTAGTTGCAATAAGTTTATATTAATCCAATCCTGGAGAAACGTTCGGAAGCAGTTTGTGGACATAAGTGGATGTTCTAAGGATATGATAACGGCAGCCTCCTTCAGGAAATAGTTATCATTCCAGGCTTCCAGGTGTAGGGTTGCTAGGCACGCGCACAAGGGTCTACGAGGCATCAACCATGCCCGATTTAAAATTTGGCCGTGCCGAACAACCCGAATACGGAACTTTAAACTAGAGATTAGGCGAAAACTAACATGCTAAACATTTTAACACTAAGTGAGAGGGATTACAACCTTTGTAGATCCGGTCCTTCACTTCATATGCTCTGTGTTGTGGTCCCTTCGCTGCGATCATCGGGATCTGGACTCTCGAGAGGTTCCACGAAGAGAAAGACGCAACCTTTGCTTCCGATCTTCGATACTAAGATGATCTACCTTGAAGTTTCTTTAACACAAGCTAACACTTATGAAATGATGTGAACACCCTCATCTAAATGGCAAGGGAAGATGAGGATGATGAAGTAGGAATTTTTGCTCTCTTTATTTAACTTTTTCTCATATTTATTCATCACCTTTTTAAAAACAAGTAAGCTTTTTCATGAAAGAATTGAAGGAAGAAGATGAACAATCATAGTTATCCTTTTGTGATGAATAGGAAATGAAATAATATGATAGATAATGCAACCATGGTCAAGCTAACTCTTGTAGAGAATTAACTAGGGTTAGGGTTTGGGTTTGGTTAAAGCATGACTCACTTGAAAATATCTTTCACAAAACAAAATGAAAACCTTCTAGAAACATCTAGAAAGTTTAACCCTAATCCAAACCCTAATCATGATTAATCTTTACTAAATATGTTGCATTAGTTATCATATCATGTTACAATATTATATATCACATATATAATATTTATTGTAACCAAATAAAATAATACATTTAATATATATCGCATGTATATCAATGTATTACCCGAGTGAGAAAAAGAATCTTTTAGTGAGCTAATATTAGTTAATGTCATTTAATATATCATATATATTATTATACATTAAATTATCGAATCAACACTTGATACGACAATCCGGCTATATCGCATATAACCGACTAATATTTATCCGTACCGATTCATCGAATCAACACTTGATCCGATGACCCGGCTGATATCAAATATCGCGAGAATATAATACGGTATCACATATCGCATTATCCTCGGTCCCGTACATATCACATATGTGCTCCTACTCCGTTTTGCCTGAGTCAAGAAACCTCTGTGTAGGACTCTAAAGAATCGTCAATACGCCGGCAGTATGTGATGATCATATCAAACACCCACAAGCTGCAAGCGGTCAGCTAAACGTAACAGCTACCCAGGTATTGAGCGCTCAGAAGATCAACAAGCAAGCCTGTAACTTCTCCTGCGAATCCAAATAGTAACACTCCCGTACAGTCCGGTCTCGTCGTCTGATATGTCGCATATCTCGCCTAGGGGTGGTAAACGTCAGACCCCAGTAGCTCGATAAGTCGTGTCGATTTGAGGTCTATAACAGTTCGAGAAACTACTGATAACACTTACCAGTAAATCTCAGCAACCCTGGCCAGGGATTTCCGGTTATAGCCAATCGAACACAGCACAACATCAACTCCCTATACCGGGAGAGACGAATCCCCTCCTATCGCTCATTGCCTCCATGTGATTCGGGACTGTACCCAAAAGCCACCTTTTTGCATGCCCTCTTGGACGTGGTATGATGGAAATCAAAGCACAGTGGGAATCACACAAGACTCTATGACGATCTCGGGTCGACAGACTACTCTGTACCAGTGTCACCGGAGAACTGCCATCTGACGTATGGTATAATACCATCTGGGAGTTCTCGGCGAGTCCGTCCAGTGTACCCAGTCTTCACTGAGCACCCGTACACCATCCTTGATGTCAAACACCGATGGATATGGGATCATCCATCGCCCATCATATGGGTCAAGATGCGTATACGCTAGTCTACACTGGTGTATCGATGCCCTATCTCGATACACCCTCGACTAGGAACAGTTATAGGATGTACTCGTCGACTACCGTGGCCCCACTAGTATGATCTCATCATAGTCCCAGTAATCGAGTACATATCCTAAGGGCTTTATCAACATGTAATATAGAGACAATCATTGTACATGTTAAGATAAAGTACAACCAGATAGCATACTATCATGTCGAGCAAGAAAGTCCTCCCTATATATGTCCTAGCATCCACTACAATATACATCGTATGTACAGTAATGGCCTCTAGGGCATACATATAACTAACAATCTCCCACTTGCACTAGGGCCATCTGTTATGGTATCGCATACCCAACAATTAGCTGCGGTTGAAGTATCTCATACTCAACCATCCCATAAAAGTCTCTACTGGGAAAAAGGCCTTCGTGAGTGGATCCGCGCTGTTGTCCTCTGTGTCTACTCTCCTAGCCTCGATCTCCCTGGAGATCAACCATCTCCATGATCAGGTGATACTGCCTAAGAATTATATCTGGATTTCTGATGGGACGGTAGTTCCTTGGCTAAAGCCATAACTCCATTGTCACACAATGGTAGGAACGAATTTCATCTCATGAACTTATAAATATCCAGACTGCCTCTTTGGTAGCATCCTTGGTAACGATGTATCTTGCCTTTAATCATCTAGTATGTCACGGTATCTAGCTTGGTACTCTTCCAACATACCGTCCCTCCACTGAGGGTGTAGACAATGCCTGCGACTGACATTCAGTCGTTCTTATCACCCTGGAACCTCTCAAGTGATTCTCCCTAGGATCGATTGATACCATCTCACTACAACTAGTGAGTATCCTAACATCCAATTAGATCTATCTCATAGATCCAAAACCCAGGATTTAGGAGGTATCACTTTGATCCTATATGGAGAATCCTTGTGATAAGCGGAGATTGACCGTGCGTAGCATAGGAAACTCCTTCCCTATCAAGAGTATGACATCCACGTACTCTACGAGGATCACCACCATACTCTCTACTACCTTTTCGTATATACAAGGTTCATCTACCATTTTGATGAAGTCAAACTCTTTGACTACCACATCAAAACAGATGTTCCAACTCCGCGATACCTGTTTTATCATATAAAATATCTTGCACACGTTTCCGCTGCTCCCACTGTCTACGAAGCCCTCTGGCTGTGTACTTATAGACGTTATCTTTTCTAAAACATCACTTAGAAAAGCAGTCATGACACCCAACCACCAGATATCGTAGTCATGGTATGTAGCCGTGGTAAGTAGGATCTGGATGGACTTAAGCATAGATCCTTAGAAAAGGTTTCAACATAATCCATACCTGGTCAATGATGCAAACCTTTAACAAGTCTAGCTTTGAAAGTCTCAACTTTTCCATGTACACCAAGTAATCTTCTCAAGATATACTTGCTCCTGATGGGGATTTAACCCTTCAGATAAAGTAACCAAAGTCCATACTTTGTTGGTGTATAAGGATTCCATCTCAGATCGATAAGCATCCAGCCATTCTTACAGAGTCCCACTCCTGATGGCCAGCCCGAAACTAGTTGGGTCATCATCTCATGATGCAATCCTCGCTCCCACTGTCATAGAGAAACCAAAGTATCTCTCAGGTGGGTGAGGAACCCTACTAGATCGGCGGAGAGACTGAGGTTCGTTGGTAACTATTGAATCCTTTGGTTCTACTAAATCATCAGCTGCATTTTGTATAGCTGGAACATTTCCAGTTCTACATAACAGACCTTGCCTCGAGCTTGTCCGGATTTTGCTTTTAGACATAGGCCGGACAACCCCAAATCTTAACAAGCTTAAGATATGGGCTCTTCCCCTTCCATATCACATATGAAGTGGTAGGTAACTGATTTGATTTGAAACTTATTCAATAGGTATGCAGCTTCTCAAGTGCATAACTCCCAAAAGGAAATAGGAAACTTAGTAGTACTGATCATAGAGCACACCATATCTAATAGGGTGAGTTTGCTCCGCCCCGATATACCATCGTGCTATGGTGTATACGGAGGAGTAATGCTGAGAAAGAATCTCATTCTCCTTTAGAATAGTCCAGGAATTCCGTGCTCAAGTATTCTCCTCCTTGATCTCATCAAAGGACATAATACTTATACCCGTATTTGGTTCTCTACTTCTAACTTATATTCTGTGACTATCTCAAAAGGTTCGGACTTGTGTTTCAACTGGAACACATGTCTGAATCTTGAGAGATTATCAGAGAACGTAATGAAGTAAAAAGAACCAGTCTTGGCATGTGTAGACAGGGGATCTTCATACATCAGCATGTATCAATCCCAAGAGTTCACTAACTCTTTCTTTGTTTCCAATAAACAGAGATGTGGTCATCTTATCTTTGTGACATGACCGGCATGTTTCACAAGATGTAAATTCAAACTAATTTAAATATGCATCTATATGTAACTTCAGCCAGTCTGGTCGCATTGATATGACCTAGTCTACAATACCTCAAGTAGGATTCGTTCATTTCTGAACTCTTCCTCTTGTATGTGTTTTATATACTAAGAACTGTAGTTTGATTTAGAACGTCAATGCTTTTAGATAACGTGCCTGAACTGATCAACTCTTGATATAGGAAATGTTCAAAACATTATCCAACAATACAAAATTATATCCTTTCTTTACTAATAAAGAGACTGATATGATTTTGTATATCAGGTTCGGTATCTAATAACATTTGTTCAGAATCAATGTATTCTAGTAATACAGGGTGACAGTGACCAACAGACTTGGCTGCAACACTTGCACCGTTTTCTGTCTCATGAAACTTATCACCCGTTCTCAGTTCTTTACCTATCTGTAGCCCATGTAACAAATTACATATACGGGATCCTGATCCGGTATCACATACCCAGGACGCAAAGGATACTGAGAAACAGTTCTGTGTAATGAACACACCCGAAGATGATGCATCAACATGCACTTTCTTCGTTTGGGCGGCACGGGAAAACTGGTATTCCCTAATTTCCTGCTCTGTCCTATAACAATTATAAGTTGGAGCGGGACCAACGTTCCCCAGCTCAGTATAACAAGCGGGTTCGGTCAATATATCCGTTTTATTATCTTGATTAAGGTGTGATATGTTCGCTATCTGGAGAGAGAGAGAAGAAAACACTCAGCGTATGCTCTTGCAAGATTAGATTGGTTATCTAATATATCTAATCAGGATGTCTCCCACTGTTTTAGTCAAATCTTCCTTCAAACCCTAAAAGGAAAGACTAGCCGGGATTAATTACACGCTGCAAGTTCGCCAATCTTTCAGCCAGGCTAGTGTCGGTACTTTGAGGGAGGTCCCTCGTGCTTTCACACGAACCTAATTAAAGTAAACCTCGTTTTCCCAGAGGCGTAACCCCGTTAACACCTTTCTAGACACCTACTTGATCGGCTAATTATAATGTGTAAAACTCTCCCAGGAGTAACTCTTACTCGCAGCGGGTATCGGGATCCAACTATCCTATAGAAGGTATGCAATCTCATTGCAAATTTCAACTCTTGAAATTCCCAATAATATTTTACCCCAAGCGTCCTATGACCTTGACAGAGGTCAACAAACCATAGGCTGCTAGTCAAGTTCAACCCGTCATTTCCTGATTGAAGTAAACCCACCCGCACGACCCTTGACAGAGGTCAACAAGGTCGTACGACTACCCTAAATCAATCACATCATATGCTTATACAGATAAGCACTAATCAGCTACCGCACACTACGCCTTGACAGAGGTCAACAAACGCAGCACGAATACTAACCAGTACTTATCTGAAATGACGGAGGGCTACGACGGGTTTTTCAGAAAACCCTTTGCGTAATGAACTTGATATCGTTGTAGAATCGAGTGATTTTAAATGGAGTGTTTTTGAGGCTTTTCTAGTTTTGCTAAAGGGGTCACTCCCGGTGAAGGGATCGTCGGCCCTTTCCTCATCGAATAAGGTGCAGGATATATCATATATATCACTGTGCAAAGCAAGAACTATAGAAGCAGTCAAAAGACAGACCGAGTTTGTAGCATCTGCCAGTTATTGCTAAAGGAGTCACTCCCGGTGAAGTGATCTCGGTCCTTTCCTTATCGAATAAGGTGCTGGATGTTCTACAAGGAACACCGCTATGCAAAACAAGAACTGCAGCTACCAGTTTTTATAAACAAATTTCTACAACATCTTAGGTTTATTTTATTTCATTAATCTCATTAATGAAGTCCCATTTTATTATGCTTCACAAGCATCTCTTTTGAAACGAAATCTGCAATATAACATATATCTCATATATATAAAATATAAACATTCGCCTCAGGCAGTAATATGATCTCATCACAGAACATTGCAGCAGAAGAACATATATTAAATATTTGATATACTAGGACGTCCGTGTTTTCAATACGAGCCTGTATAAAACACGGATTCTACGGTCGCGATGAATAGCCAAACCCACATCCCTAGACCCCTACAAGAGCGGCAAGCAACCCTGCCAATTCTAGGGTTAAAAGACCCGGTCTCGACTCGTCGAGATGGTCTCCCACTGGACCCTAGAACCCGGTTACTTGTGCTCCCCTCCTTGGGTCTACCTAATGCGGAAAAATAAATAATATACAACGGTGACATCTTCCGCTACCTGGAAGTGCCCCAATAAAAGAATATTACATACAAATGAATTTTACATGAATGAAAAAGAAAAACTCTCATCTCACATAAAACCCCCGGCTATTCAAAACGCGACGATCCAATATAACATATCACAGCAACACATAATAACTCATATCATCAACGTAAGCAAGTATGCGTATCCCGATTGTCGTTGATGTATAGCAACGAAGCCGGCGATACACCACATACTACGCTTACGGTCACAGAAAAGAAAGTGTAAAACTACAACAGTTGGAATCCGCAACCTCTTTAGACATCGCATGCCTAACCAAATGAATTCCTTAGACATCGCATGCCTAACAATTATAAACCCCGCATTTTAGTCTCATTATCGAAAGCTCTTTTCAATATCAAGTCGGGCAATTCAACAAGATTCCCGACGTCCTGATCGAATGCTCGTCGCAAACTTTAGTAAACGGCCGCACCCCCGATACCGTCGACGAAGTGCACCAAGGCGGAACACCGCTACCGGGAGCACCCGAACGGATGCTTTCGGTGACGGGGTTCTCCTACAGTCACTTGGTCGGGGCTATGGAGTGAGGATGTCTATTAAGTTTACCCGGCGAGTATCCGCGTACGCTACGTGATTGCGACGGACTTTTGATCACATCAAAATTCCGTGGAAACCGATCAACTGAGACTAAACTACTATGTTTATAATATTCAAATCAGTTATCTCATAACTACCTGTGGATTCCAAATATTGTATCACATTCCAGATAAATAGAAAAAGTTAAACTTTCCGATCGAATCATCAAGCACCCAAGATTTCCCCAATTTATCTCAACACTTGAAATCAGTTTAAAAACGTCCATCACATGCCACAGTACCAATGGTCAAGCCGTAGAAGGGTCAAGCCAACGCCTCACATGTGGCACGCCGTACTGCCCCAAACCCTAAGGTTCAAAGGGCAGTTCAAGACGGTCACATAATCGAGTTAAGGTTTGTTGTCTTCTAGAGGGTCCACTGAGTTACTTGCATGACTTAGAACATTCTTAAACACGAGAAAAAATCCAACTTTTGAAAAATTTTCCGACAGGGGAAAAAGTGAGTTATTGATATCCGTTCGAACTTTTTAACAGTTTCTAAAATTTATCCGGACAAACTAAACAAAATTATAAAAACCGATTGAATCTTTAAGTCCCCAATACAACCCAGATAATTCAACAGTTGAAAAGATATTAAAAATTCCCAGAGAATTCAGCACCAGAAAATAGGAATTACTGCGCAAATTTTAATGCAACAGGAGACCGTACGACCGCGGAACCGCCGCACATGCCTGGCTCTTGCCGCGGTTCCGCGGTGGTTTAATCGAATTAGGCCCCCGTATTTCACAGTAATTCATATTAGACCCTGCTTAATTTTCTGCATATTTTTAATATGGAAAAATCACAGTTTTGAAAAAATTTCCAGAAAGTGGGTTTTATCGGGTTTTCCGGGTTCGATCGGACTTTAAACTTCGTCTAGACTTCGCCTAAAGCTCTAGCTTGGATCTGATACCACTGTAGGGTTGCTAGACACGCGCACAAGGGTTTACGAGACATCAACCATGCCCGATTTAAAATTTAGCCGTGCCGAACAATCCGAATACGGAACTTTAAACTAGAGATTAGGCGAAAACTAACATGCTAAACATTTTAACACTAAGTGAGAGGGATTACAACCTTTGTAGATCCGGACCTTCACTTCATATGCTCCGTGTTGTGGTCCCTTCGCTGCGATCATCGGGATCCGGACTCTCGAGAGGTTCCACGAAGAGAAAGACGCAACCTTTGCTTCCGATCTTCGATACTAAGATGATCTACCTTGAAGTTTCTTTAACACAAGCTAACACTCATGAAATGATGTGAACACCCTCATCTAAATGGCAAGGGAAGATGAGGATGATGAAGTAGGAATTTTTGCTCTCTTTATTTATCTTTTTCTCATATTTATTCATCACCTTTTTAAAAACAAGTAAGCTTTTTCATGAAAGAATTGAAGGAAGAAGATGAACAATCATAGTTATCCTTTTGTGATGAATAGGAAATGAAATAATATGATAGATAATGCAACCATGGTCAAGCTAACTCTTGTAGAGAATTAACTAGGGTTAGGGTTTGGGTTTAGTTAAAGCATGACTCACTTGAAAATATCTTTCACAAAACAAAATGAAAACCTTCTAGAAACATCTAGAAAGTTTAACCCTAATCCAAACCCTAATCATGATTAATCTTTACTAAACATATTGCATTAGTTATCATATCATGTTACAATATTATATATCACATATATAATATTTATTGTAACCAAATAAAATAATACATTTAACATATATCGCATATATATCAATTTATTACCCGAGTGAGAAAAAGAATCTTTTAGTGAGCTAATATTAGTTAATGTCATTTAATATACCATATATATTATTATACATTAAATTATCGAATCAATACTTGATACGACAATCCGGCTATATCGCATATAACCGACTAATATTTATCCGTACCGATTCATCGAATCAACACTTGATCCGATGACCCGGCTGATATCAAATATCGCGAGAATATAATACGGTATCACATATCGCATTATCCTCGGTCCCGCACATATCACATATGTACTCCTACTCCGTTTTGCCTGAGTCAAGAAACCTCTGTGTTGGACTCTAAAGAATCGTCAATACGCCGGCAGTAGGTGATGATCATATCAAACACCCACAAGCTGCAAGCGGTCTGCTAAACGTAACAGCTACCCAGGTATTGAGCGCTCAGAAGATCAACAAGCAAGCCTGTAACTTCTCCTGCGATTCCAAACAGTAACACTCCCGTACAGTCCGGTCTCGTCGTCTGATATGTCGCATATCTCGCCTAGGGGTGGTAAACGTCAGACCCCAGTAGCTCGATAAGTCGTGTCGATTTGAGGTCTATAACAGTTTGAGAAACTACTGATAACACTTACCAGTAAATCTCAGCAACCCTGGCCAGGGATTTCCGGTTATAGCCAATCGAACACAGCACAACATCAACTCCCTATACCGGGAGAGACGAATCCCCTCCTATCGCTCATTGCCTCCATGTGATTCGGGACTGTACCCAAAAGCCACCTTTTTGCACGCCCTCTTGGACGTGGTATGATGGAAATCAAAGCACAGTGGGAATCACACAAGACTCTATGACGATCTCGGGTCGACAGACTACTCTGTACCAGTGTCACCGGAGAACTGCCATCTGACGTATGGTATAATACCATCTCGGAGTTCTCGGCGAGTCCGTCCAGTGTACCCAGTCTTCACTGAGCACCCGTATACCATCCTTGATGTCAAACACCGATGGATATGGGATCATCCATCGCCCATCATATGGGTCAAGATGCGTATACGCTAGTCTACACTGGTGTATCGATGCCCTATCTCGATACACCCTCGACTAGGAACAGTTATAGGATGTACTCGTCGACTACCGTGGCCCCACTAGTATGATCTCATCATAGTCCCAGTAGTCGAGTACATATCCTAAGGGCTTTATCAACATGTAATATAGAGACAATCATTGTACATGTTAAGAAAAAGTACAACCAGATAGCATACTATCATGTCGAGCAAGAAAGTCCTCCCTGTATATGTCCTAGCATCCACTACAATATACATCGTATGTACAGTAATGGCCTCTAGGGCATACATATAACTAACACCAGGTGACCTGGATGCCAGAGTGACTGTCCAAGTTATAGTTTTCCCTCACATGAGGGGCAGTAGTTTGGACAGGTGGTCCAAGCGGATACTGAGGGAGGCATGGCGCAGAATACTGATTAAATTCAGTGGACGATACAGTCTAAGAAATTTGCTGGATTTGGAGTTCATTTGTGAACTGGGTCCCATCAGATATTCAGACATATTCTAAGACAGGTATTACTCATTTCGGGAGATGGCTATCTCTGCGAGCTTGAGAAAAAGTGAGATATAGAAAGAAACATTTGAGCGGATCCACTCACTGAGGCCATTTCTCGAACGCAATAGTTTCACAAACAAGTTTTGTGAGACTGATTAGTAGAGAAGTTAGGTGTTCGGTATCACACGGGCAGTGAGTATGCGACACCGCAATAATTAGCCTTAAGCGCAAGTGGTAGATTGTTGGCTGTAGTGCCCTCAAGTCAATTATTGGATCGCAGGCACACGATTGCGATGATTGGAGGAGAACCTATACCGGTAGAATAGTCTTACTCGAGATGATAGTATGCTATCTGGTTCGTCTTTATCATCATGTACTTGCTTTAGGTGGCTTTACATATCACTATTACATGTTGATAGAGCCCATATGATTCTTGCTTAACTGCCATCAGTATGATGGCGATCATATATGTGGGAGCTGGGGTCTATAAGCACATCCTTAAAAGTCCCTGGTCGTGAGAGTTTCGAGATTGGGCATGGATACTCCAGAGTAGACTAGTGTATACCGATCGAGACCCCGACGAGGGGCGATGGTCGGTCTCACAAGCCATTGGTGTCTGTTGGTTCACCTAAGATGTATACAGGTGCTAATTAGGTTATGAGTACACCGGAAGGACTCACCGGGAACATACTAGTTGGTATTGTACCTATTGTCAGATAGCAGTTCCCTGGTGACATGTGTACAGGTTAGTCTATCGACCTGAGATCGTCATTTGACTCGTGTGAGTTCCCACTGTGCTTTGATTACTACCCTACCACGGCTCAAAGTAGTCGTGCAAACAGGTTTTAGTTGGGTACAGTCCCGAGGCACATGGAGGCGGTGAGCAGATTGTCAGGGGATTCGTCTCTCCATGTATTGTGGGTTGATGTTGCGTTGTGCATGGATGGCCATCACCAGAAATCCTCGGCCGGGATAGACAAGAATTACGGATCTAGGATCGTTAGTTTCTTTGATGGTGATAGGGCTTCATACCGACACTAAATGTCAAGTTATTAGGGGTCTGACTTTATCCACCCCCTAGGCTCGATATGCAATACTCATAGACGAACGGACTGGACTTTACGGATATTATCACTGTCAGGCTCAGTAAGGGTTTTCAGGATGAGTTTGCTCATCGGCCTCCCTTTCGCTCAATACCTGGGTAGCCGTTACGTACAGCTAGTGCCACTGACGTGCTTGTGGTTAAACCCACTGCCAGCGTATTGAAGAGTCTTTAGAGTCCCACACAGAGGGTTTCCCTGGTTTGGGCGAAACGTTGTAGAGGCCGTATGGTTTTTATAGCAGGGTTCGATCATATACGTGCACTTATGCACGGATCATGATCGGACGGATAATACTAGTAGGCTTTGGTTTAAGACGGATCCTAGTATTATATTGTTGGATTATTTTCGTCTCGTTGTATTCATATTCAGTCAGATATGTATATACGGATGAGGGGTATTCTTGTAATTCTATTACAAGTTTACTTTAGAGTTTGCCATTTTTATTTGTGGATTAAACATTGAGTTTTAAATGTTTAATATTGTGGAAAGTGTGACACATTGTTGTGAGTCATGGTGTGAGTCATGAGTGTGCATTTATTCATGGTGCATGCACTTGGTGACTCATATGGTGAGTCATGGTGTGTGTTGTGAGATATTTTTTGGTAGATGGCAGATATTTTGAGTAGATGTTTTTCTTTAGTTGCTAAAACAAAAAAAATACCTCACAACACAACTCAAGAAAATGGCAGAGACTTTTTCTTCACTTTCCAAAAACAATGCTTCACACTTTCTCATCTATGGCAACTTCTTTAACCTCCACCCAAACCTTCTCATGAGTTGAGAATCCTTGGGTGTTTTGAGACAAAGTGATCACACACACTCTCTACTTCATCTTGGCTATCTAGGCTAGCAAACTAGATACCCGAGTTGCTTCGGTTTTGAAGCGGGAGCCCATATTACTAACCCTTGACGTGGATCTTCTTCGATGTGGGGAGACCAGAGATCAAACTTGATCGAGGAAGCCGCGAAGAGCTTGGGACAGAGGTTGAAGACCGAAGGACACGGATCGATCGGTATAACTTCTTGATTGATCTTCTTCTTTGTGTGTTGGTTTAGAAAATGAATAGAAATCACAATCAAAGAATTATTTTGACCGCAATCAATAACGGTGTCGAATTGTAGCGCGTTAGTAAGTACGGATCGTCCACAGGGATTGTTTGATTTGTTCGTATTTGTTTTATTTGAATTTAAAATTAATGAGAAAAGAAAAGAAAACAATTCAAGATTTATATCAATGAGTTTCAAGAATTGTCTAGATCTAATCAAAAAATCAAGAAAGCATTAAAAAATCAAGAACAAGAATTGATAGAATTCCAGTTGATTAAAGTTTCAATAATTGAAATGTAGCTCGTAGGAGTCGATTAAATCTATAGACGTGAAGAAGACTAATGATTACGATTTCTTATCCATTAACGAATTGATACTAGATCGATGACGATTTATTGGGGTTTAAGGATCTTGCGAGTTTCCTTATCTCATCCTTTGTCCTTTCAATGAATCTCATTCACAAACTAGCTTTTAGTAAATCAAACGATCGATTGTTGATCTCTAGTTCCGAGCGAAAATAATCAAGAACGCATTTCGCGTCGAAACTAGATCATCGATCATTTGATTTTCAAGAATTTACAAACGTTATAGGACTTAAGAAATGTTTCAAGATTCGTCAACTTCATCATCTATTGATTCTTTCGACTCTTCTACGAGCAGAGTTTTACTCAAGCATCATCACAAAGAACACATTCAAAAATCTAGATTGAATCATAATGCTTGAATTGACAAGATAAGCAAGATAAAAGAATTTCACCTTTATTTATTCAACAATTTGTTACACTTGCTCAAAGAACTACAAGAATTTGAGAAGGGAACAAGATCATCGAATCTAGCGTTGCATCGGCTCCTTAAGTCGCGGATCGGCTTTGATCACTTGCTCCGATGAAGTCCGGCGTCGCTTCTAAAGGCTTTGAAGGATTCTTGCTTTGATTGAACTCAAAGATCTTGAACATTTGGCTTCTTGATTGGATTAGGGTTAGGGTTTTGAGGCACAAATTGTGTCACTCAATTTGTGGGGAGAATTGAAGATTAACCCTTAACCTTAGATCTAGGCTCCCTTTTATAAGCTTTCATAACCCTAGATCTTGGATTCAAAATTTGAATTTCCCTCCAAAATTTTGTTAGCTAGAGAGGCTTCTAGAAGAAGTTAGTTAGAGGGAGGCTTCTAGAACTAGGTTGTTAGAAGGTTGATTAGCTTAATCATGATTAGCTTGATTAATGATCCTTGCTGATCTGGAAGAAGCTTCTGGAGTTTTCCTGAATTTGCAGTGGCTTGATGAGGTGTAGGATATGAGATAAGCATTCTGCAGTAAAGATCAGATGATGACGTGGCAATATGGCCGCGGATCCGCGGCACGTGCCTGCTCAGACCGCGGATCCGCGGTCATGTGAGGGCCTCAGTGTGCACACTTTCTTGTAGTGCTTTCTGATATCTTCCTGGTATTTTTATGATATATTGAATCTTACAATTTCTTCTAGATTACTACCAGATCTCAAGTCCTTGAGTTGGCGTATTTTTAACAGCACTGTTTCACAAATTTGGCTTTTCTCCTGGAATTTCCTGCCAGACTTCGTAACAAGTGTTGCGCTACACAAGAATGATGCACTGCCATAATAAACAATTAGTTTCCCTAAAAATGTCGGTTTTAGAGTATAACACATGTAATCTGGTATTTTATGGGTGTTTTTCTAATATGTGCTAATATGCAAACCGAACATCTCTAGATGAATGCAAAAGGTAGGGAAATTGACGTATTAAAAATACATTATTTTCGACTGATCAAATTCACCCAAACTTATTTTCGGTCGTCTCGAGCGAACTGTTTTATTTAAAAAGAGAAGAAGAAAATAAAGAAAGAGAAAAACTAACTAGCACATTTTCGTAGGCAACACGATTGCACTGAGCACGTGCAACAAGCCTTTAAACCTCTAGGTATCCCTAGTAGGAGGAGTGTTGTCTCCTGAGGGTTTTTAGCGGATTGCACCCACAAAATCCAATAATAAAAGGAAGACCGTGAATATTACATATAAAGACAAGAATTGTAAAAGAAAAGCTTTGAAAATTAGGGTTTCCAACTAAGCTAGCTTTTCGGTTGTCATGAGCCCTATCTTAATAGTCATGAAAAGTTGTCAGAAATCACGTTCTCTCTCAATAAAACATCGTCTTATTCTTCATTCCTATCTTTCTTCCAAACATCGATCATATAACCCTACGTGTGTGTATAGGCATCCCTATACCCGGAGAATTCAATTCAAGCTATCATCCTCTTGCCCATCAGCCTCAGTACTTTTTAATTAATGAATATTTAGATGAGATTGCTCACACACTTTCATGCGACCGTTAATACTTCTCGAGGTACTAACCGACCGATTACTCATGTGCTTGCTTATTTGGTGTATTTTTCTCATCTTGCACCACCTAAGGCTTAGCATTGACTCCCAAACCAGTTGGTCTAAGGCACTAGGTGATGAAGCACCCTCGCTATATTTTTTTATTGCTGCCTTGGCGATAACAAAACCAGTGTCCATTTTTCTTTTCACCATTTTTCTTTTTATTTCCTTCATACTTTGGCTTTTAGACAAGAGCATTTCAAGGTATCCTCTGCTATCCCGAGATTCAAGACGTGTGTAGTGCGAATAGTAGGGTATCAACATTCAAAATGTTTGACTTCCAGAATAGAAACTATTTTTCATATTTATTTTTATTCTCAGATTAGTGACTTCCTTCATCTTACTAACCCTTGGGACAGCGACTCATAACTACTTATTACTAGTTCGTATTAGAAAACCTCTAATTTTCTAGGTTTTCTTAAATTCTTCTAATCTTTTGGATGTAATTTTTCACTATCCAATCTTTTATTATCTTATTTATGTAAAAAAAAAAAAAAAATTTTTTTTGAAATTTTTTTAAATTTTTATAGTTTTTTTAAAGAAATGTTTTGTGCTTATGCAATGTATGATATGCAAATGATGCGTAAATAAGCACAAACCTCCCCCAAACTTGTTTTCAACAGTGTCCTCACTGTTGCCATCTGCTAAATCTCGAAAACCTGTAAGCTTGGGAGGAATTTATTAGTGGGGGCAAAATATATAAGTGAAGATCTTCCCCCAAACTTATTCTTTTCACTCACCTCCATTCAAAAGATGATGCAGTAATATACAGGACATAGAGGTAAGACGGAGGAATTTTAATCCAAATAAAATGGCTCCTATAAGAATAGAAGCTCCTCCGTGGTCAGTGGAAAAATACGGCTTTAGCCTATGTCCATTCACTTTAAAAAATGTGCCGTTTTTAACATTTTCTACCTCTACTGCCCCGTGCGGGTATACAGACCGCACAATAAAAGGTCCCTTCCACCGAGATCGTAGCTTACCCGCGTGAAGGTGTAGTCGTGAATCATAAAGAAGGACTTGTTGACCAGCTGTAAATGTTTTCCTCAAAATGTTTTTATCGTGAAATACCTTACTCCTATTCTTTACAATTACAGCGTTATCATAAGCTTCATCACGGAGTTCGCTTAGCTCATTTAATTGCAGCTTCCGAAAGTTGCAGGCTTGATTCAAGTCAAAGTTGATTTCTTTAATAGCCCACAATGCTTTATACTCAATCTCGACTGGTAAGTGACAAGCCTTCCCAAACACTAACATATATTGAGACATCCCTAGATCGGTCTTATATGCAGTTCGGAATGCCCAAAGAGCATCCTTCAGTTTGGTCGACCAATCTTTTCTATTCTTAGCAACGGTCTTCTCCAGGATTTGTTTGATCTGTCTATTTGAAATCTCAGCCTGCCCGCTCGTTTGGGGATGATAGGGTGTAGAAAGTCTGTGGTTGATTGCGTATTTCCGCTTCAGAGTCTCGAAAGACCTGTTGCAGAAATGTGTCCCGTTATCGCTAATGATAGCGCGTGGGTGTCCAAATCGCGAAATGATATTTTCTTTTAAGATCTTAATGAAAACCTTTTTGTCATTAGTGCGACATGGAATGGCTTCAACCCACTTTGAGACGTAATCAACCGCAAGCAGTATGTACAAATTCCCAAAGGAGTTGGGAAAGGGACCCATAAAGTCAATGCCCCAAACGTCGAATATTTCAACCACTAAGATAGGTTGCTGTGGCATCTCATTTCTCCGGGAAATCATACCCGTGTGTTGACACTGTGTATAGGTTTTGCAATGATCAAATGCGTCTTTGAACAAAGTCGGCCAATAAAAACCGCATTGCAAAACCTTCTCCGCTGTCTTTTTAGGACCGAAGTGACCCCCACATGCCTGATCATGACTAAAAGATAAAACACTCTTGAACTCCTCATTCGGGACACACCAGCGAATGATCTGGTCAGGACAATACTTAAACAGATATGGTTCATCCCAGTAAAAGTGTTTTACTTGGGATAGAAAACGATGTTTGTCCTGTTTTGACCAATCACTGGGTATCAGTCCCGTGGCAAGATAGTTCACAATATCCCTGAACCAAGGTTCCTTGGATACGTTCAAGAGGTGTTCGTCTGGGAAAGAATCATTGATCGGCAAGGTCACATGGGAAGAAGAGATGCATGAAAGATGGTCGGCTACAATGTTTTCACATCCTTTCTTATCTTTGATAACAAGATCAAATTCTTGCAATAGAAGGATCCAACGTATTAGCCTACCTTTAGCATCTTTCTTCGCCAAAAGATGTTTTAAGGCGGAGTGGTCAGTGTACACAACTATTGGTAAGCCAATCAAGTAAGGCCTGAATTTTTCTAATGCAAATACAACCTCCAAAAGTTCTTTTTTGGTAGTTGTATAGTTAATTTGAGCATCATTCAGGGTCTTACTTGCGTAATAGATTACGTGTGGCATCTTTTCAATGTGATGTCCTAAGACTGCACCAACTGCAAAATCTGATGCATCACACATAAGCTCAAAAGGGTGGTCCCAATCTGGAGATGATAGAATGGGGGATGTAGTGAGGTAGTGTTTGAGTGAGTCGAATGCTGCCTCACAATCCGAGTCAAAGTGGAAGGTCGTATCCTTGGCTAAGAGAAGAGTTAAAGGTCTAGCAATTTTGCTAAAATCCTTAATGAATCTCCTGTAAAAGCCCGCATGGCCAAGAAATGATCGGATATCCTTGACGCTTTTGGGATGAGGAAGGTTTTGAATTACATCTATCTTAGCTCTGTCAACCTCAATGCCTTTTCGTGAAATAACATGTCCAAGCATAATTCTCTCTTGGACCATGAAATGGCATTTTTTCCAATTCAAGCTTAAGCTCTTCTCTTTGCAACGAGTAAGAACCGCGTCAAGATTCGATAGGAAGTCAGAAAAAGAGTCTCCAAAAATCGAGAAATCGTCCATAAAAATCTCCAAAAAATTCTCGACCATGTCAGAGAATATCCCCATCATACACCGCTGAAAGGTAGCGGGAGCATTGCATAACCCAAAGGGCATGCGTCTATAAGCAAAGGTACCAAAAGGACAAGTAAAAGTGGTTTTATCTTGATCCTTTTTGGCTATGGGGACCTGATTATTGCCAGAGTATCCGTCCATAAAGCAATAATACTCATGTCCAGCTAAGCGTTCCAGCATCTGATCAATGAAAGGTAGAGGAAAGTGGTCTTTCCTCGTAGCGGCATTGAGTTTTATGTAATCAATACATACACGCCACCCAGTTTGGGCGCGTGTCTGAATCAACTCATTTGCCTCATTGGTAATAACAGTGATGCCAGATTTCTTAGGGACGACATGAATTGGACTCACCCATTGGCTATCGGAGATTGGGTATATAATACCATTATCAAGGCATTTGACGATCTCTTTCATCACCGCTTCCTTCATGACGGGGTTCAACCGTCTCTGTGGTTCTCGGATTGGTCTGGCATCATCCATCACATGTATATGATGTTCTACAATCAAGGGACTAATCCCTTTGATGTCCTCCATGGTCCAACCAAACGCCTCCCTATTAGATCTCAATACCGTCAAAAATGCATTCTCTTGCTCTGATGCTAGAGAAGCGGATATGATAACCGGTAAAGACTCATTCTCACCTAAATATGCATATTTAAGATGAGAAGGTAAAATTTTGAGATCTAATGCTGGCGGAGAAATAATAGAAGGTGGGATCATCGAGTGATTTTCGGAGTCACAAAGAAGCTCATACCCTGTGAAAGATACAGACTCGGGTGATGATAAGTCAGGAGTGTCGGACTCAAGAGTGGAATTGGTGTCCTCACTAAGATCATGTGCAAGATCAAACAGTGATGTGGTAGTGTCGTCGAGATCTGTAAAGCAAAGTCCATAAACTCCGCAACTTTCGGGAGAAATCTCGTGGACAGAGCACACATCAAGAATATGAGCAGAGGGTTCTGATGGCCGACTTCCAACTTTGTAGATGTTTAGTTCAATGGTCATATTTCCAAATGATAAGTTCATTGAACCATTTCTACAGTTAATGACAGCATTGGAAGTGGCAAAGAATGGTCGACCCAAAATCACCGGAATTTTACTCCGTGGGTTTGCTACAGGTTATGTATCGAGAACAATGAAGTCCACATGGAATAAAAATTCCCCGACTTTTATCAACTCATCCTCTAGTTCACCCCTAGGTTTGGTGATTGAACGATCTGCCATTTGGAGAGTGCAGTGAGCTGGTTTCAACTCTCCAATCCCTAGCTGCTCGTAAACAGAGTATGGAAGTAAGTTAACACTTGCGCCAAGGTCTAAAAGAGCACGGTTGATGTTTTTACCCCCAATGGAAATCGATATCGTAGGACATCCTGGGTCCTTACGTTTCTTTGGTAGCTGTGGGATAAAAGCAGTGCTAATATTATTAGACATAAAGACCTTCTTTGGCACTTGAGTCTTCCTCTTCCTAGTGCACAATTCTTTAAGAATTTTCGCATAAGCGGGGACTTGTTGAATAGCATCTAGGAGAGGGATGTTGATGTTAACCTGTTTGAACATTTCCATAATTTTCTCCATATGTGGACTCGATTTGTTACCCCTTAACCGATTCGGGTAAGGTGCTTTAGCAATAAGCGCTGGGTCCATCATAGGAGAAGGAAGTGAGGGTAGACGTGATCCCAAAAAAGGAGTGGGGATCGTCTGTGGAGAACTAGAAGAGGTTTGCTGAGGTGTCGAGCCTAGAGGGAAATGGAGAATAGGCTCGTGAGAAGGCGGTGGGGTAGAAGAACAAGGATTAGAAGTAGAAGTGTGTGTGTGAGGAAAGGTCTCAGCCGGGGTGTTATTGATAGGATTTTCAATACCATCAATTTCTTCCCCAACATGGTTATTCAGCACTCTTCCTGATCTCAACGTTGTGATGGCATTTACATTGTAATGCCCAGGATTCGGTAGGGGTTGAGACGGAAGTTTCCCTTTTTCTCTCGCACTCATTTCGGCTTTAAGCCGTGCAATTTCTGCTTCCATCGTTCTGATACTCTCAGCTTGGGACGCTGAGTTTTTCTTTATCTCACTGACGGAAGACCTAACCTCAGCCGACACTTCCATGAATTTTGACAAGAGTGATTTCATGGTTTGAGTGAATTGAGAGAACTCGTCAGAATAGATCAACTGCATAGGATTAGACGGTGCAGGAGTGTTGACCTGGTTTTGAAAATTTTGTGACTGGTAAGGGTGCTGAGTGAGTTGAAGTGGTTGCTGTTGTTGTGGAAGAGCCCTTTGGAAATTATTTTGGCTTGGAACCGTATTTTGATGTTGTTGTTGTTGTTGGTTCCAAGCAAAATTAGGGTGATTCCTCCAACCCTGATTATACGTAGAAGAATATGGATCGTTTCTATGTCTTTGAAATGCGGCATTGGTATGCTCTTGACCTTGAAACGGAGAATTCAATGGACATTCTTCCGTCAAATGAGAAGGATCAGAACAGCATCCACATACATTTTTGGGGAGCGACATCGGATTTAGGGAGGCTGCTAAAATTTTGTGTTCCATAGCTTCGAGCTTCTTTTGCATTGCTGCCATTTCAGCTCGAACACCTATAGACACATCAATTTGGTGTACGCCACCCCTAGATGATGACATGTTTCCACTCTCCCACTGTAAGGATTTTTCAGCGAACTCTTCTAAAAATTTCCAAGCTTCCCCATCATTCTTGGTCATAAAATTGCCTTGACACATAGCTTCAAGGTTCTGCTTAGTATTTGGGTGAATGCCCTCATAAATGATTCGGCACAGATCCCATCTCGGGATGCCGTGATGAGGACATTGAACCAAAAGATCCTTAAAGCGTTCAAAGCACTTCGAGAATGGTTCATTCGGAATCTGGGTGAATTGATTAAGTTCGCTATGGACTCGAGCTGTCTTTTGCATAGGGTAAAATTTCTTAAGGAATGCCGCAACGAATTCTTCCCAATTCGTAATGGAATGTGCGGTAGTGTTATATAGCCACTTCTCGGCTATATCGCACAAAGTAAATGGAAGAAGACGTAGACGCATAGCATCCATTGAAAGTTATGACGTACCATCATTGCGCATA
Source organism: Agapanthus africanus (assembly GCA_030015575.1). Taxonomy (NCBI): domain Eukaryota; kingdom Viridiplantae; phylum Streptophyta; class Magnoliopsida; order Asparagales; family Amaryllidaceae; genus Agapanthus; species Agapanthus africanus. The sequence goes on along the minus strand of CM057351.1, from coordinate 260,446,251 downwards.
CATTTTCAAATTTCGTGATAAACACGTATGCGTCCTCAGACTCGAGACCGTGGAATTTGGGTAGAAGATTGATGTATTGGGGTTTAATCTCAAAATTATCCCCGTTGGCTGGTGGTGTGGATAAGAAGGTCGAAAGAGGACCTCGCATAGGATAGCACCTTTCTTGAACAGAGATGCGGGGTGGATTCTGCGCACCAATGGACGGTGGCAGATTAGTGGTAAAGAAATTCGATGGAGACGGTTCCATCGATGTGGGTGTGGTGGTGGGTAAAGAAGAAGTAAATGTAGAAATACCGACTGCGGAGTCAATCGGGGGAACGCGGACTAAACGGGCACTAGAATCTCGTGTCCAGCCGAACATGCACTAAAGGGTTTAGTACAAGTGGCAGCGTTAAGATAATTAGGGGAAATGAATGAATGTGGTGTTTGTTTTGAAAAATGATACGGATTCTTGAAAAAAATGATGCGATCACAACAAATGCAACAAGCAAAAACCCTAAAATCTAGTAGTCACCTAGGTCAAAGCTCTATACCGCTCCTAACTGCCAAAAGACAAGTCGCAGGATCAATCCTCTACCGCCTCTTTGTCTCTCCTGTGGCCAGGTAAGTGCCAGGTAAGTGGGAGGTTCTCCACTACGTAAGTAGTGGGCCTAATTAAGTAACCACTTGCCTTAGACACACTAGCCTTAGACACCATACAAGAAACGCGGATAAGCAATGAATTACCCACGACCTTCTCCTTTTCTAAGTGAGCGCGATGGTCCTTAGAGTCATCTCTATATTTCTTTTAGTTAATGAGGGTAAATGCGGATGCAAGTTTGTGATTTTTTTGGGGCTTAGGAAAGGTAATGAAATCCCCACCTAATCTGAATTTGGCCGTGCCCCTTAAATTCCGTATTAATAATGCAAACAACCAAGAATCAAAAACACGCACCATTTTTTTTTATTTGCTTTGCGGCGCTGCGATTTATTTGCAAAGAAACCTGCAGAAAATTGTTAATTGGAGCAGACAGAGAAAGAGATAAGAAAGTACATGAGATACCAGAGAAATTTAGTACAGAGAAGCCCTAGGATGGCCGTGCTTCCGCCGCGTTAGCCCTCTATTGCCGCGGATCCGCGGTTAGGTAGATAGATCCCTGCACAAAAATTCTTTCAACAGCTCCTGTTCACCTTCTGAGCTCTCTGGAAAATTCAAAATATTTTTCCTCAAGCTCTACAGTTTCCAGATTTCCTTGCAACAAATCACAACGAATCGTTTAGTGTTTTGCGCGAATTTTGATCTCAAAATTATGATGGAATAAATATTTCAACTCAAATTTCAAAAATGAACAAATTAGCACACGATCCCCGGCAACGGCGCCATTTGATTGATCTTCTTCTTTGTGTGTCGGTTTAGAAAATGAATAGAAATCACAATCAAAGAATTATTTTGACCGCAATCAATAACGGTGTCGAATTGTAGCGCGTTAGTAAGTGCGGATCGTCCACAGGGATTGTGTGATTTGTTCGTATTTGTTTTATTTGAATTGAAAATTAATGAGAAAACAAAAGAAAACAATTCAAGATTTATATCAATGAGTTTCAAGAATTGTCTAGATCTAATCAAAAAATCAAGAAAGCATTAAAAAATCAAGAACAAGAATTGATAGAATTCCAATCGATTAAAGTTTCAAGAATTGAAATGTAGCACGTAGGAGTCAATTAAATCTATAGACGTGAAGAAGACTAGCGATTACGATTTCTTATCCATTAACGAATTGATACTAGACTGATGACGATTTATTGAGGTTTAAGGATCTTGCGAGTTTCCTCATCTCATCCTTTGTCCTTTCAATGAATCTCATTCACAAACTAGCTTCTAGTAAATCAAACGATCGATTGTTGATCTCTAGTTCCGAGCGAAAATAATCAAGAACGCATTTCGCGTCGAAACTAGATCATCGATCATTTGATTTTCAAGAATTATAGGACTTAAGAAATGTTTCAAGATTCGTCAACTTCATCATCTATTGATTCTTTCGACTCCTCCACGAGCGGAGTTTTACTCAAGCATCATCACAAAGAACACATTCAAGAATCTAGATTGAATCATAATGCTTGAATTGACAAGATAAGCAAGATAAAAGAATTTCACCTTTATTTATTCAAAAATTTGTTACACTTGCTAAAAGAACTATAAGAATTTGAGAAGGGAACAGGATCATCGAATCTAGCGTTGCATCGGCTCCTTGAGTCGCGGATCGGCTTTGATCACTTGCTCCGATGAAGTCCGGCTTCGCTTCTAAAGGCTTTAAAAGATTCTTGCTTTGATTGAACTCAAAGATCTTGAACTTTTGGCTTCTTGATTGGATTAGGGTTAGGGTTTTGAGGAACAAATTGTGTCACTCAATTTGTGGGCAGAATTGAAGATTAACCCTTAACCTTAGATCTAGGCTCCCTTTTATAAGCTTTCATAACCCTAGATCTTGGATTCAAAATTTGAATTTCCTTCCAAAAGTTTGTTAGCTAGAGAGGCTTCTAGAAGAAGTTAGTTATAGGGAGGCTTCTAGAACTAGGTTGTTATGAGGTTGATTAGCTTAATCATGATTAGCTTGATTAATGATTCTTGCTGATCTGGAAGAAGCTTCTGGAGTTTTCCTGAGCTTGCAGTGGCTTGATGACGTGTAGGACATTTGATAAGCATTCTACAGTAAAGATCAGATGATGACGTGGCAATATGGCCGCGGATCCGCGGCACGAGCCTGCTCAGACCGCGGATCCGCGGTCATGTGAGGGCCTCAGTGTGCACACTTTCTTGTACTGCTTTCTGATATCTTCCTGGTATTTTTATGATATATTGAATCTCACAATTTCTTCTAGATTACTACCAGATCTCAAGTCCTTGAGTTGGCGTATTTTTAAAAGCACTGTTTCACAAATTTGGCTTTTCTCCTGGAATTTCCTGCACAGACTTCGAAACAAGTGTTGCGCTACACAAGAATGATGCACTGCCATGATAAATAGTCAGTTTCCCTAAAAATGCCGGTTTTAGAGTATAACACATGTAATCTGGTATTTTATGGGTGTTTTGCTAATATGTGCTAATATGCAAACCGAACACCTCTAGATGAATGCAAAAGGTAGGGAAATTGACGTGTTAAAAATACATTATTTTCGACTGATCACCTCTCTAAACTCTTTTCATATTACTAGTATAGTGTTAATGGTACGATCCGGGATTTGGGTTCCGTTAGCGCCGGTTTTTTAAAGTTTTTGTTCCGCATTTGGCCACGGATTGATGGCCAGGGCGCAGGCGTAACCCAACAGTGGCGGCCCTGGGGTGACCTCAACTGTCGCCTGTAGCTCTGAAGGGTCCTGTTCATTTGATAAAACTGCACATTTGTTATTACATTTTCCCTACTATTTCTATACTAGAAAATGTGTTTATTATAATATATGATACATATGAGGGTTTATCTGTAAAAATACTATTTTGCATGTGTTGATATATTATAATTAACATTTGGTAGGAAAATGTATGCAAAAATACCATTGACCAAATCTTAATGGTTAAGTTAAAAATCTCACTAAAACAAACTCTACTAATATTATTTGTTGAGTTGTTGTGTAGAAATTGCAGGGCTGAAATCAAGGAAATCAAAGTTGTTGGAACAAACCTGCCTAATTAAGAAAGTAAACTAAAAAAATCAATTCTGGCAGTGACGTAGAAAAGATTTTCAGTTTCCAGAAATTCAAAAGATCACCACGTGTCACCAGAAGAAGCCACTAGAAAATTGATCCCAAGATCCCCCTACATGGCCGCGGATCCACGGCCAAACCCACCTTTTGGTCACGGATCCGCCGCGGTTTTGATGAGTTAGAGGTTGAGATTTGGTGGTTAGGATCTAAACTGATGGTTTCCAATTTTGGAAGCTGGATTTCTGGCTTTGGGACTATAAATAAGGACCGAGAGCCTCTTGGAAAAATCATCAAGCTGAAGAGATCACGAAGTCCAAGACGGCTCACGCATCCAGGCTGATCATCAACGGTTCATCTACCTCCTTAAAAGAGATCGAAAAGCAAACTAGTATTTGTAATCATTTTCTAAGGGAACAAAGTGTAAATGAGTTTTGTTGATTAATAAAGGTAGTTCTTTTTCTTATTCTATTTCTTTGTAGTTTCATTATGAATTCTCTCTCCATCTCTTCTTCTCCCAACAAGCGCGAGTAATTCTCCGCTTGTTAGGGTTCATGGGATTATGGTAGGTTAATGGATGATGAAGATCCTTAAACTCTTTTTAAGTCCTATAAAGTTTATAAACTCTACCAAAAGAATAGTTAACATCCTAATTAGGCGCGCTATCAATTCATTGATAATCGCGACCACTATTAGAGATTAGATTAACAATTTTTTTGGTAGAGGCTAGATATGAACGGAGTTCCATGTCGAGATAGGGGTTAAGAGTGGGAACCCTTTTCCCTCCAGAAACCCTAATCTACATGCATCACTGTTGTTCTAGTTTTACATCTATTAAAGGATAAAAAGGGTAATTTTTAATTAATCATCCATAACTACTAAATCCTAATGAACCCTACAAGCCCCCTTTTAATATTAAACTTACCTCAGTAGTTAATCTAGATCTATATTTTACATCCTTGTTTAACGTAGATCTAGAAACTATTTCCACCATTCTTTATTCTTCCTCCTTTCTTTTTCAACACGCCTAAAGTAATAATAAAAGGTTCCACGTTTCCCAGAGGACGAATCGTACTCACCTCGGTCTAGCTACGCGCGACACCGTTCTGATTGCGGTTAAACTACAAACACATAAAATACAGATAAATCAAATGGCGCCGTTGCCGGGGAAACGTGCGTAATTTTTTTATTCTTACTATTTGTGTTGAATTCTTTTTCAAGCTATATCATAAAAATAAACAAAACTGCAAATTGTATATTTAACAATTATTGTGTGAATTTTTGCGAGGGAATTTGGAGTCACGGAATTGAGGAAACAGAGATCCAGAGACATTTATCAAGATCCAGAGAAGTAGAGAAGGCCACAGAAAAAAAATTCATCAATTGATCTCTCCCTCTTGCGGCAGAAACGCGGCCGGAAGTGCATATCGGTGGCCGAAGCGCGGCCAGTTAGGAGATCTAGGGCTTCAGTCTTCTCTGGTAAGATTCTAACCTCCTTCTCTCTCCTCTGAAATCCAATAAAATATCTTTTCTGCATGATTCTTTGCAAAATATTGCCGCTCAAAAATCTTTTTGCAAAGTTTTGTTTTGCGGTTTGGTTTTGCATATTTTAATACGGATTTTTAAGGGGCAAGACCAAAATCCAGATTAGGTGGGGATTTCATCACCCTTCCTAAGCCCCACATCTCACAGACCGAGCATCTGCCTCAACCCTACATTAATTTTAAAAATATCTAGACCATACTCTAAGGACTGTCGTGCTCAATAAGGACAGAGGAAGGTCATAGGTAATTTATCGCTTATCCGTATTACTTTTGTGGTGTCCAGGCAAGTGTGTCAAAGGCAAGTGGTTACTTAATTAGGCCCGCTATCTTCGGTGATTTGTATAGCGGATACCTCCCACTTACCTGGCACTTACCTGGCCACAAGAGTAGTAAAGAGGTGATAGAGGATTCATCCTGCGGCTTGTCCTTTAGAAGTCTAGGAGCGGTCTAGAGACTGGACCTAGGTAACCATAGTTCTAGGGTTGTTTGTGCATTTTTGTGTGATTTGTCTAAATCCGTCATTTTTCAAAACAAACCAATTATTTTCTCCCCTTTTACCGCTTCCCCCTTCTTCTCTTCTTATAATGGATGACCTAAACAGAAGAACACTTGCCGAGCTTTACTGTCCACAACCAGATATTTCTTGTTTCCGTAATCCTTTCGGTATACCGTCACTTCCATGTCCTTAAGAGATCATATAGAACAAGTGGATAGAAACAGTTGACGACCTCAGTCCATGTCTTATCAACGGTATCCTAATTCTACACCTGTTTCTGTTGATGCTCCGAGTGAAGATGCCCTTAGACGCATATCCATTGCTGAGCATATAGCTAGGGCAAAAGGCCAAAGTTTCAACTCGGACCAATATCAACCATCACCTCCACTTTCCAAAGAAGAGTTTGATAGGTGGTTTGTGGCATATAAGATGTCTATTGAAAATAGCCAACCAACCAACCCATATCAATATTCTTCTTATCATAATATTGATCCTACTCCCACCCAATTTTCGCAACCATTCTATTCCTATCAATCCAATTCGACTTTTCTACCTTCTCTAGACAGTTCTTCTAATCAGTCATTTGGGAGTTTTAATTATCCACAGGAATTTTAATCTTATACTGAAACCCCTTATCAACCCAAGTCTAGTCTGGAGCAGACATTAGAAAAATTTCTGGAATTGTCAAACCAAATTAGGAAGGAAACAACAAAGTGGATGCAAGCAAAGAATTTCAAACCTGCCCAAAAATTTTCAGTATATGATTCGGGCATAAACAAAATGAGAATTTGGGTAGTGAGACAGAACTGTACACCCTTCCTATTCAAACCTCCCCATTCCAAACTGAAATCCACAACTCCAGTTTCATAGATTCATCAAGTACACCAAATAAATGTCTGATAAGCTGTGTAACTTTATAGTGTTTGATTTACCCGACTGTGAAGGGTCCATTTCAAGCGAAACATACCCAGCCCTTGTGATCTCTACACCTCCACTCTTGAACCAAAACTGATTGAAAACCATACTTTTGATGAGGTGTTTGAGAATTTTAACCTTCACTTGAATGAGGTGATTGACGTTGGGGATATATTGATTGATGAACCAGAAATTTTGGATGATTTTGTCCCACCAATTCATCAAATCCTTTCACTTCCTTGTGGTCATCATCTTGAGCCTTTAATTCTTTCCAAACCCCAAATATGTCTTGAAGTTGATGATAAAGGTATACCCAAAGAAATACAGCCTCCATCTTCCACATCTGGTACAGCAACACTCGACACACCAATTTGTTTACCCATTTCAACTTCTATTTTCTCCGGTTCTTCTTATGTTCCTATAGTTTCAGTGAGTTTTGATGAATCACAATCCTTTAATTCAAGTTTAATAATACCAGAAATTCAACTTGATTTGGATAATTTTGAAAATGAGGTAGATGAGTTTTTCGAGTTCTCTACCTCAATGATTTTTGATGAATCAAGTAGGATAAATTCTCGCACAAAACTCTTTGACAGCAAAATGTTCAATCACACCATTGATAAGAGTTTTGAAGAACTTTTTGCTGGCGAACTTGAATTTTTAAACAATACGGATTTTGTGATTGATCAATCTCCACCTATAGAGGTTGAACCGTCACCATTCCTTCTTCCTAATCATTCACATTCATCCTCATTCTTTCTTTTCTCTAATTTCAAACCCTTTCCAGACCACCTCTTATCCCTTCCCCATTTTTTCTTGACTCGATACAACGCATTCTTCCACCTACCTATACGCTATACTGATAAAATGTTTGAATGGTTGGTGTTAACTTTTGGTCTTTATAAAGTCTTACTTTGACCAAATGACTCACCCCCTCTTAAAATGCTTCGTATTGTCTTACTCATATTTGAGGGAGGGTATATTTTTGGCTCTTGAACATAACTTTTGTCCTCAAATTTGTGAACCAAATATAAGTTTGGGGGAGGATTTTCACTTTCATATATTCTTGGCCCCATTAATAATGTCATCCCAAGCTTACAGGTTTTTGTGATCCAGTAGATAGCAACAGTGAGAACACTGTTGAAAACATGTTTGGGGGAGGTTTGTGCTTATTTACGCATCACTTTGCATCATATTTTGCATAAGCATAACATTTTCAAAAATACTATTTTAAAAATTTTCTTTTATAACAAAAGAGTAGAAAGTGAAAAATTACATCCAAAAGATTGGAAAAATTTAAGAAAACCAAGAAAATTAGAAGTTTTCTTAAACGAACTAGTAATAAGTAGTTATGAGCTGTTGTCCTAAGGGTTAGTAAGATGAAAGAAGTCACTAATCTGAGGATAAAAATAAGTCTGTAAAATAGTTTATATTCTGGAAGCCAAACATTTAAACGTTGATACCCTACTATACGCACTTACACACATATTGAAACTCTGGATAGTAGTGGATACCTTGAAATGCTCTTGTCTAAAAGCCAAAGTATGAAGAAAATAAAAGTGGAAAATAAAAGATAAAATGGTGAAAAGAAAAATGAACACGGGTTTTGTTATCACCGAGGCAGCAATAAAAAAATATAGCGAGGGTGCTTTATCACCTAGTGCCTTACACCAACTGGTTTGGGAGCCACTGCTAAGCCTTAGGTGTTGCAAGACGAGGAAATACACATAAATAAGCAAGCACATGAGTAATCGGTCGGTTAGTACCTCAAGAAGTATTAACGGTCGCATGAAAAATGTGTGAGCAAATTCCATCTAAATATCTCTTAAAAAAAGTACTAAGGTAGATGGACAAGAGTATGATTGCTTGAATTGAATTCTCCGAGTGTAGGGATGCTCTATACACACACGTAGGGGTATATGATCGATCTTTGGATGAAAGGTAGGAATGAAGAATAAAGACGATATTTTATTGAGGGATGAAGTGATTTCTATCTTTCATGACTATAAAGATAGGGCTCATGACAACTGAAAAGCTAGTGTAGTTGGAAACTCTAAATTTTCAAAGTATTTCTTTTATGGTTCTTATCTTTATATGTAACTTTCAGCATCTTTCTTTTATTATAGGATTTTGTGGGTGTAATCCGCTGAAAACCCTCAGGAGACAACACTCCTCCTACTAGGGACACCTAGAGGTTTAACGGCTTGTTGCACGCGCTTAGTGCAATCGTGTTGCCTATGAAAGTGTGCTTAGCTTTCTCCTTTCTTTTTCTCCTTCTCTTGAATAAACTAGTTTACTCGGGACGATCAAAAATAAGTTCGGGGGTATTTGTTCAGTTGATAAAACTGCACATTTGTTATTACATTTTCCCTACTATTTCTATACTAGAAAAGGTGTTTATTATAATATATGATATATATTAGGGTTTATCTGTAAAAATACTATTTTGCATGTGTTGATATATTATAATTAACATTTGGTAGGAAAATGTATGCAAAAAAACCATTGACCAAATCTTAATGGTTAAGTTAAAAGTCTCAATAAAACAAACTCTACTAATATTATTTGTTGAGTTGTTGTGCAGAATTTGCAGAACTGAAATCAAGGAAATCAAAGTTGTTGGAACAAACCTGTCTAATTAAGAAAGTAAACTAAAGAAATCAATTTCTGGCAGTGACGTAGAAAAGATTTTCAGTTTCCAGAAATTAAAAAGATCACCACGTGTCACCAGAAGAAGACACAAGAAAAATGAGCCCAAGATACCCCAATCTGGCCGCGGATCCGCGGCTAAACCCACCTTTTGGTCGCGGATCCGCCGTGGTTTTGATGAGTTAGGGGTTGAGATTTGGTGGTTAGGATCTAAACTAATGGTTTCCAATTTTGGAAGCTTGATTTCTGGCTTTGGGACTATAAATAAGGACCGAGAGCCTCTTGGAAAAATCATCAAGCTGAAGAGATCACAAAGTCCAAGACGGCTCACGCATCCAGGCTGATCATCAACGGTTCATCTACCTCCTTAGAAGAGATCGAGAAGCAAACTAGTATTTGTAATCATTTTCTAAGGAAACAAAGTGTAAATGAGTTTTGTTGATTAATAAATATAGTTCTTTTTCTTATTCTATTTCTTTGTAGTTTCATTATGAATTCTCTCTCCATCTCTTCTTCTCCAAACATGCGCGGGTAATTCTCCGCTTGTTAGGGTTCATGGGATTATGGTAGGTTAATGGATGATGAAAATCCTTAAACTCTTTTTAAGTCCTATAAAGTTTATAAACTCTACCAAAAGAATAGTTAACATCCTAATTAAGCGCGCTATCAATTCATTGATAATCGCGACCACTATTAGAGATTAGATTAACAATTGTTTTGGTAGAGGCTAGATATGAACGGAGTTCCATGTCGAGATAGGGGTTAAGAGTGGGAACCCTTTTCCCTCCAGAAACCCTAATCTACATGCATCACTGTCGTTCTAGTTTTAAATCTATTAATGGATAAAAAAGGGTAATCTTTAATTAATCATCCATAACTACTAAATCCTAATGAACCCTACAAGCCCCCTTTTAATATTAAACTTACCTCAGCAGTTAATCTAGATCTATATTTTATATCCTTGTTTAACGTAGATCTAGAAACTATTTCCACCATTCTTTATTCTTCCTCCTTTCTTTTTCAACACGCCTAAAGTAAGAATAAAAGGTTCCACGTTTCCCAGAGGACGACCCGTACTCACCTCGGTCTAGCTACGCGCGACACCGTTCTGATTGCGGTTAAACTACAAACACATAAAATACAGATCAATGAAATGGCGCCATTGCCGGGGAAACATGCGTAATTTTTTTATTCTTGTTATTTGTGTTGAATTCTTTTTCGAGCTATATCATAAAAATAAACCACACTGCAAATTGTATATTTAACAATTATTGTGTGAATTTTTGCGAGGGCATCTGGAGTCACAGAATTGAGGAAACAGAGATCTAGAGACATTTATCAAGATTCAGAGAAGTAGAGAAGGCCACAGAAAAAATTCATCAATTGATCTCTCCCTCTTGCGGCGGAAACGCGGCCGGAAGTGCACATCGGCGGCGGAAGCGCGGCCAGTTAAGAGATCTAGGGCTTCAGTCTTCTCTGGTAAGATTCTAACCTCCTTCTCCCTCCTCTGAAATCCAATAAAATATCTTTTCTGCAGGATTCTTTGAAAAATATTGCCGCTCAAAAATCTTTTTGCAAAGTTTTGTTTTATGGTTTGTTTTTGCATTTTTTAATACGGATTTTTAAGGGGCAAGACTAAAATCCAGATTAGGTGGGGATTTTATCACCCTTCCTAAGCCCCACAAATCACAGACCGAGTATCTGCATCAACCCTACATTAATTTAAAAAATATCTAGACCAGAATATAAGGACTTTCGCGCTCAATAAGGACAGAGGAAGGTCGTGGGTAATTTATCGCTTATCCGCAATACTTTTGTGGTGTCTAGGCAAGTGTGTCGAAGGCAAGTGGTTACTTAATTAGGCCCGCTATTTTCAGTGATTCGTATAGGGGATACCTCCCACTTACCTGGTACTTATCTGGCCACAAGAGTAGTAAAGAGGTGATAGAGGATTAATCCTGCGGCTTGTCATTTGGAAGTCTAGGAGCGGTCTAGAGACTGGACCTAGGTAACTATAGTTCTAGGGTTGTTTGTGCATTTTTGAGTGATTTGTCTAAATCCGTCACTTTTCAAAACAAACCAATTATTTTCTCCCATTTTTACCCCTTTTTACCCCTTCCCCTTCTTCTCTTCTTATAATGGGTGACCTAAACAGAAGAACACTTGCCGAGCTTTGCTGTCCACAACCAGATATTTCTTGTTTTCGTAATCCCTTCGGTATACCATCCGGCTCTTCCATGTCCTTAAGAGATCATATAGAACAAGCGGATAGAAACAGTTGGTGACCTCAGTCCATGTCTTATCAACAGTATTCTAATTCTACACATCTTTCTGTTGATACTCCGAGTGAGGATGCCCCTAGACGCATATCCATTGCTGAGCATATAGCTAGGGCAAAAGGCCAAAGTTTCAACCCGGACCAATATCAACGATCACTTCCACTTTCCAAAGAAGAGTTTGATAGGAGGTTTGTGGCATATAAGGTGTCTATTGAAAATAGCCAACCAACCAACCCATATCAATATTCTTCTTATCATAATATTGGTCCTACTCCCACCCAATTTTCGCAACCATTCTATTCCTATCAATCCAATTCGACTTTTCCACCTTCTCTAGACAGTTCTTCTAATCAGTCATTTGGGAGTTTTAATTATCCACAGGAATTTCAATCTTATACTGAAAGCCCTTATCAACCCAAGTCTAGTCTGGAGCAGACATTAGAAAAATTTCTGTAATTGTCAAACCAAATTAGGAAGGAAACAACAGAGTGGATGCAAGCAAAGAATTTCAAACCTGCCCAAAATTTTTCAGTATATGATTCGGGCATAGGACAAAATGAGAATTTGGGTAGTGAGACAAAACTGTACACCCTTCCTAATCAAACCTCCCCATTCCAAACTGAAATCCACAACTCCAGTTTCATAGATTCATCAAGTACACCAAATAGAATGTCTGATAAGTTGTGTGACATTGTAGTGTTTGATTTACCCGACTGTGAAGGGTCTATTTCAAGTGAAACCATACCCAACCCTTGTGATCTCTACACCTTCACTCTTGAACCAAAACTGATTGAAAACCATACTTTTGATGAGGTGTTTGAAAATTTTAATCTTCACTTGAATGAGGTGATTGACGTTGGGGATATATTGATTGATGAACCAGAAATTTTGGATGATTTTGTCCCACCAATTCATCAAATCCTTTCACTTCCTTGTGGTCATCATCTTGAGCCTTTAATTCTTCCCGAACCCCAAATATGTCTTGAAGTTGATGATAAAGGTATAACCAAAGAAATACAGCCTCCATCTTCCACATCTGGTATAGCAACACTCGACACACCAATTTGTTTACCCATTTCACCTTCTATTTCCTCCGGTTCTTCTTCTGTTCCTATAGTTTCAGTGAGTTTTGATGAATCACAATCCGTTAATTCAAGTTTAATAATACCATAAATTCAACTTGATTTGGATAATTTTGAAAATGAGGTAGATGAGTTTTTCGAGTCCTCTACCTCAATGATTTTTTATGAATCAAGTAGGATAAATTCTCGCACAAAACTCTTTGACAGCAAAATGTCCAATCACACCATTGATAAAAGTTTTGAAGAACTTTTTGCTGACGAACTTGAATTTTTAAACAATACGGATTTTGTGATTGATCAGTCTCCACCTATAGAGGTTGAACCGTCACCATTCCTTCTTCCTAATCATCACATTCATCCTCATTCTTTCTTTTTTTAATTTCAAACCCTTTCCAGACCACCTCTTATCCCTTCCCCATTTTTTCTTGACTCGATACAACACATTCTTCCACCAACCCATACGCTATACTGATAAAATCTTTGAATGGTTGGTGTTAACTTTTGGTCTTTGTAAAGTCTTACTTTGACCAAATGACTCACCCCTCTTAAAATGCTTCGTATTGTCTAACTCATGTTTGAGGGGGGGTATATTTTTGGCTCTTGAACATAACTTTTGTCCTCAAATTTGTGAGCCAAAAATAAGTTTGGGTGAGGATTTTCACTTTCATATATTCTTGGCCCCATTAATAATGTCCTCCCAAGCTTACAGGTTTTTGTGATCCAGTAGATAGCAATAGTGAGGACACTGTTGAAAACAAGTTTGGGGGAGGTTTGTGCTTATTTACGCATTACTTTGCATCATATTTTGCATAAACACAACATTTTCAAAAATACTATTTTAAAAATTTTCTTTTATAACAAAAGAGTAGAAAGTGAAAAATTACATCTAAGAGATTGGAAAAATTTAAGAAAACCAAGAAAATTAGAAGTTTTCTTAAACGAACTAGTAATAAGTAGTTATGAGCTGTTGTCCCAAGGGTTAGTAAGATGAAATAAGTCACTAATCTGAGGTTAAAAATAAGTCTGAAAAATAGTTTATATTCTGGAAGCCAAATATTTAAACGTTGATACCCTACTATACGCACTTACACACATCTTGAAACTCGGGATAGTAGAGGATACCTTGAAATGCTCTTGTCTAAAAGCCAAAGTATGAAGAAAATAAAAGTGGAAAATAAAAGATAAAATGGTGAAAAGAAAAATGAACACTGGTTTTGTTATCACCGAGGCAGCAATAAAAAAATATAGCGAGGGTGCTTTATCACCTAGTGCCTTAGATCAACTGGTTTGGGAGCCACTGCTAAGCTTTAGGTGTTGCAAGACGAAGAAATACACCTAAATAAGCAAACTAATGAGTAATCGGTCGGTTAGTACCTCAAGAAGTATTAACGGTCGCATGAAAAATGTGTGACCAAATTCCATCTAAATATCTCTTAAAAAAAGTACTAAGGTAGATGGACAAGAGTATGATTGCTTGAATTGAATTCTCCGAGTGTAGGGATGCTCTATACACACATGTAGGGGTATATGATTGATGTTTGGATGAAAGGTAGGAATGAAGAATAAAGACGATGTTTTATTGAGGGATGAAGTGATTTCTAACATCTTTCATGACTATTAAGATAGGGCTCCTGACAACTGAAAAGCTAGTGTAGTTGGAAACTCAAAATTTTCAAAGTATTTCTTTTATGGTTCTTATCTTTATATGTAGGTTTCACCATCTATCTTTTATTATAGGATTTTGTGGGTGTAATCCGCTGAAAACCCTCAGGAGACAACCCTCCTCCTACTAGTGAAATCTAGAAGTTTAACGGCTTGTTGCACGCGCTCAGTGTAATCGTGTTGCCTACGAAAGTGTGCTTAGCTTTCTCCTTTCTTTTTCTCCTTCTCTTGAATAAGCTAGTTTGCTCGGGACGATCAAAGATAAGTTTGGGGGTATTTGTTCAGTTGATAAAACTGCACATTTATTATTACATTTTCCCTACTATTTCTATACTAGAAAAGGTGTTTATTATAATATATGATACATATGAGGGTTTATCTGTAAAAATACTATTTTGCATGTGTTGATATATTATAATTAACATTTGGTAGGAAAATGTATGCAAAAATACCATTGACCAAATCTTAATGGTTAAGTTAAAAATCTCAATAAAACAAACTCTACTAATATTATTTGTTTAGTTGTTGTGCAGAATTTGCAGGGCTGAAATCAAGGAAATCAAAGTTGTTGGAACAAACCTGCCTAATTAAGAAAGTAAACTAAAGAAATCAATTCTGGCAGTGACGTAGAAAAGATTTTCAGTTTCCAGAAATTCAAAAGATCATCGCGTGTCACCAGAAGAAGCCACAAGAAAAATGAGCCCTAGATCCCCCTACCTGGCCGCGGATCCGCGGCCAAACCAAACTTTTGGCCGCGGATCCTCCGCGGTTTTGATGAGTTAGGGGTTGAGATTTTGTGGTTAGGATCTAAACTGATGGTTTCTAATTTTAGAAGCTAGATTTCTGGCTTTGGGACTATAAATAAGGACCGAAAGCCTCTTGGAAAGATCATCAAGCTGTTAGTTATATGTATGCCCTAGAGGCCATTACTATACATGTGATGTATATTGTAGTGGATGCTTGGACATATATAGGGAAGACTTTCTTGCTCGACATGATAGTATGCTATCTGGTTACCCTTTACCTTAACGTGAACAATGATTGTCTCTCTGTTACATGTTGGTAAAGCCCTTAGGATGTGTACTTGACTACCTGGACTATGATGCGGATCATACTAGTGGGAACATGGTAGTCCATAGGTACATCCTTCAAGGTCCCTAGTCATGGGTGTATCGAGATGGGGCATCGATATACCAGAGTAGACTAGCGTATACCTTCTCGACCCATATAGATGGGCGATAGATGATCCCATATCCATTGGTGTTTGACATCAGAGATGATATACGGGTGCTCAGTGGAGACTGGGCACACTGGACGGACTCGCCGAGAACGCCTAGATGGTATTATACCTTACGTCAGATGGCGGTTCTCTGGTGACACTGGTACATGTTAGTCTGTAGACCCGAGATCATCATAGAGTCTTGTGTGATTCCCACTGGGCTTTGATTTCCACCTTACCACGTCCAAGAGGGCGTGCAAAACGGTGGTTTTTAGGTACAGTCCTGAGTCACATGGAGGCAATGAGCGATAGGAGGGGTTTCGTCTCTCCCGGTATTGGGGGTTGATGTTGCGCTATGCTTAATAGGCCGTAACAGGGAAGTCCCTGGCCAAGGATGGTTTAGAGATTTACTGGTAAGTGTTACCAGTAGTTTCTCGACCCGTTATGAGCCTCATATCGGCATGACTTATCGGTTATTGGGGTCTGACGTTTACCACCCCTAGAACTGATATGCGACATATCAGACGAGGAGACCGGACTGTACGGTAGTGTTACTGTCAGGCTTTTGCAGGAGTTGGAGCGGGCTTGCTTGCTGATCTTCTGATCGCTCAATACCCGGGTAGCTGTTACGTCCAGCTAGTACCGCTGACGGCTTGTGGGTGCTTGATATGATCATCACCTACTGCCGGCGTATTGACGAGTCTTTAGAGTCCTACATAGAGGTTTTACTGGCTCAGGCAAAACGAAATAGGAGCGCATATGTGATATGTGCGGGACCGAGAATAATGCGTGTATGTGATACCGTATTCTATTCTCGCGATGTTTGTATCGATCGATTATATGTGATATAACCAAGTTATCGAATCAAGGGTTGATTCGATAAGTCGATACATTGAATGTTAGTCGGTTGTATGTATTATAACCGAATTATTAAGTCAAGTGTTGATTTAATAATTTAGTGTATAATTGTATATATATGATATACTAATTTACATTAACTAACATTGGTTCACTTTAAGCATTTGTTTTTCTCACTTGTGCACAAGTTAATATATATATGATATATATTTATTTGTGCTCTTTTTTGTATCATGGTTGTTGATACAAATATCATGGGTATACAAGATTTATACCATACTAATTATAGGTTTAGGTTTTTATATTTAAAGTAATTCAAAAACAAATGGATAATGAGCTAAAATGCATGAAGCTTCATGAAGCTTATGTTGCATTGACTTAGTCCACTTGTTTTGTTTTACTTAAGATATTAATAAACCTAACCACTATAATTAACCTATGGTAATGTCTCTACATGAGTTAGTATATGATACTCACTCACCATGGTTAACTCATTCTCTCTCTTGATTATTTCTCATTATCATTTGGAGCTCATCTTCTTCCTCCATCACTTTCATTCTAGGGTTTGAAAAAGAGAGAGAACCAAAGTGAGAAATCAAATTATAAAGAGTACCCATTTCCTATCTCACCATCCTCTACTAGACTAGCACTTTAGTTCAGGGTATTTGCTTCACTAATTCTATGGTTAGTGAAGTAGAAGCTTGAGTCCGTATTCTCTCGACGTAGATCATCTTCGGTCTCGAAGACTTCAAGCAATCCCGTTGCTATTTTCTCATGGAGCCATCCGAGAGTCCAGGAGTCCGATGATCGCAGCGAAGGGACTATATCAAGGAGCTTAAGAAGTGAAGGACCGATCTACAAAGGTTGTATCTCGTATTCCCTTTAGTGTAATTGTGATTTACTTGCATGTTATCTCCTAATTTCCAGTTAACGATCTTTCTTAGGGTTGTTCGGCACATAAAAATTTAAATTTGGCATGGTCGATGCCTTGTAGAGCCTTGTTTGTGTGCCTAGTAACCCTACACTGGTATCAGAGCCTAGCTAGAGCTTTAGGCGATGTGTGAACAATGTTAAATATCCGATCGAACCCCGATATGACGAAGTAGACACCCTCTCTGTACTTTTCTTAAAATCTGGAATTTTTCCAAATTAAAAATGCTTAAAAAAATCAGCAGGGTTTTCTAAGAATTATTGTGCAAAACGAGCACTTGAATCGTACGGACGACCGCGTTTCCGCGGCAAACACCTCCTTGTGCCACGGAACCGCGGCCGTACTATGACGTTGGTGTTTTCGGTTTGCACAGTAATGTTCAGTTCTGTTATTTATATTTTATGGGTATTTTTAAAACTGACTCAAGTGTTGAGTATTTTTGGGTTTATTTTTGAATTCGTCGATTCGATCGGAGAATTTAATTTTGTTCTGTTATTCTGGATAATTTAGAAAATATTAAAATGTTCGAACGGATATTATTAACTCAATTTTTCCCGGCACGAAAAACATTCAAGTGTTGAATTTTTAGCGGGTTTAAATCTTTCAGAAAAACGTGCATGTGACGCGATGGAACCTCTAGAAGACAAAAAACCTTAACTCGATTATATGACCGTCTTGAACTGCCCTTTGAACCTTAGGGTTTGGGGCAGTAGGCGTGCCACATGTGAGGTGTTGGCTTGACCCTTCTACGGCTGGACCGTTGCTACTGTTACGTATTCTGGAATTTTTGAACTCCGCTCAAGTGTTGAGCTATTCAGGAAATTTTGGGTATTTGATTATCTGTTCGGAGAGTTTAATACTGTCTATTTATCTGGAATGTGATACAATATGTGGAATTCATACGATTAGGCATGCAATGCGAAGTATGTGATATTTCGGATTTACGATGTCTAAAGAGTTTGTGGATTCCAAATGTTGTAGTTTTACACTTTCTTTTCTGTGACTGTAAGTGTAATATGTGATATCGCCGGTTTCGTTGCTATATGTCAACGACAATTGGGATGCGCATATTTACTTACGTTGATGACATGTGATATTATGTGTTGTTGGATATGTAATATTGGATCGTCGCGTTTTGAATAGCCGGGGGTTTTATGTGAGATGAGAGTTTTTTATTTTCATTCATGTAATTTTAAATGTATGTAATATTCTTTTATTGGGGCACTTCCGGGATGAGGTTGATGTCACCTTTTGTATATTATTTACTTTTCCGCACTAGGATAGACCCAAGGAGGAGAGCACAAGTAACCGGGTTCTGGAGTCCAGTGGGAGACCAACTCGAGGAGTCGAGTCCGGGTCTCCTAACTCCAGAATTGGTAGGGTTGCTTGCCGCTCTCGTAGGGCTCTAGGGGTGTGGGTTTGGCTATTCGTCGCGACCGTGGAATCCGTGTTTTATAGAGGCTCAAAATAAAACTCGGACGTCCCAGTATATCCAATGTTTCATATGTTTCTTCTGCTGCGATATCTGTGATGTGATCATTTGATGTTCTGTGATAAATACTGTATATAGTATATATGATATATTATATAGGCGTTACTTATGTTTTACACCCGCGCTAGCCCTGCCCCGCTCTGCCGTTAGTTACCTAACCTAACGGTGCACGAGGCGACATCGAGGCGAATGCGGATGGCATAAGTGTACGTCGTATTTTTCTGTGATGTTTAGGTGACTTAAATGATTGGACTTCATTAATATGATTAATGAAAGAAAAGAAACCTAAAATATGTTGTAGAATCAAATTTTTCAAAAAAGGGTAGCTACAGTTTTGCTTTGCATAGCGATATATATGATATATCCCGCACCTTATTCGATGAGGAAAGAGCCGAGATCCCTTCACCGGGAGTGACCTCTTTAGCAAAACTGGCAGATGTTACAACACTCGGTTTGTTTTTTTATTGCTTTTGGAGTTTTGCTTTGCAAAGTAATGTATATGATATATCATGCACCTTATTCCATAAGGAAAGAGCCGAGATCCCTTCACCGGGAGTGACCTCTTTAGCAAAACTAATAAAAGCCTCAAAATCACTCCATTTCAAAATTCACATGATTCTACGACGATATCAAGTTCATTACGCAATAGGTTTTCAGAAAAACCTGTCGTGGCCCTCCGTCATTTCAGATAAGTCCTGCTTAGTATTCGTGCTGCGTTTGTTGACCTTGTCAAGGCGTAGTGTGCGGTAGCTGACCAGTATTTATCTGTTTATGCATATGATGCAGATTGTTTTAGGGTAGTCGTACGGCCTTGTTGACCTTGTCAAGGGTCGTGCGGGTGGGTTTAATTCAATCAAGAAATGACGGGTTGAACTTGACTTACGGTCTATGGTTTGTTGACCTTGTCAAGGTCATAGATCGTTTGGGGCAAAATATTATCGGGAATTTCAAGTGTTGAAATTTGCAATGAGATTGCATACCTTCTATGAGATAGTTGGATCCCGATACCCACTGCGAGTAATTGTTACTCCTGGGAGAGTTTTACACATTACAATTAGCCGATCAAGTAGGTGTCTAGAAAGGTGTCAACGGGGTTATGCCTCCGGGAAAATGAGGTTTACTTTAATTAGGTCCGTGCGAAAGCACGGGGAAGCTCCCTCAAAGTACCGACACTGGCCTGGATTAAAGATTGGCGAAGTTGTACGGTGTAGTTAATCCCGGCTAGTCTTTCCTTTTAGGGTTTGAAGGAAGATTTGATAAAAACGGTGGGAGCCATCCTGATAAGATAAAATAATAACCAATCTGATCTTGCAAGAGCATACGCTAAAATGTTTTCTTCTCTCTCTCTCCAGGTAGTGACCATATCATGCCTTAATAAAGATAATAATATGGATGTATTGACGGCTCACGCATCGAGGCTGATCATCAACGGTCCATCTACCTCCTTAGAAGAGATCGAGAAGCAAACTAGTATTTGTAATCATTTTCTAAGGGAACAAAGTGTAAATGAGTTTTGTTGATTAATAAAGGTAGTTCTTTTTCTTATTCTATTTCTTTGTAGTTTCATTATGAAATCTCTTTCCATCTCTTCTTCTCCCAACATGCGCGAGTAATTCTTCGCTTGTTAGGGTTCATGGGATTATGGTAGGTTAATGGATTATGAAGATCCTTAAACTCTTTTTAAGTCCTATAAAGTTTATAAACTCTACCAAAAGAATAGTTAACATCCTAATTAGGCGCGCTATCAATTCATTGATAATCGCGACCACTATTAGAGATTAGATTAACAATTGTTTTGGTAGAGGCTAGATATGAACGGAGTTCCATGTCGAGATAGGGGTTAAGAGCGGGAACCCTTTTCCCTCCAGAAACCCTAATCTACATGCATCACTGTCGTTCTAGTTTTAAATCTATTAAAGGATAAAAAGGGTAATCTTTAATTAATCATCCATAACTACTAAATCCTAATGAAACCTACAAGCCCCCTTTTAATATTAAACTTACCTCAGTAGTTAATCTAGATCTATATTTTACATCCTTGTTTAATGTAGATCTAGAAACTATTTCCACCATTCTTTATTCTTCCTCCTTTCTTTTTCAACACGCCTAAAATAAGAATAAAAGGTTCCACGTTTCCCAGAGGACGACCCGTACTCACCTCGGTCTAGCTACGCGCGACACCGTTCTGATTGCGGTTAAACTACAAACACATAAAATACAGATCAATCAGCTCCTTCGCACCACCACCTAAGGAAGGTATTGCACTTGGAACAACACAAGTTACGGTGGTTCCTGTAATAAAAAGAAGAAGGGAATCAGGGTGTGAACGAAATGAGCTAAATATATATATTCAAAGGCGTCGCAAAATGAATCATACCGAGACCCATAGAAGCACGAAACCTCTCCTCTTCCTCAGATGTCTTGAGGGGCCCTAAGAGAGCCTCTTCAGTGGACATTCCTGTTAAGAAAAGAGCATTAATAAAGCATAATAAATTCAAAAAAAATATATATATATATATATACAGAAGAATGTAAATGAAATATACCTGACGCCGAATGAGAAGCAAGCGCTGCTTGCTCGTGGGCTAATCTCTCAGAAACCTCAATAGCGGCTTGAAAACCAGTAGCGGCATTTTCATCAATAGAGGCTTCGAATAGACCGTCGTTGGTGCCGTATTCGGACAAGCTTTCACTGTAAGGAGCATGAGGCTCCTGACCAAATACAACGTCAGCTGGGAATAAAGATTTCTTCTTCTTCTGCGAACTGGCAACAACACCCGATGACAAAAGTTTTCGCTTAACGGGCTTTTTAGGACTACGAGTCCCGATCTCCGAGCCAATTCCCGACTCAGGGGACACCGCAGCCACCACAGTCACAGGAGCACTTACATTAGGTCGTGGCTTAGCCAGAAAGGCTCACGGAACTATAACTATGGTGCTTTCTCTCAAAGAAGGACGGACAACCGCCCATCGCTTCAGCGGAACCGCGGGATTCCCAACCGGGACAAAATACTTATGGTCAAGAACCATCTGCCTTTCCTCCTTGACAACAGCACCCATGGCGTGCTGATACCAGGTGATATAAGCATTCGAGGCCTTCGAGAAATGACTCGGCTCACTGATCAGGAAATGAGACCCCGTATTTAGCCGCATAAAATGATGCGCCGTGTTGCAAACGCTCTCTTCTGTAGCAACCGGATCAATGAGAAATGCTTCAAAGGGAACGCCTTGGTTGTAACTAGATTGCTGGGCAAAACGATGTGGGTTATATCTCATAAACAACACCGAGGCGTTCTGTCTGAGTACAAGGAAAACCGGCCTGATAGAATATAAATGAACAATCTCCCGGGCCCTCAAAGAAGAAGCTCCATCCTTGAAGACATCGTGAGCGGCTGGATTACTTTGGACGGTTCCTTACCAATGGTCAGGACCCTGTCGACGAAGGTCATGCTGTCCCTAACCATGCGCGGACGAAGAATCAATCGCCGAGCCTTACGCTGTATTGGGTCTGGAGAAGATCCATCGACCAATTGCATGACCTGAGGGAAGTTGTATCCTTCAAAAAATCTAGGCCTTTTATGCACGCTAAAGGCACCCAACACGTGCATCTCGATCCACGAAGTGAAGTAGTGCAATGGAAGATTTACGGGCTTCAATCCCGGTTGAGCGGTGTCTGCCGCTATACTCAGACCACGATACAAATGTACTAATCCTGCAACCCCAATACCCATACGTGTCCCCACCGCAATGCGATGAGCCGGATAAAAGACAGACGATCTTATATAGAGAGGGTGCATTGGAAGCGCAAACCAGCTCAGCCAGCCAATGAACCCCATAAAGAACGTTTCATCATCAATGTCCGGAGTGGCAACATCTGCAAAAGGGACGATTGGGGTATCCAGAATAAAGAATTGCCATAAATCCGCCTCCACAGTCGGCAGTTTGTCCAAGCCAAATCCGAATGGACAATCGAGCTAGGAAAACTTCACAGCTCTCTTCGATAAAGCCTCAGGACGAAGAAAACGGGCAACAAAGTCCGTAGACCTAACTCCATGCTCCCCGGACTCCAAGAACAAGCTCTCATATATGTTCAACACTTTGATCAAGCTTGGAAATTTGCGTTGAACAACATTTTCCAGGGTAAGACCCATAACAACCGATTCAGTAGCAAAGACATACTCGTCAGGTGGAAGTATCTCCTCATAATGCTCTCCTTTGACGGGTAACCAAAATATTTCCGCGAATTCCTCTAGCGAAATTGATACCTCCCGATCCGATAAAAGAAATGTGTGGGTCAGAATATTCCACTGCTCCAGGAATGATTTAACCCACCACACATGAGGAGTGTGGTAATAAAAGAGAGACATGTATGGGAATAACCCGGTCTTCAGCAGCAGCGACTTCTTGGCCAACAAAATGTAACGGACCCCCTGCAGATAACCAACCGGATGTCGGGGGGTCACTCCTATCGTATAAACCTGACCCTAAGAATGCGCTTCTCCTTGATATATGCGACGCCCCAGAATGTCTAGGGCCAGCGACAGTTGGACTGGTATCGATGCCATAGATAGTTGGAGACGACCTTCCGAGGTCCAGTTGACCACTTCTACTGCATAAGTGACCTGCGAAGGGTCAACGTAATGAATCGACGGAATCGGTTCTGATGGCACCGCACAAGTAAAGCTGCGCCAACCCTGGATAATATAACTGTACCACGATCCCCAAAGATGAAGAGACTTCTGCTCTGGGTCGTAGTCTCGGATTAGTGCAAAAACTTCCCGATCTGTAGGCGCATCGGCAAATGCACTCTCCGAACGAACATAAGGGAAAAAGGAATCGGAAGCCATAGTATCTAAAAAGAAAAACCCGTAGAGAGTTAGTTATCGGCACAATGTAATTAACTACAACTAAAGGCCTTAGCATTTTCAGTACACCCAAATCTGTACACAGTCCAAAAAAAGAGACAATGGGCATATTAAAGTCACCACAGTCCAAAAAAAGAGACAATGGGCCCCACAAAATTAAAATGATGCCTCATCAATGATTAGACATGCACTCATTATGAGAATCCAAATGGATTCTCATTATATGAAAAATCTCACTAAGCAGTGGAGTTCAAAACTCCCATTGTTCTCGAAGAACGTGTTCTGCAACAGATCCAAATCTGTAAGAAGAATAGAACCCTAAAAAGAAAATAGGAAAGAGGAATAAAATTCCCAAAAATTTGCAAAATTTCTCAGAGCTAAGCTCTGTAGTACAAACTGGAATTAAATTCCTCCGTTGATGGGATTAAATCCCAGAAATCCCCATAGGAAATAAAATGGAATTAAATTCCAGAGAACCCTCAAAGATCAGAGCCAATAATAGGGTAAAACCCTAAGATGTCTAAGACCCACAGTCTACCCAAATAAAAGTTTTTTTTAAGATCTCTAAGAGATCATTTCAAGAAAAGAGCCAAGCTCTATTAATGGGTTAAAAATCCAAAATAAAAAAGGAGATCCTTTTAAGAGTTAAATTTTGGTCATAATTCTTACCAATTTTTAAACAGAGTTTAACTTTAAGAGGTTCTATGGGCAGAGATCTAAGGTCTGAAAAGAAATTGAATTCTCAAGGAAGAAGAAAAAAGATGATGAAACGACAATCATCTCAAGGGCCAAAGGCCCTATTTATAGGATGTGAACGGATGGTTCAACTCCCTTGAAGATCAAATGGTGGAAAAAGTGACACCATTGCACTCACGTGTGAGCCACGTGAGAACAATGAATGGGGGGAATTTGTTCCCCCAATATTTAAACATAATAAAAGAGCAAAGCTCTATTAAATTTTGTTGAGGTAGCGCCTCACGTGGCCCTCACGAGAGCACCAGCGCCAACCGCTTTGGATTAAATCCTATGGTGGCGCCGCACGTGAAACTCACGTGGACGCCAATGCGCAAAGCACAGGAGCACCTATCATAAATAAGAATTTAATTCTTAAGTAGTGTCCACGTGCACAACACGTGAGCGCCGACACCAATATGAAAAGCATAGAAGCACCTATAATAAATAAGAATTTAATTCTTAAGTGGCGCCCACGTGCACAACACGTGAGCACCGGAGCCCAAGTTAAAACCAGTATGAGGATATTTCCCTAACAAAAAATTGGAATATTCAATGTTAAACAGAGCCGTTGGATCAAAAATCCAATGGTGATGATAAATCATCAAACAATAGAATTAAATTCTATTCTGAAGAATATTTTTCCTCAATCTTTACAAACAAAAAAGATTGTTCTCTGTAAAATAGAGAACTCTTGGATTAAAAATCCAATGGTGATTAAAAATCACCGCTTGAGAGAATAAAATTCTGTATATGGGAAAATATTTTTTCAATCTTGTTAAAAATAAGAAAACATATTCTGTAAAACAGAAACACTTGGATCAAAGATCCAATGGTGGGTAAAATTTTCCAAATCAATTTTGAGACCAATTAAATCAATTGGAATCTCTCAATAAGAGATTTTCTATAAAAAAAAACTAATTAACAAACTTACATCTACTATATAAAGGACCTGAGATTTCAAGTCTCAGATAGAGGGAACCCCCCATAAGCTTCTGAAAAATACATAAAGCTTTCAAAACAAGTGAGAATTCAATTCTCAATAAAAGAAGAATACTTTCTTCATCAAAACCCAAGGTAAAGAAAACACATAGATCAAAATATCTCTTTTTACTTATCTAAGGGTTTAACCCTTTCTCAAAGAACTTAGTTCTTTCTCTGGATCAGAGACCCACAAGACAAGTCTCTCACAAGTTGAGAATTTAATTCTCATCGGGAAGATCTTGTTCTTGAGAATCAAAGATTCAGAAAAGAACTAGGTTAAAAAGAAAGAAAAAAAGAAAAAGAATATATGTTCTGCGAATTTAATTCCTCAGAAATTAGGGTTTAACCCAAGAACTTAGTTCTGCAATGAAGAAAAAACGATCCAAGGTCTTCAAAATAGAGATCTTGATGATCATTAATGGCCAAAATGGTATTAATAGAGATTTAATCTCTAAAGGAAAAAGAGAGATTAGCGCCTCATGTGTTTCCCACGTGGGCGCCCTCCCCATAGCGCCCAGCAACTCATGTGAAAAAGACGCGAGCGTCCAAAGCAGAAGGCCAACGCCTCACGTAAAACGCACGTGGCCGCTGAATAAAAGTTCTTAGCACTTTATATACAGCCAAAACGGATGACTGCTTAGCACTGATTAGGTAGCGCATAGTGCCTCACGTGCTCCTCACGTGGGCGCCACACAAAAGTGCTTAGCACTTCATATACAGCCTAAACGGATGAGTGCTTAGCACTGATTGGGCAGCGCCCAGTGCCTCACGTGGGCGCCACACAAAAGTGCTTAGCACTTCATATACAGCCAAAGCGGCTGAGAGCTTAGCACTAATAGGGCAGCGCCCAGTTTCTCACGTGCTCTTCACGTGGACGCCAAAAAAGTGCTTAGCACTATATATATAACTGAGTGCTTAGCACTAATTGGGCAGCGCCCATAACTGAAGGCTTCACATGATACCCATGTGAGCGTCAGAGCGTCGAATAAGTGCTTAGCACTTTTGCATAAAAAGAGGGCTGAACAAACAGAGTTCAAATAAGTGCTTAGCTCTTTTGAACAAAAAAAAGACTGAGCAAACTAAGCCCAAATTGGATAAGTCTCTTGCAACTGAGCCCAAATACTCTGGATCATAATAAATCTAATGATCCTTAAAATATTGCTAAGTTGATTTTAGTCTCAAATATGGCTAACGTATTCTAAGTTAAAAATAAATTGGGAACAAACGCTCATATATTTAAGTTGATCTTAATATCAAACCAGATTAACGGTCCTTAAACCAAACAAAATATTTTTTTACTAAAGGAAAAATATGACTTAAGTTCAAAATCCAAAATCTAAAATATACGGATTTGGACTAATCCGCGACCTACGGGCAACGACATAAACTAGTCTCCATATACAATCCACGGGTAACCAAAACAAACAAAATATATACATGACACGAAGTGAACTGCTGGAGAAGGAAAAAGTGGTTATCGCAACGTGATAACGTAATTAACTGCAGGGACTTTCGCCTGCAAGGAATTGCGTCCCCACAATCAAAAACCCCTCATAAATGAGGGAAAATCTGATAAAATCTGCTACAACGGTCGCATCTATCTAAACCTCCGATATATGGTGCCATAAATCAACTTGGTATTTTTGGAGAGGTGGATGGAGAAGTCCAAATAGCATCTACCCCCAAAATTCAGGCCAGACGTCCCAACGTCTCGTTCCCTATCTTTCGACGGTGAAAAAACCCTATAAAACCCCACACTATATGAGCCTTGATTCATCCCCAAAATGGGGCTGAATCAAAGGAGGGAATAGCCCTGCATCAGGGCTGAATCAGCCATGAAACAGCCCCAAATTGAGGCTGATCCAGTGGCAGATTCAGCCCCCGATGCGGGGCTGAATCAGCCTCGGTTCGGCCCCGAATCGAGGCTGAATCGAGTTCAAATTGGGTGGGTTCGGGTTATCGTGAGCCTACTCTAAACTCTTAGTCCGAACCAAGAATCTGGTAGCTTCGGCACAAGTAAAAATGAGAGTTTTACATGCAAATATTTAAAACTAGTTTTGAAAATTTTGGGTTTCATGAATTCCAATGTCACCAAAACAAGTTGTAATCTTTTGGTATGGATCTGATACTGCTGTTAGGTTGCTAGGCACTTTTAGTAGGGTTTAAAACACGGCGGAAGCTGTAATTTTAAAAATCTAGAGTGCAATAGCAAACCCAAACCAAGAATCAAAGCATACTAAACTTGTCACTAAACTAGTAAGGTAAGAACAAGAGTTTAGTAGGTTACAACCTTTGTAGCGCATAAGCCACCTCTCCATGGACTCCGGCTAGACTCTACGAAATCCGGAACAAACTTGCTCGATGATCTTCTCGTCAAAAATGATCCACCTTGAGATAACTCCAATACAAGCTCTAGCTTCAAATTGATCTCATCAAAATGAAGCAACCCACTAATTAAACTTGGTAAGAATGATTAGTAGGAGATGTAAAATAATTAGCTCACTTAATTTTTCTCTTTTCTTTTTCCATTTCTCACTTGAAGAAAATCAAGAGGAAGAAGAAGAAGCATGGAGGAGATGAGAGAATCAAGAAGATAAGCATGGCTAAAACCTTTTAGAACAAAACAAGAATGAGTCATCAAAGAATCCAACCCATGAATTCTACAACCATCTTATTTTTTATTACTCATTCCTACATAATTTTGTTCATATCTTCCATATAATTCTCATACACCCGGCTTCAATGTATCATCATACATGACGCAATATTTATATCAAATATAAATATAATTAAAGAGAAAAAAATAATTAAGTGAGTATGATATTAGTTAATAAATAAATATATCAATATATAAATATATATTTAATTATTAAATCAACACTTGATTTAATAATCCGGCTATATCATATATATACTGGCTAATATCAATAAACACCCGATTAAAATACGTGTATCAAATACACGTGTTTAATCGAATTCCTACACGTATCCCTATACGTGCCCTACATCGTTTCGCATGTGCTGGGAAAACTCTGTGTGGGACTCTAAAAACTCGACAGTATGCTGGCAGTAGGTTAGGATCAAATCCATAACCCACAAGCACGTCAGCAGTACTAGCTGCACGTAACGGCTACCCTGGTATTGATCGAAAGAAGGTCAATGAGCAAGCTCATCTAAACCCTGCAAAATCTATCAGTGACATTACCGTACAGTCCGGTCTCTTCATCTAAGAGTATCATATATGGGGTCTAGGGTTTGGAATCTGTCAGACCGCAATAACTCGATAAGTCGTGTGAAAGAAAACTCATAACGAACTGGAGATACAACTGATAACACTTATCAGTTTATCTCCACTGCGATGTCCATCGAGTTGTGGTTGTAGTCATGTCATGCACAGCGCGACATTAACTCCCTATACCGGGAGAGGCGAATCCCCTCGACCGCTCACTGCCTCCACGAGCTTTGGGACTATACCCAATAAAAACCTGTTTGCACGACTCCTTTAAGCCATGGTAGGGAAGAAATCTAAGTATAGTAGGAACACACATGAGACACAATAGCGATCTTAGGTCCTAGGGACTACCCTGTACCCATGTCATAAGAGAACTGCTACCTAACATTGTTATATTACTAACTAGGTGTTCTCGGTGAGTCCGTCCAGTGTAACTCATCCAATATCCACATGTATACAATTCTCGATGTCAAACACCAATAGCTACAGGATTAGCTATCGCCCTCCAACTGGGTCAAGAAATGTATACACTGGTCTAAACTGGAGTACCGATACCTATTCTCGATACTCCTACGACTAGGGACATTTAAGGATGTGCTTATCGACTACCCAGGCCCTACTATTATGATCTCCATCATCGTCCTGGTAGTCAAGCAAAATCTTAAGGCTTTATCTCATGTCTATACGATACGTGATAGTAAATAAAACGCATCACATGAAAGATAAATACAAAACAGATAGCATACTATTATCTTGAGCAAGATTGTTTTCTCATATAGGTCCTCTTTCAATTACAATAATTGCCTTAAGGACACATATATCCAACATAAGCATGGAGACTACATTATTTTATCACTTTACGTGGATGACATGTTGGTAGCGGATCTGAATTTCGAGAAAATTCAAAGTCTAAAGAAGCTGCTGGCTGAAAAATTCTCCATGAAGGATTTGGGAGCAGCTAAACAAATTCTGGGCATGAAGATCATAAGAGATAGGAAGCAGCGAAAGCTGTGGTTATCACAAAAGAACTACATGGAAAAGATTTTGAAGCGGTTCAATATGGAAAAGTCAAAACCGGTTAGTACGCCTTTAGCGAAACACTTTAAACT
Source organism: Agapanthus africanus (assembly GCA_030015575.1). Lineage (NCBI taxonomy): Eukaryota > Viridiplantae > Streptophyta > Magnoliopsida > Asparagales > Amaryllidaceae > Agapanthus > Agapanthus africanus. Next base: position 260,416,527 of record CM057351.1, on the reverse strand, counting down.
CAGTAAGAAGTTGTGTCCGTTGTTATGCACTAAATTTTAGAATGAAATATCTGTAACTTTATTTGATAAAGTGAGATATACATTTTGAAAATTGTGTTATAAACATTTACCTTTATCAGTTGAGAATAAGGTAAGGTGCATTGAATAACAGTGTAAGACATTCTTAACCAAGATACAATTTTTAATTTACAAAACACGGAATTCGAGTTAGTATACTTTTGGGACTCATACATGAAAATGTATGTTGTCCAATGTCTTTCGGGATAAGGGGTTGGCACTCTTACTTCATTTAGGATTACCTATGAGTTCTCTGGTATTAGATATGCATTCATTGTAATGCAAGGTCCGAAGATTTTGAGAAGTTTATAGGTATAAGAATAAAGTAGAGAACCATATGTTGGAGGTATCAAGATTCTTCGAGGTGATCGAAAATATAAATACTTATGCTAGGTATTCCATCATAGTATTGAGAACTTGATTCTCTCAAAGGTTACCCATGCGTAAGTACGCTCCTTGATGAGTAATGTTGTATTTGTTGGCTATAGTGCCCTCAAGTCAATTATTGGATCGCAGGCAAGTGATTGCAATGATTGAGGGAGGACCTATACCGGTAGGACAGTCTTACGATAGTATGTTCTGGTTTGCCTTTATCATCATGTACTTGCTTTAGGTGGCTTTACTGATCACTATTACATGTTGATAGAGCCCATAAGATTCTTGCCTGACTACCAGCAGTATGATGGCGATCATATACGTGGGAGCTGAGGGTCTATAAGCACATCCTTAAATGTCCCTAGTCAAGGGAGTTTCGAGACTGGGCATCGATACTCCATAGTAGACTAGTGTATACTGATCAAGACCCCGACGAGGGGCGGTGGCTGGTCTCACAAGCTATTGGTGTCAGTTGGTTCACCTAAGATGTATACAGGTCTCATTGGGTTATGAGTACACAGGACGGACTCGCCGGGAATATGCTAGTTGGTATTATACCTATTGTCAGATAGCAGTTCCCTGGTGACATGTATACAGGTTGGTCTATCGACCTGAGATCGTCATTTGTCACGTGTGAGTTCCCACTGTGCTTTGATTACTATCCTACCACAACTCAAAGGAGTAGTGCAAACAGATTTTAGTTGGGTACAGTCCTGAGCCACATGGAGGCAGTGAGCTGATCGTCAGGGGATTCGTCTCTCCCGTTATTGGGGGTTGATGCCGCGTTGTGCACGGGTGGGCCATCATCAGAAATCCTTGGACAAGGTAGTCGAGAATTACTGATATAGGATCGGTAGTTTCTCAGGTGGTTATAGGTTTCATACCGACACTGAATGTCAAGTTATTAGTGGGTCTGACGTTATCCACCCCCTAGACTCGATATGCGATACTCATAGACGAACGGACCGGACTTTACAGATATGATCACTGTCAGGCTCATTTCAGGATGAGTTTGCTCGTCGGCCTCCCTTTCGCTCAATACCTGGGTAGCCGTTACGTACAGCTAGTGTGTAACGTTTTGAAAATTGTTTAAGTGAAATTTCCGATAATCGGTAAAATAACTGGTGTTTTCCGTAAAAACCAGGAAATAATTATTTTTCCACATAAACTTAAATATACCTATTCTAGCTATGTAATTGCTAGTATTTGGTATTTAATTGGTCACTTGTAAATTTCTACTTGACTAAAATATTTTCCGTAATTAATTATTTTTAATATTATTTTAAGCTTTCACCAATAAATTTAATTAGTGATAATTACAAATTAGAATGGGTTAATACAAGTTTTGTGCATCATCACACATTAAACCAAAATGTAACATGTTATTTTTAAAATGAAAAGAAGTTGTCGAGTTGGTTTTAAAAATATATAAAAGAAAAAATGCTTAAATTGTGAAAATAAGATAATTAGAATATGAGTTAATGGGTGTATTAATTTGGGGATGTTTCCTCACACACACTCACACCTCACACACACTCTCTCCCCTTTCTATTTCTTGCCGAGACAAGCTGCCCCCCCTTTTCCCAAATCCCCACTCCAAATTTGAAAGGAAAACAAATGAAAAAAAGAGAAAACAATACACAAAAGAGGTATGGGTTTATATACTTGAAGTATGGGTTTTGACTTGGCCAAACTCACACATATCCTCTCTCCTCTCTCTCCCTAGGCTCGTCCATTTCTTGCAGCCCTCCCCTCTCCAAAATCCTCACATTCTTCACTTAAAAAATCCTTACAAATTCATCAAAAATCAAAATTAAACCTCACTAATCCTTCATTTAACCTTTAACCCATTTCTCATTAGCCTATTCTAACATGGTTCTTGGAGCAAGATGGCAATTTTAGAGGCTAAGTTTTTGCAAGTGAGATCTACAACTGAGAGGTATAAATTCTAACCTTATGGTTAATTGGTTAGTTAATTACTTCAATCCAAGCTAATTAGGTGTTTAATTGTGGGTTTAATTAAAAGTTAGAAATCTAAAGAGAAGGAGTTTAAATTGAAAAGTTAGGGTTTTTATCAATAAATCAAGTTAGTAAAGTATAGAGTAATATCTTAAGAATAGAAAGAGCCAACCTAGTTATTAGTTTGCTAATTGTTACCTTAATTTTTCCTAATCAAATAACCATGCAAACTAATTTCTTGGTTAATGTTAATATATGAGATTAAAATTTTAGTTAAGGGTTGTATAACCTAATTAAGATATTTAGTGAATATTATGGCCACTAGAATTGTTAAAACATTTGGATTTGAAATAAAATGGTAAGTTGTGCTTACTAGGTTTTTGTAAAAATTAGATTTTTGTTCAATTTGACGTTGCGATGATTTACTTGCATTATCCTATAATATTTAGTGTGTTGTGAAACCACGATTGGTACGTTTGGGTTTTAAGTTTGGGGATTTTCACGTATAGTGACCCTAGTTGTGGTTTGTGACGTTGTCGCGAGCGCGTTTAGTGTACCAAGTGCGTGCGCGTTTAGTTAGTGCGCGTGGTTATCTTGTATCGTTTGTTTCCGCGACTATCATTTATTTACCCTTTTATTTGCTTGTGTGCGATTCCAGGATTAGGTGCTGAGGCGTCGGATGTGGCGCGGAAATGGCAGAGCTGGAATCGGATCAGATTAGCCAAGGCGTCCAGGTGAGTAGATATATATCCATGGGGGAAGTCGGGAGGATGGCGTATAGCACCCCCACAGTTTCGTAGGATATGATGTGTTATGATATATATATATATATATATATATATATATATATATATATACATATGTGATATTGCGAGATATGAATACTTTGCAAGAAAGGTTTTAGGAGACCATGAGTTGGATTTAGTGTAATTGGGAGAAAATGCTTTTAGTTAGTTTTCTTAGTTGCGAAACCCTAGAGTAAAGGTTGACACACACACACATGCACACACGTGATATGATTTTTGGGTGTATATGTTTATATGTATATATATATATATATATATATGTATGTAGATGCGTTGGGGTGTGTGTGTGTATACACACACACACACATATATACGTATACACGGATGATGAGCCCAGTATGAGCCGATATGATCGGGCTTGATGCCATGAGATTTGATATATGATTGGGTCGTGATATGATATGCGACGTGATATTATAGCGGATCGTTGGACGATGTGTTTTCATACACACGAGGATATATGCTTGATGATATGGGAATGTACTAGATTTTAGAACGGTATCCCTAATTCATGATTTACGATAATGATACTATATGAACAATGAGGTACATGTGATATTTGACCCGTACCCCGATTTTGGGATGCCGTACAATAGATTTTACCGTACGAGATATAGACATGATGATTGATCCGCACTCTTAACTCGAGGATGTCGTACTATGTATTTTACCGTACGTGACGCTATTGAGGCGGGATCGCCGACTACTAGATATATCGACTCGGACTTTAGGTGGTTTTCCTTACCCTTTCGACTGGGCTCGAGTCATACTTATTTTTCAAACTAACGAATCGTGAGTAGTTTTAAAGACAGGCCGAGAGATACTACGGAATTTTCAAAAGACGTATCATTTCTCAAAAACCTCGTAGCCCTATTTTTCTAAAACCATGATTCGTGCTATTTCAAACACCAAAAACTGTATGACTCATATATACAAATGTATATTCTTCATTGTTGCGGTTACTACATCTTTTCCTGTATATTCATGTTGTTCTCGTCGCATTGCATGCTTATAAATGTGTTTTCTTTAGTTATTATGAACCCCTGTTGTCAGGACACCAGCACCTCTATCGATGATGCGTATGTCCACGCACACTTGCTTGCCGGCTCACACACATCATTATCGGTAATTGCCATGTCACGTACACTTTAGAGAATATTACTTCATTGATATAACTTGCTAGCTGATAGTTCCAATATATGATTACTATGCAGGTTTAGATATTGCATTCTTTACTTAGATACCCATGCATGTGTATAATTGTAGTCATGCAATATTATGGGGCTTTATGCCGGTAATTCACTGTTTACATACTCTGAGATTTTTGGATAACGGATTTTCCATGAGATTTTGGATTTGGAGAAACCGCAAGGATTTTATAAACTCATTATCATTTTTAAAAATAGAAATTTACGGTTTTCTCCTGATATGATGTATGTGTCATCCACCATGAGTTTTCTCGGTTCTTGAGCGGTATCATACACCATGGTGGACCCGGTATGGTACCCCGGGGAGAGAGTGGTTTTGTGAGGATGACGATGAGCCTGGCAGGGGCAGACTACCATACCGGTGTGTCGGGCGCGGCGGATATCCGGAGGATACCGACGTAGTCGAGAGATTTGATGCGATGGGCTGATCCGGACTAACGGAGCCTATGGGCCGATCCGGACTGACGGAGCCTGAGATTTGAGTATTATGTATCGCTGTCGGACACGGATTTAGAGATGTTTTGAGTGCCGATGCTGGGCACTCGAGTTTTATCATGATTTGTGTGTCGTTGCTGGACACATGTTGGACGATGCATTAGTACTTGTCATGCATCGATATATTATTACTCATGACACGGACACGAGTACTTGATATCACACTTATGATATGTTGTCACCATTGTTGTATATATGTGTATTTTTATTGTATGATCCAGGAGAGAGTCATACATGCGATTTCTTCTCGGTGATATTTTCTACTCACGAGTTGGCAACTCATCTCCGTTGTGCCACAATTTCTTGCAGGTTTAGCCGTACAGGTTCCATTGCGGCTTGCTGGCACATTGCTTCTTTCCGGGTGATTGCTTTGGTAGGTGGGTTCACTTGTATCATGACCACCGTAGTACTTATATTTATATTCAGGTGTATCTAGTAAACTCCATCAACCAGATTTGTATATTTAATAGAATTAGAAGACCAGTTGTATATTCTTTCGACCTTAGAGTCGCGCACTTGTATTATTATGATTCTTCTTTGGTTTTCTTGAGGATGTTGGATTCCTTTATGAGTTTTGATTCTCGCCCTTCGGCGTTGTATATTATATTGCTTGTGTGGTTGTTTCCGCCAATTGGCGAAGAGCTAGCTCCCGCTTGGGGATGCCTTTATTCATTATTTATGTATTTCATGTGTTGTACCCGTTTGGGGGCCAGTATTTACAAAGGAGACTCTGCCGAAATTTTCGGGAAAATATGATGTTGCTTTTAAATGTTTAATGCCACTTATTTTGTTAAAACCACTTGCTTTAAAACAAGTTTTCCTTCACTCTTTTCATTTAAAATGGTTTAGATTTCTGGGCTTTGTCTTACTTAGATTACGTTACGCCTCTAGACGTTTCGTAATTTAAGTGCTAGTCGCGTTCCGTACCTTCGGGTCGTGACAAAGTTGGTATCAGAGCGCTAGGTTTAACCTTGGTTCGAGTCTAGGCTTGACTATGCGGAGTCTAGAGCGTATATTTATATTCGGAATCTAGGCTTGACCTTACGGAAATTAGACTTGGTCGAGGGGGTATTAGACCCGAACTTTCGTCTCATAGGTTGGCCTTGGTTGATGGAGCAGGTGACTTAAGTAGAGTGACGTACCGTGTGTAAGTTCCGCGGCATACTTACGATACGCTACTCCGCTTAAGAAGCCTTATGATGCACATTTCCTTGCACCATATTCTATTCGTTCCTTTGATCTATCTTCTTCGATGTCGGATTGTGGTTTCTGTTACCACAGTTACACGGGCAGAGAGAGAGCTGCGGCTAGAGTTGCGGTCAGCATGAGCTCGTCATGGACGAGGACTGACCAGGGCGTAATTCCAGTGAGACACGATTGTATAGATGTGTCGTTTATTTGTGTTTTTCGTGACGTAAGCGTTTTGATGAATTGTTTTTACTAAGATTTTTTGAGCGTTCAGATCAGCACCAGAGGATTGGGCCAATGCTAGAGGCCGGCTAGGAATATGATGACCGTTAATGTATTGTCTATTCTTGAGGATTTAGGCATTGTTTACCGTGCGGATGAATGGGCCAGTTGTTGCTGCGACTGACAAGATATCACCCCAGATGTTTGAAGCTATTGCAGTATGAGTTGTACTTTAGGATATGATAGAAGATCGCTAGTCACCCATGTATGAATGACTAGGACATGTGGTTCGTTTTCATACCCCGATGCAAGGTCAGCAGATTGATTGATTTCAGCTAGAGAAGACTTCACACATGCATGTTGAGAGTCGATAGAAAAAAATGGACGAATGATGAGTATTCCTCCGATGATTTGGAAGAGTTTCCGAGGGCGTAGTTGGCCAGATACCTACTACCAGATATTGAGCTATCGAGTTCGTAGTTTTGGAAGGGAGACTCCAGACATGCGTATAGCCGTTTGTAGTGCGGTCCATACAGCTACGAAGAGACGAGTCCGAATCAGTCCACACTAGAGAAAAGTGGAGTAAGTGGTTCGCACGAGATTTTGACGAGATGACGTTCCACTCCGTTGACATCAGAGATGTGACACGCATGCAGAGACATTGAATATGGATATACCTTTTTGAAGAAGTCGTGATGAGTATGCAGCTGTTCCGGAACGAGAAATGGATTTAGTAAAGGGTGATAACTTCCGGACAGTTCGGCAGAAACGAGAATTGGGAGAGATCCCGACAGAATCTTTCTGGTATACTACATGAGAAGACTTGGACCCAGGATCGGTCGTATCACGCACACCCAGTAGGCCAGAGTTCGGCATTATTGACGAGACATGTTACGAGTGACCATGATCGTTGGCCAGAGATCTTTAAAGGATGTGTCAAAGCGGAACCGTTTCCGTCATCTTCCATATTGGGCCGTTGAGCCGAGGAGTTATGTAACTGACAATCCGCAGTGAGAGATGAGAGACTAAGGGCATAAGGCGCCAGACCGTGAACAAGAGGCAAGTAGATATCTTGCTCTGCTAGCTTTGGATGCACCGACACCTTCTCGACTTTGAAGGAAGGACATATCGACGACAGTGTTTACGAATTGCGATTTGGTGATTCGAATGTCACGTGTCCGTCATTTCGGAATTCGGTATTTTGGGCGATTTATTTGCATGATTGAGATTTTGTGCACCACAGTTGCACTCGACTTCGATTTGATGTCGTTCGAGATGTTTGAGTTTGATTTCGATTTCATGCCTATGGTATATAGGTGATTTGACTTGTGCTTTCGGTGTAGTTTTCTTGCACTTTTAGTACCTTGATTCGATTTTATGCATGCTGATGCGCGTAGTTGTGAGATTTTATACCACGGTATACCTGATTTGGATTGATGTATATTGTATACCGTCGATTTCGATTGTGATATTCGATATTTGTTTTCGTGCACCTTGTGCACTTGATTTGGATTCTTGCGCATACTTGGCGCGCTTGATGCGATTTTGGTGCACACCAGATGCACTAGATCAGGATTTTTCGTGCATATCAGATACACCTGATATTGTTGTCAGGCACACCAGTTGCCCTTGACAGGTGTTTTCATGCACACCTGTTGCACTTAGATTTTGTTTCTGTGCACATGTATGGCACATTCATTGATTTTGATTTCTGTGCGCACCAGATGCACGTGGCATTATTGCATATACTATTGAGTATGATTTTCTTTGAGCAGTACGTTTTTATGGTAATTACTATTTAGTTTAGCAACCAAGCAAGACTGTTCTGAGAACAGTACCTAGGTGTTTTTGCATGCATCGATTGTTACCGAAAGGATTTCAAAAAATGAGCTACAGTCTCAATATTTTTCCTTTTGTGTCCGAGATGACACGAAACATTTTACAAAGGAAACCCTTCTAAATTATTTTCAAAATGGCGGGACGTGTATGTTAAACAAAGGATATATATATGTATATATATAGTTATTTTTCTACAATAAACGTCTACTACTTGTGCTGTGATACGCGCATCGCACAACGACTTGAAAAAGGTTTGGCATGCATTTCTTTCAGATGTTTTGACGAATTTACAACGATGCGTACTATGTACATGATATAGTTTTGATGTATATCATATTGGTTTTCGTATTGGACTTTAACACTGGTATCTTCACCATGACTCCGATGATTGCGTGATGCTTGATGGAATTTTGATTTTGAGTTATATACTCGTTTTCATGCGCATGCATTGCGCTAAGATGTGTCTTATGTATTTAAGATTTTGGAGCCCCGCCGATTTGAGTGCTTTGCTGAAATGTTTTAGTATTGGAGGAGTTTTAATTTAAATTCGGGGAACGAATTTCTTTAAGGGAGGAATATTGTAACGTTTTGAAAATCGTTTAGGTGAAATTTCCGATAATCGGTAAAATAACTGGTATTTTCCGTAAACACCAGGAAATAATTATTTTTCTACATAAACTTAAATATACATATTCTAGCTATGTAATTGCTAGTATTTGGTATTTAATTGGTCACTTGTAAATTTCAAGTTTACTAAAATATTTTCCATAATTAATTATTTTTAATATTATTTTAAGCTTTCACCAATACATTTAATTAGTGATAATTACAAATTAGAATGGGTTAATACAAGTTTTGTTCATCATGACACATTAAACCAAAACGTAACATGTTATTTTTGAAATGAAAAGAAGTTGTCAAGTTGGTTTTAAAAATATATAAAAGAAAAAATGCTTAAATTGTGAAAATAAGATAATTAGAATATGAGTTAATGGGTGTATTAATTTGGGGATGTTTCCTCACACACACTCAAACCTCACACACACACACTCCCCTTTCTATTTCTGGCCGAGACATGCTGCCCTCCCTTCCCAAATCCCCACTCCAAATTTGAAAGGAAAACAAATGGAAAAAAAGAGAAAACAATAAACAAAAGAGGTATGGGTTTATATAAGTATGGGTTTTGACTTGGCCAAACTCACCCATATCCTCTCTCTCCTCTATCCCTAGGCTCGGCCATTTCCTGCAGCAGCAGCCCTCCCCACTCCAAAATCCTCACATTCTTCACTTCAAAAATCCTAACAAATTCATCAAAAATCAAAATTAAACCTCACTAATCCTTCATTTAATCTTTAACCCATTTCTAATTAGCCTATTCTAATATGGTTCTTGGAGCAAGATGGCAATTTTAGAGGCTAAGTTTTTGCAAGTGAGATCTGCAATTGAGAGGTATAAATTCTAACCTAATGGTTAATTGGTTAGTTAATTACTTCAATCCAAGATAATTAGGTGTTTTATTGTGGATTTAATTGAAAGTTAGAAATCTAAAGAGAAAGAGTTTAAATTGAAAAGTTAGGGTTTTTATCAACAGATCAAGTTAGTAAAGTATAGATTAATATCTTAAGACTTGAAAGAGATAACCTAGCTGTTAGTTTGCTAATTGTTACCTTAATTTTTCCTAATCAAATAACCATGCAAACTAATTTCTTGGTTAATGTTAATATGTGAGATTAAAAGTTTAGTTAAGGGTTGTATAACCTAATTAAGATATTTAGTGAATATTGTGGCCACTAGAATTGTTAAAACATTTGGATTTGAAATAAAATGGTAAGTTGTGCTTACTAGGTTTTTGTAAAAATTAGATTTTTGTTCAATTTGACGTTGCGATGATTTACTTGCATTATCCTATAATATTTAGTGTGTTGTGAAACCACGATTGGTACGTTTGGGTTTTAAGTTTGGGGATTTTCACGTATAGTGACCCTAGTTGTGGTTTGTGGCGTTGTCGCGAGCGCGTTTTGTGCACCAAGTGCGTGTGCGTTTAGTTAGTGCGCGTGGTTATCTTGTATCGTTTGTTTCCGCGACTATCATTTATTTACCCTTTTATTTTCTTGTGTGCGATTCTAGAATCGGGTGCTGAGGCGTCGGATGTGGTGCAGAAATGGCAGAGCTGTAATCGGATCAGATTAGCAGAGGCGTCCAGGTGAGTAGATATATATCTACAGGGGAAGTCGGGTGGATGGCATATAGCACCCCCGTAGTTTCGTAGGATATGATGTGTTATGATATATATATATATATATATATATATATATATATATATATGTATGTGTGTGTGTGTCATATTGCGAGATATGAATACTTAGCAAGAATGGTTTTAGGAGACCATGAGTTGGATTTAGTGCAATTGAGAGAAAATTCTTTTAGTTAGTTTTCTTAGTTGCGAAACCCTAGAGTAAAGGTTGACACACACACACATGCACACACGTGATATGATTTTTGGGTGTATATGTTTATATGTATATATATATATATGTAGATGCGTTGGTGTATTTCTACACACACACACATATACGTATACACGGATGATGAGCCCAGTACATGATACTTGGAGATGAGCCGATATGATCGGGCTTGATGCCGCGAGATTTGATATATGATTGGGTCGTGATATGATATGCGACATGATATTATAGCGGATCGTTGAACGATGTGTTTTCATACACACGAGGATATATGTTTGATGATATGGGAATGTACTAGATTTTAGAACGGTACCCCTAATTCATGATTTTACGATAATGATACTATATGAATAATGAGGTACATGTGATATTTGACCCGTACCCCGATTTTGAGATGTCGTACGATGGATTTTACCGTACGAGATATAGACATGATGATTGATCCGCATTCGTGACTCGAGGTTGTCGTACTATGTATTTTACCGTACGTGGCGCTATTGAGGCGGGATCACCGACTACTAGATATATCGACTCGGACTTTAGATGGTTTTCCTTACCCTTTCGACTGGGCTCGAGTCATACTTATTTTTCAAACTAACGAATCGTGAGTAGTTTTAAAGACAGGCCGGGGGATACAACGGATTTTACAAAAGACGTATCTTTTCTCAAAAACCCTGTAGTCCTATTTTTCTAAACCCATGATTCGTGCTATTTCAAACACCAAAAACTGTATGACTCGTATATACAAATGTATATTCTTCATTGTTGCGGTTACTACATCTTTTCCTTTATATTCATGCTGTTCTTATCGCATTGCATGCTTATAAATGTGTTTTCTTTAGTTATTATGAACCCATGTTGTCAGGACACCAGCACCATTATCGATGATGCGTATGTCCACGGACACTTGCTTGCCGGCTCACACACATCATCATCGGTAATTGCCATGTCACGTACACTTTAGAGAATATTATTTCATTGATATAACTTGCTAGCTGATAGTTCCAATATATGATTACTATGCTGGTTTAGATATTGCATTCTTTACTTAGATACCCATGCATGTGTATAATTGTGGTCATGCAATATTATGGGGCTTTATGCCGGTAATTCACTGTTTACATACTCTGAGATTTTTGGATATCGGATTTTCCATAAGATTTTGGATTTGGAGAAACCGCAAGGATTTTATAAACTCATTATCATTTCTTAAAAATAGAAATTTGCGGTTTTCTCATGATATGATGTATGTGTCGTCCAACATGAGTTTTCTCGGTTCTTGAGTGGTATCATACACCCGATTCGAGAAGGAGGATGAACCGTCTACGGGTGCATGGTGGACCCGGTACAGTACCCCGGGACGAGAGTGGTTTTGTGGGGATGACGATGAGCCTGGCAGTGGTAGACTACCATACCGGTGTGTCGGGCGCGGCGGATATCCGGAGGATACCGACGTAGTCGAGAGATTTAATGTGATGGGCCGGTCCGGACTGACGGAGCCTGAGATTTGAGTATTATGTATCGCTGTCGGACACGGATTTAGAGATGTTTTGAGTGCCGATGCTGGGCACACGGGTTTTATCATGATTTGTGTATCGTTGCTGGACCCACGTTGGATGATGCATTAGTACTTGTCATGCATCGATATATTATTACTCATGACACGGACACGAGTACTTGATATCATACTTATGATATGTTGTCACCATTGTTGTATTTATGTGTTTTTTTATTGTATGACCCAGGAGAGAGTCATACATGCGATTTCTTCACGGTGATGTTTTCTACTCATGAGTTGGCAACTCACCCCCGTTGTGCCACAGTTTCTTGCAGGTTTGGCCATACAGGTTCCATTGCGGCTTGCTGGCACACTGCTTCCTTCCGGGTGATTGCTTTGGTAGGTGGGTTCACTTGTATCGTGACCACCGTAGTACTTTTATTTATATTTAGTTGTATCTAGTAAACTCTATCGACCAGACTTGTATATTTGATAAACTTAGAAGACCAGTTGTATATTCTTTCGACCTTAGATTCTCGCGCTTGTATTATTATGATTCTTCTTTGGTTTTCTTGAGGATGTTGGATTCCTTTATGAGTTTTGATCCTCGCCCTTCGGCGTTGTATATTATATTGCTTGCATGGTTGTTTCCACCAATTGGCGAAGAGCTAGCTCCCTCTTGGGGATGCCTTTATTCATTATTTATGTATTTCATGTGTTGTACCCGTTTGGGGGCCAGTATTTGCAAAGGAGACTCTGCCGAAATTTTCGGGAAAATATGATGTTGCTTTTAAATGTTTAATGCCACTTATTTTGTTAAAACCACTTGCTTTAAAACAAGTTTTCCTTCACTCTTTTCATTTAAAATGGTTTAGATTTCTGGGCTTTGGCTTATTTAGATTACGTTACGCCTCTAGACGTTTCATAATTTAAGTGCCAGTCGCGTTCCGTACCATCGGGTCGTGACATAGTGCCACTGACGTGCTTGTGGTTAAACCCACTTCCAGCGTATTGACGAGTCTTTAGAGTCTCACACAGAGGGTTTCCCTGCTTCGGGCGAAACATTGTGGAGGCCGTATGGTTTTATGGCAGGGTTTCCCTGCTTCGGCGTTGTATATTATATTGCTTGCATGGTTGTTTCCACCAATTGGCGAAGAGCTAGCTCCCTCTTGGGGATGCCTTTATTCATTATTTATGTATTTCATGTGTTGTACCCGTTTGGGGGCCAGTATTTGCAAAGGAGACTCTGCCGAAATTTTCGGGAAAATATGATGTTGCTTTTAAATGTTTAATGCCACTTATTTTGTTAAAACCACTTGCTTTAAAACAAGTTTTCCTTCACTCTTTTCATTTAAAATGGTTTAGATTTCTGGGCTTTGGCTTATTTAGATTACGTTACGCCTCTAGACGTTTCATAATTTAAGTGCCAGTCGCGTTCCGTACCATCGGGTCGTGACATAGTGCCACTGACGTGCTTGTGGTTAAACCCACTTCCAGCGTATTGACGAGTCTTTAGAGTCTCACACAGAGGGTTTCCCTGCTTCGGGCGAAACATTGTGGAGGCCGTATGGTTTTATGGCAGGGTTCGATCATATACGTGCACTTGTGCACGGATCATGATCGGACGGATAATACTAGTGGGCTTTGGTTTAAGCCGGATCCTAGTATTATATTGTTGGATTATTTTCGTCTCGTTGTATTCGTATTCATTCGGAATACGGATGCGGGTATGTATATACGGCTAAGGGGTATTCTTGTAATTCGTTACGAGTTTACTTTAGAAGATGCCCATTTCTTTTTTATAAACATTTAGGGTTTAAATGTTTATTGGGTGGAATTGTGAGTCATGGTTCATGCATGCGCACTTGGTGACTCATGGTGTTGAGTCATGGCATGAGTCATGGTGGCTTGATGGTTTTTGTTTGGTGTGAGATATTTGTGTTAGATATTTGTTATGAGATATTTTTTGTGAGCTTGTGTGATATTTACAGTGTAGAGGCAGCCACTTCTTGTGGGGATGATTTTTCTTTAGTTGCTCACAACCAATATCTCACAACACTCATTTTTCTTCACTTGGCCAAAACTTGAGCTCACACTTTCACCCATGGCATCTTTTTCTACCTCCACCCTAACCCTCTCATGTGTTGAGAATCCTAGGGTGTATTGAGACAAACTAATTACACACACTCTCTACTTCATCTTGGCTATCTAGGTTAGCAAACTAGATACTCGAGTTGCCTCGGTTTTAAGGCGGGAGCCCGTAATACAAACTCTCGACGTAGATCTTATTCGATGTGGGGAGACCGGAGATCAAACATGATCAAGGAAGCCGCGAGGAGCTTGGGACAGAGGTTGAAGACCGAAGGACATGGATCGATCGGTATAACCTCTCTAAACTCCTTTCTTGAACTAGTATAGGGTTAATGGTACGATCCGGGAATTGGGTTCCGTTAGCGCCGGTTTTTTAAAGTTTTTGTTCCGCATTTGGCCATGGATTGATGGTCGGAGCACTGGCATAACCCAACATGGTATCAAAGTCAAGCCATTAACCGCATACTAGTTGATTTAAACGATGTTAAAGTATCGAAACCGAAACAACTCCGAAACAATACCGACTTGTATTCCATTCTCTGTCAATTTTTATTTTGTCTTCTAAAAATATTTAAGCAACTGCAGAAGACTACCTGTATGACCACTAGAACACTCCCCAAATACGAGCCCAATCCAATATTTTTGGACCGGCCAGATCACAAAATTTCCCGAGGTTGCTGGTTTTAGAAATGAGTTTGGATTTGGAATTTTGGGTGTGCTCTGGTCTCTGGAATATTGGTTCAGTGGTATTGCTTGTTTAGCCCAGTTTGGATAAGGATTTATTCTTTAGTTTGGGGGCGATTTGGGGTGTTTTCGAAGTCGATATTTCTAACACTATTTAAAGTTTTACAGTACATGCATTACTATCTATGACCGTGAATATCATTATGTTGGAGATAGTGCCCTCAGAGTCAATTATTGGATCATAGGCACGTGATTGCAATGATTGAGGGAGGACCTATCCCGGTAGGACAGTCTTACTCAAGATGATAGTATGCTATCTGGTATACCTTTATCATCGTGTACTGCTTTAGGTGACCTGACAGGTCGCTATTGCACGTTGATAGAGCCCCTAGGATTCTTGCTTGACTGCCAGCAGTATGAGGGCGATCATATAAGTGAGAGCTGGAGTCTATAAGCACATCCTTAAAAGGTCCCTAGTCATGGGAGTTTCGAGACAGGGCATCGATTCTCCAGAGTAGACTAGTGTATGCAGTCGAGACCCCGACGAGGGGCGGTGGCCGGTCTCACAAGCCACTGGTGTCAGTTGGTTCACCTAAGATGTATACAGGTGCTCATTGGGTTATGAGTACACCGGACAGGACTCGCCGGGAACATGCTAGTTGGTCTTATACCTGACGTCAGATAGCAGTTCCCAGGTGACATGTGTACAGGTTAGTTCATCGACGTGGGGATCGTCATTTGTCTCGTGTGAGTTCCCACTGTGCTTTGATTACTACCCTACCACGGCTCAAAGGAGTCGTGCAAACAGGTTTTAGTTGGGTACAGTCCCGAGCCACATGGAGGCAGTGAGCGGATCTTCAGGGGTTCGTCTCTCCCGGTATTGGGGGTGAGGTCGCGCTGTGTCTAGGAGAGCCATTACACGAAGTCCTTGGCCAAGGCAGGAGATTTACTGGTAGGTATTCCAGTAGTATCTCAGGGTGTTCTGGGCTACACTCCAACACGACTTGTACCGCTTTTGGGGGTCTGACTTTTACCAACCCCCTAGGCCCGCCATGCGATGCTCATAGACGAACGGACCGGACTGTACGGATATTGTCACTGACAGGCTCAGTAGGGTGTCAGGATGAGTTCGCTCATCGACGTCCCTTTTGGTCAATAGCTGGTGGCCCGTCACGTATTGGCTTATACCTCTGACGTGCTAGTGGTTAAATCCACAGCCATAGTATTGACGAGTCTTTAGAGTCCACCACACTTACAGTTACTCAAGCTTTCGGGCGAAACGCTGTAGAGGACGTATGGAGATATGGCAGGGTCCGATCAGATACGTGCGGTATTGCACGGATCAGGATAGGACGGTTAGTACTAGAGGCCGTATGGATATATGGCAGGGTTCGATCAGATATGTGCTGTATTGCACGGATCAGGATCGGACGGATATTACTAGCCGGCTTTGGTTTAAGCCGGATCCTAGTATAGTACAGTGTAGTTTTGTCTCTTTGCATTTGTGTTCAGTCGGAATACAAATGCGGGCATGTATTTGCAGTGGTGGGGTTTTCCTGTAATTTATTACGGGACCGGTTTTCTGGAGTTGCCAGTTTGCATTCCGTTCCGGCCGGTTTTCCTTTGTTCTTTCCCGGCCGGACTTTTCCGATGGAGGGGGTTATTTGCAAGTTTGCAAATAACACTTTGTGGAGGGGTTTCTTGCAAATGTATTGATTATGATGGCATCTTTTCTTTTCAACCATCATTTGATTCTCTTTACATCACTTGATTTGTTTTAAAGGTGATTAGAGTTTGATTTGATATTGTGATGATGTTTTGGATATGGTCACCCTCCACCTTTTACTACCATCACCTCCCTTATACAAGATGCTTTCCCTCCACCATTTCCTTGCAAGGGGGGCCGGCCACATTTTGAGAAGAAAAGAAGAGAGATGATTCATTTTGTGAGGGTGGGGAAAAATTATCATTCATATTTCCATTGCCATCAAAATTCCCAAGTTGATTTCACAACCTCATTCCTCCATCAAGGCAACATAACCCCAAAGAGACAAAGCACTACACATTCTACAGCAAATCTTGGACGCGTCGACCAGCCAACTTCGCGCCCGAGTTGCCTCGGTACTGAGGTGGGAGCCCGTAAAAGATGCAGGCGATGTGGTGCACTTCCGGCGAGGAGGCGACGACCGAACATTCCGCAAGAGATCCGGACGACAACGAGAAGACCGGAGGACTCGGATCACTCGGTATATCTCTTCCCATCTTGTAGTTAGCTAGAACTAGTTTAATGGTCCGATCCGGGTGTTTAGTGCGCGGTGGTGCCGGTTTGCTAAGTCTGCAAAATTAAAGTTTATCACCGCTTCGGCATTTGGCCGTCGGATTGACGGCCGGGGCGCCGCCGTGCACTTACAGTAGTATCAGAGCCTCGCCATTAAGTTAGTCTAGCTTTGTTTAATGTGTTTGCATTTCCGATCGACCAAAATTCCAAAAAACCACATTTTCCTCACATCAGTTTTCTGTTGAAATTTTTTGAAGTCCAAAAATTTTTCAGGTTGTAAAATAGTGATGTACTGGAGTTTATAAGCACAATGTAGAAATTCGACGCAGTAACTCGACCACTAAAGCGCGGAACCGCGGCAAAACCCCCCCTTGGGCCACGGTTCCGCCGCTCAATTATGTCCTTGCTGTATCAAATTTCTTCAGTCGCTTTCTGGGTTGAAAATAAGGGTTTTGGAATATTAAACTTGGGCCCAGAATTTCTGTGAGTGCTACAGTTTTGCTTGGGGGCCCACTTGTTAATTTTTGATCGATCGAATATTTTAAACACATTATTTCACAGTATTTACATTATATCTGCGACCGTGAATGTCACTTGATCGGTAAATCCAGTCTAACTGCTATAGCCCGGTTAGACGGATTTGCGAACGTGACTTTCACGTTGATGTTCTGTGATTTTGCTGTGATGTTGCGGATCGGTCGTAGGGGATAAGCTGGATGCAATGCTAGTACAGTTTTGTTGTATTATGTACATTTGATATTGCGGGGCGAGCGTCCGACATGTGGACTGCCGTCACTGCCTGTTTGTATTATTATTTTGGGGCACGACCAGGTTGCGGTCGATGTACCCGTTGTATGTATATTTTACTTTCTGTACTAGGATTGCCCCTCGGTGGGGTGCACGGATAGCCGAGTTCTGGAGGGCAACAAGCCCGCATCTCATGGCATTGGGACGGAGGGGGCTTCACTCTAGAATTGGCGGGTTATTCGCCGCACTCGTAGGGGGTACAGGTTGACCCAGGAGGGGTGCCCAAGTTACCGGATTCCGTGAAGTGCTGGGTGGTCCATTCACGGTGCTGAAGGGGTCTGCCTCGCTTCAGGTTTTGGCGGGTAACTTGTCGCGCCCGTAGGGGTCTAGGATTTCATTGCACAGGCTATCCACACGACCAGGGGAACGTCGGGTTTCAGTAGTGGCTCTGTGAAACCCGGGGATCCCAGATATCTGTATTGTTCTGTGATGCTGTACATTTCTGTGATGTTGCATTTTTATCACGCCTTGAGCGAATATAATATATTGGTATATATATTAGTAGATGTTGTATATGTTTTACATCCGCGCTAGTCCAGTCCCCGCTCTGTCGTTAGTTAGCTAACCTAACGGGTAATGACGGGACCCAGTGGCGAATGCGGATGGCATATACGTACATCAGTATATTTTCGTTCTTTGTGGTGTGATCAATTGATGGGACTGCGTTGATTCGGATCAATGCAAGTTAAAACAAACCTAATCTGATGTTGTTGGAACACTTTTCAAAAAGCTGTTATTGCAAGGACGTTCACTTTTGTTTTGCATCGTGGTATTCATTAGGAATTTCCTGCTCCTCAGTCGACGAGGCAAGGGCCGAGATCCCTTCACCGGGAGTGACCCCTTGGACAGAAGTTTGCGTCAGGGCATTAACTTCACTATAGCCGATTACTTTTGCTTTGCATCATGGTATTCATTTGGAATATCCTGCACCCCATTCTACGGGGAAAGAGCCGAGATCCCTTCACCGGGAGTGACCTCTTTAGTAAAGGTTTTCGTCACTATATTTTCTAAAAAGCTATCCGTTCCTTCAACGATATCAAGTTCATTACGTTAAAGGTTATCGCCAGAAACCATTCGTAGCCCTCCATCATTTCAGTTAAATATTCGGTAGTATTCAAGCTATGTATTTTGACCACACGCCAAGGCATAGCGTTTGGTAGCTGCCGGGTATTTATCTGTTGCATAGATAGATGCGTTGGTTTGGGACAGTCGTACTACTATTTTGGCCTACGTCAAGGGTATGTACGGGTGGGTTCAAATTAACCTGGACAATGATGGGTAGAACTTGACATGTGACTTATGATATTTTGACCTCACGCCAAGGTCATAAGAGCATGGGGTAAAAATCACATTGGGAGTTTCAAAAGTACTGAAACTTGCCAGATATGCGCATACCTTCTGGAGTGTTATAGCGTGAGCGGATTCCGTCACATTATCATGCGATGATAGTTGGATCCCGATTCCCACTGATGAGTTGGTTTACTCCTCGGGTGACCCCGACTAATTCTTCTTTCAGGTTTGGAGGAGAATTTGAGGTACAGTGGGAGGTTTCCTGATTAGATAAATTGGTAACCATTCTGATCTAGGTTAGAGTGCACGCTGAGTGTTTCTTCTCTCTCTCTCTTTGGCAGCGACCATTGACCCGACCCTAGACTATGACTCAGTGACCAAGTTGACCGAACCTTCTTAACACTGGCTTTTGGATTGTCAGAGTTGCAGACCTCATTGCCACTCCTACTTTTACCCTTTTCTCCAGGACACCCCGTATTACTGCGAACGTCCACTTCCATTGGACAAAACCATCGTATGGTTAGATACAAACTCGAAGGAATTCGAGGATGGTTTCCGGTTCTGGAGAAAACGGATAAGGTTTATTCAGTTGTCTTTTCCTTTTTGCCTTCTCTCAAGTTACGAGTACTCCTTAGTTTAGGAGATAGTACACCTATTACGCAAATTGGATAGTCTTCTTCCAAACCTTAGGCTGGTGCCGAACTGTGGGAAATGAAGAAAACCAATTAGCATAACGATGGTGTGCAGAAGGTATTAAGATTAAGACAAAGCAAGGGATTAGTAAGAGGGCAAAGTAAATTGCGACTGATATTCACGACCAAACCAAGTATTTCTTCGCCAATCCTAAATCACCTTTGTATTTCTCCAGGACACTCCGTATCACTACGAAGATCCCAGTTCATTGGATAATCCATCGTATGGTTATATACGAACTCGAAAGGAACTTGTTCCAGTTCAGGGATGGATCCTGGTTCAGGAGAAATAGGAATAAGGTTTATTCGGTTGTCTTTTATCTTCACCATCTCTCGCATTGCGAGTGTTCCTAGGACTAGGACAGTACACCCATTATGCTTATTGGATAGTCTTCTTCCAAACCATAGGCTAGTGCCGAACGGTAGGGAAGGAAGAAAACCATTTGGCATAAGGGGTGTGCAGAAGGTAATGACTAAAGACAAATAAAGGGATTTGGTGAGGTGGCAAAGAATTATACGGTTATAGTTGTGAATCTGGATAATGGTAGAGGCATTACTAGGAATACCAGGATACCCCATCGAAACATTTCAATGTTTCAGTTCAACTGTGTACTGTTAAAAGAAAACTGATTTCCCGATTAGACACTTGCTCCAGGGTATGTATTTACCAGGTTTGATTCTCACATCTGTATGGTTTTACAGATGATGAGTGGGAGTAAGTTATTGGGAATTGGGTGATCATCCTCATTATATCGGGATTCGTTGTAATCGGTGATATTTGAGGAGATCACCTGGGCTGTTTGCCGGTCGGCAAATATTTGGTTTTGAATATCCGCTGTTGTGCACCAATTTCAAATTGATATATCTGTACGTCTATTTTCATAGAGTGAAATATACCTTTTGATATTATGTCGATGACATTTACCTATATCAGTGGATGGTTAGGTAAGGAGTATTAAACAGCGGTGTAATTCTTCTTAACCATAAGTACAGTTTTCAACCTACGACACACAGTGAAAGAATTGTTAGACTCAGCGGACTTATACAGAGTATTGTATGTTGTCCAGTGTCCATTAGGACAGAGGGGTTGGTCCTCATACTATATTCTGTTTACTTTTAACTTCTCTAGTTCTTAGACATGTGTTTCGTAGAAACACAGGGTATAAGTTTTGAGGAGTTATAGGTATTTGAATAGAGTAGAGAACCAGGTGTAGCAAGTATCGGGATTCTTCAAAGTGATCGAAGATGTAGATACTTGTGTATGGTATTCAGTTGATAGTAATGATAAAGAGAAATTGCTTCTCTTACAGGTTACTCATAATTGGAAGTATTCCTAAGTTGAGTAACGATGATCGGCCTCTCTCCATTTAGTTGACATGCACTGGAGACAGCTGCATGATTTGAATCTGGTTAAATTAAATCAGTGCCTCTGGTTCTATATTGGATATAGAACAGTTCATATCTTAACGTTGTTAAGGTACGGGGAGTTGTCCGGCTTATGATTAAAACCAGACACTGGACAACTCAAGGCACGTTTCTGTAATGGCTGTTTGTGGGTTGACCCAGGCTATGACGAGGGTTGACTTTCTACCATCTGGCAGATCAATAGAAATATTGTTCTAGACTCGCCACAGTTTTATTAAAAATGGATTTTTTCAGAAAACAGTAGTGGGAGTATGGTAGAACTGGAAGTGATTCCAGAACCACAAACGATTACTGAAGATTTGATAGGAACCTAAAGATTCAATCTGGATCGACATTCCATTGGCCACTCCGCAGATAAGGTGGGTAACTTCAGGCACCCGAGAGGTGCTCCGGTAGCCTCAAGGACGGTGACAGGGAAGTTCTTGTTTACCCACTTGCCATTGCTGTTGTTCCAGGCTGCGAGACCCGGCAGGAGGATGAGTATAGCGTCGTTCTGAACTAGCTTCAGAAGTGTACGTGTATATGACTCTGCCAGAGGGTTATCGTAGTCAGTGGGAGCAGCGGAAGCATTGGTGGACATCAGGCTTATGTCTATTTATAGACTAAAGCAGATATAGCGGAGATAGATCATCTATTTCTGATGTGACAGTCATAGGTTTGACTTCATCAGAATAGGGGATGGATCTATTGAGAAGGTAGTAGGGTGTGATGTCCTGGTATTTGATGACATACACAGAGTAGGAAGTGATATTCCTATACTACGATCGGTTATACTTTGGTCGTCACACAGTGGTTTCTCCACAAAGGACTTGGACATTATATCAGACATACTGGTTACTAGATCTATGGTTTTAGATCTAGATTTGGGTGGTTTCCCAATCAGGGTACTTTGACAGCATTCTAAGAGTATTTAGAATGGACGACTCCTGGCACGGTAGTGTACCTGCAGGTGATGGAGTCACCCTCTCTAAAGGTGTCTTATAGACTAAAGTAGAGAGAGATGTGCATGATTGGCAGATCACTTGCTTAGGCAATTGAGTCAATCATGAGATGTCAAGTACCACACCAGATGTTGTTCTTGCACTAGATGCAATAAGTTGATATTGATCCAATCCTGGAGGACAGTCGAAAGCAGTTTTAGAACATAAGTGGATGTTCTAAGTATATGATAACGACAGCCTCATTCGGGAGGCAGTTATCATTCTAGGCTTCCAAAGTGACCTGGACGACAGGGAGGTTGTCAGAGTTATAGTTTTCCCTCTGACGAGGGGCAGTGTTTTGGACAGGTGATCCGGGCAGATACTGAGGGAGGCATGGCGCAGGATACTGATTAAGTTCAGTTGACGATACAGTCTAAGAAGTTTGGATTTGGAGTTCATTTATGAGCTAGTTCCCATCAGACATCCAGACATTCTAAGACAGGTATTGCTCATTTCGGGAGATGGTTTTCTCCACGAACTTGAGATATAGAGAGACATAGAAAGAAACATCAAGGCGGATCCACTCACTGAGGCTATTCCTCGAACGCAATAATTTCACAAACGGATTTTGTGAGACTGACTAGTAGGGGAGTTGGGTGTTCGGTATCATACAGGGTGTGAGTATGCGACATCGCAATAATTAGCCTTGAGTGCAAGTGGGAGATTGTTGGAGATAGTGCCCTCAGAGTCAATTATTGGATCACAGGCACGTGATTGCAATGATTGAGGGAGGACCTATCCCGGTAGGACAGTCTTACTCAAGATGATAGTATGCTATCTGGTTTACCTTTATCATCGTGTACTGCTTTAGGTGACCTGACAGGTCACTATTGCACGTTGATAGAGCCCCTAGGATTCTTGCTTGACTGCCAGCAGTATGAGGGCGATCATATAAGTGAGAGCTGGAGTCTATAAGCACATCCTTAAAATGTCCCTAGTCGTGGGAGTTTCGAGACAGGGCATCGATTCTCCAGAGTAGACTAGTGTATACAGTCGAGACCCCGACGAGGGGCGGTGGCCGGTCTCACAAGCCACTGGTGTCAGTTGGTTCACCTAAGATGTATACAGGTGCTAATTGGGTTATGAGTACACCGGACAGGACTCGCCGGGAACATGCTAGTTGGTCTTATACCTCACGTCAGATAGCAGTTCCTAGGTGACATGTGTACAGGTTAGTTCATCGACCTGGGGATCGTCATTTGTCTCGTGTGAGTTCCCACTGTGCTTTGATTACTACCCTACCACGGCTCAAAGGAGTCGTACAAACAGGTTTTAGTTGGGTACAGTCCCGAGCCACATGGAGGCAGTGAGCGGATCTTCAGGGGTTCGTCTCTCCCGGTATTGGGGGTGAGGTCGCGCTGTGTCTAGGAGAGCCATTACACGAAGTCCTTGGCCAAGGCAGGAGATTTACTGGTAGGTATTCCAGTAGTATCTCAGGGTGTTCTGGGCTACACTCCGACACGACTTGTACCGCTTTTGGGGGTCTGACTTTTACCAACCCCCTAGGCCCGCCATGCGATGCTCATAGACGAACGGACCGGACTGTACGGATATTGTCACTGACAGGCTCAGTAGGGTGTCAGGATGAGTTCGCTCATCGACGTCCCTTTTGGTCAATAGCTGGTGGCCCGTCACGTATTGGCTTATACCTCTGACGTGCTAGTGGTTAAATCCACAGCTATAGTATTGACGAGTCTTTAGAGTCCACCACACTTACAGTTACTCAAGCTTTCGGGCGAAACGCTGTAGAGGACGTATGGAGATATGGCAGGGTCCGATCAGATACGTGCGGTATTGCACGGATCAGGATAGGACGGTTAGTACTAGAGGCCGTATGGATATATGGCAGGGTTCATACGTGCGGTATTGCACGGATCAGGATCGGACGGATATTACTAGCCGGCTTTGGTTTAAGCCGGATCCTAGTATAGTACAGTGTAGTTTTGTCTCTTTGCATTTGTGTTCAGTCGGAATACAAATGCGGGCATGTATTTGCAGTGGTGGGGTTTTCCTGTAATTTATTACGGGACCAGTTTTCTGGAGTTGCCAGTTTGCATTCCGTTCCGGCCGGTTTTCCTTTGTTCTTTCCCGGCCGGACTTTTCTGATGGAGGGGGTTATTTGCAAGTTTGCAAATAACACTTTGTGGAGGGGTTTCTTGCAAATGTATTGATTATGATGGCATCTTTTCTTTTCAACCATCATTTGATTCTCTTTACATCACATGATTTGTTTTAAAGGTGATTAGAGTTTGATTTGATATTGTGATGATGTTTTGGATATGGTCACCCTCCACCTTTTACTACCATCACCTCCCTTATACAAGATGCTTTCCCTCCACCATTTCCTTGCAAGGGGAGCCGACCACATTTTGAGAAGAAAAGAAGAGAGAGGATTCATTTTGTGAGGGTGGGGAAAAATTATCATTCATATTTCCATTGCCATCAAAATTCCCAAGTTGATTTCACAACCTCATTCCTCCATCAAGGCAACATAACCCCAAAGAGACAAAGCACTACACATTCTACAGCAAATCTTGGACGTGTCGGCCAGCCAACTTCACGCCCGAGTTGCCTCGGTATTGAGGTGGGAGCCCGTAAAAGATGCAGGCGATGTGGTGCGCTTCCGGCGAGGAGGCGACGACCGAACATTCCGCAAGAGATCCGGACGACAACGAGAAGACCGGAGGACTCGGATCACTCGGTATATCTCTTCCCATCTTGTAGTTAGCTAGAACTAGTTTAATGGTCTGATCCGGGTGTTTAGTGCGTGGTGGTGCCGGTTTGCTAAGTCCGCAAAATTAAAGTTTATCACCGCTTCCGCATTTGGCCGTCTGATTGACGGTCGGGGCGCCGCCGTGCACTTACACATTAGAGCGATACAACTTGTCTAATTGCTATAGTTTTTTTAGACGGGTTTGCGAATGTGACATTCACGTTGATGTTCTATGCTGTGCTGTGATGTTGGCTGGAATCGTCGTGGTGGATAGCCTGGGTGCAATGTTAGTACAGTTTAGTTTTATTTGTATATTTGATATCACGACGCGAGCATCCGACATGTGGACTACCGTCACTGCCTTCTTGTATATTATTTATTTGGGGCACGACCTGGTTGAGGTCGATGCCACCATTGTACTTATTTCCTTTTCTGTACTCGGATTACCCCGCGGTGGAGTGCACGGATAGCCGGGTTGTAGAGGGAAACGGGCCCGCATCTCATGGCTTTGAGATGGAGAGGGCCTCTCTCTAGAACTGGCGGGCTATTCGCCGCACTCGTAGGGGGTACAGGTTGACCCAAGGTAGAGTGCTCAAGTTACTGGATTCCGTGAAGTGCCGGGTGGCCCATTCAATTTGATGAAGGGGGCCGCATTGCTTCTGGTTTTGGCGGGTAACTTGACGCGCTCGTAGGGGTCTAGGTTTTCATTGCATAGGCTATCCACACGACCAGGGGAACGTCGGGTTTTAGTTGCGGCTCAAAGGAAACCCGGGGCTCCCAGATTATCAGTATTGTTCTATGTTGGTTATCGCTTATCTGTGATGTTGCATTTATCATGCCTGGAACGATTATTATATATTATTATATATATAGTAGTATATGTTTTATATGTTTTGCACCCGCGCTAGTCCAGCCCCCGCGCTAGTCCAGCCCCCGCTCCGTCGTTAGTTAAGTAACCCAACGGGTGATGACGGGGCCCAGTAGCGAATGCGGATGGCATATACATACATCATATTTTTGTTCTTTTCTGGTGTGATTAATTGATGGGACTGCGTTGATTCTGATCAATGTAAGGAAAACAAACCTATTCGATGTTGTTGGAACAAATTTTCAAAAGCTGTTATTACAAGAACGTTTTCTTTTGTTTTGCACAGTGGCATTCGGTTATGAATATCTAGCACCTCATTCGACGAGGCAAGGGCCGTGATCCCTTCACCGGGAGTGATCCCTTGGGCAGAAGTTTGCGTCAGGGTAATAACTTCACTATAGTCGATTAATTTTTTGCTTTGCATCGTGGTATTCAGTTGGGAATATCCTGCACCTCATTCCACGAGGAAATAGCCGAGATCGCTTCACCGGGAGTGATCTCTTTAGCAAAGGTTTTCGCCACTATATATTTGTAAAGCTATCCGGTTCCTTCAACGATATCAACTTTATTACGTTAAAGGTTTTTCGTCAAAAAACATTCGTAGCCCTCCGTCATTTCAGACGAGTAGCACTTAGTATTCATGCTATGTTTGTTGGCCATCGTCAAGGCATAGTGTATGGTAGTTGTTTGTTACCTTTCTGTTGCATAGATAAATGCGTTGGTTTGGGACAGTCGTATTACTATGTTGGCCTTCGTCAGGGGTATGTACGGGTGGGTTCAAATTAACCTGGACAATGACAGGTAGAACTTGACATGTGACTTATGATATGTTGCCCTTCGTCAAGGTCATAAGAGCATGGGGTAAAAATCACATCAGGAGTTTCAAACATACAGGAAACTTGCCAGGTATGCGCATACCTTATGGAGTGTGATAACTTGAGTGGATTCCGTCAAGTAATCATGCGATGATAGTTGGATCCCGATTCCCACTGATGAGTTAGTTTACTCCTCAGGTGATTTTAGATGATCCCGACTAATTCTTCTTTTGGGTTTGGAGGAGAATTTGAGGATACAGTGGGAGACATCCTGATTAGATAAAGTGATTAAACATTCTGATCTAGGTTAGAGTGCACGCCGAGTGTTTCTTGTCTCTCTCTCTTTGGCAGCGACCATGTCCCAACCCTAGACTAGAACTCATAAACCAAGCTAACCAAACCTTTTTAAAACACACTGTCTTTTGGATTGTCAGAGTTGTATACTTCATTGCCACTCCTACTTTTACCCTTTGCATTTCTTCGGAACATTCCGTATTACTACGAAGATCCCCTTTTATTGGATATGACCATTGTATAGTTACATACGAACTCGAAGAAACTTGTTTCAAATTCGAGATTGGTTTCCGGTTTTGGAGAAATTGAATAGGACTATTCAGTTTTCTTTTCCTTTTACCTTCTCTCAGGATGTGAGGGCTCCTAGGATTAGGAGAGGGTACACCTATTACGCTTATTGGACAGTCTTCTTCCAAACATTAGGCAGGTACCGAAAGGTGGGGAAGGAAGAAAACCAATTAGCATAAGTGTGGTGTACAGAAGTTACTAAGTAAAGACAAATAAAGGGATTAGAAAGAAGGCAAAGTAAAATGCGACTGCTATCATTCACGATCAAACCGCGTATTTCATCGCCACTCCTACTTCACCTTTGCATTTCTCCGGTTTAGGAGAAATTGAATAGGATTATTCAGGTTGTCTTTTATCATTACCTTCTCTCAGGTTGCGAAGGCTCCTTGGATTAGGAGGCTACACCTATTACGCTTATTGGATAGTCTTCTTCCAAACCATAGGCTGGTGCCGAACGGTAGGGAAAGAAGAAAATCAATTAGCCTAAGTGTGGTGTACAGAAGGTAATGAGTAAAGACAAATAAAGAGATTTGGAGAGATGGAAAAGGAAATATACGGTTACAGTCATGAATCTGGATAGTGGAAGAGACATTATTAGGAATACCTGGATACCCCTTCGAAACATTTTCATGCTTCAATTTCACTGTGCGTTGTTAATTGAAAACTGATTTCCCAATTAGATCCTTACTCCAGGGTATGTATTTACTAGGTTTGATTCTCACATATGTATGGTTTTACAGATGATGAGTGGGAGTAACTTATTGGGAATTAGGTGATTATATCCTCATTATATCGGAATTCATTGTAATTGGTGATATTTGAAGAAATCACCAGGCGTTTTTCCTGACGGCAAATATTTGGTTTTGAATATCCGTTGTTATGCACAAATTTCAAACTGATATATCTGTATGTTTATTTTATAAAGTGAGATATAAAATTTTGAAATTATGTCCATGACATTTACCTATATCAGTTGATGGTTAGGTAAGGAGCATTCAACAGCGGTGTAATTCTTCTTAACCATAAGTACAGTTTTCAACCTACGACGCATAGGGTTTGAGTTATTTAACTCAGGGGACTTATACAAAGTATTGTATGTTGTCCAGTGTCCATTAGGACAGAGGGGTTGGTACCCGTACTATATTCTGTTTACTTGTGACTTCTCCAGTTTTAGAAAAGTATTTCATAGAAATGCAAGGTCCAAGTTTTGAGAAGTAATAGGTATAAGAATAAGTAGAGAACTAGGTGTTGCAAGTATCAGGATTCTTCAAGGCGATCGAAGATGTAGATACTTGTATTTGGTATTCAGTTGATAGTAATGGTTTTGAGAACTTGCTTCTCTTTCAGGTTACTCATATTTGAATGCACTCCTAGTTGAGTAATGCTGATCGGTCTCTTTCCATTTGGTTGACATGCACTGGAGACAGCTGCATGATTTGAATCTGGTTCCAATTAAATCAGTGCCTCTGTTTCTATATTGTATATTGAATGGTTCATATCTTAATGATGTTAAGGTATATGGAGTTGTCCGGCTTATGCTTAAAACCAAAATCTGGATAACTCAAGGTATGTTTCTGTAATGGATGTTTGTGGGTTATCCCAGGCTATGACAAGGGTTAACTTTCTAATATCTGGATGATCAATAGTGATATTGTTCTTGACTCGCCACAGTTTTAGCAAAATGGACTTTTTCAAGAAACAGTAGTGGGAGTATGGTAGAACTGGAAGTAATTCCAGAACCACAAACGATTACTGAAAATTTAATAGAACCTAAACATTCAATCGGGCTTGACATTCCATTAGCCACTCCGCAGATATGGTGGGTAACCTCAGGCACCCGAGAGGTACTCCGGTATCCTCAAGGACGATGACAGGGAGGTTCTTGTTTACCCAGACTTTCCATTACTGCTGTTCTAGACTATGAGACCTGGCAGGAGGATGAGTATAGCGTCGTTCTAAACAATCTTTAGAAGTGCATGTGTATATGACTCTGCCAGAGGGTTGTTGTGGTCAGTGGGAGCAGCGAAAGCATAGTGGACAAGTAGCTTATGTCTATTTATAGACTAAAGCAGATATAGCGGAGATAGATCGTCTATTTTTGATTTGAAATTCATAGACTTTGACTTCATTAGATAGGAGATGGATCTGTTGAGAAGGTAGTAGGGTGTGGTGTCCTGGTATTTGGATAACATGTACTTTATAGGAAGTAAAATTCCTATACTACGATCGGTTGTACTGTGGTTGTCACACAGTGGTTTCTCCACATAAGATATGGATATAATATCAGGCATTCTGGTTACTAGATCAATGGTTTTAGATCTATATTTGGGTAGTTTCCCAATCTGGATACTTAGACAGTATTCTAAATGTGTTTTAGAATGGACGACTCCTGGTAAGGTGGTGTACCTGAAGGTGATGGAGTCACCCACTCTAAAGGTGTCTTACAGACTAAAGGGGAGAGGGATGTTCATGATAGACACATCACTTGCTTATGCAATTGAGTCAATCATATGATGTCAAGTACCACACCAGATATTGTTTTTGCACTAGTTGAAGTAAGTTTATATTAATCAAATCCTGGAGAAACGTTCGGATGCAGTTTTAGAACAAAAGTGGATGTTCTAAGGATATGGTAACGGCAGCCTCTTTCGGGAGACGGTTATCATTCCAGGCTTCCAAGGTGACTTGGATGACAGAGTGACTGTCAGAGTTATAGTTTCCCCTCTTTTGAGGGGCAGTAGTTTGGACAGATGGTCCAAACGGATACTGAGAGAGGCATGGCGCAGAATACTGATTAAATTCAGTGGACGATACAGTCTAAGAAGTTTGCTGGATTTGGAGTTTATTTATGAACTGGGTCCCATCAGATATCCAGACACATTCTAAGACATGTATTGCTCATTTCGGGAGATGGCTTTCTCCGCGAACTTGAGATAAAGAGATACATAGAAAGAAACATTGGAGCGGATCCACTCACTGAGGCTATTTCTCGAACGCAATAATTTTACAAACGAGCTTTGTGAAACTGATTAGTAGAGAAGTTGGGTGTTCAGTATCACACGGGCTGTGAGTATGCGACACCGCAATAATTAGCCTTAAGTGCAAGTAGGAGATTGTTGGCTATAGTGCCCTTAAGTCAATTATTGGATCGCAGGCACGTGATTGCAATGATTGAGGGAGGACCTATACCGGTAGGATAGTCTTACTCGAGATGATAGTATGCTATCTGGTTTGCCATTATCATCATGTACTTGCTTTAGGTGGCTTTACTGATCACTATTACATGTTGATAGAGCCCTGATTAAGAGATGTTTTGTCGATCAAAAATAATTACCGCAATCAAGAACGGCGTCGCATGAAGCTAGCCGGTGAATACGGGTCGGTCCACAGGGATGTGTAAATCTTCTTTAAGTTCTTACGAGTTAATTCCAAATGGTGTTTGGAAGTATAATTAAATCTAAAAATCGAAGTTGTATGAAGGTAGAATTAGAAACTTGCTAGGATTAGGTTTAGGGAAAATTTGGTAAATAAAGATTTACATCTCTTTCCATTGCCATCAATTAAATCAATCATATTAGAGTTATGGTAAATATTAACAAAGGGGATTAGGATGATTGGGAAGATTGATTCTTCCTCTAGATCCTTGTCCTTCCTTTCTTAATCTTCACCCTAACCTCCATGGAAAACCTTAAGATCCGGGCCTTTAGACTACGGAGTTCACCGTTACCTTGAGGGTAAATGTGCCGTAGGGAGCGGAATCAAAAGGTATGCATGGAGTTCTAATGTTCATAAAAGTTTAGCAATGAAAAGAGATGAGAGATCTTTATCTCTCAAATCCTTCCCTATTCCTAACCCTAACAAGCGAGGAAACTACTCGCTCATTGAGGGGATGAAAGAAAACAAGAATTTATTAAAGAAAGAAAACATCGATTGCAAGTTAATAAAAACTAAACTAATTTAAACTAAGGCGAGAAAATAAGAACAGATAAAAAAACTACAACTATTGCAAAGAAAATAACCTACTTACTTTTGATGCGCTCTAACTTCAAGAAAATAGAATTTTACTCATGAATAGAGGCATAAGAAAATACAAGGTCTTGGGTTCTATTTATAGGACATAGAAACCCTAGGGCTACAGATTGCACCGCATGTCTAAAGTTACAAATATACCCCTAAAAAGATCTTTCCAGAGCCGTCACAAAATATGGTAAAAATTCTGCGCACTGGGGCTTCTTTCAGCCGCGGATCCGCGGCTGAGGTGGGCTTTGGGCCGCGGATCCGCGGCCCATTGATGAGGTCAGCTGATGGTTTCTTCTGGGCTTTTTCTGGTTCTTCTGGGCTTTTCATTTCTTTAGTTCTTTTTCCCCTTGGGCTTCTCCAGTGATTCCAGATTTTCAGTGAACTCTTTGCATTGGATCTTTTAACCGTTTTTCTAGCAAATTTGGATCTTGCGTCGCCTTGTTAATTGTGAACCGTTCTTCTGCCGGGCTTTACTAAGATCTTCCTATTTGTTGGTCAAAAATCCTTCTTTTGTGTCGTCTTTTGTGTTTTTCACTGTTCTTGCTCCCAGAACCTGTAACCTGTAATATGTAGCAGACATGGGTCAAAAGCACCTGTTTTCAATGTAAAATGCATAAGAATGGGGAATACAAAATGCAATATTATGTTATGAACAAATACCTCCAAACTTATCTTTTGCTCGCCCTCGAGCAAACTTATTATTTAAATAAAAATCTAACCTAGCCACACTTTCGCAGGGAAACGCGATTGCACTGAGCTCGTGCAACAAGCCGTTAAACCTCTAGGTGTCCCTAGTAGGAGGAGTGTTGTCTCCTGAGGGTTTTCAGCGGATACTACCCACAAAATCCTATCAATTTGGTTTCTCGACTTTTGTTCTCCATTTAGGTTTTCTAACAAGGAATTCTATTATCGTCGACCCGCAAATTATCCACCCATATTCTTCACACTTCCTCATTATTTAACTTAAGATTACATATATCCTGTAGAATTACCTAGCTTTCGGCATTTCTTAAGTTTTCCTTCTAGAGTTCCATCTCCACTTAGGAATTTCTATCAACTCTATTAAAGACACAAGTTCTATTCTTCATTCCTTTCTCTTATCTAAACTCTAATCACATATCCCCACGTGTGTGTAAATATCACCCCTACACTTGGAAATTCAAATCAAGCAATCGTACTCCCGCCCATTGTCCAAAGCACTTGTGAGACTTCGCTTTCACATCCTTCATGCGACTGTTAATACTTCTTGAGGTACCAACAACCGATTACCAGATGCGTTAGCACTTTAAGGCGTACTTCCTAGTTTTGCAACACCCAAGGCTTTTAGCAGTAGCACCTTTGCTAAATATTTTTCTATTTTTTTTTAGCCTTAAGTAATCACAAAAACCAGTGTCCATTTTTTTCTTTATCCACTCTTTTTTTTTCTTTTTCATTGTGCTAAGGACGTTAGACAAGAGTATTTCAAGGTCTCTTCTACTAATCCATGTTTCAAGGTGCGTGTTTGTGCAATTTGTAAGGTATACATTTTCAGAATCTAGACTTAAGCTAGGAACTATTTTTCAAACTTATACTCTAATAAAAGTTTTAATACTTTTCCTTCGTTTCGACTTAGCCCAAGAACTGAACCCAAAATTTGCCTATTTCTAGATAACCTACAAAGACATATGCTTTCCACAGTTAAACTCTAAGGAAGGTTATTTTTAGGGTTTATAATTTGCTAAGTCTAGGATTTAGTTTTTCCTAGCCAGTTAACCTATTTATCAAACTCAAGTCAATTAACCAAAATTGAATACATTAATTTTTATAATTTTTGAAATTTTTCAATTTTTATGGGTTTTTCTGTTTTCTAATTTTTTTTTATTCTTTCAAAATTTTCAAATTTTTATGATTTTTATATAAAGATGCAATGCAGAAATATACATATGAATGCAAAAGGAAAACGTACCGAACATACCCCCAAACTTATAATGGACAGTGTCCTCACTGTCATGCTGCACCAAATGGGTTGATAATATCGGCGAGTTCCTGCTTATTATTATATTTACATAGTATACACACCCCCAAACTTATTGGAAATAAAGTTTTGAAAAAAAGGAAATTCGAGGGTGAAGGTGGAGGAAAATCAATCGGTGTAAATCGGCTCCTGCAAGAACAGGAGCTCCTCCGAAGGGTCCGCTGAGAAGAACGGTTTCAAACGATGTCCATTTACTTTGAATAAAGTACCGTCTTCTGGATTCTCAAGATCAACCGCACCGTGCGGATAAACGGTGCGGACTACAAAAGGTCCTCTCCATCTAGAACGGAGCTTACCGGGATGAAAGTATAACCGAGTATCATATAATAAAACCTGTTGATCTGGTTTAAATGTCTTTCGCAAAAGGTTTTTATCATGAAATACCTTAACTCGATTCTTAGCAATCACGGCATTATCATATGCCTCATCCCGCAGCTCCTGCAATTCATTCAATTGCAGCTTTCGATTCCTGCCCGCATCTCCTAGAGATAGATTCAGCTCTTTAATGGCCCAAAATGCCTTGTGCTCAATTTCTACTGGAAGGTGGCAAGCCTTCCCGTAAACAAGCCGGTATGGAGACATGCCGAGATCGGTCTTGTATGCAGTACGGAAAGCCCATAGTGCATCGATCAATTTTAGCGACCAATCTTTACGGTTTTTAGAAACCGTTTTCTCCAAGATTTGCTTAATTTGTCGATTCGAGATCTCGGCTAGCCCACATGTTTGGGGATGGTATGGCGTTGACAGCTTATGGGTGATAGAGTATTTGCGCATTAGGGACTCAAAAGTCCTATTGCAAAAGTGAGAACCATTATCACTTATTATTGCGCGAGGGTGTCAAAATCGAGAAAAGATGTGATCTTTAAGAAATCGAACGACGACCTTATTGTCATTCGTTCGACTAGGCACAGCCTCGACCCATTTTGAAACATAGTCAACAGCCAAAAGAATATACATATTTCCAAAAGAGTTGGGAAATGGTCCCATGAAGTCTATACCCCAAACATCAAAAATGTCTACAACCAAAATGGGTTGGAGCGGCATTTCATTTCTCCGCGATATCCGGCCCAAGTGTTGGCACCGGGAGCAAGTTTTGCAGTATTCGAATGCATCTTTGAAGAGTCGTGGCCAATAGAAACCACACTGCAAAACTTTCTCGGCTGTCTTCTTTGGGCCAAAGTGCCCGCCACATGCTTGATCGTGGCAAAAAGACAGCACACTCTTAACTTCATTTTCAGGTACACACCGGCGAATGATTTGGTCGGGACAATATTTGAAAAGATAAGGTTCATCCCAGTAAAAGTGCTTTACTTGGGACAAAAATCGTAGTTTGTCTTGTTTCGACCAATCGTTAGGTATCAAGCCGGTGGCTAAGTAGTTTACAATATGGGCGAACCATGGTTCGTAAGAAACGGTCAAGAGTTGCTCATCGGGGAAAGCATCAGTGATAGGCAGCTCAAGTGTAGGCGAAGAAGGAAGTCGTGAAAGGTGATCGGCCACTACGTTTTCACATCCCTTTTTGTCCCTTATAATAAGGTCAAATTCTTGCAGCAAAAGGATCCAACGTATTAGCCTAGACTTAGCATCCTTCTTCGCAAAAAGGTGGCGAAGAGCTGAGTGATCCGTGTCACTATAACTGGAGAGCTGATTAAATAAGGCCGAAATTTCTTAAGTGCAAACACAACCGCTAAAAATTCTTTTTCTGTTGTTGTGTAGTTTAATTGGGCCTCATTTAATGTTCGGCTAGCATAGTAAATTACATGCGGCATCTTGTTAATATGCTGTCCAAGAACAGCACCAATGGCAAAATCTGATGCGTCGCACATAATTTCAAAAGGGTGCGTCCAGTCTGGAGATGAAAGAATGGGCGCAGAAATGAGTGAGTGTTTCAAAGACTCGAACGCTTTCATGCAAGTTGAGTCGAAAACAAAAGTAGTGTCCTTTGCCAACAAGAGAGTCAAGGGTCTAGCAATCTTGCTAAAGTCCTTGATGAACCGTCTATAAAAACCGGCATGGCCAAGGAAAGCTCGGATATCTTTGACGCATTTAGGAGGAGGAAGATTAGAAATGACTTCGATTTTAGCTCTATCAACCTCTATGCCGTTTTGCGAGATGACATGTCCTAAGACAATGCCTTCTCGTACCATGAGGTGGCATTTCTCCCAATTCAAAGTTAGGTTCTTTTCCCTACAGCGGGTGAGAACTGCGTCAAGATGTCGTAAACACTCATCGAAGGAGTCACCAAAAATGGAGAAATCATCCATAAAGATTTCCAAAAACTTCTCCACCATGTCCGAAAAGATCCCCATCATACACCGCTGAAATGTAGCGGGTGCGTTGCATAACCCAAAGGGCATGCGACGATAAGCAAAAGTGCCAAAGGGACAAGTAAATGTAGTCTTGTCTTGATCCTCTTTGGCCATGGGGACTTGGTTATAACCGAAATAGCCATCTAAAAAGCAGTAGAATTCGTGCCCCGCCAATCGTTCTAGCATTTGGTCAATGAATGGTAAAGGAAAGTGGTCCTTCCTTGTCGCGGCATTGAGTTTTCGGTAGTCGATGCAAACTCGCCACCCAGTTTGGGTGCGAGTGGGAATTAACTCATTTGCCTCATTGGTGATGACCGTGATGCCCGATTTCTTTGGCACGCCATGAATGGGGCTAACCCATTGGCTATCCGAGATAGGGTAAATGATACCGCTATCAAGACACTTAACAATCTCCTTCTTGACCGCCTCTTTCATGACGGGGTTGAGGCGTCTTTGTGGATCCCTTGCCGGCTTGGCATCATCCATCAAGTGTATATGATGTTCGACTATGAGGGGACTAATCCCCTTGATGTCTGCCATAGACCAGCCGAAAGCTTGCCGATTATTGTATAAGACCGTTAAAAGAGCCTTCTCTTGCTCAAGAGCTAGAGAGGCCGAGATGATAACGGGCAAGGTCTCATCTTCACCTAGATAAGCATATTTTAGGTGCGACGGCAAAAGCTTTAGTTCGAGTTTAGGTAGTGAAACAATAGATGGTAACAATGGAGTAACTGTTTCAAACTCGAAGGATTCCATCAAAGGTTCAAATTGAGTGTACGCTACCGAGTCGGATGGTTCAACTAACTCATCCGAAAAAGAAAAAGACTCAAACTCGA
This sequence comes from Agapanthus africanus, assembly GCA_030015575.1. Taxonomy (NCBI): domain Eukaryota; kingdom Viridiplantae; phylum Streptophyta; class Magnoliopsida; order Asparagales; family Amaryllidaceae; genus Agapanthus; species Agapanthus africanus. The sequence continues at coordinate 260,380,011 of CM057351.1, read as the reverse complement.
GTGGAAAGTCTTCAAGATCATCGACAAAGGTGAAACACTCATAATCTTTGTCCGACGTGAAAGCTGTGTCGGATTCTAGGAGGAACGCACTAGTGGCGTCAATATTACTGTGATCAAACATGAAATTCTCAAACTCACAGTCCTCCTCCGCGATCTCATTGATCGAGCACACATCAAGTACGCTAGAATTAGGCTCGCAAGGCTGACTTCCTAACTTGAAAATGTTAAGTTCAACTGTCATCTTGCCAAAAGATAGATTCATTGAACCATTACGACAGTTGATTACCGCGTTAGAAGTCGCGAGGAATGGTCGACCAAGTATCACCGGAATTTGATTACGGGGGTTAGCGACAGGCTGTGTATCCATAACAATAAAGTCCACGGGGAAAATGAAATCCCCAACTCTAATTAACACATCCTCCAACTCTCCCCTAGGGTGGGTGATTGATCGGTCAGCCATTTGGAGAGTGCAATGAGTAGGCTTGAGCTCTCCAACGCCTAATTGTTCGTACACCGAATAGGGTAGCAAATTGACACTATCACCAAGATCTAATAGTGCTCTATTGATGGTCTTGTTGCCAATTGTGATCGAAATAGTAGGACAACCGGGGTCCTTGTGCTTTGGGGGTAAAGAATTGACAAGAGCATCACTAACAGCACTAGCCACGAAAACTTTCTTTGGTACTTGTGACTTCCTCTTTTTGGTGCATAAGTCCTTTAAGATTTTTGCATATGAAGGAACTTGTTGGATTGCATCCAAAAGAGGGATATTTATGCTAACCTGTTTGAATAACTCTACAATCTTCTCCATCTGTGGAGTTGGTTTATTGGATCTCAACCGATTTGGAAAAGGAACATTTTGAAAAGTTGTTGAGTCCAATTTTTGCGGATCAGATTGTTGAGTTGGAACGGAACCCCGTGTAGATGGATTCGTGTTGTGAGAAGAGGGTCCGTTCGAGCTAGAAGAGGTAGAGCCAAGTGAAGGATGGAGAATAGGCTCTAACGACGACGAAGAGGAAGATGAAGAAGAACCACCGGCAGAGGTGTCACGGTGCATACCCACATTGTTTTGCAGCACTTTTCCGGATCTCAACGTGGTCACAGCATTCACGTTATGATTCTGCTGTTCATGTGCAACATGTGCGTGACCGGGATTTGGGAGGGGTTGAGACGGAAGTTTTCCTTTCTCTCGCTCTTTCAATGCTACGTTGAGTTGTGCAATTTGTGCCTCAATAGCTTTGATGCTTTGATCATGTAAGGCACTGTTTTGCACCAAAGATTGAACAGAAGTCTCTATCCTAGCTGTGGACTGTGCAGATTGCTTTAGGAATGCTTCTAGACTTCTTTCGAGCGAGCTAACAGCATTTTGAGGGGGAACAAAATTGTTGGGCACAAAATTGTTCATCTGATTAGGGTAAGGTTGCTGTTGGGGAGGCTGCTGAAATTGAGCTTGTGGAGGTGCTTGTTGTTGTTGTGGAGGAGGAGCTCTTTGAAAATTGTTGTTTCCTTGGACTTGTTGATTTTGGTTCCAAGCGAAATTAGGGTGGCTCTTCCAACCCGGATTGTATGTTGAAGAGTATGGATCATTTCTTTGTCGTTGCTGAAAGGCAGCATTGACTTGATCTTGTCCTTGAGTGGATGCAGTGTAAGGACACTCTTCAGTGAGATGTGAGGGATCCGAACAACAAGCACAAATAGTTCGTGGGGGCACAACAGGGGCAGGAGAAGGTGCTGAGATTTTGGTCTCAAGCGCTTCTAGCTTTTTCGTAAGAGCGGCCATCTCGGCCTTCATAGCAATTGACATCTCTACTTGATGTATGCCTGCCCTAGGTTGACCAATAGAAGAAGATAATGATGTGGTCTTGGTGCTCTCCCACTGAATCGTTTGCTCACTAAGATCCTCAAGAAACTGCCACGCTTCATCACTAGATTTGGACAGAAAGTGACCTTGACTAATGGTTTCTAGCAACTGCTTCGTTGCCGGGTTCAATCCCTCGTATAATGTTTGGCAACGTTGCCATCTTTCGATTCCATGGTGAGGGTATTGAACGAGAAGGTCTTTGAATCTTTCAAAACATTTCCAAAATGGTTCGGCAGGAAGCTGTGAAAATTGAATGATTTCATTGCGGATTTTTGCAGTTTTGTGATGAGGATAGAACTTTTTAAGAAAAGCTTTCACAAACTCGTCCCAATTTCTAATTGAGTGTGATGCGGTGCTGTATAGCCACTTCTCGGCTAGGTCACATAAGGTGAAAGGAATGACCCTTAGCCTTATAGCGTCATCACTTAATTGGGTAGTTTTTATCATGGCGCAAACGTTTTGGAATTTGTTGATAAAGATATATGCATCTTCGGATTCCAAACCATGAAACTTAGGCAGCATGTTGATGAAGGGGGGTTTGATCTCAAAGTTGTCCCCATTAGCCGGTGGAAGGGAAAGACATGTAGGAAGGGCGGTGCGGATGGGGTAGAAAAGAACCTGGAGCGCGACTCGTGCGGGCGCTTCGACAGGCGGAAGATTCGGGTTATTCGCACCTGGCGGAGGTGGAACCCTTCCCGCCTGTCACGCGGGTGACCCGGGTTCGATCCCCGGCAACGGCGCCTTTGATTAAGAGATGTTTTGTCGATCAAAAATAATTACCGCAATCAAGAACGACGTCGCATGAAGCTAGCCGGTGAATACGGGTCGGTCCACAGGGATGTGTAAATCTTCTTTAAGTTCTTACGAGTTAATTCCAAATGGTGTTTGGAAGTATAATTAAATCTAAAAATCGAAGTTGTATGAAGGTAGAATTAGAAACTTGCTAGGATTAGGTTTAGGGAAAATTTGGTAAATAAAGATTTACATCTCTTTCCATTGCCATCAATTAAATCAATCATATTAGAGTTATGGTAAATATTAACAAAGGGGATTAGGATGATTGGGAAGATTGATTCTTCCTCTAGATCCTTGTCCTTCCTTTCTTAATCTTCACCCTAACCTCCATGGAAAACCTTAAGATCCGGGCCTTTAGACTACGAAGTTCACCGTTACCTTGAGGGTAAAAGTGCCGTAGGGAGCGGAATCAAAAAGTATGCATGGAGTTCTAATGTTCATAAAAGTTTAGCAATGAAAAGAGATGAGAGATCTTCATCTCTCAAATCCTTCCCTATTCCTAACCCTAACAAGCGAGGAAACTACTCGCTCATTGAGGGGATGAAAGAAAACAAGAATTTATTAAAGAAAGAAAACATCGATTGCAAGTTAATAAAAACTAAACTAATTTAAACTAAGGCGAGAAAATAAGAACAGATAAAAAAACTACAACTATTGCAAAGAAAATAACCTACTTACTTTTGATGCGCTCTAACTTCAAGAAAATAGAATTTTATTCATGAATAGAGGCATAAGAAAATACAAGGTCTTGGGTTCTATTTATAGGACATAGAAACCCTAGGGCTACAGATTGCACCGCATGTCTAAAGTTACAAATATACCCCTAAAAAGATCTTTCCAGAGCCGTCACAAAATATGGTAAAAATTCTGCGCACTAGGGCTTCTTTCAGCCGCGGATCCGCGGCCTTGGTGGGCTTTGGGCCGCGGATCCGCGGCCCATTGATGAGGTCAGCTCATGGTTTCTTCTGGGCTTTTTCTGGTTCTTCTGGGCTTTTCATTTCTTTAGTTCTTTTTCCCCTTGGGCTTCTCCAGTGATTCCAGATTTTCAGTGAACTCTTTGCATTGGATCTTTTAACCGTTTTTCTAGAAAATTTGGATCTTGCGTCGCCTTGTTAATTGTGAACCGTTCTTCTGCCGGGCTTTACTAAGATCTTCCTATTTGTTGGTCAAAAATCCTTCTTTTGTGTCGTCTTTTGTGTTTTTCACTGTTCTTGCTCCCAGAACCTGTAACCTGTAACATGTAGCAGACATGGGTCAAAAGCACCTGTTTTCATTGTAAAATGCATAAGAATGGGGAATACAAAATGCAATATTATGTTATGAACAAGCCCATAGGATTCTTGCTTGACTACCAGCAGTATGATGTAATCATATACATGGGAGCTGGGGGTCTGTAAGCACATCCTTAAATGTCCCTATTCGAGGGTGTTTCGAGACTGGGCATCGATACTCCAGAGTAGAGTAGTGTATACTGATCGATACCCAGACGAGGGGCGGTGGCCGGTCTCACAAGCCATTGGTGTCAGTTGGTTCACCTAAGATGTATACAGGTGCTTATTGGGTTATGAGTACACCGGACGGACTCACCGGGAACATGCTAATTGGTATTATACCTATTTTCAGATAGAAGTTCCCTGGTGACATGTGTACAGGTTAGTCTATAAACCTAAGATCGTCATTTTTCTCGTGTGAGTTCCCACTGTGCTTTGATTACTACCCTACCACGACTCAAAGGAGTCGTGCAAACAGGTTTTAGTTGGGTACAGTCCCGAGCCACATGGAGGCAGTGAGCGGATCGTCAGGGGATTCTTCTCTCCCGGTATTAGGGGTTGATGTCGCGTTGTGCATAGGTGGGCCATCTCCAAAATTCCTTGGCCAAGGTAGTCGAGAATTACTGATCTAGGATTTCTCAGGTGGTTATAGGTTTCATACCAACACTGAATGTCAAGTTATTATGGGTCTAACTTTATCTACCGCCTAGACTCGATATGCGATACCCATAGACGAACGGACCGGACTGTACGGATACTGTCACTGTCAGGCTCAGTAGCGGTTTCAGGATGAGTTTGCTCGTCGGCCTCCCTTTCGCTCAATACCTGGGTAGCCGTTATGTACAGCTAGTGCCACTGACGTGCTTGTGGTTAAAACCACTGCCAGCTTATTGACGAGTCTTTAGAGTCCCACACAGAGGGTTTCCCTGCTTCGAGCGAAACGTTGTAGAGGCCGTATGGTTTTATGGCAGGGTTCAATCATATACGTGCACTTGTGCATGGATCATGATCGGACGGATAATACTAGTGGGCTTTGGTTTAAGCCGGACCCTAGTATTATATTGTTGGATTATATTTGCCTCGTTGTATTCGTATTAAGTCCGAATACGGATGCGAGTATGTATATACAGCTGAGGGGTATTCTTGTAATTCGTTACGAGTTTACTTTAGAAGATGCCCATTTCTTTTTGATAAACATTTAGGGTTTAAATGTTTATTGGGTGGAATTGTGAGTCATGGTTCATGCATGTGCACTTGGTGACTCATGGTGTTGAGTCATGGCATGAGTCTTAGTGGCTTGATGGTTTTTGTTTGGTGTGAGATATTTGGTATGAGATATTTGTTGTGAGCTTTTGTGATATTTATGGTGTAGAGGCAGCCACTTCTTGTGGGGATGATTTTTCTTTAGTTGCTCACAACCAATATCTCACAACACTCATTTTTCTTCACTTCGCTAAAACTTGAGCTCACACTTTCACCCATGGCATCTTTTTCTACATTCACCCTAACCCTCTCATGTGTTGAGAATCCTAGGGTGTATTGAGACAAAGTAATCACACACACTCTCTACTTCATCTTGGCTATCTAGGTTATCAAACTGGATACTCGAGTTGCCCCGGTTTTGAGGCGGGAGCCCGTAATACAAACTCTCGACGTGGATCTTCTTCGATGTGGGGAGACCGGAGATCAAACATGATCAAGGAAGCCGCAAGGAGCTTGGGACGGAGGTTGAAGACCGAAGGACACGGATTGATCGGTATAACCTCTCTAAACTCCTTTCTTGAACTAGTATAGGGTTAATGGTACGATCCGGGAATCGGGTTCTGTTAGTGCCAGTTTTTTACAGTTTTTGTTCCGCACTTGGCCACGGATTGATGGCCGGGGCGCTGGCGTAACCCAACAGTATTGGCCTTTTTCCATTAGGTGATATGCACTGGAAACAGCTGCATGACATTTGAATCTGGTTCCATCTAAATTAGTGCCTTGATTCTATTTGGACTTAGAATGGTTACATATCTTGAGGTTGTTAAGATATGGAGTTATCTGGTTTCTGTTTAAAAGCATAATTCGGACAAACTCAAGGCACGCTTCGGTGATGGCGGTTTGTGGATTATCCTAAGTATTCGCTAGGATTTTGTTTTCGGCCATTTTCAAGATCAATAGTTATATTGTTCTTGACTCGCCATTTTTTATAAAGGAATCTTTTTGCAAGAGAAACTAGCGGGAGTATGGTAGAATTGGAAGTGATTCCAGAACAACAAACGGTTACCGAAAAATTTAGTAGAACGTAAGAATTCAATTGGACTTCACAAACCATTTGCCACTCCGCAAATTAAGTAGGTGACCTCAGCCATCCGAGAGGTACTTCGGTTTTCTCGTAGACGGTGATAAGGAGGTCAGCATCATGGCGATGATGGTCCTACTAGTTGTCAGCAGGTCATAGGAAGTGGTAACTTTTAGGTGACCAGATGCTTCATATCCAAGATGGACTCCACACACTTTAGCAAATTATGGATTTTGGACTTTGCCAGGTGCTCCTGAAGGGATAAAACCTATTAGGAGTAAGTAGATCTTTCGAGATCTGTGCAGGTGGAAATGTACTAAGCTAATAAGGCTAGACTTGTTGTAAAGAATTTTCATCAAATACCGGTTGTGGATTGTGATTAGACTTTTACTTCAGTGTTTATGCTGAAGTTCATACGGATATGGCTTTGCACTGCTGTTCCCCTACTAGTTATCAGCAGGTCATAGGATGTGGTAACTTCCAAGTGACCAGATGCTTTATATCCAAGATGGACTCCACGAACTTCAGCAAATTATGGATTTTGGACTTTGCTGGGTGCTCCTGAAGGGGTAAAACCCATTAGGAGCAACTAGATCTTTCGAGATCTGTGCAGATGGAAAGGTACTAACCTAATAAGGCTAGACTTGTTGTAAAGAGCTCTCATCAAATACCCGTTGTGGATTGTGATGAGACATTTACTTCAGTATTTATGCTCAAGTCCATATGGATATGACTTAGCGCTGATGCCGTTCTTGACTATGATATCTGGCAGGTGGATGACTATAACGTCTTTCTAAATAGGAATTTGGAAGTGTGTGTGTGTGTGTATGACTCTGCCAGAGGGTTATCATAGTCAGTGGGAGCAGCGGAAGGTGTGCAAGTTGCATATGTCTATTCATAAACTAAAGCATGGATAGTGGAGACGGATCATCTGTTTTTTATGTGAAAGTCAAGGTGATTGACTTCATCAAAACAATAGATGAACCTTGTAAGAAGAATGTAGGGAGTACTGTCCTGGGATTCAGATGACATACTCCAAATAGGAAGTGATGTTCCTATATTATAATCGGTCAAACTTTGGTTGTCACATAGTGTATTCTCTACGTTGGATATGGATAATATATCAGGAATTCTGGTGAATAGATCTATGGTTTTAGATCTAGATTTGGGAAGTTCCCCAATCGGATACTTAGAAAGCATTCAAAAACTATTTTAGAATGGATGACTCCTGTGTTGGAAATATTTATGCCCTAGAGGCCATTATATGTATAGTGGATGCTTGGACATGTATATATATATATATATACAGATAACTTTCTTGCTCGACATGACAGTATGCTATCTGGTTTACTTTATCTTGACATGTTCATTTGATCATGTATCTTACTCATTTGGTACATGTTAATAAAGCCCTTAGGATACTTGCTTGACTACTGCGACTATGATGCGGATCATACTAGTGGGATACGTGTAGTTTATAAGCATATCCTTGAACTGTTCCTAGTCGTGGGTATATCGAGACGGGGCATCGATATTCCGGAGTATACTAGCGTATACCATTCTTGTCCCATATGATGGGCGATGGATGATCCCATATCCATCTGGTGTGGTGACACCAAAGATTGTATACGGGTGCTCAGTGGAGACTGGGTACACTGAACGGACTCGCCGAGAACTCCTATGTGGTATTATATCTATCGTCGGATAGCAGTTCTCAGGTGACACTGGTACAGGTTAGTCTGTAGACCCGAGATCGTCATAGAGTCTTGTGTGTCCTCCCACTGTACTTTGATCTCCACCCTACCACGACTCTACTGAGTCGTGCGAACAGGTGGATTTTGGGTACAGTCCCGAGGCATTTGGAGGCAATGAGCGATAGGAGTGGTTTCCTCTCTCCCGGTATTGGGGTTGATGTTGCGCTATGTTTGATTGGCTATAACAGGAAGTCCCGGGCCAGGGCTGCTGAGATTTACTGATAAGTGTTATCAGTAGTTTCTCGATCTGTTATGAGCCATACACCGGCATGACTTATTGAGTTATTGGGGTCGACGATACCATCCCTAGACTCGATATACAGCATATCTGACGAAGAGACCGGACTCTATGGTGAGTGTTGCCAGTTGGCTCGATGGGAGTTTTGACAGCTTCGCTTGTTTTCTTCTGATCGCTCAATACCCGGGTGGCCGTTACGTTTAGCTGACCGCTTGCGGCTTGTGGATGCTTGATGCGATCATCACCTACTGCCGGCATTGACGAGTCTTAGAGTCCCACACAGGAGTTTCCTAGCTCAGGCGAAAGGATGTGGTGTGCATGTGAGATATGCATGGGGTCCCGATTAAATGCGTGTATGTGATACCGTATATTAATCGGGCGATTTTCTATTGGTTGGGTCGTATGTGATATGACCGGTTTGTTAAATCAAGTGTTGATTTAACATTGACTTTTAGCTCACTTCTTTCATTAAACCCTTTTCTACATTGATGTATGCATGCATGTGTGCATATGTGTTTGTTCATGCACATGATGATGTGAATGCACACATACATACATACATGGTGTCATGGTTGATGATACATATAAGATGGCAATGCAAGACTCGCATGGAAGTAATTATGTATATATTTATTTTTGAGTTAAAGAAAAAGAAAATTAATCCATGGTTGATAATTCTACACACTTCTTCATTTAACCTTTATTTGACCATGAGTTAATTTTCTTTGGTTGCTATTAACTCCAAAATAAATATCTAGATATTTATTAACCCATGGTTAAGTGAGAGTGTGAAAATATATATATTTTCTATTATCATTTTCATTTGAAAATTATCATAACTCTTGAGCTCAAGCTTGCCATCTTCTTCTTCCTCCTCTCTCTTGCTCTCTTGAGTTTTCCTTTGAGTGAGGTAGATAAAAAGAAAGGGTTTTGAATAGAGAAAACAAACCAAATCACCATTCTACACTACTCTATCCGATTAGTGTAAAGTGTTTGCTTCATCTTCTTTCTTGATCAAGTGAAGCAAGAAACTTTGAGCAAAGGGGCTTCGGGTGGATCATCGTGGACTAGGAAGTTTTCTAGCGAGCCGGTTAAAACTTTCAAAGGTCCAAGGAGTCACTCAAGGAAGTATACAAAGGTTGTATTACTAATCCTTTAGTGTAAGTTACCTCTAGTATGTGATGCTTATTTGTTGTTACCCTAAAATTCTAGTTTCGATTCATGTTTGGTTTGCTTAGCACCTCCTAAAAATTTTATAGTGGCATGTGTGATGCTCCTAAACCCTAGGTAAGATGCTAAGGATTCCCAACAATGGTATCGGAGCCAAGCTAGAAATTTAGACACAGTGTTATAACTATTACGAAAACGAAAACAACTCCGAAAAATACGATATTACGAAACCCTAAAATTGCTCTATGTAAATTTTTGAAAAAGTCGTTTAAAAATTATTTCAGCAACTGCAGAAGTTTACATATGATGTACTGAGAACACTGGAGAAATACGAGGCAATTCCACCACCAAAAAACTGAGCACAACCCATGAAAAACCGGCCTGCTCGGACATTCTTGCTCCTTTGTGCCTCGTATTTCTACGGTGCTATGTTCTGTAGGTTTAAGGGTTTCCGGTATTGTTTATTTAGCCTAAAATTTCATGTGATGTTTATTTTGCTTAGGGCTAATTCGTAGTGTTTCGTAGTCGTATATTTTAACACTATAATGGTAACCTAGACAATGTTTAACAGTTCGAACGAACTTCAAACCCCACATTAAGACCCCCTCTGAAATTTTCAAGAGTTGTAATTTTCTAAGTTGATTATATTCAATGGTCGTGCAAGTATCCCTATGGACCCTCTAGAAGAACAAAAAACCTTAACTCGATTCTATGTCCACGGAACCGCGATCGAACCCTAGGGTTTTCCGTAGTTCAGTGGTGCCATAGGTAAGGCATTGTTTGACCCTTCTACGGCTGGTCCATAAACTCCGTGGCACGTTTTTGGGTATTTTAACATTGCTCAAGTGTTGAGCTCCCGGGGTAATTTGTGGGTGTTTGTTGATTCGATCGAAACGTTTAACATCGTCTGGATATATGTGATAATTGCAATTGTTGTTGTTTTTCACTTTCTTTTCTGCGACCGTAAGTGTAGTATGTGGTGTATCGCCGGTTTCGTTGCTAAACATCAACGACAATCGAGGTACGTATACTTACTTACGTTGATGATATGTGATATTATGTGTTGCTGAGATATGATGTGCAGGATTGTCGTGATTGAATAGCCGGGGGTTTTATGTGAGATGAAAGTTTTTATTTTCATTCATGTAAAATTAATTGTATGTAATATTCTTTTATTTGGGGCACTTACGGGTTGAGGATATTGTCACCATTATTGTATATTATTTACTTTTCCGCATTAGGATAGACCCAAGGAGGGGAGCACAAGTGGCCGGGTTCTAGGGTTCAGTGGGAGGCCATCTCGAGGAGTCGAGACCGGGCCTCCTAAAATCTAGAATTGGTAGGGTCACTTGCCGCTCTCGTAGGGGTCTAAGGGTGTGGGCTTGGCTATTCATCGCGACCGTAGAATCCATATTTTCTATTATTGGCTGAATACAAAATACGGACCTCCTAGATATCCTATATTTTCATATGTGCTTCTTCTGTATATATTCTGCGATGAGATTACTTAATATCTGAGACGAATGGATTATTATTATATATATGATATATAATAAACGTTGCTTATGTTTTACACCCGCGCTAGTCCCGCCCCACTATACCGTTAGTTAAGTAACCTAACGGTGCATAACGGGACACTGTGGCGAATGCGGATGGCATAAGTGTATGTTCTATTTTCGTTTCTTTTCTGTGATGGCTTAGGAACTTAAATGATGGGACTACATTAATAAGATTAATGTAAAGAAAAAGAAACCTAAAGATGTTGTAGAATCGGATTTGAAACACACTCGGCCTTTTTATGAAAAATGCAAGTTTCAAAAGGTGCGGAGCTTAAGCCACTCATTTTCTAAACTATTTTGATTCTACAACGAGAACAAGTTCAAAGCGTTAAAGGTTTTCATAAAAACCATCCGCAACCCTCTGTCATTTTAGGAAGCAGAGTACTTAGTATTCGTGCTACGTATGTTGATCATAGTCAAGGCGTAGTATACGGTAGCTAAGTGATGTCTTCCTACAAAGTATATGATGCGATCAGTTAGGACATTCATGTGATTATTTTGATCATAGTCAAGGGTCATATAGGTGGGTCTGGTTAATCACGAAATGACAGGTAGAACTTGACTAGTGCTTATGATATGTTGACCATAGCCAAGGTCATAAGCAGCTAGGGTAAAAACCATATCAGGAGTTTCAAGAGTTGAAATTTGCAATGAGATTGCATACCTTCTATATGATAGTTGGATCCCGATCACACTGTGAGTAAGAGTTACTCCCAGGAAAGTTTTGCACTTTACAATTAGCTAATCCAGTAGGTGTCTAGAAAGGTGTCAACGGGGTTTGACCTCTGGGAAAATGAGGTTTATTTTAATTAGGTTCGTGCGAAAGCACGGGGAGCCTCCCTCAAAATACCGACACTGGCATGGCTGACCGGTTAGCGAAACTGTAAAATGTAATTAATCCTGGCTAGTTTTCTTTTTGAGGTTTTAAAAGAAAATTTGATAAAAGCAGTGGGAGACTTCGATTAGATAAGATAATAACCAATCTAATTCTTTGCAAGAGCATTTCGCTGAGTGTATTCTTTTCTCTCTCCTAATGACAGATACCTGATGACGGGACTTAGGCTTCTTTTAAAGAAAAACAAACTGACAGGACCGAATTATAAAGAATGGCTGAGGAACCTGAACATTGCACTCACATATGATAAAGTATCATATGTCCTCACTGCCAAAGCCCCACCCTTCCCAGGTCCTGAATTATCTGTTTCGGATAAAGAGATCCGAAAAACATGGGATATTGATTGTGACACAGCCAAGTTCCTCGCGCTTGCTTCTATGGACAGTATACATCAGAAGCAGCACGAGAAGATAGATGTTCAATCCATCTTTCTTCATACAAAGGAGTTGTATGCAGAGCAATCTCGGACTTTACGATACGAGGCATCTCGAAAGTTGTTTCAGATGCGAATGGCTCCTTGCACATCAGTAGGTGAACATGTCTTGAAGATGATTGGTCTTATAGAAAAACTTGAGGACCTGGGATGGACCATGGATAATGAGCAATATACTGATATTGTTCTACAGTCTCCCCCCTGCCTTTGCTCCATTCATTATAAACTTTAATATGAACGATTTGGAGAAATCACTGCCTGAACTTCTCAATATGTTGAGAAGTGCAGATAGCACGCTTAAGACAGCGAAAACTCCCACTCTGCTTGCTGGGCCATCTTCCTTTTCCGTCCCAAAAGCCAAGGCCAAGGGAAAGAAGAAGAAGAAACCCACCAAACCAAGAGGTGGAGTTGTAAAGGCGAAGGGGAAAGACAAATCCGGGGCCGCGGGAAGTGGAAAAGGAGAATGTTTTTACTGCCACAAGTCGGAACACTGGAAACGCAATTGTGCTCTGTATCTTGCTTATCTCAAGAAAAAGAAGCATACGGATGCTTCCGCTTCAAGTGTGTTTGTAACTGAAAACTGTTTTTCTATAAACTCTGCATCTTGGGTATTAGATACCGGTTCTTGTTCTCACATCTGCAATTGTATGCAGGGATTGAGAAACAGCAGAGTTTTGAAGACTGGTGACTATACTCTTCGGGTTGGAAATGGTTCCAATGTACATGCTGTATCTGTAGGAGAGTATCATCTGGGATTGTCTTCGGGATGTATTTTGGTTTTGAACCCTTGTTATTATGTACCAAGTATGCTATGTAATATAATATCCGTTTCTTTGTTAGACAATGAAGGATATCATTTTGTGTTGCAAAATAATGTTATGAATATTAACTTGAATCAACAATTGATTGGGTATGGTACATTGAATAACGGTATTTACGTCCTAAACAAACACACAGTTTTCAATATACTACAAATAAAAGAAAATTTTCAGATATAAATGAAGCTTTTCTTTGGCATTGTAGACTTGGTCATATTAATGAAACAAGACTAAACAAGCTACATAAAGATGGATATTTAAATCCTTTTGAATATAAATCTTATGCGACTTGTCAGTCCTGTATCAAAGGTAAAATGACCAAAACTCCGTTTACTGGACACGGAGAAAGAGCTGTGGAACTCTTAAGCCTCATACATAGTGATGTATGCGGACCAATGTCTACACATGCCAGAGGCAGTTTTTCATACTTTATTACTTTTACTGATGATTTCTCAAGATCCGGACATGTGTTTTTGTTAAAGCATAAATCCGAAGCTTTCGAGAAATTCAAAGAGTACAAACTTGAAGTAGAAAAACAAACAGGCTTGAGCATCAAGAAACTTCGATCGGATCGAGGTGGAGAGTATTTGAGTACAGAGTTTTCAGACTTCTTAAAAGAGAATGGGATTCTCTCTTAGCTCACTCCCCTTTACACACCACAGCACAACGATGTGTCAGAACGGAGGAATCGTACCCTATTAAATATGGTACGATCCATGATGAGTGATGCTGAGTTACCGCTTTCCTTTTGGGGACATGCATTAGAGACATTAATGTATCTGTTAAACAGGGTTCCAACCAAGACCGTGTCTACCACTCCATATGAGATATGGTGTGGAAAGAGACCATCTCTTAAAAGAGTTAGGATATGGGGTTGTCCGGCTTTTGTCAAAAAGCAGAATCCGGATAAACTCGAGACACGATCGGTCATGTGTATATTTGTGGGATATCCAAAACATTCATACGGATATCTATTCTACCACAAGAAAGAACAAAAGGTGTTTGTTTCTCAACATGCCACATTTTTAGAAAATGAAATTTTTACAAATAGTACTGATGGCAATGTGGTAGAACTAGAAGAGATTCTAGAGACACAAATTACTAATGACGAATTGGTTGAAACTGATGTTGCAATAGAACTTCAAGAACCTCAGCCGCTCCGGAGATCTAGTAAAACTTCTCGCCCACCAGAGAGATACTATGGGTTTCTCATTGATGGTGATAGAGAAGATTGCATCATGGATGATGATGACCCTACTAGTTTTCAGCAAGCTATCACGAGTGGTGACTCAGTGAAGTGGCCGGATGCCATGAGATCCGAAATGGAGTCCATGTACACCAACAAAGTATGGACTTTTGACGTTGCACCTCCTGGGATAAATCCCGTAGGGTGCAAATGGATCTTTAAAAGAAAGATTGGTGTAGATGGACAGGTAGAGACCTTTAAAGCAAGGCTTATAGCGAAAGGTTTTCGTCAAAGACCAGGATTGGACTATGATGAAACTTTCTCTCCAGTAGAAATGCTTAAATCCATTCAGATCCTACTTGCTATTGCTGCTCACTACGACTATGAAATCTGGCAGATGGACGTTAAAACTGCATTTCTAAATGGGGATTTAGAAGAATGCGTTTATATGGATTAGCCAGAGGGCTTCATTGACAGTGGGAGTAGCGGGAAGGCATGTAGGTTGCTTAAATCCATTTATGGATTAAAGCAGGCCTCACGGAGCTGGAACATCTGCTTTGATGATACAATCAAAGAATTTGATTTTGTCAAAAATATAGATGAACATGCATTTATAAAAAGATTGTAGGGGGTACTGTCACATTCCTCGTATTGTACGTGGATGATATTCTCTTGATAGGAAATGATATTCTTATGCTACAATCGGTCAAACTATTCTTATCACAAAGGTTCTCCATGAAGGAACTGGGTGATGCCTCGTGCATTTTGGGTATAAGGATTTATAGAGATAGATCCAAGAGGTTATTGGGATTGTCCCAATCAAAGTACATTGACACCATCCTAAAAAGGTTTAGTATGGAAGATTCAAAGCGTGGTGCCTTGCCCACTTGCCATGGAATCACTCTCTCCAAGGACTTCTGTCCGAAGACTGATGAAGAAAGAGCTCACATGAGCATTATACCCTACGCTTCAGCTGTAGGATCTATAATGTATGCGATGTTATATACTTGCCCTGATGTAGCTTATGCACTAGCTATAGTAAGCAGGTATCAATCCAACCCAGGGGAGGAACATTGGATAGCAGTGAAGAACATTCTTAAGTACTTGCAAAGGACTAAAGAACTGTTCTTGGTGTATGGTAATGGGGATCTCCAAATGGAGGCCATTACCGATTCCAGCTTCCAAAGTGATAAGGATGACAGCAAATCTATCTCAGGGTTTGTATTTTCCCTCAATGGAGGGGCGGTTAGTTAAAAGAGTTCTAAACAGGATACCGTTGCAGACTCCACGATGGAAACTGAGTATATTGCTGCAAATGATGCTGGCAAGGAAGCCGTCTGGATGAGGAAGTTCGTCGCGGAACTAGGAGTAGTTCCAACCACTGTTGATCCAATACCATTGTATTGTGATAATAATAGGGCTATAGTGTTGGCCAAAGAACCCAGGTCCCATCAGAAGTTCAGACACATCCTGAGGCGATACCATTTGATCCGGGAGATAGTAGATCGCCATGAGATCGAGATTCGGAGAGTAGATACAAAGAATAACACCGCGGATCCACTCACCAAGGCCCTTCCACAGCCGCAACATGAATGACTTTTTTAGATGTTGGGTATGAGATAAGCCAATAATTGGCCTTAGTACAAGTGGGAGATTTTTGGATATATGTATACCCAAGAGGCCATTATATGTATAACGGATGCTTGGACATGTATATATATATATATATATATATATATATATATACAGAAAAATTTCTTGCTCGACATGATAATATGCTATCTGGTTTACTTTATCTTGACATGTTCATTTGATCATGCATCTTACTCATTTGGTACATGTAGATAAAGCCCTTAAGATACTTGCCTGACTACTGCGACTATGATGCAGATCATACTAGTGGGACACGTGTAGTTTATGAGCATATCCTTGAACTGTTCTTAGTCATGGGTATATCGAGACGGGACATCGATATTCCAGAGTAGACTAGCGTATACCATTCTTGTCCCATATGATGGGCGATGGATGATCCCATATCCATCTGGTGTGTTGACACCAAAGATTGTATAGGGTGCTCAGTGGAGACTGGGTCCACTGAACGGACTCGCCGAGAACTCCTATGTGGTATTATATCTATCGTCGGATAGCAATTCTCAGGTGACACTGGTACAAGTTAGCCTGTAGACCCGAGATCGTCATAGAGTCTTGTGTGTCCTCCCACTGTACTTTGATCTGCACCCTACCGTGGCTCTACTGAGTCATGCAAACAGATGGATTTTGGGTACAGTCCCGAGGCACATGGAGGCAATGAGCGATAGGAGGGGTTTCTTCTATCCCGGTATTGGGGGTTGATGTTGCGCTATATTTGATTGGCTATAACAGGAAGTCCCTGGCAAGGGCTGCTGAGATTTACTGATAAGTGTTATCAGTAGTTTCTCGATCTGTTTTGAGCCATACACCGGCATGACTTATTGAGTTATTGGGGTCGACGATATCATCCCTAGACTCAATATGCAGCATATCTGACGAAGAGACTAGACTGTACGGTAAGTGTTGCCAGTTGGCTCGACGGGTGTTTTGACATCTTCGCTTGTTTTCTTCTGATCGCTCAATACCCGGGTGGCCGTTACGTTTAGCTGACCGCTTGCGGCTTATGGGTGCTTGATGTGATCATCACCTACTGCCGGCGTATTGACGAGTCTTAGAGTCCCACACAGGAGTTTCCTAGCTCAGGCGAAACGATGTGGTGTGCATATGAGATATGCACGGGTCCTGATTAAATTCGTGTATGTGATACCGTATATTAATCGGGCGATTTTCTATTGGTCGGGTCGTATGTGATATGACCGGTTTGTTAAATCAAGTGTTGATTTAACATTGACTTTTAGCTCACTTCTTTCATTAAACCCTTTTCTACATTGATGCTTGCATGCATGTGTGCATATGTGTTTGTTCATGCACATGATGATGTGAATGCATACATACATACATATATAGTGTCATGGTTGATGATACATATAAGATAGCAATGCAAGACTCATATGGAAGTAATTATGTATATATTTATTTTTTAGTTAAAGAAAAAGAAAATTAATCCATGGTTGATAATCCTACACTTCTTCATTTAACCTTTATTTGACCATGAGTTAATTTTCTTTGGTTGCTATTAACTCCAAAATAAATATCTAGATATTTATTAACCCATGGTTAAGTGAGAGTGTGAAAATATATATAATTTCTATTCTCATTTTTATTTGAAAATTATCATAACTCTTGAGCTCAAGCTTGCCATCTTCTTCATCCTCTTCTCTCTTGCTCTCTTGAGTTTTCCTTTGAGTAAGGTAGATAAAAAGAAAGGGTTTTGAATAGAGAAAACAAACCATATCACCATTCTACACTACTCTAGTCCATTAGTGTAAAGTTTTTGCTTCATCTTCATTCTTGATCAAATGAAGCAAGAAGCTTTGAGCAAAGGGGCTTCGGGTGGATCATCGTGTACTAGGAAGTTTTCTAGCGAGCCGGTTAAAACTTTCAAAGGTCCAAGGAGTCACTCAAGGAAGTATACAAAGGTTGTATTACTAATCCTTTAGTGTAAGTTACCTCTAGTATGTGATGCTTATTTGTTGTTACCCTAAAATTCTAGTTTCGATTCATGTTCAGTTTGCTTAGCACCTCCTAAAAATTTTATAGTGGCATGTGTGATGCTTCCAAACCCTAGGTAAGATGCTAAGGCTTCCCAACATCCTGGCATGGTGATGTACCCGCAAGTGATGGAGTCACCCTATCTAAAAAGGATGTCTTCTAAACTGATGAGGAGAGGGACTGGTATGAATGACATATCATTTGCTTAAGCAATTACGTCAATCATGCAATGTCTTGTATAACACCAGATATTGCTTTTGCACTAGTTGCAATTAGCATATATTAATCCAATTCTGGAGAAACAAAGGGAAACTATTATGAACATATGTAACATTTCCAAAAAATAAGATATTATTTTTGGGAATTTTTATAATTTAATATTATTTTAATTAATATTTTAATATTTCGGTATAATTAAATACAGATAATTGTGAAAAATTTTGGAAAAATTATGGAAAATTCTAACATTGGGTATTTTATGGAATTATGCCATTTTTAAGTTTTTATGATTAATTATATGCTAAATTAGCGCTAATCGCGATTAACAATCGCTAATCGGTTTTTTTAGCAATTTTGTGCAAAACATGCACATATCATTTTTCTTACACTTGTGCATTTCTATCATGTTTCTTTTGTGGTTACTATTTGAGAGAGAAGGATTTTGAAAAGAAAAGGGAAAGGATTATTATATTGAGGTATGGTGAGAGAGAGAATGGTATGGTTTTCTTTTGACCCAAGGACTTAGCCATTTTCCTTGATCCCCACTTTCATTTCTCTCCCTCTCTCTCTCATGTTGTTGCTGCTGCTCTTGCTCCTCACCTCCCTCCCCACTTCACCTCCTCAAAACACCTCTAAAACAACTCCAAAACCCACTCTCATTTCACTAAAAAGATGCACAAGCTCAAGAGAAGCCTATTGGACCAAGAAAGCAAGGATTTTGGCCACTTGGGGAAACTTTAGAAAATTCTTGAGTTGCCAAATGAGGTATTTTTCTGGACCATTATCTTATTTTTTGCATACTTATACCCCCATGTTAAGATTAGAATCGATATCGTGTGATTTTGTGGATTTAGGAAAATCTAGTTAGGGTTTGAAGGAATTGTGAGTTGTGGTGAGCAATTAAGCTCAGTAGAGGCTGTACAAACACCTTAGTGCTAGATTTGAGACCCAAACCTGAGACTTGAAACCCGGAATACAGATTTAGAAACCGATATCGGAAAATTTAAGGAATCTGTGAAGGTTATATGAGATCTGCTATCACCCCGAGACTCTGAAAATTATTTTGGATTGACAGTGAGATGTGCAGGCACCCAGGAAGCTAACCCCAAGACCCCAGCCCCTAACTCTCTTCCTCGGCCGCCAATTTATTCCCTCTGGACGCAATTTGCGGCTAGACCTGCACCACTTTGTATCGTTTTGGTTCTGTAGCTCCTACATCTATAGATTAGACCCCTGGCATGTGCAAAATTATCCTATTTGACCTAGGGTAGAATCTGGAGCCTTTTTCTCTAGTTGTTGTTTTGGATTCGTGTTTCCTTATTCCGTATTTTGAATTATGGATTTGCGTATTTCGTTTTACCTCCAATACTTGGCGTTTATACGACGATATCGAGGATTGATTGATGGTTTTGAAAGCGTACCCATAGGTTCTAACCTATAGGCCCCTTAGCGTATCGTTTTGGTTTTCGTATGTCGTTTTAGTTCGGATTTGGTTTTAATACGCATTTACGATACGTTGATGTGTAGGTACCCCATGAAGAATTTGTTAGTGTATATGCCCTAGAGGCCATTACTGTATCATACTAGTATGTATATTACTTGATGGAAGCTTGGGATATTCACAGTTGTATAGACAATCTTGCTCGAAATAGTAGTATGCTACTTGGTTTGTCTCTGCTTTAATGTGTACATGTGTTTCTTTTTATATATCACCTATACACATTAGTGGAGCCCTTAGGATCTTTGCTTGATTACCGGCGTTGTGATGGCGATCACACTCGTGGGGTTGGGTAATCCATAAGCACATCCTTATGCACGTCCCTAGTCGTGGGATTATCGAGACAGGGCATCGATACTCCGGAGTAAACTAGCGTATGCGCTTTTCATCCCAGTGCGGGAGGCGGTCTGTCCCACAACCGTCAGTACGTCATACTTGAGATAGTATCCGGGTGCTCGTTAGGTTACGAGTACACTGGACAGGACTCATCGGGGACTGTTGGTTGGTATTATACCTATCGTCAGTTAACAGTTCCCAGGTGGCATGAGTACAGCTTAGTCCGCTGACTTGACACTGTCAGTTCGCCTCAAGTGTGTTCCCACTGTTCTTTGACTACTACCCTACCACGGCTCTACTGAGTTGTGCAAACAGGTAGTAGTTGGGTGCAGTCCCGAAGCACTTGGAGGCAGTGACGGTTAGACAGGATTCGTCTCTCTTGGAATTGGGGGTTGACATCGCGCTGTGTCTAGGAGAGCTATTACACAAAGTCCCTGGCCAGGGCTATCGAGATATACTGGTAGGTTTCCAGTGATGTCTCAGGGTGTTCTGGGCTACACTCTGACACAACTTGTACCGCTATTAGGGGACTGACGTTCGCCACCCCCTAGGCCCGCCATGCAACGTATCAGACGAACAGACCGGACTGTACGGAGATTGTCACATACAGGCTCAGTAGGAGTTCCGATGGGTTTACCTCATTGGCCTTCTTATCGACATCTACTTGGGGACCGTTACGTACAGCTAGTGCCACTTGCGGTCTGTAGTTAAACCCACTGCCAGCGTAGTGTCGAGTCTTTAGAGTCCCACACAAAGAGTTTTCCCTGCACTAAGCGAAACGTGTAGAGGCCGTATGGTTTTACGGCAGGGCTGCGAACACCACACGTACACAAGTGTACGTAGGTGATCGCATCCCTACCGTAAAACCATACGGCCTCTACACGTTTCGCTTAGTGCAGGGAAAACTCTTTGTGTGGGACTCTAAAGACTCGACACTACGCTGGCAGTGGGTTTAACCACAGACCGCAAGCGGCACTAGCTGTACGTAACGGTCCCCAGATAGATGTCGATAAGAAGGCCAATGAGGTAAACCCATCGGAACTCCTACTGAGCCTGTATGTGACAATCTCTGTACAGTCCGGTCTGTTCGTCTGATACATCGCATGGTGGGCCTAGGGGGGTGGCGAACGTTAGTCCCTTAATAGCGGTATAAGTCGTGTCGAAGTGTAGCCCAAAACACCCTAAGACATCACTGGAAACCTACCAGTATATCTCGGTAGCCCTGGCCAGGGACTTTGTGTAATGGCTCTCCTAGACACAGCGCGATGTCAACCCCCAATACCAGGAGGGACGAATCCTGTCTAACCATCACTG
Source organism: Agapanthus africanus (assembly GCA_030015575.1). Lineage (NCBI taxonomy): Eukaryota > Viridiplantae > Streptophyta > Magnoliopsida > Asparagales > Amaryllidaceae > Agapanthus > Agapanthus africanus. The sequence goes on along the minus strand of CM057351.1, from coordinate 260,358,738 downwards.
CCTCCAAGTGCTTCGAGACTGCACCCAACTACTACCTGTTTGCACGACTCAGTAGAGCCGTGGTAGGGTAGTAGTCAAAGAACAGTGGGAACACACTTGAGGTGAAGTAACAGTGTCAAGTCAGCGGACTAAGCTGTACTCATGTCACATAGGAACTGTTAACTGACGATAGGTATAATACCAACCAACAGTCCCCGACGAGTCCTGTCCAGTGTACTCGTAACCTAACGAGCACCCACATACTATCTCAAGTACGACGTACTGACGGCTGTGGGACAGACCGCCTCCTGCACTGGGATGAGAAGCACATACGCTAGTCTACTCCGGAGTATCGATTCCCTGTCTCGATAATCCCACGACTAGGGACGTGCATAAGGATGTGCTTATGGATTACCCAGCCCCCACGAGTGTGATCGCCATCACAACGCCGATAATCAAGCAAAGATCCTAAGGGCTCCACTAATGCGTATAGGTGATATATAAAAAGAAACACATGTACACATTAAAGCAGAGACAAACCAAGTAGCATACTACTATTTCGAGCAATATTGTCTATACAACTGTGAATATCCCAAGCTTCCATCAAGTAATATACATACTAGTATGATACAGTAATGGCCTCTAGGGCATATACACTAACAATCTCCCACTTGCACTAAGGCCATGTACTGGCGTATCGAAGACCTATCATCTCGATCAGCAGCTTGAACTGAGTCTGAGGTAAGGCCTTCGTGAATGGATCCGCCGTGTTGTCTTTTGTGTCCACTCTCCGTACCTCGATCTCCTGGTGATCAATGATCTCCCTGATCAGGTGATACCGCCTTAAGATGTGTCTGGATTTCTGATGGGACCTTGGTTCCTTTGCTAAAGCTATAGCCCCATTGTTATCGCAATACAAAGGTATTGGTTCAACAATAGACGGAACCACCTAAAGTTCACTAATGAACTTCTTCATCCAGACCGCTTCTTTTGCGGCATCGCTTGCAGCAATGTATTCAGCCTCCATCGTCGAGTCTGCGACGGTATCCTGTTTGGAACTTCTCCAACATACCGCCCCTCCGTTGAGGGTAAACACAAAACCCGAGACAGACTTGCTGTCATCTTTGTCACTCTGGAAGCTTGAATCGGTAAAGGACTCGACCCTGAGGTCTCCATTACCGTAAACCAGGAACATCTCCTTAGTCCTTCTCAGGTGCTTGAGAATGTTCTTCACTGCTGTCCAGTGGTCCTCACCTGGGTCTGACTGATACCGGCTTACTGCGCTCAGCGCGTAAGCTACATCTGGTCTTGTACATAGCATCGCATACATTATAGATCCTACCGCAGAAGCGTAGGGTATAGTTCTCATGCGAACCCTCTCCTCGTCAGTCTTTGGAGACATCTTCTTAGAGAGGGTAATTCCGTGCAATGCGGGTATGTTACCTCGCTTGGAATCCTCCATACTAAATCTCTTTAGTACGGTCTCTATGTACCTGGACTGCGAAAGTCCCAATAGTCTCTTGGATCTATCTCTATAGATCTTGATCCCCAGAATGTACGAGGCATCAACCAGGTCCTTCATGGAGAACCGTTGTGACAAAAATAGCTTGACCGATTGTAGCATAGGAATGTCATTTCCTATCAAAAGAATGTCGTCCACATACAAGACTAGGAACACGACAGTTCGTCCTACAGTCTTCTTATAGACACAAGGTTCATCTTCGTTCTTGATGAAATCAAATTCCTTGATTGCCTCATCAAAACAGATGTTCCAGCTCCGCGACGCCTGCTTTAATCCATAAATGGATTTAAGCAACTTGCACACCTTCCCGCTGCTCCCACTGTCTATGAAACCTTCTGGCTGATCCATGTAAATGCACTCTTCCAAACAGCCGTTTAGAAAAGACGTTTTAACGTCCATCTGCCAGATTTCATAGTCATGGAAGGCAGCAATGGCAAGCAGGATCCGAATGGATTTCAGCATAGCTACTGGAGAAAAGGTTTCGTCATAGTCCAAACCAGGTCTTTGACGAAAACCTTTTGCAATGAGTCTAGCCTTATAGGTCTCCACCTGCACATCCACACCAAGTTTTCTTTTGTAGATCCATTTGCATCCAACGGGTTTTACCCCGGGTGGAGCAATATCCAAGGTCCACACTTTATTGGTGTACATGGACTCCATTTCGATTGCATTGCTTCTTGCCACTTATTAGAGTCCCTACTGATAATGGCCTGCCTGAAACTGGTAGGGTCATCTTCTTCCAAGATGCAATCCTCTCGATCCCTGTCTATGAGAAAACCGTAGTATCTCTCGGGCGGATGAGAAATCCTACCAGATCTGCGGAGTGGCTGAGGTTCGTTTGGGGTTATTGAATTCAGTGGTTCCTCCAAATTTTCAGTTACATTTTGTGGTCGCTGAATTTCTTCCAGTTCTACCGAACTCCCACTAGTTTCTTTTGCAAGAAACTCCCTTTCTAAAAAGGTAGCGTGGCGAGATACAAACACCTTCTGTTCCTCAGTCTGGTAGAACAGATATCCTAGTAAGTCTTTAGGATATCCCACAAATTTACACAGAACTGACCGTGTCTCTAGTTTGTCCGGTTTCTATGCTTTCATATAGGCCGTACAACCCCATATCTTAATAAATTTAAGACATGGCTTCTTACTGCTCTATATTTCATATGGAGTTTTAGGCACAGATTTGGACGAAACTTGATTCAAAAGGTATGCCGCTGTTTAAAGCGCATGTCCCCAAATTGAAAGAGGCAACTCGGCATTACTCATTATGGAGCGATCCATATCCAGTAGGGTACGATTCCTCCACTCCGATACACCGTTGTGCTGTGGTGTATAAGGGGGAGTAAGCTGGGAGAGAATACCATTCTCTTTTAAGTAATCTAGGAATTCCGTGCTTAAGTACTCCCCTCCTCTATCAGACCGAAAGATCTTGATACTTTTGCCAGTCTGGTTCTCTACTTCGTTTCTGAATTCCTTGAATTTCTCAAAAGCTTCAGATTTGTGTTTCATGAGATGCACATATCCGAATCTAGAGAGATCGTCAGTGAATGTGATGAAGTACTGTAGGGTTTCTCGGCACACTAATAAGGTCTCACAAGTGATCAAACATGGCCAATTAAACTTTTACAAGTGCCGAGAAATCCTAATACGGATCGTTAACTAGATGTATAGGCGATGCAATGCAAATAAACGAATTTATAGCTAATGGGAAGGGGCTATAACCTTTGTAGATCCGGTCCTCCACCTCCATGGCTCCGTGATGAAGTCCCCACGTTTTCCATATCAGATCCCGGACTCTAGCATCGGCTTCATCGGAGAAATGGGCGGTCCAGGTCGTCGGCTTCGATGCCAAAGATGATCTACGTCGAGGCAACACAAGATCAAGCTCCAACTTCACCAAGCCATGAAACTTGTGAAGAAAACACCCTATACTACTTGGCAAGAGGTAGAGGATGAAGAAATAGGAAGTGGGTTCACTTTGGAATTGGATTTCTCACTCATTTTCACAAGTTGCCATTGATGGAGGCAAGCTTTCTTCATTGTTGAAGATGAAGAAGAAGAAGAAAAGAATATGATAAGTTATTTTTTAAAAAAGAAAATAATATGAATACTTATCATATACTAACCATGGTTAGGTGTAGAGACTAAACTAAGGTTAGGTGAATGGTTAGGTTAAGGGAAGCAAACAAAATGGTCAACTTTTCAACACTTCATGAAGCTTCATGAAAGAAACAAAAAAAGCCACCATATCAATTTATCTTTTCTTTTGCCAAAATAAATAAACAAAATAAATAAATAAACAAAACCCTAACCATTCATATAACTATGGTTTAATTCTTTACACAAACCCAAGTGAGCATGTATCATCAAACATGATACAATCAAGTGCATACAAAAATATATCACATATACAATGTGCACATCAAGTGAGAAAATCCTTTTAAAGTGAACCAATACTAGTTAATGCAAAGTAATATATCAAATATATAATTATATATTAAATCATTAAATCAACACTTGATTCAATGATTCGGTCATGTCGCATTTAACCGACTAGTATCCAATGTATCGACTTATCGAATCAATTTTCGATTCGATAACTAGGTTATATCGCATACAAACAATCGATACATTCATCGCAAGAATGGAATACAGTATCACATACACGCATTATTCTCGGTCCCGCACATATCTCATATGCGCTCCTATTTCGTTTCGCTTGAGCCAGGAAACCTCTGTGTATGACTCTAAAGACTCGTCAACACGCCGGCAGCAGGTGATGATCATATCAAACACCCACAAGCCGCAAGCGGTCTGCTAAACAAAATGGCCACCCGGGTATTGAGCGATCAGAAGATCGACGAGCAAGCCCGCTCACACTCCTGTGAATCCAACCAGTAACACTTACCGTACAGTCCGGTCTGTTCGTCTGATATGTCGCATATCTCGCCTAGGGGTGGTAAACGTCAGACCCCAATAGCTTGATAAGTCATGCCGATGTGAGGTCCATAACATTCGTGAAACTACTGATAACTCTTATCAGTATATCACTGCAACCCTGGCCAGGGATTTCCTGTTATGGCCAGTCGAGCATAGCGCAACATCCACCCCCAATACCGGGAGAGACGAATCCCTTCCTATCGCTCATTGCCTCCATGTGAATCGGGACTGTACCCAAAAACCACCTGTTTGCATAACTCAGTAGAGCCGTGGTAGGGTGGAAATCAAAGCACAGTGGGAGACACACAAGACTCTATGACGATCTCGAGTCAACAGACTAAGCTGCACCAGTGTCACCAGAGAACTGCCATCTGACGTGAGGTATAATACCATCTGGGAGTTCTCGGCGAGTCCGTTCAGTGTACCCAGTCTCAACTGAGCACCCGCATACCATCTCTGATGTCAAACACCAATGGATATGGGATCATCCATCGCCCATCACATGGGTCGAGAAGATATACGCTAGTCTACTCTGGAATATCGATGCCCCGTCTCGATATTCCCATGACTAGTAACAATGAAGGATGTACTCATTTACTACCCATACCCCACTAGTATGATCTGCATTATAGTCCTGGAAGTCGAGTACACATCCTAAGGGCTTTATCAACATGTAATCAGAGAGACAGAAAGTATACATGTTAAGATAAAGAGCAACCAGATAGCGTACTATCATGTCGAGCAAGAAAGTCCTACCTATATATGTCCCAGCATCCACTACAATATACATCCAATGTACAGTAATGGCCTCTAGGGCATACATATAACTAACAATCTCCCACTTGCACTAGGTCCATCTGTAGCAGTAGTTATAGTATCCAATCCTCAAACATCCCCTAAAAGTATCTCTTTGGGAAAAGGCCTTCGTGAGTGGATGCGCCGTGTTGTCCTCTGAGTCTACTCTCTTAACCTCGATCACCCTGGAGATCAACTATTTCCATGATCAGCTGATGCTTCCTCAGAATATGTCTGGATCACTGATGGGACCAGGGTTCCTGGGCCAAAGCCACACTTTCATTGTCATACAATGATAGGAACCTAGTTCATCATATGAACCAATATACACCCAAACTGCCTCTTTGGTAGTATCTTTAATAGCGATATTACCTGCCTTTATCGTCTAGTTTGCCACGGTATCTAGCTTGGAACTCTTCCAACATACCGTCCCTTTACCGAGGGTAAAGACAATGCCTATGACTGACATTCAGTCGTCTTTATCACCCTGGAACCTTTCCCGTGATTCTCCCCAGGATCGATTGATACTATCTCACTATAGTTAGTGAGAATCCTAACATCCATTTAGATCTATCTCATAGATCCAAAACCCAGGATTTAGGAGGTATCACATTTATCCTATTGGGAGAATCCTTGTGATAAGAGGAGATCAACCGATCGTAGTATAGGAAACTCTTTTCCTATTAAGAGTATGTTGTCCACGTACAATACGAGGATGACTACCTTACTCTCTACTACCTTTTTGTACATACAAGGTTCATCTACCATTTTGATGAAGTCAAATACTTCGACTACCACATCAAAACAGACGTTCCAACTCCGTGATACCTTCTTTTTTCTATAAAGCAACTTGCACACGTTTCCGCTACTCCCACTATTTACGAAGCTCTCTGGCTGTGTTCTTATAGACGTTCTCTTCTAAATCAGTATTTAGAAAAGTAGTCATGACACCCAACCACCAGATATCGTAGTCATGGTATGTAGCAATGGCAAGTAGGATCTGGATGGACTTAAGCATAGTCCCTTGAAAATGTTTCATCATTATCCATGCCTGGTTGATGATGAAAAACTTTAACAACTCTAGCTTTGAAAGTCTCAAATTTTTCATCTACACCAAGTAATCTTCTCAAGATATACTTGCTCCTGATGGGGATTTAACCCATCAGATATTGCAACCAAAGTCCATACTTTGTTGGTGTATATGGATTCCATCTCAGATCACTAAGCATCCAGCCATTCTTACAGAGTCCCTACTCTCGATGGCCTGCTCGAAACTAGTTGGGTCATCATCTCATGATGCATTCCTCGCTCCCACTGTCATCGAGAAACCGAAGTATCTCTCAGGCAGGTGAGGAACCCTACCAGATCGGCGGAGAGGCTGAGGTTCGTTGGGGACTATTGAATCCTTTTGTTCTGTCAAATCATCAACAATTTTGTATAGCTGGAACCTTTCCAGTTCTACAGAACTGTCCTTGCCTTGATTTTTACGGATTTTGCTTTAGACATAGGCCGGACAATCCTAAATCTTAACTTACTTAAGAGATAGGCTCTTTCCATACCATATCTCATATGGAGTGGTAGGCAGTGATCTGATTCGAACCCTATTCAATAGGTATGCAACTTCATAAGTGCATAACTCCCTTAAAGGAAATAGGTAACTCAGTAGTACTCATCATAGAGTACACCATATCTAATATGGTGCGATTGCTCCACCCTGATACACCGTTGTGCTGTGGTGTATTCAGAGGAGTAATACTGAGAGAGAATCTCATTTTCTTTTAGAATAGTCCAAGAATTCCATGCACAAGTATTCTCCTCCCTGATCTTATCATAGGACATAATACTTATACCCGTATTGGTTCTCTACTTCTAGCTTATATTCTGTGAATATCTCAAAAGGTTCGGACTTGTGTTTCAACAGGAACATATGTCTGAATCTTGAGAGATTATCAGAGAACGTGATGAAGTATAAAGAACCAGTCCTGGCATGTGTAGACAGGAGACCTTACATACATCATAATGTATCAGTCCCAAGAGTTTACTAACTCTTTCTCATTTTCCAATAAACAGAGCTATGGTCATCTAATCTTTGTGACATGACTGGCAAGTTTCACAAGATGTAAATTCAAACTGATTTAAATATGCATCTAAAATGTAACTTCAGCCAGTCGGGTCGCATTGATGTGACCTAGTCTACAATGCCTCAAGAATGATTCGTTCATTTCTGAACTCTTCCTCTTGTATGTGTTCCGTATACCAGGAACTGTAGTTTGATTTAGAACGTCAATGCTTTTAGATAACGTGCCTGAACCAATCAACTTTTGATATAGGAAATGTTCAAAACATTATGCAACTATACAAAATTTTATCATTTCTTTACTAATAAAGAGACTGATATGATTTTGTATATCAGGTTCGGTATCTAATAGCATTTGTTCAAAATCAATGTATTGGTAATACAGGGTGACAGTGACCAACAGACTTGGCTGCAACACTTGCCCCGTTTTTTGTCTCATGAAACTTATCACCCGTTCTCAGTTTTCTACCTTTCTGTAGCCCTATGTAACAGATTACATATCTGGGATTCTGATCCGGTATCAAATACCCAGGATGCAGAGGATACTGAGAAACAGTTCTTTGTAATGAACACACCCGAAGGAGATGCATCATATGCACTTTCTTCGTTTGGGCGGCATAGGAATTTTGGTATTCCCCTATTTCCTGCTCTGTCTTATAACAATTATAAGTTGGACCGGGACCAACATTCCCTAGCTTAGTATAACAAGCGGGGTTCGGTCAATACATCCATATTATTATCTTGATTAAGGCGTGATATGGTCGCTACCTGGAGAGAGAGAGAAGAAAACACTCTGCGTGCGCTCTTGCAAGATCAGATTGGTTATTTATTTTATCTAATCAGGATGGCTCCCACTGTTTTTATCAAATCTTCCTTCAAACCCTAAAAGGAAAGACTAGCCGGGATTAATTACACTCTACAAGTTCGCCAATCTTTCAGCCAGGCCAGTGTCGGTACTTTGAGGGAGGTTCCCCGTTCTTTCGCACGGACCTAATTACAGTAAACCTCGTTTTCCCAGAGGCGTAACCCCATTGACACATTTCTAGACACCTACTTGATCGGCTAATTGCAAAGTGCAAACTCTCCCAGGAGTAACAATTACTCGCAGTGGGTATCGGGATCCAACTATCACATAGAAGGTATGCAATCTCATTGCAAATTTCAACACTTGAAACTCCCGATAAAACCAGCACCTATGACCTTAACTATGGTCAACAAATCATAAGCACTAGTCAAGTTCTACCCATCATTTCGTGATTAATTAGACCCACCCACATGACCCTTAACTAAGGTCAACAAAGTCACGCGATTGTCCTAACTAATCGCATCATATGCGGTGTGGGAAGACATCACTTAGCTACCGTACACCGTGCCTTAACTAAGGTCAATAAACACAGCACGAATACTAAGTACTCTACTTCCTAAAATGACGGAGGGTTGCGAATGGTTTTTGTGAAAACCATTAACGCTTTGAACTTGATCTCGTTGCGGAATCAAATGGTTTTTAAATGGAATGTTTTTGAAGCTTTTCTAGTTTTGCTAAAGGGGTCACTCCCGGTGAAGGGATCGTCGGCCCTTTCCTCGTCGAATGAGGTGCGGGATATATCATATATATCATTGTGCATTGCAGAAACTATAGAAGCGATCAAAAGACAAACTGAGTGTGTAGCATCTGCCAGTTATTGCTAAAGGAGTCACCCCCGGTGAAGGGATCTCGGTCCTTTCTTCATCGAATAAGGTGCAAGATGTTCTACAAGGAACACCGCGATGCAAAGCAAGAACTGTAGCTACCTGTTTTTATTTGGAAATTCGATTCCACAACATCAATTAGGTTTATTTTCTTTCATTAATCTCATTAATGAATATCCCATCATTTAAGTCCACCTAATCATCACAGATAAATATAACGTACGCTTATGCCATCCGCATTCGCCTCGATGTCCCGTCTCACCGTTAGGTTAGGTAACTAACGGCAGAGCGGGGCAAGGCTAACGCGGGTGTAAAACATAAGCAACGTCTATATAATATATCATATATACTATATACTATCTATCTGAACAAATCATATGATCACATCATAGATAACGCAGCAGAAAGTATCATATGAAATATTGGATATACTAGGACGTCCGTATTTTTAATACGAGCCAGTATAAAACACGGATTCCACGGTCGTGATGAATAGCCAATCCTACATCCCTAGACCCCTACGAGAGCGGCAAGCAACCCTACCAATTCTACGGTTAGGAGACCCGGACTCGACTCCTCGAGATGGTCTCCCACTGGACCCTAAAACCTGGTTACTTGTGCTCCCCTCCTTGGGTCTATCCTAGTGCAGAAAAGTAAATAATATACGACAACGGTGACATCTTCCGCAACCTGGAAGTGCCCCAATAAAAGAATATTACATACAAGTTTTTACATGAATGAAAATGGAAAAACACTCATCTCACATAAAAACCCCCGGCTATTCGAACACGACGATCCAATATAACATATCCAGCAACACATAACATCACATGTCATCAACGTAAGTAAATATGCGCATCCCAATTGTCGTTGACATATAGCAACGAAACCGGTGATATCACATATTACACTTACGGTCAAAGAAAAGAAAGTGTAAAACTACAACAGTTGGAATCCGCAAATTCTTTAGACATCGCATGCCTAATCAAATGAATCCCTTAGACATCACATGCCTACCAATTATAAACCCCGTATTTTAGTCTCATTATCGAAAACACTTTTCAATATCATGTCGGGCAATTCAACAGGATTCCCGACATTCTGATCGAATGCTCGTCGCAAACTTTAGTAGGCAGCTGCACCCCCGACGCCGTCGACGAAGTGCACCAAGGCGGAACACCGCTGCCGTGAGCACCCGAACGGATGCTTTCGGTGACGGGGTTCTCATACAGTCACTTGGTCTGGGCTATGGAGTGAGGTTGTCTATTAAGTTTACCCGGCGAGTATCCGCGTACGCTACATGATTGCGACGGACTTTTGATCACATCAAAATTCCGTGGCAACCGATCAAGTAAGACTAAACCGCTAGATTTATAACATCCATTCAGTTATCTCATAACTACTTGTGAATTCCAAATATTGTATCACATTCCGGATAAATAGAAAAATGTTAAACTTTCCGATCGAACAATCGAACATCCAAGTTTTCCTGATACAGCACAACACATGAAATAAGTTTAAAAACATTCACTTCATGCCTCAGTACCAACGGTCCAGCCGAACAAGGGTCAAGCCAACGCCTCACATGTGGCACGCCGCACTGCCCCAAACCCTAAGGTTCAAAGGGAAGTTCAAGACGGTTGCATAATCGAGTTAAGGTTTGTTGTCTTCTAGAGGGACCATCGTGTTACTTGCACTACTTGGAAGGTCATTAAACTACGGAAATATCCAACAATTGGAAATTTCCCGGCAGGGGAAAAAGTGGGTATTTATATCCGGTCGAACTTTTTAACATATTCTAAAATTACCCAGAAAAACACACTGACAAAATTAGACAATCCGATCGAAACACCGAGTCCCCAATACAACCCAGAAAACTCAACTCTTGAGTATAATTTAAAAAATCCTAGAAAATCCAGAACCTTAGCATAAGAATTACTGTGCAAAATTTGTTGGCCAATGTGACCAAACGGCCGCAGAACCGCCGCAGAAGCCATGCTTCTGCCGCTGTTCCGCAGCGGTTTAGATGAATCACGATCTCGTTTTGCACCATAATTCTTAGATCTTCCTGCTGAATTTTTTAAGAATTTTTAATCTGGAAAAAACCCAGTTTTTGAAAAAGGTCCAGAGAGCAAATTTGTGTTAGGGTTTCGGGTCGATCGGACTTCTAACTCCGTCTCGCATCGCCTAAGGCTCTAGCTAGGCTCTGATACCACTGTAGGGTTCCTCGGCACACTAATGAGGTTTCACAAGTGATCAAACATGGCCAATTAAAATTTTACAAGTGCCGAGAAACCCTAATACGGATCGTTAACTAGATGTATAGGCGATGCAATGCAAATAAACGAATTTATAGCTAAAGGGAAGGGGCAACAACCTTTGTAGATCCGGTCCTCCACCTCCATGGCTCCGTGATGAAGTCCCCTCACTGTCTATATCGGATCACGAACTCTAGCATCGGCTTCATCGGAGAAATGGGCGGGCTAGGTCGTCGGCTTCGATGCCAAAGATGATCTACGTCGAGGCAACACAAGATCAAGCTCCAACTTCACCAAGCCATGAAACTTGTGAAGAAAACACCCTATACTACTTGGAAAGAGGTAGAGGATGAAGAAATAGGAAGTGGGTTCACTTTGGAATTGGATTTCTCACTCATTTTCACAAGGTGCCATTGATGGAGGCAAGCTTTCTTCATTGTTGAAGATGAAGAAGAAGAAGAAAAGAATATGATAAGTTATTTTTCAAACAAGAAAATAATATGAATACTTATCATATACTAACCATGGTTAGGTGTAGAGACTAAACTAGGGTTAGGTGAACGGTTACGTTAAGGGAAGCAAACAAAATGGTCAACCTTTCAACACTTCATGAAGCTTCATGAAAGAAACAAAGAAAGCCACCATATCAATTTATCTTTTCTTTTGCCAAAATAAATAAACAAAATAAATAAATAAACAAAACCCTAACCATTCATATAACCATGGTTTAATTCTTTACACAAACCCAAGTGAGCATGTATCATCGAACATGATACAATCAAGTGCATACAAAAATATATCACATATACAATGTGCACATCAAGTGAGAAAATCCTTTTAAAGTGAACCAATACTAGTTAATGCAAAGTAATATATCAAATATATAATTATACATTAAATCATTAAATCAACACTTGATTCAATGATTCGGTCATGTCGCATATAACCGACTAGTATCCAATGTATCGACTTATCAAATCAATCTTCGATTCGATAACTAGGTTATATCGCATACAACCAATCGATACATTCATCGCGAGAATGGAATACGGTATCACATACACGCATTATTCTCGGTCCCGCACATATCTCATATGCGCTCCTATTTCGTTTCGCTTGAGCCAGGAAACCTCTGTGTAGGACTCTAAAGACTCGTCAATTCGCCGGCAGTAGGTGATGATCATATCAAACACCCACAAGCCGCAAGCGGTCTGCTAAACGTAACGGCCACTCGGGTATTGAGCGATCATAAGATCGACGAGCAAGCCCGCTCACACTCCTGTGAATCCAACCAGTAACACTTACCGTACAGTCCGGTCTGTTCGTCTGATATGTCGCATATCTCTCCTAGGGGTGGTAAACGTTAGACCCCAATAGCTTGATAAGTCATGCCGACGTGAGGTCCATAACATTCGTGAAACTACTGATAACTCTTACCAGTATATCACTGCAACCCTGGCCAGGGATTTCCTGTTATGGCCAGTCGAGCATAGCGCAACATCCACCCTCAATACCGAGAGAGACGAATCCCTTCCTATCGCTCATTGCCTCCATGTGAATCGGGACTGTACCCAAAAACCACCTGTTTGCATGACTCAGTAGAGCCGTGGTAGGGTGGAAATCAAAGCACAGTGGGAGACACACAAGACTCTATGACGATCTCGGGTCAACAGACTAAGCTGCACCAGTGTCACCAGAGAACTGCCATCTGACGTGAGGTATAATACCATCTGGGAGTTCTCGGCGAGTCCGTTCAGTGTACCCAGTCTCCACTGAGCACCCGCATACCATCTCTGATGTCAAACACCAATAGATATGGGATCATCCATCGCCCATCACATGGGTCGAGAAGATATACGCTAGTCTACTCTGGAATATCGATGCCCCGTCTCGATATTCCCACGACTAGGAACAATGAAGGATGTACTCATTGACTACCCATACCCTACTAGTATGATCTGCATCATAGTCCTGGAAGTCGAGTACACATCCTAAGGGCTTTATCAACATGTAATCAGAGAGACAGAAAGTATACATGTTAAGATAAAGAGCAACCAGATAGCTTACTATCATGTCGAGCAAGAAAGTCCTACCTATATATGTCCCAGCATCCACCACAATATACATCCAATGTACAGTAATGGCCTCTAGGGCATACATATAAATAACAAGTACGAGAACCCACCCCTTGCATGTATAGACATCGGACCACATACATCACTGTGTATGAGTCCCAAGAGCTCTGCTGCCCTCTCTCGATATCCGGTGAACGGAGATTTGGTCATCTTTCTTTTGAGACAAGACTGACAAGTTTCATAAGATGAAAACTCGAATGTATCCAAGAGTCCATCTTTATGCAACTTACTCAGTCTTTTCTCTCAGATATGACCAAGTCTACAATGCCACAAGTAGGATTCATTCGTATCTGAATTCTTCCTCTTGCGTGTGTTTTGTATATTGAGAACTGTATTCTGATTTAGAACGTAGATACCATTGCACAGTGTGCCTTCTGCAACCATTACCTTGTGAAGGTAGATTTTAATGATTTTTCTATCAAGAACAAAGTTATATCCATCTTTATCGAGTAAAGAAACTGATATTATGTTTCAAACCATGGAAGGTACATAGTAGCAATCGTTCAAAATCATAGTCTTGCCATTTGGCAATACTAGGTGATATTCATCGACGGCTGCAGCATTTACTTATGCTCCGTTCGCTACTCTGAGCGACATATCACCAGGTGCAAATTTGCTACATTTTCTCAGTCCCTGCAATAAATTGCAGATATGAGATCCTGATTCGGTATCAAGTACCCAGGAGGTAGGGCTGACCGTAAAGCAGTTCTCAATTACAAGAACACCTGAAGTAGATGCAAAACCATGCTTCTTCTTAAACTGGGTATCCTTGGAATCCATACAACCCTCTTTCCCTTGCTCATATTTATGACTGTTGTCACAAGTTAGAGCCGAACCAACGTTCCCCAGCCCCGAATAAGAATTCGGATCGGTCAAGCGATACATTTTATTATCTTAATTAGGGCATGAAATGGTTGCTACCTAGAGAGATAGAAAAGAAACACTCAGCGTGCGCTCTTGCAAGATTAGATTGGTTTATTGATTTATCTAGCCAGGATGGCTCCCACTGTTTCCTCAAATTCTTCTTCAAACCCTAAAAGAAGAACTAGTCAGGATTAATCGCACGTCACAATACTTGCTTAACCTTTCAGCCAGGCTAGTGTTGGTACTTCGAGGGAGGTTTTCCAACGCTTTCGCGAAGTTCCTTAATTAAATAACCTCTTTTCCCTGGAGGCGTAACCCCGCTAACACCGTTCTAGACACCTACTTGGTTTATAGCATTGATTGTTAAGTGAAAAAATCTCCCGAGAGTAATCCAACTCATCAGTGGGATCGGGATCCAACTATCATTGTGTGATGACCCAGATGGAATCCACTCTAGTCACCACATTCCAGAAGGTATGCTGAATCTGCAAGTTTCAGTTTCTTTAGAAACTCCCGATATGGATTTTTGCCCCTAGGACCCAAGTGACCTTGACGAATAATCAACAAATCAAAAGGTCCTAGTCAAGTTCAACCCGTCATTATCCAGGATTGCATTAGACCCGCCCGCATGATCCTTGACGAATAATCAATAAAACCATGCAACCGTCCTAACCAATCGCATCTATCAGTGCAACAGAGAATTATTACTTAGCTACCGTTCACTGTGCCTTAACGAATAATCAACAAACGCAGCACGAATACTAAGTATTAATTATCTGAAACGACGGAGGGCTACGGCTGGGTTTTTGGCGAAAAACCCGTTAACGTAATGAACTTGATGTAGTTGAAGGAACATGATAGCCCTTTTTGAAAATATAGTAGCGAAAAACTCTTGCTAAAGAGGTCACTCCCTGTGAAGGGATCTCGGCTCTTTCCTTATCGAATGAGGTGCAGGATATTCTATGCTGAATACCTCGATGCAAAGCAAGAATAATCGACTATAGTGAAGTTATTACCCTGACATAAACTTTTGTCCAAGGGGTCACTCCCGATGAAGGGATCTCGGCCCTTGCCTCGTCGAATGAGTTGCAGGATATTCTAAGCTGAATACCTCGATGCATAGCAAGAATAATCGACTATAGTGAAGTTATTACCCTGACGCAAACTTTTGTCCAAGGGCTCACTCCCGATGAAGGGATCTCGGCCCTTGCCTCGTAGAATGAGGTGCAGGATATTCTAAGCTGAATACCTCGATGCAAAACAAAAGTAAACGTCCTTGCAATAACAGCTTTTTGAAAATTGTTCCAACAACGTCTTTTAGGTTTATTTTCTTGCATTAGTTCTTTTAATGTGTGCCATCATTTAAATCCTACCATTGCAGAAAACAACCAAAATATGACGTACGCTTATGCCATTCGCATTCGCCACGGGGCCCCGTCATCACCCGTTAGGTTACTTAACTATCGACAGAGCGGGAGCTGGGCTTGTGCGGCTGAAAAACATAAGCAACGCCTAAATAGTTATTATATATAGATATATAGCAATGATAGCCAATCCAGATCACAGATGAACACTTTGGATATACTAGGAACCCGCGATTCGTTCGAGCCTGCAACGAAAAGCGGATTACACGGTCGCGATGAACAGCCAATACCCCACCCTAGACCCCTACGGGTGCGGCAAACTACCCGCCAAGTACCCGAAGCGAAGCAACCTCCCTCAACCTGTGAGTAGGCCACTCGGCACTTCGAGATACCCGGTAGCTTGTGCACCCCTCCTTGGGTCTATCCTAGGAGCAAAAATAGTAAAAGGAATTTATACCATGACGGCTACAATCCCGATCCGGTTGTACAGCCATACAAATAATATTACATCAATTTACAAATTTATTACATGAATGAAAGAAAAAGAAACTCTCATCTCACATCCACCCCGGCTATTCATCCGTGACAATCCAACGAGTTCATATACACAAACCATCAGCATTACAGATCACAGATGTGTATAACCCCCACTAATCGACGTATAGCGATTAGTAGACGTTCAATACACATAAAACATTACAGATATAAGCATTAGCCAAAGTCTATAGAACATCGACCAAAACTAAGGATTTTTAAGCCCCAAAAACAAATTTTGCTTTCTGAAAAATCTGGGCAGAAAAATCATATTTTAAAAATCCCAAAATACCCATATATGAACACTTCAGGAAAGCGGACCCACAACCGAGCTAACTCGGCCGCGGAACCGCGGCGGTTTAGCCGAGTTAGGGGATCGAATTTCTCCAGTATTCAATAAAAAGCCTGAGCCGATTTTTAATGCATGATTTATTAATTTTAGAATAGATCTAAAATCGGCAGAAACTTTGAATTTTCCGGGGTGTTTTGCGGTTTTTCGTCCGGTCGAAATTCTACATACTTTGCTAACTTGCTAGTTTATGTTTAGCTAGGCTTTGATACTACTGTTAGGTTCACGTTACCTCTCCTGGTACTTTCGGGGTTGCGGAAACGGTAAAACAAAATTTTTTCTAGACTTTGTAACATGGACCGTAAAAGCCGGATCTTTGCTAAACTAGAAACTAGCAAAAAAAAGGAGGTGCTAACTACTATACCGTAGAAATTATACCTCACGATACCGGTCTTTCGGGTCTTCACTCCGCTGCGTCGTTTGTCCATCCATGCTCCGAGGGTTGATCCGGACTTTGGACACCTCCGCGGCCTTCTTGAGTCGAAGACGATCCACTCGAAAGATGTACACCGAGCTCCACCTCGAGTCAAGGTAACTAGGGCAACAAGATTGCTAGTCAAGAAGCCCTAGGAAGTGTAGAGGAGATATATAGAAGTGTTTGTCATTGTGGGATATTTTTCTCTCAACACATGAGATCAAAAGATGAATCAAGAGGAGGAAGAAGGAGGAGCTAGCAACCATGGAGCAATTCTTTTCTTCTCATGAGAAAGAGCAAGAGAGAGAATGAGAGAAGAATTGTGAGTTAAAGAAAAATGAACCATGGTTCAATAATCCCCAAAACATCATCATTACTAATCCTATCAAGATAAAGTTGATGGCTACATTGAAATGACCATTATTATAATCAAAAAGAAAAAGAAAATGAAAAGAAGAGTGTAGACCTCTCATGAAGGTCAATGGTCAACACCGGTCAACCGGTCAAGAAAGTCAAGAGAGGTCATGGTGGTCAAATGGTCAATGCAATTATCCATCATAAAATTATCACTAAAAGGATTAGTAAATGATGTCCGCGGCTCATAATGGTTTTGACCAAACGAGTTGCCAAAACCCTAATGAGTCCGTCTCAAAACGGTTTTGGCCGAACCAACTGCCAAAACCCTAATGAGGCACCTCCTCCTTCATCGCTCCGGAAAACTGTGCATACACACCTGCATCCGCATTCTGTAGAATGCGGATGCACAGAAGACAAAACAAATCCATCCGTGCAATACTAGGATCCGGCTTAAACCAAAGCCCACTAGTATCGCCTGCCCAAAACTAATCCTATCAAGATAAAGTTGATGGCTACATTGAAATTTATAGAACCATGGTTCATTTTTCTTTAACTCACAATTCTTTTCTCATTCTCTCTCTTGCTCTTTCTCATGAGAAGAAAAGAAATGCTCCATGGTTGCTAGCTCCTCCTTCTTCCTCCTCTTGATTCATCTTTTGATCTCATGTGTTGAGAGAAAAAGATCCCACAAAAACAAACACTTCCATATATCTCATCTACACTTCCTAGGGCTTCTTGACTAGCAATCGTGTTGCCCTAGTTGCCTTGAATCGAGGTGGAGCTCGGTGTACATCTCTCGGGTGGATCGTCTTCGACTCAAGAAGGCCACGGAGGTGACCAAAGTCCGGATCAACCCTCGGAGCATGGATGGACAAACGACGCAGCGGAGTGAAGACCCGAAGGACCGGTATCGTGAGGTATAATTTCTACGGCATAGTAGTTAGCACCTCCTTTTGTTTTCTAGTTTCTAGTTTAGCAAAGATCCGGCTTTTACGGTCCATGTTACAAAGTCTAGAAAAAATTTTGTTTTACCATTTCTGCAACCCCGAAAGTACCGGGAGAGGTAACGTGGACCTAACAGAATTCGGGACGACAAGCAAGCGCGTGGCGACGTCGACAAATGAAGACGCAAGGTGAGTAGATTATATCTACAGGGGAAGTCGAGTGGATGGCGTATACCACCCCCGTAGTCTGTAGTTGGTACTATATATATATATATATATATATATGATATCTTATAGTGTGTCGTGGATATTGTGTTAGGTGTACTATGTATAGAGTAGGGTTAGAAGTAAACTAGTGTAGTTCCTAGCCGCGAACCCTAGAATAGGTTTACACCCACAAGCACACCCTTGCATATTCATTGTACTTATACCTTCTTGATGATGATAGTGGATGACATTGGAGATGAGTCGATGATAGTGGGCATAGTGCCATGTGATCGGTGATATGATGTGATTCGTATTTGGGATACGACATGTGATTCTTAGCGGGCCTTGGACGTGTGCTTCACACACGCATTCATACTTATATAGATGGTATCGATTTGTACTAGACTTATATCAGTACCCCAGATTATGTGATATGATGATAAGGATACCCGATAATTGATGAGATAATGTGATATTGACCCGTACCCAGCTATTGGGATGCCGTACGACGATTTACCGTACGAGCTATACATTGATAATTGATCCGCACTCATGACTCGAGGAGGTCAGATGATATACGGTATTGTACGCGATACTATTGAGGCGGGATCACCGACTTTTATATTTATATTTATATATATCGACTCAGATTTTGTGGTTTCCATACCCCTCCCGATTGACTTGATAGTTAGATCTGTAGTTAGTATAGTAGATGTTAGACTAGACCCGAGTCATACCTATTTCAAAACTAACGAATCGGGAGTATTTTAAAGACAGGCAAAAGGGATTCTACGGATACTTTAAAAAGGAGAATCTTTTCTTAAAAACACCGTAGCCCTTATTTTACTAAAAACCCCGATTCGTCTTATTTCAAATGGCATAACTGCATGACATATACATATTGATATAGATTCTTCACTGTTGCGTTGATTATTCGATTTCCGCATATTCATGCTATTCACATCACTTTGCATGTGTAAATGTGTTTATTGCTATATTACCATCATGCTGTTAGGACACCAGCACCATTATCGATGATGCGTATGTTCCACGTACACTTGCTTGCCGGCTCACACACTTCATCATCGATAATTGCCATGTCACTACACAGTAGGATTATTGCATCAGGATATGACCTTTGTATGTGCATACTATTGTTCCATGTTGCATGATATACTGTTATACTTGCATTTCATTTATATGTCACATACATCATGCTTTCTGATTATGCGCATTGAGATATTCGTTTCCATGATATTTCTGGATTTGGGAACCGTGGTTATTTCAAAGAGATTATATAAGTGCTTAAAACCCCCGGTTACCCTTGATATGATATTTCAGCATCCACCATGAGTTTTATCGGTTCTGATATATATACACCTAATGCAAGGAGGCGCCGAGGCCGTATGAGGGTACATGGTGGGGCCCGGAGGTACCCCGGGGTAAGAAAGGGATGTCGATGCACTACGCCGATGAGCCCGGCAGGGGAACCATACACTCCGGTGACATTACCTTTTACTCGGCGGTTATCTTGGGGATACCGACCGGAGTTATGTACGTATGGATACGTCGAAATTCGTGGGTCGAAGCTGGGCACTCGGGTTTTCGAGATAGCGTATGATACGTACCTATCAGGGCCAGTCTTGGTGACAGCACCTGATAGATGAGGATTTACGTGCCGATGCTAGGCACAGGTTTCATGATATTTTCGAGTGTCGATGCTAGGCACTCAGGTTCCATGATTTGATTATATCCTCATATTTCCAGGCATATGCTTTACGATATTTACATGCATGATGCTTATTGTCATTGGGTGACACGTGGGCGGGATCCACATACTTACAGACTTTGATTATATTGTTCATACCTCATATGTATATATAACAGTGGATGAGGACGCTGTTATATATACCCTTACACCAATATTAGGGGAATGGGACGCTAATATATGTGTATTGATATCAATTTGGATACTTTATCATACTTATTCATGCAGACATACCTTATATTCATGATATGTTATTACCTGAGGCACTTGGCACTACTTACATGTTTAGATGTTACATTGCCATCTTATCATGCTTCAGACATATCCTTTTGAGGTTTATATATATCTGATCGTATTGACCTAGGATTATGTCGTGCATTCAATTTCTTCTTGTAGATATTTTCTATTCACGAGTTGGCAACTCACCCCCGTTGAGCCACAGCTTCTTGCAGGTTTTGCCGTACAGGTTCCATAGCGGCATTTCTGGCACACTGCTTCCTTTGCAAGTGAATTGCATTAGGTAGGTGGGTTCTTTTGTATCAGAACCACCATTGTATATGTATTATTCATTGTATCTAGAAATTCCATCAACCAAAACTTGTATATTGTTTCAGACTTAGACACTAGTGATGTATTATTTCGACCTTAGAGTCGCGTGTAGTAGTATTATGGTTTTCATGTTGTTTTGAGTTTCTTTCTGAATTTTGATCCTCGCCCTTCGGCGTTGTATATTATATTGCTTGCGTGGTTGTGACCGTCGATTGAAGAAGAGCTAGCTCCCGCTTGGGGATGCCTTTTATCATTGCATATATATTATTCTTGTTGTACTCCGTTTGGGGACAGTATTTACAAAGGAAACTCTGCCGAAATTTTTAGAAAAGACTATACATTTGAAAATGCATTTTCGGCTTAGTTATTTAAAAACCTTGTTTTCAAAACATGTTTTCTTTACTTCTTAAAAATCAGTTTTCTTTAGTTACTCCTTAAAATGGTTTTAGATTTCTGGGCTTTTGGCTTACTTGAATCGGATGGGGTCCTATAGACTTCATATGATTCAAGTGCCAGTCACGGGCTTTTTCGGGTCGTGACAAAGTTGGTATCAGAGCGCTATGTTAACCTTGGTTCGAGTCTAAGTTTGACTATGTGGAGCCTAGAGCGTTTATATATATACGGAACTAAGGCTTGACCTTACGGAACTTAGACTTAGTCGAAGGGGTATTAGACCCGAAACTTTTGTCGCGTAGGATGACCCTTGGTTGATGGAGTAGGTAGCATGAGTAGAGTGACGTACCGTACGTATGTTCTGCGGCATATTTACGATACGCTACTCCGCTTAAGAAACCTTAGGATGTACATTTCCTTGTACAGTATTATATTCATTCCTATGATCTATCCTCATCGATACTGGTTATGATTTTGCTGCTACGATCACACGAGCAGAGAGAGCTACGGCTAGAGTTGCGTCAGCATGAGCTCATCACGGACGAGGACTGACCAGGGCGTGATTCCAGAGACATACGATTGCATATAGAGGCGTCGTCTTATTGTGTTTTCGCACCATGAACGTTCGACAGATCGCTTTTACGAGATTTCTCGGATGTGCCGATCGACACCAGTGGATCAGGCTACTGCTAGAGGCCAGCCAGGATATGATGACCTTTGATGTATCGCTTATTCATGATGATTGAGGCACTGTTCAGCGTACAGATGAATGAGCCAGTTGTTGCTGCAATGACGAGATATCTCCCAGATGATTGGAGCTACTGCAGCACGAGTATACTTAGAGATATGAGGGAAGGTCGCTAGTCACCAAGGATGAATAACTAGGACATGTGGTTCGTTCGCTTACCCCGATGCGAGGTCATCAGATAATTTGATTTCAGCTAGAGACGACTTCACGTGGATTCGTTGAGAGTCGATAGAGACGATCGAATGTCAGGAGCCTACTTTCCAAGTTTAAAGTATTCGGAAAGACATGCAAGCGATTCTATGGACCCTCTAGAAGAATGAAACCCTAACTCGACATAATGACCGTGTGAAAGCCTTTGAACCTTAGGGTTTGCGGCAGTTCCGCGGCGCCATTAGTGAGGCCTGGGTTTGCCCTTCTACGGCTGGACCACCGACGCTGTGGTATGTACTCGATACTATTAAACTGTGCCCAAGATATTGAGTCCTTAGGGGATTATGAGGTTTTGACAAATCGATCGGATGGTTCGACATCTTTCGGATATCATGTGATGGGACACATTGCTTGGGAGACTCCGGATACGAGTATAGCCGTTGGAGCGCAGTCCATGCAGCCACGAGAAGACGAGTCCGAATCAGTCGACATTGGAACAGAGTGGAGTAAAGAGTTCGCACGAGATTTCGACGAGATGACGTCCCACTCCGCTGACATCAGAGATGCGATACGCACGTAGAGGCATTGTATATGGATATATCTTCCAGAAAGAGGCGCGATGAGTATGCAGCCGTTCCGGAATAAAAATTAGCTTCAGTAAGGGATGATGACTTCTGGACAATTCGGCAGAAAAGAGATATGAGAGAGACTTCGGATGGACCGTAGCCGAGAACATTGCAGTGCGCAAATAGAGACGTGACGTCAAAGTGGATGATGATACAGACAAGCGGGACAAGAGGTTCGTGCGAGACACTGACGATCTGTCGTTACTTCCCGTCGAGACTAGAGACCTGATATGCTTACAGAGGCATTGGGGTATGGCCAGTTTCCGAGGAAATCTGTGCGGAACACGCAGACGTCCAGAAAACGAGAAAGGATTATGTAAGAGTACCAGCCTCCGTACAGTTCGGCATAGGCAAGATCGGAAGAGACCTTGAGAAAGATTCCTTCCAGGACACTGCTGCAATAAGATTTGCACCCAGGATCAGATGTGTGATGTGCATTTAGAGAACCAGAGGCCGACGCCAGTGACATGCTGCTTTACGAGTGGTCGTGATGATTGACCGAGAGATGACCAGAGAAGTGCCAGAACGGAATCGTCCCCGTTAGCACACCTGACAGGGCCGATGAGCCGATGGATCGTGAGATTGGAAATCCATAGAGAAGATAAAGACCCAGAGACAGAGGGCGCCAGACTGTGAGCAAGAGGCAAGTAGATTTCTTGCGCTGCTAGCATTGGATGCACCGACACCTTTTCGACTGCGAAGGAGGTTTTACTGACGACGGTATTTTTTAATTTGTGATTTTGTGATTTGATTATCACATATCTGTCACTTGGGTTTTCGGTATTTTGGGCGATTTATTTGCATGATTTAGTCTTGATGACTGAGTTTAATGATATTTGTTTTTATGCACCATGGTTGCACCTACTGGGTATTTATGTTGTGCGCATAGTTATTACGCTTGAGGTATTGATTGTGATTTCATGCCTATTTTATGCCGGTGATTTGATTTACGCTTCCAGCATAGTTTTCATGCACTTTTAGTGTTTTGATTTGATTTGTGCACGCTGATGCACACGGTTGTGAGCTTATACACGCGGTATACTTGATCTTGATTGAGCCGTATTGTATACCGTCGATTTTGATTCTGATATTGATGTTGATTTCTTGCACTCTGTGCATTTGATTGGGATTTCCGCGCGTGTTGAGCGCATACTTTGAGGTACGATTTTGGTGCACACCAGATGCACTAAATCGAGACTCTTCGTGCATGTCAGATGCACCTGACTTTGCTGTCAGGCACGCACGTTGCCTATGACAGATGTTGTGTGCACATCCGTTGCACCTAGATGTTGTTTTGTGCACATGTATGGCATATATATGGATTTTGATTTCCGTGCGCACCAGACGCACAGGGTTTTCTTATATACATCTTTGGGGATTGATTTCTTATAGAGCAGTACATTTTTATGATATTCGCTATGTGTTTTTGTACTAAGCGGGACTAGTCAGAGGACAGTACCCGCATAACTTTTTTTTGCATGCATTTACCTTAGTTATTTACATATATAGATTTCATATATACATGTATAATTTTGATATACATCATATTGGTTTTGTTTTGGATTTGACATTTGTGTCTTTATCATGACTCGGATGATTGCGGGATGCTTGACGGAGTTTCGATTTTGAGTTATCTGCTCATTACTTATGCGCATGCATTGCGCTATGATGCGTTTTTATGTATTGATGATTTCGGAGCCCCGACAATTTGGACTTTTACTGAAATATATTAGAATTTGGGGGTTTAAATTTAAATTCGGGGACCGAATTTCTTTAAGGCGGGAAGATTGTAATATTTCAAGAAAATAAGATATTATTTTTGGGAATTTTTATAATTTAATATTATTTTAATTAATATTTTAATATTTCGGTATAATTAAATACAGATAAATGGGAAAAATTTTGGAAAAATTATGGAAAATTCTAAAATAGGGTATTTTATGAAATTATGCCATTTTTAAGTTTTTATGATTAATTATATGCTAAATCAATATGCATGCACTATAGGGGAATGGGACGCTAATATATGTGTATTGATATCAATTTAGATACTTTATCATACTTATTCATGCAGACATACCTTATATTCATGATATGTTATTACCTGAGGCACTTGGCACTACTTACATGTTTAGATGTTACATTGCCACCTTATCATGCTTCAGAGTTATTCTTTTGAGGTTTATATATATCTGATCGTATTGACTTAGGATTATGTCGTGAATTCGATTTCTGCTTGTAGATATTTTCTATTCACGAGTTGGCAACCCACCCCCGTTGTGCAACAGCTTCTTGCAGGTTTTGCCGTACAGGTTCCATAGCGGCATTTCTGGCACACTGCTTCCTTTGCGGGTGAATTGCATTGGGTAGGTGGGTTCTTTTGTATCAGAACCACCATTGTATATGTATTATTCATTGTATCTAGAAATTCCATCAACCAAAACTTGTATATTGTTTCAGACTTAGACACTAGTGATGTATTATTTCGACCTTAGAGTCGCATGTAGTAGTATTACGGTTTTCATGCTGTTTTGAGTTTCTTTCTGTGTTTTGATCCTCGCCCTTCGGCGTTGTATATTATATTGCTTGCGTGGTTGTGACCGTCGATTGACGAAGAGCTAGCTCC
Source organism: Agapanthus africanus (assembly GCA_030015575.1). NCBI lineage: Eukaryota > Viridiplantae > Streptophyta > Magnoliopsida > Asparagales > Amaryllidaceae > Agapanthus > Agapanthus africanus. The sequence continues at coordinate 260,333,453 of CM057351.1, read as the reverse complement.
CGCTTGGGAATTCCTTTTAACATTTTATATATATTATTCTTGTTGTACCCCGTTTGGGGCCAGTATTTACAATGGAAACTCTGCCGAAATTTTTAGAGAAGACTATACATGTTAAAATGCATTTTCGGCTTAGTTATTTAAAAACCTTGTTTTCAGAACATGTTTTCTTTACTTCTTAAAAATCAGTTTTCTTTAGTTACTCCTTAAAATGGTTTTAGATTTCTGGGCTTTTGGCTTACTTGAATCGGATGGGGTCCTATAGACTTCATATGATTCAAGTGCCAGTCACGGGCTTTTTCGGGTCGTGACAACATAAGTGGATATTCTTGGTATAAAGTAATGGCGGCCTCCTTTGGAAGGCATTTATCGGTTCAGGCTTCCAAGATGACCTGGATGATTGAGATGTTGTCAGAGTTTTGAGTTTAGTCTCTTCTACGGATCAGTATATTGGATAGTGTTCCAAAAGGGATACTAGGATAATCATAGGTGCGGGATACTGGTTATGACTCAACAGAGGATACAGCCCAAGAAGTTTGTTGGATGGAGTTGTTCATTGATGAACTTGATCCCATCAAGTATCCAGACAAATTCTTAAGGCAGGGTATCGCTCCGCTTGGGAGATGGTTCATCTCCGCAAAGTTGAGATATAGAGAGATAAAGTTGGAACATTGTAGCGGATCCACTCACTGAGGTTATTTCTCGAACACATTAAGTTTCACAAATATAGTTTGCAAAACTAATTAGTAGAGAAGTTGGGTATTCGGTAGCATACGAGCTGTGGATACGTGATACCGTAATAATTGACCTTAAGTGCAAGTGGGAGATTGTTGGATATAGTGCCCTCAAAGCAATTATTGTGATTGCAAGTAGGCAATTATGATAGTTGAACAAGGACCTATACAGGTATATCAGTCTTACTCGAGATGATATTATGCTATCTGGTTTTTCTTCATCATTGATGAAGCCCGTAGAGTTGTTGCTTGACAACCAGCATTATGATGGCGATCATATATGAGGGAGCTGGGTTGTCCATAAGCACATCCTTAAATACCCCTAGCCGTAGGAGTATCGAGACTGGGCATCGATATTCCGGAGTAGACTAGTGTATACGTTTCTAAACCCAGACGATGGGCGGTGGCCGGTTTCACAAGCCATTAGTGTGTGTCGCCTAAGATTGTATGCAGGTGCTCGCTGGAGGTGAGTACACAGAACAGACTTGCCGAGAACTTCTAGACAGTCTTATATCTATCGTCAGATGGAAGTTCTCAGGTGGCATGAGTACAGGTTAGTCTTTTGACTTGAGATCATCATTTGTCCCGTGTGGGTTCCCACTGCACTTTAATTACTACCCTACCATGGCTCAAAGGAGTCGTGCAAACAGATTTTAGTTGGGTACAATCCCGAGCCATATAGAGGCAGTGGTCGATTGTCAGGGATTCGTCTCTCCTAGTATTAGGAGTCGATGTCGCGCTGTGTTCAGTTGGCTATCACTAGAAATCCGTGGCCACGATAGATGATATTTACTGATAATTGATCAATAGTATCTCTGTTGGTGATGAGCTTGACTCAGACACGACATATCAGGTTAGTGAGAGTCTGACGTTATCCACCCCCTTGACCCGATATGCGATACTCTTAGACGAAGAGACCAGACTGTACGGAGATTGTCACATTCAGGCTCAGTAGAGTAAGAACATATTTGATTGTCGACCCCCCTTTCGGTAAGTACTTGGGTAGCCGTTACGTACAGCTAGTGCTGCTGACGTGCTTGTGGTTAAACCCACTGCCAGCGTATTGTCAAGTTTTTAGAGTCCCACACAGAGGGTTTTCCCGGTTCAGGCGATAGATGTAGGAGCCGTACATTGGTACGTGCACGGGTCTGATTAAATACATGTATGGGATACACGGACTTTAATCGGACGGTTGACAACACTAGTTGATTTAGGATTAAGCCGGATTATTAAATCAGGTTTTGATTTAATAATTTATATATATATATATATATATATATATTTTTGATATATATATTTTAGTATTATTGTTCACTATTCATTTTCTCTCTTTGGTGCTTTCCGTATTTTTATACAGATATGCGTATATAGATACATATATCGGGTGAAATATTCTGTATTTATACGGAAATATTTTTAGAAGAAGGACACCACATATTTGATTTTCTTTTTAGAAAATTAAATAGGAATGAGGTGGAGGATGAGGTGGCATGAAGCATGGTTGTAGATATGTTGTGAGGTATGGATTTGGGTTTTTTAAATGATAAAATCATTTGGTTGCACTATTGATCCATGGTTGCAAATAGAAACCATTCACCTTTTCTACACTTAGTTTTTTGATTCTACATCATTAGTTATTGTTTCATGAGAAAAATTCTGTCACACCCCACCCCCAATACAGAGAGTATTGTCCGCTCTGGCCGAAACTGCACGGTTTTGTCCTTCGGAGCGAACCGGACCCGACCACGGGCCACTTCCCAGAAGGTCACCCATCCTAGGACTTCCCTGACCCGAGCAGCACACTTAATTACGGAGTTCTCAGGCTCCTGTAGTGCCGGTTCTCTTAAAAGGCACTTCCGTATTGAAGAGTGGTATCATTTCATTTATAGTACAAATCTGCCCTATTTCGGAATGTATTCCGAAGAGTCCCCATTGATCTACAGTGGGTCCTACGGACACAAGAAGTGGCCCCTACGGATTCAAGAGGTGGCCCCCGCCCCCTTGGCTTGACACTTGGCATGGCACTTTGTTCCGTGTGACATTTTGTTCCGTGAGTAAGAACCGGGTACCGACAAAGACTTAGCCATTTTTCCCCATCTCTTCTCCTTCTTCTTCTTGCTCTCTTGAGTATAGTTGTGAGAGAAAATAATTAGTGGAAAAATTTCTACATCACCCACAATCCATTCTTAGCAAGTTTGGAGTATCGGTCGGAGCATTTTCCGGTTTCCCTTGGGTGGATCTTCTTCGGTAAAGGTGGCCGCCTTTTAAACGCGTTCCCGGCGTTTACGAGCATGGAGGGGTCTTCTACAATTAGACGGACATGCGTCGAAGGTTGTATTTCCATACTCTTGTTTGTTTAGTTTGCTAGTTAAGGTGTTTGGAACGAATTCTTGGGTTAGTGTGTTTTGTGCTTGCATAAAATTTTTGTTATCGCTTCCGTCTTGACCGCGGCTTCCGCGGCGTGAACACCTAACACCAACAGCTATTATAGCACATGCTATGGGATTAATATACAACATGATATGACAGCACATGCTATGGAATTAATATACAACATGCTATGATAGCACATGCTATGATAGCACATGCTATGGAATATACAACATGCTATGATAGCACCACTACTACAATAAGGGGTTGCCCCTACGGATATAGTTATCCATAGGGGCAATAAAAGTCTGCCCCTACGGATTAATCCGTAGGTCCCCATGGTTGTCCCTACGGTACCATATGAATTAATTTAAAAATATTAAAACGTAATTTGTCATTTGGCCCTACGGAGCCGCAAAAGAAGGACCTACGGGTTAATCCGTAGGGGCATGTATATGGGTTATTAATAAAAAAATAAAGCACAGAAAAGTCCTCGATCCCAAAAAAATTACTCTCTCTCATCACTCGATCTCCCGCGCGCGCCTCTCGTCGCCACCGCCCGCACCTCGTCGCCACCGCCCTCCCGCGAGCGGCTCATCGTCCCCGACATCACCGTCGACTTCCTCGTCGCCACCGCCCGCGACTTGTCGACGATTGCGTCGTCGACCGTCTCCAGTCTCCTCCATCACCGGCCTAGCTACAGGTTAGTAAATTTCATAGTTTTACTTCTAATTATGCTTTAATTTCTGTTTTTGTTGATTATTGGGTTTCTACTTAGGCTAGGGTTAGGGTTAGGGGTTCGGTTAGGGTGGGGGTTAGGGTTCAGAGTTGAGGGTAGGGTTCAGTTGAGGGTAGGGTTGGTTAGGGTTCAGTTGAGGGTAGGGTTAGGGTTAGGGTTCGGTTCAGTTAGGGTTAGGGTTAGGGGTAATTAGTTAAGGTTAGGGTTAGGGTAAGATTTAGGCTAGGGTTAGGGTTCAGGTTTAGTGTATGGTTAGGGTTAAGGTTTAGGGTTAGGGTTTGGTTTAGGGTTTAGGGTTAGAGGCTAGGGTTAATTTGGGTTAATTAGAAGCTAGGGTTAATTTGGGTTAATTATTGATAATTTGAAAGGGTTAGGGTGTTGATTAGGGTTAATTTGGGTAAATTGGGTAAAGTTTGGGCTGATTAGGGTTAATTATGTTAATTTGCATAAATTGGGTTAAGTTTGGGTTAATTAGGGATAATTTGTATTAGGGTAACAATTATGGTTAATTGTGGTTAATTAGGTTAATTTGGGTTATTTAGGGTTAGGGTTTAGGGTGCACTAGTTCATTCAGTAGGATACTCGATGATAACGTAAACGTACAACTTTACCGTAAACGCAAGAAAAATTTACCCTAAACTAAAAACTTCGGACCCTTAATAACGAAATGTAAACGTAAAACCTATTCACGTTAAATGTTCAAGTTAAAACCAATATATGATAATCGATGATAATATGAAACTTTCATATTCTCATCGATACTGATATATGTGTTGGGATACGGCAGCGCCCCGGCCGTCATTCCGAGGCCAAATGCGAAACAAAATTTTTTGAAAATTGGCGCTACCATAACCAATCAGCCGGATCGAACCATTAACCGTTAACTAGCATCTACTGTAAAGTGTTTATAGATTATACCGCTCGATCCGTGTCCTTCGGTCTTCAATCTCTTTCCTAGCTCCTCGCCACAGTCCCGAACAAGTCCGCTCTCCGGTCTCGTTCGTCGAAGTGGCTCCGCGTCAAGGATTCTTTATACGGCCTCCCACTTCAAACTGAAGCAACTCGGACATGAAGTTTGCTAGCCGACATGTCCAAGGTGAAGTAGAGATAGTGTGTTATTACTTTGTCTCAATACACTCTAAGATTCTCAACACATGAGAGGGATAGAGTGGAGGTTGAAGATGAAGCCATGAGTGAAGAGTTGTGAGAATAAGAAAAAAGCTAGTGAAGAAAATGGCAATGCTTGTTGTGTGAGATATTTTGTGAGAGCTCACCTTTTTATTAAAAAAACTCAAGACCAAACCACACCTATATGTGGCTGCCCTCTCTCTCCTCTACATAATATCCCACACCCCAAATCAATAAAGAAATGGTCATGGCACAAAAACTCACACCATGAGTCACCAAAATAGCACATGCCATAATCAATGCCCTAGGTTAAAACTTATGCTCACAATTTCCACCTAATTAAACTTTAAACCAAAAGTTTAATCCAAAAAAGAGAATGACAACTTCTAAAGTAAACTCGTGATGGATCACAAGAATACCCCTCATCCGTATATACATACCCGCATCCGTATTCCGACTGAATACGAATACTACGAGATGAAAGTAATCCAACCAATCTAATACTAGGATCCGGCTTAAACCAAAGCCCACTAGTATGATCCGTCCGATCATGATCCGTGCACAAGTGCACGTATATGATCCAACCCTGCCATAAAACCATACGGCCGCTACAACGTTTCGCCCGAACTTGGGAAACTTTCTGTGGGGGACTCTAAAGACTCGTCAATACGCTGGCAGTGGGTTTAACCACAAGCACATCAGTGGCACTAGCTGTACATAACGGCTGCCCAGGTATTGAGAGAAAGAGAGTCCAACGAGCGAACTCATCCTGGAACCCTACTGAGCCTATCTGTAACAATCTCCGTACAGTCTGGTCTGTTCGTCTAAGAGTATCGCATATCGGGCCTAGGGGGATGGTAAACGTCAGACCCCCAATAGCGGTATAAGTCGTGTTGGAGTGTATCCCAGAAAGCCTTGAGAAACTGCTGGAATACCTACCAGTAAATCTCACTTGCCTTGGCCAAGGAATTTGTGTAATGGCTCTCCAGACACAGCGCGATATCAACCCCCAATACCGGGATCGACAAATCCTGTCTAACTGCCACTGCCTCCAAGTGCTCCGGGACTGCACCCAACTACTACCTGTTTGCACGACTCCTTTGAGCCGTGGTAGGGTAGCAATCAAAGAACAGTGGGAACACACTTGAGGCAATGTAGCAGTGTCAAGTCAATGGACTAAGCTGTACTCATGCCACCTGGGAACTACTCTTGACGATAGGTATAGTACCAATCAGCAGTGCCCCTGCAAGTCCGTCCGGTGTACTCATAACCCAATGAGCACATGTATACTATCTTAGGTGAACCAACTGATACCAATGGTTTGTGAGACCAGCCACCGCCCCTCGTCGGGATCTTGATCCGTATACACTAGTCTACTATCGGAGTATCGATGCCCAGTCTCGAAACTCCCATGACTAGGGACACTTTAAGGATGTGCTTATAGACTACCCAACTCTTACGTATATGATCGCCATCATACTGTTGGTAGTCAAGCAAGAATCCTATGGGCTCTATCAACATGTAATAGTAATATGTAATGTCACCTGAATCATGTAAATGATGATAAAGACAAATCAGATAGCATACTATCATCTCGAGTAAGACCGTTCTACCGGTATAGGTCCTCCCTCAATCATTGCAATCACGTGCCTGTGATCTAATAATTTACTTGAGGGCACTATAGCCATCAATCTCCCACTTGCACTTAAGGCTAATTATTGCGGTGTCGCATACTCACAGCTCGTGTGATACCGAACACCCAACTCCCCTACTAATCAGTTTCACAAAGCTCGTTTGTGAAGCTATTTCTTTCGAGAAATAGCCTCAGTGAGTAGATCCGCTCTGATGTTTCTTTCTATATCTCTCTTAATCTCAAGTTCGCGGAGAAAGCCATCTCCCGAAATAAGCAATACCTGTATTAGAATATGTCTGGATATCTAATGGGACCCAGTCTATCAATGAACTCCAAATCCAGCAAACTTCTTAGAATGTATTGTCAACTGAATTTAATCAGTATTCTACGGCATGCCTCCCTCAGTATCTTCTTCGACCACCTGTCCAAACTACTGCCCCTCGTCAGAGGGAAAACTATAACTCTGACAGTCACTCTGTCATCCAGGTCACCTTGGAAGCCCGGAATGATAACCGTCTCGCGAAGGAAGCTGCCGTTATCAAATCCCTAGAACATTCACTTATGTTCACAAACTGCTTCCGAATATTTCTCCAGAATTGGATTAATATCTCAACTTATTGTATCTTGTGCAAAAACAACATCTGGTGTGGTACTTGACATCTCATGATTGACTCAATTGTCTTAGCAAGTGATATGCCAATCATGCACATCCCTCTCCCCTTTAGTCTTTAAGACACCTTTAGAGAGGGCGACTCCATCACCTGCAGGTACACTACCATGCCAGGAGTCGTCCATTCTAAAACACCTTTAGAATACTGTCTAAGTACCCAGATTAGAAAACTACCCAAATGTAGATCTAAAACCATAGATCTAGTAACCGGAATATCTAATATTATATCCATATCCTATGTGGAGAAACCACTGTGTGACAACCAAAGTATAACCGATCGTAGTATAGGAATTTCACTTCCTACAACGTGCATGTCATCCAAATACTAGGACATCACACCCTACTACCTACTCAACAGATCCATCTCCTATTCTGATGAAGTCAAAGCCTATGACTGTCACATCAAAAATAGAAGATCTATCTCCGCTATATCTGCTTAGTCTATAAATAGACTCAAGCTACTTTCCCTATATGCTTCCGCTGCTCCCACTGACCACAACAACCCTTTGGCAGAGTCATATACACGTGCACTTCTAAAGCTAGTTTAGAACAACGCTATACTCATCCTCCTGCCGGGTCTCATAGTCTAGAACAGCAGTAATGGCAAATCTGGGTAAACAAGAACCTCCATGCCACCGTCTTTAAGGATACCGGAGTACCTCTCGGGTGCCTGAGATTACCCACCATATCTGCGGAGTGGCTAATGGAACGTCAAACCCGATTGAATCTTTAGGTCCTATTGAATTTTCAGTAATCGTTTGCGGTTCTGGAATCACTTCCAGTTCTACCATACTCCCACTATTGTTTTCTGAAAAAATCCATTTTATTAAAACTGTGGCGAGTCAAGAACAATATCACTATTGATCTTCCAAATGGTAGAAAATTATCTCTCGTCATAGCCTAGGATAACCCACAAACTGCCATTACAGAAACGTGCCTTGAGTTATCCAGAGTCTGGTTTTAAGCATAAGCCGGACAACTCCATATACCTTAACATCATTAAGATATGATTCATTCTATATACAATATAGAAACAGAGGCACTGATTTAATTAGAGCTGGATTCAAATCATGCAGCTGTCTCCAGTGCATGTCAACTAAATGGAGAGACGCCGATCAGCATTACTCAACTTAGGAGTGCATCCAATTATGAGTATCCTGAAAGAGAAGCAAGTTCTAAAAATCATTACTATCGACTGAATATCAAACACAACTATCTACATCTTCGATCATCTTGAAAAATCCTGATACTTTCATCATGTGGTTCTCTACTTTATTCTTGTACCTATAACTTCTCAAAACTTGGACCTTGTATTTCTACGAAACACCTGTCTAAATCTTGAGAAGTCACAAGTAAACAGAATATAGTATGAGGTCCAACCCCTTTGTCCTAATGGACACTGGACAATATACAATACTTTGTATATGTTGCGCCACGGCAGCGCCCCGGCCGTCTATCCGAGGCCAAAATGCGGAATCAAAATTTTTCCTTACTTGGAAACCGGCGCTGCCGCGGACAATGAAAACCCGGATCGTTAACTATTAACCTATACTAGCTATCAAGAGATGGGAAGAGAAGTATACCGAGTGATCCGAGTCCTCCGGTCTTCTCGTCATCGTCCCGATCTCCCGCGGAAAGTCTTGTCTCCACATCGTCGCCTCCTCGCCGGAAGGGCACCACATCGCCTGCGTCTTTTACGGGCTCCCGCCTCGATACCGAGGCAACTCGGGCATGAAGCCGGCAACTCGACATGCTCAAGATATTCTGTAGAATGTAGTGTAGAAGATGCTTGTCTCTTTGGGGTTATGTTGTTGCCATTGAGGATGATGGAGGAAACAAGGATTAGAAAAATGGTGCTTGCATTTTTCTAGCATGAAAATGAGATCAAGAAAGAAACTCTCAAGAATGAAGCTCTCTTCTTCTTCTTCTCTCAACCATGGAAAAACTTATCATCCAAGAATAAATGGTGGAGGAAAGAATGTATATCAAACAAGAGGGAGGTGAGTGTAGGAGAGCATGAAGGGTGACCATATCCTAAACCTCATCATCACAACCTCACATCAAATTTCATCTCATATCCAATCTTAATAAAGCATGAAAAGATGATAGAAAAGAATGGAATAAAAAGATGCTATCATAATTAATCATCTTGCAAATAAACCCTCCACAATGTGTTATTTGCAAACTTGCAAATAACACCCTCCATCGAAAAAGTCCGGCCGGGAAAGAACAAAGGAAAAACCGGCCGGAACGGAATGCAAACTGGCAACTCCAGAAAACTGGTCCCGTAATAAATTACAGGAAAACCCCGATACTGTGCATACACACCCGCATCTGTATTCCGACCGGATACAAATGCAATGAGACAAAATCTACACTGTACTAAACTAGGACCGGCTTAAGCCAAAGCCGGCTAGTAATATCCGTTCGATCCTGATCCGTGCAATACCGCACGTATCTGATCGAACTCTGCCATATATCCATACGGCCACTAGTACAAAACTGTCCGATCCTGATGCGTGCAATACCGCACGTATCTGATCGGACCCTGCCATATCTCCATACGGCCTCTACAACGTTTCGCCCGAAAGCTTGAGTAACTGTAAGTGTGGTGGACTCTAAAGACTCGTCAATACTATGGCTGTGGATTTAACCACTAGCACGTCAGAGGTATAAGCCAATACGTGACGGGCCACCAGCTATTGACCAAAAGGGACGTCGATGAGCGAACTCATCCTGACACCCTACTGAGCCTGTCAGTGAAAATATCCGTACAGTCCGGTCCGTTCGTCTATGAGCATCGCATGGCGGGACTAGGGGGTTGGTAAAAGTCAGACCCCCAAAAGCGGTACAAGTCGTTTCGGAGTGTAGCCCAGAACGCCCTGAGATACTACTGGAATACCTACCAGTAAATCTCCTGCCTCGGCCGAGGGCTTTGCGTAATGGCTCTCCTAGACACAGCGCGACCTCACCCCCAATACCGGGAGAGACGAACCCCTGCAGATCCGCTCACTGCCTCCATGTGGCTCGGGACTGTACCCAACTAAAACCTGTTTGCACGACTCCTTTGAGCCGTGGTAGGGTAGTAATCAAAGAACTGTGGGAACTCACACGAGACAAATGACGATCTCAGGTCTATGAACTAACCTGTACACATGTCACCAGGGAACTGCCATCTGACGTCTGGTATAATCCCAACTGGCAGATTCCCGGCGAGTCCTGTCCGGTGTACTCATAACCCAATGAGCACCTGTATACATCTTAGGTGAACCAACTGACACCAGTGGCTTGTGAGACCGGCCACCGCCCCTCGTCGGGGTCTCGACTGTATACACTAGTCTACTAATGGAGTATCGATGCCCTGTCTCGAAACTCCTACGACTAGGGACCTTTTAAGGATGTGCTTATAGACTACCAACTCCCATGTATATGATCGCCATCATACTGCCGGCAGTCAAGCAAGAATCCTAGGGGCTCTATCAACGTGTAATAGCGACATGCCAGGTCACCTAAAGCAGTACACGATGATAAAGATAAACCAGATAGCATACTATCATCTCGAGTAAGACTGTCCTACCGGGATAGGTCCTCCCTCAATCATTGCAATCACGTGCCTGTGATCCAATAATTGACTCTGAGGGCACTATCTCCAACAATCTCCCACTTGCACTCAAGGCTAATTATTGCGATGCCGCATACTCACAGCCCGTGTGATACCGAACACCCAACTCCTCTACTAGTCAGTCTCACAAAGCTCGTTTGCGAAACTATTGCGTTCGAGGAATAGCCTCAGTGAGTGGATCCGCTGTGATGTTTCTTTCTATGTTTCTCTATATCTCAAGTTCGCGGAGAAAGCCATCTCCCGAAAAGAGCAATACCTGTCTTAGAATGTCTGGATGTCTGATGGGACCTAGCTCATAAATGAACTCCAAATCCAAACTTCTTAGACTGTATCGTCAACTGAACTTAATCAGTATCCTGCTCCATGCCACCCTCAGTATTGCCTTGGACCACCTGTCCAAAATACTGCCCCTCGTCAGAAGGAAAACTATAACTCTGACAACCTCCTTGTCGTCCATGTCACCATGAAAGCCTGGAATGATAACTGTCTCCCAAAAGAGGCTGTCGTTATCATATCCCTAGAACATCCACTTATGTTCTAAAAATGCTTCCGACTGTTTCTCCAGGATTGGATCAATGTCAACTTATTGCATCTAGTGCAAGAACAACATCTGGTGTGGTACTTGACATCTCATGATTGACTCAATTGCCTAAGCAAGTGATCTGCCAATCATGAGTATCCCTCTCCCCTTTAGTCTATAAGACACCTTTAGAGAGGGTGACTCCATCAACTGCATGTGCACAACCGTGCCAGGAGTCGTCCATTCTAAATACTCATAGAATGCTGTCTAAGTACCCAGATTGGGAAACCACCCAAATCTAGATCTAAAACCATAGATCTAGTAACCAGTATGTCTGACATAATGTCCAAATCCCATACGGAGAAAACACTGTTTGACGACCAAAGTATAACCGATCATAGTATAGGAATATCACTTCCTACTACCTTCTCAACAGATCCATCCCCTTATTCTGATGACGTCAAACCTATGACTGTCACATCAGAAATAGATGATCTATCTCCGCTACATCTGCTTTAGTCTATAAATAGACATAAGCCTGATGTCCACCAATGCTTCCGCTGCTCCCACTGACTATGACAACCCTCTGGCAGAGTCATATAGACGTGCACTTCCAAAGCTAGTTTAGAACGACGCTATACTCATCCTCCTGCCGGGTCTCGTAGCCTGGAACAACAGCAATGGCAAGTGTGGGTAAACAAGAACTTCCCTGTCACCGTCCTTGAGGCTACCGGAGTACCTCTCGGATGCCTAAAGTTACCCACCGTATCTGCGGAGTGGCCAATGGAATGTCAAACCAGATTGAATCTTTAGGTACCTTATCAAATCTTCAGTAATCGTTTGCGGTTCTGGAATCACTTCCAGTTCTACCATACTCCCACTTCTGTTTTTGAAAAAATCCATTTTTTTAATAAAACTGTGGCGAGTCTAGAACAATATTTCTATTGATCTGCCAGATGGTAGAAAGTCAACCCTCGTCATAGCCTGGGTCAACCCACAAACAGCCATTACAGAAACGTGCCTTGAGTTGTCCAGTGTCTGGTTTTAATCATAAGCCGGACAACTCCCCGTACCTTAACAATGTCAAGATATGAACTGTTCTATATCCAATATAGAAACAGAGGCACTGATTTAATTTAACCAGATTCAAATCATGCAGCTGTCACCAGTGCATGTCAACTAAATGGAAGGAGGCCAATCAGCGTTACTCAACTTAGGAATGTTTCCAATTATGAGTAACCTGAAAGAGAAGCTAGTTCTCTTAATCATTACTATCAACTGAACACCATACACAAGTATCCATATCTTCGATCACTTTGAAGAATCCCGATACTTGCTACACCTGGTTCTCTACTCTATTCAAATACCTATAACTCCTCAAAACTTAGACCCTGTGTTCCTACGAAACACATGTCTAAGAACTAGAGAAGTTAAAAGTAACAGAATATAGTATGAGGACCAACCCCTCTGTCCTAATGGACACTGGACAACATACAATACTCTGTATAAGTCCGCTGAGTCTAACAACTCTTTCACTGTGCGTCGTAGGTTGAAAACTGTACTTATGGCTAAGAAGAATTACACCGCTGTTTAATGCTCCTTACCTAACCATCCACTGACATAGGTAAATGTCATCGACATAATATCAAAAGGTATATCTCACTCTATGAAAATAGACGTACAGATATATCAATTTGAAATTGGTGCACAACAGCGGATATTCAAAACCAAATATTTGCCGACCGGCAAACAGCCCAGATGATCTCCTCATATATCACCGATTACAACGAATCCCGATATAATGAGGATGATCACCCTATTCCCAATGAATTACTCCCACTCATCATCTGTAAAACCATACAGATGTGAGAATCATACCTGGTAAATACATACCCTGGAGTAAGTATCTAATCGGGAAATCAGTTTTCTTTTAACATCACACAGTGAAACTGAAACATTGAAATGTTTCGTCGGGGTATCCTGGTATTCCTAGTAATGCCTCTTCCATTATCCAGATTCACAACTGTAACCTTGTAATTCTTTGCCACTTCTCCAAATCCCTTTATATGTCTTTAGTCATTACCTTCTGTACACCCCTTTAGGCCAAATGGTTTTCTTCCTTCCCTACCGTTCGGCACCAGCCTATGGTTTGGAAGAAGACTATCCAAAAGGCATAAAGGGTGTACTGTCCTAATCCTAGGAGCACTCGCAACACGAGAGAAGGTGAAGATAAAAGACACCTGAATGTACTTTATTCCTATTTCTCCTGAACCAGGATCCATCCCCGAACTGGAACAAGTTCCTTTCGAGTTCGTATATAACCATACGATGGAATATCCAATAAACTGTGGATCTTCGTAGTGATACGGAGTGTCCTGGAGAAATACAAAGGTGATTTAGGATGGGCGAAGAAATACTTGGTTCGGTCGTGAATAGCAGTCGCAATTTACTTTGCCCTCTTACTAATCCCTTGCTTTGTCTTAACTTAATACTTTCTGCACACCATCGTTATGCTAATTGGTTTCCTTCATTCCCTACCGTTCGGCACCAGCCTAAGGTTTGGAAGAAGACTATCCAATTTGCGTAATAGGTGTACTATCTCCTAAACCAAGGAGTACTCGCAATGAGAGAAGGTGAAAAGAAAAGACAACTGAATAATCCTATTCGTTTTCTCCAGAACCAGAAACCATCCTCGAAGTCCTTCGAGTTCGTATATAACCATACGATGGTTTTGTCCAATGGAAGTGGACGTTCGCAGTAATGCGGGGTGTCCTGGAGAAAAGGGTAAAAAGTAGGAGTGGCAATGAGGTCTGCAACTCTGACAATCCAAAAGCCAGTGTTAAGAAAGTTCGGTCAACTTGGTCACTGAGTCATAGTCCAGGGTCGGGTCAATAGTCGCTGCCAAGAGAGAGAGAAAAGAAACACTCAGCGTGCACTCTAACCTAGATCAGAATGGTTATCACTTTGTCTAATCTGGAAACCTCCCACTGTACCTCAAATTCTCCTCCAAACCTGAAAGAAGAATTAGTCGGGGTCACCCGAGGAGTAAACTAACTCATCAGTGGGAATCGGGATCCAACTATCATCGCATGATAACTTGACGGAATCCACTCAAGTCACCACACTCCAGAAGGTATGCGCATGCCTGGCAAGTTTCAGTTCTTTTGAAACTCCCGATGTGATTTTTACCCCTAGGACCCAAGTGACCTTGACACAGTCAACAAATCAAAGAGTCCTAGTCAAGTTCAACCCGTCATTATCCTGGATTGCATTAAACCCACCCGTACGAGCCCTTGACACAGTCAACAAGGCCGCACGACTGTCCTAACCAATCCCGTTAATATGCTGCAAACAAACACTACTTAGCTACCGCACACTACGCCTTGACACAGTCAACAAACGCAGCACGAATACTAAGTAAAACTTGTAAGAAATGACGGAGGGCTACGTCTAGTTTTTTGGCGAAAAACTTTTAACGTAATGAACTTGATATCGTTGAAGGAACTGCATAGCCTTTTATGAAAAATATAGTGACGAAAACCTTTACTAAAGAGGTCACTCCCGGTGAAGGGATCTCGGCTCTTTCCCCGTAGAATGAGGTGCAGGATATTCCAACTGAATACCACGATGCAAAGCAAAAGTAATCGGCTATAGTGAAGTTATTGCCCTGACGCAAACTTCTGTCCAAGGGGTCACTCCCGGTGAAGGGATCTCGGCCCTTGCCTCGTCGACTGAGGAGCAGGATATTCCAAATGAATACCACGATGCAAAACAAAAGTGAATGTCCTTGCAATAACAGCTTTTTGAAAAATGTTCCAACAACATCAGAATAGGTTTGTTTAGCTTGCATTGATCCGAATCAACGCAGTCCCATCATATGATCACACCAATAAAGAACGAAAATAATGATGTACGTATATGCCATCCGCATTCGCCACTGGGTCCCGTCATCACCCGTTAGGTTACTTAACTAACGACAGAGCGGGGACTGGACTAGCGCGGATGCAAAACATATACAACATCTACTAATATATATACCAATATATTATATTTCGCTCAAGGCGTGATAAAATGCAACATCACAGAAATGTACAGCATCACAGAACAATACAGATATCTGGAAGCCCCGGGTTTCACAGAGCCGCTGCTGAAACCCGACGTTCCCCTGGTCGTGTGGATAGCCTGTGCAATGAAATCCTAGAACCCTACTGGCGCGGCAAGTCACCCGCCAAAACCTGAAGCGAGGCAGCCCCCTTCAGCTCCGTGAATGGACCACCCAGCACTTCATGGAATCCGGTAACTTGGGCACCCCTCCTGGGTCAACCTGTACCCCCTACGAGTGCGGCGAATAACCCGCCAATCCTAGAGTGAAGCCCCCTCCGTCTCAATGCCATGAGATGCGGGCCCGTTGCCCTCTAGAACCCGGCTATCCGTGCACCCCTCCGCGGGGTAATCCTAGTACAGAAAGTAAAATATACATACAACGGGTACATCGACCGCAACCAGGTCGTGTCCCAAAAGAATAATACAAACAGGCAGTGACGGCAGTCCACATGTCGGACGCTCGCCCCGCAATAACAAATGTACATAATACAACAAAACTGTACTAGCATTGCATCCAGGCTATCCCCCACGACCGATCCGCAATAACACATCATAAACATAGAACATCAACGTGAAAGTCACGTTCGCAAATCCGTCTAACCGGGCTATAGCAGTTAGACGGGATTTACCGATCAAGTGACATTCACGGTCGCAGATATAATGTAAATACTGTGAAATAATGTGTTTAAAAATATCCGATCGATCAAACTATTAACAAGTGGGCCCCCAAGAAACACTGTAGCACTCACAGAGAAACTGGGCCCAAATTTAATATCCCAAAACCCCTAAAATAAGCCCATAAGGCCACTGTATAAATTGGACAAAGTGAGCACAGTAGAGTGCGGCGGAACCGCGGCCCAAGGGGGGGTTTGGCCGCGGTTCCGCGCTCCACTGATCGACTGACACTGTCGAATTTTTATAGAAGTCTTAGAATTTCTTGTACATCAGTTTTCTACAACCTGAAAAAAATTTTGAGCAAGGAAAAATTCAACAGAAAACTGATGCATGCAAAAACGCGGTTTTTGGAATTTTGGTCGATCGGATAAGTAAAACGCATTAGAACAAGCTAGGTAAGGTTAATGGCGTGGCTCTGATACCATGTTGCGCCACGGCAGCGCCCCGGCCGTCTATCCGAGGCCAAAATGCGGAATCAAAATTTTTCCTTACTTGGAAACCGGCGCTACCGCGGACAATGAAAACCCGGATCGTTAACCATTAACCTATACTAGCTATCAAGAGATGGGAAGAGAAGTATACCGAGTGATCCGAGTCCTCCGGTCTTCTCGTCATCGTCCCGATCTCCCGCGGAAAGTCTTGTCTCCACATCGTCGCCTCCTCGCCGGAAGGGCACCACATCGCCTGCGTCTTTTACGGGCTCCCGCCTCGATACCGAGGCAACTCGGGCATGAATCCGGCAACTCGACATGCTCAAGATATGCTGTAGAATGTAGTGTAGAAGATGCTTGTCTCTTTGGGGTTATGTCGTTGCCATTGAGGATGATGGAGGAAACAAGGATTAGAAAAATGGTGCTTGCATTTTTCTAGCATGAAAATGAGATCAAGAAAGAAACTCTCAAGAATGAAGCTCTCTTCTTCTTCTTCTCTCAACCATGGAAAAACTTATCATCCAAGAATAAATGGTGGAGGAAAGAATGTATATCAAACAAGAGGGAGGTGAGTGTAGGAGAGCATGAAGGGTGACCATATCCTAAACCTCATCATCACAACCTCACATCAAATTTCATCTCATATCCAATCTTAATAAAGCATGAAAAGATGATAGAAAAGAATGGAATAAAAAGATGCTATCATAATTAATCATCTTGCAAATAAACCCTCCACAATGTGTTATTTGCAAACTTGCAAATAACACCCTCCATCGAAAAAGTCCGGCCGGGAAAGAACAAAGGAAAAACCGGCCGGAACGGAATGCAAACTGGCAACTCCAGAAAACTGGTTCCGTAATAAATTACAGGAAAACCCCGATACTGTGCATACACACCCGCATCTGTATTCCGACCGGATACAAATGCAATGAGACAAAATCTACACTGTACTAAACTAGGACCGGCTTAAGCCAAAGCCGGCTAGTAATATCCGTTCGATCCTGATCCGTGCAATACCGCACGTATCTGATCGAACCCTGCCATATATCCATACGGCCACTAGTACAAAACTGTCCGATCCTGATGCGTGCAATACCGCACGTATCTGATCGGACCCTGCCATATCTCCATACGGCCTCTACAACGTTTCGCCCGAAAGCTTGAGTAACTGTAAGTGTGGTGGACTCTAAAGACTCGTCAATACTATGGCTGTGGATTTAACCACTAGCACGTCAGAGGTATAAGCCAATACGTGACGGGCCACCAGCTATTGACCAAAAGGGACGTCGATGAGCGAACTCATCCTGACACCCTACTGAGCCTGTCAGTGACAATATCCGTACAGTCCGGTCCGTTCGTCTATGAGCATCGCATGGCGGGCCTAGGGGGTTGGTAAAAGTCAGACCCCCAAAAGCGGTACAAGTCGTGTCGGAGTGTAGCCCAGAACGCCCTGAGATACTACTGGAATACCTACCAGTAAATCTCCTGCCTCGGCCGAGGGCTTTGCGTAATGGCTCTCCTAGACACAGCGCGACCTCACCCCCAATACCGGGAGAGACGAACCCCTGCAGATCCGCTCACTGCCTCCATGTGGCTCGGGACTGTACCCAACTAAAACCTGTTTGCACGACTCCTTTGAGCCGTGGTAGGGTAGTAATCAAAGCACAGTAGGAACTCACACGAGACAAATGACGATCTCAGGTCGATGAACTAACCTGTACACATGTCACCAGGGAACTGCCATCTGACGTCTGGTATAATCCCAACTGGCAGATTCCCGGCGAGTCCTGTCCGGTGTACTCATAACCCAATGAGCACCTGTATACATCTTAGGTGAACCAACTGACACCAGTGGCTTGTGAGACCGGCCACCGCCCCTCGTCGGGGTCTCGACTGTATACACTAGTCTACTAATGGAGTATCGATGCCCTGTCTCGAAACTCCTATGACTAGGGACCTTTTAAGGATGTGCTTATAGACTACCAGCTCCCACGTATATGATCGCCATCATACTGCCGGCAGTCAAGCAAGAATCCTAGGGGCTCTATCAACGTGTAATAGCGACATGCCAGGTCACCTAAAGCAGTACACGATGATAAAGATAAACCAGATAGCATACTATCATCTCGAGTAAGACTGTCCTACCGGGATAGGTCCTCCCTCAATCATTGCAATCACGTGCCTGTGATCCAATAATTGACTCTGAGGGCACTATCTCCAACAGTATAAGTCCGCTGAGTTAAATAACTCAAAAACTTGTGTGTCGTAGGTTGAAAACTGTACTTATGGTTAAGAAGAATTACACCGCTCTTTAATGCTCCTTACCTAACCATCAACTGATATAGGTAAATGTCATGGATATAATTTTAAAAAGTTATATCTCACTTTATGAAATAAACGTACAGATCTATCAGTTTGAAATTTGTGCATATCAACGGATATTCAAAACCAAATATTTGCCGTCCGGCAAAAACCCAGGCGATTTCCTCAAATATCACCAATTACAACGAATTCCGATATAATGAGGATGATCACCTAATTCCCAATAACTTACTCCCACTCATCATCTGTAAAACCATACAGATGTGAGAAGCATACCTGGTAAATACATACCCTGGAGTAAGGATCTAATTGGGAAATCAGTTTTCTATTAACAACGCACGGTGAAACTGAAACATGAAAATGTTTCGTAGGGGTGTTCAAGTATTCCTAGTAATGCCTCTTCCAATATCCACATTCATGACTGTAACCGTATATTTCCTTGCCATCTCTCCAAATCCCTTTATTTGTCTTTACTCATTACCATCTGTACACCATACTTAGACTAAATGGTTTTCTTCCTTCCCCACCATTCGGCACCAGCCTATGGTTTGGAAGAAGACTATCCAATAAGCGTAACAGGTGTACTCTCCTAATCCTAGGAGTACTCGCAACCTGAGAGAAGGTGATGATAAAAGACAACTGAATAAACCTTATTCTATTTCTCCTGAACCGGAGAAAAGCAAAGGTGAAGTAGGAGTGGCGATGAAATACGCGGTTTGGTCGTGATTGATACAAGTCGCAATTTACTTTGCCCTCTTTCTAATCCATTTATTTGTTTTTACTTATTACTTTCTGTACACCACCTTTAGGCTAATTGATTTTCTTCATTCCCTACCTTTCGGCACCTGCCTATGGTTTGGAAGAAGACTATCCAATAAGCGTAATAGGTGCACCCTCTCCTAATCCTAAGAGCCCTCACGTCCTGAGAGAAGGTAAAAGGAAAAGACAACTGAATAGTCCTATTCAATCTCTTCAGAAACAGAATCCATCCTCGAATCTGGAACAAGTTCCCTCGAGTTCGTATGTAACTATACGATGGATTTATCCAATGGAAGTGTATGTTCGTAGTGATACAGGGTGTTCTGGAGAAATGCAAACGGTAAAAGAAGGAGTGGCAATGATGTATGCAACTCAGACAATCCAAAAGACAGTGTTTTAAGAAAGTTCGGTTAACTTGGTCACTGAGTTATAGTTTAGGGTCGGGCCATGGTCGCTGTCAAAGAGAGAGAGAGAGAAAAGAAACACTCTGCGTGCACTCTAACCTAGATCAGAACGGTTAATCACTTTATCTAATCAGGATGTCTCCCACTGTATCCTCAAATTCTTCTCCAAACCTGAAAGAAAAATCAGTAGGGATCACCCGACGAGTAGACCAACTCATCAGTGGGAATCGGGATCCAACTATCATCGAATGATAACCTAACGGAATCCACTCAAATTATCACACTCCAGAAGGTATGCGCATGCCTGGAAAGTTTCAGTTTCTTTAGAAACTCCCGATGTGATTTTTACCCCAAGCAGTTTATGACCTTGACTAGGTCAACAAAGCATAAACCGCTAGTCAAGTTCAACCCGTCATTATCCTGGATTGCATTAAACCCACCCGCGCGTGCTCTTGACTAGGTCAACAAGGCCGCACGACTGTCCTAACCAATCCCATTTAAAATGCAACAAACAAGCACCACTTAGCTTCCGAACACTACGTCTTGACTAGGTCAACAAACGCAGCATGAATACTAAATAATACTCATATGAAATGATGGAGGGCTACGGCTGGATTTTGGCGAAAAACCTTTAACGTAATGAACTTGATATCGTTGAAGGAACCGCATAGCTTTTTATAAATATATAGTGGCGAAAACCTTTGCTAAAGAGGTCACTCCCGGTGAAGGGATCTCGGCTCTTTCCCCGTAGAATGAGGTGCAGGATATTCCAAACTGAATACCGCAATGCAAAGCAAAAAGTAATCAACTATAGTGAAGTTATTACCCTGACGCAAACTTCTGCCCAAGGGGTCACTCCCGATGAAGGGATCTCGGCTCTTGCCTCGTCGAATGAGGTGCTGGATATTCATAACCGAATACCGCTGTGCAAAACAAAAGAAAACGTCCTTGTAATAACAACTTTTTAAAATTGTTCCAACAACATCGAATAGGTTTGTTTTCCTTGCATTGATCTGAATGAACGCAGTCCCATGAATTGATCACACCACAAAAGAACGAAAATATAATGTACGTATATGCTATCTGCATTCGCCACTGGGTCCCGTCATCACCCGTTAGTTTACTTAACTAACGACAGAGCGGGGACTGGACCAGCGCGGTTGTAAAACATATACAACATCTACTAGTATATATATCAATATATAATAACCGCTCCAGGCGTGATAAATGCAACAACACAGAAAAGTAATAAGCATCACAAAACAGTACAGATAATCTTGGAGCCCCGGGTTTCCTTTGAACCGCAACTGAAACCCGATGTTCCCCTGGTCTTGTGGATAGCCTGTGCAATGAAAACCTAGACCCCTACGAGTACGGCAAGTTACCCGCCAAAATCAGAAGCGAAGCAGTCCCCTTCAGCAAAATGAATGGACCACCCAGCACTTCACGGAATCCGGTAACTTAAGCACCCCACCTTGGCTCAACCTGTACCCCCTACGAGTGCGGCGAATAGCCCGCCAATTCTAGAGTGAAGCCCCCTCCGTCTCAAAGCCATGAGATGCAGGCTCGTTGCCCTCTATAACCCTACTATCCGTGCACTCCACCACGGGGTAATCCTAGTACAGAAAAGAAAATATGTACAACGGGTATATCTACCTCAACCCGGTCGTGCCCCAAAAGAATAATATACAAACAGGCAGTGACGACAGTCCATATGTCGGACACTCGCCCCGCGATATCAAATGTACAAATGATACTAAACTGTACTAACATTGCATCCAAACTATCCACCACAACAATCCGCAACATCATAGCACAACACAGAACATCAACGTGAATGTCACGTTCGCAAACTCGTCTAAAAGGACTATAGCGATTAGACAAATTGTACCGATCAAATGACATTCACGGTTGCAGATAGAAATGTATGAATTGTAAACTTTAAACAATGTTAGCAAATATCGAGTTCGAAATAACCCCGAATAGCCCCCAAACAAGTAGATAACTCCATATCAAAACTGGACTAAACAAACAATACCACTGAACCAACATTTCAGAGACAAGACCACATCCTAAAAACGAAACCCAAATTCCTCAAAAAGGCCGGCCTCCTCGGTTTTTCATGCAATGTGGCCGGTTTTTTAATTGTAAAATTCTCTCGTATTTGGTCTGTGGTCTAGTGGTGATGTCAGTAGTCTTCTGCAGGTGTTTAAAAACATTTTGATGACACTTTTTTAAATAATAGAAACTGGAATGTGCAGGATATAGTTTGGGGCTGTTTTGATTTTGATACATTAAAATTGTCTAAACAAGCTAGCTAAGGGTTAATGGGTTGGCTCTGATACCATGTTGGGATACGGCAGCGCCCCGGCCGTCAATCCGAGGCCAAATGCGGAACAAAAACTTTTGAAACTTGGCGCTACCACAACCAATCACCCGGATCGAACCATTAACCATTAACTAGCATCCCCTATAAAGTGTTTAGAGATCATACCGCTCGATCCGTGTCCTTGGGTCTTCAATCTCTTTCCGAGCTCCTCGCCGCTGTCCCGAACAAGTCCGCTCTCCGGTCTCGCTCGTCGAAGTGGCTCCACGTCGAGGATTTTTTATACGGGCTCCCGCTTCAAACCGAAGCAACTTGGACATGAAGTTTGCTAGCCGACATATCCAAGGTGAAGCAGAGATAGTGTGTGATTACTTTGTCTCAATACACTCTAGAATTCTCAACACATGAGAGGGATAGAGTGGAGGTTGAAGATGAAGCCATGAGTGAAGAGTTGTGAGCATAAGAAAAAAGCTAATGAAGAAAATGGCAATGCTTGTTGTATGAGATATTTTGTGAGAGCTCACCTTTTTTTTTTAACTCAAGACAAAACCACACCTATATGTGGATGCCCTCTCTCTCCTCTACATAACATCCCACACCCCAAATCAATAAAGAAATGGTCATGGCACAAATAATCACACCATGAGTCACCAAAATAGCACATGCCATAGTCAATGCCCTAAGTTAAAACTTATGCTCATAATTTCCACCTGATTAAACTTTAAACCAAAAGTTTAATCCAAGAAAGAGAATAGCAACTTCTAAAGTAAACTCGTGACGGATCACAAGAGTACCCCTCATCCGTATATACATACCCGCATCCGTATTCCGACTGAATACGAATACTACGAGACGAAAGTAATCCAACCAATCTAATACTAGGATCCGGCTTAAACCAAAACCCACTAGTATGATCCGTCCGATCATGATCCGTGCACAAGTGCACGTATATGATCGAACCCTGCAATAAAACCATACGGCCAGTACAACGTTTCGCCCGAACTTGGGAAACTTTTTGTGGGGACTCTAAAGACTCGTCAATACGCTGGCAGTGGGTTTAACCACAAGCACGTCAGTGGCACTAGCTGTACGTAACGGCTGCCCAGGTATTGAGCGAAAGGGAGTCCGACGAGCGAACTCATCCTGGAACCCTACTGAGCCTATCTGTGACAATCTTAGTACAGTCCGGTCTGTTCGCCTAAGAGTATCGCATATCGGGCCTAGGGGGATGGTAAACGTCAGACCCCAAATAGCTGTATAAGTCGTGTCGGAGTGTAGCCCAGAACACCTTGAGAAACTACTGGAATACCTACCAGTAAATCTCACTTGCCTTAGCCAAGGACTTTGTGTACTGGCTCTCCAGACACAGCGCGATATCAACCCCCAATACCGGGAGAGATGAATCCTATCTAACCGCCACTGCCTCCAAGTGCTTCGAGACTGCACCCAACTACTACCTGTTTGCATGACTCCTTTGAGCCGTGGTAGGGTAGCAATCAAAGAACAGTGGGAACACACTTGAGGCAATGTAGCAGTGTCAACTCAACGGACTAAGTTGTACTCATGACTCCTGGGAACTGCTCCTGACGATAGGTATACTACCAATCAGCAATGCCCCTGCGAATCCGTCCGGTATACTCATAGCCCAATGAGCACCTGTATACTATCTTAGGTGAACCAACTGACACCAATGGCTTGTGAGACCAGCCACCGCCCCTCGTCGGGGTCTCAATCCGTATACACTAGTCTACTATTGGAGTATCGATGCCCAGTCTAGAAACTCCCACGACTAGGGACACTTTAAGGATGTGCTTATAAAATACCCAACTCTCACGTATATGATCGCTATCATACTGTTGGTAGTCAAGAAAGAATCCTCTAGGATCTATCAACATGTAATAGTGATCTGTAATGTCACCTGAACCATGCACATGATGATAAAGACAAACCAGATAGCATACTATCATCTCGAGTAAGACTGTTCTACCAGTATAGGTCATCCCTCAATCATTGCAATCACGTGCCTGTGATCCAATAATTGACTTGAGGGCACTATAGCCAACAATATGAAAATCAAAGCGCGACTTAGTCCCCGTCTATCGGTTAACATACGTTCGATGTTCATTGTGACATAGAACTATATGAAGGTTGTTAAATATCGGACTGTATAGTTCGGTATTAACAACCATCGTATAGTCTATGTGACGAGAAGATTCAATCGTATGATAACCGATAGATTTGTCCAGTGTGGACAAGTTAGAAATGTATAAAGAAAACACCTGCATTCACTTGTGTTTTCATCCGTTTCGAGTTATTTCGTCGGTACTTTTCTGCTGGTTCTCCGTGTACAAAGATAGATTAGATGTTCATTTCAACGTTGTTTCACAGCTTTGAAATGATTATCTATTCTATTACAGTGTTCTCGGAGAACAGCGGGGAGGTGCTGCCGAAATTTACTCGAAACGGTTGAAAGCACAAGCGAATAAGTGTCTGCTCTATACATTCTTAATGGGATAGAAGCCTTACCCCCAACAGCTGAAACACACACATATAACACTGAATACACAACAAACGCACACATAGCACATACACACTAACAACCCTATACTTAAGCGAAATCATAAATTGAAACACACATATATAGAATACAACTCATACATGGGTATCCTCAAATCTAACTTTGATTATCGATGATTTATTCTTTTCAACGACAAACATACACACAAAGCATATACACGGATTTTCTCCTTTGTCAGTAACCATCCCGTTCTTAGATTTTTCAATATAGTCATCATAACCTACAATTTATATGTTATACAGTCTAACATGGCCTATGTGTACATCAGAGTTAAGGACTGGATGTATGTGGATTGGCAAAAACGTATGCAACCTAAGTTCGTCGTAGGAGTTGCTGCTTTTATTGAATTTGCATGCGCACATAATAAGATCGTGTTAGAGAAGATTCTCTACCCGTGCGATAGATGTGGGAATAAGTACTGACAGAAGGTAGAATTTGCAGAGCTTCATATCGTTAAACATGGTTTTACTAGATTTTATACAACTTGGCTATATTACGGGGAAGGAGAAGAAGACAGTAATGCGGCAGAAGAAGAAGGAGAAGACGATAATGCGGCAGAAGAAGAAGGAGAAGACGATAATGCGGCAAAAGAAGAAGGAGAAGACGGTAATGCGGCAGAAGAAGAAGACGGTAATTTCTTTCCAGGAGAAGAAATGGAGGATATGGTAGAGGCTGCCCTAGGTGAATCTATTCGTACCGAAGATGACATTCCTTCAGGTCAAGGACCACGTGCGGATAAATATGAAAATTTCATGAATGATGCTAGAAAACCAATTTATGAGAATGCAAAGTATTCCACCCTCTCATGGTTCGTCCAACTTTTCCAGATTAAGTGCCTAAATGGATGGAGCAACAAGTCATTCACAATGCTTCTTTCGTTTTTGAAAGATTCTATGCCCCTAGGAAATAACGTGCCCGACAGCTGGTACGGAGCCCAGGAGATGATGTCTGATTTGGGTCTGAAGTGTGAGAAGATTCAAGCATGTTCTAAAAATTGCGTGTTGTACCGGAAAGAGAATTCAGATTTGAAAGAGTGTCCAACATGCGGAAAGGCCAGGTATAAGACGAAAGATTCTAATAAGAAGCCCGATATACCTGTCAAGATAGCACGATACTTTCCCATAACACAGAGGCTGCAGAGGCTATTCAGGTGCAAGAAAACAGCCGAGGCAATGATTTGGCATCACCGTGCTCCTCCAAGTGAAGATGGAAAAAAGAGTCATCCAAGAGATTCACCGGCATGGAAGGATTTCGATAGAAGGCATAAAATATTCAGTAGCGATCCTCGCAATGTCAGGCTCGGACTCGCTACTGATGGCTTCTGCCCATTCAACTATATGGCTGGAAGCCACAGCATATGGCCCGTTCTAATGATAGTTTATAATCTGTCGCCTTGGTTGGCTATGGACCAATCATACTTTATGATGCCTCTTCTTATCGACGGACCAAACTCACTGGGAAACAATATCGACGTCTATCTCCGACCTCCGATCGAGGAGTTAAAATATTTAATCATTGATGGTGTAGAGACTTACGATACAAACAAAACTACAACCTTCATATTGCGTGCGGCTTTAATGTGGACAATTAACGACTTTCCTGCGTATGGAATGCTATCAGGTTGGTCCGTACATGGTCACAAAGCATGTCCTTATTGCCATCAACATACAACATCAAAATTCTTAAATTTTAGCAGGAAGGTTTGTTATTACGGTCATCGACATTTCCTGCCTCTAGACCACCCCTACAGGTTAGACGTTGTTCACTTTGATGGTCATCAGGAGTTTCTTGGACCTCTAGCCCCATTTTCCGGAGAGGACGTGACTGCTCAGTGGGATGGTTACAATAATGTGACCTTCGGGAAAGATCCGACAAAACAGGTCAAACCACCATTCTGAAACAAATTAAGCATTTTCTTCGAGCTTCCGTACTGGTCAACAAATTTAGTGCGTCATTGTCTGGACGCCATGCACATAGATAAGGGAGTATCCGAGCACGTACTCAACTTTTTTCTTTAAAAAAATGGGAAATCGAAAGACAATATCAATGCTCGGATGGATCTACAGGACTGGGAAATTAGAATTGAATTGCATCCTAAACCAATAGCGGGTAAACCAGGCAAGTTTGTACTTCCCAATGCTGCGTATCATATGTCACAACCGGAGAAGAAAAGATTCCTGCAGGTGTTGCATGATTTGAAAGTTCCCTTAGGTTTCTCAGGATCATTCAGCAAAAAGATAAAAATTGTGAAAGGAAAGATCGATGGGCTGAAAAGTCATGATCACCATGTTATTATGGAGCACCTTCTCCCATTAGCCCTCAGGACTTCCCTTCCCGAATCGGTTGGTCTAGTAATCAATGACCTATGTTGTTTTTTCAGAGAATTATGCGCTAAAACACTGGATGTTGTGACGCTGGAGAAACTAGAAAATTCTATTTCGTTGATACTTTGCAAGTTTGAGCGTATTTTCCCACCGTCATTCTTCGATATCATAATACACCTGACGGTTCACCTTGCAACTGAGGCTAAGTTAGCTGGACCAGTACAATATCGATGGATGTATCCCGTCGAGAGGTACATGGAATTTTTCGTTTCGCGCAATTTGTAAAATTATTGTTACCCTGTATGCCCGTATTTATTTATTTAACATATTTTTCTTTAGGTACCTCTACACTCTAAAAAAATATATACGCAATAGAAATCGACCAGAGGGTTCTATCATGCAAGGTTATCTTCTAGATGAAGCAACCACATTTTGTTCCCGCTATCTGGATGAGAACATTGAGACGAGACTTAACCGGCCTCGAAGAATTTAGGACGGACCATATGGTAAAGCTGATTATAAGAGGGTAGGCACCATGTTTATCAACAAGATATACCGGTTTATCCTCCTCAATAGCGCATGTCTTGAAAAAATTAGAGAGTAAGTTTTTTTGGATTAATTATTATATTTGTGTTTGTGTGTGTATGAAATGATATAATATTAATGTCATAATTTATTGTTGAGAACAGAATTCATTTTAACGAGGTACGTGAGGGGCATCCTGATTGGAACGATGAACGATTGGAAAAATATCAGGATAATTTTTGCGATTGGGTTGCAGATCATGTAAGTTATTCAAATAACATGTTATTGCTACCAGTTTTAATCTAAACTTATATCGTTATGTATTTGTCGTAAAATTTGTTTTGTTAGATCCACGATCCGAATTTGTCTGCATCATTAGAGAGTAATTCAAGATATTTAGCTCAGTTTCCTAGTATGGATGTTGCATATTATAAAGGATTCGGTGTCTTTGGATACAGATTCGAAGTTAAGGACATAGAAACATCCAGAACCACTCAGAATAGTGGGATTGCGACGGTAGGATCGGATGGTGATTTATTATGGATACTTAAATTGTATACTTGGCATCTAATATCCCGGAGGATCAGAACTGTTTTATATATTTCAGTGTACTTGGTACGATACATGAACCGATACGGATAAGTGGAGAAGCAATCTCGGGACATTGAAAGATGGATATGGATTGACCAGTGTGAACACACTTCGATTTTACGGTCAGGACGATCCGTTTATCTTTCCGAACCAAGCGTTCCAAGTATACTACTCACAGTGTTTGAAGCATCCGGGATGGAGTGTCGTATGCCGTTGGAAACCCAGGGATGTTTATGATGTCCCAGAATTCGAGGACAGCGATAAGGATGAAGAAGAGAGAAGACTTAGATTGCTCCGACCGTCTGTTTCGAAAGACGGGTTGTCTTCGGCTGATCATGAAGTTACGTGGGTTAGAAATGATATCGATGATGAAATCCAAGTAGATATGTCTAATGCGTCCACGAAACGAAAACGGTTATCAGTAATGTTATATTATTACTTCATATTTTACGATCTATACATATATAGCATGCATATGTAATGATTTTCCAATGCGTCCACGAACCGTTTTATCTAGATTTGATGACGATGAAGGGAGCAGCGACGGGCGGCAGGAGCTCAAGCCGCGGCACCGGCAGAGGCAGAGGTAGAGGCAGAGCGGTTCTGCCGCCCGGAGAGCTGCGTAGGGAGCTTCAGAGGGCCGGTCTTGCACCCCGATCGGAGACCCCTTCGGATGCCTCCTTGCGTGTGGACTTTGCCACACCTCCAGGTATATTACACGTATATTCATTTTGAATGTAATATTATAGATATACATGCATATTTATGTCAAAATTACTTATATAGTCAATGTTTGATTGTCTAGCTGTTGATGGTGCGTCCACATCAGGGACAGAGACCACTCCCGCACCTCCAGGTGTGTTTATATATCCTATGGTGCATGCATATTGATTTAGAATGCTATATCATAAATATACATACATTCTTTTTACTCTTACGTACTTAGATAATCATTTTTTAATTGTCTAGTTGTAGGTGGTGCCTCCACATCTCGGGCAGAGGCCACCACCGCACCTGCGGGTGTGTTTATATATCCTATAGTGTATACATGTTGATTTAGAATATTATATTATTGATATACACATTCTTTTTGCAATTACTTATATAGTCAATGTTTGATTGTCAAATTATAGGTGGTGCATCCACGTCTGGTGCAGGGGCTACTCCCGTCACTTCCATACCCTCCGCTCAGTCTGGAGATTTGTATGAATAAATATAAAATATTTATTCATTTTACATATCCTTTAAGAATAAACATGAACTTCATGTAATTTTATCGATTTTTATTTTCTAGTTGGAGATGCGTCCACATCCGGGTCACCGGCTGTTCCTCACAGGAGGAACTATCGTCCCGCTCGTGCTGCTGCCCGGGCCCAGGCTCGTGCTTCTGTCGCCGGAGGTATATATCACACTTTAATTTTCGTTAAAGCTTGATTTCTTAATACCTCTTTGTCTTAATATTGATTGTCTTGATATTTCTTGTAGATGCAGGGCATCCCCATCTCGAGAGGGGGACTCGAGGCCCGAATCAGTCCCACAGGCTGAGGCCCGACGGAGCTAGAGGGAGGCAGCATTCCCCCTCTTATTTACCCCTGATTATCTCTATACCGGCGATTATGCCGAGTGGTTCGGCCGGTATATGGGGGATGAGAGCCGCCTCGTGAAGAAGTATCCGCTTCACGTTGAATGGGGCGACCAGCACCGGCGCTCATTTGCCCTCTTCTGGGATAAGGCTCGGGTATTAATATATAGTTTCATTTGACTTACCCAATATATTTATTATTATTTAACACTTGCAATTTAATAACACTGTTTTTTATTGTATTTGCAGTTGGATTACGACTTTCAGCCTGTACCCGATCCTGATCATCCTGAGAGAGTGCTCGATCTTCACGCTCTGTACCATGGCCTGATGAAGAACATGCAATCAAAGATTCGATACAATAAGAATGAGCAGAAGATCGACTGCTATTCCCTGTGGATGGAGACCCCCGAGGCAGGGAGAGCGGCTCTCCTAGATACTCTGGGCATTGCGAGAGTCGACGTAGATACATGGCCTCTCTTGTTCCAATATTTCGACTCTCAGCGCAAACAGGTTTGTATTTTAAATGTAATTCATTGTTTGGTATATAATTTATTTTTTTGTGTTGCTTAATTAGAAAACTAAATATGAATGTGTTGTACAGAAACATGCCGATCAAAATAAAGAGAATAGGAAGTCGGTGAAGAGGGGTCGCCCCACTTGTTCCCGCCAAAATTTTGGCTCAAAACCCGCTCCCAATAATAACAATAAAATAATAATAAAAACTCCACATGAAAAGAATGTAACAAATGCCTCAAAACCAAGAGTTAAAACATTTTGAAGCAACGCTTCAGATCCAGCGCCGGTGCGCTGCGCCCTAGGCAGCGCATCACGTGCAAAGCACGTGTGCGCTAGCGCCAGGTGCGCTGCGCTCTGAGCAGCGCCCCACGTGCAAGGCACGTGTGCGCTAGCGCTACGTGCGCTGCGCTCTGAGCAGCGCCCCACGTGCAAGGCACGTGTGCGCTAGCGCTAAGTGCGCTGCGCTCTGCGTTGCGCGCCACGTGTCAAACGTAAGTACGCTAGCGCAAAGTGCACTGCGCTCTGAGCAGCGCACCACGTGCAAACCACGGGTACGACAGCGCTGGAATTATAAAATTCCTCACCGTTAGATCAAAAGATCTAATAATGATAAATCATTAATTAATCAGAATAAAATTCTGTTATGGAAAGATTTTTCAATCTTATTAAAACAAGAAGATTGTCTTCTGTAAAACAGAAGCCTTAGGATCAAAGATCCAAAGGTGGGAAATATTCCCAAAACAATCAGAGAAAGATCTCTTCAACAGATTTAACAAATCAATTGGCCATATATAAAGGCCCCAAGACTTCAAGTTTTAGATAGAAAAGAAAAACCCTACAAACTTTGAAAAAAAAACTCAAAGAGAGAAAAGCAAGCTTCTAGCAAAAGAAGATCATTTCTTTAAAGGTAAAGAACATGATTCTTGAACACAGAGATGAAATCATCTGATAAAAAGAAGAACTATCTTCTAAAAAGGATCATAGATCTATAAAAAGACCAAGGTCTTTGATAAAAAAAAAGAGATCAAAAGATCCTATCATAAAAAGAAAAGAAGTATTTTACTTCATTTTCAGATTTTTGATCTATAAAGGCAAAGCCTTTTATAAAAACAAGAACTTTTGTTCTTGGATCTTGAGGCAAAGCCTCCCTTAAAAGAAGAACATAAATTTGTTCATTGATCTTAAAATTGATCAAATGCGCTTTGCCCTACTGAAAAGTGTCTTGCACTCATGAACTGCGCCTTTGCGCTCCTTGGATCGGCGCTCAGCGCCAAAACGTGACACGTGTCAACCGTAGACACCACTTGCGCTTTGCGCTTCTGAAACAGCGCACTGCGCTCATGGGCTGGCGCTCAGCGCCAAGTGCGCCACGTGTCACTCACTGGCGCGCCAACAGACTAGCGCAACGTGCTCATAAATTAAAAGCGCAATACGCTAACAAACTAGCGCTTAGCGCTAAGCGCGACACGTGTCCTCCTCGTGTGCGCAAACTGACAGAAGCGCAATGCGCTCTTTGACTAGCACAAAGCGCGCCTAGTGCGCCACGTGGTGCGCTGTCAGAACATGCTTTGTTCTGATAAATGCTGTGCATTCAATATGAGACAAAAAATGCAGAGCCCAATGCTTGGCATTATTAAACGGGCAGAGCCCAAACAAAGGCCTAACAAGCAGAACAAAAATAAAATGTTAAACATTTTATTTGGACTTAGCCCAATTCTAGCCATAAGTCATCAAATCATCTTGAACTGAGCACATCTGCTCTTTCAACCAACTCATTGGTTCAAGGATACATCTCTGAACTCCTCTGATATTTGTCGTTGTAATCCTTCAACGTCTTCAGAGAGGTGATGGGTCCCGACTGCCATACATTTTATGGACCACTTTGTTCTTAAACTTGTATTGGACCACTATGTCCTTAAACTGGTATTGGACCGTAATGTCCTTAAACTAATTATTGACCGCAATGTCCCTAAACTAAACAATAGAGCCCAAATGCTCTTTTGTTGGATCTAAATGATCCTGTTAAGTTGATCTTAGTCTAAAATTAGACTAACGTATCCTTAACATACGTTTAAGTTGATCTTAGTCTCAAATGAGGCTAACGTATCCTTAAACCCAAACCCCCAAACCCAAATCTAAGAAGATAAGGATTTGGACTAATCCTCGTCCTACGGGCGACAACATAAATTAGTCTCCGTATACAATCCACGGGCAACCAAAAACAAAACAAACACACACGACACGAAGTGACCATCTGGAGAAGGAGAAAGTTGTTACCGCGATGCGATAGCGTAATTAACTGCAGGGGCTTGCGCCTGCAGGGAAGAGCGTCCCCACAATCAAAAACCACTCAAGCGAGGGGGAATCTGTTGAAGTCTGCTACATCGGCCGCATCTATTTAAACCTTCGATACATGGTGCCATAAATCAACTTGGCATCTTTGGAGAGGTGGACGGATAGCACCAATTAGCATCTGCCCCCAAATTTTGGCAAGACAGTCCAACTTCCCGGTTTCCGGTGGTGAACAGATTCTGGCATGCCCGGTAGGACCTTTTCCTCTTTCCACTCCACACTTCGTGTGTCGTGTTTTTCCCGTGATCAGATAATCGCGGTGTGTATGTTTTCAGTTGCCCTTAGGGGAGTGGATACTGAAGTCGGCGCTTCGTCTTTATGAAGAATGGCGTTTGTTCCTATCTTAGCAATACAGGCTCTGTCATATCTGGTGGAGTCAAGTACGGGCCACTTGCAGGCTCAAATCTCTGCAATCGGGCTCTTCATGAAATCAACGGGCTTCTCTTTAGGTCAATGCTCCCACCTCCCACCCTCGGTGCCTCAACACCGATGGAGGAAGCCCAGAGGATGTATGTCGTCCACAGGCTGGCTCCCCAAGCAGCAGCCTTGCCGACGGAATCGGTCCTCAAACAACTGGCACATGCCAAAGACCAAGGTCGACGCAGGGGGCAGAATATTCAAGCTCTTCAACAAATCAATGGCTTCGAACTGCACTAACTTAAACAACAACTCTCGCTCTGTCCCATCTGGAAGAGTAACCTACAGGCCCCAAGCGGCCTCCTTTTTCACTATGCCAGTGGAGCAGGTAACTCAAGCCGCCACTGGGATATTCTTCGGGACCATGCTCCCACCAACGAGCTTCAGCGCTCCTGTACCATCGCAAGAAGCTCCCGAGAAGTCGTTTTTCAGCGCTCATGTGCTTATTTACGCCTTACTTTGCAATATATTATATATAAGCACACAAAAAAATTATGACAATAAAATAGTAGAAAGTGAAAAAAAATTATATTTAAAAGATAGGAATAGTTTAAGAAAAACAAGAAAGTTAGATGTTTTCTTAAATGAAACTAGTAATAAGTAGTTATGAGCTGTTGTCCCAAGGGTTGGTAAGATGAAGGAAATTACTAATCTGAGAATAAAAATAGGCCTGATAAATAGTTCCTATTCTGGAAGCCAAACATTTGAACGTTGATACCCTACTATACGCACTTACACACATCTTGAAACTCGGGATAGTAGAGGATACCTTGAAATGCTCTTGTCTAAAAGCCAAAGTGTGAAGAAAATAAAAGTGGAGAATAAAAGATAAAATGGTGAAAAGAAAAATGAACACTGGTTTTGTTACCACCGAGGCAGCAATAAAAAATATAGCGAGGATGCTTTATCACCTAGTGCCTTAGACCAACTGGTTTAGGAGCCACTGCTAAGCCTTAGGTGTTGCAAGACGAGAAAAAACACCTAATTAGCAAGCACATGAGTAATCGGTCGGTTAGTACCTCAAGAAGTATTAACGGTCGCATGAAGAACGTGTGAGCAAATTCCATCTAAATATCTATTAAAAAGTACTAAGGTAGATGGACAAGAGTATGATTGCTTGAATTGAATTCTCTGAGTGTAGGGATGTCCAGTTCACACACGTAGGGGTATATGATCAATGTTTGGAAGAAAGGTAGGAATGAAAACTAAAGGCGATGTTTTATTGATGGATAATGTGATTTCTAACATTTTTTCATGACCATTAAGATAGGGCTCATAGCAACTGAAAAGCTGGTATAGTTGAAAACTCTTATTTTCAAGTTCTTTCTTTTATAGTTCTTATCTTTATATAACTTTCACCATCTCTCTTTTATTATAGGATTTTGTGGGTGTAATCCGCTGAAAATCCTCAGGAGACAACACTCCTCCTACTAGGGATATGCCACTGGCGCTAAGTAAGGAAAGATGGGGGCAATTCCCCTTTTGGACTGACTCCACCGGCTCCAATGGTGGAAATTGATGCTGCTGTTCCAACCGGGAACAGCTTTGAACTACTTAACATGGTGCGTAGGAATTCGCCAACTGCCGTGCTAAAAAAGTCTCCTCCACCTATGGAGAATGCCCCAAAGGCGAAGCCGGAGCAGCCTCCTCAGCGGCTGTCATCTAAAATTTACAAGGTCTGGCGTCAAGTTCAAGACTCGGTGATTGATCAAGATTACTCTCACTGACAGAAAAAGATGAAGGTTCGGAAAGAAGAGGACCATTCTGCCAAGCCACAAAAGACAACAGCTACTTGGGTGCCCGCTGCAACGGCCCCCTCAACGTCAACTGCTCAAAAGAGAAGGAGGCCAGAGATAGCCCCTGCGACTACGGCAAATCATAAAGACGCTAAGCCCAAACGCCCCAAGTCTGGGGGTATAATGGTGCATACTGTTTACATGGCTTCCGAAAAAGAGGAAGGCCGCGCTTTGACAGGTCACCGACCACTCACCCGATCCGTGACAAAAGCCCAGGAGCAGCAGCAGAAGCTTCAGGAAATTCTGACGCAAATGGCCGCACTTACCGGGCTAAAAGAAAGCCCGGAGGCATCATCAGAGCAACGTCATGAACAGGAAACTGATGCTGACTTCCTCCACAGAGTCCTCTAAAAGAAGGACAGAGAAGCAGCAGAACAGGCTGCCAACATAAACGAATGGCGCTTCTCTTCCAAGACATGGTCGGGATGATGTTACAGCCGGATCCTCCAGCTGAAGACCCTCCGATCATTATTGAAGACGACAGAGGGGAGACATCAAACCCTCCTCCGGCTCTTTCAGCAGCCAAGGAGGAGACCATCTCCAAGGCCGCTCTGGATGATTATACTGCTCAGCAAATACGAGCTCACCCGGCGAATGAAGCGGCTGGGCAGATCGTTAGGACTGGCTTATCCTGGTTGGTACGACCAAATAACGTACCCGCCGGGATATACGATCCCCAAATTCCACGTATATAAGGGTACGGGTAATCCATATCAGCATGTCGCTCAGTTCAGGGCTCTTTGCGGCAACACAGGAGGCGATGATAAACTTTTACTCCATCAATTTGTAGGCAGTTTGTCGGAGACGGTGTTCGAATGGTACTCTGAACTTCCAAACGACTCCGTCAAGACTTTCGCAGAAATGGAGCTGTTATTCACCCAGCGATTCGCGAGTGCTAGTGAACGCACCCCAATAACGACATTGATCAATGCCAGGTGAAACCTGGAGAAACATGGGTTCAATGTGCAATACGATAGCGGAATCTGTGGTCGAAGTGCGAGCAGCGCATCGAAGAAGCGCCTGCGGTAGGCATGTTCGTGGGCACCCTCGACTCTCGAGCGACCATCTCGCAATTCATGATGTTCTTCAAGCCGACGACTTTCCAGGCCTTGATTGACAAGTTGGCCCAAATGGATCAAATGGGTCATAGACTATCTCCTTCAAAGACGGATCCTCGGAATGAAAAGGGGAAAGGAACAGCAACTTTCGTCGCCAATACTCAACAACAGCCGAGCAACTTAAAGCCAGCTGTTCGCCAAAGCAATATGTGTCCTCGCCCATCCCTCGAGGAGAGATTGGAACGTCCTTACTCGTTTCCCCAGGATAAAACGAGAAGACTGTTCGAGCTGGAAGTGTGCAACAGACTCATCAATCTGCCGGGTCCAAAACGTCCGTTGCAGCCAGGCGATCTCAACAATCCTAATTACTGCCCTTACTATCAAGCAGTAAGCCATCCAATCGAAGATTGCTTCATTTTCAAAAGCTGGATTGAGGACCAATACCAACAAGGCAAGTTCGCATTATCCGAAAACTGGAAGGTGAACCCGCCATAACCTCATGCCCCTAAAAAAATGGACATGCCGGGGGCATCGTGCTCTTTTATAGAAAAAGCTCCATGGGAGGTCGCTCTTTCAGCCAAGACGAAAAGAATGCTGAAGGATCTTCACGCATGCCCAGCCGTCAGGTGGAAAAATCCGCCAGAGCCCGAAGTCATTGATGGGATGCTGAAACCACGCCCAACACCGAGAATTGATAGCAGTGGGCAAAACACCCAGGCACAGCCGTCAAAGTCTTCAAAGAAAAAGAAGAAAAAGCTCGCGCAGTTTGATGACAAGCGCACAGATCTGCGAAAACATATTGACGCACCGGAAGAATATAATCAGAAGGCGCGGACCCCAGTCACACTCCGAGAATTCCTCAGCCACGTCCTTAAGGACGGAGATGATGACAAAGACTCGTCGGATGAACCTGAGGATTATGTGGTAAGCTGCCATATGATCTCTCACTCGTCGATAGACAGTGAAGAAGCTCCTGACGCAGAGAATCCGGGGGCAGGTCCTGAACCGGAACTTCTATGGCCGTCAGACGAATGATCGACACCTTCCTGAGTGAAATTCATCTGAAAAGTAAAGCCGATCGAGAGCGCGAGATGGCCATACTTGAAAAGGCCAAACGCCGGCGACTGGACAAAAGGGTCAAAACACCCCCACCAGGTCAAAGTACATCCACCGCAAATGAAAGCAGGATCAAGACAAGGAAACGATTCGCCAAAGCCATATCGATGGGATGAAGCTGCCCTCTTTCAGAGAAAATTAACCTAGCGGTATACATTGATGAAGCGGACGTACATCCTAACTTCTACTTATATCATCAGAAGATCGCACATCCTACTGAAGACTGCAACTCCTTTAAGTGTTGGTGGAAAGGGTATGTCGCTCACAGGCAACACTTCAACAGGACAAAGCGTGAAGCTCGTAGACAGCGGAAAAATGCGACAGATGAGCGTAAAAGAATTGCTGGCAATTGTCATAGGGTTGATCCCGGGGGATCGCGAGTTCTCACCTTCGGGAGCGACTCCGACGAAAAAGTAGCCCTCGGTCCTCTCTTCAAGGAATCCATCCCTGAAACGAAAGAATTGAGGAGTTACAAGAACATTCAGCCGTGCAATCGCACGCTGCCCGGAAAGAATCTCGCACCCGTAAACAAGGGATCGAACAAAAAGGATAAAGGGAAGGGGAAAACGCCCTTCGTCGTCAACGCTCAACAACAATCGAGTGGCCCTGGACCGGTTGTTCGCCAAAGCAACAAGCAGCAACCCCTCTATGAGAAGTTGAAACATCCTTACTCATTTCCCCGGGATGAAACAAGGAGGCTGTTCGAACTAGCAATGCGTAATAGGATTATCACTCTACCGGAGCCGAAACACCAGCTACAACTGAATGATGTCAACAATCCTAATTACTGCCCTTACCACCAAGTATTGGGCCATCCGATCGATAACTGCTACGTCTTCAAAAACTGGGTTGAAGACCAGTACCAACAGGGCAAGTTCGCGCTGTCCGAAAAATGGAAGGTGAACCCGCCACAACCACATGCTCCGAAAAAGATGGACATGCCGGAGGCATTGTGCTCTTTCATAGAGAAAGCCCCATGGACCGAAAAGTCCGTAAACTAGAAACTCGCATCAAATATGGCGACGGTAAACCGAAACGTCGTTAAATTAACGATGGACCACTATGTCCTAAAACTGGCTGATGACCGAAACGTCGTTAAAATACTACCACCCGCGGCATCTTCAAGCTGACGTGGTAAAAAAAATACGGTACGTCCATAAGCAAAATAGTCACGGATGAAAACCCGAAAGGGCCCCGTGAGTAAAAACAGCAGGGCTACCGGCGAGTTTTGTGAAAACCCGGAAGGGCGCAACCTCGTTAGAATAAAAAAAAGAGAAAAGGTACGTCCACAAGCGAAATGGGAACGATTGAAAACCCGAAAGGGCTCCGTGAGTAAAAACAGCAGGACTACCGATGATGTTTGTGAAAACCCGAAAGGACGCAACCTCGTTAAAAGACACTTGCAAGGTCTTCTCGACTTTGTAAAGAGAAACCACCTGCGTGAGATCCTTACGACTCACAAGGGAGCAACACATTTAGGGATCCCCACGATTCCTAAGGAGAAATTACACTTGCGAGATCCTTACGACTCGTAAGGAGAACCCTCCTTTGAGACCCTCACGGCTCATAGGATTCAAAAGCTTTAAACTACAGGGATATGAACCTGTTCTTAAGCCATCACAAGTTCCAATGCTGCCCTACAAGCGGTTCAATATTGACCCTTGTATACAATCCAAGGGCACGAATGAACATTTCCCTAACAGAGTCCCGCCAGCAACTAGGGATATGCTTACACGGTGAACAAACACTTGTAGGTCCTCTTGACTTGCAAGGAGAAAACACTCTTGTAAGATGCTTACGACTTATAAGAGAACACACCCTTAGGAATCCTCACGATTCCTAAGGAGAAAACGTACTTACGAGATCCTCACGACTCGTAGGGAAAAACACCTTTATGAGACCCTTACGGCTCGTGAAGTCAAAATTCTTAGTCGACGGGATCCTAACCCTATTTGCTAAACCACCTTTGTTCGACATCGACAGAGGCAAATGATGATTCGCTCCTGGTAATATCCCAGTGGTAGCGATGCTGATGCCTAAAACGGTATCAAATTCCAAGTCCTTTTATAGCAAATGATGATTCGCTCCTGGCAATATTCCAGTCGCAGCGATGCTGATGCTAAGATTGGCATCAGATCCCAAATCCCATACTCGCGAGAAAAAATCAGCAAGCCAAAAAATGCATATGAGATAGCCGAAATGATAGGGCAACTTGCAAACAAAATCAGTAAGTAAAAATGTATGCATGCAAAATAGACGAAATGATTGGGCAACTCGCAATAAAAAGCAGCGAGTAAAAATAAAATAAATAGCCGAAATGATTGGGCACCGTGAAAAATAGCCGAAATGATTGGGCAATCGTGACTTTCGCGATATTAAAAGCTGAAATGATAGAGCATCGCGGAAAGAAAGAAATAAAAAAAATGAAATGAAATGAAACTTTTTGCCCTACAGGTGAGATCACATCGATCCTTGTATACAATCCAGGGGCACAAACAAAGAGGGAACCATACCTTCCCACCAGGCTCCATCAGAAGAAGAGCCAAATCTCGACGGCCACATCTACAGCCTCAAGATCATCAGCGGCGTTCCTCCGCAGTCCGGCAGAATGCAGATGCAACGTCAATGAAAGACCTCACAGTCAAAACAATGCGGAGCGACGGCAAAATCCTAACTCCAACTCAGCATTCGTCTCGATACAGCAGACGATATGTCAACGACGACGTTCCTTCACAGTCCAACAGGATGCAGATGCAACGTCAACGAAAGACCCCATGGTCGAAACAAAGCGGAGCGATGGCAAAATCCCAGCTCCACCTCAGCATTCGTCTTGATACAGCAGACGAGATACCCACAACGGCGTTCCTTCGCAGTCCAGCAGGATGCAGATGCAACATCAACAAAAGACCCCATGATCGAAACAAAGCGGAGTGATGGCAAAATCCCAGCTCCACCGCGACATTCGTCTCGATACAGCAGATGCAATGCCATCAAATGAAGCGAAGGCCAAATTCCTAGCTTCAGGGTCTTGACGGTAACTCATATAAAATCTGAAAGACTATCGGAGATCATCCCACATCAGCGCGGAGTGGTCACCACCTCGACGTTCTTCTCGATACAGCAGATGAGATGTCACTACAGCGCCCTTCCTCCAACAGGATTCGGGCGCGCCAAATCAAACAAAGCAAAGGCCAAATTCCTAGCTTCGGGTTCTTGACGGTAACTCATATAAAACCTGAAAGACTACCGGAGATCATCCCACATGGAGTGGTCACCACCTCGACGTTCGTCTCGATACAGTAGACGCGATGTCACCACAGCGTTCTTCCTCCAACAAGACTCAGATGCGACAATCAAACAACGGAGCCGCGGAAAAATCCCCAGTTCCATGCCTCGACGGTTCACCAACAACCTAGAGACAACCACGACATTCGTCTCGACACAGCAGACGCAATGCCAGCAAACGAAGCAAAGGAAATATTCCTAACTTCAGGGACTTGACGGTAGCTCATATAAAACCTGAAAGACTACCGGAGATCATCCCACATGGAGTGGACCTCGACGTTCGTCTCGATACAGTAGACGCGATGTCACCACAGCATTCTTCCTCCAACAGGACTCAGACGCGATAATCAAACAACGGACCCGCGGCAAAATCCCCAATTCAAAGCCTCGACGGTTCACACGCAACCTAGAGACAACCGCGACATTCGTCTCGATACAGCAGACGCAGTGCCAGCAAACGAAGCGAAGGCCAAATTCTTAGCTTCAGGGTCTTGACGGCAACTCATATAAAGCCTGAAAGACTATCGGAGATAATTCCACACCAGCGCGGAGTGGTTATGACTCATCGGGGCTCTCCAAAATGAGCCTAATCTCAAGTAAAAAGCAGCATGGCTAAATTCCTAACGCTTGCTCTTCCGACGGTCAAACTGCCTAGGGAGATTGCTTGAAGACTTCTTGTCCAGCCCACGAAGGGATCATAGACATGACAGACGCAAGGCTGCTCGAACAGCAAGATTGCCTATCGAGGAATACATCAGCCAACGCGACGGTATGACGGACAAAATTCTAGTACCACAGACCCTAACGGACCTTTGTCGTAAAGAGCAGAGGTTAACTGTGATGTTAGGACATCCTTACGAGAACTTCTCGATTTGTCTCGACTCGTATGGCAAAGCCTTAGGAAATGGGGATTAAAAAACCTGTTTCCTAAGCACTGGGGCACTGCAAGTCAGTCCAAGATGGACTCTTGCATACTATTCACGGGTCACACTCTCCGAAGTCGAACATCGACAAAGAGGGAAACAACCACTTACAAGTCCTTT
Source organism: Agapanthus africanus (assembly GCA_030015575.1). Classification (NCBI taxonomy): domain Eukaryota; kingdom Viridiplantae; phylum Streptophyta; class Magnoliopsida; order Asparagales; family Amaryllidaceae; genus Agapanthus; species Agapanthus africanus. The sequence goes on along the minus strand of CM057351.1, from coordinate 260,291,833 downwards.
CGACTTGTAAGCGAGAAAATTCTCTTGTAAGATCCTTACGACTCTCAAGATAAAACGCACTTAGGAGTCCTCACGACCCCTAAGGAGAAAATACACCTGCGGGATCCTCTCGACCTGTAGGGAGAAAAAACCTTCTTGAGATCCTTATGGTTGTTCATATCATAATATTGCAATTCATACGCCGCACTTTTATTCATTTTATAAGTAAACAGGTACTTTTGACGCACGTTTGTTGCATGATACAGGATACAGGCTCTTGGAGCGAAGACAGTGAGAAAAGACAGAAGATGATACAAAAGAGAGACTTTTTGACCAACAAGAAGATGGATCCGAGTCACGAAGAACAGGTTACAATTGTATAAAGCAGTGCGGTCCGAAATGTCAAAGTGAACGGTCAAAAGCTCCTTACAAGTTTTCGTTGAAGATCTGGAAACGACCAAGAAGCCAAACAGAGAAAAAATAGTGAAGAACAAATAGGCCCAAGTACCCAGGATGAAGACCAGAGAAGATGGTGACATGAAGCCACCAAAGGGCCGCGGAACCGCGGCCTAAGGCCCATCATTGCCGCAGTTACGCGGCTGTTTTTTGCCCGTGTTGGCACCGACTTCTTGTGTCGGTGCGACGGTGCGGGTGTTGGGATTTTTAGGGGGCAAATCTGTAATTTCACCTCTGCGAGAGTCTGTAACCCTAACTTCACTGTTTGCTTATAAATTGTACTCACAAATCTGTAAAATGGATGCCTCTTTTCATTCAATAAAATCAAAATTGTTGGGAGATCTAGAGCATCACTTTTGTAAGTTTTTCTTTTAAATTCCTACCTTAGTTCTAATTTTATTCTTGCCCTAGTTATCTAATATCATTCCTGCAGTAGAGTAATTTTATTACTTGCCTTAGTTAACTAGTCTAGCTCCTTTTAATCTGCAGTAAGTAATAATTCAAGATCTGAACATAGCACTTTAAAACATAACAACAAAAATGTCGTTTTTAGAAAATTCCCTAATGAGCGAGTAAAACCCTCGCTTGTTAGGGTTAGGAACAAGGTAAGGTGTGAGAGATGAATATCTCTCACCTCCGTCAATGCCAACACATTTTCAAAACTAGAACTTTATGCACGCATGCATGATCCGCCCCCTACGGCACCCTACCTATGAGGTAACGGTGAACCGTAGTATAAAAGTCCGGACATACATGACGTCCATGAAGATTGTAGCGATTAATAGGAAAGGACGGACAAGGATCTAGAGGAAGAAACATCGTTTCTTCCCAAACATCCCAATCCCCCTTGCTAGTAATTGTTGTGATTTCTAAAAAACTTTAATCAAACGGCATTGAAAGAGGCGACAATATTAATCTCATCAACCCTTCCTTCGACCTAATCCTAACAAGTTCTTTCATATCATATAAATTAGTTTTTAAATCAATCGACAAAAACCAAACAACAATCTGAATCAACTCGTTAAAACATAAAACAGAAATTACACATCTCTGCGGATCGACCCGTATTCACCGGCTAGCTGCAAAGCGACGCCGTTTCTGATTACAGTAAATACAATTTTTTGGACATAATCAAATGGCGCCGTTGCCGGGGATGGCGTAATTTTTTTTTGTTTTGTATGATTTCGGGTTGATTTAAATTTTTGAAAATCATAAAAATCAGAAAATATGAAAAAGTACAAAAACATTTTATCAATTTTTATCTGTTTGAAGGGTTTATTGCTTGAATCTTGCAAGAACAGCGAAGGATTGCGAATCTGGAATTTTACAGAAGGTCAAAACAGAAAAAGGAACATCAGAACAGAGTAGAATTGGTGAACAGGAGCTGCACAAAATTTTTCAGAGGCTGAACCCACTGAACCGCCGTGCTTCCGCCGCATAAGTAGGTCTCCCGCCGCGGTTCCGCGCTCTGCCTGCCACGTCAGCACCTAAAAATTGCAGGGTTTGATTTCTCATTCTCCCCTCTTCAATCTCATATATATCTCTCTGTAAAACCTTTCTGCAGGAATTCTTTGCGCTAAAAATCTTCTCTCCCCTTCTAAATAACAGATTTTCTGCAGGTTTCTTTGCGCCGCGCTAAAAAAAATTGATTGCAAGTGAATTTTACTGTTTTGCATAATTTAATCGGACTTTAAGGGGCTAATTGACCAAACTCAGATTGGGTGGGGATTTCATCACCTTTCCCAGGACCCCAGAAAACACCTAAAGCATGTGTATTGACCACAAGTAATTAAAAAAATATATATATTAGACTCAGACCTAAGGACATCGAGCTCAATAGGAAAAGGACTAGTATAGGCATCGACCGTTTATCCTAACCGACATTGCGGTGTCTAGGCTAGTGGTTATTAATTAGGTCCACTGTAGTGGTGGTTCCTTCCCACTTACCTGGCCGTACTTGTCCGTGAAGAGGCGGTTTGAGGTCTTATTTCTAGCCCTAGTTAGGAGCTGTCTAGCAGACCTAGGTGACCCTAGATCTAGGCCTGATTGTGCATGTATGGTTGATTCGTGTCACGAGTCCCTTTCCAAAAACCTTTTTGCAAAACTCTCACATAAAAAAAAAAAGAAAAATCTTTTCAAAACTTGCAACTTGTCGCTAAGAAAACTTGCAACTCACTTCCACCACTTCCTTCCACTGACGTTATCTTACCTCCACATTCTGTCTTTCTTTTTTCTGACTACACTACCCCTTTTAGTGTATGTCACTTTGGACTAGGGATACTAACGCCCGATTAGTCCGTGTTTCGTTGGTACCGACCGACGAACCCTTCGACACCGAAGTCGACATTCCGTCCACTTTCTTACCTACACCTTCATATTCTTCCACCGAAGGCATGTCGGGATTCAACCCCAACAATACCTTACCGACGGGAATGATTCCACTTCCGCCAGGTGCGAATAACCCGATTCAACCGCCTGTTGAAGCGCTCGCACGAGTTGCGCTCCAGGATATCTTTTACCCCATCCGCACTTCTTTACCTACTTGTCTTTCACCCCCACCGGCAAATGGGGACAATTTTGAAATAAAACCACATTTCATCAATATGCTGCCAAAATTTCATGGTTTGGAATCTGAAGATGCATATATCTTTATTAATAAATTCCAAAATGTGTGCGCTATGATGAAAACAACCCAATTAAGTGATGACGCTATAAGGCTAAGGGTCATTCCTTTCACCTTATGTGACCTAGTCGAGAAGTGGCTATACAGCACCGCATCACATTCCATAAGAAATGGGGACGAGTTTGTGAAAGCTTTTCTGAAAAAGTTCTATCCTCATCACAAAACTGCCAGAATCCGCAATGAAATAATTCAATTCTCATAACTTCCTTCCGAACCATTTTGGAAGTGCTTCGAGAGATTTAAGGACCTATTAGTTCAATGCCCTCATCATGGGATCGAAAGATGGCAACTTTGCCAAACATTATACGAGGGATTGAACTCGGCAACGAAGCAGTTGCTAGAAACCATCTGTCAAGGTCATTTTCTCTCTAAGTCTAGTGATGAAGCGTGGCAGTTTCTTAAGGATCTTAGTGAGCAAACTATACAGTGGGAGAGTACCAAGACCACATCATCTTCGAGTGGTCAATCTAGGGCAGGCATACATCAAGTAGAGATGTCGATTGCCATGAAGGCCGAGATGGCCGCTCTTACGAAAAAGCTAGAAGCGATCGAGACCAAAATCTCATCGCCTTCCCCTGCCCCTGCTATGCCCCCACGAACTGTCTGTGCTTGTTGTGCGGATCCATCGCACCTAACCGAAGAGTGTCCGTATAATGCATCCACTCAAGGACAGGATCAAGTCAATGCTGCATTTCAGCAATGACAAAGAAACGATCCGTACTCTTCGACATATAATCCGGGGTGGAGGAGTCACCCAAATTTCTCTTGGAACCAAAATCAACAATTCCAAGGAACTAACAATTTTCAAAGACCTCCTCCTCCACAACAACAACAGGCACCTTCACAAACTCAATTTCAACCGCAACAATTTCAACAACAACGTTACCCTAATCAGGTGAACAATTTTGTGCCTAACAATGCTTACCAGCCAAATAATTATGTTCAACCTAATAATGATAAGGTTAGCTCGCTCGAAAGAAGTCTAGATGCGTTCCTTAAGCAATCTACACAGTCTACAGCAAGACTTGAGACTTCTATTCAATCTTTAGTGCAAAATAGTGCCTCACACGATCAAAGCATCAAATCTATTGAGGCACAAATTGCACAACTCAATGCAGCTTTGAGCGAGCGCGAAAAAGGTAAACTCCCGTCTCAACCATTGCCCAACCCCGGTCACGCACATGCTGCATATTAACAGCAGAATCATAACGTAAATGCTGTGACCACGTTGAGATCGGGAAAAGTGTTGCAAAACAATGTGGGCATGAACAATGACACCCCTGCCGGTGGCCCTTCTTCATCTTCTTCACCTTCTTCTTCTTCTTCAGAGCCTATTCTCCACCCTTCACACGGCTCTACCTCTTCTAGCTCGAATGGACCCATTTCTCACAACACGAACACATCTACACGGGGTGCCGTTCCTACTCGACAATCTGATCCGCAAAAATTGGACTCAACCACCTTTCAAAATGTTCCTTTTCCTAATCGGTTGAGATCCAATAAACCAACTCCACAGATGGAGAAGATTGTTGAGTTTTTCAAACAGGTTAGCATAAATATCCCTCTTTTGGATGCAATCCAGCAAGTTCCTTCATATGCAAAAATTTTAAAGGACTTATGCACCAAAAAGAGGAAGTCGCAAGTGCCAAAGAAAGTTTTTGTGGCTAGTGCTATTAGTGATGCTCTTGTAAATTCCCTACCCCCAAAGCAAAAGGACCCCGGGTGTCCTACCATTTCGATAACAATTGGGGACAAGAACATCAATAGAGCACTATTAGATCTTGGTGAGAGTGTCAATTTGCTACCCTATTCTGTGTACGAGCAATTGGGCATCGGAGAGCTCAAGCCCACTCACTGTACTCTCCAAATGGCCGACCGGTCAATAACCCATCCTAGGGGAGAGCTGGAGGATGTGTTAATTAGAGTAGGGGATTTCATTTTCCCCGTTGACTTTATTGTGATGGATACGCAACCTGTTGCTAACCCCCGGAACCAAATTCCGGTAATACTTGGTCGACCATTTCTGGCTACTTCCAACGCAGTGATCAATTATCGTAATGGTTCAATGAACCTATCTTTCGGCAATATGACAATTGAGCTCAATATTTTCAAGTTGGGAAGTCAGCATGCTGAGCCTAATGCTAGCGTACTCGATGTTTGCTCGATCAATGAGATCGCGGAGGAGGACTGTGAATTCGAGAATTTTTTGTTCGATCACAGCAATGTTAACGCCACTAGTGCGTTCCTCCTAGAATCCGACGCGGCTTTCACAGCGGATAACGATTTTGAGTGCTTTACCTTCGTTGATGACTTTGAAGACTCATCACCTGAATTGGAGTCTTTTGCTTTTTCGGATGAGTTAGTTGAATCATCCGACACTGTTGCGTACACTCGGTTCGAACCTTTGATGGAATCCTTCGAGTTTGAAACAACTACCCCATTATTACCATCTATTGTTTCACCTCCTAAACTCGAATTTAAGCTTTTGCCGACACACCTAAAATATGCTTATCTATGTGATAATGAGACCTTACCTGTCATTATATCAACCTCTCTAGCCCTTGAGCAAGAGAAGGCTCTTTTGATGGTCTTACATAATAATCGGCAAGCTTTCGGCTGGTCTATGGGGCACATTAAGGGGATTAGTCCCCTCATAGTCGAACATCATATACACTTGATGGATGATGCCAAACCAGCACAGGATCCACAAAGGCGCCTCAACCCCATCATGAAAGAGGCTGTTACGAATGAAATTGTCAAGTGTCTGGATAGCGGTATCATTTACCCTATCTCGGATAGCCAATGAGTTAGCCCAATCCACGTCGTGCCAAAGAAATCGGGCATTACAGTCATTACCAATGAGGCAAATGAGTTAATTCCCACTCGCACCCAAACTGGGTGGCGAGTCTGCATAGACTATAGGAAACTCAATGCCGCAATAAGGAAGGACCACTTTCCTTTACCTTTCATTGACCAAATGCTCGAGCAATTGGCAGGGCATTAGTTCTATTGCTTTCTCGATGGCTATTCCGGTTACAACCAAGTCCCCATCGCCAAAGAGGATTAAGACAAGACAACATTCACTTGTCCCTTTGGCACGTTTGCTTATCGTCGCATGCCCTTTGGGTTATGCAATGCACCCGCGACATTTCAGCGGTGTATGATGGGGATCTTCTCAGACATGGTTGAAAAGTTCTTGGAGATCTTTATGGATGATTTCTCCATCTTTGGCGACTCCTTCGACGAGTGTTTACGCCATCTTGACGCTGTTCTTACCCGCTGCAGGGATAAGAACCTTACATTGAATTGGGAGAAGTGCCATTTCATGGTGTGAGAAGGCATTGTCTTAAGACATGTCATCTCGCAAAATGGCATCGAGGTTGACAGAGCTAAAATAGAAATGATTTCTAACCTCCCTCCCCCAAAATGCGTCAAAGATATCAGAGCCTTCCTTAGCCACGCCGGTTTTTACAGACGGTTAATCAAGGACTTTAGCAAGATTGATAGACCTTTGACTCTCTTACTGGCCAAGGACACAACTTTTGCTTTCGACTCCACTTGCATTGAAGCATTCGAATCTTTGAAACATTCACTCATCACTGCGCCCATCCTCTCATCTCCCGACTGGACACACCCTTTTGAAATCATGTGCGACGCATCAGACTTTGCTATTGGCGTTGTTCTTGGACAGCACATTAATAAGATGTCGCACGTGATTTATTATGCTAGCCGAACACTAAATGAGGCCCAACTCAACTACACAACAACAGAGAAAGAGTTTTTAGCTGTTGTGTTCGCACTCAAAAAATTTCGGCCTTATATAATTGGCTCTCCAGTCGTTGTATATACTGATCATTCAGCTCTTCGCCATCTTTTTGCGAAGAAGGATGCTAAGTCAAGGCTAATACGTTGGATCCTTTTACTATAAGAGTTTGACCTTATCATTAAGGACAAAAAAGGATGTGAAAACGTAGTAGCTGATCACCTATCACGACTTCCTTCTTCGCCCACGCTCGATCTTCCAATCACTGATGTTTTTCCCGACGAGCAACTCTTGACCGTTTCTTGCGAACCATGGTTCGCCGATATTGTGAATTACTTAGACACCGGCCTAATACCTAATGATTGGTCGAAACAGGATAAACTTCGATTTTTATCCCAAGTAAAGCATTTTTACTGGGATGAACCCTATCTTTTTAAATACTGTTCCGACCAAATCATTCGTCGGTGTGTGTCTGAAAGTGAGGTCAAGAGTGTGTTGTCTTTTTGCCATGATCAAGCATGTAGCGGGCATTTTGGCCCAAAGAAGACAGCCGAAAAAGTTTTGCAGTGTGGTTTCTATTGGCCACGACTCTTCAAGGATGCATTTGAATACTGCAAAACTTGCTCCCGGTGCCAACACTTGGGCCGGATATCGCGGAGAAACGAAATGTCGCTCCAACCTATTTTGGTTGTGGACATTTTTGATGTTTGGGGTATAGATTTCATGGGACCATTTCCTAACTCTTTTGGAAATGTGTATATTCTTTTGGCGGTTGACTATGTTTCAAAGTGGGTCGAGGCTGTGCCCAGCCGAACGAACGATAATAAAATTGTCGTTCGGTTTCTTAAAGAACACATATTTTCTCGATTTGGGCACCCTCGGGTGATAATAAGTGATAATGGTTCTCACTTCTGCAATAAGACTTTCGAGTCCTTAATGCGCAAATACTCTATCACCCACAAGTTGTCAACGCCATATCACCCTCAAACATGTGGGCAAGCCGAGGTTTCAAATCGGCAAATAAAGCAAATCTTGGAGAAAACGGTTTCCAAAAACCGTAAAGATTGGTCACTTAAACTGATCGATTCACTGTGGGCTTTCCGTACTGCATACAAAACCGATCTTGGTATGTCTCCATACCGGCTTGTGTACGAGAAGGCTTGCCACCTCCCAGTGGAGATTGAGCATAAAGCATTCTGGGCTATCAAAGAGCTGAATCTATCTTTAGGAGATGCTGGTAGCAATCGAAAGCTGCAATTGAATGAATTGGAGGAGCTGAGGGATGAGGCATATGATAATGCCATAATTGCTAAAAACCGAGCTAAGGTGTTCCACGATAAACACCTTTTGCGAAAAACTTTTTAACCGGGACAACAGGTTCTACTTTATGACACTCGGTTACATTATCATCTCGGCAAGCTCCGGTCCAGATGGAGAGGACCTTTTGTAGTCCGCACTGTTTATCCGCACGGTGCGGTTGATCTTGAAAATCCTGAAGAAGGCACTTTATTCAAAGTGAATGGGCATCGACTGAAACCGTTCTTCACAGCGGACCCTTCATCGGAGCTCCTGTTCTTGCAGGAGCCAATCTACACTGATTAATTTTCCTCCACTTTCACCCCCAAATTTCTTTTTTCCAAAACATTATTTCAAATAAGTTTGGGGGTGTGTATATTATTTGTATATATATATATATATTTCTAAAATACCATAAAAAAATAAAAAATAATAATAATAATAAAAAAGAAAAACAAAATATTAAATTTTGGACCTAATTGCAAATTTGCAGATTTCAGAGCTGATTTTTTTTAAAACCCTCATTGTAGAGGGTGTTTTTTACAAATAACCTATCCCTTATTTATATGCCCTGTGCCCCCCCTGTTCTCTAACCCTAAATTTTTTTCTCTTCATAAAACCCTAGCCGCAGCCCCCTATCGTCCCCAGAAAAATTTCGCAGCGCCTCCACCAGAACGCCGCGGTTCCGCCGCCGTAGCCGTCTCCTGCCGCCTAACCGCCGCACCTCTGAAGCTTCAACCCTGTAATTTTCAGGGGAGGTAAATCTGTGTCTTTCCTCTCTGTTATTACATATTTTTCCCTGAAAAAAAAAATCTAAATGGCTCATAAAATGCAGTTTGAGAAGGATTTTTCCCCGGTCTTCACACACGAAGTATACGGTAGATATTTCACACATGAAATCGAACAAAGGGGCTGGAATTTCCTGCTCTATAATCACTCATCTGCGTTTGCCCTACCTAACCTAGTTGCTCTATTCTATGAATCAATGGAGGATAATAGCCTTGACAACTTAGGTTGCATTAAACTAAATTGGGGAAATCGTGAAATTCACATCAATAGGGACATGATACACGAGATTACACTCATACCACGTGTACCTGCATATGAACACCCATTGCGCTTTGAAGATTATATACCCTTGATGGGGAATGACTGTGCACGAGAGCCGCATAAGGGTATCCAAGCACGGACCCTTTTCGCGAACGTTTTAACTATGTGCAGGTGGGCACAAAACAATATCTTTGGTAGTTCCCACAACACGACTTTTTTCACCCCTTCATTACATGTCGTACACACACTGATGATGAAAAATCCAAGGTTCGACATGTGCACGGTTTTGCTCCAATCTATAGGTATGGGAAACGAGGTACCGTATACCCATGTCCCATGCTTGTTACCCAACTCTGCCGTTATTTCCTCCCCGTCGAGAAATTTGACTCATACATGATAGACGGTGTTCCGATTCGACCACTCGTAGAGGGCATCACGTCGTCCTACTCTAGACTCACTGATATTTGGACACGAACGGAACCGGCAGAAAATGTTCCCGCACATACCCCTAGCTCGAGCTCGACTTCGAGCGGGGAAGAACTAACTCCTCAGGAGCATGCGCGATTGATGCGGAGAACAGTGAGAAGAATCGATTCTTTGAGGGATGAGTTTCGGGCGACTGCACGAGATCATGACCGTCGGTTGACGGAAATTGAGAGGGGAATCCAAACACTTTTGGCTAGAGGAGAACAATCACGGTCACGCTCACGAGCGCGACGTGGGGCCGGGCAGTGAGGGCACTGCTTTGCTCAAGTTTGGGGGAGAGGGTAATGTATATAGTTATCGTTTGCATTGCATATTGTATATATTTTTCTTTTCTTTTTGCATATTTAATTTCTGCATTGCATCTTTATATAAAAAAAATCATAAAAATTTGAAAATTTGAAAAATAAAAAAATTTAGAAAACTGAAAAACCCATAAAAATAGAAAAAAATTCAAAAATTATAAAAATTATTGTATTCAATTTTGGTTAATTGACTTGAGTTTGATAAAAAGGTTAACTGGCTAGGAAAAACTATATCTTAGACTTAGCAAATTAAAAATCCTAAAAATAACATTTCTTAGAGTTTAACGGTAGAGAATATATGTTTTTGTAGGTTATTTAGGAATAGGCAAATTTTGGGTTCACTTCTTGGACTAAACCAAAATTAGGGAAGAGTATTAATGTTCTTATTAGAGTATAAGTTCGAAAAATAGTTCCTAGCTTAAGTTTAGATTCTGAAAACATGTACCCTACAAAATGCACAATCACGCACCTCGAAACTTGGATTAGTAGAAGAGACCTTGAATTACTCATGTCTAAAGTCCTTAGCACAATGAAAATAAAAAGAAAAAAAAAGTGAATAAAAAAAAATGGACACTGGTTTTTGTGATTACTTAGGGCTAGAAAATTATTTAGCGAGGGTGCTTCATCACCTAGTGCCTTAGACCAACTGGTTTGGGAGTCACTGCTAAAAGCCTTGGGTATTGCAAAACTAGGAAATACGCTTTAAAGTGCTAACGCATCTTGTAATCGGCTGTTGGTACCTCAAGAAGTATTAACGATCGCATGAAGGATGTGTAAGCAAAAGTTAAGAAAAATTCACAAATAAGTGCTTTGGACAATGGACGAGAGTACGATTGCTTGATTTGAATTTCCAAACGTAGGGGTGACAATTACACACACGTGGGGATATGTGATTAGAGTTTAGATAAGAGAAAGGAATGAAGAATAAAACTTGTATCTTTAATAGAGTTGATAGAAATTCCTAAGTGGAGATGAAATTCTAGAAGAAAAACTTAAGAAATGCTGAATTCTAAGTAATTTTATAGAACATGTGCAATCTTAAGTTACATAATAAGGAAATGTGAAGAATAGGGGTGGATAATTTGCAGGGCGACGATAATAGAATTCCTTGTTAGAAAACCTAATTGGAAAGCAAAAGTCAAAAAACCACATTGATAGGATTTTGTGGGTGTAATCTGCTGAAAACCCTCAGGAGACAACACTCCTACTAGGGACACCTAGAGGTTTAACGGTTTGTTGCACGTGCTTAGTGCAATCGCGGTTCCCTGCGAAAGTGCGGCTAGGTTAGAATGAAATAATAAGTTTGCTCGAGGACGAGCAAAAGATAAGTTTGGGGGTATTTGTTCATATCATAATATTGCAATTCATACGCCCCACTTTTATTCATTTTATAAGTAAACAGGTACTTTTGACGCACGTTTGTTGCATGATACAGGATACAGGCTCTTGGAGCGAAGACAGTGAGAAAGGACAGAAGATGATACAAAAGAGAGACTTTTTGACCAACAAGAAGATGGATCCGAGTCATGAAGAACAGGTTACAATTGTATAAAGCAGTGCGGTCCGAAATGTCAAAGTGAACGCTCAAAAGCTCCTTACAAGTTTTCACTGAAGATCTGGAAACGACCAAGAAGCCAAACAGAAAAAAATAGTGAAGAACAAATAAGCCCAAGTACTCAGGATGAAGACTAGAGAAGATGGTGACATGAAGCCACCAAAGGGCCGCGGAACCGCGGCCTAAGGCCCATCATTGGCGCGGTTCCGCGGCCGTTTGTTGCCCGTGTTGGCACCGACTTCTTGTGTCGGTGCGACGGTGCGGGTGTTGGGATTTTTAGGGGGAAAATCTGTAATTGCACCTCTGCGAGAGTCTGTAACCCTAGCTTCACTGTTTGCTTATAAATTGTACTCACAAATCTGTAAAATGGATGCCTCTGTTCAATCAATAAAATCAGAATTGTTGGGAGATCTAGAGAATCACTTTTGTAAGTTTTTCTTTTAAATTCCTGCCTTAGTTCTAATTTAATTCTTGCCCTAGTTATCTAATATCATTCTTGCAGTAGAGTAATTTTATTACTTGCCTTAGTTAACTAGTCTAGCTCCTTTTAATCTGCAGTAAGTAATAATTCAAGATTTGAAAATAGCACTTTAAAACATAATAACAAAAATGTCGTTTTTAGAAAATTCCCTAATGAGCGAGTAAAACCCTCGCTTGTTAGGGTTAGGAACAAGGTAAGGAGTGAGAGATGAATATCTCTCACCTCCTTCAATGCCAACACGTTTTCAAAACTAGAACTCCATGCACGCATGCATGATCCGCCCCATACGGCACCCTACCTACGAGGTAACGGTGAACCGTAGTATAAAAGGCCGGACATACATAACGTCCATGAAGATTGTAGCGATTAATAGGAAAGGACGGACAAGGATCTAGAGGAAGAAACTTCGTTTCTTCCCAAACATCCTAATCCCCTTTGCTAGTAATTGTTGTGATTTCTAAAAAACTTTAATCAAACGGCATTGAAAGAGGCAACAATATTAATCTCATCAACCCTTCCTTCGACCTAATCCTAACAAGTTCTTTCATATCATATAAATTAGTTTTTAAATCAATCGACAAAAACCAAACAACAATCTGAATCAACTCGTTAAAACATAAAACAGAAATTACACATCTCTGCGGATCGACCCGTATTCACCGGCTAGCTGCAAAGCAACGCCGTTTCTGATTACGGTAAATACAATTTTTTGGACATAATCAATGGCTCATGAAGATGAAAAAGTCTTAGGCTACAAGGACCTTAAACTTGTCTCCTAAGCCCTCAATTCCATGACCATGCATAACTCTGCACTACTTCACCCACGTACATACTTACGTGGGCAAAGTAGTGGGGGGAATTTGTTCCCGCCAAAATTTTGGCTCAAAACCCGCTCCCAATAATAACAATAAAATAAAATAATAATAAAAACTCCACATGAAAAGAATGTAACAAATGCTTCAAAGCCAAGAGTTAAAACATTTTGAAGCAACGCTTCAGATCCAGCGCCAGTGCGCTGCGTCCTAGGCAGCGCACCACGTGCAAAGCACGTATGCGCTAGCGCCGGTGCGCTGCGCTCCGAGCAGCGCCGCACGTGCAAAGCACGTGTGCGCTAGCACCACGTGCGTTGTGCTCTGAGCAGCGCCCCACGTGCAAGGCACGTGTACGCTAGCGCCAAGTGCGCTGCGCTCTACGCTACGCGCCACGTGTGAAACGTAAGTGTGCTAGCGCAAAGGGCATTGCGCTCTGAGCAGCGCACCACGTACAAAGCACGGGTGCGCCAGCGCTGGAATTGTAAAATTCCTCACCGTTAGATCAAAAGATCTAATAATGATAAATTATTAATTAATCAGAATAAAATTCTGTTATAGAAAGATTTTTCAATCTTATTAAAACAAGAAGATTGTCTTCTGTAAAACAGAAGCCTTAGGATCAAAGATCCAACGGTGGGAAATATTCCCAAATCAATCAGAGAAAGATCTCTTCAACTGATTTAACAAATCAATTGGCCCTATATAAAGGCCCCAAGACTTCAAGTCTTAGATAGAAAAAAAACCCTACAAACTTTGGAAAAAAAAACTCAAAGAGAGAAAAGCAAGCTTCTAGCAAAAGAAGATCATTTCTTCAAAGGTAAAGAACATGATTCTTGAATACAGAGATGAAATCATCTCATAAAAAGAAGAACTATCTTCTAAAAAGGATCATAGATCTATAAAAAGATCAAGGTCTTTGATAAAAAAAGTGATCAAAAGATCCTATCATAAAAACATAAGAAGTATTTTACCTCATTTTCAGATCTTTGATCTATAAAGGCAGGGCCTTTCATAAAAACAAGAACTTTTGTTCTTGGATCTTGAGGCAAAGCCTCCCTTAAAAGAAGAACATAAATTTGTTCTTTGATCTTAAAATTGATCAAATGCGCTTTGCGCTACTGAAAAGAGCCTTGCACTCATGAACTGCGCCTTTGCGCTCCTTGGATCGGCGCTCAGCGCCAAAATGTGCCACGCGTCAACCATAAACACCACTTGCGCTTTGCGCTTCTGAAACAGCGCACTGCGCTCATGGGCTGGCGCTCAGCGCCAAGTGCGCCACGTGTCACTCACCGGCGCGCCAACAGACAAGCGCAACACGCTCATAAATTAAAAGCGCAATGCGCTAACAAACTAGCGCTAAGCGCGACACGTGTCCTCCTCGTATGCGCTAACCGACAGAAGCGCAATGCGCTCTTTGACTGGCGCAAAGCGTGCCTGGTGCACCGCGTGGTGCGCTGACAGAACATATTTTGTTCTGATAAATGCTATGCATTCAATATGAGACAAAAAATGTAGAGCCCAATGCTTGGCATTATTAAAAGGGCAGAGCCTAAATAAAGGCCTAACAAGCAGAACAAAAATAAAATGTTAAACATTTTAATTGGACTTAGCCCAATTCTGGCCATAAGTCCTCAAATCATCTTGAACTGAGCACATTTGCTCTTTCAACCAACTCATTGGTTCAAGGGTACATCTCTGAACTCCTCTGATATTTGTCGTTGTAATCCTTCAACGTCTTCAGAGAGGTGATGGGTCCCGACAGCTATACATTTTATGGACCACTATGTCCTTAAACTGGTATTGTACCGTAATGTCCTTAAACTAATTATTGACCGCAATGTCCCTAAACTAACCAATAGAGCCCAAATGCTCTTTTGTTGGATCTAAATGATCCCGTTAAGTTGATCTTAGTCTAAAATTAGACTAACGTATCCTTAACATACGTTTAAGTTGATCTTAGTCTCAAATGAGGCTAACGTATCCTTAAACCCAAACCTCCAAACCCAAATCTAAGAAGATACGGATTTGGACTAATCCACGTCCTACGGGCGACAACATAAATTAGTCTCCGTATACAATCCACGGGCAACCAAAAACAAAACAAATACACACGACACGAAGTGACCATCTGGAGAAGGAGAAAGTTGTTACCGCGATGCGGTAGCGTAATTAACTGCAGGGGCTTGCGCCTGCAGGGAAGAGCGTCCCCACAATCAAAAACCCCTCAAGCGAGGGGGAATCTGACGAAGTCTACTACATCGGCCGCATCCGTTTAAATCTTCGATACATGGTGCCATAAATCAACTTTGCATCTTCGGAGAGGTGGACGGATAGCACCAATTAGCATCTGCCCCCAGATTCAGGCAAGACAGTCCGTCTTCCCAGTTTCCGGCAGTGAACACCACTTATACAGGTGGCTCAAAGAATATTACTCGTGCTCGGTAAATTACAATAGACCTACTGTGATATAATGTAATATTAAGAGTTATTTTATAATATATGTAAATTTTTTGCGAATTGCAGAGAGCTCAGACCCTGGTGCAGGGTGGTACACCGAGCGTGCTGTCCGCGTATCTTGCCGTCCACGGCACCTCAACAGATCCTTCCATGGGCGAGCTTCGATTCCCCAACACCGCTACCCAGGAGTATTGCGTAAGTGTTAATATTTATTCTAACAGGTTTGAAATTTTTGTTTTGAAAAGTTCAAATTTAAATAATATACTTATTTTTTAATGGTTAATGTGGGTGTAGGAGCGGGTGGTGGAGCAGGCGGAGGCATCGGGGATCGATTTTACTGGACAGAACGATCCGATGCTGCTGACCCCAGTTCTAGATGCTGCACACAGAGGGCACCACGGAGGTTGGGAAAGTGGTCGGGGACTAGGTCCTAGCAGGGCCTATATGAGGTTGGACTCTACTCAGGCAGTTACTTCCCTTACCCCTCATGAGCGACGTCTAGAGCAAGATGTTGCCATCTTGAAGACCACCATCCAGGAGTTGAAGGAGATGATAGTATGTATACTACTTAATAGTAAAATATTATATCATATTATATATAGTAACATATCCAATATTAGTAGCCTGAGCTTATTTGGTTGTAGACTTAAGTTTGATTAATCTTAGATTGGGGTTTCGCAATAACATGATAATGAAACTAATTCGACTTATACATAGATCTTACTTGTTTATTACATACAAAATTGAACAGATGCGATATGGTACTTTGGCTGCGGCTCCACATGCATCTCTTTCGGCTGCGGCTCCGCAAGCCACTACCTCGGCTGCGGTTGCGCAGACCACTCCTGTAGCTCCACAGCCCATTCAGACTCCTGCACAGTTCGCTCCTTCATTGGTCGAGTTTTTGACGACTCAGGGTTGCACCGAGGAGCAGATGCGCCAGATTACGTCGATTATCAGAGGTGGAGGAGCTGAACCGAGATAGGATAGCTTTATTTATATTTTTGAGAATGTATATACTTATCTGATACATATTGTATAAATTTTGGATGATAATGGTTGGTTAGTGGTTGTTTGCTTGTTCACAATGATTTATCCTGATATCGTATTCTGTTTGTCTATTTCTTTTATATATTATGCGTGAGATGTTGATTATGAATATTTCTGTATTTGGTTATATGATGTATATATTATTGTGCACAAGACGGGTTAAAAACAGGAAGCCCTTTTTTTAAAAAAAAACCCTGATATTATGTCCCTGCGGATTAATCCGTAGGGCCATCCGTTGCACCTACGGATTAATCCGTAGGTCTTGCCCCTACATATTTATCCGTAGGGACAAAATATCAGGATACCTGACATTTTGCCCCTATGGACCTACTGTGATAGGCGTTACACTTCCCCTATGGATATATCCGTAGGGGCTTATATCTGGACCTACAGATAAAGCCGCAGGGGCTGGAAGTTGCCCCTACGGATAGCACCGGAGGGGCAAGTATTTTATTTTATAAACCACTAAATTAAATAAATATTTTGTCCCTACGACATACACCGTAGGTACATCGTCCCCTACGCATGAAACCGTAGGGGTAATTTTTACTCCGTAGGGGCATGTTTATGACGAAAATTTGCACCTGCGGTCATTGCACCTACGGTTAATTTTCTAGCCCCTACGAATATATCCGTATGGGCAGTGCTTTGCCCCTACGGATAAAGTCGTAGGGGCAACCCCTTATCGGTTCACTTAAAAGGCGTTCCTGTATTGAAAAGTGGTATCATTCCATTTATAGTACAGATCTGTCATCTTTCGGAATGTATTCCGAAGAGTCCCCATTGTTCTACAGTGGGTCCCACGGACTCAAGAGGTGGCCCCCACGGATTCAAGAGGTGGCTCCCGCCCCCTTGGCTTGACACTTGGTATGACACTTTGTTCCGTGTGACATTTTGTTCCGTGAGCAAGAACCGGGTCCCGACAAAGATTTAGCCATTTTTCCCCATCTCTTCTCCTTCTTCTTCTTGCTCTCTTGAGTATAGTTGTGAGAGAAAATAATTAGTGAAAAAATTCCTACATCGCCCACAATCCATTCTTAACAAATTTAGAGCATCGGTCGGAGCCTTTTCCGGTTTCTTTTGGGTGGATCTTCTTCGGTAAAGGTGGTCGTCTTTCAATTGCGTTCCCGGCATTTACGAGCTTGGAGAGGTCTTCTACAATTAGGTGGACACACGTCGAAGGTTGTATTTCCATACTCTTGTTTGTTTAGATTGCTAGTTTAGGTGTTTGGAACGAATTCTTGGGTTAGTGTGTTTTGTGTTTGCATAAAATTTTTGTTATCGCTTCCGTCTTGACCGCGGCTTCCGCGGCGTGAACACCTAACACCAACAGCTATGATAGCACATGCTATGGGATTAATATACAACATGATATGACAACACATGCTATGGAATTAATTTACAACATGCTATGATAGCACATGCTATGGAATATACAACATGCTATGATAGCACATGCTATGGAATATACAACATGCTATGATAGCACATGCTATGGAATTAATATACAACATGATACAGCACATGCTATGGAATATACAACATGCTATGATAGCACATGCTATGGAATTAATATACAACATGCTATGATAGCACATGCTATGATAGCATATAGCACATGCTATGGAATACACAACATGCTAATTCAAGCAATGAAGAGTATTTCGCCTCAATTTTGGAAAAAGGTTGCACTTCTCAACTAATTAAATGCAAACATATGTAATTTAGTTAAACTATCTTTATATTATTCCATAGAAGAGAAAGAAAAACAACTTTGTTTATAAGATGCATGGAATATACA
Source organism: Agapanthus africanus (assembly GCA_030015575.1). NCBI lineage: Eukaryota > Viridiplantae > Streptophyta > Magnoliopsida > Asparagales > Amaryllidaceae > Agapanthus > Agapanthus africanus. Next base: position 260,273,662 of record CM057351.1, on the reverse strand, counting down.
ACATGCTAATTAAGCTAAGCAAACCCAGCTGCGCAAGTTATTGAACCAATCCGAATTATTTTTAGAATTGACCAAGAGTTAAGGTGCATGATCGATCCAGCTCACTATAGACTTTGTGTTGCAAAAAATGAAACTCAACATGGTCCAAATTAATGAAAACTAAAGTCTTGGCTGAGTCTAAATTAATTAATTTACATGTATGATCAAAATATGGCTTGTTGCTAGACCTATTCCAAGCTCGCTATTATCGCATAATTCCTTGGTAAATAATTTACACCATGCGAGAAATTTCAGATCAACTTGGGATGATAGTTCAAAGTAATTATACATTAATCTTGAATTTGGTTATTATATTATGACGTAAGACAATCGGAGGATGCTAAGAATTGATAGAGTTGGTCAAATAACATGCTAGATTAGTTCTCATGATATTTTAGTTACTTTTTAAAAGTGTGATTTGGTAATTTAATTTTGGTTATAGCAGACTTAACTTGGGTCGGTTCTAGAAGTTTTAGGAGTATTTTGGAGGCTAATTGTAACCTTTTGAGTTCATTTGTCTGCTAAATTTTTTTTTCTCAAGTTTCAATTTATTATTTCATTGGTGGATTCCCATGTGTTCGGTGGATTCCAAGTGACTTAGTGGTTTCTAAGGGATAACTCCCTTCGGTCAAAAGCTTCATGTTTGATTGTTACCCAGCTATGCTCGGTAACCCCCGTGTTAAAGTGGTATTAGAGCCTTGATCTAGCCTGGTCCGATAGTTGTTGGAAACGGAGCTGATGAAAACCCTATTGAACAAAAGATGCAGAAAATCAAGAAAATATAGGAGCAATTTGAAAAGAAATTCCGATCGATTTCCGATCAATTGAAATTATTGGTGATGAAGAGGAATATGCAGTGGCGGAGCCAGGATATCAAGTGAGGTGAGGGAAGAAGATTCACCATAAAAATTATATGTAATACCCCGCTCATGTAAGGATGGAGAAAGCGATTTGTGGTAGATGGGCCAAGAACATACATACAACATTTCTCTATTATCTTAACATATTCATATATTGACATTGAAAAAATATTCATTCATCTTTGTTTTTATGATGGTATGATTTTAGAAGGTAATTCTATTAAAAAAAATAAATTCTTTATTAGCACTAGATTCCCTACAATATGAGATCAACATTATATCATCAGAATAATTAGCTCTATATGGACGAAAGCTCATTGCATAGATTAACATCAGGTAATGTTTGTATCATCATAAAAATTTACGAATACACTCAACCTTGTAATTTGGGAGAGCCAAAATTGGTATTTAATTAATGTGATTTTTAGACATTGAACCTTTGGCCGAGTTATTCAAATATTTCCTTAAAAATACCATGTTCCCCTCCGAATGGCGGCCGAGAAATGGACGTCTTGCCTGAGATTCGGGACAGATGCTAATTGGTGCTATCCGTCCACCTCTCCGAAAATACCAAGTTGATTTATGGCACCGTGTATCGGAGGTTTAAACGGATACGGCCGATGTAGCAGACTTCGTCAGATTCCTTCTCGTTTGAGGGGTTTTTGATTGTGGGGACGCTCTTCCCTGCAGGCGCAAGCCCTGCAGTTAATTACGCTACCGCATCGCGGTAACAACTTTCTCCTTCTCCAGCTGGTCACTTCGTGTCGTGGGTGTTTGTTTTGTTTGTGGTTGCCCGTGGATTGTATACGGAGACTAATTTATGTCGTCGTCCGTAGGACGTGGATTAGTCCAAATCCGTATTTTCTTAGATTTGGGTTTGGGGTTTTGGTTTGAGGATGCGTTAGCCATATTTGAGGCTAAGATCAACTCAAACGTTTGTTAAGGATACGTTAGTCTAATTTGAGACCAAGATCAACTTAACGGGATCGTTTAGATCCGACAAAAGAGCATTTGGACTCTATTGTTCCAGTTTAGGGACATAGTGGTCCATTGAATGTATGGCCGTCGGGACCCGTCACCTCTCTGACGACGTTGAAGGATTACAACAACAGATATCAGAGGAGTTCAGAGATGTACCCTTGAACCAAAGTTGGTTGGGAGACCTGTAGTCCAATTTGGGACTAAAGTCTGTTTGAGGGTTTAAGAATACGTTAGCCGTATTTGAGGCTAAGATCAACTTAAACGTTTGTTAAGAATATGTTAGCCCAGTTTGAGACTAAGATCAACTTAACGGGATCGTTTAGATCCGACAAAAGAGCGTTTGGGCTCTATTGTTCCAGTTTAGGGACATGGTGGTCCATTTCCAGTTTAGGGACATGGTGGTCCATCATTCCCGTTTTGGAGACAAATGTTAGTAGTCACGTTCCGTACCCTGCGGGTCGTGATATGAACTTGGGTTTTAGCATACCATTACTAGGCTAATTAAATCTATTTTCTTACCGGCTTAAAATAATATTAAAAAATTGAAAAATAGGGAAAAAATTTTAAATGACCAAAATTTCATAAGTAACTCATTAGCTACTAAAAACAAGCAATTACCTATCCATTTTAGGTATAATTAGCCCTAAACTGCAAAATAACAAAAAAGACGGTTTTCGGAAAAATACTGAATTTTCACCGATTTTCAGGAAAACACCAAAACGACTTTTCAAGACGCTACATTAGTTTAAGGACGCATTAGTCCATGAGTTTGAGGATCCCACAGTCCGTATTAATGTGTGGTTATTGGGACCCGTCACCTCTCTGAAGACGTTGAAGAATTACAACGACAAATATCAGAGGAGTTCAGAGATGTACCGTTGAACCAATGAGTTGGTTGAAAGAGCAGATGTGCTCAGTTCAAGATGATTTGAGGACTTATGGCCAGTTTGGGTTAAGTCCAATTATGTTTGAAATATTGGCCCTTTGGGCCATTAGACATTTGTCTGGGTTCAGCCCCTCATCATGCAGCAGTGCTAAACAGAGGTTTGGGGGCTCTGACAACATTTTGGCTCTTATTAGGCACTGACCATTCATCATGGCTCTGGAGTTTACTTTGAATGTCATGTGAAATGATCAAGTTTGGAAAACAAGGGTATATTTGAAGTTCAGTCAAAGGGGAATCCTGCCTCTGGAAAAACTTAGTCATTTTGGGCTAGGTTGGTTTTGAAATGGTGTTAACACTAGAAGGTATTTGATGATCACGTGTTCCCACGTGATGCGCTTTAAAAATAGTGTTAAACATTAAAAATGGTGTGGTCACGTGGGGTCATGTGAGGCGCCTGAGATTGGGCCGAAACTCCTTTATTTTACCCTTAAGGCTGCAAATAAGTGTTAAACACTTAGCTTTCAGGCCATCACGTGTGAGCACGTGAGGCATCTAAAGATGGGGCAGATTTCCTTTTACTTTGTTATGCAAATAAATGTTAAACACTTTTTGACTCTCTGGCCATCACGTACGGGAACGTGATAGGCATCCATCCATTGGATATTAAAGAGATTTGTTAAAGGTTACGTGGGGACACGTGAGGGCGCCCTAAATATGGAGCCAGATCTCCTTTGTTTTATCCTCAAATCTGCGAATAAGTGTTAAACACTTTTATTTTTATTTTAGAGCATCACGTGTTGGCACGTGATGGAGATCTGTGCGCCAAATGTTAAAGCATTTGCTGAGGGGTCACGTGATAACACGTGAGGGCGCCCAAAGCTTTCATTCCCTTCTCATTTTTGGGGATCTCTTCAGGGGTCACGTGGGGACACGTGACCTAGTTTTATTCCTTCTTTTCTGATCACTGCGGATTGGGGTCACGTGTCATCACGTGACCAATATTCTTTATGTGCATGGAGATCTTTCAAGTCTCTGTTATTTTAAGAATTAAATTCTCTGTAGGGTTAAACCCTAATTTTGTTTTGGAGGAATTAAATTCCTATTGTGAAAGAATTAAATTCTTATTTAGGGTAAAATCCTAATTTCTTTTTAAAGGAATTAAATTCCCAGATATGTAAAAGAATTAAATTCTTAATTAGGGTTAAATCCCAGTTTCATTTTAGGAGGAATTAAATTCCTGTGAGTTTGGGAGAATTAAATTCTCAAAACTCAATTCCCCTTCTAAGTTTAGGATCTGCATGGCAGGATCTCGACCCGATGAGAATTAAATTCTCATCCTATGGGGAGAAGTGCTCTGTACAGATCTTCAACCAGAAGAAGAACTAAGTTCTTTATTTGCAGAAAAGTTAAACTCTTAAATTTTGAGAATTAAATTCTCTTTTTGAAATTGATCTTTTTCCCTTTTCTCACCTAGGGTTTTCTTTGTTGAGAATTAAATTCTCCTTTCTTTTCTTTCCTCTTGAGAATTAAATTCTCCTCTCTCTGTTTTTCTCTCCCCAAAAAGGTCCCCTTCTCTTCTTTTTTTGGCTCTTATTTATAGGAGAAGGAAAAGAATCAATTTGTTCAGCAAATCTCTCATTGAAAGATTTGATTTGATTTGATTTCATAATTAATATGATCCTTTAGATCACACAATCAATTTTATTCACCGTCGGATTTTAAATCCAAAGATATTCTGTTTGTTATTTCCGGTGAGATTTAGGGGAAATCTTTGCTTGTCTAGGATTTTTCCATAAATTGGTGGTTTTTAATCACCATTGGATTTTTAATCCAACGGTCCCCATAATCCTTTTCCATTTGGAAAGATTTAGAGAAATTTAGAATTTTAATTCTATTTGGAAAGATTTAGAATTTTAATTCTATTAAACTGTAAGGCTTTCAAAGCCAGTCACGTGCTGACACGTGACCCCCAATTGAGTCCTCTTCTCAGCGTTCATTCACGCTTCAGTTTTAACCATCACGTGTCAACACGTGACCATTGGTCACGTGTGAGCACGTGATACCTCACTGAGGTAACCTCTGATTTTTAATCAGGAAACAGATTTTAGAATTTAATTCTATTCATTATTTTAGAGGTCTTAAGAGCACATCACGTGTCTGCACATGACCCATGGTCACGTGTGAGCACGTGATGCCCCATTGGGGTCTTTTCTGAATTTTTATTATATCTTTTAACTCCTCCAGCGGGTTCTTAAAGGTCCATCACGTGTGGACACGTGATACCTCATAACTTTTGATCCCGGATGAATTATGAAGCCCATAATATATCAAATCGAAGGGATTTTCGAGATGCTTCCAATATCATCAGAATTTAGCTGTTTCTCGTTCGGGAGTTTATCAAAATGCAGGCCGGAAGATACTGGTTCACATTTCCTTAAGTGTATCGCTGTCATTTGATACCTTGGGCTCTTTTGCGCAGAATTTTTTGGCGGGAACTTACCATAATTCCAAAAATATATATGATAAAATATTGGTGATGATGCTCGATATCGGTGATCCCCCAGATGGAGACACGTGGCAGATGACGTATCCCGAAGCTCACAAGAAAGGACCTGCAGTGGCCGACCAGACTGCTACTATGTCCGTCCTACAAACAACCGCTGGCTCACCTCCGAGCCCCTGCACAATTGGCCTCCTCGGCCCTCTTAGCTCGCCTACGGGCTCTAGCAGAAGCAAGATAGCTCGGCCTCCCGCTCGTCCCCGAGCTCTCCCGTTGAGCTCATCTTCCTCGGTCTCATCGACCGACCAACAGCACCACTGACAGGCACAACCGCCATCCCGCGAATCTCGCCATACGCGAGATATCCACCGGCCACATCCCACATTCCACGCTATCACGATCCCCCATTAACGAGCCTGTCTCGCCATTAATGCGGGATCCCGCCCATCACGCAGGCGTGACGTCGGGAGCGTAACGGCCGGCGTGATTCTTGCGCCTACCTGCCTGCTGCCACCGCTACTTAAACTCCTCCTTCAGACGGTTTAAGTCATTTTTACTCCACTAAGCCGTTACTCTGCTCGGATTTCCTCTCTAACTTGACCGTCGGAGGGTCCTCGGTGGTACAACTACCCCGGGACTTCCTTGCAGGTAGCTCGGCAACAATAACCTCAAACCCATTGAGATCCACATGCTTCAGGAGCCAGCCTCCAACTCTAATCTCAGCTGTCCATCGTTGCTCCCAGAGGATCTACGGAAGGTAACATCTTGACGTGATCCGACATCCGTTAGCCGGCGCCGTCTATGGGAAATCTTGGTTCCACAAAAACAAAAAGTTCATCTTCCGATCCCAACCCAAAGGCGAGCGGTCACCATGACGATCCAAGCACTAGCCGTCGACTCACCCACAATGGAGGCGCGGGCGAATCTCCTCTTCCGAACACCATCATCGCCCTCGCCGCTCTAATAGATCGACTCACGTCCGTTGTGGACGCGCTTGTCCATATCTAGACGGTGGGGCAAGCTCCCCAGGTCGCCGCTCCCCCACCTCGGGACCGGGACCCCTGCAGAGGGAGAGAAGACTCCACTCGCGTCGGTACAGCCGACTACAGCCTCGTTGCTTCCCACGGTCGCAGGTCTCCCGGGCCGATATATTCTGCGACCAGCTGGGCGCCCCACAGTTCAACACCGAGGTCCGTCACCAAAGCGCCTCGCCCCGAGATCCTTCACGCACCTGTCCATCCCGAGGAGATGTCGGTCAGCTCGCCTGTTACTAGGCATGACCGACACCCCCTCCTTCGACGGGGTCGTGCGGACGGGGCTCGTCACGGCAGCTCAAAGAATACCATGCCAAAGGATCTAAGGAATCTCATTGAAAGGAACCGCAGCCGTGGCCAAGAATAGGTCTCCATCAGCAGAGGCCAAAGATCAGAATATGCCGAATCGTCGGGATACCACGGCCGACTCGACGCCATTGAGAAGAAGATCGAAGGTATGCATCAGGAAGGTCACCGTTCGAGCGACGAGGCTAAGTACGCCGCCGGCTCGCTCACCAAACCATTCACCGAGGAGCTGCTCGCCGTCCACGTCTCCTCTTTGAACAAGCCCCCGAAGGTCTCCCTCTTCGACGGCAAACTTGACCCAAAGGACCATTCGGATGCATTCACCGCGGGAATGAGCTTCCAAGATAACTCCGCCGCCGCCCAATGTCGAGCTTTCCCATCCACTCTCATCTGCTCCGGACGAGACTGGTTCCGAGGACTCGAGCCACGCTCGATCTCAACTTTCGACGAGCTGGCCACCCAATTTCTCGGCCACTTCGTCGGGAACAGGCGGCAAAAACGCACAGTCGACCATCTATTCACAATCAAGAGAGGGGATAAAGAGACATTCAAAGCATACGTCACCCGCTTCTACAACGCCTTTCTCAAGTTCCCAGAGCACCGGGATGAGACGGTCATTACGGTGCTTAGGTCTGGTCTTAGGCACAAGGAGTGGTTACGCTCCTTTGCATTAGTGCAACCTAAGACCATGGCCGACGTAAAGGCCTGGACCGAGCGTGAGGTCCAGCTCGAATCCGAGGTGAACGCAAATCTCCCTGGGACAGAGTAAACCGACCAGAAGAAAAGGGCAAGGGAAGAGAGAATGAGGCTCGAGCGGTCAAAGCCCTACTCCCCGAAGTTTCAAGAGTACACCCCGCTCAACGTCTCCCAGACCGTACTGCTAGAAAAAGGCGAAGGGTGAGGGGTTCTTCAAGCTTCCCCCAATCACGCGCATGGCCTCAAAGCGCACCCGGGGCCCTTACTGCGGATTCCACAGGTCACAGGGCCACTCCACGGAAAGCTGTAAGCAGATCCGAGATTATATCGAGGAGCTCATCCGTTCGGGATACCTCGCAGCGTACTTGCGAGACAAGCGTAAGCTGATCGCGAGTAGGAGCAGCGTCCCCCTCCCGACGAGCTGACAATCGGCCAAATCATGGTCGTGTCAGCGGAGGGTACGTCGGGTACCTACGAAGCTCTGTACCCCATGCCGGGAGTAGAAGCCAACAAACATCCGAGGGGCTCAAGCTGCATGAATAAGAGCATCTACTAGCGTGTAATTCTTTTCAAGGAAATGTAAACCTTTCTTGAGAACTTTTGTTTATGTAATAAAGGGGTCAATAAAACATCGCAAAAAGAAGAGTCTTATTTATTCAAAAAGGTACTATGGGCTCCTCAACCATACATCCAAAAAGAAAAATTACAGTAGCTGGAGAAGGGGGTGCAGGAAACATTGCTCATGGTATTCCGAGAATATCTCCGCCAACCAAGCCCTCGCAGCCCCATACCCCTTCCCCCAGTGCCGCCCGCGAATGTCGGCATCATGCCTCAATTGGTAGCACTCAAGGATGAGCGCCACTGAGAGGTCCCGCCGACCTGCAGAGATCAGACCGAAGCGCCGCAGAGACTTTAACTTACCGACCGCCTCGTCCCTCAGCTGCTCGGACAAGGGGTTGTATAGCCCCGGCGACGCCCTCCAGATGGAGTACATCAATAGCTGTAGTAGAGGGGAACGCCGGGGAAGCAGTCGGCCGAAATGATCCTCAATGTGGCCTATCACCAACTGCACCGTGTCTTCGGCGCAATGCTGGTCGTAGAGGTACAAGTCCTCGAAGCTCACTATGTCGGGGATGGTAAAAGGGAAGTCCTCCATTCTTACGCTTCGGTGTGAAAGATGGAGTGATCAACTCAACTGTATGAAATCCATATAATCACAAACATGAGGAACCAAGGCACGAAAACTATCTCAAGTGCAACAACTGTGCAAAAATCGTGAATACTCAGTAGGTGCAACCATGGTCCATGGAAAAAATATCACGAAACTCCATCATCAAAATCAATCATGCAAATAGATTGCTCAAAATACCAAAATCAACTATGGCGGAATAGTCCTGCTCAAGCACATCCTCCAAGAATCTCTGGCCAACTGTCGTGGTCACTCATAGCATGTCTCATCGACGAACTTGAGCTCTGGCCTGCCGGTGTGTGTAACATGACCACTCCTGGGTCCAAGTCTTCTTGTAATTCATTCCAGAAAGGTACTGTCGAGATCTCTCCCAAATCTCGTCTCTGCCGAACTGTCTGGAAGTCATCGTCCCTTACTAGATCTGTTCTCGTTTCGGAAGGGCTGCATACTCATCGCGACTCCTTTTGGAAGGTATATCCAAGTACAATGCCTCGGCATACGTATCGCATCTCTGATGTCGGCGGAGTGGAACGTCATTTCATCAAGATCTCGTACGAACCTCTTACTCCACTTTTCTAATGTCGACTGCTCTGGACTCGTCTCGTCGTGGCTGCATGAACTGAGCTCCTACGGCTACCCTCGTATCTGGAGTCTCCCAAGAAATGCATCTCACCATCTGGCATCCGAATGAAGTCAAACCATTTGATCGATTCGTCAAAACCTCATAATCCCCCAAGAGTTCATCATCTTGGGTACAGTTTAACAGTATCGAGTACGTACCACAGCATCGATGGTCCAGCCGTAGAAAGGCAAACCCAAGCCTCACTAATGGCGCCGTGGAACTGCCGCAAACCCTAAGCTTCAAAGGCTTTCACACGGTCATTAAGTCGAGTTAGGGTTTCATTCTTCTAGAGGGTCCATAGAATTGCCTGCATGTCTTTCCGAATACTTTAAACTTAGAATAATAGGTTTCTGACATTCGATCGTCTCTGTCGACTCTCAACGTCTCCGCGTGAAGTCGTCTCTAGCTGGAGTCAATCTATCTGATGACCTCGCATCGGGTAGGCAAACAAACCACCTGTCCTAGTCATTCATCATCGGGTGACTAGAGACCTTCTATCATCTATTAGTACAACTCGTCCCGCAATAACTCCAACATATAGGACGATATCTCGTCGCTCGCAGCAATAACTGGCTCACTCGTCTACACGCTGAACAGTGCCTCAATCATCATGAATAAGCAATACACCAACGGTCATCAAAATCTGGCTGGCCTCTGTCGGTGGCCCAATCCTCTGGTACTTATCGGCACGTCCGAGAAATCTCATAAAAGCGATCCTCCAAACGCTCGTGGCGCAAAACATAGTAAAATGACACATCTCCGCAATCGTGTGTCGCCGAAATTACGTCTTGGTCAGTCCCCGTCCGTAACGAGCTCGTGCTGACCGGAATTCTAGGCATAGCTATCCCTGCCCGTAATTGTCGCAGCAAAACCATAACTGGTACTGATGAGGCTAGATCAGAATGAATATAATACTGAGCAAAGAAATGTACATCATAAGGCTTCTTAAGTGGAGTAGCGTATCGTAAGTATGCTGCGGAACATACCCACGGTACGTCACTCTACTTTAGTCACCTATTCCATCAACTAAGGGTCATCCTACGCTCCGAAGGTAAAACCTAACGCTCTGATACCAACTTTGTCACGACCCGAAAGTACGGAACATGACCGGCACTTAAACTACGAACGTCTCAAGGCGTACGTAATCTAAGTAAACCGAAAACCCAGAAATCCAAACCAAGAAAAGATGTAGAGTGCAGGAAAAACCAACTTAAAGCAAGTAGTTTCAATAGCATAAGCCAAATTATGCGGTTTTTTAAAAATATCAAAAATTTCCTGAAAATTTCGGCAGAGTCTCCTTTGTAATACTGGCCCCCAAATGGGGTACAACATGAATAGTATACGAAATCAATAAAAAGGCATCCCCAAGCGGGAGCTAGCTCTTCGTCAATCGACGGCCACAACCAAACAAGAAATATAATATACAACACCAACGGCGAGGAACAAAACTCAAAAGGAAACTCAAAACCACAAGAAATCCAAAGAAATATAACGCGCGACTCTAAGGTCGAAAAAATAACATCACTGGTCTCTATCTCAAAGAATAAATACATGTTTAGTTGATGGAACTTCTAGATACAACAGAGTAATAATATACAAGGTATATAATGGGGGGTATGATACAAATAAACCCACCTAATAGCAAATCACCCGGAAAAGGAAGTAGTGCCAGCAAAGCCGTAAAGAAACCTATACGGCAAAACCTACAAGAAACTGGGGCACAACGGGGGTGAGTTGCCAACTCGTGAATAGAAAAACATCTACGGAAAGAAATCTCATAAATAACGCAACTTAGGTCAATGATCATAATATATCCTTAATTATATATATAACATGCAGCCTATAACAAAGGCTAGGGTAAATATCTAACCCGAGTGTAATCTCATGTGCCCGTGTCAGTGCCTCAGGTAGTAATATATCATATGAATGAGATATGAATGCATGAAAACAGAATACATGTAAATGCAGAAACTGTTTTCATAATTTAGTGAGATTTCCTTTGTATTTTTAAAATGAGGCATCATAATGAAATCAGCATAAAACAGTGCCTAGCATCGGCACAAAACAAGTGTCCAAATATCTCGATATCTCTGTACCTCAATATCTCAATATCTCAATCACAATATCTAGGGCGCCGTCAATCCTGACCGGCCCCTACCATCCATCTCAAGACCACGACGGTATCCTCCGGATATCCGACGCGTCGGGAAAAATCACCAGTCGGTAGTGCTCCCCTGCTAGGCTCAACGTCAACAACACGATCCTCTTGCCCTGGGTTATCGCACCGGGCCCACCATGTACTCGAAACGGTTCCTCCACTCCTCGAATCGGGTCTCGAAATCCATCAGCAAACTCATGGTGGACGACTCATACATCATGGGAAAACCGCACTTTTTATTTTAAAAGAGAGAAAAGGTTTATTTATGTTTTTGCGGTTTTCCTCCAAATCCAGAAAATCTCATAGAAATCCGAATCCAAAATCTCAATAACACGTAAAATAGTGAATATATGCATGAGAATCCATGAATGAGGCATAACAATGAATAACAGTATGCATGAAGTAGCAGGTAATAACTACAATGTCTAAACTAACATATAAGGCAAGTACACTAATATTATGTCAAACTACTAGCTATCAAGCTAAGTTAAGCAATAATATTTTCTAAGGTGTACGTGACATGGCAATTACCGATGAAGATGTGTGTGAGCCGGCAAGTAAGTGTACGTGGTACATACGCATCATCGGTAATGGTGCTGGTGTCCTAACATCATAATGTCAACAATGCAATATGAAATAACAATGTAAGTATGCGATGCGGAGCGAGCAACCAAAATGAGCGGGAGCTAAATATTAAACAATGGTCCCATTCAAAATAACACGAATCGTGGGGTTTTGAAAATAGGGCTGCGGCAGTTTTAAGAAAGGATACGTCTTTTGAAATATCCGTAGATCCCTTGACCTGTCTTTTAAAATACCCACGATCCGCTAGTTTTGAAATAGGTAGGAGTCTAATCTAATCTAATAACTAAACTAAACTAAAGGGCTAAGCTAACAAGCTGGACTACAGGTAAGGAAACCGCCTAACATCTGAGTCGATATATATACATACCTGTATATATATTAGTCGGTGATCCCGCCTCAATAATATCATATCCGATACCATATCTATAATCAGACATCCCAAGTCAAGAGTGCGGATCAATCATCAAAATATAGCTCGTACGTAAATCCGTCGTACGGCATCCCCAAATCTGGGTACGGGTCAATATCACATTCATCATACTATTCACCTGGTATCCTCTTTATCAAATATAATGATCGGGGTATTGATCTACGTCTAGTACAATACTGATACCGCCTAATTATGCATGCATGTGTGTGAAACACTACGTCAAGGACCCGCTACAATGTCATGTCGTATCTCAAATACGAACCCTGCTATATCACCGATCTCACGGCCTCAAATCAAATCTCATCGACTCATCATAAATCCCAAGTACTATCCTCACTATCCATGCATGCGTATATGAATGTACATATGCATAGTCCCATACCCACGCATATATACATATATACACATCCCAATCTACGCACAAGAAAGTAAAGTATGCAAGTATGTGTGTGCGTATGCGGGTATAACAACTACTCTAGGGTTTCGCAACTAACCCAAAAGTACTCCATGAACACATAAACATAACATGAATGAACATTCTCGTATTATAAGACACCTATATAAACATATATATATATATATATATATATATATATATATATATATGAGCTACACTACGGACTGCGGGGGTGCTATACGCCATCTACCCGACTTCTCCCCGTAGATATAAATCTACTCACCTGGTCCTCGCTCGCCGGTGCCGACTTCGCCACACGCTTGCTTGTCGTCTCGAAGTCCACATGGGTGTACCTACATATCACAACGCATCGTATCGCATTAAAATCCGACTCATGACCAAAACGACACACGAATCCCACATAAGTCAAAACCTATGGTTGCTTTCACAAATCAACCCAAAAACCCTCGACGTCGGTGTACAAACGCTAGACCATCGAGAAAAACCCAAATACACTCATTTGCACATTCACGAACACTAATTTTAATATAAAATAGGTTAAAACTCATAAAAACCCCAATTTCATTTAAAAAGTCATTTTTCCGAAAATCTAGCAAGCGCAATTCGCCGTTTTTGTACAAAACATGATGTTTTAACAATTCTAGTGACCAAGATGATAACTTAATATCTTAATTATGCCATAGAAACCGTTACGTAAATTTTAAACCCACAATTTAATTCGATTTCAAAAACCTAGTTTGTAATATTAACCAATTTTAACAATTTTATAGCAAAAATGAACATACTACAATCTAACTTGGATTTTCATGAACTAAAGCATTAAACCACTCAATATAATATTTATAATGACATGAAACTTAAATTTGAATTTTATCTCACAAGAATATAATTATTTAAAAAACCTAGTTTACCAATTATATAATTATCACTTTTAAATCAACAAATATGCAAACTAGCAACTTAAATTGGATTTAACATAATATTAATATGTCAATTATATCACATAAACTAAATCTCACAACACAAAATACCAACTTGAAATCAAACCCCTCTCTTGAATTTTAAATCATGCACCTAGAACTAATTAAAAACCTAATTAAACAATTAATTAAGCTAACCTAAGCAATTAACAACACATTAAGCAAAAAGGTTAGAATTTATACCCAAATAATTTGAAGCTCCCACAAGCACACTTAGCCACCCAAATTGAAATCTAAATCCCTAGATCCATGCTATGGTAGCCAAGGAAAAATGGGTATAGCTTGGATTTTGAGTTTGCTTTAAATTTGCATGGATTTTTGAAGCATTTTAATGGATTTTCTTACCGGCTTAAAATAATATTAAAATAATTAATTTCGCAAATTTTTTCAGAAAATTTGAAATTTCAGCAGTGGCTCAATAAATACCAAATACTAGCAATTACATAGCTAGAATATGTATATTTAATTTTATAACAAAGATATTTGCATTTTGACTTTTTACAGAAAACCCCCTTATTTTACCGTTTTTCCGAAATTTCACCGAAACGATTTTCAAAATGTTACAATCTTCCCCCCTTAAAGAAATTCGGTCCCCGAATTTAAATTAAAACTCCCCCCAAATACAAAAACATCTAAGCAAAACCATCAAATTGTCGGGGCTCCGAAATCGTAAATACATAAAACAAATCGTAGCGCAGCGCATGCGCATGAAAAATGAGCATATAACTCAAATCAAAACTCCGTCAAGCATCCCGCAATCATCGGAGTCATGGGGAAGACATCAATGCCAAATCCAAAGCAAAACCAATATGATATAACTCAAAACTATATATGTAAATATCGAATCTATATATGTAAGTATCTGAAGGAAATGCATGCCAAATCTCTTTAAGTCGCTGTGCAACGCGTATAACACTGCACAGTGGCGGACGTCTATCATAAGAAAATAACTATATACATATATACCTTTGTTTGAAATGTACGTTCCGCCGTTTTGGAAATAATTTAGAAGGGTCTCCTTGTTTTAAACATTTCGTGTCATATCAGACACGTAGGTAAATACTGAGGCTATAGCTCGCTTTTTGGAAATCCCTTCAGTAACTATCAATGCATGCAAAATATATTCAGGTACTGTCCTCTGACTAGTCCTGCTCAGTACAAAAACACATAGCAATATCATAAAAACATACTGCTTTATAAGAAAAATCAATCCCAAAATACGCGTATGAATACTACGTGCGTCTGGTGCGCACGGAAATCAAAATCCATATATGTGCCATACATATGCACAGAAACAACATCTAAGTGCATCGGGTGTGCACGAAACATCTGTCATAGGCAACATGTGTGCCTGACAGCAAAATCAGGTGCATCTGACATGCACGAAAAATCTCGATTTAGTGCATCTGGTGTGCACCAAAATCACATCTCAAAACATGCGCTCAACATGTGCGAAAATCCAAGGCAGGTGCATCCATCATGCACGAAATCATGAAATCCAATATCAAGCACCGAACATGCGCAAAATCAAATCAGGTGCACAAGGTGCACAAAACAAATATCGAGTATCACAATCGAAATCGAAGTCCAGTGCATCTAAGTGCACAAAATGCGTATCACTGCACTACAAGCATATGTGAATCATACCGAGTGAAAAAACAAAATCGTATATGTATATACGCACAATCAACTCAACTGTATGAAATCAATATAATCACAAACATGAGGAACCAAGGCACGAAAACTATCTCAAGTACAACAACTGTGCAAAAATCGTGAATACTCAGTAGGTGCAACCATGGTCCATGGAAACAAATATCACGAAACTCCATCATCAAAATCAATCATGCAAATAGATCTCTCAAAATACCAAAATCAAGTATGGCGGAATAGTCCCGCTCAAGCACATCCTCCAAGAATCTCTGGCCAACTGTCGTGGTCACTCATAGCATGTCTCATCGACGAACCTGAGCTCTGGCCTGCCGGTGTGCGTAACATGACCACTCCTGGGTCCAAGTCTTCTTGTAATTCATTCCAGAAAGGTCCTGTCGAGATCTCTCCCAAATCTCGTCTCTGCCGAACTGTCCAGAAGTCATCGTCCCTTACTAGATCTGTTCTCGTTCCGGAAGGGCTGCATACTCATCGCGACTCTTTCTGGAAGGTATATCCAAGTACAATGCCTCAGCATACGTATCGCATCTCTGATGTCGGCGGAGTGGAACGTCATTTCATCAAGATCTCGTACGAACCTCTTACTCCACTTTTCTAATGTCGACTGCTCTGGACTCGTCTCGTCGTGGCTGCATGAACTGAGCTCCTACGGCTACCCTCGTATCTGGAGTCTCCCAAGAAATGCATCTCACCATCTGGCATCTGAATGAAGTCAAACCATTTGATCGATTCGTCAAAACCTCATAATCCCCCAAGAGCTCATCATCTTGGGTACAGTTTAACAGTATCGAGTACGTACCACAGCATCGATGGTCCAGCCGTAGAAAGGCAAACCCAAGCCTCACTAATGGCGCCGTGGAACTGCCGCAAACCCTAAGCTTCAAAGGCTTTCACACGGTCATTAAGTCGAGTTAGGGTTTCATTCTTCTAGAGGGTCCATAGAATTGCCTGCATGTCTTTCCGAATACTTTAAACTTGGAATAATAGGTTTCTGACATTCGATCGTCTCTGTCGACTCTCAACGTCTCCGCGTGAAGTCGTCTCTAGCTGGAGTCAATCTATCTGATGACCTCACATCGGGTAAGCGAACGAACCACCTGTCCTAGTCATTCATCATCGGGTGACTAGCGACCTTCTATCATCTATTAGTACAACTCTTCCCGCAATAGCTCCAACATATGGGGCGATATCTCGTCGCTCGCAGCAACAACTGGCTCATTCGTCTACACGCTGAACAGTGCCTCAATCATCATGAATAAGCAATACACCAACGGTCATCAAAATCTGGCTGGCCTCTGTCGGTGGCCCAATCCTCTGGTACTGATCGGCACGTCCGAGAAATCTTATAAAGGCGATCCGCCCAACGCTCGTGGCGCGAAACACAGTAAAAAGACACATCTCCGCAATCGTGTGTCGCCGAAATTACGTCTTGGTCAGTGCTCGTCCGTAACGAGCTCGTGCTGACCGCAATTCTAGGCATAGCTATCCCTGCCCGTAATTGTCGCAGCAAAACCATAACTGGTACTAATGAGGCTAGATCGGAATGAATATAATACTGAGCAAAGAAATGTACATCCTAAGGCTTCTTAAGTGGAGTAGCGTATCGTAAGTATGCCGCGGAACATACCCACGGTACGTCACTCTACTTTAGTCACCTATTCCATCAACCAAGGGTCATCCTACGCTCCGAAGGTAAAACCTAATGCTCTGATACCAACTTTGTCACGACCCGAAAGTACGGAACATGACCGGCACTTAAACTACGAACGTCTCTAGGCGTATGTAATCTAAGTAAACCGAAAACCCAGAAATCCAAACCAAGAAAAGATGTAGAGTGCAGGAAAAACCAACTTAAAGCAAGTAGTTTCAATAGCATAAGCCGAATTATGCGGTTTTTTAAAAACATCAAAAATTTCCTGAAAATTTCGGCAGAGTCTCCTTTGTAAATACTGGCCCCCAAATGGGGTACAACATGAATAGTATACGAAATCAATAAAAAGGCATCCCCAAGCGGGAGCTAGCTCTTCGTCAATCGACGGCCACAACCACACAAGAAATATAATATACAACGCCAACGGCGAGGATCAAAACTCAAAAGGAAACTCAAAACCACAAGAAATCCACAGAAATATAACGCGCGACTCTAAGGTTGAAAGAATAACATCACTGGTCTCTATCTCAAAGAATAAATACATGTTTGGTTGATGGAACTTCTAGATACAACAGAGTAATAATATACAAGGTATATAATGCGGGGTACGATACAAATAAACCCACCTAATAGCAAATCGCCCGGAAAACAAAGTAGTGCCTGCAAAGCCGTAAAGAAACCTGTACGGCAAAACCTGCAAGAAACTGGGGCACAATGTGGGTGAGTTGCCAACTCGTGAATAGAAAAACATCTACGGAAAGAAATAGCGTAAATAACGCAACCTAGGTCAATGATCATAATATATCCTTAATTATATATATAACATGCAGCCTATAACAAAGGTTAGGGTAAATATCTAACCCGAGTGTAATCTCATGTGCCCGTGTCAGTGCCTCAGGTAGCAATATATCATATGAATGAGGTATGAATGCATGAAAACAGAATACATGTAAATGCAGAAATTGTTTTCATAATTTAGTGAGATTTCCTTTGTATTTTTAAAATGAGGTATCATAATGAAATCAACATAAAACAGTGCCTAGCATCGGCACAAAACAAGTGTCCAAATATCTCGATATCTCTGTACCTCAATATCTCAATCACAATATCTAGGGCGCCATCAATCCAGACCGGCCCCTACCATCCATCTCAAGAACACGACGGTATCCTCCGGATATCCGACGCGTCGGGAAAAATCACCGGTCGGTAGTGCTCCCCTGCCAGGCTCAATGTCAACAACACGATCCTCTTGCCCCGGGGTACTGCACCGGGCCCACCATGTACCCGAAACGGTTCCTCCACTCCTCGAATCGGGTCTCGAAATCCAGCAACAAACTCATGGTGGACGACTCATACATCATGGGAAAACCGCACTTTTTATTTTAAAAGAGAGAAAAGGTTTATTTATATTTTTGCGGTTTTCCTCCAAATCCAGAAAATCTCATGGAAATCCGAATCCAAAACCTCAATAACACGTAAAATAGTGAATATATGCATGAGAATCCATGAATGCGACATAACAATGAATAATAGTATGCATGAAGTAGCAGGTAATAACTACAATGTCTAAACTAACATATAAGGCAAGTACACTAATATTATGTCAAACTACTAGCTATCAAGCTAAGTTAAGCAATAATATTTTTTAAGGTGTACGTGACATGGCAATTACCGATGAAGATGTGTGTGAGCCGGCAAGTAAGTGTACGTGGTACATACGCATCATCGGTAATGGTGCTGGTGTCCTAACAGCATAATGTCAATAAAGCAATATGAAATAACAATGTAAGTATGCGATGCGGAGCGAGCAACCAAAATGAGCGGGAGGTAAATATTAAACAATGGTGCCATTTGAAATAACACGAATCGTGGGGTTTTGAAAATAGAGCTACGGCAGTTTTAAGAAAGGATACGTCTTTTGAAATATCCGTAGATCCCTTGACCTGTCTTTTAAAATACCCACGATCCGCTAGTTTTGAAATAGGTAGGAGTCTAATTTAATCTAATAACTAAACTAAACTAAAGGGCTAAGCTAACAAGGTGGACTACAGGTAAGGAAACCGCCTAACATCTGAGTCGATATATATACATACCTGTATATATATTAGTCGGTGATCCCGCCTCAATAATATCATATCCGATAACATATCTATAATCAGACATCCCAAGTCAAGAGTGCGGATCAATCATCAAAATATAGCTCGTACGTAAATCCGTCGTACGGCATCCCCAAATCTGGGTACGGGTCAATATCACATTCATCATATTATTCACCTGGTATCCTCTTTATCAAATATCATGATCGGGGTACTGATCTACGTCTAGTACAATACTGATACCGCCTAATTATGCATGCACGTGTGTGAAACACTACGTCAAGGACCCGCTACAACGTCATGTCGTATCTCAAATACGAACCCTGCTATATCACCGATCTCACGGCCTCAAATCAAATCTCATCGACTCATCATAAATCCCAAGTACTATCCTCACTATCCATGCATGCGTATATGAATGTACATTTGCATAGTCCCATACCCACGCATATATACATATATACACATCCCAATCTACGCACAAGAAAGTAAAGTATGCAAGTCTGTGTGTGCGTATGCGGGTATAACAACTACTTTAGGGTTTCGCAACTAACCCAAAGGTACTCCATGAACACATAAACATAATATGAATGAAAATTCTCGTATCATAAGACACCTATATAAACATATATATATGAGCTACATTATGGACTATGGGGGTGCTATATGCCATCCACCCGACTTCTCCCCGTAGATATAAATCTTCTCACCTGGTCCTCGCTCGCCGGTGCCGACGTCGCCACACGCTTGCTTGTCGTCTCGAAGTCCACATGGGGGTACCTACATATCACAACGCATCGTATCGCATTAAAATCCAACTCATGACCAAAACGACACACGAATCCCACATAAGTCAAAACCTATGGTTGATTTCACAAATCAACCCAAAAACCCTCGACGTCGGTGTACAAACGGTAAACCGTCGAGAAAAACCCAAATACACTCATTTGCACATTCACGAACACTAATTTTAATATAAAATAGGTTAAAACTCACAAAAACCCCAATTTCACTTAAAAAGTCATTTTTCCGAAAATCTAGCAAGCACAATTCGCCATTTTTGTACAAAACATGATGTTTTAACAATTCTAGTGACCAAGATGATAACTTAATATCTTAATTATGCCATAGAAACCGTTACGTAAATTTTAAACCCACAATTTAATTCGATTTCAAAAACATAGTTTGCAATATTAACCAATTTTAACAATTTTATAGCAAAAATGAACAAACTACAATCTAGCTTGGATGTTCATGAACTAAAGCATTAAACCACTCAATATAATATTTATAATGACATGAAACCTAAATTTGAATTTTATCTCACAAGAATATAATTATTTAAAAAACCTAGTTTACCAATTATATAATTATCACTTATAAATCAACAAATATGCAAACTAGCAATTTAAATAGGATTTAACATAACATTAATATGTCAATTATATCACATAAACTAAATCTCACAACACAAAATACCAATTTGAAATCAAACCCCTCTCTTGAATTTTAAATCATGCACCTAGAACTAATTAAAAACCTAATTAAACAATTAATTAAGCTAACCTAAGCAATTAACAACACATTAAGCAAAAAGGTTAGAATTTATACCCAAATAATTTGAAGCTCCCACAAGTACACTTAGCCACCCAAATTGAAATCTAATTCCCTAGATCCATGCTATGGTAGCCAAGGAAAAATGGGTATAGCTTGGATTTTGAGTTTTGTTTGAATTTGCATGGATTTTTGAAGCATTTTAATGGATTTTCTTACCGGCTTAAAATAATATTAAAATAATTAATTTCGGAAAATTTTTCAGAAAATTTTAAATTTCAGCAGTGGCTCAATAAACACCAAATACTAGCAATTACATAGCTAGAATATGTATATTTAATTTTATAATAAAGATATTTGCATTTTGACTTTTTACAGAAAACCCCTTTATTTTACCGTTTTTCCGAAATTTCACCGAAACGATTTTCAAAACGTTACAGCCAGTCCTTAAGGATCAAAAGCCCTCGCAAAAGGCAACTGGGCCCACCTTTTCTCGGTTATCCCTGGCTGGTAGCTCCCTACCCCAAAACGCCAGGAATCAAAGCCCTCACCAAGAGGCGGCCAAGAGGCTACCCTGCTCGGCTATCCCTGGCTGGTAGTTCCCTACCCCACAACGCCAGAGATCAAAGCCTTCGCCAAGAGGCACCGGGCAGCAACCCCGCTCGGCCAGTCCTTAAGGATCAAAAGCCCTCGCAAGAGGCAACCGGGCCCGCCCTTACTCGGTTATCCCTGGCTAGTAGCCCCTACCCTAAAACGCCAGGGATCAAAGCCCTCGCCAAGAGGCACCGGGCAGCAACACTGCTCGGCCCATCCTTAGTAGGCCTCTTACGGCCCCTCCCGTGCTAAGGATCAAAAACCCTCGCAACTAGGCCCGCCCTTGCTCGGTTATCCCTGGCTGGTAGCTCCCTACCCCAAAACGTCAGGGATCAAAGCCCTCGCCAAAAGGCACCGGGCAGCAACCCTGCTCGGCCAGTCCTTAAGGATCAAAAGCCCTCGCAAGAGGAAACTGGGCCCGCCCTTGCTCGGTTATCCCTGGCTGGTAGCTCCCTACCCCAAAATGCCAGTGATCAAAGCCCTTACCAAGAGGCAGCCGAGCGGCGACCATGCTTGGCTAACCCTGGCTGGTAGCTCCCTACCCCACAATGCCATGGATCAAAGCCCTTGCCAAGAGGCACCAGGAAGCAACCCTGCCCAGCCTGTCCTTAAGGATCAAAGCCCTCTCCAAGAGACACCGGGCAGTAACCCTGCTCGGCCCGTCCTTAGTAGGCCTCGCATGGCCCCTCCCCACGCTAAGTATCAAAGCCCTCGCCAAGAGGAAACCGGGCCCACCCCTGCTCGGTTATCCCTGGCTGGTAGTTCCCTACCTCGCAACGCCAAGGATCAAAGCCCTCGCCAAGAGGCACCGAGCATCTAATCCGCTCGGTCCATCCTTAGCACACCTCTCTGTGCCTCACACGCTAAGGAACAAAGCCCTCACTAAGAGGCATCCAGTCTATCTGCGTCTGAGCGATCTCCACCTCGACTTCGGGGCCATGGAGATACCGTCTTCACACCGGTCTTTGAACACTTGGAAAATGAACAGGTTCAACTCGACGTGTGATCGCTAAATTAAGAACCGACCCGACATGGAGGCAGTACTGTGCAGATACAAGTGTTTACGGACAAAGGAAAATACGCATGCGAATACTACCACCAAAAGGATTTATTCACAAAGTCAAAGTTTTTACAAGGGTATTGTGGGCTCCCCAGCATTACAAAACGCCCGGAGTCCTACAAAATTCCACAAAAGAAGAGAAACAAGAAAACGATGGGCTTCATGCCTCAGGGCCAGGTGTAACCCTGGGGAGCTCAATATCTACCACAAATCGGGCTGCGTCTGGAGGATCAGCGCCCATCACAGGAGCCTCGGCGTCGCCCTCGCCGGGAGTCCCTTCCCCAGCAGTGCTCCCGGGGGCTTCCCCCTTGCACGTCGTCCCCGCGAGGGTATTCATTCGAGAGCTCTTCATTGGGGAACTCCGGAATCCGAGCCTTAACGGCGTCGAGGGCCTCGTGCCAGATGAGGGTAGTGGCTGTGGCTAGGTCGGTGTAAAAATTGTCCGACTTCTTATAGTTCTCCACCGCCTTCGCCGCCCAGAGCTCGGCTCACTTCATCCCCTCTATCGCTTCCCCTAGCTCCTTCCGGAGGGTGCCCGTCGACTTCTTCAGGGTGCCGAAGAGCACCTTAGAGTCCTGAAGCTTGGCCTAGGCGGCCTCGCGGTACCTGGCGACCTCCTGCATCCCGGCCATAACCTCCTTCTTCCAGGCCGCCACCTCATCCTCCAGAGTGGCGATCCTCCCCATCGCCGCCTCGAGCTCAAACTTTGAGCTCTCCTCCAGTGAGGAGAACTCTCCCGCGGCTCGCATCGACGGGGCAATTTCCTCTTCCTCCATCTGGACGATGAGGGCGACGTACTGGAGGACGTGAAGAAATCATAGGGGGGTCAGAAAGAAAAGGGGGGCACCAAATCTCGCGAATGATGAGACGTTGAGTGAAAAAACAAGTAGGGGGCGAGCACTAACCTGCACGACCTCTTGGGAGATGGCCGCCATCTGTGCGCTGAGAGTCCCCCGAGGGACCTTGCCCCCGGCCGACCTCTCCATGTCTGCCAGCAAGCTGTTGGCAACAGAAAGCCCCAAAGGCACCTCAAAGCGGAGGTCCCCCTCGTCCACCAAGATCGGGAAGGCCGGGGTCCACCGAACTGTCTGGGGGAACCTCTTGAGAGACGACCCCGGGGAGTCGATCTCTATCTCCAAAGCCTGGGCCTCTTGTTCCCGAACCCACTTTCGGCTCGGCGCCTGGCCGGGCTCTGGGGCACGGCCCATACTCGAACGTCGGGGTGGGGCAGCTACCGGGGGAGTTGGGGCCGATGTTGGATGGGAGGAGCTGGCACCTCCAGCCTTCGATCCCTTCTTCGGCTTGCGCATGGCCGCTCGAAGTTGGTTCGGGTCCATGGGTTCTGCACAAGACAAGGTACACTGGAGTCAGCAACATAAGTAAAAATGAAAATAAACACAAGTCTAACAGATCGCATGCGAGCTCCTAACTTACCGACGAACTGGCCAAGGCTGAGCCCAGCCCAACTAAGGGCCCGCTCAGAAAGTAGCACGTCGGCCCGGGGAATGGGCTCCCACTCCGCCACTTTCACCACGTTGGGATCGTTGGACTGACTTTCCTGCCAGCACCTATCACTAGACCACTGGGTAGGCACGGGACAGTCCTCACTCTCTGGCGGCCCAACAAAGAAAAACTTTTTCTTCCAATCGTGGATGGAAGAAGGCAAGACGACGACTCCCGACCCGGCTGCACTCCCTCGTTGTTTCCTAAAGAAGATGTAGACCCACCTTGAGTCTCCCACGTGAGTGCCAGGATGACTTTTGTAAATAAGAGAAGAAGCAAGGATGGATAGCCTAAAAAGGATCAACTGCAACTTCAAAAGGACCAGGAACCTAGGGAGAATCCTCCAGGATTTTGGAACTAGCTAGCCCGGGGCTAACCTAAAATGATTTAGCGCTCTAACGATCTCGAGAGAGAAGGGCAGGCATATTCTTACCCAAAAGGCTTCCAGGTACAGGGCGATCTCCTTGCCTCGTACCTGATCTGCCCTCTCCCCTTCCTCGGCCAAACGAAGCGTGTAGCCAGGAGGAATATGGAAACGCCTCCGAACGGTGGCAAGCTCATCCTCATACCTCACCGTGGAAGACACGCCAGGTGAATCCACAACCACCGTTCGGGGGACCGCCCCTGTTGTGCGACCCCGGGAAGAGGATCTGACCCTAACTCCCTGGGAGGACTCCGATCCGGAAGAAGAAGAAGAAGAAGGATGAGAAGAGGAAGAATCTACAGAGGGTTCCCCAGACTCTACCCTAACTACATATACAGACTCCTCAGAAGAAGACGTCTAACATGATGAAGAGGAGTCCTCGGAAGAGAAAACGCGGAAATCCTGACCCAAAGAGGAGAACACCGAGGTAACAAAACCAAAGACGAGGAAATTATGAAGAGGAACGGGCCCTCATGTGGAACCCACCTCTATTTAATAGCAGCCGTCGTAACACATCCAATGGCCTCAGTCATCTCCCGCCAAAATGACTCTTCGCACTCAACAGCCACCATCGCTCCACCTGTCATACGCACATTGGCCGCACCCTATCGGGCGCAGGAAACCTGCGGTCCATCGCATCAACTAACCAGCGCCCGACACATGGGCGGTCGCTTCAGTGAACGTACGCACGATCCGACGCATCCTCTTTAATGGAAGATCTGATCCCTGATTCGCTGACGTCATCAAGAGAATATGACAGATTGCCCGGGAACACGCCCCGACGATATCTTCGAAGGGGAGCTCACCTCAGGTGACCCGGCAGACCACTCTCGACCCGACCCGTCAGCTGGTCGGGATGAGAGTGGGGGGACTAATGATGATGCTCGATATCGTTGATTTCCCAGATGTCGACACGTGGCAGATGACATGTCCCGAAGCTCATAAGAAAGGACCTGCAGTGGCCGACCAGACCGCTGCTATGCCCGTCCTACAAACAACCGCTGGCTCACCTCCGATCCCCCTGCACAATTGGCCTCCTTGGCCCTCTCAGCTCGCCTCCGGGCTCTAGTAGAACAAAGATAGCTCGGCCTCCCGCTCGTCCCCGAGCTCTCCCGCCGAGCTCATCTTCCTCGGTCTCATCGATCGACCGACGGCACCACTCACAGGCGCAACCGCCATCCCATGAATCTCGCCATACGTGAGATATCCGCCGGCTACATCCCACGTTCCACGCCATCACGATCCCCCATTAACGAGCCTGTCTCTCTATTAATGCGGGATCCCTCCCATCACGCGGGCGTGATGTCGGGAGCGTAACGGCCGGCGTGATTCTCGCGCCTGCCTGCCTTCTGCCACGGCTACTTAAACCCCTCCTTCAGACGGTTCAATTAAGCCATTTTTACTCCACTAAGCCGTTACTCTGCTCGGATTTCCTCTCTAACTTGACCTTCGGAGGGTCCTCGGTGGTACAACCACCCCGAAACTTCATTGCAGGTAGCTCGGCAACAACAACCTAAACCCCATTGAGATCCACATGCTTCAGGAGCCAGCCTCCAACTCTAATCTCAGCCGTCCATCGTCGCTCCCAGAGGATCTACAGAAGGTAACATCTTGACGAGATCCGACATCCGTCAATTGGCATAAATAATTAATTGTACTATCATGAAAATTATATAGAGAATGTGAGAGTGTTGAGGTTATGACCTTTTTACATTGCTATAGATTGAGCGCCTGAGCCCAGCTAAATGAGAAAAAGCGTGTGCACTAAGTACAGTACAACAGGGTCGAACTGCAGACATTTCACCATGGGCTTTCAAGCACTTAGCAATTGGAAAACTTTCAGGTTGGTCATTACATAGAAAACACATGTAATAACATCTTATAAAATGACGATCTCTGGTCTAGAGACTATCCTGTACTCATGTCACCAGAGAACTGCTATCTGACAATTGGTATAATACCAACCAGGAGTTCTCGATGAGTCCGTCCAGTGAAACTCATTTTCTAATGAGCACATGTATACAATTTTTAGTGTCAAACACCAATGGTTATGGGATCAAATATCGCACTGGTCGGAGTCAAGAAACATATACATTAGTCTAAACTGGAGTACCGATACTCAGTTTTGACTAGGAACTTTGAAGGATGTGATTATGGATTGTCAGGCCCTACTAGCATGATCCCTATCATAATTCTGGTAGTCAAGTAAAAATCCAATGAGTTTTATCTCATATATTAGTGATACGTAATAACGAGTAAAATGTATACACATGAAATATAAAGACAAACCAGATAGCATACTATCATCTCGAGTAAGACTGCTCTCCGTATAGGTCCTCCGTCAATTACAATAATTGTCTTGAGGGTGCCTATATCCAACAATCTCCCACTTGCACTTAAGGCCAATTATTGCAGTATCGCATACCCACATCTCATATGCTATGCATACCCAACTTCTCAACTAACAGTTTCGCAAACTGTGTTCGAGAAACAGTCTCTGTGAGTGGATCCACTACAATATTTCCAACTTTCTCTCTCTGTATCTCAACTTCGCGGAAATCAACTATCTTCCGAACAGAGCAATACCCGCCATAGAATTTGTCTAGATAACTGATGGGACTGAGTTCATAAATGAACAATTTTATCCAACAAGTTCTTAAGCTGTATCCTCTGCCGAGCCACAATCAGCAACCGGCGCCATTTTTATCTCAGTGTCCCACTTGTAACTCTTTTCAATATACTGCTTCTCAGATGAGCGTAAACTTATAACTCGTGACAGACACTCTGTCATTCATTTTCATCTTGGAAGTGGGAATCGGTAGCCTCCTCCCGATAGATGCTTCCATTACTATACGCTAAGAACATCTTCAAATATTCTTCACTGCTTCCCTTTATTTCTCCAGGATTGGACCAATATCTGCTTACTAAAGCAAGTGCAAAAGCAACATCTGGTCTGGTACATAATATTGCATGATTGACCCAACTACCGAAGCAAATGGAACGTCATTCATGCGAGTCCCTCTCATCATCAGTCGAGAAGATATCTCTTTAGAAAGGGTGACTCTTCCATATGCGGGTACACTACCACGATATGAGTCGTCCATTCTAAACCTTTTTAGAATGGTGTCGGAGTACCTGGATTAGGACATTCCCAAAACCTTACTAGATCTATCTTTATAGACCTAGTCACCAGAATCTATGATATATTATCCAAATCTTATAAGAAGAATTATCTATGGCAATCACTGTTTAACTAAATTGTAGTATAGGAATATCACTTTCTATCAAAAGAATGCCATCCATATCTAATATGAGATCTTTGGCATTCCACCATACTACCTTCTTATAATCCTAGGTTCATCTATTATTTTGATGAAGTGAAATACTTTGACCATAACATCAAAACAGATGATCCATCTCCACTTTGCCTACTTTGGTCTATAAATAGACTCAAGCAACTTGCACACTTTCCGCTGCTCCCACTGATTACGATAACCCTCTGGCAGAGTCATATACACGTGCACTTCTAAATTACCATTTAGAAAGACATTACAATCATCCACTTGCTAGATATCATAGTTATGAAAAACAGCAATGGCAAGTTATATCCATATGGACTTCAGCACAGACACTGAAGTAAAAGTTTCATCACAATCCACACCGAGTATTTGATGAAATTTTTTTACTACAAGTCTAGCCTTATTAGGTTACTACCTTTTCATCTGCATTAATCTCGAAAGATCTACTTACTCTTATTGGGTTTTACCCTATCAGGAGAACCCAATAAATCCATACTTTGTTGTAGTCTATGGAGTCCAACTTGGATAACTTGGAATCCAGCCATCAGTCAAAAGTCACTACTCTCTATGGCCTGCTGATAACTAGTAAGGTCATCATTACATGATAAAAGCCTTTTTATCACGGTTTATGAGAAAACCGAAGTATCTCTCAGGTGGTTGAGATCACCTACTAAATCTGTGGAGTGGCTAAGCTTTGTCAAGGTCAATAGAAGGCGTTCAACATTACTCATCATGGAGCGCACCGTCGGAGGAGTAATCCAAGAAAGAATCAAATTCTCAATCTGGAATACGAAGCTAAAGTATCCACATTTTCGAACACTTCGAAGAATTACGATACTTCCAATATCTGGTTCTCTACTTTATTCTTATAATCTATGAAGTTCTCGATAGCTTCGGACATTGTATTTCAATAAGAACGTGCGCCTAAAACTAGAGTACTCATAAGTAAACAGAATAAAATATGAATACCATCCCCTTGTCCTAAAGGACAATGGACCATATACATCAATATGTATAAGTCCCAAGAGTTCACTAACTCTTACTCTATGTGTTGTAATTTGAGAACTGTATTTTGGTTAAGAATATCTATACCGTTCTCCTTTGCACCTTCCCCAATCAACACTTGATATAGGTAAATGTCAATGACATAGTTTTCAAAATTATATCCTACTTTATCAAATAAAGAGACGAATATAAGAGTTTTAAAAGTTGGTGCATAATAATGGATATTCAAGACCAAATATTTTTCCGAGGGGCAAAACCAGGTGATTTTTCTCAATTGCAACAATTGCTCTGAATTCCGAGTTTGAAGATAAAATTACCCATCTCCCAATACTCTACTTCTTCTCAGCATCTGTAACAACTTATAGATATGGGATCCATATCCGGTATCTCATACCCAGAAGCAAAGTTAATTAAGAAATAGCTTCAATTACAAACATGACAGAGGATGAAGCATCATATGCTTCAAGTGGTTGGCCAAGTATTCCCAGTAATTCCTCTTCTATTGCCCAGGCTCATGATAGTAGCCGCAATTTCTTTTCCGTTCACCTCAACCCCTTTTGATGTCTTTCCCTTTTACCTTGTGTGTACCAAACTTATGCTAGTTGGTTTTTTTCTTACCCTTCCTTTCACCTCCTACTTTGGGATTGGAAGAAAACTAACCAACAAGCGTAACTGGTATATTCTCCTTATTTAAGAAGCTCTCATACTTGAGATAAGGTAGAGAGGAAATACAAATGAAGAATTTCATCTATTCCAGAACTAGTGGCCATTCTCGGACTGAAACAATTTCTTTGAGTTCGTATCTAACCATACGATGGCGTTCCAAACAATATGGATCTCTGTACCGGATACAAAGGGTTCTGGAGCAAGCAAAAGGGGAAGTAGGATAGGCAAGAACATATGCAAATTTTTCGTGAATTAAGGCAACATGAAATTCCAAAGCCAAAGTTTGTAAAATGGTCGGTCAACTAGGTTTACGAGTTTAGTTTAAGGTAAGTCCGGGGTCGCTGCCAGAGAGAGAGAGAGAGAGAGAGAGAGAGAGAGAGAGAAAAGAAGCACTCGGCGTGCACTCTTTCAAGATTAAATTGGTTTATTAATTTAGCTAATTAGGATGGCTTCCATTGTTCTGTCGAATCCTCCTTCGAACCTTAAAGGAGAACTAGCCGAGATCATATACACCCACAAGTTTGCTAACCATTCAGCCACGCCCGTGTTGGTACTCCGATGGAGGTCCCCCGTGCTTTCGCACGGGACCAATTTAATAACCACGTTTCCGCAGAGGTATAAACCCATTAACACCTTTCTAGACACCTAATGGATTAGCTAATTGTGAAGTGAAAATCACCCGAAAGTAATGATTAGTCAAAAATATTGCACATTTGTATGAACATTTTCCCTACTATTATTAATAACAAAAAAGTGTTAATTGTAAATAAAGAATATATGTAGGTTTATTTATAAAAAGATTATTATCATATGTTTCTTCATTTATAATTAATATAATTAAGGAACATATATGCATATAATATTTAAATAAAATATTCATATTAAAATATGCATATCATATCAAATATTTCTAATCAATATTCTTAAGGTATCATATTATATAAATGGTTAGAATAATATCTCGAATAAAACAAATGCTACTAACAATTTGATTTGAGATATTGTGCAGGTATTATAATAAGATTAGCTCAGGTCTGAAATCTAAGTAAGAGATCCACATCAAATCGGATTACAAAACCGAATCTGCCGAATATTAGGAGAAAATCGAAGAATGTAGCAACAGCAGAGACCAAGAGCAATATTTTCAGAATTTTTGTATGAAGAAGATCTCCAAATATCGAGACAAAATGGCACAAAAATTTTAGAAACCTAAATCCACCAAAAGGCGGCGGAAACGCGGTCAAAATAGGCTTTTGGCGGCGGTTCAGTGGTCATTTGGCGGCCGTAGGATTTGAAACTTTAGGGTCATGATCGTAATTTGAAACACTTCAACATGTCATCTAGGGTTTCACATTCCAGAGACTATAAAAGGACCGAGAGCTATTTATAAATTCATCTAATCATCTATCTATCTAGAAATAGATCTAGCGAGCAACTAGGTTTTTGTAATTTAGTTTTTCAACGAGCAATTTGTAATGCAACAGTTGATCAATAAAGGTAGTTCTTTGTTTTAATTCTTTTCGCATTTACTTTCCGCATTACATTCCGCATTACTTTTCTGCATTACTTTCTGCACTTTTAATTATGATTTCATTCATCTTCCATCTCTCTTTTAAATTGCTAATATCCATGAGCGAGTAAATTCTTGCTTGCTAGGGGTTGTAGGATATGGTAGAATAATGAATGAAAAACATCTTTTAAATTCTTATTAAAATTTTAATGTTTATAAGCTTTAGCAAAATGAATGTTAACTCTCTTATCGGGCGCACTATCAATTCATGATAGTCACGACCACGATTTAAGATTCGTTAATAATCGTTTTGTCAAGGGTTTGAGATAAATAGAGATCAATGGAAGGACAAGGGGCAGTAGTGGGAAATCCTAATTCCCTCCAAGAACCCTAATCCACATTCATCGCTATATCTCTGGTGTTAAATAATTAAAAGATAAAAGAATTATTTGTTTTATTTCATCCATTAACTACTAATTCCTATAAACCCTACAAACTTTTTTATTAAGGGGGGAGATTGTAACGCCTTATATTTCGGTTAGTGTTAGTTTAGACGTTAATGCGGGTTTACTGTAAAAAGTTTAACAATTTGGGTTCCTCACATTTTATAACATTTAATTAATGATTTATTATTATTTGTTATGGCATGCACACACATGTGCATGTTTATGTGAGGGTTTGTTTGTGCTAATCTAGATTAGTGACCATGCCAACTTAACCTAATCTAATTTTTGCTTTAATCCAATCCTTTGCTTTAATCTTATCCTTAACCTTAAACCTCAAGATATTTGTATGAGAAGAGAGATATTTCTTCTGGAAGTGAGGAGGTGGCATGGTGGTGTGTGAATGCATTAATGGTGAGTTAATGCATAAGGTTACACTCACCTCACTCTCACCCTACACTCACCTCCCTCTCTCATTATCCTCACACTCTCTCATTTTCTCTATCTCTTTTATTTTCTCATTCCTCTCTCATCTCAACTGAACATTTCACTAATCCATCGCAAATCCATCTCAAATATTCACAAAAACTCACAAAAATCACATCTTTTGCCTTGATTTGCCTCTTGGATGCCTTGGAGCTTGGAAAGCTAGGATTTTTGAGTTCTTTTGGTTAGGTAATGATCCCTTTCTGTTAAGTAGGTGTTTATTGTGTAGAGTAGCTTATTTGTTTCAGTTTAGATCGCGTATTGTATCGTTTCGTGCAAATATCGTATTTTTAGTGTTGTTTTGGGGTCTGGGATGATCTGCTATCAAACCAGGTAATTGTTGCAAAAGTTCCCATCACAGTGACCAAGTGTTGTGACCTAGAACCTACCCTCAAAATACGAGCCCATTCCCTCTTGTTACGGCTGCAGATTTAATGGTTATGGCCGCAATTTGCGGCCAGAGTGGGGATTGAGGTGGTGAGTTTTGGTGCAGGGGTCTCTGGGGTTGTATGTGGTCTCATGGTACTTGAAAGTTTTACAGATTGTTAGTATAGAAAAATCTGGGACCACTTTGCGTATTTCTTATGTTTCGTTTCACGCATTACGTATCCGATACGGTTCGTGTTCTGTGTTGTTGTTGCTCCGAGTTGGTTTCATTGTGTTGCTATGCACGTTAACCACAATACGAACACTTGAGAGTAAGTTTTGTGTTGTTGCGTTGGTCAGCGTAGTTTGTACGTGTTTTGGGTCTATTGCTAATATATACTTGCTTTTTTGTGTTATGTTTTAGGTTCGCAGGCGGAGACTTCGGGCGCTGCGAAGAAAGGGAAGCAGGTGGTTGGCTTTACTTAGCCAGGCGCGTTGGTGAGTAGATTTAACATCTACAGGGGAATCGCCCGCATGGCGTTATGCGTCTGGGCTAGAGATGATTGATATTATCGCATATTCTATTGCATATATAGAGTTGCGCATACACCTTATTGCCTATTTACTAGTTATGCTTGGACTTGTACCCTTAGGACACTGCACTATTATTGACGGCTCATGTTGCACGAGCACTGATTGTATGCCGCACACACCGTTAATAATTGCCATGACATACACAACACTCATACATATACAATATTGTATTGTTTAGCGATATTTAGACTTGATCCTTATTTTCCTTCGTGCATATGACATATAGCATACCTGTATACCTACATGCCTTGACATGCTTACATGCTAGTTATCTGTATACCTATATGGTATTGTACCATTAGTGATAGGTATATTTCACACATAATGACATAGCTACATGTATACCTTGCATACATACTTCACTTATACCTGGAGGGTATATTACATGATTACTGATAGGTAGATACATATACCTTGCTATATCTACATGTTTATACATATATCTGGTTATAGCTACATGTTTACCTTTATTTGATATTATATAGATTTGGAGAAATTAGCAACCGCATGATATATATATTAACTTGTTGCAGTTAAATAGCGGTTTTTCCTTTATATGCTTACATTACAGTTTTATGCTGCATATATTATATTCATGGATTTTCGCATTGAGACATGGAATTTTCATGATGTTTTCTGGATTTGAACACCGTGGTAGTTTCATGAAATTATGTATTATTTGAAAAACCCGGTTTCTCTTGATATGATATTTCAGCAGCCACCATGAGATTTATCGGTTCTGATATATATACCCCATGCGAGAAGGGTCATGGGCCGTGTGAGGGTACATGGTGGAGCCCGGAGGTATCCCGGGGCAAGAAAGGGATAGTCGATGTAACATGCCGATGAGGCCTGACAGGGGAACCATACCTGCCGGTGACAGTACTTATGACTCGGCGGTTATCGTGGGGATACCGACGGGAGTCATGTACGTATGGATACGTCGAAAGACGAGGGTCGAAGCTGGGCACTTGGGTTTTTGGAATAGCGTATGATACGTACCTATCAGGGGCCAGTCGTGGTGACAGCACCTGATAGATCAGTATTTTTATGTCAATGCTTGACACATTGGTTTCATGATATTTTTACTCCTAAGTATATATAACAGTGGAATGGGACGCTATTATATATGCATATATATATA
Organism: Agapanthus africanus; assembly: GCA_030015575.1. Taxonomy (NCBI): domain Eukaryota; kingdom Viridiplantae; phylum Streptophyta; class Magnoliopsida; order Asparagales; family Amaryllidaceae; genus Agapanthus; species Agapanthus africanus. The sequence goes on along the minus strand of CM057351.1, from coordinate 260,239,912 downwards.
TATATATATATATATATATATATATTAGTGGAATGGGATACTAATATATATGTATACATATCAATTTATATACATCATCATATTTATTCATGCAAATATACTTAGGATATATGAGATTTACTTGATATTGGATACAGGATATATGAGATTTACTTGATATTGGATACAGGATATATGAGATTTACTTGATATTGGATACAGGATATATGAGATTTACTTGATTTTGTACATTCAGGATATATGAGACTTACATGATATGAGAGCCAATTTGGGGGCTGATTTGAGGAAATTGGGATTTGGATTGTCTTGATGGATTTTGGTCCAACCATGAGTTCAGGATTCCGTAGGAATGACATGTTTTATCCCATACTCTGCAATTATTGTTTATGCGTTGCTTCATGTATTAGTAGTACCTGATAGAGTACCTTCCATGACTGTTGCATTTACATACTTTTATTTTATATGCATTGCTTCATGTATTAGTTGTACCTGCTAGAGTATATTTCATGAATGTTGCATATATACATTGTCATATCATTGCTTCATGTATTAGTAGTACCTGATAGAGTACCTTAGATGATTGTTGCATACATATTATCATATTATTGCTTCATGTATTAGTTGTACCTGCTAGAGTACCTTTCATGACCGTTGCATGCATATGACCTTTTATTGCTATTAGCTTGCCTATGTTAGATTCGCGTTGTACGTGTATACTTGCGATTACCTGCATAGGTTATTTACTATTCACGAGTTGGCAACTCACCGCCGTTGTGCCACAGTGTTTTTCAGGTTGTTCCCCAGAGTAGTCGAGGCAGGATATTCATCTATCTTATCATCTTTTGCTGCGGATACCGCTTCAGCTCATAGTGTGCAGTTTTGCTTAGGTGGGTTTTGTGGTTATCCGTTATGTTCATTGTATATTCGTTGTATCCTGTACTCTCCATCTACCATTATCTTGTATGACTTAGGGACTTGATGTGAGTACGATATTGTATATTATTTTGTGACTTGGAGGTCTTTTATGCACTTTTATTTATATCGTCTTTTATTTCTTCGCCACGGTGTCGTTTATCTGTTGTGGTGGTTGTTTTCCGCCTTTGGGCGTGTTTTTGCTCCCGTTTGGGGATGCTTTACTTATATGTACCCATTTTTTGGGCTGGTTTTTACAAAGGAGATGCTGCCAAAATTTTAAAGGAAATAAAGTTGGACTTTTAAAGAATTTGGTTTTAGATTTCAAAGGTTTTAAAAATGTTATTATTTCTTACTACTTTTGATGGTTTAGATTGCTGGGTTTTCGGCTTACTTAAATTGAGTAACGCCTGTGGAAGTTGCGTAGTTTAAGGGCCGTCACGTGCCATTTTCGGGTCGTGACACTAGAGCATTAGGCATTGCATAGGCGAAATTAAAAGTCCGATCGAACTCCGAAAACCCTAATTTTCCCACTTTCTGGAAATTTTTCCAAAAGTTGGATTTTTTCATGTTAAAAATATTAAGAAAAACATGCAGGGAATTCTGTGGACACACCTGAAGAACGAAACACTAACTCGTCTAAGTGACCCGTGTGGAGCAGAAAAACATGCAGGGAGTTATGTCTCTGGGAAAACAAGGTTTATTTTAATTAGGTCCGTGCGAAAGCACGGGAAACCTCCCTAAAAGTACCAACACTGGCCTGGCCGAAAGATTGGCGAACTTGTAAAGTGTAATTAATCCCGGCTAGTCTTACCTTTTAGGGTTTGAAGGAAGATTTGATGAAAATAGTGGGAGCCATCCTGATTAGATAAGATAATAACCAATCTAATCTTGCAAGAGCATACGATAAGGTGTTTTCTTCTCTCTCTCTCCAGGTAGCGACCATGTCAGGCCTTAATCAAGATAATAATATGGATATATTGACTGAACCCGCTTATTATTCTGAGCAGGGGAACGTTGGTTCCGCTATTTCTTATAATTGTTATAAGACTGAACAGGAAATAGGTGAATATCCGGATTCTCACGCCTCCCAAATGAAGAACAAGCATACTGATGCATCTTATTCAGGTGTATTAGTTATCGAGAACTGTTTCTCAGTTCACTCTACGTCCTGGGTATTAGATACCGGATCGGGATCCTACATATGTAATATGTTACATGGGCTATGGAAAGGTAGGGAACTGGGAGAGGGTGATAATTCCGTAAGAGTAGAGAATGGTGCAAATATTGCAGCCAAATCAGTTGGCGAATATCACCTTGTATTACCTAATGGTGATACATTGATTCTGAACGAATGCTATTACATTCCGACTCTAATATGCAATCTTATATCAGTTTCTTTATTAAGTAAAGATGGATATAATTTTGCAGTACAAGATAATGTTATGAACATCTTCCTAGATCAAAAGTTGATTGGATCAGGCTCGTTAAATAATGGCATATACATTCTAAATCAAACCACAGTTCTTAGCGTACAAAACACACACAGGAGGAAGAGTTCAGAAATGAACGAATCCTTTTTGTGGTATTGTAAATTAGGTCATATCAATGTGACACGACTAGCTAAGTTACATAAGGATGGATATTTGAATCCGTTCGAATTTTTATCTTATGGCACTTGCCAGTCATGTCTCAAAGGCAAAATGACCAAAACTCCGTTTAGTGGATACGGAGAAAGAGTTACGGAACTCTTGGGACTGATACATAGTGATGTATGTGGTCCTATGTCTACATATGCCAAGAATGGTTCCTCATACTTCATTACATTCACTGACGATCTCTCAAGATACGGACATGTGTTCCTGTTGAAACACAAGTCTAAAGCTTTTGAGAAATTCAAAGAATATAAGTACGAAGTAGAGAACCAAATGGGTAAAAGTATTAAGATTCTTCGATCTGATCGAGGAGGAGAATACTTGAGCAATGAGTTCGTGGACTATCTAAAAGAGAATGGGATTCTCTCTCAGCTTACTCCTCCATATACACCATAGTACAACAGTGTATCGGAATGGAGGAATCGCACCCTATTAGATATGGTGCGCTCTATAATGAGCACTGCTGATTTGCCTATTTCCTTCTTGGGGTATGCGCTTGAGACAGCCATACTCCTATTGAATATGGTTCCTACCAAATCAGTGTCTACCACTCCATATGAGATATGGAAGGGGAAGAGACCATCTCTTAATTATGTTAAGATATGGGGTTGTCCGGCCTATGTCAAAAGGCACAATCCGGACAAACTCGAGGCAAGGTCTGTCCTGTGCAAGTTTGTAGGATATCCCAAAAATTCACGTGGGTGTATCTTCTACTGTTCCGAGGAACAAAAGGTGTTTGTTTCTCGAAATGCCACCCTTTTAGAAAAGGAATTTCTTAATAAAGAAATTAGTGGCGAGGAGGTAGAACAGGAAGAAGTTCCAGCAATACAAACTACGACAGAAGATTTGGTAGAACCAGAGGCTTCAGTGGTTCCCGACGAACCCCAGCCTCTCCACCGATCTAGTAGGGTTCCTCATCCACCTGAGAGATACTACGGTTTTCTCATAAATGGTGGGAGCGAAGACTGCATCATGGAAGATGATGACCAGACTAGCTTCGAGCAGGCCATTACGAGTGGGGACGCTGTGAAGTAGCTGGATGCAATGCGATCTGAGATGGAATCCATGTACACCAACAAAGTATGGACTTTGGAAGTTGCTCTTGAAGGGGTAAAACCCATTGGGAGCAAATGGATCTTTAAGAAAAAACTTGGTGTAGATGGAAAAGTTGAGACTTTCAAAGCTAGACTTGTTGTAAAGGGTTTTCGTCAACGACCAGGTGTGGATTATGACGAAACCTTTTCTCCAGTGGCTATGCTTAAGTCCATCCGGATTTTACTTGCCATTGCTGCTTACCATGACTACGAAATCTGGCAAATAGATGTTAAGACCACCTTTCTAAATGGTGATTTAGAGGAGTGCGTGTACATGACTCAGCCAGAGGGCTTCGTAGATAGTGGGAGCAGCGGAAACGTATGCGAACTGCTTAAATCCAACTACGGGTTAAAGCAGGTATCGCAGAGTTGGAATATCTGTTTAGATGTTGTAGTCAAAGAGTTTGACTTCATCAAAAATGTAGATGAACCTTGTATATACAAGAAGGTGGCAGAGAGTAAGGTTGTCTTCCTCCTATTGTACGTGGATGACATACTCTTGATAGGAAATGATGTTCCTATGCTGCACTTAGTCAAGCTCTTCTTATCACATAGATTCTCAATGAAAGATCTAGGTGATGCCTCCTGCATTTTGGGAATTAAGATCTATAGAGATAGATCTAAGCGGATACTGAGATTGTCCCAATCCAGGTACATTGACACCATACTTGTTGGAGATAGTGCCCTCAGAGTCAATTATTGGATCACAGGCACGTGATTGCAATGATTGAGAGAGGACCTATCCCGGTAGGACAGTTTTACTCGAGATGATAATACGCTATCTGGTTTATCTTTATCATCGTGTACTGCTTTAGGTGGCCTGACATGTCACTATTGCACATTGATAAAGCCCCTGGGATTCATGCTTGACTGCCAGCAGTATGAGGGCGATCATATACATGGGAGCTGGTAGTCTATAAGCACATCCACAAAAGGTCCCTAGTCATGGGAGTTTAGAGACAGGGTATCGATACTCCAGAGTAGACTAGTGTATACAGTTGAGACCCCGACGAGGGGCGGTGGCCGGTCTCACAAGCCACTGGTGTCAGTTGGTTCACCTAAGATGTATACAGGTGCTCAATGGGTTATGAGTACACCGAACAGGACTCGCCGGGAACATGCTAGTTGGTCTTACACCTGACGTCAGATAGTAGTTCCCTGGTGACATGTGTACAGGTTAGTTCATCGACCTGAGGATCGTCATTTGTTTCGTGTGAGTTCCCACTGTACTTTGATTACTACCCTACCACGCTCAAAGGAGACGTGCAAACAGGTTTTAGTTGGGTACAGTCCCGAGCCACATGGAGGCAGTGAGCGGATCTTCAGGGGTTCGTCTCTCCCGGTATTGGAGGTGAGGTCGCGCTGTGTCTAGGAGAGCCATTACACGAAGTCCTTGGCCAAGACATGAGATTTACTGGTAGGTATTCCAGTAGTATCTCAGGGTATTCTGGGCTACACTCCGACACGACTTGTACCGCTTTTGGGGATCTGATTTTTACCAACCCCCTAGGCCCGCCATGCGATGCTCATAGAAGAACGGACCGGACTGTACGAATATTGTCACTGACAGGCTCAGTAGGGTGTCAGGATGAGTTAGCTCATCGACGTCCCTTTTGGTCAATAGCTGGTAGCCCGTCACGTATGGCTAATACCTCTGACGTGCTAGTGGTTAAATCCACAGCCATAGTATTGATGAGTCTTTAGAGTCTCCCACATTCAGTTGCTCAAGTTTCGGGCGAAACGCTGTAGAGGCCGTATGGAGATATGGCAGGGTTCGATCAGATACGTGTGGTATTGCACGTATCAGGATCGGACGATTAGTACTAGAGGCCGTATGAATATATGGCAGGGTTCGATCAGATACGTGCGGTATTGCATGGATCAGGATCGGACGGATAATACTAGACGGCTTTGGTTTAAGCCGGATCCTAGTATAGTACAGTGTAGATTTGTCTCATTACATTTGTATTCGGTCGGAATACAAATGCGGGTGTGTATACACAGTATCGGGGTTTTCCTGTAATTTATTACGGGATCAGTTTTATTGGAGTTGCCAGTTTGCTTTCCGTTTCGGCCATATTTCTTTGTATCTTTCATTGGCCTAAGATTGGTGGAGGAGGGCTTATTTGCAATTGTGCAAATAAGCATTTGTGGAGGGTGGTCTTTGCATATCCTTGCTTCATGATGGTTGCACCATCATTTGACTTCTTTTGACCATGATGGCTTGACTTTTAGAGTCATGATTGTTGATGATGATGAAGGGTGATGGTTGATTTGGAGTATGGACTTTTAGTTTATGATCATTGCTTTTTATCATGACCTTTTCTCTCTTGCATTATTAGTGTGGCTCCATGATACATACACCTCTCTCTCATTTCTCACTCTCCCCTCACCATACCATGGCCGGCCAAGTTAGGGGCTGTCCCAAAATTTTGGTAGTGGGATTTTTGTTCCTTTGGCTTTGTAAAATCCCACTAGTTCAATCTCCACAAGTTCACTTCATTTTCCTCTACCAAATGGCAACCTCCATGAACCCCATGAGACACAAAGTTCTCTACACGATTCTACAGAAAATCTTGGGCACGTCGACTCGCTATCTTCGTGCCCGAGTTGCCTCGGTCCTGAGGCGGGAGCCCGTAAAAGAAGCCGTCAACGTGGTGCCCTTCCGGCGACGAGGTGGAGACCGGAGATTCCACGGGGAGATCGGGACGACGACGAGAAGACCGAAGGACACGGATCGCTTGGTATATCTCTCTACCCCCTCTCTAGATAGCTAGGATTAGTTTAATGGCCCGATCCGGGTTTATATTGCGCGGTGGTGCCGGTTTGAAAAATCAAAGTTTAGCATCGCTTCCGCATTCCGGTGTCGGATTAACGGCCGGGGCGTCGCCGTGCACTTACAGTGGTATCAGAATCTCGCCATTAACCTAGTCTAGCTTTGTCTAACGTGTTTAAAGTTTCGATCGAGCAAAAATTCCAAAACCGCGTTTTTCTCATGCATCAGTTCTCTGTTAAAATTTTTTGGGCTCCAAAAATTTTTCAGTATGTTGCAGAATGATGTACAAGAAATTCTAAGCATTCTGGAGAAATTCGATGCATTGATTCCTTAAGTGGAGCGCGGAACCGCGGCCAAAACCCACTTGGGGCCACGGTTCCGCGGAAGTAAGGAGTGATCAGTGCATCAAATCTCTTCAGTAGGCTTCTGGGTAGAAAATAGGGGTTTTGGAATATTATTTTTGGGCCCAGAATTTCTTTAAGTGCAACAGTAATGCTTGGAGCCCATTTGGTAAAATTTGATCAATCGGATATTTTAAACACATTAGTTCACAGTATTTACATTATATCTGCGACCGTGAATGTCACTTGATCGTTAAATCCTGTCTAACTGCTATAGCCCGGTTAGACGGATTTGCGAACGTGACATTCACGTTGATGTTCTGTGTTGTGCGGTGATGTTGCGGATTGGTCGTGGGGGATAGCCTAGATGCAATGGTAGTACATATTTGGTTGTATTATTACATTTGATATTATGGGGCGAGCGTCCGACATGTGGACTGCCGTCACTGCCTGTTTGTATATTATTCTTTTGGGGAACGACCGGTTGCGGTCGATGTACCCGTTGTATGTATATTCTACTTTCTGTACTAGGATTAACCCAAGGTGGGGTGCAGGGATAGCCGGGTTCTAGAGGGCAACAAGCCAGCATCTCAGGCATTAAGACGGAGGGGGCTTCGCTCTAGAATTGGCGGGCTATTCGCCGCACTCGTAGGGGGTACAGGTTGACCCAGGAGGGGTGCCCAAATTACCGGATTCCGTGAAGTGCCGGGTGGTCCATTCACGTTGCTGAAGGGGGCTGCCTCGCTTCAGGTTTTGGCAGGTAACTTGCCGCGCCCGTAGGGGTCTAGGATTTCATTGCCCAGGCTATCCACACGACCAGGGGAACGTCGGGTTTCAGTAGTGGCTCTGTGAAACCCGGGGATCCCAGATATCTGTATTGTTCTGTGATGTTGTACATTTCTGTGATGTTGCATTTTATCATGCCTTGAGCGAAATATTATATATTGATATATATACTAGTAGTTGTTGTATATGTTTTGCATCCGCGCTAGTCCAGTCCCCGCTCTGTCGTTAGTTAGCTAACCTAACGGGTAATGACGGGACCCAGTGGCGAATGCGGATGGCATATACGTACGTCATTATATTTCGTTCTTTGTGGTGTGATCAATTGATGGGACGGCGTTGATTCGGATCAACGCAAGTTAAAAACAAACCTAATCTGATGTTGTTGGAACACTTTTCAAAAAGCTGTTATTGCAAGGACGTTCACTTTTGTTTTGCATCATGGTATTTAGTTGGAATATCCTGCTCCTCAGTCGACGAGGCAAGGGTCGAGATCCCTTCACCGGGAGTGACCCCTTGGACAAAAGTTTGCGTCAGGGCAATCACTTCACTATAGCCGATTACTTTTGCTTTGCACCGTGGTATTCAGTTGGAATATCCTGCACCTCATTCTACGGGGAAAGAGCCGAGATCCCTTCACCAGGAGTGACCTCTTTAGCAAAGGTTTTCGTCACTATATTTTCAAAAAGCTATCCGTTCCTTCAACGATATCAAGTTCATTACGTTAAAGGTTTTCACCAAAAACCATTCGTAGACCTCCGTCATTTCATATGGGTAGTCAATAGTATTCAAGCTGTGTTTGTTGGCCAAAGTCAAGGCACAGTGTTTGGTAGCTGTTGGGTATTCATATGCAGCATAGATAGATGCGTTGGTTTGGAGCAGTCGTATAGCCTTGTTGGCCAAAGTCAAGGGCTTGTGCAGGTGGGCTCAAATTAACCTGGAGAATGACGGGCAGAACTTGACACGTGACTTATGATTTGTTGGCCAAAGTCAAGGTCATAAGAGCATGGGGCAAAAATCACTTCGGGAGTTTCTAAAGAAACTGAAACTTACCAGATATGCGCATACCTTCTGGAGTGTGATGACGTGAGCGGATTCCATCACGTTATCATGCGATGATAGTTGGATCCTGATTCCCACTGATGAGTTAGTTTTCTCTTCGGGTGACTCCGACTAATTCTTCTTTCAGGTTTGGAGGAGAATTTGAGGTTACAGTGGGAGGTTTCCAGATTAGATAAATTGGTAACCATTCTGTTCAAGGTTAGAGTGCACGCTGAGTGTTTCTTTTCTCTCTCTCTTTGGAAGCGACCATTGACCCGACCCTAGACTATGACTCAGTGACCAAGTTGACCGAACCTTCTTAACACTGGCTTTTGGATTGTCAGAGTCGCTAACCTCATTGCCACTCCTACTTTTACTCTTTTCTCCAGGACACCCTGTATTAATACGAACGTCCACTTCCATTGGAAAAAACCATCGTATGGTTAGATACGAACTCGAAGGAATTTATTCGAGGATGGTTTCCAGTTCTGGAGAAAACAAATAGGACTATTCAGTTGTCTTTTCCTTTTACCTTCTCTCAGGTTGCGAGTACTCCTTGGTTTAGGAGATAGTACACCTATTACGCAAATTGGATTGTCTTCTTCCAAACCTTAGGCTGGTGCCGAACGGTGGGGAATGAAGAAAACCAATTAGCATAACAATGGTGTGTAGAAGGTATTAAGTTAAGGCAAAGCAAGGGATTAGTAAGAGGGCAAAGTAAATTGCGACTGATATTCTCGACCAAACCAGGTATTTCATTACCATTCCCACTTCACCTTTGTATTTCTACAGGACACTCCGTATCACTACGAAGATCCACAGTTTATTGGATACTCCATCGTATGGTAATATACGAACTCGAAGGGAACTTGTTCCAGTTCGGGGATGGATTCTGGTTCAGGAGAAATAGGAATAAGATTTATTCGGTTGTCTTTTATCTTCACCTTCTCTCGCATTGCGAGTGCTACTAGGATTAGGACAGTACACCCATTATGCTTATTGGATAGTCTTCTTCCAAACCATAGGCTGGTGCCGAACGGTAGGGAAGGAAGAAAACCATTTGGCCTAAAGGGGTGTACAAAAGGTAATGACTAAAGACATATAAAGGGATTTGGAAAGATGGCAAAGAATTACACGGTTACAGTTGTGAATCTGGATAATGGAAGAGGCATTACTAGGAATACCAGGATACCCCATCGAAACATTTCAATGTTTCAGTTTCACTGTGTAATGTTAAAAGAAAACTGATTTCCCGATTAGATACTTACTCCAGGGTATGTATTTACCAGGTATGATTCTCACATCTGTATGGTTTTACAGATGATGAGTGGGAGTAAGTTATTGGGAATTGGGTGATCATCCTCATTATATCGGGATTCGTTGTAATCGGTGATATTTGAGGAAATCGCCTGGGTTGTTTGCCGGACGGCAAATTTTTGGTTTTGAATATCCGCTGTTATGCACCAATTTCAAATTGATATATCTGTACGTCTATTTTCATAGAGTGAGATATACCTTTCTGAAATTATGTCAGTGACATTTACCTATATCAGTGGATGGTTAGGTAAGGAGCATTAAACAGCGATGTAATTCTTCTTAACCATAAGTACAGTTTTCAACCTACGACACACAGTGAATGAGTTATCAGACTCAAGGGACTTATACAGAGTATTGTATGTTGTCCAGGGTCTATCAGGACAGAGGGGTTGGTCCTCGTACTATATTCGGTTTACTTATGACTTCTCTAGTTTTTAGACAGGTGTTTCGTGGAAACACAGGGTCCGAATTTTGAGAAGTTATAGGTATTTGAATAAAGTAGAGAACCGGGTATTGCAAGTATCGGGATTCTTCAAAGTGATCGAAGATGTAGATACTTGTGTATGGTATTCAGTTGATAGTAATGGTTAAGAGAACTTGCTTCTCTTTCAGGTTACTCATAATTGGAAGCATTCCTAAGTTGAGTAACGCTGATCGGCCTCTTTCCATTTAGTTGACATGCACTGGAGACAGCTGCATGATTTGAATCTGGTTCAATTAAATCAGTGCCTCTGGTTTTATATTGGATATAGAACAGTTCATATCTTAACGATGTTAAGGTACGGGGAGTTGTCCGGCCTATGCTTAAAACCAGACTCTGGATAACTCAAGGCACGTTTCTGTAATGGCTGTTTGTGGGTTGACCCAGGCTATGACGAGGGTTGACTTTCTACCATCTGGGAGATCAATAGTAATATTGTTCTAGACTCGCCACAGTTTTAATAAAAATGGATTTTTTCAAAAAACAGTAGTGGGAGTATGGCAGAACTGGAAGTGATTCCAGAACCACAAACGATTACTGAAGATTTGATAGGAACCTAAAGATTCAATCTGGTTTGACATTCCATTGGCCACTCCGTAGATTTGGTGGGTAACTTCAGGCACCCGAGAGGTACTCCGGTAGCCTCAAGGACGGTGACAGGGAAGTTCTTGTTTACCCAGACTTGCCATTGCTGTTGTTCCAGACTGTGAGACCCGGCAGGAGGATGAGTATAGTGTCGTTCTAAACTGGCTTTAGAAGTGTACGTTTATATGAATCTACCAGAGGGTTGTCGTAGTCAGTGGGAGCAGCGGAAGCATTGGTGGACAGGTGGCTTATGTCTATTTATAGACTAAAGCGGATATAGCGGAGATAGATCATCAATTTCTGATGTGACAGTCATAGGTTTGACTTCATCAGAATAGGAGATGGATCTGTTGAGAAGGTAGTAGGGTGTGATGTCATGGTATTTGGATGACATACACAGAGTAGGAAGTGATATTCCTATACTACTATCGGTTATACTTTGGTCGTCACACAGTGGTTTCTCCACATGGGACTTGGACATTATATCAGACATACTGGTTACTAGATCTATGGTTTTAGATCTAGATTTGGGTGGTTTCCTATTTAAGGGTGCTTAGACACCATTCTAAGAGTATTTCGAATGGACGACTCCTGGCACGGTGGTGTACCTACAGGTGATGGAGTCACCCTCTCTAAAGGTGTCTTACAGACTAAAGGAAGAAGGATGTGCATGATTGGCAGATCACTTGCTTAGGCAATTGAGTCAATCATGAGTTGTCAAGTACCACACCAGATGTTGTTCTTGCACTATATGTAATAAGTTTACTTTGATCCTATCCTAGAGAAACAGTCGGAAGCAGTTTTAGAACATAAGTGGATGTTCTAGGGATATGATAACGACAACCTCATTTGGGAGACAGTTATCATTCCAGGCTTCCAAGGTGACCTGGATGACAAGGAGGTTGTCAGAGTTATAGTTTTCCCTTCTGATGAGGGGCAGTATTTTGGACAGGTGGTCCAAGGCAATACTGAGGGAGGCATGGTGCAGGATACTGATTAAGTTCAGTTGACGATACAGTCTATGAAGTTTGGATTTGGAGTTCATTTATGAGCTAGGTCCCATCAGACATCTAGACACATTCTAAGACAGGTATTGCTCATTTCGGGAGATGGCTTTCTCTACGAACTTGAGATATAGAGAGACATAGAAAGAAACTTCAAGACGGATCCACTCACTAAGGCTATTCCTCGAACGCAATAGTTTCGCAAACGAGCGTTGTGAGACTGACTAGTAGAGGAGTTGGGTGTTCGGTATCACACGGGCTGTGAGTATGCGACATCGCAATAATTATCCTTGAGTGCAAGTGGGAGATTGTTGGAGATAGTGCCCTCAGAGTCAATTATTGGATCACAGGCACGTGATTGCAATGATTGAGGGAGGACCTATCCCGGTAGGACAGTCTTACTCGAGATGATAGTATGCTATCTGGTTTATCTTTATCATCGTGTACTGCTTTAGGTTACCTGACATGTCACTATTGCACGTTGATAAAGCCCCTAGGATTCATGATTGACTGCCAGCAGTATGAGGGCGATCATCTACGTAGGAGCTGGTAGTCTATAAGCACATCCTTAAAAGGTCCCTAGTCGTGGGAGTTTCGAGACAGGGCATCGATACTCCAGAGTAGACTAGTGTATACAGTCAAGACCCCGACGAGGGGCGGTGGCCGGTCTCACAAGCCACTGGTGTCAGTTGGTTCACCTAAGATGTATACAGGTGCTCATTGGGTTATGAGTACACCGGACAGGACTCGCCGGGAACATGCTAGTTGGTCTTATACCTGACGTCAGATAGCAGTTCCCTGGTGCCATGTGTACAGGTTAGTTCATCGACCTGAGGATCGTCATTTGTCTCGTGTGAGTTCCCACTGTACTTTGATTACTACCCCACCACGCTCAAAGGAGACGTGAGAACAGGTTTTAGTTGGGTACAGTCCCGAGCCATATGGAGGCAGTGAGCGGATCTTCAGGGGTTCGTCTCTCCCGGTATTGGGGGTGAGGTCGCGCTGTGTCTAGGAGAGCCATTACACGAAGTCCTTGGCCAAGGCAAGAGATTTACTGGTAGGTATTCCAGTAGTATCTCCGGGTGTTCTGGGCTACACTCCGACACGACTTGTACCGCTTTTGGGGGTCTGACTTTTACCAACCTCTAGGCCCGCCATGCGATGCTCATAGACAAACGGACCGGACTGTACGGATATTGTCACTGACAGGCTCAGTAGGGTGTCAGGATGAGTTGGCTCATCGACGTCCCTTTTGGTCAATAGCTGGTAGCCCGTCACGTATGGCTAATACCTCTGACGTGCTAGCGGTTAAATCCACAGCCATAGTATTGACGAGTCTTTAGAGTCCCCCACATTCAGTTACTCAAGTTTCGGGCGAAACGCTGTAGAGGCCGTATGGAGATATGGTAGGGTTCGATCAGATACGTGCGGTATTGAATGGATCAGGATCGGACGATTAGTACTAGAGGCCGTATGGTTATATGGCAGGGTTCGATCAGATACGTGCGGTATTGCACGGATCAGGATCGGACGGATAATACTTGACGGCTTTGGTTTAAGCCGGATCCTAGTATAGTATAGTGTAGATTTGTCTCATTGCATTTATATTCGGTCGGAATACAAATGCGGGTGTGTATACACAGTATCGGGGTTTTCCTGTAATTTATTATGGGATCAGTTTTATTGGAGTTTCCAGTTTGCTTTCCGTTTCGGCCATATTTCTTTGTATCTTTCATTGGCCGAAGATTGGTGGAGGAGGGCTTATTTACAATTGTGCAAATAAGCATTTGTGGAGGGTGGTCTTTGCATATCCTTGCTTCATAATGGTTGCACCATCATTTGACTTCTTTTGACCATGATGGCTTGACTTTTAGAGTTATAATTGTTGATGATGATGAAGGGTGATGGTTGATTTGGAGTATGGACTTTTAGTTTATGATCATTGCTTTTTATCATGACCTTTTCTCTCTTGCATTATTAGTGTGGCTCCATGATACATACACCTCTCTCTCATTTCTCACTCTCCCCTCACCATACCATGGCCGGCCAAGTTAGGGGCTGTCCCAAAATTTTGGTAGTGGGATTTTTGTTCCTTTGGCTTTGTAAAATCCCACTAGTTCAATCTCCACAAGTTCACTTCATTTTCCTCTACCAAATGGCAACCTCCATGAACCCCATGAGACACAAAGCTCTCTACACGATTCTACAGCAAATCTTGGGCACATCGACTCGCCAGTTTCGTGCCCGAGTTGCCTCGGTCCAGAGGCGGGAGCCCGTAAAAGAAGCCGGCGACGAGGTGGAGACCGGAGATTCCGCGGGGAGATCGAGACGACGACGAGAAGACCGAAGGACACAGATCGCTCAGTATATCTCTCTACCCCCTCTCTAGATAGCTAGGACTAGTTTAATGGCCCGATCCTGGTTTATATTGCGCGGTGGTGCCGGTTTGAAAAATCAAAGTTTAGCATCGCTTCCGCATTCCGGCGTCGGATTGACGGCCGGGGCGCCGCCGTGCACTTACAGTACTACCGAGGTTTAGTATATAAGAATCCAAGCGTGGGAATTTACCCACGATCTCTGGACTCACTCTCTCCAAATAGATGTCTTCTAAGACTGATTTGGAAAGAGCTCGCATGCAAGGGATACCCTATACTTCGGCAGTAGGCTCTATCTGTACGCGATGCTATTTACCAGACCCGATGTAGCATACTGACTAAGTGTAGTGAGTAGGTATCAAGCAGATCCAGGAGAGAGTCACTGGACAGCTGTGAAGAACATTCTCAAGTACTTGAGAAGGACTAAGGAGATGTTCTTGGTGTATAGTAACGGAGAACTCCAAGTGAAGTTATTTACCGATTCGAGCTTCCAAAGTGATAAGGACGACTCTAAGTCGCAATCGGTATTTTTCTTTACCCTAAATGGAGGGGCGGTTTGTTGGAAGAGTTCAAAACAGGAAACCATAGCAGTCTCGACGATGGAGGCTGAATACATCGCTGCAAACGATGCTGCCAAAAAGGCTGTCTTGATGAAGAAGTTCATAACTGAACTTGGTGTGGTTCTGTCCATATAGCATCCAATACCTTTGTATTGTGATAACAATGGAGCTGTGGCTTTGGCCAAGGAACTCAGGTCCCATCAGAGATCCAGGCATATTCTGAGGCGGTATCACCTGATCCGGGAGATAGTTGATCGCCGCGAGATCGAGGTCAGAAGAGTTGACACGAAGGACAACACTGCGGATCCACTCACAAAGGCCATACCCCAGGCACAATTTGAGAGACTCTTCGGGATGTTGGGTATGAGATACTACAACAGCTGGCCTTAGTGCAAGTGGGAGATTGTTAGTTATGTATATGCCCTAGAGGCCATTATTGTACATATGATGTATATTATAGTGGATGCATGGATATATAGAGAGAGGACATTCTTGCTCGATATGATAGTATGCTATCTGGTTTCATTTTTTCTTAACATGTTGACTTGTATTGGTTTACTGCCTTGCTCTCACATGTTGATAAAGCCTTTAGGATATGTACTTGACTACTAGGACTATGATGCAGATCATACTAGTGGGGTTAGGGTAGTCCAAGAGTACATCCTATAACTGTTCCTAGTCGAGGGTGTATCAAGACAGGGCATCGATACTCCAGAGTATACTAGCGTATACGCACCTTGACCCATATGATGGGCGATGGATGATCCCATATCCATTGGTGTTTGACATCAAAGATGGTGTACGGGTGCTCAGTGGTGACTGGGTACACTGAACGGACTCGCCGAGAACTCCTAGATGGTATTATACCTATCGTCAGATAGCAGTTCTCTGGTGATACTGGTACATGTTAGTCTGTAGACCTGAGATGGTCATAGAGTCTTGTGTGATTCCCACTGTGCTTTGATTTCCACCTTACCACGTTCATGAGAACGTGCAAAACAGTGGCTTTTGAGTACAGTCCCAAATCACATGGAGGCAAAGAGCGATAGGAGGGGTTTCGTCTCTCCCGGTATTGGGGGTTGATGTTGCGCAGTGTTCGATTGGCTATAACTGGAAGTCCCTGGCCAGGGCTGATATGGAGATCTACTGGTAAGTGTTATCAGTACTTTCTCGACCCGTTATGAGCCTCACATCGACACGACTTATCGGTTACTGGGGTCTGACGTTTACCACCTCTAGACTAGATATACAACATATGAGACGAAGAGACCGGATTGTACGGTATGTTACTGATTGGATTCACAGAAGTTTGTACAGGCTTGATTGTTGATCTTCTGAGCGTTCAATACCTGGGTGGTCGTTACGTTTAGTTGACCGCTTGCGGCTTGTGGGTGTTTGATATGATCATCACCTACTGCTGGCGTATTGATGAGATTTTAGAGTCCTACACAGAGGTTTCCTGGCTCAGGCGAAACGGAGTAGGAGCACATATGTGATATGTGCGGGACCAAGACTAATACGTGTATGTGATATCGTATTCTATTCTCGCGATATATGATATCGGCCGGTTATATGTGATATAGCCGTGTTATCAGATCAAGTGTTGATTCGATAAAATGATACAAGTTATATTAGTCGGTTATGTATAATATAGCCGGATTATTAAATCAAGTGTTGATTTAATAATTTAATGTATAATTATATATGTGATATATTAAATTACATTAACTAATATATTGCACACTTAAGTATTTCATTTTCTCACTTTTGGATACATTTAACATATAGGTGATATATGTTTAATGTATTCTTTTCTTCTGTTACATTAAATATTATATATGTGATGTATAATATTGTAACATGCTAGGTTATAAATGCAACTAGGGTTTATGAGATTAATACCATGGCTAGGTTTATGGTTAGGTTTTTTAATTATCTTAGTTAATTCTAATTGAGTGGATTAATCTTGAGATATTTTCTTGTGTTGACTTAGTACACCCTTCTTGATATTTCTAAGATATTTATTAACTTAACCTTTAACCCTAGCCCATAGTTTATTCTCTACATGAGTTAGCCATGACACATTTAACCCATGGGTGCATTTCTAACCTCATAACAATAATCCATTCATCACTTGTTCTTCTTCTTCAAAAAAAAAAAGCTTGCTTGATTTTTCCAAGTGATGAATGATTGTGAGAAATAGAAAACTAAAGAAAGAAAAATTCCTATTTCATCATCCTCTTCTATACTAGCCATATAGATTAGTGTGTTAGCTTTACTAATCCATAATTAGTGAACAGATAGCTTGGGTTTGTGATTCCTCAAGGTAAATCATCTTGGATTGTGAAGACTTCAAGCTAGCATGGATCATTCACCTCATGGAGCCTCTCTAGAGTCCGGGAGCTTGATGATCGCAGCGAAAGGACCTCAACTCGGAGCTTATCAAGTGAAGGAACAGACTACAAAGGTTGTAATCCCTATCACTTAGAAGTAAAGATGTTTGCTTTAAATTTTTTAACCCTAATTCTCTAATAAAGATCCTTGCTTAGGTTGTTTGCCACTTGAAAATTTTAAATACAGCATATTTGATACCTTGTAGAACCTTGTTCTAGTGCCTAAGAACCTTACATTTGTGACTAAGGTACCTGGGACCAGAAGAAGCAAAGAGAGTCGTCCAAGAAACTCATGATGGATTCTGCGGTTCTCATCAGGCCGGGCCAAAGATGAAGCTGAAGATCAAAAGAATGAGTTACTATTGGCCCACGATGATTCAGGACTGCCTCGAATATACGAAGCAGTATCACTCATGCCAAATTCACGGGGACTTCATCCACCAGAATCCAAATCCGCTACACCCAACATTGACTAGCTGGCCGTTTGAAATGTGGGGAACTGATATAATCGGCCCCATCGAGCCAGCATCATCCAAAGGATATCGGTTCATACTGGCAACGACTGATTACTTCTCTAAGTGGGCAGAAGTCATACCGCTAAGAGAAGTGAAGACGGAGAACATCCTCCACTTCTTCAAGACGCATGTCATCTATCGGTTCGGCACTCCGCGACGGATTATCTCCGATAACGGGTCGGCCTACAGAAGTCACAAAATCAGCCGCTTCGCACAGTAGCATAATATAGACTGGAGATACTCTTCGGTCTACAATCCCCGAGCTAACGGTCTAGCTAAGACTTTCAAAAAAACCTTGACGAAGATCATAAAGAAGACGGTGTCAAAAAATAAAAAGGACTGGCACGAGAGACTGCATGAAGCTCTCTGGGCGTATCGAACTACGTTCAAAACGGCCACAAATACAACACCATTTGTGTTGGTATTCGGTACGGAAGCAGTACTCCCCTTGGAGATAGAGCTACCCTCTCTACGAGTGGTGGTTCATTACGAATTAACAGATGAAGAGAATGCTCATCTTCGGCTTGAGGAGCTCGACGCCCTCGATGAAACTCATCTCATGGCGCAGCAAAACCTGGAAGCTTATGTTCGGCACGCTTTATTACATTTTAATACCACTCATGTCCTATCATTTTTGTCAATAAACAGTGCTATAAATCTCTTTCTGCTCATTAGTACAAAACACAGGTACACAGGCAAAAACACTGGAGATGATACACAACATGAACGGAAACGACGGTTTTTAACCAGAACTGCAGACGGGCAGGATACAGATCAAGATTAAAAGAGTTTGCAACAAAGAAAGAGTGTGACCAAGTATGAAACATTTGTTAACATGGACTTACCAATGAATTGCTCTCTTTTCATTGCTCCAGAATTCACCCATGAGATCATTTGACTAAATTGCAATTACAGGGAGATAGTCAACTAATCAGAAGACTATTGTATCAAGGTGGGACCCACCCTCCAAGTACTGGCCGCCAATTTATTCAAAACAGCCGCAATTTGCGGCCCAGATGATGTAAAATTGGTTTGTTTTCTTTGTGTGGGTCCCCCATTGTGTATTTAGTCCACCTGTGGTTGTATCTTTTTATTTTGGGTTGCCTACAAATAGCAGATCTAAGATGTAGTTCAGACATATGATTTTTGAGAAGAAATTCTGATATTCTTGCATACTTGTACACTTTTGTTAACATGCTTGTAGCTCTTGGATTTGGGTTGAGTTCTTTGCCCTTCTCTGGTCTTGCAACCTCTCTTTTTGAGCTCGCAAGATTAGATTTTGGTAGTTGAACTCATTACATGTATTTTGATCCATTGCAATAAATCTCTATTATCAAGTTTGATCCTTGTATCTCTTTTTCTTATTTTTGTCACTTCTTCTCATTATTCGGTTGTGTATTGCTATGATAATGTGTGAGTTGTTATTCTTGGGCTATGGTGAGGTAGCATGTGGAATGACTTTACTTCCAACCCCTCCCTTTTTGATTCTTGCACTTTTTCACTTCTTTTCTTAACATCGCAAGTTTATTATGTTTTGCTTGATAGGATATATCGTTTTGAATGGTTGCAAATCAACCTTTAACATATATCATATCCTTTCTTTACATTTTATCGTTGCTTTGTTACGATTTGAAGTAGGCGTGAATACGGAATTAAGTTACGTGTCGCAACTAGCTAGATAGGATATATAGCATTCTTGCATATATTCTATACTTCCTACTTCACTTAACTAATTCCATATCCACTCCATTATCAATCTCATTCTCGTTAGTTTCTGTTTTTCTAACCTTGATATCGTATTTCATCCCGATACATTTTTCGGATAAATACGGTATGCTTTCGGTATTCTAATGGAAACTAAAAAGAAATAAATTTTGAATCAAAAATGGAGAGTTGGGGGTAAATGTCATATTTCACTCTTACTGAACCTTAGCTTAAGTTTTTATATCCCAAACCTTGTTTCTTTTAGGTATTACACTAAAACGTGACAAAACACCATCTTCCAACTTATTGATCCATAACTCAATTTGATGCCGTGATATCCACTCCTTGTGGTTCGACCCGTGCTTGCCGGCTCGCTACAACGCGCTGTGCACTTGCGGTATTTTTAAAACTCGATACTCACGTCGTGCACTATTTTTCCGACAAAAACGGACATATCCGATATTGACCTCATTTTCCAAAAACCACGTCACCGTAGGTTTCGAACAAGTTTTTAGCACCGTTGCCGGGGAGTGGCAACACCAAGAAGATTATTTTGAGTTATCTTTGTATATATTTTGTATAAAATAAACAAAACACCAAAAACACCTCAAATATCCGACTCGTTGCTCTCTGTGTTTTCTGTTCTGCTGTTGATATAATTGTGCTAAAATTATTTTGCAGATAGAAAGGGTATACTAACAAAAATAAAAGAATACACAGAGAAAACGGAGCAATAAAACCAAAGTCCGGCCACAATTTTATCCATATTGGCCGCAAATTACGGCCTAACCCTGGTGTTTTGCTCCAAATTTTCTGTCACTTCTCTAATTTTCTGTTGTTAGTCTATTTCTGTATGCGAAATTATTTAATTATATATCTATAGAAATTTGGCCATAAATATCGTATTATGCACTAAATATCTTTTTTTTTTATCAAATTCCAGATTTCAACTGAAATACGAAGTACGATCGTGCGGAGCTGAGAACAAAATTCTGGAGAAAGGAGTTACGAAGTTAACAGTGTCAAAGATACGGGTAGATCGATCCGTACAAGCAAACACTCAAGTGATCACGGATCAAGTCAACGGGAGTTTCTAAACTCAAAAATTCAAGGTACGTATTTTTCCTAACCCTTTCTCCTCAAACCCGATGCTCCAATACTTCAAATTTTGTGCAGGATTTCTTTCGCAAACTTCGCTGCACAAGTGCCAAAAAGAAACTAACCGTATTTTTTGCAGCGCGCCGCTTATAACATAAAAAACGATTGATTGCTGATTTGAACAGCTTTTATTGTTTGCGCATTGCATGAGTTTAATACGGACTTAAGGGCAAAGAACCCCAACAAGATACGGTAAGGGATTTCATCACCCATCTCCGTGGCCCACAAACCACAAAGAACGAGCATTTTCACACCCTCATTAACTTTAAAAGAAATTAGACTTTCAGCCTCTAAGGACTTCATGCTCACTAGGGTAAGTTAAGTGTACTTCGAACACCGCCGATCGGTACATTGTTCCTGAAGTGTCTAGGAAAGTGTGAAAGGCGCAACCGCCGAAAGAGAGAAGGTTACTCTAATTAAGGAACCTCGCGAAAGCGAGGGAAAACCTCCCTTCCTCTCTGCACTTATCTGGCTTCTCGATCAGTCTATCTTGGGCCCGTTTCGCAGTACATTTTTACTTCAAAAGGCAAGTTTTTTTTTAGCAGGTCTAGTTGACTTAGGTGACCCTAGACTGTTTAGGTGTGTGCAGTGTGTCTTGTTTGTGATCTTGTTATACCTTGTGTGTGATATTTGTGGTTGTGAATATTTTGGTTGAAAAACATTTTTTCTTCTTTTCTCTCAGTCTTTCCAACCACTCCCGGATAGTGCATGTCAGCTTGGACTAGAGATTCACAATCTCGATTAGTTCGGTTTGTGCCTATATCTTCCGATTATTCTTCACCTTCTGATTCCTCGGAACCTTCCGAGACCTTCTTACCTTCTGCCTCATCGGAGCCGTCCGATTCTACACCTTCACTTTCTTCTCCTACACCACCAACAATGACAGAGCAAATAATCGTTGAGCAACAGGAGGCGGCATTATAGGACAGATGTTACCCACACCATTCATCCCTTCCTTCATGCATAGTATTTCCCACCATTGCGGCAAACAACTATGAGATCAAACCGCAATTCATACCACTACTCCCCAAATTCCACGGACTCGAGTCCGAAAATGCTTACCTGTTAATCAGTGAATTTGAAGGAGTATGTGCGATGATGAAGATTCACGGAGTTGGAGAGGATGTCGTTAAGCTCAAATTCATTCCCTTTGCGCTTAAGGATAATGCGAAAAGCTGGTTAAACAGTTTACCAGCTAGATCAATCACGACATGGAATGACTTTGTGAAAATTTTTCTTAAAATTTTTTACCCTATTCATAAAACCGTACGAATGCGCAATGAACTCCACAATTTTAAATAAAAAGAGGGTGAAATTTTTTGGAAATTCTTAGAAAGATTTAAAGACATCTTAATCAAATGTCCCCATCACGGGTTAGAACAGTGGAGGTTATGTCAGATTGTTTATGAGGGGTTAGATTCCAGTTCACGCATGATGTTAGAATCCATGTGTCAGTGCAAATTCCTGAGCCATGGTGCTAAGGACACATGGAACTTTTTGGAAGAACTGGTTGACAAAACCATCCAGTGGGAGAGTGTGAGTGAGAAACCATCTGTGACTAGGAGCGGTGCACACATAGTTGACACCTCTATAGCTACCGAAGCCAAAATCGCCGCTTTTGTACAGCGAATGGAATCTTTAGAGGGCAAAAATTCACCGCTACCAGTCAATCAAATTTCTCCGACTTTGTGCGCTAACTGTCAGCATCCCAGCCACATAACGGAAGAATGTCCGTTTCTCCTTGGGTCCCAGGGATCTGAAAACGTTAACGCGTTGTATCAGAACCAGCGCCCCAGGAACGACCCCTTTGCACCAACGTACAACCCTGGTCGGAAGAATCATCCCAATTTTGCTTGGAATCAGGCCCTTTTTCAAAACAAAAATTCAAACCCGCCCTTCCAACAATTTCAAATTCAAATTTTCAAAACCAAAAATTGGGATATTCAACTAACCAGCTCCAACAGCCGAATCAGCACAACCGAACCTTTACACCCCCTGGGTTCGCCCAAGACGACAAGAGGGTGACATCCATCGAAAAAGGGTTGGAAGCTTTGATTAAAACTTCTGCGCAAACTTCATCTAGTCTGGCTACTTTTATGCAAACATCCGGTCAGTTGCATAGCGCTAACACTCAAGCGATAGCCAGATTAGAAATCCAAATCAGTCAACTGGCTGCAGCAGTTAATGAACGTGAGAAGGGAACATTTTCCTCTCAACCCGTGATAAACCCAAGAGAATAGAGAAACAACAACGCTCATGTTGTTCAGACGAACAATATTGAGAATGCGAACGCCGTCACCGTCCTAAGATCAGGACGAACGTTTGACAACAAGGTTGTCAACCCCAGCGTCTCATCCAAGCGTGCGGTTGTCAGTTTGCCAGCATGTAGTTCATCTCCTGCTCCTTATTGTGATCCGTCATCATCTTCATCGTCTTCTTCTTCTTATTCTCCTCCTGCTTCTTCTTCGTCATCTGCTGCACATCCTTCAAAGCAACATGAGAATTCGCCACACGACCACACTGATAATCCAGCAAGAACATTCCCGTCATCTGCACCTATTCCATCTGCAGCTTTTCCAAACTCAGTGTTTGGACCTAAGGCTCCCTATCCTAATAGGTTAAAATCAAAGAAGCCTTCTGCAAACATGGAAAAGGTGTTGGAGGTTTTTAAACGTTGTGAGGTCAACATTCCTTTGTTGGACGTCGTCCAACAAGTTTCGGCATACGCAAAATTTCTGAAGGACTTGTGCACCCAAAAACGACGCACAAACGTCCCCAAAACCGTCTTCTTGGCCGCCACTCTGAGCGATGTTTTGTCCAAGTCCATTCCTGTGAAATATAAGGACCCAGGCTGTCCTACTATTTCTTGCACCATTGGGGACAAACAAATTAACCGAGCCTTGTTAGGCTTAGGGGCAAGTGTGAACCTCCTTCCCTACTCAGTTTACAAACAACTGGGATTGGGAGAACTCAAGCCGACCAGAGTGACTCTGCAACTGGCAGATCGTTCAACAAAAGTACCGAGGGGAGAAATTGATGATGTTCTAATCAAGGTCGGGGAATTCATATTCCCCGTAGACTTCATTGTGTTGGAGACTGAGCCCGTCACCAATCCCAGCGGTCAAATTCCAGTCATACTGGGACGACCTTTCCTAGCCACATCCAACGCGTTGATAAACTGTCGTAATGGGTCCATGAAACTTTCTTTTGGGAACATGACACTGGACCTCAACATCTTCACGCTAAGAAACCAGGCGAGTGAGAAACACGATGACACTTTTGAAGTCAACGCTGTATACGATATGTCTGAGGAGGGGACATTTGACTTCAAAAATGAGTGTCTAGACGAGACTTTTGAAGAACTGTTTTCTGAGGAGCTTCTTTTCCTTGAGAAGCTAAATCCTGAACATGCATCCTACGCACATTAGGGGCCCTAATTTGAACCTCTTCGCAATGAACCAGCCCCTGAAGTGCGACCATCTGTAGAGGAGCCACCGAAACTTGACCTCAAAGTTCTTCCTGACCACCTCAAGTATGCATACTTGGGAAATAATGAAACGCTTCCAGTAATAATTGCAACTGACCTTGCGCCTGAGCAAGAGTCAGCCCTCATAGATGTTCTGAGAAAAAACATGGAAGTGATTGGGTGGTCAATGGTTGATATGAAAGGAATCAACCCTGCTATCTGCCAGCACAGAATCCATATGACTGATGATTCCAAACCCTTCAAGGATCCTCAACGCCGGCTTATCCCGGTAATGAAAGAAGCGGTAAGGAATGAAATGCTGAAGTGCCTGGACAATAGGATCATTTATCCCATATCTGATAGAAAATGGGTAAGCCCCATTCACGTGGTACCAAATAAACCGGGACTCACCGTTGTCACGAATGCAGCAAATGAGCTAATCCCAACCCGTACACAAACGGGATGGAGAGTCTGTATTGATTACAGAAAGCTCAACGCAGCAACTCGTAAGGACCATTTCCCGCTGCCCTTCATTGATCAAATGCTTGAACGCCTAGCCGGACACGCTTACTATTGCTTCTTAGATGTGTATTCCGGCTATAATCAGATCCCGATTGATCCAGAGGATCATGACAAAACAACCTCCACTTGTCCTTTTGGTACCTTCGCCTACCGCCGCATGCCCTTTGGGCTGTGCAATGCACCCGCAACATTTCAGCGGTGCATGATAAGCATCTTCTCTGATATGGTAGAGCGGTTTTTAGAGGTTTTCATGGATGATTTCTCCGTCTTTGGAGATTCATTTTCTGAGTGTTTGAGGCATCTAGAGTTAGTAATGCTACGATGTAGAGAAAAGCACCTCACACTCAACTGGGAGAAGTGTCATTTTATGGTCAAACACGGCATCGTGTTAGGCCATATCATTTCTGAAAAAGGAATTGAAGTCGATAGGGCAAAAATCGACGTTATCTCAAGCTTCCCACCTCCACGGACCGTCCATGACATTAGGGCATTCTTAGGCCACGCCGGGTTTTACAGGCGTTTCATCAAGGATTTTAGCAAACTGGCTAGACCCTTGACTTCTTTGCTGGCCAAAGAAACACCCTTTGATTTCAACTCTGAGTGCCTTCACGCGTTCAAGCTTCTAAATTCGGAACTCACTTCTGCTCCGATTTTAAGCGCACCAGACTGGAACGAACCTTTTGAACTAATATGCGACGCTTCTGACTTTGCAATAGGAGCTGTCTTAGGACAGCGATTTGAAAAGAAGCCACATGTTATCCATTATGCGAGCAGGACGTTGAATGATGCACAGATAAATTACACCACGACTGAAAAAGAACTCTTCGCTGTTGTGTTCGCGCTTGAGAAATTCCGTCCCTACTTGATCGGAACCCACGTCACTATTTATACTGATCATTCTGCGCTTAAGCACCTCTTCGCAAAAAAGGATGCCAAGGCCAGATTAATACGTTGGAACCTCCTTCTTCAGGAATTTGACTTAACCATCAAAGATAAAAAGGGGACCGACAATGTTGTAGCCGATCATCTGTCTTGCATACCAAATGCACCAAATGAAGAAATTCCAATCAATGAGCATTTTCCTGATATCGTGAACTTTCTAGTCACCGGAGAAACACTATCTTTTTGGTCAAATCAGGAAAAGTATAAATTTCTTTCCCAGGTGATTGATCTCAAAACTATCTATTACCGCAATCAAGAACGGCGTCGCTTGGTAGCTAGCCGGTGAGTACGGGTCGATCCACAGGGTTGTTGTGAATTTCCTAATCGCTCTAACGAGTTAATTCCGATGGGTGTTTGGATTTCTTATTAAATCTAAAAACTGAATCTATCATTTATCTAGGGCAAAGAATTAAATTTAAATAGGGCAAGAAATTAAAGATCTAACTATCTAACTAGGGCAAGGAATTAAAGATCTAACTATCTAACTAGGGCAAGGAATTAAATTTGATCTAGGGCAGAGAATAAAAAATTACCTATGGCAAGAATTGAAATTACCTACTTACTTTACAGATGGCTCTCTCCAAACATCAACACAAGACTTGTCAGATCTGAATTTCTGAAATGAAAAGAGGCATCGATGCTCTCCAAAAGAATGCTGAAATTTATTAATGAAGGGAGGCATAGAAAAATACAATGATTTGGGTTCTATTTATAGGAGATAGAAACCCTAGGTTTACAATTGATTCGCATGTCTACATTTACCAAAATATCTATAGGAAGATCTAGTCAAAGTAGACTCCAAGCTTTGGTAAAATTTTATGTCTCTGTCTCTTTAAAAGGAAGTATTGAGCCTTGAATCTTTGGGCTTCCTTATTATTTGGTTCTTTTATTAAAATAGCTTCTATGTTTCTTCCAGATCTCCAGTGAATAATTGCGGTCGACTTTTAAACGTTCGCTTTGTAATCTTGGACCTTGCATTGCCTTGTACTTTGTGAATTTTATCTTTGATATAGGCTTGATCAAGAGTCTTCTGTTTGTTGGTCAAAGCCCACTTTTGCATCGTCTTTTCATCGTTTTCACTGTTTTAGATCCAAGAACCTGTAACCTGTAATATCTAGCAGACATGAGTCAAAAGCACCTGTTTATTTATAAAAAGAATAAGAATGGGGAATATAATAATACAATATTATGGTGTGAACAAATACCCCCAAACTTATCTTTTGCTCGTCCTCGAGTAAACTTATTTTTATTCTCTACAAAAAAACCTAACCGCACATTCGCAGGGAAACGCGATTGCACTGAGTACGTGCAACAAGCCGTTAAACCTCTAGGTGTCCCTAGTAGGAGGAGTGTTGTCTCATGAGGGTTTTCAGTGGATACTACCCACAAAATCCTATCAATTCGTCCCATTAACTTTTATTCTCCAATTAGGTTTTCTAACAAGGAATTCTATTATCTTTGACCCGTAAATTATCCACCCATATTCTTCACACTTCCTCATTATTTAACTTAAGATTATGTATGTTTTATAGACTTACTTAGCTTTCGGCATCTCTTAAGTTTTCCCTCTAGGGTTTCATCTCCACTTAGGAATTTCTATCAACTCTACTAAAGATACAAGTTCTATTCTTCACTCCTTTCTCTCATCTAAACTCCAATCACATATCCCCACGTGTGTGTATAAATCACCCCTACACTTGGAAATTCAAATCAAGCAATCATACCCTTGTCCGTTGTCCAAAGTACTTATTAGTAGGTGAATTTTTAATTGAATTTTGCTTACACATCCTTCATGCGACCGTTAATACTTC
The DNA here is from genome assembly GCA_030015575.1 of Agapanthus africanus. Lineage (NCBI taxonomy): Eukaryota > Viridiplantae > Streptophyta > Magnoliopsida > Asparagales > Amaryllidaceae > Agapanthus > Agapanthus africanus. Next base: position 260,212,477 of record CM057351.1, on the reverse strand, counting down.
TTGAGGTACCAACAACCGATTACAAGATATGTTTGCACTTTAAAGCGTAATTCCTAGTCTTGCAACACCCAAGGCTTTTTAGCAGTGACTCCCAAACCAGTTGGTCTAAGGCACTAGGTGATGAAGCACCCTCGCTAAATATTTTTCTATTTTTGCAGCCTTAAGTAATCACAAAAACCAGTGTTCATTTTTTTTTCTTTATTCACTTTTTTTCTCTTCGTACTAAGGACTTCAGACAAGAGCATTTCAAGGTCTACTCTACTATTCCAAGTTTCAAGGTGCGTGATTGTGCAAATTGTAGGGTATATATTTTCAGAATCTAGACTTAAGCTAGGAACTATTTTTCAAACTTATACTCTAATAAGAACATCAATACCTTTCCTTTGTTTCGACTTAGCCCAAGAAGTGAACTCAAAATTTGCCTATTTCTAAATAAACTACAAAGACATATACTTTCTACCGCTAAACTTTAAGGAAGGTTATCTTTAGGGTTTTTAATTTACTATGTCAAAGATCTAGTTGTTCCTAGCCAGTTAACCTATTTGTCAAACTCAAGTCAAAGTACGGCCAAAATTGAATACATTTATTTTTTTAATTTTTTTAATTTTCAATTTTTATGTGTTTTCAAATAAATATGCAAATGCAAAAATATGTACAAATGAATGCGAAGGAAGAAGACGTACCGAACATACCCCCAAACTTAAACTTGACAGTGTCCTCACTGTTATGCTGCACCAAGAGGGTCAAAATGTCGGCACTCCCCTGTTTATTTATTTATAAATTTTAATTTTTTTTAATTTTTTATAGAAAAAGAAAACAGAAAATATATGTACATATACAATAAGGTTCCCCCCAAACTTAAGCTTGGCCTTACACAAGCCAAAGGTTAGCACCAACCATTCAAAAATCTTATCGTGGTAATGGCCGAGTTGGTGAAATAATGGGATGTAGAGGAAAGAAATGAGAAACACACGAGACCGTGTGGAGGTAGAAACGGGATACGGTCTCGGTGGGGGAGAAGAATGGCGGAAAAGAGAAAGAAGTAGAGTACGATCTTGAGGGTGTAAATCGAGTGAATAAATTAGCGCAATTTGTGATGACCGATGTATTAGAAGAGATTGTGCTAATCTATCAACTCGTCGTGAAATGAGGTCAAATTCCTCAAGATTCGCAAGAAAAGATGGGTACGTCGAACTTGGTATTTGAGATGAAAGCGTAACAGTCTCTTGTAAGGTCGGAACGATAGGAAGGACGAAAAGAAGGGAATTAGGGATAGTCTCATTCTCACCGTAGTAAACTGTCTCGAACTTGAAAGATTCCATTAATGGTTCAAAACGACTGTATGCAACCGAGTCTGATGGTTCAACTAACTCATCTGAAAATGTAAAGGACTCAAACTCGGGCGGTGAGTCTTCAACATCGTCCGAAAAAGTGAATCACTCATACGTGTTATCGGCTGCGAGAACTGTGTCAGATTCAAAGGAAAATTTTTCAAGCTCACGGTCTTCAAGAGTGATCTTGTGCGTGGTCAGAACGATGGAAAGGAGGGAGGGTGATATAACAGTTAAATGTTCAGGAGGATGAATTAGAAAATCCGACACATCAAACAAAAATGGTTCAACCTCAATAATATCCTCAATACTCTCCTCAATACTATCCTCATAATTCTCCTCAATATTTATCTCATCCATGCCATTATCATCAAAATCAAGACGCATATGAGGTTCGGGAGAAACATTTAATGACTCGGGATGATGAATTGGACCTAAAATTTCAATCAAATCGACAGGTTCATCATCCGAAATATTCTCGGCGTCTATATTCTCAATCAAGTGAAAATCAATTTTTTTGACACCTCATCAAAAGCATGGATATTTATCAATTCAGGTTCTAGATTGGAGGTGTAAAGGTCAAACGGATTAGGTGCGGTTTCATCCTCACAATTTGGCAAATCAAGCACTACAAAGTCGCACAACTCATCATTTTGGACACATGTTTGAAAATTGGAGTTGTTGGATTCAATTGGGTATGGGTAGGTTTGATTTGGAAATCCTCTCACATTCTCACTCTGTCCAACCGTCTCCTCATACATTGAAAAATTTGAAGCTAGTTGGAAACTAGCTACCGGTTCACTCGGTTGCATAAAGGCGGTAATGGATGCTTCCATATTCCTAACCATTTTGTTTGTTGCTGCAATATAAGCCTCCAACGACTCTTCCAAACTATACTTGGGTGGTGAGGGGGTTTTGGTAAAAGATTCGAAATTGTTTGGATATGTGAAACTCCAAAAAGGCTGTGTAGAAGCAGGGTCTAGTGAAGGTGGGAAAGTCGGGTCGGACTGGTAAGAAGTGGATTGTTGGACAGGATTAGGATCAACATGTGGATAAAAAGGTGGATGGACTTGTTGATTCCTAGAACTAGATGAGGGGAGAGGGGTGAAAGATCGGCTACGAGATTGAGCAATGTGCTCAGCAATGGACATCGGTTTAGGAGTTACAGCAGGACTTGAAAAGGTGGTGTCAACGTATGAATGTGGTGAAAGTTGACATGGTTGACACAAAGTGGGTTACAAAGTCAAATTGTTTCTCCTAGACGCTTCTATTTGATCTTTCAAAGATATTTTTGGCATGGAGGGATCTTCTTTAAATCGACCGAAACAATTGACATATGACGCAAAGTTAGGTTCGGGATACCAAAGTTCGGCAAGAGATTTATGATGTGGGGTACCCATGATAGAAGAAAGGGAAGATGAAGAAGGTAGGTGGTGGGGTGCAAGGATTTTACGCGACAAGTTGCAAGTTTTATTTATAAAAAATTTTCCTCTTATTTTTTTTATTTGTTTTGCAAAAATGATTTTTGATAAAGGGCTAAGACACACTTTCGATCAACCAAAAATGCACAATCAGGCCTAATTCTAGGGTCACCTAGGTCGGCTAGACAGCTCCTAACTGTCCTAAAGTGCTAGAAATAGGACCTCAAACCGCCTCTTCACCGCCAATTGCGGCCAGGTATGTGCCAGGTAAGTGGGAGGCTCCCCGCTACAAGTAGCGGTCCTAATTAAGTAACCACTTGCCTTGACACACTTGCCTAGACACCGCAAAGTCAGGTTAGGATTAACGGCTGATGCCTATAACTAGTCCTCTGTCCTATTGAGCTCGAAGTCCTTAGGGCTGAGTCTAGTATTTTTTAATTAATAGATGGTCATTGCATATGCCTTATGTGATTTCTGGGGTCCTGGGAAGGGTGATGAAATCCCCACCCAATTTGAATTGGTCAAAAGCCCCTTAAAGTCAGTTTTAAAGATATGCAAAACAGTAAATCACTTGCAATCAAATCTTTTTTTATTTTATGCGCGGCGCAAAGAATCCTGCACAAGATTTGTTATTTGGAAGGGAAGATTTTTTAAAGCGCAAAGAATTCTGCAGGAGATTTGACAAAAGATATATTTTAGGTTGCAGAAGGGGGAAAAAGGAAACAAACAGTGAAATTTTCGCGCGATGACGTCAGCATGACGCGGCGTTTCAGTGGCGGGAGCGTGCTTGCGCGGCGGAATGGCGGCAGTACGGAGGCTTTAGGTCTCCAAAAAAAATTGTGCTGTTCTGATTTTCCAACCTCTTTCTGTTCTGATGTATCTTTTTCTGTTTCGAACTCTGGATTTTTCCAGATCCGTCACGATTGTAGATCCTGCAAAAAAATTCAAACAAAAAAAATACCCTTCACAAAATACAAAGATGATAAATTTTTATATATATATATTTTTTTGATTTTTCAGTTTTTATGATTTTTTTAATTAAGATTAACCCGAAATTGCAAAAAGGAAATAACACGCCATCCCCGGCAACGGCGCCATTTGATTGATCTCAAAAACTATCTATTACCGCAATCAAGAACGGCGTCGCTTGGTAGCTAGCCGGTGAGTACGGGTCGATCCACAGGGATGTTGTGAATTTCCTAATCGCTCTAACGAGTTAATTCCGATGGGTGTTCGGATTTCTTATTAAATCTAAAAACTGAATCTATCATTTATCTAGGGTAAAGAATTAAATTTAAATAGGGCAAGGAATTTAAGATCTAACTATCTAACTAGGGCAAGGAATTAAAGACCTAACTATCTAACTAGGGCAAGGAATTAAATTTGATCTAGGGCAGAGAATGAAAAATTACCTAGGGCAAGAATTGAAATTACCTACTTACTTTACAGATGACTCTCTCCAAACATCAACACAAACTTGTCAGATCTAAATTTCTGAAATGAAAAGAGGCATCGATGCTCTCCAAAAGAATGCTGAAATTTATTAATGAAGGGAGGCATAGAAAAATACAATGATTTGGGTTCTATTTATAGGAGATAGAAACCCTAGGTTTACAATTGATTCGCACGTCTACATTTACCAAAATATCCTTAGGAAGACCTAGTCAAAGTAGACTCCAAGCTTTGGTAAAATTTTATGTCTCTGTCTCTTTAAAAGGAAGTATTGGGCCTTGAATCTTTGGGCTTCCTTATTATTTGGTTCTTTTTATTAAAATAGCTTCTATGTTTCTTCCAAATCTCCAGTGAATAATTGCGGTGGACTTTTAACCGTTCGCTTTGTAATCTTGGACCTTGCATTGCCTTGTACTTTGTGAATTTTATCTTTGATGTAGGCTTGATCAAGAGTCTTCTGTTTGTTGGTCAAAGTCCACTTTTGCATCGTCTTTTCATCGTTTTCACTGTTTTAGATCCAAGAACCTGTAACCTATAATATGTAGCAAATATGCGTCAAAAGCACCTGTTTATTTATAAAAAGAATAAGAATGTGGAATATAATAATACAATATTATGGTGTGAACACCAGGTCAAATTCTTTTACTGGGATGAACCATACCCGTTTAAATAATGTCCTGATCAGATCATTAGACGGTGCATCTCTAACTCTGAGAGAAGAAGTGTTTTGTCCTTCTGCCATGATCAAGCCTGCGGGGGCCATTTCGGACCCAGAAAAACAGCTGAAAAGGTTTTGCAAAGCGGCTTCTACTGGCCGACACTTTTCAAGGATGCTTTCAAATACTGCAAAACCTGCAACTGATGCCAAAACATGGGCAAGATTGGAAAACGGAATCAAATGCCCCTACAGTCCATTCTGATTGTGGAAATTTTTGATGTTTGGGGCATTGATTTGATGGGGCCATTCCCAAACTCTTTTGGGAATTTGTACATTTTGCTGACTGTGGACTATGTGTCCAAATGGGTGGAGGCCATCCCTTGTCGAACCAATGACAACAAGGTTGTTGTAAAATTCTTGAAAGAAAACATTTTTTCTCGGTTCGGTACGCCTCGCACCATCATTAGTGATAATGGAAAGTATTTCTGCAACAGATCTTTTGAATCATTGATGAAAAAGTATTCCATCAGCCACAAATTGTCAACACCCTACCATCCTCAAACTTGCGGTCAGGTTGAAGTCTCCAACAGACAAATTAAACAAATTTTGGAAAAGACTGTCAACAATAACTGCAAGGATTGGTCATTGAAGTTAAGTGACACGCTCTGGGCATTCCGCACAGCCTTCAAAACGAACCTAGGTATGTCCCCATACCGACTCATCTTTGGAAAGGCATGTCCCTTGCCTGTTGAATTAGAGCACCGCGCTTTTTGGGCAATCAAGCAGCTCAATATCGACTTGGAAAAAGCCGACGAAGCGCGAAAACTTCAATTAAACGAACTTGACGAAATACGCAATGATGCGTACGAGAATGCCAAACTGTACAAGGAAAAGACGAAAGACTTTCATGACAAGGCGATTCTCAGAAAAACGTTCACCGTGGGGCAAAAGGTTCTGCTCTATGACTCCCAACTTCATTTGTTTCCCGGGAAGTTGAAATCACGATGGACAGGCCCATTTTTTGTGCGCACCGTTTTTCCGCACGGTACTGTAGAAATCGAAAATCAGCAAACTGGCAATACGTTCAAAGTTAATGGCCAACGGCTAAAACCATTTTTAGAATTGCCTGCGGAAACGCGGGAGCTCATGTTTTTGTATGAGCCAAGTTACATCGATTAAAACACCCCCCATGTTTTCTTGTATATACTCTTTTTGGAGCCTTTTTGTAATTTTAGTTTTCTTTTGCAAATTCTTTTTATAAAGGGGTGTCTTTGTAAATAATCCTTTATAAGCTGTCCTATTCCTAACCCGAGACTTCATTTCTCATTTTGCAAAAACTCTGAAGCTCTCTCCCCAAACGAAACCCAACCTAGAAACATCAGCCCCAGATCTTCATCTCCGGCTGCCGAAAAATTCAAGAAAGCCGCAATTTGCGGCCTGATCTACTCCTACAGCCCAGATCTCCTTTCCCCTCTATAAGATTTCATCTCTTCTTGTTCAATTTCCACTTAGAATTTCAGATCTAAAATGGTAGCTTTCGATTGTGAGAAAAATTTCTTCGAGATTTTCTCCGACGCAACCTATGGACAGTATTTCTACAATGAAATCTGTCAAAGAGGGTGGGAGTATTTAATCTACAGAGGAAATAATTTATTTGCTGTGAGGGAATTGGTAGAGGATTTTTATGAAGATTTAAGAAATGGAAAATCGGAAGCGAACTTCATAGAATTTTTTTCCAAGGACGACGCAGAATCTTTCAGGCCGATACCATTTCTAGAGTCACAGGTATCCCTATAAGACCCGAAAATCAAGAACCGCAAGAATTGGCGGTTTACAGATCATTGATGGGGGACTTTATGGAATTGAAAGATAAGGGGCCGAATCCATCCCAGATGTACCGAAACGTGCTTGCGGTTTGCCGATGGGTAAACCGCAACATCAGGGGAAAGAGCCGTGTTTCTTCCTTCCCAGCTGGGGTGGGACATATTGTGCATTGTTTGATGGAAAAGGACCAATGTTTCTATGTTGTAACACAATTGTTCAACACAATCATGGAGGGGGTGGCCCAGAACAAACTCCTGCTGCCAGTGCTAGTAACCCAACTTGCGAAGTACTACATGCATGAGATTGAGTTTGAGGGATTTGCGACTGTTTATGCACATTGGCCAGTCGAAATAGAGAGAATTTCACAAGGATACACCGGCAGCCACTATGAGCAGAAAATCTGGTCAAGGGAGGACCCAAGCGAACATCCGGGTCTCGAAAGCTCGACAGAGGCACTTTTGAATGAGCCAGAACCAGATAACGATAAGGACCTGCGGCGCCTTACATTTAGGAGTATTCGCCACATACTCAAGAAACAACAAAAGATGCAGGAGCAGCTAGACAGGATTGAAGCGGCTCAACAGGAATCGCATGACGACGCCAGCGGGAGCAAGAAGGGCAAGGGAAAGCAAGACGACATTGAGGACAATGCCAGTTTTCAAGTTGGGGGTGGTAGCATATAGTTTGCATTTGCATATTTCCTGCATTTCTGCATTTACATATTGTATATTTCTTTTCTTTTGCATGTAGTTGCATTTCATATCTGCTTTTGTACTGCAATGTAAAAAAATTGAAAAAATTGAAAAATTTATAAAAATTGAAAAAATCCCTAAAAATTATAAAAACTTTGTCAGGTTGGCTAGCAGGGGAACATTGATTCGAAATCTGACGGTTAAATTGAAAAGGTAGAAATAACTAAATTCAAGAATTGAGATTGACAACCTGAAAAATAACCCGCCTGTGCGTTTAACCTTAGCTGATACTCGTCTTTTATATCACTTACACGTGTCGTATGTTTTTGTGAATTTAATGAATGCCTGACATGTCTGTAAAAACTTTTAAAGTGTTAAAACATCCTTAGGATCAAAAAGGTTTGGCTGAGTTAAGTAATATCAAGGATAATTCATACAGTGACGTAGATATGAAGAATTTTATAGAGGTTTTTACAGAAGCTACAAGTCCGAAAAGTAACCCATCTGGAACTTTGTGGAGTAATTACACACCTTATCACATGTAACGTCTTCTGGTTTTAAAAGAAGAAAAAAACTGGCTATATCTCCGTTTTACTAAAGTGCTAAAAATTTAAAATGAGTCTGTTGTTTTGTGGTCTTGGTAACTTAGGTAATTAAGTCCTTGGGGTGTCTCCACACCTAATGCCCTAAAACCATCTGGTTTGGGAGTCACTGACCCAAAGCCCGCTAAGTTTCCAATCGCCTGATAAAACAAGCTAAGCAAGTGTCCTCTCCGAGTTAAAAGTCCTTATGGTTCTTTGTGGGAGTATAATCTTGGCGGTGACAAATTTTCTAGTAAAACAGTTTTTTCGCGGAGATATGAAGGTTTGTATTTATTAAGACGTTTTGCACAGTATTGAAGGGTGTGTATGAACAAAAACAGGTGAAAGATAGGAGTGAACATTACGACTATGGTACTCTGTTAAAATCGATATATATTCTGACTTGAAGCCTAACTGCAGAATAAAACTTGAGAAAATTATAACTCTTTTCGAACTTGTATGATCCTTTAGATGTTTACCTTGGTCTGTAACTTTTGGCATGATGACCCTAATCAAATTCTTAAAAACATGACGACACTACCGCACTATCACGAAAAGACGCATATTAGCTTGTTAAACAAATTGCGAGGAGTGAAAAATAGGGTTTAATGTTTCTAACTTGGGTGATAGAAGTTCTAGCTTTGATACTTAACCTTAAGATTTGGATCAACTGTTTTCTAGCAAAACTAACTTGACTGGATTTTGTGGGTGTAATTCGCTGAAAACCCTTAGGAGACAACACTCCTCCTACTAGGGACACCTAGAGGTTTAACGGCTTATTGCACATGCTCAGTGCAATCGCGTTCCCTAAAAACGTGCGGTTAGGATTCTCTTTTGTGAATAAATGGTTTTGCTCGGGACGAGCAAAAGATAAGTTTGGGGGTATTTGTTCGGCACGCTTTATTACATTTTAATACCACTCATTTCCTATCATTTTTGTCAATAAACAGTGCTATTAATCTCTTTCTGCTCATTAGTACAGAACACAGGTACACAGGCAAAAACACTGAAGATGGTACACAACATGAACGAAAACGACGGTTTTTAACCAGAACTGCAGACGGGCAGAATACAGATCAAGATTAAAAGAGTTTGCAACAAAGAAAGAGTGTGACCAAGTATGAAACATGTGTGAACATGGACTTACCCATGAATTGCTCTCTGTTCATTGCTCCAGAATTCACCCACGAGATCATTTGACTAAATTGCAATTACAGGGAAATAGTCAACTAATCAGAAGACTATTATATCAAGGTGGGACCCACCCTCCAAGTACTGGCCGCCAATTTATTCAAAACAGCCGCAATTTGCAGCCCAGATGATGTAAAATTGGTTTGTTTTCTTTGTGTGGGTCCCCCATTATGTATTTAGTCCACCTGTGGTTGTATCTTTTTATTTTGGGTTGCCTACAAATAGCAGATCTGAGATGTAGTTCAGACATGTGATTTTTGAGAAGAAATTATGATATTCTTGCATACTTGTACACTTTTGTTAACATTCTTGTAGCTCTTGGATTTGGGTTGAGTTCTTTGCCCTCCTCTGGTCTTGCAACCTCTCTTTTTGAGCTCGCAAGATTAGATTTTGGTAGTTGAACTCATTACATGTATTTTGATCCATTGCAATAAATCTCTATTATCAAGTTTGATCCTTGTATCTCTTTTTCTTATTTTTGCCACTTCTTCTCATTATTCAGTTGTGTATTGCTATGATAATGTGTGAGTAGTTATTCTTGGGCTATGGTGAGGTAGGATGTGGAATGACTTTACTTCCAACCCCTCCCTTTTTGATTCTTGCACTTTTTCACTTCTTTTCTTAACATTGCAAGTTTATTATGTTTTGCTTGATAGGATATATCGTTTTGAATGGTTGCAAATCAACCTTTAACATATATCATATCCTTTCTTTACATTTTCTTGTTGCTTTGTTACGATTTGAAGTAGGCATGAATACAGAATTAAGTTACGTGTCGCAACTAGCTAGATAGGATATATAGCATTCTTGCATATATTCTATACTTGCTACTTCACTTAACTAATTCCATATCCACTCCATTATCAATCTCATTCTTATTAGTTTTTGTTTTTCTAATCTTGATATCGTATTTCATCCCGATACATTTTTCGGATAAATACGGTATGCTTTCGGTATTCTAATGGAAACTAAAAAGAAATAAATCTTGAATCAAAAATGGAGAGTTGGGGGTAAATGTCATATTTCACTCTTACTGAACCTTAGCTTAAGTTTTTATATCCCAAACCTTGTTTCTTGTAGGTATTACACTAAAACGTGACAAAACACCATCTTCCAACTTATTGATCCATAACTCAATTTGATGTCGTGATATCCACTCCTTGTGGTTCGACCCGTGCTTGCCGGCTCGCTACAACGCGCCGTGCACTTGCGGTATTTTTAAAACTCGATATTCACGTCGTGCACTATTTTTCCGACAAAAACCGACATATCCGATATTGACCTCATTTTCCAAAAAGCACGTCACCGTGGGTTTCGAACAGCTTACAAAGAAAGGATGACGCGCTCATACGATTAACTAGGCCGAGAACATTCCGCCAAGGTGAACTCGTGCTAGTTGTCAAAAGACCTATGATCCCCAATCATGCCAAAGGTGGAAATTCGAGCCAAACTACGAGGGCATGTACATCATAGACAAAGTCTACCGAGGTAGAGCTTACTTGCTCATAGATATGCATGGCGAAAGACCCTTCTGGCCAATAAACGGCCGGTTCCTTAAGAAATACTACGCTTGACAAGTCACGGCTCAGGTTAATGATGGATGACGACGCTCGTGTCCGCTCGCTGTCTTCTTGAGTCCAAACTCTATAAATAGTATCCAGCAAAACCTCACCTCAAAAATGATGATCTATGGACCGAAACGTCCGTAAACTAACAACGGACCGAAATGTCCCTAAACTAACAGCTGACCGCAAAGTCCTTAAACTAACTGTAGACCGAGATGTCCTGAAACTAGCTACGGACCGAAACGTCCTTAAACTACTATGAACCTCAGCATCTTTAGGCTAATGCAGCAAAAAAAATGGTGCGTCCATAAGCGAAATGGGCATAGATGAAAACCCGAAATGGGTCCGTGAGTAAAAACAGCAGGGCTACCGACGAGTTTGTGAAAACCCGAAAAGGTGCAGACTTGTAAAAGAAATTCATGCACACTTGCAAGGTCCTCTCGTCCTTATAAGGAGAAAATACCCGCATAAGATCCTTACAACTCATAAGAGAGCAACACACTTAGGGATCCCCACGATTCCTAAGGAGAAATTACACTTACGAGATCCTGACGACTCGTAAAGAGAATCCCCTTATGAGACCCTCATGGCTCATAGGATTCAAAAGCCTTAAGCTACAGGGATCTGAACCTGTTCTTAAGCCATCACATTCCCCAGTTTGCCCTACAAACGGTTCAATATTGACCCTTGTATACAATCCATGGGCACAAATAAACGTCTCCCGCACCAAGTTCCATCAATGGCGCGAAATGTCCTCATATGGTGAACGACACTTGTAAGTCCTCTCGACTTATAAGGAGAAAACACTCTTGCAAGATCCTTACGACTTATAAGAGAACATGCACTTAAGAATACTCACGATTCCTAAGGAGAAAATGCACCTACGAGATCCTCACGTATCGTAGGGAGAAATATCTTTATGAGACCCTTACGGCTCATGAAGTCAAAAGCCTTAGTCGACAGGATCTTAACCCTGTTTGCTAAGACACCTTTGTTCAAATCGACAAAGGCAAGTGATGATTCGCTCCTGGCAATATTCCAGTTGCAGCGATGCTGATGCTAAGATTGGTATCAGATTTCAAGTCCATACTCGCGACAAAATCAGCAAGCCAAAAATACATAAAATAACATAAATGATTGGGAAACTCGCAATAAAAAAGCGAGTAAAAAGAAAAATAGTCGAAATGATTGGGCACCGCGAAAAATAGCCGAAATGATTGGGCAATCGAGACTTCCGCTATATAAAAAGCTGAAATTATAGAGCATCGTGGAAGGAAATAAAAAAAATGAAAGAATGAAACTTTTGCCCTACAGGCGAGTCCATACCGACCCCTGTATACAATCCATAGGAATAAACGAAAAGAGAACCACATTTCCTAACAGACTCTGTCAAAGGGAGACCCAGATCTCAACGGCAACATCTATAGCCTAGAGATCAACAACGGCATTCCTCCTTATTCCAGCAGGATATGGACATGACACCACCAATCGGAGCCACGGCAAAGTCACTAATTCTAAGACTCCACGGTTCATAGGCAACCTAGAGACAACCAATGACCTCCCCGCCGGAACAATGCTCCGTCTCGGAAACAAGTCAGCCAATGACCTCCCCGCCGGAACAACGCTCCGTCTCGGAAACAGGTTAGCCAATGACCTCCCCGCCGGAACAATGCTCCATATCGGAAACAGGTCAACCAATGACCTCCCTGTCGGAACAATGCTCCGTCTCGGAAACAAGTCAACCAATGACCTCCCTGCCAGAACAACACTCCGTCTCGGAAACAAGTCAGCCAATGACCTCCCTACCGGAACAACGCTCCATCTCGGAAACAAGTCAGCTAATGACCTCCCTGCTGGAACAACGCTCCGCCTCAAAAACAAGTCAGCCAATGACCTCCCCTCCAGAACAACGCTTCGTCTCGGAAACAAGTCAGCCAATGACCTCCCCGCCAGAACAATGCTTCGTCTCGAAAACAAGTCAGCCAATGACCTCCCCGCCGGAACAACGCTCCATCTCAGAAACAAGTCAGCCAATGACCTCCCTGCCGGAAAAATGCTCTGTCTCGGAAACAAGTCAGCCAATGACCTCCCCACCGGAACAACGCTCCATCTCGGAAATAAGTCAGCCAATGACCTCCCCACCGGAACAACGCTCCGTCTCGGAAACAAGTCAGCCAATGACCTCCCCGCCGGAACAACGCTCCGTCTCGGAAACAAGTTAGCCAATGACCTCCCCGCCGGAACAACACTCCGTCTCAGAAACAAGTCAGTCAATGACCTCCCCGCCGGAACAATGCTCCGTCTCGGAATAAAGTCAACCAATAATCCCTCAGTTCGTCTCGACCCATAGGTGAAAACCTAAGGCAATAGGGATAAGGACATATTTCCTAAGCACTGGGGCCCTGCAAGTCGCTCCAAGATGGGCAATTGCATACTATTCACAGGACACACTCTCCAAAGTCGAATCTCAACAAGGAGGGAAACAACCACTTACGAGTCCACTCGACTTGTGAAGGGAAAAAATTCTCTTGTGATATCCTTACAACTCTCGAGAGAAAATACACACTTAGGAATCTTCACGATTCCTAAGGAGAAAATACACCTACAGTATCCTCTCGACTCGTAGGGAGAAAAGCCTTTATGAGACCCTCACGGCTCATGAATTTGAAAAGTCTTAGGCGACAGATCTGAACCTGTTTCCTAAGCCATCGCTGCCCTACAAGAAGATCAAGATAAACTACATATGGTCCACATTCACCAGAGTTACATGCAAGCATGAGATATAAAAAAATATGTCTTTTATTCATGAATTCAAAATGAATACAAGATACATGTCATAAAAAGAATCAAAATGAATACAAAATACTCTCTCATTCAGGAGTGAATACAAGAAAAGGAGAATATACAAAAAATCTTTAAGCCGGCGGACGGTGCAATAAGTTCGTCAGTTCATCGTTCTTCCGCTGGGCCTCGGCTTCAAGTTTTGTTATTGCCACAAGACGGGCCTCCGCCTGAGACTGTTGGGTCGATACGAAGCGAGCCGACTCTCAAGCTCCTTTTCAACAACTTTATGAGCTTCAACCATCTCGCGGGTAAAGATAACGGCTGTATCAAGAGCCACCACCTTCGTGATAGCTTCTTGAAGCACCCGCCAAAGTTCGTACGCACGGGTGGTCTTAGCAGTGAGTTAAGCTTGAAGTTCCCCTAAATCATTAGAAGCTAGCTCCCTTTCTGAAAATTTCCGGTTGAGTCTCTTTTCGCAAGACTGAAGATTAGCGGCGCACTGCTCAATCCACAGCCGCAAGCTCACCTTAGAAGTTAAGAGCTCGGAAGGAAGGCGTATACACTCAAGATTATGTGAGCAAGCCTCCACTATGAGAAATACTCAACCCAAGCATGCACCAATGTCTCATCATGGTAAGTAGAAAGGAAGGGCAATGAAGTATTAGCTTCGGCAGAAAATTCTTCGGCGTAATAGAGCTTCCAGCACGAAGATCTTCAATGAGGGCAAACAAGGAGTGAATAGTTTGTATCGCCATCCTTTCAGACGCACGTTGAGCATATGGTCCCGGTGGCATAAAGATTCAGGATTCTAACAGAGCCGGAGCTGGCAAAGCTGTCAAAGTTCATGACTAGTTAGCGAGACTGGCAAACATGGAATAAACAGAACAATACCAAGGGCAAAGTTTTACTTACCCACAGCCATGCAAGGGGGGTTTGAAAGATCCCCAGGCCCATCAAGGATCTCCACTTCATCATCAGCTTCCAGAACTGCAGAGGACATGTTAGCATCATCGTAAAAAAAAGGTGATAATAAAGCAAAAAGGTCAAAGAACATAGACCTTGCCCGGAAGAAAGGACGATGCTTTGCGGGGATATTGCCTGTAGGGCGCCTATGTCAAGTAAGCGCTGGAAGGACTTCCTGGGAGATAGGTCCACAATAGAAGCCGCCAATTCCCGTAGTTCCGAAAGGAAGAAAAGGTTCAGATAATGGAAAGACTATTAAAAACAAAGTATAGAAGACTACCTTCGATGCTCTTCCCTCCGTGAACCGGAGGGATGGCAGCCTCGGCAGCCTCTTCCATGCCCTTAGGAACATCACCGGAGACATTTGCTGGTGTGACAGCTTCCAATTGAGGGACAACAGCTGCCACTTCAGGCTACAATGAAAGGACGGCGGTCTCAACTACCATTTCCACAATCTCCAAGCCGTCACCAGAAAGATCCATTAGATCTACGGCCGATAAGGGCACCTCTTCTGGAAGAACAGGAACCGAGGGAACAGAGGCTACCAGCGGAAGCTCTACGGCAGGAATAGCGGCTATAACGATCTCCTCTGCACCTACTAGTGCCTTATCGGAGACATTTATAGAATCCACAGTCAGGACGCGACTTGAGCTCAAATCCTCTGTCGTCGCTGAAGTCCCTGCAAAGTTTTCGCAAAGATAAGGAGATATAAAAAGAAATACAAATTATTTGCTAAAATAAAAAATACGGAAAGCACATATCCCGATGCGCCAGGATGCTTCTAGTATGGCTTTTTCAAGCCGTCGTTCCTTCCTGAGGAAATGTGCTCGCCGGGCTTCAAATGCAGATTCATGCCCACCGGTTTTCAGTGCCAGCTCATCTTCGGAAGCAGTTGAGATAGGCTGCTTGAGGGATATCTCGTCTTCCTGTCGCAGAGGACCCATATGTACTCTCCGTAGCGATGGGGGATCTTCGTAGAAGATAACCGAGGGGTAGGGCATCTTCGGGATGTGCACATTCTCAGTTCCATCCTGTGAACGCCTTAATGCTTCAGCCAACTGCGCGGCTTCCTCAGCAGACGAACCAAGGTAAATGAGACCATCATCCGGCTCTTGCATGGAGATGGGCTCGTCCTAAAGAATAGGCTCAGATTCTAGCAGAAGGTCAAGCAAACCGGCAGCTGTTTTCTTCCTCCTTTTCGTATTAGAGCTAATACCGGAAGATGATCGCTTTCTTCCCCTCGGCGCTTTGGTGCGACGTTGGACAACCTCGCTTCCAGTATCCCCTTTCGGAAATACCACCATGGATGACACTGCCGCTGATGGTACTGTCACCGACGCTTCATCGGAGGCCTTCGCTTGAGCTCTAGTGCACACTGGCATCCCAACAGCGCGAGGAGTCAGTTCTACTTCTGCGGTTTTAGGGATGAGAACCACCCCGCCATTCCTCAATGGAGGGTGAACCACTATCCGCGGCCGCAAAGGAATACCAGTAGCTTGGGCCAGAGCCGACGATCGACATTCGAAGAGTACCTGCCTCTCTTCGACGATGACGGGACCGACTCGATGGCGGTACCAACCCGTGAAGGACCCCACGCACCTTGGATTATAATCGACCTCGGGGATCACGAAACGGGAGCCGGTGTTCAGCCGCATAAAGCGGTTGATGATGTCACGCGCAACTTCCAGAGATGGAGTAGGTTCAACCAAGAACGCCTCAAAATGGACACCCTGGTTATAGCCCAACTGCTGGGTGAAGCGATGCGGATTGTACCGCATAAAAATGGTTGCGTTGTTCTGCCGGAACACCAGGTAACCCGGCCTAATCGAGTATAGGTGCATGATCTCCTTAGGTTTTAAATACGATGCTCCACCTTTCGAAAAGTCAAAAAGCTATTGAATAAGTCCCGTAGGAGCAGAGAGGACTCGGTCGTTGAAAATCATCCCACCTTCGTTACCATACGGATTAAGCAATACACGAAGGGCCCTTAGCTGAGTTGGGTCAGGGGCAGAAGCATCCACCAACCTCATGAGCTATGGGAAGGTGTAAACATCATAGAAATCTGGCCTCCGATGCGCTGCGAACGCCCCTAATACATGCATCTCGATCCACGAAGTGAAATAGTGGAGGGAGAAATTCACAACATCTACACCCGGGGTCGAAGTATTGGCCGCAGCGCTCAGCCCATGGTATAAGTGTGATATCCCCGCGATACCCACGGCCAATCGTGTCCCTTCAGCCACGCGATGAGCAGGATAGATGACCGAAGCTCTTATAAAGAGACGATGCGTTGGAATAGCGAACCAACTGAGCCAAAGGCTGATAAAGCCGACAAAGAAGGTCTTTTCGTCTATGCCGGGAACCGCTATCGAATCAAAGGACACGGCCGACAAGATCGGGATATAAAACTGCGGTAAATCTTCTTCTTTGGCCGGCAGTTGATTTAGCCCAAACCCAAAAAGGTCGTTAATGTTCGCAAACTTTGGGGCCGTCTTGGACAAAGCGTCTTCACGGATAAAGCAGGCAATGAAGCTCTCGAAAGTGACTCCATGCCCTTCCGACGCCGTGAACAGCTTCTCAAAAATACCCAAAACCTTGATTAAGCTAGGGTACTTATGGCGGACGGTGTTTTCAGTCGTCAAGACGACATTGTCTCGAACACATACTCATCGGGAGGCAGCAACTCTTCATAATGCTCTCCCCTAATTGGTAGTCCCGAAACCTCGCGAAACTCTTCCAATGAAATAGAGACCTCGCGATCCCCTAGAAAGAAGGTGTTGGTGGGAAGATTCCACTGGTTCACAAAAGCCTTAACCCACCAGACATGAGGGGACTGATAATGAAAAAGGGATGCATACACCGCCTAATAGAGCCCGACCTTCTGCAATCGCGTACGATGGGCGGACACGACATATCGAGCCCAGGAAAGATAGCCCGTTGGGTGGCGAGAGGTAAGCCCTATCTTATAAATTTGTCCCCAGGGTTGGGCTTTACCCTGACAAATGTGATGCCCTAGAATGTCTATAGCCGGCAAGGGCTGGTTCGGTATCCCAGTTGCAGAAGGCTCAAGCCGACCCGCAGGAGTCTAATTAGTCGCCTCCACTGCGTAAGCAGTCTGAGGGCGTTCCATTGGCAATATAGAGCGAAGAGGCTCTATTGGCACTTCGCAAGTAAAGCTGCGGCGGCCCTGGATGATATGTCCATACCAAGTTCCCTACAAGAGCAAACTGGTACAATCCCTGTCATGAGCCCTGATCATCGCCATTGCTTCTTCGTCCGACGGTGATTGTGGAAAAGGAGCGTCTGAGTGAGTAAAAAAAAAGTAGGGAAGAGAAGCCATTGTTCCTAAAATAATGGGAGGAAAAACTATTAATGCAACTTATGCGTATGTGTGTGTGTATAAATAGCAGAAGAAAACGACATGAAGTTTATTCCATGGGACTATTGATTGGAAAAATAATGAACCCCACAAAATCAGTATGACGGCTCGCCAATCACGACGCAGGGTAATCATTATGAGAATAAAAAAAAGATTCTCAATAAATGCATATTGGAGTTTAAACGACTTGAGACATCCTCATAAAAGAACACCTATTACAATCTCTGTCAAATGGGTAAAAGCAAAGGGGAAAATCCATTGAAAAGATTTTCAAGAGCACCGGGGAATCAAATTCCCGAAGGGCCATCCTGATCTTTCAGAGCTAAGCTCTTCGGTGAGGAATTAAATTCCTTTTGTGCAATGGAATTAAATTCCAGAAACCCCATGACATTAAGGTCTACTATTCAAAGATCACGTCTTTGGATTTCTGAGAGATGGGTTTCAGAGGAAAGCAAAGCTCTCATAATGGATTTAAAATCCAGAGGCTTTCTTTAAGAAAAGGGTTCTCTGATGTTCAAGATCTTTACCTGGAAACGGGTTTCTTTTTCCAACAGAGTTTAACTCTGGAATTGCAATGGCAGAGAACTAAGCTCTTAAGAGGAGAATTAAATTCTGAAAGAAAACAAACAAGGAAAAAGATGAAAGAAACAGTGTCTGCCTAAAGACCAAACCCTTGCATTTATAAGACATGACAAGGGCGGTTCACCTCCCCGTTCCCCTAGGCAATCCAACGGCTGTAAAGGTGACAGCGTTGCACTCACGTGCAAGCCATGTGAGAACAACGCTGTGGGGGAATTTGTTCCCTTATAAAAAATAATAAATAAGTAAAAAAGCATTGGGAAAATTCCCTAAATGGAGCATCACGTGCCCACACGTGATGTGCTTTGAAGCTAAGATTATAGGCATTGCGCCTAACAAATAAGGCTGAAACTAAGCCTCACGTGCAAGAACGTGAGCATCTGTATACAAGGTATATAAGCGCCTTCTTAAAAAAAATAATTGGCAAAAAAGAGACTCACGTGTCAGCACGTGATGCTCTTTGTTGGGCTTGATTTCGTGGAGTCACGTGCTGCACGTGAGAGTTTCTAAATATCTTCTGGCCCGATAGAATTAAATTCTATATAAAAGGGATCAGAACCCTATTTTGGAAATATTTTCCCCAATCTTTCTAAATAAGAAAGATTGTGCTCTGTAAATCATAGCACCGTTGGATCAAAGATCTAATGGTGATTAAAAATCACCAGGATACAGAATTAAATTCTAATTGAGGAAATACTCCTCAAATAATTCTAAACAACAAAGATTGTGCTCTGTAAATCAGAGCACTAATGGTGATTAAAAATCACCAAGATACAGAATAAGTTCTGTATGGGAAAATATTTTCCCAATCTTGTTAAAAACAAGAAAAATGTCTTCTGTAAAACAGAAGTCCTTGGATCAAAGATCCGACGGTGGATAAATTCCCCAAATCAATTAAAAGATCTCTCAATGAGAGATTTCTTCAACTAAATCAACAAATTAGCCTCCAGTATATAGAAGCCCGAAGACTTCAAGTACAGAAAGAGAGGAACCACTCCCATAAAACTTGAAGTTCAAAAATACAACAAACAGAGAGAAAACCCCCTAATAAGTTTAAAAGAAAAGAGAATTTAATTTTCTAGAGAGAAGAAGATCTTCTCAAAGAAAAAAAGAAACCCTAATTACGAAGGAACAAAACACAGAGAACATCTTACTTCTTCTTCGCCTCCACAAGAGTTTAACTCTTCCAAAAGAACTTAGTTCTTCCTCTGGTTGGGATCTGCAGAAGCAGATCTTCTACAAGTTGAGAATTGAATTCTCATTAGGAAGATTCTGTTATGTAGATTCAAACCTAGGGGAAAGAACTAAGTTCAAAGAATTTAATTCTTACAAGAACATATAGGAATCTAATTTCTCTAATAAAACTAGGGTTTAACCCTATATAAGAATTTAATTCTTATCAAACAATGGGCTTGAAAGTCTCAAAACTCAAGATCTCCATGCACGTAGAAAGATTAGCACCCTGCATGATGATGGCGCATCACGTGCTCCAACGTGAGCACCCTGGATGAACAAAAGAGAATGACTGAGAGCAGCTCACGTGTCTCCATGTGACTCCCGAACAAGCACTTATACAAAAAAAGGGTATAAACCCCAAAGACAGTTACCACTTTTTCGGCGCATCACGTGATCCCACGTAACCCCCTAAAAGTGTTTAACACTTATATAAAGAAAAGGGAATAAACCCAAGGAAACAATGTCTGACTCTGAGGTGCTTCACGTGCTCACACGTGATGACCACAAGGATAAAGTGTTTAACACTTATATAAAGAAATGTGAATGAACCCAAGGAAACAATGTCTGACTCTGAGACGCCTCACATGCTCACACGTAATGGCCATAAGGATAAAGTGTTTAACACTTATATGAAGATGGGGAATAAAACCAAGCGAACAGCACCACCTTTGAAAGCATCACATGCGACACGTGAGCACTCTCAAATTCCAGTGTTTAACACCGCCTCAAAGTATCACGTGGGGGCACACGATCTCTGAAAATATATTAATGAACTAACTTCAACCTCAAATTGGTTAAGTCCTTCCTGAGATTAAACCGAGCCTCCATGCTCAGGAGTGGTAATTCCTCAATCTGAAATTTGGTTTAAGGGTACATCTCTTCACACCTATGATACATGTCATTGCAATTCTTTAACTTCTTCAGAGAGGTGGAGGGTCCCGATAACTAATAACTCTTGGTTCACCCCTAAATTGATGACCAAAAACCCAATGGACCGCAATGTCCCTAAACTAAATTTCATGGACTAAGACGTCCTTAAACATAGACTATGATGTCCTTAAACCCAATGGACCGCAATGTCCCTAAACTAAATTCTATGGACTATAATGTCCTTAAACTTGGAATATGATGTCCTTAAACCCAATGGACCGTAACGTCCCTAAATTAAAACAATAGAGCCCAAACGCTCTTTTGTTGGATCTAAATGATCCCAAAATCCTGTTGAGTAGATCTTAGTCTAAAATTAGACTAATGTATCCTCAACAAACATTTAAGTTGATCTTAATCTCAAACGAGATTAACGAGCCTTAAAACAAACCAAACCCAAATCTAAGAAAATACGGATTTGGACTAATCCCCGCCCTACGGGCGACAACATAAATTAGTCTCCGTATACAATCTACGGGAAACCTAAAACAAAATAAAAACACACGACACGAAGTGAACATCTGGAGTAGAAGAAAGTGGTTATCGCTATGCAGTAACGTAATTAACTGCAGGGGCTTATGCCTGCAGGGAAGAGCGTCCCCACAATCAAAAACCCCTCACAACGAGGGGGAATCATACGAAGTACGCTATAACGGCTGCATCCGTCTAAACCTCCGATACACGGTGCCATAATTCAACTTGGCATTTTCGGAGAGGTAAACGGACAAATCCAAATAGCATCTGCCCCCAAAATTCAGGCCCGACGTCCCAACGTCCTGGTCGCGTCTTTCGGCGGCGAACAGCACAGCTGTTGCAAGACGGGTCCTCTTCTTCTGATTCTTTAGTGTCACTGCCTAAGCAAGGATGAATTTTGTTTCCGAATGGGCCTTCGATGTCAGACTTGTCCGTATCACTACCGAAATGAGGGCGAGTTTAATGGAAGGACAGACTTCTAGCGTCAGACTCATCAGTGTCACTACCGAAACGCGAACGCACTTAGGAGTTTTTTCTTTTGAAAGTGACAGCCGGCTCAGATTTTTTTTTGAGTTTCGGGGTCGTTCTGTCTTTGGTCGGCTGTGGCTCAGCACTTTGGGGGTTCATAAAGTACCGAAAATCTTCGTATCAGACTACATGTACATCAAATGACCAGATGTCTCCGTCAATTCGTCTTTCTTCGCCATTTTCGGTATATTTCATACACTAATGGAGAGTTGACAGAACGATGCCATAATCATGGAGCCACGGCCGTCCCAGGAGAATCTTATATGATGTGTCGGCGTCGATAACATATATTTTAGCTTCGGTTTGCAGATCCCGAAATTTAACTAACAAAGCTATGGACCCCAGAACTTGCTGGCAGTTTTAATTGAAGCCTTGGATGATTATCCTTTCCTTTGACAGGTGTCGGACGTCCATTGACAAACTTTTCAGAGTCCGCAACATCATGATGTTCACTAAGGACCCTGGATCAATCAATATACGATTAATCCGGTCTCCGCCGCTGTACCCTGTCATGTAAAGCGGTCGGTTGTGCTCAACTGTTCCCAGTAACAGATCTTTATCCTTAAATATGATTGCAGCTATATGCAGAGTGTTGGATATGTATACCATAGACGCCTGTATTGTATAGGATGCTAGGGATATGTATGTACAGGACAATCTTACTCAGTTGCATATAGTATATTATTTGAGTTATCTTTGTCTTAATATGTGTATTTCTTTCTTTTATTGCTTTGTATTGTTTACACATATTGATAAAGACTTGATACAGTAGTATACTATTTTGGT
The DNA here is from genome assembly GCA_030015575.1 of Agapanthus africanus. Taxonomy (NCBI): domain Eukaryota; kingdom Viridiplantae; phylum Streptophyta; class Magnoliopsida; order Asparagales; family Amaryllidaceae; genus Agapanthus; species Agapanthus africanus. The sequence goes on along the minus strand of CM057351.1, from coordinate 260,190,106 downwards.
TTGTCTTTATCTTAACATGTGCATATGTTATACTCGATATCACATATGGCAGATACATGTTGATAAAGCCCGTATGATTTTGCTTGACTACCAGTGTTATGATGGCGATCATGCTAGTGGGAGCTGGATTGTCCATAAGCACATCCTTAAAAGTCCCAAGTCATATGAATATCGAGACCGGGCATCGATATTCTAGAGTAGACTTGTGTATACGTTTCTAGACCCCGACGAGGGGCGATGGTTGGTCCCACAGCCATTGGTGTGATCACCTAAGATTGTATACAGGTGGTCACTGGGGGTGAGTGTACTGGACGGACTCGCTGAGATCCTCTAGATAGTATTATACCTATCTTCATATAGCGGTTCTCAAGTGATATGGGTACAGGTTAGTCTTATGACCTGAGATCATCATTTGTCTCGTGTGAGATCCCACTGTGCTTTGATCACTACCCTACCACGGCTCTACTGAGTCGTGCAAACATATTTTGGTTGGGTACAGTCCCGAGCCACATGGAGGCAGTGAATGATTGTCAGGGATTCATCTCTCCCGGTATTGGGAGTCGATGTCGCACTGTTTCCTATTGGCTAGAACCATAAGATGTTGTCTAAGGCAGTTGAGATTTACTGATAGTTAGATCAGTAGTTTCTTGGATTAATCCTGAGCCAAATCGACACGACTTATCAAGTCGGTAGGGGTCTGACATTTACCGCCCCCCTAGATTCAGTATGCGATACTTTTAGACGAAAAGACTGGACTGTACAAAGATTGTTACGGATAGACTAAATAGAGGTCCGGATGAGCTTGCTCGTTAGCATTCCTTTTCAACAGGTACCTAAGCAGCCGTTACATACATCTAGTGTCGCTGACATGCTTGTGGTTAAACCCACTTCCAGCGTACTGTCGAGTCTTTAGAGTCCCATACAGAGGGTTTCTCTGGTCTAGGCTAAACGATGTGGTGGCCGTATGTTTATACGTGCAGGGTTTTGATCGAATGATAATACTAGCTAGTTTAGGATTAAGCCGGATTATTAAATCAGGTATTGATTTAATAATTTACAATATAGACATTTTGATATGTATATTCTAGTGTCATCCAGGTTTTCGATCAAATGATAATACTGGTCGGCTTAGAATTAAGCCGGATCATTAAATCAGGTATTGATTTAATAATTTACATATACATATTTCGATATGTATATTCTAGTGTTATCCAGGTTTTCGATCGGATGGTTGATAATACTAGCGGGCTTAGGATTAAGCCAGTTTATTAATCAGTTATTGATTTAATGCTAGTTTATATTAGTGGTATTATTCTATCTCTTGGGTATTCGTATTTTGGTACGAATACGGGTATTTATATACGGTAGAATGTATTCTGTATTTATACGAAATACATTCAAGAAGGTGGACACCTCATTTTTTTATTTATCCATTTATTCTTTTAAATAGAAAAGAGGTGTAAAGGTAGTAAGGAGAGATATGGTGAGAACCATGCTTGAATAGTCTTGAAAAATGAATTTATAATTCATTTGTGCAAACTATTCAAGTATGGTTGTGATATTTATATTGCAAAATACGTTTTATAAAACCATGATTGCATTATTGTTTCAAGTGATGAATTTTCATTCTCACCATGAGTTTCTCTCTTCTCTCTAGCCTTTCTTGAGTTTCTCAACCTTCTTCTTCATCTTCCTCCCTACCATCTCATGAGTTGAGAATTAAGGGAGAAAGAGAGATAGAAATACACTAGAAAACTCACTACATCATCTTGGCAACCTAAATTAGCAAATTAGGTTGTTGAGTTGCTTCATTATTGAAGCTATGGTTGGATTACAAACTCTCAGGTGGACCATCTTGGACAGAGGAGGCCGACTATCAAGGTTGATCTAGGAGATCCCTAGGAGCTTAAGAAGAAGAGTGAAGACCCGAAGGACACGGATCTTCTGGTATAACCTTCTCTCATAGAAGATAAAACTCCTAGTAGTTGCTAGTTTAGGGTTATGGTTTTATCACTTGGGTTAAGTTGGTCGTGCTTGCTTAAAAATTTAATTTTTGTGCATTCCGCCACTCTACTTCGATGTAGAGTGAGCACAACTCACCAACATAGAGTGTACTGGGCCTCTTTCATATTAATTTCCGCAAAACGGGCCTGGTACCGCTTAGGGTTTTGTAGAGTATGAATAAGAATATCTCTGAGATCTTTGGACAGGACCAGAGCATCATAGATGCTTAAGAGAGACAGAAGCTTCCGGAGATGAGCCAAGCCATCATAGTCCACTAGGGAAGGACTCAAGTCTTCATGAGCAAGCTCTCCTCCATCTTATTTATTAGCGACTTGTTTTTCCTTCCCATTTGCGGTGTTGCCATGATTTGGCGGTAGAGCCTTGCCGCTTCTGAGCTGGATTTGGTTGGCCTTCGTGGCAAGCTCCTCGTCCTCTTCAGGAAAACGAAGCTCTTCCTCAGAGTTGCTACCAAGGTGGATGAGGTAGCAGGTCACGACATGGACCTCATCATTTGAGTCTTCTTCCAGCTCTTCTAGAATCTTAGCTGCTTCTATGGGGAAGAACTCTTTTAATTGAATTAGAGTTCTTTCCTTTTGCTCGTAGTTTTCGAAGGAATCGATATGTCTTTGAATGGTCGATTTCCCCACTGATTCCTTTTCATTTCGAGTTGCATCTTTCCTTTTCTTTTTCTTTAGCTTTTCAGATTTTTATCCTAATCGAGACGAATTGGTAACTGGAACGGTGGGCTCCTTCTGCCCCTCCCATTCTGTTCTGAGCTCTTTCTAAAGTAATTTTATCATCTTCTTCGTCTTTTTAGACATGCGCATGCTCCATGGCTGTGGATAGTCAGTTTCATTTTTCAGGGAAACGGTTTCAGCTATCTGCTCCCAGAAGGTTTCAACTTGTGTCTGTATAAAGTTGGTGGTTGCAGCTTGATTGTTCACTAACACGCTCTTGGACAGCTCGATATTTCTGGTCTTGTATTGCTTTTCGACCCAATCTTTGAAACTATAGCAATCCTCGATCGCATGGCTCACTACTCGGTGGTATGGGCAATACAAAGGATGTCGGTCATCTTTGCTTCGTAAGGCCTCTTCGACTCGGGTAATTATAGACCGTTGTTCAGAGCATCTTTGAATATCTTGTTGACTTTGTCTCTCCTCAAAGAGTAGACCTTGTTCTTTTTCTCCTCCAGGGAAGTCCCTTCTCCTTCCAGCACTAGCTTTCGAGACCGGTCTGTTTTTGATCCTCTCGCCTTTCGCTTGTTTTCATTGTCGGACGTATTGATGGCATTGGTATTGTTGGAGCTCCCGCCTTTACGGTTGTCATCCTTTCGGTTCTTCTAAGGCTTGTCACTCTAAGAGTCCGGGGCTGACTCTTGCTTCGAGCATTCCAACATTTGAACTCTCTTAGTCAGCTCTTGAAACGTCCTGACGCCGACTGTACATAAGAATAGGACCATCCAATTGCTGAGATTCCAAATGAGAAGGATGACGGACTGATCCTGCTCCACCGACAGTTCGCACTTGACTGTGAGATTACGCCATCGGGCGATAAAATCTGTATTGCTTTCGTTCTTCCCCAGCTTGGTCCTCACAAGATCAACAATGGAGATCTTGTCACTAACACTCATGAACCTTTCCCAAAACTGAGACTCCATTTGAGCAAAAGCCATAACGGACCCATCTAGTATGCTCGTGTACCAGTCGAAAGAGACACCGGTCAGGCGGTTGACAAATTGATGAAGAAGGAGTGCATCATTGCCTCCTGTATTTCCGTACGATGTTTTAAAGTGGTGACGTGCTGATTTGCATTTACCATCCCGTCAAATCTTCTGAACTTAGGAATGGCATAACCGCCGGGGAACTCGATCAGATCGTACTGTGCAAGATATGGCCGCCTACTACTGCCAATTTTTTTCTGAGTTTCGGCTTCGGCCACCAATGTTTTAACCATTCTGGTGACCAAATCCATTATCCAATCTTGTGTTAGCGGGATAGTGCCATCTTGGGCCAAGGCATCCCCAGAAGTGGAATATGGCCGGCTTTCGCATGGCTCACCTATACTCGGACCGAAAGGGAGCGGCATTGGTTGCTTCGGGTCATTATCACCTGGCTTATGAGTGATTGGATGGCATCCGGGCAATTTGAGCCGTAAGCTGCATCACAAAATTCGTCAAGTCGTCGATTTTAGAGTAAACCTTGGCCATCTCTTTATCTTTTCTCCTGAGCTGTTTTCGGAGCTCCCGAAGCAACTCTTGCTCTGCAGTCCTAAGGCAGAAAGTCGGCTCTTCCTTGCTTTCCGAGCTCAACTCCGTATGGACCAAGGGGTCTTTCTGCCTATCGACTTTGATTGATTTCTATTTTAGAGTGTGTAGTAACCGCAATCAATAACGGTGTCACGTGTAGCTAGCCGAGATGAGTACGGGTCGTCCTCAGAGATATGTGGAATCTTTTAATCTAACTTTAGACATGTTGATTAGAAAAAAGGAAAGAGAATAGAGAATAGTGAAGCATAGTTTCTAGATCAACGTCAAACACGGATGTAGAATATATATCTAGTTTAAAGACGGATGTAGATTTTATAAGAAGAGGGCTTCTAGGGTTCGTTCGGATTTAGTAGTCATGGATGACTAATAAAGATGACTCCTTTTATTTATTGATAGATTTAAAACTAGATTGATAGTGATGAATGAGAATTAGGGTTTTTCGAAGAAACTAGGGTTTCCACATTATTGACCCTTGTCCTTTCATTGATCTCTATTCATGTCTAGCCCTTAACAAAACAATTGTTAATCTAATCTCAAATCGCGGTCGAGACTAGCAATAAATTGGTAGCGCGCCCGATTAGAATGTTAACGATTCTTTCGCTAAAATTTATAAACTTCATAAGACTTAAAAAAAGTTAAAATATTTTCTCATCCATTGTTCTACCCTAATCCTACGAACCCTAGCAAGTTAGGAATTACACGCGCATGTTGTGAGAAGAAAAGGAAATGATAGAGAATGAGATCATAATTAAAATTCAGAAAGTAAAAATACAGAAAATAAATAATTAAACAAAATTATCTACCTTTATTAATCAACTTCACAATTACAAATCCTACGAATTTAGATTACGAGAGGAAAAAGTTGCTCTCGATCTCTGCCTCATAGGAAGTAGATGCTCCGTCGATTTTCACGTCGCCCTATCACGTCGAATCGTGGACCTGTCATAGATATTTTTTTTCTGATGGTGATTTGCTTCGTGTAAAGGTGATGAGTTTTAACTTTAGCCCTCGGTCCTTTATATAGCCCTTAAATCAGAAATCCTAGATCTCATAGGTTTAGACTTGCCATAAAGATCCACTTTCCAAGTTTTCAGATACTACGATTTTATTGGCAGATTTTTGTTCCTGGCATCTTGAATATCTTGATCTCTTGACCTGAGCTAAATCTGCATAAAATCTCCATGAATAATGTTAGTAATATTATTTAAATTAGAGAGAGTATCTTAATTACTTTATATGGTAATAAATCTTTAAGAAACTTGATTAAGAATATTTGGTAAGATATGCATCTATTAATTACTAAAATATTATGCATATATTTTGAAATATTATTCTAACCATTTGTAAGATAGTATATCTTTTAAGAATCTTGATTAGAATATTTGATATGATATGCATATTTAAATTATCAAAATATTATATAAATATTATATGCATACATTTTCCTTCATAATTTTAATTATAATATATAAACATATGAAAATGGTATTTTAACAGATAAACCCTCATATGTGTCATATTTATAATAAACACCTTTAGATAGTTAAGAAAACTAAGGAAAATGTCATATCAAAAGTGCGATATTTTCGACTGAACAAATACCCCCAAGCCTAACTTGGATCATCCCGAGCAAACTTATTTATTCAAGAGAGGGAGAAAAAGAAAAAGAAAAACCTAAGTAGCATACTTTCGTAGGCAACACGATTGCACTGAGCACGTGCAATAAGCCGTTAAACCTCTAGGTGTCCCTAGTAAGAAGAGTGTTATCTCCTGAGGGTTTTCAGCGGATTACACCCACAAAATCCTATAATAAATATGAAAGTTACATACAAATATAAAAACTATAAAAGAAAGAACTTGAAAACAAGTGTTTCCAATTGCACTAGCTTTTCAGTTTCCATGAGCCCTATCTTAATGGTCGTGAAAAGATGTTAGAAATCACACCATCTCTCAATAAAACATCGTCTTTAGTCTTCCTCCTTATCTTTTATCCAAACATCGATCATATACCCCTACGTGTGTGTAAAATACATCCCTACACTTAGAGAATTCAATTTAAGCCATCATACTCTTGTCCATCTTCCAAAGTACATTTGTAACAACTCCAATTTTGTATACCAAAAATTTGCTTTAAATATAGTGTATACTTGGAGTATTAATGTTGCTGGAAACAATTTAAGTATCTAATTCCTTACAATAATTACAAGAAGAAGCTTGTAGCTCATTGGTAATACCTTGCACTGCTAAACCAAGCCACCGGAGTTCAAATCCCATGCCCCACATTATTTTTGTATTTATTTTTTTTTGGAAGTCAACGGTAAAAAGGCCATAACTCCCAAAATATGTACTGGACAACAAAAAGTAAAAATACCAAGTTGTTCTTCAGGAAAACCCCCGGCCATTGGACCCTTGACTCGGCCCGACTCGGCGCCGCCGGCCGGCGACTCGGCCGACTCGGTCCGGCGCCGCCGGCCGGACTTGGCCGAACGGCCGAGTCACCAACTGAGAAAAGTTGGCTCTTGACTTGGTCAACCCTCTTGCACACTTATTATACCTGGATCGGTTTTGATTTGGCCAATAAATCCCTTTTACTCCTAGGTTTAATGATTTTTAATGAATTTTTAATGTTTTTTATATATTTTTTAAATATTTTTTTAATCCAAACCCTAACCCTAGCCTAGCCCTATATAAAGACCCCTATCCTCTACCTTTTCCCCTTACAACTCTAAGTCCACTCTCTCAAATTCTCGAGAACTCGGTACAAAGAGCGAGAAGCGAAGCGCTGCCGAAATCGACGACGGATTCCGGCGACCGGATCAGAACCTTCGCGACGTTTTCGACGAATCGACAATCACCACATCCCTTAGCTTCCTTAGCTTGTCCAAACCGTAAGTCCCACCTTCTTCTATCTCTCTTTTCGGTAATGTAAAAATACGACTTTTTGGAACCCGACGGAAATCGGATAAACCGATTTCCGATTCGGTTTTTCTCTAAATTTCCACTTATCACCTAATACATATTATCTACCCATATGCTTGTTGACTATTAATCACCCATAAACCAATTTAATCAAACTTTTTCACATGAAATGATAACTTCTTTGCAAAACCGTATTCTTTTCATAAAAATACCATGAAGTTCATTTTTCTTAGTTTAATTAATTCCCTCACTCCTAAATAGGTTTATCTTGATCACTAAACTTGTAGAACCCACTTTGAATGAAATTTCACACATAAAATGATAACGTTTCCGAATACCGTATTCTTGCGCTATAATACCTTTAAGTTTAACATAGCATGTTTTACCTTTAAACTTCACCAAAACTTAATATAAGTCACGGGGTAATGACCTACCCCTACACACACTCAATATAACCCTAATTGATAAATGTCAAAATACAGAATACGGAATTACAGGACTTTTTCACTAAAATACCATAATCTTTATAACTTTTATTTAAAACTTTAAGTTGTAAACTTTTTAGATAAAATATTTTAATAAAATGAAAACACGATTGGTCATGGACATCGATCGTTTATCTAAACTGTCTTGTGGTGTCTAGGCTAGGCAAGTGAGCTTGGATAACTTTAAAAGGCCCGTTTCACGATTCGTGAGCGGATCCCTCCCTCCTCACTTGTACTTACCTGGCCGCAATTGACGGTGAAGAGGCGATTTGAGGCTTCTAATGACTCATCGTTTAGACCTTAGAAATCGGCTAGTTGGTTTAGGAAACCCTAATAACTAAAAATACGGAAAACTATACTTTTTGCAAATAAATACCCTATATTAATAAAACCGTTTTCCCAAATGAAAAGTATTTATAAACCTAAGCAAAGCGCTGCTACAACCCACTTTTGGGGAACCTGTTAGGGAAAGTACGGTTCATCGTGCACCCGCAGGCTAGTAGTGCGAGATTCAGACCTCCGCAAGGAGCATTCAGTCTCGAAAGGTTTAAAATACGATATTTAAGGAAAATGAGATTTTTAAAGATAAAATACTCATTTAAAAATTATTCATGTGTTAATATATATATAATTATCATTTTAACACCTATTTTATCCTAATATAAAGTTTCCACATTTTTTCTAAAAATTACAAGATTAAAAGTTACACTAAAATACCATGAACTTCAGATAAAACAAATAATACTTTTATTAGGATATATTCACTAGAATAACACAAATAAAATTCACATTCATTATAACAATTAAAGACGAATATTAAATACTTGAGGTGTATTTTGAAAACTATACAAAAGTATTTTTTACATAAGACCCCCTCAAGTTTCACAAATTACAATAAGGCCCCTAGCTAATATTGAACTTCAAATTCTTTTCTTTTAGTCTGACTCGGGTTAGAGTCTGACTATTCTTGACTCGAATATGATTCAAGTCAATCTATATGCTTTTATATTCCAATACAATTTGAATACATGAATCCATGAACCCAGTTAACAATATATTCCTTTTTGACTGAATCAAACCATGGATATTCATCCATTATCCTGATATTCCATTTACCTGATTATACAGTTGCAACATGTCTACTGATATCATGGTTTTGGTCAGTCAACCAACTTACATATTCCAATACTACAATACTGTTAAAACATTACGGGGTTTAAGGGGTAGATTGGTACGGAAGATGTTAAAGGTGGCACGAGGTGGTCAGATTAAGACACCTAACCTGAATCCTGTTGCTGTTGTACCGTGGCATAACGGTTCCTTGTACTTTCCATTTGCCCTGATCTCTAGCATATAGAGATCCCCCTCGTATACACTGGCATCCTTCTGTACCAAGCTACAAACAACAGCGTTACACAATGTTCCATAATATTCAACATTATAATACTTTAGAAAATACTGTTACTCTATCATTCTCATTCTTCTTATTCTTTTGGGACTTACCGAGCGACCTGTTCGCTGACGACATTCTATCTCTTTCTTCTTTGAATGTCGTCAGGTGCGTTGGACCAAGTTGAGATCGAGCCCACCGGTGAAGATTTGGAGCAATTCCAGGCAGACCCAGAGCTCTAGATAATTGTACCTTGTTCTTCCAGTTTATTTCATTTCCTGTTATGCCACTGTTTAGGCATTGTTTTTTTCATTCCAGTTGTATTTTCCTTTTACTGCATTGTAAAAAGAATGTTATTAATAAAGGTTGTTGTTATTTCCATATTATTCGTCTCTTGTGATTTACTTTATATTGCTTAGCTACGCTTAGCGTATATACTTCTGAGTATATACGTAGCGGGCCTCGTCACGTCCACTTCGCCATACACTGGGAAGCGGGGCGTGACAGGTTTTGTTGGTGGCCCATGCAGGTCAGAGCCGTATGAGTCCCTGTCATGCAGTTCTAGTCTGCGTGAACAACCTAAGCAATATAACACAAGAACCAGCAACTAAAACAATCTTTACAATTCATGTTCTTTGAAACTTGCAAATCTCTATTCCTTGAATCTTATCATTTCATGTATTTGATTCTGTCCTAATCCAAATTTTTCTTCAGGATTATGGATTCCCCGAACAACACCAGCACCAACGTCAACAACACCCCTCCAGCACTACCTCTCACACCTGTTGTTCCGGCACCACCCACTGAGCAGACGATGTTATTTGATGCGATCCGTAGTCTTCTCGAGGGACAGCAACAACTTCTGAGCCGTCCTGATAACGATGCACCGGGAGTAAAACAATTCCGGACTTTGCACTCAAAGCAGTTCTCTGGTAAAGGAAGCTCTCTTGAAGCAGAAGAATGGGCACAAAGTATCGAAGACGATCTGGCAGCAGCTCAAGTGCCAGATAACGCTTGGGTCCGTGTAGCGAAGCTACAGCTCATGGATAATGCTCGAAATTGGTGGAAGGCGGAAGAAACCCGTCTAGCGCAGCCGATTGAATGGAAGACATTTCGCGAGAAGTTTGACGCGAAATATTTCCCAGTGACTGCCAGGTTCGCTATGGAGCAGCAGTTTATTCATCTACAGCAAGGATCAATGTGGGAGAAATCGGTAGATGAATACGATGCTGAGTTCACTATGTTGAGCCGGTAAGATATGTCACAATAGTTCAATTTTTGAAATATCACATATTACACAGCTAACACAATTTTTAAACAAATTCGCGGCACACCTGATACCGACGGACGAGATCAGAGCCCGTCGTTTTCAGCAAGGTTTGGACACAGAGATCAAGGCTGCTCTAGCCACAGGAAAGTTTTTGACTCATGAGGAAGCCCTAGAAGCTGCCCGCAGTTATGAGGCAGTGATAAAAGAGAGGGGCATACCTCAGTCTGCAGGAGTCAAGCGCCCTGCTAACCAGATGGCAGGTGGAGCCACGTCCAGACCATCTTTCGTGCCCAGGCGACCCGGAGTACCAACCCATCGTCCTAGCCCAGCCTTTTGCACCTACTGCAAGAGAACGGGACATATGATGAAGGAGTGCCGTCGAGCCAACCGCCTTTGCTTGATCTGCGGTTCAGCCACTCACGGTATTGGATCTTGTCCCCAAAGATAGAACCCAGTTGCTGCACCCAGGCCAGCTAATACTTATCAGCAGCGACCAGCTCTTCAGGCACCTGCTCCCAGACTTGCACTGCCTGCACCACCTAGGGGACCACAAGCTGCACCACCTCCTCGACAGTTCCATCAAGCCAAAGGAACGTTCAGAGGAATGCTCCTCAGGCCAGGAGGAATGTGCCGAAGCGCCAGGCTTTCATGATGTCTGTGGAAGAAGCTGAGGCCACTGGCCAAGTCATTACTGGTAAATTTCCTTCTCAAACTTATCTTTTAGTTTGGTTACCTACACACTTTCCCTATACCTGAACCTATCCCATATACCTTAGGTACAATCCTAGTAGCTTCACTACCTGCACTTTCACTGTTTGATACTGGGGCATCCCACTGCTTTATGTCGCAACGGTTTGTCCGAACCCATGTGATTCCAGTCTCACCGCTTGTATCCAGCTGGAACGTCAGTTCTGGAAATGGTGTTCTAAAGGCAACTATGGGATACAGCATGTGTCCAGTCATCGTCTGCAGTCGAGAGTTTTACGCCGACTTCAAAGTACTGGACATACCAAACTTCGATGTGGTTCTAGGAATGGACTGGCTTGGAACCTTTTATGCTACCATCGACTGTCGTCAAAGGAGGGTAGTATTTGAGATTCCAGATCATCCGGTCTTCTATTTCAAGAGTGGAGATCGTACATTGGAGCCAAGTACTTACAAAGCGAATCCAAAGAAAGCAGTAGTTGCAGCAGCTCATGCAGAGGAAGAATCAAGACCGGAGGTAGTTCGAGAGTTCGACGACGTATTCCCTGACGATATATCAGGTTTGCCTCCCGATCGAGCTCTTGAAGTTAGTATTGACTTAGTACCAGGAGCACAACCAGTGATCAAAGCACCGTATAGACTAAGTCCAGAAGGTTTGAAAGAAGTTCGAACACAGTTGGACGAATTACTGGAGAAAGGATGGATTCGTCCCAGCACTTCAAGTTGGGGAGCACCTGTACTATTGGTGAAGAAGAAGGAAGGTTCATACAGAATGTGCATCGACTATAGGGCCTTGAACGAAGTTACTATAAAGAACAAGTATCCTCTCCCGCGCATCGACGATTTGTTCGATCAGCTAAGTGGATCTTGTGTCTTCTCTAAACTAGATCTTCGTTCAGGTTATCATCAAGTGAAGGTCAAGGAGGCTGATATTCACAAAACAGCTTTCAGAACTCGCTATGGACATTACGAATTTCTAGTAATGCCATTTGGAGTGACCAATGCACCAGCAATCTTCATGAATCTTATGAACCAAGTTTTCCGGGAATATTTAGACAGGTTCGTTGTCATCTTCATCGACGACATCCTGGTATATTCTAAGAATCGGAAGGAACATGCGGAGCACTTACGAATTATCCTGGAAACTCTTCGACAACATAAGCTTTATGCCAAATACAGCAAGTGCGAGTTTTGGCTAAAACGGGTTGGTTTTCTTGGACACATCGTATCAGGAGAAAGAATTTCTGTGGATCCAGCAAAAGTTTCGGCAGTCAGCGAATGGTCTACACCAAAATCAGTGAAGGATATTCGGAGTTTCTTGGGCTTAGCTGGATATTACAGAAGATTCATTGAAGGCTTTTCGAAGATAGCAACACCCCTGACCAAGCTCACAAGAAAAGAGGAAGAATTTGTGTGGTCAGAAGCATGCGAGCAAGTTTTCGTAGAACTCAATTCAAGACTGACATCTGCACCTATTCTCGTCATACCGGATCAATCTGGAGGATTCGAGGTGCATTGTGATGCATCCGGTAAGGGACTAGGATGTGTTCTACATCAGCACGGTAAGGTTGTGGCTTATGCTTCAAGACAACTGAAGACTCATGAGCGCAATTATCCGACGCATGATCTAGAGTTGGCAGCCGTTATTTTTGCTCTCAAAATTTGGCGCCACTACTTACTTGGTGAACGAGTGAACATCTACACAGATCATAAAAGTCTGAAGTACGTGTTTACTCAGAAGGAGTTGAATATGCGGCAAAGAAGATGGTTAGAACTCATGGCGGACTTTGACATCAACTTGCAATATCATCTAGGGAAGGTGAACGTAGTGCCTGATACTCTTAGTCGCCAACCATTAGCAACGAATCTCACCGCCCAGTGGAAGCTTCAGCAAGACCTATATCAGATGGAGATTGAACTAGTCATGCCAGGTGATGTTTCAAATTTGATGAATCTACAAGTTCAATCAACTATTGTCAATCAGATCAAAGCAGCTCAAGCCAGCGATGCTAAGTTGCAAAAGATCAGAGAACAAGTGGAGAATGGACTCAGAACAGATTTCATCATCCATGAAAATGGATCTTTGAGATACGGCAGCAGATTGTGTGTACCAAAGGGTCCTGTTCGGGAAGAGTTAATGAAAGAAGCTCACAGCTCTCCGTATTCAGTACATCCTGGAGGTACCAAAATGTACAAAGATCTACGTCAGAATTATTGGTGGCATGGAATGAAGCGCGAAGTAGCCAGGAGTGTCGCAAAATGCTTGGTGTGTCAGCAAGTAAAGGCTGAACATCACAGGACAGCTGGACTACTTCAACCGTTACCAATCCCGGAATGGAAGTGGCAGCACATCACGATGGACTTTGTAACTGCTCTTCCTCGCAGCACAAAGGGTAACGATGCGATTTGGGTCATTGTGGATCGACTCACAAAGTCGGCTCACTTCATCCCATTTCGAGTTGGCCAATCAACTGAGACATTAGCGAAGAAGTACATGGAGGTAATAATCTAAATTAAGATTTAAACTCTTCATAACGTACTATCTCTGATACCCATGAACTCATACAGGAAATTGTGAGACTTCATGGAGTACCGGTCTGCATTGTCTCCGATCGTGACACCAGGTTCCGATCGCAATTTTGGCAAAGTTTGCAAGCTAGCTTGGGAACAAGTCTGAACTTCAGCACGGCTTATCATCCACAAACAGATGGTCAGTCGGAACGAACAATTCAGATCTTGGAGGATATGCTCAGAGCATGTATGCTCGAATTCAAAGGATCGTGGGAAGATCGCCTACACCTTGTGGAGTTTGCGTACAACAACAGCTACCAAGCAAGCATAGGAATGGCACCTTTTGCAGCATTATATGGAAGGAAGTGTCGATCGCCATTAAGTTGGGACGACATCGGAGATAGAGAACTCCTTGGACCAGAGATGATAGTAGAAACCGTTGATGTGGTTCGTACTATCAGGGAAAGAATGCGCATAGCCCAAGATAGACAGAAACACTGGGCTGATGCGAAGAGATGACACTTGGAGTTCCAGCCAGGAGAGCATGTATTCCTGAAAATCTCTCCGAACCGCGGAGTGATCGTATTTGGAAGACGGGGAAAGTTGAGTCCGAGATACATTGGACCGTTCGATATACTCGAACGAGTCGGTGAATTGGCATATCGTTTAGCGCTTCCACCCTCATTGGAAGGAGTGCATAACGTGTTCCACATATCCCAACTCAGAAGGTATGTGAGTGACCCCAGCCATGTACTTGATCATTCCGAACTCACGATACAACCCGATTTGTCTTGTGAGCAACAACTTGTGGAGATCCTGGACAGGAAAGTGAAGACACTTCGGAACAAAGAAGTTAATTTGGTCCGGGTAATGTGGAGGAAAGACACTCCAGGAGAATCCACGTGGGAAAGGGAGGATGAGATGCGTGCAAGATATCCGCACCTTTTTGTAAACTAGTCCTTAAATAAAAGTTGTAAATTTCGAGGACGAAATTTTTGTAAGGAGGGTAGATTGTAACAACTCCAATTTTGTATACCAAAAATTTGCTTTAAATATAGTGTATACTTGGAGTATTAATGTTGCTGGAAACAATTTAAGTATCTAATTCCTTACAATAATTACAAGAAGAAGCTTGTAGCTCATTGGTAATACCTTGCACTGCTAAACCAAGCCACCGGAGTTCAAATCCCATGCCCCACATTACTTTTGTATTTATTTTTTTTTGGAAGTCAACGGTAAAAAGGCCATAACTCCCAAAATATGTACTGGACAACAAAAAGTAAAAATACCAAGTTGTTCTTCAGGAAAACCCCCGGCCATTGGACCCTTGACTCGGCCCGACTCGGCGCCGCCGGCCGGCGACTCGGCCGACTCGGTCCGGCGCCGCCGGCCGGACTTGGCCGGACGGCCGAGTCACCAACTGAGAAAAGTTGGCTCTTGACTTGGTCAACCCTCTTGCACACTTATTACACCTGGATCGGTTTTGATTTGGCCAATAAATCCCTTTTACTCCTAGGTTTAATGATTTTTAATGTTTTTTATATATTTTTTATATATTTTTTAATCCAAACCCTAACCCTAGCCTAGCCCTATATAAAGACCCCTATCCTCTACCTTTTCCCCTCACAACTCTAAGTCCACTCTCTCAAATTCTCGAGAACTCGGTACGAAGAGCGAGAAGCGAAGCGCTGCCGAAATCGACGACGGATTCCGGCGACCGGATCAGAACCTTCGCGACGTTTTCGACGAATCGACAATCACCACATCCCTTAGCTTCCTTAGATTGTCCAAACCGTAAGTCCCACCTTCTTCTATCTCTCTTTTCGGTAATGTAAAAATAGGACTTTTTGGAACCCGACGGAAATCGGATAAACCGATTTCCGATTCGGTTTTTCTCTAAATTTCCACTTGTCACCTAATACATATTATCTACCCATATGCTTGTTGACTATTAATCACCCATAAACCAATTTAATCAAAAAATTTCACATGAAATGATAACTTCTTTGCAAAACCGTATTCTTTTCATAAAAATACCATGAAGTTCATTTTTCTTAGTTTAATTAATTCCCTCACTCCTAAATAGGTTTATCTTGATCACTAAACTTGTAGAACCCACTTTGAATGAAATTTCACACATAAAATGATAACGTTTCCGAATACCGTATTCTTGCGCTATAATACCTTTAAGTTTAACATAGCATGTTTTACCTTTAAACTTCACCAAAACTTAATATAAGTCACGGGGTAATGACCTACCCCTACACACACTCAATATAACCCTAATTGATAAATGTCAAAATACAGAATACGGAATTACAGGACTTTTTCACTAAAATACCATAATCTTTATAACTTTTATATAAAGTTTTAAGTTGTAAACTTTTTAGATAAAATATTTTAATAAAATGAAAACACGATTGGTCATGGACATCGATCGTTTATCTAAACTGTCTTGTGGTGTCTAGGCTAGGCAAGTGAGCTTGGGTAACTTTAAAAGGCCCGTTTCACGATTCGTGAGCGGATCCCTCCCTCCTCACTTGTACTTACCTGGCCGCAATTGACGGTGAAGAGGCGATTTGAGACTTCTAATGACTCATCGTTTAGACCTTATAAATCGTCTAGTTGGTTTAGGAAACCCTAATAACTAAAAATACGGAAAACTATACTTTTTGCAAATAAATACCCTATATTAATAAAACTGTTTTCCCAAATGAAAAGTATTTATAAACCTAAGCAAAGCGCCGCTACAACCCACTTTTGGGGAACCTGTTAGGGAAAGTACGGTTCATCGTGCACCCGCAGGCTAGTAGTGCGAGATTCAGACCTCCGCAAGGAGCATTCGGTCTCGAAAGGTTTAAAATACGATATTTAAGGAAAATGAGATTTTTAAAGATAAAATACTCATTTAAAAATTATTCATGTGTTAATATATATATAATTATCATTTTAACACCTATTTTATCCTAATATAAAGTTTCCACATTTTTTCTAAAAATTACAAGATTAAAAGTTACACTAAAATACCATGAACTTCAGATAAAACAAATAATACTTTTATCAGGATATATTCACTAGAATAACACAAATAAAATTCACATTCATTATAACAATTAAAGATGAATATTAAATACTTGAGGTGTATTTTGAAAACTATACAAAAGTATTTTTACATAAAACCCCCTCACGTTTCACAAATTACAATAAGGCCCCTAGCTAATATTGAACTTCAAATTCTTTTCTTTTGGTCTGACTCGGGTTAGAGTCTGACTATTCTTGACTCGAATATGATTCAAGTCAATCTATATGCTTTTATATTCCAATACAATTTGAATACATGAATCCATGAACCCAGTTAACAATATATTCCTTTTTGACTGAATCAAACCATGGATATTCATCCATTATCCTGATATTCCATTTACCTGATTATACAGTTGCAACATGTCTACTGATATCATGGTTTTGGTCAGTCAACCAACTTACATATTCCAATACTACAATACTGTTAAAACATTACGGGGTTTAAGGGGTAGATTGGTACGGAAGATGTTAAAGGTGGCACGAGGTGGTCAGATTAAGACACCTAACCTGAATCCTGTTGCTGTTGTACCGTGGCATAACGGTTCCTTGTACTTTCCATTTGCCCTGATCTCTAGCATATAGAGATCCCCCTCATATACACTGGCATCCTTCTGTACCAAGCTACAAACAACAGCGTTACACAATGTTCCATAATATTCAACATTATAATACTTTAGAAAATACTGTTACTCTATCATTCTCATTCTTCTTATTCTTTTGGGACTTACCGAGCGACCTGTTCGCTGACGACATTCTATCTCTTTCTTCTTTGAATGTCGTCAGGTGCGTTGGACCAAGTTGAGATCGAGCCCACCGGTGAAGATTTGGAGCAATTCCAGGCAGACCCAGAGCTCTAGATAATTGTACCTTGTTCTTCCAGTTTATTTCATTTCCTGTTATGCCACTGTTTAGGCATTGTTTTTTTCATTCCAGTTGTATTTTCCTTTTCCTGCATTGTAAAAAGAATGTTATTAATAAAGGTTGTTGTTATTTCCATATTATTCGTCTCTTGTGATTTACTTTATATTGCTTAGTTACGCTTAGCGTATATACTTCTGAGTATATACGTAGCTGGCCTCGTCACGTCCACTTCGCCGTACACTGGGAAGCGGGGCGTGACAACATTTTAGTTGGTGAATATTTTAGATGAAATTGCTCACACATCCTTCATGCGACCGTTAATACTTCTTAAGGTGCTAACCAACCGATTACAAAATGTGCTCGCGCATTTAGGCGTAATTCCTCTTCTTGCAACACCTAAGGCATAGAAGTGGCAACCAAACCAGTTGGTCTAAGGCACTAGGTAATAAAGCACCCTCGCTATATTTTTTATTCTGCCTTAAGTAATTACAAAACCAACGTTCATTTTTTTCTTCACCGCTTATATATATTTATTTTCCTTCATACTAAGGCTTTTAGACAAGAGCATTTCAAGGTATCCTCTACTATCCCAAGTTTCGAGATATGTGTAAGTGGGTATAGTAGTGTTAGTTATGTATATGCCCTAGAGGCCATTGTTGTACATATGATTTATATTATAATGGATGCTTGGATATATATAGAGATGACTTTCTTGCTCGTCATGATAGTATGCTATTTGGTTTCACTTTATCTTAACATGTTGACTTGTATTGGTTTACTGTTTTACTCTCACATGTTGATAAAGCCCTTAGGATCTGTACTCGACTACTGGGGTTATGATGAGATCATACTAGTGGGGCCACGGTAGTCGATGAGTACATCCTATAACTGTTCCTAGTCGAGGGTATATCGAGACAGGGCATCGATACACCAGAGTAAACTAGCGTATACGCATCTTGACCCATATGATGGGTGATGGATGATCCCATATCCATCGGTGTTTGACATCAGAGATGGTGTACGGGTGCTCAGTGGAGACTGGGTACACTGGACGGACTCGCCGAGAACTCCCAGATGGTGATATACCACACGTCAGATGGCAGTTCTCCGGTGACACTGGTACAGGGTAGTCTGTAGACCCGAGATCGTCATGGAGTCTTGTGTGATTCCCACTGTGCTTTGATTTCCACCTTACCACGTCTAAGAGGGCGTGCAAAACGGTGGCTTTTGGGTACAGTCCCGAATCACATGGAGGCAATGAGCGATAGGAGGGGATTCGTCTCTCCCGGTATGGGGAGTTGATGTTGTGCTGTGTTCGATTGGCTATAACTGGAAGTCCCTGGACAGGGCTGATATAGAGATTTACTGGTAAGTGTTACTAGTAGTTTCTCGACCCGTTATGAGCCACATATCGACACGACTTATCGGTTACTGGGGTCTGACGTATACCACCCCTAGACTTGATATGCGACATATCAGACGAACAGACCGGACTGTACGGGAGTGTTACTGATTGGATTAACAGGAGAACGCACAGGCTAGCTTGTTGATCTTCTGATCGCTCAATACCTGGGTGGCTGTTACGTTTGGCTGACCGCTTGCAGCTTGTGGTTGTTTGATATGATCATCACCTGCTACCGGCGTATTGACGATTCTTTAGAGTCCTACACAGAGGTTTCTTGGCTCAGGCGAAACGGAGTAGAGGCATATATGTGATATGCACAGGACCGAGGATAATGCGATATGAGATACCGTATTATATTCTCGCGATATTTGGATATGAACCGGGTCATCGGATCAAGTGTTGGTTCGATGAATCGGTACATGATATATTAGTCGGTAATATTCGATATAGCCGGATCGTCGGATCAAGTGTTGATTCGATGATTTAATGTATAATAATATATATGATATATTGTATTACATTATCTAATATTGGCTCACTTTATTATTTCATTTTCTCACTGGATGATACATTGATATATATGAGATATATGTTAATTGTATTATTTTCTTTTGTTGCAAATATATAATATATATGTGATATATATTATTGTGACATGATATGATTTATTGTTAAACATGTTTAAGGTTGATTAAATGAGGTTAAGGTTTGATTAGGGTTAGTTGCTTCATGCACCTTCTAGAAGCTTTATCTTTTGTCATGGTTAAGATATTTTTTGATGACACATTGCTAACCAAACCAAACCCTAACTCTAGTTGTTTCTCTACACATTATTAGCCACTCATCCTTGACCATGGTTTATATATCAATCATATACATTTCTTTCTATTCATCACAAAGGAAATTATCATTATCTTTTCCATTATCATCTTCTTCTTCTCTTGATTTTGAGCTCACTAGATATTCATTTTGTGATGATAAATTATGAGAAAATGATTTAAAAAGAAAGCATAAATACTACTCTCTCATCCTCATCTCATTTAGCCCATGAGATTAGTGTGTTCATCTCTTTAGAGTGAGAAAACTTGAGTTATTGAAACTTCGACGTAGATCATCGGAGATTTGGAACACTTCAAGCTAGCATGGATCGTTCGAGTCGTGGAGCCTCTCTTGAGTCCGGGAGATCGTGGATCGTGGCGAAGGGACTTCTACTCGGAGCTTGTGAAGCGAAGGAGCGGACTACAAAGGTTGTAATCCCTCACACTTAGCTTAAAAGATATTATCTTGCATGCTAAACCCTAATAATCTAGCAAAGATCCCGGCTTTGGGTTGTTCGGCACGTCTAAATTTTTATCCGGGCATGTTTGATGCCTTATGAACCGTCACAAGAGTGCCTGGTAACCCTACAGTGGTATCAGAGCTACTAGGCATTAGATGTCGACCTATGGGGGGTTCTCACTGTGTGACAGTGTGGCGAAGCATAGGCTCTTACCCCCAGGGTGTCCCGAGACCGGAAGGTGTTCCGGCGGGTTGTAGTCCTCGCGAGGGGGCATGCGTAAAAAGTAGCGGCTGAGGGACCCGTTGGTGCCACGGCGACCCCATTGGATGGGGTGGCTGCCTGACCTACAGTGGTATCAGAGCCTAGCTAGAGCATTAGGCGACGTGTTTACGAAGTTAAAACTCCGATCGAACCCGAACCGACAAAGTTAACCCCCTCTCTGGAAATTTTTCAAAAACTGGGATTTTTCTGAATTAAAAATACGTAAAAAAATCAGCAGGGAATTCTAAGAATTACCATGAAATACGGGCCCACAAATCCACCAAAGGGCGGCGGAACCGCGGCGGGAACCTGCTTCCCGCGGCGGTTCCGCGGTGGAATTGTGGAATTGTGACACGTGGTTTTCTTGGTAATAACAGTAGGTGCTTGTTGATGCTTCTGGGTATTTTTAAAAATGATTCAAGTGTTGTTTAATCTGGGGTTTATTTTGTGATCAAAGATTCAATTGGAAAATTTAAATTCGTTATTTTTTCCTGATATTTAGAAATTGTTAAGAAGTTCGAACGGATATTATTAACTCACTTTTTCCCGGCACGTAAAACATTCAAGTGTTGAATTTTTATCGGGTTTAAATCTTTCGGAAAAATTGTACAAGTTAAGCGGTGGACCCTCTAGAAGACAACAAACCTTAACTCGATTATGTGACCATCTTGAACTGCCTTTTGAACCTTCGGGTTTGGGACAGTACGGCGTGCCACATGTGAGGCGTTGGCTTGACCCTTCTACGGCTGGATCACCGGTACTGTGACATATTCTGGGATTATTTGAACTCCGCTCAAGTGTTGAGCACTTTAGGAAATTTTGGGTATTTGATTATCTGTTCGGAAAGTTTAATACTGTCTATTTATCTGGAATGTGATACAATATGTGGAATTCATAGAGTTAGGCATGAAATGCGAAGTATGTGATATTTCGGATTTACGATGTCTAAAGTGATTGTGAATTCCAAATATTGTAGTTTTACACTTTCTTTTCTATGACCGTAAGTGTAATATGTGATATCGCCGGTTTCGTTGCTATATGTCAACGACAATTGGGATGCGCATATTTACTTACGTTGATGATATGTGATATTATGTGTTGCTGTGATATGTTATATTGGATCGTTGCGTTCTAAATAGCCGGGGGTTTTATGTGAGATGAGGGTTTTTATTTTCATTCATGTAAAATTCATTTGTAACGTAATATTCTTTAATTGGGGCACTTCCAGGTTGAGGTTGATGTCACCAGTGTATATTATTTACTTTTCCGCATTAGGTAGACCCAAGGAGGGGAGCACAAGTAACCGGATTCTAGGGTCCAGTGGGAAGCCATCTCGAGGAGTCGAGACCGGGTCTCCTAACCCTAGAATTGGCAGTGTTACTTGCCACTCTCGTAGGGGTCTTGGGATGTGGGTTTGGCTATTCGTCGCGACCGTGGAATCCGTGTTTTATACAGGCTCGTATTGAAAACACGGACGTCCTAGTATATCCAATATTTCATATATGTTCTTCTGCTGCAATGTTCTGTGATGAGATCATATTACTGCCTGAGACGAATGCTTATACTATATATATATGCTGATATATAAATATTACTGCTTTCGTTTCTTCTGTGATGCTTAGGAAGCGTAAGCTGATGGGATTTTATTAATGAGATTAATAAAAAGAAAAGAAACCTAAAGATGTTGTAGAATCAAAACTTTATAAAAAGTGCAGCTACAGTTTTGCTTTGCACAGTGATATATATGATATATCCTGCACCTTATTCGATGGGGAAAGAGCCGACGATCCCTTCACCGGGAGTGACCTCTTTAGCGAAACTGGCAGATGCTACAAAACTCGGTTTGTCTTTTGATTGCTTTTAAAGTTTTGCTTTGCACAGCGGTATATATGATATATCCTGCACCTTATTCGATGAGGAAAGGGCCGACGATCCCTTCACCGGGAGTGACCCCTTTAGCGAAACTAAGAAAAGCCTCAAAAACACTCCTTTTTCAAAAACACTTGATTCTACGACGATATCAAGTTCATTACGCTCATGGTTTTCTGAAAAACCTGCGTAGCCCTCCGTCATTTCAGATAAAGACTAGTTAGTATTCGTGCTACGTTTGTTGACTATGTTAAGGCATAGTGTGCGGTAGCTAATTAGTACTTATCTACTAAAACATGAGATGTGATTGGATTAGGGTAGTTGTACGACTTTGTTGACTATATTAAGGGTCGTGCAGGTGGATTTAATTCAATCAGGAAGTGACGGGTTGAACTTGGCTAGCAATTATGATTTGTTGACTATGTTAAGGTCATAAATTGCTAGGGGCAAAATATTATCGGGAATTTCAAGTGTTGAAATTTGCAATGAGATTGCATACCTTCTATGAGATAGTTGGATCCCGATACCCACTGCGAGTAAGAGTTACTCCTGGGAGAGTTTTACACAGGACAATTAGTCGATCAAGTAGATGTCTAGAAAAGTGTTAAAGGGGTTACGCCTCTGGGAAAATGAGGTTTACTTTAATTAGGTCCGTGCGAAAGCACGGGGAACCTCCCTCAAAGTACCGACACTGATCTGGCTGAAAGATTGACGAAATTGTAGGGTGTAATTAATCCCGGCTAATCTTACCTTTTAGGGTTTTAAGATAGATTTGATAAAAACGGTGGGAGACATCCTGATTAGATAAGATAATAACCAATCTAATCTTGCAAGAGCATACGCTAAAGTGTTTTCTTCTCTCTCTCTCCAGGTAGCGACCATGTCAGGCCATAATCAAGATAATAATATGGATGTATTGACTGAACCCGATTATTGTACTGAGCAAGGGAACGTTGGACCCGTTCTTTCTTATAAGAGTTATAAGACAGAACAGGAAACAGGAGAATATCTGGATTCTCACGCCGCCCAAAAGAACATGCATGTTGATGCATCTTCTTCGGGTGTGTTAGTTATTGAGAACTGTTTCTCAGTTCACCCTACGTCCTGGGTATTAGATACTGGATCAGGATCCCACATATGTAAATTGTTACATGGGCTACGAAAAGGTAGAGAACTGGGAAAAGGTGATCATTCCGTTCAAGTAGGGAACGGTGCAAGTATTGTAGCCAAAGCAGTTGGCGAATATCACCTAGTATTGCCAAGTCGTAATACACTGATTCTAAATGAGTGCTATTATATACCGAATATGATGTGCAACATTATATCAGTTTCTTTATTGAGTAAAGAGGGATATAATTTTGTAGTACAGGATAATGTTATGAACATCTTCCTAAATCAAAAGTTGATTGCATCAGGCTCGTTACATAATGGCATATTCATTCTCAATCAAAATACAGTCCTCAATATACAAAACACACACAAGAGGAAAAGTTCAGAAATGAACCAATCCTACTTGTGGCATTGTAGACTTGGTCATATCAATGCGACACGACTGGCTAAGTTACATAAGGATGGTTATTTGAATCTGTTCGAATTATCATATTATGATACTTGCCATTCATGTCTCAAAGAAAAAATGACCAAAGCTCCGTTTAGTGGACACGGAGAAAGAGTTACCGAACTCTTAGGACTGGTACATAGTGATGTATGCGGTCCCATGTCTACGCATGCCAGGAACGGTTCTTCCTACTTCATTACATTCACTAACGATCTCTTAAGATTCGGATATGTGTTCCTGATGAAACACAAGTCTGAAGCTTTTGAGAAATTCAGAGAATATAAGCACGAAGTAGAGAATCAAACGGGCAAAAGTATTAAGATTCTTCGATCTGATCGAGGAGGTGAATACTTAAGCAGTGAGTTCCTAGATTATCTAAAAGAGAATGGGATTCTCTCTCAGCTTACTCCTCCTTATACACCACAGCACAACGATGTATCTGAGCGGAGGAATCGCACCCTATTAGATATGGTGCGCTCTATGATGAGCGAGGCTGAGTTGCCTATTTCCTTCTGGGGTTATGCGCTTGAAACAGCAGCATACCTATTGAATCAAGTTCTGTCTAAATCTGTGCCTACACACCATATGAGATATGGAGTGGGAAGAAACCATATTTTAAAAGAGTTAAGATATAGGGTTGTCCGGCCTATGTCAAAAGACAAAATCCAGACAAGCTCGAGGCACGATCAGTTCTTTGCAAATTTGTGGGATATCCTAAGAATTCCAAAGGATATTTTTTCTACCACGCTGAAGAACAAAAAGTGTTTGTTTCTCAATATGCCACCTTTTTGGAAAAGGAATTTCTTGGAAAAGGAATTTCTTGCAAAAGAAATTAGTGGCAAAGAGGTAGAGCTGGAAGAGGTTCCAGAAACACAAATTACAACTGAAGATTTAGTAGAACCAGAGGATTCAGCAGTACCCGACGAACCCCAGCCTCTCCGCTGATCTAGTAGGGTTTCTCGTCCACCTGAGAGATACTACGGTTTTCTCAATGATGGTGGAAGCGAGGATTGCATCATGGATGATGATGACCCGACTAGTTTCGAGCAGGCCATCACGAGTGGTAACTCTGTGAAATGGCTGGATGCAATGCGATCTGAGATGGAATCCATGTACACCAATAAAGTATGGATTTTGGAAAATACTCTTGAAGGGGTAAAACCCATTGGGAGCAAGTGGATCTTTAAAGAGAAATTTGGTGTAGATGGAAAACTTGAGACTTTCAAAGCTAGACTTGTAGCAAAGGGTTTTCGTCAACGACCAGGTATGGATTATGACGAAACCTTTTCTCCAGTGGCTATGCTTAAGTCCATCCGGATCTTACTTGCCATTGCTGCATACCATGACTACGAAATCTGGCAAATGGATGTTAAGACCGCCTTTCTAAACGGTGATTTAGAAGAGAGCGTGTACATGACTCAGCCAGAGGGCTTCGTAGATAGTGGGAGCAGCGGAAAGGTGTGCAAGCTGCTTAAATCCATTTATGGGTTAAAGCAAGCATCGCGGAGTTGGAACATCTGTTTTGATGTTGTAGTCAAAGAGTTTGACTTCATCAAAAATATAGATGAACCTTGTATCTATAAGAAGGTAGCAGAAAGTAAGGTTGTCTTCCTCGTATTGTACGTAGATGACATACTCTTGATAGGAAATGACATTCCTATGCTGCAATCAGTCAAGCTCTTCTTATCACAGAGATTCTCAATGAAAGATCTAGGTGATGCCTCCTGCATATTGGGAATCATGATCTATAGAGATAGATCTAAACGGATGCTGGGATTGTCCCAATCCAGGTACATTGACACCATACTAAAGAGGTTTAGTAAGGAAGAATCCAAGCGTGGGAACCAACCCACGATCTCTGAACTCACTCTCTCCAAAGAGATGTCTCCCAAGACTGATTTTGAGAGAGCTCGCATGCAAGGGATACCTTATACTTCGGCAGTAGGCTCTATCATGTATGCGATGCTATGTACCAGACCCGATGTAGCATACTCACTAAGTGTAGTGAGTCGGTATCAAGCAGATCCTGGAGAGAGTCACTGGACAGCTGTGAAGAACATTCTCAAGTACTTACGAAGGACTAAGGAGATGTTCTTGGTGTATGGTAACGGAGAACTCCAGGTGGAGTCCTTTACCGATTCCAGCTTCTAAAGTGATAAGGACGACTCTAAGTCGCACTCGGGATTTGTCTTTACCCTCAATGGAGGGGCGGTATGTTGGAAGAGTTCCAAACAGGATACCGTTGCAGACTCGACGATTGAGGCTGAATACATCGCTGCCAACGATGCTGCCAAAGAGGCTGTCTGGATCAAGAAGTTCATTAGTGAACTTGGTGTGGTTCCATCCATTGAGCATCCAATACCTCTGTATTGCGATAACAATGGAGCTGTGGCGTTAGCCAAGGAACCCAGGTCCCATCAAAAGTCCAGACATATTCTGAGGCGGTATCACCTGATCAGGGAGATAGTTGATCGCCGGGAGATCGAGGTCAGGAGAGTAGATACGAAGGACAACACAGCGGATCCATTCACGAAGGCTATTCCCCAGATACAGTTTGAGAGATTATTCGGGATGCTGGGTATGAGATACTACAGCAGCTGGCCTTAGTGCAAGTGGAAGATTGTTAGTTATGTATATGCCCTAGAGGCCATTGTTGTACATATGATGTATATTATAATGGATGCTTGGATATATATAGAGATGACTTTCTTGCTCGTCATGATAGTATGCTATTTGGTTTCACTTTATCTTAACATGTTGACTTGTATTGGTTTACTGTTTTACTCTCACATGTTGATAAAGCCCTTAGGATCTGTACTCGACTACTGAGACTATGCTGAGATCATACTAGTGGGGCCACGGTAGTCGATGAGTACATCCTATAACTGTTCCTAGTCGAGGGTATATCGAGACAGGGTATCGATACACCAGAGTAGACTAGCGTATATGTTAGTTGTATGTATGCCCTAGAGGCCAGTATTGTACAGATGATGTATATTATATTGGATGCTTGGACATATATAGAGATGACTTTCTTGCTCGATATGATAGTATGCTATCTGGTTGCTCTTTATCTTAACATGTATGCTTGTCTCTTTAAACTGTCTTATGGTTACATGTTGGTAAAGCCCTTAGAATGTGTACTTGACTACCTGGACTATGATGCAGATCATACTAGTGGGGACATGGTAGTCCATAAGTACATCCTTCAAGGTCCCTAGTCGTGGGTGTATCGAAACGGGGCATCGATATACCAGAGTAGACTAGCGTATGCGCTTCTCGACCCATGAGATGGGCGATGGATGATCCCATATCCATTGGTGTTTGACATCAGAGATGGTATACGGGTGCTCAGTGGAGACTGGGTACACTGGACGGACTCGCCGAGAACTCCCAGATGGTATTATACCTCACGTCAGATGGCAGTTCTCAGGTGACACTTGTACAGGTTAGTCTGTAGACCCGAGATCGTCATAGAGTCTTATGTGATTCCCACTGTGCTTTGATCTCCACCTTACCACGTCCATGAGGGCGTGCAAAACGGTGGTCTTTGGGTACAGTCCCGAGTCACATGGAGGCAATGAGCGATAGGAGGGGTTTCGTCTCTCCCGGTATTGGGGGTTGATGTTGCGCTGTGCTCGATTGGCCGTAACAGGGAAGTCCCTGGCCAGGGCTAATCAGAGATTTGCTGGTAAGTGTTACCAGTAGTTTCTCGACCCGCTATGAGCCTCACATCGGCATGACTTATCGGTTATTGGGGTCTGATGTTTACCACCCCTAGACTTGATATGCGACGTATCAGATGAACAGACCGGACTGTACGGTAAGTGTTACTGGTTGGATTCACAGGAGTGTGAGCGGGCTAGCTCGTCGATCTTCTGATCGCTCAATACCCAGATGGCTGTTACGTTTAGCAGACCGCTTGCGGCTTGTGGGTGCTTGATATGATCATCATCTGCTACCGGCGTATTGACGAGTCTTTAGAGTCCTACACAGAGGTTTCCTGGCTCAAGCGAAATGAAATAGGAGCGCATATGAGATATGTGCGGGACCGAGAATAATGCGTGTATGTGATACCGCATTTCATTCTCGCGATGAATGTTTCGAATGGTTGTATGCGATATGACCTAGTTATCGAATCATTGATTCGATAAAACGATACATTGGATACTGGTCGGTTATATGCTATATGACCGGATCGTTAAATCAAGTGTTGATTTAATGATTTAATGTATAATTATATATTTGATATATTACTTTGCATTAACTAGTATTGGTTCACTTTAAATGGATTTTCTCACTTGATGTACATGTTGTATATGTGATATACTTTTGTGCACATCTTTGTATCATGTTTGATGATACTTGCTCATTTGGTTAAGTGTGAAGAATTAAACCATGGTTAAGAGATGATTAGGGTTTTGCCTTTTTATTTATTTATTTGTTTATTTATTTAGAAAAAGGTTTAGATGAGAATGGTGGCTTTCTTTGTCTCTTATTGAAGCTTCATGAAGCTTTGACTTATGCAACCATTCTTGTCTTCATGCTTAACCCTAACTCATCCAAGTAACCATGGTATATTCTCTACACTTAATCTTAGTTAGGATATGATAAGTATTGTTTTCTTTTTCATTTTAAATCACTTATCATATTCTTTCTTCTTCTTGATCTTCTTCTTCAAGAAAGAAACCTTGATGCCATCAATGGCAACTTGAGTTCTAAAGTGAGAAATCAAATTCTAAAGTGAACCCACTTCCTATTTCTTCACCCTCTACCTCTTGCCAAGTTATTTTAGGTGTTTTCTTCATAAGTTTCACAACTTGGTGAAGTTGGAGCTTGAACTTGTGCAACCTCGACGTAGATCATCTTCGGCACGAAGCCGACGACCTATTCCGCTCATTTCTCCGATGAAGCCGACGCGAGAGTCCGAGATTCGAGATGGACAGCGAGGGGACGACTATGTGGAGCTAAGAAAGTGGATAACCGGATCTACAAAGGTTGTAGCTTCTTATCTTTAGTTAAAGTGTTAACTAGTTTCATATTACGCCTAGATTTCTAGTCAATGATCCGTATTAGGGTTTCTCGGCACCCATAAAATTTGAAATTGGCATGATTGATGCCTTGTGAGACCTCTATAGTGTGCCTGGGAACCTTTCACTGGTATCAGAGCCTAGCTAGAGCCTTAGGCGAAGTCCAGACGACGTTTGAAGTCCGATCGAACCAAAACCCTAACCCGAAAACGGCTCTCTGTACATTTTTTAAAAAATGGGTTTTTTCCAAATTAAAAATATGCAGAAAACTCAGCAGAGAATTATAAGAATTACGGCGCAAAATTGAACTCATGAACAGTGCAACCTGCGGCGGAACCGCAGCAGAAGCCTGCCTTAGGCGGCGGTTCCGCGGCAGCTTGATGACGTCATCCCTATCTCTTTGCACAGTAATTCCTATTTAACAGTGCTGAGTTCTCTGGGTATTTTTAATATTTATTCAAGAGTTGAATTTTCTGGTGTGTTTTAGAGCTTCGATTTTTCGACCGGATTATCAAATTTCGTTTTTGTGTTTTTCCGGATAATTTTTGAATTTGTTAAAAAGTTCGACCGGATATAAATACCCAACTTTTCCCCTGTCGGGAAATTTCCAAGTGTTGGATTTTTCCGTAGTTTAACGACGTTCTAAGTAGTGCAAGTAACGCGATGGACCCTCTAGAAGATAACAAACCTTAACTCTATTATGTGACCGTCTTGAACTGCCCTTTGAACCTTCGGGTTTGGGGCAGTACGGCGTGCCATATGTGAGGCGTTGGCTTGACCCTTCTACGGATGGACCGTTGGTACTGAGGCACGAACTGAATGTTGTTAGACTTATTTCATGTGTTGAGCTGTATCGAGAAAACTTGGGTATTCGACTGTTCAATCGGAAAGTTTAACATTTTCTGTTTATTTGGAATGTGATACAAAAATTGGAATTCACAAACAGTTATGAGATAACTGAATGAATGTTATAAATCTAGCGATTTAGTTTCACTTGATATTGAAAAGAGTTTTCGATAATGAGACTAAAATGCGGGGTTTATAACTGTTAGGCATGTGATGTCTAAGTATTTCATCTGATTAGGCATGTGATGTCTAAAGAGGTTGCGGATTCCAACTGTTGTAGTTTTACACTTTCTTTTCTATGACCGTAAGTGTAGTATGTTCATATCGCCGGTTTCGTTGCTATACGTCAACGACAATTGGGGTATGCATACTTACTTACGTTGATGACATGTGATGTTATGTGTTGCTGGATATGTTATATTGGATCGTCGTGTTTGAATAGCCGGGGGTTTTTATGTGAGATGAGTGTTTTTCATTTTCATTTATGTAAAAACTTGTATGTAATATTCTTTTTATTTGGGGCACTTCCAGGTAGCGGAAGATGTCATCCTTTGTATATTATTTACTTTTCCGCATTAGGATAGACCTAAGGAGGGGAGCACAAGTAACCGGGTTCTAGGGTCCAGTGGGAGACCATCTCGAGGAGTCGAGTCCGGGTCTCCTAACCCTAGAATTGGTAGGGTTGCTTGCCGCTCTCGTAGGGGTCTAGGGGTGTGGGATTGGCTATTCATCACGACCGTGGAATCCGTGTTTTATACTGGTTCGTATTGAAAACACGGACGTCCTAGTATATTCAATGTTTCATATGTTTCTTCTGCTGCGATATCTGTGATGTGATTATGTGATGTTCTGTGATGGATACAGTATATAGTATATATGATATATTATATAGACGTTACTTATGTTTTACACCCGTACTAGCCCTGCCCCGCTCTGCCGTTAGTTACCTAACCTAACGGTGCACGAGGGGACATCGAGGCGAATGCGGATGGCATAAGTGTACGTCGTATTTATCTGTGATGTTTAGGTACTTAAATGATGGGACTTCATTAATGAGATTAATGAAAGAAAAGAAACCTAAGATGTTGTAGAATCGAATTTCATAAACAAAACAGGTAGCTACAGTTCTTGCATTGCACAGCGATATATATGATATATCCCGCACCTTATTCGATGAGGAAAGGACCGAGATCCCTTCACCGGGAGTGACTCCTTTAGAAATAACTGGCAGATGCTACAAACACGGTTTGTTTTTGATTGCTTTTAAAAGTTTTTGCTTTGCACAGTGATATATATGATATATCCCGCAGCTCATTCGACGAGGAAAGGGCCGACGATCCCTTCACCGGGAGTGACCCCTTTAGCAAAACTAGAAAAGCCTCAAAATCACTCCATTTCAAAACTTCATTTGATTCTACAACGATATCAAGTTCATTACGCAATAGGTTTTCAGAAAAACCTGTCGTAGCCCTCCGTCATTTCAGATAAGTTGCATATAGTATTCGTGCTACATTTGTTGGCTTTCGTCAAGGTGTAGTGTGCGGTAGCTATGTGCTGTTTATCTGCTGCATATGATGCGACTGGATTAGGGTAGTCGTACGGCTTTGTTGGCTTTCGTCAAGGGTCGTGCGGGTGGGTTTAATTCAGTCAAGAAATGTACGGGTTGAACTTGACTAGCGGGCTGTGGTTTATTGGCTTTCGTCAAGGTCATAGCACGCTAGGGGCAAAAGCATTATCGGGAATTTCAAGTGTTGAAATTTGCAATGAGATTGCATACCTTCTATGAGATAGTTGGATCCCAATACCCACTGTGAGTAAGAGTTACTCCTGGGAGAGTTTTACACATTACAAAAAGCCGATCAAGTAGGTGTCTAGAAAGGTGTTAACGAGGTTACGCCTCTGGGAAAACGAGGTTTACATTAATTAGGTTCGTGCGAAAGCACGGGGGACCTCCCTCAAAGTACCGACACTGGCCTGGCTGAAAGATTGGCGAACTTGTAGTGTGTAATTAATCTCGGCTAATCTTTACTTTTAGGGTTTGAAGGAAGATTTGATAAAAAGCAGTGGGAGCCATCCTGATTAGATAAGATAATAACCAATCTGATCTTGCACGAGCATACGCTAAAGTGTTTTCTTCTCTCTCTCTCCAGGTAGCGACCATTTCATGCCCTAATGAAGATAATAATATGGATGTATTGACCGAACCGGCATGTTATACTGTGCTGGGGAACGTTGGTTCCGTTCTTTCTTATAAGAGTTATAGGAATGAACAGGATATAGGGGAATACCAGGATTCCAATGCCACCCAAATGAAGAAAGTACATGTTGATGCATTTTCTTCGGGTGTGTTCGTTACAGAGAACTGTTTCTCCATTTGCTCTACGTCCTGGGTATTAGATACCGGATCAGGATCCTATATATGTAATCAGTTACATGGGCTTAGGAAAGGTAGAGAACTTGGAGAAGGTGATAAAGACATTAGAGTTGGAAATGGTGCAATTGTTGCAGCTAAGACTGTCGGAGAATATCACCTTATATTACCAACTGGTAATACATTGGTTCTGAACGAATGCTATTACATGCCGAACCTGATATGCAACATTATATCGGTTTCTTTGTTGAGTAAAGAGGGATATAATTTTGTATTACAGGATAATGTTATGAACATTTTCCGTAACCAAAAGTTGGTTGGATCAGGCACGTTGTGCAATGGCATTTATGTTCTAAATCAATCAACAGTTCTGAGTATAACAAACACACACAAGAGGAAAAGTTCAGAACTGAAAGAATCCTTCTTGTGGCATTGTAGACTGGGTCACATCAATGCGACACGACTGGCTAAGTTGCATAAGGATGGATATTTGAAACCTTTCGAATTTTCATCTTATGACACTTGCCAGTCATGTCTCAAAGGCAAGATGACCAAAACTCCATTTACGGGACACGGAGAAAGAGTTACCGGACTCTTGGGACTGATACATAGTGATGTATGCGGTCCCATGTCTACACATGCCAAGGATGGTTCTTCGTACTTCATTACATTCACTGACGATCTCTCAAGATACGAACATGTGTACTTGATAAGACACAAGTCTGAAGCTTTTGAGAAATTTAGAGAATATAAACAAGAAGTCGAGAACCAAACCAGAAAAAGTATTAAAATCCTTCGATCTGATCAAGGAGGTGAATACTTGAGCAATGAATTCCTGGACTTCCTAAAAGAGAATGGGATTCTCTCTCAGCTGACTCCTCCATATACACCACAGCACAACGGTGTATCAGAACGGAGGAACCGCACTCTATTAGATATGGTGCGCTCTATGATGAGCACAGCTGAGTTACCTATTTCCTTCTGGGGGTATGCGCTTGAAACAGCCATACATCTATTGAATATGGTCCCAACCAAATCTGTGCCTACCACTCCATATGAGATATGGAAAGGAAAGAGACCAAGTCTTAACTATGTTAAGATATGGGGTTGTCCAGCCTATATCAAAAGACAAAATCCGGACAAACTCGAGGCACGGTCTGTTCTATGCAAATTTGTAGGGTATCCCAAGAATTCTCAAGGGTATATCTTCTACCACCCTGAGGAACAAAGAGTGTTTGTTTCTCGGCATGCCACCTTTTTAGAAAAGGAATTTCTTGAAAAAGAGATTTGTGGCAATGAGGTAGAACTGGAAGAGGTTCCAGCTGCAGAAGCTACAACAGAAGATCTGGTGGAACCAGAGGATTCCGTAGTACCCGACGAACCCCAGCCTGTCCGCCGATCTAGTAGGGTTCCTCGCCAACCTGAGAGATACTACGGTTTTCTCATGGATGGTGGGAGCGAGGATTGCATCATGGAGGATGATGACCCAACTAGCTTCGAGCAGGCCATCACGAGTAGTGACTCGGTAAAATGGCTGGATGCTATACGGTCCGAGATGGAATCCATGTACACCAACAAAGTATGGACTTTGGACGTTGCTCCTGAAGGGGTAAAACCCATTGGGAGCAAGTGGATCTTCAAGAAGAAACTTGGTGTAGATGGGAAAGTGGAGACTTTCAAAGCTAGACTTGTTGCGAAGGGTTTTCGTCAAAGACCAGGTGTGGACTATGACGAAACCTTTTCTCCAGTGGCTATGCTTAAATCCATCCGGATCATGCTTGCCATCGTTGCATATCATGATTACGAAATCTGGCAAATGGATGTTAAGACCGCCTTTCTAAATGGTGATTTAGAAGAGTGCGTGTACATGACTCAGCCAGAGGGCTTCGTAGACAGTGGGAGCAGCGGAAAGGTGTGCAAGCTGCTTAAATCCATTTATGGATTAAAGAAAGCATCGCGGAATTGGAACATCTGCTTTGACGTCGTTATCAAAGAGTTTGATTTCGTCAAAAACCCAGATGAACCTTGTATCTACAAGAAGGTGGCAGAGAGTAAGGTTGTCTTCCTCGTATTGTACGTGGACGACATACTCTTGATAGGAAATGATATTCCTATGCTGCAATCGGTCAAGCTCTTCTTATCACAAAGATTCTCAATAAAAGATCTTGGTGATGCCTCATGCATATTGGGGATTAGGATCTATAGAGATAGATCCAAACGGATATTGGGATTGTCCCAATCCAGGTACATTGACACCATACTAAAGAGGTTTAGTATGGAAGAATCCAAGCGTGGGAACTTACCCACGATCTCTGGAGTCACTCTCTCCAAAGAGATGTCTCCAAAGACTGATTTGGAGAGAGCTCGTATGCAAGGGATACCCTATGCTTCGGCTGTAGGCTCTATCATGTATGTGATGCTATGTACCAGACCCGATGTAGTATACTCACTAAGTGTAGTGAGCAGGTATCAAGCTGATCCTGGAGAGAGTCACTGGACAGCTGTGAAGAGCATTCTCAAGTACTTGCGAAGGACTAAAGAGATGCTCTTGGTGTATGGTAACGGGGAACTCCAAGTGGAGTCCTTTACCGATTCGAGCTTCCAGAGTGATAAGGACGACTCTAAGTCGCAGTCGGGATTTGTCTTTACCCTTTACGGAGGGGCGGTTAGCTGGAATAGTTCCAAGCAGGAAATCGTGGCAGACTCGACGATGGAGGCTGAATACATCGCTGCCAACGATGCTGCCAAAGAGGCTGTCTGGATCAAGAAGTTCATTACTGAACTTGGAGTGGTTCCATCCATTGAGCATCCAATACCTTTGTATTGCGATAACAATGGAGCGGTGGCTTTGGCCAAGGAACCCAGGTCCCATCAGCGATCCAGGCATATTCTGAGACGGTATCACCTGATCCGGGAGATAGTTGATCGCTGGGAGATCGAGGTCAGGAGGGTTGACACGAAGAACAACACGGCAGATCCACTCACGAAGGCCATTCCGCAGATACAGTTTGAGAGACTCTTCGGGATGCTCGGTATGCGATACTACAGCAGCTGGCCCTAGTGCAAGTGGGAGATTGTTAGTTGTATGTATGCCCTAGAGGCCAGTATTGTACAGATGATGTATATTATATTGGATGCTTAGACATATATAGAGATGACTTTCTTGCTCGATATGATAGTATGCTATCTGGTTGCTCTTTATCTTAACATGTACGCTTGTCTCTTTAAACTGTCGTATGGTTACATGTTGGTAAAGCCCTTAGGATGTGTACTTGACTACCTGGACTATGATGCAGATCATACTAGTGGGGACATGGTAGTCCATAAGTACATCCTTCAAGGTCCCTACTCGTGGGTGTATCGAGACGGGGCATCGATATACCAGAGTAGACTAGCATATGCGCTTCTCGACCCATGAGATGGGCGATGGATGATCCCATATCCATTGGTGTTTGACATCAGAGATGGTATACGGGTGCTTAGTGGAGACTGGGAACACTGGACGGACTCGCCGAGAACTCCCAGATGGTATTATACCTCACGTCAGATGGCAGTTCTCAGGTGACACTTGTACAGGTTAGTCTGTAGACTCGAGATCGTCATAGAGTCTTGTGTGATTCCCACTGTGCATTGATCTCCACCTTACCACGTCCATGAGGTCGTGCAAAATGGTGGTCTTTAGGTACAGTCCCGAGTCACATGGAGGCAATGAGCGATAGGAGGGGTTTCGTCTCTCCCGGTATTGGGGGTTGATGTTGCGCTGTGCTCGATTGGCCGTAACAGGGAAGTCCCTGGCCAGGGCTGATCAGAGATTTGCTGGTAAGTGTTACCAGTAGTTTCTCGACCCGTTATGAGCCTCACATCGGCACGACTTATCGGTTATTGGGGTTTGATGTTTACCACCCCTAGACTTGATATGCGACGTATCAGACGAACAGACCGGACTGTATGGTAAGTGTTACTGGTTGGATTCACAGGAGTGTGAGCGGGCTAGCTCGTCGATCTTCTGATCGCTCAATACCCGGATGGCCGTTACATTTAGAAGACCGCTTGCAGCTTGTGGGTGCTTGATATGATCATCATCTGCTACCGGCGTATTGACGAGTCTTTAGAGTCCTACACAGAGGTTTCCTGGCTCAAGCGAAACGAAATAGGAGCGCATATGAGATATGTGCGGGACCGAGAATAATGCGTGTATGTGATACCGCATTTCATTCTCGCGATGAATGTTTCGAATGGTTGTATGCGATATGACCTAGTTATCGAATCATTGATTCGATAAAACGATACATTGGATACTGGTCGGTTATATGCGATATGACCGGATCGTTAAATCAAGTGTTGATTTAATGATTTAATGTATAATTATATATTTGATATATTACTTTGCATTAACTGGTATTGGTTCACTTTAAATGGATTTTCTCACTTGATGTACATGTTGTATATGTGATATACTATTGTGCACATCTTTGTATCATGTTTGATGATACTTGCTCATTTGGTTAAGTGTGAAGAATTAAACCATGGTTAAGAGATGATTAGGGTTTTGCCTTTTTATTTATTTATTTATTTGTTTATTTATTTAGAAAAAGGTTTATATGAGAATGGTGGCTTTCTTTGTCTCTTATTGAAGCTTCATGAAGCTTTGACTTATGCAACCATTCTTGTCTTCATGCTTAACCCTAACTCATCCAAGTAACCATGGTATATTCTCTAAACTTAACCTTAGTTAGGATATGATAAGTATTGTTTTCTTTTTCATTTTAAATCACTTATCATATTCTTTCTTCTTCTTGATCTTCTTCTTCAAGAAAGAAACCCTGATGCCATCAATGGCAACTTGAGTTCTAAAGTGAGAAATCAAATTCTAAAGTGAACCCACCTCCTATTTCTTCACCCTCTACCTCTTGCCAAGTTGTTTTGGGTGTTTTCTTCACAAGTTTCACAACTTGGTGAAGTTGGAGCTTGAACTTGTGCAACCTCGACGTAGATCATCTTCGGCACGAAGCCGACGACCTATTCCGCTCATTTCTCCGATGAAGCCGACGCGAGAGTCCGAGATTCGAGATGGACAGCGAGGGGTAGACTATGTGGAGCTAAGAAAGTGGATAACCGGATCTACAAAGGTTGTATCTTCTTATCTTTAGTTAAAGTGTTAACTAGTTTCATATTTCGCCTAGATTTCTTGTCAATGATCTGTATTAGGGTTTCTCGGCACCCATAAAATTTGAAATTGGCATGATTAATGCCTTGTGAGACCTCTATAGTGTGCCTAGGAACCTTTCAGTATACGCATCTTGACCCATATGATGGGCGATGGATGATCCCATATCCATCGGTGTTTGACATCAAAGATGGTGTACGGGTGCTCAGTGGAGACTGGGTACACTGGAAGGACTCGCCGAGAACTCCCAGATGGTGATATACCACACGTCAGATGGCAGTTCTCCGGTGACACTGGTACAGGGTAGTCTGTAGACCCAAGATCGTCATGGAGTCTTGTGTGATTCCCACTGTGCTTTGATTTCCACCTTACCACGTCCAAGAGAGCGTGCAAAACGGTGGCTTTTGGGTACAGTCCCGAATCACATGGAGGCAATGAGCGATAGGAGGGGATTCGTCTCTCCCGGTATAGGGAGTTGATGTTGTGCTGTGTTCGATTGGCTATAACTGGAAGTCCCTGGCCAGGGCTGATATAGAAATTTACTGGTAAGTGTTACTAGTAGTTTCTCGACCCGTTATGAGCCACACATCGACACGACTTATCGGTTACTGGGGTCTGACGTATACCACCCCTAGACTTGATATGCGACATATCAGATGAACAGACCGGACTGTACGGGAGTGTTACTGATTGGATTCACAGGAGAACGCACATTCTAGCTTGTTGATCTTCTGATCGCTCAATACCTAGGTGGCTGTTACATTTATCTAACCGCTTGCAGCTTGTGGGTGTTTGATATGATCATCACCTGCTACCGGCGTATTGACGATTCTTTAGAGTCCTACACAGAGGTTTCTTGGCTCAGGCGAAACGGAGTAGAGGCACATATGTGATATGCGCAGGACCGAGGATAATGCGATATGAGATACCGTATTATATTCTCGCGATATTTGGATATGAACCGGGTCATCGGATCAAGTGTTGGTTCGATGAATCGGTACATGATATATTAGTCGGTAATATTCGATATAGCCGGATCGTCGGATCAAGTGTTGATTCGATGATTTAATGTATAATAATATATATGATATATTGTATTACATTATCTAATATTGGCTCGCTTTATTATTTCATTTTCTCACTGGATGATACATTGATATATATGCGATATATGTTAATTGTATTATTTTCTTTTGTTGCAAATATATAATATATATGTGATATATATTATTGTGACATGATATGATTTATTGTTAAACATGTTTAAGGATGATTAAATGAGGTTAGGGTTTGATTAGGGTTAGTTGCTTCATGCACCTTCTAGAAGCTTTATCTTTTGTCATGGTTAAGATGTTTTTTGATGACACATTGCTAACCAAACCAAACCCTAACTCTAGTTGTTTCTCTACACATTATTAGCCACTCATGCTTGACCATGGTTTCTATATCAATCATATACATTTCTTTCTATTCATCACAAAAGAAATTATCATTATCTTTTCCATTATCATCTTCTTCTTCTCTTGATTTTGAGCTCACTAGATATTCATTTTGTGATGATAAATTATGAGAAAATGATTTAAAAAGAAAGTATAAATACTACTCTCTCATCCTCATCTCATTTAGCCCATGAGATTAGTGTGTTCATCTCTTTAGAGTGAGAAAACTTGAGTTATTGAAACTTCGACGTAGATCATCGGAGATTTGGAACACTTCAAGCTAGCATGGATCGTTCGAGTCGTGGAGCCTCTCTTGAGTCCGGGAGATCGTGGATCGTGGCGAAGGGACTTCTACTCGGAGCTTGTGAAGCGAAGGAGCGGACTACAAAGGTTGTAATCCCTCACACTTAGCTTAAAAGATATTATCTTGCATGCTAAACCCTAATAATCTAGCAAAGATCCCGGCTTTAGGTTGTTCGGCACGTCTAAATTTTTATCCGGGCATGTTTGATGCCTTATGAACCTTCACAAGAGTGCCTGGGAACCCTACAAGTAGGGTATCAATATTCAAGTGTTTGGACTCAAGAATAGGGACTATTTTTCAGACTTATTTTTATCCTCAGATTAGTAATTTCCTTCATCTTACTAACCTTTGGGACAACGGCTCATAACTACTTATTATTAGCTTCGTTTAAGAAAACATTTAACTTTCTTGCTTTTCTCAAACTATTCATATCTTTCATATGTAAATTTTTCATTTTCAAACTTTCATTATCAAAAAATAATTTGTGCTTATGTATAGTATAATGCGGAATAATGCGTGAATAAGAACAAACCTCCCCCAAACCTGTTTGCAGCAATGTCCTCACCGATGTCATCTGTTAAGCTTAAAAAATTGTAGACTTGGGAGGAAAAGTTATCAAAGGGGACAAGAAATAATGAAAGTGAAATTCTCCCCCAAACTTATTTTTGGCTCACAATTTTGTAAAAGTTTTCTTTCAAGAGCCAAAATAACCCCCCCCCCCCCAACTTAAGTAAAATAGTATTAAGCATTTAAAATGAGGGGGGTTAAAGTTATTGCTAAATATAAAGCTTTACAAAGACCAAAATTCAACACCAACTATTCAAATATTTTATCGATGTAACGCACTGGTTGGTAGAAGATCATGTCACCTATCGACGTGAAGAAGTAGGGAGGGGAAAAGAGGTGGAATAGAACGAGTTTACGTCTCGGTTTATGGAGACAAAACAATGATAGTGGATTACTTGCATTCTTGTTATTGATAAGAAGAAGGGGTGGTGGTTCAACTTCTTTGTGTTGGGGTTGATTCATCAAAACACCCATGTTTTCTAAGAATGCGAGTTCTTCAGCGAAAATTTCTTTAAAGCTTTCATCGATATCCCGAATAATAATCTCATCGGAAAGAACGAGATGATACCCGGACTCCATAAAAGGTTCATATTCAGCATTAGATATTGACCCGGACAGCTCGATAGAAGGGTCCGTATGTGTGTAACAAATAACAGGGTCAAACAACAACGTACTAGTGAAGTCAAGATCAAAATCGTGAAGCTGTTCAAATTCGTTGTTGTCGGGATTTATCACTTCGACAGAAAATACTTGAGCATAGGGTTCGGAGGGTTCACTTCCCAACTTGTAAATGTTAAGCTCAATTAACATCTTCTCGAAAGATAGGGTCATAGAGTCGTTTCGACAATTGATTATGGCATTGGAAGTCACAAGAAAAGGTCGACCTAAAATCACCGGAATTTGGTTTTGTGGGTTCGCTACAGTTTGTGTATCTATAATGATAAAGTCCGCTGGGAATATAAATTCCCCAACTTTGATTAACACATCCTCTAGCTCGCCCCTAGGTTGGGTGATAGATCGATCGGCCATCTGAATAGTGCAGTGTGCCGGTTTTAACTCTCCGATCCCTAATTGCTCATACACAGAATACGGAAGCAAGTTAACACTAGCGCCTAAATCGAGTAGAGCACAATTGATATTTTTACCCCCAATAGAAATAGATATTGTAGGACTTCCGGGGTCCTTTCGTTTCTTGGGTAGTTGTTGTGTAAAAGCGGTGCTCACGTTACTTGTTAAGAATACCTTTTTCAGCACTTGAGTTTTTCTCTTCCTAGTGCACAAGTCCTTTAGGATTTTTGAATAAGACGGAACTTGTTAAATAGCACCTAGAAGAGGAATATTTATGTTAACTTGCTTAAAAATTTACACAATCTTCTCCATTTGTGGACTTGGTCTGTTTCCCCTTAACCTGTGTGGATAAGGTGCTTTATCAATAAGGGTCGGGTCTAATATTGGAGAGGATTGTGGGGATGGAATGGATCCCAGAATTGGAGTTGGGATCGTTTTAGGTAGACTCAAGAAAGTGGGCTAAGTGTTCGAGCCTTCGGGAAAACGGAGAATAGGCTCAGAAGAAGGTGGACTAGACGAAATATGAGAAGAAGCAGAAGCCGGGGTGTTATTAATATCATCAACATCATCAACTTGTTCACTGTTAATATCAGAATTTTGCATTATTATATCGCCCATTCTTAATCACATTACATATAAATAGGTACTTTTAATCCATGTCTGCTAAATAGTTGCAAGTTAGAGGTTCTCAGAACAATACAGTGAAATTCATGAAAAGACGTTACAAATGTGCGACTACGACCAAGAATAGATGAATCCATATGATGTCGCCTACCAGTTCAAGGAACAAATGAAGATCAGTAGACAGTTCAATGCACAAAGCACAAGGGTAGCAAAAGATTCAGGACTTTAACGCGAAGCTCAAGGTAAAATTCCACATAATTCTGCACTGTTGGAAATCTGGAAGAAAGTAGAAAAGATTCTGAGGAACTAAGTGAAGAAAAAGAAGGAAAAGGCTACATGAAGCAACCCTGAAGAGATGGGCCCAAGACCCCACCAAATGGCCGCGGAACCGCGGCCAAACAGGCCTATCTGCCGCGGAACCGCGGCCGTGTGATGCACATGTCGGTGGAGGTGTCGGTGCTTTGACTCGGTTTTTGGGGTTGTATTGTAATTTCATGTATGGATCAGAATGTAAACCTAGGGTTTTTCCTATCTATAAATAGGAGGGCTCAAAGCCTCCTTTGGATGCCTCTTTTGGAGATGCCTCTTTTTAATTTCTAGATTAAAATTTAATTTCCTTGTAATCGTCAAGAGGTCATCAATAAAGGTATTTTTATTTTTTATCGTGCATTCTTTTATCTGAATTTAATTCCTGAATTTTTATTTGTCTTTTATTATCTGCAAGTTAGATAGTCTTTTAAAAATTATAAAAATGAATCTTATCATAACTTCCCTAATGAGTGAGTAATTCCTCACTTGTTAGGGTTAGGATTGGGAAGGTTTGAGAGAAGTAAATCTCCCTCTCCTTTCTTTGCCCATATAATTTTTATAATAGGACTCTATTTAAATTAACCACACACAGCTCACTACGGCACCCTATCCTACAAGATAGCGGTGATTCCCTAGTTAGACCGGTTGTGGTTAATTTAAATAGAGGTTAGGGCTAAGAGTTAAGAAAGGACGGACAAGGACCAAAGGGAAGAAACTTATTTTTTTTCCAGTCGTGCTAATCCCCTTTGTTGACTATTACCCTAACACCTATATTCTTCACTAGGGCTTTGAAAGCAGTGGGTAGAATCCCTTTTCCAAACTAACCTAATCCTAACCCTAGTAAGATTTCTAATCAATTTAATATCATTCTTAGGTCGTAAAACAAAACCCGATTTGATCGGATTAACTCGTTAGAACATAAAAAAAAAAGGAATCCTTCTCCCTGTGGATCGACCCGGCCTCAACCGGCTAGCTACCAAGCGACACCGTCTTAATTGCGGTATATTCTTAATTTTGACCTATCTTTTAAAACGCTCACATACGCAAAAGATAAGACTCTCAATCAAATGGCGTCGTTGCCGGGGAGACGGTAGTCTCTTTCTTTGTGTCATTTCGGGTTAATAAAAAAAAAATATAAAAATTGAAAAATTTTAAAACAACAAAATAAAATAAAATAAAATAAAAATCTTCTTGTTCTTTTTGAACGATTTTTGTGCAAGTGTGCAGGCTTGGAGCAAACTCTGTTTCAGATCTGGATCAAGCCAGTGAACAAATCAAGAAACAGAGGATCTGAACAGACAGGGGAGAATCCAAACAATACAGAGAAAATTTTTGGAGATCTAAACCAACTAAACCGCCGCGGAACCGCGGCATATTCAGGGGTTTGACCGCGGAACAGCGGTCAACTGGTGACGTCAGCACCCAAAAATCTCTGTGAGTATCTTATTTCTCATCTACTCTCCTCTGCACTCCACTAAAAAAAATTCCTGCAGGTTTCTTTGCACAGCAATCTCTTTCTCCTATCCAATAAATTATTTTTGTGCAGGATTCTTTGCGCTGCCAAATAAAAAAAATTGCAAGTGTTTTTTATTTTTGGTGTGTTAATTGCTTTGCATATTTAAAACGGACTTTTAAAGGGTTATAACACAAATCAAGATTGGGTGGGAAATTTCACTACCCTTCCTAAGACCCTAAAAATCACAAAAAGCATATGCATCACCCTTGAGTTAATTAAAAAATATCTAGAGTCAGCCAACTAAGGACTGTCGTGCCCATTAAGACAAAGGAATGTTGTGGGCAATCAGTCGTTTATCTAAACCTGACTTTGTGGTTCCTAGGCTAGACAAGTGAGAAAGGTAACTTTAAAAGACCCCCCTCACAGTGATTCGTGAGCGAAACCCTCCTTTCTTCACTTGTACTTACCTGGCCACAATTGGCGGTGAAGAGGCGATTTGAGGGATATCTCACAACTTGCCTCTTTGGAACAGTTAGGAGCAGTCTAGTTGACTCAGAAGACCCTAACTCTAGGCTTGATTGTGCACGCTTAAATTGTGATTGTTTGAAATTGTGCCGTAAGTCCGTACAAATTTTTGCAAAACTCTTTCTAAAAAAACATTTTCAAAAATTTCAAAACTCCAAAAACAAACAATTTTTTTAAGAAAAAAATTTAAAAAAAATTACATTCTTTTTCTTCTCCTTTCTATCATCACATCATGGGTACCCCACCTCGCAAAACTCTTACCGAACTTTGGTACCCTCAACCAGACATTACTTCCTACGCTCATTGTTTTGGTCGAATTTCGGACAACCCCTCCATGCCCAAAATTTCTTTGAAAGATCGAATAGACGCGTCTAGGGCATCCAGTTGGACTCCGCAATCCACCTTGTATCAACCATTTCAACCTTCACTACCTTCTCACGTTGATACTACTTTTTCGAGTCCTGTTGTAACACCGAAACCCATGTCTATTGCTGAACATATTGAACAATCTCGTAACCGATCTTTCACTTCTTTCAACACTTCCAGTTCTTGGGATCAACAATTTCATTCACCTTTTTATCCAAATGTTGATCCTAATACTGTACAACCATTCAATTCCTATCCATCCTACCCAACTGTTGCACATTCCCTAGACATTACCTCTACACAGCCATTTGGGAGTTTCATGTATCCAAACAACTTTGAATCTTTTACTGAAACCCCGTCACAACTCATGTCTAGTCTGGAACAGTCGTTGGAAGACTTTATGGTAGCGTCAAGACAACATATAATAGATGTGAATGAGTCTATAGCCGCCCTTATACAACCT
Organism: Agapanthus africanus; assembly: GCA_030015575.1. Classification (NCBI taxonomy): domain Eukaryota; kingdom Viridiplantae; phylum Streptophyta; class Magnoliopsida; order Asparagales; family Amaryllidaceae; genus Agapanthus; species Agapanthus africanus. The sequence goes on along the minus strand of CM057351.1, from coordinate 260,145,701 downwards.
AGTGACCCAGTAGCTTGTTTCCAACTAGCTCCAAATTTTCTAATGTATAATGAAGCGGTTGGACAGATTGAGAATTTGAGTGGTGAGAGTGAGCTGTGCACCCTTCCAAATCAAACCTACCCATCCCTAATTGAATTCCACAACTCCGGTTTTGAATGTCTATCAAGTGTCCAAAATGCTTCACCAGTTGAAGTTAGAACGCAAAATGAGTTGTGCGACTTTGTAGTGTTTGATTTACCTGATTGTAAAGGGTCCCTTTCGAGTGAAACCATCACCAATCCTTTTGACCTCTACACCTCCACTCTAGAACCTGAATTGATTGATATCGATGCTTTTGATGAGGTGTCTGAGAAATTTAATTTTCACTTGATAGAGGATATTGACCCTGGGAATATTTTGGATGATGAACCCACATATTTGGATAATTTTCTCTCTCCAAATCATCATCCCGAGTCCTTAATTGTTTTTCCCGAACCCCATATGCGTCTAGATTTTGATGATAAATGCATGGATGAGATAACTTTTGAGGGGAATTTTGAGGATAGTATTGAGGATGAACCAGTTTTGCTTGATGAGTCGAATTTTCTAATTCATCCTGTCCCTTCCACTGACTGTGTACACCCTCCTGAATCTTTAACCGATACCCTTCCTCAATCACTTCCCTCAATTCTTGTTCTGACCTTGTAAGAAACCGTTACACTTTCATTTTCAATGTCTGGTTTACCAAGTTCGACGTACCCATGTTTTCTCACGAATCTTGAGGGATTTGAACTCATTTCTCAGTGGGTTGATAGATTAGCACAATCGCTTTTTACACATCGGTCATTACAAATTGTGCTAATTTATACACTCCATTTCCACCCTCAAGTTCGTATTCCACTGCTTTCTCCCACTTTCTCTGGTTCTTCTTCTAATCTTTCTTTAATGATAGCGAGTATTAATGAATCACAATCCGATAATTCAAGTTTGATCATTCCAGAATACCAACTTGATTTGGATACTTTTGAAAATGAGGTAGATGGGTTTTTCGAGTCTCCTACCTCCGTAATTTTTGACAAATCAAGTATGATAAATTCTGATACAAAACTTACTGACAGCAAAATGTTCAATTACATCGATGAGAGTTTTGAAGAACTTTTTGCTGACGAAATCGCATTCCTAAATGACACGGATTTTGTGATTAATCAACCTCCACCTGAAGAAGTCGAACCACAGCCATTTCTTTTTCCCTTCCGCCGTTCTTCTCCTTCACCAAGACCGTATACTACTTCTATCTCCATACGGTCTCGTGTGTTTCTCATTTCTTTTCTCTACACTCCATCCTTTCACCAACCACACCATTATAACGATAAATTTTTTGAATGGTTAGTGCTAACCTTTGGCCTGTGTAAGGCCTTGTATAGCTTGATACTGTGTTTTTCTCCTCCCTAACTCTGAACTTTAATGCTTTAACAGTGGAAACACTGTTTCACTTAAGTTTGGGGGGGACCTTTTTGTATATATATTTTGTTTTCTTTTTCTGTTAATAATAATAATAAAAAGAGATAAGAAAAACAAACAGGGGAGTGCCGACAATATTGACCCTCTTGGTGTAGCCTGGTGTTCACACCATAATATTGCATTATCATATTCCCCATTCTTATTCTTTTTATAAATAAACAGGTGCTTTTGACGCATGTCTACTGCATATTACAGGTTACAGGTTCTTGGACAGAAAACAGTGAAAACGATGAAAAGACGATGCAAAAGTGGAACTACAACCAATAAATAGAAGGATCTTGATCAAGCCTACATAAAAGATAAAGTTCACAAAGTACAAGGCAATGCAAGGTCCAAGATCGCGAAGCCACGGTTAAAGTCCACCACAAGTATTCACTGGAAGATCTGGAGAATACCCAGAAGTCAAATGGAGAAAAGAACTAAATAAATAAGAAGCCCAGAAAGCCCAAAGGCAGAATATAAATTTTCAGGGACTGATCTTGTCAATGGGCTGCGGAACTGCGGCCCAACCCTGCTTGGGCCGCGGATCCGCGGCCGTCTAGAGCCTGAAGAAAATTATTTTTTTACCATAATACAGTGGCGGTGCGCGTGAGTTGGCTAGGTCTTTTCTTAAAGGGCTTTTTTGTAAAAGCAGACGTGCGAATCAATTGTAAACCTAGGGTTTTTATCTCCTATAAATAGAACCCAAATCATTGTATTTTTCTATGCCTCCCTATGCCTCATTTTATGAATAAAATTTAGAATTCTTTTGGAGAGCATCGATACCTCTTTTCATATCATCTATTCAGATCTGAAAACTCTGTGTAAATGTTTGGAGAGAGCCATCTGTAAAGTAAGTAGATTTATTTAATTGCCCTAGTTTAGATTTCAATTCTTGCCCTAGGTAATTTTTCAATCTCTGTCCTAGATTAAATTTAATTCCTTGCCCTAATTAGATAGTTAGATCTTTAATTCAATTGACCTAGATTAATTTAGTTTTTAGATTTAATTAATCCATTCACACCGTTTGGAATTAACTCGTAAAAGCGATTAAAAATTCACAACATCCCTGTGATCCGACCCGTACTCACCGGCTAGCTGCAAAGCGACGCCGTTCTTGATTGCGGTAATATATTTTTGATCTATAAAATCTCTTTAAATCAAATGGCGCCGTTGCCGGAGATGGCGTATTATTTCCTTTTTGCAATTTCGGGTTAATCAAAATTAAAAAAAATCAGAAAACTCTGAAAAATCAAAAAAATATAAAAATATATCATCTGTTATTTTTGGGAAGGGTATTTTTGTGTGAATTTTGCAGGATCTACGAACAAATTCGGATCTGGAAATTTACAGAGATCAAAATAGCAAATATCAAATCCGAACAAACAGAAGATCAGAACAACCGAGGAACAGAAGAAATTTGGAGGACCGAGTCAAACAAGAAGAATCGCGGTGATCTGGTCCCAAAAAAAAGAAGAAGGAAAAAACCGCCGCGCGACCCCATTCCGGCCGCGGAACCGCCGCGCCACCCACCTTCTGGCCTCGGAACCGCCGCGGACTGGTCGGTTCAGGAAAAAAAAAATAGTTCTGCCACTGCAAATCTCTATGAGTTTTCTCTCTCCTCCTCTGCAAATCTCTGATATCTCCTTTGAAAAATCTCCTGCAGGATTTCTTTACGCTTAAAAATCTTCCCCCTTCCAAAAAACAAATCTTGTGCAGGATTCTTTGCGAGCATTTAAAATAAAAATTGATTGCAAGAAATCTTTTCTGGTTTGCATATCTTTTCTCAAATTGCAATAACAACAAAAAATCTTTGATTACAAGTGATTTACTGTTTTGCATATCTTTAATCGGATTTTAAGGGGCTTTTAACCAATTCAGATTGGGTGGGGATTTCATCATCCTTCCCAGGACCCCCAGAAATCACAAAAGGCATTTGCATTGACCATATCTTAATTAAAAAAATACTAGATTCAACCCTAAGGACTTCGAGCTCAATAGGATAGAGGACTAGTTATAGGCATCAGCCGTTTATCCTAACCTGACTTTGCGGTGTCTAGGCAAGTGTGTCAAGGCAAGTGGTTACTTAATTAGGACCGCTACTTATAGCGGGGAGCCTCCCACTTACCTGGAACTTACCTGGCCGCAATTGGCGGTGAAGAGGCGGTTTGAGGTCCTATCTCTAGTCCTTTGGAACAGTTAGGAGCTATCTAGCTGACCTAGGTGACCCTAGAGTTAGGCCTGATTGTACATTTCTAGTTGATTGCATTTGTGTCTAAGCCCCTTATCGAAAATTTTTGCAAAACAAATAATTAAAAAAATAAGAGGAAATTTTTTTTTATAAAAAGACTTGCAACTTGTGTCGCTAAGAAATCCGTGCACTCCAATCTTCTTTCTTTTCTCCTTCTTCAATCATGGGTACCCCACATCATAAATCTCTTGCCGAACTTTGGTATCCCGAACCTAACTTTTCTTTGTACGTCAATTGTTTCGGTCGATTTAAGGAAAATCCCTCCGTGCCCAAAATTTCTTTGAAAGATCAAATAGAAGCGTCTAGGAGAAACAGTTTGACTTTGCAACCCACTTTGTGTCAACCATGTCAACCTTCACCACCTTCATACGTTGATACCACTTTTTCAAGTCCTGCTGTAACTCCTAAACCGATGTCCATTGTTGAGCATATTGCTCAATCTCGTAGCCGATCTTTCACTCCTCTCCACACATCCAGTTATAGGGATCAACAAGTTCATTCACCTTTCTATCCACAGGTTGATCCTACTCCTATCCAGCAATCCACTTCCTACCAGTCCTACCCGACTTTCCCACCATCACTAGACACTGTTTCTACACAGCCTTTTGGGAGTTTCACGTATCCAAACAGTTTCGAATCTTTTACCGAAACCCCTTCACAACCCATGTCTAGTTTGGAACAGTCGTTGGAAGCTTATATTTCAGCAACAAACAAAATGGTTAGGAATGTGGAAGCATCCATTACCGCCCTTAGACAACCTTGTGAACCGGTAGCTAGTTTTCAACTAGCTTCAAATTTTTCTATGTATAAGGAGGCGGTTGGACAGAGTGAGAATGTGAGAGGATTTCCAAATCAAACCTACCCATACCCAATTGAATCCAACAACTCCAATTTTCAAACATGTGTCCAAAATGATGAGTTGTGCGACTTTGTAGTGCTTGATTTGCCAGATTGTGAAGAACCCCTTTCGAGTGAAACCACACTTAATCCTTTCGATCTTTACACCTCCACCCTAAAACCTAAATCGATAAATATCCATGCTTTTGATGAGGTGTCAGAAAAAATTAATTTTCACTTGATTGAGGATATAAACGCCGGGAATATTTCGGATGATGAACCTGTCGATTTGATTGAACTTTTATGTTCAATTCATCATCCCGAGTCGTTAAATGTTTCTCCCAAACTTCATATGCGTCTTGATGATAATGGCATGGATGAGTTAAATATTGAGGAGAATTATGAGGATAGTATTGAGGAGAGTATTGAGGATAATATTGAGGTTGAACTATTTTTGTTTGATGTGTCGGATTTTCCAATTCATCCTCTTGAACCTTTAACTAAATCACCCTCCCTCCTTTCCATCGTCCCGACCACGCACAAGATCACGCTTGACGACTGTGAGATTGAAAACTTTTCCTTCGAATCTGACACAGTTCTCACAGCTGATGACAATTACGAGTGCTTCACTTTTTCGGACGATGTTGATGACTCACCGCCCGAGTTTGAGTCCTTTGAATTTTCAGATGAGTTAGTTGAACCATCAGACTCGGTTGCTTACAGTCGTTTCGAACCATTGATGAAATCTTTCCAGTTCGAGACAGTTTACTACGGTGAGAATGAGACTATCCCTAATTCACTCCCTTCCCTACCTTCCATTGTTCCGACCGTGAAAGTGACCGTTACGCTTTCATCTCCTATACCAAGTTCGGAGTACCCATGCCTTCTTGCGAATCTTGAGGGATTTGACCCCATTTCTCGACGGGTTGATAGGTTAGCACAATCGCTTTTAACATATCGGACATCACAAATTGCGCTAATTTATTCACTCGATTTACACCCTCAAGATCGTGCTACCCGTCTTTCTCTCTTCCGCCCTTCTTCTCCTCCACCGAGACCTTATTCCACTCTTCTTCCCATACGGTCTCGTGTGCTTCTCATTTCTTCTCTTCCCACTCCATTCTTTCACCAACTCTACCATTACCACGATAAGATTTTTGAATGGTTGGTGCTAACCTTTGGCTTGTGTAAGGCCAAGCTTAAGTTTAGAGGGAACCTTGTTGTATATATGTATATATATTTTTTGTTTTCTTTTTCTATAAAAAATAAAATAAAATTCAAAACATTAAAAAAATATTAATAAATTTATAAATAAATAAACAGGGGAGTGCCGAAAATTTTAACCCTCTTGGTGCAGCATTGCAGTGAGGACACTGTCAAGTTAAGTTTGGGGGTATGCTCGGTACGTCTTCTTCCTTTGCATATTTTTGCATTTGCATATTTATTTGAAAACCCATAAAAATTGAAAAAATTTGAAAAATCATAAAAATTATTGTATTCAATTTTGGCTTTTTTGACTAGAGTTTGACAAATAGGTTAACTGGCTAGGAACAACTAGATCTTAGACTTAGTAAATTAAAACCCCTAAAAATAACCTTCCTTAAAAGTTTAACGGTAGAAAGTATATGTCTTTATAGTTTATTTAGAAATAAGCAAATTTTGGGTTCACTTCTTGGGCTAAGTCGAAACAAAGGAAAAATATTGATATTTTTATTAGAGTATAAGTTTGAAAAATAATTCCTAACTTAAGTCTAGATTCTGAAAATGTATACCCTACAATTTGCACAAACACGCACCTTGAAACTTGGAATAGTAGAAGAGACCTAGAAATGCTCTTGTCTAAAGTCCTTAGTACGAAGAAAATGAAAAAAAATACAAGTGTGAATAAAGAATAAAAAAATGAACACTGGTTTTTGTGATTACTTAAGGCTGCAAAAATAGAAAAATATTTAGCGAGGGTGCTTCATCACCTAGTGTCTTAAACCAACTGGTTTGGGAGTCACTGCTAAAGCCTTAGGTGTTGCAAGACTAGGAAGTACGATTTAAAGTGCAAACGCATTTTGTAATCATTCGTTGGCATCTCAAGAAGTATTAACGGTCGCATGAAGGATGTGTAAGCAAAAATTCAATTAAAAATTCACCAATTAATAAGTGCTTTGGACAACGTACAAGAGTATGATTGCTTGATTTGAATTTCCAAGGGTAGGGGTGATTTATACACACACGTAGGGGTATGTGATTGGGATTTAGATAAGAGAGAGGAATGAAAAATAGAACTTGTATCTTTAGTAGAGTTGATAAAAATTCCTAAGTGGAGATGGAACCCTAGAAGGAAAACTTAAGAGATGCCGAAAGCTAAGTAAGTCTATAGAACATATATAGTCTTAAGTTAGATGATGAGGAAGTGTGAAGAATATGGGTGGATAATTTATGAGTCGACGATAATAGAATTCCTTGTTAGAAACCCTAATTGGAGTATTAAAGTCGAAAAAGCCAAATTGATAGGATTTTGTGGGTAGTATCTGCTGAAAACCCTCAGGAGACAACACTCCTCCTACTAGGGACACCTAGAGGTTTAACGGCTTGTTGCACGTGCTCAATGCAATCGCGTTTCCCTGCGAAAGTGCGGTTAGGTTTTTATAGAGAATAAAAAAATAAGTTTGCTCGAGGACGAACAAAAGATAAGTTTGGGGGTATTTGTTCACACCATAATATTGCATTATCATATTCCCCATTCTTATTCTTTTTATAAATAAACATGTGCTTTTGACGCATGTCTGCTACATATTACAGGTTACAGGTTCTTGGACAGAAAACAGTGAAAACGATGAAAAGACGATGCAAAAGTGGAACTACAACCAACAAATAGAAGGATCTTGATCAAGCCTACATAAAAGATAAAGTTTACAAAGTACAAGGCAATGCAAGGTCCAAGATCGCGAAGCCACGGTTAAAGTCCACCACAAGTATTCACTGGAAGATCTGGAGAATACCCAGAAGTCAAATGGAGGAAAGAACCAAATAAATAAGAAGCCCAGAAAGCCCAAAGCCAGAATATAAATTTTCAGGGACTGATCTTGTCAATGGGCCGCGGAACCGCGGCCCAACCCTGCTTGGGCCGCGGATCCACGGCCGTCTAGAGCCTGAAGAAAATTATTTTTTTACCATAATACAGTGGCGGTGCGTGAGAGTTGACTAGGTCGTTTCTTAAAGGGCATTTTTGTAAAAGCAGACGTGTGAATCAATTGTAAACCTATGGTTTTTATCTCCTATAAATAGAACCCAAATCATTGTATTTTTCTATGCCTCCCTATGCCTCTTTTTATGAATAAAATTTAAAATTCTTTTGGAGAGCATCGATACCTCTTTTCATATCATCTATTCAGATCTGACAACTCTGTGTAAATGTTTGGAGAGAGCCATCTGTAAAGTAAGTAGATTTATTTAATTGCCCTAGTTTAGATTTCAATTCTTGCCCTAGGTAATTTTTCAATCTCTGCCCTGGATTAAATTTAATTCCTTGCCCTAGTTAGATAGTTAGATCTTTAATTCAATTGCCCTAGATTAATTTAGTTTTTAGATTTAATTAATCCATTCACACCGTTTGGAATTAACTCGTAAGAGCGATTAGGAAATTCACAACATCCCTGTGGGCCGACCCGTACTCACCGGCTAGCTGCAAAGCGACGCCGTTCTTGATTGCGGTAATATATTTTTGATCTATAAAATCTTTTTAAATCACCTGACAGTGAGGACACTGTCAAGTTTAAGTTTGGGGGTGTGCTCGGTAAGGTTTCTTCCTTCACATTCATATGTATATTTTTGCATTTGCATACTTATATTAAAACCCATAAAAATTGAAAAATTTTAAAAATTATAAAAATTGAAAAGTTCAATTTTGGACATATTTGACTTAAGTTCAACATGACGGTTGAATAGTAAGGAAAAACTAGATCCTAAAGTTAGTAAACTAAAAAAACCCTAAAAATAACCTTTCTTAAAGTTTAACTGTAGAAAATATATGTCCGTGTAGTTTATTTAGAAATAGGCAAATTTTGAGTTCAGTTCTTGGGCTAAGTCAAAATAAGGGAAGAGTATTGAATTTTTATTTGAAGTATAGTTCTAAAAAATAATTCTGAACCTTAAGTCTAAATTCTGAAAATATATACCCTACAATTAGCACATACACGCACCTTGAAACTTGGAATAGTAGAGGATACCTTGAAATGCTCTTGTCTAAAATCCTTTGTATGAAGGAAAAGAAAATAAAAGTACAAGTATGAATAAAGAGACATAAAAAAATGAACACTGGTTTTGTAACTAGTTAAGGCAGCATAAATAAAAAATATAGCGAGGGTGCTTTATTACCTGGTGCCTTAGACCAACTGGTTTGGGAGTCACTGCTAAGCCTTAGGTATTACAAGACGAGGAATTACGCCTTAATGCGCGAACACATTTTTTAATCGGTCGTTAGTACCTCAAGAAGTATTAACGGTCGCATGAAGGATGTGTGAGTAATTTCATCTAAAATTCACCAACTAAAAGTACTTTGGACGATGGACAAGGGTATGATAGCTTGAATTGAATTTCCAAGTGTAGGGGTGATACATACACACACGTAGGGGTATATGATTGGGGTTTGGATGAGAGATATGGATGAAAGATAGGGCTTATACCTTCAGTAGAGATGATAGAAATTCCTATGTTGAGATGGAACCTTAGAAGGAAAATTTGAAAGATGCTGAAAGCTTAATAAATTTGCAAAACATATACGATCTTAAGTTAAATGATAAGTGAGTGTGAAAAATATGGGTTGATGATTTCTAAGTTGAAGATAATAGAATTTCTTACTAGAATACCAAATTGAAGAATGAAAATTAAACAGGCCAAATTGATCGGATTTTGTGGGTAGTATCCGCAGAAAACCCTCAGGAGACAACACTCCTCCTACTAGGGAAACCTAGAGGTTTAACGGCTTGTTGCACGAGCTCAGTGCAATCGCGATTTCCTGCTAAAGTGAGGTTAGGATTTTTTCGAGAATAAAATTGGTTTTTCTCGGGATGAGCAAAAGATAAGTTTGGGGGTATTTGTTCATATCGGAAATTTTGCATTATTATATCGCCTATTCTTAATCACATTACACATAAATAGGTGCTTTTGATCCATATCTCCTAAATAGTTGCAGGTTACAGGTTCTCAGAACAATACAGTAAAATTCATGAAAAGACGTTACAAATGTGAGACTACGACCAACAATAGATGAATCAATATGATGCCGCCTACCAGTTCAAGGAACAAATGAAGATCAGTAGACAGTTCAATGCACAAAGCACAAGGGTAGCAAAAGATTCAGGACTTTAACTCGAAGCTCACAGTAAAATTCCACATAATTCTGCACTGTTGGAAATCTGGAAGAAAGTAGAAAAGATTGTGAGGAACCAAGTGAAGAAAAACAAGGAAAAGGCAACATGAAGCAACCCTGAAGAGATGGGCCCAAGACCCCACCAAATGGCCGCGGAACCGCGGCCAAACAGGCCTATCTGCCGCGGAACCGCGGCCGTGTGGTGCACATGTTGATGGAAGTGTCGGTGCTTTGACTCGGTTTTTAGGGTTGTTTTGTAATTTCATGTATGGATCAGAATGTAAACCTAGGGTTTTTCCTATCTATAAATAGGAGGGCTCAAAGCCTCTTTTGGGTACCTCTTTTGGAGATGCATTTTTTTAATTTCTAGATTAAATTTTAATTTCCTTGTAATCATCAAGAGGTCATCAATAAAGGTATTTTTATTTTTTATCGTGCATTCTTTTATCTAAATTTAATTCCTGAATTTTTATCTGTCTTTTATTATCTGCAACTTAGATAGTCTTTTAAAAATTATAAAAATGAATCTTATCATAACTTCCCTAATGAGTGAGTAACTCCTCACTTGTTAGGGTTAGGATTGGGAAGGTTTGAGAGAAGTAAATCTCTCTCTCTCCTTTCTTTGCCCATAAAATTTTTATAATAGGACTCTATTTAAATAAACCACACACCGCTCACTATGGCACCCTATCCTACAAGATAGCGGTGATTCCCTAGTTAGACCGGTTGTGGTTGATTTAAATAGAGGTTAGGGCTAAGAGTTAAGAAAGGACGGACAAGGACCAAATGGAAGAAACTTAGTTTCTTCCTAGTCGTGCTAATTCCCTTTGTTGACTATTACCCTAACACCTATATTCTTCACTAGGGCTTTGAAAGTAGTGGGTAGAATCCCTTTTCCAAACTAACATAATCCTAACCCTAGAAAGAATTTTAATCAATTTAATCTCATTCTTAGGTCGTAAAACAAAACCCGATTTGATCGGATTAACTCGTTAGAACATTAAAAACAAAAGAATCCTTCTCCCTGTGGATCGACCCGTACTCAACTGGCTAGCTGCCAAGCGACACCGTCTTGATTGCGGTATATTCTTAATTTTGATCTATCTTTTAAAATGCTCGAATACGCAAAAGATAAGACTCTCAATCAAATGGCGTCGTTGCCGGGGAGACGGTGGTCTCTTTCTTTGTGTAATTTCGGGTTAATAAAAAAACTTTTAAAAAAAATTATAAAAATTGAAAAATTTAAAACAAAATAAAATAAAATAAAAATCTTCTTGTTCTTTTTGAAAGGTTTTTGTGCAAGTGTGGAAGCTTGGAGCAAACTCTGTTTCAGATCTGGAGTAAGCCAGTGAACAAATCAAGAAACAGAGGATCTGAACAGACAGGGGAGAATCCAAACAACACAGAGAAAAATTTTGGAGATCTAAATCAAATAAACCGCCGCGGAACTGCGGCAGATTCAAGGATTTGACCGCGGAACCGTGGTCAACTGGTGACGTCAGCACCCAAAAATCTCTGTGAGTATCTCATTTCTCATCTACTCTCCTCTGCACTACACTAAAAAAAATTTCCTGCAGGTTTCTTTGCACAACAATCTCTTTCTCCTATCCAATAAATTGTTTTTGTGCAGGATTCTTTGCGCTGCCTAATAAAAAAAAATTTGCAAGTGTTTTAGATTTTTTGTGTGTTAATTGCTTTACATATTTAAAACGGACTTTTAAGGGGCTATAATACCAATCAAGATTGGGTGGCGAATTTCACTACCCTTCCTAAGACCCCAAAAATCATAAAATGCATATGCATCACCCTTGAGTTAATTAAAAAATATCTAGACTCGGCCAACTAAGGACTGTCGTGCTGATTAGGACAGAGAAAGGTTGTGGGTATTCAGTCGTTTATCTAAACCTGACTTTGTAGTGCCTAGGCTAGACAAGTGAGAAAGGTAACTTTAAAAGGCCCGTCCCATGGTGATTCGTGAGCGGAACCCTCATTTCTTCACTTGTACTTACCTGGACATAATTGACGGTGAAGAGACGATTTGATGGATATCTCACAATTTGTCACTTTGGAACAGTTAAGAGCAGTCTACTTGACTTAGGAGACCCTAGCTCTAGGCTTGATTGTCCATACTTAAATTGTGATTGTTTGAAATTGTGCCGTAAGTCCGTACAAATTTTTGCAAAACTCTTTCTAATAAAAACACTTTCAAAAATTTCAAAACTCAAAAAACAAACATTTTTTTAAAAAAAAATTAAAAAAAATCACATTCTTTTTCTTCTCCTTTCTCTCATCACATCAGGGGTACCCCACCGCACAAAACTCTTGCCGAACTTTGGTACCCTCAACCAGACATTACTTCCTACGCTCGTTGTTTTGGTCGAATTTCGGACGACCCCTCTATGCCCAAAATTTCTTTGAAAGATCGAATAGACGCATCTAGGGCATCCAGTTGGACTCCGCAATCCACCTTGTATCAACCATTTCAACCTTCACCACCTTCTTACGTTGATACTACTTTTTCGAGTCCTGTTGTAACACCGAAACCCATGTCTATTGCTGGACATATTGAACAATCTCGTAACCGATCTTTCATTCCTTTCAACACTTCCAGTTCTTGGGATCAACAATTTCATTCACATTTTTATCCAAATGTTGATCCTAATACTGTCCAAACATTCAATTCCTATCCATCCTACCCAACTGTTGCACCTTCCCTAGACATTGCTTCTACACAGCCATTTGGGAGTTTCACGTATCCAAACAACTTTGAATTTTTTACTGAAACCCCGTCACAACCCATGTCTAGTCTGGAACATTCATTGGAAGACTTTATGGTAGCGTCAAGACAGCATATGATGGATGTGAATGCGTCCAGAGCCGCCCTTATACAACCTAGTGACCCGGTAGCTAGTTTCCAATTAGCTCCAAATTTTCCAATGTATAATGAAGTGGTTGGACAGATTGAGAATTTGAGTGGTGAGAGTGAGCTGTGCACCCTTCCAAATCAAACCTACCCATCCCTAATTGAATCCCATAACTCCGGTTTTGAATGTCTATCAAGTGTCCCAAATGATTCACCAGTTGAAGTTAGAATGCTTAATGTGTTGTGCGACTTTGTAGTGTTCGATTTACCTGATTGTGAAGGGTCCCTTTCGAGTGAAACCATCACCAATCCTTTTGATCTCTACACCTCCACTCTAGAACCTGAATTTATTGATATCCATGCTTTTGATTAGGTGTCTGAGAAATTTAATTTTCACTTGATCGAGAATATTGACGCTGGGAATATTTTGGATGATGAACCCATATATTTGGATAAGCTTCTCTTTCCAAATCATCATCCCGAGTCCTTAATTGTTTTTCCCGAACCCCATATGCGTCTAGATTTTGATGATAAATGCATGGATGAGATAACTTTTGAGGGGAATTTTGAGGATGGTATTGAGGATGAACCAGTTTTGCTTGATGAGTCGGATTTTCCAATTTATCCTGTCCCTTCCACTGACTATGTACATCCGCTTGAATCTTTATCCGATACCCTTCCTCGATCACTTCCCTCCATCCTCGTTCCGACCTTGCCAGAAACCGTTACACTTTCATTTTCAATGTCTGGTTTACCCAGTTCGACGTACCCATGTTTTCTCACGAATCTTGAGGGATTTGACCTCATTTCTCAGTGGGTTGATAGATTAGCACAATCGCTTTTTACACACCGGTCATTACAAATTGTGCTAATTTATACACTCCATTTCCACCCTCAAGTTCGTATTCTTCTGCTTTCTCCCACTTTCTCTGGTTCTTCTTCTAATCTTCTTTTAATGATAGCGAGTATTAATGAATGACAATCCTTTGACAAATCAAGTATGATAAATTCTGGCACAAAACTTACTGACAGCAAAATGTTCAATTACATCGATGAGAGTTTTGAAGAACTTTTTGCTAACGAACTCGCATTCCTAAATGACACGGATTTTGTGATTAATCAACCTCCACCTGAAGAAGTTGAACCACCACCATTTCTTTTTCCCTTCTGCAATTCTTCTCCTCCACCGAGACCGTATACTGCTTCTATCTCTATACGGTCTCGTGTGTTTCTCATTTCTTTTCTCTACACTCCATTCTTTCATGAACCACACTATTATAACGATAAAATTTTTGAATGGTTGGTGCTAACCTTTGGCCTGTGTAAGCCCTTGTATAGCTTGATACTGTGTTTTTGTCCTCCCTAACTCTGAACTTTAATGCTTCAACAATGGAAACACTATTTCACTTAAGTTTGGGGGGACCTTTTTGTATATATATTTTATTTTCTTTGTATCGTGGCCTTGTATAGCATCGAGTTTCCTTTGTATCGCGGCCATTTCGGTTTTCACTGCGATGGAAATATCGAGCTGATGGATGTCTCCCCTAGACGATGTAGGTCTAACGCTTTCCCACTGTAAAATTTGTTCAGCGAGATTTTCCAGAAATTGCCAAGCTTCATCATCTTTAGACAGGAAATGACATTGACACATGGTTTCAAGCATCTGTTTTGTTGCAGGATCAACACCCCATATATAATGCGACAAAGGTCCCATCTGTTGATTCCGTGATGAGGGAATTATAGAAGAAGATCCTTAAACCGTTCAAAGCATTTCCAAAATGGTTCATTAGGAAGTTGGGTAAACTAGTTAATCTCGTTTCGAACGCGGAGGGTCTTATGATTGGGATAAAAAAATTTAAGGAATGCTACAACGAATTAGTTCCATTTTGCGATGGAATGTGCGGCTGTGTTATAAAGCCATTTTTCTACTAGATCGCACAAAATAAAAGGGAGAAGACGTAATCTCATAGCATCCACAGAAAGTTGTGACGTACTAATCATTGCGTATACGTTTTCGAATTTGTTTATAAAAACGTATGCGTCTTCGGATTCAAGCCCGTGAAATTTGGGCAACAGTTTGATGAAGTGGGGTTTAATTTCAAAATTATCCCTATTGGCTGGTGGAATAGATAGACAAGTAAGAAGGGGACCGCGTATAGGGTAACATCTTTCTTGGAGAGAGATGTGCGGTGGATTCTGCACGCCTATGGGTGGTGCCAGGATGGTGGTGGTAAAATCTGATGGATAACCGTCCATCTCGGTCGATATGGTGGATGGAGGGGAAAAAGAAGATGAAGAAGCACCGACTTCGGAGTCGATAGC
Source organism: Agapanthus africanus (assembly GCA_030015575.1). Taxonomy (NCBI): domain Eukaryota; kingdom Viridiplantae; phylum Streptophyta; class Magnoliopsida; order Asparagales; family Amaryllidaceae; genus Agapanthus; species Agapanthus africanus. The sequence goes on along the minus strand of CM057351.1, from coordinate 260,130,587 downwards.
AGAAACGCGGACAAGACGGGAACTAGAATCCCGTGTCCAGCCAAGCATGCACTAAGCAGGTTTAGCGCACGTGGCAACGTGTGTGCAAATTAAAATTGATTTGTTTTTGAAAAGTGTCGGACGTGAGACAAATCACACAAAAATGCACAAACACCCCTAGAGCTAAGGTTACCTAGGTCAAGTCTCTAGACCGCTCCTAGACTTCCAAAGGACAAGTCACAGGATCAATCCTCTACCACCTCTTTATAACTCTTGTGACCAGGTAAGTGCCAGGTAAGTGGGAGGTATCCGCTATACGAATCACCGAAAATAGCGTGCCTAATTAAGTAACCACTTGAATAGACACTATAAAAGTAATGCGGATAAGCGATAGATTACCCACGACCTTCATCTATCCTTAATGAGTACGACGGTCCTTAGAGTCTTGGTCTAGATATTTTTTAATTAATGTAGGGTGATGTGGATGCTCGTTTTGTGATTTATGGGGCCTAGGAAGGGTGATGAAATCCCCACCTAATCTGAATTGTGGTCTTGCCCCTTAAAATCCGTAATAAAATATGAAAAACAACCCAATTTCAAAACACGCAAAAAGATTTTTGAGCGGCGATATTTTTCAAATAATCCTGGAGAAAAATATATTATTGGATTTCAGAGGAGAGAGAAAGAGTTGAAGAATTTACCAGAGAAAATTGAAGCCCAAACTAACCAACACCGCCGCGGTTCCACCGCCAAAACGGACTTCTTGCCGTGGTTCTATCGTGGAGTTCAAAGCCCAAACTCACAATATCTCAGGCCCCAGCTGTCCGGCTGGCCCATCTCAAAGTATAAATATCTCAAAATCCCACGACCACGGTCAGTATCTTCCGCCGCGCCAACAATCACCGGTAGGTAGTCTGCCCCTGCCAGGCTCATCGTCTACAACTCGATCTTCTTGCCCCGGGGTACCTTACCGGGCCCACCATGTACCCGAGACAGTTCATCCAACTCCTCGAAATGGGTCTCGAAAACCAACAGAAAACCCATGGTGGACGACACATGTATCATATCACGAGAAAAACCGCAGCTTTCAATGTTTAAATTAATACCAGGTTTATTAAATCCTTGCGGCTTTTCCCCAAAATCTCATAAATCTCAAGTGCTGAAATCCTCAAGAAAATCATCATAAATGCACATGTCAATGATAATGAATGCCTATAGTATCAACAAGTCGAACTGCAATGTATGACTAATAGGCTAGGCATGCACGAATGATGTAATGAGTTACATGCATATGACTAGCAATCCTACAGGTTCATCCTGAGGAATTTAAATGCATTAGGACAGGTTTAAGCATCATATATGGTGAAATTGTTCTAGATTTCAGGTTATACAAGTTATTTAGTGTTGTGGCATAGCAATTACCAAGGCGTGTGTGTCCGTATGAATAGTGCTCGTGCTGCATAAAACCATGGTAATGGTGCAAGTGTCCTATGAAATGAGTTTGCCCATGCATGTAAATATATATGGGATCATGAATGCAGCAAGATGATTAACTAGGAACTATACTCATAAATTCTAGTACCACTAGAAGTCTTTTAAACTATCCAAACTATCGGGCGTCTTGCGCCATCCAAACGATTTTCCACCATAGCTGTTACATCTACTCACCCGTGATCTCGTGCTAGGTGTATCCGACCACCTGCTTTCTTTTCTCCGCGGCATCCGAAGTCCCCGCCTACGAACCTAGAATTTATACAAAGCAACACACATAAGGCACAATCCTGCAAAAACGTGATATCAAGATTACACGAGAAACTAGCGTCGCGAGCTAAACGCGTGCGTATACGTAACGTATGTGCATACGTCAACAACCACCGCGACACGCTGTGACACATAGCATACCAACTCAACTCATATAGTACGTGTCGCGCTAGTCCCGCTACGCTAATTATAGGTAAACGGTCCCAGATTTAATCTGGAGCAAAAACAAGAAAATCAAACAAGACCAAAGCTCTCACAATACCTACAGACAACTACCTGCAAAAATTCAAAGGATTCCCAAACATTTGGGCCGGCCACCATAGGGATGATATCGGCCAAAATCAGGTGAAAGAGGTCCAGGTTTCTACACTATATTCCTAACACAAAGTATAATCTAATGTATATGTTTTCTTACAAAAATTATTATCCCAGATACAGTAGATTCCAGTATCCTAAAATTTAGTTTCAAAAACGTTTCAAAACACTTAATTTGAAACAATATGGTGCACTAGTGAAATTACAGTAACCAAGTGATACCAACAACACATATTAGAGCTAATCTAACCTTAAAAACCCTGACTTACCCTATTTTCCAACTAAACCATCAAATTATCGTCAAAGTCCACAAAACACTAAAACTAACCAAACTCCCCCCAGATTTCACCAACTACAAAAACCCAAAAACCAAACAATACCAAACACAGACAAATACCCACAGACATCACTCAGCACAGCACCAACACCCAACTCTTCAGGGGGACCGGCGATGCCGGAAATCATGGGGAAGTCGCCGGATTTTGGGGAGGGAAACGGGCACGAAATCTTACACACTACTCTAAAAAGACTGCACACTATTCTGAACATGTTTGCTAAACTAGAAAATGATCACAGATGTAGCAGATCTCATATATCCTACAACTTGCTTCAAAACCGTATTTTAAAATTTCAAATTTGAGACTTTAAGGTGATTTAGCGAAATCTAGTGATACTACTAGGTTAAAACAGCACTAATAACACCTACCTAAGTCAATTAAGCCATAATAATCCTAATTTAGCTTAAACCCCACTTAAACCACAAACTAGCACAAAAATTCACATTAAACACTAACCGAAGCTAAATAACTACATGCTTAGCAAAAGAAGAAGTTGAGTTTAAAAATTATACCTCAATTGGTCCTAGGATGCAAGAAGAAGGAGAAGAAGAGAAGAGAAGGGGGGTTGCTGCTGCTGCTGCTCCTGCTGATGTTGTTGTTGCTGCTGATGGCTGCTGCTGCTGCTTGCTATTGCTGTTGCTACTGCTTCTGCTGCTTGTTGCTACTGCTGCTGTTGCTTCTGTTGATGCTGCTTGTTGTGTGTGTGTGTGTAAGTGAGAGGGAGAGAGAAGTGAGAATGAGTGGTGGAAATAATTGTTTTGAAAAAGAAAAGAAAAGAAAAGAGTGATGAGAGTCAACCCCTCTCTCTCATCATTACCTAGCATGGCTCATGCCATCATTCCCTCTCACTCTCTCTCCCTCCCATTCACAAGTCAACCCTAAAACAACTAATTATATTTAATTAAATAAAAAAAACTAATACACATAATTAACTCATATTAACCTAATTAAATGGGTTAGTCCACCATGGCTACCTAAACATGGTGTAACCCCAAACTTAGCCCTAATTTACATGCACATGTGTGTGTAGTCCAAATTAAATTCTAGAAAAATATTCATTAAATCTTATAAAATATTTGAAAACCGATTTGGTAAACTTTTTACTAAAAATCCCACATTAAAGCATAATAACCCCTAATTGCATTCTAAGGTGTTACAATCTTCCCCCCTTAAAGAAAATTCGTCCCCGAATTTAAAATATAGCTACGCGTACCTTCAAAGAGATGAGGGAATTTCTTCCGCATCTCGCCCTCGGCCTCCCAAGTGATCTCTTCACCAATCGGGCTGCACCAAAGAACCTTCACAGATGGCAAGACCTTTGATCGAAGTTTCTTCACCTGCCGATCCAATATCACTACTGGTTGCTCGGTGAACGAAAGATCGCGCTCAAGCTAAACGGTCTGATGCTGAATCATGTGAGAAGGGTCATGAAGGTATCTGCGAAGTATCGACACATGGAAGATGGGGTGAACATCCAGAAAACTGGGTGGAAAAGCCAAACGATACGCAACCGCGCCGACACGCTCGAGGATCTCGAAGGGACCGACAAATCTGGGACTAAGCTTTCCTTTTCGCCCAAATCTCATCACGCCCTTCATCGGAGAGACCCTCAGAAAAACGTGATCGCCAACTGCGAACTCTAGTCTGCGACGGTGTCTGTCCGCATATGATTTTTGCCTGCTCTGAGCCGCTCTCATCCGATCTCGAATCAACTGTACTTTCTCGGTCGTCTCCTGCACGATCTGCGGCCGCAAAATACTGCTCTCGCTAAGCTCAGTCCAACAGACGGGCGATCTACATCTCCTCCCATACAAGGCCTCGAAAGGTGCCATCTGAATAGTATCCTGGAAGCTGTTGTTGTAGGAGAACTCCACTAAGGGTAAATTATGATCCCAGCTACCACCGAAGTCTAAAACGCACGCTTGGAGCATATCCTCGAGAGTCTGAATAGTCCGCTCTGACTGGCCGTCGATCTGCAGATGAAATGCTGTGCTGAAACTCAAACGGGTGCCCAACGCCTCCTGAAGTCTCTGCCATAGTCGGCTGGTAAACTGGGTGCCTCGGTCTGACACGATACAAGTCGGGATCCCATGCAATCGTACGATCTCGTCGATGTAAATCTGGGCATACTGAGCAAAACCGAAAGTGGTCTTCACTGGCAGGAAGTGAGCCGCTTTCGTCAATCGATCCACGATCACCCAAATGGAGTCATACCCTCGACTGGTCCTGGGTAGACCCACAACGAATTCCATAGAAATCTGCTCCCATTTCCACTCCGGAATGGGCAAAGGCTGCAACTCTCCCTCGGGCCTCTGGTGCTCGGCCCTGACTTATTGACAAGTCAGGCATCTCGACACGAAGTCTGTGATGTCCCTCTTCATTCCGTCCCACCAATAAACATCTCTCAGATCGCGTTACATCTTGGTGGAACCTGGATGAACGCTATATATCGATCTATGCGCTTCCTCAAGAATCTCACGTCGCGGTCCCTCAGAATCTGGTATACACAATCGAGTCCGAAATCACAGTACTCCCTGATCATCGATTACGAACTTGGAATCTCTGCCCTGCCTAATCTGCTCCATGATCTCTGAAAGACGTTCATCACTGGGTTGTGCCTCGTGAATACGGTCAAGCAACTGCGGACGTGCACGAATATGCGCAAGCTGTCCCCCGGTCGGAGTGAACTCGAACTCCACTCGTCTGTCGCATAAAATCTGCTAATCTGCTGACGACTGCCTCTGCACGGTGCTCAAACAAGATAAACTACCTCCGGGCCTCCGACTCAAAGCATCTGCCACAACGTTCGCCTTTCCTGGATGGTAAAGGATTTCGCAATCATAGTCTTTCACAAGTTCCATCCAACGGCGTTGTCTCAGATTCAGGTCTCGCTGCTGAAATATGTACTTCAAGGTCTTGTGGTCCATAAATATCTGGCACGACTCACCGTATATGTAATGTCTCTAGATCTTGAGTGCAAACACCACTGCAGCCATCTCTAAATCGTGTGTAGGATAGTTCTGTCATGTGTCTTCAGCTGCCGAGAAGCATACGCGATAACTCTGTCGTGTTGCATCAACACACAACCTAGTCCCACATGAGAAGCGTCGCAATAAACCACGAATCCGCCCGATCCCAAAGGCAATGACAACACGGGTGCAGTAGTCAGATGAGTCTTCAACTACTGGAAGTTATGCTCGCACGCCTCGGTCCAATCAAAAGGAACTCCCTTCCAGGTCAACCCGGTCAACGGTGCAGCGATACGGGAGAAGTCCTGAACAAATCGTCGGTAGTAGCCAGCCAGGCCTACGAAACTGCGGATCTCCGTAACTGATGTCGGTCTGGGCCAATGCTGAATGGCCTCGATCTTCTTCGGGTCCACACATATGCCATCTCTCGTAATCACGTGACCCAAGAAATCAACATTGTCAAGCCAAAACGCGCACTTGGAAAATTTCGTGAATAGCTGGTGCTCCCTCAAAGTCTGCAATGTGATCCGCAAGTGCTGATCGTGCTCCACTCGGCTCCGGGAATACACCAAAATGTCGTCAATAAACACGATGATGAACAGATCTAGATACGGCCTAAAATTGCGGTTCATCAAATCCATAAACACGGCTGGTGCATTGGTGAGTCCGAACGACATCACCAAAAACTCATAGTGCCCATAACGCGTGCGAAAAGCCGTCCTCGGAATATCCTCCTGCCGCACCCACAACTGATGGTAACCCGATCGCAAGGCATTCCTCGAAAAGTATCCCGCACCCTGAAGCTGGTCGAACAAATCATCGATACGTGGTAAGGGGTATCTGTACCGTACGGTAACCCTGTTCAGCTAGCGGTAATCAATGCACAACCGTAAACTGCCGTCTTTCTTCTTGACAAACAGGACAGGAGCACCTCATGGAGATACGCTAGGTCGAATAATCCCTTTATCTAACAGATCCTGCAACTGATCCTTCAGCTCTCTAAGCTCCGCCGGGGCCATCCGATAAGGCGGTATGGAAATAGGCCCCATACCGGGGATCAAATCGATGCAGAACTCAATATCGCGCTCAGGCGGTAGCACAGGCAGCTCGTCAGGGAAAACATCAGGGAACTCACTAACAATCGGGACCTGGTCCAAAAGAATCTCTGCAGCTCTATTATCACAAACATATGCTAAGAATCCCTGAAATCCCTTCCGTAAGAGCTGACCGGCGCGAAGAGACGAAATCAAGCTGGGAAGGGTGACATTATGGTCTCCCTAAATAACAAAGACTGGCTCCCCCGGAAAGCTAAATCTGACTGCCTTCTCACGGCAGTCCACAGATGCATAACAAGTGGCTAGTCAGTCCATACCCAGAAGCACATCAAAGTCCAACATATCGAGAAGAATCAAATCAACCGATGAATCCTTCTCCCCGATACTAATGGAACACAATCGAAACACAAAACGAGGGACAAACGACTCGCCTACTGGAGTAATAACAACAAGCGGCTGATCTAACGATGATGACTCACGGCCCAACATCGGTGCAAAGTGTGTAGATACATACGAATGTGTGGAACCTGGGTCGAATAATACGCGCGCGTCGAAAGAATATACTGGCAAGGTACCTGTCACAACGGCATTGGATGCCTGCGCATCCTGCGGTGTCAAAGTGAATACTCGGGCCTATCCCCCACCAATAGCTGGCTGTCCTCTGCCTCGGCCTCTGCCTCCTCGTCCTCTCTGAACAGGACCGCCGCGCCCACGGCCTCTGTGGGTTTCTAACTGACGTGGAGCACCACCGGGGGTAGGAAGTAGAGCTCTCTGAGGAGGTGGTGAAGGTGGTAAAGTCACGTGTGGAACTGTCACCGCTCCATGTCGTCTCACCATGCAGTCTCTGATACGATGGTACGGACTCCCGCACCTAAAACATCCTGGCGATGCCTGCTGGCCCTGCGTATAAGAACCAAATAGCTGACCCTGTACAACTCCTCTGCCGCCACTATCTCTCGGAAATAATCTGTCACGATGCCTCTGAGCTGGCATATCGGTACGAATCCTCTTTGGCCCAGAAATGGCCAAAGTCTCTGAAATGCGCGCCTCCATCCGTAAGTCCGTGTCTATAACAGCTGCATAAGTGTGGATGTGCTGGGCGCCGATGGCAAGAAATAACTGGGTATCAAGTCCCTGCATAAACCCCTTTACCCTCTTCTCTTCAGTATCAACCAAGTACGGAGCATATCTGGACAACTTCGTAAACTGGACATCATACTCAGACACTGTCATCCCCGGAGTCTTGCGCAAAGCCTCAAAACTACGAGCTCTAGCATCATGAACGCTCTCTGGAAGGAAACGGGCTAGAAATACTGCTGTGAACTCGGCCAAAGTCATAGGAGGTAGACATGCAGCTCGACCTCTCTCGACCGACTCACACTACGTCTGTGCAAGGCCTTCCAGACGGAAACTCTTAAGCTCCACCCATCTATCGTCGGAACATCTGAGCGAACGGAAAATAGTAGCTAATTTGTCAAGGAATGTCTGCGGATCCTCCGCTGCATCTGTGCCGGTGAAGACTGGGGGTCTCAGCCTCATGAAATCCTATAGTGATACTGGAATAGCCACGGTAGTAGTAGGAGCAACTATCTAGGCAGCAGGTACAATCATAGTCTGTGCAGTGGTAGGTGCGTCCTCCGATCTCGGTGCACGACTGGCCTCGACTAAGGATCCCACCATCTATCGTAACTCCTGCATATCTCCCACCATCTGTCGTAGCTCTTGCATACCAGACTCTAGCCTATCCATGCGGCCTGGGGAAGGCGGATCAGTCTGTACCTGAGGGGTAGGTATGCCATCCTGAACGGTCCTCGTCTCGGACGAGCCTGCTCGGATCTCATCTTGAGCGGTAGCCCTTTGCGCTCTCGTAGCCTTCGGCGGCATAGTGGCTAGTACAGGAAACAGGATAATAAGAACAGTACAATAGAATCATAGGATACATGGAATTTAAGAAGGAATTTCGAGCAAGTATATCCTAAAGTCATCTAGGCGAAGTACTGTATCGCAAGTATGCCGCGGACATACACACGCTACGTTACCCTGCTTAAGTCACTTACTCCATCTACCAAATGTCATCCGACACTCAGAAAGGTAAAACCTATCGCTCTGATACCAACTTTGTCACGACCCGAAAGGTACGGAACGTGACTGGCACTTAAATTACGAAACGTCTCAAGGCATACGTAATCTAAGTAAGCCAAAGGCTAGAAATCAAAACCCAGAAAACCAATTTATTGAAAGCGATTTTAATCAAATAAGTCACATCAAGCTTTTTAAAAGCAACTTCCATTTTTCCAAAAATTTCCGCAGAGTCTCTTTTGTAAATAATGACCCCCAAACGGGTACAAAACAAGAATATACATTTAACATGAATAAGGCATCCCCAAGCGGGAGCTAGCTCTTCGCCGAAGAGGACTCAAATCCCACGCAATGTAAATCATCAATATGCAAGAACATAAGCATAAAAGCACAAGTAATAAGCATCATGTCGTCTCAAGTGAGCTCAACCCAGAGAAACAACATAAATATCCACAAATCTCACTGTCTCGTCTCTAGGTCAATATACATCAATACAAGTAACAGGTACAGTAGATGGAGTACTCTAGATACAATGAATATACAAGGTGGAAACAAAATAATATCACAACCCACCTACGAGCAAAAGTCTCAAGTCCAGGCAAAAGGAGCAAGTGCGTCCGCCGCTACAGTGCTGACGGAGCGGACCTGCAAAAAGGCTGTGGCACAACGGGGGTGAGTTGCCAACTCGTGAGTAATAAATAACATCTATAGAGGCTATCGTAAGCATGCACGCAAGTGTCATAACTCAACAATACTTATATGGCATGATATACTAGCAGATATGTATGCAACATGAATCAATTTACAATACTAATCTGGCATGATGTACTAGCAGGTATGTATGCAACATGAATCAATTTCAACCCGTGATCAGAATATTTTGATATAAGAAAATCATTATTTTCTTCTTAGAAAACCCCTTTGAAATATCAGCATTATATCAATAGAATCAACAGAAATCCGTGTCCAGCATCGACACCTCAAACGACTATCTCAAAATCTCAAGTATCGGTATCACAATATCTCAGGCACCAGTCATCCGGCTGGACCATCTCAAAGTATCAATATCTCAAAATCACACGACCACGGTCGGTATCCTCTGGATATCCGCCACGCCAACAATCACCGGTAGGTAGTCTGCCCCTGCCAGGCTCATCATCTACAACTTGATCTTCTTGCCCCGGGGTACCTTACCGGGCCACCATGTACCCGAGACGGTTCATCCAACTCCTCGAAACGGGTCTCGAAAACCAACAGAAAACCCATGGTGGACAACACATTTATCATATCACGAGAAAAAACGTAGCTTTCAATGTTTAAAATAATACCAGGTTTATTAAATCCTTGCGGCTTTTCCCCAAAATCTCATAAATCTCAAGTGCTGAAATCCTCAAGAAAATCATCATAACTGCACATGTCGATGATAGTGAATGCCTATAGTATCAACAAGTTGAACTGCAATGTATGACTAATAGGCTAGGCATGAACGAATGATGTAATGAGGTATATGCTTATAACTAGCAATCCTACAAGTTCATTCTGAGGAATTTAAATGCATTAGCACAGGTTTAAGCATCATATATGGTAAAATTATTCTAGATTTCAGGTTATACAAGTTATTTAGTGTTGTGGCATAGCAATTACCAAGGCGTGTGTGTCCGCATGAATAGTGCTCGTGCTGTATAAAACCAAGGTAATGGTGCAAGTGTCCTATGAAATGAGTTCGCCCATGCAAGTAAATATATATAGGATCATGAATGCAGCAAGATGATTAACTAGGAACTATACTCATAAATGCTAGTACTACTAGAAGTCTTTTAAACTATCCAAACTATCGGGCGTCTTGCGCCATCCAAACGATTTTCCCCCGTAGATGTTACATCTACTCATCCGTAATCTCATGCTAGGTGTATCCGACCACCTTCTTTCCTTTCTCCGCGGCGTCCGAAGTCCCCGCCTGCGAACCTAGAATTTACACAAAGCAACACACATAAGGCACAATCCTGCAAAAACGCAATATCAAAATTACACGAAAAACTAGCGTCGCAAGCTAAACGCGTACGTATACATAACGTGTGTGCATACGTAAAAAACCACCGCGACACGCTGTGACACACAGCATACCAACTCAACTCGTATCGTACGTGTCACGCAAGTCCCGCTATGCTAATTATAGGTAAATGGTCCCAGATTTAATCAGGAGCAAAAACAAGAAAATCTAGCAAGACCAAAGCTCTCACAATACCTACAGACAACTACCTGCAAAAATTCAACGGATTCCCAAACATTTGGGCCGGCCACCATAGGGATGATATCGGCCAAAATCAGGTGAAAGAGGTCCAGGTTTCTACACTATATTCCTAACACAAAGTATAGTCTAATGTATATGTTTGCTTACAAAAATTATTATCCCAGATACAGCAGATTCTAGTATCCTAAAATTTAGTTTCAAAAACGTTTCAAAACACTTAATTTGCAAAAATAGGGTGCACTGGTGAAATTAAGTGAAATTACAGTAACCAAGTGATACCAACAGTACATATTAAAGCTAATCTAACCTTAAAAATCCTGACTTACCCTATTTTCTAACTAAACCATCAGATTATCGTCAAAGTCCACAAAACACTAAAACTAACCAAACTCCCCCCAGATTTCACCAACTGCAAAAACCCAAAAACCAAACATAGACAAATACCCACAGACATCACTCAGCACAGTACCAACACCCAACTCTTCAAGGGGGCCAGCGACGCCGGAAATCATGGGGAAGTCGCCGGATTTTGGGGAGGGAAACGGGCACGAAATCCTACACACTACTCTAAAAAGCCTGCACACTATTCTGAACATGTTTGCTAAACTAGAAAATGATCACAAATGTAGCAGATCTCATATATCCTACAACTTGCTTCAAAGCCGTATTTTAAAATTTCAAATTTGAGACTTTAAGTTGATTTAACGAAATCTAGTGATACTACTAGGTTAAAACAGCACTAATAATACCTACCTAAGTCAATTAAACCATAATAATCTCAACTTAGCTTAAACCCCACTTAAACCACAAACTAGCACAAAAATTCACATTAAACACTAACCAAAGCTAAATAACTACATGCTTAGCAAAAGAAGAAGTTGAGTTAAAAAATTATACCTCAATTGGTCCTAGGATGCAAGAAGAATGAGAAGAAGAGAAGAGAAGGGGGTTTCTACTGCTGTTGCTGATGTTGATGTTGCTGCTGATGGCTGCTGCTGCTTGCTATTGTTATTGCTACTGTTGCTGCTGCTTGTTGCTGCTGGTGCTGTTGCTTCTGTTGATGCTGCTTGCTGTGTGTGTGTGTGTAAGTGAGAGGGAGAGAGAAGTGAGAATGAGTGGGGGGGGAAATAATTGTTTTGAAAAAGAAGAGAAAAGAAAAGAGAGGTGAGAGTCAACCCCCCCTCTCTCTCATCATTACCTAGCATGGCTCATGCCATCATTCCCTCTCTCTCCCTCTCTCTCCCATTCCCAAGTCAACCCCAAAACAACTGATTATATTTAATTAAATAAAAAAAAACTAATACACATAATTAACTCATATTAACCTAATTAAATGGGTTTGTCCACCATGGCTACCTAAACATGGTGCAACTCCAAACTTAGCCCTAATTTACATGCGCATGTGTGTGTAGTCCAAATTAAATTCTAGAAAAATATTCATTAAATCTTATAAAATATTTGAAAACCGATTTGGTAAACTTTTTACTAAAACCCCCACATTAAAGCATAATAACCCCTAATCGTATTCTACGATGTTACATTCTTATACCCTATGAACTTCTCAAAATATTTGGACTATGTATTTCAACAAGAATGCATGTCTAAAATCAGAGAACTCATAGGAAAATGAAACGAAGTATGAGTTCCAACCCCTTGTCCATGTGGAAACCGGACAACATATATCGTTATGTATAAGCCTTATGAATTCACTAACTCATATTTTGTGTGTTGTAATTTGAAAACTGTATTTTGGTTAAGAATGTATATCCCGTTATTTAATGCATCTTACTCAATCATCAAATGATAAAGGCAAATGTTCATAACATAACTTTTGAAAATTTATATCTCACTTTATCAAATAAAGAGACGGATATATTAGTTTTTAAAAGTTGGTGTATAATAACAGATATTCAAAACCAAAAGTTTGTTGTAATTTGAAAACTGTATTTTGTATAAGCCCTATGAGTTCACTAACTCATACTCTATATGTTATAATTTGAAAACTGTATTTTGGTTAAGAATGTATATCCCGTTATTTAATGTATATCCTGTTATTTATATCCCACTCCGATTTCCGACATTAAGCATTAAATCATATTTTCTAATACTCTAATCCTTCTCCGCATTTGTAACAACTTACAGGTGTGGGATAATAATCCGGTATCTATATACCTAGGAGTCAGAGTTATTTGGAAAACAGTTTTTGATTACAAACACATAGAAAACATGAAATATCAAAATGTTTCAAGGGATGGTCGGGTATTCCTAGTAATGCATCTTTCACTGCCCAGGGTCATAACAGTAGTTGCATTTTCCTTTCCTCTCACTTCGACCCTTTTTGGACGTCTCTCTTTCTTGCTTTGTATATACCGGACTTATGCTAGTTGATTTTCTTCTTACGCTTCCTTTCAGCTCCAGCATCGGGATTGGAATAAGGCTATCCAATAAGCACAACCGGTATATTCTCCTTATTTAAGGAGCTCTCAAACTTGAGATAAAATAGAGAGGAGAGACAAATGAATTGTATCATATACAATTCAATTTCTCTAGAGCCAGCGGTCATCCACGACTGAAACACATTCTTTGAGTTCGTATGTAACTATACGAGATAGCATTCCATGTAAAATGCAACTCTGTATCGGATACAGAGTATTCTGGAGGAAGCAAAAGGGGAAGTGGGAGGGATAAGGACATATGCGACTATGTCGTGTAATAGGGAAATTATGACATTCCAAAGCCATTGATTGTAAAAAAGTTCGGTTAAATTAATTTATGAGTTATTTTAAGGTCAGTCTTAGGTCACTGCCAGAAAGAGAGAAAAGAAACACCCGTCATGCACTCTATCAATATTAGATTGGTATGTTTATCTAATCAGGATGGTTCCCACTGTTCTGTCGAATCTTTCTTCAAACCCTAAAAGGAGAATGTTCCCGCCAAATTTTTTGGCTAAGAGCTATTTGTTCCCTTATAAAAAAAAGGAGAGAAGAAAGAGAAAAAGAATTCACACAGTTTGGCATCACATGAGCGCTTATATGCAAAGTATATAAACGTTGAAGCAAATAACAAAAAGGCCAAACAGGCCACACGTATTAAACACGTGAGCGCTCATATGCAAAGCATATGAGCACTGAACATAAATAACCAAAGGCCAAACAGGCCTCATGTGTTAAACACGTGAGCGCTCATATGTAAAGCATATGAGCGCTGAAAATAAACAGGCTAAGACCCATATTATGGGTCACGTGTTAAACACGTGAGTTCTCTTGCTGCATTCTTTTGCAGTGCTCACTTGTAAAGAATGTGAGCGCCCCAATTTAAAATGCTCCCATCTGATAGAATTAAATTCTATGTGATAGAATTAAATTCTATTTGAAAAATATTTTCCCTGATCTTTTTAATATGGAAAGATCTTTCTCTAATAAAAAATCTTGGATTTAAAATCCAATGGTGATAAAATATCACCAATTAAACTATCTGATAGAATTAAATTCTATGTGATAGAATTAAATTTTATTTAGAAAATATTTTCCCTGATATTTCTAGTATCAAAATATCTTTCTCTAATAGAGAATCTTAGATTTAAAATCCAATTGTGATAAAATATCACCAATTAAACCACTTGATAGAATTAAAATTTTATGTGAGAAATATTTTCCTGATCTTTCTCAAACTGGAAAGATCTTCTATGTTAAACAGAGGACCCATGGATCAAAGATCCAACGGTGATTATAAAATCACTCATCGATCATTTGATAGAATAAAATTCTATTTTAGGAAAATATTGTCCTAATCATGATAAACAAATAAGAATGATCTTCTCTATTAGATGGAATAAAATTCTATATTATGAAAATATCTTCCTAATCATGTGATAGAATAAAATTCTATATTAGAAAAATATTTTCCTAATCTTGTTAAACTAACAAGATATTCATATAATAGAATAAAATTCTAACAAGATATTCATATAACAGAATTAAATTCTATGATAGAAAAATATCTTCCTAATCTTACTAAATTAACAAGATATTCATATGATAAAATAAAATTCTATCTTAGGAAAATATTTTCCTAAAACAAACAAGAAATCTTCTCTGTTAAATAAAGAGCCTTTGGATTAAAAATCCAACGGTGAATAAAATTCACTAGTTGATCTGAAATATCAATTTGATTGATTATGAAATCAATCATAATCTCTCAATGAGAGATTTTCTCAACAAATTGATTCTTTTTCCTCTTCTATAAATAGGAGCAAAGAGATGAAAAGAAGAAGAGAGGACTCGATATAAAAAAAGAGGAGAGCCCCATAAGCTTCTGTAAAAATACAGAAGGCTCTCTAAAAGCTCCCACAAAACAATAGAGAATTTAATTCTCAAAAATGATCTTCCTCCTCAAAACCCAAGGTAAAGAAAATATCGAGATCAAAACATCTCTTTTACCTATCATATAATATATAAAGGTTTAACTCTTCTCAAAGAATTTAGTTTTTTCTATGGATCAAAGATCCGCAAGACAAATATCCTACAAGTTGGGAATTTAATTCTCATCGGGAAGATCTTGTTCTTGAGAATCAAAGATTCAGGGAAGAACAATATCGAAAAGAATATAGTAAAACAAGATTGAAAAGAAAGATGGAGCCCATAATACTCCAGGAACTTAGTTCCTTCAAATCAAGAACTTAGTTCTTTAAAAACCCAATCCAAGATCCTCAAAATAGTGATCTTGGTAATCGTTAATGGTCAAAACAACATTAACAGAGATTTAAGTTCTCTAAAAACGTAAACAGAGATTAAATTTCCAAAAGAACTCAGCACCTCACGTGAAAAGCACGTGAGCACCCAAGGCTAAGTTATATAGCGCCTCATGTGAACACACATGAGTGCCAAAAAACAGAAAAGTTTAGTGCTTAGCACTAGTGCAGCGCCTCACGTGAAACACATGTGAGCTCCAGATGCTCAGCACCTCACGTGAAATACACGTGAGTGCCAAAAAAGACTAGTGCTTAGCACTATTTCAACGCCTCACGTGAAACACACGTGAGTGTTATATGCAACTAAATGCTTAGCACTGTTGGGTGTTACAGAAACCCAATCTTAGCCCAAATTGGCTAAGCTTATGTTCGTGATATCCAAACTACTATCCAAACTGATCTTAGTCCCATACATGACTAACGATTTCCATCCCATACTTTCTAAGTTAATCTTAGCATCAAATAATTCTAACGATTCTTAGATGATCCACCATGATCTTTTCCCTCAAATACGGGATTTGGTTTAAAGGTACATCTCTCCACACTTTTGATGTATGTCGTTGTAATTTCTCAACGTCTTCAGAGAGGTGGCGGATCCCGACAACCAACAACATTTTTCTCATCCTAACTTGATATAAAATTTCATCAAGACAGGGAATGATATATCCCATATTAATGCACGTCCAAATTGACGTGCACACCTCAAATCGGACCGCACCCTAAATTGGGTGCATTCCATGTCACCATCGTTCACTTTGACATGTAATAAATACACGTGCGTGCAAGATGAATGTGGGACCTAAATGTCCTTAAACTAATAGTCACCCCCAAACATGGCGATAATAAATCGAGATGTCCCTAAACTAGACATTCGTCCTAAATACGGCGACAATGGACTGAAACGTTCTTAAACTAACATTCGTCCCAAACAGGAAATGTTGGACCGTGATGTCCTTAAACTAAAATAATTGAGCCCATATGCTCATTTGATTCTAAGTTGATCTTAGTCTTAAATATGACTAACGATTCTTAGAAAACCTGAATATCCCGTGAACTGATGGACCTCATTTATATGAGATCTACGTCCTAAGTTCATTCCCGTTGGAAAACCAAATTACCAACGTGGACCCCGTCATGCAAATCCTTGACCCAAACCCAAATCTAAAATATACAGATTGGAACTAATCCACGCCCTACGGGCGACGATATAAACTAGTCTCCGTATACAATCCACGGGCAACCTTAACAAACAAAATAATACACGACACGAAGTGAACTACTGGAGCAGGAGAAAGTGGTTATCACAATACGGTAACATAATTAACTATAGGGGCTTGGGCCTGCAGGGAAGAGCTCCCCACAATCAAAAACTCCTCACAAATGGGGGAATCTGATGAAATATGCTATAACGGTCGCATCCATCCAAACCTCTGATATATGGTGGCATAAATCAATTTGGTATCTTCAGAGGGGTGGGTGGATATGTCCAAATAACATCTGCCCCCAAATTCAGGCTAGACGTCCTCCGCGTCTCAATCCGGTCTTTTGGCGGTAAGCAGAGAATAAGCCGGGATCATATCCCGAGAGTAACTATTGCTGGACATGTATGCCCTAGAGGCCTTTATTGTATAGGATGCTAGGGGTATGTATATACAGGACAATCTTGCTCGATATGATAGTATGCTATTTAGTTTGACTTTATCTTAATATGTGTATATGTTTTACTTGTTATTTCATATCGCTTATAAATGTTGATAAAGCCTTTAGGATTCTTGTTTGACTACTAGCATTGTGATGGCAATCATACTTGTGAGAGCTGGGTAGTCGATAAGCACATCCTTAAATGTCCCTAGTCGTGGGAATATTGAGACCGGTTATCAATATTCCAGAATAGACTAGTGTATACGTTTCTAGACCTTGACGAGGGATGGTGGTTGGTCCAACATCCATTGGTGTGTTTCATCAAAGATTTTATATAGGTGCTCACTGGGGGTGAGTACACTGAATGGACTCGCCGAGAACTGGATAGATGGTATTATACCTATCATTAGATTGCAGTTCTCTTATGACATGAGTACAGATAGTCTGTTGACCTGACATCGTCATTTGCCTCGTATGAGTTCCCACTATACTTTAATTACTACCCTACCACGGCTCTCCTGAGTCGTGCAAATAGTTTTTAGTTAGGTACAATCCCGAGCCACATGGAGATAGTGAGCGATTATTGGGGATCCATCTCTCCCGGTATAGGGAGTCGATATCGCGCTGTATTCGGTTGGCCAACACCATAATTCTCTGGCCAGGGCTGTTGAGAATTACTGATAGTTAAATCAGTAGATTCTCATATGGTCTTGAACCGCATCGGCATGACTTGTCAGGTTATTAAGGGTTTGACTTTTTCCACCCCCTAGACCTGGCATGCGAGGATCTCAGACGAACAGATCGGACTGTACGGAGATTGTCATGGACAGGCTCAGTAGGGGTTCGAATGAGTTTTCTCGTCGGCCTTCTTTTCGACAGGTACCTAGGTTGCCATTACATACAGCTAGTGCCACTGACGTACTTGTGGTTAAACTTACTGCCAGTGTACTTTCAAGTCTGTAGAGTCCCACACAGAGGGATTCCTTGGTTCAGGAGAAACGATGTAGAGGCCGTATGGTTATACGTGCAAGATTTCGATCATATACATATACTTGATACACGGATTTATGTTCAGATGGATAATACTAGCGGGCTTAGGATTAAGCCGCATTATTGAATCAAGTATTGATTTAATAATGATCTAGTATTATATTATTGGATTATTTTATCTCCTGGTATTCATATTTTTTGTAGTACGAATATGGGTATGTATATACCGTTTATGTATTCTTATATTTATATAAGAATACTTCTCGAAGAGGACACCTCATTTTGTGTTATTCTATTTATTAGAAATAGATAATGAGTGGAGGGGTGAGGTGATTTTTAAGCATGGTGAGAAGCATAGCTATTAGTTTTCTTTATTCATTTGTGAAAACTATTCAAGCATGGCTAGTATATTTATTGTAAAAGAAATGCTTGATAGTTTTTGTTCTACCCATTCTTCACATCATTTTAACTTAGCCATTCTCTCTCCTCTCTTGAGCTCTTCCTCTTGCTCAAACCCTACCCCTCTCATAAGTTGAGAAATATAGGGTTATTGAGATAAACAATTCCAATTAACACACTCTACATCTTCTAAACTATTTATATTAGCAAACTAGGTGTTTTAGTCACCTCCTTTTGAGGTTGAAGATTGAATCACAAACTCTCGGGTGATCATCTTTGCCGTGAGGAGACCGACAACCAAGCTCGATCCAAGACTGATGAGGATCTTAAGAAGAGGACTTTGAACACTCGAAAAACTCGATCACATAGCTATAATCTCTTTCATAGTAGATTAATATCTATGTTGTTTTTGCTATCTAGGGCCTATAGTAGTTCTTGGGATTATAGTCGATATTGCATGCTTTAAAATCGTTTTTTAAAAATTCCGCCTCTCTACAAACCCAGTAGAGTGTGCGACATCGACTTACATGTTATCAGAGTTATTAGGCAGGGATGCCTACCCATAAGAGGTTCTCACTGTGTCACAGTAGTGGCGAAGCGCAGGTGCCTACCCTCAGGGTGCCCCGTGCGGTTATATAGTCTGGCGGGTTGTAGTTCGTCGCGAGGGACTATGTAAAAAGTAGCTACCAAGAGACCTATGAGCGCCACGGCCAGTTTCTGCTGTGCTGACTGACTTACATGGTATCATAACCACTTCATAAGCCTTAGATAGGTCGTAGCGACGTTAGAATTCCGCCATTTTTGTCGCGCACGAACTGCCGACAAAAACAGTCCCAAAAATTGATGTTTTAACTTGTTTGCACAACCCATGCACTTACGGTTTGAACTGAGAAGCTGCGAGGTGATACTTGGATACCCCGGGAAAACCCCGAGGGGGCCGAAGGTCGGGCCCACTCCTAATACCACCATAAGGTGACCTTGGGGGTTAGGGACCCGAGAGCACCCTTTAAGGGTGCTTTCAGGTCTGCCCCCCCCCTCTTGGGGCCACCTCGTGGTGGCTCCCGGGGGTAAGTAACCCACCTAGGTCCCCTATGTGTTAGTTAATTTTGTACTCTTCACCTTCGTGAGGATTCGGGTGGGTTTCGAGTTCGTTTTGACTCCCAGACTAGCTTAAAACGAAAAAAATTTAGGACTTTAGAAAACAAGGTTTTTAGTTTTTTGAAAATTGGAAGTGTTTGCTAATTGTGCGCGGAATTATAATGTTGTAGTTTTCGTTACTTTCTTTTGTGATGCGTATATGTGTTCTTAAACATTTTTTAATCGTTATACGTCGATTAGAAGGGGTTGCACATATCTTGTGATGTTCTGTTGGTAATGGTTTGATGGATCGTCGTGTGAACAGCCCCGTATGAATTTAGATGTGAGATATGAGTGGATTATGTAATTCATGTAATAATTGATGTATATTCTATTATTGGGACACATCCGGGTTGAGGATGTAGTCACCGGCTGTATATTATATTTTTCCATTTCTGACCCACGGAGGAGTGCACAAGCTAACGGGTTCTATGATTCAGTAGGTGGCCATCTCAAGGAGTCGAAACCCGGGTCACCCAATTCTAGGATTGGCGGGTAGCTTGCCGCACTCATATATGTCTAGGATAATTCACACTTGGCTATTCACATGACCGTGGAGGATTGTATTTCATAGGTAGCTCAATGAAATTCATATATTCCTAGTTGATCTATTTTTCCATTCTCTGTGATGTTGATATCTTCCTGTGATGAATGGTTATACACACACACACACACATAAATGTTGTATATGTTTTGCATCCGCGCTAGTCCAGAACCCGCTCTGCCGTTAGTTAAGTAACTTAATGCAATGAAACAAACCTAAAATATGACATGATGAATTGTTATCACTATGTATTTGTAACATTTCAGAAAATATAAAAATATTATTTTTGGAATTTAATATTAAAATAATATATTTCCCGAAAACTGCCCGATTTGCGAAATTGGGGTTTTCGAAAAAGGGTATAAATATATACCAATAATTGTGAAATAATTGGAGATTAAAATTATTTATTCATTTAAAAATATATTTATTGGATTAGGCATTTTTATATTTAATTATATGCAGTTTGGATAAAAACCCGATTAGTACACTGTTAATCGCGATTAAACCAAATCCGTGTTTCTACAGTTTTCCATGGCTAGTGCACCATATCATGATGTATTTTGGTTACATGTTTTCTTGTATTGTTTTTGGGGTATTATGTGATTTGGTTTTAAAAGAAAAAAGAAAAGGTTAAAAGAGAGAATGATTAGAAAGAGAGGAGTGTGAGAATAAGAGAGAGTGAGAGTAGGAGAGAGAGAGGGCATCCATTCTTTTTCCCCTCCCCATTATTTCCTTCATCTTCCTCCTCAACTCATCTCCCTCCACCTTCAACCCCAAATATCATCTCCAAATCTCCATCAAAACCCTAAACCCCTTTTCATTAAAAATGATCCCCACCTCACCCTCATCACTTTGGACCCATCAAAGTTGGATTTTGATGACATTGGGAAGCTAGGGTTTTTCTTGAGTTGCCCAAATGAGGTATAGCTTCTTCCATTTAGTTTAGTTTGAGTTTTCTTGTATTTTAGTTTAGTTTAGAATTTGTTTAATGGTGGATTTATGAATTTGGAAAATTCTAGAGAAGGGTTTGGGTAATTGTGTCGAATTGATGATGTGTAGTGGCTGTTAACAAGACTTGAGTAGTGTTTTCACTGGCCTAGAACAGAGAATACGAACTTAGAATTTCCCGACGTCGGAATTGTGACAGATTATGAGGGTGTATGAGAATCTGGGATGACCCGAGACCATTATAAAAGAAGTTCCCTTGACAGTGAGACGTGCAGGCAACCATGTATCTATCCCTGAAACCCTAGCCCCTGGTGACCTTTCTGGGCCGCAAGTATATTCCTTGTGGCTGCAAATTGCGGCCACACCAGAGTGGAATCTAGAGATTTTTGGTGGGTGGCCTTGTTTTGTGATATCTAGACGAACCCTATGTGCAAAATCCCTTAGTTTGTCCTAGGGTGAAATCTGGGAGTGGTTTTCCTAGGTTGCTGTTTTCGTGTTTTGCGATTCTAAATTCTTGGGTTTTGGTATTCGGTATTGTATTTGGTTGTTGGGCGTTTGTACATCAACAACAAGGCTTGTTTGGTTGTTTTTGCATGTGTAGGCTATAGGTTCTAACCTATGAGCGCACCGCGTGCCATTTTGGTTCCACGGACTTGATGTTAATGGTATTGCGATATGTGTTGATATTGTAGGTACCTTCGCGTGAATTCCGAGGTGACGGAGCATGGCGTCATCGACTTCGGCAAGCAAGAATCAAAGTGAGTAGATCTATATCTACGGGGGAAGTCGGGTGGATGGCGTATAGTACCCCCACATGTTTTTTATGGAAACCGATATATAGAATATGGTTAAGGAAACCTAGATTAGGAAACTAGGGATATGGTTAAAAAAGGATAGTTAGAGATGAATGATGGAATATATGTATTGAGATATAACATGAATGTATAAAGATTTGAAAGGTGAATGTGAATCACAATTTATAGATAGGTAGTGCACGAGAATAAGTAGGAGTTTTATAGTAGCATAAAATGAGACTAATAAGGTAGAATGTGTATATAAATTGACTTGATGTAAGATGACTTAATGTGATGAAAAGGATATTCGAGGTGATATGATGACTTGATTGATATGTCGGTATACATATGTGAGTCGATTGAGATGATTGATACCTTTTCCGGTCTCCCGATATGAGATTGTTATGGATGTGACCCAGGGATATAAGTATATAGATATATATAGTGTGGTGAATCATGAGTGATATATCGTACAAGACGTGAGGTCCGTACCCTCAATGTCATATAGGTTGATATGATCCTTAATGGTTTAATGCCGCCGTGCGATGATTTACCGTACGTTATGAGTTTTATGATGATTGATCCACACCACCAGAGGATGTCGTACAATGGATTATACCGTACGTGATGTTGTGAGGCTGGATGCCGATTGATAGATTCACCGACTCGGATATATGATAGAGACGTATACCTTTTAGCATTTTAGCTGACGATTTACTTTATGCTCCGCTCATGTCACTCTCATTGCATTTCATATACCTATGCTAGTACACCTACGCCATTATCGATGATGCGTATGTTACACTTACACAGATTGGCCGGCTCACACACTTCATCATCGATAATTGCTATGTCACTGCACAGTAGAATTGCTGCATCATGATATGACTCCTTGCATGATATACTGCTATGTTCACATCATTTGGATAGGTTGCAGGATATACTGATATTGTTATATCACTGCTCCATGTTGCATGATATACGGATATGCTCACATTTCTGTTATATGTCGCATACATCATGCTTTACGATTATACACATTGAGATATGTTGTTTTCATGAGATTTCTTGATTTGAGAACCATGGTGATTTCAAAAGAAAGTATGTATTGTTTTAAAAACCCGGTTTCTATTGATATGATATTTCAGTGCGTCCACCATGCGTTTTCTTGGTTCTGAGATGTGTGATATGTGAAACCCGATTCAAGGAGTGAATGATCCGTTTGCGGGTTCATGATGGACCCGGTATGGTACCCCAGGGCAAGAAAGGTATGTCGATGGATTAGCCGATGAGCCTGGCAGAGGGACTACTACCTACCGGTGATTTGTTGGACCTGGCGGTCATCTGGAGGATACCGACCGGAGTCGAGATGGATAGGGGCCGACCCGTTCTGCCAGAGCCCACAGGCCGATCCCGTAGACGGAGCCCGAGGGCCGATCCGGACTGACGGAGCCTAAAATATGAGGATTTACGTGTCGATGCTGGACACGGGTTTCATGATGTTTCGAGTGTCAATGCTGGGCACTCAGGTTCTATAATTTTGATGTGTTACGAGAGACACACGTTGATTTATATCCTCATACCTTTATGCATATGCTTTTATGATATTTACATGCATGATGTTGTTGTGCCATTGGTTGACACGTGGACGAGATCCACTTGCATATAGGTATTGATTATATGGTTGGATGATATCCGTATGCAGATAGGTATTGAGTATATTGTTGGCACATATGCAGATACGGTCACCCTAGATATCATAGTATTACCTTTATGATATAGTTGACCTATGAAATCGTTATTTTATTCGATTTCTACCTGACGATGTTTTCTACTCACGAGTTGGCAACTCACCCCGTTGTGCCACAGTTCTTGCAGGTTGACCACATGGATCAGTAGCGGCATCGTTGGCATACAACTGCTTTTGGGTGATTCACTTTGGTAGGTGGGACATTTGTATCGTGCCCACTCTTGCATTTATATTTCCTGTTGTATCTAGTCAACTTCATCAATCAAACTAGTATTTGTATAAGTAATGAGACTTAGCAAGACTTGTAGTTGAGGGACTTGAGCGATGGGTTATATGTTCGCTATTGGTGGGTTTGATGTCTTGCTTTATTTGCTATTCTTGTGGTGATCTTCGCCATTAGGCGTCGTATATTTATATTGTCTTGCGTGGTTGTGAATTCGCCGGTGGGTGAAGAGCTAGCTCCCGCTTGGGGATGTCTTTTATATTATCATGTATTGTGGTTTGGGATCAAAAAAATACAAAGGAGGTGCCGCCCAAATTTTTAAAAAGACGAAACATGTTTTTCAACTAATAAATCCACTTGCATTTTTATGTTCCATTGTTTATGTATTTAGGAAAACTTTTGATTTCATCATACCTTATTTTCAAAAACTTCTCCTCTTTTATTTTCTTTAAAAGGTTTAGATTTCTGGGTTTCGTCTTACTTGAGTTACGTTACGCCTTTAGACGTCGCGTGATTTAAGTGCCGGTCATGAGCTAATATTTCGGGTCGTGACAGTATGAGGCCTAAGAGTTATATAGCTCTTTCTCCGTGTCCAGTAAATGGAGTTTTGGTCATTTTACCTTTGATACAGGACTGACAAGTCGCATAAGATTTATATTCAAAAGGATTTAAATATCCATCTTTATGTAGCTTGTTTAGTCTCGTTTCATTAATATGACCGAGTCTACAATACCAATTAAACGCTTCATTTATATCTGAAAATTTTCTTTTATTTGTATGTTGTATGTTGAAAACTGTGTGTTGGTTTAGAACGTAAATACCGCAATTTAGTGTACCATACCCAATCAACTGTTGATTCAAGTTAATGTCATAACAATATTTTGCAACACAAAATGATATCCTTCATTGTCTAACAAAGAAATAGATATTATATTACATAGCATACTGGGTACATAATAACAAGGGTTCAAAACCAAAATACATCCCGAAGGCAACCCCAGATGATACTCTCCTATAGATACAGCATGTACATTGAAACCATTTCTAACCGGAAGAGTGTGGTCATCAGTCTTCAAAACTCTACTATTTCTCAATCCCTGCATAAAATTCCAGATGTGATAACCAGAACCGGTATATAATACTCAAGATGCAGAGTTTATAGAAAATAGTTTTCAGTTACAAACACACCTGAAGCGGAAGCATCAGTATGCTTCTTCTTCTTGAGATCAGCAAGATACAAAGCACAATTGCGTTTCTAGTGTCTCGACTTGTGGCATAAAAAACATTCTCCTTTTCCACTTCCTGAGGCCCCGGATTTGTCTTTCCCCTTCGCCTTTTCAACTCCACCTCTCGGTTTGGTGGGTTTCTTCTTCTTCTTTTCCTTGGCCTTGGCCTTTAGGATGGAAGAGGAAGATGGCCCAGTAAGCAGAGCAGGAGTTTGTTGTCTTAAGCGTGCTCTCTGCACTTCTCAACATATTGAGAAGTTCAGGCAATGATTTCTCCAAATTGTTCATATTGAAGTTCACAATGAATGGAGCAAAGGCAGGGGGAGAGACTGTAGAACAATATCAGTATATTGCTCGTTCTCCATGGCCCATCCTAGGTCCTCAAGTTCTTCTATAAAACCAATCATCTTCAATACATGTTCACCTACTGATGTGCCAGAAGCCATCCGCATCTGAAACAACTTTCGAGATGCCTCGTAGCGTAAATCCCGAGATTGCTCTCCATACAACTCCTTTGTATGGAGAAAGATGGATTGAACATCCATCTTCTCATGCTGCTTCTGATGTATATTGTCCATAGAAGCAAGCAAGAGGCACTTGGCCATGTCACAATCAATATCCCATGTTTTTCGGATCTCCTTATCCAAAATAGATGATTCAGGGCCTGGGACGGGTGGGGATTTGGCAGTGAGGACATATGATACTTTATCATATGTGAGTGCAATGTTCAGGTTCCTCAGCCATTCTTTATAATTCGGTCCTGTCAGTTTGTTTTTCTCTAACAGAAGCTTAAGTCCCGTCATTGGTATCTGCCATTAAGAGAGAAAAAAGAAAACACTCAGCGAAATGCTCTTGCAAAGATTTAGATTGGTTATTATTTTATCTAATCGATGTCTCCCACTGCTTTTATCAAATTTTCTTTCAAAACCTCAAAAAGTTAACTAGCCAGGATTAACTACATTCTACAGTTTCGCTAACCGGTCAGCTAGGCCAGTGTCGGTACTTTGAAAGAGGTTCCCCGTGATTTCGCATGGACCTAATTAAAATAAACCTTGTTTTTCTCAGAGGTGTAACCCCGTTGACACCTTTCTAGACACCTACGGGATTAGCTAATTGTAAAGTGCAAAACTTCCTGGGAGTAACTCTTACTCACAGTGGGATTGGGATCCAACTATCATATAGAAGGTATGCAATCTCATTGCAAATTTCAACTCTTGAAACTCCCGATGTGGTTTTTACCCCTAGCATCTTATGATCTTGGCTATGGTCAACATATCATAAGCACTAGTCAAGTTCTACTCGTCATTTCGTGATTAACTAGATCCGCCTATATGACCCTTGACTATGATCAACATAATCACATGAATGTCCTAACTAATCGCATCATATTCTTTGTAGGAAGACATCACTTGGCTACCGTACACTACGCCTTGACTATGATCAACATACATAGCACGAATACTAAGTACTCTGCTTCCTAAAGTAACGGAGGGTTGTGGATGGTTTTGTTGGGTTACCTACAACGGCAGCAAGGTTTCGGGAGGTATCATTCATGCCAAGTTTAAATTTTTTCCATTCTAGATAACCCTAAGCCTAGATCTTTAACTAGAGAATCAAACTAAAACTACAAGTAAACAACTTTACTTCTAAGAGTTTGGGATTACAACCTTTGTAGTCCGTTCCTTCGCTTCATAAGCTCTGAGTTGAGGTCCCTTCGCTGCGATCATCAAGTTCCTGGACTCTCGAGAGGCTCCATGAGGTTGAATGATGCATGTTGCTTGAAGTCTTCGAAATCCAAGATGATCTACCTTAAGGAAACACAAACCCAAGCTCTCACTTCACTAATAAGGTATTAGTGAAGCAAACACCCTAATCTAAGTGGCTAGAATAGATAAGGATGATGAAGTAGGAATTTTTCTCTCTTTTGTTTTCTATTTCTCACTTTAATTCATCACAAATGAAAAAGCTAGTGAGCTTTTTTGAGAGGAAGAAGAAGATGAATTGTGATGAAATGAATTATTGTTGAGGTTATAAATGCAACCAAGGTTAAGCATGGCATGCTTAACCCTTGTAGAGAATAAACCATAGGCTAGGGTTAAGAGGTAAGGTTAACAAATATCTAGCAAAATATCAAGGAGGGTTGACAAAGTCAACAAGGATAAATATCCAAACAATATCCATACAAAAAGAATTAACCAAAAGAAAATGTTAACCCTAATTTAAACCCTAGCATGGTTTAATCTCATAACCCTAGTTGCATGTGTAACCCTAACATGTTACAATATTATATATCACATATATAATATATTATGTAACAAAAGAAAATAATACAATTAACATATATCACATATATATCAACGTATCATCAAGTGAGAAAAAGAATCATTTAAGTGAGCTTATATTAGTTAATGCAATGTAATATATCAAATATATAATTATACATTAAATTATCGAATCAACACTTGATCCGATAATTGGCTATTTTGCAAATAACCGACTAACATGTATCAGTTCATCGAATCAACACTTGATCCGATGACCCAGCTATATTACATATACCCGGCCGATATCTCATATCGCGAGAATCGAATACGGTATCACATACATGTATTATTCTCGGTCCCGCACATATCACATATGTGCTCCTACTCCGTTTTGCCTGAGCCAGGAAACCTCTGTGTAGGACTCTAAAGAATCGTCAATACGCCGGCAGTAGATGATGATCATATCAAACACCCACAAGCTGCAAGCGGTCAGCTAAACGTAATAGCCACCTGGGAATTGAGCGATCAGAAGATCAACAAGAAAGCCTGCACACACTCATGTGAATCCAATAAGTAACACTAATGTACAGTCCGGTCTCCTCATCTGATATGTCGCATATCCAATCTAGGGGTTGTAAACGTCAGACCCCAGTAACCGATAAGTCATGTCGATGCGAGGCTCATAACGAGTCGAGAAACTACTGATAACACTTACCAGTAGATCTCCAAATCAACCCTGGCCAGGGACTTCCAGTTATAGCCAATCGAACACAGCGCAACATCAACCCCCAATACCAGGAGAGACGAAACCCCTCCTATTGTTCATTGCCTCCATGTGATTCGGGACTGTACCCAAAAGCCACCGTTTTTCACGTTCTCATGAACGTGGTAAAGTGGAAATCAAAGCACAGTGGGAATCACACAAGACTCTATGACGACCTCAGGTCTACAGACAAACCTGTACCAATGTCACCAGAGAACTGTTATCTGACGATGGGTATAATACCATCTAGGAGTTCTCAGCGAGTCCTTTCAGTGTACCCAGTCTCCACTGAGCACCCGTACACCATCTTTGATGTCAAACACCAATGGATATGGGATCATCCATCGCCCATCTTATGGGTCAATATGCGTAAATGCTAGTCTACACTGGAGTATCGATGCCCTGTCTCGATACACCCTCAACTAGAAATAGTTATAGGATGTACTCTTGGACTACCCTGGCCCCACTAGTTTGATCTGCATCATAGTCCTAGTAGTCAAGTACATATCCTAAGGGCTTTATCAACATGTGAGAGTAAGGCGGTAAACTAATACAAGTCAACATGTTAAGACAAGGTGAAACCAGATAGCATACTATCATATCGAGAAAGAAAGTCCTCTCTATATATATCCAAGCATCCACTATAATATACATCATATGTACAACAATGGCCTCTAGGGCATATACATAACTAACAATCTCCCACTTGCACTAAGGCCAGCTATTGTAATATCTCATACCCAACATTCCAAAGAGTCTCTCAAATTGTATCTGGGGTATGGCCTTCGTGAGTGGATCTGTAGTGTTTGTCGTCCTTCATGTCAACTCTCTTGACCTCGATCTCTCGGCGATCAACTATCTCCCGGATCAGGTGATACTGCCTCAGAATATGTCTGGATCTCTGATGGGACCTGGGTTCCTTGGCCAAAGCCACAGCTCTATTGTTTTCATAATACAAAGGTATTGGATGCTCAATAGACGGAACCACACCAATTTTAGTGATGAACTTCTTTATCCAGACAGCCTCTTTGGCAGCATCGTTGGCAGCGATGAATTCAGCCTCCATCGTCGATTCTACCATGGTTTCTTACTTGAAACTCTTCCAACAAACCGCCCCTCCATTTAGGGTAAAAACAAATCCCGTGTGCAACTTAGAGTCGTCCTTATCACTTTGGAAGCTCGAATCGGTAAAGGACTCCACCTAGAGTTCTCTGTTACTATACACCAAGAACATCTCTTTAGTCCTTCTCAAGTACTTGAGAATGTTCTTCACAGCTGTCCAGTGACTCTATCCAGGATCTGCTTAATACCTACTCACTACACTTAGTGAGTATGCTACATCGGGTCTGGTACATAGCATCGCGTACATGATAGAGCCTACTTCTGAAGTATAGGGTATCCCTTGCATGCGAGCTCTCTCCAAATCAGTCTTAGGAGATATCTCTTTGGAGAGAGTGAGTCCAGAGATCGTGGGTAAATACCCACGCTTGGATTCTTCCATACCAAACCTCTTTAGTAAGGTGTCAATGTACCTGGACTGGGACAATCCCAGTATCTGTTTAGATCTATCTCTATAGATCTTAATCCCCAAAATGCAGGAGGCATCACCTAGATCTTTCATTGAGAATTTATATGATAAGAAGAGCTTGACCGAGTGCAGCATAGGAACATCATTTCCTATCAAGAGTATGTCATCCACGTATAATACGAGGAAGACAACCTTACTCTCTGCAACCTTCTTGTCGATACAAGGTTCATCTACGTTTTGATGAAGTGAAACTCTTTGCCTACAACATCAAAATAGATGTTCCAACTCCGCGATACTTGCTTTAACCCGTAGATGGATTTAAGTAGCTTGCACACCTTTCCGCTGCTCCCACTGTCTATGAAGCCCTCTGGCTGAGTCATGTACACGCACTCCTCTAAATCACCATTTAGAAAGGCAGTCTTAACATCCATTTGCCAGATTTTGTAGTCATGGTATGCAGCAATGGAAAGTAGGATCCGGATGGACTTAAGCATAGCCACTGGAGAAAAGGTTTTGTCATAATCCACACCTGGTCGTTGACGAAAACCCTTTGCAACAAGTCTAGCTTTGAAAGTCTCAACTTTTCCATCTACACCAAGTTTCTTCTTAAAGATCCATTTGCTCCTAATGGGTTTTACCCCTTCAGGAGCAACTTCCAAAGTCCATACTTTTTTGGTGTGCATGGATTCCATTTCAGATCGCATTGCATCTAGCCATTTCACAGAGTCCCCACTCATGATAGCTTGCTCGAAGCTAGTCGGGTCATTATTTTCCATGATGCAATCCTCGCACCCATCGTCTATGAGAAAACCATAGTATCTCTCATGTGGATGAGGAACCCTACTAGATCGGCGGAGAGGCTGGGGTTTGTCCGGAACTACCGAATCCTCTGGTTCCACCAAATCTTCTGTTGTAGTTTGTGTAGCTATAACTTCTTCTAGTTCTACCTCATTGCCACTAATTTGTTTCATAAGAAAACCCTTTTCTACGAAGGTGGCATGATGAGAAACAAACACTTTTTGTTCCTCATAGTGGTAGAAGATATACCCTTGCGAGTTTTTGGGATATCCTACAAACTTGCATTGGACAGACCTTGCCTCGAGTTTGTCCGGATTGTGCCTTTTGACATAAGCCGGACAACCCCATATCTTAACATAATTAAGAGATGGTCTCTTTCCCTTTCATATCTCATATGGAGTGGTAGGCACTGATTTGGTAGGAGCCATGTTCAATAGGTGTATGGCTGTCTCAAGCGCATACCCCCAAAAGGAAATAGGCAACTCAGCGGTGCTCATCATAGAGCGCACCATATCTAATAGGGTGTGATTCCTCCGCTCCGATACACCATTGTGCTGTGGTGTATAGGGAGGAGTAAGCTGAGAGAGAATCCCATTCTCTTTTAGATAGTCTAGAAACTCATTACTCAAGTATTCTCCTCCTCGATCAGATCGAAGGATCTTAATACTTTTACCCGTTTGGTTCTCGACTTCGTTCTTATATTCTTTGAATTTCTCAAAAGCTTCAGACTTGTGTTTCAACAGAAACGCATGTCCATATCTTAAGAGATCGTCGGTGAATGTAATGAAGTACGAGGAACCGTCTCTGGCATGTGTAGACATGGGACCACATACATCACTATGTATCAGTCCTAAGAGTTCCTTAACTCTTTCTCCGTGTCCACTAAACGGAGTTTTAGTCATTTTGCCTTTGAGACATGACTGGCAAGTGTCATAAGATGAAAATTCGAACGGATTCAAATATCCATCCTTATGTAACTTATCTAGTCGTGTCGCATTGATATGACCTAGTCTACAATGCCACAAGAAGGATTCGTTCATTTCTGAACTCTTCCTCTTATGTGTGTTTTGTATATTAAGGACTGTAGTTTGATTGAGAACGTATATGCTATTATTTAACGAGCCTGATCCAATCAACTTTTGATTCAGGAAGATGTTCATAACATTATCCTGTAGTACAAAATTATATCCTTCTTTACTCAATAAAGAAACCGATATAAGATTGCATATCAGGGTCGAAATGTAATATCATTCGTTCAGAATCAATGTATTACCATTTAGCAATACAAGGTGATATTCGCCAACTGCTTTGCCTGCAACATTTGCACCATTCCCTACTCTTACGGAATGATCACCCTCTCCCAGTTCCCTACCTTTCCGTAGCCTATGTAACATACTACATATGTGGGATCCCGATCCGGTATCTAATACCCAGGACGTAGAGTGAACTGAGAAACAGTCCTCGATAACTAACACACCTGAAGAAGATGCATCAGTATGCTTGTTCTTCTTTTGGGCGGCATGAGAATCCGGATGTTCTCCTATTCCCTGCTCGGACTTATAACAATTATAAGTTGGAACGGGACCAACGTTCCCCTACTCAGTATAACAAGCGGGTTCGGTCAATACATCCATATTATTATCTTGATTAAGGCCTGACATGGTCGCTATCTGGAGAGAGAAAGAGAGAGAAGAAAATACTTTAGCGTATCCTCTTGCAAAATTAGATTGGTTATTATCTTATCTAATCAGGATGGCTCCCACTGTTTTCATCAAATCTTCCTTCAAACCCTTAAAGGTAAGACTAGCCGGGATTAATTACACCTTACAAGTTCGCCAATCTTTCAGCCAGATCAGTGTTGGTACTTTGAGGGAGGTTCCCCGTGCTTTCGCACGGACCTAATTAAAATAAACCTCGTTTTCCCAAAGGCATAACCCCGTTAACACCTTTCTATATACCTACTTGATTGGCTAATTGTCATGTGTAAAACTCTCCCAGGAGTAACTCTTACTCACAGTGGGTATCAGGATCCAACTATCTCATAGAAGGTATGCAATCTCATTGCAAATTTCAACACTTGAAATTCCCGATAATACTTTTACCCCTAACGTGCTATGACCTTGACGAATGCCAAACAACCCATAGTCCGGTAGTCAAGCTCAACCCATACATTTCTTGATTGAATTAAACCCACCCGCACGACCCTTGACGAAAACCAAACAACGCCATACGAATACCCTAATCCAATCGCATCATATGCAACAGATAAGCAGTAACTAGCTACCGCATTCTAAGCCTTTACGAAAGCCAAACTACCGTAGCACGAATACTAAATAATACTTATCTGAAATGACGGAGGGCTACGCAGGTTTTTCAGAAAACCATGAGCGTAATGAACTTGATATCGTTGTAGAAACAAGTGATTTTGAAAAAGGAGTGTTTTTGAGTCTTTTACTAGTTTCGCTAAAGAGATCATTCCCGGTGAAGGGATCTCGGCTCTTTCCTTATCGAATAAGGTGTAGGATATTTCACAGATACCACTATGCATAGCAAGAACTATACAAGCAATCAAAAACAAAACTGAGTGAGTTGTAGCATCTGCTAGTTTCGCTAAAGAGGTCAGTCCCGGTGAAGAGATCTCGGCTCTTTCCTTATCGAATAAGGTGCTGGATATTCTACAAGGAATACCGCTATGAAAAGAAAAAACTAGAGCTACCCTTCTTATAAATTTGATTCTACATCTTTTAGGTTTCTTTTCTTTCATTAATCTCATTAATGAATCCCATCATTTAATCTTTCTAAGCATCACAGAAGAAACGAAAATACAACTTATGCTTATGCCATCCGCATTCGCCACAGTGTCCCGTTATACATTGTTAGGTTACTTAACTAACGGCATACCGGGACGGGACTAGCGCGGGTGTAAAACATAAGCAACGTTTATTATATATCATATATATACAATAATAAAGCATTCTTCTCACGCATACAAAATGATCACATCACAATATATCAGCAGCAGAAGAAACATATGAAATATTGGATATACTAGGAGGTCCGTGTTTTATTTTGAGCCTGTATAAAACACGGATTCCACGGTCGCGATGAATAGCCAAACCCACATCCCTAGACCTCCTATGAGAGCGGGAAGTAACCCTCCTAATTCTAGAGTTAGAAGACCCGGACTCGACTCCTCGAGTTGGTCTCCCACTGGACCCTAGAACCCGGTTACTTATGATCCCCTCCTTGGGTCTATCCTAATGTGGAAAAGTAAATAATATACAATGGTGACATCATCCTCAACCCGGAAGTGCCCCAATGAAAGAATATTACATACAATGAATTTTACATGAATGAAAATAAAAACCATCATCTCACATAAAACCCCCGGCTATTCAGAACACGACGATCTAATATAACATATCACAGCAACACATAATATCGCATGTCATCAACGTAAGTAAATGTGCGTATCCCAATTGTCGTTGATGTATAGCAACGAAACCGGCGATACACCACATATTACACTTATGGTCGCAGAAAAGAAAGTGAAAAACTACAACATTTGGAATCCATAATCTCCTTAGATATCGTAAACCTGAAATATCACATACTTCGCATTTCATGCCTAACTATATAAATTCCACATATTGTATCACATTCCAGAAAAAGATAACCGACGTTAAACATTCTGATCGAATCAACAAACACCCAAAATTTTCCTAAATGCTCAACACTTGAGCGTAGTTTAAAAGCATCCATCACATGCCACAATATCAATGAACCAGCCGTAGAAGGGTCAAACCAACGCCTCACATGTGGCACCGCTGAACTACCACAAACCATAGGGTTAGTGGAAGTTCTGACAGTCACATAATCGAGTTAAGGTTTCGTTCTTCTAGAGGGTCCACCGTGTCACTTGCACGATATTTGAATGTTCCTTAACTATGAAAAAGATCCAACTCTTGAAAAAAATTCCTGCAAGGGTTAAAGTGGGTATTTGATATCCGATCGAACTTTTTAATACCGTATAAAATAACCGAAACAAAACCTAGAATTACGAATACGAAACACTCCGAATTGCCTTTGCTAAAAGATAACATCACATGCAAAATTAGCAATAACAAACAACACCAAAAGTACCAAAACCCAGAGCCTTAAACACAGTAAAAATTTTAGCCCAGAACTGCCCGATCTGGCCGGTTTTGACACTGATGGGCTCGGCCAATTTTTGGGGGAATGGGGTGAATTTTGTACAGTGTTCATTATGTATCTCATACATCATTCTGTAACTGTTTAAAAAAAAATTGACATTCGGAAAAAATTTACAAAAACTAGGGTTAGATGTGGGGTGTTGCGGAGTTGTTTCGGTTTCGTAATCCTACACTTATCAGTCTAATTCTCTATCGAGGCTCTGATACCACTGTTGGGTTACCTACAACGGCAACAAGGTTTTGGGAGGTATCATCCATGCCAAGTTTAAATTTTTGCCATTCTAGATAACCCTAACCCTAGATCTTTAACTAGAGAATCAAACTAAAACTACAAGTAAACAACTTTACTTCTAAGAGTTTGGGATTACAACCTTTGTAGTCTGTTCCTTCGCTTCATAAGCTCTGAGTTGATGTCCCTTCGCTGCGATCATCAATTTCCTGGACTCTCGAGAGGCTCCATGAGATGAATGATGCATGTTGCTTGAAGTCTTCGAAATCCAAGACGATCTACCTTGAGGAAACACAAACCCAAGCTCTCACTTCACTAATGAGGTATTAGTGAAACAAACACCCTAATCTAAGTGGCTAGAATATATGAGGATGATGAAGTAGGAATTTTGCTCTCTTTTGTTTTCTATTTCTCACTTTAATTCAACACAAATGAAATAGCTAGTGAGATTTTTTGAGAGGAAGAAGAAGATGAATTGTGATGAAATGAATTATTGTTGAGGTTAGAAATGCAACCAAGGTTAAGCATGACGTGCTTAACCCTTATAGAGAATAAACCATAGGCTAGGGTTAAGAGATAAGGTTAACAAATATCTAGCAAAATATCAAGGAGGGTTGACAAAGTCAACAAGGATAAATATCCAAACAATATCCATACAAAAAGAATTAACTAAAAGAAAATGTTAATTGTTCTCCTCCGAACACAGAGACGTGACAGCGTAGGTTCGTCTTTCCTGAATTTGGGGGCAGATGCTATTTGGTTTTATTCGTCCACCTTTCCGAAGATGCCAAGTTGATTTATGGCACCGTGTATCGGAGATTTAGACGGATGCGACCGATGTAGCAGACTTCGTCAGATTACCCCTTATTGTTGGGGTTTTTGATTGTGGGGACGCTCTTCCCAGCAGGCACAAGCCCTTGTAGTTAATTACGCTACCACATCGCGGTAACCACTTTCTCCTTCTCCAGATGGTCACTTCGTGTCTTGTGTGTTTGTTTTATTTTTGGTTGCCCGTGGATTGTATACGGAGACTAATTTATGTTGTCGCCCGTAGGGCGTGGATTAGTCCAAATCCGTATTTTCTTATATTTGGGTTTGGGGTTGGGTTTAAGGATGTGTTGGTATAATTTGAGACTAAAATTAATTTAAGCGTTTATTAAGGATACGTTAGTCTAAATTCAGACCAAGATCAACTTAACGCTTTGTTAAGGATACGTTAATCTAATTTTTAGACTAAGATCAACTTAACGGGATCGTTTAGATCCAACAAAAGAGCATTTGGGCTCTATTGTTTAGTTTAGGGACATTGCGGTCCATTGTTAGCTTAAGGACATTACGGTTCATAATTAGTTTAAGGGCATTACGGTCCATAATTAGTTTAAGGACATTACGGTTCAAGGTTAAGGACATCATAGTCTATGGGCTTAAGGACCCTACAGTCCAAGGTTAAAGACATCATAGTCCATGGGCTTAAGGACCCTACAGTCCAAGGTTAAGGACATCATAGTCCATGGGCTTAAGTACCCCAGAGTCCAAGGTTACGGACATCACAGTCCATGGGTTTAAGGACCCCATAGTCCAAGGTTAAGGACATCATAGTCCATGAGTTTAAGGACCCCATAGTCTATAGAATGTTTGGTTGTCGGGACCCGTCACCTCTCCGAAGACGTTGAACGATTACAACGACAAATATCAGAAGAGTGAAGAGATGTACCCTTGAACCAATATTGGTTGGAAGGCTCTGTAGTTGAATTAATTTAAGGATCGTTAGTCTCATTTGAGATTAAGATAAACTTAAATGTTTGTTAAGGATACGTTAGTCTAGTTTTTATATTAAGATCTACTTAACAGGATCATTTAGATCCAATCAAAAGAACATTTGGGCTCTATTGTTTAGTTTAGGGACATTGCGGTCCAAGTTCAGATGCAAACATGGGTTTGGAAATGCACCAGATAGTTATTGGTCATTGGGACCCACCACCTCTCTGAAGACGTTGAAAAATTACAACGACATGTATCAGATGTGTGAAGAGATGTGCCCTTGAACCAAAGTTGATTGAAATAGCTCTGGGAATATGGTTGGAGTTCAGTTCCAGGAGATCTTGCCTTAGGAAAACTTAGCTAGTTTAGGCTCAGATTGGC
The DNA here is from genome assembly GCA_030015575.1 of Agapanthus africanus. NCBI lineage: Eukaryota > Viridiplantae > Streptophyta > Magnoliopsida > Asparagales > Amaryllidaceae > Agapanthus > Agapanthus africanus. The sequence goes on along the minus strand of CM057351.1, from coordinate 260,093,497 downwards.
TTGGATATAGTGTTAAACACTAGAGTACACTCGGCTATCACGTGCTCCCACGTGATGCACTTAGAATAGTGTTAAACACTAAGAATGGAGTGCACAAAATAGTGTTAAACACTAAAAAAGAGACGCTTACGTGGGGTCACGTGGGCGCTTGAATATTGGGCCAGACTTCCTTTATTTTATTCTCAAAATATACAAGTAAGTTTTAAACACTTTAGTATTTACAGCCATCACGTGTGGGCACGTGATGGGTACCCATGTACTGGATATTAACAAGATTTGTTAGGGGTCATGTGGGGACACGTGAGGGCGTCCATGCGTTGGATATTTAATCCTTCAGCTTTACCCCATCTTTAAAATAGTGTTTTGTCACGGGTCACGTGGGAGCATGTGACCCAATTTCATTCGTTCTCTTTTGATCACTGAGGAGGGGAGTCACGTGGACACACGTGATCAGGTTGGGTACTTGATCCTTTTACGTGCATGAAATGTCTAAATCCCTTATTAAAGAATTAAATTCTTTTGTAGGGTTAAACCCTAATTTCATTTAGAGGAATTAAATTCCTATGTATTTGGAAGAATTAAATTCTTTAAGCCCAATTCTCTCTCTAAGTTTTCGATCTGCATGGCAGAATATTCCCGATGAGAATTAAATTCTCAACCTATGGGAAGATCTGCTTCTGCAGATCTTCAACCATGAAGAAGAACTAAGTTCTTATATTTAGAGTTAAAACCTATCTTTGTTGGAGGAATTAAATTCCTATGTATTTTGTGGGAGAATATAATTCTCTGAACTTAGGTCTTCTCTTAGGTTTTAGATCTGCATGGCAGAATTTCCCCGATGAGAATTAAATTCTCAACTTATGAGGAGATCTGCTTCTGCAGACCTTCAATCGAAGGAAGAACTAAGTTCTTATTTAGAAGTGTTAAACTCTTAATTTGATAATTAAATTCTCCTTTTCTTTTGTGGGAGCTTATAGGATGATCTCTTTCTCTCCCTTACCTAGGGTTTCTTTCCTTTTCTGAAGAAATCCTCTTTCTCTCTGGAGAATTAAATTCTCTTCTTTTTTCTCTCTGTTGTTGTCTCTCTTCCCTTTTTTTTGATGGCTCCTATTTATAGGAGAAGGAAAAGAATCAGTTTGTTTAATCAATTTTTCATGGAAAGATTTTGATTGATTTTGTAACCAACATGATCTTTTAGATCACCCAGTGAATTTTATTCACCATTGGATTTTTAATCCAAAAGATATTCTGTCTGTTATTCTTGGCAAATTTCAGGAAAATATCTCCTTGTATAGAATCTTTCTATAAATTAGTGATTTTTAATCACCATTGGATTTTTAATCCAACGGTGCTGCACTTTACAGAGCACAATATTTTTGTTTGGAAAAACTAAGGAAATATTAAGGTTTTTGATTTCACTTGATTAGAATTTAATTCTATTAGTTCAGAAGATTTAAGAGCCTATCACGTGTAAGCACGTGACCCCACTGATTGACCGTTTAATTAGAATTTAATTCTATTAATTCAGAGATCTTTAGGAACCCATCACGTGTTGGCACGTGACCCCCTGATTAAGCATTTATCCGGAATTTAATTCTGTTGTTTTAAAGAACTCAAGAATTATCACGTGCCAGCACGTGACCCTTGGTCACGTGTGGGCACGTGATGCCCCATTGGGGGTTTTCCTGTTGTTTTATTATACCTTTAATTCTTTTCAGTGGGTTTAAAGGCCTATCACGTGTGGGCACATAACCCCATTTGATTAAGATTCAATTCTTATCATTTCAGAGCCCTCAGGAAGCCATCACGTGATCCCCGATCACGTGTGTACACGTGATGCCCCATTGGGGTTTTTCCTTGTATTTTATGAGGGAACAAATGCCCCCACAGCGTTGTTCTCACGTGTTTGCATGTGAGTGCAACGCTGTAACTTTTATGGCCGTTGGTTCTGCCTAGGGAAGTGGGTAGATGAACCGTTTCCCATCATATCCTATAAATGCAGGGGTCTCTTCAGAAGCACCTCCACTCTTTCATCTTCTTCCTTCCTTGTTCTTTCCTTGAGAATTTAATTCTCTTTCTCAGAGATCAGTTCTCTATTCCAAAAATTTTCAGAGTTTAACTCTGTCAACAAAAGATTTCCTTTTTCAGGTAAGGATCTTGAACGGCTGAGGAACTTCTTGTAGAAATTTTCTTTGGATTTTAAATCCACACTAAGGGTTTTCCCTTTAACAAAAACCCATCTTTCCAAGTTCTTTAAAAATGTCCAATCTTCGCTAAGGTTTCTCTGATCTTAAGGGACTGATGATGATACTTGTCTTCCCTCTGGAATTCAATTCCATTTCAAAGAGCTTAGCTCTGAAAAATTTTCTGGGAATTTAATTCCTCTGTTCAAAAGGAATTTAATTCCTCTAAAGAACTTAGTTCTTAAAAGAAGACTTCTTGGGATTTTTCATCTTGAGTTGTTCTTGCAGAGATCCTTCTCGATTTGCACAGAATTCCTGTAATAGGTTTTTTCCTTGGGGGGATGTGTAGAGTCATTTGAATTTATTGAGAATCTTTCTTTTGTTCTCATGATGATTGCTCAGCCTCATTATTAATGAGCCGCCATATTGATTTTGTGGGGCCCATGTGTTTTGTAACCAATGGTCCCATAAAATAAGTTGTTTGTCATTTTCTTCCACTGTCTTTATATATATATATATATATATATATATATATATATATATTTATAAATATATATACACGTGTGGGCTTCACTAACAGTTTCCCCTTTCTTTATTTCAGGCACAATGGCTTCTCTTCCATACTTTTCCTTAACTCGCTCGGAGGCAGCTTTTCCTCAATCACCATCGGATGAAGAAGTGATGGCAATGATCAGGGCCCATGATCCGGATTGTACCAACTTACTTTTTTGGGGGACCTGGTACGGTCATATCATCCGCGGTCGCCGAAGCTTTCTTTGCGAGGTGCCAACAGAACCTATCCGCCCATTCCTGTCGATGGACCGTCCGCGGACTGCTTTTGCTGTAGAGGTGGCGGATTGGACTCCTACAGGCCGGCTTGAGCCGTCAACAACTGGGATACCAAACCAGCCTCTACCGGCCATAGACATCTTGGGGCGTCGTATCTGCCAAGGTGAAGCCCAGCCCTGGGGACAAGTCTACAAGATAGGGCTTACCCCTCGCCATCCTACGGGCTATCTTCTCTGGGCTCATTACATCTTGTCCGCCCATCGTGCGCGACTGCAGAAGGTTGGGCTTTACCAGGCGGTGTATGCGTCTCTCTTCCATTATCAGTCTCCTCACGTATGGTGGGTTAAAGCTTTCCTTAATCAATGGAATCTTCCCACCAACACTTTCTTGTTAGGGAACCGAGAAGTTTCAATTTCTTTGGAAAAGTTTCGCGAGATCTCGGGTTTACCGATCAGGGGAACGCCTTACGAAGAATTGTTTCCCTCTGATGAGTATGTCTTCGAGACTATGCCCGCTACACTTGACGGCTTGTCGACTGAAAATGCCATCCGCCACAAGTACCCGAGTCTAATCAAGACTCTGGGGATTTTTGAGAAAATGTTCACAGAGTCAGAAGAACAAGACGTCACTTTTAAAAGCTTTATCGCATGCTTCCTTCGTGTAGACGTTCTATCAAAGGCGGCTCCGAAGTTCGCGAATATCAACGACCCCTTCGGGTTTGGTTTAAATAGGCTACCAGCTAGAGAAGAGGATTTGCCCCAGTTCTACATTCCAGTCTTGTCAGCTGTACCTTTCGAGTCGATCGCAGCTCCTAGCATAGATGAAGAAACTTTCTTCATCGGCTTTATCAGCGTTTGGCTCAGTTGGTTTGTCGTTCCAACGCACCATCGATTCATGAGAGCCTCAGTCATTTACCCTACTCATCACATTACCGAAGGGATGAAACTAGCTATGGGCATTGCAGGGCTGTCGCATCTGTACTATGGGCTAAGCACTGCAGCCAATACCTCAACCCAGGCGTGAACGTAGTGAGTTTCTTTCTTCATTACTTTACGTCATGGATTGAGATGCACGTGCTAGGGGCATTTGCTACGCACCAGAGACCCAGCTTTTATGATGCTTATACCTTTCCGCGGCTCATGAGGTTGGTGGACGTTTCTGCTCCTGACCCGACTCAATTAGGGGCTCTTCGTGTGTTGCTCAATCTGTATAGCAACGAAGGCGGAATGGTATTTAGTGATCGAATCCTCTCTGCTCCTTCGGGACCTGTTCAACAGTTGTTTGACTTGTCGAAAGAGGGAGCACACTCCATGAAGCCCAAGGAAGTCATGCACTTGTACTCGATCAGACCCGGTTATCTGGTGTTCCGTCGAAACAATGCGGCTCTTTTCATGCGGTACAATCCACACCGCTTTTCCTGGCAACTGGGATATAACCAGGGTGTCCCCTTCAAGGCGTTCACAGTGGAGCCCAGCCCTTATTTGGAAACTGTTCGTGACGCCACCCACCATTTCATGAGGCTGAACACCAATTCTCATTTCATGATCCCCGAGACCGACTACATTCCGAGGTGCGTGGGGGCTTTCACGGGTTGGTATCACCACGGGTTAGTCCAATCATTGCTGAGGAGAGGAGGATACTTTTTGGGCTTAGAGCTCCCGCCCCGCTCCAGGCTACGGGAGTCCCATCGCGACCGCGGACAATGGTTCGCCCTCCCTTGTGGGATACTGGTATCGTACTCATTCTTGAGGCGGCAGATGTGGACTTGACTCCGACAGTTGGTATGCCAATGCGCACTAGAGCTCAGGCAAGGGCTTCTGATAAGGCGCCGGTAGCAGTTTCATCGGCTGCGGCGTCAGCGATGGCAGTATCCTCATCAGTAGCACCGCCGAGAGAGGATACTGAAGGCGAAGTGGGTCAATGCTGTAGCAAAGCACCGAGGGGAAATAAGCGATCGTCTTCTGGTGTTAGTTCTGGGTCAAAGAGGCGAAAGAAGACAATCACCAATCTGCTCGACTTTTTAGTGGAATCTGAGCCTATCTTTCATGATGAACCACTAGCTATGCAAGAGCTGGATGGTGATCTTCTTTTTCCAGGTTCATCTGCCGAGGAAGCCGCACAATTGGCTAAGGCTATGAGACGCTACCAGGATGAGACTGAAAATGTAAGGATCCCGAAGAGGCCTTATCCTGCCATCATCTTCTACGAAGATCCTCCATCGATACGGTGGATATTTATAGGTCCTTTGGAAAAGAGAGGCGAGATAGCCCTTAAGCAGCCTATCTCGGCAGATGCTGAAGATGCGCTGTCGTTGTGGACTGGTGGCCACGAGTCTACCCTCTCACCCCGGCGAGCACGAATTCTTGAGAAGGAACGCCGGCTTGAAAAAGCCATACTAGAAGCTTCTTTGCGCATTGGTGTACTTATATATCTTTTTGTAGTATTTTGCACTGCTCATATACTTATATATCCTTATCTTCGTGAAAACTTTGCAGGGACTTCGGCAATGGCAGAGGATCTGAGTTCGAGTCGCGCCTTGACTATGGACTCTATAAATATCCCCGATGAGACACTAGTAAGTGTGGAGGGGGTCGATATAGCTGTTCTTCCTGCCACGGAGCTTCCATTGGAGATTTACTGGTAGGTTTTCCAGTAGCTTCTCAAGGTATGATGGGCATCACTCCAACACGACTTATACCGCTTTTAGGGGACTGACGCTTGCCGCCCCCCTAGGCCCGATATGCGATTGTCTTAGACGAACAGACCGGACTGTACGAAGATTGTCACATCAGACTCAGTAGGAGTTCGGATGGGTTTCCTCATCGGCCTTCTTATCGACATCTACCTGGGGACCGTTACGTACAGCTAGTACCGCTTGCGGCCTGTGGTTAAACCCACTGCCAGTGTAGTGTTGAGTCTTTAGAGTCCCACACAGAGGGTTTCCCTGCTTCAGGCGAAACGATATAGAGGTCGTATGGTTTTACGATAGGGTTCGGACATATACGTGTACTTGTGCACGTATGATGTTCGGACAGATTATACTAGCAGGCTTTGGTTTAAGCCAGATTCTAGTATTGGATTATTGGATTTATGCAGTCTCAGTATATCCGTATTTTTCAGATAAGAGGGAAATTCTCGTAATTACTCGAGAAGCTTCTAGAAGAAAGGTTACTCATTTAGTTTTAATTCATTTATGAATTAAACTAAATGAGGTGGAGAGCTTATGTGTTATTATCATTAATTGCACCATGACTCATGAGATGATTCATCTCAAGAATTAAATGAAGCATGGATGATATTTGTGCAAGATATTTGTGCAAGATATTTTGTTATGCTTCATATATTTCAAAGTGAGAAGGGTTCAATTCATATTAACAAACACACTCTCTCTCCTCAAGTTCTCCTCTTCTTAAACCTAACCCTAATCCTCTCATGTGTTGAGATCCCAAGGGTTAGTAAGACTAATAGATCCTTAATCCACTTCTATATCTTCTAGGTCACTTAGATTAGCAATCCTAGCCACTTAGTTACCTCAAGTTAGAGGTTAAAGATTGGAGAAGGAACTCTCGGGTGGATCTTCTATTACATCGAGGTGGCGGACGAGGAGTTGAACAACAAGAACAAGAAGGACTAGTATCTTGAGGTATAATCATCTATCATTGTAGTTTAGCACTTCTAGATAGTTTGTTAGTTAGGGTTTAGCAAAGATCCGTAAAGTTAGTCGATGTTACCTTTGAACAAAATGATTGTTTTACCTATTCCGCATCCCCGCATCTTGTAGGGTGTGTAACGCCAACTAACAGTGGTATCAGAGCCTAGCTAAACCATAACTAACATGTTAGCAAATTCTTTAGAAATTCGATCGCAAAATATTCCCGAAAAACCGACGTTTTCACCAAGTTTCTGTCGTTTTTAAATTGGGATCTAAAAATTTTTCAGGGACCCTTAAAAATACAAGCAGGGTTTTTTAAGAATTGTGAAGAAATTTGGGATCGTGACTCGTCCAAACCACTGCGGAACCGTGGCCGATCCAAGCTATCTGTCGCGGATCTGCGGTCGAGTTGACACCGAGTCAACCCAAATTTGCTCAGATATTCTTCTGTGTTGATGTTGTGTTTTCTGGGATGATTTGTTTTTGCTCAGGTTTTATGTGCACAGAGAATTGTTTGGAGTAGATTCATATGTGTTATTTGATCGATATTCTAAGAACTTTGGCTAACTGGATTATATCTGTGTTGTGATTAATGTGTTCATAAACCTCCCCTAACTACTAGTATGTCGGTAAGCAGGGGGTTGCACATTTCTGCAATGGTTTTTACTGGTTTGTGAATGTGAACTTGTTGGATTGTCGTGAATGAATAGCCGGGGATGTGAGACGAGTGTTTCTTTCATTCAAATGTAAATTATAATTTGTTGTAATATTCTTTTGCGGGGCACATCCGGGTTGAGGTTGTAGCTACCATTGTATTATTTCATTTACTGTTTTCTGCTCCTAGGATAGACCCAAGATGGGGTGCACAAACTACCGGGTACTTTGAAGTGTTTAGTGTCCTACTCACGTCGTCAAGGGAGACCGCTTCACTTTGGGTACTTGACGGGTAGTTTTTCGTACCCGTAGGAGTCTACGGTGGGGTTGGCTATTCATCACGACTGTGTAATCCGTATTTCATTGCAGGCTCAAAAGGAATGCAGATTCCTAGAATATCCAATATGTTCATCTGTGATCTGGAATGCCTATTATTGCGTCTGACGAGTGTACAATATCTATATATGATATCTAGTAGGCGTTACTTATGTTTTGCACCCGCGCTAGCCCAGCCCCCGCTCTGTCATTAGTTAAGTAACCTAACGTGTGAATGACGGGGCCCAGTGGCGAATGCGGATGGCATAAGAGGGCGTTGTATTTTTGTTGTTTTCTGCAATGATAGGTTAATTGATGGGACGCATTATTTTAATGGAAAGAAAATAAACCAAAGTTAAATCATTGGAACAATTTAAAAGAAACCACTCGGTTATTTTAAAAACAGCAGATTTTTAATTGCGGAGCTTAAACCACTCCTTTTAAAAGTTATCAGGTTCCTTCGATCATATCTAGTTCACTACATTCATGGTTTCGCCAAAACCATTCGTAGCCCTCCGTCATTTCATTCGGGTATTCAGTAGTATTCAAGTTATGTATTTTGACCAACGCCAAGGCATAGTGTTTGGTAGTTGCTGGGTATTCATCTGTTGCATAGATAGATGAGTTGGTTTGGGACAGTCGTACTGCCATTTAGCCAACGTCAGGGGTATGTACGGGTGGGTTCAAATTAACAAGATAATGATAGGTAGAACTTGACATGTGACTTATGACATTTTGACCAACGCCAAGGTCATAAGAGCATGGAGCAGAAATCCATATCGGGAGTTTCTAAAGAAGCTGAAACTTGCTAGAGATGCATACCATTTGGAGTGTGATAATTTTGGTAGGATTCCTTCAGCTTTATCACACGATGATATTTGGATCCCGATCCTACTGTGAGTATATGCTACTCATCGGGAGATTCTTTCACTTAAACGATCAATGTTATAAACCAAGTAGGTGTCGAGAAAGGTGTCAGCGGGGCTCACCAACAGGGAAATGAGGTTATTTAATTAAGGAACTTCGCGAAAGCGTCGTAAAACCTTCCTCGAAGTACCGACACTGGCCTGGCTGAACGGTTAAGCAAGTATTGTACAGTAAGAATAGTCCTGACTAATTCTTCCTTTTTGGTTTGAGGAGAGATTCGAGAAACAGTGGAAGCCATCCTGCTTAGATAAACTAAAAACCACTCTAAACTTGCAAGAGCATCATGCTAAAGTGCTTCCTCTCTCTCTCCTAATTGCAGCGATCCAGAACATGACAGGCTTTAAGTTATTATTGGATAAAAATATTTTGACAGGGACAAACTATAAAGATTGGTTCCGGAATGTCAAGATGGCAATTATCTATGACAAATTGGGGTATGTCCTTACTACTAAGGCCCCTGCCATCCCAGTTCCTGAATCCAGTGTCGCGGATAAGGAAATCCGCAAGACCTGGGAGTTAGACCGCGCGAAGGCCAAGTGCATCATGCTTGCCTCTATGAATAATGAACATCAGAAGAGGCACGAGAATATGGATCTAGAATCCATATATCTCCACACCAAGGAACTGTATGGAGAGCAATCTCGTATAGCTAGATACGAGACCTCGAAGAACTTGTTTCAGTCGAGGATGGCCGTCGGATCATCTGTATGGGAACATGTCCATAAGATGATTGGTTATATTGAAGAGATCGCGGACTTTGGGACAACATTAGAGAACGAGCTGTATACAGACTTGGTTCTTCAGTCCTTTCCTTCCACCTATGCCCAATTTATCTTGAATTTCAACATTCAAGGTAAAGAAGTTGAACTTCCAGAACTCCTTAACATGTTAAGGAGTGAGAGGGCACCTTGCAGAAGGCAAGGGAAGCACCCACTATGTTTTTTCGTGGTGCTTCCTCTTCCAGGTCCAAGGCAAGGGCCAAAGGAAGGAAGAAGAAGGCCGCTACCAAACCGAGAGATGGTATTGGTAAGGTGGGAGTCAAGGGAAAGGCAAAGGTTGTGGTGCCAGTAGTGGTAAAGGATGAATGCTTCTACTGTCGTAGGAAAGGCCATTGGAAGAAGGATTGCAAAGCTTGGATTGCCAAGAACCAGGACCCGAGGCAAGTTGTGGCTTCGGCTTCAGGTGTGTTTGTAATTGAAAATTGTCTGTCAATCAACTCTACTTCCTGGGTATTGGATACCGGATCAGGATCTCATATATGCAATTCACTGCAGGCACTGAGAAACCGTAGAGTGCTGAAGGTTGGTGATATAACCCTCCAGGTTGCTAACGGAGCTAGCGTGAATGCTGTGTCCGTAGGGGATTATCACCTTGGATTGACGAGTGGACATATTTTGGTTTTGCACAACTGTTTTTGTGTACCTAGTTTAACGTGTAATATCATATCAGTATCCTTGTTATCAAAAGAAGGTTATGATTTCACATTTGTAAACGATGTTGTTAACATCCACCTTAATCATGGTTTGATTGGGTTCGGTACACTAGATAACGGTATATACGTGTTAAACCAATTACAGATTTTCAATGTCCAGAACACACTAAAAAGAAAGTCTCCATATATAAATCAGGCTTTCTTATGGCATTGTAGACTGGGTCACATCAATGAGACAAGGTTAACTAAGTTACATAGAGAAGGATATTTGGATCCGTTCGAATATCAATCTTATGCCACTTGTCAATCATGTCTCAAAGGAAAGATGGCAAAGACTCCATTCACTGGACATGGAGTAAAAGCGAGCGAGCTCTTAAGACTCATACACAGCGATGTATGTGGTCCAATGTCTACACATGTAAGAGGCAGTTTTTTTATATTTCATTTCTTTTATGGATGATTACTCTAGGTATGGATTCATTTTCTTGATGAAACATAAATCCGAGGCCTTTGAGAAATTCCGAGAATATAAGAATGAAGTAGAAAACCAAACCGGCAAAAGTATCAAGACACTGAGATCTGATCGAGGTGGTGAATACTTAAGTGCCAAGTTCCTAGGTTACCTAAAAGAGAAAGGAATTCTCTCTCAGCTTACTCCTCCATACACTCCACAACATAACGGTGTATCGGAGAGACGGAACCGAACCTATTGGATATGGTACGTTCCATGATGAGTAATGCTGAGTTACCGCGATCTTTCTGGGGTTATGCACTAGAATCAGCTGCATATCTTTTGAACATGGTTCCTACCAAGACTGTGCCTACTATACCATATCAGATGTGGAGTGGGAAGAAACCCTATCTTCAGTATCTCAAGATATGGGGATGTCCAGTTTTTGTTAAAAAGCAGCATGCGGACAAACTGGAGGCACGCTTAGTACAGTGTAAGTTTATGGGATATCCAAAGAACTCCAAGGGGTATTTTTTTCTATTACGCAGAGGAACAAAAGGTTTTTGTTTCTCGTAATGCCCATTTTCTAGAACAACAGTTTTTAGAAAAGGAAACAAGTGGGAGCGCAATAGAACTAGAAGAAATTCCAGAACCATAAACTACTACTGAAAGTTTGGTAGAACCAGAAGTTCCAGAAGAACAGGACATTCCAGCACCCCTCGGTAGGAGTAGTAGGCCGTCTCATCCGCCTAAGAGATACTACGGTTTTCTCATTGATGGGGATAGAGAGGATTGCGTCATTAATAATGACGAACCTACTAGCTTCCAGCAGGCCATCCAGAGCGGCGACTCAGTAAGATGGCTGGATGCAATGCGGACCGAGATGGAGTCCATGTACACCAACAAAGTGTGGACTTTGGACTTTGCTCCAGATAGGGTAAACACATAGGATGCAAGTGGATCTTCAAGAAGAAGATTGGTGTAGATGGACAGGTGAAAACCTATAAGGCTAGACTTGTTGCAAAGAGTTTTCGTCAAAGACCTGGTTTGGACTATGACGAAACTTTTTCTCCAGTGGCTATGCTCAAATCCATTCGGATCCTTCTTGCCATTGCTGCCTTCCATGATTATGAGATCTGGCAGATGGACGTAAAGACAGCTTTTTTAAATGGAAATTTGGATGAGTGCGTCTATATAGATCAGCCAGAAGGTTTCAATCTGAGTGGGAGCAGCGGGAAAGTGTGCAAGTTGCTTAAGTCCATTTATGGAATAAAGCAGGCATCGCGGAGTTGGAACATCTGTTTGGATGAAACGGTCAAAGAATATGACTTTATCAAAAATCCAGATGAACCATGTATATATAGTAAAATTATAGCACGAACTGTTGTATTCCTCGTCTTGTACGTGGATGACATTCTCTTGATAGGAAATGACATTCCTATGATACAATCTGTCAAAGGATTCTTGTCACACAGGTTCTCCATGAAAGACCTGGGTGATGCCTCTTACATTCTGGGGATCCAGATCTATCGTGATAGATCTAAGAGGATGTTGGGACTTTCGCAGTCCAGGTATATCAACACTATACTGAAAAGATTCAGTATGGAAGATTCTAAGGGTGGTAATTTACCGACTTGTCACGGAATCACCCTCTCCAAAGAGAAGTCTCCCAAAACTGATTTGGAAAGGGATCGCATGCCAGTTATACCCTACGCTTCTGCGGTAGGCTCTATAATGTATGTGATATTGTGCACCAAACCAGATGTAGCTTACGCACTGAATGTTGTAAGCCGGTATCAGTCAGACCCAGGGGAGAAGCACTGTATAGAAGTAAAAAACATTCTCAAGTACCTGAGAAGGACTAAGGATATGTTCTTGGTTTACGGCGGAAAAGACCTCCAGATCGAGGCTTTTGCTGACTCCAGCTTCCAGAGTGGCAAGGATGACTCCAAGTCCATGTCAAGTTATGTCTTTACCCTCAATGGAGGGGCGGTGTGAAGGGTTACCCTAGTGCCCCGGCCAACTTCCGTGGCCAAATACGGAATAAAATTTTTCTAACGAACAAAAACTTGGCACTAGTTTAACTCTAAACCCGGATCATTCCATAAAACTAACTAGCTACACTAGGAGAGCGATCTACTATGATGAGGAATTCTTACCAAATGAACCAGGTCCTTCGGTCTTCGTTCATCATCCTTAGCTCCTACTAGCCACCTGAACTTGCTTGATCTTCTTTCCTTACTCTGTCGGTCCTCCGGGATCGTGCTTGTTCTCCGACCTTCCTTGGTCCTTGATGATCCACCCGGGGAATATGATCCATGGCTCTAGCTCTTTGCTAAGTGTCAAAAAAGAAACTTGAGAACTTGGGATGCTAGTCCAAGTAATCTAGGATGTAGTTTGGATGTCTAAGTGTTTGCTATCTCTTTTCTAACCTCTTCACTTGTTTCTCAACACATGAGAATGTTAGTGAAGAGGAAGAAGATGAAGATGGAGGAAAGCAAGAGGAGGGAGGGGCTTGAGAGAAAATGGAGCTCAAGAAAAAATGATCAAGCATGAGAGAGAAATTCACACACAAGAGTTTTGTATGTTCATTTCTTTCATTAAACAATAGCAACCATGCTTCAATAGTAAACCCAAAATGAATTATAAATTCATTTGTAAACTATTGAAGCATGGTCAACTCCATACCTCCCTCACCTCTCACTTTACACCTCATTTCCATTTATCAAATAAATGGAAAATTCAAAATGAGGTGACCACCTTCTAGAAGGAAATCTGTAATAAATACGGATTTCAGTCTACAGTACATATATACCAGCAATCAGATAAAAAATCCGAACGCCCAAAGAGATAGAATAACACGAAGAACGTAATACTAGAATATATATATCAAAATACATATACGTAAATTATTAAATCAATACCTGATTTAATAACCCGGCTCAAACCCCAGCCGGCTAGTATTACAAACTGTCCGATCGAAAGTCCGAGTACAAAGTACATCCACCGATCGAACCCTGCACGTATCCACTACGGCTACTACATCATTTCTCCTGGATCAGGGAAACCCACTGTGTGGAACTCTAAAGACTCGACAGTACTCTGGCAGTGGGTTTAAACACAAGCACGTCAGCGGCACTAGCTGTACGTAACGGCTACCCAGGTACCTATCGAAAAGGAAGGCCGACGAGCAAGCTCGTCCGAACTCCTATTGAGCCTATCCGTGACAATATCCGCACAGTCCGGTCTCTTCGTCAAAGAGTATCGCATGCCAGGTCTAGGGGATGGTAAACGTCAGATCCTAATAACCTGATAAGTCGTGTCGATGTGGCTCAGGACCAATCCGGGAAACTACTGATCAACCTATCAGTAAATTCCATCTGCCTTGGCTAAGGTCTTATGGTCCTGACCAACCAAATCACAATGCGATATCGACTCCCTATACCGGGAGAGACGAATCCCCGACAATCGCTCACTGCCTCTATGTGGCTCTGGACTGAACCCAACCAAAACCTGTTTGCACGACTCAGTAGAGCTGTGGTAGGGTAGTGATCAAAGTTCAGTGGGAACTCACAAGAGACAAATGCCGATCTCGGGTCCAAGGACTAACCTGTACACATGTCACCTGAGAACTTCCATCTGACGATAGGTATAGTACCACATGGAAGTTCTCGACGAGTCCGTCCAGTGTACTCACCCCAGTGAGCACCTGTATACGATCTTGGGTACATCAGACCAATGGCTGTGGGACTAACCATCCCCCGACGGGGGTAGAAACATATACACTAGTCTACTCTGGAGTATCAATGCCCAGTCTCGATACTCACGCGACTAGGGACCATTTAAGGATGTGCTTGTGGACTACCCTGCTCCCACAAGTATGATCGCCATCACAACGCAAGTAGTCAAGCACGATCCTAGAGGCTTTATCAACATGTAACCGCAATATATAATAACGAGTATGACATATGCCATGTTAAGATAAAGACAAACTCTAATAGTATACTACCGTATCGAGTCTTCATCAATATGTGCAAGCTAGATATAACAACAACAGAAATAAATATACATATCCTAACAAAGACAAGTCGAATAATATACTATAAAACTGAACAAGATTGTTCTGTACATACATATCCCTAGTATCCATATGTATACATATACAATACTGGCCTCTAGGGCATATACATCCAACAATCTCCCACTTGCACTAAAGGCCAGTAATTGGCATACCGAATACCCAACGTCTGCACTAAGGCCAGCTGCTGGTGTACCGCATACCCAACATCCCAAAAAGTCGCTAGAACTGTGCTTGAGGGAGGGCCTTTGTAAATGGATCCGCCGTGTTGTCTTTCGTATCCACTCTCTGGACCTCGATCTCCTGGCGATCTACAATCTCCCTGATCAGGTGATACCGCCTTAAGATGTACCTGGATTTCTGATAGGACCGTGGTTTCTTCGCTAAAGCTATAGCCCCATTGTTATCATAATATAATGGTATCGGATCAACAATGGACGGAACCACCTGAAGTTCAGCTATGAACTTCTTTATCCAGACCGCCTCTTTGCGGCATCGCTTGCAGCAATGTATACAGCCTCCATCGTCGAGTCTGCGACGGTATCCTGTTTGGAACTCTTCCAACATACCGCCCCTCCGTTGAGGGTAAACACAAAACCCGAGACAGACTTGCTGTCATCCTTGTCACTCTGGAAGCTTGAGTCGGTAAAGGACTCGACCTTGAGGTCTCGATTACCGTAAATCAGGAACATCTCCTTAGTCCTTCTCAGGTACTTGAGAATGTTCTTTACTGTTGTCTAGTGATTCTCACCTGGGTCTGACTGATACCGGCTCACCACGCTCAGCGCGTAAGCTACATCTGGTCTTGTACATAGCATCGCATACATTATAGATCCTACCGCAGAAGCGTAGGGTATAGTGCTCATGCGAACCCTCTCCTCGTCAGTCTTAGGAGACATCTCCTTAGAGAGGGTGATTCCGTGCAATGCGGGTATGTTACCGCGCTTGGAATCTTCCATACTAAATCTCTTTAGTACGGTCTCTATGTACCTGGACTGTGAAAGTCCCAATAGTCTCTTGAATCTATCTCTGTAGATCTTGATACCCAGAATGTACGAGGCATCACCTAGGTCTTTCATAGAGAACCTTTGTGATAAGAATAGCTTGACCGATTGTAGCATAGGAATGTCATTTCCTATCAAAAGAATGTCGTCCACGTATAAGACTAGGAACATGACAGTTCGTCCTACAATCTTCTTATAAATACAAGGCCCGTCTTCGTTCTTGATGAAGTCAAAGTCCTTGACTGTCTCATCAAAATAGATGTTCCAGCTCCGCGATGCTTGCTTCAATCCATAAATGGATTTGAGTAACTTGCACACCTTCCCGCTGCTCCCACTGTCTACAAAACCTTCTGGCTGATCCATATAAACGAACTCTTCTAAACTTCCGTTTAGAAAAGCCGTTTTCACGTCCATCTGCCAGATTTCATAGTCATGGAAGGCAGCAATGGCAAGCAGGATCCTAATGGATTTGAGCATAGCGACTAGAGAAAAGGTTTCTTCATAGTCCACTCCTGGTCTTTGACGAAAACATTTTGCAACGAGTCTAGCCTTATAGGTTTCCACCTGTCTATCTACACCAAGTTTCTTCTTGTAGATCCATTTGCATCCAACGGGTTTTACCCCAGGTGGAGCAACTTCTAGGGTCCACACTTTATTGGTGTACATGGACTCCATTTCAGATTGCATAGCATCTAGCCACTTATCAAAGTCCTACTGATAATGTCCTGCCTGAAACTAGTAGGATCATCTTCTTCCAAGATGCAATCCTCTCGATCCCCGTCTATGAGAAAACCGTAGTATCTCTCGGGTCGATGAGAAATCCTACTAGATCTGCGGAGTGGCTGAGGTTCGTCCGAGATTATTAAATCCTGAGGTTCGACTAAATCTTCAATTATAGTTTGTTCCTGTGGAATTTCTTCCAGTTCTACCGCGCTCCCACTTGTTTCTTTTGCAAGAAATTGCCATTCTAAAAAGGTGGCGTGGTGAGTGACTAACACCTTCTGTTCCTCGGTGTGGTAGAACAGATATCATATTGAATGTTTTGGATATCCTATAAACTTACATAAAACTGATCGTGCATCTAGTTTGTCCGGCTTCTGTGTTTTCACATAGGCCGGACAACCCCATATCTTAATGAATTTAAGACATGGTTTCTTTCCACTCCATACTTCATATGGAGTCTTAGGCACAAATTTAGACGGAACCTGATTCAACAAGTAGGCTGTTGTTTCAAGCGCAAATCCCCAAAATGAAAGAGGTAATTCGGCACTACTCATCATGGAGCGAACCATATCCAATAGGGTACGATTCCTCCGCTCCGATACACCATTGTGCTGTGGTGTATAAGGAGGAGTAAGCTGAGAGAGAATTCCATTCTCTTTTAAGTAGTCTAGGAATTCCGTGCTTAAGTACTCTCCTCCTCTATCAGATCGGAGGATCTTGATACTTTTGCCAGTCTGTTTCTCTACTTCGTTTCTGAATTCTTCGAATTTCTCAAAAGCTTCAGATTTGTGTTTCATGAGATACACATATCCGAAGAGAGATCGTCAGTGAATGTGATGAAGTACGAGAACCCACCCCTCGCATGTATAGACATCGGACCACATACATCACTGTGTATGAGTCCCAAGAGCTCTGCTGCTCTTTCTCCATGCCCGGTGAACGGAGATTTGGTCATCTTTCTTTTGAGACAAGACTGACAAGTTTCATAAGATGAAAATTCGAACGTATTCAAAAGTCCATCTTTATGCAACTTACTTAGTTTTTTCTCTCCGATATGACCAAGTCTACAATGCCACAAGTAGGATTCGTTCGTATCTGAACTCTTCCTCTTGCGTGTGTTTTGTACATTGAGAACTGTGTTCTGATTTAGAACATAGATACCATTACACAGTATACCTTCTGCAACTAGTACCTTATCAAGGTAAATGTTCATGATATTTCTATCAAGAACAAAATTATATCCATCTTTATCAAGTAAAGAAACTGATATGATGTTGCAAAGCATGGAAGGCACATAGTAGCAATTGTTCAAAATCATAGTATTGCCATTTGGCAATACTAGGTGATATTCACCGACGGCAGCAGCATTAACTTGTGCTCCGTTCCCCACTCTGAGGGACATATCACCAGGTCCAACTATCCTACTTTTTCTCAGTCCCTGCAATAAATTACATATATGAGATCCTGATCCGGTATCGAGTACCCAGGAGGTAGGACTGACCAAAAAACATTTCTCAATAACAAGAACACCTGAAGAAGACGCAACAGTATGTTTCTTCTTCGATGGGTTTATCAAGGAATTCAAACTTTCCTCTTTCCCATGCCTATACTTATGACTGTTGTCATAAGTTAGAGCTGAACTGACGGTCCCCGGCCCCGAATAAGAATTCGAATCGGTCAAGCGATACATTTTATTATCTTGATTAGGGCGTGAAATGGTTGCTACCTGGAGAGAGAGGGAAAACACTCAGCGTGCGCTCTTGAAAGATTAGATTGGTTATTTAATTTATCTAACCAGGATGGTTCCCACTGTTTCCTCAAATTCTTCTTCAAACCCTAAATGAAGAACTAGTCAGGATTAATCGCACGTCACAATACTTGCTTAACCTTTCAGCCAGGCCGGTGTTGGTACTTCGAGGGAGGTTTTCCAATGCTTTCGCGAAGTTCCTTAATTACAAAACCTCTTTTCCCTGGAGGCGTAGCCCCGCTAACACCTTTCTAGACACCTACTTGGTTTATAGCATTGATTGTTAAGTGTGATAATCTCCCGAGAGTAATCCTACTCATCAGTGGGATCGGGATCCAACTATCATTGTGTGATGCACTAGCTGGAATCCACTCTAGTCACCACACTCCAGAAGGTATGCTAAATCTGCAAGTTTCCTGTATATTTGAAACCCCCGATGTGGTTTCTGCCCCTAGGACCCAAGTGACCTTGACTAAAGATCAAAATGTCAAAGAGCCCTAGTCAAGTTCTACCCGTAATTATCTGGATTGCATTAGACCCACCCGTACAAGCTTTGACTAAAGATCAAAATGATCGCACGACTGTCCTAACCAATCGCATAAGCAACGGAAAAGCATTACATAGCTACCGAACACTACGCCTCGACTAAAGATCGAAATGCGTAGCACTAATACTAAGCAATACCAATCCGAAATGACGGAGGGCTACGGCTGGGTTTTTGGCGAAAAACCCGTTAACGTAATGAACTTGATATCGTTGAAGGAACCAGAGTGGTTTTATAAATATATAGTGGCGAAAATCTTTGCTAAAGAGGTCACTCCCTGTGAAGGGATCTCGGCTCTTTCCTCGTCGAATGAGGTGCAGGATATTCTAAAATGAATACCACGATGCAAAGCAAAAAATAATCGACTATAGTGAAGTTATTACCCTGACGCAAACTTTTACTCAAGGGGTCAATCCCGGTGAAGGGATCTCGGCCCTTGCCTCATCAAATGAGGTGCTGGATATTCCAAACTGAATACCACTGTGCAAAGCAAAAGAAAACGTCTATAATGTCAGTTTTTAAAGCTTGGTTCCAACAACATCTTTTAGGTTTATTGTTTTGCACTAATCAAAATTAATGCGGTCCCATCAGTTTGTAACCTATCACACCAGAAAAGAACGAAAATATGATGTACGTATATGCCATCCGCATTCTCCACTGGGCCCCGTCATCACCCGTTAGGTTACTTAACTAACAACAGAGCGGGGGCTGGACTAGCGCGGGTGCAAAACATATACAACATCTACTAGTATATATAACATTTATCCCAGTCATGATAATAAACAACATCACAGATAACAATACAGAATGGTGGATAATCTTGGAGCCCCGGGTTTCATTTGAGCCGCAAATAAAACCCGACGTTCCCGGTCATGTGGATAGCCTGTGCAATGAAAAACTATACCCCCACGAGTGCGGCGAATAGCCCGCCAGTTCTAGAATGAAGCCTCCTCCGTCTCAGCGCCATGAGATGCGGGCTTGTTGCCTTCTAGAACCCGGCTATTCGTGCACCCCACCGCGGGGTAATCCTAATACAGAAAATGAAAATAATATATACAAACGGTGACATCGACCTCAACCTGGTCGTGCCCCAAAATAATATACAACCCAGCAAAGACGGCAGTCCACATGTCGGACGCTCGTCCCGCAATAACAAATGTACAAATGAATTATAAACTGTATTTCTAACATTGCACCACATGCTATCCACCACGATAATCCAACCACAACATCAGCACAATCACAGAAACATCAACGCGAATGTCACGTTCGCAAATCCGTCTAAAAGAACATATAGCAGATAGACGGATTTACCGATCAAATGACATTCACGGTCGCAGAATCTAATCCAAGTACTGATAACAAAATACGTATTTTAAAATTACGATAGACTAAACTTTCCAATTGGGCCCCAAGTATTAAATCAACACTGTAATAAAACTGGGCCCAAAAAATAATTATTCCGAAAACCACAATTCCAAAAATAAGAGGCCCAGAAGAAATTTTGTTCACGTGGGCCCCAAAACGGCCGCAGAACCGCCGCCAATAGGAGGTTTTCGCGGCGGTTCAGCGGTGGTTTAGAGGGATCACGTGACCAATTTTCTTCTGTCGTCTTAAAAAAGCCTGCATGATTTTCTGAGACCATAAAATTGATTTTTCGAGCACTTTTAAAAAACGACAGAAACTACATGAATTGAAATGCGGTTTTTGAAATTTTCAGTCGATCGTTATTCTAAACACGTTTAAACAAGCTAGTGTAGCTTTTATGGGATGGCTCTGATACCATGAAGGGTTACCCTAGTGCCCCGGCCAACTTCCATGGCCAAATGCGGAACAAAAATTTTCTAACGAACAAAAACTTGGCACTAGTTTAACTCTAAACCCGGATCTTTCCATAAAACTAACTAGCTACACTAAGAGAGCGATCTACTATGATGAGGAATTCTTACCAAACGAACCAAGTATTTCGGTCTTCGTTCTTCATCCTTAGCTCCTACTAGCCACCTTGAACTTGCTTGATCTTCTTTCCTTGCTCCGTCGGTCCTCCGGGATCGTGCTTATTCTCCGGCCTTCCTTGGTCCTTGATGATCCACCCGGGGAATATGATCCATGGCTCTAGCTCTTTGCTAAGTATCAAAAGAGCAACTTGAGAACTTGGGATGCTAGTCCAAGTAATCTAGGATGTAGTTTGGATGTCTAAGTATTTGCTATCTCTTTTCTAACCTCTTCGCTTGTTTCTCAACACATGAGAATGTTAGTGAAGAGGAAGAAGATGAAGATGAAGGAAAGCAAGAGGAGGGAGGTGCTTGGAGAGAAAATGGAGCTCAAGAAAAAATGATCAAGCATGAAAGAGAAATTCACACACAAGAGTTTTGTATGTTCATTTCTTTCATTAAACAATAGCAACCATGCTTCAATAGTAAACCCAAAATGAATTATAAATTCATTTGTAAATTATTGAAGCATGGTCAACTCCATACCTCCCTCACCTCTCACTTTACACCTCATTTCCATTTATCAAATAAATGGAAAATCCAAAATGAGGTGGCCACCTTCTAGAAGGAAATCTGTAATAAATACGGATTTTAGTCTACAGTACATATATACCGGCAATCAGATAAAAAATCCGAACACCCAAAGAGATAGAATAACACGAAGAACGTAATACTAGAATATATATATATCAAAATACATATACGTAAATTATTAAATCAATACCTGACTTAATAATCCGGCTCAAACCCCAGCCGGCTAGTATTACAAACTGTCCGATCGAAAGTCCGAGTACAAAGTACATCAACCGATCGAACCCTGCACGTACCCAATACGGCTACTACATCATTTCTCCTGGATTAGGGAAACCCTCTGTGTGGGACTCTAAAGACTCGACGGTACTCTGGCAGTGGGTTTAACCACAAGAAGGTCAGCGGCACTAGCTGTACGTAACGGCTACCTAGGTACCTGTCGAAAAGGAAGGCCGACGAGTAAGCTCGTCCGAACTCCTACTGAGCCTGTACGTGACAATATCCACATAGTCCGGTCTCTTCGTCAAAGAGTATCGCATACCAGGTCTAGGGGATGGTAAACATCAGACCCTAATAACCTGATAAGTCGTGTCGATGTGGCTCAGGACCAATCCGAAAAACTACTGATCAACCTATCAGTAAATTCCATCTGACTTGACCAAGGCCTTATGGTCCTGACCAATCGAATCACAGTGCGATATCGACTCGCTATACCGGGAGAAACGAATCCCCGACAATCGCTCACTGCCTCCATGTGGCTCGGGACTGAACCCAACCAAAACCTGTTTGTACGACTCAGTAGAGCTGTGGTAGGGTAGTGATCAAAGTTCAGTGGGAACTCACACGAGACAAATGCCGATCTCGAGTCCAAGGACTAACCTGTACACATGTCACCTGAGAACTTCCATCTGACGATAGGTATAGTACCACATGGAAGTTCTCGGCGAGTCCATCCAGTGTACTCACCCCAGTGAGCACCTGTATACGATCTTGGGTACATCAGACCAATGGCTGCGGGACCAACCATCTCCCGACGGGGGTAGAAACGTATACACTAGTCTACTCTAGAGTATCAATGCCCGGTCTCGATACTCACGCGACTATGGACCATTTAAGGATGTGCTTGTGGACTACCCTGCTCCCACAAGTATGATCGCCATCACAACAACGCAAGTAGTCAAGCACGATCCTAGGGGCTTTATCAACATGTAACCGTAATATGTAATAACGAGTATGACATATGCCATGTTAAGATAAAAACAAACTATAATAGTATACTACCGTATCGAGTCTTCATCATTATGTGCAAGCTAGATATAACAACAACAGAAATAAATACACATATCCTGTAAGTGCACGGCGGCGCCCCGGCCGTCAATCCAACGCCGGAATGCGGAAGCGATGCTAAACTTTAATTTTTCAAACCGGCACCACCGCGCACTATAAACCCAGATCGTGCCATTAATCTTGTCCTAGCTATCAAGAGAAGGGGTAGAGAGATATACCGAGCGATCCGTGTCCTTCGGTCTTCTCGTCGTCGTCCCGATCTCCCCGCGGAATCTCCAGTCTCCACCAAGTCGCCGGAAGGGCACCACGTCGCCTGCATCTTTTACGGGCTCCCACCTCTGGACCGAGGCAACTCGGGCACGAAGTTGGAGAGCCGACGTGCCCAAGGTTTGCTGTAGAATGTGTGTAGAACTCATGTCTCATTTGGGGTTGTGGATGTTGCCTTTTAGTGGAGGAAAGGAGATATGAACTTTTAAAGATCAACTTGGGGATTTTTGCAAGCATCAAGAGAGTGAAAAATCCCACACAAAAATGAATCAACACCCACACCTCTAGTGGCCGGCCCATGCATGAGGTGGGAGAGGAGAGAATGAGAGAGGGAGTGAGTGAGTCAATAATCCAAGAGGGAATCAAATGATATCATGAAAAGAAAATGATCACAAACACAAACCCACACTCCACCAACCACATCATCTCAACACAAAGTCAAGCCATCATGAAAGAAGAAGTCAAAAGGTCAAGGGATGGTGCAACCATCATGATCCAACAATATGCAAAGACCCCCTTCCAAATTGCTTATTTGCACAAATGCAAATAAACCCTCCTCCACCAATCTTCGGCCAATGAAAGATACAAAGAAATATGGCCGAAACGGAAAACAAACTGGCAACTCCAGAAAACTGGTCCCGTAGTAAATTACAGGAAAACCCCGATACCGTGTATACACACCCGCATCTGTATTCCGACCGAAATACAAATGCAATGAGACAAATTCTACACTGTACTATACTAGGATCCGGCTTAAACCAAAGCCGGCTAGTATTATCCGTCCGATCCTGATCCGTGCAATACCGCACGTATCTGATCGAAACCTGCCATATATCCATACGGCCTCTAGTATTAACCATCCGATCCTGATCCGTGCAATACCGCACGTATCTGATCGAACCCTGCCATATCTCCATACGGCCTCTATAGCGTTTCGCCCGAAAACTTGAGTAACTGAATGTGGGGGACTCTAAAGACTCGTCAATACTATGGTTGTGGATTTAACCACTAGCACGTCAGAGGTATTAGCCATACGTGACGGGCTACCAGCTATTGACCAAAAGGGACGTCGATGAGTGAACTCATCCTGACACCCTACTGAGCTTGTCAGTGACAAGATCCGTACAGTCCGGTCCGTTCGTCTATGAGCATCGCATAGCGGGCCTAGGGGGTTGGTAAAAGTCAGACCCCCAAAAGCGGTACAAGTCGTGTCGGAGTGTAGCCCAGAACACCCTGAGATACTACTGGAATACCTACCAGTAAATCTCCTGCCTTGGTCAAGGGCTTCGTGTAATGGCTCTCCTAAACACAGCGCGACCTCACCCCCAATACCGGGAGAGAAAAACCCATGAAGATCCGCTCACTGCCTCCATGTGGCTCGGGACTGTACCCAACTAAAACTTGTTTGCACGTCTCCTTTGAGCGTGGTAGGGTTGTAATCAAAGTACAGTGGGAACTCACACGAGACAAATGACGATCCTCAGGTCGATGAACTAACCTGTACACATGTCACCAGGGAACTGCTATCTAACGTCAGGTATAAGACCAACTAGCATGTTCCCGGCGAGTCCTGTCCGGTGTACTCATAACCCAATGAGCACCTGTATACATCTTAGGTGAACCAACTGACACCAGTGGCTTGTGAGACCGGCCACCGCCCCTCTTCGGGGTCTCGACTGTATACACTAGTCTACTCTGGAGTATCGATGCCCTGTCTCGAAACTCCCATGACTAGGGACCTTTTAAGGATATGCTTATAGACTACCAGCTCCCATGTATATGATCGCGCTCATACTGCTGGCAGTGAAGCAAGAATCCTAGGGGCTCTATCAACGTGCAATAGTGACCTGTCAGGTCACCTAAAGCAGTACACGATGATAAAGGTAAACCAGATAGCATACTATCATCTTGAGTAAAATTGTCCTACCGGGATAGGTCCTCCCTCAATCATTGCAATCACGTGCCTGTGATCCAATAATTGACTCTGAGGGCACTATCTCCAACAATCTCCCACTTGCACTCAAGGCTAATTATTGCGATGTCGCATACTCGCAGCCCGTGTGATACCGAACACCCAACTCCTCTACTAGTCAGTCTCACAAAGCTCGTTTGCGAAACTATTGTGTTCGAGGAATAGCCTCAGCGAGTGGATCCGCTTTGATGTTTCTTTCTATGTCTCTCTAAATCTCAAGTTCGCGGAGAAACCCATCTCCCGAAATGAGCAATACCTGTCTTAGAATGTGTCTAGATGTCTGATGGGACCTAGCTCATAAATGAACTCCAAATCCAAACTTCTTAGACTGTATCATCAACTGAACTTAATCAGTATCCTGCGCCATGCCTCCCTCAGTATTGCCTTGGACCACCTGTCTAAAATACTGCCCCTCGTCAGAAAGAAAAACTATAACTCTGACAACCTCCTTGTCGTCCAGGTCACCTTGGAAGCCTGGAATGATAACTGTCTCCCAAAAAAGGCTGTCGTTATCATATCCCTAGAACATCCACTTATGTTCTAAAACTGCTTCCGACTGTTTCTCTAGGATAGGATCAATGTCAACTTATTGCATCTAGTGCAAGAACAACATCTGGTATGGTACTTGACATCTCATGATTGACTCAATTGCCTAAGCAAGTGATCTGCCAATCATGCACATCCCTCTCCCCTTTAGTCTGTAAGACACCTTTAGAGAGGGTGACTCCATCGCCTGCAGGTACACTACCGTGCCAGGAGTCGTCCATTCTAAATACTCTTAGAATGCTGTCTAAGTACCCTGATTGGGAAACAACCCAAATCTAGATCTAAAACCATAGATCTAGTAACCAGTATGTATGATATAATATCCAAGTCCCATGTGGAGAAACCACTGTGTGACGACCAAAGTATAACCGATCGTAGTATAGGAATATCACTTCCTATTCTGTGTATGTCATCCAAATACCATGACATCACACCCTACTACCTCCTCAATAGATCCATCCCCTATTCTGATGAAGTCAAATCTATGACTGTCACGTCAGAAATAGATGATCTATCTCCGCTATATATGCTTTAGTCTATAAATAGACATAAGCTACCTGTCCACCAGTGCTTCCGCTGCTCCCACTGACTATGACAACCCTCTGGCAGAGTCATATAGACGTACACTTCTAAAGCCAGTTTAGAACGACGCTATACTCATCCTCCCGCCGGGTCTCGTAGCCTGGAACAACGGCAATGGCAAGTCTGGGTAAACAAGAACTTCCCTGTCACCGTCCTTGAGGCTACCGGAGTACCTCTCGGGTGCCTGAAGTTACCCACCTTATCTGCGGAGTGGCCAATGGAATGTCAAGGCAGATTGAATCTTTAGGTTCCTTATCAAATCTTCAGTAATCATTTGCGGTTTTGGAATCACTTCCAGTTCTA
This sequence comes from Agapanthus africanus, assembly GCA_030015575.1. Taxonomy (NCBI): domain Eukaryota; kingdom Viridiplantae; phylum Streptophyta; class Magnoliopsida; order Asparagales; family Amaryllidaceae; genus Agapanthus; species Agapanthus africanus. The sequence continues at coordinate 260,067,516 of CM057351.1, read as the reverse complement.
CCATACTCCCACTACTGTTTTCTGAAAAAATCCATTTTTATTAAAACTATGGCGAGTTTAGAACAATATCACTATTGATCTTCCAGATGGTAGAAAGTCAACCCTCGTCATAGCCTGGGTCAACCCACAAACAGCCATTACAGAAACGTGCCTTGAGTTATCCAGAGTCTGGTTTTAACCATAAGCCGGACAACTCCCCGTACCTTAACATCGTTAAGATATGAACTGTTCTATATCCAATATAGAACCAGAGGTGCTGATTTAATTGAACCAGATTCAAATCATGCAGCTGTCTCCAGTGCATGTCAACTAAATGGAAGAAGGCCGATCAGCGTTACTCAACTTAGGAATGCTTCCAATTATGAGTAACCTGAAAGAGAAGCAAATTCTCTTAATCACTACTATCAACTGAATACCATACTCAAGTATCTACATCTCCGATCACTTTGAAAAATCCCGATACTTGCAATATTTGGTTCTCTACTTTATTCAAATACCTATAAGTTCTCAAAATTCGGACCCTGTGTTTCCACGAAACACTTGTCTAAAAAGTAGAGAAGTCATAAGTCAACCGAATATAGTACGAGAACCAACCCCTCTGTCCTGATGGACCCTGGACAACATACAATACTCTGTATAAGTCCCTCGAGTCTGATAACTCATTCACTGGGTGTCGTAGGTTGAAAACTGTACTTATTGTTAAGAAGAATTACACCGATGTTTTATGCTCTTTACCTAACCATCCACTGATATAGGTAAATGTCACAGACATAATTTCAGAAAGGTATATCTCACTCTATGAAAATAGACGTACAGATATATCAATTTGAAATTGGTGCATAACAGCGGATATTCAAAACCAAAAATTTTCCGTCCGGCAAACAACACAGGCTTTTTCCTCAAATATCACCGATTACAACGAATCCCGATATAATGAGGATGATCACCCAATTCTCAATAACTTGCTCCCACTCATCATCTGTAAAACCATACAGATGTGAGAATCATACCTGGTAAATACATACCCTGGAGTAAGTATCTAATCGGGAAATCAGTTTTCTTTTAACATTACACAGTGAAACTGAAACATTAAATGTTTCGATGGGGTATCCTGGTATTCCTAGTAATGCCTCTTCCATAATCCATATTCATAACTGTAACCGTGTAATTCTTTGCCACCTCTCCAAATCCCTTTATATGTCTTTAGTCATTACCTTCTGCACACCCCTTTAGGCCAAATGGTTTTCTTCCTTCCCTACCGTTCGGCACCAGCCTATGGTTTGGAAGAAGACTATCTAAGAAGCATAATGGGTGTACTTTCCTAATCCTAGGAGCACTCGCAATGCGAGAGAAGGTGAAGATAAAAGACAACCGAATAAACCTTATTCCTATTTCTCCTGAACCAAAATCCATCCCCGAACTGGAACAAGTTCCTTTCGAGTTCGTATATAACCATACGATGGAGTATCCAATAAACTGTGGATCTTCGTAGTGATACGGAGTGTCCTGGATAAATACAAAGGTGATTTAGGATTGGCGAAGAAATACTTGGTTTGGTCGTGAATAGCAGTCGCAATTTACTTTGCCCTCTTACTAATCCCTTGTTATGTCTTTACTTAATACCTTCTGTACACCATCATTATGCTAATTGATTTTCTTCATTCCCCACCGTTCAGCACCAGCCTAAGGTTTGGAAGAAGACTATCCAATTTGCGTAATAGGTGTACTATCTCCTAAACCAAGGAGTACTCGCAACCTGAGAGAAGGTAAAAGGAAAAGACAACTGAATAGTCCTATTCGTTTTCTCCAGAACCGGAAACCATCCTCGAATAAATTCCTTCGAGTTCGTATATAACCATACGATGGTTTTGTCCAATGGAAGTGGACGTTCGTAGTAATACGGGGTGTCCTGGAGAAAAGGGTAAAAGTAGGAGTGGCAATGAGGTTTGCAACTCTGACAATCCAAAAGCCAGTGTTTAAGAAGGTTCGGTTAATTTTGGTCACTGAGTCATAGTCTTAGGGTCGGGTCAATTGTCGCTGCTAAAGATAGAGAGAAAAGAAACACTCAGCGTGCACTCTATCCTAGATCAGAATGGTTACCAATTTATCTAATCTGGAAACCTCCTACTGTACCGTCAAATTCTCCTCCAAACCTGAAAGAAGAATTAGTCGGGATCACCCGAGGATTAAACCAACCCATCAGTGGGAATCGGGATCCAACTATCATCGCATGATAACGTGACGGAATCCGCTCACGTCATCACACTCCAGAAGGTATGCGCATATCTGGCAAGTTTCAGTTTCTTTAGAAACTACCGATGTGATTTCTGCCCCATGCTCTTATGACCTTGACGAAGGTCAACAAATCATAAGTCACATGTCAAGTTCTACCCGTCATTGTCCAGGTTAATTTGAACCCACCCGTACAAGCCCTTGACGAAGGTCAATAAGGCTATACGACTGTCCCAAACCAACGCATCTATCTATGCAGCATATGAATACCCTAATAGCTACCAATCACTGTGCCTTGACTTTGGCCAACATACACAGCTTGAATACTATTGACCACCCATATGAAACGACGGAAGGCTACGAATGGTTTCTGGCGAAAACCTTTAACGTAATGAACTTGATATCGTTGAAGGAACGGATAGCTTTTAAAAATATAGTGACGAAAACCTTTGCTAAAGAGGTCACTCCCGGTGAAGGGATCTCTGCTCTTTCCCCGTAGAATGAGGTGCGGGATATTCCAACTGAATACCACGATGCAAAGCAAAAGTAATCGGCTATAGTGAAGTTATTGCCCTGACGCAAACTTTTTGTCCAAGGGGTCACTCCCGGAGAAGGGATCTCGGCCCTTGCCTCGTCGACTGAGGAGCAGGATATTCCAACTGAATAACACGATGCAAAACAAAAGAGAACGTCCTTGCAATAACAGCTTTTTGAAAAATTGTTCCAACAACATCAGAATAGGTTTGTTTTTAACTTGCATTGATCCGAATCAACGCAGTCCCATCAATTGATCACACCACAAAGAACGAAATATAATGATGTACGTAAATGCCATCCGCATTTGCCACTGGGTCCCGTCATTACCCGTTAGGTTAGCTAACTAACGACAGAGCGGGGACTGGACTAGCGCGGATGCAAAACATATACAACATCTACTAGTGTGTGTGTGTGTGTGTGTGTGTATATATATATATATATATATATCAATATATAATATTTCGCTCAAGGCGTGATAAAATGCAACATCACAGAAATGTACAGCATCACAGAACAATACAGATATCTGGGATCCCCGGGTTTCACAGAGCCGCTACTGAAACCCGACGTTCCCCTGGTCGTGTGGATAGCCTGTGCAATGAAATCCTAGACCCCTACGGGCGCGGCAAGTTACCCGCCAAGAACTGAAGCGAGGCAGCCCCCTTCAACACCGTGAATGGACCACCCAGCACTTCACGGAATCCGGTAACTTGGGCACCCCTCCTGGGTCAACCTGTACCCCCTACGAGTGCGGCGAATAGCCCGCCAATTATAGAGTGAAGCCCCCTCCGTCTCAATGCCATGAGATGCGAGCTTGTTGCCCTCCAGAACCCGGCTATCCGTGCACCCCACCTTAGGGTAATCCTAGTACAGAAAGTAAAATATACATACAACGGGTACATCGACCGCAACCTGGTCGTGCCCCAAAATAATAATACAAACAGGCAGTGACGGCAATCCACATGTCGGACGCTCGCCCCGCAATACCAAATGTACATGATACAACAAAAACTGTACTAGCATTGCATCCAGGCTATCCCCCACGACCAATCCGCAACATCACAGCATAACACAGAACATCAACGTGAATGTCACGTTCGCAAATCCGTCTAACCGGGCTATAGCAGTTAGACAGGATTTACCGATCAAGTGACATTCACGGTCACAGATATAATGTAAATACTGTGAACTAATGTGTTTAAAATATTCGATCGATCAAATTTACCCAAGTGGGCCCCAAGCACTACTGTAGCACATAAAGAAATCTGGGCCTAAAAATAACATTCCAAAAACCCTATTTTCATGTCAGGAGCTGTCTGTAAAATTTTGGGGCCATGAACAGTGCAAAGTGCGGCGGAACCGCGGCCCAAGCATGGGTTTGGCCGCAATTGCGCGGTGGTATAGACTGTTCACGAGACCAAATTTTCCCAGAACTCTTATAACACTTTGCACATCATTCTGAAACAACCTGAAAAATTTTTAGACTCCAAAAAAATTTCGACAGAAACTGTGCAACTTGAAATCGGGTTTTTGGGATTTTGTTCGATTGAAAGAGTAAACACATTATACCAAGCTAGACTAGGTTAATGGCGAGGCTCTGATACCACTGTAAGTGCACGGCGGCGCCCCGGCCGTCAATCCGACGCCGGAATGCGGAAGCGATGCTAAACTTTAATTTTTCAAACCGGCACCACCGCGCACTATAAACCCGGATCGTGCCATTAATCTAGTCCTAACTATCAAGAGAAGGGGTAGAGAGATATACCGAGCGATCCGTGTCCTTCGGTCTTCTCATCATCGTCCCGATCTCCCCGCGGAATCTCTGGTCTCCACTAAGTCGCCGGAAGGGCACCACGTCGCCTGCTTCTTTTACGGGCTCCCACCTCTGGACCGAGGCAACTTGGGCACGAAGTTGGCGAGCCGACGTGCCCAAGGTTTGCTGCAGAATGTATATAGAACTCATGTCTCGTTTGGGGTTGTGGATGTTTCCTTTTAGTGGAGGAAAGGAGATATGAACTTTTAGAGATCAACTTGGGGATTTTTGCAAGCATCAAGAGAGTGAAAAATCCCACACAAAAATGAATCAACCCCCACACCTCTAGTGGCCGGCCCATGCATGAGGTGGGAGAGGAGAGAATGAGAGAGAGAGTGAGTGAGTCAATAATCCAAGAGGGAATCAAATGATATCATGAAAAGAAAATGATTACAAACACAAACCCACACTCCACCAACCTCATTATCTCAACACAAAGTCAAGCCATCATGAAAGAAGAAGTCAAAAGGTCAAGGGATGGTGCAACCATCATGATCCAACAATATGCAAAGACCCCCTTCCAAATTGCTTATTTGCACAAATGCAAATAAACCCTCCTCCGCCAATCTTCGGCCAATGAAAGATACAAAGAAATATGGCCGAAATGGAAAACAAACTGGCAACTCCAGAAAACTGGTCCCGTAATAAATTACAGGAAAACCCCGATACTGTGTATACACACCCGCATCTGTATTCCGACCGAAATACAAATGCAATGAGACAAATTCTACACTGTACTATACTAGGATCCGGCTTAAACCAAAACCGGCTAGTATTATCCGTCCGATCCTGATCCGTGCAATACCGCACGTATCTGATCGAACCCTGCCATATATCCATACGGCCTCTTGTACTAACCTTCCGATCCTGATCCGTGCAATACCGCACGTATCTGATTGAACCCTGCCATATCTTCATACGGCCTCTACAGCGTTTCGCCCGAAAACTTGAGTAACTGAATATGGGGGACTCTAAAGACTCGTCAATACTATGGCTGTGGATTTAACCACTAGCACGTCAGAGGTATTAGCCATACGTGACGGGCTACCAGCTATTGACCAAAAGGGACGTCGATGAGCGAACTCATCCTGACACCCTACTGAGCCTGTCAGTGACAACATCCGTACAGTCCGGTCCGTTCGTCTATGAGCATCGCATGGCGGGCCTAAGGGTTGGTAAAAGTCAGACCCCCAAAAGCGGTACAAGTCGTGTCGGAGTGTTGCCCAGAACACCCTGAGATACTACTGGAATACCTACCAGTAAATCTCCTGCCTTGTCCAAGGACTTCGTGTAATGGCTCTCCTAGACACAGCGCGACCTCACCCCCAATACCGGGAGAGACGAACCCCTGAAGATCCTCTCACTGCCTCCATGTGGCTCGGGACTGTACCCAACTAAAACCTGTTTGCACGTCTCCTTTGAGCGTGGTAGGGTTGTAATCAAAGTACAGTGGGAACTCACACGAGACAAATGACGATCCTCAGGTCGATGAACTAACCTGTACACATGTCACCAGGGAACTGCTATCTGACGTCAGGTATAAGACCAACTAGCATGTTCCCGGCGAGTCCTGTCCGGTGTACTCATAACCCAATGAGCACCTGTATACATCTTAGGTGAACCAACTGACACCAGTGGCTTGTGAGACCGGCCACCGCCCCTCGTCGGGGTCTCGACTGTATACACTAGTCTACTCTGGAGTATCGATGCCCTGTCTCGAAACTCCCACGACTAGGGACCTTTTAAGGATATGCTTATAGACTACCAGCTCCCACGTATATGATCGCCCTCATACTGCTGGAAGTCAAGCAAGAATCCTAAGGGTTCTATCAATGTGCAATAGTGACCTGTCATGTCACCTAAAGCAGTACACGATGATAAAGGTAAACCAGATAGCATACTATCATCTTGAGTAAAACTGTCCTACCGGGATAGGTCCTCCCTCAATCATTACAATCACGTGCATGTGATCCAATAATTGACTCTGAGGGCACTATCTCCAACATATCCTGACAAAGACAAGTCGAATAATATACTATAAAACTGAACAAGATTGTTCTGTACATACATATCTTTAGTATCCATATGTATACATATACAATATTGGCCTCTAGGGCATATACATCTAACACGGTGTGCTGGAAGAGTTCCAAGCAGGACACCGTTGCTGACTCGACAATGGAAGCGGAGTATATCGCTGCTTGCGATGCCGCAAAAGAAGCGGTCTGGATGAAGAAGTTCCTAACAGAACTTCAGGTGGTTCCTACCATTGTTAATCCAATACCGCTGTATTGTGACAACAACGGCGCTATAGCTTTAGCGAAGGAACCCAGGTCCCATCAGAAGTCCAGACACATCTTAAGGCGGTATCGCCTGATCAGGGAGATCATAGATCGCCGAGAGATCGAGGTCCGGAGAGTTGCTACAGAGGAGAACACTGCAGATCCATTCACAAAGGCCATACCTCAGACACAGTTCGAGAGGCTATTCGAGATGATAGGTCTTCGATACGCCAGTACATGGCCCTAGTGCAAGTGGGAGATTGTTAGTGTATATGCCCTAGGGGCCATTATTGTATCATACTAGTTTGTATATTACTTAATGGAAGCTTGGGATATTCACAGTTGTATTAACAGTCTTGCTCAACATAGTAGTATGCTACTTGGTTTATATCTATCTTAATATGTGTATATGTTTATTTTAAGCATATCGCAAATACATATTGATAGAGCCCATAGGATCTTGCTTGACTACCAGCGTTGTAGTAGCATTCACACTAGTGGGGGCTAGGTAGTCTAAAAGCACATCCTTTTTCAGGTCCCTAGTCGTAGGATTATCGAGACAGGGCATCAATATTCCAGAGTAGACTAGTGTATACGCTTCTCATCCCAGCAGGAGAGATGGTCTATCCCACAACCATTAGTACGTTGTACTGGAGATAGTATGCAGGTGCTCGTTGGGTTACGGGTACAACGGACAGGACTCGCAGAGAACTGTTGGTTGGTATTATACCTGTCGTTAGTTAACAGTTCCCAGGTGACATGAGTACAGCATAGTCCGTAGACTTGACACTGCTGCTTCGCCTCGAGTGTGTTCCCACTGTTCTTAGATTGCTACCCTACCACGGCTCGACTGAGTCATGCAAACAGGAAGCAGTTGGGTGCAGTCCCGAAGCACTTGGAGGCAGTGGCGGTTAGATAGGATTCGTCTCTCCCGGTATTGGGAGTTGATATCACGCTGTATTTGGAGAGCCATTACGTGAGGTCCCTGGCCAGGATAAGCGAGATTTACTGGTAGGTTTTCCAGTAGCTTCTCAAGGTGTGATAGGCTTCACTCCAACACGAATTATACCACTTCTAGGGGACTGACGCTTCCCACCCCCTAAGCCCGATATGCGATAGTCTTAGACGAACAGACCGGACTGTACGAAGATTGTCACATCAGACTCAGTAGGAGTTCGGATGGGTTTCCTCATCGTCCTTCTTATCGGCATCTACCTGGGGACCGTTACGTACAGCTAGTACCGCTTGCGGCCTGTGGTTAAACCCACTGCCAGCATAGTGTCGAGTCTTTAGAGTCCCACACAAAGGGTTTCCCTGCTTCAGGCGAAACAATATAGAGGTCGTATGGTTTTATGACAGGGTTCGGACATATACGTATACTTGTGCACGTATGATGTTCGGACAGATTATACTAGCAGGCTTTGGTTTAAGCCAGATTCTAGTATTGGATTATTGGATTTATGCAGTCTCAGTATATCCGTGTTTTTCGGATAGGAGGGGCATTCTCGTAATTACTCGAGAAGCTTCTAGAAGAAAGGTGACTCATTTAGTTTTAATTCATTTATGAATTAAACTAAATGAGGTGGAGAGCTTATGTGTTATTATCATTAATTGCACCATGACTCATGAGATGATTCATCTCAAGAATTAAATGAAGCATGGATGATATTTGTGCAAGATATTTGTGCAAGATATTTTGTTATGCTTCATATATTTCAAAGTGAGAAGGGTTCAATTCATATTAACAAACACACTCTCTCTCCTCAAGCTCTCCTCTTCTTAAACCTAACCCTAATCCTCTCATGTGTTGAGATCCCAAGGGTTAGTAAGACTAATAGATCCTTAATCCACTTCTATATCTTCTAGGTCACTTGGATTAGCAATCCTAGCCACTTAGTTACCTCAAGTTAGAGGTTAAAGCTTGGAGAAAGAACTCTCGGGTGGATCTTCTATTACATCGAGGAGGCCCACGAGGAGGTGAACAAGAAGGACTAGTATCTTGAGGTATAATCATCTATCATAGTAGTTTAGCACTTCTAGATAGTTTGTTAATTAGGGTTTAGAAAAGATCCGTAAAGTTAGTCGATGTTACCTTTGAACAAAATGATTGTTTTACCTATTCTGCCTCCCCGCATCTTGTGGGGTGTGTAACGTCGACTTACACATAGGTCTTTTGACTACTAGCACGAGTTCACCTTGGCGAAATGTCCTCGGCCTAGTCAATCTTTCGTATGAGCGCGTCATCTTTGCTTTGTAAGCCTCCAGGTTTTGTTGCGCCATGAGCCGTGTTTCATCAAGGGCGTCGAGCTCCTCAAGCCGAAGGTGAGAATTTTCTTCGTCTGTTAGCTCGTAGTGAACTGCCACTCGTATAGAGGGTAACTCTATCTTGAGGGTGAGTACCGCTTATGTGCCAAATACCAATGCATACGGCGTTATGTTTTGTAGCCGTTTTGAACGTAGTTCAATACGCCCAAAGAGCTTCATGCAGTCTCTCGTGCCAGTCCTTCTTATTTTTGGACACTGTCTTTTTCACGATCTTCATCAAGGTCTTATTGAAAACCTCAGCTAGACCGTTAGCTCGGGGATTATAAACTGAAGAGTATCTCCAGTCTATGTTATTCCGTTGTGCAGAGCGGCTGATTTTGTAGCTTCTGTAGGCTGGCCCGTTATCGGAGATAATCCGTCGCGGAGTGCCGAACCGGTAAATGACGTGTGTCTTGAAGAAATGGAGGATATTCTCCGTCTTCACTTCTCTTAGCGGTACTGCTTCTGCCCATTTGGAGAAGTAATCAGTTGTCGCCAGAATGAATCGATGTCCTCTGGACGATGCTAGTTCGATAGGCCCGATTATGTCAGTTCCCCACATTTCGAAAGGCCATTTAGCCACCGTTGGATATAGCGGATTTGGATACTGATGGATAAAGTCCCTGTGAATCTGGTACAAGTGGCACTGCTTCGCATATTCGAGGCAGTCTTGGATCATCGTGGGTCAATAATAGCCCATCCTTTTGATCTTTAGTTTCATCTTCGGCCCGGCTTGGTGAGAACCGCAGAGTCCGTCGTAAGTTTCTTGGACGACTCTCCTTGCCTCTTCAGGTCCCAGGCATCTTATCCACAGAGAATCAAATGATCTCTTATATAGGGTATCATTGACGAAGGCAAACGATAGAGCTCGTTTCATGAGCTGATGTCTTGAGGACGCATCTTCAGGCGTTCGACGAGATTTGAAGTAGTCTATAAAGACTTATCTCCAATCCATAGCCTTTTCCTGGTCTTTTATTTGTAGGGTTGTTTCCTCGGTCGCTCCCTTTTCTTTAGACGATTCCGGAGATATTTCTGCCGATGCAAGAACCCGACGGCTTTGCACAACGATCCTCACATCATTGAGGTTTTCGTCAGCCAGTTCTTTTAGCAAGTTTGGCTAACGCATCCGCCTTGCTATTTTCCGCGCGCGGTACGCTTTCGAGGGTGTAAGAAGGAATTTGAGTCAGCAGTTGTTGCACTCTCTCACCGTACTTTACCAACTCTGGTTTGCACGTTTGATAGTCGCCATTTACTTGACTAATGACCAGCTGGGAGTCTCCATATATGAGGAGGTTCTCGATTCCCATGTCGACAGCGATCTCAAGACCTGCTATCAAAACTTCATATTCGGCTTCATTGTTCGTCCTCGGCTCTTTTAAGGAGAAGGCAAAGCGCATTATCCCTCCTTGTGGAGTCACGAAGATGAGGCCTACCCCTGATTCTATTATGGGGTTGCTTTGTTTGCGCTTCTTCATGGAAGATGCTCCATCGAAGTAGAGTTCCCACTGGGTATCATTATCTCTTCTCTCCACGTCGATCGTGTCAAACGCGTGCTCGTCTGGCAATTCGCAGTTCAAAGGAGAGTCGGCAGGTATCAGATGCTCAGCGAGGAAGTCGGCGATGGCCTGGCCTTTCACTGCCTTGAGAGGACGATAAGTTATCGAGAATTCCATTAAGAGTAGGGCCCATTTAGCGAGTCGTCCCGTTAATATAGCCTTTGACATCAAATATTTGAGGGGATCCACCTTTGATATGAGATGGACCTCATGTGCCAACGCATAGTGTCTGAGCTTCGTTATCACAAAGATCAACGCCAGGCAGTGTTTTTCGATGGGGGAGTAGTTGCTTTCTGCCCCCAGGAGAACTCGACTCAAATAGTATAGGGCTCTCTCCTTCCCTTAGTCATTCTCTTGTGCCCACAGCACGTCTAAGGAACCTTCGAGGGCTGTTGTGTACAGGAAGAGAGGTTTTCCTTTAACGGGAGTGGCTAGCACTGGCGGATTCTGCAGGTATTGCTTGATTTCGTCCAGTGCGCTTTAGCATTTGCGATCCCATACGAACGGGGTTCCCTTCTTCATTAGGTGACTGTAAGGATGGCACTTGCCGAAGAGATTAGCTATAAATCGCCGGATATACGCGAGCTTTCCTTGGAGAGACCGCAGTTGCTTGAGAGTCCTTGGTGGAGGCATTTCCATGATCGCCTTGATCTTCGACGGGTCTATCTCGATGCCTCGATGTCGGATGACGAATCCTAGGAACTTTCCCGAGGAAACTCCAAACGCGCATTTGAAAGGGTTCATCTTCAAGTTGTATTTCCGAAGGCGCTGAAACACGATATTTAGATGCTCTAAATGTTCCTCGTATGATTTGCTTTTAACTACGAGGTTGTCAATATAGTATTCGACGATTTCATGTATGAGATCATCGAAAATCTTCGTCATGGCCCTCTGATAGGTGGCACCGGCGTTCTTTAGACCGAAAGGCATCACCTTGTAGCAAAATATGCCCAAATGGGTCCGGAAAGCGGTATGCTTCTGGTCTTCGGGGTGCATTTTTATCTGATTGTACCCTGATGATCCGTCCATGAAGGAGAAAACTTCATGAGTGGACGTATTATCTATCATCATCTCGGTGACCGGTACTGGAAAGTCATCCTTTGGGCAAGCTTTGTTGAGGTCTCGAAAGTCCACGCAGATGCGGACTGTCCCATTTTTCTTCATTACGGGGATGATGTTGGCGATCCAGTAAGGGTATTGAACTTCTTGGATGAAGCCGGAGTCGATTAGCTTCTTGACCTCGGCGTTGATGATCATCTCAAGCTCGAGCCGCATTCTTCTCGATGCTTGTTTAATCGGCTTGACGTCCGGAGATATCGCCAATTTGTGCATAGAAATCTTCGGATCTAGTCCTGGCATCTCGGAATAGTTCCATGCGAAGCAATCTTTATACTGCATGAGCACATCTTTAAGCGCAGCCTCCTTTTCTTCAGACAACAGTTCACTGACGAACGTCGGCCATGGGTCGTTTGCCGTCCCCAAGTCAATTTTTCTAAGGTCATCTGCAGTAGTATGTATTCCATCTTCCAGCTCTTTTGGCGCCAGTGGAAACTCTAAGATCACCTCGTCGTCATCATTTTTGAAGCACCAGAGGAGGTCATCCATATTCTCGGGTTCTTCTTCAGATAGTGTTATCACGTGACAGGTACGATATCGCTTCCAAGACCGATGTTGGTCTGGTTCTACTCTCGCCACATACGTGGCTTTCAGTTCATGCTTCTGTGGCCCTTCCAACTGCTGAATAGAGCAAATCTGCCGAGTTGATACTGGTCTTCAACCCAGTTCTTGAAGGTGAAGCAGTCTTCTAGAGGATTCCCTATTGCTTGGTGATAGGAGCAATAGTCTGGGTGGGAGACCTCGTCTGCTTGCTCGGGATGCTTGGACTCCGGGAGCGTCATCATCTGATGTTTTATGACAAGATCGAATATCTTCTTTGTCTTGTCTTGGGGAAAAGAATATGCTTGACCCATCTTCTTTATAAGAGACGGATCCCGGCTGCTCGATTCTCGATCGTGTGGCTTCTTAGACCCGCTACGCTGCTGTCGAACGTTTTTCCCGTTCTTTGGTTTATTTTTGCCTCTATGCCGGGTCTTTTGTATGACAGGCTGGTGACGAAGAGTATTGTCATTCTCCATGGCCTGCTGAAGGAGGCGTTACATCCTGGCTTTCTCGTAAATAGCCATTTCGCGGCTATGGTCATCTCGGACCTTCTGACCCACTTCCCTTATTAGCTTGTCCATCTGTTCTTCAAACGACGAACTTAGCATTTTCATGGCGGGGCTTCATTTTGGTTCAGGGTTAGCATCTTTTAACAGAACATCTCCTTCTTCATCAAAGTCATGTATAACATAGCTGTCATGGAATCGTTCCCGTTTCTTGGATCGAACATATCCAAGCCCGATCGTTTCCATCCTCCCGTTGGGCAATTTTCGCTGAGTTCCGAGGACGTCCCAGATCCTGTTGTAGAATTGAGCTTATCGAGCAGTCCAGTCTTTTTAATCCTTCTGTGTAATATCTGGGCAGACGGATGGGATAAAGCCCGTCAAGTGTAGAATCAGCACCATGCCAAATTTCTTTCTCCGCTTTGGTTTCCGTTGATCGATAAAAGAGGATCGCTTTTTCTTCTCTTCGTCTGGGAGGGACGTAGAATGTCTGCAGTTCTTGCACACTATAGGTACGAAGTGCATCGAGCTCTTTGTAATGTTCTCGCGGAACCATAGCGATTTGCAAACTCCGATCATCGCCAGTGAAGGCTTGTATTGATGGTCGAACAGAAAATACGGCATTGACCTCATCTTTCGAGTCGCTGCCGAAGACCAGAATAGGGGTGGACGGTCCCGGCTTGTTGCATTAGGGCGGCCCTGAATAAATTATTTCTTCTTCCTCCTCGGTATCACTCCCGAAGACCGGAATGGTGGTGATAGCTTTGTTCTTCGGTTTGTGGCATCTTTCCATGTCTTTGAAATCTAGTAAGAAGTATTTTGCATCTTCGTACTTTCAGACTTTATTCATGGAAAATGGGTTCAATTCCCCTATCACGGTATACTCGAGACCATCTTTGAAATACTTCATACACTGATGTTGTGTAGAAGGGATGATGTTATACTCGTGTAACCAAGGCCTGCCGAGCAATGCATTGTAACATGTCTTAGCGTCAATGACGTGAAATTTGATGTCCGTGACGAGCAGCCCAAAGCGTAACGTCAGTATCACAGACTCGAGCGTCCGTGATGACTGGGAGTCAAAACCGGATATAGTAATCTTATCACGAGCGAGGTGTTGAACGCTCATGCGGATTTCCTTCAATACTCTTACATTGAGGAGATTGACGGAGAACCCATTGTCAACCAGGATCTTGCCGATCTTAATATCATGACAGTATCCGGAGAAATAAAGGGGATGGTTATGCTTGCACGTCCCGAGGATGAGATCTTCATCGCCAAAGGTGATATCGGCCGTGTGCACTTCTTCCAGCTCATCCTTCATCTTTTCTTCGGCTAGGAAAGCTTGAAATTGGTCAGGCTCTTGTAGTGCCTTGATCAAAGAATCTCTCGCCTCTTTAGATAGCAGAAGGGTGTCGAGAATGCTTAGCTGTGAGGGTATCTTCCTCAGGTGTGCCGGAACGTTGTAATCCACCTTGTTTTTCTTGGGCGGATCCTTGGCTGTCAGCTCTTCGACGGCTTGGTCATCGAGGGTGATATCCTCAGAGACCTTTTCTTTTCCCTTATCCTTTTTGTTCGACCCCTTATTTACGAGTCTGAGATTCTTTTCAGGTAGCGTACGATTGCGCAGCTAAATATTCTCACAGGTCTTCGTTTCTTCCTCTTTTCCTGAGGTGAATTCTTTGAAGAGAGGGCCAAGAGCCATTTCTTCTTCAGAATCGCTCCCGAAGGTGAGAACTTGCGATCCCCTGCTATCAACCATGTGACAGTTGCCGGCAGCTCTTCCACGTTCGTCTGTCGCATTTTTCTGCTGTCGACGAGCTTCACGCTTCATCTTCTTGAAGTGCTACCTGTGAGCGACATACCCTTGCCACCAATTTTCAAGGCGTTGCATTCTTCAGTAAGGTGCGCAAGCCTTCGATGATATAAACAGTAATTATGATGCACATCCTCTTCATTAAGGTGTATTTCATCAGAAGTGTTTCCTTCGAACGGTGGCAGCTTCATTCCCATCGATATGGCTTTGGCGAACTTTTTCTTCATTTTAAGCCTGCTCTTTTCTGTCGCGGGCATGCCTCGGTCTGGTTGGGGTGCTTCAACCCTTTCATCCGGTCGCCGAAGTTTGGTTTTTTCAAATATGGCCATTTCTCGCTCTCGATCAGCCTTGCTTTTCATAAGAGCTTTGTTTAGGAATGCATCAATCATCTCGTCTGACGGTCCTAGGAGCTTTGATTCGGGATCTGCCCCTAATTTCTCTGTATCAAGAGTTTATTCACCGTCTATCGATGAATGAGAGATCACATGGCAGCTTGCCACATAATCCTCAAGATCATCTGACGAGTCTTCTCCATTATCACCCTCTCCGTCCTCAAGGACGTGGCTGAGAAATTCTTGGAGTGTGACTAGGGTCCGCGCTTTCTGGTTATATTCCTCCGGCGTGTCAATATGTTTTTGCAGGTCCGTGCACTTGTCACCAGACTTCACAGGCTTTTTGGTCTTCTTCTTCTTTTTCGAAGACTTTGACGGCTAGGCCTGGGCGTTTTGACCATCCCCACCAATTCTTGGCATCGGGCACGGCTTCAGCATTCCCTCGATGACCTCGGGTTCCAGCGGACTTTTCCATTTGATCACCGAGCACGTTTGGAGATCCTTCAGCATTCTTTTTGTTTTGGTTGAACGAACGACCTCCCATGGAGCTTCTTCTATAAAAGAGCATGATGCCCCCGATGTGCCCGTCTTTTTGAGAGCGTGCGGCTGTGGCGGGTTTACTTTCCAATTCTTAGACAGTGCGAATTTGCCCTATTGGTATTGGTTCTCAATCCACCCTTTGAAGACGAACCAATTTTCGATTAGATGGCCTATCGCTTGGTGATAGGGGTAATAATTGGGATTATTAGCCTCACCGGGTTGCAATGGATATTTTGGATCCGGCAAGTTGATGAGTCTGTTGCGCACTGCCAGCTCGAACAATCTCCTCGTTTTGTCCCGGGGAAACGAATAAGGGCGCTTTATTTTCTCATTAAAGAATCGTCGTCTCTCGTCCAGGCGATCAGTTAGTTTTCGGCCACTGGACTGCTGTTGAGCATTGGCGACGAAGGTCACTTTCCCTTTTCCTTTTTCATTTTGAGATTCCAGCTTTGAAGAAGACGGTCTATGCCATCTGGTCCATTTGGGCCAGTTTGTCAATCAAGGCTTGAAAAGTGGTCGGCTTGAAAAATATCATGAATTGTGAAATGGTCGCCTGAGGGTCAAGAGTACCCACAAACATGCCTACCGCAGGCGCTTCTTCAATACACTGCTTGCACTTCGACCATAGATTCCGCCATCGTATTTCATACTGAACCCATGTTTCTCCAGGCTTCACCCTGGCATTGATCAATGCCGTGATAGGGGTGCGTTTGCTAGCACTCGCGAAATGCTGGGTGAATAGCAACTCCATCTCAGTAAAAGTTTTGACGGAATCATTGGGAAGCTCCGAATACCATTCGAACGCCGTCTCTGCCAAGCTGCCGATGAATTGGCGAAGCAGTAGCTTATCATCCCCTCCAGTGTTGCCGCAGAGAGCCCTGAACTGAGTGACATGTTGATGGGGATTGCCCGTCCCCTTGTATATATGGAATTTGGGAATCGTATATCCTGGCGGGTACTTTATTTGATCGTACCAACCCGGATAAGGCCTTCTAGTTCTGATGACTTGGCCAGTCGCCTCATTCGCTTGATGAGCTCGTATTTGTTGAGCTATATAATTATCGAGCATGGCTTTAGAGATGGTCTCCTCCTTGGCTGCTGACAGAGCCGGCAGAGGATTTGATGTCTCTCCTCTATCATCTTCAATTATTACTGGAGGATCTTCGGCTGGATGGTCTGGCTGGATCATCATGCCTACCATATCTTAGAATAGAAGGGCCATTTGTTTTATATTGGGCACTTGTTCCGCGGCCTCTTTGTCCTTCTTCTCAAGCATTCTCCGAAGGAATTCGGCATCAGTTTCCTGCTCACGGCGCTACTCCGAGGATGTCTCCAGGCTTGCTTTCGGTTCTGTGAGTGCGGCCATAGCTGTTAACATCCGCAAAGGAGCGAGTGAAGGGGCCAATCCCCTTGGAGCTTTTGTTGTTGTTGCTCATGGGCCTTAGTCATTGATCGCGTAAACGGTCGATGACCTGTGGAGATACGGCTATCCTCTTTTCCGGATGCCATATAGATGGTGTGCACCACTATGCCCCCAGACTTGGGGCGTTTAGATTCAGTGTCTTTGCGATTTTCCAAAGACGCGGGGATCTTCTCCGACCTCCTTCTTTTATGGGCGGTCGAAGCTGAGGGGGCCGTTGCAACGGGTACCCAGGTAGACGACACCTTTTGTGGCTTGACAGGATTGTCCTCTTCTCGCCGAACCTTCATCTTTTTCTGTCGGCGAGGATAGTCTTGATCTACCACGGAGTCTTGGACCTGTCGCCAAACTTTATAAATTTTAGAGGACAGACGCTGAGGGGGCTGCTCCAGCTTCGCCTTTGGGGCATTCTCCCTAGGTGGAAGAGATCTTTTCAGCACAGCGGTTGGAGAATTCCTGCATACCCTGTTAAGTAGTTCAAAGCTATTCTCAGTTGGAACAGCAGCATCAAATTCCACCATTGGAGCTGGCAGAGTCAGTCCAGAAGGGGAATTGCCCTCAGCTTTCCTCACTCGGCGCCAGTGGCAACGTCGAGCATGTCGTGCGGCCGGGATCACCTCCGCTATTGGATCAGCTTTTCTATGCCTTCTGTTCTGATGAGATTCTGCTGTTGGCGCCATCCTGTCAAAGACAGATGCTCGCTGAGAGGGAACGACCAATCTTAAAAAGGCTGATTTTCGTGCAGGGGAAACGACCTTAGTTACTTCACCCGGAGTGGGAGCTGAAATGGCCAGTCTTGTGAAGACGGACCCCTTAGCTGGAGAAGCCGCCTTGGTGACTTCAGGAGTAGAAATAGCTATCCGCTTCGGGATAACGCCTTCTGGTATTGCGGACTTCTTCACGGGCCCGTTGGAGTTTTGGCCCAGTCTGCTGAAAACTGAGGCGCTTGGTTTGGGCGACCCGTAGGAGGGGCAGCAATAGTGGTAAGACGATCAAAGACCGACTTCTTCTGAGCATCTTACAATGGTACAGGGGCATCGAAGCTCATAGGTAGGAGCATGGTCCCAAAGAATAGCCCTGTGGTGGCTTGTGTTACCTGCTCCACTGGCATTGTGAAAAAGGAGGCCGCTTGAGGCTCATAAGTCACTCCTCCTACGAGGAAGGAGCGGGAGTTGTTGCAATTGTTGCAGCTTATGCAGTTGAAAGCCATTTGATCTTCTGTTTTTTCTGCTCGGAGCAAGACACCAAATCTTAATACTACACATCCAAAAGCAACCATGACAAACCACGATTCATTCGCGAAACACGACACACGAAGTGTGGAGTGGAAAGAGGAAAATGTCCCACCGGACGTGTCAGAATCTGTTCTCCTCCGAACACAGAGACGCGACCGCGTAGGTTCGTCTTGTCTGAATTTAGGAGCATATGCTATTTGATTTTATCCGTCCACCTCTCCGAAGATGCCAAGTTGATTTATGGCACCGTGTATCGGAGGTTTAGACGGATGCGGCCAATGTAGCAGACTTCGTCAGATTCCCCCTCATTGTGAGGGGTTTTTGATTGTGGGGACGCTCTTCCCTGCAGGCGCAGGCCTCTGCAGTTAATTACGCTACCTCATCGCGGTAACCACTTTCTCCTTCTCCATATGGTCATTTCGTATCGTGTGTGTTTGTTTTATTTTTGGTTGCCCGTGGATTGTATACAGAGACTAATTTATGTTGTCGCCCGTAGGGCGTGGATTATTCCAAATCCGTATTTTCTTAGATTTGGGTTTGGAGTTGGGTTTAAGGATGAGTTGGTCTCATTTGAGACTAAGATCAATTTAAACGTTTGTTAAGGATACGTTAATCTAAATTCAGACCAAGATCAACTTAACGCCTTGTTAAGGATGCGTTAGTCTAATTCTTAGACTAAGATCAACTTAACGGGATCATTTAGATGCAACAAAAGAGCATTTGGGCTCTATTGTTTAGTTTAGGGACATTACGGTCCATTGTTAGTTTAAGGACATTACGGTCCATAATTAGTTTAAGGACATTACGGTCCATAATTAGTGTAAGGAAATTACGGTCCAAGGTTAAGGACATCATATTCCATGGGCTTAAGGACCCCACAGTCCAAGGTTAAGGACATCATAGTCCATGGGCTTAAGGACCCCACAGTCCAAGGTTAAGGACATCATAGTCCATGAGTTTAAGGACCCCACGGTCCATAGAATGTTTGGTTGTCGGGACCCGTCACCTCTTCGAAAACGTTGAAGGATTACAACGAAAAATATCAGAGGAGTGCAGAGATGTACCCTTGAACCAATATTGGTTGGAAGGCTCTGTAGTTGAATTAATTTAAGGATCGTTAGTCTCGTTTGAGATTAAGATCAACTTAAATGTTTGTTAAGGATACATTATTCTAATTTTTAGACTAAGATCTACTTAATAGGATCATTTAGATCCAATCAAAAGAGCATTTGGGCTCTGTTGTTTAGTTTAGGGACATTGCGATCCAAGTTCAGATGCAAACATGGGTTTGGAAATGCATCAGATAGTTATTGGTCATTGGGACCCACCACCTCTCTAAAGACATTGAAAAATTACAACGACGTGTATCAGAGATGTGAAGAGATGTGCCCTTGAACCAAAGTTGATTGAAATGGCTCTGGGAATACGGTTGGAGTTCAGTTTCAGGAGATCTTGCCTCGGGAAAACTTAGCTAGTTTAGGCTCAGATTGCCTTGGATATAGTATTAAACACTAGAGTACACTAGGCTATCGCGTGCTCCCACGTGATGCGCTTATAATAGTGTTAAACACTAAGAATGGAGCACACAAAATATTGTTGAACACTAAAAAAGAGACGCTCACGTGGGGTCACGTGAGGCACTTGAATATTAGGCCAAACTTCCCTTATTTTATTCTCAAAATATGCAAGAAGTGTTAAACACTTTAGTCTTCACGGCCATCATGTGTTGGCACGTGATGGGTACTCATGTACTGGATATTAACAAGATTTGTTAGGGGTCATGTGGGGACACGTGAGGATGTCTATGCGTTGGATATTTAATCCTTCAGCTTTACCCCATCTTTAAAATAGTGTTTTGTCACGGGTCACGTGGGAGCACGTGACCCAATTTCATTCGTTCGCTTTTGATCACTGAGGAGGGGAGTCACGTGGACACACGTGATCAGGTTGGGTACTTGATCCTTTTACGTGCATGAAAAGTCTAAGTCCCTTGTTTAAGAATTAAATTCTTTTGTAGGATTAAACCCTAATTTCATTTAGAGGAATTAAATTCTTATGTATTTGGAAGAATTAAATTCTTTAAACCTAATTCTCCCTCTAAGTTTTGGATCTGCATGGCAGAATCTCCCCTATGAGAATTAAATTCTCAACTTATGGGGAGATCTGCTTCTGCAAATCTTCAACCATAAAGAAGAACTAAGTTTTTATATTAAGGGTTAAACCCTATCTTTGTTGGAGGAATTAAATTCCTATGTATTTTGTGGGAGAATATAATTCTCTGAACTTAGGTCTTCTCTTAGGTTTTAGATCTGCATAGCAGAATCTCCCCGATGAGAATTAAATTCTCAACTAATAGGGAGATCTGCTTCTGCAGACCTTCAACCAAAGGAAAAACTAAGTCCTTATTCAGAAGAGTTAAACTCTTAATTTGAGAATTAAATTCTTTTTTTCTTTTGTGGGAGCTTATAGGATGATCTCTTTCACTCCCTTCCGAGCCCTTAAAGATTCTCTGGGAGTCACATCTATCTCCCTTTCGGCGGATTCTCTCCCAGTGGAATCTCAAGTTTTGGCTGATTCTAGAGAATAGGGATTTCTTTCCTGCTTTATGACAGGAAGGCTGAAAGTGAAGAGAGCGAGGGATTTCCATCATTTTACCTATGGTTTCTTTCTTTTTCTGAAGAAATCCTCTTTCTCTCTGGAGAATTAAATTCTCTTCTTTTTTCACTCTGTTGTTGTCTCTCTTCCCTTTTTTTTATGGCTCCTATTTATAGGAGAAAGAAAAGAATCGGTTTGTTTAATCAATCTTTCATTAAAAGATTTTGATTGATTTTGTAACCAACATGATCTTTTAAATCACTCAGTGAATTTTATTCACCATTGGATTTTTAATCCAAAAGATATTTTGTCTGTTATTCTTAGAAAATTTCAGGGAAATATCTCCTTGTATAGAATCTTTCTATAAATTGATGATTTTTAATCACCATTGGATTTTTAATCCAACGGTGCTCCACTTTACAGAGCGTAATCTTTTTGTTTGGAAAATCTAAGGAAATATTAGGGTTTTTGATTTCCCTTAATTAGAATTTAATTCTATTAGTTCAGAAGGTTTAAGAGCCTATCACGTGTTAGCACGTGACCCCACTGATTGACCATTTAATTAGAATTTAATTCTATTAATTCAGAGATTTTTAGGAACCCATCACGTGTTGGCACGTGACCCCCTGATTAAGCATTTAACCAGATTTTAATTCTGTTGTTTTAAAGAACTCAGGAATTATCACGTGTCAGCACGTGACCCTTGGTCACGTGTGGGCACGTGATGCCCCATTTAGGGTTTTCCCTGTTGTTTTATTATACCTTTAATTCTTTTCAGTGGGTTTAAAGGCCCATCACGTGTGGGCACGTGATCCCATTAGATTAAGATTCAATTCTTATCATTTCAGAGCCTGCAGGAAGCCATCACGTGTCAGCACGTGACCCCCGATCATGTGTGTGCACGTGATGCCCCATTGGGGTTTTTCCTTGTATTTTATGAGGGAACATTAATCCTAATTTAAACCCTAGCATGGTTTAATCTCATGACCCTAGTTGCATGTGTAACCCTAACATGTTACAATATTATATATCACATATATAATATATTATGTAACAAAAGAAAATAATACAATTAACATATATCACATATATATCAATGTATCATCAAGTGAGAAAAAGAATCATTTAAATGAGCTTATATTAGTTAATGCAATGCAATATATCAAATATATAATTATACATTAAATTATCGAATCAACACTTGATCCGATAATCCGGCTATTTTGCAAATAACCGACTAATATAGCATGTATCAGTTCATCGAATCAACACTTGATCCGATGACCCGGCTATATCACATATACCCGACCGATATCTCATATCGCGAGAATCGAATACGGTATCACATACACATATTATTCTCGGTCCCGCACATATCACATATATGCTCCTACTCCGTTTTGCCTGAGCCAGGAAACCTCTGTGTAGGACACTAAAGAATCGTCAATACGCCGGCAGTAGGTAATGATCATATCAAACACCCACAAGCTGCAAGCGGTCAGCTAAACGTAACAGCCACCCGGGTATTGAGCGATCAGAAGATCAACAAGCAAGCCAGCACACACTCTTGTAAATCCAATCAGTAACACTACCGTACAGTCCGGTCTCTTCGTCTGATATGTCACATATCCAATATAGGGGTGGTAAATGTCAGACCCCAGTAACCGATAAGTCATGTCGATGCGAGGCTCATAACGGGTCGATAAACTACTGATAACATTTACCAGTAGATCTCCAAATCAGCCCTGGCCAGGGACTTCCAGTTATAGCCAATCGAACACAGCGCAACATCAACACCCAATACCGGAAGAGACGAAACCCCTCCTATCGCTCATTACCTCCATGTGATTCGGGACTGTACCCAAAAGCCACCGTTTTGCACGTTCTCATGAACGTGGTAAGGTGGAAATCAAAGCACAGTAGGAATCACACAAGACTCTATGACGATCTCGGGTCTACAGACTAACCTGTACCAGTGTCACCAGAGAACTGCTATCTGACGATAGGTATAATACCATCTAGGAGTTCTCGACGAGTCCGTTCAGTGTACCCAGTCTCCACTGAGCACCCGTACACCATCTTTGATGTCAAACACAAATGGATATGGGATTATCCATCGCCCATCATATGGGTCAAGATGCGTATACGCTAGTCTACACTGGAGTATCGATGCCCTATCTCGATACACCCTCGACTAGGAACAGTTATAGGATGTACTCTTGGACTACCCTGGCCCCACTAGTATGATCTGCATCATAGTCCTAGTAGTCGAGTATATATCCTAAGGGCTTTATCAACATGTGAGAGTAAGACAGTAAACCAATACAAGTCAACATGTTAAGACAAAGTGAAACCAGATAGCATACTATCATATCGAGCAAGAAAGTCCTCTCTATATATATCAAAGCATCCACTATAATATACGTCATATGTACAACAATGTCCTTTAGGGTATATACATAACTAACAGGTTTTTATGAAAATCTTTAACGCTTTGTACTTGATCTTGTTGTAGAATCAAAATAGTTTATAAAAGAAGTGGCTTAAGTTCCTCATCTTTTGAAACTTGCTTTTTCATAAAAAGGCCAAGTGGGTTTAAAATCCGATTCTACAACATCTTTAGCTTTATTTTTCTTTACATTAATCTCATTAATGTAGTCCCATCATTTAGGTTACTTAACTAATGACATAGCGGGGAGGGACTAGCGCGGATGTAAAACATAAGCAACGTTTATTATATATCATATATATATAATAATATTCCATTCGTCTCAGATATTAAGTAATCTCATCACAGAATAATCAGCAGCAGAAACACATATATGAAAATATGGGATATACTAGGAAGTCCGTATTTTATATTTAGCCTACAATAGAAAATATGGATTCCATGGTCGTGATGAATAGCCAAGCCCACACCCTTAGACCCCTATGAGAGCGGCAAGTGACCCTATCAATTCTGGAGTTAGGAGATTTTTAGAAGGCTAATACAAACAACTCTGAATTGAACAAGAGATTAGGGTAAAGCATAATAAAAGAAGTCTAAACCTAAGTGAAAAGAAACTACAACCTTTGTAGTCAACTCCTTCACTCTCTTGGACTCCAATGGCTCCACTCGAAGCTTGGATCAACTCCGCTCAAGATCCTTCATCGTCTACGATGATCCGCCCGGAGTATCTTTGCTCAAACTCTTTGCTTCACCAAACTAGGATGTATGAAGCAAACAACCTACACTAATAGGCTAGAGCAGTATAGATTGGTAAAGTGGGGATTTTTCTCTCTTGAAAATACCTTTCTTTTTCTTCTTTTTCAAAACCTAATGAGTGAAAAATAAGGAAGAAGAAGAAGAAGCAACTATGGTTGTGTTTAACTCAAGTAAATAATCACATAATTAGCCATGGAGATATTTTAGATATTTAACTAAACAAATATGAGTGGAATGGTGAGTCATGAGTGTAGATATTTTGAGAATATTGTAGAAGCTATGGCTCATTTTTATTTAATTAAAAATCCAATTTAATCTCCAATGTGAGTATTGCACACCCATGTTGCATGTATCATCAATCATGACACTAATTATAAATATATGTTCATATATAAATAATACACACACACACACACACACACATATCTGTGTGTGTGTGTGTAAATATAATTACTAAATAAAGGATTTTACAAAAAGAAATTAGTCATTTTATAAAATCAAAAATTGATTTAATAACCCGGTCATATCACATATAACCCGACTAATTTATCCACTAAATTAAATATGGTATCATATACTCGCATTTAATCAAGCCCCCGCACATATCTCCATATGCGCTCCCACTTCGTTTCGCTAGAGTTCGGATAACCCCTTTGTGGGACTCTAAGAGTCGTCAATATGCTAGCAGTAGCTAGTGATCATATCAGATACCCACAAACCGTCAGCGATACTAGCTGCACGTAACGGCTCCTAGGTATTATACGAACAGAAGAACAACAAGCGAACTTGTCAAAACTCCCGCAGAGCCATTGGTAACACTTTCCGCACAGTCCAGTCTCTTCATCTGATATGTTGCATATTAAGTCTAGGTATGGAATCGTCGAGCTCTAATAACTCAATAAGTCATGCTGATATGGACTATGACCGGTCGAGAAACTACTGATAACACTTATCAGTAAATCTCATCAACCCTGGCCAGGGACTTCGAGTCAAAGCCAATCGCGTATAGCACAACATCAACTCCCAATACCGGGAGAGACGAAACCCTTCCTGTCGCTCATTGTCTCCATGTGTCTCGAGACTGTACCCAAAAGCCACCTGTTTGCATGACTCAGTAGAACCGTGGTAGGGTGGAAATCAAAGCACAATGGGAGAACACACAAGACTCTATGACGATCTTGGGTCTACAAACTAATCTGTACCAGTGTCACCTGAGAACTGCTATCTGACGATAGATATAATACCATATAGGAGTTCTCTATGAGTCCGTTCAGTGTACCCAGTCTCCACTGAGCACCCGTATACAATCTTTGATGTCATAACACCAATGGATATGGGATCATCTATCACCCATCATATGGGTCAAGAAACGTATACGCTAATCTACTCTGGAATATCGATACCCTGTCTCGATGTACCCTCGAATAGGAACATTCTAGGATATACTTATAAACTACACAAGCCCCACTAGTATGATCTCCATCATATTCATGGAAGTCAAGCAGATATCCTAAGGGCTATATCAACATGTATGAAATGAACAGTATAACACAATCAAGTAAACATGTTAAGATAAAGTACAACCAAATAGCATACTATCATGTTGAGCAAGAAAGTCGTCTGTATATGTGTATGTGTGTGTGTGTGTGTGTATGTGTATGTCCAAGCATCCACTATATATATAATGGCCTCTAGGGCATACATATATCCAACATTTATTACGTTCACGGTTTTCGCAAAAACCAGCCGTAGCCCTCCATCATTTCAGATAAGTATCAACTATTATTCATGCTATGTGTTTTAACTTTCTCCAAGGCATAGTGTTTGGCAACTAGCAGGTACTTATCTGTAGCATAGATAGATGCATTAATCTACGACAGGCGTACAGCTGTTTTGACCTTCGTCAAGGGCTTGTATAAATGGGTCTAGATTAATCTGGATAATGACAAGTTGAACTTGACTTGCGACTTATGATGTTTTGACCTTCATCAAGGTTATAAGCACTTAGGGCAAAAACCACATTGGGAGTTTCAAACATACAGGAAACTTACTAGTGTTGCATAGCTTCTAGAGTGTGATGGTTTTGGTAGAGTTCCTCCAAAATTATTACACGATGATAGTTGGGCCCCGATCTTACTGTGAGTATCTGTTAGTTATGTGTATGCCCTAGAGGCCATTATTGTACATTGGATGTATATTGTAGTGGATGCTGGGACATATATAGGTAGGACTTTCTTGCTTGACATGATAGTACGCTATCTGGTTGCTCTTTATCTTAACATGTATAATTTCTGTCTCTCTGTTACATATTGATAAAGCCCTTAGGATGTGTACTCGACTTCCAGGACTATGATGCAGATCATACTAGTGGGGCCTGGGTAGTCCATGAGTACATTCTTCAAAGTTCCTAGTCATGGGAATATCGAGACGGGGCATCGATATTCCAGAGTAGACTAGCGTATATCTTCTCGACCCATGTGATGGGCGATGGATGATCCCATATCCATTGGTGTTTGACATCAGAGATGGTATGTGGGTGCTCAGTGGAGACTGGGTACACTGAACGGACTCGCCGAGAACTCCCAGATGGTATTATACCTCACGTCAGATGGCAGTTCTCTGGTGACACTGGTGCAGCTTAGTCTGTAGACCCGAGATCGTCATAGAGTCTTGTGTGTCTCCTGTTAGTGTATATGCCCTAGAGGCCATTACTGTATCATACTAGTTTGTATATTACTTAATGGAAGCTTGGGATATTCACAGTTGTATATACAATCTTGCTCGAAATGGTAGTATGCTACTTGGTTTGTCTCTGCTTTAATATGTGCATGTGTTTCTTTTAGCATATTGCTGGTATACATATTAGTAGAGCCCTTAGGATCCTTGCTTGATTACCAGTGTTGTGATGGCGCTCGCACTCGTGGGAGCTGGGTAATCTATAAGCACATCCTTATACAGGTCCCTGGTCGTTGGACTATCGAGACAGGGCATCGATACTCCGGAGTAGACTAGCGTATGCGCTTCTCATCCCAGTGTGGGAGACGGTCTGTCCCACAGCCGTTAGTACGTCGTACTTGGGATAGTATGCGGGTGCTCGTTAGGTTACGAGTACACTGGACAGGACTCGTCGGGAACTGTTGGTTGGTAATATACCTATCGTCAGTTATCAGTTCCTAGGTGACATGAGTACAGCTTAGTCCGCTGACTTGACACTGTCACTTCGCCTCGAGTGTGTTCCCACTGCACTTTGATTACTACCCTACCACGGCTCAAAGGAGTCGTGCAAACAGGTAGTTTTTGGGTGCAGTCCCGAAGCACTTGGAGGCAGTGACGGTTAGACAGGATTCGTCTCTCCCGGTATTGGGGGTTGACATCGGGCTGTGTCCAGGAGAGCCATTACACGAGTAGTCCCTGGCCAGGGAAAGCGAGATATACTGGTAGGCTTCCAGTGTTATCTCAGGGTGTTCTGGGCTACACTCCGACACGACTTGTACCGCTATTAGGGGACTGACGTTCACCGCCCCCCCTAGGCCCGCCATGCGATGTATCAGACGAACAGACCGGACTGTACGGAGACTGTCACATACAGGCTCAGTAGGAGTGCAGATGGGGTTCACCTCGTCAGTCTTCTTATCGACATCTACCTGGGGACCGTTACGTACAGCTAGTGCCGCTTGCGGTCTGTGGTAAACCCACTGCCAGCGTAGTGTCGAGTCTTTAGAGTCCCACACAGAGAGCTATTCGCCTTTAGGCAAAATGAGTAGAGGTCGCATGGTTTTGCGACAGGGTTCGTTCACATTCGCGCACTTGTGCACGTTTGCTGTCCGGACAGTTTATACTAGCGGGCTTTGGTTTAAGCCGGATCCTAGTATATGATTTGAGATTGGTTTTTCTCATTGTGTTCGTGTTCCTCGGATCACGAATGCGGGTGCGTATGCACAGTTGCTTGAGATTGAGGGAGAGGACCTTGTTTAGGGTTAATGACTATTGTCATTTTATTAACCCTATTGCTTTTGTGTGTATTATTGTTAATTAATAATTAGCTTAATTATTGTGCATGGTTGTTGTTGTTGACATTTTGACTTCATTGACTTGTTGACCATGTTGACAATTTGACCATGATCATTTCATTTGGAAGATGCTCTTTGATCCTTGCAATTTGCATTAATATTGAAATGATAATGGTCACCTCTTGATTAAACCATGACAATTTTCTAGCTAATTAATTAATTAAAATATCACACACATATTAGTGAGAATGGCTCACTAATAATTCATTCTCTCATATCTTTTCTCTCTCTTGCTCATCCTCTCCCTCAAGCTCTCTCCCTCTCATGTGTTGAGAAACAAAAAGCTTGAGAAAAACCTTCACTTGATCTTCTCTACTCTCTTCTAGGGTTCAAGTCTTAGCATTTCTTGCACTCTAGTTACTCCTAGCTTGGAGTTGAAGCTAAAGGTCGAGGCTTTCGGGTGGATCCTTCTTTGACGGAAGAAGACAAGCAAGGTGAGGCCTTTCTACCATTCCGACGAGCAAGGAGAGAAGGAGTTCGAGCTCAAGGTATAACCTTTCTACAACTTAGCTAGTTGTTAGTTTGCTTTAGCTAGTTTTCGTTTAGCAAAGATCCTCACAAGGAAGGTCCATGTTGCCTAAGTCATTAAAAATCCGTTTTTTATTATGTTTTCCGCCTCCCCGTAAGCACCGGGGTGGGCAACGTGGACTTACAGTGGTATCAGAGCCTAACTAAACTCAAACTAGCTAGGTAGTGAAGTGTAACGAAGTTTCGAAACCGGAAAATCCAAAAACCAAACTTATTGCAAAACCCTAGTTTCTGTTAAAAAAATTTCTGCTCTAAATGAAAAACTTTATACTCCTAAATTCGGCTCAGGGTTTTCTGTGAACACCCATGAAAAACGATCCAGTGTTTCATTCAAACCGCCGCGGTTCCGCGGCACGAGGTAGGCATGTGCCGCGGAACCGCCGCCGTTTGTCGTCTTCTCTGCATCGTTTTTCGTGCAGTGTGTGTCTGTGTTGGTCTTGGGATTTTTAAAATATATTATATGTGCCCAGATTTTCCAGAACTAAAATTTACTTTTGGGGGCCTATAAATCCGTATTTTTTTTCGGAACTTCACTACACTTTGACTACATCGGTTATATCTGTGATGCTTGCATGTATTGAACGTCGGCTAATCGCTATAAGACGATTGGTCGGGGTTATACATGATCTGTGTTTGATATTGGAATGTGTATATGAATGGATTGGATTGTCGCGGGTGAATGGCCGGGGTGGATGTGAGATGAGCGTTGTTTTTCTTTCATTCATTTGTAACATGTAAATTGATGTAATAATATTATTTGTATGGCCGCACAACCGGGTCGGGGTTGTAGTCGTCATTGTATAATTCTTTTTACTGTTTTTGCTCCTAGGATAGACCCATGGAGGGGGTGCACAAACTACCGGGTATCTCGAAGCGCCGAGTGGCCTACTCACGGTGGTGAGGGAGGTTGCTTCGCTTCGGGTGCTTGGAGGGTAGTTTGCCGCACCCGTAGGGGTCTTGGGTGGGGTATTGGCTATTCACCGCGACCGTGTAATCCGCTTTACGTTGTAGGCTCGAACGCATTGCGGATTCCTAGTATATCCAATGTATTCATCTGTGATCTGTAATGTCTATCATTGCTATATATTTATATATAATAACTATTTAGGCGTTGCTTATGTTTTACAGCCGCGCTAGCCCAGCCCCCGCTCTGTCGTTAGTTAAGTAACCTAACGGGTGATGACGGGGCCCCGTGGCGAATGCGAATGGCATAAGCGTACGTCATATTTTGGTTGTTTTCTGCAATGGTAGGATTAAATGATGGGACGCATTAAAAGAACTAATGCAAGAAATAAACCAAGTAAAAGTCGAATGGAACACTTTGAAAACCACTCGGTTCTTTTCAAAACTAAACTTTTAAACGCGGAGCTTGAACCACTCCTTTTAAAAGCTATCTCGTTCCATCGATTATATCAAGTTCACTACGTTCACGGTTTCGCCAAAACCATCTGTAGCCCTCCGTCGTTTCATATGAATATTCAACGGTATTCAAGCTGTGTTTGTTGGCCTTAGTCAAGGCACAGTGTTTGGTAGCTGGTGGGTATTCATATGTTGCATAGATAGAATGCGTTGGTTTGAGACAGTCGTATTGCCTTGTTGGCCATAGTCAAGGGTAGATACGGGTGGGTTCAAATTAACCAGGATAACGACGGGTAGAACTTGACATGTGACTTATGATTTGTTGGCCTTAGTCAAGGTCATAAGAGCATGGGGCAAAAATCCACATCGGGAGTTTCATAAGTACTGAAACTTGCTAGATTTGCATACCATTTGGAGTGTGGTGATTCTGGTAGGATTCCTTCAGTTTCGTCACGCGATGATATTTGGATCCCGATCCTACTGTGAGTATATGCTACTCCTCGGGAAAACTCTCACTTAACGATCAATGCTATAAACCTAGTAGGTGCCTAGAAAGGTGTTAGCGGGGCTACGCCCACAGGGAAAAGAGGTTATTTAATTAAGGAACTTCGCGAAAGCGTTGGAAAACCTCCCTCGAAGTACCGACACTGGCCTGGCTGAACGGTTAAGCAAGTATTGTACGGTGAGAATGATCCCGGCTAATCCTTTTCTTTATGGTTTGAGAAGGGATTCGAGAAACAGTGGGAGCCATCCAGTTTAGACAAACTAAAAACCACTCTAAACTTGCAAGAGCATCATGCTAAAGTGTTTCTTTTCTCTCTCCTAATTGCAGCGACCATTCAACATGACCGGACTTAAGTTACTGTTAGATAAAAATATATTGACAGGGCCAAACTACAAAGATTGGCTCAGGAATGTCAAGATGGCTATCACTTATGACAAGCTGGGGTATATACTTACCACCAAAGCTCCCCCTGTCCCAGGTCCCACCTCCAGCGTCGCGGATGTAGAAATCCGTAAGACATGGGAGATAGATTGCGCGAGGGACAGATGCCTCGTACTAGCCTCGATGGACAACGAACATCAGAGGAGGCACGAGAATATGGACCTAGAGTCCATATTTCTCCATACAAAAGAACTGTATGGAGAGCAGTCTCGTATCGCTAGATACGAAGTGTCGAAGAAGCTTTTTTCGGCAAGATTGGCCGTCGGATCATCGGTAGCGGACCACGTGCTTAAGATGATCGGCTACATAGAGGAGCTCGCGGACCTTGGGACCACGTTGGAGAATGAACTCTATACCGATTTGATTCTCCAGTCCCTTCCTTCCACTTACGCCCAGTTCGTTCTTAACTTCAACATGCAAGGAAAGGAGGTTGAACTTGCCGAACTTCTGAACATGTTGAGAACTGCTGAGGGCACCCTACAGAAGGGTAGGGAGACATCCACTTTGTTTGTAGGAGGATCTTCCTCTTCTAGGTCCAGGGCGAAAGCCAAGGGCAAGAAGAAGAAAGCCCCCGCCAAACCAAGAGGCGGTGTCGGTAAAGTAGATACGAAGGGAAAGGGTAAAGCAACAAAAGTAGCGGGGAAGCTGGTGGGGAAGGAAGAATGCTTCTATTGTCACAAAAGTGGTCACTGGAAACAAGATTGCAAGGCTTGGAAAGCCAGAACACAGGATTTGAAGCGAGTTGCAGCTTCAGCTTCAGGTGTGTATGTTATTGAAAACTGTCTATCAATAAACTCTACATCCTGGGTATTGGATACCGGATCAGGATCTCATATCTGTAATTCTTTGCAGGCGTTGAGAAAGCGTAGAGTTTTGAAGGCAGGTGACATGACCCTCAGAGTTGCAAACGGTGCTAGCATGGATGCTGAGGCCGTGGGGGACTATCACCTGGGATTATCAGATGGACACTTTTTGGTTTTGCGTAGTTGTTATTAGGTACCAAATGCAACCTGTAATATCATTTCAGTATCTTTATTATCTAAAGAAGGTTATGAATTTGCATTTGTAAGTAATGTAGTGAACATTCACCTTAATCAAGTTTTGATTGGGTCAGGTACATTGAACAACGGTATATACGTTTTAAACCAACCACAGGTTTTCAATATCCAGAATACACACAAAAGAAAGTCTCGAGATATTAATCAGGCTTTCTTGTGGCATTGTAGACTGGGTCACATCAATGAGACACGGTTGACTAAGTTACATAAAGAAGGATACTTGGATCCGTTCGAGTATCAGTCTTATGCCACTTGTGAATCTTGTCTCATGGGAAAGATGACAAAGACTCCGTTCACTGGACACGGAGAAAGAGCGAGCGAGCTCTTGGGACTCGTACACAGCGACGTGTGCGGTCCAATGTCTACACATGCGCGAAGCGGTTACTCTTACTTCATTACTTTTACGGATGATTTTTCAAGGTACGGTTATGTCTTCTTAATGAAACATAAGTCCGAGGCCTTTGAAAAGTTCCAGGAATATAAGAATGAAGTGGAGAAACAGACCGGCAAAAGTATCAAGATTCTAAGATCGGATCGAGGTGGAGAATACTTAAGTGCCGAGTTCCTGAATTATTTAAAAGAGAACGGGATTCTCTCTCAGCTTACTCCTCCATACACTCCGCAACACAACGGTGTATCGGAGAGACGGAACCGAACCCTAT
The DNA here is from genome assembly GCA_030015575.1 of Agapanthus africanus. Classification (NCBI taxonomy): domain Eukaryota; kingdom Viridiplantae; phylum Streptophyta; class Magnoliopsida; order Asparagales; family Amaryllidaceae; genus Agapanthus; species Agapanthus africanus. Next base: position 260,034,864 of record CM057351.1, on the reverse strand, counting down.
TGGATATGGTACGGTCCATGATGAGTAAGGCTGAGTTACCGCGATCTTTCTGGGGTTATGCACTGGAAACAGCTGCACATCTCTTGAACCAAGTTCCTACTAAAACAGTGCCTACCACACCATATCAGATGTGGAGTGGGAAGAAACCCTGTCTTAAATCCTTTAAGACATGGGGATGTCCGGCTTTTGTAAAAAAGCAGCATGCGGACAAGCTCGAGGCGCGCTCAGTACAGTGCAAGTTTGTGGGATACCCAAAGAACTCCAAGGGGTATCTCTTCTATTACGCAGAGGAGCAAAAAGTCCTTGTTTCTCGTCATGCCCGCTTCTTGGAAACTGAGTTTTTAGAAAATCAGATAAGCGGGAGCGCAGTAGAACTGGAAGAAATTCCAGAACCACAAACCATTACTGAAAGCTTAGAGGAACCAGAAGGTTCGAAAGAACAGGACATTCCTATGCCACTCCGCAGGAGTAGTAGGCAGTCTCATCCGCCCGAGAGATACTACGGTTTTCTCATTGACGGGGATAGAGAGGACTGCATCATAGATTGTGATGAGCCTACTAGCTTCCAGCAAGCCATTCAGAGCGTCGACTCGGTAAAATGGCTGGATGCAATGCGGACCGAGATGGAGTCCATGTACACCAACAAAGTATGGACGTTGGACATTGCTCCAGACGGGGTAAAACCCGTAGGATGCAAGTGGATATTCAAAAGGAAGATTGGTGTAGATGGACAGGTTGAGACCTATAAAGCTAGACTTGTAGCAAAGGGTTTCCGTCAAAGACCTGGCTTGGACTATGACGAAACCTTTTCTCCAGTGGCTATGCTGAAATCCATTCGGATCCTTCTTGCCATTGCTGCCTTCCACGATTATGAGATTTGGCAGATGGACGTAAAGACCGCTTTTCTGAATGGAAATTTAGAGGAGTGTGTCTATATGGATCAGCCAGAGGGTTTCATTCAGAGTGGGAGCAGCGGAAAGGTGTGCAAGTTGCTCAAGTCCATTTATGGACTCAAGCAGGCATCGCGGCGTTGGAACATCTGTTTTGATGAGACGATCAAGGAATTTGGCTTTATCAAAAATCCAGATGAACCATGCATCTATAGTAGATTTGTAGCGAGAACTGTAGTATTCCTCGTTTTATACGTGGATGACATTCTCTTAATAGGAAATGACATTCCTATGCTACAATCTGTCAAGGGGTTCTTGTCACACAGGTTCTCCATGAAAGACCTGGGTGATGCCTCATACATTCTGGGTATCCGAATCTACCGTAACAGATCCAAGAGGATATTAGGACTCTCACAGTCCAGGTACATCGACACCATACTGAAGAGATTCAGTATGGAAGATTCCAAGCGCGGTAACCTACCGGCTTGTCACGGGATCACCCTCTCTAAAGAGATGTCTCCCAAGACTGATTTGGAGAGAGATCGCATGTCTATTATACCCTACGCTTCTGCGGTATGCTCTATAATGTATGCGATGTTGTGTACCAGACCGGATGTGGCTTACGCACTGAGTGTGGTAAGCAGGTATCAGTCAAACCCTGGGGAGAAACATTGGATAGCAGTAAAGAACATTCTCAAGTACCTGAGAAGGACTAAGGAGATGTTCTTGGTGTATGGCGGAAAAGACCTGCAGATTGAGGCCTTTGCTGACTTCAGCTTCCAGAGTGACAAGGATGATTCCAAGTCCATGTCAGGTTTTGTCTTTACCCTCAATGGAGGGGCGGTGTGTTGGAAGAGCTCCAAACAGGAAACCGTTGCTGACTCGACTATGGAAGCGGAATACATCGCTGCATCTGATGCCGCAAAAGAAGCTGTCTGGATGAGGAAGTTCTTGAAAGAACTTCAGGTGGTTCCGTCCATTGTTGACCCAATACCTCTGTATTGCGACAACAACGGGGCTATAGCTTTAGCGAAGGAACCCAGGTCCCATCAGAAATCCAGACACATCTTAAGGCGGTATCACCTGATCAGGGAGATTGTGGATCGCCAGGAGATCGAGGTCCGGAGAGTTGCATCAGAGGATAACACAGCAGATCCATTCACCAAGGCCTTGCCCCAGAATCAGTTCGAGCGGCTAATCGAGATGATAGGTCTTCGATACGCCAGTACATGGCCTTAGTGCAAGTGGGAGATTGTTAGTGTATATGCCCTAGAGGCCATTACTGTATCATACTAGTTTGTATATTACTTAATGGAAGCTTGGGATATTCACAGTTGTATATACAATCTTGCTCGAAATGGTAGTATGCTACTTGGTTTGTCTCTGCTTTAATATGTGCATGTGTTTCTTTTAGCATATTGCTGGTATACATATTAGTAGAGCCCTTAGGATCCTTGCTTGATTACCAGTGTTATGATGGCGCTCGCACTCGTGGGAGCTGGGTAATCTATAAGCACATCCTTATACAGGTCCCTGGTCGTTGGACTATCGAGACAGGGCATCGATACTCCGGAGTAGACTAGCGTATGCGCTTCTCATCCCAGTGTGGGAGACAGTCTGTCCCACAGCCGTTAGTACGTCGTACTTGGGATAGTATGCGGGTGCTCGTTAGGTTACGAGTATACTGGACAGGACTCGTCGGGAACTGTTGGTTGGTAATATACCTATCGTCAGTTATCAGTTCCCAGGTGACATGAGTACAGCTTAGTCCGCTGACTTGACACTGTCACTTCGCCTCGAGTGTGTTCCCACTGCACTTTGATTACTACCCTACCACGGCTCAAAGGAGTCGTGCAAACAGGTAGTTTTTGGGTGCAGTCCCGAAGCACTTGGAGGCAGTGACGGTTAGACAGGATTCGTCTCTCCCGGTATTGGGGGTTGACATCGCGCTGTGTCCAGGAGAGCCATTACACGAGTAGTCCCTGGCCAGGGCAAGCGAGATATACTGGTAGGCTTCCAGTGTTATCTCAGGGTGTTCTGGGCTACACTCCGACACGACTTGTACCGCTATTAGGGGACTGACGTTCACCGCCCCCCTAGGCCCGCCATGCGATGTATCAGACGAACAGACAGGACTGTACGGAGACTGTCACATACAGGCTCAGTAGGAGTGCAGATGGGGTTCACCTCGTCAGTCTTCTTATCGACATCTACCTGGGGACCGTTACGTACAGCTAGTGCCGCTTGCGGTCTGTGGTTAAACCCACTGCCAGCGTAGTGTCGAGTCTTTAGAGTCCCACACAGAGAGCTATTCGCCTTTAGGCAAAATGAGTAGAGGTCGCATGGTTTTGCGACAGGGTTCGTTCACATTCGCGCACTTGTGCACGTTTGCTGTCCGGACAGTTTATACTAGCGGGCTTTGGTTTAAGCCGGATCCTAGTATATGATTTGAGATTGGTTTTTCTCATTGTGTTCGTGTTCCTCGGATCACGAATGCGGGTGCGTATGCACAGTTGCTTGAGATTGAGGGAGAGGACCTTATTTAGGGTTAATGACTATTGTCATTTTATTAACCCTATTGCTTTTGTGTGTATTATTGTTAATTAATAATTAGCTTAATTATTGTGCATGGTTGTTGTTGTTGACCTTTTGACTTCATTGACTTGTTGACCATGTTGACAATTTGACCATGATCATTTCATTTGGAAGATACTCTTTGATCCTTGCAATTTGCATTAATATTGAAATGATAATGGTCACCTCTTGATTAAACCATGACAATTTTCTAGCTAATTAATTAATTAAAATATCACACACATTTTAGTGAGAATGGCTCACTAATAATTCATTCTCTCATATCTTTTCTCTCTCTTGCTCATCCTCTCCCTCAAGCTCTCTCCCTCTCATGTGTTGAGAAACAAAAAGCTTGAGAAAAACCTTCACTTGATCTTCTCTACTCTCTTCTAGGGTTCAAGTCTTAGCATTTCTTGCACTCTAGTTACTCCTAGCTTGGAGTTGAAGCTAAAGGTCGAGGCTTTCGGGTGGATCCTTCTTTGACGGAAGAAGACAAGCAAGGTGAGGCCTTTCTACAATTCCGACGAGCAAGGAGAGAAGGAGTTCGAGCTCAAGGTATAACCTTTCTACAACTTAGCTAGTTGTTAGTTTGCTTTAGCTAGTTTTCGTTTAGCAAAGATCCTCACAAGGAAGGTCCATGTTGCCTAAGTCATTAAAAATCCGTTTTTTATTATGTTTTCCGCCTCCCCGTAAGCACCGGGGTGGGCAACGTGGACTTACATCTCCCACTGTGCTTTGATTTCCACCCTACCACGGCTCTACTAAGCCGTGCAAACAGGTGGTTTTTGGGTACAGTCCCGATTCACATGGAGGCAATAAGCGATAGGAGGGGATTCGTCTCTCCCGGTATTGGGGGTTGATGTTACGCTGTGCACGACTGGCCATAACAGGAAATCCCTGGCCAGGGTTGCAGTGATATACTGGTAAGAGTTATCAGTAGTTTCACGAATGTTATGGACCTTACGTCGGCATGACTTATCAAGCTACTGGAGTCTGACGTTTACCACCCCTAGGCGAGATATGCGACATATCAGACGAACAGACCGGACTGTACGGTAAGTGTTACTGGTTGGATTCACAGGAGTGTGAGCGGGCTTGCTCATCGATCTTCTGATCGCTCAATACCCGGGTGGCCGTTACGTTTAGCAGACCGCTTGCGGCTTGTGGGTGTTTGATATGATCATCACCTGCTGCCGGCGTATTGACGAGTCTTTAGAGTCCTACACAGAGATTTCCTGGCTCAAGCAAAACGAAATAGGAGCGCATATGAGATATGTGCGGGACCGAGAATAATATGTGTATGTGATACCGTATTCTATTCTCGCGATGAATGTATCGAATGGTTGTATGTGATATAACCTAGTTATCGAATCAAGGATTGATTCGATAAGCCGATACATTGGATATTAGTCGGTTATATGCGATATGACCGGATCGTTAAATCAAGTATTGATTTAATGATTTAATGCATAATTATATATTTGATATATTACTTTGCATTAACTAATATTAGTTCACTTTAAATGGATTTTCTCACTTGAAATGCACATTGTATATGTGATATATTTTTGTGCACTTGTTTGTATCATGTTTGATGATACATGCTCACTTGGGTTTGTGTAAAGAATTAAACCATGGTTATATGAATGGTTAGGGTTTTGTTTATTTACTTATTTATTTATTTTGGAAAAGATAAAGAGAAAATGGTGGCTTTCTTTGTTTGTTGTTGAAGCTTCATGAAGCTTTGACCAAGTGACCATTTTGTCTTCATGCTTAACCCTAACCCTTCAAACTAACCTTAGTTTATTCTCTACAACTAACCATGGTTGGTATATGAAAAGTATTCATTTTATTTTCTATTTTAGATAATACATATCATATTCCTTTTCTTCTTCTTCTTCATCTTCAACAAGAAGAAAAGCTTGCAACCTTTAATGGCAACTTGAGAAAAAGAGTGAGAAATCCAATTCTAAAGTGAACCCACTTCCTATTTCTTCATCCTCTACCTCTTGCCAAGTAGTATAGGGTGTTTTCTTCACAAGTTTCATGGCTTGGTGAAGTTGGAGCTTGATCTTGTGTTACCTCGACGTAGATCATCTTCGGCATCGAAGCCGACGACCTAGCCCGTCCATTTCTCCGATGAAGCCGATGCTAGAGTCCGGGATCCGATATGGACAGCGAGGGGACTTCATCACGGAGCCATGGAGGTGGAGGACCGAATCTACAAAGGTTGTAGCCCCTTCCCTTTAGCTATAAATTCGTTTATTTGCATTGCATCGCCTATACATCTAGTTAACGATCCGTAATAGGGTTTCTCGGCACTTATAAAATTTCAATTGGCCATGTTTGATCACTTGTGAGACCTCATTAGTGTGCCTAGGAACCCTACAGTATCAGCTATTCTTCAGGAGAGTTTTTCACTTTGCAATTAGCTAATCAAGTAGGTTTCTAGAAAGGTGTTAATAAGGCTATGCTTCTGGGAAAACAAGGTTATTTAATTGGGTCCGTGCGAAAGCACGGGGGACCTCCCTCCGAAGTAGCAACACTGGCCTGACCGCAAGATAAGCGAACTTGTAAGGTGCGATTAATCCCGGCTAATTCTTCTTTTAGGGATTGAAGGAGAATTCGAGGAAACAGTGGAAGCCATCCTGTTTAGATAAACTAATAACCAATCTAAACTTGTAAGAGCATATGCTAAGTGTTTCTCTCTCTCTCTCTCTCTCTCTCTCTCTCTCTCTCTTAATTGCAGCGACCATGACAGGACTTAAGTTTATACTAGATAAAAATAAACTGATTGGGCCGAACTATAAAGAATCTGAGAAACGTCCACATGGCCCTTACCTATGATAAGATTGCAGATGTCCTCACGACTAAAAACCCCTGTTCCAGGTCCAGAATCCTCAGTCACGGACATTGAGGCTCGTAAGACTTGGGATCTTGATTATATGAAAGCCAAGTGTCTTTTGTTGGCCTCCATAGATAATGAACATCAAAGGTGATATGAGAAGATGGACCTTACTTCTATCTTCCTCCATACTAAAAATTTATATGGAGAGCAATCTCGTATTGCAAGATACGAGACCTCGAAGAAGTTATTTCACGCGAGCTTGGCTGTCGGATCATCTATAAGGGACCACGTCCTAAAGATGATTACCCGGATCGAAGAGCTCACGAACCTTAGAACTACATTGGAAAATGAGTTGTATACCGACTTGATTTTGCAGTCCCTTCTCTCCACTTATTCCCATTTCATATTGAATTTAAATATGCGAAAGACAGAAGTTAAACTTCCTGAGCTCCTTAACATGTTGAGGGTTGCAAAGGGCACCTTGAAGAAAACCAAGGAAACACCCACTCTGTTTGTTGGGGAATCTTCTTCCTCTAAATCTAAGGATAAGGCCAAGGGGAAGAAGAAGAAGGCCCCCTCCAAACTCAAAAGGAGGTGTGCAGAAGGTGCAAGGAAAGGGAAAGGATAAGATTGGGAGATCGGCAAGAAAAGAGGAATGTTTCTACTGACATAAGAAGGGACATTGAAAGAAAAATTGCCAGGCTTTAAAAACCAAGAATCAGAACACGAAGAAAGTTGTGGCTTCGGCTTCAGGTGTGTTCGTGATTGAAAATTGTTTCTCTATTTACTTTACTTCCTGGGTATTGAATTCCGGATCAGCATCTCACATATGTAATTCTTTGCAGGCGCTGAGAAGCCGTAGAGTTTTGAGAAAAGGTAATATGACCCTCAGGGTTGGCAACAGAGCTGGTGTGGATGCAGTTGCAGTGGGAGAATATCACCTTGGATTGGCGAGTGGACATATTTTGTTGTTGAATAAATTTTTTTGTGTACCCAGCATGATATGTAATATTATATCTGTATCTTTGTTATCTAATAAAATATATAATTTTGCATCTGAAAACAATGCCATAAACATTCACCTGAATTATGAAATAATTGGATCGGGTACACTAAATAACGGAATATAGGTACTCAATCAACATCAAGTTTTCATCGTCCAAAATACACTAAAAAGAAAGACTCTGAAATTAAATCAAGCTTTCTTATGGCATTGTAGACTTGGTCATATCAATGAAACACGATTGACTAAGTTATATAAAGATGGATATTTAGATCTGTTTGAATATCTATCTTATGCAATTTGTCAATCATGTATCAAAGTAAAGATGACAAAAACTCCGTTCACTGGACACGTAGAAAGAGCCACTAAGCTTCTGGGCCTCATACACAGCGATGTGTGTGGTCCGATCTCTACACATGCAAGAAGTGGCTATTCTTACTTCATCACTTTTACGGTTTTACCGATGATTTCTCAAGGTATGGACATGTATTCTTGATGAAACATAAATTTAAGGTCTTTGAGAAATTCCAGGAGTATAAGAATAAAGTGGAAAAGCAAACCAGCAAAAGTATCAAGATAATTCGATCTGATCGTGGTGGAGAATACTTAAGTACCAAGTTCCTAAAATATTTAAAAGAGAATGGAATTCTCTTTCAGCTTACTCCTCCATACGCACCATAACACAACGGTGTATCAGAAAGACAGAATCACACCTTGCTAGATATGGTGTGTTCCATAATGAGTAATACTGAGTTGTCGCCATCCTTCTGGAGTTATGCACTAGAATCTGTTGCATACCTATTGAATAAAATTCCAACTAAGTCTATACCTACCACTCCATATGAAATGTGGAGTGGGAAGAAACCCTGTCTTAAGTATCTTAAAATATGAGGGTGTCTAGCTTTTGTAAAAAAGAATCATCCGGACAAGCTCGAGGCACACTCAGTATTGTGTAAGTTTGTGGGATACCCTAAGAACTCTAGGGGGTATTTTTCTATTACGCTGATAAACAAAAGGTTTTTGTTTGTTATCATGCCCGCTTTATGGAAACTCAATTTCTTGAAAAAGAAATTAGTGGGAGAGCGATAGAACCGGAAGAAATTCCAGAACCACAAACTATTACTGAAAACTTAGTAGAACCTGAAGTTTCAATGAAACCGGATGTATCTACGCCACTCCGCAGATCTAGTAGGCAGTCTCCTCCGTCCAAGAGATGCTACGATTTTCTCGTAGACGGGGATTGAGAGGATTGCATCATCGATGATGATGAGCCTATTAGTTTTCAGCAAGCCATCACGAGTAGAGACTCGGTGAAGTGGCTGGATGCTATGCGCTCCGAGATGGAATCCATGTACACCAACAAAGTATGGACTTTGGATGTTGCTCCTCCTGAGGTAAAATCCATTGGATGGAAATGGATCTTCAAAAAGAAGATTGGTGTAGATGGACAGGTAGAAACCTACAAAGCTAGACTCGTTGCAAAAGGTTTTCGTCAAAGACCAAAATTGGACTATGACGAAACCTTTTCACCAGTGGTTATGCTTAAATCCATTCGGATCCTACTTGTCATTGTCGTCTTTCATGACTATGACATCGAGCAGATGGATGTTAAAACTACTTTTCTAAATGAAAGTTTAGAAGAGTGTATTTATATGGATCAGGGGGTTTCATGGACAGTGGGACCAACGGGAAGGTGTGCAAGTTGCTTAAATCCATTTATGGATTAAAGAAGGTATCACGGAGTTAGAACATCTGCTTTGATGAGACGGTCAAGAAATTTAACTTTATCAAAAATGTATATGAATTTTGTATTTATAAGAAGATTGCAGAGAGAACTGTTGGTATTTCTCGTTTTATACGTAGATAACATTCTCCTAATAGGAAATAATATTCCTATGCTGTAATCGGACAAACTCTTTTTATCGCAGAAGTTCTCTTTGAAAGACCTGGGTGATGTCTCATACATTCTGAGGATTAAAATCTATCATAAGAGATTTAAAAGAATATTGGGACTTTCACAGTCAAGATACATAGACACCATACTAATGAGCTTTAGAATGGAAGATTCCAAGCCCGATGCTTGTCACGGAATCACCCTCTCTAAAGAGATGTCTCCCAAAACTGATGAGGAGGAGGCTCGCATGAGTATCGTACCCTATACTTCAACGGTAGGATTTATAATATATGCGATATTATGTACCAGACCAGATTTAGCTTAAGCACTTAGTGTCGTAAGCAGGTATCAGTCCAACCCAGACGAGAAGCATTGGATAGTAGTAAAGAACATTCATAAATACCTGAGAAGGATTAAAAAAAATGTTCTTAGTGTACAGTAATGGAGACCTCCAGATAAAAAAACCATTCAGATTGGTCATTGCTCAGAAAACAAATTTAATAATATCTTATGAAATACACTTAACCGACATAGTTTCTCGAGCCAGGTGGGTCGAGTGCCTAACCTCAACCCCCCTTGGCTCCATCTACGACTAACCCAAATCTCACCCTCTTCCTCCACAGCTCCTCTATCAAATCCTAACCCAAATCTCACCCTCTTCCTCCACAGCTCCTTTCTCATATTCAATCCTTTTCTCAAACCCAAATCCAAATCTCATCCATCTTTCTCCATTGTTACTCTCAAACCCAAACCCAAATATCCCCATCACTCTCTTCCTCCACTCTTTCATCCCCATCCGGATATCTCCATACCTAGACCTCTTTCTTCATCTTGTTCATCATTCTCTTCGATAACTACATAAAATGCCGACCATAACCGTCACTAGTAAATAGATGGGTAAATAGATGTCATTTGCTAACTTTAATGGCTATTAATGCTTAATTAATAAAAACTGGATGTTAATTGGATGTCAGTTGGACGGAAGTTAAGAAGAGAGGCTAATTTAGTTTGATTTGAAGAATCATGTATCTTTTTTAGAAATATCAAGTTTTGAGTATCTTTTTTGAAAATGCCAAAATTTTGGGGGTCCAAAATATAAAAAAAAAACCTAAAGATTATGATCCAAAAAGTTTTCAATCCTATATTTGGTTGCACCAAATTGATATGAATTCCAAAAGTTTGATCTGGAGTTAATATTAAAATGGTGAGAATATCATTAGTTATCCCCAAATAAGACAAACTATCCAATTATAAAGGAAATTAAAATGATGGGCATATCAATTTTTTTATTCACAAAAAAACTTAGGTGGAAAGAGTTTCTCATAAAACCTTGCTTTGTTTTTGAAAAATATTTGTCCAATCAGGATGGTGGAATACATGTAGGCTACATGGTATCTCATTAAAAAAATAGATATTATATCCACTACATAAAGAATTGCATCCTTATAACTAATGTGGACTCCACTATCCTGATAGGAAAAGTATTTCTCTTTATTTTGGGATTCATGAATTCAGATTTTTGCTTATGTGGCAACAAATCTTTCCCGAACCAAATCCACCAATCAAACAAAAAACATATGGATTTGATCTCCAAAATTCACAAATCCAACTCAAATCTCTCAACCAAACAGGCCCTTAGTAATTTATTGCAGTTGTTTTTCATTTATACAACTAAATAGCTCTACTGCTGCTTATCTTCATTTTGGTCATATGCTCTTTTCAAGGATGTAGTTTCAATTAGGGCTGGTTGTTAGTGCCAAGTCTCTTTTATTTTTCGTGCTTCTATATCATAGCTACAATTCTGCGACATTTTCTTTCTTAGACTTATAACTTCAACCTATAATATCATGCAGATAAAAAATGAGACGTTTAGTAATTCTTCTTATTTCTAATGAGATGTCTCTTTACCATAAATTTGGGTCAAGAAAATAAATAGAAAATAAAAATAAGCCCTCCACAAGAGAGGCTGGTCCATGAAAGAAACTTTTTGAAGTCGCTAAAACAAGTACCCAAAAAGAAACATTCTCAAAAAGACTAGTGCATGTTTGAAGATGTGAACGACGACCACTTGCTCCAATCCCATCTTGTCCGCTTGGCTGGGCAGCCGGTACAGTAACCGGAGAAGGAAAAGTGATGCCCGTCTGAGATGCAAACTTTAGTCATAAGCGCCATAAAAGCTACCGGATCAACTGTGATGTCTGGAGTGAAAGAAAAAAGGTTGAGGCGGAGTAGGAGCAGCAGCCTGCAATCAATATAGATTAATTTTAATCAATTAACTTTTATATTATAAATGAAATGCAAATTCAGTCCACGTTCACTAAAGACCAGCAACAAAAAATAATAGATCCCTAAATCTAGACCATAACAGCAAGTGAAAGTCAGATTGGCCCAAAACCGGCAATAAACAGTTCAGCTATGATCCAAACAATAAGCCACCACGACAAAAAAGTAATCAACTATCTCGGTATTCAATAGCTTTGCTGCTGAGATCCTGAAACTTTTGTTTATTTAAAGTCAGCTTTTGCAAAATTGGCTCTACAGGCTCAAGAATTAGCGGCCCTTGCAGTCAGGGAACAAATACGACATGTTAATCAAATTCTACCGCGCAGATTGCAGGGTCTTGGATACTATAGCCATCTGGTAATTATATTGAAGTTCGCTCTGAAGTATATTGAAGTTCGCTCTGAAGCATATTTAAACAAATACGACATGTTAATCAAATTTTCTCCGACTGGAAACCCACCAACCCAGAAAATAGGAAAATGATCTTTCCCCGACCTAGGCTTGCAGCTTGCGGGATTGTGAGTTCTGAGAATCCCTTTGGTGAAGCGACGATGGCTTTATATGGAAAAAAAATAAACATGATTTATTAGCAGTAAAGCAATGAAACAAAACAAAATGATAAGCCTTACATCTTTTTACCTGCAGTTTGCGTTTCTGTTACATCTGCATTTGTATTAAGGGCATCTAAAGCAACCGTCTCATCAATATTAGGGGTGCACCCCTGGCGGATCGCCGATATGGACCCCTCCATAGGTGTGGTGCTAAGACTGTTGATCAAAGCAGAAATGTATGCAAATTACAATTTGAGCAAAAAAGAAACATTGAATTTAAAAATGCTATATATACCAGATGTCCTGTGTGAGAGAGCGGTGCTGCTATTTGACAAACCGTTTAAGTTTGTTGTGGGTTCATTGTGCTCTGAAATCGTCATTTGCACATCCGGGCTTGCTATGAAAATTATAGAATTTACTATTACAACAGCCATAACACGGCAGCGTCAACAAAATTTAGACATTCATTAAGAACTACTGGTTTACCTGCTGCACAGGGTGAAAAAACACCCAAGCGTGTCAAGTTATGCTCGTTGGGAGGTGGCGAAGCGCCTAAAAACAAAATAAGATAGGAACTTTAGAAGATTGAGAAACAACTATTCATAACTTTTAGTATTTGGTTTTAACATTTATCTGAGAGAAAAATATAAGCTCATATATGCTTATAAGCAGACAAATCACAACACATTATCAGTTGTATATGAGCTCATAAAAGCAAACTTTATGAAGACATGAGACTCAGAATATAGAAATTGAAAACGGGATTAGAATTTTAAGGAATTATTGATTATCAAAAACTAAATAGGGAAAAGTAATTCAGAGAGGAAATTATTACCTCTATCATTAGCTGAAACAGATGATGATGCTCTAGCACTGTTCAAGCGACTTGAGGACTGCTCGATGGGAATACATGGCCCTTGCGAAGAAACAATCAGAGTAAAAAATGTGCGTTTATGTCAAACATGAATAAATAGAGTTTAATCCATGACTAGCTTGAAGAAAAACAACTGAATTTATACCTGGAATATCAGTAGGAGTGGTGGTAGAAGGCTTAGTAAGAGATGCTAATGATTTCTTTTTGCGAGTTCGACCGTTGGAGGGAGGCACTCTACAGCCTATAAGATGAAAATTACCTCAAGTTAGCATATAAATTTCATATTAACAGAGGTAAAATTTCATATAAATAGAGGTACTTTGCATAAGCTAATGACTTCTTTTTGCCAAATACTTATAATAAAAACATCTCCATGCAGATTATTCCTAGTTAGCATGTATAATGGCACTTATACTTGACCTAAAGATATTCAATGCATGCAATAACTAAGTCTAACAAACCTGTTTCTCTTTCTTTTCTCTTGTGTAGAACATTTCTTTTTCTTCTTTTTTGCTTGTTGGGCTGCTTGAGTAATATCGGCTTCTGCTACAAGTGTCTCTTCGTCAGCTGCGTGCCTAACCTATTCAACTTCACATTCAACCGATGAAATACCCTCATTGAAAATTGATGGCTCAAGTCGTCTTATTTCTTCAAGCTCATCATCACTTTCTTGACCCTCGTCCTACACTAGGAACAACATAGCCTTCTCTAGGCATCCAACGACACAGAACACTCCAATTTGGATGACGATTTGGATCTTTAGAATAGTAAACTTGTTGTGCCTGATGTGGACAGATATATTTATCATCCTCATATACATGGCGTTGGGTGTTAACTATGGTAAGTCCATAATCATCTCTTGGTCCCAACTCCTTCGGTATCATCAAACCACCTACACTGAAAAATGAAAAATGTCTATCTCGCTGTCATACGATATCTCAATAACTTTTTCCAACGCCTTATAGTACACAACATCATCCACGGTCGCAATGCCACTATTTTGCGTTGTTCATGCTTGATCTACTTCTTCAATATCCAGACAAACCGAACACCTTATGTAAACGAACAATCATGCTTGGACCTCTATATAGTTTTTCTAGCTCAGAATCTATTGACTCCTTAGAATCCAGCATTCCTTTACTCTACAAAGAATTTGAAAAAAAAATAATAAGCAAGGACATAATATACCATTTAGGACATAACAGACCAGATATGAAATTGAGCTAGGCACATACTTTAGTCAGGAAGAAATCTAAGAATTGCTTTCGATGTGCTGTGCGATAAAATCGTTCACTTCTATTAGGATGCTTGTTCTTTAGCAGATCTGTGTGTTCTCTGTATAAATATACCAAGTTAACAATCCTCTAATACAACTGAATATTGATGAACTGAAATAATAAGACAGTACTTACTCAGTGTATGGTTTTACTAGATCGACATGGTTCAACACCAAAAAGAGATGTATACTTCTGAATCGTTGGCAGTCAACAGTTTATAAGTTCCTAAACCTTGTGGACCATCTGGTACTCTCACAGGCCTATTCAACTTAGCCTCAAGATTCTCATCTAGATAGCGTGAACAAAAAGTCGTAACTTCATCGAAGAGATAGCCTTCCACGATCGAGCCCTTTGGACGGGCTCTGTCGCGTACATGGTTTTTTAATGTAAGCAAATACCTACAAGAAGACCGATTTTTAAGATGCCGCGTCAGAGAAATATTACATATCTTATACTTATATATTTTATACATTTCTACTGGATACATCCATCGATAACGCACAGACCCTGCAAGTCTAACCTCTGCCACAAGATGGATAGTGAGATGCACAATGATATCAAAGAAAGATGGTGGAAATATCATTCCAAGCTTGCAAAGAATCGAGGGGATTGCCTTCTCAAGCTTGTCTAACATATCAATATCAATATCAACAGTTTTAGAGCATAGATCTCGAAAGAATTTGCACAAGTCATTTAGCACTAAGCCAACAGAACTTGGAAGTGAGACTCTTAAGGGATAGAGGCAGTAGAAGCTGCATCAAGACATGATAGTCATGACCTTTTAACCCTGTAATCTTTCCCTTCGAAACCTGAATCTGCTTAGTAAAGTTAGATGAGAATCCATCAGGAAGTTTTATTCGCTTAGGACCTCTAAAAATCTTTGTTTTGAATCTTTGTTCATATGGTATGTTGCAGGAGGAAGCACATACTCTCCAGGATGGTCAGGGTTGCTAATGGGATGCAAATCATTTCTTTTTTCCATCTGCTTTAGATCTAGCCGTGCATTGATATCGTCTTTAGATTTTCCATCCTTACAAAGTATACTATTGAAAACATGCTCACCAACACCTTTCTCAATGTGCATATCGTCTAAATTATGACGTAGCAACAGGTTCCCCCAATGTGGAAGTTCGTTATATATACTCATCTTATTCCAACCAGGTGGCGTATGCAGAGATTTCTCATCTTGAGTCCGCCCAAATGTGATGTTTTTATACCCTTCCCACTGCTTTAAAATCTCCTCTTCGGATAATGGGACAGGAGCTGGATCAGTCTTTAACATCCCATCAAAGTTATCAAGGTCGAACCTAAAAGGATATGATCAAATGGCAAAAAACGACGATGATGGAGATAAACAATCTTGTTGCTGGCCTTTAATCTTTTGCCCTTCGTATCTACGTTGCAACATAGGCATGCAAGAAATCCTTTGGTCCGCCATCCACATGGCAAGCTATGATTCAATCATACTATATGCAAGCCCTTCTTATTGATGGTCCAAAAGCACCTGGAAAGCATATTGATGTTTATTTATGTCCATTGATTGACGAGTTGAAATTATTGTTCGAGCAGGGTGTGGATACATATGATGCGTCTAAGGAGGAAACATTCAAGATGCATGCAACGGTATTATGGACTATCAATGATTTCCCTGTATATGGCATGCTATGTGGATGGCGACCATAGGATTTCTTGCATGCCTATGTTGCAACATAGATACGTAGGGCAAACGATTAAAGGCCAGCAACAAGATTGTTTATCTCCATCATCGTCGTTTTTTACCATTCGATCACCTTTTAGATTCGACCTTGATAACTTTGATGGGATGTTAAAAACTGATCCAGCTCATGTCCCATTATCCGAAGAGAAGATTTTAAAGCAGTGGGAAGGGTATAAAAACATCGCATTTGGGAGGACCCAGGATGAGAAATCTCTACATTCGCCACCTGGTGGATCGCGGATATGGACCCGCCGCAGGTGTGGTGCTAAGACTGTTGATCGCACCCTTGCCCATGAGATCGTAAGACATGTACACTATAGTCTGGTAGATTTCTCCTCGACGATTACCACATACTTACGCATGTACACCGCCAATCTCTACATACTCATACATAATATTTTCTTGCCCCTGGCCGATCCACCAGTGGGAAGGCTACAAACTGATTTTCTTGCGCACTTACACTTTGAACCGTAAGCCAAACCTGCTATTTTCTTATTTTAACAAATACGAGCTGGCAGAGCCTGTTTTCTTTTTAGGAAAGATTTAACAGTCTGGCCATCCTCTTCCCCCCAATATTTTTGCTCATTCCTCGCTGCCCCCAAATCACTCGATTTCTGCAGAAAAATTTTCACCCCGCTCGCTAATTCATCTTCCCTCCATCATTTTCACTTTCCCCCGAAATCACTTGAACCGTCTCGCTAAAAATTTTCACCGCGGTCGCTAAAATTTTTCAACGCGCTTGCTTAAAAACCTCACAATCGTTCTCAAAACCCTAGCTCGATTGTTCTCGTGGTGAACTTCAACTTCGACTCGTTTGAGAAATCTATTGTTCCGGTAGGATACGTTTTCCCTCTTCCCTTTCCCATTTTCCTTCGTATGATGGTAATTGCGTTCCTTTATTTTAGCATGAATGATTTCTGGTTTGTTGTTGTGATTTCACTGTGAAAACAGTGGAATTAATTTTGTTGTTATTTATATATTTCTTTTGTAATTAGCTGTTATAATCTGTTTGGGATTTGACCAATTTGCTCGTTATTTCGTTCACAATGTTGTTTATTTTTGTCGATTTATTTTGACTAGGGACCCTGATTCTTGCATAAAGGAGTTAATGTTTGCTTCTTGCAAATATTTTTCACACAAATTTTTTGTTACCTTCACTACTACAATAAGGTTGCCCCTACGGTTAAAGGCATCCGTAGGGACATCCCTCGGTAGGTCCCCATGGTTGTCTCTACGGTGTCCTACATTTTAATTTTAAAATATTAAAACGTAATTTGCCCTTTGGCCCTACGGTGCCGCAAATGAAGGCCCTACGGTTTAGTCCGTAGGGGCATATATATGAGTTATTAATAAAAAAAAGCACAGAAAAGTCCTCGTTACCAAAAATTCCTCTCTCACTCGATCTCCCGTGCGCGGCTCTCGTCGCCATCTCTCCCACGTCTCGTCGCCACCGCCTTCCGCCCGCGGCCCGCCACCGCCCTCGATCTCCCAAAACTTCCTCGTCGCCACCGCCCGCGACTCGTCGCCGATTGCGTCGTCGACCACCGGTCTCCTCCATCGTCGGCCTAGTTACAGATTAGTAAATCTCAAATTTTTACTTCTAATAATGCTTTTATTTATAATTTTGATGATTAATGGGTTGCTACTTGGGCTAGAGTTCAGGGTTCGGTTAGGGTGAGGGTTAGGGTTAGTGTTCAGTTTAGGGTAGGGTTAGGGTTAGGGTTCGGTTCAGTTAAGGTTAGGGGTAGGGTTTGGTTCAGCTAGGGTCAGGGTTAGGGTTAAGGTTAATTAGTTGGGGTTGGGGTTCGGGTTCGGGTTAGGATCAATTAGTTGGGGTTAGGGTTAGACTTAATTAGTTGGGGTTTAGGGTTAGGGTTTGGTTCAGGTTTAGGGTTAGAGGCTAGGGTTAATTTAGGCTAATTAGAGGGTAGGGTTAATTTGGATTAATTAGTGATAATTTGAAAGGGTTAGAGTGTTGATTAGGGTTGATTAGGTTAATTTGGGTAAAATGGGTTAAGTTTGGGTTGATTAAGTTAATTTGGATAAATTGGGTTAAGTTTGGGTTAATTAAGGATAATTTGTTTTAGGGTAACGATTATGGTTAATTGTGGTTAATTGGGTTAATTTGGGTTATTTAGGGTTAGGGTTTAGGGTGCACTAGTTCAATTAGTTGGATACTCGATGATAACGTAAACGTACAATTTTACCGTAAACGTAAGAAAAATTTACCCTAAACTTGAAATTTCGAACCCTTAATAACGAAACGTAAACGTAAAACCTATTCATGTTAAATGTTCAAGTTAAAACCAATATATGATACTCGATGATAATATGAAACTTTCATATTCTCATCGATACTCATATATGAAACTCAAAGCGCCACTTAGTCCTCGTCTATCGGTTAATATACGTTCGATGTTCGTCGTGACATAGAACTATACGAAGGTTGTTAAATATCGGACGGTATAGCCCGGTACTAACAACCGTCGTGTAGTCTATATGACGAGAAGATTCAATCGTATGATAACCGATAGATTTGTCCGTATGGACAAGTTAGAAATGTATAAAACAAACACCTGCATTCACTTGTGTTTTCATCCGTTTCGAGTTATTTCGTCGGTATTTTTCCGTTGGTTCTCCGTGTACAAAGATAGATTAGATGTTAATTTCAACGTTATTTCACAGCTTTGAAATGATTATCTATTCTATTACAGTATACTCGGAGAACGGCGGGGAGGTGCTGCCGAAATTTACTCGAAACGGTTGAAAGCACAAGCGAATGAGTGTCTGCTCTATACATTCTTAATGGGATAGTAGGCTTACCCCCGACAGCCGAAACACACACATACAACACGAATACACAACAAACGCACACACAGCACATACACACTAACAACCCTACACTTAAGCGAAATCATAAATTGAAACACACATATATAGAATACAACTCATACATGGATATCCTCAAATCTAATTTTGATTATCGATAATTTATTCTTTTCAACGACAAACACACACACAAAGCATATACACGGATTTTCTCCTTTATCAGTAACCATCCCGTTCTTAGATTTCTCAATATAGTCATCATAACCTACAATTTATATGTTATACAGTCTAACATGGCCCATGAGTACATCAGAGTTAAGGACTGGATGTATGTGGATTGGAAACAACGTATGCAACCTATGTTTGTCGCAGGAGTTGCTGCTTTTATTGAATATGCACGCGCACATAATAAGAGCGTGATAGAGAAGATTCTCTGCCCGTGCGATAGATGTGGGAATAAGTACTGGCAGAAGGTAGAATTTGCAGAGCTTCATATCGTTAAACATGGTTTTACTAGACTTTATACAACTTGGCATATCATGGGGAAGGAGAAGAACACGGTAATGCGGCAGAAGAAGAAAGAGAAGACGGTAAGGAACTTCAGAGGGCCGGTCTTGCACCCCGATCGGAGACCCCTTCAGATGCCTCCTTCCGTGCGGACTTTGCCACACCTCCAGGTATATTGCATGCATATTCATTTTAAATGTAATATTATAGATATACATGCATATTCATGTCAAAATTACTTACATAGTCAATATTTGATTGTCTAGCTGTTGGTGGTGCGTCTACATCAGGGACAGAGGCCTCTCCTGCACCTCCAGGTATGTTGCACGCATATTCATTTTGAATGTAATATTATAGATATACATGCATATTCATGTCAAAATTACTTACATAGTCAGTGTTTGATTGTCTAGTTGTTGGTGGTGCGTCCACATCAGGGACAGAGGCCACTCCCGCACCTCCAGGTATGTTTATATATCATATAGTGCATGTATATTGATTTAGAATGCTATATCATAAATATACATGTTGGAGATAGTGCCCTCAAAGTCAATTATTAGATCGCAGGTACGTGATTGCAATGATTGAGGCAGGACTTATACCGATATGACAGTCTTACTCAAGATGATAGTATGATATCTGGTTTGTCTTTATCATCGTATACATGCTATTGCATGATTGATAGAGCCCATAGGATTCTGCTTGACAGCCAGCAGTATGATGGTGATCATATACGTGGGAGCTGAGGTCTATAAGCACATCCTTAAAGTGTCCCTAGTCGTGGGAGTTTTTGAGACAGGGCATCAATAGTCCAGAGTAAACTAGTGTATACAGTCGAGACCCCGACGAGGGGCGATGGCCGGTCTCACAAGCCATTGGTGTCAGTTTGATCACCTAAGATGTATACAGGTGCTCATTGAGTTATGAGTACACCAGTGCAACATTTCAAAAAAATAAAATATTATTTTTGGGAACTCTCATAATTTAGTATTAATTTTTAATGAATATTCTAATAGTCGGTATAATTAAATACCAATAAATGGTGAAAATTCCGGAGAAAATTATGGAAATTCTAAATTTGGGCATTTTGTGGAAATTTTACAGTTTTTATGATGGATTATATGCTATGTTGGTGTTAATCGTGATTAAAAATCGCTAATTGGGTTTTTGGCTTTTGTGCAAAATGTGCACATATCATTTTCTACACTTGTTTCATGTTTTGGTCATGGTAGCCTAGGGTTGGACCATGCTTAGATGACCATGGTGGGTTGAACCATTTGATTAGGTTTATTGGGTTAATTAGGGGCTTTTAGCTTAGTTGAAGGTGATTAGGGTTAGGTTTGACCTTGTGTGGAAGGAGAGAGAAAGAGAAGTGGCTAGGGTGTGCCATGATCCATCCCACTTCATAATCCCTTGTGCTCTTTTACTCCCTCACACACATCAGCCCAATATCCAACTTCAGCCAAAACAACAACTTCAGCAGCAGCTGAAGAAAACACCAGGTGCTAATACACAAATTCAGCCCCATTTTCTGCCAACATATCAGCCACAAAACAACCCCTAAATTCAGCTGAAACAATACCATCAGCCATCAACACCCCACTAGCTACCCTACACCAGCTCCTAACCCCCTTAGCCCAATACCTATACATTCACATTAGCCCCCATATCAACATTTCAGCCCCCCTACTACACCTGCTGCTTCAGCAGCCACACCAGCCTCAACACTCACATCAGCAGCATCATTATAGCTGCAACTGCAGCTGAGACAACCCATCAGCCCCCAATATCAACCCATCAGCCCCAATTCCAGCATCAGCTCAGCACAACATCAGCCCAATTTCAGCACATCATCAGCCACATCCTTCATAAACACACCAACACAACACCAATAAAACAGTATCAGCACATTTCAGCCATATTTCTATCAGCCACAGCAGCAACAACTTTATTCCAACCAACACCCCACAACACCACCATCAAACCATAACCACAACACTTCTTCTCACCACCAAAAACAACCCCAGCCCCTGCAGTAGCTGCTGCAAACAGCAACTAAGGAGAAGAGAGAGTAACAAGCAGCAGCAGCAGGAAACAACATCAGCTCCAGGAACAGAGGAAAACAACTTCAGCAACAGGAGTAACCCAGCAGCAGCAACCCACTTCCCACCTCCTCCTCCTTCATTTCTCTTCCATTCTAGGACCCTTGAGGTATAATCTTGCAACCCAACTCTTTTCTTGCTCAGTTCTAGTTATTTAGCTGGAAGTTTACTGTTATATCTATAATCTAATGCTAGTTTAGGGGTTTTGAGTGAGATGTGGCCAAGAGATGGTTTTGAATGTTAGTATAGTCTTATTAGGAGTGTGTGAGACCAGTTTAACCACGATTTGTTCCAGATTTCACCAAATACCAGATAGTTTAGAATCGGTGAAATTTAGCGATTTTGTCGATTTTGTGGCCTTTCTGGAAACTGCTATCAACCCGGACCTCCTAAAATAATTTTGACTTGACAGTAGGATGTGCAGGCAGATAGGAACCAACACCCAAAACCCTAGCCCAAACCACCATACCCAGGCCGCAGATTTAATCCCCCTGGCCGCAATTTGCGGCCAGACCAGGGTGGGACCTCCTCGTTTTGCGTGCACAGCTCTATTTCATGTAAACTTGACCCCCTGTATGTCTAGTTTTGACTGTTTCCAGTCAGGGTAAAATCTGGGTTCATTTTCATGAGTTGGCGTATGATTTACGACTTGTTTTCGTATGGTTTTTGGTATCTGATGATTCGTTTCCGTCGGGTGGCGTTTGAACGCCAACGACCAGTGAGCATTGACTGTGTTTGCACACGAGGCCATAAGTTTTTACCTATGGGCGTAGCGTGCACTATTTTGGTTTCCGACATGGTTTTCATGAGTTTTAGCGTGTGATATTCTTGTAGGTACCCCACGTGGCGTCGAAGCGTTGGAGATGCAAATGGCGACATCGGCACCGGCACGCATATAACAAGGTGAGTAGATTTATATCTACGGGGAGAAGTCGGGTGGATGGCGTATAGCACCCCCGCAGTCCGAGGTGATGTATACGGATGCGTATACACACCTACAATTATTATTGTTGTTTGGGAATTATTTGATGTTTAGATGGATAATTGGTGGACTTGGATGATTTAGAGTCGCGAAAACCCAGAATAGTGGGTGCACTACACATACATATACACACATACATACTTGCATACATCCTTGTTCATATGTGGTTATGGGATTCTATATAGATATGTGTTCACATGGGTATGGGACCACGTGTTCACATACGGATTTGAGGATGATACATGGGATTGATATGAGTCGATGAGTTTGATCTAAGATTATGATATCGGTGATATGATAAACTTCATAATTGAGGTACGTCTTGATGCCTTAGAGGATTTTGGGAATGATGATGCCATAGGAATGGTGACACAAATATATAATGATTGACACGTGATTATGTTGTGAGATATGATATGTTATGATATGACAGGATACTTGTGATAGGCCGCCTTGGGCGATGTATACTCTTTGTGATGATATATGATGATAATATCGATTTATACTAAACTGTTGATCAGTAGTCAGAGCTTGATCATAGTAATGATTTTAGCATTGTACTAGACATAGGTCAGTACCCAGATAATGATATTTGATACAGAAAATACCAGATGAATGATATGACGGATGTGATATTGACCCGTACCCAGATTTGGGGATGCCGTACGACGGATTCACGCATGAGCTGTATTTTGAGGTTTGATCCGCCTACTTGACTTGGGAAAACCGATTATAGAGATATGGTATCGGATGTGATATGATCGAGGCGGGATCACCGACTATATATGTGTGTGTGTGTGTGTGTGTATATATATATATATATATATATGTATCGACTCAGAGGTTAGGCGGTTTCCCTTACCTACTGTTAGCTTTAGCTCAGCCTTGTAGTGGTGTAGCTATGTGACTCTTATGACATTAGATGCAGTTTAGCGATCATGGTGTTCAGTATTTCAGCTCCCGCATATTATTATTGTTGATCTGCATCGCATACTGTTGTGATTCATATTCTATTATTGATATCCGGCTGCTAGGACACCAGCACCATTACCGATGATGCGTATGTACCACGTACACTTATTTGCTGTCGCACACACATCTTCATCGGTAATTGCCATGTCACGTACACTTAGAGAATATGATTGCCTGATTTAGCTTGTTAGCTAGTAGTGACATGATATTAGTATGCTTGCCTTATATGCCAGCTTGACTTTGTAGTTATTACTTGTCACTTCATGCATACTGTTATTCATTATATACTGCATTCATGGATTCTCATGCTTATATTCATGATTTCACATGCTATCGATGATTTGGATTCGGGTTTCCATGAGATTTTCTGGATTTGGAGGAAAACCGCAAAAACATACATATAAACTGTTTTCTCTCTTTAAATAAATACGGTTTTTTCATGATGTATGAGTCGTCCACCATGAGTTTTGTTGATGGATTTCGAGACCCGATTCGAGAAGGCGGATGAACCGTTTCGGGTATATGGTGGGCCCGGTGCGGTACCCCGGGGCAAGAAAATCGCAGGAGATGGCGTTGAGCCTGGCAGGGGAGCACGACCGACCGGTGATATTACCCGACACGTCGGATATCCGGAGGATACCGTCGTGGTCATGAGATGGATGTTAGGGGCCGATCTGGACTGACGGCGCCCTGGATATTATGATTGAGACATTGAGATTTAAGATATTGAGGTACAGAGATTGTGATACAGAGATATCGAGATATTGAGATTTATGTTTTGTGCCGATGCTAGGCACTGTTTTATGCTGATTTCATTATGATATCTCATTTTAAAGATACATAAATCTTACAAATTTATGAAAGCAGTTTTTCTTCAGTACATGCATTCTGTTTCATGCATTCATACATTATCCATATGACATACTGCCGCCTGATACACTGACACAGGCACATGGGTTTACTTTTGGGTTAGATAGTTACCCTAGTCTTGATATAGATTGCTGGTTATTTATATTTGAGGATTATATATATTGATCGTATGACCTAGGATGGCGTCATACATGCGATTTTCTGTTCGTAGATCTTTTTCTACTCACGAGTTGGCAACTCACCCCCGTTGTGCCCCAGCTTCTTGCAGGTGTTGCCGTACGGGTTTCATTACGGCTTTGTGGGCACAGCTTCTTTCAGGTGACTTGCTAGTAGGTGGGTTATTGTATCGTACCCATCATTATATATTGTATATTATATTTCAGTTGTATCTAGAAGTTCCATCAACCAAACATGTACTTATTTGAGATAGAGACCAGTGATGTTTATTCTTTCGACCTTAGAGTCGCACGTTATATTCTGTGGATTTCTTACTGTTGGAGTTTCCTTTTCTGCTGTGATCCTCGCCTTTAGGCGTTGTATATTATGTTGCATACAGGTTGACTTGATATGGTTCTTCCTACTCTCTACTACTTTTCTTGGTTTGGATTTCTGGGTTCGGCTTACTTAGAGTACGTACGCCTTGAGACGTTCGTAGTCTAAGTGCCAGTCATGTTCCGTACTTTCGGGTCGTGACAACCGGACAGGACTCGCCGGGAATCTGCTAGTTGGTATTATACATATCGTCGGATGGCAATTCCCTGGTGACATGTGTACAGGTTAGTTCATCGACCTGAGATCGTCATTTGTCTCGTGTGAGTTCCCACTGTGCTTAGATTACTACCCTACCACGCTCAAAGGAGTTGTGCAAACAGGTTTTAGTTGGGTACAGTCCCAAGCCACATTGGAGGCAAGTGAGCGGATCGTCGGGGATTCGTCTCTCCCGGTATTGGGGGTTGATGTCGCGCAGTGCACGGGTGGCCATCACTAGGAATCCTCGGCCGAGATAGTGGAGAATTACTGATTTGGATCAGTAGTTTTTCAGGTGGTGATGGGCTTCATGCCGACACGATTTATCGCGTTATTAGGGGTCTGAATTTATCCACCCCCCTAGACTCGATATGCGATACTCTTTAGACGAACGGACCGAACTGTATATACATTGTCACTGTCAGGCTCAGTAGGGTTTATAGATGAGTTCGCTCGTCAGCTTCCCTTCCAATCAATACATAGGCAAAACGTTACGTGCAGCTAGTACCTCTGACGTGCTAGGGGTTATACCCACTGCCAGTGTGTTGATGAGTCATTAGAGTCCCCCACAAACACTTTCCCAAGTTCGGGCGAAACGTTGTAGAGGCCATATGGGTTTATGGCAAGGTTCGGAAAAAGCACGTGCGTTTTCGCACGTGTCGTTTTTTGGACAGATAATACTGGTAGGCTTTGGTTTAAGCCGGAACCCAGTATTATACTGTGTAGATATAATATCTTTGTCTCAGCTGTATTTGTATTCGGTCGTAATACAAATGCGGGTATGTTTATACTGATACGGGGTTATCCTGAAATTCGTTTCAGGATCACTTTTGGAAGTTGCCAGTTTCCAGTTTTCTATCAGCCGTATTTTGACATTCGGTTAAATACGGATTTATCTTTTCTTGGGATTTGTGTGGAAGCTTCTAGAAGAGGTGACTAGGATGGTGACTAGGATCGTGAGGTGGCTTTGTTCATTAATGGTGCATTAATGAGTTTATGACTATGTATTATGAATCGTCACTTTCTTTAATGCATTCATACTAGGTGCATCTTTGACTCATGCTTTTCTTTATGTGCTAATGGTCACCCCCCTCTTACACTCACCCTCCTCCTCATCTATAAGTGGCCGGCCTTCCCCCCTCTAATGGTTCATGGTTGTTGTTTGAAAAGATTAAGGATTTTGGTTCATGGAAATTGATATACTTCATTTCTCATTTCGTATCGATCCAAAAGGCAACTTCATTAACCGTTCGTCCATAGCCTTGGACGTAACGAGACAAAGTATTCTACTCATTCTCTACTTCATCTTGGTCCTCTCTTTTAGCAAACTTGACGATCGAGTTGCCTCGGTTTAGAGGCGGGAGCCCGTTTAAAGATCCGTCGACGTGGTGCCACCTGGACGACAAGATTGGAGATTCAGGAGATCGGAGCAGCCGCAATAAAGTGTGGGATGATGGTAAAAGACCGAAGGACTTGGATCATTCGGTATAACGTTTCTACCCCTTTGTAGTTTGTTAGTTTAGCTTTAATGGCAGATCCGGATTACGGTACACGATAGCGCCGGTTTCGTTAAAAGTTTTTGTTCCGCATTTGGCGTCTGTTAGACGGTTGGGACGCTACCGTGGACTTACAGTGGTATCAGAGCCTCACCATGAAGCTATACTAACTTGTGGTAACGCGTTTAAAACATCGATCGAATCGAATTTCAAAAATCACAATTTTCAAGCACCCATGTTTCTGTCGATTTTTTAAAGGGCCTAAAAATAATTTTGCATGTTACAGAAAACTAAGCAGGGTTTTTTAAGAATTACTGTGAAATTTGGGCACGTGTTACCACAATAACGACGCGGAACCGCGGTCAAATCTTAGGTTTGACCGCGGAACCGCGGCCATTATGTGGCAACAGTGTTCTAAATTTCACTAGTAAGTTCTTCTTGGAAATTGTGGGATTTTGGTATATTCTTTTGGGCCCAATTTTTTATTACTGTACACCAGTTGTACGTGGGGCCCACTTCCAGAAATTTGGTCGATCGACATTTTAAATTTGTTAGTATGCAGTATTTACATTATATCTCCGACCGGGAATGTCATTTGATCGGTAAACCGCGTCTGATTGCTATAGTTCTTTTAGACGGGTTTGCGAACGTGACACTCGGGTTGATGTTCTGTGTTGTGCTGTATTGTTGCGGATATGTCGTGGTGGATAGCAGGGTGCAATGATAGTGCAGTTTGGATTTATTTGTACTTTTGATATTGCAGGGCGAGCATCCAACTTGTGGACTGCCGTTACTGCCTGTTTGTATAATATTCTTTTGGGTTATGACCGGGTCGAGGTCGATATATCCGTTGTACATATTTTTATTTCTGTACTAGGTTTATCCCGTGAAGGAGTGCACGGATAGCCGGGTTCTGGAGGGCAACGGGTCCGTATCTCATGGCATTGAGAGGCAAAGGGACCTCACTATAGAATTGGCAGACTATTCGCCGCACTCGTAGGGGGTACATGTTGACCCAATGAGGGGTGCTCAATTTACCGGATTCCGTGAAGTGCCGGGTGTTCCATTCACTATGTTGTGGGGACTACCTCGCTTCAGGTTTTGGCGGGTAACTTGCCGCACCCGTAGGGGTCTAGGTTTCATTGCACAGGCTATCCACACGACCAGGGGAACGTCAGGTTTCAGCAGCGGCTCTATGAAACCCGGGGATCCCAGATTATCTGTATTGTTCTGTGATACTTATTACTTTTCTGTAATGTTGCATATTATCACGCCAGGAGCGATTATTGTATATTGGTATATATACTATTAGATGTTGTATATGTTTTACACACGCGCTAGTCCAGCCCCGCTCTGTCGTTAGTTAAGTAACCTAACGGGTGATGACGGGACCCAGTGGCGAATGCGGATGGCATATACGTACATTATATTTTCGTTCTTTTCTGGTGTGATTAATTGATGGGACTGCATTGATTCTTATCAATGTAAAGATAAAAACAAACCTATATTTGATGTTGTTGGAACCAATTTTAAAAGGTGTTATTACAAAGATATTTCCTTTTGCTTTGCGTAGTGATATTCAGTTGGAATATCCTGCATTTCATTCGACGAGGCAAGGGCTGATATCCCTTCACCGGGAAAAACCCCTTAGGCAGAAGTTTATGTTGTAAGTCGATGTAGTACACCCCAGTACTTATGGGGAGGCAGAATTTTCAAAAACAATCAAGTTTAAAGAACGAATATCGACTAACCGCTTAAATCGAAGCTAAACTATAAATAACCGTACACAAAGATTTTCTTATCACTTGTGATTAGGGATTATACCTATCGAAACTAGTCCTTCGTCTTTGTGTCCTCCTTTGTTCTCCTCGGCCTTCTCTAGGTAGTAGATGATCCACCCGAGAGCGAAACTCCAAGCTAAACCTCTAACTTGAGGTAACTAATCAACTTTGATTGCTAATCAAAGATGAAAGGATGATGTAGAGTGAAGGTTATGGATTGTTTAGTCTAACTAATCCTTTGATCTCAACTCATGAGGTGTAAGGATTAGGGTTTGAAGATGAGAGCTTGAGGAGAGAGAATATGAGATAAGATTATGAGAGAAGAGAGAGAGTGTATCATAATATATTATGAAGCATTCTTTTTTAAGAATAATGAATAAATGAAATGAATAAGCATGCTTCATAAAATATCTAGTGGTGATTCATTAGCATGAGTCATTAAGCAATAAATGTGCATTAATGAAATGAATGAATCACCACCATGACTCACAACCTCATCCAAAGTAACCTCCTTAGTCACATCTTCTAGAAGCTTCTCGTACAATTACGAGAACGCCCCTCCGATCCGCAAAAATACGGAAAAACTTTAGACTGTAAAAATCCAATAACCGGATACCAGTAACTGGCTTAAACCAAAGCCGACTGGTAAAAACTGTCCGAAAGTCGTACGTGCGTAAACGCACGTATGCGTCCGAACCCTTTGTCGCAAAACCATGCAACCTCTATATCGTTTCGCCTGGAGTAGGAAACTCTCTGTGTGGGACTCTAGAGACTCGACTACTACGCTGGCAGTGGGTTTAACCACAGACCGCAAGCGGCACTAGCTGTACGTAACGGTCCCCAGGTAGTTGTCGATAAGAAGGCCGATGAGAAAACCCATCCGAACTCCTACTGAGTCTGATGTGACAATCTCCATACAGTCCGGTCCGTTCGTCCAAGACTATCGCATATCGGGCCTAGGGGGGCGGCAAACGTCAGTCCCCTAATAGCGGTATAAGTCGTGTCGGAGGGAAGCCCATTACACCCTGAGAAACTACTGGAACCTACCAGCAAATCTCGCTTGCCCTGGCCAGGGAATTTGCGTAATGGCTCTCTGACACAGCACGATATCTACTCCCAATACCGGGAGGGACGAATCCTGTCTAACCGCCACTGCCTCCAAGTGCTCGGGACTGCACCCAACTGCCACCTGTTTGCACGACTCCTTTGAGCCGTGGTAGGGTAGCAATCTAAGAACAGTGGGACACACTCGAGGCGAAGTAGCAGTGTCAAGTCTGCGGACTACGCTGTACTCATGTCACCTGGGAACTGTTTACTGACGACTGGTATCAAACCAACCAACAGTTCCCTGTGAGTCCTGTCCGGTGTACCCGTAACCTAACGAGCACCTGTATACTATCTCCAGTACGACGTACTGACGGCTGTGGGACAGACCATCTCCCCAACTGGGATGAGAAGCGTACACACCAGTCTACTCCGGAGTATCGATGCTCTGTCTCGATAATCCAACGACCAGGGACCTGAATAAGGATGTGCTTGTAGACTACCCAGCCCCCACTAGTGTGACTGCCATCACAACGCTGGTAGACAAGCAAGATCCTAAGAGCTCTATCAATACGTACACTCACATATTAAGATAGAGAAACCAAGTAGCATACTACCATGTTTAGCAAGACTGTTATATACATGTGAATATCCCAAGCTTCCATTAAGTAATATACAAGCTAGTATGATACAGTAATGGCCTTCTAGGGCATAAACACTAACAATCTCCCACTTGCACTAGGGCCATGTACTGGTATATCGTAGACCAATGATCTCGAGTAGCCTCTCGAACTGAATCTGAGGAAGGGCCTTCGTGAATGGATCAGCAATGTTCTCTTCTGAAGCAACTCTCCGAACCTCGATCTCCTGACGATCAATGATCTCCCTGATCAGGTGATACCGCCTCAAGATGTGTCTGGACTTCTGATGGGACCTTGGTTCCTTTGCTAAAGCTATAGCTCCGTTGTTGTCGCAATACAGAGGTATTGGATCAACTATGGTAGGAACAACCTGAAGTTCTGTTAGGAACTTCTTCATCCAGACTGCTTCTTTTGCGGCATCGCAAGCAGCTATATACTCCGCTTCCATCGTCGAGTCAGCAACGGTGTCCTGCTTGGAGCTCTTCCAGCACACCGCCCCTCCATTGAGGGTAAAGACATAACCCGACATGGACTTGGAATCGTCCTTATCACTCTGGAAGCCGGAATCGGCAAAGGCCTCCAACCTGAGGTCTTTTCCGCCGTAAACCAAGAACATCTCCTTAGTCCTCCTCAGGTACTTGAGAATGTTCTTTACTGCTATCCAGTGTTTCTCCCCTGGGTCTAACTGATACCGGCTTACCACGCTCAGTGCGTAAGCTACATCTGGTCTGGTACACAACATCGCATACATTATAGAGCCTACCGCAGAAGCGTAGGGTATAATAGACATGCGTTCCCTTTCCAAATCAGTCTTGGGAGACATCTCTTTGGAGAGGGTGATTCCGTGACAAGCCGGTAGATTACCGCGCTTAGAATCTTCCATACTGAATCTTTTCAGTACAGTGTCGATATACCTGGACTGCGAAAGTCCCAACATCCTCTTGGATCTATCACGATAGATCCGGATCCCCAGAATGTAAGAGGCATCACCCAGGTCTTTCATGGAGAACCTGTGTGACAAGAATCCTTTGACAGATTGTAGCATAGGAATGTCATTTCCTATCAATAGAATGTCATCCACGTACAAGACGAGGAATACGACACTTCTGGCCACAACTTTACTATATATGCACGGTTCATCTGGATTTTTGATAAAGTCATATTCTTTGACTGTCTCATCAAAACAGATGTTCCAACTCCGCGATGCCTGCTTTAGTCCATAAATAGACTTAAGCAGCTTGCATACTTTCCCGCTGCTCCCACTCTGATTGAAACCTTCTGGCTGATCCATATAGACGCTCTCTTCTAAATTTCCATTCAGAAAAGCCGTCTTTACGTCCATCTGCCAGATTTCATAATCATGGAAGGCAGCAATAGCAAGAAGGACCCGAATGGATTTGAGCATAGCCACTGGAGAAAAAGTTTCGTCATAGTCCAAACCAGGTCTTTGACGAAAACCCTTTGCAACAAGTCTAGCCTTATAGGTTTCCACCTGTCCATCTACACCAATCTTTTTCTTGAAGATCCATTTGCATCCTATGGGTTTTACCCCATCTGGAGCAAAGTCCAAAGTCCATACTTTGTTGGTGTACATGGACTCCATTTCGGTCCGCATTGCATCTAGCCATCGTACCGAGTCGCCGCTCTGGATGGCCTGCTGGAAGTCAGTAGGTTCATCATCATCTATGATGCAATCCTCTCTATCCCCGTCAATGAGAAAACCGTAGTATCTCTCAGGCGGATGAGACGGCCTACTACTCCTGCGGAGGGGTGCGGGAATGTTCTGTTCTTCTTGAACCTCTGGTTCTACCAAACTTTCAGTAGCAGCTTGTGGTTCTGGAATTTCTTCCAGTTCTATTTCGCTCCCACTCTTCTGATTTTCTAAAAATTCAGTTTCTAAGAAGGTGGCATGACGAGAAACAAATACCTTTTGTTCCTCTGCGTAATAGAAATAATATCCCTTGGAGTTCTTTGGATATCCCACAAGCTTACACTGTACTGAACGTGCCTCGAGCTTGTCCACATGCTGCTTTTTTACAAAAGCTGGACACCCCCATGTCCTAAAATGTTTTAGACAGGGTTTCTTCCCACTCCACATCTGATATGGTGTGGTAGGCACAGTCTTGGTTGGAACCTGGTTCAAAAGATATGCCGCTGATTCTAGCGCATAACCCCAGAAAGATCGCGGTAACTCAGCATTACTCATCATGGATCGTACCATATCCAATAGGGTTCGATTCCGTCTCTCCGATACACCGTTGTGCTGTGGAGTGTATGGAGGAGTAAGCTGAGAGAGAATTCCTTTCTCTTTTAGGTAACCTAGGAACTCGGCACTTAAGTATTCTCCACCTCGATCAGATCTTAGTGTCTTAATACTTTTGCCTGTTTGGTTTTCCGCTTCATTCTTGAATTCCAGGAATTTCTCAAAGGCCTCTGATTTATGCTTCATTAAGAAAACATATCCATACCTAGAGAAATCATCTGTAAAAGTAATGAAGTAGGAATAACCACCCCTCGCATGTGTAGACATTGGACCGCATACATCGCTGTGTATGAGTCCTAAGAGCTCGCTCGCTCTTACTCCTTGTCCAGTAAATGGAGTCTTTGTCATCTTTCCTTTGAGACAGGATTGACAAGTGTCATAAGATTGATATTCGAACGAGTCCAAATATCCTTCTCTATGCAACTTAGTCAACCTTCTCTCATTGATGTGACCCAGTCTACAATGCCATAAGAAAGCTTTATTTAAATCTGGAGACTTTCTTTTTAGTGTGTTCTGGACATTGAAAATTTGGAGTTGGTTTAAAACATATATGCCGTTATTTAATGTACCGGACCCAATCAAACCATGATTAAGGTGGATGTTGACAACATCTCTTACAAACGTGAAATCATAACCTTTATTTGATAACAAGGAAACTGATATGATATTACACGTTAAGCTGGGTACAAAATAACAGTTATGTAAAACCAAAATGTGTCCACTCGTCAATCCTAGGTGATAATCCCCGACGGACGCAGCTCCCACGCTAGCTCCGTTAGCAACCCTGAGGATCATATCACCTTCCTTCAGCACTCTACGGTTTCTCAGTGCCTGCAATGAATTGCAAATATGAGATCCTGATCCGGTATCCAATACCCAGGAAGTAGAGTTGATCGACAGACAATTCTCAATTACAAACACACCTGAAGTCGAAGCCACAGCTTGCTTCGGTTCCTGGTTCTTGGCGTTCCACGCCTTGCAATCCTTCTTCCAGTGCCCTTTCCTGTGACAATGGAAGCACTCATCCTGGCCAACTATCGGTACTGCTTTCTTTTTCTTTCCCTTCCCTCCCACCTTACTAACACCTCCTCTAGGTCTGGGTGCAGCCTTCTTCTTCCTTCCTTTGGCCCTAGCCTTGGACCCGGAAGAAGATGAACCGCCAACAAACATAGCGGGTGTTTCCCTTGCCTTCTGCAAGGTGCCCTCCGCACTCCTTAACATGTTCAGGAGTTCCGCAAGTTCAACTTCTTTTCCTTGAAGATTGAAGTTGAGGATAAACTGGGCGTAGGTGGGAGGAAGGGACTGGAGAACAAGGTCTGTATAGAGCTCATTATCCAAAGTCGTCCCAAGGTCTGCGAGCTCTTCTATATAGCCAATCATCTGTAGGACATGTTCACCTACCGATGACCCGACAGCCAACCTCGCTCGAAATAATTTCTTAGAGGTCTCGTATCTTGCTATACGAGATTGCTCTCCATAAAGTTCCTTTGTATGGAGAAATATGCCATCTAGGGACATATCCTCGTGCCTCCTCTGATGTTCATTGTTCATCGAGGCAAGCACGATGCACTTGTCTCTCGCGCAATCTAAATCCCAGGTTTTGCGGATTTCCTTATCCGCATTGCTGGATTTGGGACCAGGGACAGCAGGTGCCGTAGCGGTGAGGACGTACCCCAGTTTGTCATAGGTCAAAGCCATCTTGACATTCCGCAGCCAATCTTTATAGTTTGGCCCCGTCAGTATATTTTTCTCTAAAAGTAACTTAAGTCCAGTCATTTTCAGGGTCGCTGCAATTAGGAGAGAGAGAAGAAAACTCTTTAGCATGACGCTCTTGCAAGTTTAGAGTGGTTTTTAGTTTATCTAAACTGGATGGCTCCCACTGTTTTTCGAATCCTTCCTCAAACCATAAAAGAAGAATTAGCCAAGACTATTCTCACCGTACAATACTTGCTTAACCGTTCAGCCAGGCCGGTGTCGATACTTCGAGGGAGGTTTTCCAACGCTTTCGCGAAGTTCCTTAATTAAATAACCTCTTTTCTCTGGGGGCGTAACCCCGCTGACACTTTTCTGGACACCTACTAGGTTTATAGCATTGATCGTTAAGTGACGAATATCCTGATAAGTATCATATACTCACAGTAGGATCGGGATCCAAATATCATCGTATGATAATGTTGAAGGAATCCTACCAACATTCATCAAACTCCAAATGGTATGCATCTCTTTGCAAATTTCAGTTTCTTTAGAAATTCCCGATATGGATTTTTGCCCCATGCTCTTATGATCTTGACTAAGGGCCAACAAATCATAAGTCACATGTCAAGTTCTGCCCATCATTATCCTGTTGATTTGAACCCATCCGTATACTCTTGACTAAGGGCCAACAAAGTAATACGACTGTCCCAAACCAACTCATCTATCTATGCAACAAATGAATACCCCAGCAGCTACCAATCACTATGTCTTGACTAAGGGCCAAACAAACATAGCTTGAATACTACTGACCATTCATAAGAAATGACGGAGGGCTACGACTGGTTTTGGCGAAACCATGAACGTAGTGAACTTGATATAACCGAAGGAACCTGATAGCTTTTTAAAAGGAGTGGTTAAATCTCCGCATTTAAAAATATCTGTTTTAAAAATAACCGAGTGGTTTCTTTTAAATTGTTCCAACGATTTAAACTTTGGTTTATTTTCTTTGCATTATAGATAATGCGTCCCATCATTAACCTATCATTGCAGAAAACAACGAAAATACAACGTCCTCTTATGCCATCCGCATTCGCCACGGGGTCCCGTCATCACCCGTTAGGTTACTTAACTAACGACAGAGCGGGGGCTGGGCTAGCGCGGGTGTAAAACATAAGTGGCGTCTAAATAGCTATCATAAATATAGATATTTTACATTCGTCTGACGCAATGATATTCATTCCAGAACACAGATAAACAATATTGGATTTGCAAGCAATCTGTATTTCTTTTGAGCCTGCAAGAAAAGACAGATTACACAGTTGTGATGAATAGCCGTTACCCCACCCTCGACCCCTACGGGTACGGCAAACTACCCACCCGGCAGTCTGTGTACCCCACCTTGGGTCAGTCCTAGGAGCAAAAACAGTAAAATGAAATAATACAACGGTGGCTACGACCGCAACCTGGAAGTGCCCCGCGAAAATAATATTACAACAAATTACATTTACAACAAATGAATTAAACAATAACCCATTGCTAACCCCGGCTATACACCACAACAGTCCAATACAGTTTATATGCACAAACAGATATAACCATTTCAGAAATGTGCAACCCCCTGCCAACCGACATACTAGCAGTTGGGGGAGGTTTACGAACACATTAAACAATCACAGATATAATCCAATACGCAAATACTGTACAATTTCGATCGATTAAACAACATTAATATTGCTCCAAAATCTGCTCTGTTAAACAGTAACCTGAGCAATTATTAAATATTCCAGAAAACCCCAAATATCACAGGGGACCCACACAAGAAAGATGAGTCCATGACTCGGCCAAAGCGCAGCGGAAGGGCGGCGGATCCCACCGATCCGCCGCGCTTCCGCGGCCGAGTTGCCGATTCAAGGGCTCGAATTTCTTGGGTGTTCTCCTGGACTCCTTTCTAGCTTTCTGAACACACCTGAAAAATTTTCTAACATCGTTTTAAATTCGACAGAAACTAGCATTTTTTAGGGTTTTCCGGTTTCGTTTTTCCGTTCGAAATTCGTACAAATTTGCGATTAAGTTATTTAGTGTTTAGCGAGGCTCTGATACCACTGTAAGTCGATGTAGTACACCCCAGTACTTATGGGGAGGCGGAATTTTCAAAAACAATCAAGTTTAAAGAACGAATATCGACTAACCGCTTAAATCGAAGCTAAACTATAAATAACCGTACACAAAGATTTTCTTATCACTTGTGATTAGGGATTATACCTATCGAAACTAGTCCTTCGTCTTTATGTCCTCCTTTGTTCTCCTCGGCCTTCTCTAGGTAGTAGACGATCCACCCGAGAGCGAAACTCCAAGCTAAACCTCTAACTTGAGGTAACTAATCAACTTTGATTGCTAATCAAAGATGAAAGGATGATGTAGAGTGAAGGTTATGGATTGTTTAGTCTAACTAATCCTTTGATCTCAACTCATGAGGTGTAAGGATTAGGGTTTGAAGATGAGAGCTTGAGGAGAGAGAATATGAGATAAGATTATGAGAGAAGAGAGAGAGTGTATCATAATATATTATGAAGCATTCTTTTTTAAGAATAATGAATAAATGAAATGAATAAGCATGCTTCATAAAATATCTAGTGGTGATTCATTAGCATGAGTCATTAAGCAATAAATGTGCATTAATGAAATGAATGAATCACCACCATGACTCACAACCTCATCCAAAGTAACCTCCTTAGTCACATCTTCTAGAAGCTTCTCGTACAATTACGAGAACGCCCCTCCGATCCGCAAAAATACGGAAAAACTTTAGACTGTAAAAATCCAATAACCGGATACCAGTAACTGGCTTAAACCAAAGCCGACTGGTAAAAACTGTCCGAAAGTCGTACGTGCGTAAACGCACGTATGCGTCCGAACCCTTTGTCGCAAAACCATGCAACCTCTATATCGTTTCGCCTGGAGTAGGAAACTCTCTGTGTGGGACTCTAGAGACTCGACTACTACGCTGGCAGTGGGTTTAACCACAGACCGCAAGCGGCACTAGCTGTACGTAACGGTCCCTAGGTAGTTGTCGATAAGAAGGCCGATGAGAAAACCCATCCGAACTCCTACTGAGTCTGATGTGACAATCTCCATACAGTCCGGTCCGTTCGTCCAAGACTATCGCATATCGGGCCTAGGGGGGCGGCAAACGTCAGTCCCCTAATAGCGGTATAAGTCGTGTCGGAGGGAAGCCCATTACACCCTGAGAAACTACTGGAACCTACCAGCAAATCTCGCTTGCCCTGGCCAGGGACTTTGCGTAATGGCTCTCTGACACAGCACGATATCTACTCCCAATACCGGGAGGGACGAATCCTGTCTAACCGCCACTGCCTCCAAGTGCTCGGGACTGCACCCAACTGCCACCTGTTTGCACGACTCCTTTGAGCCGTGGTAGGGCAGCAATCTAAGAACAGTGGGACACACTCGAGGCGAAGTAGCAGTGTCAAGTCTGCGGACTACGCTGTACTCATGTCACCTGGGAACTGTTTACTGACGACTGGTATCAAACCAACCAACAGTTCCCTGTGAGTCCTGTCCGGTGTACCCGTAACCTAACGAGCACCTGTATACTATCTCCAGTACGACGTACTGACGGCTGTGGGACAGACCATCTCCCCAACTGGGATGAGAAGCGTACACACCAGTCTACTCCGGAGTATCGATGCTCTGTCTCGATAATCCAACGACCAGGGACCTGAATAAGGATGTGCTTGTAGACTACCCAGCCCCCACTAGTGTGACTGCCATCACAACGCTGGTAGACAAGCAAGATCCTAAGAGCTCTATCAATACGTACACTCACATATTAAGATAGAGAAACCAAGTAGCATACTACCATGTTTAGCAAGACTGTTATATACATGTGAATATCCCAAGCTTCCATTAAGTAATATACAAGCTAGTATGATACAGTAATGGCCTTCTAGGGCATAAACACTAACATATGTCAGGGTAGTAACTTTAATATAGTCGATTACAAGTTGCTTTGCATCGCGGTATTCAGTTGGAATATCCTGCACCTCATTCCATGAGGAAAGAGCCGAGATCCCTTCACCGGAAGTGACCTCTTTAGCAAAATGTTTTCGTCACTATATTTTTATAAAAAGCTATCAGGTTCCTTCAGCGATATCAAGTTCATTACGTTAAAGGTTTTTCGCCAAAAACCAGCCGTAGCCCTCCGTCATTTCTTATGGATAATCAGTAGTATTCAAGCTAAGTATTTTGACTAACGCCAAGGCATAGTGTTTGGTAGCTGCTGGGGTATTCATCTGTTGCATAGATAGATGTGTTGGTTTGGGACATTCGTTCTGCCATTTTGGCCAACGTCAAGGGCATGTGCGGGTGGGTTCAAATTGACCTGGACAATGACGGGTAGAACTTGGCATGTGACTTATGATATTTTGACCAACGCCAAGGTCATAAGAGCATGGGGCAAAAATCATATCGGGAGTTTCAAACATACAGGAAACTTGCCAGAAATGCATATACCTTCTGGAGTGTGATAACTTGAGTGGCTTCCATCAAGTTATCATGCGATGATAGTTGGATCCCGATTCTCACTGATGAGTTGGTTTACTCTTCGGGTGATCCCGACTAATTCTTCTTTCAGGTTTGGAGGAGAATTTGAGATTACAGTGGGAGGTTTCCTGATTAGATAAAGTGATAACCATTCTGATCTAGGATAGAGTGCACGCAGAGTGTTTCTTTTCTCTCTCTCTCTTTGGCAGCGACCTTTGACCGACCCTAAACTATGACTCAGTGACCAAGTTGACCGAACCTTCTTAAAATACTGGATTTTGGATTGTCCGAGTTGCATAAGTCATTACCGCTCCTTCTTTTACCCTTTGTATTTCTCAGAACACCCCGTATTACTACAGACATCCACTTCCATTGGATAGATCCATCGTATGGTTATATATGAACTCGAAGAACTTCTTCGAGGATGGATCCAGGTTCAGGAGAAATAGAATTAGTTTATTCAGTTGTCTTTTATTATCACCTTCTCTTAGGTTGCGAGGGCTCCTCAGTTTAAGAGAGTACACCTATTACGCTTATTGGATAGTCTTATTCCAAACCATAGGCAGGTGCCGAAAGGTAGGGAATGAAGAAAACCAATTAGCCTAAGTAGGGTGTGCAGAAGGTAATATGTAAAGACAAGATAAAGGGATTAGAAAAAGGGCAAAGTAAATTGCGACTGTTATCATTTACGACCAAACCGCGTACTTCATCGCCACTCCTATTTCACTTTTGCTTTTTTTCCAGTTCGGGAGAAATAGAATAAGGTATTATTCAGTTGTCTTTTATCATCACCTTCTCTCAAGATACGAGTATTCCTAGGATTAGGAATGTACTCCTGTTATGCTTACTGGATAGTCTTCTTCCAAACCATAGGCTGGTGCCGAACGGTAGGGAAGGAAGAAAACCATTTAGCCTAACGTTGGTGTACAGAAGGTAATGACTAAAGACAAATAAAGGGATTTGGAGAGATGGCAAAGAAATATACGGTTACAGTCATGAATTGGATTATGGAAGAGGCATTACTAAGAATACCAGGATACCCCTACGAAACATTTTCATGTTTCAGTTTAACTGTGCATTGTTAATTGTAAACTGATTTCCCGATTACATACTTACTCCAGGGTATGTATTTACCAGATTTCATTCTCATATCTGTACGGTTTTACAGATGATGAGTGGGAGTAAGTTATTGGGAATTAGGTGATCATCCTCATTATATCGGAATTCGTTGTAATTGGTGATATTTGAGGAAATCGCCTGGGCACGGTTCTCAACCTACGACGCACAGGTTATGAGTTATTAAACTCAGCGGACTTATACAGAGTATTGTATGTTGTCCAGTGTCCGTCAGGACAAAGGGGCAGGTCCTCGTACTATGTTCTGTTTACTTATAACTTCTCTGAGTTTTTCGACAAGTGTTTCGTAGAAATACAATGTCTAAGTTTTGAGAAGTTGTGGGTATAAGAATAAAGTAGAGAACCAGGTGTCACAAGTATCGGGATTCTTCAAAGAGATTGAAGATATAGATTCTTGTGATTGGTATTCAGATGATAGTAATGGTTTTGAGAAACTTGTTTCTCTTTCAGGTTACTCATAATTGGATGGATTCCTAAGTTGAGTAATGCTGATTAGCTTCTATTCATTAAGTTGATATGCACTGGAGACAGCTGCATGATTTGAATCTGGTTCCAATTAAATTTGTGCCTCTGTTTCTATATTGGATATAAAATGGTTCATATCTTAATGATGTTAAGGTACGGGGAGTTGTCCAGCTTATGCTTAAAACCAGACACTGGATAACTCAAGGCACATTTCTGTAATGGTTGTTTGTGGGATGACCTTGGCTTTGACGAAGGTTGACATTTCTACCATCTGGAAGATCAATAGTGATATTGTTCTTGACTCGCCGCAGTTTTACTAAAATGGACTTTTTCAGAAAACAGTAGTGGGAGTACGGTAGAACTGGAAGTGATTCCAGAACCACAAACGATTACGGAAAATTTAATAGGACATATATATTCAATCATGTTTGACATTCCAATAGCCACTCCGCAGATATGGTGGGTAATCTCAGACACCCGAGAGGTACTCCGGTAGCCTCAAGGACGGTGACAGGGAGGTTCTTGTTTACCCAGACTTGACACTACTGTTGTTCTAGACTATGGGACCCGGCAGGAGGATAAGTACAGCGCCGTTCTAAACTAGCTTTAGAAGTGCACGTATATATTATTCTACCAGAAGGTTATCGTAGTCAGTGGGAGCAGCGGAAGCATAGTGGATAAGTAGCTTATGTCTATTTATAGACTTCAGCAGTAATAGCGGAGATAGATCATCTTATTTTGATGTGACAGTCATGGCTTTGACTTCATCAGAATAGGGGATGGATCTGTTGAGAAGGTAGTAGGATGTGATATCCTGGTATTTGGATGACATACACAGAGTAGGAAGTAAAATTCCTATACTACGATCGGTTGTACTTTGGTTGTCACACAGTTGTTTCTCCATAAAGGATATGGATATAATATCTGACATTCTGGTTTCTAGATCCAGATTTGGGTAGTTTCCCAATGTGGGTACTTTGACAGTATTCTAATAGTATTTTAGAATAGATGACTCCTGGTATGGTGGTGTACCTGCAGGTGATGGAGTCACCCTCTCTAAAGGTGTCTTAGAGACTAAAGGAGAGAGGGAAGTGCATGATTGGCAGATCACTTGCTTAGGTAATTGAGTCAATCATGAGATGTCAAGTACCATACCAGATGTTGTTTTTGCACTAGATGCGATAAGTTTATATTAATCCAATCCTGAAGAAACAAAAGGAAGCAGTTTTAGAACATAAGTGTTTGTTCTACGGATTTGATGACGGCAGCCTCCTTCAGGAGACGGTTATCATTCCAAGCTTCCAAGGTGACATGGATGACAGAGTGATTGTCAGAGTTATAGTTTTTCCTCTGACGAGGGACAGTATTATGGACAGGTGGTCCAAGAGGATACTGTGGGAGGCATGGTGCTAGATACTGATTAGGTTCAGTTACCGATACAGTCTAAGAAGTTTGGATTTGAAGTTCATTTATGAACTAGGTCTCATCAGATATCCAGACATATTCTAAGACAGATATTACTCGATTTGGGAGATGACTTTCTCCGCGAACTTGAGATTAAGAGATGTTAGGTTTACCTAGCACCCTATGAAGAGTTTGGAAGCATCACATGTCACAAAGTTCAAGTTTTTATGGTGCTAAGCAAGCATACATGGGATCGATCCTAGAAAATTAGGGTTTCTAAATGTTAAAGGCAATACAGACTAGGGTTTCGAGACTACAACCTTTGTAGCTCCCTTCGCTAGACTCTTTGGCCTCTTGAGGGTTGGAGGAAGGCTCTCTTGAAGTCTTCTAGCATCCACGACGATTCACCCGAAGCTCCTAGTCCAAGCTTGCAACTTCACCTTTTAAGAGGAGAAATGAAGAGAACACTCTAAACAAGTGTCTCAACTTGTATAGAATGATGTTGTGGATCTAATTCTCACTTCAAAAACCTTTCTTGATGTGTGTCTTGCTCACTAGAAGAAACTAGAGAGCAAATGGTGAAGGAGGAAGAAGATGATAGCTTTCTTTTTAACAAGAGTAAAAAGATAACTCATGAAAAGAAATGAAAATATATCCTTATATATTTATTTCTTCTCATCTCAAACCATGATTAAATGTTTGAGTTATTATTTAATTAGAGTTTAAAATATAGAAGGAAAGTTTAATCCAAGGTTAAGGGTAGGTGAGGATGGTTAGGTTAAAGAAAGATGTAGAAACAAGTCAAGAATTATCCTTTCCTTTTCCATTTTGTTTTAAACACAAAATCAAATAATAATTCATATATTTATCCATAGTGTGAGTCTTATATTGCCATCATTTTCCATGTGTAATCAACCATGATAGATGATGTATGTATGTATGTATGTATGCACATCCATATGTGCATGAAACTAGAAAGAAAGAAAGAACATACATGCATGCATACATCCATCATGCACAAGAAAAGGTTTTAAGTGAGAAAACTAATGGTTAAATGATAAATCAACACTTGATTTATCAATCCAGCCATATCACATATGACCCCACCAAAAGCAAGCCGCCCGATCAATATACGGTATCCTATACGCGCATTTTAATCGGGTCCATGCGCATATCGTATACGCGCACCACAACGTTTCGCCTGGACTAGGTAACTCCTTTGTGGGACTCTAAGACTCGTCAATACGCCGGCAGTGGGTGATGATCATATCAAGCACCCCCAAGCCACAAGCGGTCAGCTAAACGTAACGGCCACCCGGGTATTGAGCGATCAGAAGAAAACAAGAGAACCTGCTACAACTCCCGTCGAGCCAACCGAAAACACTACCATACAGTCCGGTCTCTTCGTCAGATATGCTGCATATCGAGCCTAGAGATGGTCACGTCGACCCCAATAACTCAATAAGTCGTGCCGGTGAATGGTCTATAACAGATCGAGAAACTACTGATAACACTTATCAGCAAATCTCAGCAACCCTGGCCAGGGACTTACTGATATAACCAGTCGGGAACAGCACAGCATCAACTCCCAATACCGGGAGAGACGAAACCCCTCATATCGCTCATCGCCTTCGTGTGTCTTGGGACTGTACCCAACGGCCACCTATTTGCACGACTCAGTAAAGCCGTGGTAGGGTGGCAATCAAAGTACAGTGGGAGAACACACAAGACTCTATGACGATCTCGGGTCTACAGACTAACCTGTACCAGTGTCACCTAAGAACTGCTATCCGACAATAGATATAATTCCATATAGGAGTTCTCGGTGAGTCCGTCCAGTGTACCCAGTCACCACTGAGCACCCGTATATGATCTTGATGTCAAACATCGATGAATGTGGGAACATTCATCGCCCATCGTATGGGTCTAGTATCATATACGCTAGTCTACTCTGGTATATCAATGCTCCGTCTCGATATACCTACGACTAAGGATATTTCCGGATATGCTTATAAACTACAGATGTCCCACTAGTATGATCTCCATCATAATCACAGTAGTCAAGCCGATATCCTCAGGGCTTTATCAGCATGTATGAATGAATTGTAGGATTCCTAGGCACTCTTGTGAAGGTTCATAAGGCATCAAACATGCCCGGATAAAAATTTAGACGTGCCGAACAACCCAAAGACAAGATCTTTGCTAGATTATTAGGGTTAAACATGCAAGATGATAACTTTTATCTAAGTGTGAGGGATTACAACCTTTGTAGTCCGCTCCTTCGCTTCACAAGCTCCGAGTAGAAGTCCCTTTGCCGCGATCCACGATCTCCCGGACTCATGAGAGGCTCCACGACTCGAACGATCCATGCTAGCTTGAAGTGTTCCAAATCTCCGATGATCTACGTCGAAGTTGCAAAGACTCAAGCTTTCTCACTCTAAAGAGATGAACACACTAATCTCATGGGCTAGATGAGATGAGGATGAGAGAGTAGTATTTATGCTTTCTTTTTAAATCATTTTCTCATATTTATTCATCACATAAAGAATTTCTAGTGAGCTTTTTCAAGAGAGAAGAAGAAGATGATAATGGAAAAAGATAATGATTATTCCTTTTGTGATGAATAGAAATAAAAGTATATGATTGATGTATAAACCATGGTCAAGGATGAGTGGCTAAGAATGTGTAGAGAATAAACTAGAGTTAAGGTTTGGTTGGGTTAAAAATGTGTCATCACAAAATATTTTAACCATGACAAAAGAAATAGCTTCTAGAAGGTGCATGAAGTAACTAACCCTAATCAAACCCTAACCTCATTTAATCATCCTTAAACATGTTTAACAATAAATCATATCATGTCACAATAATATATATCACATATATATTATATATTTGCAACAAAAGAAAATAATACAATTAACATATATCGCATATATATCAATGTATCATCCAGTGAGAAAATGAATTAATAAAGTGAGCCAATATTAGATAATGTAATACAATATATCATATATATTATTATACATTAAATCATCGAATCAACACTTGATTTGATGATCCGGCCATATCGAATATTACCGACTAATATATCATGTACCGATTCATCGAATCAACACTTGATCCGATGTCTCAGTTCATATCTAAATATCGCTAGAATATAATACGGTATCTCATATCGCATTATTCTCGGTCCTGCACATATCACATATGTGCCTCTACTCCGTTTCTCCTGAGCCAAGAAACCTCTGTGTAGGACTCTAAAGAATCGTCAATACGCCGGTAGCAGGTGATGATCATATCAAACACCCACAAGCTGCAAGCGGTCAGCTAAACGTAACAGCCACCCAGGTATTGAGCGATCAGAAGATCAATAAGCTAGCCTGTGCGTTCTCCTGTGAATACGATCAG
This sequence comes from Agapanthus africanus, assembly GCA_030015575.1. Classification (NCBI taxonomy): domain Eukaryota; kingdom Viridiplantae; phylum Streptophyta; class Magnoliopsida; order Asparagales; family Amaryllidaceae; genus Agapanthus; species Agapanthus africanus. Next base: position 259,990,048 of record CM057351.1, on the reverse strand, counting down.
TAACACTCCCGTACAGTCCGGTCTGTTCGTCTGATATGTCGCATATCAAGTCTAGGGGTGGTATACGTCAGACCCCAGTAACCGATAAGTCGTGTCGATGTGTGGCTCATAACGGGTCGAGAAACTACTAGTAACACTTACCAGTAAATCTCTATATCAGCCCTGGCCAGGGACTTCCAGTTATAGCCAATCGAACACAGCACAACATCAACTCCCTATACCGGGAGAGACGAATCCCCTCCTATCGCTCATTGCCTCCATGTGATTCGGGACTGTACCCAAAAGCCACCGTTTTGCACGCCCTCTTGGACGTGGTAAGGTGGAAATCAAAGCACAGTGGGAATCACACAAGACTCTATGACGATCTCGGGTCTACAGACTACCCTGTACCAGTGTCACCGGAGAACTGCCATCTGACGTGTGGTATATCACCATCTGGGAGTTCTCGGCGAGTCCGTCCAGTGTACCCAGTCTCCACTGAGCACCCGTACACCATCTCTGATGTCAAACACCGATGGATATGGGATCTGAAAGGTTCCTAGGCACCCTATAGAGGTCTCAAAAGGCATCGAACATGCCAATATAAAAATTTATGGGTGCCGAGAGACCCTAATACGGATCTCAGACTAGAATTCTAGGCGAAAAGATAATCTAGTTAACTACTTAATTAAAAGTTAGATGCTACAATCTTTGTAGATCCGGATTTCCACTTGCTTAGCTCCACGTGGGTGTCCTCTCGCTGTCCATCTCGAATCCTAGACTCGATCGTCGGCTTCATCGGGAAAAACGAGCGGGCAATGTCGTCGGCTTCGTGCCAAAGATGATCTACATCGAGGTTGCGCAAGTTCAAGCTCCAACTTCACCAAGTGGTGAGACTTTTGAAGAAAACACCCAAAGCAACTTGGCAAGAGGTAGAGGGTGAAGAAATAGGAGGTGGGTTCACTTTAGAATTGGATTTCTCTCACTAGAACTCAAGTTGCCATTGATGGCATCAAGGTTTCTATCTTGAAGATGAAGCTAGTTTTATGATAAGTATTTTAAAATGAAAAGAAAATTCATACTTATCATAATCTAACAAGGGTTAAGTGTAGAGAATAAACCATGGTCATTTGGAGAGTTAGGGTTAAGCATGAGGACAAGAATAGTTGAAAAAGTCAAGGCTTCATGAAGCTTCAACTAATGACAAAAGAAAGCCACCATTCTCATTAAATCATTTTCAAATAAATAAATAAATGAATATGCAAAACCCTAATCAACACTTAACCATGGTTTTAATTCTTTACACTTAACAAAAGGATCAAGTATCATCAAACATGATACAAATATGTGCACAAAAGTATATCACATATACTTCTTGCACATCAAGTGAGAAAATCCATATAAAGTGAACCAATACTAGCTAATGCAAAATAATATATCAAATATATCATTAAATCAACACTTGATTTAACGAACCGGTTATATCGCATATAACCGACTAGTATCCAATGTACCGATTTATCGAATCAATGATTCGATAACTAGGTCATATCGAATATAACCAATCGAAACATTTATCGCGAGAATGAAATGCGGTATCACATACACGCATTATTCTCGCTCCCGCACATATCTCATATGCGCTCCTATTTCGTTTCGCTTGAGCCAGGAAACCTCTGTGTAGGACTCTAAAGACTCGTCAATACGCCGGTAGCAGATGATGATCATATCAAGCATCCACAAGCCGCAAGCGGTCTGCTAAACGTAACGGCCATCCGGGTATTGAGCGATCAGAAGATCGACGAGCTAGCCCGCTCACACTCCTGCGAATCCAATCAGTAACACTTACCGTACAGTCCGGTCTGTTCGTCTGATACGTCGCATATCAAGTCTAGGGGTGGTAAACGTCAGACCCCAATAACCGATAAGTCGTGCCGATGTGAGGCTCATAACGGGTCGAGAAACTACTGGTAACACTTACCAGCAAATATCTGATCAGCCCTGGCCAGGGACTTCCCTGTTACGGCCAATCGAGCACAGCGCAACATTAACCCCCAATACCGGGAGAGACGAAACCCCTCCTATCGCTCATTGCCTTCATGTGACTCGGGACTGTACCCAAAGACCACCGTTTTGCACGCCCTCATGGACGTGGTAAGGTGGAGATCAAAGCACAGTGGGAATCACACTAGACTCTATGTCGATCTCGGGTCTACAGACTAACCTGTACAAGTGTCACCTGAGAACTGCCATCTGACGTGAGGTATAATACCATCTGGGAGTTCTCGGCGAGTCCGTCCAGTGTACCCAGTCTCCACTGAGCACCCGTACACCATCTCTGATATCAAACACCAATGGATATGGGATCATCCATCGCCCATCTCATAGGTCGAGAAGCGTATACGCTAGTCTACTCTGGTATATCGATGTCCCGTCTCGATACACCCTCGACTAGGGACCTTGAAGGATGTACTTATGGACTACCATGTCCCCACTAGTATGATCTGCATCATAGTCCAGGTAGTCAAGACACATCCTAAGGGCTTTACCAACATGTAACCATAAGACAGTTAAAAGAGACTAGTATATATGTTAAGATAAAGAGTAACCAGATAGCATACTATCATATCGAGCAAGAAAGTCATCTCTATATATGTCCAAGCATCCAATATAATATACATCATCTGTACAATACTGGCCTCTAGGGCATACATACAACTAACAATCTCCCACTTGCACTAGGGCCAGCTGCTGTAGTATCGCATACCGAGCATCCCGAAGAGTCTCTCAAACTGTATCTGGGGAATGGCCTTCGTGAGTGGATCCGCCGTGTTGTTCTTCGTGTCAACCCTCCTGACCTCGATCTCCCGGCGATCAACTATCTCCCGGATCAGGTGATACCGCCTCAGAATATGCCTGGATCGCTGATGGGACCTGGGTTCCTTGGCCAAAGCCACCGCTCCATTGTTATCGCAATACAAAGGTATTGGATGCTCAATGGATGGAACCACTCCAAGTTCAGTGATGAACTTCTTGATCCAGACAGCCTCTTTGGCAGCATCGTTGGCAGCGATGTATTCAGCCTCCATCGTCGAGTCTGCCACGGTTTCCTGCTTGGAACTCTTCCAGCTAACCGCTCCTCCGTAAAGGGTAAAGACAAAGCCCGACTGCGACTTAGAGTCGTCCTTATCACTCTGGAAGCTCGAATCGGTAAAGGACTCCACTTGGAGCTCTCCGTTACCATACACCAAGAACATATCTCTAGTCCTTCGCAAGTACTTGAGAATGCTCTTCACAGCTGTCCAGTGACTCTCTCCAGGATCAGCTTGATATCTGCTCACTATACTCAGTGAGTATGCTACATCGGGTCTGGTACATAGCATCGCATACATGATAGAGCCTACTGCCAAAGCATAGGGTATCCCTTGCATGCGAGCTCTCTCCAAATCAGTCTTGGGAGACATCTCTTTGGAGAGAGTGACTCCAGAGATCGTGGGTAAGTTCCCACGCTTGGACTCTTCCATACTAAACCTCTTTAGTATGGTGTCAATGTACCTGGATTGGGACAATCCCAAAATCCGTTTGGATCTATCTCTATAGATCCTAATTCCCAATATGCAGGAGGCATCACCAAGATCTTTCATTGAGAATCTTTGTGATAAGAAGAGCTTGACCGATTGCAGCATAGGAATATCATTTCCTATCAAGAGTATGTCGTCCACGTAAAATACGAGGAAGACAACCTTACTCTCTGCCATCTTCTTGTAGATACAAGGTTCATCTGGATTTTTGACGAAATCAAACTCTTTGATAACGACGTCAAAGCAGATGTTCCAACTCCGCGATGCTTGCTTTAATCCATAAATGGATTTAAGCAGCTTGCACACCTTCCCGCTGCTCCCACTGTCTACGAAGCCCTCTGGCTGAGTCATGTACACGCACTCTTCTAAATCACCATTTAGAAAGGCGGTCTTAACATCCATTTGCCAGATTTCGTAATCATGATAAGCAGCGATGGCAAGCATGATCCGGATGGATTTAAGCATAGCCACTGGAGAAAAGGTCTCGTCATAGTCCACACCTGGTCTTTGACGAAAACCCTTTGCTACAAGTCTAGCTTTGAAAGTCTCCACTTTCCCATCTACACCAAGTTTCTTCTTGAAGATCCACTTGCTCCCAATGGGTTTTACCCCTTCAGGAGCAACGTCCAAAGTCTATACTTTGTTGGTGTACATGGATTCCATCTCGGATCGCATAGCATCCAGCCATTGCACTGAGTCCTTACTCGTGATGGCCTGCTCGAAGCTAGTTGGGTCATCATCCTCCATGATGCAATCCTCGCTCCCGCCGTCAATGAGAAAACCGTAGTATCTCTCAGGTGGACGAGAAACCCTGCTAGATCGGCGGAGAGGCTGGGGTTCGTCGGGTACTACTGAATCCTCTGGTTCTACCAAGTCTTCTGTTATAGTTTGTGTTGCTGGAACCTCTTCCAGTTCTACCTCAATGCCACTAATCTGTTTCATAAGAAAACCTTTTTCTAAGAAAGTGGCATGTCGAGAAACAAACACCTTTTGTTCCTCAGGGTGGTAGAAGATATACCCTTGTGAATTTTTGGGATATCCTAAAAACTTACATAAGACAGATCTTGCCTCGAGTTTATCCGGATTTTGTCTTTTGACATAGGCTGGACAACCCCATATCTTAACATACTTAAGAGATGGTCTCTTCCCTTTCCATATCTCATATGGAGTGGTAGGCACTGATTTGGTAGGAACCATATTCAATAGGTGTATGGCTGTCTCAAGCGCATACCCCCAGAAGGAAATAGGTAACTCAGCTGTACTCATCATTGAACGCACCATATCTAATAGGGTGCGATTCCTTCGTTCCGATACACCATTGTGCTGTGGTGTATAAGGTGGAGTAAGCTGAGAGAGAATCCCATTCTCTTTTAGATAATCTTGGAACTCATTGCTCAAGTATTCTCCTCCTCGATCAGATCGAAGGATCTTAATACTTTTGCCCGTTTGGTTCTCTACTTCATGCTTATATTCTCTGAATTTCTCAAAAGCTTCAGACTTGTGTTTCAATAGGAACACATGCCCGTATCTAGAGAGATCGTCAGTGAATGTTATGAAGTAGGAAGAACCGTTCCTGGCAAGGGTAGACATGGGACCGCATACATCACTATGTACCAGTCCTAAGAGTTCAGTAACTCTTTCTCCGTGTCCACTAAACGGAGCTTTGGTCATTTTTCCTTTGAGACATGAATGGCAAGCATCATAAGATGATAATTCGAACGGATTCAAATAACCATCCTTATGTAACTTAGCCAGTCGTGTCGCATTGATATGACCAAGTCTACAATGCCACAAGAAGGATTCGTTCATTTCTGAACTTTTCCTCTTGTGTGTTTTGTATATTGAGAACTGTATTTTGATTTAGAATGAATGTCATTATGTAGTGAGCCTGATGCAATCAACTTTTGATTTAGGAATATGTTCATAACATTATCCTTTACTACAAAATTATATCCTTCTTTACTCAATAAAGAAACTGATATAATGTTGCACATCATGTTCGGTATATAATAGCACTCATTCAGAATTATTGTATCACCACTTGGTAATACTAGGTGATATTCGCCAACTGCTTTGGCTGCAACATTTGCACCGTTCCCTACTTGAACGGAATGATCACCTTTTCCCAGTTCTCTACCTTTTCGCAGCCCATGTAACATCTTACATATGTAGGATCCTGATCCGGTATCTAATACCCAGGACGTAGGGTGAACTGAGAAACAGTTCTCAATGACAAACACACCCGAAGATGATGCATCAACATGCATGTTCTCCGTTTGGGCGGTGTGAGAATCCAGATATTCTCCTGTTTCCTGTTCATTCTTATAACACTTATAAGATAGAACGGGTTCAACGTTCCCCTGCACAGTATAACATGTGGGTTCGGTCAATACATCCATTTTATTATCTTGATTAAGGCATGAAATGGTCGCTACCTGGAGAGAGAGAGAAGAAAACACTTTAGCGTATGCTCGTGCAAGATCAGATTGGTTATTATCTTATCTAATCAGGATGGCTCCCACTGCTTTTTATCAAATCTTCCTTCAAACCCTAAAAGGAAAGACTAGCCGGGATTAATTACACACTACAAGTTCGCCAATCTTTCAGCCAGGCCAGTGTCGGTACTTTGAGGGAGGTCCCCTGTGCTTTCGCACGAACCTAATTAATGTAAACCTCGTTTTCCCAGAGGCGTAACCCCGTTGACACCTTTCTAGACACCTACTTGATCAGCTAATTGCAATGTGTAAAACTCTCCCAGGAGTAACTCTTACTCGCAGTGGGTATCGGGATCCAACTATCTCATAGAAGGTATGCAATCTCATTGCAAATTTCAACACTTGAAATTCCCAATAATATTTTACCCCTAGTGTTCTATGACCTTGACGAATGCCAAACAACCCATAGTCCACTAGCCAAGTTCAACCCGTACATTTCTTGATTGAATTAAACCCACCCGCACGACCCTTGACGAATGCCAAACAACGCCGTACGAATACCCTAATCCAATCTGCATCATATGCATAAGCAGATAAATACTAGTTAGCTACCGTACACTACGCCTTGACGAATGCCAAACTACCGTAGCACGAATACTAAGTAGTACTTATCTGAAATGACGGAGGGCTACGACAGGTTTTTTCTGAAAAACCTATTGCGTAATGAACTTGATATCGTTGTAGAATCAAAATGAAGTTTTGAAATGGAGTGATTTTGAGGCTTTTCTGGTTTTGCTAAAGGAGTCACTCCCGGTGAAGGGATCTCGGTCCTTTCCTCGTCGAATGAGGTGCGGGATATATCATATATATCGCTGTGCAAAGCAAAAACTCTTAAAAAGCAATCAATAACCAAACCGAGTGTGTAGCATCTGCCAGTTATTGCTAAAGGAGTCACTCCCGGTGAAGGGATCTCGGTCCTTTCCTCATCGAATAAGGTGCAGGATATATCACATATACCGCTATGCAAAGCAAGAACTGTAGCTACCTGTTTAGTTTTAAAATTTGATTCTACAACATCTTAGGTTTCTTTTCTTTCATTAATCACATTAATGAAGTCCCATCATTTAAATACCTAAACATCACAGATAGATATGACGTACACTTATGCCATCCGCATTCGCCTCGATGTCCCCTCGTGCACCGTTAGGTTAGGTAACTAACGACAGAGCAGGGCAGGGCTAGCGCGGGTGTAAAACATAAGTAACGTCTATATAATATATCATATATACTATATACTATATCCATCACAGAAAACGCAGCAGAAGAAACATATGAAATATTGGATATACTAGGACGTCCGTGTTTTCAATACGAGCCAGTATAAAACACGGATTCCACGGTCGTGATGAATAGCCAATCCCACACCCCTAGACCCCTACGAGAGCGGCAAGCAACCCTGCCAATTCTAGGGTTAGGAGACCCGGACTCGACTCCTCGAGTTGGTCTCCCACTGGACCCTAGAACCCGGTTACTTGTGCTCCCCTCCTTGGGTCTATCCTAGTGCGGAAAAGTAAATAATATACAAGAGGTGACAACTTCCGCTACCTGGAAGTGCCCCAAATAAAAGAATATTACATACAAGTTTTTACATGAATGAAAATGAAAAACACTCATCTCACATAAAAACCCCCGGCTATTCAAACACGACGATCCAATATAACATATCCAGCAACACATAACATCACATGTCATCAACGTAAGTAAATATGCGCATCCCAATTGTCGTTGACATATAGCAACGAAACCGGCGATATCACATATTATACTTACGGTCACAGAAAAGAAAGTGTAAAACTACAACAGTTGGAATCCGCAACCTCTTTAGACATCACATGCCTAATCAAATGAAATACTTAGACATCACATGCCTAACAGTTATAAACCCCGCATTTTAGTCTCATTATCGAAAACTCTTTTCAATATCAAGTGAAACTAAACCGCTAGATTTATAACATTCATTCAGTTATCTCATAACTGTTTGTGAATTCCAATTATTGTATTACATTCCAGATAAGCAGAAAATGTTAAACTTTCCGATAGAACAGTCGAACACCCAAGTTTTCCCGATACAGTTCAACACATGAAATAAGTCTAACAACATTCAGTTCGTGCCTCAGTACCAACGGTCCAGTCGTAGAAGAGTCAAGCCAACGCCTCACATGTGGCACGCCGTACTGCCCCAAACCTGAAGGTTTAAAGGGCAGTTCAAGACGGTCACATAATCGAGTTAAGGTTTGTTGTCTTCTAGAGGGTTCATCGCGTTACTTGCACTACTTAGAACGTCGTTAAACTACGGAAAAATCCAACACTTGGAAATTTCCGGCAGGGGAAAAGTTGGGTATTTATATCCGGTCGGACCTTTTAACATACTATAAAATCATCCGGAAAAACACAAAGACGAAATTTGATAATCCGATCGAATCTTTGATTCCCAATACAACCCCAGAATACTTTGCTGTAGAGTCACAATAAAAATATCCCAGAAAATATAGCATTATATTATATGAGTTACTGTGCAGAAATCATCAGCCAAGGGAATAGTACGGCCGCGGAACCGCCGCACATGCCTAGCATGTGCCGCGGTTCCACGGTGGAAAAGTCGACTTAGGCCCTCGTATTTCACAGTAATTCAAATAACACCCTGCTTGATTTTCTGCATATTTTTAATTGACAAAAAACCCATTTTTTAGAAAAAGCACAGAGAGCATTTTAGGGTTTTGGGTTTCGGTTCGATCGGGTTTCAAACGTTGTCTAGACTTCGCCTAAGGCTCTAGCTAGGCTCCGATACCAGTGAAAGGTTCCTAGGCACCCTATAGAGGTCTCACAAGGTATCGAACATGCCAATATAAAAATTTATGGGTGCCGAGAGACCCTAATACGGATCTTAGACTAGAATTCTAGGCGAAAAGATAATCTAGTTAACTACTTAACTAAAAGTTAGATGCTACAACCTTTGTAGATCCGGATTTCCACTTGCTTAGCTCCACGTGGGTGTCCTCTCGCTGTCCATCTCGAATTCTAGACTCGATCGTCGGCTTCATCGGGAAAACGAGCGGGCAATGTCGTCGGCTTCGTGCCGAAGATGATCTACGTCGAGGTTGCGCAAGTTCAAGCTCCAACTTCACCAAGTGGTGAGACTTGTGAAGAAAACACCCAAAGCAACTTGGCAAGAGGTAGAGGGTGAAGAAATAGGAGGTGGGTGTTAGTTATATGTATGCCCTAGAGGCCATTACTGTACATTGGATGTATATTGTAGTGGATGCTGGGACATATATAGGTAGGACTTTCTTGCTCGACATGATAGTACGCTATCTGGTTGCTCTTTATCTTAACATGTATACTTTCTGTCTCTCTGATTACATGTTGATAAAGCCCTTAGGATGTACTCGACTTCCAGGACTATGATGCAGATCATACTAGTGGGGCCTGGGTAGTCAATGAGTACATCCTTCATTGTTCCTAGTCGTGGAAATATCGAGACGGGGCATCGATATTCCAGAGTAGACTAGCACATATCTTCTCGACCCATGCGATGGGCGATGGATGATCCCATATCCATTGGTGTTTGACATCGAAGATGGTATGCGGGTGCTCAGTGGAGACTGGGTACACTGAACGGACTCGCCGAGAACTCCCAGATGGTATTATACCTCACGTCAGATGGCAGTTCTCTGGTGACACTGGTACAGCTTAGTCTGTTGACCCGAGATCGTCATAGAGTCTTGTGTGTCTCCCACTGTGCTTTGATTTCCACCCTACCACGACTCTACTGAGTTGTGCAAACAGGTGGTTTTTGGGTACAGTCTCGATTCACATGGAGGCAATGAGCGATAGGAGGGGATTCGTCTCTCCCGGTATTGGGGGTTGATGTTGTGCTATGCTCGACTGGCCATAACAGGAAATCCCTGGCCAGGGTTGCAGTGATATACTGGTAAGAGTTATCAGTAGTTTCACGAATGTTATGGACCTTACGTCGGCATGACTTATCGAGCTATTGGGATCTGACGTTTACCACCCCTAGGCGAGATATGCGACATATCAGACGAACAGACCGGACTATACGGTAAGTGTTACTGGTTGGATTCACAGGAGTGTGAGCGGGCTTGCTCGTCGATCTTCTGATCGCTCAATACCCGGGTGGCCGTTACGTTTAGCAGACCGCTTGCGGCTTGTGGGTGTTTGATATGATCATCATCTGCTGCCGGCGTATTGACGAGTCTTTAGAGTCCTACACAGAGGTTTCCTGGCTCAAGCGAAACGAAATAGGAGCGCATATGAGATATGGACGGGACCGAGAATAATGCGTGTATGTGATACCGTACTCCATTCTCGCGATGAATGTATCGATTGGTTATATGCGATGTAACCTAGTTATCGAATCAAGGATTGATTCGATAAGCCGATACATAGGATACTAGTCGGTTATATGCGATATGACCGGATCGTTAAATCAAGTGTTGATTTAATGATTTAATGTATAATTATATATTTGATATATTACTTTGCATTAAATAGTATTGGTTCACTTTAAATGGATTTACTCACTTGTATTGCACATTGTATATATGATATATTTTGTGTACATGATTGTATCATGTTTGATGATACATTCTTGCTTGGTTTTGTGTAAAGTATTGAACCATGGTTAGTGAGTGATTAGGGTATCATTTCATTTGCTTATTCATTTATTTATCCATTTATTATTGTTTTGGAAAATGATAAAGAGAAAGATAAATGGTGGACTTGTTTTGTTTTTAGTTGAAGCTTCTTGAAACCTTGACTAAGTCCACCATTCTTGTCTTTTCTTTAACCCTAACCACTCATCTAAACCTTGGTTAAATCTCTACACTAAACCAAGATTGAAGTTATGATAAGTATTCTTTTTATTTTCTTTTTTAATGATATACTTATCATATCTTCTTCTTCTTCTTCATCTTCTTCAACATGAAGAAAAGCTTTCTACTTCAATGGCAACTAGCCAAATCAAGTGAGAAATCCAAATCGAAAGTCTACCCACTTCCTATTTCTTCATTCTCTACTACTTGCCATGTATTAGAGTGTGTTTTCTTCACAAGTTTCTTGACTTGGCGAAGGCGGAGCTTGTTCTTGTGATGCCTCGACGTAGATCATCTTCGGCATCGAACCGACGATCAAGCCCGCCCATTCTTCGATGATACCGATGCTAGAGTCATGGGTTCGTTTTGGACAGCGGAGGGACTTCATCACGGAGCCTAGGAGGTGGTGGACCGGATCTACAAAGGTTGTAGTCACTTTCCCTTAGCATTTAATTCGATTACTTGCTCGCATCGCTTATATATCTAGTTAACGATCCGTACTCTAGGGTTTCTCGGCACCGTAAATTAAGAAAATGGCATGTTTGATGCCTTGTGAGACTCCATTAGTGTGCCTGGGAACCCTACAGTGGTATCAGAGCCTAGCTAGAGCCTTAGGCGATGCGTAGACGGAGTTAGAAGTCCGATCGACCCGAAACCCCGACTTGAAAGTGCTCTCTGGACATTTTCTGTTTTCGTGGATTTTTGAGAATTAAAAATATGCAGAAAAATCAGCAGGAAATTCTAAGAATTACGGTGCAAAAAGTAACTAATGATCCCTCAAATGTGCGGCGGAACCGCGCGCATTAGCATGCTAATGCGGCGGTTCCGCGGCCGTTTTGTCTTATTAGGCATTCAATTTTGCACAGTAATTCCTATTTTGCAGTGCTGGTTTTCCTGGGAATTTTTTTTATCTGAAATCAAGAGTTGAGTTTTTTGGGTTGTATTAGGAGTTCGTACATTCGATCGGATTGTCTAATTTTGTCTATGTGTTTTTCGGATATTTTAGAATATGTTAAAAATTTCGACCGGACATAAATACCCATTTTTTCCCCTGCCGGAAAATTTCCAAGTGTTGGATTTTTCCGTGGTTTAAGGACGTTCTGAGTAGTGCAGGTAACGCGATGGTCCCTCTAGAAGACAACAAACCTTAACTCGATTATGTGACCGTCTTGAACTGCCCTTTGAACCTTAGGGTTTGGGGCAGTACGGCGTGCCACATGTGAGGCGTTGGCTTGACCCTTCTACGGTTGGACCGTTGGTACTGAGGCATGAAGTGAATGTCTTTGAACTTATTTCATTCGGTTGATCGGGAAAACTTGGGTGTTCGATTGTTCTATCGAAAAGTTTAACATTTTCTATCTTATCCGGAATGTGATACAATAATTGGAATTCACAATAAGTTATGAGATAACTGAATGAATGTTATAAACATAGCACTTTAATCTCACTTGATCGGTTGCCACAGAATTTTGATGTGATCAAAAGTCCGTTGCAATCACGTTGTGAACGCGGATACTCGCCGGTAAACTTAATAGACAGCCTCACTCCATAGCCCCGACCAAGTGACTGCAGGAGAACCCCGTCGCCGAAAGCATCCGTTCGGGTGCTCGCGGCAGCGGTGTTCCGCCTTGGTGCACTTCGTCGACGGCATCGGGGGTGCGGCCGCCTACTAAAGTTTGCGACGAGCATTCGATCAGGATGTCGGGAATCCTGTTGAATTGCCCGACTTGGTGTTGAAAAGTGTTTTTGATAATGAGACTGAAATGTGGGGTTTATAATTGTTAGGCATGTGATGTCTAAGGAATTCATTTGGTCAGGCATGCGATGTCTGAGGTGGTTGCGGATTCCAACTGTTGTAGTTTTACACTTTCTTTTCTGTGACCGTAAGTGTAATATGTGATGTCGCCGGTTTCGTTGCTATATGTCAACGACAATTGGGATGCGCATATTTACTTACGTTGATGACATGTGATGTTATGTGTTGCTGGATATGTTATATTGGATCGTCGTGTTTGAATAGCCGGGGGGTTTTATGTGAGATGAGTGTCTTTCCATTTTCATTCATGTAAAAACTTGTATGTAATATTCTTTTATTGGGGCACTTCCAGGTTGCGGAAGATGTCACCGTTGATGTATATTATTTACTTTTCTGTACTAGGATAGACCCAAGGAGGGGAGCATATGTAACCGGGTTCTGGGGTCCAGTAGGAGAACAACTCGAGGAGTCGAGTCCGGGTCTCCTAACCCTAGAATTGGTAGGGTTGCTTGCCGCTCTCGTAGGGGTCTAGGGGTGTGGGATTGGCTATTCATCATGACCGTGGAATCCGTGTTTTATACTGGCTCGTATTGAAAACACGGACGTCCTAGTATATCCAATATTTCATAGTTTTCTTCTGCTGTGCTTTATCTGTGATGTGATCATGCGATGTTCTGTGCTCTGTTCAGATATTATAGTATATATGATATATTATATAGACGTTACTTATGTTTTACACCCGTGCTAGCCCTGCCCCGCTCTGCCGTTAGTTACCTAACCTAACGGTGCATGAGGGGACATCGAGGCGAATGCGGATGGCATAAGTGTACGTCATATTTATCTGTGATGTTTAGGTAATATAAATGATGGGATATTCATTAATGAGATTAATGAAAGAAAATAAACCTAAATGATGTTGTGGAATCGAATTTCAAAATAAAACAGGTAGCTACAGTTCTTGCTTTGCATCGCGGTGTTCATTATAGAACATCCTGCACCTTATTCGATAGGGAAAGGACCGAGATCCCTTCACCGGGAGTGACTCCTTTAGCAATAACTGGCAGATGCTACATCACTCGGTTTGTCTTTTGATAGCTTCTATAGTTTCTGCTTTGCACAGCGATATATATGATATATCCCACACCTCATTCGACGAGGAAAGGGCCGACGATCCCTTTATCGGGAGTGACCCCTTTAGCAAAACTAGAAAAGCTCCGAAAAACATTCCATTTAAAAACCGTTTGATTCCGCAACGAGATCAAGTTCAAAGCGTTAAAGGTTTTCACAAAAACCAGACGCAACCCTCCGTCATTTTAGGAAGTAGAGTACTTAGTATTCGTGCTGTGTTTGTTGACCATAGTCAAGGCACAGTGTACGATAGCTAAGTGATGTCTTCCTACACAGCATATGATGCGATTAGTTAGGACAGTCGCGTGACTTTGTTGACCTTAGTTAAGGGTCATGTGGGTGGGTCTAATTAATCACGAAATGACGGGTAGAACTTGACTAGTACTTATGATTTGTTGACCATAGTTAAGGTCATAAGTACTAGGGGTAAAAACCATTATCGGGAGTTTCAAGTGTTGAAATTTGCAATGAGATTGCATACCTTCTATATGATAGTTGGATCCCGATACCCACTGCGAGTAATTGTTACTCCTGGGAGAGTTTTGCACTTTGCAATTAGCCGATCAAGTAGGTGTCTAGAAAGGTGTCAACGGGGTTACGCCTCTGGGAAAACGAGGTTTACAGTAATTAGGTCCGTGCGAAAGCACGGGGAACCTCCCTCAAAGTACCGACACTGGCCTGGCTGAAAGATTGGCGAACTTGTAGAGTGTAATTAATCCCGGCTAGTCTTTCCTTTTAGGGTTTGAAGGAAGATTTGATAAAAACAGTGGGAGCCATCCTGATTAGATAAAATATATAACCAATCTGATCTTGCAAGAGCGCACGCAGAGTGTTTTCTTCTCTCTCTCTCCAGGTAGCGACCATATCACGCCTTAATCAAGATAATAATACGGATTGTTGACCGAACCCGCTTGTTATACTGAGCTGGGGAACGTTGGTCCCGCTCCAACTTATAATTGTTATAAGACAGAGCAGGAAATAGGGGAATACCAGAATTCCTATGCCGCCCAAACGAAGAAAGTGCATATGATGCATCTTCTTCGGGTGTGTTCGTTAAAAAGAACTGTTTCTCAGTATCCTCTGCATCCTGGGTATATGATACCGGATCAGGATCCCAGATATGTAATCTGTTACATAGGGCTACAAAAGGGTAGAAAAACTGAGAACGGGTGATAAGTTTCATGAGACAGAAAACAGGGCAAGTGTTGCAGCCAGGTCTGTTGGTCACTGTCACCCTGTATTACCAATACATTGATTCTGAACAAATGCTATTAGATACCGAACCTGATATACAAAATCATATCAGTCTCTTTATTAGTAAAGAAAGGATATAATTTTGTATTGATGGATAATGTTTTGAACATTTCCTATATCAAAAGTTGATCGGTTCAGGCACGTTGTCTAAAAGCATTGACGTTCTAAATCAAACTACAGTTCCTCGTATACAGAACACACACAAGAGGAAGAGTTAAGAAATGAACGAATCATTCTTGAGGCATTGTAGACTAGGTCATATCAATGCGACCCGACTGGCTGAAGTTACATTTTAGATGCATATTTAAATCAGTTTGAATTTACATCTTGTGAAACTTGCCAGTCATGTCACAAAGATAAGATGACCATAGCTCTGTTTATTGGAAACAGAGAAAGAGTTAGTAAATTCTTGGGACTGATACATTATGATGTATGTAAGGTCTCCTGTCTACACATGCCAAGACTGGTTCTTTATACTTCATTACGTTCTCTGATAATCTCTCAAGATTCAGTCATATATTCCTGTTGAAACATGAGTTCGAACCTTTTGAGATATTCACAGAATATAAGTTAGAAGTAGAGAACCAAAATACGAGTATAAGTATTATGTCCTATGATAAGATCAGGGAGGAGAATACTTGTTCATGGCATTCCTGGACTATTCTAAAAGAAAATGAGATTCTCTCTCAGCATTACTCCTCCGTATAAACCATAGCACGATAGTATATCGGGGCGGAGCAATCACACCCTATATGATAAGGTGTGCTCTATGATGAGTACTACTGAGTTACCTATTTCCTTTTGGGGTTATGCGCTTGAGAAGCTGCGTTTCTATTGAATTAGGTTTGAATCAAATCAGTGCCCACCACTCCATATGAGATATGGTATGGGAAGAGCCCATGTCTTAAGCTAGTTAAGATTTGGGGTTGTCCGGCCTATGTTTAAAGCAAAATCCGGACAAGATCGAGGCAGGATCAGTTCTGTAGAACTGGAAAGGTTCCAGCTATACAAAACTGCAGTTGATGATTTGACAGAACCATAAGATTCTATAGTTCCCGACGAACCTCAGCCTCTCCGCCGATCTAGTAGGGTTCCTCATCCGCCTGAGAGATACCTCGGTTTCTCGATGACAGTGGGAGCAAGGATTGCATCATGAGATGATGACCCAACTAGTTTCGAGCAGGCCATCGAGAGTAGGGACTCTGTAAGAATGGCTGGATGCTTAGCGACCTGAGATGGAATCCATGTACACCAGCAAAGTATGGACTTTAGCTGCTATATCTGAAGGGTTAAATCCCCATCAGGAGCAAGTATATCTTGAGAAGATTACTTGGTGTAGATGGAAAAGTTGAGACTTTCAAAGCTAGACTTGTTAAAGGTTTTCGTCATCGACCAGGCATGGATAATGATGAAACCTTTTTCCAGTAGCTATGCTTAAGTCTATCCAGATCCTACTTACCACGGCTACATACCATGACTACGATATCTGGCGGTTGGGTGCCATGACTGCTTTTCTAAATACTGATTTAGAAGAGAACGTCTATAAGAACACAGCCAGAGGTCTTCGTAAACAGTGGGAGCAGCGGAAACGTGTGCAAGTTGCTTTACATAATGAAGCAGGCATCGCGGAGTTGGAACGTCTGTTTTGATGTGATAGTCAAAGTGTTTGACTTCATCAAAATGGTAGACGAACCTTGTATATACAAAAGGGTAGTAGAGAGTAAGGTGGTCATCTTCGTATTGTACGTAGAAAACATACTCTTGATAGGAAGAGAGTTTCCTATACTATGATCGGTCAATCTCCTATTATCACTAGGATTCTCCAAATAGGATCAAAGTGATACCTCCTAAATCCTGAGTTTTCATCTATGAGATAGATGTAATTGGATGCTAGGATTCTTACTAAATGTAGTGAGATGGTATCAATCGATCCTGGGGAGAATCACTGGAAGAGTTCTAGGGTGATAAAGACGACTGAATGTCAGTCACGGGCATTGTCTTTACCCTCAGTAGAGGGACGGTATGTTGGAAGAGTTCCAAGCTAGATACCGTGGCAAACTAGACGATAAAGGCTGGTAACATCGCTATTGAAGATACTACCAAAGAGGAAGTTTGGGTGTATATTGGTTCATAAGATGAACTTGGTTCCTGCCATTGTATGACAATGGAAGTGTGGCTTCGGCCCTGGAACCCTGGTCCCATCAGTGACCCAGACATATTCTAAGGCAGCATCACCTGATCATGGAGATAGTTGATCTCCAGGTTGATCGAGGTTAGGAGATTAGACTCAGAGGACGACACGGCGGATCCACTCACGAAGGCCTTTTCCCAAAGAGAGACTTTTATGGGATAGTTGAGTATGTGATACTGCAACCACTGCTACAGATGGCCCTCGTGCAAGTGGGAGATTGTTAGTTATATGTATACCCTAGAGGCTATTACTGTACATTGGATGTATATTGTAGTGGATGCTGGGACATATATAGGTAGGACTTTCTTGCTCGACATGATAGTACGCTATATGGTTGCTCTTTATCTTAACATGTATACTTTCTGTCTCTCTGATTACATGTTGATAAAGCCCTTAGGATGTACTCGACTTCCAGGACTATGATGCAGATCATACTAGTGGGGCCTGGGTAGTCAATGAGTACATCCTTCATTGTTCCTAGTCGTGGAAATATCGAGACGGGGCATCGATATTCCAGAGTAGACTAGCGCATATCTTCTCGACCCATGCGATGGGCGATGGATGATCCCATATCCATTGGTGTTTGACATCGAAGATGGTATGCGGGTGCTCAGTGGAGACTGGGTACACTGAACGGACTCGCCGAGAACTCCCAGATGGTATTATACCTCACGTCAGATGGCAGTTCTCTGGTGACACTGGTACAGCTTAGTCTGTTGACCCGAGATCGTCATAGAGTCTTGTGTGTCTCCCACTGTGCTTTGATTTCCACCCTACCACGGCTCTACTGAGTTGTGCAAATAGGTGGTTTTTGGGTACAGTCCCGATTCACATGGAGGCAATGAGCGATAGGAGGGGATTCGTCTCTCCCGGTATTGGGGGTTGATGTTGTGCTATGCTCGACTGGCCATAACAGGAAATCCCTGGCCAGGGTTGCAGTGATATACTGGTAAGAGTTATCAGTAGTTTCACGAATGTTATGGACCTTACGTCGGCATGACTTATCGAGCTATTGGGATCTGACGTTTACCACCCCTAGGCGAGATATGCGACATATCAGACGAACAGACCGGACTATACGGTAAGTGTTACTGGTTGGATTCACAGGAGTGTGAGCGGGCTTGCTCGTCGATCTTCTGATCACTCAATACCCGGGTGGCCGTTACGTTTAGCAGAACGCTTGCGGCTTGTAGGTGTTTGATATGATCATCATCTGCTGCCGGCGTATTGACGAGTCTTTAGAGTCCTACACAGAGGTTTCCTGGCTCAAGCGAAACGAAATAGGAGCGCATATGAGATATGGGCGGGACCGAGAATAATGCGTGTATGTGATACCGTACTCCATTCTCGCGATGAATGTATCGATTGGTTATATGCGATGTAACCTAGTTATCGAATCAAGGATTGATTCGATAAGCCGATACATAGGATACTAGTCGGTTATATGCGATATGGCCGGATCGTTAAATCAAGTGTTGATTTAATGATTTAATGTATAATTATATATTTGATATATTACTTTGCATTAAATAGTATTGGTTCACTTTAAATGGATTTACTCACTTGTATTGCACATTGTATATATGATATATTTTGTGCACATGATTGTATCATGTTTGATGATACATTCTTGCTTGGTTTTGTGTAAAGTATTGAACCATGGTTAGTGAGTGATTAGGGTATCATTTCATTTGCTTATTCATTTATTTATCCATTTATTATTGTTTTGGAAAATGATAAAGAGAAAGATAAATGGTGGACTTGTTTTGTTTTTAGTTGAAGCTTCTTGAAACCTTGACTAAGTCCACCATTCTTGTCTTTTCTCTAACCCTAACCACTCATCTAAACCTTGGTTAAATCTCTACACTAAACCATGGTTGAAGTTATGATAAGTATTCTTTTTATTTTCTTTTTTAATGATATACTTATCATATCTTCTTCTTCTTCTTCATCTTCTTCAACATGAAGAAAAGCTTTCTACTTCAATGGCAACTAGCCAAATCAAGTGAGAAATCCAAATCTAAAGTCTACCCACTTCCTATTTCTTCATTCTCTACTACTTGCCATGTATTAGAGTGTGTTGTCTTCACAAGTTTCTTGACTTGGCGAAGGCGGAGCTTGTTCTTGTGATGCCTCGACGTAGATCATCTTCGGCATCGAACCGACGATCAAGCCCGCCCATTCTTCGATGATACCGATGCTAGAGTCATGGGTTCGTTTTGGAAAGCGGAGGGACATCATCACGGAGCCTAGGAGGTGGTGGACCGGATCTACAGAGGTTGTAGTCGCTTTCCCTTAGCATTTAATTCGATTACTTGCACGCATCGCTTATATATCTAGTTAACGATCCGTACTCTAGGGTTTCTCGGCACCGTAAATTAAGAAAATGGCATGTTTGATGCCTTGTGAGACTCCATTAGTGTGCCTGGGAACCCTACAGTGGGTTCACTTTAGAATTGGATTTCTCTCACTAGAACTCAAGTTGCCATTGATGGCATCAAGGTTTCTATCTTGAAGAAGAAGGAGAAGATGAAGCTAGTTTTATGATAAGTATTTTAAAATGAAAAGAAAATGCATACTTATCATAATCTAACATTGGTTAAGTGTAGAGAATAAACCATGGTCATTTGGAGAGTTAGGGTTAAGCATGAGGACAAGAATGGTTGAAAAAGTCGAGGCTTCATGAAGCTTCAACTAATGACAAAAGAAAGCCACCATTCTCATTAAATAATTTTCAAATAAATAAATAAATGAATATGCAAAACCCTAATCAACACTTAACCATGGTTTTAATTCTTTACACTTAACAAAATGATCAAGTATCATCAAACATGATACAAATATGTGCACAAAAGTATATCACATATACTTCTTGCACATCAAGTGAGAAAATCCATATAAAGTGAACCAATACTAGCTAATGCAAAATAATATATCAAATATATCATTAAATCAACACTTGATTTAACGAACCGGTTATATCGCATATAACCGACTAGTATCCAATGTACCGATTTATCGAATCAATGATTCGATAACTAGGTCATATCGAATATAACCAATCGAAACATTTATCGCGAGAATGAAATGCGGTATCACATACACGCATTATTCTCGCTCCCGCACATATCTCATATGCGCTCCTATTTCGTTTCGCTTGATCCAGGAAACCTCTGTGTAGGACTCTAAAGACTCGTCAATACGCCGGTAGCAGATGATGATCATATCAAGCACCCACAAGCCGCAAGCGGTCTGCTAAACGTAACGACCATCCGGGTATTGAGCGATCAGAAGATCGACGAGCTAGCCCGCTCACACTCCTGTGAATCCAACCAGTAACACTTACCGTACAGTCCGGTCTGTTCGTCTGATACGTCGCATATCAAGTCTAGGGGTGGTAAACGTCAGACCCCAATAACCGATAAGTCGTGCTGATGTGAGGCTCATAACGGGTCGAGAAACTACTGGTAACACTTTCCAGCAAATCTCTGATCAGCCCTGGCCAGGGACTTCCCTGTTACGGCCAATCGAGCACAGCGCAACATCAACCCCCAATACCGGGAGAGACGAAACCCCTCCTATCGCTCATTGCCTTCATGTGACTCGGGACTGTACCCAAAGACCACCGTTTTGCACGCCCTCATGGACGTGGTAAGGTGGAGATCAAAGCACAGTGGGAATCACACAAGACTCTATGACGATCTCGGGTCTACAGACTAACCTGTACAAGTGTCACCTGAGAACTGCCATCTGACGTAAGGTATAATACCATCTGGGAGTTCTCGGCGAGTCCGTCCAGTGTACCCAGTCTCCACTGAGCACCCGTACACCATCTTTGATGTCAAACACCAATGGATATGGGATCATCCATCGCCCATCTCATGGGTCGAGAAGCGTATACGCTAGTCTACTCTGGTATATTGATGCCCCGTCTCGATACACCCTCGACTAGGGACCTTGAAGGATGTACTTATGGACTACCATGTCCCCACTAGTATGATCTGCATCATAGTCCAGGTAGTCAAGTACACATCCTAAGGGCTTTACCAACATGTAACCATAAGACAGTTAAAAGAGACTAGTATACATGTTAAGATAAAGAGTAACCAGATAGCATACTATCATATCGAGCAAGAAAGTCATCTCTATATATGTCCAAGCATCCAATATAATATACATCATCTGTACAATACTGGCCTCTAGGGCATTCATACAACTAACAGGATCATCCATCGCCCATCATATGGGTCAAGATGCGTATACGCTAGTCTACCTCTGGTGTATCGATGCCCTGTCTCGATATACCCTCGACTAGAAACAGTTATAGGATGTACTCATCGACTACCATGGCCCCACTAGTATGATCTCATCATAGTCCCAGTAGTCGAGTACAGATCCTAAGGGCTTTATCAACATGTGAGAGAAAAACAGTAAACCAATACAAGTCAACATGTTAAGATAAAGTGAAACCAAATAGCATACTATCATGACGAGCAAGAAAGTCATCTCTATATATATCCAAGCATCCATTATAATATACATCATATGTACAACAATGGCCTCTAGGGCATATACATAACTAACATGAATAAAAGCATGATCAAATCAACATGTCAGATAAAGAAGAACCAGATAGCATACTATCATGTCGAGCAAGAATGTATACTGAATATATATACATGTACAAATACATCCACTATCATATAATGGCCTCTAGGGCATACATATATCCAACAAGAGAGACATAGAAAGAAACATCAGGGCGGATCCACTCACTAAGGCTATTTCTTGAACACAAGAGTTTTTCAAACTAGCTTTGTGAAACTGATTAGTAGAGGAGTTGGATGTTCGGTATCACACGGGCTGTGAGTATGCGACATCGCAATAATTAGCCTTGAGTGCAAGTGGGAGATTGTTGGAGATAGTGCCCTCAAAGTCAATTATTGGATCGCAGGTACGTGATTGCAATGATTGAGGCAGGACCTATACCGATATGACAGTCTTACTCAAGATGATAGTATGCTATCTGGTTTGTTTTTATCATCGTATACATGCTATTGCATGATTGATAGAGCCCATAGGATTCTGCTTGACAGCCAGCAGTATGATGGTGATCATATACGTGGGAGCTGGGGTCTATAAGCACATCCTTAAAGTGTCTCTAGTCGTGGGAGTTTTCGAGACAGGACATCGATACTTCAGAGTAGACTAGTGTATACAGTCGAGACCCCGACGAGGGGCGATGGCCGGTCTCACAAGCCATTGGTGTCAGTTTGATCACCTAAGATGTATACAGGTGCTCATTGAGTTATGAGTACACCGGACAGGACCCGCCGGGAATCTGCTAGTTGGTATTATACATATCGTCGGATAGCAATTCCCTGGTGACATGTGTACAGGTTAGTTCATCGACCTGAGATCGTCATTTGTCTCGTGTGAGTTCCCACTGTGCTTAGATTACTACCCTACCACGCTCAAAGGAGTTGTGCAAACAGGTTTTAGTTGGATACAGTCCCGAGCCACATTGAAGGCAAGTGAGCGGATCGTCGGGGATTCGTCTCTCCCAGTATTGGGGGTTGATGTCGCGCAGTGCACGGGTGGCCATCACTAAGAATCCTCGGCCGAGGTAGTGGAGAATTACTGATTTGGATCAGTAGTTTTTCAGGTGGTGATGGGCTTCATGCCGACACGCTTTATCGCGTTATTAGGGGTCTGACTTTATCCACCCCCTAGACTCGATATGCGATACTCTTTAGACGAACAGACCGGACTGTATATACATTGTCACTGTCAGGCTCAGTAGGGTTTATAGATGAGTTCGCTCGTCAGCTTCCCTTCCAATCAATACATAGGCAAAACGTTACGTGCAGCTAGTACCTCTGACGTGCTAGGGGTTATACCCACTGCCAGTGTGTTGATGAGTTATTAGAGTCCCCTACAAACACTTTCCCAAGTTCGGGCGAAACGTTGTAGAGGCCATATGGGTTTATGGCAAGGTTCGGAAAAAGCACGTGCGTTTTCGCACGTGTCGTTTTTTGGACAGATAATACTGGTAGGCTTTGGTTTAAGCCGGAACCCAGTATTATACTGTGTAGATATAATATCTTTGTCTCAGTTACATTTGTATTCGGTCGTAATACAAATGCGGGTATGTTTATACTGATACGGGGTTATCCTGAAATTCGTTTCAGGATCACTTTTGGAAGTTGCCTGTTTCCAGTTTTCTATCAGCCGTATTTTGACATTCGGTTAAATGCGGATTTATCTTTTCTTGGGATTTGTGTGGAAGCTTCTAGAAGAGGTGACTAGGATGGTGACTAGGATAGTGAGGTGGCTTTGTTCATTAATGGTGCATTAATGAGTTTATGACTATGTATTATGAATCATCACTTTCTTTAATGCATTCATACTAAGTGCATCTTTGACTCATGCTTTTCTTTATGTGCTAATGGTCACCCCCCTCCTACACTCACCCTCCTCCTCATCTATAAGTGGCCGGCCTTCCCCCCCTCTAATGGTTCATGGTTGTTGTTTGAAAAGATTAAGGATTTTGGTTCATGGAAATTGATATACTTCATTTCTCATTTCGTATCGATCCAAAAGGCAACTTCATTAACCGTTCGTCCATAGCCTTGGACGTAACGAGACAAAGTGTTCTACTCATTCTCTACTTCATCTTGGTCCTCTCTTTTAGTAAACTTGACGATCGAGTTGCCTCGGTTCAGAGGCGGGAGCCCGTTTAAAGATCCGTCGACGTGGTGCCACCTGGATGACAAGATTGGAGATTCAGGAGATCGGAGCAGCCGCAACAAAGCGTGGGATGATGGTTAAAGACCGAAGGACTCGGATCATTCGGTATAACGTTTCTACCCCTTTGTAGTTTGTTAGTTTAGCTTTAATGGCAGATCCGGGTTACGGTACACGATAGCGCCAGTTTCGTTAAAAGTTTTTATTCCGCATTTGGCGTCTGTTAGACGGCCGGGGCGCTACCGTGGACTTACAATACATACATTCTTTTTGCTTTTACGTACTTACATCTCGGGCTGTAGGTGGTGCCTCCACATCTTGGGCAGAGGCTACCACCGCATCTGCGGGTATGTTTATATATCCTATAGTGTAAACATGTTTATTCAGAATGTTATATTATTGATATACACATTCTTTTTGCAATTACTTATATAGTCAATGTTTGATTGTCTAATTATAGGTGGCGCGTCCACATTTGGTGCAGGGGTCACTCCCGTCACTTTCATACCCTCCGCTCAGTCTGCAGGTTTGTATGAATAAATATAAAATATTTATTCATTTTACATATCCTTTAAGAATAAACATGGACTTCATGTAATTTTATCGATGTTTATTTTCTAGTTGGAGATGCGTCCACGTCCGGGTCACCGGCTGTTCATCACCGGAGGAACTATCGTCCCGCTCGTGCTGCTGCCCGGGCCCAGGCTCGTGCTTCTGTTTCCGGAGGTATATATCACACTTCAATTTTCGCTAAACCTTGATTTCTTAATACCACTTTGTCTTAATATTGATTGTCTTGATATTTCTTGTAAATGCAGAACATCCCCATCCCGAGAGGGGGACTCGAGGCCCGAATCAGTTCCACAGGCTGAGGCCCGACAGAGCTAGGGGGAGGCAGCATTCCCCCTCTTCTTTACCCCTGATTATCGCTATACCGGCGATTATGACGAGATGTTCGGCCGATATATGGGGGATAAGAGCCGCCTCGTGAAGAAGTATCCACTTCACGTTGAGTGGGGTGACCAGCACCGGCGCTCATTTGCCCTCTTCTGGGATCAGGCTCAGGTATTAATATATAGTTTCATTTGACTTACCCAATATATTTATTATTATTTAACACTTGCAATTTAATAACATTGTTTTTTTTGTATTTGCAGTTGGATTACGACTTTCAGCCTGTACCCGACCCTGATCACCCTGAGAGAGTGCTCGATCTTCACGCTCTGTATCATGGCCTGATAAAGAACATGCAATCAAAGGTCCGATACAATAGGAACGAGCTAAAGATCGACTGCTATTCCCTGTGGATGACGACCCCCGAGGCAGAGAGAGCGGCTCTTCTACATACTCCGGCCTTTGCAAGAGTCGACGTAGTTACATGGCCTCTCTTGTGCCAATATTTCGACTCTCAGCGCAAACATGTTTGTATTTTAAATGTAATTCAATATTTAGTATATAATTTAATTTTTTTGTTGCTTAATTAGAAAACTAAATCTGAATGTGTTGTGCAGAAACAAGCCGATCAAAATAAAGAGAATAGGAGGTCGGCGAAGAGGGGTCACCCCACTTATACAGGTGGCTCGAGAAATATTACTCGTGCCATGGAGTTATCGGTAAATTACAATAGACATACTATGATATAATGTAATATTAAGAGTTATTTTATAATATATGTAAATTTTTCGCGAATTGCAGAGAGCTCGGACCCTGGCGTAGGGTGGTACACCGAGCGTGCTGTCCGCGCATCTTGCCTTCCACGACACCTCGACAGATCCTTTCACGGGCGAGCTTCGATTCCCCGACACCACTACCCAGGAGTATTGCGTAAGTGTTAATATTTATTCTAACAGGTTTGAAATTTTTGTTTTGAAAAGTTCAAATTTAAATGATATACCTCTATTTTAATGGTTAATGTGGGTGTAGGAGCGGGTGGTGGAGCAGGTGGAGGCATCGGAGATTGATTTTACTGGACAGAACGATCTGATGCTGCTGACCCCAGTTCTAGACGCTGCACACGGAGGGCACCACGGAGGTTGGGAGAGAGGCCGAGGACTAGATCCTAGCAGGGCCCATACGAGGTTGGACTCTACTCCGGCGGTTACTTCCCTTACCCCCCGTGAGCGACGTCTAGAGCAAGATGTTGCCACCTTGAATACCACCGTCCAGGAGTTGAAGGAGATGATGGTATGTATACTACTTAATAGTAAAATATTATATCATATTATAGATAGTAACATATCCAATATTAGTAGCCTGAGCTTATTTGGTTGTAGACTTAAGTTTGATTAATCTTAGATTGGGGTTTCGCAATAACCTGATAATGAAACTAATTCGACTAATACACAGTTCTTACTCTTTTATTACACACAAAATTGAATAGATGCGACAGGGTATTTCGGCTGCGCATCCACATGCATCTCCTTCGGCTGCGGCTCCGTAAGCCACTACCTCGGCTGCGGTTGCGCAGACCACTCATGCAGCTCAACAGCCCGCTCAGACTCCTGCATAGTCCGCTCCTTCATTAGTCGAGTTTTTGACGACTCAGGGCTGCACCGGGGAGCAGATGCGCCAGATTACGTCGATTATCAGAGGTGGAGGAGCTGGACCGAGCTAGGGTAGCTTTATTTATATTTTTGAGAATGTATATACTTATCTGATACATATTGTATAAATTTTGGACGATAATGGTTGGTGGTTGTTTATGAACGATGATTTATCCTGATATCGTATTCTGTGTGTCTATTTCTATTATATATTATGCATGATATGGTTGGTTATGAATATTTGTGTATTATGTCAATTTCTATTATATTTATCCTGATATCGTATGATGTATATATTATTGTGCACAGGGCGAGTTAAAAACAGGAAGCCTTTTTTTTTTTATAAAAAAACCTGATATTTTGTCCCTACGGATTAATCCGTAGGTCCATCTTTTGCCCATACGGATTAATCCGTAGGTCTATAGTTTGCCCCTACGGATTAATCTGTAGGGACAAAATATCAGGATAACTGATATTTTGCCCCTATCGACTCCGTAACAGGAGTTACATACTTGTCCCTATGGATACACCCATAGGGGATTATATATAGACCTACGGCTAACTCCGTAGGGATTGGAAGATGCCTCTACGGATAGCACCAGAGGGGCAAGTATTTTATTTTATAAACCACTAAATTAAGTAAATATTTTTTCCCTACGGAATACACCGTAGGTACACAGTTCCCTACGCATGCAACCGTAGGGGCAATTTTTACTCCGTAGGGTCATGTTCAGGACGAAGACTTGCACCTGCGGCGATTGCACCTATAGAGAATTTTCTAGCCTCTACGAAGATATCCGCAGGGGCAGTGCTTTGCCCCTACGGATAAAGCCGTAGGGGCAACCCCTGGAAAGAATTTGAGATCTAGTTATTTTGGTTTGATTAGTGATTTCTAGTTTAAATGAAATAGGTGAAATAGTCACCTTCTGTCAACCTGTCAATAGTTTCTTGATGTCGATACCCATAGAACAAGTCTATGTATTATGGATCAAAATTTAAATTTTTAATATACAAATAAGGTTTAGTTATTGTTCTTCAACTGCACTAATGTATATGAAGATTTTCTCATATTCTAGCGCAAGAGTCCTAGAATTTTTATGATCGACCCCAAATTGGTTTTGTCAGTAAATATTATGTATGAGTATCGTCTGATTGGTTTAGTAAAATTTAAATTATCAGATATTTTTCATTTTCTTTTTGTATGAGGAATAAAATATTGCATTAGTATGTAGTAATCG
This sequence comes from Agapanthus africanus, assembly GCA_030015575.1. Classification (NCBI taxonomy): domain Eukaryota; kingdom Viridiplantae; phylum Streptophyta; class Magnoliopsida; order Asparagales; family Amaryllidaceae; genus Agapanthus; species Agapanthus africanus. Next base: position 259,962,301 of record CM057351.1, on the reverse strand, counting down.
TGATTCTTAAGTCTTACGATTTTTCCGCTTTTTACCTGTACCTGTTTGGCAATATTTGATGAGAAACCGTCGAAGACTTTCAATTCTTTTAACATTCGCGAGAACCGTCACTTCTCCTCTTTGTCCAGATTGTATATTGCTGGTGGAATCTTGTAATAACCCGATTTACCGGCCACAGGCCAAGATTGCAATTCTTCTCTAATAGACAAACCATCCAAATCTGTCAAATCACGACGGGCGTTGAGATTGTCCTTCAACTTTCCATTTTTACACAGCAGAAGATTAGTGATGTGCTCAAAGACACCCTTCTCGATATACATGACATTTAAATTGTGGTGCAACGGTAGATTGGACCAGTACTAAAGTTGAAATAAACCATAAATCTTCTTCCAACCAGTTGGACATGACATTGCATCTTTGTTTTGTGTCTTTCCGAATATGATATTATAATAATCTCTCTATTGTTGTAGTATGTGGTTACTAGATAATGGTTTAGGAGGCCTTCTGATCTTCGTCTTGCTATTGAACATTTCTTTATTCCTTCTAATTCTATGAGGTATAGGCAAGAAACGTCGGTGACCCATATACGACTTTTTCCTGCTAAACTTCAAGCGTACATGGTTCGTATGAATATGACAATAAGGGCACACAAGTTTACATAGAGTTGTCCATCCCGACAGCATACCGTAAGCAGGAAAATCATTAATTATCCACAACAAAGCAGCCTGGATCTGAAAAAATTGTTTATCATGTGCATCATAGATTCTCACGCTATGTTCCTACAGCAAATTTAACTCACCGATCAAGAGTTGAAAATACACGTCGATATTTTTCCCAAGAGACGAGAGACCGTAGATAAAAAACACCACTATAAAATAAGATTACGTCATAACCCTCCATGGCGACAGGTTGTATATAGTCACCACAAGGGGACAAGTACTGTGAGTACGCCAGCCGCGAACCATCCCAAATGGACTGAAACCGCCGCTCGCAATTTCTAGCCTCATGTTACGAAGGTCTGCGCTGAACGTAGAATGTTTTTCTTCTAAAACTTTCCATGATATCAATGTAAGTCCATGTCGCGCACCCTGCGTGTCTGCGGGGAGGCAGAATTTTCAAAAAAACGATTTTTCAAAGCTCGCAACACGAACTTGAACTCCAGGATCGATGCTAAAGCCTAACTAACAAAATACCGTGTGAGGTTTAACTACTCGGATGAAAGTTATACCTCACGAAACCAAGTCCTTCGGGTTTTTTAGTCGCTGTCCTCCTCGTCGTCGTAGGCTCCGAGGATCGTAACAGATCAAAGCCTCCTCGTCGGTTTCCTCGAGTCAAAGACGATCCACCCGAGAGTCTATAGTCCGAGCTCCAACCTCAAATCCGAGGTAACTAGGGCAACTAACTTGCTAAACTGGATGGCCTAGGTGATGTAGAGAGTGAAAATGAATTAGTTTGTCTCTTGGAACCCTAAGTTTCTCATCTCATGAGACTTCTAGGGTTATGAAGAAAAGAAGAAGACTTGAGGAAATGAGAGTGAAGTTGTGAACACTTGAATGAAGTCTTGGTTGCCATCTAGATAAAGAATGAAGCATATATGATAAAATATCTCACAAATATCTAATAGGCTTCACAAAATATCTTGTGATGAGTCATGAGCATGAGTCACCAAGTAGCCATGCTAGATTCAATATTTAAATCCACCTCATTCCTCCACCCAATTTGTTTAATCCATAAAAGAATTAAACCCTAATAGGTGTCTACTTCTAGAAGCTTTCCCGAGCTAATTACGAGAATGCCCCTCATCCGTATATACATACCCGCATCCGCATTCCGAAGAATACGAATACAAAGAGACGAAACAAATCCATCAATACAATACTAGGACCTGGCTTAAACCAAAACCCACTAGTATTATCCGCCCGAACATCATACGCGCACAAGTGCACGTACGCGATCGAAGCCCTGTCGTAAAACCATACGACCTCTACATCTTTCGCCCGATGCAGGGAAACCCTCTGTGTGGGACTCTAAAGACTCGACGATACGCTGGCAGTGGGTTTAACCATAAGCCGCAAGCGGTACTAGCTGCACGTAACGGCTACCCAGGTATCTGTCGAAAAGAAGGCCGATGAGCTAACTCATCCGAACTCCTACTGAGCCTGTATGTGACAATCTCCGTACAGACCGGTCTGTTCGTTTAAGAGTATCGCATATCGGGCCTAGGGGGATGGTAAACGTCAGATCCCTAATAGCGCAATAAGTCGTGTCGGAGTGTAGCCCAGAACACCCTAAGAAACTACTGGAATACTTACCAGTAAATCTCGCTTGCCCTGGCCAGGGACTTTGTGTAATGGCTTTCCGAACACAGCGCAATATCAACCCCCAATACCGGGAGAGACGAATCCTGTCTAACCGCCACTGCCTCCAAGTGCTTCGGGAATGCACCCAACTACTACCTGTTTGCACGACTCCTTTGAGCCGTGGTAGGGTAGTAATCAAAGTACAGTGGGAACACACTCGAGGCGAAGTAGCAGTGTCAAGTCGACGGACTAAGATGTACTCATGTCATCTGGGAGCTGCTACCCGACAATAGGTATAATACCCACCAGCAGTCCCCGACGAGTCCTGTCCGGTGTACTCATAACCCAATGAGCACCTGCATACTATCTCCAATACGCCGTACTAATGGCTGTGGGACAAACCATCTCCTCTGCTTGGATGAGAAGCGTATACACTAGTCTACTTTGGAGTATCGATGCTCCGTCTCGATAATCTTACGACTAGGGACCTGCATATGGATGTGCTTATAGACTACTCAGCCCCCACTAGTGTGACTGCCATCACAACGCTGGTAATTAAGCAAAGATCCTAAAGGCTCTACCAATATGTATAAGCGATATGCTAAAAGAAAGACATGTACATATTGAGGTAGAAACAAACCAAGTAGCATACTACCACTTTGAGCAAGACTGTCAATACAACTGTGAATATCCCAAGCTTCCATTAAGTAATATACAAATCAGTATGATACAATAATGGCCTCTAGGGCATATATCACTAACAATCTCCCACTTGCACTAAGGCCATGTATTGGCATATCGCAGACCTATCATCTCGATTAGCCTCTCAAACTGTGTCTGAGGGATGGCCTTCGTGAGTGGATCTGCAGTGTTATTCTCCGTATCTACTCTCCTCACCTTGATGTCCCGGCGATCAACGATCTTCCTGATCAGGTGGTAACGCCTCAAAATGTGTCTGGAGTTTTGATGGGACCTGGGTTCCTTCGCTAAGACCATAGCGCCGTTGTTAGCACAATACAGAGGTATTGAATCTACAATGGACGGAACCACCTAAAGTTCTTGTAGGAACTTCCTCATCCAGACTGCTTCCTTCGCGGCGTCATAAGAAGCTATGTACTCCGCTTCCATCGTCGAGTCAGCAACGGTGTCCTGTTTGGAGCTCTTCCAACAGACCACCCCTCCATTGAGGGTAAAGACATAACCTGACATGGACTTGGAGTCATCCTTGTCACTCTAGACGCTGGAGTCAGCAAAGGCCTCGATCTGGAGGTCTTTTCCGCTATACACCAAGAACATCTCCTTAGTCCTTCTCAGGTACTTAAGAATGTTTTTTACCGCTATCCAGTGCTTCTCCCCTGAGTTTGACTGATACCGGCTTACCACGCTTAGTGCATAAGCAACATCTGGTCTGGTACACAACATCGCATACATTATAGAGCCTACCGCAGATGCATAGGGTATAGATGTCATGCGAGCCCTTTCCAAATCAGTCTTGGGAGACATCTCTTTGGAGAGGGCGATTCCGTGACAAGCCGGTAGATTACCGCGCTTGGAATCTTCCATACTGAATCTTTTCAGTATGGTGTCGGTGTACCTGAACTGCGAAAGTCCCAACATCTTCTTAGATCTATCACGATAGATCTGGATCCCCTGAATGTAGGAGGCATCACCCAGGTCTTTCATGGAGAACCTCTGTGACAAGAATCATTTGACTGATTGTAGCATATGAATGCCATTTCCTAATAAGAGAATGTCATCCACGTACAAGACGAGGAATACCACAGTTCTCCCTACAATCTTACTATATATGCATGGTTCATCTGGATTTTTGATAAAGTCGAATTCTTTGACTGTATCATCAAAACAGATGTTCCAATTCCGTGATGCCTGCTTTAGTCCATAAATGGACTTAAGAAACTTGCACACTTTCCCGCTGCTCCCACTTTGAATGAAACCCTCTGGCTGATCCATATAGACGCACTCTTCCAAATTTCCATTTAGAAAAGCCATCTTTACGTCCATCTGCCAGATCTTATAATCGTGGAAGGCAGCAATGTCAAGAAGGATCCGAATGGATTTGAGCATAGCCACTGGAAAAAAGGTCTCGTCGTAGTCCAAACCAGGTATTTGACGAAAACCTTTTGCAACAAGTCTAGCCTTATAGGTTTCAACCTGTCCGTCTACACCAATCTTCTTTCTGAAGATCCATTTGCTGCCTACGGGTTTTACCCTTTCTGGAGCAATGTCCAAATTCCATACTTTGTTGGTGTACATGGACTCCATTTCGGCCCGCATTGCATTTAGCCATTTTACCGAGTCTCTGCTCTGAATGGCTTGCTGGAAGCTAGTTGGCTCATCATCGTCGATGATGCAATCCTCTCGATCCCCGTCTATGAGAAAACCGCAGTATCTCTCGGACGGATGAGACATCATACTAGTTCTGCGGAGTGGCGCGGGGATGTCCGGTTCTTCTGAAACCTCTGGTTCTACCCAGCTTTCAGTAATAGCTTGTGGTTCTGGAATTTCTTCCAGTTCTATTGCGCTCTCACTTTTCTGATTTTCTAAAAATTCAGATTCCAAGAAGTGGGCATGACGAGAAACAAAGACCTTTTGTTCCTCTGCGCAATAGAAATAATATCCCCTAGAGTTCTTTGGGTATCCTACAAACTTACATAGTACTGAGCGTGCCTCGAGCTTTTCCGCATGCTACTTTTTTACAAAAGCTGGACATCCCCATGTCTTAAGGTACTTAAGATAGGGTTTCTTTCCACTCCACATCTGATATGGTGTAGTAGGCACAGTCTTGGTAGGAACCTTATTCAGAAGATATGCAGCTGATTCTAGTGCATAACCCCAAATGGATCGCGGCAACTCAGCGTTACTCATCATGGAACGAACCATATCCAATAGGGTTCGATTCCGCCTTTTCGATACACCGTTGTGTTGTGGTGTGTATGGAGGAGTAAGTTGAGAGAGAATACCATTCTTTTTTAGATAATCCAGGTACTCGGCACTCAAGTATTCACCACCTCGATTAGATCTCGGTGTCTTGATAGTTTTGCCTGTTTGTTTTTCCACTTCATTCTTATACTCCCGGAATTTCTCAAAAGCCTCGGATTTATGCTTCATCAAGAAGACATGTCCATACATGCAGAAATTATCCGTATAAGTAATGAAGTAGGAATAACCACTTCGCGCATGTGTAGACATTGGACCACACACATCGCTGTGTATGAGTCCCAAGAGCTCGCTTGCTCTTACTCCGTGTCCAGTGAACGAAGTCTTTGTTATCTTTCCCATGAGACAAAATTGACAAGTTGCATAAGACTGATATTCGAACGGATCCAAATATCCCTCTCTATGTAACTTCGTCAATCGTGTTTCATTGATGTGACCCAGTCTACAATGCCATAAGAAAGCCTGATTTAGTTCTGGAGACTTTCTTTTAAGTGTGTTCTGGACACTGAAAACCTGAGCTTGATTTAATACGTATATTCTGTTATCTAATGTACCTGGTCCAATCAAAGCTTGATTTAGGTGGATATGGACCACATCGTTTACAAATGTAAAATCACATCCTTCCTTAGAAAGTAAGGATACATATACGATATTACAAGCTAGACTAGGTACATACAAACAGTTACGCAGAATCAATATCTGCCCACTTGTCAATCCTAGGTGATATTCCCCTACGGATTCAGCGTCCACGCTCATTCCGTTAGCAACCCTGATAACTCTATGGTTTCTTAAAACCTGTAATGAATTACAGATATAAGATCCTGATCCGGTATCTAGTACCCAAGAAGTAGAGTTAATTGACATACACTTTTCAATTACAAACACATCCGAAGTCAAAGCCACAACATACTTCGGATCCTGGATTCTGGCTTTTAAAGCCCTGCAATCCCTCTGCCAATGCCCTTTCCTATGACAATTGAAACATCCCTCCTTCCCTATTACCATCCCCGAAACTTTTGCCATTCCCTGTCCCTCTACCTTACTGACACCGCATATCGGCTTTGTGGAGATCTTCTTCTCACCCTTTTCTTTCGCCTTGGATGAAGAAGAGAAAGATTTTCCAATAAGCAGAGCGGGCGTCTTCCTGGTTTCCTTCAGGGTGCCCTTAACTGGAAGTATAACTTTCTTCTCCTGGGCGTAAGTAGAAGGTAGGGACTGTAGAATTAAGTCAGCATCTGACTGGTTCTCCAACGTGGTCTCCAGATCCGTGAGCTCATCAATATAGCTAGTCATTGTAAGGACGTTGTCCCCTACAGATGACCCGATAGCCAACCTCTCTTGAAGCAATTCCTTCGAGGTCTTATATTTTGTGATATGAGATTGCTCTCCATATAAAACTTTGTTATGAAGGAAGATGGAAGCTAAGTTCATCTTCTCGTGCTGCCTCTGGTTTTCACTATCTACTGAGGCCAACACGAGGCATCTGGCATTCGCACTGTCCTTTACTCTTGTCATACGGATATCAATATCCGCGACGGTAGAAACTGGACCTGGGACGGCGGGGGCTTAACTAGTAATGAGGTGGTCCAGCTTGTCACAGGCAATGGACATCTGGACAAACCCTTGCCAGTCAATATAGTCTGGCCCAGTCAATTTATTAGCTAAATGTAACCTAGGCGCTGTCAACTGGTCGCTGCAATTAGGAAAAAGAGAAGAAACACTTTAGCATGATGCTCTTGCAACTTTAGATTGGTTTTTAATTTATCTAAACAGGATGGCTCCCACTGTCTCTCGAATCCTTCCTCAAACCATAAAAGAAGAATTAGTTAGGATTAATCTCACCGTACAATACTTGCTTAACCGTTCAGCCTGGCTAGTATCAGTACTTCGAGGGAGGTTTTACGACGCTTTCGCGAAGTTCCTTAATTAAATAACCTCTTTTCCTTGGAGGCGTATCCCCGCTAACACTGTTCTAGACACTTACTTGGTTTATAGCATTGATCGTTAAGTGAAAAATCTCCCGAGGAGTAGCATATACTCATAGTAGGATCGGGATCCAAATATCATTGTGTGATAATCCCGAAGGAATCCTACCAACATTATCACACTCCAAATGGTATGCAGCACTAGCAAATTTCAGTTTCCTTAGAAACCCCCGATGTGGATTTTTGCCCCATGCTCTTATGACCTTGACGAAGGCCAACAAATCATAAGTCACATGTCAAGTTCTACCCATCATTGTCCAGGTTAATTTGAACACACCCGTATATACCCTTGACGAAGGCCAACAAAGTAATACGACTGTCCCAAACCAACGCATCTATCTATGCTACATACGAACACCCAGCAGCTACCAATCAGTATGCCTTGACAAAGGCCAACAAACATAGATTGAATACTACTGAATATTCATATGAAATGACGGAGGGCTACGAATGGTTTTGGCGAAACCGTGAACGTAGTGAACTTGATATAATCGAAGGAACCCGATAGCTTTTTAAAATGAGTGGTTTAAGCTCCGCATTTAAAAGTCTGCTGTTTTAATAAAACTGAGTGGTTTTAAAAGTGTTCCAACGATTCAGCTTTGGTTTGTTTGCTTTGTATTAATGTAATGCAGTCCCATCATTTACACCTATCATCACAGAAAAGACGAAAATACCACGTCCACTTATGCCATCCACATTCGCCGCTGGGCCCCGTCTAACACCATTAGGTTACTTAACTAACGCCAGAGCAGGGGTTGGACTAGCGCGGGTGCAAAAAATAAGCAACGTCTATTATAATATATATATATATATATATATATATATATATATAATAACCAATCGTCTCACGCAATAATTGGCATTCCAGATCACAGATGAACATATTAGATATACTAGGAATTCCGCGTTTCGTTTAAGCCTGTAACGAAAGACGGATTCCACGGTCATGATGAATAGCCAAACCCCATCCCAGACCCCTACGGGTGCGGCAAACTACCCGCCAAATACCCGAAGTGAAGCAACCTCCCTCTTCAAAGTGAGTAGGTCACTCGACACTTCAAAGTACCAGGTAGTTTGTGCACCTCACCTTGGGTCTATCATAGGAGCAGAAAACAGAAAAAGAAAATAATACAACGGTGGTTACAACCTCAACCCGGATGTGCCCCGCAAAATAATATTACATCACTTTACAATTTTACATCGAATGAAAGAAAAGAAAACTCTCATCTTACATCCCCGGCTATTCATCCACGACGATCCAATAAGTTCATATACACAATCCATAAGAACAGCAACATCGATATGTGCAACCCCGACTAATCGATGTATAACAATTAGTCGACGTTTCCAAACACATATATCACAACTTGAAACTTTAAACGACGTTAAAACTACGACTTCGAAACACCCCGTATTGCCATCACAGAAGATAACAGTATATCCAAAATTGGCAAAAACAAACAACACCTGAGACCTTAGATCCAAGCAACTAGAACACAGACCAAAATTCAAAGAATTTCACCACAACTAAAAAGGTGGTGCCGGTTTTTTTGAGTATGTGGCCGGCCCAATTCCGGTGAAATTGCTTCATTTTTGGTGTGTGTTCATATCACAACATGTAGAGCACTCTGCAATTGTTTAAAAAAAATTTAGATGCTCGGGAAAATTTGACAGAAACTTGGATCTTTGTTGCGATGTTTCGCAGTCCTTTCGGTTTCGTAGTTTTATATTTCGTCTAACCTTTTAGCTATAGTTTAGTTGGCTCTGATACCACTGTAAGTCCATGTCGCGCACCCCGCGTGTCCGCGGGGAGGCGGAATTTTCAATAAAACGATTTTTCAAAGCTCGCAACACGTACTTGAACTCCAGGATTGTAACATTTTGAAATATTTTAGATAATAAATTAATTTAGTTAACTAATTAAAAATGTTAATTTTATTGAAACAAAATGGGACATTTCGTAAGTAGTGTGTGAAACTAATTAATTTGAATATTTAGTTTGTAACATTAGTGATTAAGAAGGGTTTTAGTGAAAAAATTTACCTTCATTATGTAGTATGAGATAGTGTGAGGGGTTTTATAGAAATTTTAAATTTATTGTGGAAATTAGATATTTTGTGTGGGGTTTTTGTGTAAAAAGGGAAGGGTCATGGTTAAGGTTAAGTTATACTCAAGGGATATCATAACCTAGATGACACTTCATGCTTGCATAAGATCTTTCATGGTAACACATCCTCCTTGCATGAAACTACTACCATCTTCATGCTTACACCTCCTCCTTGCTTGGATACACCACACTTCATCTTGAATACACCTCCTCCTAAACCTCATCATTCATTATCCTTATCTCTCCTTTTAGTTCAGTTGATATTTCAATTGGAAACAAAAGTTATTCATTAGGAAATAAAGAAAATCCTAGAACACCAAAGGAAAAAAGGAGAAGAGGAACTAAGTGTTAAGGATCATTACCATCACCCTCAATCTAGGATCCTTGAGTTTGTGCATCTTGGAAGGAGCTTTTCAGTGATCTTTCTGTAGGTATAATCTTTAACACTGCAGATTTTAGTTTAATTCTGTTTTAGTTTAGAAACATGATATCGGAAATGTCGTATTTAGATAATTTAGGCTCTGCTTTGGAATCTGCTATAGTTTAGATGATAATTAACAAAATCAAACAGTGCCTTCATCTTGTAATTTGGAAATAGAATAACCACTAGGAAGACGAACCTATTTCCTCGGATTTTGGCCGGCGACATTCAAGAAAAATCCGAGCTCACCGGTTTTTGTAGAGGGTTAGGTATTGAGGTTTTTAGGGTAGCTCTCTGTATATGTGTTAGGATGTATGGTATTGCTAGTTTATGTTATATGCTCAGTATATAAAATCTGGAAGCAAATATTTGTTTTGGGGTTAAAACTTCTAAATACGATACGGATAGTTTATGTCACGATTCTGCGTTTTCTGTTATGAACATCAAAGGGTTAAACCAGATCAGATAAGTCTTAGAAAGTTCACAATAGTCACACATAGCTTGTGTAGTATGTAAATCTTGTATGTTCACGTTTTCGCCGTATCGGAGTTTAGCCGTTTCTTATACGGAGTTAATTTCAATGTTAGATTCAAATACGGAAACTTCGGAGGCCGCAAGGAAAGGGATTGAAGATATCCGGGTAGTTTCGACGTATTCCGGTGAGTAGACTAAATATCTACCGGGAAATTTTGTATGGATGGCTTAATACGCCCGTAGTTTTAAGTTTAAATTAAAATTGTCCTTTGTGTATAAAAGTTGATTTTTAGTAACTTCATCGTATGCATTCATAAATCGTCATGTTTAATGATTACTAGAACACTGCACAAATTATCGACGAGTCATGTTGCACGCGCACATATTTACATGTTACACTACAGCTCGTCGATATTGACATGTCACATACACACTTAGTGCTTATTATGTCAATTATGATTCATATCATACCTTAAGCATCAATAATGGTAGTTAAATTGTATCAATGTTATTATGAATACTTATCATGTTTCATATTCAAGTATTAGTAAGTATGATATAAGATGCATTGGATTATTTCGGATTTCTGATTTTGAGTTTTTATGCACTATTAAGTGTATTCAGTGATTCCTCATGATTGATGTGACATGTCCACCATGAGATTTTGTTTTTATGATTTGGTTTTATTCCGAACCGAGTGTGGTAGCTATACGGTTGTGGATTTTTACGTTATCCTCACTGAGTGGGGTAGCTATACAGTCGGATTCATGGTGGACTCGGTCAAGACCGAGGGGCAGGAAAGCCGTATTATAGGCGGGGAGCCTAGCGAGGATACTCGATACCGGAGATAGTTGTAAAACACGGCGGATATCTAGGTGATACCGACCGGTGTTATTGATTGACAGGATCGTTCGAGGAATGATGCCTGATGGAAGTAGAAGATTTGTGTCGATCTTGGACACGGAAAAATGAACCTTATTTGGAAATAATTGATGAGATTTCAGTTTTGATTTATATACCTAGTAGTACTTGTTTATGCTTCCACATATTATCATGCATTATATTCATCTTTGTTGATATTAGCTCTATTTCGTCATATTTATATTATCAGCCGATATATGTTAGTTCTATTCACTGAGTTGGCAACTCACCCCCGTTAGCAGTGCAGACCCACTTATCAGCTTTTATCGCTAGGTGGGTTACCTACGTAGTAATCTTCTATTTTGGTATATGTATTTTGGATCTAGTATTACTCCATCAGACCCTGTATATTTGACTTAGAACGATCTATGTTTGTATATGTTTAATTCGACTGAGTGAAATCGTTTAGGTGTGTTAAATTATGCTTGCTTTACTTATGCATGAGATTCTTCACCTTGAGTGTTGTATTGTTATTGTGTATTGATTTCCGCCGTTTGGCGTTGTTTTGCTCCCAACTAGGGATGCGATTTATCAAAAAAAAATTATAACTGCTCTTATTAATTATTAAAAAGGGAGGTGCGGTCGAATTTTTAAATGCTAAAAATTAGTTGTTTACATTTTATTTCTGAAAAACCATTCGACATGCTACCTCATTCCTTTTACTTAAAAACTGAAATTTCCTTAATTCCGCAAATAGGTTGTTGATCTTGGTTTTCTGGCTTACTTGGATTGTGCCGTTATCTTTAGATATCATACAATCTAAGTGCCGGTCACGGACCAAAAATTGGGTCATGACAAAGTTGGTATCAGAGCTTAGGATTAACCTTACGGAACTGAGTAGTGTGTTGAAGTTAGTAGGCTTTAATTTCGTTAAGTAGATTGACCCTTGGTTTGATGGAGTAGGTGATTTAGGATAAGTAGAGCACCATACATATATTCCGCGGCATATTTACGCTACGATACTCAGCCTAAGTGACCTTAGGACTTATTTGTTTGTACTTCCTTCTTGATTCCATGTATCCCGTGATTCGATTGCAATGTCCTTATCAATCATGTTTCTTACTCTAGCCACTCTGTCGCCGATGACTATGAGGGCCCAGAGGGCCACTGCCAGAGATGAGATTGGAACGGGCTCGTCTGAGACGCGGACAGACCTAAGCAGTACGCCTACCTTTCATGGATAGATTGATCCACCTTCTATTGATCGTATAGCTAGGATGGAGGCAAGTATTCAGGATATGCGCCAAATGATCGGATCCTTGATAGAGATTAGTCGAGCACGGAGATCGGCTATTACTCCACTTACGGTTGTTCAACGACTAAGGCAGATTCGTACTGATATATCAGCTCCTAGACATGTTCGTAGAAGCCGTGGCGAATTCTTTATGGACCAGTTTTGTTGCTTATACCCACATGATCAACTGCCCTCGCAAGGATGTTTCAGGTGTGGGTGTCCGTATCACTTTATCAGAAATTGCCCCGTGATGCGACAGAGTGAGGCATCGGTCTCACAGGTGACTTCACCACCTTCACCATCTCCTTCGAGCGCATTACCTCCTACATCTGTTGTTGTTCCACGCCAGATCAACGCCCATAGAGGTCGTGGTCGAGACGGTCGTAATTCGAGAGGACGGGGAGGCAGAGGCATACGACAGTTGGTCACTGGAACAGGGTAGGCTTTAGCTTTTGTGTTGACTCCTCGGGACGCGCAGGCGTCGAACGTTGTCGTAACAGGTATCCTTTCAGTATGTTCCTTAGATGCACATATTTTATTTAATCCCGGTTCTACGCACTCGTGCGTGTCCGCACACTTTGCACTTTCTCTGACGAGAGAGTCGGCATTGTTAGAATTATCACTTGTTATGATTACTCCGGTAGGAGGTTCTTTTGTATCCGACACATTTTTAGGTCATGTTCAGTACGTATTGGTGATAGGGATTCATTAGTTGATTTGATTCTCCTGGATATGCTAGATTTTGATATACTTCTCGGTATGGATTGGCTGGCCGCTTGTCATGCTTATGTAGATTGTCGGGGGAAAGCGGTCAAATTCTGTTTTCCAGGAGAATCGATTTTGTTGTGTAGTGAGACTGTAGTATAACTCCTGCCAACATGATTTCTGCTCTTTTTGCGGGACGGCTCTTGAAGAAGGGTTGTCGTGGGTTCTTAGCAAGACGTAGGATCCGCTGAGGTTCTGTTGGACCAGGTTCCTATTGTGTGAGAATTTCTTGATGTGTTCCCTGCTGAGTTACTAGAATTGCCGCCTGATTGCGATATTGAATTCTGCATTGACTTGATTCCGGGTGCGGGGCCTATTTCTGTACCGCTTTATCAGATGGCCCCGACGGAGCTGAAGGAGCTCAAAGGTCAGTTGTAAGAATTGCTGAATAGAGGACTCGTTCGTCCGAGTGTATCACTGCGGGGAGCTCCTGTCTTATTCGTAAAGAAGAAGGATGGCAGCATGTGGTTGTGCATCGACTACAGGCAGCTGAATCGAGTTACAGTGCGAAATAAGTATTTATTACCTCGCATTGATGACTTATTCGATCAGCTGCAGGGAGCTGGCTATTTCTCGAAGATCGATTTGCGGTCAGGGTATCACCAATTGAGAGTTCGGAAGGATGACATTCCGAAGAGTGCTTTTCACACACGATACGGGCATTACGAGTGTTTGGTGATGTCGTTCGGGCTCACCAATGCCCCAACAGCTTTCATGGATATGATGAATCGCGTTTTCAGGCCTTTTCTTGATCAGTTCATTATTGTATTCATTGATGATATTCTTATATACTTCCGTAATCGAGAGGAGCATGAGCGGCACTTGCGAATTACATTGCAGATTTTGAGGGAACACCAATGGTTCGCTAAATTTTTCCAAGTGTGCTTTTTGGCTGGATAGTGTGGATTCCTTGGGTCACGTAGTTACGATGGATGGTATACGTGTGGACCCAAAGAAGTTCGAGGCAGTACAACACTGGCCCAGACCTATGTCAGTTACGGAGGTTCGCAGTTTCTTGGGTTTGGCCGGTTACTACCGACGTTTTGTGCAGGATTTTTCTCGTATCGCTGCACCGTTGACCGGGTTGACCTGGAAAGAAGTTCCATTTCTTTGTACAGAGGCATGTGAGCAGAGTTTCCAGCAGTTGAAGACTCACTTGACAACTGCACCAGTCTTATCTTTACCTTCTGGTCAGGTGGTTTTGTTGTTTATTGTGACGCCTCTTGAGTGGGTTTAGGCTGTGTGTTGATGCAGCACGGCAGGGTTATCGCATATGCTTCTCGGCAGTTGAAGAAGCATGAGCAGAACTATTCCACTCACGACTTAGAGATGGCTGCAGTGGTTTTCGCACTTAAGATTTGGAGGCATTACTTATACGGTGAGTCGTGCTAAATATTCACAGACCACATAAGCTTAAGGTATATCTTTCAGCAGCGAGATCTTAATCTGAGGTAGTGTAGATGGATGGAACTAGTGAAGGATTATGATTGCGAGATTCTTTATCATCCGGGCAAAGCGAATGCTGTAACAGATGCTTTGAGTCGGAGGCCCGAAGGTAGCTTATCTTAATTGGGCGTAGTGCAGAGACAGTCTTCTGCAGACTGGAAGATTCTATGTGATAGCCGTGTGCAGTTTGAGTTCACATCGACAGGAGGATAGTTCGCTCACATTCGCACCCGTCCTCAGTTACTTGATCGCATCCGAGAGGCACAGCCCGCCGATGCTCGCTTGTCCGAGATCATAGAGCAAGTTAGACAGGGTAGCAATTCTGAGTTCGTGATCGATGACCATGGAGTGTTACGGTTTGGGACTCGTCTTTGTGTGCCAGATTTTGAGGGACTGAGATGCGAGATCTTAGAGGAGGCGCATCGGTCGGCGTATAATATTCATCCGGGTTCTACCAAGATGTATCATGATTTAAGAGATGTTTACAGGTGGGAAGGGATGAAGTGGAATGTCGCGGAGTTTGTTTCGAAATGCTTGACATGCCAGCAAGTCAAGGCCGAGCACCAGAGGCCGGCAGGAGAGTTACAGCCCTTAACTATTCCGGAGTGGAAGTGGGAGCAGATCTCTATAGATTTCGTGGTGGGTCTACCCAGATCCAGCAGAGGGTATGATTCCATATGGGTGATTGTTGATCGATTGACAAAAGAAGCTCACTTTCTTCCGGGGAAGACGACCTATGGATACGCGCAGTATGCCCAGATATATATTGACGAGATCGTACGATTACATGAAGTTCCGACATGCATAATGTCCGATAGAGGTGCACAGTTCACCAGCCGACTATGCCAGAAATTTCAAGAGGCTCTAGGCACTCAATTGAGTTTTAGTACAACTTTCCAACCACAGACTGACGGTCAGTCAGAGCGGACTATACAGACTCTTGAGGATATGGTTCGAGCCTGCAGTCTTGATTTCGGTGGTAGTTAGGATCGTCACTTGCCTTTGATAGAGTTCTCCTACAACAACAGTTTTCAGAATACGATCCAGATGGCACCCTTCGAAGCTTTGTATAGGAGAAAAAGTCAATCGCCCGTTTGCTGGACGGAACTCAGCGAGAGCAGCAATTTGGGACGGCAGATTGTGCAGAAAACTACAGAAAAGATCCAGTTGATACGGGACAGGATGAGAGCGGCCCAGTGCAGGAAAAAATCTTATGCTGATCGACGCCGTCGTAGACTCGAGTTTGATGTGAGAGATCATGTGTTCCTTCGGGTATCTCCAATGAAGGGTGTGATGCGTTTCGGGAAAAAAGGGAAGCTCAGCCCCAGGTATGTCGGATCCTATGAGATTCTGGAGAGAGTGGGTGTTGTAGTTTGTCATTTAGCACTTCCACCGAGTTTTCCCGATGTGCATCCGGTGTTCCATGTGTGTATGCTTCGCAAGTATCTTCACAATCCCTCTCACGCGATTCAGCGTCAGACTTTACAGCTTTAGCAGGATTTATCCTAAACTGTGCAGCCGGTAGCTATTCTAGGCCGGCAGGCAAAGAAACTAAGATCGAGGGTACCTCCGTCTGTAAAGGTTCTTTGGCGAGGACCAAATTGCGAGGAGGTCACTTGGGAGGCTGAGAATGCGATGCGGAAGAAATTCCCACATCTTTTTGAAGGTACGTATAGTTAAGTTTTAAATTCGGGGACCGAATTTTTTTAAGGGGTAATATTGTAACATTTTGAAATATTTTAGATAATAAATTGATTTAGTTAATAAATTAAAAATGTTAATTTTATTGAAACAAAATGGGACATTTCGTAAGTAGTGTGTGAAACTAATTAATTTGAATATTTAGTTCATAACATTAGTGATTAAGAAGGGTTTTAGTGAAAAAATTTAGCTTCATTATGTAGTATGAGATAGTGTGAGGGGTTTTATGGAAATTGTAAATTTATTGTGGAAATTAGATATTTTGTGGGGGGTTTTGTGTAAAAAGGGAAGGGTCATGGTTAAGGTTAAGTTATACTCAAGGGATATCATAACCTAGGTGACACTTCATACTTGCATGAGATCTTTCATGGTGACACATTCTCCTTGCATGAAACTACCACCATCTTCATGCTTACACCTCCTCCTTGCTTGGATACACCACACTTCATCTTGATGACACCTCCTCCTAAACCCCATCATTCATTATCCTTATCTCTCCTTTTAGTTTAGTTGAATTTCAATTGGAAACAAAAGTTATTCATTAGGAAATAAAGAAAATCCTAGAACACCAAAGAAAAAAAAAAGAGAAGAGGAACAACTGTTAAGGATCATTACCATCACCCTCAAGCTAGGATCATCTTGGAAGGAGATTTTTAGTGATCTTTCTGTAGGTATAATCTTTAACTCTGCAGATTTTAGTTTAATTCTGTTTTAGTTTAGAAACATGATATCGGAAATGTCGTATTTAGATAATTTAGGCTCTGCTTTGGAATCTGCTATAGTTTAGATGATAATTAACAAAATCAAACAGTGCCTTCATCTTGTAATTTGGATTTAGAATAACCACTAGGAAGATGAACCCATTTCCTCAGATTTTGGCTGGCGACATTCAAGAAAAATCCGAGCTCGCCGGTTTTTGAGGGGGTTAGGTGTTGGGTTTTTAGGGAAGCTCTCTGTATATGTGTTAGGATGTATGGTATTGCTAGTTTATGTTATATGTTCAGTATATAAAATCTGGAAGCAAATATTTGTTTTGGGGTTAAAACTTCTAAATACGATACGGATAGTTTATGTCACGATTCTGCATTTTCTGTTATGAACAGCAAATGGTTAAACCAGATCAGATAAGTCTTAGAAAGTTCACAATAGTCACACATAGCTTGTGTAGTATGTAAATCTTGTATGTTCACGTTTTTGCCGCATCGGAGTTTATCCGTTTCTTATATGAAGTTAATTTCAATGTTAGATTCAAATACGGAAACTTCGGAGGCCGTAAGGAAAGGGATTGAAGATATCCGGGTAGTTTCGACGTATTCCGGTGAGTATACTAAACATCTACCAGGGAATTTTGTATGGATGGCTTAATACGCCCGTAGTTTTAAGTTTAAATTAAAATTGTCCTTTGTGTATAAAAGTTGATTTTTAGTAACTTCATCGTATGCATTCATAAATCGTCATGTTTAAAGATTACTAGAACACTGCAAAAATTATCGACGAGTCATGTTGCACGCGCACATATTTACATGTTGCACTACACCTCGTCGATATTGACATGTCACATACACACTTAGTGCTTATTATGTCAATTATGATTCATATCATACCTTAAGCATCAATAATGGTAGTTAAATTGTATCAATGTTATTATGAATACTTATCATGTTTCATATTCAAGTATTAGTAAGTATGATATAAGATGCATTGGATTATTTCGGATTTCTGGTTTTGAATTTTTATGCACTATTAAGTGTATTCAGTGATTCTTCATGATTGATGTGACATGTCCACCATGAGATTTTGTTTTTATGATTTGGTTTTATTCCGAACCGAGTGGGGTAGCTATACGGTTGTGGATTTTTACGTTATCGACACTGAGTGGGGTAGCTATACAGTCGAATTCATGGTGGACCCGGTCGAGACCGAGGGGCAGGAAAGCCGCATTATAGGCGGGGAGCCTAGCGAGGATACTCAATACCGGAGACAGTTGTAAAACACGGCGGATATCTAGGTGATACCGACCGGTGTTATTGATTGACAGGATCGTTCGGGGAACGATGCCTGATGGAAGTAGAAGATTTGTGTCGATGTTGGACACGGAAAAATGAACCTTATTTGGAAATAATTGATGAGATTTCAGTTTTGATTTATATACCTAGTAGTACATGTTTATGCTTCCACATATTATCATGCATTATATTCATCTTTGTTGATATTAGCTATATTTCGTCATACTTACATTATCAGCCGATATATGTTAGTTTTATTCACTGAGTTGGCAACTCACCCCCATTGTGCCATAGTTCCTTGCAGGAGTCGCGTGGACGCATAGCAGCAGTGCGGATCCACTTATCATCTTTTATCGCTCTTTTCGCTAGATGGGTTACCTACGTAGTAATTTTCTATTTTGGTATATGTATTTTGGATCTAGTATTACTCCATCAGACCCTGTATATTTGACTTAGAACGATCTATATTTGTATATGTTTAATTCGATTGAGTGGGATCATTTAGTTGTGTTAAATTATGCTTGCTTTACTTATGCATGAGATTCTTCACCTTGAGTGTTGTATTATTATTGTGTATTGATTTCCACCGTTTGTCGTTGTTTTGCTCCCAACTAGGGATGCAATTTATCAAAAACAATTTATAACTACTCTTATTAATAATTAAAAAGGGAGGTGCGGTCGAATTTTTAAATGCTAAAAATCAGTTGTTTACATTTCATTTCTTAAAAATCATTCGACATGCTATCTCATTCCTTTTACTTAAAAACTGAAATTTTCTTAATTCCGCAAATAGGTTGTTGATCTTGGTTTTCTGGCTTACTTGGATTGTGCCGTTATCTTTAGATATCATACAATCTAAGAGCCGGTCACGGACCAAATATTGGGTCATGACAAGGATTGATGCTATACCCTAGCTAACAAAATACTGTGTGAGGTTTAACTACTCGGATGAAAGTTATACCTCACGAAACCAAGTCCTTCGGGTCTTTTAGTCGCTGTCCTCCTCGTCATCGTAGGCTCCAAGGATCGTAACGGATCAAAGCTTCCTCGTCGGTTTCCTCGAGTCAAAGACGATCCACCCGAGAGTCTATAGTCCGATCTCCAATCTCAAATCCGAGGTAACTTGGGCAACTAGCTTGCTAAACTAGATGGCCTAGGTGATGTAGAGAGTGAAGATGAATTAGTTTGTCTCTTGGAACCCTAAGTTTCTCAACTCATGAGACTTCTAGGGTTATGAAGAAAAGAAGAAGACTTGAGGAAATGAGAGTGAAGTTGTGAACACTTGAATGAAGTCTTAGCCGCCCTTTAGATAAAGAATGAAGCATATATGATAAAATATCTCACAAATATCTAATAGGCTTCACAAAATATCTTCTGATGAGTCATGAGCATGAGTCACCAAGTAGCCATGGTAGATTCAATGTTTAAATCCACCTCATTCCTCCACCAAATTTGTTTAATCCATAAAAGAATTAAACCCTGATAGGTATCTACTTCTAGAAGCTTTCCCGAGCTAATTACGAGAATGCCCCTCATCCGTATATACATACCCGCATTCGCATTCCGAAGAATACGAATACAAAGAGACGAAACAAATCCATCAATACAATACTAGGATCCGGTTTAAACCAAAGCCCACTAGTATTATCCGCCCGAACATCATACGCGCACAAGTGTACGTACGTGATCGAAGCCCTGTCGTAAAACCATACGACCTCTACATCTTTCGCCCGATGCAGGGAAACCCTCTGCATGGGAATCTAAAGACTCGACAGTACGCTGGCAATGGGTTTAACCACAAGTCGCAAGTGGTACTAGCTGCACATAACGACTACCCAGGTATCTGTCGATAAGAAGGCCGATGAGCTAACTCATCCGAACTCCTACTGAGCCTGTATGTGACAATCTCCGTACAGTCCAGTCTGCTCGTCTAAGAGTATCGCATATCGGGCCTAGGAGGTGGTAAACGTCAGATCCCTGATAGCGCAATAAGTCGCGTCGGAGTGTAGCCCAGAACACCCTGAGAAAATACTGGAATACCTACCAGTAAATCTCGCTTGCCCTGGCCAGGGATTTTGTGTAATGGCTTTCCGAACACAGCGCGATATCAACCTCCAATACCGGGAGAGACGAATCCTATCTACCCGCCACTGCTTCCAAGTGCTAAGGGACGGCACCCAACTACTACCTGTTTGCACGACTCTTTTGAGCCGTGGTAGGGTAGTAATCAAAGTACAGTGGGAACACACTCGAGGCGAAGTAGCAGTATCAAGTCGACAGACTAATCTGTACTCATGTCACCTGGAAACTGCTACCCGACGATAGGTATAACACCCACCAGCAGTCCCTGATGAGTCCTGTCCGATGTACTCATAACCCAATGAGCACCTGCATACTATCTCCAGTACGTCGTACTAATGGCTGTGGGACAGACCACCTGCGTATACACTAGTCTACTCTGGAGTATCGATGCCCCGTCTCGATAATCCTATGACTAGGGATCTGTATAAGGATGTGCTTATAGACTACCCAGCCCCTACTAGTGTGACTGCCACCACAACGCTGGTAATCAAGCAAAAAACCTAAGGGCTCTACCAATATGTATAAGCGATATGCTAAAAGAAACACATGCAAATATTGAGGTAGAAACAAACCAAGTAGCATACTACCATTTTGAGCAAGACTGTCAATACAACTGTGAGTATCCCAAGCTTCCATTAAGTAATATACAAACCAGTATGATACAATAATGATCTCTAGGGAATATATCACTAACAATCAAATCTCTAAGATGACTCATTTTTCCCTCGTCATGAGGCATTTTATGGTGCTACTGCACGTCGTCTCCTCATACATAAATAACCGTTGCCGGCTCGGTATTAGTGGAAAACGACGAAAAATATTCACAGGCACATCACTCGAATGATAGTGTTTCTTAGGCTTGAATCGATTGGTCCCGCACACAGGGCAGTTTCTGAGTGTGGTATGTTCATTCTGGAACAAAACATAGTCATTGTCGCATGCATGGATCTTGTCACACTTTAGGCCGATATTTGTGATTATCTTTTACGCCTCATACCAGTTCGGTGGCACTTCATTTCTGTCGGGAAAAGCTTCCTTCAGCAATACTAGGAGATTGGTGAAAGACTGGTTACTCCATCTGTTCTTGCACTTGATCTGAAAGAGACGTACGAAAAAGGACAGTTTTGAAAACCCTTTACAATTTGGATATAGCGGGATTCTTGAGTCGGCCTTGTACTTCTCCAATAACGAGGATCCAGTGCTTTCTGTATCATCAGGAAGTCACGCGGCATTTAAAAGCCCATCCATGTCATCGATCTGCGTGAATACAGAATTGTTAGTGATATGTATTCCCTAGAGGCCATTATTGTAAATTATAGTGGATGTTTGGACACACACGCACACACATATAGAACTTTCTTACTTAACATGATAGTTTGCTATCTGGTTTCTCTTTATCTTAACTATGCATTTGTTTTAGTTTACTAATTCACTGATACATGTTGATAAAGCCGTTAAGATGTTTTGCTTGACTACCATAGTTATGATGTAAATCCTACTAGTAGGGCCTGTGTAGTCCACAAGCACATTCTTAATTGTTCCTGGTCGAGAGAGTATCGAGACAGGGCATTGGTATTCTAGATTAGACTAGTGTGTACGTTTCTTGACCCTGTATGGGGCGATGGTTGATCCTACAACTATTAGTGTTTGACACCAAAGATTGTATACAAGTGCTCATTGGAGAATAAGTACACTGAACGGACTTGCCGAGAACTTCTAGATGGTACCTTACCTATCGTCAGATAGTAGTTCTCTTGTGACACTTGTACATGTTAGCCTGCAGACCCGAGATCGTCATAGTTTCTTATGTGGTTCCCACTAGGCTTTGATTACCCTCCTATCATGGCTCTACTGAGTCGTGCAAACATGTGGTTGTTGGGTACAGTCCCGAGTCACATGAAGGCAGTGAGTGATAGGAGGGGTTTCGTCTCTCCCGATATAGAGAGTTGATATTTTGCTATACGCGATTGGCTATAACCGCAATTCCTCTACTGTGTTAGTAAACTCTTCGGATTGATACATGCTGATGTATGAAGGTCCCCTGTCTACACATGCCAAGATCGGTTCTTTGTACTTCATTACATTTTCTGATAGTCTCTCAAGATTCAGACATATGTTCCTGTTGAAACACAAGTCTGAACCTTTTGAGATATTCACAGAATATAAGTTAGAAGTAGAGAACCAAAATACGGGTAAAAGTATTATGTCCTTTGATGTGATCAAGGAGGAGAATACTTGAGCACGGAATTCCTGGATTATTCTAAAGGAGAATGAGATTCTCTCTCAGCATTACTCCTCCGAATACACCACAGTACGTCGGTGTATCGGGGCGGAGCAAAAACACCCTATGTGATATGGTGTGCTCTATGATGAGTACTACTGAGCTTCCTATTTCCTTTTTAGGGAGTTATGCACTTATGAAGTTGCATACGTATTGAATAGGGTTCAGATCAAATCAGATACCTACCATTTCATATGAGATATGGAAAGGGAAGAGCCCATCTCATAAGTCAGTTAAGATTTGGGGTTGTCCGGCCTATGTATAAAAGCAAAATCCGGACAAGCTCGAGGCAAGGTCTGTTATGTAGATCTGGAAAGGTTCCAGCTATACAAACTGAAGCAGATGATTTGATAGAACCAAAGGATTCAATAGCAACCGACGAACCTCAGCCTCTCCGCCGATCTAGTAGGGTTCCTCACCCACCTGAGAGATACTTCGGTTTCTCTATGCAGTGGAAGCGAGGATTGCATCATGAGATGATGAAGCAACTAGTTTCGGGCTGGCCATCAGGAGTAGGACTCTGTAAGAATGGCTGGATGCTTAGCGATCTGAGATGGAATCCTTATACACCAACAAAGTATGGACTTTGGTTTCTTTATCTGAAGGGTTAAATCCCCATCAGGAGCAAGTATATCTTGAGAAGATTACTTGGTGTACATGGAAAAGTTGAGACTTTCAAAGCTAGACTCGTTAAAGGTTTGCATCATTGACCAAGTATGGATTATAATGAAACCTTTTCTAAGTAGCTATGCTTAAGTCCATCCAGATCCTACTTGCTACGGCTACATACCATGACTACGATATCTGGCGGTTGGGTGTCTTGACTGCTTTTCTAAATTATGATTTGGAAGAAAGCGTCTATAAATACACAGTCAGAGGGCTTCGTAGACAGTGGGAGCAGCGGAAACGTATGCAAGATGTTTTATGTGATAAAGCAGGCATCGCGGAGTTGGAACATCTGTTTTGATGAGTTAGTCAAAGAGTTTGACATTATCAAAATGGTAGATGAACCTTGTATATACAAAAAGGTAGTAGGGAGTATGGTGGTGATCCTCGTAGAGTACGTGGATGACATACTCTTAATGGGGAAGGAGTTTCCTATGCTACGCTCAGTCAATCTCCGCTTATCACAAGGATTCTCCATATAGGATCAAAGTGATACCTACTAAATCCTGGGTTTTGGATCTATGAGATAGATCTAATTGGATGTTAGAATACTCACTAGTTGTAGTGAGAAGGTATCAATCGGCCCTGAGGAGAATCACTGGAAAGGTTCCAGAGTGATAAAAATGACTGAATGTCAGTCACATGCATTGTCTATACCCTCGGTAAAGGGACGGTATGTTGGAAGAGTTCCAAACTAGATACCGTGACATACTAGACGATTAAAGGCAAGATACATCGCTACTTAAGATGCTACCAAAGAAGCCGTCAGGGTGTATATTAGTTCATAAGATGAACTTCGTTCCTCCCATTGTGTGACAATGGAGTTGTGGGTTATGCCAAGGAACGTCCATCCCAACAGTGATCCAGACATATTCTTAGGCAGTGTCACCTGATCGTGGAGATGGTTGATCTCCAGGGGATCGAGGTTAAGAGAGTAGGCTCAGAGGACAACACGGCGGATCCACTCACGAAAGGCCTTTTCCCAGAGAGAGACTTTTATGGGATGGTTGAGTATGAGATACTACAACCACTGCTATCAGATGGCCCTAGTGCAAGTGGGAGATTGTTAGTTATATGTATGCCCTAGAGGCCATTACTATACATAGGATGTATATTATAGTGGATGCTTGGACATATATAGGGATGACTTTCTTGCTCGATATGATAGTATGCTATCTGGTTACTCTTTACCTTAACGTGTACACTGATTGTCTCTCTGTTACATGTTGGTAAAGCCCTTAGGATGTGTACTTGACTACCTGGACTATGATGCGGATCATACTAGTAGGGACATGGTAGTCCATAAGTACATCCTTCAAGGTCCCTAGTCGTGGGTGTATCGATATGGGGCATCGATATACCAGAGTAGACTAGCGTGTAGATTCTCGACCCATATAGATGGGCGATGGATGATCCTATATCCATTGGTGTTTGACATCAGAGATGATATACGGGTGCTCAGTAGAGACTGGGTACACTGGACGGACTCGCTGAGAACTCCCAGATGGTATTATACCTTACGTCAGATGGCAGTTCTCTGGTGACACTGGTACAGGTTAGTCTGTAGACCCGAGATCGTCATAGAGTCTTGTGTGATTCCCACTGTGCTTTGATTTCCATCATACCACGTCCAAGAGGGCATGCAAAAAGGTGGCTTTTGGGTACAGTCCCGAATCACATGGAGGCAATGAGTGATAGGAGGGGTTTCGTCTCTCCCGGTATAGGGAGTTGATGTTGCGCAGTGCTCGATTGGCTATAACAGGAAGTCCTTGGCCAAGGCAGCTTTAGGGATTTACTGGTAAGTGTTACCAGTAGTTTCTCGACCCGTTATGAGCCACATATCGACACGACTTATCGAGTTATTGGGGTCTGACGTTTACCACCCCTAGGCGAGATATGCGACATATCAAACGAACAGATCGGACTGTACGGTAGTGTTACTCGTTGGATTCACAGGAGTGTGAGCGGGCTTGCTCGTTGATCTTCTGATCGCTCAATACCTGGGTGGCCGTTACGTTTAGCAGACCGCTTGCGGCTTGTGGGTGTTTGATATGATCATCACCTGCTGCCGGCGTATTGACGAGTCTTTAGAGTCCTACACATGGGTTTCCTTGCTCAAGCGAAACGAAATAGGAGCGCATATGAGATATGTGCAGGACCGAGGATAATACCAGTATGTGATACTGTATTCTATTCTCGCGATTTGTGACATTGATCGGTTATATGCGATATAGCCGGGTTATCGGATCAAGTGTTGATTCGATAAGTTGTTACTATTGATATTAGTCGGTTATATGCGTGAAGTCGATGTACAACACCCCAATACTAGTGGGGAGGCGGAATTTTCAAAAACGAACTTGTTTAGTGAACAAACATCGACTAACCGCTTGAATCGAAGCTAAACGATAACTAACTTAAAACATAGAGTTTCTATGCAACTATGTTTAGGGATTATACCTAACGAATCGTGTCCTTCGTCTTTGCGAACTCCACCTCCTCCTCGGCCTTCTCGAAGTAGTAGACGATCCACCCGAGAGCTTTACTCCAAGCTTAGCCTCTAAACTTGAGGCAACTAAACTTCTCTATGTGCTAATCAAAGAAGCTAGGTGAAATATAGAGAGGGTTATGGATTAAGTAGTCTAACTAATCCTTGTACTCAACACATGAGAGGGGAGGATTAGGGTTTGAAGAGGGAGAGCTTGAGGAGAGAGAAGGTGATGATAATAATGAAGTGAGAATAATGAGTTATGATAATATATATCAAGCATTTCTTTTATCAAGAAAAGAATAAGAAATGTATTTAGCAACCATGCTTGATAATATCTAGTGATGATTCACTCCATGAGTCATTAAGCATTTATCATGGATTAATGACATGGATGAATCATCCATATGACTCACTAATCACATTCATTGCATATGCCACCTAAACCTCCTTAGTCACCACCTTCTAGAAGCTTCTCGCGCAATTACGAGAACGCCCCTCCTTTCCGCAAAAATACGGAAAAACTTTAGACTGTATAAATCCAATAACCGGATACCAGTAACTGGCTTAAACCAAAGCCGACTGGTAAAAACTGTCCGAAAGTCGTACGCGCGTAAACGCACCTATGCGTCCGAACCCTTGTCGTAAAACCATACGACCTCTATATCGTTTCGCCTGGAGTAGGGAAACTCTCTGTGTGGGACTCTAGAGACTCGACTACTACGCTGGCAGTGGGTTTAACCACAGACCGCAAGCGGCACTAGCTGTACGTAACGGTCCCCAGGTAGATGTCGATAAGAAGGCCGATGAGGGAACCCATCCGAACTCCTACTGAGTCTGATGTGACAATCTCCATACAGTCCGGTCCGTTCGTCCAAGACTATCGCATATCGGGCCTAGGGGGCGGCAAGCGTCAGTCCCCTAATAGCGGTATAAGTCGTGTCGGAGGGAAGCCCATTACACCTTGAGAAACTACTGGAACCTACCAGCAAATCTCGCTTGCCCTGGCCAGGGACTTTGCGTAATGGCTCTCTGACACAGCGCGATATCAACTCCCAATACCGGGAGAGACGAATCGTGTCTAACCGCCACTGCCTCCAAGTGCTCGGGACTGCACCCAACTGCTACCTGTTTGCACGACTCCTTTGAGCCGTGGTAGGGTAGCAATCTAAGAACAGTGGGACACACTCGAGGCGAAGTAGCAGTGTAAAGTTTGCGGACTATGCTGTACTCATGTCACCTGGGAACTGTTCACTGACGACTGGTATAAAACCAACCAACAGTTCCCTGTGAGTCCTGTCCGGTGTACCCGTAACCCAACGAGCACCTGTATACTATCTCCAGTACGACGTACTGACGGCTGTGGGATAGACCATCTCCCCAACTGGGATGAGAAGCGTACACACTAGTCTACTCCGGAGTATCGATGCTCTGTCTCGATAATCCAACGACCAGGGACCTGAATAAGGATGTGCTTGTAGACTACCCAGCCCCCACTAGTGTGACTGCCATCACAACGCTGGTAGTCAAGCAAGATCCTAAGAGCTCTATCAATACGTACACTCACATATTAAGATAGAAAAACCAAGTAGCATACTACCATGTTTAGCAAGACTGTTATATACATGTGAATATCCCAAGCTTCCATTAAGTAATATACAAACTAGTATGATACAGTAATGGCCTTCTAGGGCATAAACACTAACAATCTCCCACTTGCACTAGGGCCATGTACTGGCATATCGAAGACCAATGATCTCGAGTAGCCTCTCGAACTGAATCTGAGGTAGGGCCTTCGTGAATGGATCAGCAATGTTCTCTTCAGAAGCAACTCTCCGAACCTCGATCTCCTGACGATCAATGATCTCCCTGATTAGGTGATACCGCCTCAAGATGTGTCTGGACTTCTGATGGGACCTTGGTTCCTTCGCTAAAGCTATAGCTCCGTTGTTGTCGTAATACAGAGGTATTGGATCAACTATGGTAGGAACCACCTGAAGTTCTGTTAGGAACTTCTTCATCCAGACTGCTTCTTTTGCGGCATTGCAAGCAGCTATATACTCCGCTTCCATCGTTGAGTCAGAAACGGTGTCCTGCTTGGAGCTCTTCCAGCACACCGCCCCTCCATTGAGGGTAAAGACATAACCCGACATGGACTTGGAATCGTCCTTATCACTCTGGAAGCCGGAATCAGCAATGGCCTCCAACTTGAGGTCTTTTCCGCCGTAAACCAAAAACATCTCCTTAGTCCTTCTCAGGTACTTGAGAATGTTCTTTACTGCTATCCAGTGCTTCTCCCCTGGGTCTGACTGATACCGGCTTACCACGCTTAGTGCATAAGCTACATCTGGTCTGGTGCACAACATCGCATACATTATAGAGCCTACCGTAGAAGCGTAGGGTATAATAGACATGCGTTCCCTTTCCAAATTAGTCTTGGGAGACATCTCTTTGGAGAGGGTGATTCCGTGACAAGCCGGTAGATTACCGCGCTTAGAATCTTCCATACTGAATGTTTTCAGTACAGTGTCGATATACCTGGACTGCGAAAGTCCCAACATCCTCTTGGATCTATCACGATAGATCCGGATCCCCAGAATGTAAGAGGCATCACCCAGGTCTTTAATGGAGAATCTGTGTAACAAGAATCCTTTGACAGATTGTAGCATAGGAATGTCATTTCCTATCAATAGAATGTCATCCACGTACAAGACGAGGAACACGACACTTCTGGCTACAACTTTACTATATATGCACGGTTCATCTGGATTTTTGATAAAGTCATATTCTTTGACTGTCTCATCAAAAAAAATGCTCCAACTCCGCGATGACTGCTTTAGTCCATAAATGGACTTAAGCAGCTTGCATACTTTCCCGCTGCTCCCACTCTGATTGAAACCCTCTGGCTGATCCATATAGACGCTCTCTTCTAAATTTCCATTCAGAAAAGCCGTCTTTACGTCCATCTGCCAGATTTCATAATCATGGAAGGCAGCAATAGCAAGAAGGACCCGAATGGATTTGAGCATAGCCACTGGAGAAAAAGTTTCGTCATAGTCCAAACCAGGTCTTTGACGAAAACCCTTTGCAACAAGTCTAGCCTTATAGGTTTCCACCTGTCCATCTACACCAATCTTTTTCTTGAAGATCCATTTGCATCCTATGGGTTTTACCCCATCTGGAGCAAAGTCCAAAGTCCATACTTTGTTGGTGTACATGGACTCCATTTCGGTCCGCATTGCATCTAGCCATCGTACCGAGTCGCCGCTCTGGATGGCCTGCTGGAAGTCAGTAGGTTCATCATCATCTATGATGCAATCCTCTCTATCCCCATCTATGAGAAAACCGTAGTATCTCTCAGGCGGATGAGACGGCCTACTACTCCTGCGGAGGGGTGCGGGAATGTCCTGTACTTCTTGAACTTCCGGTTCTACCAAACTTTCAGTAGTAGTTTGTGGTTCTGGAATTTCTTCCAGTTCTATTTCGCTCCCACTTATTTCCTTTTCTAAAAACAGATGTTCTAGAAAATGGGCATTACGAGAAACAAAGACCTTTTGTTCCTCTGCGTAATAGAAATAATATCCCTTGGAGTTCTTTGGATATCCCACAAACAAACATTTTACTGATCATGTCTCGAGCTTGTCCACATGCTGCTTTTTAACAAAAGCTGGACATCCCCAAATCTTCATATGCTGAAGATGGGGTTTCTTCCCAGTCCACATCTGATATGGAGTGGTAGGCACAGTCTTGGTAGGAGCCCTGTTCAGAAGATATGCCGCTGATTCTAGCGCATAACCCTAGAAAGATCGCGGTAACTCAGCATTACTCATCATGGATCGTACCATATCTAATAGGGTTCGATTCCGTCTCTCCGATACACCGTTATGCTGTGGAGTGTATGGAGGAGTAAGCTGAGAGAGAATTCCTTTCTCTTTTAGGTAACCTAGGAACTCGGCACTCGGCACTCAAGTATTCACCACCTCGATCAGATCTAAGTGTCTTGATACTTTTGCCGGTTTGGTTTTCTACTTCATTCTTATACTCTTGGAATTTCTCAAAAGCCTCGGATTTATGTTTCATCAGATAAATGAATCCGTATCTTGAGTAATCATCCGTGAAAGTAATGAAATAGGAAAAACCACCTCTTGCATGTGTAGACATTGGACCACATACATCGCTGTGTATGAGTCCTAAGAGCTCGCTCGCTCTTACTCCTTGTCCAGTAAATGGAGTCTTTGTCATCTTTCCTTTGAGACAAGATTGACAAGTGTCATAAGTTTGATATTCGAACGAGTCCAAATATCCTTCTCTATGCAACTTAGTCAACCTTCTCTCATTGATGTGACCCAGTCTACAATGCCATAAGAAAGTTTTATTTAAATCTGGAGACTTTCTTTTTAGTGTGTTCTGGACATTGAAAATTTGGAGTTGGTTTAAAACATATATACCGTTATTTAGTGTACCTGACCCAATCAAACCATGATTAAGGTGGATGTTAACAACATCTCTTACAAACGTGAAATCATAACCTTTATTTGATAACAAGGAAACTGATATGATATTACACGTTAAGCTTGGTACAAAATAACAGTTATGTAAAACCAAAATGTGTCCACTCGTCAATCCTAGGTGATAATCCCCGACGGACGCAGCTCCCACGCTAGCTCCGTTAGCAACCTTTAGGGTCATATCACCTTCCTTCAGCACTCTACGGTTTCTCAGTGCCTGCAATGAATTGCAAATATGAGATCCTGATCCGGTATCCAATACCCAGGAAGTAGAGTTGATCGACAGACAATTCTCAATTACAAACACACCTGAAGTCGAAGCCACAGCTTGCTTCGGTTCCTGGTTTTGGCGTTCCACGCCTTGCAATCCTTCTTCCAGTGCCCTTTCCTGTGACAATGGAAGCACTCATCCTGGCCAACTACCGGTACCGCAAACTTTTTCTTTCCCTTCCCTCCCACCTTACTTACACCTCCTCTAGGTCTGGGTGCGGCCTTCTTCTTCCTTCCTTTGGCCCTAGCCTTGGACCCGGAAGAAGATGAACCGCCAACAAACATAGCGGGTGTTTCCCTTGCTTTCTGCAAGGTGCCCTCTGCACTCCTTAACATGTTCAGGAGTTCCGGAAGTTCAACTTCTTTTCTTTGAATGTTGAAGTTCAGGATAAACTGGGCGTAGGTGGAAGGAAGGGACTGAAGAATAAGGTCTGTATAGAGCTCATTATCCAAAGTCGTCCCAAGGTCCGCGAGCTCTTCTATATAGCCGATCATCTTTAGGACATGTTCTCCTACCGATGACCCGACAGCCAACCTCGCTCGAAACAAGTTCTTTGAGGTCTCGTATCTTGCTATACGAGATTGCTCTCCATAAAGTTCCTTTGTATGGAGAAATATGGCGTCTAGTTCCATATCCTCGTGCCTCCTCTGATGTTCATTGTTCATCGAGGCAAGCACGATGCACTTGGCTTTCGCGCAATCTAAATCCCAGGTTTTTCGGATTTCCTTATCCGCATTGCTGGATTTGGGACCAGGGACAGCAGGTGCCATAGCGGTGAGGACGTACCCCAATTTGTCATAGGTCAAAGCCATTTTGACATTCCGCAGCCAATCTTTATAGTTTGGCCCTGTCAGTATATTTTTCTCTAAAAGTAACTTAAGTCCAGTCATGTTCAGGGTCGCTGCAATTAGGAGAGAGAGAAGAAAACTCTTTAGCATGATGCTCTTGCAAGTTTAGAGTGGTTTTTAATTTATCTAAACTGGATGGCTCCCACTGTTTCTCGAATCCTTCCTCAAACCATAAAAGAAGAATTAGCCAGGACTATTCTCACCGTACAATACTTGCTTAACCGTTCAGCCAGGCCAGTGTCGATACTTCGAGGGAGGTTTTCCAACGCTTTCGCGAAGTTCCTTAATTAAATAACCTCTTTTCTCTGGGGGCGTAACCCCGCTGACACCTTTCTGGACACCTACTAGGTTTATAGCATTGATCGTTAAGTGACGAATATCCTGATAAGTAGCATATACTCACAGTAGGATCGGGATCCAAATATCATCGTCTGATAATGTTGTAGGAATGCTACCAACATTAATCAAACTCCAAATGGTATGCATCTCTTTGCAAATTTCAGTTTCTTTAGAAATTCCCGATATAAGTTTTTGCCCCATGCTCTTATGACCTTGGCTTTGGTCAAAGTGTCATAAGTCACATGTCAAGTTCTACCCGTCATTATCTTGTCAATTTGAACCCATCCGTATATACCCCTGACTTTGGTCAAATGGTAATACGACTGTCCCAAACCAACTCATCTATCTTATGCAACAAATGAAAACCCAGCAGCTACCAAACACTATGCCTTGACTTTGGCCAAAATGCATAGCTTGAATACTACTGAATACCCAAATGAAATGATGGAGGGCTACGAATGGTTTTGGCGAAACCGTGAACGTAGTGAACTTGATATAACCGAAGGAACCTGATAGCTTTTAAAAGGAGTGGTTAAGGCTCCGCATTTAAAAATATCTGTTTTAAAATTAACCGAGTGGTTTCTTTTAAATTGTTCCAACGATTAAAACTTTGGTTTATTTTCTTTGCATTATAGATAATGCGTCCCATCATTAACCTATCATTGCAGAAAACAACGAAAATACAACGTCCTCTTATGCCATCCGCATTCGCCACGGGGTCCCGTCATTACCCGTTAGGTTACTTAACTAACGACAGAGCGGGGGCTGGGCTAGCGTGGGTGTAAAACATAAGTGACGTCTAAATAGCTATCATATATATATATATATATATTTTACATTCGTCTGACGCAATGATATTCATTCCAGATCACAGATGAACTTAATTGGATTTGCAAGCAATCCGTGTTTGTTTTGAGCCTGCAACAAAATACGGATTACACAGTTGTGATGAATAGCCATTACCCCACCCACGACCCCTACGGGTGCGGCAAACTACCCGCCCGGCAGTTTGTGCACCCCACCTTGGGTCTGTCCTAGGAGCAAAAACAGTAAAATGAAATAATACAACGGTGGCTACAACCGCAACCTGGATGTGCCCCGCAAAATAATATTACAACAAATTACATTTACATCAAATGAATTAAATGATAACCCATCACATAACCCCGGCTATACATCACAACAGTCCAACACAGTTCATATGCACAAACAGATAAAATCCATTTCAGAAATGTGCAACCCCCTGCCAACTGACATACTAGCAGTTAGGGGAGGTTTACGAACACATTATACAATCACAGATATAATCCAACAAGCAAATACTGTATAATTTCGATCGATTAAACACTTTTAATTTTGCTCCAATACTGCTCTGCAAATCTGAAACCTGAGCAAAAAATAAATATTCCAGAAAATACCAAATATCACAGAGAAGCAACACAGGAAAATTGGGTTCCTGAATCGCCAACTCGGCGGCGGAAGCGCGGCGGATCGGTGGGATCCGCCGCGGTTCCGTGGCGCTTTAGGCGATTCAGGGGCCCAAATTTCTTGTGTGTTCTTCTGGTGTCTTTTCAAGCTTTCTGAACATCCCTGAAAAATTTTTGGACTTCATTTTAAAAACGACAGAAACTTGTGATTTCGGGCTTTTCCGGTTTCGTTTTTTCCGTTCGAAATTCATACAAATTTGCAAGTAAGTTATTTATTGTTTAGCGAGGCTCTGATACCACTGTAAGTCGATGTACAACACCCCAATACTAGTGGGGAGGCGGAATTTTCAAAAACGAACTTGTTTAGTGAACAAACATCGACTAACCGCTTGAATTGAAGCTAAACGATAACTAACTTAAAACATAGAGTTTCTATGCAACTATGTTTAGGGATTATACCTAACGAATCGTGTCCTTCATCTTTGCGAACTCCACCTCCTCCTCGGCCTTCTCGAAGTAGTAGACGATCCACCCGAGAGCTTTACTCCAAGCTTAGCCTCTAAACTTGAGGCAACTAAACTTCTCTAAGTGCTAATCAAAGAAGCTAGGTGAAATATAGAGAGGGTTATGGATTAAGTAGTCTAACTAATCCTTGTACTCAACACATGAGAGGGGAGGATTAGGGTTTGAAGAGGGAGAGCTTGAGGAGAGAGAAGGTGAGGATAATAATGAAGTGAGAATAATGAGTTATGATAATATATATCAAGCATTTCTTTTATCAAGAAAAGAATAAGAAATGTATTTAGCAACCATGCTTGATAATATCTAGTGATGATTCACTCCATGAGTCATTAAGCATTTATCATGCATTAATGACATGGATGAATCATCCATATGACTCACTAATCACATTCATTGCATATGCTACCTAAACCTCCTTAGTCACCACCTTCTAGAAGCTTCTCGCGCAATTACGAGAACGCCCCTCCTTTCCGCAAAAATACAGAAAAACTTTAGACTGTATAAATCCAATAACCGGATACCAGTAACTGGCTTAAACCAAAGCCGACTGGTAAAAACTGTCCGAAAGTCGTACGCGCGTAAACGCACCTATGCGTCCGAACCCTTGTCGTAAAACCATACGACCTCTATATCGTTTCGCCTGGAGTAGGGAAACTCTCTGTGTGGGACTCTAGAGACTCGACTACTACGCTGGCAGTGGGTTTAACCACAGACCGCAAGCGGCACTAGCTGTACGTAACGGTCCCCGGGTAGATGTCGATAAGAAGGCCGATGAGGGAACCCATCCGAATTCCTACTGAGTCTGATGTGACAATCTCCATACAGTCCGGTCCGGTCGTCCAAGACTATCGCATATCGGGCCTAGGGGGCGGCAAGCGTCAGTCCCCTAATAGCGGTATAAGTCGTGTCGGAGGGAAGCCCATTACACCCTGAGAAACTACTGGAACCTACCAGCAAATCTCGCTTGCCCTGGCCAGGGACTTTGCGTAATGGCTCTCTGACACAGCGCGATATCAACTCCCAATACCGGGAGAGACGAATCCTGTCTAACCGCCACTGCCTCCAAGTGCTCGGGACTGCACCCAACTGCTACCTGTTTGCACGACTCCTTTGAGCCGTGGTAGGGTAGCAATCTAAGAACAGTGGGACACACTCGAGGCGAAGTAGCAGTGTAAAGTTTGCGGACTATGCTGTACTCATGTCACCTGGGAACTGTTCACTGACGACTGGTATAAAACCAACCAACAGTTCCCTGTGAGTCCTGTCCGGTGTACCCGTAACCCAACGAGCACCTGTATACTATCTCCAGTACGACGTACTGACGGCTGTGGGATAGACCATCTCCCCAACTGGGATGAGAAGCGTACACACTAGTCTACTCCGGAGTATCGATGCTCTGTCTCGATAATCCAACGACCAGGGACCTGAATAAGGATGTGCTTGTAGACTACCTAGCCCCCACTAGTGTGACTGCCATCACAACGCTGGTAGTCAAGCAAGATCCTAAGAGCTCTATCAATACGTACACTCACATATTAAGATAGAAAAACCAAGTAGCATACTACCATGTTTAGCAAGACTGTTATATACATGTGAATATCCCAAGCTTCCATTAAGTAATATACAAACTAGTATGATACAGTAATGGCCTTCTAGGGCATAAACACTAACAATGCGATATGACCGGATCGTTAAATCAAGTGTTGATTTAATGATTTAATGTATAATTATATATTTGATATATTACTTTACATTAACTAGTATTGGTTCACTTAAGATTTGTTTTCTCACTTGAAAGTGTACATTGTTTATATGTGATATATGCAAGTGTACATGTTTGTATCATGCTTGATGATACAAACAAGTTGTGTGTATGAGACTTGAACCATATCAAGGTTGGATTAGGGTTTACTATTTTCCTAAACAAATAACAAAAGAGAGTGACTTTGGTCAAAGTTATCAAGCTTCATGAAGCTTGATGAACATTGACAAAGTCAACTCTTTTGTCATTTGTTCAAGATATTAGTTAACCCAACCCTTAACCTTATGCTATGGTTAATTCTCTACATGAGTTAAGCATGAGGGCTTAACTCAACCATGGTGCCATGATTAAAAGGATAAGTGTTCATATTATTCTTTCAATGGATATGATATTCTTTCTTCTTCTTCATCTTCATCAAGCTTGAAAAAGCTTGCTAGCTCCAATGGCATCATGAGAAAAAGAGTGAGAAATCCAATTCTAAAGTGAACCCACTTCCTATTTCTTCATCCTCTACCACTTGCCATGTAGTATAGGGTGTTCTCTTCACAAAGTTTTCGACCAAGTGAAGGAATAGCTTGAGTTTGAGTCTCCCCGACGTAGATCATCTTCGGCCTCGAAGTCAATGACCTAGCCCGATCATTTCTCCGACGAAACCATTTCTAGAGTCCGGGATCCGATGATCGCAGCGGAGGGACGTCAACACGGAGTTAAAGAAGTGGTGGACCGGATCTACAAAGGTTGTAATCCCTTTCACTTAGTAGCAAAGTCGTTTGCTTTCTTGCTTTTCGCCTTAACTTCTAGTTAACGATCTTCATTAGGGTTTCTCGGCTCCAGAAAATTTTTGTTTGGCATGGTTGATGCCTTGTGGAACCTCTTGAGTGTGCCTAGGAACCCTACAGTGGTATCAGAGCCTAGCTAGAGTTTTAGGCGATGTGTAGACGATGTTAGAAATCCGATCGAACCCCGAAACCCTAATTTTTAACCCTCTCTGGACATTTTCTAAAAATGTGGATTTTTCCAAATTAAAAATATCCAAAAAATTCAGCAGGCTTTTATGGGAATTACTATGAAATTCGTGGGCCTAAGTCCATTAAACTGCGGCGGAACCGTGGCAATACCCTACCTTGGGCGGCGGTTCCGCGGCAATTTAGTGGCGTTTTCCAATCTTGTTTGCACAGTAATCTCTAGATTTGAGTGTTGTATTTTATGGGAATTTTTAAAGTTTGCTCAAGAGTTGAGTTTTCTGGTTTGCTTTGGGGAATCGATGATTCGATCGGATTGTTTAGCTTTGTCTATAAGTTTTTCGGGATAATTTTAGAATATGTTAAAAAGTTCGACCGGATATAAATACCCACTTTTTCCCCTGTCGGAAAATTTCTAAGTGTTGGATCTTTCCATGGTTTAAAGATGTTCTAAGTAGTGCAAATAATGCGATAGACCCTCTAGAAGACAACAAACCTTAACTCGATTATGTGACCATCTTGAACTGCCCTTTGAACCTTAGGGTTTGGGGCAGTACGGCGTGCCACATGTGAGGCATTGGCTTGACCCTTCTACGGCTGGACCGTTGGTACTGAGGCATGAACTGGATGTTTTTAAACCTATTTCATGTGTTGATTTGTTTCGGAAAATCTTGGGTGTTTGATTGTTCAATCGGAAAGTTTAACATTTTCTGTTTATCTAGAATGTGATACAATATTTGGAATTCACAAATAGTTATGAGATAACTAATATGAATGTTATAAACATAGCACTTTAGTCTCATTTGATCGGTTGCCACAGAATTTTGATGTGATCAAAAGTCCGTCGCAATCATGTAGCGTACGTGGATACTCGCCGGATAAACTTAATAGACAGCTACACCCCTTAGCCCCGACCAAGTGACTGTAGGAGAACCCCGTCGCCGAAAGCATCCGTTCGGGTGCTCGCTGTAGCGGTGTTCCGCCTTTGTGCACTTCGTCGACGGTATCGGGGGTGCGGCCGTCTACTAAAGTTTGCGACGAGCATTCGATCAAAATGCCGGGAATCTTGTTGAATTGCCCGACTTGATATTGAAAAGTATTTTCGATATAGAGACTAAAATGCGGGGTTTATAATTGTTAGGCATGTGATGTCTAATAAATTCATTTGATTAGGTATGCGATGTCTAAGGAGGTTGTGGATTCCAACTGTTGTAGTTTTACACTTTCTTTTCTGCGACCGTAAGTGTAATATGTGATATCGCCGGTTTCGTTGCTATATGCCAACGACAATTGGGATGCGCATATTTACTTACGTTGATGACATGTGATGTTATGTGTTGCTGGATATGTTATATTGGATCGTCGCGTTTTGAATAGCCGGGGGTTTTTATGTGAATGAGTGTTTTTCATTTTCATTCATGTAAAAACTTGTATGTAATATTCTTTTATTGGGGCACTTCCAAGTTGCGGAAGATGTCACCGTTTGTATATTATTTACTTTTCCGCACTAGGATAGACCCAAGGAGGGGAACACAAGTAACCGGGTTCTGGAGTCCAGTGGGAGACCAACTCGAGGAGTCGAGTCCGGGTCTCCTAACTCTAGAATTGGTAGGGTTTCTTGCCGCTCTCGTAGGGGTCTAGGAGTGTGGGTTTGGCTATTCATCGCGACCGTGGAATCCGTGTTTTATACTGGCTCGTATTGAAAACACGGACGTCCTAGTATATCCAATATTTCATATGATTTTTCTGCTGCGATATCTGTGATGTGATCATGTGATGTTCTGTGATAGATACTATATATAGTATATATGATATATTATATAGGCGTTACTTATGTTTTGCACTCGCGCTAGCCCTGCCCTGCTCTGTCGTTAGTTACCTAACCTAACGGTGCACGAGGGGACATCGAGGCGAATGCGGATGGCATAAGTGTACGTCGTATTTATCTGTAATGTTTAGGTACATAAATGATAGGACTTCATTAATGTGATTAATGAAAGAAAATAAACCTAAGATGTTGTGGAATCGAATTTTCAAAAAAAAGGTAGCTACAGTTCTTGCTTTGCATCGTGGTGTTCCTTGTAGAACATCCTGCACCTTATTCGATAAGGAAAGGACCGAGATCCCTTCACCGGGAGTGACTCCTTTAGAAATAACTGGCAGATACTACAACCCTCGGTTTGTCTTTTGATTGCTCCTATAGTTCTTGCTTTGCACAGTGATGTATATGATATATCATGCACCTTATTCGATGAGGAAAGGGCCGACGATCTCTTCACCGGGAGTGACCCCTTTAGCAAAACTAGAAAAGCCTCAAAAACACTCCATTTTTAAATCATTTGATTCTACAACGATATCAAGTTCATTACGCAAAAGGTTTTCAGAAAAACCTGTCGTAGCCCTCCGTCATTTCAGATATGTACTGGTTAGTATTCGTGCTGCGTTTGTTGACCTCTGTCAAGGCGTAGTGTGCGGTAGCTGATTAGTGCTTATCTGTATAAGCATATGATGTGATTGATTTAGGGTAGTCGTGCGACCTTGTTGACCTCTGTCAAGGGTCGTGCAGGTGGGCTTACTTCAATCAAGAAATGACGGGTTGAACTTGACTAGCAGCCTATGGTTTGTTGACCTCTGTCAAGGTCATAGGACGCTAGGGGCAAAATATTATCGGGAATTTCAAGTGTTGAAATTTGCAATGAGATTGCATACCTTCTATGAGATAGTTGGATCCCGATACCCACTGCGAGTAATTATTACTCCTGGGAGAGTTTTACACATTACAATTAGCCGATCAAGTAGGTGTCTAGAAAGGTGTCAACGAGGTTACGCCTCTGGGAAAACGAGGTTTACATTAATTAGGTCCGTGCGAAAGCACGGGGCACCTCCCTCAAAGTACCGACACTGGCCTGGCTGAAAGATTGGCGAACTTGTAGCGTGTAATTAATCCCGGCTAGTCTTTCCTTTTAGGGTTTGAAGGAAGATTTGATAAAAACAGTGGGAGCCATCCTGATTAGATAAAATAATAACCAATCTGTTCTTGCAAGAGCGCACGCAGAGTGTTTTCTTCTCTCTCTCTCCTGGTAGCGACCATATCAAGCCTTAATCAAGATAATAAAACGGATATATTGACCGAACCCGCTTGTTATACTGAGCTGGGGAACGTTGGTCCCGCTTAAACTTATAATTGTTATAAGACAGAGCAGGAAATAGGGGAATACCAGATTTCTCGTGCCACCCAAACGCAGAAAGTGCATGTTGATGCATCATCTTCGGGTGTGTTCGTTACACAGAACTGTTTCTCAGTATCCTTTACGTCCTGGGTATGTGATACCAAATCAGGATCCCGCATATGTAATTTGTTACATAGGGCTACAGAAAGGTAGAGAACTGAGAACGGATGATAAGTTTCATGAGGCAGAAAACGATGCAAGTGTTGCAGCTAAGTTTGTTGGTCACTGTCACCCTGTATTACCAGAATACATTGATTCTGAACAAATGTTATTAGATACCGAACCTGATATACAAAATCATATCAGTCTCTTTATTTAGATAAAGAAGGATATAATTTTGTATTGTTGGATAATGTTTTGAACATTTCCTATATCAAGAGTTGATCAATTCAGGCACGTTATCTAAAAGCATTGACGTTCTAAATCAAACTACAGTTCTTAGTATATAGAATACACACAAGAGGAAGAGTTTAGAAATGAACGAATCCTTCTTGAGGTATTGTAGACTAGGTCATATCAATGCGACCCGACTGGCTGAAGTTACATTTAGATGCATATTTAAATCAGTTTGAATTTACATCTTATGAAACTCGCCAGTCATGTCACAGAAATAAGATGACCATAGCTCTGTTTATTGGAAACAGAGAAAGAGTTAGTAAACTCTTGGGATTGATACATGCTGATGTATGAAGGTCCCCTGTCTACACATGCCAAGATCGGTTCTTTGTACTTCATTACATTTTCTGATAATCTCTCAAGATTCAGACATATGTTCCTGTTGAAACACAAGTCTGAACCTTTCGAGATATTCACAGAATATAAGTTAGAAGTAGAGAACCAAAATACGGGTAAAAGTATTATGTCCTTTGATGTGATCAAGGAGGAGAATACTTGAGCACGGAATTCCTGGATTATTCTAAAGGAGAATGAGATTCTCTCTCAGCATTACTCCTCCGAATACACCACAGTACGTCGGTGTATCGGGGCGGAGCAAAAACACCCTATGTGATATGGTGTGCTCTATGATGAGTACTACTGAGCTTCCTATTTCCTTTTTAGGGAGTTATGCACTTATGAAGTTGCATACGTATTGAATAGGGTTCAGATCAAATCAGATACCTACCATTTCATATGAGATATGGAAAGGGAAGAGCCCATCTCATAAGTCAGTTAAGATTTGGGGTTGTCCGGCCTATGTATAAAAGCAAAATCCGGACAAGCTCGAGGCAAGGTCTGTTATGTAGATCTGGAAAGGTTCCAGCTATACAAACTGAAGCAGATGATTTGATAGAACCAAAGGATTCAATAGCAACCGACGAACCTCAGCCTCTCCGCCGATCTAGTAGGGTTCCTCACCCACCTGAGAGATACTTTGGTTTCTCTATGCAGTGGAAGCGAGGATCGCATCATGAGATGATGACCCAACTAGTTTCGGGCTGGCCATCAGGAGTAGGACTCTGTAAGAATGGCTGGATGCTTAGCGATCTGAGATGGAATCCTTATACACCAACAAAGTATGGACTTTGGTTGCTTTATCTGAAGGGTTAAATCCCCATCAGGAGCAAGTATATCTTGAGAAGATTACTTGGTGTACATGGAAAAGTTGAGACTTTCAAAGCTAGACTCGTTAAAGGTTTGCATCATTGACCAAGTATGGATTATAATGAAACCTTTTCTAAGTAGCTATGCTTAAGTCCATCCAGATCCTACTTGCTACGGCTACATACCATGACTACGATATCTGGCGGTTGGGTGTCTTGACTGCTTTTCTAAATGATGATTTGGAAGAAAGCGACTATAAATACACAGTCAGAGGGCTTCGTAGACAGTGGGAGCAGCGGAAACGTGTGCAAGATGTTTTATGTGAGAAAGCAGGCATCGCGGAGTTGGAACATCTGTTTTGATGAGTTAGTCAAAGAGTTTGACATCATCAAAATGGTAGATGAACCTTGTATATACAAAAAGGTAGTAGGGAGTATGATGGTGATCCTCGTAGAGTACGTGGATGACATACTCTTAATGGGGAAGGAGTTTCCTATGCTACGCTCAGTCAATCTCCGCTTATCATAAGGATTCTCCATATAGGATCAAAGTGATACCTACTAAATCCTGGGTTTTGGATCTATGAGATAGATCTAATTGGATGTTAGAGTACTCACTAGTTGTAGTGAGAAGGTATCAATCGGCCCTGAGGAGAATCACTGGAAAGGTTCCAGAGTGATAAAAATGACTGAATGTCAGTCACAGGCATTGTCTATACCCTCGGTAAAGGGACGGTATGTTGGAAGAGTTCCAAACTAGATACCGTGACATACTAGACGATTAAAGGCAAGATACATCGCTACTTAAGATGCTACCAAAGAAGCCGTCTGGGTGTATATTAGTTCATAAGATGAACTTCGTTCCTCCCATTGTGTGACAATGGAGTTGTGGGTTATGCCAAGGAACGTC
The DNA here is from genome assembly GCA_030015575.1 of Agapanthus africanus. Classification (NCBI taxonomy): domain Eukaryota; kingdom Viridiplantae; phylum Streptophyta; class Magnoliopsida; order Asparagales; family Amaryllidaceae; genus Agapanthus; species Agapanthus africanus. Next base: position 259,920,149 of record CM057351.1, on the reverse strand, counting down.
CATCCCATCAATGATCCAGACATATTCTTAGGCATTGTCACCTGATCGTGGAGATGGTTGATCTCCAGGGGATCGAGGTTAAGAGAGTAGACTCAGAGGACAACACGGCGGATCCACTCACGAAAGGCCTTTTTCCCAGAGAGAGACTTTTATGGTATGGTTGAGTATGAGTTACTACAACCACTGCTATCAGATGGCCCTAGTGCAAGTGGGAGATTGTTAGTTATATGTATGCCCTAGAGGCCATTACTATACATAGGATGTATATTGTAGTGGATGCTTGGACATATATAGGGATGACTTTCTTGCTCGATATGATAGTATGCTATCTGGTTACTCTTTTCCTTAACGTGTACACTGATTGTCTCTCTGTTATATGTTGGTAATGCCCTTAGGATGTGTACTTGACTACCTGGACTATGATGCGGATCATACTAGTGGGGACATGGTAGTCCATAAGTACATCCTTCAAGGTCCCTAGTCGTGGGTGTATCGAGATGGGGCATCGATATACCAGAGTAGACTAGCGTGTAGCTTCTCGACCCATATAGATGGGCGATGGATGATCCCATATCCATTGGTGTTTGACATCAGAGATGATATACGGGTGCTCAGTAGAGACTGGGTACACTGGACGGACTCGCCGAGAACTCCCAGATGGTATTATACCTTACGTCAGATGGCAGTTCTCTGGTGACACTGGTACAGGTTAGTCTGTAGACCCGAGATCGTCATAGAGTCTTGTGTGATTCCCACTGTGCTTTGATTTCCATCATACCACATCCATGAGGGCGTGCAAAAAGGTGGCTTTTGGGTACAGTCCCGAATCACATGGAGGCAATGAGCGATAGGAGGGGTTTCATCTCTCCCGGTATAGGGAGTTGATGTTGCGCAGTGCTCGATTGGCTATAACAGGAAGTCCTTGGCCAAGGCAGCTTTAGGGATTTACTGGTAAGTGTTACCAGTAGTTTCTTGACCCGTTATGAGCCTCATATCGACATGACTTATCGAGTTATTGGGGTCTGACGTTTACCACCCCTAGGCGAGATATGCGACATATCAGACGAACAGATCGGACTGTACGGTAGTGTTACTCGTTGGATTCACAGGAGTGTGAGCGGGTTTGCTCGTTGATCTTCTGATCGCCCAATACCCGGGTGGCCGTTATGTTTAGCAGACCGCTTGCGGCTTGTGGGTGTTTGATATGATCATCACCTGCTGCCGGCGTATTGATGAGTCTTTAGAGTCCTACACAGGGGTTTCCTTGCTCAAGCGAAACGAAATAGGAGCGCATATGAGATATGTGCAGGACCGAGGATAATACCGGTATGTGATACTGTATTCTATTCTCGCGATTTGTGACATTGATCGGTTATATGCGATATAGCCGGGTTATCGGATCAAGTGTTGATTCGATAAGTTGTTACTATTGATATTAGTCGGTTATATGCGATATGACCGGATCGTTAAATCAAGTGTTGATTTAATGATTTAATGTATAATTATATATTTGATATATTACTTTACATTAACTAGTATTGGTTCACTTAAGATTTGTTTTCTCACTTGAAAGTGTACATTGTTTATATGTGATATATGCAAGTGTACATGTTTGTAACATGCTTGATGATACAAACAAGTTGTGTGTATGAGACTTGAACCATATCAAGGTTAGATTAGGGTTTACTATTTTCCTAAACAAATAACAAAAGAGAGTGACTTTGGTCAAAGTTATCAAGCTTCATGAAGCTTGATGAACATTGACAAAGTCAACTCTTTTGTCATTTGTTCAAGATATTAGTTAACCCAACCCTTAACCTTATGCTATGGTTAATTCTCTACATGAGTTAAGCATGAGGGCTTAACTCAACCATGGTGCCATGATTAAAAGGATAAGTGTTCATATTATTCTTTCAATGGATATGATATTCTTTCTTCTTCTTCATCTTCATCAAGCTTGAAAAAGCTTGCTAGCTCCAATGGCATCATGAGAAAAAGAGTGGGAAATCCAATTCTAAAGTGAACCCACTTCCTATTTCTTCATCCTCTACCACTTGCCATGTAGTATAGGGTGTTCTCTTCACAAAGTTTTCGACCAAGTGAAGGAATAGCTTGAGTTTGAGTCTCCCCGACGTAGATCATCTTCGGCCTCGAAGTCAATGACCTAGCCCAATCATTTCTCCGACGAAACTATTTCTAGAGTCCGGGATCCGATGATCGCAGCGGAGGGACGTCAACACGGAGCTAAAGAAGTGGTGGACCGGATCTACAAAGGTTGTAATCCCTTTCACTTAGTAGCAAAGTCGTTTGCTTGCTTGCTTTTCGCCTTAACTTCTAGTTAACGATCTTCATTAGGGTTTCTCGGCACCGGAAAATTTTTGTTTGGCATGGTTGATGCCTTGTGGAACCTCTTGAGTGTGCCTAGGAACCCTACATAGGCCACACATTGACATGACTTATCGAGTTATTAGGGTCTGACGATTCTACCCTCCAAAACCCGATATGCAACATATCAGACGAAGAGACTGGACTGTACGGTAAGTGTTGCTTATAGGCTCTACAGGAGTTTGGACAAGTTTACTTGTTGATCTTCTATTCGTTCAATACCTGGGTAGCCGTTACGTGCAGCTAGTACCGCTGACATGTATAGGTGTTTGATGTGATCATTATCTACTGCTAGCGTATTGATGAGTCTTTAAAGTCCCACATAGAGGTTTCCTAGCTCAAGCAAAACGAAGTAGAGCATGTATAGAGATATGTGCGGGAGCTTGATTAAATACAGATATATGATACCGTATTCTAATGTAGCGTTATTTAATATTAGCCAGATTATATATGATATAACCGAATTATTAAACCAAGTGTTGATTTAGTAAGTTGATATATATATATATATATATATATATATATATATATATATATATATATATATATATGTATGTGTGGGGGGGGGGGTGTGTGTGACATGGTTTCTTATACACAAGAGTTGTGTATATGAGAATAACATGGGGTTAAAGGATAAGAGGATAATGACATCTTATTTGAATTTAAAAGAAAAAAGAATGAGTCATTTGTTTAGAACATGGTAGCAATCATGACTTATTTCCCTTTTCTTTATAATTCATATAAGTTTTATCATTTGAACTTATCCTAACAACACCAAGCTCATTCTCATCTCCATCTCCATTTTTTTCATCTCCTCTTGAATTACTATTCATTCAAGAGTGAAGTGAAGAAAAGAAAAGAAAAATTAAGTGAGCTAAATCCCTACTTTATCAATCTAAACTAATCTAGTAAATTAGTTGAGGTTTTTATCTTCACTAAAACCTTGTTTAGTTAAGTGAGTGCTTGAGTAAGAGTTGGCTCAAGATGGATCATCTTCGACATAGAAGACCTCAAGAAAGCTAGTTTAAGTCATCAAGTGGAGTTCATGGAAGGGTTCAAGGGAAAACTACTAGGAGCTTTAGAAATGAAGGACTTGGCTACAAAGGTTGTAGCTCCTTATCACTTAGTTAAACTCTTGTTTGCTTTCTTTTAAACCCTAAACCTTTAGTTTGATACTAGCTTGTAAACTTAGCCTTTTAGAATTTTTAAAATTGCATACTTGCTCTTGTTAAAACCCTAGTAGAGGTATTAGCATCTACTTTCATGGTATCATTTCCAAACTAGAGGCTTAAGCAATGTTTAGACGAAATTAAAGTGTTCAATCGACCAAAACATTCCGACTTTTACACCTTTCTGTCCATTTTTAAAAACTGTGATATTTTTCAAAATAAAAATTCTCAGAAAATCATGTAAGCTTTTTTATAGGCCCACAAGAAAATGTAGTCCATAAAGCAATCAAAATGACGCGGATCCGCGGCCTTGAGTATGGAGTCAGCGGCAGATCCACCGTGACTTGGTGGGCTTTAGGCTCCAATTTTCTTCTGGGGCTGTAATTTGAGGAAATGGGTTTTCTGGATGCTTTAGTTGGAACTCAAACGGTTGAGGTCTATGCTTATTGAAGTAGAAATGAAAGTCGATCGAATTGTTAACGTCGTTTAAATGTTATGGTTGTTTGATACAATTTTTAGAATTCACATTAATTAGTTTTGAGAAAACTAGTTGTATAAATCAAATTTTTTAGCCTCACTCGATTGATTACCACGGAGTTTAGATTTGGATCAAAACTCCGTCGTAATTTCATGACGTACGCGAAGACTCGCCGGAGATACTAGATAAGTGCCACACCCCCATTTCCCCGACAAAGTGACCATGGGAGAGCCCCATGGCCAAGAGCATCCACTTGGGTGCTTGCGGTCATGGTATCCGGCCCAAGGCCACTTCGCCGACGGCCTCGAGGTTGCGGCCATCCCCTAACATTCCCGATGAACTTTCGATTCTTTCACCGGGAATCTTGATGAATTCCCCGGGTTTTATCATTGAAAATGGTTTTCAATTCGAGGCTTAAAAGTAAGGTTTTTAGAGTTAGGCATGAAATTCATGCTATGAGATAATCCGGGTTTATGATGTTTACAGTTGCGGATTCTAATTGTTGTAGTTTTTTATTTCTTTTCTGCGACCGTAAGTATAATATGGGAAGGTATCCCCAATCTCGTTGCTATACGTTAACGACATTAGGGGTACACATATTTGCTTACGTTGATGATATGCGATGTTATTGTGTTGCTGTATATATATGATATATTGGATCGTCGTGAAAGAATAGCCAGGGGTTTATGTGAGATGAGAGGTTTTTTTCATTTTCATGCATGTAAGTTATTGCATGTAATATTCTTTTATTAGGGCATATCCGGGAGTGAGGATGTAGTTACCTTGATGTATATTATTTACTTTTCCGCATTAGGATAGATCCAAGACGGGGGCTCAAGTAACCGGCTTCTAGAGTCCAGTGGGTGGCCATCTAGAGGAGTCGAGACCGATCGCCTAAGTCTAGAATTGGCAGGATTGATTGCCGCTCTCGTAGGGGTTTAGGGGTGTGGGCTTGGCTATTCATCACGACCGTGGAATCCGTGTTTTCGTTAATAGTTTAATCTAAAATACGGAACTCCTAGTATATTCTATATTTCATATATTTCCTTCTGTTGTGCTGAGATGTGATGTGATCATATAAATGCGTGAGAAGGTTGCTCGTTATATATATGATATATTAGTAGACACTATATATGTTTTGCATACGCGCTAGTCCTGATCCCGTCCTGCCGTAAGTTAAGTAACCTTACGGTGAAGACCCAGGTCCCTATGGCTAATGCGGATGGCATATATGTGTGTTTTATTTTCGTTTCTTCTGTGATGTTAGGAACTTAAATGATGGGACTTCATTAATAAGATTAATGAAAAGAAAAGAAACCTAAAAGATATTGTAGAACCATTTTTTTTCAAAAGGTAACTCTAATTTTTGCTTTGCATGGAGGTATTCAATTACGGATATACAGCACCTCATTCGATGAGGAAAGAGCTTAGATCCCTTCATAGGGAATGGCATCTTTAGCAAAATCTAACATATGCTACAACCCACTTGGTTTGTTTTGAAAACCACTCGTTTTTTAAAGCGGAGTTTAAACCACTCCTTTTCAAATCACAAGGTTCTACAACGATATTAAGTTCATTACGTTAATGATTTTTTTCAAAACCAACCGTAACTCTCCGTCATTTTAGAAAATTGGAGTACTTAGTATTCGTACTGCGTTTGTTGACTGTTAAGGCGCAGTGATCGGTAGCTAAGTGATGATTTTTTTGTAGCATAAGATGCGATTGGTTAGGACACTCATACTGCTTTGTTGACTGTGTTAAGGGTAGTGCGGATGGACCTAAATCAATCACGAAATGACAGGTTGAACTTGACTTGCAACTTATGATTTGTTGACTATGTTAAGGTCATAAGCCGCAAGGGGTAAAAACCATTATGAGGAATTTCAAGTGTTGAAATTTATAATAAGATTACATACCTTCTATATGATAGTTGGTTCTCGATACCCACTGCGATTAAGAGTTACTCCCGAGAGAGTTTTCCACTTTACAATTAGTTAATCCAGTAGGTGTCAAGAAAGGTGTTAACGGGATTATGGCTCGGCGAAAATGAGGTTATTTAATTAATTCCGTGCGAAAGCACGGGGAGACTCTCTCGGAGTACCAATATTAACCTGGCTGACCGATTAGCGAACTTGTAGGGTGTAATTAATCCCGGCTAATTTTTCCTTTTAAGGTTTGAAGGAAAATTTGATAAAAACAGTGGGAGCCATCCTGATTAGATAAGATAATCGTCATTCTAATTTTGCAAGAGCGTACGCTAAAGTGTTTCTTCTCTTTCTCCAGGTAGCGACCATGTCACGCCTTAATCAAGATAATAATATGGATATATTGGCCGAACCCGCTTATTATACTGGGCTGGGAAACGTTGGTTCCGCTTTAGTTTATGACAATTATCATGAGTCAGGGCAAGGGATAGGGGAATGCAAGGATTTCCACGCAACCCTAATGAAGAAGGAGCATTCTGATGCATCTTCGGGTATGTTAGTTATTGAGAACTGTTTCTCAGTCTGCTCTACGTCTTGATTATTAAATACCGGATCAGGATCTGTTCACACCAGAATATTGCATTTAATACCGTCCATTCTTCTGCTCATGTGTATATAGATAGGTTCTTTTGATTCGTGTTTGCTACATGATTATAGGTTACAGGTTCCAAGTCCAAAATAACGCAAATCACGCAAAATCTCCACAGTTGTGCCAAAATCCAGAACATCTGTCAAAAACAAATAAAATCCGGGTTCCGGTCATCCACACCCGTCAAGTGCCGCTTACCAGTTCAAGAGACAAGACGAATAACAGTGGTCATTCGTGTCTCGGACAAGCATAGAGCACGAGGGAGGCAGCACAAAGATCAAGACGTGCGCGGTGCTCGAGGGAGATCAAGGTCAAAAAAATTAAAAGAATAGTCATTTTGGACTGTTGAAAATCTGAAGATATTTTGGAACCATTTTGCAATTTTGAACCTGTCAAACAGAAGAACAAAGCAACACGAGAAAACCCAAGTAAAATGATGTGCCAACTCCTCCAATGAACCGCGGAAGCGCGGCCAATAGGACTTATAGGCGGCGGAACCGCGGCCTTGCCATGTTGTCTCCCGACCAAATTTTGGGGGTAGTTTAGTAATTCTATATGGGCCCAGAATATGGTCCTAGGGTTTCATTCATCTGCCTATAAATACTCCAGTTTTGAGTCAAACCAAGGATGTTTTTTCTTTATTTAGATTTAGTGTAGTTTAGTTTGTAGTTTCTTCTTCTTCTTCAGCTATTCTCTATGAAAATTGTAGTGAAAGCTTTTTGAGTGGAAGATTAATGAAAATGAGAGTTTTTTATAACTTGTATCTTTAAATTCTTGCATTGTAATTTTAATTTCTAGTGTAACTTTTATTACTTGTTTGTTAAAATAGTTGTTGGTTTTTTTATTGTTTCTTTTTTTCGTCTCTTCTAATCTTATTTTCAAGCCATGATACTCAATGGAGTCCCTTATTTAGGTGAGGGCCCAAGTAGTTAGTTTGTTATATTTGTAAAACCGTATTTTCTATTCTTTCTTCTCTTCTTTCTTGTTTTATTTTCTTTTAATGTGAATAATTTACACACTTGTTAGGGCTAAGGAAGGTTAGTATGAGCGATGGAAAAATCTCTTGTGCTTCTCTTCGCCAAACATCTTAAAATGTACCTAGACCAAACAAACACAATTCTCTCACTTAGGCGCGCTATAAGTGACATATAACCGCGACCTAAATCCAGAATTTATTTGGGCGCACTTTAACGTGACATATAGTTGTGACCTAATTGGAGACTTGGTTGTGTATATTTGGCCTAGGGTTGGAAATAAGAGCATGTAGCGGATGGACAAGAGGAACTGGGAATGGATTTAGCGTTGGAAAGCTTGCTTAAACTCGCAAATCTCATTCCTATGTTCTCCTAATCCCCACTGCTTCCGATTATTCCAACATCATTTCAAGAATGACAAAAGATAAGCACAAGACTAATTCTCACTTTACTGACCAACCCTAACCCTAACAAGTTCACTAGAACATAAAATACAAACACTTAGGGTAGATTTGATCATACATATATATTTTTTAATTGACTCGTCTAAAACAAGAACGAAAACATACCATCTTCCAGTGGACGACCCGTACTCAACCGGCTAGCTACAAAGCGACACCGTCTTGATTGCAGTAAGTAGAACATATATAATGCTTAGCGTAGCACATAAAAACGCAGACAATCAGGATCCCACATTTGTAATATTTTATAAAGGTTAAAGAGAAGTAGAGCACCGGAAAAAGGTGATATGTCTCTCACAGTAGGGAACAGAGCAATTGTTGCTGCTAAAACCGTAGGCGAATATCACTTTGTATTGCCCACTGGTAATATATTGATTTTGAACGAATGTTATTTCATACCATCTATGATGTGCAATATAATATCCGTTTCTTTATTGGATAAAGATAGATATAACTTTGCATTAGAGAAAAATGTTATGAACGTTTTTACTAAATTAAGAGTTGATTGGGTTTGGTACGTTGTGTAATGGTTTGTATATTCTAAATCAAAATACAGTTCTAAACATACAGAATACACACAAGAGAAAAAATTCTGAAATGAACAAAGCCTTCTTGTGGCGTTGTAGACTTGGTCATATCAATGCGACCAAACTAGCTAAGTTGCATAAGAATGGATATTTGAATCTATTCGAATTTATATCTTATGAAACTTGTTAGTCTTGTCTTAAAGGAAAGATGACCAAAACTCCGTTTACAGGACACACAGCAAGAGTTACTGAACTCTTGGGACGGATAGATAGCAATGCATATGGTCCTATGTCTACACATGCTAAGGGTGGTTTCTCATACTTTATTACATTCACAAATGATCTCTTTAGATTTGGACATGTGTTCATGTTGAAACACAAATCTGAAACTTTTGAGAAATTCAAAGAATATAAGAGCAAAGTAGAGAACTAGACGGGAAAATGTATCAAAATCGTTCGATCTGATCAAGGAGGAGAATACTTAAGCACGGAATTTCGAGATTATCTAAAAAAGAATAGGATTCTCTCTCAGCTTACTTTTCCATATACACCATAGCACACCGGTGTATCGGAGCGGAGAAATCGCACCCTATTAGATATGGTTCGCTCTATGATGAGTAATACTGAGTTACCTATTTCTTTTTGGGGATATGCGCTTGAAACAACAACATATCTATTGAATAATGTTCCATCCAAATCCATGCTTAAAACTTCATATGAGATATGGAGTGGAAAGAGACCATATCTTAAACGAGTTAAGAAATGGGGTTGTCCTGCTTAAGCCAAATGGCAAAACCTGGACAAACTCAAAGTACGATCAGTACTTTGCAAGTTTGTGGGATATCCAAAGAATTCTCTAGGGTATCTATTCTACCACACCGAGGAACAAAAAGCATTTGTTTCTCAGTATGTCAGCTTTTTGTAAAGGGAATTTCTTGAAAAAGATATTAGTGGCAGGGTAGTAGAGCTGGATGAAATTCCAGAAACACAAACTACTGCTGAAGATTTGGTAGAATATCTAGATTCAGTAGTTCCCGATGAACTTCAATCACTTCGCAGATTTAGTAGGGTTCCTCATCCATCTGAGAGATACTACAGTTTTCTCACAAACTGTGGTAGTGAGGATTGCATCATGGAAGATGATGGCCCGACTAGTTTCGAGCAGGCCATCACAAGTGGGGACTCTGTGAAATGGATGGATGCTTTGCGATCTGAGATAGAATCCATGTACACCAACAAAGTATGGACTTTGGAGGATGCTCCTGAAGGGGTAAAACCCAATAGCAGCAAATGAATCTTCAAGAAGAAAATCAGTATAGATGGAAAGGTTGAGACCTTCAAAACTAGACTTGTAGCAAAAGGTTTTCGTCAACGACCAGGTGTCGACAATGTCACCTTTTCTCCAGTGGCTATGCTTAAGTCCATCCGGATCCTACTTACCATTGCTACCTACCATGACTATGAAATCTGGCAGATAGATGTCATGACCGCTTTTATAAATAGTGATTTAGAAGAGAGCATATATATGACACAGCCAGAGGGCTTCGTAGACAATGGGAACAACAGAAAGGTGTGCAAGCTGCATAAATTAATTTACAGACTGAAGCAGGCGTCACGGAGTTGGAACATCTGTTTTGATATAGCAGTCAAAGAGTTTGTGTCACGACCCGAAGGTACGGAACGTGACTGGCACTTAAATTACGAAACGTCTAAAGGCGTAACATAATCTAAGTAAGCCAAAACCCAGAAAACTAAACCGTTTAACAATTAGGGTGAAGGAAAACTTGTTTTAAAGCAAGTGGTTTTAACAAATAAGTGTCATTAAACATTTAAAAGCAACATCAATATTTTTCCGAAAATTTCGGCAGAGTCTCTTTTGTAAAAACTGGTCCCAAAACGGGTACAACACATGAAAATACATATAAATGATGAATAAAGGCATCCCCAAGCGGGAGCTAGCTTTTCGCCCATGGCGGAATGACAACCACATGCAATATGCATATCAGAAGTGCACAATAAGCATCTGAAAGCAAGAAATAAGAAGATACCACGTCGACTCAAGTGAGCATCGACACCAAACACCACAAATACAAGTCTCACGAGTCTCACTGTCTAGTCAAATATACAAGGGTAGATGGAGTATACTAGATACAAATAAAATACATGATGGGATATCATATCCTCGCAACCCATCCACGAGCATTGCCGCAAGTCCAAGCAAAAGGAAACAAAATGAGGAAGTGCGTCCGCCGCTACTGTGCTGACGGGTCGGACCTGCAAGATACTGTGGCACAACGGGGGTGAGTTGCCAACTCGTGAGTAGTAAGTAACATCTATTAAGGCTATCGTAAGCATGCACGCAAATGCGTCTAAACCAATGCATATCGATATGATACGATGTACTAACATGAATGCATAATCAAAACGAAACCAGAACAAGTCTGGTATGAGAAAATCTTTGTTCTTGTCTTAGAAAAACCTCTGTGTAATAACTGAAGTATCATCAATGAAATCAACAGAAAATCCGTGTCAAGCATCGACACAAAATATATATCCCAATATCTTAATGTCTCAATATCTCAATGTCTCAATATCTCGGGCTCCGTCAGTCCGGATCGATCCATATCATCAAATATCACGACTACGTCGGTATCCTCCGGATATCCGCCGCGTCACAAATAACCGGTCGGTAGTGCTCCCCTGCCGGGCTCAACGCCATCATCTACGACCATCTTGCCTCGAGGTACCGTACCGGGTCCACCATGCACCCGCAGACGGTTCATCCTCCTCCTCGAATCGGGTGTATGATACCGCTCAAGAACCGAGAAAACCCATGGTGGACACCACGCACATCATATCATGAGAAAACCGCAACTTACATTTTAAAATGGTAATACGTTCTTAAAATCCTTGCGGTTTCTCCAAAATCCATAAATCTCATAAATACGGAAATCCTCTAGAAGAATCACAATATGTAAACATGTTGGTGATGATGGATGTATATGATACGATAGTATATACCATGCAAAGTATGGCCAGAAGCTATGCATGAATTATGATGCAATGAGGTATGTATATATGACTAACAATCCTACGTATCCATCCTGATAAAATGACTATAAGGTACAGGTTTACAGATCATATATGATGCAATGCACAGATACCGATTCTAAGCAAGTTCTATAATGTTCGTGACATAGAAATTACCAAAGGCGTGTGTGTTCGCATGAATAGTGCACGCGGTATGAACCAATGGTAATGGTGCAAGTGTCCTATGAGATAATATCATATATATTTATAATGATGCAATGCAATGAGGTGAATGACAAGGAGACTACGCATATAAATATAAGCACTGCTAGAAATCCTGACTATCGGGCGCCTCGCGCCATCTAGACGATTCCCCCGTAGATGTGTACATCTACTCACCGGGACGTCTCGGTTAATCTGATCCGATCTCAGCCTTGCCATCTCCGCGCCACATCCGACGCCTCTGCACCCGATCCTAGAAACGTACACAAGTAAATAAGAGAATAATTATATAAGTAGTCGCGGACACAAATAATACAAGTCAACCACCCGCACTAACTAAACGCGCACGCACTTGGTACACAAAACGCGCCCGCGACAACGCCACAAACCACAACTAGGGTCGCTATACGTGGTAACTACCAAACCAAAAACTCAATCGCGCGTTCACAACTCACTAAATATTATATGAAATAGGTTGTATATCAACAAAAGCTCAAACTTAAATAAAATCGATTTATTCCAAAAACCTAGTAAGCAAACATTAACCGTTTTAATACTAATTTAGATGTTTTAGCAATTCTAAAGGCCACATCGCTCACTTAATATCTTAATTAGGTCACACCAATATTTACTAAAATTTAATCTTACCTCTTTACATTAATCCTAAAAATCTAGTTTGCCAAAATTATATAATTTGGACAAATTTTAAAGTAACAATTTGCAATTTAACAACTAGACTAGATTTTGCATGACTTAAAATGTGAAACTACACATTGCAACAAGATCAAGTGATGAAAACCCTAACTTGGATCCAAACCCATCTCTTGCATTTTCAAACTTGAAATTGAAACCATATTACTAAATAAATAAGTTTGATTTAAGTCTTTAAAAAACAATTAACTATAGGGTTAAGATTTATACCTCACAAATTTTGAGATCTAGCATGCAATCTCAGCCTCCCAAATTGCTCTCTTGCACCAAGATTCCAAGCTAGTTTGACCAAAGAAAATTGGATGAAGGTTAAGTGAAGAATTAGTGAGGTTTTGTATTTATTTTTGAAGGAAATTTGAAGAATTTTTTAGAGGAATTGAAGTGGGGAAAATGGGAGAGGGACTGCTTAAGGTTTCGGCCAAAAATGAGGGAAGGAAAGAGAGAATGAGGTGTGGGTGTGTGGGTTTCATGTCAACTCCCCAAACTCAAGTCAACAGGCCCAAACTTCTTTCTTTCTTTATTCTTCTTTTTTCCTTTTTGTGAAGAATTAAGGTTGAAGAGAGAGGCGGGGGCTGCAGGATTCGGCTAAGGAGAGAGAGAGGGGGAGAGGTGTTGTGTGTGGGTGTAAGAAAATTTCCAAGTCAAAACTCCCATACCTCATTAATATATACCATACCTCATTAATTTATTTATTTTGTTTGTTTTTTCTAACTTTAATCTTAGAAATATCTAGAACTCTTGTGGAAAATTAGAAGAAAACAATATGTTACAGGATTAGTTTAAGTTGTCATGGTACAATGCAACTTGTAGTTAACCCAATCTAATTTGTAATTATCACTAATTAAATGTATTAGTGAAAGCCTAAAATAATATAAAAAAATAATTAATTTAGGAAAAAAAATATTTAAGTAAACTAACAATTTATAAGTGACCAATTAATTATCAATACTAGCCATTACATAGCTAAAATATGTATATTTAAGTCTATGTTGAAAATAATTATATCTTGGTTTTTACGGAAAACACCAGTTATTTTACCGATTATCGGAAAATTCCCTGAAACGATTTTCAAAACGTTACAATCTTCCCCCCTTAAAGAAATTCGGTCCCCGAATTTAAAATTTAACTATGCGTACCCTCGAAGAGATGGGAATATTTCTTCCGCATCTCGTCATCGGTTTCCCATGTGACCCTTTTCGCCGTTCGGGCCATGTCAAAGAACCTATACGGACGGTATGACCTCGGACCTCAGTTCCTTCACCTGCCGATCTAGAGTGACTATCGGCTGCTCGGTGAAAGAAAGACCGCGCTCCAGCTGGATCGTCTGATGTAGAATCACGTGAGAGGGGTCATGAAGGTACTTGCGGAGTATCAATAAATGAAACACGGGGTGAATATCTGGAAAGCTGGATGGAAGAGCCAAACGATAAGCAACTGTGCCGACATGCTCGAGAAACTCAAAGAACCCACATATCTGGAACTAAGCCTTCCTTTTCTTTCCGAATCTCGACATGCTCTTCATCGAAGAAACCTTCAAGAAAACATGATCTACAACGACGAACTGAAGTCTGCGCCGACGTTGGTCTGCATAAGATTTCTGCCTGCTCTGGGCCGCTCTCATCCTATCCCAAATCAACTGAATCTTTTCGGTCGTCTCTTGCACAATCTGTGGTCCCAAAATACTGCTCTGACAGAGCTCTGTCCAACAAGCTGGTGATCGACATTTCCTCTCATATAATGCCTCGAAGGGTGTCATCTGAATCTTCTCCTGGAAGATGATATTATAGGAAAACTCTATCAAAGGAAAGTGGCGATCCCAATTACCACAAAAATCTAGAACGCAAGCTCGGAGCATATCCTCAAGAGTCTGAATGGTCCGCTCTGACTGACCATCGGTCAACAGGTAGAAAGCTGTACTGAAATTCAATCGGGTCTCCAAAGTCTCTTAATGTTTCTACAATAGTCGGCTGGTGAACCGGGTGCCTCTGTCGGACACAATACAAGTCGGAACTCCATGTAGTCGTACAACCTCATCAACATATGTCTGAGCATACTGAACGAATCCGAAAGTGGTCTTCACTGGCAGAAAGTGAGCTGCTTTCGTCAATCGGTCTACGATCACTCAAATAGAGCCATACTTTCGACTAGTCTTAGGTAGACCCATGATACAATCCATAGAAATTTGTTCCCATTTCCACTCCGGAATAGGCAAAGGTTGTAATTCTCCTGCTGGCCTATGATGCCCAGCCTTGACTTGCTGACAAGTCAGCATCTCGAAATAAAATCTGTGACATCTCTTTTCATCCCTTCACACCAATAGACTTCTCTCAAATCCTAATACATCTTGGTGGAGACCAGATGAACACTATATACTGACTGATGCGCCTCCTCTAAGATCTCGCGTCACAATCCCTCGGAATCTGGTGCACATAGTCGAATCCCAAATCGTAGTACTCCCTGATCAAATCACGAACTCTGAATCTCTGCCCTGTCGAACCTGATCTAAGATCTCTGACAAATGAACGTCATCGGACTGTGCCTCACGAATATAATTATATAACTGTGGATGTGCACGGACACGGACAAGTTGTCCCCCGGTCGACGTAAACTCGAACTGTACTCGGCTGTTGCCGTCAACTGTCTCTGAACTGTGCTCAACAAGAAAAGCTACCTCCGGGTCTCCGACTCAAAGTATCTGCCACAACATTCGCCTTGTCCGGATGATAAAGAATCATCACAGTCATAGTCTTTCACTAGCTCCATCCATCTGTGCTGTCTCAGATTCAGATCTCGCTGCTGAAAAAATGTACTTTAAACTCTTGTGGTCCGTGAATATCTGGCATGACTCGCTGTATAAGTAGTGTCTCCAAATCTTAAGTGTAAAAACCACCGCAGCCATCTCTAAGTCATGAGTGGGAAAATTCTGCTCGTGCTTCTTCAACTGCCGATAAGCATAGCAATAACCAACAAAACCGCCTGCTCCTAAAGGCAAGATAATACTGGCGCCGGAATCAAACGAGTCTTCAACTGCTGAAAGCCCTGCTCGCATACCTTATTCCAACGAAAAGAAACGCCCTTCCGGGTCACCCGGTCAACGTTGCATCTATATGCGAAAAATCCTGTACGAAATATCAATAGTGTCCGCCCAAAATCCAAAATGCTGCGAACCTCCGTCACTAATACAGGTCTGGGCCAGTGCTGAACGACCTTGATCTTCTTCGGTTCCATACTTACCATCTCTCGTAACTACGTGTCCCAAGAAGTCCACACTATCCAACCAGAAAACACACGTGGATAATTTAGCGAATAGCTGGTGCTCCCTCAAGGTCTGCAACGAAATACTCAATTACTGCCCAGGCTCCACTCAGCTCCAAAAGTGTATTAAAATTTCATCAACGAACACAATAATAACTAATCAAGAAACGGCCTGAATATGCTGCTCATCAAGTCCATAAACGCTGCTGGGCATTGGTGAGCTTGAACGACATCACCAAAACTCATAACGCCCGCAACGCGTGAAAAGCAGTCTTCGGAATATCATCCTCTCGAACCCGCAACTAGTGGTAACCTGATCGCAAACCAATCTCCGAGAAATGTCCCGCACCCTGGAGCTAATCAAATAAATCGTCGATACGAGTTAAGAGATATCTGTTCCGCACAGTAACCCCATTCAACTGACAAAAATCGAAGCACAAACACAAGTGCCGTCTTTCTTCTTGACGAACAGAACAGGAGCTCCCCAAAGTGACGCACTCGGACGAACAAGCCCTTTATCCAACAAATCTTGCAACTGATCCTTCGGTTCTTTAAGCTCCGCCGGGTCCATCCGATATAGCGGTATAGAAAAAGGCTCCGTGCCGGGAACCAAGTCAAAGCAGAACCCAATATTGCGCTCTGGCGACAAACCAAGCAACTCATCAGGAAAACGTCTGGAAAATCTTTCACAATCGAGACCTGGTCCAACGGGACCTCTGCGGCTCTAACATCACAAACATACGCCAAGAATTCCTGACGTCCCTTTCTCAAAAGCTGACTAGCGCGAAGAGAAGAATTCAAATCGGGAAGGGTGGCGCTAAGGTCTCCCTGAAAACAAACAAGAACTGGCTCACCCAGAAAACTAAATTTGACTTCCTACTCTTACGGCAGTCCACGAATGCATAGCATGTAACTAACCAATCCATGCTCAGAAGAACTTCGAAGTCAAACATATCGAGAAGAATCAAATTGACAGAAGAATCCCTATCTCCGATACGAACAAAACAAACACGAATGAGAAACACATAGAGCTACAAAAGACTAGCCTATGGAAGAAATCACAACAAGCGGCTGATTTAGAAAGATCTACTATCGGTTAGACTTCGATACAAATATGTGGATACCATTTCAAACAACACCAGAAAGAAATACGCATCGGAAGAAAACACCGAAAGAATACTTGTCACAACTGCGTCTATCTAATTTCCTTTGAGCTGGCATACTGGTACAAATCCGCTTCGATCCAAAAATGACTGAAATCTCAGAAATGCGCTCCTCTTGCAGTAAGGCTGCATCCATCACGGCTGCATAAGTATCAAAATGATAGGCACCAATAGCAAGGAACAACTGTATGTTCAATATCCACACGAACCTCTCTATTCGTTTCTTTTTAGTTTCCACCAGGTAAGGAGCATATTGGACCGCTGAGTAAACTAAATGTCATACTCGGACACTGTCATCTCTGGAGTCTTGCGCAAAGACCCAAAACTACGAGCTCAGACATTTCAAACGCTCTCCAGAAGGAAACGAGCAAGAAATACAGCTGTGAACTCATCCCAAGTCATAGGAAGTAGATCTGCAGCTCAGCCTCTCTCAACCGACTCGCACTACGTCTGAACATCTCTATGAGCGACAAATCCTGGCCATCCCGTCGAGGATTGTCTACGGATCCTCCGCTGCATCTGTGCCTGTAAAAACTAGAGGTTTCAGCCTCAAGAACTCCAGTAAGGAAACAGAAATAATCTTGGTAACAACAGAAATAACTGCCTGAGCAGCAGGTACAATCACAGTCCCACAGTAGGAGGGACATCATCGGCTCTCGGAGCTCGGCTAGTCTCAACTAACAATCCAACCATCTGTCGCAAGTCCAGAATACTCGACTCCAGCCTAGCCATCCGGCCTGGAAAAAATCGGATCACTCTGTCCCTGAGGGGTAGGCATACCGCCCTGATCGGTCCTCGTCTCAAACGAGTCTACTCTAATCTCATCCCCGGCGGCAGCCCTCTGGCCCTCGTAGTCTCCGGCGGCATAGTGCTAGGAATAAGAAACATAATTGATAGGAACATTGCGATCAAATCAAAGGATTTCCGGAATCAAGGAAGGAAATACAAGCAAATATATATCCTAAGGTCACTTAGGAGGAGTACCGTATCGTAAGTATGCCGCGGAACATACACACGCTACGTCACTCTGCTTAAGTCACCTACTCCATCTACCAAAATTCATCCTACACTCATAAAGGTAAAACCTAACGCTCTGATACCAACTTTGTCATGACCCGAAGGTACGGAACGTGACTGGCACTTAAATTACGAAACGTATAAAGGCGTAACATAATCTAAGTAAGCCAAAGCCCAGAAAACTAAACCGTTTAACAATTAGGGTGAAGGAAAACTTGTTTTAAAGCAAGTGGTTTTAACAAATAAGTGGCATTAAACATTTAAAATCAACATCAATATTTTCCCGAAAATTTCGGCAGAGTCTCCTTTGTAAAAACTGTCCCCCAAAAGGGTACAACACATGAAAATACATATAAATGATGAATAAAGCCATCCCTAAGAGGGAGCTAGCTCTTTGCCCATGGCGGAATCACAACCACATGCAATATGTATATCAGAAGTGCACAATAAGCATATGAAAGCAAGAAATAAGAAGATACCACATCGACTCAAGTGAGCATCGACACCAAACACCACAAATACAAGTCTCACGAGTCTCACTGTCTAGTCAAATATACAAGGGTAGATGGAGTATACTAGATACAAATAAAATACATGATGGGATATCATATCCTCGCAACACACCTACGAGCAATGTCGCAAGTCCAAGCAAAAGGAACAAAATGAGGAAGTGCGCCCGCCGCTACTGTGCTGACGGGTCGGACCTGCAAGATACTGTGGCACAATGGGGATGAGTTGCCAACTCGTGAGTAGTAAGTAACATGTAATAAAGCTATCGTAAGCATGCACGCAAATGCGCCTCAACCTACGCATATCGATATGATACGGTGTACTAACATGAATGCATAATCAAAACGAAACCTGAACAAGTCTGGTATGAGAAAATCTTTGTTCTTGTCTTAGAAAAACCTCTGTGTAATAACTGAAGTATCATCAATGAAATCAACAGAAAATCCGTGTCAAGCATTGACACAAAATATATATCCCAATATCTCAATGTCTCAATATCTCGGGCTCCGTCGGTCCGGATCGGCCCATATCATCAAATCTCATGACTACGTCGGTATCCTCCGGATATCCGCCGCGTCACAAATAACCAGTCGGTAGTGCTCCCATGCCAGGCTCAACGCCATCATCTGCGACCATCTTGCCCCAAGGTACCGTACCGGGTCCACGATGCACCCGCAGACGGTTCATCCTCCTCCTCGAATCGGGTGTATGATACCGCTCAAGAACCGAGAAAACCCATGGTGGAAACCACACACATCATATCACGAGAAAACCGCAACTTACATTTTTAAATGGTAATACGTTCTTAAAATCCTTGCGGTTTCTCCAAAATCCATAAATATCATAAATACTGAAATTCTCGAGAAGAATCACAATGTGTAAATATGTCGGTGATGATGGATGTATATGATACGACAGTTTATACCATGCGAAGTACGGCCAGAAGCTATGCATGAATCATGATGCAAAGAGGTATGTATATATGACTAACAATCCTACGTATCCATTCTGATGAAATAACTATAAGGTACATGTTTACAGCTCATATATGATGTAATGCACAGATACCGATTCTAAGCAAGTTCTATAGTGTTCGTGATATAGCAATTACCAAAGACGTGTGTGTTCGCATGAATAGTGCACGTGGCATGAACCAATGGTAATAGTGCAAGTGTCCTATGAGATAATATCATATATATTTATGATGATGCAATACAATGAGGTGAATGACTATGAGACTACGCATATAAATATAAGCACTACCAGAAATCCTGACTATCGGGCGCCTCGCGCCATCCAGACGATTTCCCCGTAGATGTGTACATCTACTCACCGGGACGCCTCGGCAAATCTGATCCGATCTCAGCCTTGCCATCTCCGCGCCACATCCGACTCCTCTGCACCCGATCCTAGAAACGTACACAAGTAAATAAGAGAATAATTATATAAGTAGTCACGGACACAAACAATACAAGTCAACCACACGCACTAACTAAACGCGCACGCACTTGGTGCACAAAACGCGCTCGTGACAACGCCACAAACCACAACTAGGGTCGCTATACGTGGTAACTACCAAACCAAAAACCCAATCGCACCAATCGTACGTTCACAACACACTAAATATTATATGAAATAGGTTCTATATCAACAAAACCTCAAACTTAATTAAAATCGATTTATTCCAAAAACCTAGTAAGCAACCATTAACCGTTTTAATACTAATCTAGATGTTTTAGCAATTCTAACGGCCACATAGCTCACTTAATATCTTAATTAGGTCGCACCAATATTTACTAAAATTTAATCTTACCTCTTTACATTAATCCTAAAAATCTAGTTTGCAAAATTATATAATTTGGACAAATTTTAAAGTAACAATTTGCAATTTAACAACTAGACTAGATTTTGCATGACTTAAAATGTGAAACTACATATTGCAACATGATCAAGTGATGCAAACCCTAACTTGGATCCAAACCCATCTCTTGCATTTTCAAACTTGAAATTGAAACAATATTACTAACTAAATAAGTTTGATTTAAGTATTTAAACAACAATTAACTATAGGGTTAAGATTTATACCTCACAAATTTTGAGATCTAGCATGCAATCTTAGCCTCCCAAATTGCTCTCTTGCACCAAGATTCCAAGCAAGTTTGGCCTAAGAAAAATGGATGAAGGTTAAGTGAAGAATTAGTGAGGTTTTGTATTGATTTTTGAAGGAAATTTAAAGAATTTTTGAAAGGAATTGAAGTGGGGAAAATGGGAGAGGGGCTGCTCAAGGTTTCGGCCAGAAATGAAGGAAGGAAAGAGAGAGTGAGGTGTGGTTGTGTGGGTTTCAAATCAACTCCCCAAACTCAAGCCAACAGGCCCAAACTTCTTTCTTTCTTTATTCTTTTTTTCTTTTTGTGAAGAATTAATGTTGAAGAGAGAGGAGGGGGGCTGCTGGATTCGGCCAAGGAAAGAGAGGGGGAGAGGTGTTGTGTATAGGTGTAAGAAAATTTCCAAGTCAAAACTCCCATACCTCATTAATATATACCATACCTCATTAATTTATTTATTTTGTTTGTTTTTTCTAGCTTTAATCTTAGAAATATCTAGAACTCTTGAGGAAAATTAGAAGAAAACAATATGTTACAAGATTAGTTTAAGTTGTCATGGTGCAATGCAACTTGTAGTTAACCCAATCTAATTTGTAATTATCACTAATTAAATGTATTAGTGAAAGCTTAAAATAATATTAAAAAATAATTAATTTAGGAAAAATATTTAAGTAAATTAACAATTTATAAGTGACCAATTAATTATCAATACTAGCCATTACATAGCTAAAATAGGTATATTTAAGTCTATGTTGAAAATAATTATATCTTGGATTTTACGGAAAATACCAGTTATTTTACCGATTATCGGAAAATTCTCTTAAACGATTTTCAAAACGTTACAGTTTGACTTCACCAAAAATGTAGATGAACTCTATATATATAGAAAGGTAGAAGAGAGTAAGGTCGTTTTTCTCATATTGTACGTGGATGACATACTCTTGATAGGAAATGTAACATTTCAAAATAATAAAATATTATTTTTGGGAATTTTTATAATTAAATATTATTTTATTGATTATTTTAATATTAAATTTTGTAATAAATGAGAAAAATTTGGAAAAATTATGGAAAATTCTAAAATAGGGTATTTTATGGAATTATGCCATTTTAAAGTTTTTATGAGCATTTATATGCTAATTTAGTACTAATCGCGATTAAAAATCGCTAATCGGGTTTTTTTGCAAGTTTGTGCAAAACATGCACATATCTTGTTTTTCTACACTTGTGCATTTTCTATCATGTTACATTTTGGGTTACTATTTGAGTGAGAAAAAAAGGAAAAGAAAAGAAAAAGGGATTAAAGAAATAGGTATGGTGAGAGAGAGGGGGTATGTGAGAGTGTTGACTTGGCCATTCCCTCTTGTTTTCTCCTCTCATTTCTCCCCCCTCTTCCATGAGCTGCTGCTGCTCCTGCTGCCCTCCTCTTCCTCCACCTTCAAACCCCCATTTCTCCATGAAATTCACCCCAAAACCCATATCGGTTTCACAAAAAATGCACACAAGCTCAAGATCTACACATTGGACTAAAGAAGCATGGATTTTGGCCACTTTGGGCAACTCAAGAAAATTCTTGAGTTGCCAAATGAGGTAATTACTGAACCATTAGCTTAGTTTTAGCATTACTTATACCCCTATGCAAGTTTAGAATCGAAATCGGGTGATTTTGTGGATTTTAGGAAAAACTAGTAAGGGTTTGAGGAAATTATGAGTTGTGATGGGAAATTGAGTTCAGTGGAGACCATAAAAGCACCCTAGTGCTAGAAACCCAGACCAACCCCACTGGAAACCCAAAAATACGGAATTACGGAACTTTTCATGTCGGTTTGTGTGATCTGTGAAGGTGTTCTGGAATCTGGAGCAACCCGGGGTCACCAAAAATAAAATTGAGCTGACAGTGGGTCGTGCAGGCACCTAGGAAGCTATCACCAAGACCCGAGCCACTAACTCAAAATGACGGCCGCAAATTTAATCATTCTGGCCACAATTTCCGGCCAGAGTAGAGGGGAATCGGTCAATTTTTGTTCCAGGGCTCATTTTGCACTAAATTAGACCCCTCCTATATGCAGTTTTGGCTAATTGTCATCTGGGGAAAATCTGGGAGCATTTTGGTGTGTTTTAGGCAGTGTTTTCCGTATTTTTAAATGCACTTTCTTGATATTTCGATTTGTATTTTTTTGTCGGGTGTTCGTACATCGACAACAGGGGTTGTTTGTTAGATTTGCATGTTTGGGCCATAGGTTCAAACCTATGAGCACACTGTGCGCTGTATCGGTTTTCTGCCTTGATTTTCATACGCATTGCTATGGTTGATCATTGTAGGTACCTTCACGTGGATTCCGAGACGATGCAGAAGATGATGGAGACATCGACACCGACACACTGAGTGCAGGTGAGTAGATTTATATCTACGGGGAGAAGTCGGGTGGATGGCGTATAGCACCCCCGCAGTTCGTGGTTATGTATACGAATACGTATACACACAGATATTGACTGTATATTGTTTGAGATTATTGATGTTAAAAGATGGATTCTAGGTGTGATTGGATTGGTTAGTGATGTGAAACCCTAGATTAGTGGTTGCACCACCCATACACCCACACACACACCCATACTTGCATACATTCTTCTTTCATAAGTGCGTATATGGGATTGTATTTTTATGTGTTTACATAGGTATGGGACTATGTGTTCATATACTGGATTTGAGGATAGTATTTGGGTTTGAGATGAGTCGATGAGATTGGGCTTGAGGCCAGGAGATCGGTGATGTGATTTGGTTCGTATTGAGATACGACACGGTGTTTTAGCGGGTCTTTTGACGTAGTGATTCCTACACCTGCATGCATACATAGATGGTATCAATATTGTACTAGACGTAGGACATTATTCCGGATCATGATATTTGATAAAGAAGATACCAAATGAATAGTGTGATTGATGTGACTTTGACCCGTACCCAGATTTGGGGATACCGTACGACGGATTTACGTACGAGCTATATCTTGATGATTGATCCGCACTCTTGATTTGGGATGTCTGATTGTAGATATGGTATCGGATATGATATTATTGAGGCGGGATCACGGACTAATATACATACAGGTATGTATATGGATCGACTCAGATGTTAGGCGGTTTCCTCACCTGTAGTCCAGCTTGTTAGCTTAGCCATTTAGTTTAGTTTAGTTGTTAGATTAGATTCGATTCTTACCTATTTCAAAAACTAACGAATCGTGGGTATTTTAAAAGACAGCCCAAGGGATCCTACGAATATTTCAAAAGACGTATCTTTTCATAAAAACACCGTAGCCCCTATTTTCAAAACCCCATGATTCGTGTTATTTCAAAAGGCACCATTTGTAGAACTTATATTAGATTAATGCAGATTAGTTATTGTTGCGTCTAGTATTCAGCTTCCGCTCATTATTGTGGTTCGCTTCGCATCGCATGCTTATATTATGTTTCGTACTACATTATTGATATCATGCTGTTAGGACACCAGCACCATTACCGATGATGCGTATGTACCACGTACACTTACTTGCCGGCTCACACACATCTTCATCGGTAATTGCCATGCCACGTACACTTTAGAAATACTATTGCATTGACATAGGTTGTTAGCTAATAATTTAGACATGATATTAGTGTACTCGCCTTATCTGCCAGATTAGACATTGTAGATATTACTTGTTACTTCATGCATGTTAATATTCATTGTTATGCCGCATTCATGGATTTTCATGCCGATATGCACTGTTTACATGCTATTGAGGATTGGATTCGGATTTCCATGAGATTTTATGGATTTGGGGGAGAACCGCAAAACTTATATAAACTTCTTTCTCTCTTTAAAATAAAAAGTGCGGTTTTCCCATGATGTATGAGTCGTCCACCATGAGTTTGCTGATGGATTTCGAGACCCGATTCGAGGAGGCGGATGAACCGTTTCGGGTACATGGTGGACCCGATAAGGTACCCCGGGGCAAGAAGCGCGTGATGATGACGATGTGAGCCTGGCAGGGGAGCACTACCTACCGGTGATTTTACCCGACGCATCGGATATCCGGAGGATACCGTCGTGGTCTTGAGATGGATGGTAGGGGCCGGTCTGGACTGACGGCGCCCTAGATATTGTGATGGAGACATTGAGATTTCGAGATATTGAGGTACAGAGACTGTGATACAGAGATATCGAGATATTGGGATTACATTTTGTGCCGATGCTAGGCACTGTTTTATGCTGATTTCATTATGATACCTCATTTTAAAAATACAAAGGAAATCTCACTAAATTATGAAAACAGTTCTTCATTTACATGTATTCTGTTTTCATGCATTCATACTTTATTCATATGATATATTGCTACCTGAGGCACTGACACGGGCACATGAGATTACACTCGGGTTAGATATTTACCCTAGCCTTGTTATAGGCTGCATGTTATATATTTGAGGATTATATATTATGATCGTATGACCTAGGACTGCGTCATACATGCGATTTTTATTCGTCGATGTTTTTCTATTCACGAGTTGGCAACTCACCCCCGTTGTGCCCCAGTTTCTTGCAGGTTTGCCGTACAGGTTTCTTTACGGCTTTGCGGGCATAGTTTCGTTCGGGTGATTTGCTAGTAGGTGGGTTTACTTGTATCGTACCCCCCATTATATATCATGTATATCATTATTCTGTTGTATCTAGAAGTTCCATCAACCAAACATGTATTTATTTCAGAGATAGAGACCAGTGTTGTTTATTCTATCGACCTTAGAGTCGCGCGTTGTATTTATACGGATTTCATGCTATTTTGAGTTTCCTTTTCTGTTGTGATCCTCGCCTTTCGGCGTTGTATATTATATTGTTTGTGTGGTTTTGGCCGTCGTTTGACGAAGAGCTAGCTCCCGCTTGGGATGCCTTTTTTTGATTTCGTATACTATTCATGCTGTATCCCGTTTGGGGGCCTGTATTTACAAAGCGACTCTGCCGAAATTTTCAGGAAATATTTGATGTTATTATAAAACGCATAATTCGGTTTATGCTATTAAAACTCCTTGATTTAAATTGGTTTTCCTACACTCTACTATTTTTCTTGGTTTGGATTTCTGGGTTTTCGGCTTACTTAGAATACGTACTCCTTGAGACGTTCGTAGTTTAAGTGCCGGTCATGTTCCGTACTTTCGGGTCGTGACAAAGTTGGTATCAGAGCGTTAGGTTTTACCTTCGGAGCGTAGGATGACCCTTGGTTGATGGAATAGGTGACTAAAGTAGAGTGACGTACCGTTGGTATGTTTCGCGGCATATTTACGACATGCCACTCCACTTATGAAGCCTTAGGATGTACATTTCTTGTTCAGTATCATATTCATTCCTTTGATCTAGCTTCATCGGTACCAGTTTGGTTTTGCTGCCACGATTACGGGCAAGGAGAGCTACGGCTAGAGTTGCGGTCAGCATGTGCTCGTTACGAACGAGGACTGACCAAGGCATGATTCGGGCGACACACGATTGTAGAGATGTGTCTTTTTACTGTGTTTCCGCGCCACGAGCGTTTGGCGGATCGCCTTTATGAGACTTCTCGGACGTGCAGATTAGAACCAGAGGATTGAGCCACTGACAGAGGCCAGCCAGACTTTGATGACCGTTGATGTGTGGCTTATTCATGATTGATTGAGGCACGGTTCAGCGTGCAGACGAGTGAGCCAGTTATTGCTGCGAACGATGAGATATCGTCCCAGATGTTGGAACTATTGCAGTATGAGATTGTACTAAGAGATGATAGAAGGTCGCTAGTCACCGAGGATGAATGACTAGGACACATGGATTGTTCGCTACCCCGATGCGAGGTCATCAGATAGATTGATTCCAGCTAGAGACGACTTCACGCGGAGACGTTGAGAGTCGACAGAGACGATCGAATGTCAGAAACTTATTATTCCAAGTTTAAAGAAGTCGGAAAGACATGCAGGCAATTCTATGGTCCCTCTAGAAGAATGAAACCCTAACTCGACTTAATGACCGTATGAAAGCGTTTGAACCTTAGGGTTTACGGCAGTTCTACGGCGCCATTAGTGAGGCTTGGGTTTTCCCTTCTACGGCTGGACCACCGATACTGTGGTATGTACTCGATATATTAAACTGTGCCCAAGATGTTGAGCTCTTGGGGGATTATGAGGTTTTGACGACTCGATTGGATGGCTCGACTTAATTCGGATGCTAGGTGGTGAGATGCATTTCTTGGGAGACTCCCGATACGAGGATAGCCGTTGGAGCTCAGTCCATGCAGCTACGACGCGACGAGTCCGAAGCAGTCGACATTAGAGAAAAAGTGGAGTAAGAGGTTCGTACGAGATCTTGATGATGACGTTCCCCTCCGCCGACATCAGAGATGCGATGTGCATGCCGAAGCATAGTACTGGATATACCTGCTAGAAGGAGTCGCGATGAGTATGCAGCCGTTCCGGAACAAGAAGCAGATATGGTAAAGGACGATGACTTCCGGACAGTTAGGCAGAGACGAGACTTGGAAGAGACCTTGAGCAGGATTCCTTCCAGTATACTGCTGCAATGATATTTGCACCCAGGATTAGATGTGTCATGTGCATTTAGAGAGCCAGAGGCCGACGCCAGTGACATGCTGCTTGACAAGTGGTCGTGAGGATTGACCGAGAGATGACCAGAGAAGTGCCAAAACGGAATCGTCCCCGTTAGCGTACCTGACAGGGCCGATGAGCCGGTGGATCGTGAGATTGGTAATCCACAGAGAAGACTTGGACCCAGGAGTGGTCATGTTACGCACACCAGCAGGCCAGAGTTCAGGATCTTCGATGAGACATACTATGAGTGACCACGACAGTTAGCCAGAGATTCTTGGAGGATGTGCTTGAGCGGGACTATCTCGCCATGCTTGTTTTCAGTATTGTTGGGCGATTTATTCGCTTGATTTGATTTTGATGATTGGGTCTCATGATATTTGTTTTCATGCACCATGGTGGCACTTGCTGAGTATTTACGATTTTTGCACAGTTGTTGCACTTAATATCGTTTTTGAACCTTGGTTTCCTATATTTATGATTTCATGGGTTTCATACATTTGAGTTGATTTTGTGCGTATGCACGCACACGATTTGGTTTTTTTTGCACTCTGTATAGTTTACATATGCTTGCAGTGCAGTGACATGTATTTTGTGCACTTAGTTGCACTGGACTTCGATTTCGATTGGGATGTTCGTTGTTTGTTTGTGCACTTTATGCACTTGATTGGATTTTACGCGTGTTTCGGCGCTTGATATTGGATTTCATGATTTCGTGCATGATGGATGCACCGGATTTGGATTTTAGCGCATGTAGGTGCATGTTATGAGATACGATTTTGGTTGCACACCAGATGCACTAAATCGGGATTTCTCGTGCATATCAGGTGCACCTGTTTTTGCTGCCAGGCACACATTTGGCCCATGACAGATGCTTCGTGCACACCCGATGCACTTAGATGTTGTTTCTGTGCACATGTATGGCACATTTATGGATCTTGATTTTCGTGCGCACCAGACGCACGTAGTATTCATATGTATATTTTGGGACTGATTTCTTATGGAGCGGTACGTTTTTATGATGATTGCTATATGTTTTTATACTGAGCAGGACTAGTCAGAGGACAGTACCTGAGTATATTTTGCATGCATTGATAGTTATCGAAGGGATTTCCAAAAGCGAGCTATAGTCTCAGTATTTACCTACGCGTCTGATAAGACACAAAACGTTTAAAACAAGGAAACCCTTCTAAATTGTTTTCAAAACGGCGGGACGTGCATATTAAACAAGAGGTATATACGTATATGGTTATTTTCTTATAAGAGACGTCCGCCACTGTGCAGTTTTATGCGCATTGCACAACGATTTAAAAAGATTTGGCATGCATTTCCTTTAGAAACTTACATGTATAGATTTGATATTTACATATATAGTTCTGATTTATATCATATTGGTTTTGCTTTGGATTTGGCATTCGTGTCTTTACCATGACTCCGATGATTGCAGAATGCTTGACGGAGTTTCGATTTTCAGTTATCTACTCATTTTTCATGCGCATGCATTGCGCTATGATGCGTTTTATGTATTGATGATTTCGGAGCCCCGACGACTTGGACTTCTTATTGAAATGTTTTAGAAATTGGGGGTTTAAATATAAATTCGGGGACCGAATTTCTTTAAGGGGGGAAGATTGTAACATTTCAAACTAATAAAATATTATTTTTGGGAATTTTTATAATTTAATATTATTTTATTGATTATTTTAATATTAAATTTATAATAAATGAGAAAAATTTGGAAAAATTATGGAAAATTCTAAAATAGGGTATTTTATGGAATTATGCCATTTTTAAGTTTTTATGAGCATTTATATGCTAATTTAGTACTAATCGCGATTAAAAATCGCTAATCCGGTTTTTTTGCAAGTTTGTGCAAAACATGCACATATCTTGTTTTTCTATACTTGTGCATTTTCTATCATGTTACTTTTTGGGTTACTATTTGAGTGAGAAAAAAAGGAAAAGAAAAGAAAAAGGGATTAAAGAAATAGGTATGGTGAGAGAAAGGGGGTAGGTGAGAGTGTTGACTTGGTCATTCCCTCTTGTTTTCTCCTCTCATTTCTCCCCCCTCTTCCATGAGCTGCTGCTGCTCCTGCTGCCCTCCTCTTCCTCCACCTTCAAACCCCCATTTCTCCATGAAATTCACCCCAAAACCCATACCGGTTTCACAAAAAATGCACACAAGCTCAAGATCTACACATTGGACTAAAGAAGCATGGATTTTGGCCACTTGGGGCAACTCAAGAAAATTCTTGAGTTGCCAAATGAGGTAATTACTGAACCATTAGCTTAGTTTTAGCATTACTTATACCCCTATGCAAGTTTAGAATCGAAATCGGGTGATTTTGTGGATTTTAGGAAAAACTAGTAAGGGTTTGAGGAAATTA
Organism: Agapanthus africanus; assembly: GCA_030015575.1. NCBI lineage: Eukaryota > Viridiplantae > Streptophyta > Magnoliopsida > Asparagales > Amaryllidaceae > Agapanthus > Agapanthus africanus. The sequence goes on along the minus strand of CM057351.1, from coordinate 259,890,587 downwards.
TGAGTTGTGATGGGAAATTGAGTTCAGTGGAGACCATAAAAGCACCCTAGTGCTAGAAACCCAGACCAACCCCACTGGAAACCCAAAAATACAGAATTACGGAACTTTTCATGTCGGTTTGTGTGATCTGTGAAGGTGTTCTGGAATCTGGAGCAACCCGGGGTCACCAAAAATAAAATTGAGCTGACAGTGGGTCGTGCAGGCACCTAGGAAGCTATCACCAAGACCCGAGCCCCTAACTCAAAACGACGGCCGCAAATTTGATCATTCTGGCCGCAATTTGCGGCCAGAGTAGAGGGGAATCGGTCAATTTTTGTTCCAGGGCTCATTTTGCACTAAATTAGACCCCTCCTATATGCAGTTTTGGCTAATTGTCATCTGGGGAAAATCTGGGAGCATTTTGGTGAGTTTTAGGCAGTGTTTTCCGTATTTTTAAATGCACTTTCTTGATATTTGGATTTGTATTTGGTTGTCGGGTGTTCGTACATCGACAACAGGGGTTGTTTGTTGGATTTGCATGTTTGGGCCATAGGTTCAAACCAATGAGCACACTGTACGCTGTATCGGTTTTCTGCCTTGATTTTCATACGCATTGCTATGGTTGATCATTGTAGGTACCTTCACGTGGATTCCGAGACGATGCAGAAGATGATGGAGACATCGACACCGATACACTGAGTGCAGGTGAGTAGATTTATATCTACGGGGAGAAGTCGGGTGGATGGCGTATAGCACCCCCGCAGTTCGTGGTTATGTATACGAATATGTATATACACAGATATTGATTGTATATTGTTTGAGATTATTGATGTTAAAAGATGGATTCTAGGTGTGATTGGATTGGTTAGTGATGTGAACCCTAGAGTAGTGGTTGCACCACCCATACACACACACACCCATACTTGCATACATTCTTCTTTCATAAGTGCGTATATGGGATTGTATTTTTATGTGTTTACATAGGTATGGGACTATGTGTCCATATACTGGATTTGAGGATAGTATTTGGGTTTGAGATGAGTCGATGAGATTGGGCTTGAGGCCAGGAGATCGGTGATGTGATTTGGTTCGTATTGAGATACGACACGATGTTTTAGCGGGTCTTTTGACGTAGTGATTCCTACACCTGCATGCATACATAGATGGTATCAATATTGTACTAGACGTAGGACATTATTCCGGATCATGATATTTGATAAAGAAGATACCAAATGAATAGTGTGATTGATGTGACTTTGACCCGTACCCTGATTTGGGGATGCCGTACGACGGATTTACGTACGAGCTATATCTTGATGATTGATCCGCACTCTTGATTTGGGATGTCTGATTGTAGATATGGTATCGGATATGATATTATTGAGGCGGGATCACCGACTAATATACATACGGGTATGTATATGGATGGAATCAGATGTTAGGCGGTTTCCTCACCTATAGTCCAGCTTGTTAGCTTAGCCCTTTAGTTTAGTTTAGTTGTTAGATTAGATTCGATTCTTACCTATTTCAAAAACTAACGAATCGTGGGTATTTTAAAAGACAACCCAAGGGATCCTACGGATATTTCAAAAGACGTATCTTTTCATAAAAACACCGTAGCCCCTATTTTCAAAACCCCATGATTCGTGTTATTTCAAAAGGCACCATTTGTAGAACTTATATTAGATTAATGCAGATTAGTTATAGTTGCGTCTAGTATTCAGCTTCCGCTCATTATTGTGGTTTGCTTCGCATCGCATGCTTATATTATGTTTCGTACTACATTATTGATATCATGCTGTTAGGACACCAGCACCATTACCGATGATGCGTATGTACCACGTACACTTACTTGCCGGCTCAAACACATCTTCATCGGTAATTGCCATGCCACGTACACTTTAGAAATACTATTGCATTGACATAGGTTGTTAGCTAATAATTTAGACATGATATTAGTGTACCCGCCTTATATGCCAGATTAGACATTGTAGATATTACTTGTTACTTCATGCATGTTAATATTCATTGTTATGCCGCATTCATGGATTTTCATGCCGATATGCACTGTTTACATGCTATTGAGGATTGGATTCGGATTTCCATGAGATTTTCTGGATTTGGGGGAGAACCGCAAAACTTATCTAAACTTCTTTCTCTCTTTAAAATAAAAGGTGCGGTTTTCCCATGATGTATGAGTCGTCCACCATGAGTTTGCTGATGGATTTCGAGACCCGATTCGAGGAGGCGGATGAACTGTTTCGGGTACATGGTGGACCCGGTAAGGTATCCCGGGGCAAGAAGCGCGTGATGATGACGATGTGAGCCTGGCAGGGGAGCACTACCTACCGGTGATTTTACCCGACGCGTCGGATATCCGGAGGATACCGTCGTGGTCTTGAGATGGAAGGTAGGGGCCGATTTGGACTGACGGCGCCCTAGATATTGTGATTGAGACATTGAGATTTCGAGATATTGAGGTACAGAGACTGTGATACAGAGATATCGAGATATTGGGATTACGTTTTGTGCCGATGCTAGGCACTGTTTTATGCTGATTTCATTATGATACCTCATTTTAAAAATACAAAGGAAATCTCACTAAATTATGAAAACAGTTCTTCATTTACATGTATTCTGTTTTCATGCATTCATACTTCATTCATATGATATATTTCTACCTGAGGCACTGACACGGGCATATGAGATTACACTCGGGTTAGATATTTACCCTAGCCTTGTTATAGGCTGCATGTTATATATTTGAGGATTATATATTATGATCGTATGACCTAGGATTGCGTCATACATGCGATTTTTATTCGTAGATGTTTTTCTATTCACGAGTTGGCAACTCACCCCCGTTGTGCCCCAGTTTCTTGCAGGTTTGCCGTACAGGTTTCTTTACGGCTTTGCGGGCATAGTTTCGTTCGGGTGATTTGCTAGTAGGTGGGTTTACTTGTATCGTACCCCCAATTATATATCTTGTATATCATTATTCTGTTGTTTCTAGAAGTTCCATCAACCAAACATGTATTTATTTCAGACATAGAGACCAGTGTTGTTTATTCTATCGACCTTAGAGTCGCGCGTTGTATTTATACGGATTTCATGCTGTTTTGAGTTTCCTTTTCTGTTGTGATCCTCGCCTTTCGGCGTTGTATATTATATTGTTTGTGTGGTTTTGGCCGTCGTTTGACGAAGAGCTAGCTCCCGCTTGAGATGCCTTTTTTTGATTTCGTATACTATTAATGCTGTATCCCGTTTGGGGGCCTGTATTTACAAAGGAGACTCTGCCGAAATTTTCAGGAAATATTTGATGTTTTTATAAAACGCATAATTCGGCTTATGCTATTAAAACTTCTTGATTTAAATTGGTTTTCCTACACTCTACTACTTTTCTTAGTTTGGATTTCTGGGTTTTCGGCTTACTTAGAATACGTACGCCTTGAGACGTTCGTAGTTTAAGTGCCGGTCATGTTCCGTACTTTCGGGTCGTGACAGGAAATGACGTTTCTATGCTGCACTTGGTCAAACTCTTCCTATCACAAAAGTTCTCCAGGAAAGACCTGGGTGATGTCTCCTACATCCTAGGAATAAAGATCTATAGGGATAGATGTAAAAGGATGTTGGGATTGTCCCAATGCAGGTACATAGACACCATACTAAAGAGGTTTGGTATGGAAGATTCCAAGCGTGGTAACTTACCCGCTTGCTCAGGAATCACCATCTCCCAAGAGATGTCTCCCAAGACTGATGAGGAGAGGGCTGACATGAACATGATACCCTATATCTCTGCAGTCGGGTCAATAATGTACACGATATTATGCATCAGACCAGATGTAGCTTACGCATTATGTCGCGCCCCGCTTCCCAGAGTACGGGCAGAGGACGTGACGAGGCCGCTACGTATTTACTATGAAGTAAATACGCTAAGCATATCTAAGCAATATAAAAATAAATGCACAAGAGACAAGATTTAATAAAACAACAACTTTATTTATTCACATTCTTTCTGTACAATGCATGGAAAAGTAAATACAACTGAATGAAAGTAATGCCTAAACAATGGCATAACAGAAAAGGAAAAGTACTGAAATAAAAGTGTACAATGAACTAAAGCTCCGGGTCTTCAATGAAGTGGTCCAAGTCTTCACTAGTGGGCTCGATCTTCGGAGTATCCAGATCATCTGACGACATTCTAAGAAGAAAGAAAGAGAATGTCGTCAGCGAACAAATCGCTCGGTAAGTCCCAAATATAAGGGAGAAATAGAATAGATAGAAAGAGAATGTAGCTTTTAAAGTTGTATTATATTGTTTTAGTGTTAACGCTGTTGTTTGTAGCTTGGTACAAAAGGATGCCAGTGTATACGAGAGGAGTCTCTATATGCCAGAGACTAGAGACAAGTGTAGTACAAGGAACCGTTTATGCCACGGTACAACAGCAACTGGATTCAGGTTAGGTGTATTAAATCTTACTGTCTCGTGCCACTTCTAACACCTTCCGTACCAATCTACCCCTTAAACCCCGAGATGTCTTGTTGTATCGTTGTATCGTATTGTTTTGTATTGTAAACTGTATAGATTGTATAATTGGGTGACTTACCGAAATCATGATATCAGTAAATGGATGTAACTGTAAAATCATGGATGTAACCGGAGAATCATGTAAATGGAAGTATATCCATGGTTCGGTTCAGTCAATATAGATTGAATAGTTTGAACAGATTGAATATATGAATTCATGTTGAATTGTAATATTGTAGATTGTAGATTGTACTTGAATCATATTCAAGTCAGATTATAATGAGACTCATTTTGAGTCAGAATAATTAGAAAAGAAATTGAAGTCCTGATTGTTTTGATATTATCGGTAACCGCTGCACATGGACGGCAGGATTTATGTCTTTTTCAAAGGCGATTACCATGTTGATAACACAGTTGTTAAGTTGTCTACCTTAAATAGAAAGAACCCACTTCTCCGGCTCCCTGAGGCTTAAGAGATTGGTCCCGCTTAAACCTATGTTTACTAGGGTCCTTAGGGTAATTTATAGAACTTGAGGGGGTTTTATGTAAAAATACTTTTATATACTTTTCAAAATACACCCTAAGTATTTAATTATCGTCTTTAGAGTTGTAATAATTGTAGATTTTATATTTGAGATATTTCTAGTGAAAATAACCTATTTTCATAATATATAGTATTTATTGTAATATTGTACTTGTATGGAATTCATGGTATTTTAATGTAAAGTGATTCTTGTGATTTTTGAAAAGAGTTGGAATATTTATATTATTACAAAATAGATATTTTAATGTTACTTATACATATATTTATATAAAAATAATTTTTAATATATATTATATTTCTAGAAATCTCATTTTCTTAAGATGTTCGTATTTTAAATCTTTCGAGACCGAATGCTCCTTGCGGAGGTCTGCATCTCGCACTACTAAGCCCAGGGATGTGCGATAATCCACACCATCCCAGTCGGATTCCCCAAATTGGGTTGTAGCGGCGCTTTGCAAAGATTTATGTAAAATACTTAATCCTTTAGAAAATGGTTTTATTAATTCATGGTATTTATTTGAAATATTTCGTTTTCCTGTATTCTATGTTCCCGAAAGGTATTGTGCTATGTTGCATATGAGTGTGTGAGGAGGTAGGTCATTACCTCATGATCTAATTAAAGGTATAGCAAGATTGTGATGGTTTAAATGTCGAAATGAAACTACATGGTATTTTAATGAAAAAGTACAATAAAATTGAAATACCAATCCTTTTGATATGGAACTTGTTTAATACAACTTGTTAGTGTTTAATAGTCAACATGTAATGGTTTAGAGATGATTGTATTTAAGAAAAAGTGAGGTTTTAGGAAGAACCGAATCGGATATCGGATTTACTCCGATTCCGTCGGGTTTTAGAAATACGTGTTTTTAGAAAGGATAGGAAAGAGGGAAAATGGGACTTATGGGTTTAGCTTAAAGAGGAGAGGGAGAGGGAGTGGACGTAGCTTCCGGTGTGTCGTTTCGTTGCCGGGATCTCCTAGGGTTGTCGCCGAAAAAATCGCCGGAGCTTCACCTTTCGCTTCTTCCAAAGTACACTAGGGTTCTAGGAAATTTCTAGAGAGTTTTGTTCAGAATTTTGGAGTGAGGGGGTCGTGTTTAGGGGTTGTATTTATAGGGTTAGGGTAGGTGAAAGGTTAAAATGAAAAAATATGATAACTTGTATTAAAATGGGGTAATTAGGGTTTTTAAAGAGTTCTGTTACTGGTCTGAAGAAATAAAGTGTACAGGGGTGCAGGGGAGTCCAAGAGGCAGAAGTTTGATGTTGATGACTCGGCGGTCCGGCCGAGTCCGGCCGGCGACGGCGGCCCGAGTCGGCCGATTCCGGCCGAGTCCGGTGGCCGTAGTCCTCGCCGTCGCTTCATTAACCCTCTGGCACAGTTACTTTCAGGGTGTAGTGGGGTTTTTGTGAGATATGCACGTGTAAACTCTTGGTATTCTAAAAATTCAAAATAAAACAATAATAAAAATAATATGGGGTATGGGATTTGAACTCTGGTGTCTTGGTTCAGCAGTGCAAGGCATTACCAATGAGCTACAAGCTCTTTCTTGCTACTAAAAAGCAAAACAATATTTAACTTGTGCTTAGGCAAAAGTACCCCTTTCTTTAAATTTTGAAAAATTTGTACAGAAAGATGTACAGGAAATTTGGGGTTGTTACACATTAAGTGTGGTAAGTAGGTATCAATCAAACCCAAAGGAGCAGCACTGGATAGCTGTGAAGAACATTCTTAAGTATTTGCGAAGGACTAAAGAAATGTTCTTGGTGTATGGTAACAGAGAACTCCAAATGGAGTCCTTTACCGATTCGAGCTTCCAAAGTGACAAAGATGACAACAAGTCTGTCTCGGATTTTGTCTTCACCCTCAACTGAGGGGCGGTAAGTTGGAAGAGTTCCAAACAGGATACCATTGCAGACTTGACGATGGAGGCTGAATACATCGCTGCTAACGATGCTGCCAAAGTGACAATCTGGATGAAGAAGTTCATCACTGAACTTGGTGTGGTTCCATCCATTGTTGATCCCATACCCTTGTATTGTGATAACAATAGAGCTGTGGTTTTGGCCAAGGAACCCCGGTCCTATTAGTGATCCAGACATATTCTGGGGCGGTATCACCTGATCGGGAAGATATTTGATCGCCGCGAGATCGAGGTCAGGAGAGTGAACACGAAGGACAACACGGCGGATCGACTCACGAAGGCCCTTTCCCAGACGCAGTTCGAGTGACTTTTTGGGATGTTGGGTATGCGATAATACAAAAATTGGCCTTAGTGCAAATGGGAGATTGTTAGTGATATGTATGCCCTAGAGGCTATTATTATAAATTATAGTGGATGCTTGGACACATATATATAGAGGACATTCTTGCTCAACATGATAGTATGCTATCTGGTTTCTTTTTATCTTAACATGTGCATTTGTTTTAGTTTACTAATTCACTGATACATGTTCATAAAGCCGTTAGGATGATTTTCTTGACTACCAGGAATATGATGTAGATTATACTAGTGGGGCCTGTGTAGTCCATAAGCACATCCTTAATTGTTCCTAATCGAGAGAGTATCGAGACAGGGCATCGATATTCCAAAGTAGACTAGTGTGTATATTTCTTGACCCTGTATGGGGCGATGGTTGATCCCACAACCATTGGTGTTTGACACCAAAGATTGTATACAGGTGCTCATTGGAGAATGAGTACACCGAACGGAATTGCCGAGAACTCCTAAATGGTACCATACCTATTGTCAGATAGCAGTTCTTTGGTGATACTTGTACAGGTTAGTCTGTAGACCCGAGATCGTCATAGAGTCTTGTGTGGTTTCCACTGTGCTTTGTTTACCTCCCTACCATGACTCTATTGAGTCGTGCAAACAGGTGGTAGTTGGGTACATTCCCGGGTTACATGAAGGCAGTGAGCGATTGGAGGGGTTTCGTCTCTCCCTAAAGAGAGAGTTGATGTTGTGCTATGTACGATTGGCTATAACCGCAATTCCCTGGGCAGGGCTGATGAGATTTACTGATAAATATTATCAGTAGTTTCTCGAATTGTTATAAGCCACATATCGGCACGACTTATCGAGTTATTGGGGTCTGACGATTCCACCCTTCAGACCCGATATGCAATATATCAGACGAAGAGACCGGACTGTACGGTAAGTGTTGCTTATAGGATCTATAGGGGGTTTGGAAAAGTTTACTTGTTGGTCTTCTATTCGTTGAATACCTGATAGCCCTTACATGCAGCTAGTACCGCTGACGTGCTTATAGGTGTTTAATGTGATCATTACTTACTGCCAGCGTATTGACGAATGTTTAGAGTCCCATATAGAGGTTTCCTAGCTCAAGCGAAAGGAAATAGGGCATGTATAGAGATATGTGTGAGAGCTTGATTAAATACGGATATATGATACCGCATTATAATCTAGCGTTATTTAATATTAGCCGGATTATATATGATATAACCGAATTATTAAATCAAGTGTTGATTTAGTAATTATATATATATATATATATATATATATATAAACTAATATTATGCTTACTTGACTACCATAAGTCGATGGCCATCGCAGTGGAGATAAACCGATAAGTGTTATCAGTTGTATCTCCAGTTGGTTATGAGTCCTCTGTCGCACGACTTATCGAGTTATTGGGGTCTGACAGATTCCAAACCCTTGACTCGATATGTGACACTCTTAGATGAAGAGACCGGACTGTACGGTAATATCACTGATAGACTTTGCAGGGTTATGATGAGCTTGCTTGTTGACCTTCTTTCAATCAATATCTGGGTAGCCGTTACGTATAGCTAGTACCGCTGACATGCTTGTGGGCTATGGATATGATCCTAAGCTACTGCTAGCGTATTGTCGAGTTTTTAGAGTCCCACACAGAGGTTTCCCAGCACATGCAAAACGATGTAGGGCACGTATAGGGATACGTGCGGGAGTTCAATTAAACGCGTGTATTTGATACGCATATTTTAATCGGGTGTTAATTGATATTAGCCGGTATATATATGATATAGCCGGATTATTAAATCAAGTGCTGATTTAATAATTAAATGTATATTTATATATTGATATATTTATATATTAACCAATATAATGCTCACTTTATTGTTTTCTTCTCTTAATTAACATTTATATTTGATATAAATATTGTTTCATGTATGTTAATACATATGAGATGGATGTATGATAATTATATAGAAGAATAAGAATGAGTCATGAATTTAAGATGGTTGTAGAAAAGATAAGGTGTTTTATTTTCATGACTCATTTTTATTTTTATTTCAATTTTTATTGAGCCTTATCCATTCTTCATACTATCTCATCTCCTCCTGGTTTTTCTTCTTCCTATTGATTTTCTTCAATTGAGGAATGAAAAAATAAAAGAGAAAAATTAAGTGAGCTAATTATTCTACATCTCCTACTAATCATTTTTTGCAAATTTAATTAGTGGGTTGCTTCATTTTGATGAGATAAACTTGAACCTAAAACTTGTGTTGGAATTATCTTAAGGTGGATCATTTTCGGCGAGGAGATCATCGAGTAAGCTTGGTCCGTTTTTCGTGGAGACTAACCGGAGTCTAAGGAGAGGTGGCTAACACGCTACAAAAGTTATAGTCCGCCAACTCTTATTTTTAGCTTATTAGTTTAGTGATAAGTTTAGTTGTTTGGTTTGATTCTTGGTTTGGTATGTTAATACTCTCTAGATTTTTAAAATTACCGCTTCCGCCACACTTTAAACCCTACTAGAGGTGCGTAGCATCGCAACAGTGGTATCGGAGCCATACCAAAAGACTACAAATTGTTTTGGTGACATTGGCATTCACGAAACCCAAAATTTTCAAAACTAGTCTTAAATATTTGCATGAAAATCTCTCATTTTTTCTTATGCCGGAGCCACCGGATTCTTGGTTCAGACCAAGAGTTTAGAGTAGGCTCACGATAACTCAAACCCACCTAATTTGAGCTCAATTTAGGCCCGATTCAGGACCGAACCGAGGCCGATTCAGCCCCATATCGGGGGTTGAATCAGCCTTTGGATCAGGGCTGTTCCAGGGCTGATTCAGCTCTGATGCGGGGCTGATCCCGCCCATGATTTAGCCCCATTTCGGGGCCGAATCAAGGCTCGTATAGTGTGGGGTTTTATGGGGTTATCGGGGTTCAATTTCTCGCAAAAATGAGGGGATTTTCGTTGCCGGGATGAACTTGAAATTCAGTTTTGGTATTTCAAGTTAGCGATCACACGGTTCATGAATTCTAATGTCATGGTTCGAATCGACTAAATCAAAGTGCTTGGTTTAGTCGGCTCGAACACGTTTATAATAAGAATATGCATTGGTAAACTTCTCCTAATTGCTATATTATCAATTAGACGAGATTGCGCATTTTTTTATTGTGATTGTTGCTGATATATAGTATTGTTGGAATGTGTTGGATTGTCGCGAAATGAATAGCCCCTATGCGGAAGTGTGATATTGTGATAAGTATTATTTCCATTCATGCTTGTAGCCATCTTGTATATTCATTTGTTCGGGACGAGCTCCAACTTGTGGCAACCGTTTTCGCTATATGTATATTTTTTGTTTCAGGACTTAGCGGTTCATATGTGGCCATAGTCATCGATTGATGTATTATTTTTTGTCAGGACACGATCAGGTTGCTATCGTTGTCCCCGTTATATTAATACAGGTTTAGGATTGCCCTGCGGAGAAGCGCACGGGCGACCGGGTTCTACATTGCAGCGGGTAGCCATCTTAAGGAGTTGAGATCAGGTCACTCGAATCTAGAATTGATGGGTTACTTACTGCGCTTGTAGGGGGTATAAGGCAGACCCGCGGAGGAGTGATCAAGTCACCGGATTCGAGAAAGTGTCGGGTGGCCCTCTCATGATGATGATGTTGGGTTGCCTCGTTTCTTGGGTTGTCTGGTAACTTGCCGCATTCGTAGAGGTCTGTTTTTGGCCGCGCATGGGCTGTTCACACGACCGGGGAATGTAGTATTTCGTTTGTGAGCGGGATTCCTAGGTGATTCGACCATTCCTATTCTTTCATGTTCATTACTTGCTTATGATGTGATTACCTGCTTATGATGATGTTTATCGCTTGACTGTAATGTTGATTATCTGCCTACGATGATATATATATAATGATATATATATGTGTATGAAATATATAAATAAATGCTATATACGTTTTGCAACCGCGCTAGCCCTGCCCCCGCCCTGTCGTAAGTTAAGTAACCTTACGATGAAGACCCGGGGCCCCGTGGCGAATGCGGATGGCGTATATATGCATTCTATTTTTCTTTTCATATCATACTTTATCTATAATAGTATGAGGAGATGCTTGATAATATGATTATCTATTTGATGGGATTGTATTGATTCGGATTAATGCAAAGATAATAAGCCTAAAACACGTTGTAGAAACCAAATATCAAATATTGTGGTATTATAGTCAAATCTGTTGCTTTGCACAGACATATTCGGTTAAGAATATCCTGCACCTCATTCGATGAGGGAAGGGCCTTGATCCCTTCACCGAGAGTTCTCTCTTAAGCAAAGTTTATGTTACTATAAATTTGCAAATTGTATAGCTGTAATCTTTTGCTTTGCAATGAGATATTCGGTTAGGAATATCCTGCACCTCATTCAATGAGGTAAGAGCCATGATCCCTTCATGGGGAACCTGCACTTAAGCAATAGTCTACGTAACTATAAATTTGCAAAACCATAAGGTTCCTACAATGAGATCAAGTTCATTACGTTAAAGGTTTTCTTCAAAACCAGCCATAGCCCTCTGTCATTTCAGGAAGTAGAGTACTTAGTATTTGTGCTGCGTTTGTCGACCTTTGTCGATGCGTAATGTATGGTAGCTAAATGATATCTTCCTACATGCATACAATGTGATCGGTTAGGATAGTCATACGACTTTGTTGACCTTTGCCAAGGATCGGGCCGGTGGATTTAATTTGATCAAGAAATGACGGGCTGAACTTGACTTGCGACTTATGATTTGTTGACCTTTACCAAGGTCATAAGTTTGGGGTAAAAACCGATATCGGGAGTTTCAAGTGTTAAAACTTACAATGAGATTACATACCTTTTATGGAATGGGGTGACTTATTGACCTCTGTCAAGATTACCACACCATGATAGTTTGGATCCCTATTCCTATTATAAGTAATAGTAACTCCCGGGATATGATCTCGGCTAATTCTCCTTTTAGAGTTTGAAGGAGGATTTGACAGAACAGAAGGAGCCATCCTGATTAGATAAAAATACCAATCTAATCTTGATAAAGTGCACGATGAGTGTTTCTTTTCTCTCTCTCTTGTAGCGACCTAAGACTGACCTTAAACTAAAAACTCGTAAATCATGTTAACCGAATCTTTTTACAATCGACGGTTTTGGAATGTCATGATTACCCTATTTTCACGACATAGTCACATATATCATTACCCCTCCTACTTCCCCTTTTGCTTCCTCCTGAACACTATGTATCTGATATAGAGATCTATATTGCTTGGAAGGCCATCGTATAATTAGATATGAACTCGAAAAAATTGTTTCAGTTGAGGATGGCCACAGGTTCTGGAGAAAGTGAATTGTATATGATACAATTCATGTGTCTCTCCTCTTCACCTTATCTCAAGTTTGAGAGCTCCTTAAACAAGAAGAATATACCAGTTACACTTATTGGATAGTCTTCTTCCAATCCCAATGCTGAAGCTGAAAGGAAGGGAAAGAAGAAAACTAACTAGCATAAGTTTGGTATAAATAAGATAAGAAAGAGAGACAACAATAGGGGATGAAGTGAGTGGAAAGGAAAATGCAACTACTGTTATGACCCTGGGTAATAAAAAAAAGCATTACTTGGAATACCCAGCCATCCCTTGAAATATTTTGATATTTCATGTTTTCTATGTGATTGTAATCATAAACTGTTTTCTAATTAATTCTGACTCCTAAGTATATAGATACCGGATTAACATCCCACATCTGTAAGTTGTTACAGATGCTGAGAAAGATTAGATTATTAGAAATGTGATTTGATCCTCAATATCGGATATCGGAGCAATTGTTGCTATTGGGAAAATCATCTGGTTTTGCTTTTTGGCAAAATTTTGGTTTTGAATATTTGTTATTATGCACCAACTTTTAAAAACTGATATATCCATCTCTTTATTTGATAAAGTAGGATATAAACTATCAAAAATTATGTTATGAATATTTGCCCTTATCATTTGTTGATTGGGTAAGATTGCATTGAATAATGGGATATACATTCTTAACCAAAATACAGTTTTCAAATTACAACACATAGAATATGAGTTAGTGAACTCATAGGGTTTATACATAATGATGTATGTTGTTCAATGTCCGCACGGACAAGGGGTTGATACTCATGCTTCCTTCCGTTTTACTATGAGTTCTCTGATTTTAGACACGCATTCTTGTTGAAATGCAAAGTCCAAACATTTTGATAAGTTCATAAGATATAGGAATAAAGAAGAGAGCCAAACATTGGAAGTATCAAGATTCTTTGAAGTGTTCGAAAATGTGGATACTTATGCCAGGAATTCCATAGTTATATAATCGAGAATTTGATTCTCTCTCAAATTACTCATTTGTGGGTGCGCTCCTTGATGAGTAATGCTGTAAAGCCTTTTTTTTATTAAGAGATGCACTAGAAATAGATGCATATCGATTGATACTGGTTCCATCTAAATCAGTGCCTCAGATTCTATATTTGATATAGAATGAGTCATCATCTTAAGATTGTTTAGATATTGAGTTGTTCGGTTTATGCTTAAAACCAGAATTTGGATTAACTCAAGGCACGTTTCAGAATGGTAGTTTGTGGGTTATCCCGGGCATTGACGAGGGATTAATTTTCTACCATTTTCGGGATCAAAAGTTGTTTTGTTCTCGACACGCTACCTTTTTAGAAAAGGAATTTTTTGCAAAAGAAATTAGTGGGAGTATGGTATAACTGGAAGTGATTTCAGAACCATAAACGGTTACTGAAGATTTAGTAGAATCTGGAGATTCAATTGATCCTGACAAACCTTAGCCTACTCCGCAGATTTGGTAGGTGACCTCAGCCACCTGAGAGATACTACCGTTTCCTCGCTAACGGTGACAAGGAGGCTTGCATCATGTGATGATGACCCTATTAGTTATCAGCAGACCATGGGAAGTGGTGACTTCTGATTGATGGCTGGATGCCGAGTTATCCTATTTGGACTCCATGCACTGCAACAAAGTGTTGACTTTGTTGGGTGCTCCTGAAGGGGTAAAACCCATAAAGAGCAAGTAGATCTTTTGAGATCAGTGAAAATGGAAAGGTACTGACCTAATAATGCTAGACTTGTAGTAAAAAGTTTTCATCAAATATTCATTGTGGATTGTGATGAAACTATTACTTCAGTGTCTATGCTGAAGTCCATATGGATATAACTTGCCATTGTTGTTTTTCATGACTATGATATCTGGCATGTGGATGACTATAACGTCTTTATAAATTGGATTTAGAAGTGTACGTTTATATGACTCTGCCAGAGGGTTATCGTACTCAGTGGGAGCAGCAGAAACCGTGCAAGTTGCTTAAGTTTATCTTTAGACTAAAGCAGGCATAGCGGAGAAAGATCGTCTGTTTTGATGATACAGTTAAAGCATTTGACTTCATTAAAATAAGAGATGAACCTGATATTTGTAAGAAGGTAGTAGGGAGTGTCGTCAGATTCCTCATATGGTATGTGGATGACATAATCATGATAGGAAGTGATGTTCTTATACTGCAAATCGGTAAAACAATTGTGGTCACATGTGTTTCTTTATATAGGATATGGATATTAGTCCAATCCTGGCGAAACATGAGGTAGCAGTGAAGATCATTTGATATTCTTGGTTTGGTAATGGCAGCCTCCTGAAGGAGGTGGTTACCAATTCTAGCTTCCCAGGAAACATGGAAGACAAAGCGTCTATCGCGTGTTATAAGTTTACCCTTTTTTAAGGAGCAGTATATTGGAAAGAGTTCCAAGTGGGATACTGAGGTAGTCGTGGCGCTGGATGCTGATTGTGAATCAGCAAAAGATACCGCCATAGAATTCGTTGGATATAATTGTTCATTTATGGACATGATCATATCGTCTTTCCAAGCAAATACTAAGGCAGGTATCGCTCTGTTCGGGAGATATTTGATCTCCGCGAAGTTGAGATTCAGGGAGAAACAGATAGAAGCGCTGAGTCAGGTCCACTCATTGGGGCTGGTTCTCGAACACAGTTTGCAAAACTGTGAGTACAGAAGTTGGGTATGAGATACCACAATAATTGGCCTTCAGTGCAAGCAGGAGATTGTTGGATATAGGTGCCCTTAAGTCAATTATTGTAATTGAAGGAGGACCTATACGAGAGAACAATCTTACTCGAGATAATAATATGCTATCTGGTTTGCCTTTATCTTTCATATGATGTGTTTTATTTACTATCACATGAGATAAAGCCTTAGGATTTTGCTTGACTACCAGGACGATGATAGAGACCATATCAGTGGGGCATGGGTAGTTGATAAGCACATCCTTAAATGTCTATAGTCGTAGGATTATCGAGACTGGGCATTGGTACTCCAGTTTAGACTAATGTGTACGTTTCCTGACTCGGTTGGAGGGCGATAGCTAGTCTTACAGTTATTGGTGTTTGAAATTGAGGATTGTATACATGCGCTCATTGGATAAGTTATACTGGACGGATTCACCGAGAACTCCTAGTTGGTAATATACCAATGTCAGGTAGCAGTTCTCTTGTGACATGGGTACAGGGTAGTCCCTAGAACCTGAGATCGTCATAGTGTCTTTTGTCTGTTCCCACTATACTTAGACTTCTACCTACCATGGCTCAAACGAGTCGTGCAAACAGGTTTTTGTTAGGTATAGTCCCGAAGCACGTGGAGGCAGTGAGCGGTCGAGGGGATTCGTCTCTCCCGGTATAGGGAGTTGATGTCGCGCTGTGTAGGACATGATTACAACCATAAATCGATGTCCATCGCAGTGGAGATAAACCGATAAGTGTTATCATTTGTATCTCCGGTTGGTTATGAGTCCTCCATCGCATGACTTATCGAGTTATTGGGGTCTGACAAATTCCATACCTTAGAACCGATATATGATACTTTTAGACGAAGAGACCGGACTGTATGGTAATGTCACTGATAGACTTTGCAGGGTTATGATAAGTTTGCTCATTGACCTTCTTTCGATCAATATCTGGATAGCCGTTATGTGCAGCTAGTACCGTTGACGTGCTTGTGGGCTATGCATATGATCCTAACCTACTGCCAGCGTATTGTCGAGTCTTTAGAGTCCCACACAGAGATTTCCCAACACATGTGAAATGATGTAGGGTACGTATAGGGATACGTGCAGGAGTTCGATTAAACACGTGTATTTGATACACGTATTTTAATCGGGTGTTAATTGATATTAGCCGGTATATATATGATATAGCCGGATTATTAAATCAAGCGTCGATTTAATAATTAAATGTATATTTATATATTTATATATTAATTAATATCATGCTCACTTTATTATTTTCTTCTCTTAATTAATATTTATATTTGATATAAATATTATTTCATGTATGTTGATACATATGAGATGGATGTATGAGAATTATATGGAATAAAAAGAATGAGTCATGAATTTAAGATGGTTGTAGAAATGATGAGGTGTTTTATTTTCATGACTCATTTTTATTTTTAGTTCAATTTTTATTGAACCTTATCTAATCTTCATACTATCTCATCTCCTCTATGGTTCTTCTTCCTCTTGATTTTCTTCAAGCTAGAAATGAAAAGAAAAAAGAGAAAAATTAAGTGAGCTAATTATTCTATAACTTTTACTAATCATTCTTAGCAACATTAATTAGTGGGTTGCTTCATTTTAATGAGATCAATTTGAAGCTAAAACTAATGTTGGAGTCATCTCAAAGTGGATCATTTTCGGGGAGGAGATCATCGAGTGATTGATTTGAAAAATTGAGTCTTTATGTTTTATAATTACTGCAATCAATAACGGTATCGCAATAGCTAGCCGATAGTGAGTACGATAATTAGGAAACACAAAGACTCAATTTTTCAAATCAATCAAATGGCGTCATTGCCGGGGAAACGGTAGTAATATTTTTCTTATTATTCTGGTTGATTTCTAAAAAAAATCAGAAAAAATAGAAATAAAAAACCGCATTTTGTATTTTTAACAATTCTTGTGCGAGTTTTGCGAGAAATCTGGAGCACTTGGAGCGAACCAACAGAGATTCAGAGACTGTCAAATAGGAGAAGAGAAGCATTGGAGTGTGGTGCCAAAATTTAGAGGGGAGATATCACCAGAAGGCCGCGGAACCGCGACGAAAGAGCTACATTAGCGGCGGAACCGTGGCCAAATAGTAGAGTTAGGCCCCCAAATTTTTATGGTATTATTTTATCTTCTTCCTCTCTCCTCTGAAGCTCCAATAAACTGTTTTTACCAGCAGGATTCTTTGCAAACAGCACCGCTAAAAATATCTTTTTGCGTGTTTTAGATTTTGGTTTGTTTTTGCATATTTAAAACGGACATTAAGAGGCAAGAAACCCAAATTCAGATTAGGTGGGGACTTCATCACCCTTCCTAGGCCACACAAATCACAAACAAGCATACGCATCACCCTACATTAATAAAAAAAATCTAGACCCGGTCTCTAAGGAAAATCGCGCTCAATTAGGATAGGAAAGGATCGTGAGTAATCTATTGCTTACCCGCATTTTTCTTGTGGTGTCTAAGGAAAGTGTGACTAAGTAAAATGGTTTACTTAATTAGGCCCGCTATTTCAGTGATTCGTATAGCGGATACCTCCCACTTACCTGGCTGTAAGATTGATAAGGAGGTGATAAAGAATTTATCCTACGTCTTGTCTTTTAGAAGTTTAGGAGCGGTCTAGTGATTTGACCTTGGTGATCATAGCTCTAAGGATTGTTTGTGCACGTTTGCGATTAGTTGAGTCGAGTCCCTCTTTCCAAGCAAAACAATTTCAAAAATCGAAAAAAAAAGCTTTAAAAAAATTACCATTTCACCCCCTTTTCTTTTCATTCTTTTATGATGGGTAACCCAAACCGACCAACTCTTGGCGTGTTTTGTTATATACAAACAGATATTTCTTTATATCGTTATTACTTTGGTAGAACTTCCGATCCTACTATTTCTTTAAAGAATAGGATAGAGGGCTCTAGAAATAACAGTTGGACACCTCACCCAAATTCCTATCAACCGTGTCAAAATTCAACACCTTATGTTGATAATAAAGGGCTAGTGAGAAAACTTTTAAACCCATGTCCATTGCTGAGCATATTGCGAAGGCCCGTAACCAAAGTTTCATACCTTTCACTGCTCCAAAACCGTTAGGACAAAAATTACAATCATTTCCATATGAACATGTTGATACTCCTTTTGAGGCGAATACAGCAATTTTTACATCCATGACTATTGCTGAGCAAATTGCAAAAGCCAGTCGCCAACAATTCAACCAATCTCAATTTTCTTCATATCACAATGTTGATTCTAATCTTATTCATGAAAATTGGATACACGCTTCTAACTCTTATCAACAGTACCAAAATTTCACACCCTCTCATGTTGATACTTCTCTTGAAGCTAATGTGGCAATTCATAAATCCATTTTTATTGCGGAACATATTGAACTTGCCCGTAGCCAACAATTAAACACATTTCAACCATACTTAACTTTTGCATCTTATCTAGACATTCCTTCTGAATATCAATTAGGAAGTTTCACGGTTCAAAGAGAATTCTTCATTGAAACTTCTTCACAAACCATGTCTAATCTTGAAGTAGAGTTAGAATTGAATAGTGAGAAAGAACCAGGGATCTCTCAAAGTCAAACCAGAACCAATTCTTTTGATTTCAACATCTTCAATCCTGAACCCCAACCGAATGTATTTGATGTTCAATCGCTTAATAATCTAAGTGATAAGGTGTCCGAGAATAACATGTTTGATTTTTCCAATCATGAGTGTGAAAGAAAGCCTTACACAATTTCAAATCAAACCGATCCTTATTCGACTAAACTTGACATTTCAAACCTTCCAATTCCATCAAGTGAACCAAGTGATCCATCAATTAAGGATAATATAATTGATGAATTTTTAAAAAACTATTCGTTTGATTTGACTGAAGG
This sequence comes from Agapanthus africanus, assembly GCA_030015575.1. NCBI lineage: Eukaryota > Viridiplantae > Streptophyta > Magnoliopsida > Asparagales > Amaryllidaceae > Agapanthus > Agapanthus africanus. The sequence goes on along the minus strand of CM057351.1, from coordinate 259,871,293 downwards.
TGTTAGTGAGATCGGTGATGAGAATATTTTTGAAGATGAACTTGCTATGTTGGATAAGTTGGATTCCCCGACTCATCATATCCCTTCTATTGAATGTGAACATCTTCATGTACATTTAAGCAATTCTATTCTTACCACCAACCTATCTGATATGCAAAACGATATTCAGCCTTCATCTCCCATATCTGGATCACAATGCTCGACACCCAAGTTCGTTTACCCATTTCATTACATACTTTCTTTAGTTCTTCTCATCTTCTTTCAATTCCACCGAGTTTTGATGAACCACACTCCGATATTTCAAGTTTTATGATTCTTGAAAGACCGCTCGAGTTAGACTTTTTTGAAAATAAGGTATATGAGCTTTTCGAATCTCCTACCTCCATAATTTCTGACGAATCGAGCGTTTTGAATCCTGGTGCGCAATACATTGACCTTGAAGCCTTCAACCTTCCTAGTGAATCTGCCTATTCTACTGCCATAGATATCGATTCCTTTCTTTCCGATGAGATCAACATCGATGAAAGTTTCAAAAGTATTTTCGCCGAAGAACTCGCGTTCCTTGAAGACTTGGATGCTGTGATGAATCAACCTCCACCGGAAATTCGTGCACCTCCTTTTAAGGCCGAAGAAGTTGAACAGCCACCCCTTCTTCTTATCACATACGAGAATACGACTATTCCACCCATTCCTTATCTTTCACATTCTCGTTTTTATTCACATTCACTTTTTCGTCTCCACCAACCGAGACGTAAAACCTTTCGAATACACCTCTTATCTTCCCTCCACTTCATCTCTTATCGTTACTTTCATTCATGATTCTTCTACTCGAGACATAAGACAACCTCCATTCTTATACAGTCTCGAGTCTTCTTCACGTACATTCGTTTCGCATTCTTCTACCAGCCATGGTCTTATTATGATAAAATATTTGAATTGTTGGTTTTAACTTTTGGTCTTTGTAAAGTTTTGTATAGACCGATAATATTTAACCCCCTCCCTCTCATGTTGAATTTCAATATTTAGTAATGAAAACACTGTTTTACTCAAGTTTGGGGGGGAAAGAAAAAAAATATTTTCAAAATGGCTCTTGAAAGAAAAGAAATTTTTGCACGATTGTGAGCCAAAAAACAATTTGGGGGAGGCTTTCCATTTGAATAGCTATTGCCCCTATCATTCTCCACCCAAGTCTACAAGTTTTAAGCTTACAGAATGACATCAGTGACGACACTGCTGTAAACTGGTTTGGGGGGAAGGTTTGTGTTTATTCACGTATCATTTTGCATTATATATATAAAAAAAAGAAAATTGCATAAATTTTTTTTGAAAATAAAAGTTATAAAGTGAAAATTCCATATAACAGAGAGAAAGAGATTTAAGAAATGAAAGAAAATTAGATATTTTAAAACGAAGCTAGTAATATGTGGTCATGAGCTGTTGTCTCAAGGGTTAGTAAGATGAAGAAATTGCTAGTCAGCGGATACAAATAAGTCTGAAAAATAATCTCTATTCTTGAACCTAAACTTCTTAATGTTGATACCCTACTATATGCACTTACACACGTCTTTAAATTTGGGATAGTAGAGGATACCTTGAAATACTCTTGCCTGAAAACCTTAGTATGAAAAAAAATCAACTAAATATAAATGACACATAAAATAAAATTTAAAAGAAAAATGAACACTGGTCTTATAATTACTTAAGGCAGCATAAAAATAAATATAACGAGGGTGCATTATCACTTAGTGCTTTAGACCAACTGGTTTGGGGGTCACTGCTAAGCCTTAGGTATTGCAAGATTATGATATTGCTAAGTACGCCTTAATAAGTAAGAACATTCAGTAATCGGTTGGTTAGTGCCTCAAGAAATATTAACGGTCGCATGAAAAATGTGTGAGCAAATCCATATAAAACATCACCGACTAAAAAGTACTCAGAAATATGGACAAAGGGTATGATAGCTTGAATTGAATTCTCCAAGTGTAGGGATGACTTTTACACAAACGTAGGGGTATATGATCGATGTTTGGAAGAGAGATAGGGAGGAAGACTAAAGACGATATTTTATTGAGTGAGGATGTGATTTCCGATATCTTTTCAAGACTATTAAGATAGGGCTCATGACAACTTAAAAGCTAGTGTAGTTTGAAACTCTTATTTTCAAGTTTCTTTTATATGTTCCTTATCTTTGCATGAAATTTTCATTTTCTTTCCTTTATTTTCTAAATTTTTGGGATTTTATTAATGAAATCCGCTGAAAACCTCAAGAGACAACACTCTTCCTACTATGGACACCTAGAGATTTAACGGCTTGTTGCACGAGCTAAGTGCAATCGTGTTGCCTACGAAAGTGTGCTAAGTTTTTCTTTTTCTTTTTAAAATAAATAGTTTGGTCGGGACGATCAAAGATAAGTTTGGGGGTATTTGATCAGTCATATTTATTGCACTTTTGTACAGTCATTTTTCCTATTATTATTAATTAATAAAAAATGTTATTTATAATTTAAGAACATATGTGGGTTTATTTGTAAAAGATTATTGCCATATGTTTCTTAATTTATAATTAATATAATTGGGGAATATATACATATCATATTTAAATAAAATATCCATGAGATTATTAATTATTAAAATATGCATATCATGTTATATCAAATATTCTTAACCAATATTATTAAGATATCATATCATTTAATTGGTTGGAATATTATCTCAAATAAAACAAATGCTACTAATAATTTGATTTGAGATATTGTGCAGGTATTATAATAAATCAGTTCAGGTCTGAAATATAAGATTTACATCAAATCGAATTACCAAACCAAATCTGCCGAATGTTAGGAGCAAATTGAAGAATCTCGCAACTACAAAAAGAAGAATATATTTTCAAAATATTTCTATCAGAAACATCTTCCAACATCACGAGAAGATAACACGAAAAATCAGGAGACGAAACTCCACCAGAGGGCGGCGAAACCGCAGCCATTAGGGGCATATGGCGGCAAAAGCGCGGTCTAATTGTGGCCGTTGGATATCAAAATTTAGGGGCTTGATCGTCTTCGCACACACTTCAAGATGACGTCTAAGGTTTCAAGTTCCAGAGCCTATAAAAAGGACCGAGAGCAATTAGGGTTATTATCTATCGACTGATCTACCGATCGAGCAATCTAGATCTCTTGAGAAAACTAGGGTTTGCAGTTTAGTTTTTCAGCGATCAACTTCTGTAATGCAATTGTTTATTGAATAAAAGGTTGATTTTTTTTATCTCGTCTTATTACTTTCCGCATTTTAATTTCTGCATTTACTTTCCGCAATTTTAATTTTGTTATTTCTTATCAGTTCATTAATATTTAATCTTTCATCGTTTACTTCGTTTATCCCTATGAGCGAGTAAATTCTCGCTTGTTAGGGTATGTAGGATATGGTAGTATAATGGATGAACAAAATCCATTAAGTTCTTTTTAAAGTTTTAAATTTTATAAAGTTTAGTAAAATGAATTTTAACCCTTTTATCGGGCGTGCTATCAATTTATGATAGTCACGACTACGATTTGAGATTCGTTAATATTTGCTTTGTTGAGGGCTTGAGATAAATAGGGATCAATGAAAGGACAAGGGCAATAGAGGGAAACCTTAATCCCTCAAAGAACCATAATCCATATTCATCGCTATTTCTCTTGTATTAAATAAATAAAAAATAAAAAGAATTATTTTTAAAACTCCATCCATTAACTACTAAATCGTATAAACCCCTACAAGTCCTTCTCTTATAAAATTTTCAAATCTTCCTAATATAAAACGATAAAAATCGCAATTTTCTTTGTTAACTCGTCTAAAATAAGATAAGTAATTCACCATTTCCCTATGGACGACCCGTACTCACTATCGGCTAACTATTGTGACACCGTTATTGATTGCGGTAATTAGGAAACACAAAAACTCAATTTTTCAAATCAATCAAATGAGTCTTTGTGTTTCCTAATTACCGTAATCAATAACGGTGTCACAATAGCTAGCCGATAGTGAGTACGAATTGTCCATAGGGAAATGGTGAATTACTTATCTTGGTTTAGACGAGTTAACAAAGAAAGATGTGATTTTTATCGTTTTATGCTAGGAAGATTTGAAAATTTTATAAGAGAAGGGATTGTAGGGTTTATAGGATTTAGTAGTTAATGGATGGAGTTTTAAAAATAATTTTTTTTATCTTTTAGTTATTTAATACTTGAGAAATAGCAATGAATGTGAATTAAGGTTCTTGGAGGGATTAGGGTTTCCCTCTACTGACCCTTGTCCTTGCATTGATCCATATTTATCTCAAGCCTTCAACAAAGCAAATATTAATGAATCTCAAATCGTGATCGTGACTATTATAAATTGATAGCACGCCCGATAAAAGGGTTAAGATTCATTTTGCTAAAATTATAAAAATTAAAACTTTAAAAAGAAGATAATGGATTTTGTTCATCGATTATACTATCATATCCTACAAACCCTAACAAGCGAGAATTTACTTGCTCATGGGGATAAACGATGAAAGATTAATGAACCCATAAGAAATAACAAAATTAAAATTATGGAAAGTAAATGTGGAAAGTAATGAGACGAGATAAAAAAAAATCTACATTTTATTGAATAAACAATTGCATTACAGAAGTTGATCGCTGAAAAACTAAACTACAAACTCTAGTTTTCTCGAGAGATCTAGATTGCTCGATCGGTAGATTGGTCGATAGATAATAACCCTAATTACTCTCGGTCCTTTTTATAGGCTCTGGAACTTGAAACCCTAGACGTTATCTTGAAGTGTGTGCAAAGACGATCAAGCCCCTAAATTTTCATATCCAACGGCTTCAATTAGACCGCGCTTCCGCCGCCATATGCCCCTAACGGCCGCGGTTCCACCGCCCTCTGGTGGAGTTTCGTCTCTAGATTTTTTGTGTTATCTTCTTGTGATGTTAGAAGATATTTTTGATAGAAATATTTTGAAAATATATTTTTCTCTCTGCAGTTGCGAGATTCTTCAATTTGCTCCTAACATTCGGCAGATTTGGTTTGGTAATTCGATTTGATGTGGATCTTATATTTCAGACCTGAACTGATTTATTATAATACCTGCACAATATCTCAAATCAAATTATTAGTAGCATTTATTTTATTTGAGATAATATTCCAACCAATTAAATGATATGATATCTTAATAATATTTGACATGATATGCATATTTTAATAATCTCATGGATATTTTATTTAAATATGATATACATATATTCCCTAATTATATTAATTATAAATTAAGAAACATATGACAATAATCTTTTATACAAATAAACACACATATGTTCCTAAATTATAAATAACACATTTTATTAATTAATAATAATAGGGAAAATGACCGTACAAAAGTGCAATAAATATGACTGATCATCGAGCAAGCTTGTTCCGGCTTCATGGAGACTAGCCGGAGTCCAAGGAGAGGTGGCTAACGCGCTACAAAGGCTGTAATCCATCAACTCTTGTTCCGGCTTCATGGAGACTAGCCGGAGTCCAAGGAGAGATGGCTAACGCGCTACAAAGGCTGTAATCCATCAACTCTTATTTTTAGCTTACTAGTTTAGTGACAAGTTTAGTAGTTTGATTTGATTCTTGGTTTGGGTATGTTAATGCTGTCTAGATTTTTAAAATTAACGCTTCCGCCGCGCTTTAAACTCTACTAGAGGTGCGTAGCATCCCAACACTTTGAGCTGTGGTAGGGTAGAAGTCTAAGTATAGTGGGAACACTCATGAGACATTATGGCGATCTCAGGTCTTAAGGACTACCCTGTATTCATGTCACCAGAAAACTGCTATCTGACATTGATATAGCACCAACTAGGAGTTCTCGGTGAGTCCGTCCAGTGTAACTCATCCAATGAGCACCTGTATACAATCCTCAATGCCAAACACCAATAGCTGCAGGATCAGCTATCGCCCTTCAATCGGGTCGGGAAACATACACACTAGTCTAAACTGGAGTACTGATACCCAGTCTCGATACTCCAACGACTAGGAACATTTAAGGATGTGCTTATCGACTGCCTATTCCCCACTAGTATGATCTCCATCATCATCCTGGTAGTCAAGTAAAATCATAGGGCTTTATCTCATGTCTATACGATACGTGATAGTGAATAAAACGTATCACATGAAACATGAAGACAAACCCGATAATATACTATCATCTCAATTAAGATTGTTCTCTCGTATAGGTCCTCCTTCAATTATAATAATTGACTTGTGGGCACCTATATCCAACAGGGTTGAAAGGCACCTATATCCAACAGGGTTGAAAATGATTTTGTTATTCAGACGTCTGATGCCCAATCTGGCAGACGTTGAAGATTTTTTTTGAAAAATATGACCGTTTATAGCCGTTGGGGTGTTTTCAATTTGCCTTCAGACGTCTGGCCGATTTGCCTTCAGTTGTCTGTCGTGGTACTTTTTTGCTGTCCCCACTTTGATTTGTTTGTTTTTCTTGGATGCTATAAATAGGTTTTGGGATGGATTTTTCTTGGGTAATCACTTGCAATCACTTGAGCTTTTTAATTGCTAATATCTAAGTGATCTTGAGCCAAAAATCTCATCTCTTCTGAGAGTTCAAAAGAGTTTTCCATTTGTTTATCAAATCACTCATACACAAAAGATTCAAGAGCTTAACTTGATCATCCATACTTGATAGAGTATTAGAGAGAGTTTGAGAGAAACTCCTTGAGAGTATTGTGCTTCATTGTAACCCTCTTCTTTTCTTTGTGAAGAACTCTTGAGTGCAAGAGTGTCTTTGTAACAGACAAGAGCGTGTATTGAGAAGAGAAGTGAGAAGAGCTTGTAAGAGAGAAGTGTTGCTCGTATGTCGAGCAATGTGTGGTCTTTTGAGGAGACATGTTGTAAGGTTTGGCCTCCACCGGAAGTGGGGTTGTGTGTTTCTTGCAGGCAACGTGTTTGTCTCCAAAAGGAAAACGTGTTTAGTGGAACGAGCTCGATCGCCCAAAGAATGTGGACTAGGAGATCTCCCGAACCACTATAAAAAAACTTCATGTTTGCGATTGCTTGCGTTTGAAATTTCTTACTCTTGCTTTATATTTCAATTGTTTAGATAGAAATTGCATGCTTGCTCTTGTTCCCTTACTTTATATGCCCATTGCTTGTTCTTAATATTGCTACATCTCTTGCTATATGTTTTATGTTTCACAATTGTAATTTGCTTAGCCACTTATCATATTCGTATATCATTTGTTAAGTTTTACAATTGTGATTTGTATTAGCAAGTGTTGATAGAATTTTTAATTTGGGCATATTAGTTGATAGTCATATTCATCCCCCCCTCTAGGACAATTCTGTTGTGAGCTTCCGCTGTTCTAACAATTGGTATCAGATCTTGGTACTCTTTTTTTCCGTAAGCCTTACATCCTAGAGTAATTCTATGGCATCTTGCTCTTCCATCGATAGTGTTTCTATTCTTTATCCTCCTCATTTCGATGGAAAGAAGTTTGATTTTTTGAAAATTAAGATGCAATACTTTTTAGAATCTCTTGGTAGGAATTATTGGAAATTGGTAGATGACGACTATTCTATTCCTACCAATTCTAAATCCGAGTGGAGTAGTCACGATAAAGAGCTTTTTATATTGAATATTAGAGTGATGAAAAAATTTCATTGTGCTTTACACGTTGATACTTTTAACCATGTTTTCTTTTGCAAGACATCTCATGATATGTGGTGCTTCTTAGAGAATAACTATGGAGAGCAAGCCGTATGCATAGAAGTAGAGAAAGCCAAGAGAACGACTTCTTTAGCGACCTTGGATGCATCTCTACTAAAGCAAAATCAAGATGCCATATCCAAATCTAAGAAGTCTAATAAGGGGTGTTTTGATAATAGCGTTGTAAGTAACCCATCTTATGATTTCCGCAAATTTACACATGATCAATTACTAGATGCTTTCAATACTTTACATGATAGTTTTATTTCGTTAGCATCTAAAAATAGTTCCCTTAAAAAACGAGTTTCCGTTTTTTGAAAATTAGAGAAGTTATTTAATTTCTTGTTGTGATTCCTTTGAGAATTTAATCAAAAATTTAATTTCCAAATTTACTACTTTATCTTCTACTCATAATTCTCAAATCGTATTAATTGATAGATTAGATGTTGAGAAAAATATGCTACTTTCAAAACTTGATTTTCAATGTATTTCTATTGACGCTTTGAAAGTAGAAAATGAAATTTTGGTTTTAACTTGCAATAATTTGAGAAACGAAAACGATGATATGATTTCAATTTTAAAAAAGAAATTGATTTGTTGAAATTTTCTCTTGATTTTCATGATGCATTGGCTTATGATTTTACGTCTCTTAGAAAGGAAAACGAGAACTTGGTTTTATCTTGTGAGATTTTGAGAAAGAAAATAAAGATTCGATTTCAAGTTTTAAAAGTGAGATTGATCTTTTGAAATCGTCTATTTTTCTCATGAATATCTTGTTTTAGAAAACTCTTCTCTCAAGAAAGAAAATGAGATTTTGGTTGCTTCCCTTGCTAAGTTTTCAAACGTTGATTCTTTACTTAGCAAGGAAAAAAGTTTCAAACCGAAAAGGCATTGGTTTTAAAAATTCGAAATTTCAAAAACGCTCTTCATCTAAACGTGTCAAACATGCTTGCATTCAAACTAAATGCCATGCACATTCTTGATGGAGATTTTGTAGTCTCTCAAATTTACCGCAAGTGCAAAGTAAATCTATTATAGTACTTACGAATCGTATCACAGAGAGGCATTGAGAATTCTAATTAATCTTAAAACAGGTTATATTAAAAAGGGTTGATTTATTTAATAAAACTAAAGTAAAGTGCATAAAATAAAAATGCAAGTTAAATTAAATTGCAAGTAAATTAAAAGGCGGGTTTTGAATAATAAAGAGATCCTAGGGTGTCGAATTACCTTTACTATCATGGTTGATTTATATGATTTTACTCTTTTCTAATTTCGTTGTTTTAATTAGTTAACTGTTAATTATATAAAAGCATAAGGTAAAATAATTATCAATGAAATATCATACTTCTAAGTAAGCATACTTCATACAATTGAGATATACCCTATCAATCATATAAAATCATTTAGAAAACAAATAATTCTAATTAATCACAAGCAACATAGTTTTGCACTTCTATAACATAACCCCTAAGTTGTTAATTTACGATTTAAATTATATTTATCGCCATAACCTAGATTACCCTAATTAATTAGGTTGAATTACTTTGATCAAAATACCATCTTACCTTCCCTAATTAGTTTTCTAGGTCCTTATGCTATCATTAAACTAATTAGATTATCGGTATTACCATCTTTCCCTAAACCTATTCAAGAGTGTCACACTATCATTATAAACTCTCGTTTATTAGAATGATAACAAAAAGATGAATTTTTTATCAAAACAAACTCACAATAAAATCAAAGAAAAGAGATAGAAATATTAAAACATCACAACCATGATAGAAAGAATAATTCTAACCATAGAAAGATAATTAGCCACTCATCATAAAAGCAAACAAATTAAAATAATTAATCTGCATATTAAAATAAATAACTTGCAAATTATTTTGATCTCTTCAAATAAAAACCCTAAATCAAAAGCTAAAAGAGAGATGAAACCCTAATGATGAATACAGCAGTATTTATAGGGGCTCTGAAAAATCTAAGGGTGCATTACAGAAGATACGAGGGAATACAAATTTGCCTAAAAATCTGAGATCCTGAAGCCCTAGAATTTCAGCCAAAATCACCAAAAATCGGTTTTGGCCGAATTTGGGTAGGATTTAGGCTCCGGGTTTTTTTTTCCATATTTTATGATTTGATCTCTAGAATCTTGTTCCACACTCTGTTTTTGATAATTTGTTCCCTTATCTCTGTTTAAGCATGATTAAGTCTACATCCAACGCACGTAGTTCGTCTTTTGCGCACTTTTCCCTTTTAGCCCGGTAATCTGCATTAATTAACAAAACATACCTGAAACGGTATAAAATAGATAAAATTAAGTTAAACATGGCTATATAAATATGCATTAAAATGCACCAATCAAATATCCCCACACTTATCTTTTGCTAGTTCTCGAGCAAAATCTATGGTTTCAAACTCAGAACTAAAAATCCTAAAAATAAAAATCTGATAATCTACTCCAATGCTCTTTTTCGCAGGCGTGCGATTGCATATAGCACGTGCAGCAAGCCGTTAAATCTCAAGGTGTCCTTAGTAGGAGGAGTGTTGTCTCCTGAGAGTTTTCAGCGGATACTACCCATAAAATCCCAAAAAGAAAAAGAAAAATAAAGAAAGTGAAAAACTATATACAAAGAAAAGAAAAGAAAAAATTTGAATCTCACTAGTTTTTCAGCTTTCAAGAATTTTCATCATAATGATATCGTTCAACTCCGAAAATTATATCATCCTTCAATAGAACTTAAGCATATTTTTCATTCCTATCTCTCCTTCAAACATTGATCATGAATCCCTACGTGCTCGTAAAATATCTCTACAATTGAGAATTCAATTCAAGCTATAGTATTAATGCCCTATACCTTCGTATTTTATTTTATATAAATATATATGGATGTACCCACATATCTTTCAATGCGATCGCCAATACTTCATGAGGCACTAACCAACCGATTACTCAATGTATGAGTTTAAGTGTGCCTAGCCTTGCAACTATCTCGAACCTTCAGCAGTGACTCCCATGTCAGTTGGTCTAAGGTACTATGTGATGAAGCACCCCTAAGACTGAAGTTTTACTTGCCCTAAGTAATCACAAAACCAAACTTATTATATTTATACTTTTTTTTAATATTTTTTAATCACTTTTCGACGTGAGCATCCAATACTTCTTAAAGCATGAATTCCCAGCTACTTAGTGAAGAAAAAGATTTTTTATATTTAATTTTTTTATTCTTTGGTATTTAGGTAAAGATATTTCTAGGTATCGTCTATCATCTCAAGTTTCAAGATTTGTGTATGTGCAATTTGTATGGTGTATATTCATTAATTTTGAATTCAAGATAAGGAATTATTTTTCCGATTCAGTTCTATTCTCGGATTCAATAATTTTCCTTCATCTCACTCAACCTTTTGGATTTCAAATTCAAGTTTATCTATTACTAGTTTGATTCAAAAACCTTTTTTCTTTTTATTAAAATAAAACAGAAAACCTAAAACTAAAAAAATTTGAAAAAGAAGACCTAAAAATTGTACAAAACCTTAAAAAAAATAAACAGTACAAAACCATCCCCCACACTGAAATCTGACAGTGTTCTCACTGTGCTCTACCCCGTTCACCACGTCAAATTCATGAAATTACGTTCGATAACTAACTCGAGTATATCCATGACTAACAGAGCAATTTACCCAAAAATAACAATAAAAACAAAGAGCAGAAGGATAGATTTACCTCTCCCAGAAATCTGGGAGTATTCTGCAGTAATTTTTCGGCCCTAGCCGAATTTTCTGAAGATCCGACCAGAATTTTTGTACTGATCGCTTTGAAATATTCGTGGCCTCTCTCTTTTAGGGTTCTAGATATGCTCTTAGAATTTGGGGAAAGTTCTCGGGTTGGTAAATATAAGGGGTTGGGTAATTTTGTACAAAAGATCTTCAAAAATCAAGATTTGCAACGAAATCGTAAAAAATTGCATTTAAACCCTAAAATAAAAAAAAAGATAAAATGAAAAGAAGAAAAAAAAAAAAGAATTTACATTTACATGACGCTTTGACTAATCCAAAATTTAATATTAACCACTCAAATTTTTTTTATCTATGTTCATAAAAGAGTGGTAAAATAATTATAGCAGTAGATTTTATAGTCTATCAATTTTAACCACAAGTGCACAGTTATTCACTATCGTACTTACGGATCGTACTACAGAGAGGCATGAGAATTCTAATTAATTTTAAAACGAATAAAATTAAAAGATTTGGTTTAAACTAATTAAAACATATAAAAGAAATTAAAGTTGCAAATTTAAAATAGAAGATTCAAATAAATAGGAAGATCTAGGGTTATGAATCACCTTGTCTAATCATGGTATTATAAATAATATCTATCCTTTTCTTGATTTCCATCTTTAAAGCAATTATCTACCAATAAAAAAAGTATAGAGTATACGTTCATCATAATAAAATATCAATCAATCAAGAAAACATAAATTATATGATCATGGCAACACCTTATCAATCTACAAATAGACAAATAATCAATTCAAAGAACTAGTTCTAATTAACAAGGAAATTGTTAAATCTGCCCTTTTACTTAGTAAACACAATGGTTTTCAATCAAAAGCTTACTTTTTTGTTTCAACATAGTCTAATCTAAACCTAGGTTAATTAGATCGAACACATACAATAAAAAATATGATTTTTTATCTTTCCTAATTAACTTTTATGGTCGTCAATCAATCATTAAATTAACTAGTTTATTACCAATGCAACTTTTCCCTAAATAAATCACTTGGTTGTCAATCACCCATCAATCTATCTAGATTAACAGAATTACGTCAAGAAGAATCTATCTTTATCAAAAGAATTCGTTATTCAGAACAAAAAAAAAAAAAGAATAGATCAATGAAAACAAACACCAAAGGTTATTATTAACCACTCAAAAATTTTGTCTATGATTATGCAAGAGTAGTAAAATAAATTATAGCAGTAAGAATCAATAAACACCCTAAACTTGATATGCATAATATTTATATGGTGTTTATGTATGGGTGAATAAAATTGTGATTCAAGTTTAGCTGAAAAAACTAGTATAGAAATAAATGATGAGAATCTAAAAGAATTATGCAACCGTACCAACTTGTCAATGTATTGGTTAATTGGATCAAATTCTGCAACATGAACATGTGGGACATAAATAAAAGATCCAGTTATAGGAGTTAAAGGAACAACTTCGTCTTGCTTTTCAATAGAATTGGCTTCAATGATGAAAGGAAGTATTTGAGAGTAAGGTTCAACTGTTAAAGACTCATTTAAAATCATAAGTTCATCTTTAAAAAGTTTCTCAAAATATGGCTCTAAATAACAAATGTCATCAACAGTTTCTTCACTTTCGACCAAGATCATGAGTTCCTCTTTAAAAATTTCCTCAAAACCATTCTTTTCAAAATAGCCTTCTTCAAAAATAACCACCTCCTCCTCATTCATTTCTATTATTATAATTGAATCCTTTTCAAAAATGTCATCACATCTCTCATCTAACAATTCTTTTTCCTCCTTAAATTGACTCACGGATTGACTTCTATCATCCACGGATGCAGATTCTATATCTAAACCTTTATCAAAATAATTATCCGCTAATGTGAATTTTTCATAAATTTCTTCCTCAAACATTTTAATCAAGTCACATCCGTCAAAAGCACAAGTATCTTCTTAAAAAAATTTCTCATAACCGTCACGTAAATCAAACTTCTCAATCTCGAACATATCATCAATTAGATCATTCTAATATAAATTAGTCGTTGAAGGCCAAATTGGAATTTCAAGTTTCTGAAAATATGTGTCAAACCGATTTGAAGTAAACTCGTGCTCTTTTTCTCTTTCCATACGCACCAAAAGATTTGATTCATCTAAGCCATAAAATTCAAACGTGTATTCACAAATTGAACACTCATATCTCACAAGCTTCCTTGTATTCCTAAAATCGCACCCGCATTCAGGACACTTATGATTTAAACATTCCTCGGTTTTACGTTCCAACCCACAGTTGTTCTCTAACACATCCTTAATTGGTTGATTATGATATTTTAAGGTGTTGGGAAACAATCAGATTTGTGTGGATTTGCATTGGAATGGTCTCTTGCTCTTTCTCATTAGCTATTGCAGCAGCTATTTGGCCAATAAACATTTCAATATTAGCCATTGTTTGCTTTAGTGGCGTAATTTCATTTTGCAGAAATGTGGTCAGCTGCTTTTCAACATTATCAAGTCTCGTATACACATCATTATCAATGTCTAACGAAGGTGTGAAAGTTTAGTACGGTTGATAAGAATTTGATTGGATATGGTCGTAAAGAGGGCCAACATCATAGTATGGGTATGATGGAGATTGTTGGTCTATATAATTGGAATGAATGAATGTTGTGTCGGTTTGAAGTGGATTGGATGGAGGATATACATTATAGTAAGAGTTTGGTTGGAATTGTTGGCCTAAATTATTATTATAAGCTTCAGAATACATGTCTTGATTCCAACAATAATTTTGTTGGTTTCTCCAATCACCAAATTCAACAATAAAAGGACACTTTTTATAAACATGAGCATGATCTTGACAATTAGTGAAAAAGGATTGAAAATGTGGAGTACTAGGAACCTGGTAGTTAACTTTTAATGCCTTTACCTTTCTCCTAATATCAGCTAACTCTACACTTAACCAATCCTCATTGTCGGCTGTGGGTATGTAAGGTGAATTATAACCGCTCCTATATTTATCTATTCTAATGCAATCTTGAAGTGATGGTTTAACTGGATAATATAATTCATATAAAGTTGGTTTAGCATGTTCGTCACCCATATTTTTTTTTAAATTTAATTTTTAAAATTAAATTGTTTAAATTTAAAAGTGCAGAAAATAGAAATACGGAAATTAAAACGAAAAGTAGAAAAGGAAAAGCTAAAACAAGAAATCAAAGCAAACTGGAAGGTTGAAGTGTTGTTGGTTCCCTTCGTTTCGCTAGCACTCGTGGCACCTCATCAGAAACCGGCACTGATTCTGAACAGAGGAAGAAACGATGAACTGCTGCTAAAAATGTGGACTGCAGAAGACACAATTTCGGCCCCATTGCAGATCCGACAGAAATTTTATGGAGTTGGATGCTGAAATTTTTCTGAGTCCCTCTGCAAGCTCTAAATCTCCCAAGACTGCTACTGGTTTCCTGAAACAAAAACAAAAATTTGCACAATAAAAAAATATAAAAATAAATAAATTTAACTCGAAAAAAAATAATTAAAATTGCAACCGGCCTCCCTGGCAATGGTGCCAAAAACATGATGGAGATTTTATAGTCTCTCGAATTTACCGTAAGTGCACAATAAATCTATTGTAGTACTTACGGATCGTAACACAGAGAGGCATTGAGAATTCTAATTAATCTTAAAACAAGTTATATTAAAAAGAGTTTATTTATTTAATAAAACTAAAGTGAAATGCATAAAATAAATGTGGAAGTTAAATTAACTTGCAATTAAATTAAAAAGCTAGTTTTGAATAATAAAGAGATCTTAGGGTGTCGAATTATCTTTATTATCATGGTTGGTTTATATGATTCTACTATTTTCTAACTTCATTGTTTTAATTAATTAACTATTAATTTTATAAAAGCATAGGGTAAAATAATTAGCAATAATATATCAAATTTCTAAGTAAGCATACTTCATACAATTGAGATCTACCCTATCAATCATATAAAATCATTTAGAAAACAGTTAAAACTAATAATTTTAACTAATCATAAGCAACATAGTTTTACCTTTCTATAAAATAACCCTTATGTTAATTTACGAGTTAAATTATATTTATCAGCGTAACCTCGATTACCCTAATTAATTAGGTTGAATTACTTTGATCAAAATACCATCTTACCTTCCCTAATTAGTTTTCTAGGTTCTCGTGCTATCATTAAACTAATTAGATTATCGGTATTACCATCTTTCCCTAAACTTATTCAAGAGTGTCAAACTATCATCATAAAGTCTAGTTTATTAGAATGATAACAAAAAAATGAATTTTTGATTAGAAGAAACTCACAATAAAATCAAAGAAAAAAGATAGACATATTAAAATATCACAACTGTGATTGAAAGAATAATTCTAACCCTAGAAAGATAATTAGCCACTCGTCATAAAAGCAAACAAATTAAAATAAATAACTTACAAATTATTTTGATCACTCCAAATAAAAACCCTAAATTAAAAGCTAAAAGAGAGATGAAATCCTAATGATGAATACAACAGTATTTATAGGGGCTTTGGAAAATCTAAAGGTACATTACAGAAGATACGAGGAAATACAAATTTTGCCTAAAAATCTGATATCCTGAAGCTTTAGAATTTCGGCCAAAATCAACAAAAAATCGGTTTTAGCCGAATTTTGGTAGGATTTAAGCTCCAGGTTTTTTTTCTATATTTTATGATTTGATCTCGAGAACCTTGTTCCACGCTCTGTTTTATAATTTATTTCCTTGTCTCTGTTTAAGCTTGATTAAGTCCACATCCAACTCATGTAGTCTGTCTTTTGCGCACTTTTCTCCTTTAGCCCTGTAATTTGCATTAATTGACAAAACATACCCGGACCAGCTTAAAATAAATAACATTAAGATAAACATAGGTATATAAATATGTATTAAAATGCGCCAATCAATTCTAATGCATATCTTTATAGATTTAGTTCAAGACAAACTTTTAAAAGGCATGCGCATCATAAACTTGTCATTTCTCATGCTATTGACACTTCTAGTTCAATGTATGTGCATACACACACTTGTCACTTTTATGGTGCATATGGACGCTTGGCATACACTTTCACTTTAAAGAAAAATGTTTCTTTGCATGCCAACTTGAGATGGGTTCCCAAGGCTAACTCATATAGATCCAAGAAGACTTGGATACCGAAATCCCCTCCCATATCTTTGTTTTGTAGGTATGGACATTTCGAAGACTTGAGAGATTTTGGATCGTGATGAGCAAGAACAACTCAATGGAAATATTTGCTTCGCTTATCGGTTTATTTGGGGGCATCGTATTTCTTTACTATATTCGTTTAAAATATCGCCTATTACCATGCGTTTAATGTTGATATTTTAAATTGGGTATGTTTTAATTTATATACCCCTTGTGATGCACTGGTGTTAATTTGAATATTGTTTTGTGCATTTGTTTCATGTATGAGATGCTATCCATAGATTATTTACAATTGCTATCATTATTTTTCTCATATGTGATTCCTTGTGCTCATTTGCCTTAAATTTTCTATCTTTTAAACTTGAGCACAACATAGTTTGAAAACTAGATTTATATTTGCATATCCTTTAGTTTTCTTGCCATAACTCACTGTCACTTGCTTGTATTGGGTTTTTAATCTTATATGTGAGAGTTTGTATCCATATGGTTTTTTTATTGTTTAAATCTTTTTTATATGGATATATTTGGCACATGCTTTATCTTTGAACCATTGTTTTCATTTGATATCATTATTGTGTCTTGTTTGGGTATGTTTAGTGCTTAAACTTGTTTATATTGTTGCACACACCTTTTGCATGAGTCGACTTTGTCGTTTGGCATTGATTTCTTTCTCATCTTGCCAAATTTGGCTTCCGCAACCCTTTTAGGGGAACCCGGTTGTTGATTTTGTTAATTACAACGAATCCTATTTACGGGTCTAGCGGAAAGAATTAGAGACTCTTCGCCGGTGAGTCGACTCTTAAGATGAAAAAAATACTTATGTTTATCTTCACATGCTAGTATAACCTGCTTATCTTGTTCATGTGAATATTTTGATTTATTCATAAGTTAGCATCATTAATTTCTATCACTTGTATTACATTATATATTACTTTTGAGCTCTAATGGTTTGGTATTCAAGTGATTGTGAAATAGGACTCATGAATGGATCGTTTGGACTTGATTCTCGTACTTGGGAGTTTCAAGCTTATGGGGAAAGTGATCCGTGCTTTATTGAGGTAAAACATCGTGATTACTTCCCTATATCTCGTGTTGTGCACTTTATAAATCAATATTCTTGTTTTTAAAACATGCACACACCTTGTACATGCGTAGTACGATTATGTTTTTCGTTGATATCCAATGTTTCGTATTACGACATGTATTCTAACTCATACATTTTTAAAACTTGTTTTCTTTACTTTTTATGAGTTAGCGCATGTTTTTGAGTTTTTCGTTGACTATCATTTTCAAAACATGCTTTTGAATTGAGTTGAACTCCGTTTTTCAAAATTGTTCATTTCCAATTAGTAACAACTCATCCTTGCATCCACTTGTTTTTAAACTTGATCATCTTTTTGTGGATCCTTACATGTAGCGTTTTTGCCTTTGATATATATCTTTTATACATGCCTTGTGGATATGAACCTTTGCCTATGTTTTCTATATCTCACTCATATCAACTCCTATTAGTTTCATATGCATACATTTAGGGGGAGTGATCCAATCGTTTGATTCGTTTTAGGTGTACGCATATGTTTAGAGGGAGTAGTTCAAACGTTCTAAATTCCATAAAAACCCTTTTTGATTATTTCAAAAAGGTGGAGAATAATAGGATTGTTAGTATATCGATATCCGAGATTTGGATTTCATCGATATAGATATAATATTTCTTATTCATGTTTTGCCATCATCAAAAGGGGGAAGATTGATGACTTATGGATTTCGATAATTCTATTATTTGGTTTTGATGATAGCTTAAATATGAATAGTTTGCTTAGTATCACTTACTTATCTTGCTTTACCTTATTGACACTAAATTTGTATACACTTGTTGTTTAGCTTATTTATCCTATATCTTATGTATATCGAATAGTATTTCAATATTAACATGCTTTACTCTTGTTATATATCATGATATTGAAATATTATTCGCATCCGTTGTCTTTGATATTCACAATATAAATACACACACGTGCGCTCCTCTTCTTAGTTTTTCATATACCGTGTGTATGTGTATAGTATATCAATATCTCATGCTTTGCATTTGATTCATATCTTGATATTGATATATTATTCATTTTATAGTTTGTGATATCAAAACAATAGATGTTTCATATACTTGTATTTAATATCTTATTTATTTCATAACACTGTATATGATATGCTTGGTCATTTTGAAATTGTCTTTCAGAATATCTCACGGCACAAGCATACAAAGGAGAATGAAGAAAAATGAGCTTAAACATCAAATCTAATGGAGGTTGGAGGATATGATTGACCGAACAAATAGGCTAGGCCGTCCCCCTTAATGAATCGAATGGTGGACGGGTGCTTCTCAATTGCATATCAAGCTTCGTGACGCTAAGTAGCCGAGTATGAAGAGTTCCAAAATTTAAGCTACAAATAGCTGAGAAGACAAGCCTACGTTAAAGCTTCGAAGTCGAAGTTCAAGAGTTGAATATCAAATACCAACTTCAAGATGCTAGTGAGTGGAAGGGCATGTTCGAGTTTGAAGCGTCAAGTGTCGAAGCCAATTGAAGATCAATCGACCAACACAAAGTTCAAGCAAAGCGCCAAAGGTTTGAGAGCTCGAGTCGAGACATCAAAGATTCAAGATTTCGAAGATTTGTGAATACCGATATAAGAATCTTTGTAAGTACTCGATAGAATTATGGTTATACCATTTAGAACTCTTGAATACTCACACACGCATGCATAAACGTTTTACAAATATTGGGTTTTTCGTTTTCGAAGTTTTCTATTTTATAAAAACTCAAATTTCAGTTTTTGTGCCAGGTTTGACGTCAGCTCAAAACAACTATAGACGTCTGCCTACTTTTGTTTTTCAAATGTCAGAAATATCTGAAATCCAGAGAAGACGACAGACGTCTACAGTTCAGTCGACCAAACGTCTAATGAAGGATTTGGAAAATGGATTTTTATACCTTCAGACGTCTACCTATTGGTCTTCAAACGTTTGCCTTCTGGTCTAGGGTTGGATTTTTTTTTATCGATAGACGTCTGCAGTTCAATAGGACGGACGTCTGCTGAAGGTTTTGAAAAATAAATTTTTATAACTTCAAATGTCTGCCCAATGTACTTCAAACGTCTGGATAAATGTTGTTGGATATAATTCCCTCAAGGCAATTATTGTAATTACAGGTAGACAATTATGGTAATTGAGAGAGAGCCTGTACGGGTAGAACAATCTTGCTTGAGATGATAGTATGTTATATGGTTTGTCTTTATCATTCATATGTATACGTTTTATTACGTGTCGCTAACACATAATAATAAAGCCCGTAGGATTCTTGCTTGACTACCGGCATTATGATGGAGATCATATACATGGGAGCTAGGTAGTCCATAAGCACATCCTTAATATATCTAGTCGAGAGAGTATCGAGACTGGGCATCGATATTCCGGAGTAGACTAGTGTATATGTTTTTAAACCCCGACGAGGGGCGATGACTGGTATCACAAGCCATTGATGTTTTGGCACCGAAGATAGTATACATATGCTCACTGAAGGTGAGTACACCGGATGGGCTCACTGGAGGTGAGTATACCGGATGGACTCACCGAGAACTTTTAGATGGTATTATACCTATCGTCAGATAGCAGTTCTTAGGTGACATGAGTACAGGGTAGTCTTTTGACCTGAGATTGACATTTTTCTCATGTGAGTTCCCACTGTACTTTGATTACTACCCTACCACGGCTTAAAGGAGTCGTGCAAACAGTTTTTTGTTGGGTACAGTCCCGAGCCATATGGAGGTAGTGAGCAGTCGTCAGGGATTCGTCTCTCCTTGTATAGGGAGTCGATGCTACGCTATGTTTGGTTGGCTATCACCATAAATTCTTGGTCAAGGTGGATGAGATTTACTGATAGAAGATCAGTAGTTTCTCGGTGGGTGATGAGCTTGACACTGGCATGACTTATTGGGTTATTAGGGGTTTGACGTTATCCATCCCCTAGACCCGGTATGCGACACCCTCAGACGAAGAGACCGGACTGTACGGAGATTGTCACTTACAGTCTCAGTAGGGGTTCGGATGTGCTTACTTATCGGCCTTCCTTTTGATAGATATCTCGGTAGCCGTTACGTACAACTAGTGTCGCCGACGTGTTTGTGATTATGGATTTTATCCGGTAACCCACTGCCAGCATACTGTCAAGTTTTTAGAGTCCCACATAGAGGGTTTTTCCGGTTCAGGAAAAATGATGTAGAGACCGTCTATTGATACATGCAGAATTCCGATTAAATACGTGTACTGGTGTCACGACCCGAAATGGCACGTGACTGGCACTTGAATCATATGAAATCTATAGGACCCCATCTAATTCAAGTAAGCCAAAAATCCCAGAAATCTAAACCATTTTAAAAGAAGAAATAAGGAAAAGTTTAGTTTTAAAGAAAGTGGTTTTAATAACATAAGCCGAATATGCATTTTTAAAATCTCAAGTCTTTTCTGAAAATTTCGGCAGAGTTTCCTTTATAAATTTTGGCCACAAAAGGGTACGACATGCATAATATGAATAAAGGCATCCCCAAGCGGGAGGTAGCTCTTCGCCAATTGGCGGTCACAGCCACGGAAGCAATATAATATACAACACCGAAGGGTGAGGATCAAAACTCAAAAGGAATCTCAACAACATCAAGAAAACCGTAATAATACAATGCGCGACTCTAAGGTCGAAAGAATATACAACTAGTTTTCTAAGGTTATCAAATAATACAAGTCTGGTTGATGGAGTTTACTAGATACAACAGAATAAAATAAGGTACAATGGTGGTCACGATGCAATTGAACCCACCTACCAAAACAATCACCCGGAATGAAAGCAGTGTGCCAGCAAAGCCGCAACGAAACCTTTACGGCAAAACCTGCAAGAACCGTGGCACAACGGGATGAGTTGCCAACTCGTGAGTAGAAAACATCACAGAGCAGAAATCGAATGTATGACTCAATCCTAGGTTATACGATCACAATATATATAACCTCAAAATTATATAGCCTGAAACATCTAATAATGGCATGGGCAAACATCTATACATATGTGTAATACCAAGTGCTCGTGTCAGTGCCTCAGGTAGCAACATATCATAAATATGAGGTATTAATGCAATATAATGAAAACAGAATACATCATGAATGAGAAAACTGTTTTCTTTAATTGGTGAGATTTCTGTTTATATAAATCGAGATATCATCAATAAAATCAACAGAAAATCAGTGCCTAGCATCGACACAAAATATATATCTCAAAATCCCAGGCTCCGGCTATCCGGACTGGCCTGCATCATCAAATCTCAATACCTCAGACTCCGGCTATCCGGACTGGCCAGTATCATAAATCTCAATATCTCAGGCTCCGGCTATCCGGACTGGCCTGTATCATAAATCCCAAGACCACGTTGGTATCCTCCGGATATCCGGCATGTCACAATAAAATCACCGGTCAGTAGTGCTCCCCTGTCTCAGGCTCAACGCCATCATCTGCGACCTTCTCGTCCCGGGGTACCGCACCAGGTCCACCATGCACCCACAGACGGTTCCTCCTCTTCCTCGAATCGGGTGTATGATATCGCTCAAGAGCCGAGAAAACTCATGGTGGACATATCTCAATCATAACATGAGAAAACCGCACTTTTTATCTTTTGAAATGAAAATGAATTTATAAATCTTGCGGTTTCTCCAAATCCAGAATTCTTATGGAAAACTCCAAAATCCAAAATGAAGAATCAATAATAATGAATACTGGACTCCAGCAATCCGGACTGGCCCGTATAATATTGCATGACAAATGATTATGTAAATATGCATGAAATATCACAATAATAAATGCAACATCTAAACTAGCACAGTGATGATATATCAGAACTATGGACTAGAAAGCGATATCAATGAATTAATATTCTCTAAAGTGTACGTAACATGGCAATTACCGATGATGATGTGTATGAGCCGGCAAGCAGGTGTACGTGGATCATACGCATCCTCGATAATGGTGCTGGTGTCCTGACAGCATGGTTTCATAATCACTAAAGTACACAATAAACATGCAATGCAATGATAACAACATGGATAAACGGAGAATGAATACTAAACGCAGCAATACCGAACATACCGAAATGAATAATAAATGCAACAATAAGGAATCTACATTAACATATATGGATCATACAGTTTTGCCGTTTGAAATAACACGAATCGTGGTGTTTAGAAAATAGGGCTACGGTGTTTTTAAGAAAAGGTACGTCCTTTGAAATATCCGTGGAATCCCTTGACCTGTCTTTAAAATACTCACGATTCGTTAGTTTTGAAATAGGTATGACCCGAGTCTAGTCTAACATCTACAAGTAAACTACAGGACTAAACTAACAGGCTAATCGAAAAGGTAAGGAAACTACCTAAATCTGAGTCGATATATATATAAATATAATAGTCGGTGATCCCGCCTCATTAGTATCACATACGATACAATATATAACATGACATCCTCGAGTCAAGAGTGTGGATTTATCACCAATATCATATCACGTACGGTAAATCCATCGTACGGCATCCCAAGTCTGGGTACGGGTCAATATCATATTTATCTCATCATTTATCCGGTATTCTTATCATCATATCATGAACTGGGGTACTGATCTAAAGTCTAGTACATACTGATACCATCAACATATATATATATGCGTGTGTATGAAAACACATCGCCTAAGGACCCGCTATACTAATCATGTCGTATCTCATAATACGAACCATGTCTTATCACCGATCTCGTGGCATCATGCCCAATCACATCGACTCATCTCCAAGTATCATATACTATCCTCATCATCCATGTATACACACACACACACACACACACACACACACACAGTCTCATACCTATGTGTGTGTGTGTGTGTATACATATCCCCATATACACATAAATAAAATAAAATGTATGCATGGGTGTGTGCATGTGTGCAATTCACTATTCTAGGGTTCACGAATAAGAACTACTAAATCACTATTTTACGAATACGCTAACACTAACTCAAAGTCATCTAATCATTTCTTACTAAGTATATACATCTCATAACACATAAGTATATATATAATGCAATCGCGTTCTATACTACGAAACTGAGGGGGTGCTATACGCCATCCACCCGACTTCCCCCGTAGATATATATCTACTCACCTTGATCTTCGCTTGCCGATGCCGATGTCGCCACGCGCTTGCTTGTCGTCTCGAAGTCCTCGTGAGGGTACCTACATATCATAACACATCGTATCGCATTAAAATCCGATTCATGACCAAAACGACACACGAATCTCACATAGGTCAAAACCTATGGTCTACTCCCGCAAATCAACCAAACAACACTCGATATAGACGTACAAACATCAAGTGACCGATACAAAACACAATTATCAAAACTTAAATCCATAAACATCGAGGAAAACATGGCAGCAACTCATAAAACTTGCTCCAGATTTTGTTTCAGGTAAACATTAGTTAAACAAACAGTACTGGGGTGCTGTATAGGGGTCATATGAGCTACACAAGAAACCTGGGCACCAAAAACCACCAAGTGGCTGGCCACATTGCCTCAAATTCCGGCCACCTCGGCCAAAGGGTTATGTTTGGGGTTCGTACTCGTAGTGTGGCCTCCTAGTGGTCCATCTAGGCTAGTGGTGTTGTTTGCTTTTCTCAGAATCTCCCCGGGTTGCTCCAGATTCCCTGTAGGCACCTAATAGTCGCAAAACCGACATATCGATATCAAACTTCCAATTTGGGTTCTGTCACTGGTTTGGCCCAGGTTTTAGAACTATGGGGGCTTGTCGTCACCAATTAAACTCAAGTTCACCAACACAACTCAAGGAAAACCCTAACCCTATCTAGAAATTCCCAAACACCTATAAACCTCACTAAATCACATCTAAACTAATATAGGTGCTAAAGCAAATGAAATACTACAGCTAATGTGAAAGAATTACCTCATTTGGCCTCTCTTGAATCCCCCTAGATCTCAAAATCTCAACTTTCTTGGTTCCCCATGCTTGTAGTGAGCTTGTGCACATTTTTTGTGAAGAGGGTGCATGGTTTTGATGTGGAAATGGGGGGGTGTTGGGAGAGGTGAAGAAGGTAGAGGGAGTGGGCTGCCATGATAGGAAGTGGAGGGAAAAGATGATGAAGAAAAATGAAGGGGACAATGAGCCATGCCAAGGTTGACCCCTCACCCTCTCTCTCTCTCTCCTGCCCATGCCTCTTTGTTTAGTATTTTCTTTTTCTTTTCTTTTCTTTATCTTTTCTTTATCTTTATAAATACAAAGCCATGCGTGATAAAAAGAAAAGACCATATAGGAAAATATGACAAATGCTAGCAAATATGATATGGTGCATATCACTTGCACAAAACAAGCTTAATGCACGATTAGTGATATTTAATCGCGATTAACGTTAAAATTGTATATAATTAATGATAAAAATTTATAATTTGCCTAAAACATATAAAACGCCCTCATTTCAGTAATTCTTATAATTTTCCAAATATTTCCCAATTTATCGGTATTTAATTATACCGCCATATTAAAATATTCATAATATTTATTATTTAATTATAAAAATTCCCAAAAATAATATTTTATTTTTCTGAAATGTTACAGTCTTCCCCCCTTAAAGAAATTCGGTCCCTGAATTTAAGTTTTTAACCTCTCAAATACTAAAACATTTCAGTAAAATGATCCAATCGTCAGGGCTCCGAAATCATCAATACATAAAACCTATCGTAGCGCAATGCATGCGCATGAAAAATGAGCATATAACTCAAACTCAAAACTCCGTCAAGCATCCCGCAATCATCAGAATTAAGGTGAAGACACCAAGGTCAAAGCCCAATACGAAAACCAACATGATATACATCAAACTATACAAGTAAACATCGTTGTAAATTCGTCAAAACATCTGAAAGAAATGCATGCCAAACATTTTCAAGTCGCTGTGCGATGCGCATATCACTGCACAGTGGCGGACGTTTATTGTAAGAAAATAACTATATATATATATATATATATATAATATATATATATATCCTTTGTTTATCATACACGTCCCGTCGTTTTGAAAATACTTTAAAAGGGTTTCCTTTGTTAAATGTCTCGTGTCATCTCGGACACGTAGGTAAATACTGAGACTATAGCCCTTTTTGGAAATCCCTTCGATAACTATCAATGCATGCAAAATATATTCAGGTACTGTCCTCGGACTAGTCCTGCTCAGCTATTATATCAAATAGTAAATATCATAAAACATGCCGCTCAAGGGAAATCAATCCCAAAATGTATATAAGAATGCCGCGTGCATATGGTGCGCACGGAAATCGAAATCTATGAATGTGTCATACATGTACACAGAACAAAATCTAAGTGCAACGGGTGTGCACGAAACACCTGTCAAGGGTAACGGTGTGTGCCTGACTGCAATACCAGGTGTATCTGATATGCATGAAAAATCTCGATTTAGTGCATCTGGCGTGCACCAAAATTGCATCAAGTGCGTCAAGTATGCGCAAGAATCCAAATCAAGTGCACAAGGTGCATGAAAACAAATATCGAGTATCACAATCGAAATCGACGGTATACAACACATCTCAATCCAAATCCAAATCAGGTATACCGTGGTATATAATCTCACAACCATGTGCATTAGTGTTCACAAAATCGCATCAAAATATTAAAGTGCATGAAAACTATGCCGAAAGCATAAGTCAAATCACATGCATACCATAGGTATGAAATCAAAATCAGCATCTCGAATGACATCAAATCGAAGTCAAGTGCAACTGTGGTGTACAAAATCTCAATCATGCAAATAAATCGCCCAGAATACCGAAATCAAAGGTGGGGGAAATAGTCCCGCTCTAGCACATCCTATAAAGATCTATGGCCAACTGTCATGGTCACTCATAACGCATCTCGTCGACGATTCCGAACTCTGGCCTACTGGGTGTGCGCAATATGACCGCTCTTGGGTCCAAGTCATCTCGTATAGTATTCCAGAAAGATTATGTCGAAGTCTCTCCCAAATCTCGTTTCTGCCGAACTACCCGGAAGTTATCATCTTTTACCAAATCTATTTCTTATTCCGGAATGGCTGCATACTCATCACGACTCCTTCTGAAAGATGTATCCATATACAACGTCTCTGCATACGTATCACATCTCTGACGTCAACGGAGTGGAACGTCATCTCATCAAGATCTCGTACGAACCTCTTACTCCACTTTTCTCTAATGTCGACTGATTCGGACTCGTCTCTTAGTGGCTGCATGGACTGCACTCCAACGGCTATACTCGTATCTGGAGTCTTCCAAGCAATGTATCACATCACATGATATCCGAATGACGTCGAACTTTTCGATCGATTCGTTAAGATTCCATAATCCTCCAAGAGCTGAACTCTTGAGTACAGTTTAATAATATCCAGTACATGCCACAGTACCTGTGGACCAACCGTAGATGGGCAAACCCAAGCCTCATCAATGGCACCGCGGAACTGCCGCAAACCCAAAGGTTTCAAAGCGCTCTCATGGTCATTATATCGAGTTAGGGTTTCATTCTTCTAGAGGGTCCATAGAATTACTTGCATGTTTTTCCGAATACTTTAAACTTGGAAAATGGGTTCCTGACATTCGATCGTCTCTATCGACTCTTAACGTACCTACGTGAAGTCTTCTCTAGCTGGAATCAATCAATTTGATGACCTCGCATCGGGGTAGGCAATGAATCGCATGTCCTAGTCATTCCCCCTTGGGTGACTAGCGATCTTCTATCATATCTCTAATTATAACTCGTGCGGCATTAGTTTCAAACATCTGGGGCGATATCTCATCAGTCGCAGCAACAACTGAATCATTCATCCGCACGCTGAACAGTGCCTCAATCATCAAGAATAATCGGTGCATTGACGGTCATCACATTTTGGCTGGCCTCTAGCAGTGGCCCTGTAGGGTTCCTAGGCACTCTAGTGAGGTCTCACAAGGCATCAACCATGCCAATTTCAAAAATTACACGTGCCGAGAAACCCTAATACGGATCGTTAACAAGATTTTAGGCGAAACAATGAAACTTGTTTACAACTAAACTAAAAGAACGGAAATACAACCTTTTTAGATCCGTTTCTCCACCTCCATAGCTCCATGATGAAGTCCTCTCCGCTGTCCAAATCGAATCCATGACTCTTGCATCGGCTTCATCGGAGAAAAAGCGGGCTAGGTCATCGACGACGATGCCGAAGATGATCTACGTCGAGGCATCACTAGATCAAGCTCCACCTTCACCAAGCCATGAAAACTTGTGAAGGAAACACCCTATACTACTTGGCAAGAGGTAGAGGATGAAGAAATAAGAGGGGGGTTCACTTTAGATTTGGATTTCTCACTCTTTTTCATCAATCACCATTGATGAAGTCAAGTTTTCTTCATTGAAGAAGATGAAGAAGAAGGAGATAATTATGATAAGTTTTTTTTTTTTAAAATAAAAACAATATGATACTTATCATAATCTCAACCATGGTTTAGTGTAGAGATTTAACTAAGGTTAGACGACTGGTTAGGGTTAGAGAAGAGACAAGAATGGTGGACTTGTTCAAAGCTTCAAGAAGCTTCAAATAAAAACAAAACTAGCAACCATTCTTTTCTCTTTATCTTTTCTAAATGAAATAAATAAATAGATAAATGAATAAGTAAAATAAATGATACCCTAACCACTAACTAACCATGGTTTAATTCTTTACACAAAACCAAACTAGAATGTATCATCAAACATGATACAATCATTTGCACAAAAAAATATATCACATATACAATGTGCAATTCAAGTGAGCAAATCCATTTAAAGTGAACCAATACTAGTTAATGCAAAGTAATATATCAAATATATAATTATACATTAAATCATTAAATCAACACTTGATTTAACGATCCGGTCATATCGCATATAACCGACTAATATCAATAGTAACAACTTATCGAATCAACACTTGATCCGATAACCCGGCTATATCACATATAACCGATCAATGTCACAAATCCCGAGAATTGAATACAGTATCACATACTGGTATCATTCTCGGTCCCGCACATATCTCATATGCGCTCCTATTTCGTTTCGCTTGAGCCAAGAAACCTCTGGGTAGGACTCTAAAGACTCGTCAATACGCCGGCAGCAGGTGATGATCATATCAAACACCCACAAGCCGCAAGCGGTCTGCTAAATGTAACGGCCACCCAGGTATTGAGCGATCAGAAGATCGACGAGCAAGCCCGCTCACACTCCAGTGAATCCAACCAGTAACACTTACCGTACAGTCCGGTCTGTTCGTCTGATATGACGCATATCTCGCCTAGGGGTGGTAAACGTCAGACCCCAATAGCTCGATAAGTCGTGTCGATATGAGGTCTATAACAGTTCGAGAAACTACTGGTAACTCTTACCAGTATATCTCAGAAACCCTGGCCAGGGATTTCTGGTTATAGCCAATCGAACACAGCACAACATCAACTCCCTATACCGGGAGAGACGAATCCCCTCCTATCGCTCATTGCCTCCATGTGATTCGGGACTGTACCCAAAAACCACCGTTTTGCACGCCCTCTTGGACGTGGTAAGGTGGAAATCAAAGCACAGTGGGAATCACACAAGACTCTATGACGATCTCGGGTCAACAGACTACTCTGTACCAGTGTCACCAGAGAACTGCCATCTGACGTAAGGTATAATACCATCTGGGAGTTCTCGGCGAGTCCGTCCAGTGTACCCAGTCTGCACTGAGCACCCGTATATCATCTCTGATGTCAAACACCAATGGATATGGGATCATCCATCGCCCATCTGTATGGGTCGAGAAGGTATACGCTAGTCTACTCTGGTATATCGATGCCCCGTCTCGATATACCCACGACTAGGGACCTTGAAGGATGTACTTATGGACTACCATGTCCCCACTAGTATGATCCGCATCATAGTCCAGGTAGTCAAGTACACATCCTAAGGGCTTTACCAACATGTAACAGAGAGACAATCAGTATACACGTTAAGGTAAAGAGTAACCAGATAGCATACTATCATGTCGAGCAAGAAAGTCCTCCCTATATACGTCCCAGCATCCACTACAATATACATCCTATGTACAGTAATGGCCTCTAGGGCATACATATAACTAACAATCTCCCACTTGCACTTGGGCCATCTGTAGCAGTGGTTGTAGTATCTCATACTCAACCATCCCATAAAAGTCTCTCTCTGGGAATAGGCCTTCGTGAGTGGATCCGCCGTGTTATCCTCTGAGTCTGCTCTCCTAACCTCGATCACCCTGGGGATCAACTATCTCCATGATCAGGTGATACTGCCTTAGAATATGTCTGGATCACTGATGGGACCGGGCGTTCCAATGCATAAGCCACAACTCCATTGTCATACAATGGGAGGAACTAAGTTCATCTCATGAACTAATATACACCCAGACAGCCTCTTTGGTAGCATCTTAAGTAGCG
Source organism: Agapanthus africanus (assembly GCA_030015575.1). Lineage (NCBI taxonomy): Eukaryota > Viridiplantae > Streptophyta > Magnoliopsida > Asparagales > Amaryllidaceae > Agapanthus > Agapanthus africanus. The sequence goes on along the minus strand of CM057351.1, from coordinate 259,841,012 downwards.
ATGTATCCAGCCTTTATCGTCTAGTATGTCACGGTATCTAGCTTGGAACTCTTACAACATACCGTCCCTTTACTGAGGGTAAAGACAATGCCTGTGACTGACATTCAGTCATTCTTATCACCCTGGAACACTTGCAGTGATTCTCCCCAGGATTGATTGATACCATCTCACTACATCTAGTGAGTATCCTAACATCCAACTACATCTATCTCATAGATGAAAGATCAGGATTTAGGAGGTATCATTTTGATCCTTTATGCAGAATCCTTGTGATAAGCGGAGATTGACCGAGCGTAGCATAGGAAACTCCTTCCCTATCAAGAGTATGTCATCCACGTACTCTACGAGGATCACCACCATACTCTCTACTACCCTTTTGTATATACAAGGTTCATCTACCATTTTGATGAAGTCAAACTCTTTGACTACCACATCAAAACAGATGTTCCAACTCCGCGATGCCTGCTTTATCCTATAAAGCATCTTGAATGCGTTTCCGCTGCTCCCACTGTCTACGAAGCCCTCTGGCTGTGTACTTATAGACGCTCTCTTCCAAAACATCATTTAGAAAAGCAGTCATGACACCCAACCACCAGATATCGTAGTCATGGTATGTAGCCGTGGTAAGTAGGATCTGGATGGACTTAAGCATAGATCCTTAGAAAAGGTTTCATCATGATCCATGTCTGGTCTATGATGCAAACCTTTAACAAGTCTAGCTTTGAAAGTCTCAACCTTTCCATGTACACCAAGTAATCTTCTCAAGATATACTTGCTCTTGATGGGGATTTAACCCTTCAGATATAGCAACTAAAGTCCATACTTTGTTGGTGTACAAGGATTCCATCTCAGATCACTAAGCATCCAGTCATGCTTACAGAGTCCCACTCCTGATGGCCTGCTCGAAACTAGTTGGGTCATCATCTCATGATGCAATCCTCGTTCCCACTGTCATAGAGAAACCGAAGTAACTCTCAGGTGGGTGAGGAACCCTGCTAGATCGGCGGAGAGGCTGAGGTTCGTTGGTAACTATTGAATCCTTTGGTTCTTTCAAATCATCTGCTGTAGTTTGTATGGCTGGAACGATTCCAGTTCTACATAACAGTGTTTGCCTCGAGCTTGTCCGGATTTTGCATTTAGACATAGGCCGGACAACCCCAAATCTTAACCAACTTAAGATATGGGCTCTTCCCTTTCCATATCACATATGAAGTGGTAGGTAACTGATTTGATCGGAACCCTATTCAATAGGTATGCAGCTTCATAAGTGCATAACCCCCAAAAGGAAATAGGTAACTCAGTAATACTCATCATAGAGCACACCATATCATATAGGGTGTGATTGCTCCGCCCCGATATACCATCGTACTATGGTGTATTCGGAGGAGTAAGGCTGAGAGAGAATCTCATTCTCTTTTAGAATAGTCCAGGATTTCCGTGCTCAAGTATTCTCCTCCTCGATCACATCAAAGGACATAATACTTATACCCGTATTTTGGTTCTCTACTTCTAAATCATATTCTGTGAATATCTCAAAAGGTTCGGACTTGTGTTTCAACAGGAACATATGTCTGAATCTTGAGAGATCATCAGAGAATATAATGAAGTACAAAGAACCGGTCTTGGCATGTGTAGACAGGAGACCTTACATACATCAACATGTATCATCCTAAGAGTTCACCAACTCTTTCTCTGTTTCCAATAAACAGAGCTATGGTCATCTAATCTTTGTGACATGACTGGCAAGTTTCACAAGATGTAAATTCAAACTGATTTAAATATGCATCTAAATGTAACTTAGCTAGTCGGGTCGCATGGATATAACCTAGTCTACAAAGCCTCAAGAAGGATTCGTTCATTTCTGAACTCTTCTTCTTGTGTGTGTTCCGTATACTAAGAACTGTAGTTTGATTTAGAACGTCAATGCTTTTAGATAACGTGCCTGAAGCGATCAACTTTTGATATGGGAAATGTTTAAAACATTATCCAACAATACAAAATTTTATCATTTCTTTACAAATAAAGAGACTGATACGATTTTGTATATCAGGTTCGGTATCTAATAGCATTTGTTCAGAATCAATGTATTGGTAATACAGGGTGACAGTGACCAACAGACTTGGCTGCAACTCTTGCCCCGTTTTCTGTCTCATGAAACTTATCACCCGTTCTCAGTTTTTCTACCTTTTTGTAGCCCTATGTAACAGATTACATATCTGGGATCCTGATCCAGTATCATATACCCAGGATGCGGAGGATACAGAGAAACAGTTCTTTATAATGAACACACCCGAAGATGATGCATCAACATGCACTGTCTTCGTTTGGGCGGCACGGGAATTCTGGTAATCCCCAATTTCCTGCTCTGTCTTATAACAATTATAAGTTGGAGCGGGACCAACGTTCCCCAGCTCAGTATAACAAGCGGGTTCGGTCAATAATCCGTATTATTATCTTGATTAAGGCGTGATATGGTCGCTACCTGGAGAGAAAGAGAAGAAAACACTCAGCGTGCGCTCTTGCAAGATCAGATTGGTTTTTATTTTATCTAATCAGGATGGCTCCCACTGCTTTTTATCAAATCTTCCTTCAAACCCTAAAAGGAAAGACTAGCCGGGATTAATTACACCCTACAACTTCGTCGATCTTTCAGCCAGGCCAGTGTCGGTACTTTGAGGGAGGTTCCCCGTGCTTTCGCACGGACCTAATTAATGTAAACCTCGTTTTCCCAGAGGCGTAACCCCGTTGACACCTTTCTAGACACCTACTTGATCGGCTAATTGTAATGTGCAAAACTCTCCCAGGAGTAACTCTTACTCGCAGTGGGTATCGGGATCCAACTATCTCATAGAAGGTATGCAATCTCATTGCAAATTTCAACACTTGAAACTCCCGATAATTTTGCCCCTAGCCTCCTATGACCTTGACAAAGGCCAACAAATCATAGGCTGCTAGTCAAGTTCAACCCGTCATTTCTTGATTGAATTAAACCCACCCGCACGACCCTTGACAAAGGCCAACAAGGTCGCACGACTACCCTAACCCAATCTGCATCATATGCATAAGCAGATAAGCACCAGCCAGCTACCGCACACTGCGCCTTCACAAAGGCCAACAAACGCAACACGAATACTAACTACTACTTATCTGAAATGACGGAGGGCTACGACAGGTTTTTCTGAAAACCTATTGCGTAATGAACTTGATATCGTTGTAGAATCAAATGATTTTAAAATGGAGTGCTTTTGAGGCTTTTCTAGTTTTGCTAAAGGGGTCACTCCCGGTGAAGGGATCGTCGGCCCTTTCCTCGTCGAATGAGGTGCGGGATATATCATATATATCACTGTGCAAAGCAGAAACTATAGAAGCAATCAAAAGACAAACCGAGGGATGTAGCATTTGCCAGTTATTGCTAAAGGAGTCACTCCCGGTGAAGGGATCTCGGTCCTTTCCTCATCGAATAAGGTGCAGGGTATATCATATATACCGCTATGCAAAGCAAGAACTGTAGCTACCTGTTTTGTTTAAAATTTGATTCTACAACATCTTAGGCTTCTTTTCTTTCATTAATCACATTAATGAAGTCCCATCATTTAAGTACCTAAACATCACAGATAAATACGACGTACACTTATGCCATCCGCATTCGCCTCGATGTCCCCTCATGCACCGTTAGGTTAGGTAACTAACGGCAGAGCGGAGCAGGGCTAGCGCGGGTGTAAAACATAAGTAACGTCTATATAATATATCATATATACTATATACAGTATCTATCACAGAACATCACATGATCACATCACAGATTTCGCAGCAGAAGAAACATATGAAATATTGGATATACTAGGACGTCCGTGTTTTCAATACGAGCCAGTATAAAACACGGATTCCACGGTCGTGATGAATAGCCAAACCCACACCCCTAGACCCCTACGAGAGCGGCAAGAAACCCTACCAATTCTAGAGTTAGGAGGCCCGGACTCGACTCCTCGAGTTGGTCTCCCACTGGACTCCAGAACCCGGTTACTTGTGCCCTCTTCCTTGGGTCTATCCTAGTGCGGAAAAGTAAATAATATACAAAAGGTGACAACTTGCGCAACCTGGAAGTGCCCCAAATAAAAGAATATTACATACAAGTTTTTACATGAATGAAAATGAAAGACACTCATCTCACATAAAAAACCCCGGGCTATTCAAACACGACGATCCAATATAACATATCCAGCAACACATAACATCACATGTCATCAACGTAAGTAAACATGTGTATCCCAATTGTCGTTGACATATAGCAACGAAACCGGCGATATCACATATTACACTTACGGTCACAGAAAAGAAAGTGTAAAACTACAACAGTTGGAATCCGCAATCTTTTTAGACATCGCATGCCTAATCAAATGAAATACTTAGACATCGCATGCCTAACAATCATAAACCCCGCATTTTAGTCTCATTATCGAAAACACTTTTCAATATCGAGTCGGGCAATTCAATAAGATTCCCGACATTCTGATCGAATGCTCGCCGCAAACTTTAGTAGGCGGCCGCATCCCCGATACCGTCGACGAAGTGTACCAAGGTGGAACACCGCTGCCGCGAGCACCCGAACGGATGCTTTCGGCGACGGGGTTCTCCTACAGTCACTTGGTCGGGGCTATGGAGTGAGGCTGTCTATTAAGTTTACCCGACGAGTATCCGCGTACGCTACGTGATTGCGACGGACTTTTGATCACATCAAAATTCCGTGGCAACCGATCAAGTGAGACTAAACCGCTAGATTTATAACATTCATTCAGTTATCTCATAACTACTTGTGAATTCCAATTATTGTATCCCATTCCAGATAAATAAAAAATGTTAAACTTTCCGATCGAACAATCGAACACCCAAGTTTTCCCGAAACAGCTCAACACATGAAACAAGTTTAAAAACATCCAGTTCATGCCTCAGTACCAACGGTCCAGCCGTAGAAGGGTCAAGCCAACGCCTCACATGTGGCACGCCGTACTGCCTGTTCATATCAGAATATTGCATTTTATACCGCCCATTCTTACGCTCGTGTGTTTATAGGTAGGTGCTTTTAATCCGTGTGTGTTACATGTTTACAGTATACAGGTTTCCAGTACAAATATTGCAAATCAGGACAAAATCTCCACAGTTACACCAAATACAGAACATCTGTTGACAACAGATAAAAGCCGGGTTCCGGTCATCCATATCCGTCCGGTGCTGCGTACCGGTTCCTGGGACAAGACATATGACAGCGGTCATTCGTGTCTCGGACAAGCACAGAGCACAAGAGGGGCTGCACAAGAATCAATGGGTGCACGGAGCTCGAGAGAGATAGAAGTCAAAAGGGAAAAAGATAATGCAATCTTGGACTAAGAATCTGAAGATATTCTGGAAGAAATTATCAGAAAATATATGTACCAGACAACAGGGGACAGGAGAACAGGAAAGTGCACAGAAGCCCACACCCTAAGTCCACTATAGGGGCGCGGATCCGCGGCCATAGGGGGCATAGGCGGCAGATCCGCGGCCGTACAGAGGAGTCAGGGCATGGGCTTTTGGGGGCAGTTTGGTATTTTCATATGTGTTCTGGTGGTTGCCCTAGATCTTCAACCCTCTGCCTATAAATACAGCAGTTTTGAGCTAAGCCAAGGGTCCAATTTTGTGTCCACTCTTTTGTAGTTTTTTGTATAGTTTTTCTTCTTCTTCTTCATTCTTTTTCCATGAAATTGTAGTGAGAGCTTTTGAGTGGGAGATTAATGAAGATGAGGGTTTTGTATCATTCTCTTGTGTTTCTTCTTCCCCTTAAGATTTTTCTTTCTCTTGCTCATTCAATCTCTTCATTAAGCTTGAATGGTTAAGGGTTAGTTATTGATCTCAAGGGTCGTATTTTCTCACGGGACTAGCACTTCATTTCACATGCGTTCTCTACCCTTCCCTTGATCTTGCAACCTCTTCATTGAGCTTGCAAGTTTAAGGGTTGGCTATTGATCACATGCTTGTCTTGAGTCCTAGTTTCGTATTCTTTTTATCGCTTTTTATTATTCGCAATTTATTACCTTGTCTTTTATTACTTGCAATTTACTTACTTGCGATTTTATTCCTTGTACTTTAATTACTTGTATCTTTTCTTTTCTTTGTTCTTTTCTTTTTGTCCTCTCTTTTTGGTTCTCTTTTATGAATGTATGTAATTATTGTTGTTAAGATAAAATACGGCATTATAAGTTAACATTTCTTTGCCAATTCCTTTTCCCGTTATTTTCCATTTGAACTTCGCCCAAACCATACGCAAGCGCTCCGTTAGGCACCGTACCCTGACAAGGTAACGGTGATTCCTAACCGCGACCGGTTGCGTTCGGTTTGGCCGGAGGCGAAAGAAAGAGACAAGAACGGAAGGACAAGGGTAAATAAGCCGGATTCCACGAATACCGCGCTTAAATCCCCTAATCCACGTTGTTGCCGATTGTCTAGCTTCAATTGGTCAAGACTCGGCTCAAAGGTTTTGAGTACGGATTTCTTAGCTTACAATCTCGTATTTTTCTTAACAACTTTATACTTGAAAATAAACACATAGGTTAGACCGAACAAACATACATATTCTTTATTGACTCGTCTATGACAAGAAGGTAAGATAACACCATCTTCCTGTGGACCGACCCGTGCTCAACCGGCTAGCTGCATAGCGACACCGTCTTGATTGCGGTTAACTTTAATTCTTTCAATCAAATGGCGCCGTTGCCGGGGAGACGGTAGCGTATTTTCTTTCTTGTTATTCGGGTTAATATTCTTTTTGTATATATATAAAAAAAAAATCTTTTTGTTTTTTTTAATTTTTGTGGGCAAGTGTGCAGGTTTTTGCGTATTTGTAAACTGCGATTGTGGGAGCAAAGTGTGCGTTCAAGGCTAAGGTGATTGCAAAGTACAGTGCCAAAGATCCGGGTAGTTTGACCCGCGCAAGCGATCTTTTCAAGCTTACCGGATTTGATTCAACGGGGGTTTCCTAAGCCAAAACTTAACGGTACGTACGTTACTAACACCTTCTTCTCAAATCCGACGCTTCCAATATACTATTCTTTGCAGGATTCTTTGCAAGTTCGCTAGCAAACGCTAAAAATTGACTAACCCGTATTTGTTGCAGCGCCGCGCTTAAACTAAAAAACGATTGTTTGATTCTTTATAGAATTTTTTTGAATTGCGCATTGCATACATTAATACGGACTTAAGGGCAAGCGAACCCCACAATATACGGTAAAGGATTTCATCACCTTTTCCGTGGCCCACAAATCACGAACTTGAGCATAACGATTACCCGCACAAATTTTAAAAGAAATTAGACTTTAAGCCTTAAGGACTTCGCGCTCACTAGGAGAAGTTAACTGTGTTTAGAACCTCGCTTAACGGTATATTGTTTACGGGGTTTCTAGGAAAGTGTTAACGGCGAAACCGCCAAAAGAGAAAGGGTTATTTAATTAAGGAACTTCGCGAAAGCGTTGGAAAACCTTCCCTTATCTCTGCACTTACCTGGCCTCGTGATCAGTGTATCTTGAGCCCGTTTCTCGACACGGTTTTACTTCGACAATCAAGTTCTGGAGCAGGTCTAGTTGACCTAGGTGAACCCTAGAACGATTAGGTGTGTGGTATTTTTGTGTCGTGATTGTTTTTGTCCATATTCTTTTTGTGTACATTTCATTCTTCTGTTAATATATAAACTTAAAAAAAAATATCACATTCTTTTTCCCCTCCTTTTCTCTGCCTTTCTTCCTTTCTCTTTTCATATCATGGGTACTCCACCTCGCAAAACTCTTGCCGAACTTTGGTACCCACAACTAGACATTACTTCTTACGGTTCTTGCTTTGGCCGAACTTCGAACGACCCCTCCATGCCAAAAATTTCCTTGAAAGATCGGATAGACGCGTCTAGGACAAACAACTGGACCCCGCAATCCACTTTGTATCAACCATTTCAAACATTCACCCCTTCTTGCGTTGATACCCCTTTTGAAAGTCCAGTTGTAGCCACCAGACCTATGTCTCTTGCTGAACATATTGAACAATCCCGTAGCCGATCTTTCACTCCTTTCACCACTTCGAATTCTCGGGATCAACAATTCCATTCACCTTCTTATCCCAATGTTGATCCCATTCCTGTCCAGCCATTCAATTCCTACCAATCCTACCCTACTTTTGCACCTTCCGTAGACATTGCTTCTACACAGCCATTTGGGGGTTTCCAGTATCCAACCAACTTCGCATCTTTTACTGAAACCCCATCACAACCTATGTCTAGCTTAGAACAGTCCTTGGAAGAATTTAGGGTAGCTTCACAACAGACGATGGATTTGAATGCGTCCATGGCCGCCCTCATACAACCTAGTGATCCGGTAGCTAGTTTTCAACTAGCTCCTAATTTTTCAATGTATGATGAGGCGGCAGGACAGGCTGTGAATTTGAGTGGAGAGAGTGAGATATACCCCCTTCCAAATCAAACCTACCCGTCCCAACTTGAATCCCACAACTCCTGTTTTGAAAATCTATCGAGTATCCTACAAGATTTATCAATTGAAGATAGAATGATGAATGAGTTGTGCGACTTCGTAGTGTTTGATTTACCTGATTGTGAAGGGTCCCCTCCAAGTGAAACCAATCCCAATCCTTTTGACCTCTACACCTCCATCTTAGAACCAGAATCGATTGATATCCATGCTTTTGTTGAGGTGTCGGAGAATTTTGATTTTCACTTGATTGAGGATATTGACTCTGGGAACATTTTGGATGATGAAACCGTAGATTTGGCTGAGTTTATCTCTTCAAATCATCATCCCGAGTCTTTAACTGTTTTTCCCGAACTTCATATGCGTCTTGATATTAATGATAAAGGCATGGATGAGATAAATTTTGAGGAGAATATTGAGGATAGTACTGAGGATGAAACAGTTTTAATTGATGAGTCGGATTTTCCAATTCATCCTATTCCTTCCACTGACTGTGTACACCCTCCTGAACCTTTAACCGATAACCCTCCTCGATCACTTCCCTCCATTCTTTCCATCGTTCCGACCTTGCAAGAACCCGTATCACTTACATTTCATATGTCTGGTTTACCAAGTTCGGCGTACCCATGGTTTCTTACGAACCTTGAGGGATTTGACCCCATTTCTCGACGGGTAAATATATTAGCACAATCGCTTTTCACACATCGGTCATCACAAATTGTGCTAATCTATTTACACCATTTGCACCCTCAAGTTCGTATTCCACTTCTTTTTCCCTTCCGCCATTCTTCTTCCTCTCATATACCGAGACCATATCCCGCTTCTCTCCGCATATGGTCTCGCGTATTCTCCATCTCTTTTCTCTACGCCTTCTTCCACCAGCCGGTACATTATAGCGATAAAATCTTTGAATGGTTGGTGTTAACCTTTGGCCTGTGTAAGGCCTTGTATAAATTGACACTGTTCTTTCCCCCCTAATCCTGAACTTCATCGCTTAACAGTGGAAACACTGTTTCACTTAAGTTTGGGGGGGACACTTTTTTGTATATATTTTTGTTTTCCTTTTTGTTTTGTATATAATTTGTTTCTAGGAAGCGCCGGCAATTTTAACCCTCTTGGTATAGCCTGACAGTGAGGGCACTGTCAAGTTTAAGTTTGGGGGTGTGCTCGGTAAGCTTTCTTCCTTCGCATTCATATGTATATTTTGCATCTGCATTTTAAAACCATAAAATTCATAAAAATCTGAAAATTTTCTTAAAATATAAAAACTTTTTTGTCAAGTTAGCTAGTGGGAGAACTCTGATTCAACATTCGACGGTTTTTGTTTGAAAAAATAGGAATAACTAAATCTTATGTTTAGATTTTGAAAACCTGAAAGATAACTCTCCTTTGAAGTTAACTATAGCTGATATACGTCTTTACATCACACTACACGTGTCGTGAATTTTGGGAATTAGATGACAAGTCTTTCATGTTTAAACTTTTAAACAGATAAATGATTTTCTGAGGATCAAATAGGTTTGTTCTGAAATAAGTAATGTCAAGAATAGTTTATGAAGTAAAGTGAATATGAAGGAATGTTATTGATGCCGTAATTGGAGCTAAGTCTGAAAAATAACCCATCTAAAACTTGATTGGAATGATTACACACCAAACCCACTAAACACGTCTTTTATGCAAAAAATAATTGAACTACTGGTTATATCTCCGTTCGTATTGAATCAACATGTTTTTCACGCCAAACTGTCTTTTGTTTTTGGACCTAGGTAACTTGAGTAATTAAGTCCGCTGGGGTGTTTTTACACCTAATGCCCTAAAACCAACTGGTTTGGGTGCATTGGCCCAAAGCTCGCTAAGAAGCCTAGAAAGTCCAGATAAAAACAAAGTCAAGCAAGTGTTCTCTCCGAGTTAAAATTCCTAACGGTTCTTTGTGTGAGAATAATCTTGATAAAAGACAAGCTTTTATAAAAAAAATTTTAACGGAGATATGAAGGTTTTACTCTATGATAAAGACTATTGCACGTTCACAGAGGTGTGTATGAAATGAAAACAAGAAAAAGGTGGAGTGAAGAATAAGACCTAGTTTCCTGTTAGGGAAGATAGAAATTCTGAAGTTGAAACTTTACTGGAAAACGAAACTTGAAAAATGCTTAACTCTTTATAAAACTTATGTGATCCTTTTAAAATTGTTATCTGGGCTTTATTGTGTGACATAATGACTTTATTCGACCTTTCGGGAACTTAACGACACTATTTTGCACTGCACGTAAAGACATATAAAATCTGTAGTTAAATAAGAAGAGAGGTGTGAAAAATAAAGGTTCGATAGTCTAAACTTAGGATTATAGAATTGTTATTTTCTAAAACAAAACTTTAGGGTTTTTATCTTAGTTATTTTACAAAACTAGCTTGACGGGATTTTGTGGGTAGTATCCGCTGAAAACCCTCAGGAGACAACACTCCTCCTACTAGGGACACCTAGAGGTTTAACGGCTTGTTGCACATGCTCAGTGCAATCGCGTTCCCTGCGAAAGTGCGGTTATCATTTTATTTTTTTGAATAATTGGTTTTGCTCGGGACGAGCAAAAGTTAAGTTTGGGGGTATTTGTTCATATCAGAATATTGCATTTTATACCGCCCATTCTTTAGCTCGTGTGTTTATAGGTAGGTGCTTTTAATCCGTGTGTGTTACATGTTTACAGTATACAGGTTTCCAGTACAAATATTGCAAATCAGGACAAAATCTCCACAGTTACACCAAATACAGAACATCTGTTGACAACAGATAAAAACTGGGTTCCAGTCATCCATATCCGTCCGGTGCTGCGTACCGGTTCCTGGGACAAGACATATGACAGCGGTCATTCGTGTCTCGGACAAGCACAGAGCACAAGAGGGGCTGCACAAGAATCAATGGGTGCACGGAGCTCGAGGGAGATAGAAGTCAAAAGGGAAAAAGATAATGCAATCTTGGACTAAGAATCTGAAGATATTCTGGAAGAAATTATCAGAAAATACATGTACCAGACAACAGGGGACAGGAGAACAGGAAAGTGCACAGAAGCCCACACCCTAAGTCCACTATAGGGGCGCGGATCCGCGGCCATAGGGGGGCATAGGCGGCGGATCCGCGGCCGTACAGAGGAGTCAGGGCATGGGCTTTTGGGGGCAGTTTGGTATTTTCATATGTATTCTGGCGGTTGCCCTAGATCTTCAACCCTCTGCCTATAAATACAGCAGTTTTGAGCTAAGCCAAGGGTCCAATTTTGTGTCCACTCTTTTGTAGTTTTTTGTATAGTTTTTCTTCTTCTTCTTCATTCTTTTTCCATGAAATTGTAGTGAGAGCTTTTGAGTGGGAGATTAATGAAGATGAGGGTTTTGTATCATTCTCTTGTGTTTCTTCTTCCCCTTGAGATTTTTGCTTTCTCTTGCTCATTCAACCTCTTCATTGAGCTTGAATGGTTAAGGGTTAGTTATTGATCTCAAGGGTCGTATTTTCTCACGGGACTAGCACTTCATTTCACATGCGTTCTCTACCCTTCCCTTGATCTTGCAACCTCTTCATTGAGCTTGCAAGTTTAAGGGTTGGCTATTGATCACATGCTTGTCTTGAGTCCTAGTTTCGTATTCTTTTTATCGCTTTTTATTATTCGTAATTTATTACCTTGTCTTTTATTACTTGCAATTTACTTACTTGCGATTTTATTCCTTGTACTTTAATTACTTGTATCTTTTCTTTTCTTTGTTCTTTTCTTTTTGTCCTCTCTTTTTGGTTCTCTTTTGTGAATGTATGTAATTATTGTTGTTAAGATAAAATACGGCATTATAAGTTAACATTTCTTTGCCAATTCCTTTTCCCGTTATTTTCCATTTGAACTTCGTCCAAACCATACGCAAGCGCTCCGTTAGGCACCGTACCCTGACAAGGTAACGGTGATTCCTAACCGCGACCGGTTGCGTTCGGTTTGGCCGGAGGCGAAAGAAAGAGACAAGAACGGAAGGACAAGGGTAAATAAGCCGGATTCCACGAATACCGCGCTTAAATCCCCTAATCCACGTTGTTGCCGATTGTCTAGCTTCAATTGGTCAAGACTCGGCTCAAAGGTTTTGAGTACGGATTTCTTAGCTTACAATCTCGTATTTTTCTTAACAACTTTATACTTGCAAATAAACACATAGGTTAGACCGAACAAACATACAGATTCTTTATTGACTCGTCTAAGACAAGAAGGTAAGATAACACCATCTCCCTGTGGACCGACCCGTGCTCAACCGGCTAGCTGCATAGCGACACCGTCTTGATTGCGGTTAACTTTAATTCTTTCAATCACTGCCCCAAACCCTAAGGTTCAAAGGGCAGTTCAAGACGGTCACATAATCGAGTTAAGGTTTGTTGTCTTCTAGAGGGACCATCGCGTTACTTGCACTACTTAGAACGTCTTTAAACCTCGGAAAAATCCAACACTTGGAAATTTTCCGGCAGGAGAAAAGTTGGGTATTTATATCCGGTCGAACTTTTTAACATATTCTAAATTTATCCGGAAAGCCACATAGACAAAATATGATAATCCGATCGAATGATCTAAGCTCCAAAACACCCTGGAATATTCAACTCTTGAATAAATATTAAAAATTCTCATAAAATCCAGCATCAGAAAAGAGGAATTACTGTGCAAAAATGGGAAGGTGACGTCATCAGATTGCCGCGGAACCGCCGCAGAAGCCAGGCTTATGTCGCGGTTCCGCCGCACTATAGTCGAATTAGCCCCACGAATTTCACAGTAATTCAAATGAGACCCTGCTGAATTTTTTAGCAATTTTTAATACACAAAAATCCAAATTTTTAGAAAAAGTCCAGAGAGCATCAAAAAGTTAGGGTTTCGGGTTCGATCGGGTTTCAAACATCGTCTAGACTTCGCCTAAGGCTCTAGCTAGGCTCTGATACCACTGTAGGGTTCCTAGGCACTCTAGTGAGGTCTCACAAGGCATCAACCATGCCAATTTCAAAAATTACACGTGCCGAGAAACCCTAATACGGATCGTTAACTAGATTTTAGGCGAAACAATGAAACTTGTTTACAACTAAACTAAAAGAACGGAAATACAACCTTTGTAGATCCGTTTCTCCACCTCCATAGCTCCATGATGAAGTCCTCTCCACTGTCCAAATCGAATCCATGACTCTTGCATCGGCTTCATCGGAGAAAAAGCGGGCTAGGTCATCGACGACGATGCCGAAGATGATCTACGTCGAGGCATCACTAGATCAAGCTCCACCTTCACCAAGCCATGAAAACTTGTGAAGGAAACACCCTATACTACTTGGCAAGAGGTATAGGATGAAGAAATAGGAAGTGGGTTCACTTTAGATTTGGATTTCTCACTCTTTTTCATCAATCACCATTGATGAAGTCAAGTTTTCTTCATTGAAGAAGATGAAGAAGAAGGAGATAATTATGATAAGTTTTTTTTTTAAAATAAAAACAATATGATACTTATCATAATCTCAACCATGGTTTAGTGTAGAGATTTAACTAAGGTTAGATGAGTGGTTAGGGTTAGAGAAGAGACAAGAATGGTGGACTTGTTCAAAGCTTCAAGAAGCTTCAAATAAAAACAAAACTAGCAACCATTCTTTTCTCTTTATCTTTTCTAAATGAAATAAATAAATAGATAAATGAATAAGTAAAAGAAATGATACCCTAACCACTAACTAACCATGGTTTAATTCTTTACACAAAACCAAACTAGAATGTATCATCAAATATGATACAATCATTTGCACAAAAAAATATATCACATATACAATGTGCAATTCAAGTGAACAAATCCATTTAAAGTGAATCAATACTAGTTAATGCAAAGTAATATATCAAATATATAATTATACATTAAATCATTAAATCAACACTTGATTTAACGATCCGGTCATATCGCATATAACCGACTAATATCAATAGTAACAACTTATCGAATCAACACTTGATCCGATAACCCGGCTATATCACATATAACCGATCAATGTCACAAATCCCGAGAATTGAATACAGTATCACATACTGGTATCATTCTCGGTCCCGCACATATCTCATATGCGCTCCTATTTCGTTTCGCTTCAGCCAGGAAACCTCTGTGTAGGACTCTAAAGACTCATCAATACGCCGGCAGCAGGTGATGATCATATCAAACACCCTCAAGCTGCAAGCGGTCTGCTAAACGTAACGGCCACCCGGGTATTGAGCGATCAGAAGATCGACGAGCAAGCCCGCTCACACTCCAGTGAATCCAACCAGTAACACTTACCGTACAGTCCGGTCTGTTCGTCTGATATGTCGCATATCTCGCCTAGGGGTGGTAAACGTCAGACCCCAATAGCTCGATAAGTCGTGTCGATATGAGGTCTATAACAGTTCGAGAAACTACTGGTAACTCTTACCAGTATATCTCAGCAACCCTGGCCAGGGATTTCTGGTTATAGCCAATCGAACACAGCACAACATCAACTCCCTATACCGGGAGAGACGAATCCCCTCCTATCGCTCATTGCCTCCATGTGATTCGGGACTGTACCCAAAAACCACCGTTTTGCATGCCCTCTTGGACGTGGTAAGGTGGAAATCAAAGCACAGTGGGAATCACACAAGACTCTATGACGATCTCGGGTCAACAGACTACTCTGTACCAGTGTCACCAGAGAACTGCCATCTGACGTAAGGTATAATACCATCTGGGAGTTCTCGGCGAGTCCGTCCAGTGTACCCAGTCTGCACTGAGCACCCGTATATCATCTCTGATGTCAAACACCAATGGATATGGGATCATCCATCGCCCATCTGTATGGGTCGAGAAGGTATAAGCTAGTCTACTCTGGTATATCGATGCCCCGTCTCGATATACCCATGACTAGGGACCTTGAAGGATATACTTATGGACTACCATGTCCCCACTAGTATGATCCGCATCATAGTCCAGGTAGTCAAGTACACATCCTAAGGGCTTTACCAACATGTAACAGAGAGACAATCAGTATACACGTTAAGGTAAAGAGTAACCAGATAGCATACTATCATGTCGAGCAAGAAAGTCCTCCCTATATACGTCCCAGCATCCACTACAATATACATCCTATGTACAGTAATGGCCTCTAGGGCATACATATAACTAACAGGCCCAATCCTCTGGTGCTGATCTTCACGTCTGAGAAATCTCGTAAAAGCGATCCATCAAACGCTCATGGCATGAAAATACAATAGGACGATACATCTATGCAATCGTGTGTCCCTGGAATCACGCCCTGGTCAGTCCTCGTCCGTGACGAGCTCGTGTTGACGCAACTCTAGCCGTAGCTCTCACTGCCCGTGTAATCGTGGCAGCAAAACCATAAACCGATATCGATGAGGATAGATCATGAATGAATATAATGTTGTGCAAGGAAATGCACATCCTAAGGCTTCTTGAGCGGAGTAGCGTATCGTAAGTATGCCGCGGAACATACACACGGTACGTCACTCTCCTTAAGTCACCTAATCTATCAACCAAGGTCAACTTATGCGAAGAAAGTTCGGGTCTAATACCCCCTCGACCAAGTCTAAGTTCCGTAAAGTCAAGCCTAGGTTCCGAATATATACAAACGCCCTAGGCACCGCATAGTCAAATATAGACTCGAACCAAGCTTAACTTAGCGCTCTGATACCAACTTTGTCACGATCCGAAATGGCACGTGACTGGCACTTGAATCATATGAAGTCTATATAGGACCCCATCTAATTCAAGTAAGCAAAAAATCCCAGAAATCTAAACCATTTTAAAAGAAGAAAGAAGGAAAAGTTTAGTTTTAAAGAAAGTGGTTTTAATAACATAAGCCGAATATGCATTTTTAAAATCTCAAGTCTTTTCTGAAAATTTCGGCAGAGTTTTCTTTGTAAATACTGGCCCCAAAAGGGTACAACATGCATAATATGAATAAAGGCATCCCCAAGCGGGAGCTAGCTCTTCGCCAATTGGCGGTCACAACCACGCAAGTAATATAATATACAACGCCGAAGGGCAAGGATCAAAACTCAAAAGGAAACTCAACAACATCAAGAAAACCGTAATAATACAACGTGCGACTATAAGATCGAAAGAATATACAACTGGTCTTCTAAGGTTATCAAATAATACAAGTCTGGTTGATGGAGTTAACTAGATACAACTGAATAAAATAGGGTACAATGGTGGTCACGATGCAAGTGAACCCATCTACCAAAGCAATCAACCGGAATGAAAGCAGTGTGCCAGCAAAGCCGCAACGAAACCTGTACGGCAGAACCTGCAAGAACTGTGGCACAACAGGGGTGAGTTGCCAACTCGTGAGTAGAAAACATCACAGAGCAGAAATCGAATATATGACTCAATCCTAGGTCATACGATCACAATATATATAACCTCAAAATGATATAGCCTGAAACATCTAATAATGGCATGGGCAAACATCTATACATATGTGTAATACCAAGTGCTCGTGTCAGTGCCTCAGGTAGCAACATATCATAAATATGAGGTATTAATGCAATATAATGAAAACAGAATATATCATGAATGAGAAAACTGTTTTCTTTAATTGGTGAGATTTCTGTTTATATAAATCGAGGTATCATCAATGAAATCAACAGAAAATCAGTGCATAGCATCGACACAAAATATATATCTCAAAATCCCAGGCTCCGGCTATCCGGACTGGCCTGTGTCATCAAATCTCAATACCTCAGGCTCCGGCTATCCGGACTGGCCTGTATTATAAATCTCAATATCTCAGGCTCCGGCTATCCGGACTGGCCTGTATCATAAATCCCAAGACCACGTCGGTATCCTCCGGATATCCAGCGTGTCACAATAAAATCACCGGTCAGTAGTGCTCCCCTGTCTCAGGCTCAACGCCATCATCTGCGACCTTCTCATCACGGGGTACCGCACCGGGTCCACCATGCACCCACAGACGGTTCCTCCTCCTCCTCGAATCGGGTATATGATATTGCTCAAGAGCCGAGAAAACTCATGGTGGACATATCTCAATCATAACATGAGAAAACTACACTTTTTATCTTTTGAAATGAAAATGAGTTTATAAATCTTGCGGTTTCTCTAAATCCAGAAATCTCATGGAAAACTCCAAAATCCAAAATGAAGAATAAATAATAATGAATACTGGACTCCGGAAATCCGGACTGGCCCGTATAATATTGCATGACAAATGAATATGTAAATATGCATGAAATATCACAATAATAAATGCAACATCTAAACTAGCACAGTGATGATATATCGGAACTATGGACTAGCAAGCGATATCAATGAATTAATATTCTCTAAAGTGTACGTGACATGGAAATTACCGATGATTGTGTGTGAGCCGGCAAGCAGGTGTACGTGGATCATATGCATCATCGGTAATGGTGCTGGTGTTCTGACAGCATGGTTTCATAATCACTAAAGCACACAATAAATATGCAATGCGATGATAACAATATGGATAAACAGAGAATGAATACTAAACGCAGCAATATCGAACATACCGAAATGAATAGTAAATGCAACAATAAGGAATCTACATTAACATATATGGGTCATACAGTTTTGCCGTTTGAAATAACACGAATCGTGGTATTTAGAAAATAGGGCTACGGTGTTTTTAAGAAAAGGTACGTCCTTTGAAATATCCGTAGAATCCCTTGACCCGTCTTTAAAATACTCACGATACGTTAGTTTTGAAATAGGTATGACCCGAGTCTAGTCTAACATCTACAAGTAAACTACATGACTAAACTAACAGGTTAATCGAAAAGGTAAGGAAACCACCTAAATCTGAGTCGATATATATATATATATATATATATATATATATATATAATAGTCGGTGATCCCTTCTCATTCGTATCACATACGATACAATATATAACATGACATCCTCAAGTCAAGAGTGCGGATCTATCATCAATATCATATCACGTACGGTAAATCCATCGTACGGCATCCCAAATCTGGGTACGGGTCAATATCACATTTATCTCATCATTTATCTGGTATCCTTATCATCATGTCATGAACTGGGGTACTGATCTAAAGTCTAGTACATACTGATACCATCTAGATATATATATATGTATATATGCGTGTGTATGAAAACACATCGCCTAAGGACCCGCTATACTAATCATGTCGTATCGAACCATGTCTCATCACCGATCTCATGGCATCATGCCCAATCACATCGACTCATCTCCAAGTATCATATACTATCCTCACCATCCATGTATATGTATACGTATATATATATACATAGTCCCATACCTATGTGTGTGTATATAAATACATATCCCCATATACACATAAATAAAATAAAATGTATGCATGAGTGTGTGCGTGTATGCAATTCACTATTCTAGGGTTCGCGACTAAGAACTACTAAATCACTATTTTACGAATACGCTAACACTAACTCAAAGTCATCTAAGCATTTCTTACTAAGTATATACATCTCATAACACATAAGTATATATATAATGCAATCGCGTTCTATACTATGAAACTGCGGGGGTGCTATACGCAATCCACCCGACTTCCCCCGTAGATATATATCTACTCACCTTGATCTTCTCTTGCCGATGCCGATGTCACCACGCGCTTGCTTGTCGTCTCGAAGTCCTCGTGAGGGTACCTACATATCATAACACATCGTATCGCATTAAAATCCGATTCATGACCAAAACGACACACGAATCTCACATAGGTCAAAACCTATGGTCTACTCCCGCAAATCAACCAAACAACACTCGATATAGACGTACAAACGTCAAGTGACCGATACAAAACACAATTATCAAAACTTAAATCCATAAACATCGAGGAAAACATGGCAGCAACTCATGAAACTTGCTCCAGATTTTGTTTCAGGTAAACATTAGTTAAACAAACAGTACTAGGGTGTTGTATAGGGGTCATATGAGCTACACAAGAATCCTGGGCACCAAAAACCACCAAGTGGCCGGCTGCATTGCCTCAAATTCCGGCCATCTCGGCTAAAGGGTCATGTTTAGGGTTCGTACTCGTAGTGTGGCCTCCTAGTGGTCCATCTAGGCTAGTGGTGTTGTTTGCTTTTCTCAGAATCTTCCCGGGTTGCTCCAGATTCCCTGTAAGCACCTAATAGTCACAAAACCGACATATCGATATCGAACTTGTAATTTGGGTTCTGTCACTGGTTTGGACCAGGTTTTAGCACTATGGGGGCTTGTCGTCACCAATTACACTCAAGTTCACCAACACAACTCAAGGAAAACCTTAACCCTCTCTAGAAATTCCCAAACACCTCTAAACCTCACTAAATCACATCTAAACTAATATAGGTGCTAAAGCAAATGAAATACTACACTTAATGTGAAAGAATTACCTCATTTGTCCTCTCTTGAATCCCCCTAGATCTCAAAATCTCAACTTCCTTGGTTCCCCATGCTTGTAGTGAGCTTGTGCACATTTTTTGTGAAGAGGGTGCATGGTTTTGATGTGAAAATAGGGGGGTGTTGGGAGAGGTGAAGGAGGTGGAGGGAGTGGGCTGCCATGAGAGGAAGTGGAGGGAAAAGATGATGAAGAAAAATGAAGGGGACAATAAGCCATGCCAAGGTTGACCCCTCACCCTCTCTCTCTCTCTTGCACATGCCTCTTTGTTTAGTATTTTCTTTTTCTTTTCTTTTCTTTATCTTTATAAATACAAAGCCATGCATGATAAAAAGAAAAGACCATATAGGAAAATATGACAAATGCTAGCAAATATGATATGATGTATGTCACATGCACAAAACAAGCTTAATACACGATTAGTGATATTTAATCGCGATTAGCATTAAAATTGTATATAATTAATCATAAACATTTATAATTTTCCTAAATCATATAAAACGCCTTCATTTCAGTAATTCCTATAATTTTCCAAATATTTCCCAATTTATCGGTATTTAATTATACCGCCATATTAAAATATTCATAATATTTATTATTTAATTATAAAAATTCCCAAAAATAATATTTTATTTTTCTGAAATGTTACAACTGGCTACACGGACTTTAATCGGACGATTAGTAATACTAGCCGGCTAAGGATTAAACCGTGTTATTAAATCAAATATTGATTTAATAATTTATATATATATATATATATATATATATATATTCTATTATTATGTTGATTGTATTTTTCTATTTCTATTGTGTTCGTATTTTGATACGAATACGAGTTTGTATATACGGAGTTGTATTTTTGTATTCATACAAAAATTCTTCTAGAAAAAGAACACCTCTTATCGTATTTTCTATTTATGTTAAATGGAAATGTGGTAGACGGGTGAGATGGCATTGGGAATGGTGAGAGGAATGACTAATTCATTTGCTTATTTACTTTGGATTCACTATTGAGGCATGGTTGTAATTCTTTATTGGAAAAATGCTTTACACAAAACCAAATGGAATTAGCTCATTCTTTCATTCTAACTCTCATTCTATTTTGCTTACTCTCTCTCCTCACTTGCTCCTCTTCATCTCCCTCCTCTCACGTGTTGAGAATTAAGGTGGAATTAAGATTAAAAAAAATACTAGAACACTCTCTACATTTCTAAGCATCACAAACTAGCATCTTCGTGATCTTTAGTTGCTTCACTAATTCACTGGGTGAAGTTGGAGCTTGAACCGCTTCTCTCGGGTGGATCATCTTTGACGAAGGACGACTGGCATGCAAGCTCGATCCCGGTGAACAAGAAGCTCAAGAAGATGACATACACAAAATGAAGGATGATCAGTCGAAAATAGTGCATTCTCAACACGTCAATTTCCCTACTTTTATCAATCATCTTAGAATGTTTATTGTAATTATAACACGGATTACGAATTCATCTGGAAAATACCAAATACACTGTGTTATAGTTATAATCAACATTCTAAAGGGAAATTAAGTGTTTATTACTACTTGCATTGATCTGTATATATCAACCCTTGTCTCGAGATTGCGTGCAGGAAATTCTCCAGGTAAAAGAGCCGGAACTGCTTAAAGTGCTGATAAAATACATCAAGTCCAAGACTTGTGATCTGGCAGTAAACAAGAAAGGATAATGAGATTCCAGGCATCAGATAAATACCCAGAGACTAACACTAAAACCCCTGAAGATATCATGCTGCAAGCCCATCAAACGACCGTGGATCCGCGGCAGAGTTGCCATGGATCCGCAGCCTGGTTAGCTCCTCAGCGACTCCACGTGGCTTCTTGTAACGGCCTCAGCTTCCAGAAGACTCTCAAAGATCACGTGTCTTTATCCAGAAGGCTCTTCCTAACAAACTCACTCTAGAATATTCCTTGTAAAGAATATTCCCTCTAACAACCCACCACATTCTAGAAGGCTCTCTCAACAACCTAGATTTAGAGGGAAGTTTCATTTAAAAATTATAAAAGGGGAGCTAAACCTAGGGTTTGAGGTTGTTCATCATTTAGGGTAAAAATTCTAGCAAACTCCAAATCAATTCAAATCAAGTTGGGTGACACAATTTGAGCCAAATCAAGATTCATCGAGTACCGACTAAAGCAAGCCTTCAACGAGCCTTTGAAGCAACGCCGATCTTCATCCGAGCAAGAGATCCACGATGATCCGCGACTCAAGAAGACCGAAGCGAAGCTAGTTTCGACGATTTAGTTCCTCCTCAAATTTTGTAATCTTTGAGTGAATTGTACCTAAACGTTGATTAATAAAAGGTGAAAATTCTAAATATTGTTTTTCTTTACATTCGTGCATTATGAAGAGTTATAGATTCTTGATTCTTTTCTTTTTAATGATGTTTGAGTGAAAACTCCACTTGTAGTGGAATCGAGAGAATAGGTAAATGACGATGATTAAATTCTTGAACGATTCTGAAGTCTTATGAGTTTTGTAAACTTTAGGAAAATTGAATCATCGAAGACCTAATTTGAGCGAGATCGCTTTCTTGAATGTTTTCACTCCAAATTAGAGATCAACGATCGGTGATTTAATTTGTTAGAGGCTTGAATTTGAATGATAATCAATGAAAGGACAAGGGATGATGATGGAGAAACCCTAGTTTCTTCATAGATCCCTAAACCTCATTGATCGTCATCGATCTCGCAACAAATCCTAAATAGATAAGAATTAGTAATCATTAGTATTTATCATCACTATAAATTGGATCGATTCCTACAAGTTACTTTACCAATCTTGATAATTCAAACGATTTGGACATTTTCTTGATCTTTAGTAATTTTTGATTTTAGATCTATTCCGTTATGATTCATGAAACTAAATTTCACAAATATTGAATCATTTTCTTTTATCTTTTCTTTTCAACTCAACTAAAACGATTTCGAACAAATTACACTTTCTCTGTGGACGATCCGCATTCACCGACGAACCTACAATAGAAACCGTCAATTGATTGCAGTTTATAAATTTCTTTGGTTGTGATCTTTACACTTTTCAAAACACGACACGGAAATCGATTCAATCAAATGGCGCCGTTGCCGGGGATCGTGTGCTAATTTGTTCGTTTTTGTAATTTGAGTTGGAAAATTTATTATTCCATCAGAATTTTTAGATCAAAATTCGCAACAAGCGCTTAACGATTTGTTGTGATTTGCTATAAGGAAATCTGGAATCTCTGGAGCGAAGATAAAAAATTTCAGGTCAGCTCAGGGAGTTCAATGAGTCAACAGAAGCATCTGCACCAATTTTTATGCAGGGATCTTGTCATCTCACGGCGGAACCACGGCATTTTGAGCCATATCGCGGCGGAAGCGCGACGGTACAGAGGATTCAGTGCACCAAAATTCTTAGGTCCATTTCTAACTTTCTTATCTCCTCTCTGATCTGCTCCATTAACCAATTTTCTGCAGGTTTCTTTGCAAAAATTCACAGTGCCGCAAAAAAAAAATTGTTGCGTGTTTGATCTTGGTTGTTTCCATTTTTTTAAACACGGAAATTAATGGGCAAAAGACCAAATTCAGATTAGGTGGGGATTTCATTACCCTTCCTAAGCCCCGGAAATCACAAACTTGCATCCGCATTACCCTCATTAATTAAAAGAAATCTAGACAAGACTCTAAGAACCGTCGCGCTCATTAAGGACAGACGAAGGTCGTGGGTAATCTACTGTTTATCCGCGTTTCTTTTATGGTGTCTAGACAAGTGTGTCTAAGGCAAGTGGTTACTTAATTAGACCCGCTACTTACGTAGCGGAGAACCTGGCACTTACCTGGCCACAGAAGGGGCAAAGAGGCGGTAGAGGATCTATCTTGCGACTTGTCTTCTGGAAGTCTAGGAGCAGTCAAGAGACTTGACCTAGGTGACCACTAGATTTAGGGTTGCTTGTGCATTGTTTGTGTGAATTTTTCAAAATCCGTATTTTTCAAACCAAACACCAATCCAAACTTTTCTCTAATTATCACAGCGCTGCCACTTGTGCTAAACCATTTAGTGCATGCTCGGCTGGACACGGGATTCTAGCGCCTGTCTTTTCCGCGTTCCTCCTATCGACTCCGAAGTCGGTAATTCTACGTCTACTTTTTCTACACCCCCTACCACACCCACTTCGATGGACGATTCTCCATCGAACTTCTTTAATACTACTCT
Organism: Agapanthus africanus; assembly: GCA_030015575.1. NCBI lineage: Eukaryota > Viridiplantae > Streptophyta > Magnoliopsida > Asparagales > Amaryllidaceae > Agapanthus > Agapanthus africanus. The sequence continues at coordinate 259,816,855 of CM057351.1, read as the reverse complement.
ACCACCGTCCGCAGGTGCGCAGAATCCGCCCCGCATCTCTCTCCAAGAGAGATGTTACCCTATGCGAGGTCCTTTTACGACCTGTCTTACCATTCCACCAGCCAATGGGGACAACTTTGAAATAAAACCCCAATACATCAATCTTCTACAAAAATATCACGGTCTCGAGTCTGAGGACGCATACGTCTTTATTACCAAATTTGAAAATGTATGCGCTATGATGGGTACTTCACAGCTTTCTGTGGATACTATGAGATTACGTCTTCTCCCACTTACTTTGTACGATATAGCCGAGAAGTGGCTATATAACACAGCCGTACATTCTATTTCGAATTGGGGAGAATTCGTAACGGCTTTCCTAAATAAATTTTACCCGAATCATAAAACAGCTCGAGTCCGTAAAGAAATAAACCAATTTACCCAGCTTCCAAATGAACCATTCTCGAAGTGTTTTGAACGCTTCAAGGATCTGTTAGTTCAATGTCCTCATCACGGAATTCCTAGGTGGGATCTGTGCAAAATCATATATGAGGGCATTAATCCTACAACAAAACAGACCCTTGAATCCATGTGTCAAGGCACCTTCATGACTAAAGATGATGGTGAAGACTGGAGATTTTTAGAAGATTTCGCTGAAAGAACTTTACAGTGGGAGACTGTAAACCAGTCATCATCTAGGGGTGGCATTCATCAACTTGATGTTTCCATAGGAGTTAGAGACGAAATGGCAGCAATGCAAAAGAAACTTGAAGCTATGGAACATAAATTTTTAGCAGCCTCCCTAAATCAGATGTTACTCCCCAAAACTGTCTGTGGATGCTGTTCTGGTCCATCTCATCTTACGGAAGAATGTCCTTTAAATTCTCCGTTTCAAGGTCAAGAGCATACCAATGCTGCTTTCCAACAAAGACCTAGAAACGATCCGTATTCTTCCACTTATAATCAGGGTTGGAGGAATCACCCTAACTTTGCTTGGAACCAACACCAAAATCAAAACACGGTTCCAAACCAAAATAATTTTCGAAGGGGTCCTCCACCACAACAGCAACCACTTCAATTGACTCAGCACCCCTATCAATCACAAAACTTTCAAAATCCGGTTAACACTTCTGCACCGTCTAGTTCTTTGCAGTTGACCGGTACTGATGAATCCTCTTCACTCGCACAAACCATGAATTTGATTCTGAAAAATTTCATGCAAGTTTCGGCTGAAATAAAGACTTTTGTCGATAAAATCCAGAAAAACTTTGACTCCCATAGTGAGAGTATTAAATCGATGGAAGCACAACTTGCCCGAATAAATGCCAAAATGAGTGCTAAAGAGAAAGGGAAACTTCCGTCTCAACCCCTACCAAATCCTGGGCATTCACAACACTACAATGTGAATGCCATTACAACATTGAGATCCGGAAGAGTGCTGAATAATCAAGTTGGGGAAGAGATTGATGATCATGAAGAATTAATCAATAATACCCTGGCTGAGACTTTTCCTTCCACACGCACTTCTACTTCTGACCCTAGTTCTTCTACCCCACCATTTTCTAGCGAGCCTATTCTCCGTTTTTCTCAAGGCTCGAACCCTCAGCGTACTTCTTCTACTTCACCAAAGACGATCCCCACTTCTATTCTGGGATCAGTTCCATACTCACCACCTTCTCCAATGTTGGACCCAGCTATTGTTGCTAAATCTCCTTATCCGAATCGGTTAAGGGGAAATAAATCTAGTCCACATATGGAGAAGATTATGAAAATGTTCAAACAGGTTAACATCAACATCCCTCTCCTAGATGCTATTCAACAAGTCCCTGGTTATGTGAAAATTCTTAAAGACTTGTGCACTAGGAAGAGGAAGACTCAAGCACCTAAGAAGGTCTTCATGACTAATAATGTTAGCACTGCTTTTACCCCACAGTTACCAAAGAAACGTAAGGACCTAGGATGCCCTACGATATCAATTTCTATTGGGGGTAAAAACATTAACCGTGCTTTACTTGACCTGGGCGCAAGTGTTAACCTTCTTCCATATTCTGTTTACGAGCAATTAGGGATTGGAGAGTTGAAACCAGCTCACTTCACTCTCCAAATGGCAGACCGTTCAATTACCAAACCTAGGGGTGAACTGGAGGATGTGTTGATTAAAGTTGGGGAATTTATATTCCCTGTGGACTTTATTGTTCTCGATACACAACCTGTAGCAAACCCACAGAACCAAATTCCAGTGATTTTGGGTCGACCATTCCTTGCCACTTCCAATGCTGTCATTAATTGTCGAAACGGTTCAATGAACCTATCTTTTGGAAAAATGACAATTGAACTGAACATCTACAAAATTGGAAGTCAGCCATCTGAAGCCTCTGCTCACATAATTGATGTCTGTTTTGTCCACGAGATTGCTCCCGAAAGTTGCGAAGTTGATGAACTTTGCTTTGATAATCTCGATGACACCAGCAGATCAATGTTTAGTCTTTCACATCTTAGTGAGGACACTTTTTCTACTCTTGAGTCTGAAACTCTTAACTCTTCACCTTCCGAGTCTGTATCCTATGTAGGATACGAGTTTCTTTGTGACTCCAAATATCATTCGCTGACCCCACCTTCTATAGTTTCTCCGCCAGCATTAGATCTCAAACTTTTACCTTCTCGCCTTAAATATGCATATTTAGATGAGAATGAGTCTTTACCTATTATCATATCAGCTTCTCTAGCCCTAGAGCAAGAGAATGCTCTTTTGACGGTATTGAGATCTAATAGGCAGGCGTTTGGTTGGACTATGGCTGACATCAAAGGGATTAGTCCCTTGATTGTAGAACATCATATACATCTGATGGATGAATCCAAGCCAACCCAAGAACCACAGAGACGGTTAAACCCCGTAATGAAGGATGCGGTGAAGAAAGAGATCGTCAAATGCCTTGACAATGGTATCATTTACCCAATCTCCAATAGCCAATGGGTAAGCCCAATTCATGTCGTCCCTAAGAAATCTGGCATCACGGTCGTAACAAATGAGGAAAATTAGTTAATCCAGACACGCACTCAAACTGGATGGCGTGTATGTATTGATTATAGAAAACTCAATGCTGCAACGAGGAAAGACCACTTTCCTCTACCTTTTATTGACCAGATGCTAGAACGCTTAGCTGGACGAGAATATTACTGCTTCATGGACGGATACTCTGGCTATAACCAGGTCCCTATTGCCAAAAAGGATCAAGACAAAACCACATTTACTTGTCCTTTTGGTACTTTTGCTTACAGTCGTATGCCCTTTGGGTTATGCAATGCTCCCGCTACATTTCAGCGGTGTATGATGTGGATATTCTCAGACATGGTCGAGAATTTTCTGGAGATTTTTATGGACGATTTCTCGATATTTGGAGATTCTTTTGCTGACTGCTTATCTCATCTTGACGCGGTTCTTACTCGTTGTAAAGAGAAGTATTTAACCTTAAATTGGGAAAATGCCATTTCATGGTCCAAGAGGGAATTGTGCTTGGATATATTATTTCACGAAAAGGCATTGAGGTTGACAGAGCTAAAATAGATGTCATTCAAAACCTTCCTCATCCCAAATCCGTCAAAGATATACGATCTTTTCTTGGCCATGCAGGCTTTTACAGGAGATTCATTAAGGATTTTAGCAAAATTGCTAGACCATTAACTCTTCTCTTGGCCAAGGACACAACCTTTCACTTTGACTCGGATTGTGAGGCAGTATTTGACTTACTCAAACACTCTCTCACTACAGCCCCCGTTCTATCATCTCCAGATTGGAACCACCCGTTTGAGCTTATGTATGATGCATCGGATTTTGCAATTGGTGCAGTCTTAGGACGGCACATTGAAAATTGCCACACGTGATCTATTATGCAAGTAAGACCCTGAATGATACTCAAATTAATTATACAACTACCGAAAAAAAACTTTTGGCGGTTGTATTTGCATTAGAAAAATTCAGGCCTTACTTGATTGGCTCATCAATTGTTGTGTACACTGACCACTCCACCTTGAAACATCTTTTAGCGAAGAAGGATGCTAAAGGTAGGCTAATACGTTGGATCCTTCTATTACAAGAATTTGATCTTGTTATTAAAGATAAGAAAGGAGGTGAAAACGTTGTAGCCGACCATCTTTCGTGCATCTCTTCTTCACCTGTGACCCTACCAATCAATGATTATTTTCCAGACGAACAACTCTTGAATGTATCCAACGAACCTTGGTTCGGAGATATTGTGAATTATCTTGCTACGGGACTTATTCCTTGTGAATGGTCGAAACAGGACAAACATCGATTTCTATCCCAAGTAAAACATTTTTACTGAGATGAACCATATCTGTTTAAGTATTGTCCTGACCAGATCATTCGCAGATGTGTCCCTAATGATGAATTCAAGAGTGTTCTATCTTGTTGTCATGATCAGGCATGCGGGGGTCACTTCGGTCCTCGAAAGACGGCGGAGAAGGTCTTGCAATGCGGTTTTTATTGGCCAACTTTGTTCAAAGACTCATTTGATCATTGCAAAACCTGTACACAGTGTTAACACACGGGTAGGATTTCCCGGAGAAATGAGATTCCACTTCAACCCATCTTGGTGGTTGAAATTTTTGACGTTTGGGGTATAGACTTTATAGGTCCTTTTCCCAACTCCTTTGGGAATCTGTACATATTGCTTGCGGTTGATTACGTCACAAAATGGGTGGAAGCTATTCTTTGTCGCACTAATGACAAAACGGTTGTCATTAAGTTCCTTAAAGAAAATATCTTTTCGTGATTTGGACACCCATGCGCTATCATTAGCGATAACGGGATGCATTTCTGCAATCGGTCTTTCGAGACTTTGATGCGGAAATATGCAATCAACCACAAACTTTCTACACCCTATCATCCCCAAACGAGCGGGCAAGCTGAGATTTCAAACAGACAAATCAAACAAATTTTGGAGAAAACAGTTTCTAAAAATCAAAAAAATTGGTCAACCAAATTAACGGATGCTCTTTGGGCATTCCGAACTGCATATAAAACCGATCTAGGTATGTCTCCTTACCGACTAGTGTTTGGAAAGGCTTGTCACCTTCCGGTCGAGATTGAGCACAAAGCAATGTGGGCCATTAGAGAAATTAACAGTGATTTAAATCAAGCCTGCAACTTTCGGAAGTTGCAATTAAACGAGCTAAGCGAACTCTGCGATGAAGCTTACGATAATGTTGTAATTGTAAAGAATCGGACTAAGGTATTGTTCCCCTCCGAAAGACGGCGGCGACGTGAGGACGTCTCGCCTGAGATTCGGGGCAGATGCTATTTGGTGCTATCCGTCCACCTCTCCGAAAATGCCAAGTTGATTTATGGCACCGTGTACCGAAGGTTTAAACGGATGCGTCCGATGTAGCAGACTTCATCAGATTCCCCCTCGCTTGAGGGGTTTTTGATTGTGGGGACGCTCTTCCCTGCAGGCGCAAGCCCCTGCAGTTAATTACGCTACAGCATCGCGGTAGCCACTTTCTCCTTCTCCAGATGGTCAGTTTGTGTCATGTGCGTGTTTATTTTGTGTTTAGTTGCCCGTAGATTGTATACGGAGACTGAGTTGTGTCGTCGCCCGTAGGGCGTGGACTAGTCCAAATCCGTATTTACTTAGATTTGGGTTTGGTGTTTTTAGTTTAAGGATGCATTAGTCGCGTTGCGGCTAAGATCGACTTAAACGTTCGTTAAGGATACGTTAGTCCTGTTTTGAGACTAAGATCAACTTAACGTGATAATCCATTTAATATATGGCCGCCAGGACTCGTCACCTCTCTGATGTCGTTGAAGGATTACAATGACATGTATCAGAGGAGCTCGGAGATGTACCCTTGAACCAGAGTTGATTGGGAGTTTTATAATCCATTTGAATGTTTAAGGATACGTTAGCCGTGTTTGGGGCTAAGATCGACTTAAACGGGATCATTTAGATCCGATAAAAGAGCATTTGGAGGCTTTATTGTTCCAGTTTAGGGACGTGGTGGTCCATGTTCCAGTTTTAAGGACGTGGCGGTCTATATTCCAGTTTAAAGACGTGGTGGTCCGTATTCCAGTTTAAAGACGTGGTGGTCCGTATTCCAGTTTAGGGACGTAGTGGTCCGACATTAGTTTAAGGACGTTTCGGTCCGACATTAGTTTAAGGACGTTTCGGTCCAATATTGATATGTGGTTGTCGGGACCCGTCACCTCTCTGACGTCGTTGAAGGATTACAACGACATGTGTCAGAGGAGTTCTGAGATGTATCCTTGAACCCGTAGTAAATTGATTTAAGAGAGCAATCTTGATCAGTCAATTTAATTTTAAGGACTTATGACCAAAATTGGGCTAAGTCCAGTTTCAATATTTTTTGCCTTTGGCCTGTGCTAGGGCTTTACCCCTTTTTAGTAATGCACCGCATTATTCTTGTTTTGATTGGGCTTTGCCCTTTTATAAATGATGCAGAGCATCTATTTTTTTGTTCGGGCTTTGTCCCCCCTCCCTTTTAAAATGCATAGCATTTTTTTATTAGGCCTTTTAATTGGGCTCTGTCCCTTTTCTTTAATAATGCAGAGCATTAAATACTCTGACAGTGCCCCACGTGGCTTGTCAGGCGCTTTGTGCTAAGTATTGAGCGCAAACTCATATGGTGGTGACACGTGTCACGCTCTGGTGAGCGCAAGCGCAGTGCGCTGCGCTGTTGCGCTGCTGACACGTGGCGCGCTCTGGTGAGTTGCGCCAATTCTAGAGAGCAAAGCTCTATTTCAAGAGCACGTAGAGCAAGTGGTTCTATAGCTGACACGTGACGCTCTCTTAAGAGCGCAACAGCGAAGTTTGTAAGTGCAGAGAACTAAGAATCTTTTAGATTCAAGAACAGAAGTGCAAAGCACTATTTAATTTCTTGATCTAAATTAGATCAAAGAAAAATAAATTTTTCTTTTTTGTTTCAAGAACCAGAGGTTCATAAAAGTGCAAAGCATTATTTTTTATTTTGTTGTTTTCTTGTTTTTTAAAGAACCAGTGGTTCAAAAAGAAGTGCAAAGCACTGTTATGTGAAAAACATTGATCTGGTTTTTAGATCAATGATTTATTTAAAAGAGATTTCTTCTCTCTCGTGAAGGTTTTTTTACCTCTTTCTTGAAATTTTCTCAGAGTTCTCTCTGTTTGAAGCTCTTGACTTTTTTTTAAGAAATGTTCATGCCTTTGAATTGAGGCCTAGGGTCCTTTTTAAAGTGCCCATAAATTAGTTAAATTTGTTAAAGAGATCCTTCTCTGAATGATTTGGGGAATTTTCCCATCGTTGGATCTTTGATCCAAGGGCTTCTGCTTTGCAGAAGAAAATCTTCTTGTTTTAACAAGAACAGAAAAGATTTCTTAGAAATTTAATTTTGTTTGGCGCAGATGCCGCAGCGTGTGACACGTGTTGCGCAGCGCACAGCGCAGCGCAACTGCGCTGACACGTGTCGCGCAGCGCAAAGCGCAGCGCATCTGCGCTAGCGCATCTGCGCTGACACGTGTCGCACAGCGCAGCGCAACTGCGCTAGCTCATCTGCGCTGACACGTGTCGCGCAGCGCAGTGCTTGCGCAGCTGAAGCGTTGCTTCATTTAAATAGAGCTTTGCTCTGATTGGGCGCGCCATCTTGGGCGCTGCGCTGACGTATTAGCGCCTGACATGTGGCGCGTTGCGTCCGAGATTTGAAGCGTTGCTTCAAAGTTTTTAATTTTGAATTTCAACAGAGCTTTGCTCTGATTGGGCAAAAGAAATGCCCCCCCACCGTTGCGCTCACGTGGCGCACACGTGAGTGCAGCGGTGGCAAACTCCTGATCGTTGGATCAAGGGGTGAGCTCAAGGGGCGCAAGCGCCTTATAAATAGGACCTATGGCCCTTTAGAAAACTTCACCATTTTCTAGATTTTGATTCCAGAGCTTTGCTCTTGCTTAGAACTTCAGAGCTTTGCTCTCGTTTCCAGAACTTTAGAGCTTTGCTCTCATTTTCCAAGTTAGAAAACTTTAGGTAAAAATTAATTCAAATCAAATTAATTTGTCTTAACCAAAGAGCTTTACTCTCACAGATCTTTTGATCTAAAGAGACCCCCATTGTGGTTTCATAAACAAAGCTTTGCTCTCAAACACTTACAGATCTGCAGGGATCTTGTTCATGGGTTCTAACCCATGAACAGAGCTTTGCTCTTGGATCAAGTGCGGATCTTTTAGATCTGCAAAATGAAGAACTTATCATAAGTTTTCATGGATTTTTCAAGGTCCCAAAAATTTTAAAATTTTTAAGTGTTAAAATTTTCTGATGGATCTTTTCCATTATTATCACAGAGCTATGCTCTTTTAAGGAATTTTATTCCTTTGAGACCAGAATTTGACAAGTGTCATTCTGTGACAGAGCTTTGCTCTGAAAGAGGAGATTTTCTCCTTGTCTCTAGGGATTCTCCCCCCCCCCTTTTTTTATAAATGGGAATGTTTTCCTGTGGACCAACTGACAATCTCATCCAATGATGAGATTGTCTTATTAACTGACGTACTGTCATCCAGATTTTGTGGGTCCCTCTTTGGTCTCCTATTCACTGCACTGTTGTGTGGCGTAATTAATTAATTTCAATTTAATTTAATAAATGCATTTTCTTTTTTTTATACGCCAAACGTTGGAATTACAACACTAACGGCTAAATTGTTCTTTTGCAGCGATCATGTCTCTAGACACTTCATTCTCGTTCGTCCGCTCGGAGGAGGGATTTCCCGAGGCACCCTCGGACCGTGAAGTCCTGACCATGATTAGAGAATACGACCCGGAGTACAAGAAACACCACCTTTGGGGGTCTTGGTATAACCAGATCATCATGGGCCGACGGAGCTTCACATGCGCAGTGCCGTCAGAACCCATAACGGCGATTCATTACGCCAACCCACCCTCGGTGCAGTACGCCGTGGAAATGGTGGATTGGAACGCAAACAGCTTTCTTCACTCCGCTATGGATGTGGTTCCGGTCCAACGTCCTATGGTCTTGGATATCCTAGGACGTCGTATCTGTCAGGGCGAGGCGAGACCCTGGGGGCAATCATATAACATTGGTCTGATCCCCCGTCATCCGATCGGCTACCTGCCGTGGACCCGGTACATCCTGTCGACGAAGAAGTCGCAGTTGATAAGATTAGGATTGTACACCGCGGTCTACGTCTCTCTCTTTCAGTATCCCACGCTCCCCACCTGGTGGTTCAAGGCTTTATTGGAACAGTGGAACATTCCTACCCACACTTTCCTTTCCATGGATCGGGAAGTGTCTATCTCTTTGGAGGAGTTCACGGAGGTATCCGGTCTACCAGTCATGGGAGAACATTATGAGGAGGTGCTCCCGACAGATGTATACGTCTTTGGTGCTAGGCCAGTGGTAAGGGGGGTCATGCCTAAGAATACCGTTCAACATCAATTCCCAAGTTTGATTAAGAAGTTGAATATCTATGAATCTCTCTTTATCGAAAATGGGAGTCGGGGGGTTAACTTTGAAGATTTCACCGCTCGGTTCCTTCGCCCAAGCGTCCTCTCATCAGAGGCTGCCAAGTTTTCCACTCTGGATGACCCTTTCGGTTTAGGTGTGGCCAACCTACCGGAGAAGGAAATAGATCAAAAGGGTTTTTTTCTTCCGGACTTCCCTACTATGTCATTTGCAGAAATCGCGGCCCCTGGAATGGATGAAGATGCCTTTTTCTTAGGATTTCTTGGGTTGTGGCTGAGCTGGTTTGCGGTCCCCATGCACTCTCATCGTATGCGGCCCTCTGTCTTTTACCCAGCCCACCGGATGGCCATCGGGGTAAAGGTGGCTGTTGGGATCGCTGGCTTGGCGCACCTATATCATGGTCTCAACCGAGCAGCGGATGCTACCGAGCCCGGGGTATCGCACGTGGTCTTCCCGATGCATTACTTTATGTCGTGGTTCGAGCTACATACGGCGGGTGTCTTCAGAATGCATAAAAGGCCCTCGTTTTTTGACAGGTGTGGTTTCCCTCGTATTATTCAATTGATTGGCGCATCAATCGTGACCCCTTCACCACGAAACGCCAGAGGTTTACTGCTTCGCCCTCACACCGTTGGGGTCGGGATGTCCTTCGTTGACAAGGTATTAACCATTGGAAAAGCTTCCACCACTGCAGTGCGACCATTACAGGACTCCTTTAAGGATGGAGCTTCAGTGTTGACGGCCCGGGAGACCCTCTACTTGTATTCTATTAGACCGGGCTTCTTAGTCTTCAGGCAGGGCGGTGCGGCAATCTTCATGAGATATAACCCACATCGTTTTGCCTAACAACTGGGCTACGATCAAGGGGTACCCTTGGAAGCTTTCTTATTGGAACCTGCTGCCAATGAAGAAGGGATGGAGAACGCGTTACATCACTTCTTGCGCCTGAACATGGGTTCTCGTTTTTTTATCAGCACGCCGGCCTGCGCTCCACGACTCCTTAATGTATATAAAGAGTGGTACAATCATGCGAAGGGGGCCGTTATAAAGGAAGAGAGGCGAGTGTTGATCGACCGTAAAGAAGCACCTCCCGGCACCAACCGTAACGCTCCCTTAGTGCCAAGGACCCCGGTGGCTCCTCCTCTAAAAGATGCCGGGGGCAGACCATCGCGTGCGTGAAGTCCTCCACGTGAGCTGCCGCTTCCTGATGTCACAGATGCACCTCCCGCACCCTATGCTCCAGTGGAGACAGTGGTTGTACCCTCGCCGGAGTCTGGCGTGGGTGCGAACATCGGGACCCGTCGTCCCAAAGTGGCAGCTAAGCGGAAGTCGATCCCCCGTGAGCCTAGGGTCGGAGGTCAAAAGAAAAAGAAGTCGCTCTTCGCTGCGGACGTCGTGTTCGTTCAGGAACCCCATGCTCCCTATGACGAGGGTCTGCTCGAATATGGGACTAACGCAGGATTAGTGATGCCGCCGCCGGACGATACAGACTTGGAGGCTGCTCTCAAAGCTTCAGCATGGTTGGCGAGGCGTGACGCGTGGTTAGCTAAGCTTGCGCAATCAGGTAACTACTAGTCGCCTTTCTTTATTGCAATATATCTTCTCCATTGCCTTTGACTAACGCTTTTCTTTCCTTTCTTTCAACAGGCATTACCGATGAAGAAGCCATTGCCGCTTCTCTGAAGAATTTCCAGGAGGAGGAACGTCTTAGAGCATCTATGGGCCTTAGTAAGTTTCGACTCATCAAGTTTTCATTTTCCTTGCGTTATGGTCGATCTAACCTTTCCCTTTTAATCACAGGAACCTCAATGTCGTTCCCTCTAAGTGACGCAGATGTTCTACCGGCTGCCGATGTTCCTGCTTCCTCTGGGCCACCGCAGGAGGTTCGTCTTGAAGAGCAGATGAGAGATGCCTTAAAGGCTCTGGAGGCATCCTTGAACGAGGATGACGACGCCTTGAAGGAGGCGTCGCAAAGGTCCATTGCGACAGCCCGGGATGAAAGGAAGCGGCTGAGGCATGAGGCGAAGGTACGCAGGGATGCCTTGGCTATGGGAGCGGGTCCCAGCACTGCCCCTCGTGCTGATACTCCATCTGAAGAGGCCCCTGTCACCCTATCCACTGCCCGCAAAGTGGTGGCGCGCGCAGTTCGGAGCGCAAACGGTAAATCCGCTTCAGGTAATGTTTCTCTCAGATTTTTTTGTTATAAGGATTTTAATGTCGTTGGTCCTTATATCTCTTATCTTGCAGGGCCAAGTCCGATCGAGGAGGAGGCGGAAACCGTTGATCCCAAAGAAACAGAGGAGGCGGTACCTGCCGAACTCGAGCCGACGGTGGGCAACGTCGTTGTGTCTTTGAAGCCTGAGGTGGAGGTCGAGGGGCCTACCGCCGAGAAGGTCATTGATGCCGAACCTGAAGTGGTGGCAGATGATATGATCATTATAACTGAGTCCAGGGTAGTGGCGAATGAGGCGCTCGAGGCCGGCGATCTCCCGGCAATGGTGGACGATACAACCGCGACTACTGAACCTGAGAGAGTAGTGGATGAGGTGGCCATGATTCCCGAGGACGAGCCAACCTCTCCTTCTCTGGAATCTGGCAATACTCCGGTCATAGCCCTCCCTGTCTATGGTCCTCCGCCGTCTCCAGGTCTCGCGAGCACCACAACGGTTCCCATTGAGTCAGGTGATGAGGCCACGGGCGGTGGTCTCATGTCAATAGAGGAGGGAATCGCCTCCGTTTCAGCCGGCAGCTCATCAGGTAAATCCCAAGTTGCTATCTTTTCTTTATCTTACGATCCTTTCTGACAAACTCGCATTTGTTGTAACGCAGGTGCAGCCAGTGCCGATACTCCACTGCTTGAGGGAGCGCCTTCAACAACTGCTTTGGCGGTGGTCACCTCTCAACCCTCTCTCATACCATCTAAGATGTTGGAAGGTATGGGTTTGCAATTTATTAATCGTATACTTCAAACATATAATTTGTGTACAAAAGTCATATTGTCGTGTTTCTTTAAGAGTGCTCTTTGATCATGTATATCAGATGTTGCTCCCACACTTCTCTTTCCCATCCGAACTTGCTTCTTCCTCTGGTGGCGTTGGTGAGTATAATTTCCATTGACATCTTTCTTCTTCTTTTTTTCTTTATTGATGGAATTACCTCTAACCACTTTTTATCATCTCAACCGCAGTGCTACAGATTGAGGGAGGGGATAAAAAATCAACTGCGCCACCGGCTCTTCCGACCTTGCCACCTGTCTCCACTGGTACAGCGACCATCACATTGGTAACTTCCCTTTCTTTATTTTCTGTACTGTTATCTGATCGCATCATGTTTCTTTTCAGCTGTCGTTCCGGCCTCGGCGCCCTTCGAGCCTCGTATCACAATGCCGGCGGGTCCTTATCTGAGGAGTCTGTCTTCAAAAGGCGCCGCGAATAGTCTGCGCATGTTGAGTGACTACGTCGAGGAACTCGACATTGAAACTCCTACATCTGCCGCAGACTTCGCTATGGTGGTTAACCCGATGCTAGCAATACTCGTGAACTTTCATGATGAGGGCATCATCGCATCCTGGGTTAACCATTGTAGAGAGATCGAGGGTCGCTTATATCAGTTGGAGTCGCTGCGTCCCGCTCCCGAGACCTTGGCTGCCAGTAATCAAAGAACAGCGTGGATTGAGCAGAGCGCTCCTTACTTCCGCCATCTCGAGCAAAAAGTCATTTCAAGGCGTAAGGAGCGTGGTGAGACTTCGAGCAAGTCTACCCAACTGCATGCTCGGGTGGAGGCCAACGCCGCACGGCTGAAGGTTGTCTTTGAAGGCCTTCTGCAATGTCTTTCCGAAGGGTTATCATTGAGGCAAAAACTTGAGGTTGTCGAGCGAGATGCACCCAGCCAGAAAGCAGCCCAGAAGGCGGCGGAGGAGCAACTTTCATCCTTCTTGCAGCGGCGGGCCCAGGTGGAGGCGGAGGTGGCTGCGGCTGTCACTCAGGAGGAAGCGCTGAAGGAAGTGCGAGAGCAGCTTGTGAATTTATTAAAAACACTTCCTCCTCAGTAGCTATCCATCCTTATATCGTTTGTGCTTGTAGATAAAAGAATGTGTGTGTGTGTGTATATATATATATATATATATATATATATATATATATATATATATATCTTTTTTTTTACTCTTTGACATAATGTATCCTGTATCCAATCAAGTTTATGAAAAAAAGATACACCTTTTTTGTAATGTGTCATTTTCTCCGTCTTTTCTCTTTCTTTTTTTTATTATCAGCATGCCACCTTAGTAACCATGGTTGACGGATGATTAGAACGAGTATCCTGACTTTCTTAAAAAATAGCGATGGCTTAGGTTGCAAGTTCGGATCTGCTGCCTAAGACTTTTCAACTCTATAAGCCGTGAGGGTCTCATAGAGACTTTTCTCCCTACGGATCGAAAGGATCTCGTAGGTGGGTTTTCTCCTTAGGAATCGTGAGGATTCCTAAGTGTGGTTTTCTCTTATAAGTCGTAAGGATCCTATAAGAGAATGTTTCCCTCTTACGAGTCGAGAGGACCCACAAGCGGTTGTTTCCCTCCTCGTCGAAATTCGACTTTGGAGAGTGAGACCCGTGAATAGTATACAAGAGACCATTTTGGATTGACTTGCAGGGTCCCATGGTTCAGGAAGCAAGTTTTTTTTTTAGTCCCTGCTGCCTGAGGCTTCATGTGCATGTTGAGACGAATCGGGAATTTCCCGCGGAGGCACCAGTTTCTCTACGAGCCGACGCAAATCAGGAGGCTCTCGTCAAGGAGTGTTTGTATCCGTGAGTCGAGGAGTTTGCTAGGGATTATTTGTTTCCCAAGCGCCAAGGATTATTTGTTTCCTTGGGGTTTGAAATGAGTCAAGGATTCCCCACGGAGGCACTGGTGGCTCTGCGAGTCGACGCGTATCAGGAGGCTCTCGTCAAGGAGTGTTTGTATCCGTGATTCGAGGAGTTTGCTAGGGATTATTTGTTTCCCAAGCGCCAAGGATTATTTGTTTCCTTGGGGTTTGAAACGAGTCGAGAATTTCCCATGGAGGCACTGGTGGCTCTGCGAGTCGACGCGTATCAGGAGGCTCTCGTCAAGGAGTGTTTGTATCCGTGAGTCGAGGAGTTTGCTAGGGATTATTTGTTTCCCTAGCGCCAAGGATTATTTGTTTCCTTGGGGTTTGAAACGAGTCGAGAATTTCCCACGGAGGCACTGGTGGCTCTGCGAGTCGACGCGTATCAGGAGGCTCTCGTCAAGGAGTGTTTGTATCCGTGAGTCGAGGAGTTTGCTAGGGATTATTTGTTTCCCAAGTGCCAAGGATTATTTGTTTCCTTGGGGTTTGAAACGAGTCGAGAATTTCCCACGGAGGCACTGGTGGCTCTGCGAGTCGACGCGTATCAGGAGGCTCTCATCAAGGAGTGTTTGTATCCGTGAGTCGAGGAGTTTTCTAGGGATTATTTGTTTCCCTAGCGCCAAGGATTATTTGTTTCCTTGGGGTTTGAAACGAGTCGAGAATTTCCCACGGAGGCACTGGTGGCTCTGCGAGTCTACGCGTATCAGGAGGCTCTCGTCAATGAGTGTTTGTATCGGTGAGTCGAGAAGTTTGCTAGGGATTATTTGTTTCCCTAGCGCCAAGGATTATTTGTTTCCTTGGGGTTTGAAACGAGTCGAGAATTTCCCACGGAGGCACTGGTTGCTCTGTGAGTCGACGCGGATCAGGAGGCTCTCGTCAAGGAGTGTTTGTATCCGTGAGTCGAGGTATCTGCTGAAGACACTGGTTTCTTCGGAGTTGGACTGAACCGTCGAGATTTGGCTTTATCTTCTGGCGGAGCCTGTTGGGAAAGTATGGTTCCCTCTTTGTTTACGCCCTTGGATTGTATACAGGGATCGATGTGATCTTAACTGTAGGGCCAAAGTTTTATCATTTCTTCTTCATTTTTTATTTTATTTCCGCGATGCTCTATCATTTCAGCTTTTATATCGCGAAGGTCGCGATTGCCCAATCATTTCGGCTATTTTTCGCGGTGCCCAATCATTTCGGCTATTTATTTTATTTTTACTCGCTTCTTTTTATTGCGAGTTGCCCAATCATTTCGGCTATTTTCCATGCATATATTTTCTTTACTTGCTGTTTTTTATTGCAAGTTGCCCTACCATTTCGGCTATTTCGTATGCATATGCGGCCTATTGGCTTTTTGCTGTAGACCAATTTCGGCATCAGTACCGCTACAACTGGGATATTACCAGGAGCCAATCATCATCTGCCTCTGTCAATGTCGAACAAAGGTGGCTTAGCGACCAGGGTTAGGGTCCTGTCGACTAAGGCTTTTAACTTCATGAGCCGTAAGGGTCTCACGAAGTTATTTCTCCCTACAAGTCGTGAGGATCTTGTAGGTGTATTTTCTCCTTAAGAATCGTGAAGATTCCTAAGTGTATGTTCCTCTGTAAGTCGTAAGAATCCTATAGGGTTGCTAGGCATGCGCACAAGGGTCTACGAGGCATCAACCATGCCCGATTAAAAATTTAGCCGTGCCGAACAACCCGAATACGGAACTTTAAACTAGAGATTAGGCCAAAACAAGCATGCTAAACATTTTAACACTAAGTGAGAGGGATTACAATCTTTGTAAATCCGGTCCTTCACTTCATATGCTCCGTGTTGTGGTCCCTTCGCTGCGATCATCGAGATCCGGACTCTCGAGAGGTTCCACGAAGAGAAAGACGCAACCTTTGCTTCCGATCTTCGATACTAAGATGATCTACCTTGAAGTTTCTTTAACACAAGCTAACACTCATGAAATGATGTGAACACCCTCATCTAAATGGCAAGGGAAGATGAGGATGATGAAGTAGGATTTTTGCTCTCTTTATTTATCTTTTTCTCATATTTATTCATCACCTTTTGAAAAACAAGTAAGCTTTTTCATGAAAGAATTGAAGGAAGAAGATGAACAATATTGATTATCCTTTTGTGATGAATAGGAAAAGGAGATAATGATCAATTATGCAACCATGGTTCACTTAACCATTGTAGAGAATTAACCAAGGGTTAGGGTTTTGGGTTGAGTTAAGAATGAGTCATAAGTAAATATCTTTTCCATGACAAAACAAAACCTTCTAGAATCATCTAGAAATCATTAACCCAAAACAAACCCTAATCTTGTTTAATCTCTACTAAACATGTTGCATTATTTATCATATCATGTTACAATATTATATATCACATATACAATATTTATTGTAACCAAATAAAATAATACAATTAACATATATCGCATATATATCAATGTATTACCCGAGTGAGAAAAAGAATCTTTTAGTGAGCTTATATTAGTTAATGTAATTTAATATATCATATATATTATTATACATTAAATTATCGAATCAACACTTGATCCGACAATCCGGCTATATCGCATATAACCGACTAATATTTATCCGTACCGATTCATCGAATCAACACTTGATCCGATGACCCGGCTGATATCAAATATCGCGAGAATACAATACGGTATCACATATCGCATTATCCTCGGTCCCGCACATATCACATATGTGCTCCTACTCCGTTTTGCCTGAGTCAAGAAACCTCTGTATAGGACTCTAAAGAATCGTCAATACGCCGGCAGTAGGTGATGATCATATCAAATACCCACAAGCTGCAAGCGGTCAGCTAAACGTAACAGCTACCCAGGTATTGAGCGCTCAGAAGATCAACAAGTAAGCCTGTAACTTCTCCTGTGAATCCAAACAGTAACACTCCCGTACAGTCCGGTCTCGTCGTCTGATATGTCGCATATCTCGCCTAGGGGTGGTAAACGTCAGACCCCAATAGCTCGATAAGTCGTGTCGATATGAGGTCTATAACAGTTCGAGAAACTACTGATAACACTTACCAGTAAATCTCAGCAACCCTGGCCAGGGATTTCCGGTTATAGCCAATCGAACACAGCACAACATCAACTCCCTATACCGGGAGAGACGAATCCCCTCCTATCGCTCATTGCCTCCATGTGATTCGGGACTGTACCCAAAAGCCACCTTTTTGCATGCCCTCTTGGACGTGGTATGATGGAAATTAAAGCACAGTGGGAATCACACAAGACTCTATGACGATCTCGGGTCAACAGACTACTCTGTACCAGTGCCACCGGAGAACTGCCATCTGACGTATGGTATAATACCATCTGGGAGTTCTCGGCGAGTCCGTCCAGTGTACCCAGTCTCTACTGAGCACCCGTACACCATCCTTGATGTCAAACACCGATGGATATGGGATCATCCATCGCCCATCATATGGGTCAAGATGCGTATACGTTAGTCTACTCTGGTGTATCGATGCCCTGTCTCGATACACCCTCGACTAGGAACAGTTATAGGATGTACTCGTCGACTACCGTGGCCCCACTAGTATGATCTCATCATAGTCCCAGTAGTCGAGTACATATCCTAAGGGCTTTATCAACATGTAATATAGAGACAATCAGAGTACATGTTAAGATAAAGTACAACCAGATAGCATACTATCATGTCGAGCAAGAAAGTCCTCCCTATATATGTCCTAGCATCCACTACAATATACATCGTATGTACAGTAATGGCCTCTAGGGCATACATATAACTAACAATCTTCCACTTGCACTAGGGCCATCTGTTATGGTATCGCATACCCAACAATTAGCTGCGGTTGTAGTATCTCATACTCTACCATCCCGTAAGAGTCTCTACTGGGAAAAAGGCCTTTGTGAGTGGATCCGCGCTGTTGTCCTCTGTGTCTACTCTCCTAACCTCGATCTCCCTGGAGATCAACCATCTCCATGATCAGGTGATACTGCCTAAGAATTATATCTGGATTTCTGATGGGACGGGGGTTCCTTGGCTAAAGCCACAACTTCATTGTCACACAATGGTAGGAACGAAGTTCATCTCATGAACTTATATATCTATCCAGACTGCCACTTTGGTAGCATCCTTGGTAACGATGTATCTTGCCTTTAATCATCTAGTATGTCACGGTATCTAGCTTGGAACACTTCCAACATACCGTCCCTCCACTGAGGGCATAGACAAGCCTGCGACTGACATTCAGTCGTCCTTATCACCCTGGAACCCTTCCAGTGATTCTCCCCAGGATCGATTGATACCATCTCACTACAACTAGTGAGTATCCTAACATCCAATTAGATCTATCTCATAGATCCAAAACCCAGGATTTAGGAGGTATCACTTCGATCCTATATGGAGAACCCTTGTGATAAGCGGAGATTGACCGAGCGTAGCATAGGAAACTCCTTCCTTATCAAGAGTATGTCATCCACGTACTCTACGAGGATCACCACCATACTCTCTACTACCTTTCCGTATATACAAGGTTCATCTACCATTTTGATGAAGTCAAACTCTTTGACTACCACATCAAAACAGATGTTCCAACTCCGCGATGCCTGCTTTATCACATAAAACAACTTGCACACGTTTTCGCTGCTCCCACTATCTACGAAGCTTTCTGGCTGTGTACTTATAGACGCTCTTTTCTAAAACGTCATTTAGAAAAGCAGTCATGACACCCAACCACCAGATATCGTAGTCATGGTATGTAGCCGTGGCAAGTAGGATCTGGATGGACTTAAGCATAGATCCTTAGAAAAGGTTTCAACATAATCCATACCTGGTCTATGATGCAAACCTTTAACAAGTCTAGCTTTGAAAGTCTCAACTTTTCCATGTACACCAAGTAATCTTCTCAAGATATACTTTCTCCTGATGGGGATTTAACCCTTCAGATAAAGCAACTAAAGTCCATACTTTGTTGGTGTATAAGGATTCCATCTCAGATCGATAAGCATCCAGCCATTCTTACAGAGTCCCACTCCTGATGGCCAGCTCGAAACTAGTTAGGTCATCATCTCATGATGCAATCCTCGCTCCCACTGTCATAGAGAAACCGAAGTATCTCTCAGGTGGGTGAGAAACCGTACTAGATCGGCGGAGAGGCTGAGGTTCGTTGGAAACTATTGAATCCTTTGGTTCTACCAAATCATCAGCTGCAGTTTGTATAGCTGGAACCTTTCCAGTTCTACATAACAGACCTTGCCTCGAGCTTGTCCGGATTTTGCTTTTAGACATAGTCCGAACAACCCCAAATCTTAACAAGCTTAAGATATGGGCTCTTCCCTTTCCATATCATATATGAAGTGGTAGGCAACTGATTTGATTTGAACCCTATTCAATAGGTATGCAACTTCATAAGTGCATAACTCCCTAAAGGAAATAGGAAACTCAGTAGTACTCATCATGGAGCGCACCATATCAAATAGGGTGCTATTGCTCCGCCCCGATACACCGACGTGCTGTGGTGTATACGGAGGAGTAATGCTGAGAGAGAATCTCATTCTCCTTTAGAATAGTCCAGGAATTCCGTGCTCAAGTATTCTCCTCCTTGATCTCATCAAAGGACATAATACTTATACCCGTATTTTGGTTCTCTACTTCTAACTTATATTCTGTGAATATCTCAAAAGCTTCGGACTTGTGTTTCAGCAGGAACATATGTCCGAATCTTGAGAGATTATCAGAGAATGTAATGATGTACAAGGAACCGATCATGGCATATGTAGACAGGGGACTTTCATACATCAGCATGTATCAATCCCAAAAGTTCACTAACTCTTTCTCTGTTTCCAATAAACAGAGCTGTGGTCATCTTATCTTTGTGACATGACCGGCAAGTTTCACAAGATGTAAATTCAAACTAATTTAAATATGCATCTATATGTAACTTCAGCCAGTCGGGTCGCATTGATATGACCTAGTCTACAATGCCTCAAGAAGGATTCGTTCATTTCTGAACTCTTCCTCTTGTGTGTGTTCTGTATACTAAGAACTGTAGTTTGATTTAGAACGTCAATGCTTTTAGATAACGTGCCTGAACCGATCAACTCTTGATATAGGAAATGTTCAAAACATTATCCAACAATACAAAATTATATCCTTTCTTTACTAATAAAGAGACTGATATGATTTTGTATATCAGGTTCGGTATCTAATAATATTTGTTCAGAATCAATGTATTCTGGTAATACAGGGTGATAGTGACCAACAGACTTGGCTGCAACACTTGCACCATTTTTTGTCTCATGAAACTTATCACTCGTTCTCAGTTCTCTACCTATCTGTAGCCCATGTAACAGATTACATATACGGGATCCTGATCCGGTATCACATACCCAGGAAATAAAGGATACTGAGAAACAGTTCTGTGTAATGAACACACCCGAAGATGATGCATCAACATGCACTTTCTTCGTTTGGGCGGCACGGGAATTCTGGTATTCCCCAATTTCCTGCTCTGTCTTATAACAATTATAAGTTGGAGCGGGACCAACGTTCCCCAGCTCAGTATAACAAGCGGGTTCGGTCAATATATCCGTTTTATTATCTTGATTAAGGCGTGATATGGTCGCTACCTGGAGAGAGAGAGAAGAAAACACTCAGCGTATGCTCTTGCAAGATTAGATTGGTTATCTAATATATCTAATCAGGATGTCTCCCACTGTTTCAGTCAAATCTTCCTTCAAACCCTAAAAGGAAAGATTAGCCGGGATTAATTACACGCTACAAGTTTGCCAATCTTTCGGCCAGGCCAGTGTCGGTACTTTGAGGGAGGTCCCCCGTGCTTTCGCACGAACCTAATTAAAGTAAACCTCGTTTTCCCAGAGGCGTAACCCCGTTAACACCTTTCTAGACACCTACTTGATCGGCTAATTGTAATGTGTAAAACTCTCCCAGGAGTAACTCTTACTCGCAGCGGGTATCGGGATCCAACTATCTCATAGAAGGTATGCAATCTCATTGCAAATTTCAACACTTGAAATTCCCAATAATATTTTGCCCCAAGCGATCTATGACCTTGACAAGGTCAACAAACCATAGACCGCAAGTCAAGTTCAACCTGTCATTTTCTGATTGAATTAAACCCACCCGCACGACCCTTGACAAGGTCAACAAAGTCGCACGACTACCCTAATCCAATCGCATCATATCCTTATACAGATAAGCAGTAATCAGCTACCGCACACTACGCCTTGACAAGGTCAACAAACGCAGCACGAATACTAACTATTACTTATCTGAAATGACGGAGGGCTACGACAGGTTTTTAAGAAAACCCTTTGTGTAATGAACTTGATATCGTTGTAGAATCGAGTGGTTTTAAATGGAATGTTTTTTAGGCTTTTCTAGTTTTGCTAAAGGGGACACTCCCGGTGAAGGGATCGTCGGCCCTTTCCTCATCGAATAAGGTGCAGGATATATCATATATACCGCTGTGCAAAGCAAGAACTAAAGAAGCAATCAAAAGACAGACCGAGTTTGTAGCATCTGCCAGTTATTGCTAAAGGAGTCACTCCCGATGAAGGGATCTCGGTCCTTTCCTTATCGAATAAGGTGCTGGATGTTCTACAAGGAACACCGCTATGCAAAGCAACAACTAGAGCTACCAGTTTTTATAAACAAGTTTCTACAACATCTTAGGTTTCTTTTATTTCATTAATCTCATTAATGAAGTCCCATTTTTATTATGCTTCACAAGCATCTCTTTTTGAAACGAAATCTGCAATATAACATATATCTCATATATATAATATAAACATTCGTCACAGGCAGTAATATGATCTCATCACAGAACATTGCAGCAGAAGAACATATATGAAATATTGGATATACTAGGACGTTCGTGTTTTCAATACGAGCCTGTATAAAACACGGATTCCACTGTCGCGATGAATAGCCAAACACACATCCCTAGACCCCTACGAGAGCGGCAAGTAACACTGCCAATTCTAGGGTTAGGAGACCCGGTCTCGACTCCTCGAGATGGTCTCCCACTGGACCCTAGAATCCGGTTACTTGTGCTCCCCGCCTTGGGTCTACCTAATGCAGAAAAGTAAATAATATACAACGGTGACATCTTCCGCTACCTGGAAGTGCCCCAATAAAAGAATATTACATACAAATGAATTTTACATGAATGAAAAAGAAAAAACTCTCATCTCACATAAAACCCCCGGCTATTCAAACGCGACGATCCAATACAACATATCACAGCAACACATAATATCACATATCATCAACGTAAGCAAGTATGCATATCCCGATTGTCGTTGATGTATAGCAACGAAGCCGGCGATACACCACATACTACGCTTACGGTCACAGAAAAGAAAGTGTAAAACTACAACAGTTGGAATTCGCAATCTCCTTAGACATCGCATGCCTAACCAAATGAATTCCTTAGACATCGCATGCCTAACAATTATAAACCCCGCATTTTAGTCTCATTATCGAAAACTCTTTTCAATATCAAGTCGGGCAATTCAACAAGATTCTCGACGTCCTGATCGAATGCTCGTCGCAAACTTTAGTAGACGGCCGCACCCCCGATACCGTCGACGAAGTGCACCAAGGCGGAACACCGCTACCGGGAGCACCCGAACAGATGCTTTCGGCGACGGGGTTCTCCTACAGTTACTTGGTCGGGGCTATGGAGTGAGGCTGTTTATTAAATTTACCCGGCGAGTATCCGCGTACGCTACGTGATTGCGACGGACTTTTGATCACATCAAAATTCCGTGGCAACCGATCATCTGAGACTAAACTGTTAGATTTACAACATTCAAATTAGTTATCTCATAACTACCTGTGGATTCCAAATATTGTATCACATTCCAGATAAATAGAAAAAGTTAAACTTTCCGATCGAATCATCAAGCACCCAAGATTTCCCCAATATATCTCAACACATGAAATCAGTTTAAAAACATCCATCACATGCCACAGTACCAATGGTCCAGCCGTAGAAGGGTCAAGCCAACGCCTCACATGTGGCACGCCGTACTGCCCCAAACGCTAAGGTTCAAAAGGCAGTTCAAGACGGTCACATAATCGAGTTAAGGTTTGTTGTCTTCCAGAGGGTCCACCGAGTTACTTGCACGACTTAGAACATTCTTAAACACGAGAAAAAATCCAACTTTTGAAAAATTTTCCGACAGGGGAAAAAGTGAGTTATTGATATCCGTTCGAACTTTTTAACAGTTTCTAAAAGTTATCCGGAAAACCACACATAGACAAAATCTGATAATCCGATCGAATCATCGAATCCCCAAAACAACCCCAGAAAATTCAACTCTTGAATAAATGTTAAAAATTCCCAGAAAATCCAGCATAATAAAATAGGAGTTACTGTGCAAACAGAAATTGATGACGTCATCATTGCGCCGCGGAACCGCCGCAGAAGGCATGCTTCTGCCGCGGTTCCGCCGCGTTTTGTACTGTTCATCAAATAATTTTTGTACCGTAATTCTTAGAATTCCCTGCTGAATTTTTTAAGCATTTTTAATGTGGAAAAATCCCAGTTTTTAGAAAAAGTCCAGAGAGCGGGTTTTATCGGGGTTTCGGGTTTCGATCGGACTTTAAACTTCGTCTAGACTTCGCCTAAAGCTCTAGTTTGGCTCTGATACCACTGTAGGGTTGCTAGGCACGCGCACAAGGGTCTACGAGGCATCAACCATGCCCGATTAAAAATTTAGCCGTGCCGAACAACCCGAATACGGAACTTTAAACTAGAGATTAGGCCAAAACAAGCATGCTAAACATTTTAACATTAAGTGAGAGGGATTACAATCTTTGTAGATCCGGTCCTTCACTTCATATGCTCCGTGTTGTGGTCCCTTCGCTGCGATCATCGGGATCCGGACTCTCGAGAGGTTCCACGAAGAGAAAGACGCAACCTTTGCTTCCGATCTTCGATACTAAGATGATCTACCTTGAAGTTTCTTTAACACAAGCTAACACTCATGAAATGATGTGAACACCCTCATCTAAATGGCAAGGGAAGATGAGGATGATGAAGTAGGATTTTTGCTCTCTTTATTTATCTTTTTCTCATATTTATTCATCACCTTTTGAAAAACAAGTAAGCTTTTTCATGAAAGAATTGAAGGAAGAAGATGAACAATATTGATTATCCTTTTGTGATGAATAGGAAAAGGAGATAATGATCAATTATGCAACCATGGTTCACTTAACCATTGTAGAGAATTAACCAAGGGTTAGGGTTTTGGGTTGAGTTAAGAATGAGTCATAAGTAAATATCTTTTCCATGACAAAACAAAACCTTCTAGAATCATCTAGAAATCATTAACCCAAAACAAACCCTAATCTTGTTTAATCTCTACTAAACATGTTGCATTATTTATCATATCATGTTACAATATTATATATCACATATACAATATTTATTGTAACCAAATAAAATAATACAATTAACATATATCGCATATATATCAATGTATTACCCGAGTGAGAAAAAGAATCTTTTAGTGAGCTTATATTAGTTAATGTAATTTAATATATCATATATATTATTATACATTAAATTATCGAATCAACACTTGATCCGACAATCCGGCTATATCGCATATAACCGACTAATATTTATCCGTACCGATTCATCGAATCAACACTTGATCCGATGACCCGGCTGATATCAAATATCGCGAGAATACAATACGGTATCACATATCGCATTATCCTCGGTCCCGCACATATCGCATATGTGCTCCTACTCCGTTTTGCCTGAGTCAAGAAACCTCTGTGTAGGACTCTAAAGAATCGTCAATACGCCGGCAGTAGGTGATGATCATATCAAACACCCACAAGCTGCAAGCGGTCAGCTAAACGTAACAGCTACCCAGGTATTGAGCGCTCAGAAGATCAACAAGTAAGCCTGTAACTTCTCCTGTGAATCCAAACAGTAACACTCCCGTACAGTCCGGTCTCGTCGTCTGATATGTCGCATATCTCGCCTAGGGGTGGTAAACGTCAGACCCCAATAGCTCGATAAGTCGTGTCGATATGAGGTCTATAACAGTTCGAGAAACTACTGATAACACTTACCAGTAAATCTCAGCAACCCTGGCCAGGGATTTCCGGTTATAGCCAATCGAACACAGCACAACATCAACTCCCTATACCGGGAGAGACGAATCCCCTCCTATCGCTCATTGCCTCCATGTGATTCGGGACTGTACCCAAAAGCCACCTTTTTGCACGCCCTCTTGGACGTGGTATGATGGAAATCAAAGCACAGTGGGAATCACACAAGACTCTATGACGATCTCGGGTCAACAGACTACTCTGTACCAGTGCCACCGGAGAACTGCCATCTGACGTATGGTATAATACCATCTGGGAGTTCTCGGCGAGTCCGTCCAGTGTACCCAGTCTCTACTGAGCACCCGTACACCATCCTTGATGTCAAACACCGATGGATATGGGATCATCCATCGCCCATCATATGGGTCAAGATGCGTATACGCTAGTCTACTCTGGTGTATCGATGCCCTGTCTCGATACACCCTCGACTAGGAACAGTTATAGGATGTACTCGTCGACTACTGTGGCCCCACTAGTATGATCTCATCATAGTCCCAGTAGTCGAGTACATATCCTAAGGGCTTTATCAACATGTAATATAGAGACAATCAGAGTACATGTTAAGATAAAGTACAACCAGATAGCATACTATCATGTCGAGCAAGAAAGTCCTCCCTATATATGTCCTAGCATCCACTACAATATATATCGTATGTACAGTAATGGCCTCTAGGGGATACATATAACTAACATCCTACAGTAGGGTTTTCTCCTTGTAAGTCGAGAGGACCTACAAGGGTCATACGAACATATCCCCAGTCACGGATGAGACTTGGTTAGGGAAATTTTTATTCGCGCCCGTGGATTGTATACAAAGGTCAGTATTGAGCCACTTGTAGGGCAATATCGGAAGTTATGGGGGTTGCTTAAGTACAGGTTTAGGTCTCTGCAACTTAAGACTTTCAACTCTTATGAGCCGTGAGGGTCCCATAAGAAAGTTCTCCTTACGAGTCGTGAGGATCTCGCAAGTGTATTTTCTCCTTAGGAATCATGGGGATCCCTAAGTGTGTTGCTCCCTTGTGAGTCGTAAGGATCTCACGCGGGTGGTTTCTCCTTACAAGGTCGAGAGGATCTTGTAAGTGTCCTTTATCGAGGTTGCGCCCTTTCGGGTTTTCACAAACACTTGCCGGTAGTCCTGCTTTTTTTACTCATGGAGCCCTTTCAGGTTTTCATCCGTGCCCTTTTTGCTTATGGACATACCGTTTTTTTTATTCTTTTTATTTTTATATATTTTTTTTACGAGGTCGCGCCCTTTCGGGTTTTCACGAACACTCGCCGGTAGCCCTGCTGTTTTTACTCACGGAGCCTTTTCAGGTTTTCATCCGTGCCCTTTTTGCTTATGGACATACCGTTTTTTTTTATTTTATTTTTATATGTTTTTTTTATCTCGTCGGCCTAAAGATGCTGCGGTAGTAGTTTAAAGACGTTTCGGTCTGCTATTAGTTTAAGGGCATTTCGGTCCGTCGTTAGTTTAAGGACGTTTCGATCCGGCATGGAGAAGGTCGGCTACTTTTATAAAGCTTGAGCTTAGGAAGATAGCGAGCGGACATAGTCGTCGTCATCTATCATTGACCTAGGTTGTGGCTCATTAAGCGTAGTATTTCTTTAGGAAGCGACCGTTTATCGGCCTGAAAGGCCTTTCACCGTGCATGTCCATGAGTAGATAGGCCCCACCCTGGTAAACTTTATCTATGATGTACGGGCCTTCATAGTTTGGCTCGAATTTTCCCCGCTTGGCGCGATTGGGGATCATAGGCCTTTTGACCACTAGCACGAGTTCGCCTTGGCGGAATGTCCTCGGTCGGGTCAATCTTTCGTATGAGCGCGTCATCTTTGCTTTATAAGCTTCCAGATTTTGCTGCGCTATGAGCCGGGTTTCATCAAAGGCGTCAAGCTCCTCAAGCCGAAGGTGAGCATTTTCTTCGTCCGTCAGCTCGTAGTGGACTGCCACTCGTAGAGAGGGTAACTCTATCTCGAGGGGGAGTACTGCTTCTGTACCGAACACCAACGCGTACGGCGTTGTGTTCGTGGCTGTCTTGAACGTAGTTCGATACGCCCAGAGGGCTTCTTGCAGTCTCTCATGCCAGTCCTTCTTATTTCGGGACACCATTTTCTTCATGATCTTTGTCAAGGTCTTGTTGAAGGCCTCAGCTAGACCGTTAGCTCGCGAATTATAAACCGAGGAATATCTCCAGTCTATATTATGCTGTTGCGCGAAGCGACTGATCTTGTGGCTTCTGTAAGCTGGCCCATTATCGGAGATGATCCGTCGCAGAGTTCCAAACCGATATATGATGTGCGTCTTGAAGAAGTGGAGGATATTCTCCGTCTTTACTTCCCTCAGCGGTACTGCCTCTGCCCATTTGGAGAAGTAATCAGTCGTCGCTAGGATGAAACGATGTCCCCTAGACGATGCTGGTTCGATGGGGCCGACTATATCAGTTCCCCACATTTCGAATGTCCAGCTAGCCACTGTCGGGTGTAGAGGATTTGGATGCTGATGGATGAAGTCCCCATGAATTTGGCATGAGTGGCATTGCTTCGCATATTCGAGGCAGTCTTGAATCATCGTGGGCCAGTAGTAGCCCATCCGTTTGATCTTCAACTTCATCTTTAGGCCTGCTTGGTAAGAACCGCAGAGTCCGTCATGAACTTCCTGGACGACCCTTCTCGCTTCGTCAGGTCCTAAGCATCTCAGCCACAGAGAATCAAACGATCTCTTGTACAGAGTATCATTGACGAAGGTGAAAGACAGAGCTCGCTTCATGAGCTGATGTCTTGTGGACGCTTCTTCGGGCATTCGGTGGGACTTAAAGTAGTCTATAAAGACTTCCCTCCAATCCTCAACCTTTTCTCGTTCTTTTACTTGTAAGGTCATCTGCTCAGTCGCTCCCTTCTCTTCGGGTGATTCCAGAGATATCTCCACTGGGGCAAGCACCCGATGGCTTTGTACCACGATTCTTACGTCATCGAGGTTCTCGTCGGCCAGTTCTTTAGCAAGTTTGGCCAACGCGTCTGCTTTACTGTTTTCCGCGCGCGGTATGTTCTCCAAAGTATAGGAGGGAATTTAGGTCAACAGTTGTTGCACTTTTTCTCCGTACTTTACCAACTCCGGTTTGCATGTCTGGTAGTCGCCGTTTACTTGACTAACGACCAGTTGGGAATCTCCATATATGAGGAGATTTTCAATTCCCATGTCGATGGCGATCTCGAGGCCTGCTATCAGAGCTTCGTATTCGGCTTCATTGTTCGTCCTCGGCTCTGTTAAGGAGAAAGCGAAGCACATTATCCCTCCTTGTGGAGTCACGAAGATGAGGCCTACCCCCGATTTGATTATAGGGGTACTTTGTTTGCTCTTTTTCATGGAAGATTCTCCATCGAAATAAAGTTCCCATTGGGTATCACCTCCGTCGATCGCGTCAAACGCATGTTCGTCTGGCAAATTGCAATTCAGAGGAGAATCAGCCGGTATCTGATGCTCAGCGAGGAAATCGGCGATGGCCTGGCCTTTCACTGCCTTGAGAGGTTGATATGTTATTGATAACTCCATCAAGAGCAGAGCCCATTTAGCGAGTCGACCTGTCAATATGGCCTCTGACATTAGATATTTGAAAGGGTCCACCTTCGAAATGAGACGGACCTCATGCGCCAACGCATAGTGCCTGAGCTTTGTTATCGCAAAGATCAACGCCAGGCAGTGTTTTTCAATGGGGGAGTAGTTGCTTTCTGCCCCCAGCAGGACCCGACTTAAGTAGTAGAGTGCTATTTCTTTCCCTTGATCGTTCTCTTGTGCCCATAATGCGCCTAAAGAACCTTCGAGGGCGGTTGTATAAAGAATGAGAGGCTTTCCTCTAACCGGAGCAGCCAACACTGGAGGGTTCTGCAGGTATTGCTTGATCTCGTCTAGCGCGCTTTGGCATTTTTTGTCCCAGACGAACGGGGTTCCCTTCTTCATCAGGTGACTGTAAGGACGACACTTTCCCGAAAGATTGGCTATAAATCGCCGTATGTATGCGAGCTTCTCTTGGAGAGATCGCAACTGTTTAAGAGTTCTTGGCGGAGGCACTTCCATGATCGCTTTGATCTTTGACGGATCTATTTCAATACCTCGATGTCGAACAATGAATCCCAGGAATTTGCCTGAGGAAACTCCGAATGCACACTTGAGAGGGTTCATCTTCAAGTTGTATTGCCGAAGGCGTTGAAATTCGGTCTTCAGATGCTCGAGATGTTCCTCATATGATCTGCTTTTAATAACGAGGTCGTCGATATAGCATTCGACGATTTCGTGTATAAGGTCATCGAAGATCTTTGTCATGGCCCTTTGATAGGTGGCACCGGCGTTCTTTAAACCGAAGGGCATCACCTTGTAACAGAATATTCCTAAAGGGGTCCTGAAGGCTGTGTGTTTCTGGTCTTCTGGATGCATTTTTATCTGATTATATCCTGACGAACCGTCCATGAAAGAGAAAATCTCATGAGTGGACGTATTGTCTATCATCAGTTCAGTGACTGGCACTGGGAAATCATCCTTCGGGCAAGCTCTATTAAGATCCCGGAAGTCTACGCATATACGCACTGTCCCATTTTTCTTCATCACCGGGACGATATTGGTGATCCATTCAGGGTATTGAACTTCCTGGATGAAGCCAGAGTCGATTAGCTTCTTGACTTCAGCATTGATACTCATTTCAAGCTCGAGCCGCATTCTTCTCGGCGCCTGTTTGACTGGCTTGATGTCCGGGGATATCGCCAATCTGTGTACAGCAATTTCCGGATCTAGTCCCGGCATTTCGGAATAGTTCCACGCGAAACAATCTTTATGCTGTAGAAGCACCTCTTTTAGCGCGGCCACCCTCTCTTCAGATAGCAGCTCACTGATGAATGTCGGTCGTGGATCGTTTGCCGTCCCCAACTCAATTTTCTTGAGGTTATCTGCAGTGGTATGGATTCCGTCTTCCAGCTCTTTTGGCGCTGGTGGGAATTCTGAGATTATCTCGTCGCTGCTGTTTTCGAAGCACCAGGGAAGGTCATCCATGTTCTCGGGCTCTTCTTTTAATATTGTAATCACGTGACAGGTGCGAATTCGCTTCCAATCCCGATGTGGAACCGGTTCTTCTTTCCTCGTGGCTTTGGGTTCGTGCTTTTGTGGCGGCGCTACCCTCCAGTTGTCAGACAGGACGAACTTGCCGAGCTAGTACTGATCTTCAACCCAATTTTTGAAGGTGAAGCAATCTTCAAGAGGATGCCCTATTACTCGATAGTAAGAGCAATAGTTTGGGTCAGAGACTTCGCCTGCTTGTTCGAGGTGCTTAAACTTCGGCAGTGTAAGCATCTGATGTTTTAGAGCGAGGTCAAGTATCTTCTTCGTCTTGTCCCGAGGAAACGAGTACGCTCGACCCATTTTCTTCATAAGGGATAAATCAATAACGCTCAACTCCCGTTTGCGTGGCTTCTTAGCCCTGCTTTGTTGTTGTTGAGCGTATTTTTGGCCTTTCGACTTATTTCTGCTTTCGCGCCGAGCCTTCTTTATAACAGGTTGACAGGGAGCAGCCTTTTCATCTTTCACGGCCTGTTGGAGAAGGCGTTGCGTTCTGGCTTTCTCGTAGATGACCATTTCGCGGTTATAATCATCTCGGACTTTTTGACCCGCTTCGCTTATAAGCTTGTCCATTTGTTCTTCGAACAACGGACTGGGCACTTTCGCATCTGGAACTTTCACGGGCTTAGGATTAGCGTCCTCCCATTGAGTATCTGCTTCTTCATCGAAGTCATACATGACGTAACAGCTGTTTAGTAGCTCCCGTTTCTTTGCCCGGATGTATCCGAGTCCTTTCGTCTCTATTCTCCCGTTAGGCAGTTTGCGTTGAGTCCCGGGAACGTTCCAGACTTTATCATAGAACTTGGCTTTTCGAACGGTCTGCTTGAAGGATATCCCCTGGCGTTTCAGCAGCTTTTTCAAACCCTCTGTATAATATCTGGGAAGATGGATAGGCTGAAGCCTGTCGAGCGTAGGATCTGCGCCATGCCAGAATTCTTTTTCCACCTTGGTTTCTTCAGAGCGGTAGAACAAAATTGCTTTCTCGCTTTCTCGCCTGGGAGGGACGTAGAATGTTTGTAGCTCTTCTACATTGTAAATATTAAGTGCATCCAGTTCTTTATGGTGTTTAAGCGGCAGTATGGTGACTTGTAAACTTTGCTCTTCGTCAGCGGACGTTCGTATGGAAGGTCGAGCGGAGAATACAACCCGGATCTCATCTTCCGAGTCGCTACCAAAGATCAACGTAGGGGCGGACGGTCCTGGCTTGTTGTGTTGGGGCAGACCCGAATACACTATCTCCTCTTCCTCCTCGGTATCACTGCCGAAAACAGGGATGGTGGCATTAGCTTTATTCTCCGGCTTGTGACACTTCTCCGTATCTTCGAAATCCGGTAAGAAGTATTTGGCATCTTCGTATTTGCGGACCTCGTTCACAGAGAATGGGTTTAGTTCTCCCGTCACGGTATACTCAAAACCATCCTTAAAATACTTCATACACTGATGTTGTGTAGAAGGGATGATGTTGTACTCGTGTAACCACGGTCGGCCGAGCAGAGCATTGTAGCAAGTCTTGGCGTCTATGACGTGGAACTTAATGTCTGTGACGAGCAGCCCAAAGCGTAGCGTCAGTATCACAGACCCAAGAGTTCTTGATGACTGGGAATCAAACCCGGAGATAGTGATCTTGTCACGAGCAAGGTGCTGGACGCTCATGCAGATTTCTTTTAAGACCCGTACATTGAGGAGATTAACGGAAGATCCATTGTCGATCAGGATTTTGCCTATCTTAATATCGTGGCAGTATCCCGAGACATAGAGAGGGCGATTGTGTTCGCACGTCCCAAGTAGAAGGTCTTCATCGCCAAAAGTAACATCAGCCGTGTGCACTTCCTCCAATTCATCCTTCATCTTTTCCTCGGCCAGGCATGCTTGGAATTGTTCCGGGTCTTGGAGCGCCTTAATCAACGAATCTCTCGCCTCTTTTGATAGCAAAAGGGCATCAAGAATGCTGAGCTGTGAGGGCAGCTTCCTCAGATGTGCTAAGACGTTGTAATCCACCTTATTCTTCTTTGGTGGGTCTTTGGCAGCTAGCTCTTCCACCACTTGGTCATCTAAGACGATATCTTCAGTGGCCTTTTCTTTCCCTTTATCTTTTTTGTTCGAGGGTCCGAGGTTCTTTTCGGGCAGCGTGCGATTACGTAGCCGGATATTTTTGCAGACCTTCGGTTCTTCTTCTTTTCTCGAAGCGGACTCCTTAAAGAGAGGGGCAAGTTCTAGCTCTTCATCAGAATCACTCCCGAATGTAGGCATTTGTGACCCGCCAGTGTTAACCATGCGACAATTGCCGGTAGTTCTTTTAATCCCTTCGGTCGTATTTCTTTGCTCCCGACGAGTTTTACGCTTTTCCCGCTTGAAGCATTGTCGATGAGCAACATATCCTTACCACCATCTATCGAAAGCTTTGCACTCTTGGTCGGGGTGCGAAACCTCCTGATGATATAAGCAATAGGACGGGTGTGTTTCTATTTCATTGGTGATGCTTCCTTCAGAGGATGGTAGCTTCATGCCCATTGATATAGCCTTAGCAAACTTTTTCCTCATCTTGAATTGGCTTTTGTCAATGGTGGAGGCATTTTGCTCCAGCGGGATTATCTCAGCTCTTTCATCAAGTCGCTGGCGCTTGGCCCTTTCAAATATAGCCTTCTCGCGTTCTCGATCAGCTTTACTTTTCAGTCGAGCTTCGTTAAGGAACGCGTCAATCATTTCATCTGATAGTTTCGGGAATTTTGGTTCAAGATTTGCCCTCAGCGCTTCGGTACAAGGAGTTTCCTCATCACCCACGAACGAATGGGAAATTACATGACAGCTCGCCACGCATTCTTCAGATTCATCTGACGAACTTTCTCCCTCACCTTCCTCTTGAAAGACGTGATTGAGGAACTCTTGGAGTGTAAGGGGAGTCCGTGCCTTTTGGTTGTATTCATCCAGCGCGTCAATTTGCTTTTGTAAGTCCGTGCGCTTTTCGCCAGGCTTCACAGGCTTTTTAGATTTCTTCTTCTTCTTTTTCGAAGATTTTGACGGCTGGCTGCAAGTGCTTGAGCCACCACCATCGGACTTTGGAGTTGTACGCGGCTTCAACATCCCCGCAATGACCTGCGGTTCCAACGGGTTCTTCCACTTGATCGCTGGACATGCCTGAAGATCGTTTAGCATCCTCTTTGTCTTGGCTGATAATACAACCTTCCAAGAAGCTTCTTCAAAGACGGAGCATGTTTCCCCCGGCGTATTCGTCCCCTTAGAGGTGTGGGGCTGCGGGGGATTCACCTTTCATTTGTCAGATAACGCGAACTTGCCCTGTCGGTACTGGTTTTCAAGCCAATTTTTGAAAACGTAGCAATCTTCGATCGGATGGCCTAGTACTCGATGATAAAGACAGTAGTTGGGCTCGTTGACGTCACTTGGTTGCAACGGACATTTTGGTTCCGGCAGATTTATGAGTCTGTTGCTTAATGCCAGCTCGAATAACCTTCTCGTTTTATCGCGGGGAAAGGAATAAGGACGTCCCATCCTATCCTCAAGGGGTACGTACGGGCGCATATTATTTTGACGAGCAACCGGCTTCGAGTCGCTCGGTTGTTGTTGAGCATTAGCGACGACGA
Organism: Agapanthus africanus; assembly: GCA_030015575.1. Taxonomy (NCBI): domain Eukaryota; kingdom Viridiplantae; phylum Streptophyta; class Magnoliopsida; order Asparagales; family Amaryllidaceae; genus Agapanthus; species Agapanthus africanus. The sequence continues at coordinate 259,782,695 of CM057351.1, read as the reverse complement.
TCGCTTTTCCCTTCCCTTTGTCATTTCGGGAGTCCGGCCTTGGAAGAGGGGGTTTATGGCCCATTTGATCCATTTGCGCTAGTTTGTCAATCAAGGCCTGGAAGGTAGTTGGCTTGAAAAGCATCATAAATTGTGAAATGGTCGCTTGCGGATCAAGGGTCCCCATAAACATACCCACCGCGGGAGCTTCTTCAATGCGCTGCTCGCACTTCGACCATACGTTTCGCCATCGTATAGCGTACTGAACCCACGTCTCGCCGGGTTTTACCCTGTCATTAATCAGTGCCGTCATTGGGGTACGTTCACTGGCACTTGCAAAACGTTGAGTAAACAACAGCTCCATTTCCGCAAAGGTTTTAATAGAGTCATTTGGGAGCTCAGAGTACCACTCGAACGCCGTATCTGATAAGCTTCCGACAAACTGACGAAGTAACAGCTTGTCGTCACCGCCGATGTTGCAGCAGAGTGCCCTGAACTAGGCGACATGCTGATGAGGATTGCCCGTCCCCTTGTAGACATGGAACTTGGGAATTGTATAACCTGGCGGGTACTTGATTTGATCGTACCAACTTGGATATGGCCGCCCCATTTTTACGACCTGACCGGCCGCTTCGGTCGCATGATGCACCCGTATTTGCTGGGCGATGTATTCATCCAAATCAGTTTTTGAGATTGTATCCTCCTTAGCTGTGGATAGAGCCGGTGGAGGATTCGACGTCTCTCCCCTGTCGTCTTCAAGAATAATCGGGGGATCTTCAGCAGGTGAATCTTGTTGAATCATCATACCCACCATATCCTGGAACAGGAGGGCCATTTTCTTTATGTTGGCTGCCTACTCCGCAGCTTCTTTATCTTTCTTCTCTAGTACGCGCCGAAGGAATTCGACGTCCGTTTCTTGTTCTTGACGCTCGTCTGAGGATGTTTCCGGGGTTTCTTTTGGCCCTGTAAGTGCGGCCATAGCGTTCATCATTTCTTGGAGCTTCTGCTGCTGCTCCTGAGCCTTGGTCACTGACCTCGTATGCGGTCTATGACCAGTTGATATGCGGCTATCTTCTTTTCCCGATGCCATGTAAACCGTATGAACTGTTATGCCCCCTGACTTGGGGCGTTTAGGTTCATCACCTCTGGTGTTTGTCGCCGGTGCGGGGGTTTTCTCTGGCCTTCTTCTTTTGTGGGCCGTTGAAGTGGAAGGGGCCATTGCAGTGGGCACCCTAGCGATCATTGTCCTCTGCTGTTTAATTGGACGGTCTTTTTCTTTTTGCACCTTCATCTTCTTTCGTTGACAGGAGTGATCCGTGTCGATCACGGAGTCTTGAACCCTCCTCCAAACTTTATAAATTGTTGAGGACAGCCGTTGAGGGGGATGTTCTTGCTTTGTTTCTGGGACTCTCTCCGCAGGCGGAGGAGATCTTTTCAATGTAGCGGTTGGAGAGTTCTTCCGTACCCTCCTCAGCAATTCAAAGCTGTTCCCAGTTGGAACAGCAGCGTTGACTTCCACCACTGGAGCCGGTGGAGTTAGCCCTGAGGGAGAGTTGCCCCCTGCCTTCCTCACTCGTCGCCAATGGCGACGTCGATCACGATGAGCCGTTGGGACTGGCTCAGAGATAGAGATAGCTTATTTTTGCCCCCTGTATGAATGAGGCACCGCCGGTGTTAACCTTTTAAAAACTGAGGTCGTTCCTTGCGGGGTAATATCCAATCTGTCAAAGACAGATCTTCGTGTAGGGGCAGGAGCAGGAATCATCAGTCTTGAAAAGACTGACTCTTTGGCGGGAGAAGCCGCCTTAACGACTTCCGGAGCACCGGCCGTTGCCCTCTTTGGGGCAGCCATTTTAGAGTTCTGATCCAGCCTGGCGAAAACCGAAGCTGTTGGCTTGGCAGTGTGCGACCCGTTGACAGGGGCCGTCGTGGCAGTAAGCCGGTCGAAGACCGACTTCTTGTTCACTTCCGATGCAGGTATTGGCATAAAGAAGATTGTAGGTGGGATCATGGTCCCGAAGAACAGGCCAGTGGTGGCTTGGGTCACCTGGTCTACCGGCAGAGCGAGGAAGGAAGCCGCTTGGGGCCCATATGCTACACCTCCCGGTGAGGTGGAGCGTCCGTTGCAGTGGCACTTCAAGCAGTTGGTGCAGTTAAAGGCCATTGATTCTCGAGTTCTGTGCCAGGCAAAAGACCAAATCTTAGTAACTTGAAATCCGAAGGCAACCATTTAACAAACCGCGATTGGTTCGCGAGGACGACACACGAAGTGTGGAGTGGAAAGAGGAAAAGGTCCCACCGGGCGTGCCAGAATCTGTTCCCCTCCGAAAGACGGCGGCGGCTCCTTTGCGCTCATATATCGCATTTTTCCGATGTCCACAAGCTTCACACTTTGTCCTGTCGAAGTGTTGCTTTTGAGCGACATACCCTTGCCACCAACAGTTAAAGGATTCGCATTCTTCGGTAGGATGTATGATCTTCTGATGATATAAACAGAAGTTATGGTGCATCTCTACCTCAGCGAGAGTATTTTCTTCAGAGGGCGGTAGCTTCATTCCTACTGATAGAGCTTTGGCGAACCTTTTCCTTGTCTTGAATTTGTTTTTACCCGCAGTGTATGGCTTTTGATTTGACGGGAATGCCTTGGCTCTTTCCAGTACGGCCATTTCATGCTCTTGATTGGCTTTTGCTTTCAGACGAACTTCATTTAGGAAGACATCGATCAACTCGTCTGATCGCTGTAGGATCTCTGGCTCAGGATTCGCTATTGGTTTCTCAGCGCAAGGAGCCTCTTCAATGTCTGCCAGTGAGTGAGAAATCACATGACAAGTCTCTACGTAGTCCTTAGATTCATCTGATGAGTTTTCTCCATCGTTTTCATCCTTGACTAAAGAACAAGCTGCCCCCGGCGTGTCCGTATTCTTTGGAGAGTGCGGCTGTAGTGGGTTCACCTTCCATCTTTCAGACAGCGCGAACTTGCCTTATAGGTATTGATCCTCGATCCATCCCTTAAAGACGAAACAATTCTCAATCGGGTGACTTACCGTTTGGTGGTAAGGGCAATAATTGAGATTATTAAGATCGCCTGGCTGCGACAGACGCTTTGGACTCGGCAGATTAATAAGTCTGTTGCGCACTGCCAGCTCGAACAGTCTTCTCGTTTTATTCTGAGGAAACGAGTAAGGACGTCCTAGCCTCTCTTCGAGGGATGGGCGTGGGCGCACGTTGTTTTGGCGAACGACCGGCTTGAGTTGTTCGACTGTTGCTGAGCATTGGCGACGACGATCGCTCTTCCTTTTCCTTTCTCATTTTGGGAATCTGGTTTTGGAAGAGACAGTCTATGGCCCATCTGGTCCATTTGGGCAAATTTGTCGATCAAGGCCTGGAAGGTGGTCGGCCTGAAGAACATCATGAATTGCGAGATGGTCGACTGCGGATCGAGAGTGCCCACAAACATGCATACCGCAGGTGCCTCTTCTATGCGTTGATCGCATTTCGACCATAGGTTTCGCCATCGTGTTACGTATTGGACCCACGTTTCGCTTGGCCTTATTCTGGCATTTATTAGTGCTGTTATCTGGGTGCGTTCACTGGCGCTTGCAAAACGCTGAGTAAACAGCAGCTCCATCTCTGCAAATGTTTTGACAGAGTTGTTAGGTAGCTCCGAATACCATTCAAAGGCTATTTCTGCTAAGCTGCCGATGAATTGGCGAAGCAACAGTTTGTCATCGCCTCCAGTGTTGCCGCATAAGGCCCTGAATTGATCGACATGCTGATGCGGATTCCCTGTCCCTTTATATACGTGAAACTTAGGGATCGTATATCCCGGCGGGTAACTGATTTGGTCATACCAGCCCGGATAGGGTCGTCCAGTTCTAACAATTTGCCCAGCCGCTTCACTCGCCTGATGAGCTCGTATTTGCTGAGCTATATAGTCGTCAAGCGCGACCTTGGAAATGGTTTCTTCCTTGGCTGCTGAAAGAGCCGGAGGAGGATCAGATGTTTCCCCTCCATCATCTTCAACAATGATTGGAGGGTCTTCAGCTGGAGGGTCCGGCTGTGACATCATCCCTACCATATCTTGGAAGAGGAGGGCCATTTTTTTTATGCTGGCTGCTTGTTCCACAGCCTCTTTATCCTTTTTCTCTAATATCCGGCGAAGAAACTCAGCGTCAGTTTCTTGCTCTTGACGCTCATCCGAGAACGTTTCAGAGCTTTCTTTTGGCCCAGTGAGTGCAGCCATTGTAGGCATCATTTCCTGAAGCTTTTGTTGTTGCTCCTGGGCTTTCGTCACGGATCGGGTGAGCGGTCGGTGGCCCGTAGAAGTACGGCTTTCCTCCTTTCCAGAAGCCATATAAACAGTGTGCACCACCATGCCCCCAGACTTGGGGCGTTTGTGTTCGGTGTCTTTGCGATTTGCCGAAGACACAGGGGATTTTTGCGGCCTCCTTTTTTGAGTGATTGGAGTTAAGGGAGCCGTTGTAGTGGGCACCCAAGTAGCTTTTGCTTCTTGTGGTTTGACAGAGTAATCCTTCCCTTGCCGAACCTTCATTTTTTCCCGTTGGCGGAGATAGTTTTCATCAATCACTGACTCCTGGACCTGTCGCCAAACTCTGTAAACTTTAGAGGACAGCCGTTGAGGGGGCTGTTCTAGATTTTTCTCTGGAGTACTCTTCGCAGCTGAAGGAGTTCGTTTCAACATTGCAGTAGAAGAGTTTCTGCGCACCGTGTTCAGCAATTCAAAGCTGTTCCCGATTGGAACAGCAGTATTGATCCCCACCGTTGGAGCTGGAGGAGTAAATCCAGAGGGGAAGTTGCCCCCAGCCTTCTTTACTCGGCGCCAGTGGCGACGTCGAGCATGTCGTGCTAATGGAGTTGTTTCAGCTATAGGGGTGACCTCCTCATGCCCCCCGTGTTGGTCAGAATATGCTGGTACCAGCCTTTTAAAGATCGACGTCCGTTGAACGGGGACGGCCAACCTGTCAGAAGCGGACTTCCGAGTATGGGAAGCAACCTTGGTGACTTCGCCAAGAACGGGAGCTGGGATGGCTATCCGCTTCGGGATAACGTCTTCTGGTATGGCAGGCTTCTTCATGGGCCCGATGGAGCTCTGGCCTAATCCATTAAAACCTGAAGCAGTGGAGTTGGGCGACCTGTTGAGAGGGGTCGCGGCAGTGGTAAGTCGATCGAAGACCGACTTCTTTGGAGCTTCTTGCAATGTCATTGGGGCGTTGAAGCTCATTGGTGGGAGCATGGTCCCAAAAAATAGTCCGGTGGTGGTTTGAGCCACCTGCTCCACCGGCATTTTGAAAAGGGAGGCCGCTTGGGGCCCATAAGTCACTCCTCCAGCAAGGACCGAGCGAGAATTACGGTTGTAGGCAGTGCAGTTTGAAGCCATTGATCTTCTGTTTTCTGCACGGAGCAAGACACCAAATCTTAGTACCTCGAATCCACAGGCAACCACAGTAAACCGCGATTCGTTCGCGAACACGACACACGAAGTGTGGAGTGGAAAGTGGAAAAGGTCCCACCGGGCGTGCCAGAATCTGTTCCCCTCCGAAAGACAGCGGCGACGTGAGGACGTCTCGCCTGAGATTCGGGGCAGATGCTATTTGGTGCTATCCGTCCACCTCTCCGAAGATGCCAAGTTGATTTACGGCACCGTGTACCGAAGGTTTAAACGGATGCGTCCGATGTAGCAGACTTCGTCAGATTCCCCCTCGCTTGAGGGGTTTTTGATTGTGGGGACGCTCTTCCCTGCAGGCGCAAGCCCCTGCAGTTAATTACGCTACCGCATCGCGGTAGCCACTTTCTCCTTCTCCTGATGGTCAGTTTGTGTCGTGTGCGTGTTTATTTTGTGTTTAGTTGCCCGTGGATTGTATACGGAGACTGAGTTGTGTCGTCGCCCGTAGGGCGTGGACTAGTCCAAATCCGTATTTACTTAGATTTGGGTTTTGTGTTTTTAGTTTAAGGATGCATTAGTCGCGTTGCGGCTAAGATCGACTTAAACGTTCGTTAAGGATACGTTAGTCCTGTTTTGAAACTAAGATCAACTTAACGTGATAATCCATTTAATATATGGCCGCCAGGACTCGTCACCTCTCTGATGTCGTTGAAGGATTACAATGACATGTATCAGAGGAGCTCGGAGATGTACCCTTGAACCAGAGTTGATTGGGAGTTTTATAATCCATTTGAATATTTAAGGATACGTTAGCCGTGTTTGGGGCTAAGATCGACTTAAACGGGATCAATTAGATCCGATAAAAGAGCATTTGGAGGCTCTATTGTTCCATTTTAGGGACGTGGTGGTCCATGTTCCAGTTTTAAGGACGTGGCGGTCTATATTCCAGTTTAAAGACGTGGTGGTCCGTATTCCAGTTTAAAGACGTGGTGTACCGTATTCCAGTTTAGGGACGTGGTGGTCCGACATTAGTTTAAGGACGTTTCGGTCCAACATTAGTTTAAGGACGTTTCGGTCCAATATTGATATGTGGTTGTCGGGACCCGTCACCTCTCTGACGTCATTGAAGGATTACAATGACATGTGTCAGAGGAGTTCTGAGATGTACCCTTGAACCCGTAGTAAATTGATTTAAGAGAGCAATCTTGCTCAATTTTAAGGACTTATGACCAAAATTGGGCTAAGTCCAGTTTCAACATTTTTTGCCTTTGGCCTGTGCTAGGGCTTTACCCCTTTTTAGTAATGCACTGCATTATTCTTGTTTTGATTGGGCTTTGCCCTTTTATAAATGATGCAGAGCATCTATTTTTTTGTTTGGGCTTTGTCCCCCCTCCCTTTTAAAATGCATAGCATTTTTTTTATTAGGCATGTTAGGCCTTTTAATTGGGCTCTGTCCCTTTTCTTTAATAATGCAGAGCATTAAATACTCTGACAGTGCCCCACGTGGCTTGTCAGGCGCTTTGCGCTAAGTATTGAGCGCAAACTCATATGGTGGTGACACGTGTCACGCTCTGGTGAGCGCAAGCGCACTAGCGTAGTGCGCTGCGCTGTTGCGCTGCTGACACGTGGCGCGCTCTGGTGAGTTGCGCCAATTCCAGAGAGCAAAGCTCTATTTCAAGAGCGCGTAGCGCAAGTGGTTCTATAGCTGACACGTGGCGCTCTCTTAAGAGCGCAACAGCGCAGTTTGTAAGTGCAGAGCACTAAGAATCTTTTAGATTCAAGAACAGAAGTGCAAAGCACTATTTAATTTCTTGATCTAAATTAGATCAAAGAAAAATAAATTTTTCTTTTTTGTTTCAAGAACCAGAGGTTCATAAAAGTGCAAAGCACTATTTTTTATTTTGTTGTTTTCTTGTTTTTTAAAGAACCAGTGGTTCAAAAAGAAGTGCAAAGCACTGTTATGTGAAAAACATTGATCTGGTTTTTAGATCAATGATTTATTTAAAAGAGATTTCTTCTCTCTCGTGAAGGTTTTTTTTACCTCTTTCTTGAAATTTTCTCAGAGTTCTCTCTGTTTGAAGCTCTTGACTTTTTTTTTTAAGAAATGTTCATGTCTTTGAATTGAGGCCTAGGGTCCTTTTTATAGTGCCCATAAATTAGTTAAATTTGTTAAAGAGATCCTTCTCTGAGTGATTTGGGGAATTTTCCCATCGTTGGATCTTTGATCCAAGGGCTTCTGCTTTGCAGAAGAAAATCTTCTTGTTTTAACAAGAACAGAAAAGATTTCTTAGAAATTTAATTCTGTTTAGCGCAGATGCCGCAGCGCGTGACACGTGTCGCGCAGCGCACAGCGCAGCGCAACTGCGCTAGCGCATCTGCGCTGACACGTGTCGCGCAGCACAGTGCAGTGCTTGAGCAGCTGAAGCGTTGCTTCATTTAAATAGAGCTTTGCTCTGATTTGGCGCGCCTTCTTGGGCGCTGCGCTGACGTATTAGCGCCTGACATGTGGCGCGTTGCGCCTGACATGTGGCGCGTTGCGCCCGAGTTTTGAATTTTGAATTTCAACAGAGCTTTGCTCTAATTGGGCGAAACAAGTATTTCACGATAAAAATATTTTGAGAAAAACTTTTACACCTGGTCAACAAGTCCTTCTTTATAATTCATGACTCCATCTTCATGCGGGTAAGCTAAAATCTCGGTGGAAAGAACCTTTTGTTGGGCGGTATGTATACCCGAACGGGGCAGTTGAGGTTGAAAATGGCGAAAACGGTACAATTTTCAAAGTAAATGGACATAGACTAAAACCGTATTTTTCCACTGACCCCTCGGAGGAGCTCCTGTTTTTACAGGCGCCGCTTTATAATGACTGATTTTCCTCCACCTCACCTCCATGACTTGGTAATTTTGTCACATCTTTAGAATCGAGGTGAGTCAACTTGTACATACATTTTATAAACATAAAAATATATATATATATATATAAAATAAAATAATAAAATTTTAAAAGAATAAGTTTGGGGGAGATTTTCACAATCATATATCATGTTCCCTTTAACAAATTTTTCCTCCCAAGTTTACAAGCTTCTGAGCTTTAACAGATGGCAACAGTGAGGACACTGTTGAAAACATGTTTGGGGGAGCTTTGTGCTTATTTGCACATCATTTTGCATCATACTTTATATAAGCACAAAACTTTTAAAACATATAAAAGTTTTAAAAATTTAAAAGATAAAAATATTTAATATTTAATAAGATAATAAAAGATTAGATAGTGAAAAATTACATCCAAAAGATTAGAATAATTTAAGAAAACCTAGAAAGTTAGAAGTTTTCTTAAACAAAACTAGTAATAAGTAGTTATGAGCTGTTGTCTCAAGGGTTAGTAAGATGAAAGAAGTCACTAATCTGAGGATAAAAATAAGTCTAAAAAAATAGTTTCTATTCTTGAAGCCAAACATTTGAATGTTGATACCCTACTATACGCACTTACACACGTCTTGAAATTCGGGATAGTAGAGGATACCTTGAAATGCTCTTGTCTAAAGGCCAAAGTATGAAGCAAATAATAAATGGAAAATAAAAGATAAAATGGTGAAAAGAAAAATGAACACTGGTTTTGTTATCACCAAGGCAGCAATAAAAAAATATAGCAAGGGTGCTTCATCACCTAGTGCCTTAGACCAACTGGTTTGGGAGTCACTGCTAAGCCTTAGGTGTTGCAAGACGAGGAAAATACTAATACACATATTCAGCAAGCACATGAGTAATCGGTCGGTTAGTATCTCAAGAAGTATTAACGGTCGCATGAAAAATGTGTGAGCAAATCCCATCTAAATTTTCATCGATTAAAAAGTACTGAGGCAGATGGACAAGAGTATGATAGCTTAAATTGAATTCTCCGAGTGTAGGGATGTTCTTTACACACACGCAGGGGTATATGATCAATGTTTGGAAGAAAGGTAGAAATGAAGAATAAAGATGATGTTTTATTGAGGAATGACGTGATTTCTAACATCTTTTCATGACTATTAAGATAGGGCTCATGACAACCGAAAAGCTAGTATTAGTTAGAAACTCTGATTTTCAAAGTCTTTCTTTTATAATTCTTATCTTTATATATAATTTTCACAGTTTTCCTTTTATTATGGGATTTTGTGGGTGCAATCCGCTGAAAACCCTCAGGAGACAACACTCCCTCTACTAGGGACACTTAGAGGTTTAAAGGCTTATTGCACGTGCTCAGTGCAATCGTGTTGCCTACGAAAGTGTGCTAGTTAGTTTTTCTCTTTCTTTATTTTCTCCTTCTTTTTGAATAAAAGACGTTTGCTCGAGACGACCAAATTTAAGTTTGGGGGAATTTGATCAGTCGAAAATAGTGCATTCTCAACACGTCAATTTCTCTACTTTTATCAATCATCTTAGGGTGTTTATTGTAATTATAACACAGATTACGAATTCATCTGGAAAATACCAAATACACTGTGTTATAGTTATAATCGATATTCTAAAGAGAAATTAAGTGTTTATTACTACTTGCATTGATCTGTATATATCAACCCTTGTCTCGAGATTGTGTGCAGGAAATTCTCCAGGTAAAAGAGCCGGAACTGCTTAAAGTGCTGATAAAATACATCAAGTCCAAAACTTGTGATCTGGCAGTAAACAAGAAAGGATAATGAGATTCCAGGCATCAGATAAATACCCAGAGACTAACACTAAAACCCCTGAAGATATCATGCTGCAAGCCCATTAAACGACCGCGAATTCGCGGCCGAGTCGGCCGAGTTGCCCCGGATCCGCAGCCTGGTTAGCTCCTCAGCGACTCAAATTTCTCCACGTAGCTTCTTGTAACGGCCTCAGCTTCCAGAAGGCTCTCAAAGATCACTCGTCTTTATCCAGAAGGCTCTGTCTGACAAACTCACTCTAGAATATTCCTTGTAAAGAATATTCCCTCTAACAACCCACCACATTCTAGAAGGCTCTCTCAACAACCTAGCTTTGGAGGGAAGTTTCATTTAAAAATTATAAAAGGGGAGCTAAACCTAGGGTTTGAGGTTGTTCATCATTTAGGGTAAAAGTTCTAGTAAAATCCAAATCAATTCAAATCAAGTTAGGTGACACAATTTGAGCCAAATCAAGATTCATCGAGTACCGACTCAAGCAAACCTTCAACGAGCCTTTGATGCAACGCCGATCTTCATCCGAGCAAGAGATTCACGACGATCTGCAACTCAAGAAGACCGAAGTGAGGCTGGTTTCGACAATTTAGTTCCTCCTCAAATCTTGTAATCTTTGAATTATACCTAAACGTTGATTAATAAAAGGTGAAAATTCTAAATCTTGTTTTTCTTTGCATTCGTGCATTATGAAGAGTTATAGATTCTTGATTCCTTTCTTTTTCATGATTTTTGAATGAAAACTCCGCTTGCAGTGGAATCGAGAGAATATGTAGATGATGATGATTAAATTCTTGAACGATTCTTAAGTCTTATGAGTTTTGTAAACTTTAGGAAAATTGAATCATCGAAGACCTAATTTGAGCGAGATCGCTTTCTTGAATGTTTTCACTCCAAATTAGAGATCAACGATCGGTGATTTAATTTGCCAGAGACTTAAATTTGAATGATAATCAATGAAAGGACAAGGGATGATGATGGAGAAACCCTAGTTTCTTCAACAGATCCCTAAACCTCATTGATCGTCATCGATCTAGCAACAAATCCTTAATAGATAAGAATTAGTAATCATTAGTATTCACCATCACTATCAATTGGATCGATTCCTACAAGCTACTTTACAAATCTTGATAATTCAAACGATTTGGATATTTTCTTGATCTTTAGTAATTTTTGATTTTAGATCTATTCCTTTATGATTCTTGAAACTAAATTTCACAAATATTGAATCATTTTCTTTTATCTTTTCTTTTCAACTCGACTAAAACGATTTCGAACAAATCACACTTTCTCTGTGGATGATCCGCATTCACCGACGAACCTACAATAGACACCGTCAATTGATTGCGGTTTATAAATTTCTTTGGTTGTGATCTTTATACTTTTCAAAACACGACACGAAAATCGATTCAATCAAAGGACAAGCTACAAAGGTTGTTGTCCCTAACCGAGTAGTGTAGCCCTCTTGATTGTTGTTTGTTTAGGCGTATGGATGTACCTTAGGATATTGGTGACTTGTGATTGAAAATTATTAAAATCCATTCCGCCTTAGCCATGGCTCACGTGGCGTGAGCACAAAGCACCCAACAAAAGTCTTTGGTTGAAAATGGTTTTGTTATTTGGGTGTCTGATGCCCAATCTAGCAGACGTTTGATGAAGAATTTTTTTTTGAAAAATATGCCGTTAGGGTGTTTTCAATTTGCCTTCAAATTTCTGGCCGAGTTTCCTTCAGACATCTGTCGTGGTACTTTTTCTGCTGTCCCCACTTTGATTTGTTTGTTTTTCTTGGATGTATAAATAAGTTTTGGGATGGATTTTTCTTGGGTAATCACTTGCAATCACTTGAGCTTTTCAATTGTCAATATCTAAGTGATCTTGAGCCAAAAATCCCATCTCTTGTGAGAGTTCAAAAGATTTTTCCATTTGTTTATCAAATCACTCTCACACACAAAATATTCAAGAGCTTAACTTGATCATCCATACTTGATAGAGTATTAGAGAGAGCTTAAGAGAAACTCCTTAAGAGTATTGTACTTAATTGTAACCCTCTTCTTTTCTTTGTGAAAGAACTCTTGAGTGCAAGAGTGTCTTTGTAAGAGAGAAGAGTGTGTATTGAGAATAGAAGCGAGAAGGGCTTGTAAGAAAGAAGTGTTGCTTGTGTGTCGAGCAACGTGTGGTCTTTTGAGGAGACGTGTTGTTAGGTTTGGCCTTCACCGGAAGCCAGATTATGTGTTGCTTGCGGGCAACGTGTTTATCTCCAAGAGAAAGACGTGTTTAGTAGAATGAGCTCGATCGTTCAAAGAAAGTGGACAAAGAGATCTCCCGAACCACTATAAAAGACTTCGTGTTTGCGATTGCTTGCGTTTGCAATTTCTCACTCCTGCATTATATTTCAATTGCTTAGATAGTTTCACCCACCCAATCTCGATTTGACACAGACAACAAAGTAGTCTGACTTGTCGCATGCTTGCTCTTGTTCCCTTATTCTATATGCTCATTGCTTGTTCATAATATTGCTATATCTCTTGCTATATATTGTATATTTCACAATTGTAATTTGCTTAGCTACTTATCATATTGGTATATCATTTGTTAAGTTTTGCAATTATGATTTGTATTAGCAAGTGTTGATAGAATTTTTAATTTGGGCATATTAGTTGATAGTCGTATTCACCCCCCACCAAGACTATTGTGTTGTGAACTTCCACGGTTCTAACATTATCTCCACAGGGTTGTGGGGCCCGCCCCATATTGGGTTTGGTAGCGGTTGGAACCGCTGCCAATACCATTGCAACCGTTATGATATACAGGAAGTGGTTCAAAGTTGTACAGAGGACAACAGTTTCAAAGTAAGGAGGATCTTAAATATGCAGTTACGATGTATTCCGTTAAAAATCGTTGGTAATACTCAGTTGCAAAGTCAAGCACATTGACATGGCGGGTCGTATGCAAGATTGATGAAGATTGTCTATGGGCTCTCCATGCCTCTAGACACAATACTGACGAGCCATTCACGATAAAAACACTTAAAGAGCCTCACACTTGTGTCAATCCAATTGTAAATCGGGATCACTTTCAGATTGACTCACGTTTTGTGGCAAAAATAATCATTGATATTGTGAAAGTAAATTTAAATACCACGCCTCAAGCCATTGTTCAGACCATAAAAGTTATGTTCGGTTATGTTATAAGCTATAAGAAGGCTTGATGGGCAAAATGTAGTGCGTTGGAAATATTGTTCGGGATTTTCACAACGTCATATGCTGAGCTGTCTAAATTCATAATGGCATTGCAGGCTGCTAACCTGCAAACTGTTGTTCAGTTTCAAACTGCGGCTATTGAACCAGGAAAGGAATTGTAACAAATGACATTCTGGGCATACGGTTCGTCAATCGAGGATTTCAAATACTGTCGGCTGGTTATTAACATTGATGGGACTTTTCTGTATGGAAAATACAAAGGCACACTTTTAATAGTGGTTGCTCCAGATGCCAATGATCAAGTATTTCCCATTGTATTTTCTATAATCGAATCGGAAAACACAAATAGCTGGAAGTGGTTTATGTACAACATACGAGTGTATGTAACTTAGAGACATCCGCTATGTGTTATATCAGATCGTCACGCTGGTATTTTTAATGCTATGAGGGATCCAATGTATGGTTGGAACAAACCATTTTCTTATCACCGTTATTGTTTGCCACGTAAACCAAAATTGCTATTTGTGTTAGCGTTTTTGGTCAAGAACCAAATTTTCCTTCGATCTGAGTAGCAAGAAAAATGCTACCTCAAGTAGCATTTTCACTTAAGGGAAAACATTATTTGAGATAGCGTTTTCCCTCAAGGGAAAACCCTATTTCAGGTAGCGTTTTTCTTTTGGGCCCACTGCTTGCTATTACGTATAGTCTCGTGACACTATCTCTTTCCTCACAATTCCATTCTCTCTCTCCACTCGATGCCCTTTCCCAGTAACAAAAAAAAACCTAACTCCCTACCGCTCTCTAAAATTCTCTAGAATTTAATTCGAAAGTCGAAGGAGAATTCCTCTAAGCATAAACAAAGGTATATCTCAATTCATTTGTACGATGATAGCTCATTTTGCATGTTGATTGTTTGGTTTTTGATAAGTTTTTGGTTTGATTTTTCACAATGTCAGCATGAGCTTCATGGGAGGGGGGGAATTTGGTTCTTGACCACAAACGCTAACACAAATAGCGTTTTTGGCTTACGTGGCAAACTAGACTCCACGTTAGCAACCTCGATGGAAATCAGTGCTAGGTGCTTTGGAATTCTATATTGAACAACATCAACTCAATGACGATCAGTCATCGTCGTCTCTTGTCTTTCCTTCGCATAATGAATTCCCACTGATAAGTGGAATGCTGATAACTGAGACTGATTTCGTGTCACGGAGTGAAGTCCCGCTAACAGTTGACGCTTCGTAAAGTGAGCCTTATTCCACGTCATATTATGAAACACTTCCACCTAATGAAGCCTCGTTTGGTAAGTATGCTACTTGTGACATGTTTCCAAATTTTCTCTTGAATGAACATCCTACTCAATTATTTGTATATGCCCGGCTGAACAACGAATTGATATTGGAGAATGAGGATGGGGATGTGGGCGATATAGGGAAGGATGATGATGAAGACGATTCAGCTGGGTAGAATATAAGTCAATTGACATATCAAAATGCGACGGCCTCTAAGTTTATCTCTACAGATTGGATTTGAAATGCGATAGTCAATAATTTTGACGAGCCGATTGTTGCCGAAGGAAGCGGTTCAAAGTTGTACAGAGGACAACAGTTTCAAAGTAAGGAGGATCTTAAACATGCAATTGAGATGTATTCCGTTAAAAAACATCGGCAATCCTCAGTTGCAAAGTCAAGCACATTGACGTGGCGGGTCGTGTGCAAGATCGATGAAGATTGTCCATGGACTCTCCACGCTTTTAAACACAATACTGATGAGCCATTCACGATAAAAACACTTAAAAAGCCTCACACTTGTGTCAATCTAATTGTAAACCGGGATCACTTTCAGATTGACTCACGTTTTGTGGCAAAAATAATCGTTGATATTGTGAAAGTGAATTTAAATACGACGCCTCAAGCCATTGTTCAGACCATAAAAGTTATGTTCGGTTATGTTATAAGCTATAAGAAGGCTTGATGGACAAAATGTAGAGCGTTGGAAATATTGTTCGGGAATTTCACGTCATATACTGAGCTGTCTAAATTCATAATGGCATTGCAGGCTACTAACCTGCAAACTGCTGTTCACTTTCAAACTGCGGTTATTGAACCAGGAAAGGAATTGTTCCAAACAGCATTCTGGGCATTCGGTTCGTCAATCGAGGGTTTCAAATACTGTCGGCCGGTTATTAACATTGATGGGACTTTTCTGTATGGAAAATACAAAGGCACACTTTTAATAGCGGTTGCTCCAGATGCCAATGATCAGTTATTTCCCATTGCATTTGCTATAATCGAATCGGAAAACACAAATAGTTGGGGTTGTTTTATGTACAACATACGAGTGTATGTAATTTAAAGGCATCCGGTATGTGTTATATCAGATCGTCACGCCGGTATTTTTAATACTATGAGGGAGCCGATATATGGTTGGAACAAACCGTTTGCTTATCACCGTTATTGTTTGCCACGTAAGCCAAAAACGCTATTTGTGTTAGCATTTTTGGCCAAGAACCAAATTTTCCTTCGATCCGAGTAACAAGGAAAACGCTACTTCAGGTAGCGTTTTCTCTTTGGGCCTACTGCTTCCTATTACGTATAGTCTCGTGACACTATCTCTCTCCTCACAATTCCATTCTCTCTCTCCACCCGATGCTCTTTCCCAGTAACAAAAAAAACCTAACTCCCCGCCACTCTTTAAAAATCTCTGGAATTTAATTCAAAAATCGAAGAAGAATTCCTCTCAGCGTAAACAAAGGTATATCTCAACTCATTGGTATGATGATAGCTCATTTTGCATGTTAATTGCTTGGTTTTTAATAGATTTTTTGTTTGATTTCTCACAATGTCAGCATGAGCTTCGTGGGGGGAAGAAGGAAAATTTGGTTCTTGACCAAAAACGCTAACACAAATAGCGTTTTTGACTTACGTGGCAAACTAGACTCCACGTTAGCAAGCTCAGAGCCATTTTGGGAAATAATTTAGGGCTGGGGCCATTTTGAGATTTAATTAATTAATTAGGGTTAATTCAAGAAAAAGATGTTGGTTTTGGCACTATACTCCACCTATAGTGGCTTTCTAAAGTGCACGCCGCTAAAGCTTGTTAGCTATAGCAACTCTTCCTGCAACGTTTCTAAAAAAAGCGTCCTATGAATGCTGCTGGATATACAGTGGCTTATAATTAGGTCTATAGCGGCCACTATAGACCATTTTTGTTGTTGTGTAATTTGCTATTTATTTTTAACAAATCTATGTTAGGGTTATTAGCTTCTAACATCTTAAATCTTAATTAAGAAGTTGAGGTTGAAGATTAATTACATTTTTATAAACTATCCTAGGATTGGGGGGAAACAAGAGTTATGTTGCACAAATTGCTCTAATGTTTGGTGCATGTATAACTATTTGAATTGTTCAAGAATAGATCGAGAAGATATAGTTATGTTAGCTAGGCTACTGAGATAATCTTTAGGTTTGGGCTCTTTTAAATTTTATTTAGTTCTATTAATTTATAATTTCTTCTTTCTTTTTTAAGGCACCACTTGATGCTAAATTAGTAAATGCATGTAATGTGCTTTGTGTGTAATTAAGTGCCTATTACTTGGAACTAATACAGTAAAGCATGAGCTTTATGATTGATTTTGTGCCCTGAAAAGCTTATAGATTATAGAAAAATAAATCAACAACTATTACCTAAAGTTTTGTATTATCGAATGATTATGATTTTGAAAATGTTGTGCCCTAATGTTATTATTCAATCTTTAGTTATTTATTTATGATATTTATGGCATATGAACGAGGCAATTTATTTATGGTATACATTTATGCTATAATTGCTTCTTTTCCTACCGGAGCTATATCATTTCACCGATCGAGAGTGTCATAATTATTGATGACCATGGTGAGGCTTTTGACCAATGACGACAATATATTCATGACGAAGATAGCAGCAATATGATCAATAAGGGTGATAGAGCAGCGATGATGATCATGAGGGCCGAAATAAACTTTTTAGATGGAAATATTTCATATCAAATTGAAGAAAAAAAATTATTCCTGATAATATACTTCTAATATTGATGATGCTCGATATTGGCGACCTCCAAAATCGCAACACGTGGCAGATGACGTGTCCCAGAACTCAGAAGAAGGGGCCCGCAGTGGCCAACCAGGCCATCCGTGTGCCCGACCCGCAAGCTCTGGCTGGCTCTCCTCAGAGCCCACATTTAAAACTGACCTCCTCGGCCTCTCAGCTAGTCACGAGCTGCTAACGGTCCAAGGCTCCTCAGCTTTCCTGCTCGCCTCCGAGCTCCCCCGCCGAGGCAATCTTCCTCGGTCCCTCCGACCGACCAACTCCACCACTCGCAGGCGTAACCGTCGTCCCGCGAATTTCGCCATGCGCAGATTTTCCGCCAGCAACATCCCACGTTCCACGACATTACGATCCCCATTAATGGGTGATCCGCTCTTTACGCGGACGCGACATCGGGGGATGCAACTGCCGGCGAGATCTTCGAGCCTGTTGCTGTGTGCTACCACCACTATATAAACCCCCATCACAGAGGAGTCAAATAAGCCATTTTTACTCCACTTAGTCGTTACTCTGCTCGGATCTAGTACTAACTTGATGTTGGAGGGTCCTCGGTGGTACCAAACCATCCCGGGACTTCTTTGCAGGCACTCGGCGTAAACTCCTCAAAACCACTAATCTCTACAAAACCCATTGAGACTTACACGCAACAGGAGATCACCTTCAAGATCCACCGGGATATCGACGGAAGACAGCATCTGATGGAGACCCGAAAAGGACCTCCATCAGTTGGCGCCGTCTATGAGAAACGACTCCACAAAACACAAAGTTGGCCTTCCGATCTCCATACACATGGCAAGCGATCACCCTGAAGACCCAGGTACCAGCTACCGCTTTCCCCTCACCGGAGGCTCGGACGAGCCCCCTCCAGCAACCATCATCAACGACCTCACCAGCCGAATAGATCGGCTACAGTCCCTCGTGGAGGCGCTCGTCCGCGTCCAAATGGCCGGAGTACCTCGCCTTCACTCCCTGAGGGCCGTTGAGCGCCCCAAGGCTCCACCCCGAGATCTGCCGCCAGAGTGCCTCACCTCGAGCCTCCGCGCGACCCTTACCCCCCCTGAGGAGATGTCGGTCACCTCGCCTGTCCACAGGCATGATCGACACCCCCTCCCTCGATGAGGTCGCACAGGAGGAGCTCGCCAAGAAGACACGAGGGCCACCTCGTCCGGGGATCTGAGGAACCTCCTCGAGAGGAACCGAGGCCGCGCCCAGACATAGGTCTCCTACAGGAGAAGCCAGGGATCGCCAGGAGCCGGATCCTCGAGGTATCACGGCCGTCTCGACGCCCTCGAGAAGAGGATCGAGGGCATGCGCCTGGAAGGATAGCTCTTAAGCGACGGGGAAAAATACTCCGCTGACTCGCTCACCAAACCGTTTACCGAGGAACTGCTCGCTATCCACGTCTCCTCGCGCAACAAGCCCCCGAAGGTCTCTCTGTTCGACGGGAAAAATGACCCGAAGGACTATCTGGACGCTTTCACCATGGGGATGAGCTTCCAGGACCATTCTGACGCCGCCCAGTGCAGAGCCTTCCCAGCCACCCTCACCCGCTCTGGTCGGGATTGGTTCCGAGGACTCGAGCCTCGCTCGATCTCGAACTTTGACGAGCTGGCTACTCAGTTCCTCGGTCATTTCGTCGGGAACCGTCGGCAGAGGCGCATAGTCGACTACCTCTTCACAATTAAGAGTGGGGACAAAGAGACGTTCAAAGCTTACATCTCCCGCTTCTATAATACCCTCCTCGAGGTCCCCGAGCACCGGGACGAGACCGTTATCACAGAACTCAGATCTAGTCTTAGGCACAAAGAGTGGTTGCGCTCCTTTGCGTTGGCGCAGCCTAAGACCATGGCCGAAGTAAAGGCATGGACCGAGCGTGAGGTTCAACTGGAGTCTGAGGTGAACGTGAACCTCCCTCGAGCAGACCGGCCTGACCAGAAGAAAAGAGCCCGGGAAGAAAGGCCGGAGCGTTAATAACCCTATTACCCGAAGTTTCAGGAGTATACCCCACTCAACGTCTCCCTCGCAGTATTGCTAGAAGAGGCCCGGAACGAGGGGTTCTTCAAGTTCCCTCCAATCCCGCGTCAGGCCGCGAAGCGAACCCGGGGCCCTTACTGCGCTTTCCACCGGACACTGGGCCACGCCACGGAGGATTGTAATCAACTCAGGGACTACATCGAAGAGCTCATCCGATCGGGACACCTCACTGCATACTTGAGGGACAAACGGCAGGCCGACCGCGAGCAGGAGCAGTGTCACCCTCCCGCTGAGCTGACCATCGGTCAGATCATGCTCGTTTCGGCGGACGACCAGCACGGAACTCAGGGAGCCCCGTACGCGGTACCGAGCACGGAGGCCAACAATCCTCCAGGGAGCTCGGGCCGAGCCAATAAGGTCATCTACTAGTATGTACTTTTCTTTTAAGGCAATATAAACTCTTCCTAGGGTCAGTTGTTAATTTAATAAAGATCAATGGAATATTGCGGAAAAGAAGGAAAAATCTTGTTTATTCAAAAGGTATTATGGGCTCCTCAGCCATACATACAACAAGGAAAAGAAAATTACAACAACGGGGGAAAGGGGTGAAGAGAGCACTGCTCATGGTACTCGGCGAAAATCTCCGCCAGCCGAGGCCTCGCAAGGTCCAGCCTCTGCCCTCAATTCCCGCCGCGCGCGTCGACCCTGAGCCTCAGTTCGTAGCACTCACGTACGAGTGCCTCTGAGCGAACCAGCCGGCCCGCAGAGATCAGGCCGAAGCGCCTCAGAGACCGCAGCTTGCCCACGGCCTCGTCAAAAAGCTGCTCGGACAAGGGGTTATAAAGCCCCGGCGATGCCCTCCAGATGGAGTACATCAGCAAATGCAGCAGGGAAGAGCGCCGGGGGAGCAGCCAGCCGAAGTGGTCTTCGATACTACCATAGACCAACTGCATCGTGTCTCGGTGCTGTTCTGGTCATAGAGGTACACATCTTCGAAGTTAATGATCTCGGGGATGGTGAAGGAGAAGTCCTGCATTCTTAACGATCTGTATACGAAGGAAGGAAGGACCAGAGCTCCTTCTGCCTCATATAGCCCACTGCGCCCTAACGGAGCTCAACAGTCGCCCGCTCCCACCCAATAAGTCGCAGCCACGCGGCGACCATCGAGCCCTCTCTGGCGGAATCAAAATGACGCGACCCTAGCGCTTCGCCTTCCCCGGCATTCAATGCGTATGCTGCACGCATGATCGCTGCGACCGTTCCTGTCCCCCATACCTGCCAAGGGATGGTCGGGCGAAGCCTCATAAAGAATTAGTCGAGCAGCTACCCTGCTCGGCTATCTCCGGCCTGTAGCTCTCTACCCATGACGCCAGGGGTCGAAGCCCTCACAAGAGGCATCTGAGCGACTACCCCGCTTGGTCATCCCAGGCTGGTAGTTGCCTACTTATGACGCCAGAGATCAAAGCCCTCCTTAAAGGCAGCTCAGCAGCTACCCTGCTCGGCTATCCCCGGCTGGTAGCTTCCTACCACGACCGACGGGGATCACAAAGCCCTCACAGAGGCAGTCGAGCCTGAGGATCCCTCGCTCGGCTATCCTTCAGGAAAAAAGCCCTCGCCAAGAGGCACCGGGCAGAAACCCTGCCCCGCCATGGGTCCTTGGTAGGCTTCTTACAGCCCCTCCCGCGCTAAGGACCAAAGTCCTCCCAGAGGCAGTCGAGTCCTTGCTCGGCTATCCCCGGCTGGTAGCTTCCTACCACAACCGACAGGGATCAAAGTCCTCGCCAAGAGGCACTGGGCAGTAACCCTACTCGGTCCCTGTCCTGAAGGATCAAAGCCCTCGTAAGAGGCAACCGAGCAGCTACCCTGCTCGGTCATCTCCGGCTGGTAGCTCCCTACCCATGACGCCAGGGATCGAGGCCCTCGTAAGAGGCACTCGAGCGGCTACCCCGCTCCTTCATCCCAGGCTGGTAGTTGCCTACCCACGACGCCAGAGATCTAAGCCCTCGCCAAGAGGCACCTGCGCATCTTCACTGCCCGGTCATCCTTAGTGGGCTTCTTACAGCCCCTCCAACACTAGAGATCCAAGCCCTCGCCAAGAGGCAACCGCGCAGCTTCACTACCCGGTAATCCTTAGTGGGCTCCTTATAGCCCCTCCAACGCTGAGGACCAAAGTCCTCCCAGAGGCAGTCGAAGCCTCGCTTGGCTATCCCCGGCTGGTAGCTTCCTACCACAACTGACAGGGATCAAAGTCCTCGCAAGAGGCAACCGAGCAGCTAGCCTGCTCGGTCGTCTCCGGCCGGTAGCTCCCTACCCATGACGCCAGGGGTCGAAGCCCTCGCAAGAGGCATCCGAGCGGCTGCCCCGCTCGGTCATCCCAGGCTGGTAGTTGCCTACCCGCGACACCAGATATCAGAGCCCTCGCCAGGAGGTGACCATGCAGCTTCACTGTCCGGTCATCCTTAGTGGGCTTTTTATAGCCCCACCAACGAAGAGGATCCGAGGCCCCAAAAAGGGGCAACAAGTTTATCGAAGTCTAAGCGATCCCCCCTCGACTTCGGGGCTATAGAGATGCCTCCTCGGCAGTGCTTGGCAAGTGATGGAGATGCCACCTCGGCAGCTCTTGGCAGGTGATCGAAATCAACTCGACGGACGATCGCTATACAGATGGCCAACCTGACATGAAAACGCAACGGTGCAGGCAGAGATATTTCACGAGCATTCTTCACAAACAGATGATAAAGTGCGATTCGATGAAACCAAAGAAAAATTTTATTACTACCAAAGACAAAGGCTGTACAAAGGGTATTTTTAGGCTCCCCAGCCTTACAAAATGCCCGGAGGCTTACAAAATTCCAAAAACAAAGAAATAAAGGAGGATGACGAGGGCTTTAGACCTCGGGGCCAGGTGCGACCTCGGGGTCCTCGATGACCACCACGTGATGCGCAGGGTCCTCGGCGGTTTCCTCGTCAGGAACCTCTTCCCTCTGCTCATCGGCGTCTGCGAGGGGGAATTCAGCCCGGAGATCTCCGTCGGCAAACTCCAGCATCCGGTCCTTAACGGTATCGAGGGCCTCGTGCCAGATGCGGGTCGTAGCCATGGCCAGGTCATCATATAAGTCCTTCAACTTCTTATAGCCCTCCACCGCCTTCGCCGCCGAGAGGTCGGCCAATTTCGCCGCCTTCAGGTCGGCCGACTTGGCCGTCGCCCCCAGCTCCTTCTGGAGGGTCTTCACCGTCTTCTTCAGGTTGCCGACAAGAACCTGAGCATCCCCGAGCTTGGTCTCGACAGTCACGGCGGCCTCGCGGTACCGGGCTACCTCCCGCTTCCTGGCCTCCACCTCGCCTTCCAAGACGGCAACCCTCGCCATCACCTCTTCCAGCTCCCGCTTGGAGCTCTCTTCCAGCGAGGCGAGCTGGCCCGCAGCCTTCAGTGCCGGGGCTACCACCTCGGCTTCCATACGCAAGGCAAGGGCAACGTGCTGGAGTACCTGGGATATTCGAAAGAGATCAGAAAGATGAAGGAGGCACCGAATCCCACAATGAACCAAACACTTACCTGCATGGACTCCTGGGCAATGGACGCCAACTGAGCCCTGGGTCCCCCCGGGGACTCTACCCCCGGCCGATGCCTCTATCTCATGCAGAAGGCTATCCACAACGGATAGCCCGGATGGCACCGCGAACCGGAGGCCCCCTTCCTCCACCATGATTGGCGAGGACCGGCCCCGGGAAGATCTCTGGGAGCTCCTTTTGAGCGGCTCCGGGGGAGAGCCGATCTCCTCCTCCGAGATCGGGTCCTCCAGAACCAGGGCCCGCTTCCGGCCTGACACTCTGCTGGGACTCGGGGCGGGATCCGCCCCCGAACGCTCGCAGGACACAATCACCAGAGAAGGAGGAGCCGGGGCGGGCGTCGCGCGAGAAGAGCTAGCGCCTCCAGCCTTCGTAACCTTCCTCGGCTGGCGCATGGAGGATTTAAGAGAGTCGAAGTCCATGGGTCCTGCACAAAACAAATACCAAAAAGTCAGCGACACGAGCAATACACAAACCAAAAAGCAATCCTAACTTACCGAAGAACTCGACGGGGCTGAGCCCGGCCCAACTCAAGACCCTCTCAGACAGAAGCACGTCGGGTCGGGGGATAGGCTCCCACGACACCACTCTCACCGTGGCGGGGTCATTGGACTAGTTCCCCGGCAAACATTTCTCCCTCGACCACTTGGTAGGCACGGGCCAGTCCTCGCCCTCGGGAAGGAAAACGAAGAAAAATTCCTTCTTCCAATATGAATAGAATAGGGCAAGGCCACGACCCCGGTCCCGGCAGCGCCCCCCAGCCGCTTTCTGAAAGAGAGATAGACCCATCTCGGGTCGCCCGCTCGACCACCAGGGTGATTTTTGAAGACGAGAGAAGAATCGAGAAGGGAGAGTGTGAAGGGAACCGCCTGTAACTTCAGGCGGATCAAGAACCCGGGGAGGATCCTCCACGAGTTCGGCACTAACTGGCCGGGGGCCAAACCGAAAAAATTCAGCGCTGCGACGACCTCGGGAGAGAAGGGCAGGCGCATTCCACCCCAAAAAGCTTCTAAATACAAGGCGATCTCCCTGCCCCGTACTTGGTCCGCCCTCTTTCCCTCCTTGGCCAGTCGGAGCGTGTAACGCGAGGGGATGTGGAAGCGAGCCCGAGCATTGGCGAGCTCGTCTTTATGCCTCACCCAACACGAGGTGCCGGGGGCCGCATCTGCCGCCTCCTCCCTGGGGGCTGCCCCCGCCGCACGATCCCGGGGAGAGGATCCGAGCTCTGCTCCCCGGGGGGTCTCAGACACAACTAAAGGGTCCCTAGAACCTACTCCTACAACATCTACTGACTCTACAAAGGAAGACATCTAACCTTGAGAAAAGAGATCCTCGGGAAATGAAAGCGGGAGAAAGAAGACGAGCGCCGAGCAACCAGGACTTAGAAGCGGGAAAAATGAAGGAGTAGGGGCCCAGGGTCGGGCCCCACCCCTATTTATTGCTGCAAGCGGCCTCATCCAACGACGCCCGTCATCTCCCGCCAAAGCGCCTCCTCGTGTCCAGCGGCTCTGATCGCTCCACGTGTCGTTCCCGTACTGGGCCGCATCCCATCAGACGCCGTAGGCCCGCATACGTCACGTCGGCCAACCAACGCTTGACACGTGGACCGTCGCTTCAGTGGAAGAATGCACGAACCGGCGCCCCTTCCTTAAGTGCAGAAATCTCACCCTGATTCGCTGACAGAAAAGACAGCTGACAGCCCGGGGCGCGTCCCAACGGAACCTTAGGAGGGAGCTCGCCCCGAGCGGGCCAGCAATCCACTCCTGACCCGGCCTGCTAGCTGGTCGGGACAAGAGTGGGGGGCTAATGATGATGCTCGATATTGGCGACCTCCAAGATCGCAACACGTGGCAGATGACGTGTCCCAGAACTCAGAAGAAGGGGCCCGCAGTAGCCGACCAGGCCATCCGTGTGCCCGACCCGTAAGCTCTGGCTGGCTCTCCTCATAGACCCCATTTAAAACTGACCTCCTTGGCCTTTCAGCTAGTCACGAGCTGCCAACGGTCCAAGGCTCCTCAGCATTCCTGCTCGCCTCCGAGCTCCCCCGTCGAGGCAATCTTCCTCGGTCCCTCTGACCGACCAACTCCACCACTCGCAGGCGTAACCGCCGCCCCGCGAATCTCGCCAGGCGCAGATTTTCCGCCAGCAACATCCCACGTTCCACGCCATTACGATCCCCATTAATGGGCGATCCGCTTTTTACACGGGCGTGACGTCGGGGGGCGTAACTGCTGGCGAGATCTTCGAGCCTGCTGCTGCGTGCTACCACCACTATATAAACCCCCATCACAGAGGGGTCAAGTAAGCCATTTTTACTCCACTTAGCCGTTACTCTGCTCGGATCTTGTACTAACTTGATCGTCGGAGGGTCCTTGGTGGTACCAAACCATCCCGGGACTTCTTTGCAGGTACTCGGTGTAAACTCCTCAAAACCACCAATCTCCTCAAAACCCATTGAGACCCACACGCAACAGGAGATCACCTTCAAGATCCACCGGGAGATCGACGGAACACAACATCTGACGGAGACCCGAAAAGGACCTCCATCAAATATCTTAGATCGATGCTAGCTTCCCTTCATACTCAATTTACAAATAATGTACACATAATTACTAAAATTTTCTTGCATGTGCATGGAATCGACAGAAAATGTATTAAAATTATTTAGATCGCTGACAAAACTGTTGAAGTTTAATAATACATTTTCTACAAATTAATTACACCAAATTTAGATCTTCAAATAACAGTCGCGCGTTAACTAATTAATTCCACAACTCTCTCTCTCTCTCTCTTTTTATATATATATATATATATATATATATTTATTTATTTATCCCTCAAGAAATCCAGTCATCCGAAGCACGGAATTCCTGACATGCTTCAAATCCCGGCCTTTCAGAGTCCTCCCCTGCCCCGAGCACAACGAGAACGCCGCCCTCTGATCTCGGGCCCCACAGTGCTTCGACACCAAAACATGGGGCGGGACCACCTCGTCGTCGTCGTTGACACAGATGCTATACTCATGATCACGATCAACAAAAGATTGTCTCGCCGCCGGTATGCTCACCGGTGCCGTGGCCGATTTTTTTGAAATCTTCAGCTTCTCTTGAGCATCCATATATATTGCTTCTCTTTGCCTTTTTGTTTTGGAATGAAGAGAAAAAAGGAGACAGGTTCTATATATAGGAAGAATTTGTAGGGAACAGCTAACTTTAACGTATGGAACACGTGCATGCTTTGCTTGATGTAAGCATGCGTGTAAGAATGTCTTATATAATTAATATACCCATAGTTTTTTTGTTTTTTTTTGGCCCAGGGTTTTGAGATGTGATTGTCAGCTCCTATACGCTTCAAAAAAATTAGGGTGTACTACGCTAAAACACCCTTAACTATCGTGATTTTCCCACTAGAGCACCTTAAAGTATAAATTTAATACAGTAAATTAATACCTTATTTTGAATCTCTTGAAAATCATACCTAAGATATTTTGCTGTGGTTAAAAACTGTAAGGGAGGTTAGTAAAAAAGGCGCAATAGTTAAGGGTATTTTAAGGTAATTTATCTTTTAAAGATTAAGAATCTATAATGTATATGGAGGAATATAAAATTGGATAAGCTTTTATATATATATATATATATATATATGTATATATATATATATATGTATATGAATAATGTGGGGGTGGGGGGGGGGATAAAGTTTGGAAGGAACTTAGTATGATTAATGGGGCAAAAGTCAGAGGAGAATAGAAGAACCGTAGGGGTAATGATGAGTTAAGTTGAATGGTAATAACCCACGTGTGTGGAGTTTATACCTCCACCTCAGCTACCGAATATTGTAATACTATAAGGAGGAAGACCATACAAATTAAAACTTTAGAAGATAGAGACTTTTTAGGTGCATGGGAATATTTTTCTAATGATAACTTTAGGGGGCATATGCACCATTATAACCCAAACTCAAAACAGCTATACATCATCTATTCAACTTTTCAGGAAAACTCAAAATTAAGAAAAATAGTTTATCCTCAATCCACAAGGGACTCGGATCATAGGATAACATGTCGTGCATGCATCTCGTCCCTCTATCCCCTTCCCAACTAATTTAAACAGATCTTTCTCTCTCTTCATGGTAATTTAAATTTGTATTTTTGGCTGTCTTCTTTGTCACAAAAGTTGAGAGAGAGAGAGACACACACGCGCTCGCGCGCGTTGTACTTGAAAAATTCTAATGTGAAAAATCCGCCTTTTTAACCCAACTCCCAACTCGTAAATTGCAACTAGTCATACAATAAAAATATTTTTCTCACTCTTTTAACTATTCCAAATTAAATATATATAATACATGCTTAAATGCATGTATTATAAAGTCGATATAACAAATTGGTCGAATATCATAATCGGAGCTTAGTTTGCTTTCTCTCTCTTTTTCTTCTTCTGCGAATTCATTATCTTCTCCTTGGATCCAAAGTGTTAGCTTTGAGTTTCAGTGTCGGGAAAAGTCATGTCATCAGATTGATGAGTGAGTACAGAGTCTTCAGTTTCAAAATCCTTTTGTAGCCAATCATTTATCGAGAAAAATTAATTTCATCTCGTACGGCTCAAACAGAAACACACAAATACTGGTTTCAACGGATATGTAATAGAAATTTCAAAACTTATTAGCCGCTTAAGTTGATTCAATTTGAAGAAAGGTACAACGTCTCGCTCGGCTTTGCTCGGCTAGAAACCCGCTTTATGTAAGCTCCATCCAAGCGCGCACACATGCAAGTACACAACACACACAAGTACCAAAGAGGCCCACGAATTTGTCTTGACAGCATCGATTTATGACGATTTACTCTCATGGACCGGAGTTCGAGGCCACACACTTCGCAGAAAGGAAAGTGTCATGAGAACTCGGTGCTCGGTTAATCATGCTTGCAATCGTACAGACGCACCATGTGCACCCTCTTTATTTGTCTCTTTTAAAGCACCACACAAAGCACCACACATTGAAAAAAACAAATATTGCTTTTCAATATTTCACACGTTTTAATTTGCGGCGGTCAATCCTTATCCCCAGGCCTCTAAATGGCACCATAAACCAATCTACCAATCACACACACACGTCTCTATCGATCCCTGCAAAGCTTGCGTCAACAATCACCTCAATATTGTTATATGAATGAGATTCTTTAATTAAAAACGGCTAAAAAAGGGAGGGGAAAAAATCATATTAACTTTAATAATAACTAGTAATTTTGTTTGTGTGAATAATATGAAAAAATCATATTAACTTTAATAATAACTAGTAATTTTGTTTGTGTGAATAATTAAAATATATATATATATATATATATATATATATATATATATATAATAACATTGTAGAAATTAGAATGCACGGGGAATTAACTTTTCAAAATAGATAAAGCCGTGCAATATTTTCTTTTAAAATGTTAAATTCGTTTAAGAAATAAAGGTAATTGGTCATAAAACAAGGAGGTTTATCAAGAAATTTTGGATAAAGAATATTTTTCCTTTTTTCTTTTTCTTAACAATTAATTATGCTACTTAAGTCATTTTATGACATATTAGCAGAGTCCATGGCATGGCATAAAATTAGAGGCTCAATTCCATGACAAATATGTACCCTTTGTCTGGCATTATAATAGCAGAGATATATAGTTTTATATAGAAAGAGAGAAAACGGTTATTAGCTAGTCGTTGATGTAAGAAGTTGTCAGCTAGCCTATTAATTATATAGCCCAATCCGACCGTCAAATCAACGATCCAAACACTACTACAAATAAAGGTTGCCCCTACGGATTTATCCGTAGGGGCGAAAAAATAACCTGTAGGTGCAAACGCCGTAGGTGCAAGTTGAAGTCCTGAACTTGTCCCTACGGGCAAAAACTTGCCCCTACGGAGTTCTGTGTAGGTCTAGTTTCACCTACGGAGTAGGCCGTAGGGGAAAAAAAGTTATTTTATTTACGGTTTTTTAAAATGTATTAACTCTATCTACGGCGGTATCCGTAGGGCCAAGTACTATCCCCTATGGATATATGCGTATGTACTTATCCGTAGGGGAAAAATATCAGAAATCCTGATATTTGGCCCCTACGGATAACTCCGTAGGGACCTTTGTTTGGGGGAAATATCAGTTAATGCTGATTTTTGCCCCTACGGTTTAAGCCGTAGGGGCAACATGTGTACCTACGGATTAATCCGTAGGTACACATTATCTGGTTTTTTTTAAAAGAAGGGTTGCCTGATTTTTTCCCGCCTTGGGCACAATAATATATATATCAATAAAATATAAAATTAATCATCACACAACATATATCGCAGTATTCATAATCACATCTCACGCATATAATATACAAAAGAAACCCAAAAACTGAATATGATATAAATATAAACCAATATCAATATCAATATCGTTTCAAAATGTAGTACAATATGTATTATATAAATAAATACATGTTTAAAAAAATAAGAATCAAAAAGCTACCCTAGCTCGGTCCAGCTCCACCTCTGATAAACAATAGAATCAAGCGCGCCTGCTCCTCGGTGAATAAACCATGCAATTCGGCGCATGCGGGAGTCTGAGCGGCCTGTGGAGCTGGCGATGTGGTCTGCGCAGCCGCCGTCGAGGTAGTCGCTTGCGGAGCAGCGGCTGCGGGAGTCTGAACGGGCGGTGGAGCTATAGGAGCTGTCTGCGGAACCGCAGCCGATGTAGTGGCTTGCGGAGCCGCAGCCGAAGGAGATGCATGTGGAGGCTCGGCCGATGTACCCTGTCGCGTCTGGACCTAACGTGTGTAAGAAGCGTGTAAGAACTGTGTATTATTCGAATTCGTATCATTATCAAGTTATTTCGAAACCCCATTTGGATATCTAGTTTGGAAAACCGTTGTTTATTTTAATTACATATGTATGTATGATTAATCAAACCTAAGTCTAAAACCAAATAAGCTCAAGCTACGTACTAATTATGGATATGTTGATATCTATAATATGACATGATATTTTATTATAAAGTAGTATACATACCAGCATCTCCTTCAACTCCTGAACGGTGGCCCTCAAGCTCTCCAGTTCCTGCCGGACACGTCGCTCACTGGAGACGGAGGAAGTAACCGCCGGGGTGGAGTCCAACCTCATATGGGCCTTGCTAGGGCCCAGTCCCCGGCCTCTCTCCCAACCTCTGTGGTGCCCTCCGTGTGCGGCTTCCAGAACTGGGGTCAGCAGCTTCGGATCGCTCTGTCCGGTAAAATCGATCCCCGAGGCCTCGGCCTGCTCAACCACCCGCTCCTACACCCACATTAAGCAGTAAAGTATAAGTATAAAATTTAAACTTGAACCTTCCAAAACTAAAATTTCAAATATGGGTAGAATAAATATTAACACTTACGCAATACTCCTGGGTAGCGACGTCGGAATATCGAAGCTCGCCCGTGGCGGGATCTGTTGAGGTGCCGTGGACGGCAAGATATGCGGACAGCACACTCGGTGTACCACCTTGCGCCACGGTCTGAGCTGTCTGCAATATTAGAAAATAACTCTTAATATTAGAAATATTAGAAAATAACTCTTAATATTGCAGAATATCACAAAGGTCGGTCTATTGTAATTTACCGATAACTCCATGGCTCAAGTAATATTCCTCGAGCCACCTGTGTAAGTGGGGCGACCCCTCTTCGCCGACTTCCTGTTCTCTGTATTCTGAGCGGCCTGTTTCTGCACAACGCATTAACATTTAGTTTTCTAATTAAGGAACACAAAAAAATAAATTATATCCTAAACAATGAATTACATTTAAAATACATACCGGTTTGCGTTGGGAGTCGAAATATTCACACAATAGAGGTCATGTCTCTACGTCGACTCTCGCAAACGCCGGAGTGGATAGGAGGGCCGCTCTCTTTGCCTCGGGGGTCGCAATCCATAGGGAGTAGCAGTCGGCCTTCAGCTCATTCCTGTTGTATCGGACCTTGGTCTGCATGTTCTTCATCAGGCCATTGTACAGAGCATGAAGGTCGAGCACCCTCCCAGGGTGATCATGGTCGGGTACAGGCTGAAAATCGTAATCCGACTGAAAATACAAAAAAACATTGTTATTAGATTGCAAGTGTTTATAATAAATATATTGGATAAATCAAATGAAAATATATATTAATACGTACCCGAGCCTGATCAAAGAAGAGGGCGAATGAGCGCCGGTGCTGCTCGCCCCACTCAACGTGAAGTGGATAGTTCTTCACGAGCCGGCTCTCGTCCCCCATATACCGGCCGAACCTCTCGGCATGAGGACCGGTATAGCGATAGTCAAGGGTAAAAAAGAGGGGGAATGCTGCTGTTCCCCTCCGAAAGACGGCGCACAAGACCGCGAAGTCCTGACGCTTAGATTCGGGGCAGATGCTATTTGGTTTTATCCGTCCACCTCTCCGAAGATACCAAGTTGATTTATGGTACCGTGTATCGGAGGTTTAGACGGATGCGGCCGATGTAGCAGACTTCATCAGATTCCCCCTCGCTTGAGGGGTTTTTGATTGTGGGGACGCTCTTCCCTGCAGGAGCAAGCCCCTGCAGTTAATTACGCTACCGCATCGCGGTAACAACTTTCTCCTTCTCTAGAATTTCACTTCGTGTCGTGTGTGTTTGTTTTGTTTGTGGTTGCCCGTGGATTGTATACGGAGACTAAGCGATGTCGTCGCCCGTAGGACGTGGATTAGTCCAAATCCGTATTTACTTAGATTTGGGTTTGGTGTTTTGGTTTAAGGATACGTTAGCCGTATTTAGGCTAAGATCGACTTAAACGTTTGTTAAGGATACGTTAGTCTGATTTGAGACTAAGATCAACTTAACGGGATCGTTTGGATCCGACCAAAGAGCATTTAGGGACTCTATTGTTCCAGTTTAGGGACATAGGGGTCCATATTCCAGTTTAGGGACGTGGTGGTCCATGTTCCAGTTTAGGGACGTGGTGGTCCATGGTCAGTTTAGGGACGTGGTGGTCCATGTTCCAGTTTAGGGACGTGGTGGTCCATCGCCAGTTTAGGGACGTAGTGGTCCATCATTAGTTTAAGGACGTTTCGGTCCAACATTAGTTTAAGGACGTTTCGGTCCAACATTAGTTTTAGGACGTTTCGGTCCACGAGTTTAAGGACCCCGCAGTCCATATTAATGTGTGGTCGTTGGGACCCATCACCTCTCTGACATCTTTGAAGGATTACAACGATAACTGTCAGAGGAGTTCGGAGATGTACCCTCGAACCGGATATAAATTGATTTAGGGAGCAGCCGTGCTCAGTCAATTTAATTTGAGGACTTATGGCCATGACTGGGCTAAGTCCAGTTTCAAGATTCTTTTATCTTTGGCTTATTGGACCTATGCTAGGCCCTTGCCCGTTTACTGTATTATTTTTCTTTATTTTGGTTGGGCTCTGCCCCTCTTTTGAAAATGCATAGCATTTTTTGATTAGGCCTGTTAGGCCTTTTAATTGGGCTCTGTCCTTTTTCTTAATAATGCAGAGCATTTTTTATTAGGCCTGTTAGGCCTTTTAATTGGGCTCTGTCCCTTTTCTTAATAATGCAGAGCATTTTTTATCAGTCCTGTTAGGCCTTTTAATTGGGCTCTGTCCCTTTTCTTAATAATGCAGAGCATTAAATACTCTGACAGTGCCCCATGTGGCTTGTCAGGCGTTTTGCATTAATTAATGAGCGCAAGCGCTCGTGGAGGTGACACGTGTCACGTTCTGGTGAGCGCAAGCACAACAGCGCAGTGCGCTGCGTCAGTGCGCTGCGCTGTTGCACTGCTGACGCGTGGCGCTTCCTGGCCGCTTGCGCAATAGTGCAGTTTTGGCAAGTGTTGGGCACTGTTAACTTGAGAATCTTTTAGATTCAAAACCAATGGTTCATAAAAAGAAGTGCAAAGCACTGTTTGTTTTCTTGATCTAATTTAGATCAGAGAAAACAAGTTCTTCTTGTTTTTCTTATCTCGGGGAACCAATGGTTCATAGAAAAGTGCAAAGCACTTATTATTATTTATTTTTCTTTTTATTAGAGATCCTTGATCTTGTTCTCAGATCAATGATCTGTTCATAAGAGAATTTTCTCTTTTTCTAAAGGTTTTTTTACCTTTTTTGTTCTTGAGGATTTCTCTCCAATTCTTCAGAGTTCTCTCTGTTTAATTTTTCACAAAAAATGTTGATGCCTTTGAATTGAGGTCTAGGGTCCTTTTTATAGTGCCCATAAATTAGTTAAATTTGTTAAAAAGATCTTTCTCTGAGTGATTTTGGGAATTTTCCCCATCGTTGGATCTTTGATCCAAAGGCTTCTGTTTTACAGAAGAAAATCTTCTTGTTTTAACATGAACAGAAAGATTTCTTTAAAATCTTAATTCTGTTTGGCGCAAACGCCCCAGCACGTGACACGTGTCAAGCAGCGCACAGCGCAGCGCAACTGCACTAACACGTGTCGCGCAGCGCAACTGCGCTGGCGCATCTGTCACGTGTTGCGCAGCGCAAAGCGCAGCGCAACTGCGCTGACACGTGTCGCGCAGCGCAGTGTTTGTGCAACTGAAGCGTTGCTTACTTTTGTCTTTTAATAGAGCTTTGCTCTGATTGGGCGCGCTGCCTCGGGCGCTGCGTTGATGTATCAGCGCCTGACACGTGGCGCGTTGCGCGCAGCGCAAAGAATCTAAAGCGTTGCTTCATTTATTAAAGTTTAAATTTTCAAAGCAAAGCTTTGCTCTGATTGGGGGAAGATGAAGCGTTGCTTCATCTCCCGTCTTGGAATTTGAACAGAGATTTGCTCTGATTGGGGTAAACAAATGCCCCCCACCGTTGCGCTTACGTGGCCCCAAACGTGAGCGCAACGGTGGCAGAATTCCAACCGTTGCGGCAACTTTTAGAAGTTGAAAGGGCACTTGATGCCTATAAATAGGACCTTTGGTCCTGCATAGATGATTATCATCTTTAAAATTTTCATTTTTAGAAACTTCAGAGCTTTGCTCTTGCCTTCAAGAACTCCCAGAGTTAGATTTTTTCCAAAAGAAACTTTTTAGGTAAAAAAAATTATTCTTGAATTAAATTAATTTCAATTAATAGAGCCTTGCTCTCATAGATCTCTTGATCTAGAGAAAACCCCTTTGGGGTTTTACCAACAGAGCCTTGTTTCTTTGTTTAAACACTTTTAAAAGTTTAAACTTTTAGAGAATTTTAGGTAGATGGCATTTTATGGAGCTTTGCTCCTTCCAAATCATATAGAAGAACTCTTAAGAATTCTTCATGGATCTTGGAAGTTAAAGATGGCATTTTATATCATTATTATAATTATATCATCTTTTTGGAGCAAAGCTCTCAATGTTCCGAGGGGTTTTTCCTCAAATTCTCCTCATTATTAATTTTGATAGATGTTACTCCTGTCTACAGAGCGTTTCTCTCGAGGAGTTTTAACTCTCTGTGTTTTTCTCATTGCTGATCTTCCAATGCTGTTTCCTTCAGGGATTATGGCGGTGCGTCTATACAGTCTGCACGAATTCATTACCTATGGGGATATCCATGCCCAAGGCCGTCAGCAAAACCAAGAGTTTACGGATGCCCAGTGTGCGGACGTTATGGGTCGTCTGAACGCACGTGTTGGTTGGCTGCTCCCCCGCCGCTCTGCTCTCTTGAAAGTCGTGCTGGGAGCAATTTGGAGAGCACTCCCGGGGCTCCACGAGGCCCTACCGCTCAATGCGCTGGATGATGCCGAAGACAAGGTGCATTCAGTGTACCTGTCGGGGTTGATCTCGAAGAAACGGCGGGATAACCTTATCGACATCATGCACCAAATTTTCCAGCAGACGACGATAGTCGCTGCTTATCAAAGGCTGGGGGGCCTTGCCGAGGATCTTGACACACAGGAGAGCGAGATGTTGCGCACGAGAATAATCAGAAAGGCCAGAAGAACTTTGAATGGCCTTACTTTTGAATTCCTCAATCCGTGCCCTGGATCTGAGGTTATTCCATTGTAATGATGTTTCTCGTTTATTGCTTTTATGTTTGTAAGAACTTTTTGGCGATATTAATGGAATTTTTTTTATCCCAGCTTGTCTTATTTTTATTTTTTTTTGTTCTGAGTCTTTTGCCTATGCATGAACGAGTGTGTTTCGAATGCTTGATCAAACGTAAATCGGATGCTCCTTCTGTTGCTTTCTTCTTTCTTTTATTCTCAGCATGCTGTCTTAATAAACAGGTTTGACCGATAATAGAATAAGCATCTAGATTCCTCCGAGAGATAGCGATGGCTTAGACCGCAGGTTCAGATCTGCCGCCTAAGACTTTTCAACTCTATGAGTCATGAGGGTCTCATAGAGACTTTTCTCCCTACGGATCGAGAGGATCTCGTAAGTGGGTTTTCTCCTTAGGAATCGTGAGGATTCCTAAGTGTGTTTTTCCCTGAGTTGAGGTATTTGCCAAGGATTATTTGTTTCCCTGGTGCCAAGGATTATTTGTTTCCTTGGTGTTGAAACGAGTCGAGAATTTCCCACGCAGGCACTGGTTGCTCTGCGAGTCGACGCGAATCAGGAGGCTCTCATCAAGGATTATTTGTTTCCCTGAGTTGAGGTATTTGCCAAGGATTATTTGTTTCCCTGGTGTTGAAACGAGTCGAGAATTTCCCACGGAGACACTGGTTACTCTGCGAGTCGACGCGGATCAGGAGGCTCTCATCAAGGATTGTTTGTTTCCCTGAGTTGAGGTATTTGCCAAAGATTATTTGTTTCCCTGGTGCCAAGGATTATTTGTTTCCTTGGTGTTGAAACGAGTCGAGAATTTCCCACGGAGGCACTGGTTGCTCTGCGAGTCGATGCGAATCAGGAGGCTCTCATCAAGGATTGTTTATTTCCCTGAGTTGAGGTATTTGCCAAGGATTATTTGTTTCCCTGGTGTTGAAACGAATCGAGAATTTTCCACGGAGACACTGGTTTTTTCGGAGTTGGGATGAACCGTCGAGATTTGGCTTTGTTCTCTGGCGGAGCCTGTTGGGAAAGTATGGTTCCCTCTTCATTTGCGCTCTTGGATTGTATACAGGGATCGATGTGATCTCAACTGTAGGGCCAAAGTTTTATCATCATTTTTTTTGTTTTATTTCCGCGATGCTCTATCATTTCAGCTTTTATATCGCGAAGGTCGCGATTGCCCAATCATTTCGGCTATTTCTCGCGGTGCCCAATCATTTCGGCTGTTTATTTTGTTTTCACTCGCTGCTTTTTATTGCGAGTTGCCCAATCATTTCGGCTATTTTGCATGCATACATTTTACTTGCTGTTTTTTATTGCAAGTTGCCCCATCCTTTCGGCTATTTCGTATGCATGTACGGCCTACTGGCTTTCCGCCGTAAACCTGAAATCAGACACCGATTTCGGCATCAACACCGCTACAACTGGGATATTACCAGGAGCGAATTATCATCTGCCTCTGTCGATGTCAAACAAAGGTGGCTTAGCGATCAGGGTTTAGGTCCTGTCGACTAAGGCTTTCGACTTCGTGAGCCGTAAGGGTTTCACAAAGGTTTTTCTCCCTACAAGTCGTGAGGACCTTGTAGGTGTATTTTCTCCTTAGGAATCGTGAGGATTCCTAAGTGCTTGTTTCTCTGCAAGTCGTAAGGATCCTACAGGAGGGTTTTCTCCTTGTAAATCGAGAGGACTTACAAGGGTCATGCGAACATATCCCCAGTCATGGATGGATCTTGGTTAGGGAAATGTTTATTTGCGTCCGTGGATTGTATACAAGAGCCGGTATTGGACCACTTGTAGGGCAATATTGGAAGTTGTGGGGGTTGCTTAAGCACAGGTTTAGGTCTCTGTAACTTAAGACTTTCAAATCTTATGAGCCGTGAGGGTCCTATAAGAGAGTTCTCCTTACGAGTCGTGAGGATCTCGCAAGTGTATTTTCTCCTTAGGAATCGTGGGGATCCCTAAGTGTGCTGTTCCCTTGTGAGTCATAAGGATCTCACGCGGGTAGTTTCTCCTTACAAGGTCGAGGGGACCCTGTAAGTGTCTTTTAACGAGGTTGCGCCCTTTCGGGTTTTCACGAACACTCGCCGGTAGCCCTGCTGTTTTTACTCACGGAGCTCTTTCGAGTTTTTATCCGTGCCCGTTTTGCTTATGGACATACCGTTTTTTTTATTCTTTTTTTATTTTTATATATTTTTTTACGAGGTCGCGCCCTTTCGGGTTTTCACGAACACTCGCCGGTAGCCCTGCTGTTTTTACTCACGGAGCCCTTTCGGTTTTTCATCCGTGCCCTTTTTTTGCTTATGGACATACCGTTTATATATATATATATATATATATATATATATATATATATATATTTTATTATTTTTATATATTTTTTGTCAGCCTACGGATGCTGCGGTATTAGTTTAAGGACGTTTCGGTCCGCTATTAGTTTAAGGACGTTTCGGTCCGGTATTGAGAAAGCTGGCTACTGCTTATAAAGCTTGAGCCGAGGAAGATAGCAGCGGACATAGTCGTCGTCATCTATCATTGACCTAGGCTGTGGCTCATTAAGCGTAGTATTTCTTTAGGAAGCGACCGTTTATTGGCCTGAAAGGCCTTTCACTGTGCATGTCCATGAGTAGATAGGCCCCACCCTGGTAGACCTTATCTATGATGTACGGGCCTTCATAGTTTGGCTCGAATTTTCCCTCTTGGCGCGATTGGGGATCATAGGCCTTTTGACCACTAGCACGAGTTCGCCTTGGCGGAATGTCCTCGGCTGGGTCAATCTTTCATATGAGCGCGTCATCTTTTCTTTATAGGCCTCCAGATTTTGTTGTGCTATGAGTCGGGTCTCATCAAGGGCGTCGAGCTCCTCAAGCCGAAGGTGAGCATTTTCTTCATCTATTAGCTCGTAGTGGACTGCTACTCGTAGAGAGGGTACCTCTATCTCGAGGGGGAGTATTGCTTCCGTACCGAATACCAAAGCGTACGGCGTTGTGTTCGTGGCCGTCTTGAACGTAGTTCGATACGCCCAAAGAGCCTCTTGCAGTCTCTCGTGCCAGTCTCTCTTATTTCGGGACACCGTCTTCTTCATGATTTTCGTCAGGGTCTTGTTGAAGGCCTCGGCTAGACCGTTAGCTCGCGGATTATAAACTGAGGAGTATCTCCAGTCTATGTTGTGTTGTTGTGCGAAGCGACTGATCTTGTGGCTTCTGTAAGCTGGACCGTTATCGAAGATGATCCGTCGCGGAGTTCCAAACCGATAAATGATGTGCGTCTTGAAGAAATGGAGGATATTCTCCGTCTTCACTTCCCTCAACGGTACTGCTTCTGCCCATTTGGAGAAGTAGTCAGTCGTCGCCAGGATGAAACGATGTCCTCTGGACGATGCTGGTTCGATAGGGCCGACTATATCAGTTCCCCACATTTCGAACGGCCAGCTAGCCACTGTCGGGTGTAGCGGATTTGGATGCTGATGGATGAAGTCTCCATGAATTTGGCATGAGTGGCATTGCTTCGCATATTCGAGGCAATCCCGAATCATCGTGGGCCAGTAGTAGCCCATCCGTTTGATCTTCAACTTCATCTTTGGGCCCGCTTGGTGAGAACCGCAGAGTCCGTCATGAACTTCCTGGACGACTCTTTTTGCTTCATCTGGTCCAGGCATCTCAACCACAAAGAATCGAACGACCTCTTATACAGAGTATCATTGACGAAGGCGAAAGACAGAGCTCGTTTTATAAGCTGATGTCTTGAGGATGCATCTTCGGGCATTCGGCGGTATTTGAAGTAGTCTATAAAGACTTCTCCCCAATCCTCGGTATTTTCCTGATCTTTTTTTTGCAGGGTTTTCTGCTCAGTCGCTCCCTTCTCTTCGGGTGATTCCGGAGATATTTCCGCTGGGGCGAGCACCCGACGGCTTTGTACCACGATTCTTACGTCATCGAGGTTCTCATCAGCCAGTTCCTTGGCGAGCTTGGCCAATGAGTCCGCTTTGCTGTTTTCCGCGCGCGGTATGTTTTCTAAAGTGTAGAAGGGAATTTGGGTCAACAGTTGCTGCACCTTTTCGCCGTACTTCACCAACTCCGGTTTGCACGTCTGGTAGTTGCCGTTTACTTGACTAACGATCAGCTGGGAGTCTCCGTATATGAGGAGGTTTTCAATTCCCATGTTGATGGCGATCTCGAGGCCTTCTATCAGAGCTTCGTATTCGGCTTCATTGTTTGTCCTCGGCTCTGTTAGGGAGAAGGCAAAACTCATTATCCCTCCTCGTGGAGTTACAAAGATGAGTCCTACCCCCGATTTGATTATAGGGGTACTTTGTTTGCGTTTCTTCATGGAAAATGTTCCATCGAAATAAAGCTCCCATCGGGTATCACCACCATCGATCGCATCAAACGCATGTTCGTCTGGAAGATTGCAATTTAAAGGAGAATCGGCGGGTATCGGGTGTTCAGCGAGGAAGTCGGCGATGGCCAGGCCTTTCTCTGCCTTGAGAGGTTGATACGTTATCGAGAACTCCATCAAGATCAGGGCCCATTTAGCGAGTCGTCCCGTCAATATGGCCTTTGACATTAAATATTTAAGAGGGCCCGCCTTCGAAATGAGACAGACCTCATGCGCCAACGCATAGTGTCTAAGCTTTGTTATCGCAAAGATTAACGCCAGGCAATGTTTTTCAATGGGGGAGTAATTGCTTTCTGCCCCCAGTAGAACTCGACTTAAGTAGTAGAGTGCTCTTTCCTTCCTTTGATCGTTCTCTTGTGCCCATAATGCGCCTAAGGAGACTTCGAGAGCGGTTGTATAAAGAATGAGGGGCTTTCCCTTGACCGGAGCAGCCAATACTGGCGGGTTCTGCAGGTATTGTTTGATCTCGTCTAGCGCGCTTTGGCATTTTTGGTCCCAGACGAACGGGGTTCCCTTCTTCATCAGGTGGCTGTAGGGACGGCACTTGCCTGAAAGATTGGCTATAAATCGCCGTATGTACGCGAGCTTCCCTTGGAGAGACCGCAGCTGTTTGAGAGTCCTTGGCGGAGGCATTTCCATGATCGCCTTGATCTTTGACGGATCTATTTCAATACCTCGGTGTCGGACGATGAATCCCAAGAATTTGCCCGAGGAAACTCCGAATGCACACTTAAGAGGGTTCATCTTCAAGTTGTATTGCCGAAGGCGTTGAAATACGGTCTTCAGATGCTCGAGATGTTCCTCGTATGATTTGCTTTTAACCACGAGATCGTCGATATAGCATTCTACGATTTCATGTATAAGGTCATCGAAGATTTTCGTCATGGCTCTCTGGTAGGTGGCACAGGCGTTTTTTAAACTGAA
Source organism: Agapanthus africanus (assembly GCA_030015575.1). Taxonomy (NCBI): domain Eukaryota; kingdom Viridiplantae; phylum Streptophyta; class Magnoliopsida; order Asparagales; family Amaryllidaceae; genus Agapanthus; species Agapanthus africanus. The sequence continues at coordinate 259,742,502 of CM057351.1, read as the reverse complement.
GGGCATCACCTTGTAGCAGAATATACCCAAAGGAGTCCTGAAGGCGGTGTGCTTCTGGTCTTCGGGATGCATTTTTATCTGATTATATCCTGACGAGCCTTCCATGAAGGAGAAAACCTCGTGAGTGGACGTATTGTCTATCATCGGTTCGGTGACTGGCACTGGGAAATCGTCTTTCGGGCAAGCTTTATTGAGATCCCGGAAGTCCACGCATATGCGCACTGTCCCATTTTTCTTCATCACCGGGACGATGTTGGTGATCCATTCAGGGTATTGAACTTCCTGGATGAAGCCAGAGTCGATCAGCTTCTTGACCTCGGCATTGATACTCATCTCAAGCTCGAGCCGCATTCTTCTCGGCGCCCGTTTGACTGGTTTGACGTCCGGAGATATCGCTAATCTGTGCACAACAATTTCTGGATCTAGTCCCGGCATTTCGGAATAGTTCCACGCGAAGCAATCCCTATGCTGTAGAAGCACGTCCTTTAACGCAACCACCCTTTCTTCAGATAGCAGCTCGCTGATGAATGTCGGTCGCGGGTCATTCGCCGTTCCCAACTCAATTTTCTTAAGGTTATCTGCAGTGGTATGGATTCCATCTTCCAGCTCTTTTGGCGCTGGTGGGAATTCTGAGATTACCTCATCGTTGCTGTTTTCGAAGCACCAGGAAAGGTCATCCATGTTCTCGGGCTCTTCTTTTGACATTGTTATCATGCGACAAGTACGAATTCTCTTCCAATCCCAATGTGGAACTGGTTCTTCTTCCGTAGCCTTGGGTTCGTGCTTCTGTGGTGGCGCTACCCTCCAGTTGTCGGACAGAGCGAACTTGCCAAGCTGGTACTGATCTTCAACCCAATTTTTGAAGGTGAAGCAGTCTTCGAGAGGATGCCCTACCATTCGGTGATAAGAGCAATAGTCTGGGTGTGAGACCTCGCCTGCTTGTTCGGGATGTTTAGACTCCGGCAGTGTAAGCATCTGATGTTTTAAAGCGAGGTCAAGTATTTTCTTTGTTTTGTCCCGAGGAAAAGAGTATGCTCGACCCATTTTTCTCACGAGGGATAGATCGGAACCGCTTGGTTCCCGCTTGCGTGGCCTTTTAGCCCCGCTTCGTTGATGTTGAGCGCCTTTTTCGCGTTTCGACTTGTTTCTGCCTCTGCGTCGAGCCTTCTTTATAACAGGTTGACAAGGAGCGGCATTTTCATCCTTCGCGGCCTGTTGGAGGAGGCGTTGCGTTTTGGCTTTCTTGTAGATGACCATTTCGCGGTTATGGTCGTCTCGGACTTTTTGACCAGCTTCCCTTATAAGTTTGTCCATTTGTTCTTTGAACGACGGACTGGGCTATTTTGCATCTGGAACTTTCACTGGTTCAGGATTAGCGTCCTCCCATTGAGCATCCGCTTCTTCATCGAAGTCATACACGACTTAGCAGCCGTGTAGTAGCTCTCGTTTCTTTGACCGAATGTATCCAAGCCCAATTGTCTCCTTTATCCCATTAGGCAGTTTGCGTTGAGTCCCGGGAACGTTCCAGACTTTGTCATAGAACTTGGCTTTTCGAACGGTCTGCTTGAAGGATATCCCCTGGCGTTTCAGCAGCTTTTTCAAACCTTCCGTATAATATCTGGGAAGACAGATAGGCTGAAGCCTGTCGAGCGTAGGATCTGCGCCATGCCAGATTTCTTTCTCCACTTTGGTTTCTTCAGAGCGGTAGAATAGAATTGCTTTTTCGATTTCTCGCCTGGGAGGGATATAGAATGTTTGTAGCTCTTCTACACTGTAGATATCAAGCGCATCCAGTTCCTTACGGTGTTTAAGCGGCATCATGGCGACTTGTAGACTTTGCTCTTCGTCAGCGGATGTTTGTATTGAAGGTCGAGCAGGGAATACAGCATGGACTTCATCTTCTGAGTCGCTACCAAAGATTAACGTAGGAGCGGATAGTCCTGGCTTGTTGTGTTGGGGCGGACCTGAATAAACTATCTTCTCTTCCTCCTCGGTATCACTGCCGAAGACAGGGATGGTGGCGTTAGCTTTGTTTTCCGGCTTGTGACACCTTTCCGTGTCTTCGAAATCCGGTAAGAAGTACTTGGCATCTTCATATTTGCGGACTTCGTTCACGGAAAACGGATTCAGTTCTCCCGCCACGGTATACTCGAGACCATCCTTAGCGTATTTCATACACTGATGTTGTGTAGAAGGGATGACGTTGTACTCGTGTAACCATGGTCGGTCGAGCAGGGCATTGTAGCATGTCTTGGCGTCTATGACGTGGAACTTAATGTCCGTAATGAGTAGCCCAAAGCGTAGTGTCAGTATCACAGACCCAAGAGTTCTTGATGACTGGGAGTCAAACCCGGAGATGGTGATCTTGTCCCGAGCAAGGTGCTGGACGCTCATGCAGATTTCTTTTAACACCCGCACATTGAGGAGGTTAACGGAGGATCCATTGTCGATCAGGATTTTTCCTATCTTTATATCGTGGCAGTATCCTGAGACATAAAGGGGGCGATTGTGTTTGCACGTCCCAAGGAGAAGGTCTTCATCACCAAAAGCGACATCGGCCGTGTGCACTTTCTCCAATTCATCCTTCATCTTTTCCTCGGCCAGGAAAGCTTGGAATTGTTCCGGATCTTGTAATGCCTTGATTAACGAATCTCTCTCCTCCTTTGATAGCAAAAGGGCGTCAAGAATACTGATCTGTGAGGGTAGCTTCCTCAGATGCGCTACGACGTTGTAATCCACCTTATTTCTCTTTGGCGGGTCCTTGGCACTTAGTTCCTCTACCACTTGGTCATCTAAGACGATATCTTCAGAGACCTTTTCTTTCCCCTTATCTTTTCTGTTTGAGGGTTCGAGATTCTTTTCAGGCAGCGTCCGATTACGCAGCCGGATATTTTCGCAAACCTTCGGCTCTTCTTCTTTTCCCGAAGTGGACTCTTTAAAGAGAGGGGCAAGTTCCAGCTCTTCATCAGAATCACTCCCGAATGCAGGCACCTGTGATCCCCCGGCGTTAACCATGCGACAATCACCGGTAATTCTGTTAAACCCTTCGGTCATATCCCCCCTCTCCCGACGAGTTTTACATTTCTCCCGCTTAAAATGTTGCCGATGAGCAACATATCCTTGCCACCATCTATCGAAAGCTTTGCATTCTTCGGTGGGGTGCGAAATCTTCCGATGATATAAGCAATAGGAGGGGTGCATTTCCACTTCACCGGTGATGTTTCCTTCGGAGGATGGTAGCTTCATGCCCATTGATATGGCCTTAGCAAACCTTTTCCTCATCTTGAACTGGCTTGTGTCGGTAGTGGAGGTGTTTTGCTCCAGCGGGATCGTTTCAACTCTTTCATCCAGCCGCTGGTGCTTGGCCCTTTCAAATATAGCTGTCTCGCGTTCTCTGTCACGACCCGAAAGAGCACGTGACTGGCCCTTGAACCATATGAAGTCTATAGGACTCCATCTGATCCAAGTAAGCCAAAAACCCAGAAATCTAAAACCCTTTTTAAGAATAAGTAAAGAAACAGGTTTAAAGAAGTAAAGAACTACATGTTTAACAATCAAGGTTTTTAAATAACTAAGCCGAAGGTACGTTTGAAAACAATAAAGTCTTTTCTAAAAATTTCGGCAGAGTTTCTTTTGGAAAACTGGCCCCGAATGGGGTACAACAAGATAACAATATATATATGCAATGATAAAGGCATCCCCAAACGGGAGCTAGCTCTTCGTCAATAGACGGTCACAACCACACATGCAACAATAATATACAACGCCAAGTGGCGAGGATCAAACCCAAAAGAAAGCTCAAAGCACAAGAAACCGCAGTACTACTAAGCGGGACTCTAAGGTCGAATAATACATCACTAAAGTCTAGGTCTGAAACAATATACAAGTTTTGGTTGATGGAAATTCTAGATACAATGAATAAAATAAATACAAGGGTGGTTCTTGATGCGAAAGAATCCACCTACCAAAAGCAAGCCACCCGCAAGAAAGTAGTGTGCCAGAAATGCCGCAATGAAACCTGTACGGCAGAACCTGCAAGAACTGTGGCACAACGGGGGTGAGTTGCCAACTCGTGAATAGAAACATCTACAAGCAGAAACCGAATGCAAGACATAAACCTAAGTCAACAATCAGTAATATAATCCACAAGAGTACATCTGAGTGTGATAAGGTGGCTAGGTAACATCTAAGTATGTATGTGGTCCCAAGTACTCAGGTAATAACATGTCATCAGTATAAGGTATGTCTACAAGAAGTAAATATGATGCAGTATTAAATGATATCAATACACATATATTAGCGTCCCATACCACTAATATTGGTGTAAGGGTATATATAACAGCGCCCTCATACCCTGTTATATATACAAATGAGGTATGATCAGTGTAAATCCAGTCTGTATATGATCTATGTCTGTATATACGTGGAACCCGTCCACCCGTCACCCAATGACAATAAGCATCATGTATGCAATATGAGGATATAAACAAAATCATGGTAAAACATCATGAAACCCGTGCCAAGCATCGACACGTAAATCCTCATCCATATGGGGCTCCGTCTGCGGTATCGGCCCTCGGCCCCGGCAGTACGAGTCAACCCATGTCCATCTCTGGGCTCCGTCTGCGGTATCGGCCCTCGGCCCCCGGCAGTACGGGTCAGCCCATATCCATCTCTGGGCTCCGTCTGCGGTATCGGCCCTCGGCCCCGGCAGTACGGGTCAGCCCATATCCATCTCTGGGCTCCGTCTGCGGTATCGGCCCTCGGCCCCGGCAGTACGGGTCAGCCCATATCCATCTCTCAACTCCGGTCGGAATCCTCCAGATATCCGCCGAGCTCAAATACAATCACCGGTAGGTAGTAGTCCCTCTGCCGGGCTCACCGTCTATCACACAGCGAAACCGTTCTCGCCCCGGGGTACCATACCGGGTCCACCATGTACCCGTAATCGGCCTCAACCGCCTCCTCGATTCGGGTTTTTATATATCACTCTAGCACCGAGAAAACACATGGTGGACACACCGAAATATCATATCAAGGGAACCGGGTTTTTAAATGATTACATATTTGAAATAGCCACGGTTCCCAAATCCAGAAATCACATATAATCCAAACCAAAATGTAAGTCACTAATCTGATATGATATGTGCGTCAAACATAAATATCATGTCAAGTCACATATAGATGAGCTACAATATAATGATCAGGTGTGATATAAGCATCAAATGTGAGTATCAAGTCATGTCACATATAAATGAGCTATAATATAATGATCAGGTGTGACATAAGCATCAAATGTGAGTATCAAGTCATGTCACATATAAATGAGCTATAATATAATGTCAGGTGTGACATAAGCATCAAATGTGAGTATCAAGTCATGTCACATATAAATGAGCTATAATATAATAATCAGGTATGACATATGTATCAAATGTGAGTATCAAGTCATGTCACATATAAATGAGCTATAATATAATGATCAGGTGTGACATATGTATCAAATGTGAGTATCAAGTCAAAATCGTATATGTTTGTGTACAGGTCTATGTGTACAATATGCTTATGCGGAAATCATACCATGAATGCAGCAGTACTACAGTGTAGTGGCATAGCAATTATCGATGATGAAGTGTGTGAGCCGGCAATCAGTGTACGTGGAACATACGCATCATCGATAATGGTGCTGGTGTCCTAACAGCATGATGGTAATATAACAATAAGCACAAGTAATGCCATGCAAATAGTATAAACAGGTGCAATCGAAATAAGCAACGCAACAGTGAAGAATCTAACTCAAAAGCTATATCATGCAGCCTTGCCTTTTGAAATAAGACGAATCGGGGTCTTTGGTAAAATAAGGGCTACGGTGTTTAGAAAATAGACGCTACACATTTGAAAATATCCGTAGAATCCCCTTTTTCCTATCTTGCAATATTCCCGATTCGTTAGTTTGAAATAGGTATGACTCTGGTCTAATCTAACATCTACTATGCAACTACTGATCTAAGTATCATGCAAGTCTGGAGGGGTATGGAAACCGCCTAAATCTGAGTCGATACATATATCAAGGTATATAGTCGGTGATCTCGCCTCAATGTCATATCATAAGATATCCTCGAGTTATGAGTGTGGATCTATCATCAATATCGGCTCGTACGGTAATCATCGTACGGCATCCCAATAGCTGGGTACGGGTCAACATCTCCCTATCTCATCACATAACAGGTATCACTATCATCAGATCACATAGTCGGGGGTACTACTCTATGTCTAGCACCAAACGATACCATCAGTGAAGTATGCATGCGGGGTAAACACATATCCCAAGCCCGCAAGAAATCACAAGTCATATCCCACAATGAATCGTATCCAATCACCGATCTCACGTCATCAAGCCCACATCATCGACTCATTACCAACGTCATCAAATATCATCCATCAAGGGTAGGTATAAGAGATATACAAGTGTAGGCGTGTAGGTGCAATTCTATCCTAGGGCTCGCAACTAGGAACTACACTAATCACTTCTAACCCTAACTACCCATAATACTTCTAACACAAAGCTACAACACACTAAAACTATCACACATCAACTATATATAGTATACTAACTACGGACTGCGGGGGTGCTATACGCCATCCACCCGACTTTCCCCTGTAGATATAATCTACTCACATTGCATCATCATTTGCGGACGTCGCCACGCATTTGTTTGTCGTCTCGAAGTCTTCATGGGTACCTACACATCAACATATCGTATATGCGCATTAAAACCAAATCCAAGCTAAAACGGCGCATGAAATCCAAACGATACGATAAGGGGGCCTATAGGTGAGAACCTATGGCACGCCTTCAAAACCATCAATAAATCCTCTATATCGTCGTATAAACGCCAAATAGTCGAGGCAAAACGAAACACACCAATGCAGAAATGAAAATACGGAATACGGAAACTAAAGTCCAAAACAGCAACTCATGAAATGTGTTCCAGATTTTACCCCAGGTCACTTTATACAAATCTATATATACCAGGGGCCTAAACTGACAATGTAGGAGCTACAGAACCAATACGAGCCAAGAAGGTGGGACCCAGGCCGCAATTGGAGGCCAAAAGGGAGAAATTGGCAGCCGTACGGATGAGTTGGGGGCTAGGGTTTGGGGTGTTGGTTCAATGGTGCCTGCATATCTCACTGTCCATTCAATATTATTTTAGAGTTCTCGGGGTGATAGCAGATTCAAGTTAACCTGCACAGATCTCACAATTTCCCCGATATCGGTTTCTAAAATCCATATTCTGGTTCTAGCTTCAGGTTTTGGGTTCCAATTCATGCACTAGGGTGTTTACAAGTCCTCTACTGAGCTCAATTTCACATTACAACTCAAGTTTCTCTCAAATCCTAACTAGGTTTTCATCAAGTCCATAATATCACACAATATCGATATAATCTTAACTTGGGGTTAAAGGAAAGGCTATAATTAAGCTAAGGGTTCAGAATTTACCTCACTTGGCAACTCAAGAATTTTCTTGAGTTGCCCCTAGTGGCCAAAATCCATGCTTTCTTGGTCCATCTTGTAGGTCTCGGGCTCGTGCACATTTTTAATGAAACGGACATGAGGTTTTGGGGTTGTTTTTGAGATGAAAAGAGGAGTTGAAGAGGGGAGGGAGATGAGGAAGGGGGCAGCAGCAGCAAGAGGAGTGGGAGAGGTAGAAAAATGAGGAGGAGAAAACAATGGCTAAGGGTTTGGTCAAAGTCCCATGCCTCTCTCTCTCACCTACCCTCATTCTATATTCTTTTCTTTTCTTTTCCTTTATTTCTAAAACCTTCTCACACAAATAGTAAACCCAAATGATAAATCATGGCAAGAAAAATGCGCAAGTGTAGAAAAGAAATGATATGGGCAAGTTTTGCACAAAAAGTCGAAAAAACCCGATTAGCGATTTTAATCGCGATTAACACTAAATTAGTGTCAAATTAATCACAAAAACTTAAAAATGTCATAATTCACTAATTTACCCTATTTTAGAATTTTCCATAATTTTTCATAATTTTTCTAACATTTTTCCTATTTATTTCCATTTAATTACAGATTTAATATTAAAATAATCAATAAAATAATATTAAATTATAAAAATTCCCAAAATTAATATTTTATACTTTTGAAAATGTTACAATCTACCCCCCTTAAATAAATTCGGTCCCCGAATTTAAATTTAAACCCCCACTACTAAAACAATTTAAGTAATAATCCATTTGTCGGGGCTCCGAAAACATCAACACATAGAGAATATCATAAAAAAAATGTACTACTCTACTAGAAATCAATCCCCAAAATGCATATATAAGAATATCCTATGCGTCTGGTGCGCAAGGAATCAAAATCCATATATGTGTCAAACAGGTGTAGAAAACAACATCTAGGTGCAACGGGTGTGCACGAAACATCTGTCGTAGGCAACGTATGTGCCTGACAGCAAAAATTAGGTGCATATGAAATGCACGAAGAATTCCGATTTAGTGCATCTGGCGTGCACCAAAATCGTATATCAAAACACTAAAGATGTATGAAAACTCGCTGGAAGTGCAAATCAAATCACTGAATACGATAGGCATGAAATCTCAATCAATATCTCAAATGTAATAACTCAGCGCAAAATATATAAATATCCAGTGGGTGCATGAAACCAATATCATGAAACTCAATCATCAAAACTAAATCATGTAAACAGAACGCCCAAAATACCGAAATCCAAAGTGACGGATACGTGATAATCGAATCACAAAATCACAAATCATAAATACCGTCGTCGGTAGTTCCTCCTTCAAGGTCGAGAAGGAGTCAGTGCAATCCACTGCTAGCAGCGCAGGATATCTACTTGCTTCTTGCTCGCGGTCTGGCGTCCTCTGACTCTGGGTCCTTATCTTCCTTGCGGATTTCCTATCTCGCAGTCAATCGGCTCATCGGCCCTGTCAGGTGTGCTAACGGGGACGATTCCGTTCTGGCACTTCTCTGGTCACCTCTCGGTCAAACCCCACGACCACTCGTAAGGCAGCACATCACTGGCGTCGGCCTCCGGCTCTCTGAATACACGTCACACATCTGATCCTGGGTGCAAACATCATTGCAGCAATGTTCTGGAAGGAATCTTGCTCAAGGTCTCTTCCAATCATGCCTATGCCGATCTGTACAGAGGCTGGCTCTCTTGTACTACCTCTTCTCGCTTGATAGACATCTGTGTCCTCAGCACAACCTCTTCTCGGAAATTGGTCACATCCCAACGTCTCTGTAAGCATATCTGGTCTCTAGTCTCGACGGGAAATAATGACAGCTCGTCAGTGTCTCACACGAACCTCTGGTCCCACTTGTCTCCATCGTCGTCCACTATGACGTCACGCCAAGCTACCATGTACTGCACTGTTCTCGGCCACGGCCAATCTGAAGTCTCTCGCACGGAATCGAAATCGCGTACTCTGTAGCTTCACCATTCTGTAGAAGATGTCAGGCCGAACAGATCCTCGGGAACACGTCTCAACCCTCGGAGGAATACTCGTCACTCGTCCGCCCTTGATCAATTCGCAACGCATCTGGGTAAGTCCCTTTATTCGATCCTGGTCAACTACCTCGTCGATAATGCCGAACTCTGGCCTGCTGGGTGTGCGCAATACGACCACTCCCGGGTCTAGGTCTTCTCGTATCGTTCCCCAGAAGGGTCCTGTCGAGGTTCCTTTCTCAAATCTCATTCCTGCCGAAATGCCCGGAAGTCATCATCCAATGCTGAAGCTAAAGCTTATTCCGGAACGGCTGCATACCTATCGCGCTTCTTTCTGGAAGATATGTCCATATACCACACCTCTGGGTGCGTATAACATCTCTGATGTCAGCGGAGTGGGACGTCGTCTCGTCGAAACCTCGTACGAACTCTCTACTCCACATTGCTCAATGTCGACTGATTCGGACCTAACTCATCGTGGCTACACGAACTGCGCTCCGACGGCTATGCTCGCATCTGGAGTCTCCCAAGCAGTGTCCCATCACGATATCCGAAAGATGTCGAACCATCCGATCGACTCGTCAGATCCTCAAAATCCCCCAAGAACTCACATCTCGGGTACAGTTTAATAGTATCGAGTACATGCCACAGCGTCGGTGGTCCAGCTATAGAAGGGCAAACCCAAGCCTCACTAATGGTGCCGCGGAACTGCCGCAAACCCGAAGGTTCAAAGGCTTTCACACGGTCATTAAGTCGAGTTAGGGTTTCATTCTTCTAGAGGGTCCATAGAATCGCCTGCATGTCTTTCCGTATACTTTAAACTTGGAAAATGGGCTCCTGACATTCGATCGTCTCTATCGACTCTCAACGAACCTGCGTGAAATCGTCTCTAGCTGGAAACAATCTATCTGATGACCTCGCATCGGTAACGAACGAACCACATGTCCTAGTCATTCATCCTCAGGTGACTAGCGACTCGCTATCATCTCTCTGAGTATATGCTCACGCTGCAACAGCTCCAATCATCTAGGCGATATCTCATCATTTGCAGCAACAACTGGTTCATACGCCTGTATGCCAAACGATGCCTCAATCCTCCATGAAGGGCAATACATAGGCGGTCATCTCTGAATCGGTCTGCTCTAGATCTGAGTAAGACTCTCCACACTGGAAATCTTCAACTCAACTGGGCCCGCTCTGGCGCAAAATCGGACGAATCACCTTCGTCTCTCAATCGGGTAGACTAGCTATCATCTGTCTCGTATCTGCCTGAAAGCTCCGGCAATCTCAGCTCGTAAGCTCCGAAAGCAACATCCTGTCAATCTCAGCAACAGTTGGTCCATCTGTCTGCACGGTAGGCGACATCACAATCTCTAAGGTATGCTGTACATCAACAGTCCTCTTTCAACAGGCAGCTCTAACAATGGCCCGATCATCCGGTGCAAATCCAAGCACTCGCCTCCACTAGAGGTCACAATCACCAATACTAACTCGAGACATTCCCATGTCACCAGAAAACACAATGGTCAGCCCTCGTACCAAACGAGCTCACACCGGCCGTAACCCTAGCAGCAGCCCAAATTGCGCTCAGACATGGTGACAGGAACCTCGATCGAGTATCAAAAGAGAGCACATCAATGGCAAGAAAGGAAACAACAGATCCAAAGTGGATACATGATCATAGGAAGGAACAGCGTCAATGGAGGTATGATCATGAAACTAGTAGAATCGGGAATCTCAAATGGATGTATAATCCAGGATATGAAGAGAATCACTAATCTCAAATGTATGTACATCCTAAGGTTCCTTAAGCGGAGTGGCGTGTCGTAAGTATGCCGCGGAACATACCAACGGTACGTCACTCAACTTTAGTCATCTAATCCATCAACCAAGGGTCATCCTAATACGACGAAAGTTCGGGTTTACACCCCCTCGACCAAGTCTAAGTTCCGTAAGGTCAAGCCTAAGTTCCGTATATATATAAACGCCCTAGGCTCCACATAGTCAAACTTAGACTCGAACCAAGGTCAACCTAGCACTCTGATACCAACTTTGTTACGACCCGAAAGAGCACGTGACTGGCCCTTGAACCATATGAAGTCTATAGGACTCCATCTGATCCAAGTAAGCCAAAAACCCAGAAATCTAAAACCCTTTTTAAGAATAAGTAAAGAAACAGGTTTAAAGAAGTAAAGAACTACATGTTTAACAATCAAGGTTTTTAAATAACTAAGCCGAAGGTACGTTTGAAAACAATAAAGTCTTTTCTAAAAATTTCGGCAGAGTTTCTTTTGGAAAACTGGCCCCGAATGGGGTACAACAAGATAACAATATATATATGCAATGATAAAGGCATCCCCAAGCGGGAGCTAGCTCTTCGTCAATAGACGGTCACAACCACACATGCAACAATAATATACAACGCCAAGTGGCGAGGATCAAACCCAAAAGAAAGCTCAAAGCACAAGAAACCGCAGTACTACTAAGCGCGACTCTAAGGTCGAATAATACATCACTAAACTCTAGGTCTGAAACAATATACAAGTTTTGGTTGATGGAAATTCTAGATACAACGAATAAAATAAATACAAGGGTGGTTCTTGATGCGAAAGAATCCACCTACCAAAAGCAAGCCACCCGCAAGAAAGTAGTGTGCCAGAAATGCCGCAATGAAACCTGTACGGCAGAACCTGCAAGAACTGTGGCACAACGGGGGTGAGTTGCCAACTCGTGAATAGAAACATCTACAAGCAGAAACCGAATGCAAGACATAAACCTAAGTCAACAATCAGTAATATAATCCACAAGAGTACATCTGAGTGTGATAAGGTGGCTAGGTAACATCTAAGTATGTATGTGGTCCCAAGTACTCAGGTAATAACATGTCATCAGTATAAGGTATGTCTGCAAGAAGTAAATATGATGCAGTATCAAATGATATCAATACACATATATTAGCGTCCCATACCACTAATATTGGTGTAAGGGTATATATAACAGCGCCCTCATACCCTGTTATATATACAAATGAGGTATGATCAGTGTAAATCCAGTCTGTATATGATCTATGTCTGTATATACGTGGAACCCGTCCACCCGTCACCCAATGACAATAAGCATCATGTATGCAATATGAGGATATAAACAAAATCATGGTAAAACATCATGAAACCCGTGCCAAGCATCGACACGTAAATCCTCATCCATATGGGGCTCCGTCTGCGGTATCGGCCCTCGGCCCCGGCAGTACGAGTCAACCCATGTCCATCTCTGGGCTCCGTCTGCGGTATCGGCCCTCGGCCCCCGGCAGTACGGGTCAGCCCATATCCATCTCTGGGCTCCGTCTGCGGTATCGGCCCTCGGCCCCGGCAGTACGGGTCAGCCCATATCCATCTCTGGGCTCCGTCTGCGGTATCGGCCCTCGGCCCCGGCAGTACGGGTCAGCCCATATCCATCTCTCAACTCCGGTCGGAATCCTCCAGATATCCGCCGAGCTCAAATACAATCACCGGTAGGTAGTAGTCCCTCTGCCGGGCTCACCGTCTATCACACAGCGAAACCGTTCTCGCCCCGGGGTACCATACCGGGTCCACCATGTACCCGTAATCGGCCTCAACCGCCTCCTCGATTCGGGTTTTTATATATCACTCTAGCACCGAGAAAACACATGGTGGACGCACCGAAATATCATATCAAGGGAACCGGGTTTTTAAATGATTACATATTTGAAATAGCCACGGTTCCCAAATCCAGAAATCACATATAATCCAAACCAAAATGTAAGTCACTAATCTGATATGATATGTGCGTCAAACATAAATATCATGTCAAGTCACATATAGATGAGCTACAATATAATGATCAGGTGTGATATAAGCATCAAATGTGAGTATCAAGTCATGTCACATATAAATGAGCTATAATATAATGATCAGGTGTGACATAAGCATCAAATGTGAGTATCAAGTCATGTCACATATAAATGAGCTATAATATAATGATCAGGTGTGACATAAGCATCAAATGTGAGTATCAAGTCATGTCACATATAAATGAGTTATAATATAATGATCAGGTGTGACATAAGCATCAAATGTGAGTATCAAGTCATGTCACATATAAATGAGCTATAATATAATGATCAAGTGTGACATATGTATCAAATGTGAGTATCAAGTCATGTCACATATAAATGAGCTATAATATAATGATTAGGTGTGACATATGTATCAAATGTGAGTATCAAGTCAAAATCGTATATGTTTGTGTACAGGTCTATGTGTACAATATGCTTATGCGGAAATCATACCATGAATGCAGCAGTACTACAGTGTAGTGGCATAGCAATTATCGATGATGAAGTGTGTGAGCCGGCAATCAGTGTACGTGGAACATACGCATCATCGATAATGGTGCTGGTGTCCTAACAGCATGATGGTAATATAACAATAAGCACAAGTAATGCCATGCAAATAGTATAAACAGGTGCAATCGAAATAAGCAACGCAACAGTGAAGAATCTAACTCAAAAGCTATATCATGCAGCCTTGCCTTTTGAAATAAGACGAATCGGGGTCTTTGGTAAAATAAGGGCTACAGTGTTTAGAAAATAGACGCTACACATTTGAAAATATCCGTAGAATCCCCTTTTTCCTATCTTGCAATATTCCCGATTCGTTAGTTTGAAATAGGTATGACTCTGGTCTAATCTAACATCTACTATGCAACTACTGATCTAAGTATCATGCAAGTCTGGAGGGGGTATGGAAACCGCCTAAATCTGAGTCGATACATATATCAAGGTATATAGTCGGTGATCTCGCCTCAATGTCATATCATAAGATATCCTCGAGTTATGAGTGTGGATCTATCATCAATATCGGCTCGTACGGTAATCATCGTACGGCATCCCAATAGCTGGGTACGGGTCAACATCTCCCTATCTCATCACATAACAGGTATCACTATCATCAGATCACATAGTCGGGGGTACTACTCTATGTCTAGCACCAAACGATACCATCAGTGAAGTATGCATGCGGGGTAAACACATATCCCAAGCCCGCAAGAAATCACAAGTCATATCCCACAATGAATCGTATCCAATCACCGATCTCACGTCATCAAGCCCACATCATCGACTCATTACCAACGTCATCAAATATCATCCATCAAGGGTAGGTATAAGAGATATACAAGTGTAGGCGTGTAGGTGCAATTCTATCCTAGGGCTCGCAACTAGGAACTACACTAATCACTTCTAACCCTAACTACCCATAATACTTCTAACACAAAGCTACAACACACTAAAACTATCACACATCAACTATATATAGTATACTAACTACGGACTGCGGGGGTGCTATACGCCATCCACCCGACTTCCCCCTGTAGATATAATCTACTCACATTGCATCATCATTTGCGGACGTCGCTACGCATTTGTTTGTCGTCTCGAAGTCTTCATGGGTACCTACACATCAACATATCGTATATGCGCATTAAAACCAAATCCAAGCTAAAACGGCGCATGAAATCCAAACGATACGATAAGGGGGCCTATAGGTGAGAACCTATGGCACGCCTTCAAAACCATCAATAAATCCTCTATATCGTCGTATAAACGCCAAATAGTCGAGGCAAAACGAAACACACCAATGCAGAAATGAAAATACGGAATACGGAAACTAAAGTCCAAAACAGCAACTCATGAAATGTGTTCCAGATTTTACCCCAGGTCACTTTATACAAATCTATATATACCAGGGGCCTAAACTGACAATGTAGGAGCTACAGAACCAATACGAGCCAAGAAGGTGGGACCCAGGCCGCAATTGGCGGCCAAAAGGGAGAAATTGGCGGCCGTACGGATGAGTTGGGGGCTAGGGTTTGGGGTGTTGGTTCAATGGTGCCTGCACATCTCACTGTCCATTCAATATTATTTTAGAGTTCTCGGGGTGATAGCAGATTCAAGTTAACCTGCACAGATCTCACAATTTCCCCGATATCGGTTTCTAAAATCCGTATTCTGGTTCTAGCTTCAGGTTTTGGGTTCCAATTCATGCACTAGGGTGTTTACAAGTCCTCTACTGAGCTCAATTTCACATTACAACTCAAGTTTCTCTCAAACCCTAACTAGGTTTTCATCAAGTCCATAATATCACACAATATCGATATAATCTTAACTTGGGGTTAAAGGAAAGGCTATAATTAAGCTAAGGGTTCAGAATTTACCTCACTTGGCAACTCAAGAATTTTCTTGAGTTGCCCCTAGTGGCCAAAATCCATGCTTTCTTGGTCTATCTTGTAGGTCTCGGGCTCGTGCACATTTTTAATGAAACGGACATGAGGTTTTGGGGTTGTTTTTGAGATGAAAAGAGGAGTTGAAGAGGGGAGGGAGATGAGGAAGGGGGCAGCAGCAGCAAGAGGAGTGGGAGAGGTAGAAAAATGAGGAGGAGAAAACAATGGCTAAGGGTTTGGTCAAAGTCCCATGCCTCTCTCTCTCACCTACCCTCATTCTATATTCTTTTCTTTTCTTTTCCTTTATTTCTAAACCTTCTCACACAAATAGTAAACCCAAATGATAAATCATGGCAAGAAAAATGCGCAAGTGTAGAAAAGAAATGATATGGGCAAGTTTTGCACAAAAAGTCGAAAAAACCCGATTAGCGATTTTAATCGCGATTAGCACTAAATTAGTTTCAAATTAATCACAAAAACTTAAAAATGTCATAATTCACTAATTTACCCTATTTTAGAATTTTCCATAATTTTTCATAATTTTTCTAACATTTTTCCTATTTATTTCCATTTAATTACAGATTTAATATTAAAATAATCAATAAAATAATATTAAATTATAAAAATTCCCAAAATTAATATTTTATACTTTTGAAAATGTTACATTCTCGATCAGCTTTACTTTTCAATCGAGCTTCGTTAAGGAATGCGTCAATTACTTCATCTGATGGCCCCAGAATTTTTGATTCAGGTCTGCCCCCAGCGTTTCAGTACAAGGAGTCTCCTCATCGTCCATGAACGAATGGGAAATCACATGACAGCTCGCCATATATTCTTCAGATTCATCAGATGAACTTTCTCCCTCATCTTCTTCTTGAAAGACGTGATTGAGGAACTCTTGGAATGTAATGGGAGTCCGTGCCTTCTGGTTGTATTCCTCCAGCGCGTCAATTTGTTTTTGCAAGTCCGTGCGCTTGTCGCCAGGCTTCACAGGCTTCTTTGATTTCTTTTTCTTCTTCTTCGAAGATTTTGACGGCTGGTTGCTAATGCTTGGGCCACCACCATCGCTCTTTGGAGTTGGATGCGGCTTCAACATCCCCTCAATGACTTGCGGTTCCAACGGGTTCTTCCACTTGATCGCTGGGCACACTTGAAGATCGTTTAGCATTCTCTTTGTCTTGGCTGATAATACAACCTTCCAAGGAGCTTCTTCAACGACGGAACATGTTTCCCCCGGCGTATTCATCCCCTTAGATGTGTGGGGCTGCGGGGGATTCACCTTCCATTTGTCGGATAACGCGAACTTGCCCTGTCGGTACTGGTTTTCAAGCCAATTTTTGAAAACGTAGCAATCTTCGATCGGATGGCCCAGTACTTGATGATAAGGACAGTAGTTGGGATCATTGACATCATTTGGTTGCGACGGACGTTTTGTATCCGGCAGATTTATGAGTCGGTTGCGCAACGCCAGCTCGAATAACCTTCTCGTTTTATCTCGGGGAAACGAGTAAGAACGTCCTAGCCTCTCCTCAAGGGGTATGTACGGGCGCGTATTATTTTGACGAACAACCGGCTTCGAGTTGCTCGGCTGTTGTTGAGCATTAGCGACAACGATCGCTTTCCCCTTCCCTTTGTCATTTCGGGAGTCCGTATTTGGAAGAGGGGGTTTATATCCCATCTGATCTATTTGCGCTAGCTTGTCAATCAAGGCCTGGAAGGTAGTCGGCTTGAAAAACATCATAAATTGCGAGATGGTTGCTTGCGGATCAAGAGTTCCCACAAACATACCCACTGCGGGAGCTTCTTCAATGCGCTGCTCGCACTTCGACCATAAGTTCCGCCACCGTATAGCATATTGAACCCATGTCTCGCCTGGCTTTACCCTGGCGTTAATCAGTGCTGTCATCGGGGTGCGTTCACTGGCGCTTACAAAACGCTGAGTAAACAACAGCTCCATCTCCGCGAAGGTTTTGATAGAGTCGTTCGGGAGCTCAGAGTACCACTCGAACGCTGTATCTGATAAACTTCCAACAAACTGGCAAAGCAAAAGCTTGTCATCACCGCCGGTGTTGCCGCAGAAGGCCCTGAACTGGGCAACATGCTGGTGAGGATTGCCCGTCCCCTTGTAGACATGGAACTTGGGAATTGTGTAACCTGGCGGGTACTTGATTTGGTCGTACCAACTTGGATATGGCCGCCCCGTTTTTATGACCTGGCCAGCTGCTTCAGCCACATGATGAACCCGTATTTGTTGGGCTATGTACTCGTCCAAATCAGCTTTGGAGATTGTATCCTCCTTAGCCGTCGACAGTGCTGGCGGAGGATTTGATGTCTCTCCCCTATCGTCTCCAAGGACGATCGGGGGATCTTCGGCCGGAGGATCTTGTTGGATCATCATCCCCACCATGTCTTGGAACAGGAGGCCCATACGCTGTATGTTGGCTGCTTGTTCAACAGCCTCTTTGTCCTTCTTTTCCAATATTCGACGAAGGAATTCGGCGTCGATTTCTTCCTCTTGGCGTTCATCCGAGGACGTTTCAGGGTTTTCTTTTGGCCCAGTAAGTGCGGCCATAGCGTTCATCATCTCTTGGAGCTTCTGCTGCTGATCCTGTGCTTTGGTCACTGATCGCGTAAGCGGTCGATGACCCGTAGATATGCGACTGTCTTCTTTACCAGACGCCACATAGACGGTATGAACTACAATGCCCCCTGACTTAGGGCGTTTGGGTTCACCACCTCTGATATTCGTCATCGGCGTTGGCACTTTCTCCGGCCTTCTTCTTTTATGGGTCATAGAAGTTGAGGGGGCCGTTGCTTTGGGCACCCTGGTGACTGTCATCCTTTCCTGTTTGATCGGGCGGTCTTTTTCTTTTTCTACTTTCGCCTTTTTCTGTTGACGAGAGCGATCTGGGTCAATTACAGAGTCTTGAACTCTCCGCCAAACTTTATAAATTTTTGAGGACAGCCGTTGAGGGGGCTGTTCCTGCTTCGTTTCCGGAACTTTCTCCGCAGGTGGTGGAGATCTTTTCAGTGTAACGGTTGGAGAGTTCTTACGTACCCTCCTTAGCAGTTCAAAGCTGTTCCCAGTTGGAACAGCAGCGTTGACTTCCACCATTGGAGCCGGTGGAGTTAGCCCCGAGGGGGAGTTGCCCCCTGCCTTCCTTACTCGTCGCCAATGGCGACGTCGGGCGCGACGAGTCATCGGTATTGGTTCAGAAACAGAAACAGCTTCTTCCTGCCCCCTGTTCAAGTGTGGGGCTGTTGCCGGCGTCAACCTGTTGAAGACTGATGTCTTTTGAGCAGCAAGAGCAGGAGTGGGATTTGGGACGGTCAGTCTCGTAAAGACTGATTTCTTAGCCGGAGAAGTCGCCTTGACGACTTCATGAGCAGGTTTGGCTATTCTTTTTGGAATAACCTTTTCCGGGATTGCAAGCTTCATCGTGGGCCCGCAAGAGTTTTGGCCCAGTCTGGAGAAGACCGAGGCACTGGTGTTGGGCGACCCATTGAGAGGGGCCGCAGTAACTGAAAGTCAATCAAAGACCGACTTCTTAGGAGCTTCTTGTATGGGCACGGGGGTGCTGAAGCTTGTTGGCGGAAGCATAGTTCCGAAAAACAACCATGTGGTGGCTTGAGTAATCTGCTCCACGGGCATGGTGAACAAAGAGGCCGCTTGGGGCCCGTAGGTTATGCCCCCAGTTGAGGCCGGACGCGAGCTGCCGCTGCAGTTAGAGCACTTCGAACAGGTAGAGGCCATCGATGCTTGATTTCTTTTCTGCGCCAAGCAAGAGACCAAATCTTAGTAAACTTGAAATCCAAACGCAACCATTAACAAACCGCGATTCGTTCGCGAAGACGACACACGAAGTGTGGAGTGGAAAGAGGAAAAGGTCCCACCGGGCGTGCCTGAATCTGTTCCCCTCCGAAAGACAACGCACAAGACCGCGAAGTCCTGACGCTGAGATTCGGGGCAGATGCTATTTGGTTTTATCCGTCCACCTCTCCGAAGATGCCAAGTTGATTTATGGCACCGTGTATCGGAGGCTTAGACGGATGCGGCCGATGTAGCAGATTTCGTCAGATTCCCCCTCGCTTGAGGGGTTTTTGATTGTGGGGACGCTCTTCCCTGCAGACGCAAGCCCCTGCAGTTAATTACGCTACCGCATCGCGGTAACAACTTTCTCCTTCTCCAGAATTTCACTTCGTGTCGTATGTGTTTGTTTTGTTTGTGGTTGCCCGTGGATTGTATACGGAGACTAAGCGATGTCGTCGCCCGTAGGACGTGGATTAGTCCAAATCCGTATTTACTTAGATTTGGGTTTGGTGTTTTGGTTTAAGGATACGTTAGCCGTATTTAGGCTAAGATCGACTTAAACGTTTGTTAAGAATACGTTAGTCTGATTTGAGACTAAGATCAACTTAACGGGATCGTTTGGATCCGACAAAAGAGCATTTAGGGACTCTATTGTTCTAGTTTAGGGACATGGTAGTCCATCGCCAGTTTAGGGACGTGGTGGTCCATGTTCCAGTTTAGGGATGTGGTGGTCCATCGTCAGTTTAAGAACGTGGTGGTCCATGTTCCAGTTTAGGGACGTGGTAGTCCATCACCAGTTTAGGGACGTGGTGGTCCATCATTAGTTTAAGGACGTTTCGGTCCAACATTAGTTTAAGGACGTTTCGGTCCACGAGTTTAAGGACCCCGCAGTCCATATTGATGTGTGGTCGTTGGGACCCGTCACCTCTCTGACATCGTTGAAAAATTACAACGATAAGTGTCAGAGGAGTTCGGAGATGTACCCTCGAACCGGATATAAATTTATTTTGGGAGCAGCCGTGCTCAGTCAATTTAATTTGAGGACTTATGGCCATGACTGGGCTAAGTCCAGTTTCAAGATTCTTTTATCTTTGGCTTATTGGACCTATGCTAGGCCCTTGCCCGTTTACTGTATTATTTTTCTTTATTTTGGTTGGGCTCTGCCCCTTTTTTTAAAATGTATAGCATTTTTTTATTAGGCCTGTTAGGCCTTTTAATTGGGCTCTATCCCTTTTCTTAATAATGCAGAGCATTTTTTATTAGGCCTGTTAGGCCTTTTAATTGGGCTCTGTCCCTTTTCTTAATAATGCGGAGCATTAAATACTCTGACAGTGCCCCATGTGGCTTGTCAGGCGTTTTGCGCCAATTAATGAGCGCAAGCGCTCGTGGAGGTGACACGTGTCACGTTCTGGTGAGCGCAAGCGCAACAGCGCAGTGCGCTGCGTCAGTGCGCTGCGCTGTTGCACCGCTGACACGTGGCGCTTCCTGGCCGCTTGCGCAATAGTGCAGTTTTGGCAAGTGTTGGGCACTGTTAACTTGAGAATCTTTTAGATTCAGAACCAATGGTTCATAAAAAGAAGTGCAAAGCACTGTTTGTTTTCTTGATCTAATTTAGATCAGAGAAAACAAGTTCTTTTGTTTTTCTTATCTCGGGGAACCAATGGTTCATAGAAAAGTGCAAAACACTTATTATTATTTATTTTTCTTTTTATTAGAGATCCTTGATCTTGTTCTCAGATCAATGATCTGTTCATAAGAGAATTTTCCCTTTTTCTAAATGTTTTTTTTTTATCTTTTTTGTTCTTGAGAATTTCTCTACAATTCTTCAGAGTTCTCTCTGTTTAATTTTTCACAAAAAATGTTGATGCCTTTGAATTGTGGTCTAGAGTTCTTTTTATAGTGCCCATAAATTAGTTAAATTTGTTAAAGAGTTCTTTCTCTGAGTGATTTGGGGAATTTTCCCCACCGTTGGTTTTTTGATCCAAAGGCTTCTGTTTTACAGAAGAAAATCTTCTTGTTTTAATAAGAACAGAAAGATTTCTTTAAAATCTTAATTCTGTTTGGCGCAAACGCCCCAGCGCGTGACACGTGTCAAGCAGCGCACAGCGCAGCGCAACTGCGCTAGCGCGTGTCGCGCAGCGCAAAGCGCAGCGCAACTGCGCTGGTGCATCTGCGCTGACACGTGTCGCGCAGCGCAGTGTTTGCGCAACTGAAGCGTTGCTTCCTTTTGTCTTTTAATAGAGCTTTGCTCTGATTGGGCGCGCTGCCTCTGGTGCTGCGTTGATGTATCAGCGCCTGAACGTGGCGCGTTGCGCGCAGCGCAAAGAATCTGAAGCGTTGCTTCATTTATTAAAGTTTAAAGTTTAAATTTTCAAAGCAAAGCTTTGCTCTGATTGGGAGAAGATGAAGCGTTGCTTCATCTCCCGCCTTGGAATTTGAACAGAGCTTTGCTCTGATTGGGGTAAACAGCTGCCTCCTCCTAGCTCTGTCAGGCCTCAGCCTATGGGACTGATTCGGGCCTCGAGTCCCCCTCTGGGGATGGGGAGGCCCTGCGTCTGCACGAAATATCAAGGCAATCAATATTAAGACAAAGTTGTATTAAGAAATCAAGCTTAAACGAAAATTGAAGTGTGATATATACCTCCGGTGACTATCGCACGAGCCTGGGCCCGGGCAGCAGCACGAGCGGGACGATAGTTCCTCCGGTGAGGAACAACCGGGGTCCCGGATGCGGACGCATCCCCTCCAATTAGAAAATAAACATTGACGCTAAATTTCCATGAAGTTCATATTTATTCTATAGAGCATATATAAAATGAATAAATATTTTATATTTATTCATACTAACCTGCAGACGATGTGGAGGGTATGGAAGTGGCAGGAGTGGCCCCTGCGGAAGATATGGACGCACCACCTATAATTAGACAATTAAAAATAGATTATATAAGTAATTGCAAAAAGAATGTGTAGATCAATAATATAACGTTCTAAATCAATATGCATGCACTATAGGATATATAAACATACCCGCAGGTGCGGTGGTGTCACCACCTACAGCTAGAAAATAATAAAAATTGCTAAGTAAGAGCAAAAGGAATGTGTGTATATTTATGATATAGCATTCTAAATCAATATACATGCACTATATGATATATAAACATACCTGGAGGAGCGGGAGTGGCCTCTGTCCCAGATGTGGACGCACCACCAACAACTAGACAATCAAACATTGACAATATAAGTAATTTTGACATAAACAAGCATGAATATCTGTAATATTACATTCAAAATGGATATGCGTGCAGTATACCTGGAGGTGTGGCAAAATCCACACGGAAGGAGGCATCCGAAGGGGTCTCCGATCTGGGTGCAAGACCGGCCCTCTGAAGCTCCCTACGCAACTCTCCGGGCGGCAGAACAGCTCTGCTTCTGCCTCTGCTGGAGCTCCTGCCGCCCCTCGTGCTCCCGACATCGTCATCAAATCTAGATAAACGGTTCGTGGACGCATTAGACAATCATTAAAAGTATTGACTATATATGTATAGAGCGTAAAATGTGAAGTAATAATATAACATTACTGATAACCTTTTTCGTTTCGTGGGTGCATTATACATATCTACTTGGATTTCATCGTCGATGTCATTTCTAACCCACGTAACTTCATGATCGGTCGAAGACAACCCGTCCTTCGAAACAGACGGTCGGAGCATTTTAAGCCTTCTCTCTTCTTCGTCCTCATCGCTGTCCTCGAATTCTGGGACATCGTAGACATCTTTGGGTTTCTATCGGCATACAACACTTCACCCCGGATGCTTCAAACACTGTGAGTAGTATACTTGGAACGCTTGGTTCGGAAAGATAAACGGATCTTCCTGACCGTAAAATCGAAGTGTGTTCACACTGGTCAATCCATATTCATCTTTCCAAGTCCCAAGATTGCTTCTCCACCTGTCCGCATCGGTTCGCGTATCGTACCAAGTACACTGGAATATATAAAAGGGTTCTGATCATCCGGGATAGTGGATGCCGAGTATACAATTTAAGTACCCATAATAAATCACACCGTACGATTCTACCGTCGCAATCCCACTATTCTGAGTGGTTCTAAATGTTTCTATGTCCATAACTTCGAATTTGTATCCAAGGACACCAAATCTTTTGTAATATGCAACCTCCATACTAGGAAATTGAGCTAAACATCTTGAATCACTCTCAAATGATGCAGATAAGTTCGGATCGTGGATCTAACAAAACAAATTTTACGACAAATACATAACGATACAAGTTTAGATTAAAACGGATAGCAATAAAATGTTATTCGAATAACTTACATGATCTGTGACTCAATCAAAAAAATTATCCTGATTATATTTTTCCAATCGTTCTTCGTTCCAATCAGGATGCCCCTCACGTACCTCGTTAAAATGAATTCTGTTTTCGACAAATAATGGTGACATTAATATTATATCATTTCATACACACATAAACACAGATATAACAATTAATCCAAAAAACTTACTCTCTAATTTGTTCAAGACATGTGCAATTAAGCAAGATAAACCGGTATATCTTGTTGATAAACATAGTGTCTACCCTCTTATACTCGGCTTTACCATATGGCCCGTCTTGAATTCTTCGTGGCCGGTTAAGCCTTGTCTCAATGTTCTCGTCCAGATAGCGGGAACAAAATGTGGTTGCTTCATCAAGAAGATAACCTTGCATGATAGAACCCTCTGGTCGATTTTTATTGCGTATATACTTCTTAAAAGTGTAGAGGTACCTAATGAAAATATGTTGAATAAATAAATACGGGCATACAGGAAAACAATAAATTTATAAATTGCGCGAAACGAAAAATTACACGTACCTCTCGACGGGATACATCTATCGATATTGTACCGGTCTGGCTAACTTCGCCTCAGTTGCAAGATGAACCGTCAAGTGTATTATGATATCGAAGAATGACGGTGGGAAAATACGCTCAAACTTGCAAAGTATCAATGCAATAGAATTTTCTAGTTTATCCAGCATCACAACCTCCAGTGTTTTAGCAAACAACTCCCTGAAAAAACAACATAGGTCGTTGATTACTAGACCAACCGATTCGGGGAGAGAGGTCCTGAGGGCTAATGGAAGAAGGTGCTTCACGATAACATGGCGATCATGACTTTTCATCCCATCGATCTTGCCCTTCACAATTTTTATTTTCTTACTGAATGATCCTGAGAAACCTGTGGGAACTTTCAAATCATGCAACACCTGCAGGAATCTTTTCTTCTCCGGTTGTGACATATGATAAGCGGCATTGGGAAGTACAAACTTGCCCGGTTTACCCGCTACCGGTCTAGGTTGCAATTCACTTCTTATTCCCCACTCTTATAGATCCATCCGAGCATTCAGGTTGTCTTTCGATTTCCCTTCTTTACAAAGAAGCAAGTTAAGTATGTGCTCTGATACTCCCTTCTCTATATGCATGACGTCTAGACAATGACGCACTGAATTTGTAGACCAGTACGGAAGCTCGAAGAAAATGCTTAACTTGTTCCAAAATGGTGGTTTGACCTGTTTCGTCGGATCCATCCCGAAGGTCACATTATTGTAACCATCCCATTTAGCAGTCATGTCCTCTCCGGACAATGGGGATGGAGGTCCAAGAAGCTCCTGATGACCATCAAAGTGAACCGTGTCTAACCTATAGGGGTGGTCTGGAGGCAGGAAACGTCGATGGCCGCAATAACAAACCTTCCTGCTAAAATTCAAGAATTTTGATGTTGTGTGTTCATGGCAATGAGGACATGCTTTGTGACCATGTACGGACCAACCTGATAGCATTCCATACGCAGGAAAGTCATTAATTGTCCACATTAGAGCCGCACGCAGTATGAAGGTTGTATTTGTGTTTGCATCATATGTCTCTACACCATCAATGAACAAAGATTTCAACTCCTCGATCAGAGGTCGGAGATAGACGTCAATATTGTTCCCCGGTGAGTTTGGTCCGTCGATAAGAAGAGGCATCATAAAGTATGATTGGTCCATAGCCAACCAAGGCGACAGATTATAAATTATCATTACAACGGGCCATGTGCTGTGACTTCCAGCCATATAGTTGAATGGGCAGAAGCCATCAGTAGCCAGTCCGAGCCGGACATTGCGAGAATCGCTACTGAATATTGCGTGCCTCCTATCAAAATCCTTCCATGCCGGTGAATCTTTTGGATGGCTCATTTTTCCATCTTCACTTGGAGGAGCACGGTGATGCCAAATCATTGCCTCGGCTATTTTCTTGCACCTGAATAGCCTCTGTAGCCTCTGTGTTATGGGAAAGTATCGTGCTATCTTGACAGGTATATCAGGCTTCTTATCAGAATCTTTCGGCTTATACCTGGCCTCTCCGCATGTTACTTTCAAATCTGAATTCTCTTTCCGGTACAACACGCAATTTTTAGGACATGCTTGAATCTTCTCGCACTTTAGACCCAAATCAGACATCATCTTCTGGGCTCCGTACCAGCTGTCGGGCACATTATTTCCCGGAGGCATATAATCTTTCAAGAACGAAAGAAGCATTGTGAATAACTTGTTGCTCCATCCATTTAGGCACTTAATCTGGAAAAGTTGGACGAACCATGAGAGGGTGGAATACTTCGCATTCTCATAAATTGGTTTCCTAGCATCATTCATGAAATTTTCATATTTATCCGCACGCGGTCCTTGACCGGATGGAATGTCATCTTCGGTACGAATAGATTCACCTAGGGCAGCCTCTACCATATCCTCCATTTCTTCTGATGGAAATAAATTATAGTCTTCTCCTTCTGCCGCATTACCGAATTCTTCTTCTTCTACTGCCGCATTATCGTGTTCTCCTTCTTCTTCTGCCGCAGTACTGCATTCTTCTCCTTCCCCGTGATATTTCCAAGTTGTATAAAGTCTAGTAAACCCATATTTTACAATATGAAGTTCTGCCAATTCTACTTTCTGCCAGTACTTATTGCCACATCTATCGCACGGACAGAGAATCTTCTCTATTATGATCTTATTATGTGCGCGTGCAAATTCAATGAAAGCAGCAACTCCTGCGACAAACATAGGTTGCATACGTTGTTGCCAATCCACATACATCCAGTCCTTAACTCTGACGTACTCATGGGCCATGTTAGACTGTATAACATATAAATTGTAGGTTATGGTGACTATATTGAGAAATATAAGAACGGGATAGTTACTGACAAAGGAGAAAATCCGTGTATATGCATTAGACTTAAGCTCCTATGGAGAACGTATCTCCTTTTAATATTATTAAATGTTCTCATGTAGTACGCACGTGCATTGCACGTGGTGCGCGCATAGCAGGCATATGTGCGTTGCACGTAGCGCACATGGCGCTTGCGCATATGCGCATTATGGGGAGGAGCAGGCTCCTAACTTGGAGAACTAAGCTTCTTTTAATATTATTGAATATTCTCATATGGTGCGCACGTGCATTGCATGTGGTGCGCGCATGGCGGGCATACGTGCGTTGCACGTAGCGCACATGGCGCTTGCGCGTATGCGCATTATGGGGAGGAGCATGCTCCTATCTTGGAGAACTAAGCTCCCATAGAGAACTAAGCTCCTTTTAATATTATTAAATATTCTCATGTGGTGCGCACGTGCATTGCACGTGGTGCGCGCATGGCGGGCACACGTGCGTTGCACGTAGTGAACGTGGCGCTTGCGCATATGCGCATTATGGGGAAGAGTATGCTCCTATCTTGGAGAACTAAGCTCCTATGGAGAACTAAGCTCCTTTGAGAATTGAGCATTAAAGAACTAAGATGCATTAGACTTGAGATTGAGATACATACCTGCAACATAGAAAAGAAATCAATAAACAAGATGAATATAATATAAATTTAAGTTGAAAGAATATATATCCTCCTTTTAAATGCAATTAAGTATCGATGATGCTGAAGATGTTACCAGAAAAACATCTTCTGCCAACCTTCATGTGTGAAGGGGTGTGTGTGGGAAAATTGGGTACACGGTGTCAGAAAAGTTTTCTGGCGTCCAAATAAAATCCATAACTAATCCCTATCTTGCCCTTCCTTTTCTTCAAATCAGAAATGTGTCTTTTTTTTGCATTATGAATGGTCTGGTACCACAAGCTCAGTATGTTGAATCATGTTTTGGTTGGACAAAGACTTGCCAATGGCAGCATGCAAAGATTTATTTGGCCACAAACTACAACCACCACATGAATGCATACAATTATAATTTTTAGGCAATCAATCTATAGCTAGCTACTTGATTCTATATCTACAACACGAAAGACACGAATTCTTCCCATGTCTCCTCATGTCTCCATGGAAATTGGGGCAATACGTCAGAGATTACATTACTTCCTCATGACTCCACAAATTCTTCCCTAGCCCCAGCCCAGCCCAGCCCCAGCCCCATCCCCATCCCCAGCCCCAACCTAACCCTAACCCCAGCCCCAGCTCCAGCTAAACCCCAATCCCAACCATAACCCTAACCCTAACCCCAGCCCTAGCCCCAGCCCCAGCCGAACCCCAACCCTAATCCTAACCCCAACCCCCTGCCGAACCCGAGCTCGAGCCCGAGCCCGAGCCCCAGTCCTAGCCCCAACCCTAACGTTAACCCCAACCTTTGCCTCATCGGTACCCAAACAATGAACCATAGCCCTAAAACAATCAAAAATTTGAGTAATTGAAGATTTCCTTACCTGATCGAAGGCGACGATCGATCGAAGGCGACGATGAAAACGGAGATGAGCCGGCGCTGGCGACGACGAAAGCAGGCGGTGGCTACGACGAATCGGCCGGCGTTGGCGACGACGAGAACGACGATCGATCGGCGGGAAAGAGGGTTTGGGAATTTGGGTTCGCGCGCGCGATCGATGGAGAAAACAATTTTCAGGTATTCAGCGTAGGGATCGATCCGTGCCTTTTTAATTAAATCTCTATTTAGTTGCCCCTACGGATAAGTCTGTAGGTTCTTGGTTTGCGGCTCCATAGGGGCAAACACCAAATTAAGATTTAATATTTTTATTCTTGAACGTCTTGGACCATAGGGGCAACCTTCTGGCCCTACGGCTTAATCCGTAGGGCCAACATAAATCTGCCCCTATGGATTTCAATATCCGTAGGGGCAACCCCCTATTTTAGTAGTGATAACGTCTACTTTGCT
Organism: Agapanthus africanus; assembly: GCA_030015575.1. NCBI lineage: Eukaryota > Viridiplantae > Streptophyta > Magnoliopsida > Asparagales > Amaryllidaceae > Agapanthus > Agapanthus africanus. The sequence continues at coordinate 259,713,765 of CM057351.1, read as the reverse complement.
CTACCATGAAATGATCAATGTGTGAAAATTTGGTTGATTTGAAGCATTGCACGTGGTGAATCAAGTGATACTGATGTATGATATTTTTACGGTGCTTAAAATCCATCCATTTTTTGAAATGATTAATCCACCACATATAATGCTTCAAATCAATTAAATTTTTATACATTGGATCACTTCATGTGTGGTACAAGATGAGTGGATTGTTGATTTAACGATCGGAGCAGGCTATATAATAGTCCACTAGAAGAGACTTATTACATATGTTGAGTATCTAGAACAAACAACCATAAATAAAACAACAAAAAAGCGTATATATGTGGCTAGCTTGCAACCTTATTTTATAATTTTATAATGTGCGCTGGGCAACTGTCTGCAGCCAGCCCCAAAGATATTTAGCTCATATAAGGCATTGATTCTTGAATTACTACGGTCTCTTTATAGTTAATTTATGACTAATATTTAATTAGGGGCCACTCTAATATTTAATTTGAGACTTGTTGCTTTCCTATTATTATTTTTAAACGAACAATTCAGGCAAGTTTAGATGCAAGTACTTCAAAGCTATTGATTGATGTAAATGTGAGCGACTCAAAGTGCCTGCTATTATTTCTAGTATGCTATTAGGAAATATAGCTTCAACGGAGGAGGATGGATGAGTGAGTAAAATAAAAAAGCCCAATTGATTTGTGTTTTTTGATCTGTGATGTATCATCAATATTTCATAATAACAGAAAATAATAGCATAGGTTCTCAGTACACAAGTGAGTCTAGTCTTGTACTTGCGGGATCGGTATGATGATTGATAAAAAATTAAAATACAGACGTCGACACGCGAATAGTACTACACGCGCAAACATGCACATACAAAAAAGGTATAGGAAAAAAAGGGGGAAATTAATTAACATAAAACTAGATATAACTAAGTAGGAGAAAAAGAAAGCACATCCAGCTATGTATGCACATGCATGCGCGATACCCCTCCGAAATTGAGTGTTTCTGGTGTTTGAACGCGAATGATTGCCTAATTTAACTTTGGAGTTATTCAAAAGAATAATTTGAGCACTTTTTTAATAGTTTGATCAATAAACAAAAATAGTGATTAGGCTAATAAATCAATTGAATATGTGATATGCAGTATTAACTAAAGGGGGTTTCTGTAAAACCCAGTTCCGATTATACCGTAACCGTATTCGTTATAAATAATTTCCCCCAAATTTTCTACATACCTTTACCCCAAATTAAACCCTAACGTTTTATTTTTCCTGATTCTTATTTTTCTTAGCCCACTTCCAGCCTTGGTCCAACTCCCTCACTCTTATCCTAACCTTTTCCCTAGCCCAAGCTGACCCGCACCCAATCCTAAACCCCAGACCGGACCCGACCCGACCCGACTTCCCCATCTCCTTCTTCTTCTTCCCCTCCTCCTTTCCCGCCTTCCTCGCGCTACACCCCCACGACTCGTCCCAACGTCCTCATGCACCCCCGCGAGACCCGCATCCACCTCCGCACGACTCGTTCTTCCTGTCTCGCAACTACCCCCGCGACCTCGTTCTCGTCCCAACGTTTCACCCCAACAAACTCCCCGTGACCTCCTCAACTGTCACTCCGCCTCCTCCTTCATCCAACTCACTCCTCTCTTGCACCCACCGCCGCTACCTTCTACCGCCACGGGCCACACACCACCATTTTGAGCACACCTCCCCAGCTCCTCACCTCCATGCACACCTAGCTCCACTCTTCACTGCCACTGCCATCTCGTAACGGCCTCACCGACCCTTCTCCTCTTGCTATCGCCACTGGCGGACCCCAGCACCACCAACTCCTCCTCTGCAACCTTCCCCAATAACAGCCAACCACTGACCTCGCCGCTCCATCAACGAGCCCACCTCCCCGGACCGGCACCTCCTCCTACCTCAACCTAGCTTCCGAGCTCTCCAACTGTCATGCCCCGCTTCCCAAAATACGGAATACGAGGGGTTGATAAGACCAGCCATGCTCCTACGGTCAAGGAAATATCCTGCCGTAGTCACATTTCGTCTTCTAGCTTTACATGGTAATCAGTAAGCAACACACATGTAATGAGTAATGCAGTATCTGAAACGAAACAAATACAAAGAACTGACCTGATAGAGGTAAAAAGGGTATAACTCTGGATAGCTGATCAAAATGTCCGCGATGTACGTCTGGTCCTGGTCCAAGCTAGATCCACTTCTCACTCTGAGCATGCATACTCAGGTCGTCAGAGCGACACGATAGCAATATATATATAGATACAAGTGACAACTCGAACAGTGATAATAGATATATATAACAGTAAATCAAGACGGTATATGTATGAACATGCAGTAACCAATGAAGTGTCTAATAGATCAGGTGAACAGTAAAGCAGTAAAATAGTATGCCAGGTATGTCAACATAGTAAGTAATGTATATCAATGCCATTATCCCTATCAGTCTCTAAGTCTCACTGTACAGGTCACTGAGCCTATCGTCAGTCCAAGTGTGAGAGTCAACCACTCGCGAGTGTCCTCCACCCAAGGATAGGACCCCAGGGCAAGGGACCACGGGCCCAAAATGTAACTCACGGTAATAATCATGTACCCTGTAAATCTCCATATATCTCCATATATATAAGCCGGCATGGGACTCCCGAGATTCTGTTGAACTCACACTCAAACTACCCCACACCCCGTGGTCTACATCAAACGCCAACCATAACCTCAAATACCGGTCGGTCCATGACAAGTCTGCGCGAGAACTGGAGACATGATCTCCATCAAGCACGTCCCGACTAATACCCAAGATAAATGGGCAGTGTTTGGTGCCTTATCTGTGACACCCATGCAAGAGCTTCCATAAGTGTCCTATACCACTTATAGTCACATGTACACGCGTCCCACAGACGTCGACAATGCAATAGAATAATAAGGTTCACTGATTGTGTACAAGTACGTGTCACTTTCACTTATTCACTCATGCACGAATACTAACGTACTTGCCACAATCATCACTAATACCTAACACTGGGTAATGCACATGATCACTAGGTTATCAATGCAGTGACATATGTATGATATGATGAGTAAACAGTATGTAAAGCATGATTAAAATGTCATAAATCAGTATTCTACCACTTGCATAATTTATCATAAATCATACGTGTACAGTTTATCGAAACGATGAATGGGGAATAAATAGTATGTTTGATTATCTATCCAGCGAATTTGGTTTCACGTCAATCGGGTTTCAGGATCACTAAATATGACCATTTCATTTTAAGCGTTCACGGCTGGAAATCCGGTTTCAGAATCGGAAGTCCGTTCCGCAACGCATTTTAATCCCAGTTAGGATCAGATTTTAGCGACTCTACAGTTTAATGAAATCTAGGGTTTTCAGTAAGGTTTTCAACTCAATAGACGGATCCTCAATCGCGTCTGTACGTCAGGAGTTATACACTGTTCAATACTAGTATGTCAATTCTGATTCTGTTGGGACTGTTATACGTCCCCATCTTTTAAATCACAGATTAAATAGCAAACGATGATGAAACAGAATGGAACCACTTGTGTTATCTAGATAATAGATTCACCTTTAATAAATAGAAGAGTTCCGCAACCTACGAGTTAAGGAAACAAGGTGGTACCCATTACGGGACAGCAAACAATAACCAGAGTCGCTCTGGACTGCAGTCCGGAGTCGCACTCCGATCCAAATATTGTCACAATTTAAGTACAGAATGTTAGTGTATATGCCCTGGAGGCCATTACTGTATCATACTAGTATGTATATTACTTGATGGAAGCTTGGGATATTCACAGTTGTATAGACAATCTTGCTCGAAATAGTAGTATGCTACTTGGTTTGTCTCTGCTTTAATGTGTACATGTGTTTCTTTTATTATATCACCTATACGCATTTGTGGAGCCCTTAGGATCTTTGCTTGATTACTGGTGTTGTGATGGCGATCACACTCGTGGGGGCTTGGTAATCCACAAGCACATCCTTATGCACGTCCCTAGTCGTGGGATTATCGAGACTGGGCATCGATACTCCGGAGTAGACTAGCGTATGCGCTTCTCATCCCAGTGCGGGAGGCGGTCTGTCCCACAGCCGTCAGTACGTCGTACTTGAGATAGTATGCGGGTGCTCGTTAGGTTACGAGTACACCGGACAGGACTCGTCGGGGACTGTTGGTTGGTATTATACCTATCGTCAGTTAACAGTTCCCAGGTGACCTGAGTACAGCTTAGTCCGCTGACTTGACACTGTCACTTTGTCTCAAGTGTGTTCCCACTGTTCTTTGACTACTACCCTACCGCGGCTCTACTGAGTCGTGCAAACAGGTAGTAGTTGGGTGCAGTCCTGAAGCACTTGGAGGCAGTGACGGTTAGACAGGATTCGTCTCTTTCGGTATTGGGGGTTGACATCGCGCTGTGTCAAGGAGAGCCATTACACATGTAGTCCCTGGCCAGGGCAAGCGAGATATACTGGTAGGTTTCCAGTGTTATCTCAGGGTGTTCTGGGCTACACTCCGACACGATTTGTACTGCTATTAGGAGACTGACGTTCGCCACCCCCTAGGCCCACCATGCGATGTATCGGATGAACAGACCGGACTGTACGGAGATTGTCACATACAGGCTCAGTAGGAGTTCGGATGAGTTTACCTCATCGGCCTTCTTATCGACATCTACCTGGGGACCGTTACGTACAGCTAGTGCCGCTTGCGGTATGTGGTTAAACCCACTGCCAGCGTAGTGTCGAGTCTTTAGAGTCCCACACAGAGAGTTTCCCTGCACTGAGCGAAACGTGTAGAGGCCGTATGGTTTTACGGCAGGGCTGCGATCACTTACGTGCACTTATGTGCGTATGCTGTTCGAGCAGGCAATACTGGTGGGCTTTGGTTTAAGCCGGATCCTAGTATTGCACGGATGGATTTGTTTTGTCTTCTGTGCATTCGCATTCTACGGAATGCGGGTGCGGGTGTGTATGCACAGTTTTGAGGAGCGGTGAAGGAGGAGGTGCCTCATTAGGGTTTTGACAGTTGATTCGGTCAAAACCATTTTGAGGTGGACTCATTAGGGTTTTGGAAATTCGTTCGGTCAAAACCATTATGAGCCGGAGACATTATTTACTAATCCTTTTAGTGATAATTATGTGATGGCTAATTGCTTTGACCATTTGACCACCTTGACCACTCTTGACTTTGTTGACCCGTTGACCAAAGTTGACCATTGACCTTCATGAGAGGTCTACACTCTTCTTTGGTTTTCTTTTTCATTTTTGATTATGAAAATGGTCATTGGATTATGAAAATGGTCAAATCAATGTAGCATCAACTTTATCATGATAGGATTTCTAATGATGGTGTTTAGTATTATTTTGCAACCATGGTTCATTTTCTTTGGTTAAGCTTTTCATTTCTCTTTTCTCATTCTCTCTCTTGGAAGTGAGAAGAAAGAAAGAGCTCCATGGTTGCTTGACCTCCTTCATCTTCCTCCTCTTCATAAATTCTTTTGATCTCATGTGTTGAGAGAAAAAGAATCCACATAGACAAATACCTCCATCTTTCTCTTCTACACAACCTAGGGTATCAAGACTAGCGATCTTGTTGCCCTAGTTGCCTCGGCTCGAGGTGGAGCTCGGTGTACAACTCTCGGGTGGATCGTCTTCGACTCAAGAAGGCCGCGGAGGTAACCAAAGTCCGGATCAACCCTCGGAGCATGGATCGACGAGCGGGACAGCGGAATGAAGACCCGAAGGACCGGTATCGTGAGGTATAATTTCTACGGCATAGTAATTAATACCTCTTGTAGTTTGCTAGTTTCTAGTTTAGCAAAGATCCGGCTTTTACGGTCCATGTTACCATGCCAAGAAAATTTTTGTTTTACCGTTTCCGCAACCCCGAAAGTACCGGGTGAGGTAACGTGGACCTACCAGTGGTATCAGAGCCTAGCTAAACATAAACTAGCATGTTAGCAAAGTGTTTAGAATATCGATCGAAAAAAGGTCACAAAACACGCCCGGAAAAACCCAAGTTTCTGTCGATTTTTTTTACTGTTCAAAAAATAATTTAACACACATGAAAAATCGTCTCAGGGTTTTTATATAACACACAGCAAAAATGAGCGGCTGACTCGGCCAACTCACCGCGGAACCGCGGCCAAACCATGGGTTTGGCCGCGGATCCGCGGCCGAGTTGACTCGGCCGCAGCTCCGTTTTGCTACAGTGTTCTATTTAGGCTGTTTTGGGATTTTTAGTACATGTTGTTTCTGCCCAGATTTTCCAGAGTGCAAATTGATTTTTCGTGTGGTTACAAATCCGTATTTTTGATCGATATTCTGTAGACTTTAGCTAATGGATATTTTCTGTGATGTGATATATGTATTGAACGTCTACTAATCGCTATATGTCGATTAGTGGGGGTTATACATATCTGTGATCTGTAATGCTGATGGTTTGTGTATATGAACTCGTTGGATTGTCGCGGATGAATAGACGGGGTGGATGTGAGATGATAGTTTTTTTTCTTTCATTCATTGTAAAATTTGTAATTTGATGTAATATTATTTGTATGGCCGCATAACCGGGTCGGGGTTGTAGCTGTCATTGTATAATTTCTTTTTACTGTTTTTTGCTCCTAGGATAGACCCAAGGAGGGGTGCACAAACTACCGGGTATCTCGAAGTGCCGAGTGGCCTACTCACGGGTTGAGGGAGGTTGCTTCGCTTCGGGTACTTGGCGGGTAGTTTGCCGCACCCGTAGGGGTCTAGGGTGGGGTATTGGCTATTCATCGCGACCGTGTAATCCTCTTTTCGTTGCAGGCTCGAACGAATCGCGGGTTCCTAGTATATCCAAAGTGTTCATCTGTGATCTGGATTGGCTATCATTGCTATATATCTATATATGATATCTATTTAGGTGTTGCTTATGTTTTGCATCCGCGCTAGTCTAGCCCCCGCTCCGTCGTTAATTAAGTAACCTAACGGGTGATGACGGAGCCCCGTGGCGTATGCGGATGGCATAAGCGTACGCCATATTTTGGTTGTTTTCTGCAATGGTAGGACTAATTGATGGGACGCATTAAATTAATGCAAGAAAATAAACCTAAAAGACGTTGTTGGAACAATTTTTCAAAAAGCTGTTATTGCAAGGACGTTCACTTTTGTTTTGCACAGAGGTATTCGGTTATGAATGCCCAGCACCTCAGTCGACGAGGTAAGGGCCGAGATCCCTTCATCGGGAGTGACCTCTTGGACAAAAGTTTGCGTCAGGGTAATAACTTCACTATAGTCGATTATTCTTGCTTTGCATCAAGGTATTCAGTTTGGAATATCCTGCACCTCATTCGACGAGGAAAGAGCCGAGATCCCTTCACAGGGAGTGACCTCTTTAGCAAAAGTTTTCACTACTATATTTTCAGAAAGGGGTATCACGTTCTTTCAACGATATCAAGTTCATTACGTTAACGGGTTTTTTCGCCAAAAACCCAGCCGTAGCCCTCCGTCATTTCCTAGAAGTACTACTTAGTATTCGAGCTGCGTATTTTGGCATTGTCAAGGCGTAGTGATCGGTAGCTAAGTATTGCTTGTTTGCAGTTTTTCGGATTATTTAGGACAGTCGCATAGCTATGTTGGCATTGTCAAGAGATATGCGGGTGGGTCTAAGTTAATCAAGATAATGACGGGCCGAACTTGACTAGCGGTTAATGATATGTTGGCATTGTCAAGGTCATAAACCGTTAGGGGCAGAAATCCACATCGGGAGTTTCTAAAGAAACCGAAACTTGCAGATTTAGCATACCTTCTGGAGTGTGGTGATTAGAGTGGATTCCATCTAGGTCATCGCCCAATGATAGTTGGATCCCGATCCCACTGATGAGTTGGATTACTCTCGGGAGATTATTTCACTTAACAATCAATGCTATAAACCGAGTAGGTGTCTAGAACGGTGTTAGCGGGGTTACGCCTCCAGGGAAAAGAGGTTATTTAATTAAGAAACTTCGCGAAAGCGTTGGAAAACCTTCCTCGAAGTACCAACACCAGCCTGGCTGAAAGGTTAAGCAAGTATTGTGACGTGCGATTAATCCTGACTAGTTCTTCTTTTAAAGGTTTTAGGAAGAATTTGAGGAAACAGTGGGAGCCATCCTGGTTAGATAAACTAATAAACCAATCTAATCTTGCAAGAGCGCACGCTGAGTGTTTCTTTTCTCTCTCTCCAGGTAGAAACCATTTCACGCCCTAATCAAGATAATAAAATGTATCGCTTGACCGATCCGAATTCTTATTCGGGGCTGAGGAACGTTGGTTCAGCTCTAACTTGTGACAACAGTCATATGTATGAGCAAGGGAAAGAGGATTGTGGATTCCAAGGATACCCAGTTGAAGAAGAAGCATGGTTTTGCATCTACTTCAGGTGTTCTTGTAATTGAGAACTGCTTTACGGTCAGCCCTACCTCCTGGGTACTTGATACCGGATCAGGATCTCATATCTGTAATTTATTGCAGGGACTGAGAAAAAGTAGGAAAGTTGCACCTGGTGATATGTCGCTCAGAGTAGCGAACGGAGCACAAGTAAATGCTGCAGCCGTCGGTGAATATCACCTAGTATTGCCAAATGGCAAGACTATGATTTTGAACGATTGCTACTATGTACCTTCCATGGTTATCAGTTTCTTTACTCGATAAAGATGGATATAACTTTGTTCTTGATAGAAATATCATGAAAATCTACCTTCATAAGGTAATGGTTGCAGAAGGTACACTGTGTAATAGTATCTACGTTCTAAATCAGAAAACAGTTCTCAATGTACAAAACACACGCAAGAGGAAGAATTCAGATACGAATGAATACTACTTGTGGCATTGTAGACTTGGTCATATCGGAGAGAAAAGACTAAGTAAGTTGCATAAAGATGGACTCTTGAATGCGTTCGAGTTTTCATCTTATGAAACTTGCCAGTCTTGTCTCAAAGGGAAGATGACCAAATCTCCGTTCACCGGACATGGAGAAAGGGCAGCAGAGCTCTTGGGACTCATACACAGTGATGTATGTGGTCCAATGTCTATACATGCAAGGGGTGGGTTCTCGTACTTCATCACATTCACTGACGATCTCTCTAGATTCGGATATGTGTATCTTATGAAACACAAATCTGAAGCTTTTGAGAAATTCAAGGAATTCAGAAACGAAGTAGAGAACCAGACAGGAAAAAGTATCAAGATCCTCCAGTCTGATAGAGGAGGGGAGTACTTAAGCACGGAATTCCGAGATTACTTAAAAGAGAATGGTATTCTCTCTCAGCTTACTCCTCCTTATACACCACAGCACAACGGTGTGTCAGAGCGGAGGAATCGTACCCTATTGGATATGGTTCGATCCATGATGAGTAATGCTGAGTTACCTCTTTCATTCTGGGGACTTGCGCTAGAAACAGCGGCATACTTACTGAATCATGTTCCGTCTAAATCTGTGCCTAAGACTCCATATGAAATATGGAGTGGTAAAAAACCATATCTTGAACGTATTAAGATATGGGGTTGTCCGGCATATGTAAAAGTACAAAATCCGGACAAGCTTAAGGCACGGTCAGTTTTGTGCAAGTTTGTGGGATATCCTGGAAATTCTCTGGGATATATGTTCTACCACACTGAGGAACAGAAGGTGTTCGTTGCTCATCGCGCTACCTTTTTAGAGTGGCAATTTCTTTCAAAAGAAATAAGTGGGAGCACGGTAGAACTGGATGAAATATCTGATCCACAAACTCAAACTGAGAATTTAGCAGAACCAGAAAATTCAATAGTCCCAGACGAACCTTAGCCACTCCGCAGATCTGGTAGGATTTCTCATCCGCCCGAGAGATACTACGGTTTTCTCATAGACGGGGATCGAGAGGATTGCATCTTGAAAGAAGATGACCCTACCAGTTTCAGGCAGGCCATTATCAGTAGGGACTCTGATAAGTGGCAGGAAGCAATGCAATCCGAAATGGAGTCCATATACACCAATAAAGTGTGGACCTTGGATATTTCTCCACCTGGGGTAAAACCCGTTGGATGCAAATGGATCTACAAAAGGAAACTTGGTGTGGATGGGCAGGTGGAGACCTATAAGGCTAGACTCGTTGCAAAAGGTTTTCGTCAAAGACCTGGTTTGGACTATGACGAAACCTTTTCTCCAGTGGCTATGCTGAAATCCATTCGGATCCTACTTGCCATTGCTGCCTTCCATGACTATGAAATCTGGCAGATGGACGTTAAAACGGCTTTTCTAAACGGCTGTTTGGAAGAGTGCGTTTACATGGATCAGCCAGAAGGTTTCGTAGACAGTGGGAGCAGCGGGAAGGTGTGCAAGTTGCTTAAATACATTTATGGATTAAAGCAAGCATCGCGGAGCTGGAACATCTGTTTTGATGAGGCAATCAAGGAATTTGATTTCATCAAGAACGAAGATGAACTTTGTATCTATAAGAAGATTGTAGGATGAACTGCCGTGTTCCTAGTCTTGTACGTGGACGACATTCTTTTGATAGGAAATGACATTCCTATGCTACAATCGGTCAAGCTATTTTTGTCACAACGGTTCTCCATGAAGGACCTGGGTGATGCCTCGTACATTCTGGGGATCAAGATCTACAGAGATAGATCCAAAAGACTATTAGGACTTTCGCAGTCCAGGTACATAGAGACCGTACTAAAGAGATTTAGTATGGAAGATTCCAAGCGCGGTAACATACCCGCATTGCACGGAATTACCCTCTCCAAGAAGATGTCTCCTAAGACTGACGAGGAGAGGGTTCGCATGAGCATTATACCCTACGCTTCGGCGGTAGGATCTATAATGTATGCGATGTTATGTACAAGACCGGATGTAGCTTACGCGCTGAGCGTGGTGAGCCGGTATCAATCAGACCCAGGTGAGGACCACTGGACGGCAGTGAAGAGCATTCTCAAGTACCTGAGAAGGACTAAGGAGATGTTCCTAGTTTACGGTAATGGAGACCTCAGGGTCGAGTCCTTTACCGATTCAAGCTTCCAGAGTGACAAAGATGAAAGCAAGTCTGTCTTGGGTTTTGTGTTTACCCTCAACGGAGGGGCGGTATGTTGGAGGAGTTCCAAACAGGATACCGTCGCAGACTCGACGATGGAGGCTGAATACATTGCTGCAAGCGATGCCTCAAAAGAGGCGGTCTGGATGAAGAAGTTCATTAGTGAACTTCAGGTGGTTCCATCCATTGTTGACCCAATACTTTTGTATTGCGATAACAATTGGGCTATAGCTTTAGCGAAGGAACCAAGGTCCCATCAGAAATCCAGACACATCTTAAGGCGGTATCACCTGATCAGGGAGATCATTGATCGCCAGGAGATCGAGGTACGGAGAGTGGACACAAAAGACAACACGGCGGATCCATTCACGAAGACCTTACCCCAGATTCAGTTCGAGCGGCTGATCGAGATGATAGGTCTTCGATACGCCAGTACATGGCCTTAGTGCAAGTGGGAGATTGTTAGTGTATATGCCCTAGAGGCCATTACTGTATCATACTAGTATGTATATTACTTGATGGAAGCTTAGGATATTCACAGTTGTACAGACAATCTTGCTCGAAATAGTAGTATTCTACTTGGTTTGTCTCTGCTTTAATGTGTACATGTGTTTCTTTTATTATATCACCTATACGCATTTGTGGAGCCCTTAGGATCTTTGCTTGATTACCGGCGTTGTGATGGCGATCACACTCGTGGGGGCTGGGTAATCCACAAGCACATCCTTATGCACGTCCCTAGTCGTGGGATTATCGAGACTGGGCATCGATACTCCGGAGTAGACTAGCGTATGCGCTTCTCATCCCAGTGCGGGAGGCGGTCTGTCCCACAGCCGTCAGTACGTCGTACTTGAGATAGTATGCGGGTGCTCGTTAGGTTACGAGTACACCGGACAGGACTCGTCGGGGACTGTTGGTTGGTATTATACCTATCGTCAGTTAACAGTTCCCAGGTGACCTGAGTACAGCTTAGTCCGCTGACTTGACACTGTCACTTCGCCTCAAGTGTGTTCCTACTTTTCTTTGACTACTACCCTACCACGGCTCTACTGAGTCATGTAAACAGGTAGTAGTTGGGTGCAGTCCCGAAGCACTTGGAGGCAGTGACGGTTAGACAAGATTCGTCTCTCCCGGTATTGGGGGATGACATCGCGCTGTGTCAAGGAGAGCCATTACACATGTAGTCCCTGGCCAGGGCAAGCGAGATATACTGGTAGGTTTCCAGTGTTATCTCAGGGTGTTCTGGGCTACACTCCGACACGACTTGTACCGCTATTAGGGGACTGACGTTCGCCACCCCCCTAGGCCCGCCATGCGATGTATCAGACGAACAGACCGGACTGTACGAAGATTGTCACATACAGGCTCAGTAGGAGTTCGGATGGGTTTACCTCATCGGCCTTCTTATCGACATCTACCTGGGGACCGTCACGTACAGCTAGTGCCGCTTGCGGTCTGTTGTTAAACCCACTGCCAGCGTAGTGTCGAGTCTTTAGAGTCCCACACAGAGAGTTTCCCTGCACTGAGCGAAATGTGTAGAGGCCGTATGGTTTTACGGCAGGGCTGCGATCACTTACGTGCACTTGTGTGTGTATGCTGTTCGGGCAGGCAATACTGGTGGGCTTTGGTTTAAGCCGGATCCTAGTATTGCACGGATGGATTTGTTTTGTCTTCTGTGCATTCACATTCTACGGAATGCGGGTGCGGGTGTGTATGCACAGTTTTGAGGAGCGGTGAAGGAGGAGGTGCCTCATTAGGGTTTTGACAGTTGATTCGGTCAAAACCATTTTGAGGTGGACTCATTAGGGTTTTTGAAATTCGTTCGGTCAAAACCATTATGAGCCGGAGACATTATTTACTAATCCTTTTAGTGATAATTATGTGATGGCTAATTGCTTTGACCATTTGACCACCTTGACCACTCTTGACTTTGTTGACCCGTTGACCAAAGTTGACCATTGACCTTCATGAGAGGTCTACACTCTTCTTTGGTTTTCTTTTTCATTTTTGATTATGAAAATGGTCATTGGATTATGAAAATGGTCAAATCAATGTAGCATCAACTTTATCATGATAGAATTTGTAATGATGGTGTTTAGTATTATTTTGCAACTATCGTTCATTTTCTTTGGTTAAGCTTTTCATTTCTCTTTTCTCATTCTCTCTCTTGGAAGTGAGAAGAAAGAAAGAGCTCCATGGTTGCTTGACCTCCTTCATCTTCCTCCTCTTCATAAATTCTTTTGATCTCATGTTTTGAGAGAAAAAGAATCCACATAGACAAATACCTCCATCTTTCTCTTCTACACAACCTAGGGTATCAAGACTAGCGATCTTGTTGCCCTAGTTGCCTCGGCTCGAGGTGGAGCTCGGTGTACAACTCTCGGGTGGATCGTCTTCGACTCAAGAAGGCCGCGGAGGTGACCAAAGTCCGGATCAACCCTCGGAGCATGGATCGACGAGCGGGACAGGGGAATGAAGACCCGAAGGACCGGTATCGTGAGGTATAATTTCTACGGCATAGTAGTTAATACCTCTTGTAGTTTGCTAGTTTCTAGTTTAGCAAAGATCCGGCTTTTACGGTCCATGTTACCATGTCAAGAAAATTTTTGTTTTACCATTTCCACAACCCCGAAATTACCGGGAGAGGTAACGTGGACCTAACACAGAAACCATTAGAAACTTGCATAGGGTTATAGTTCGTCGAGTCGGCTTCGATTTAAGCCCTCGAACGCATCATTCCATTAAGTACATAATTTACGGTGATTTTAACGGTTTTCAGATATAGGAAAGTTCCAGTTTTACGGGTATATTTTGGGGTATACATTTTAGTCTTTAACAGTCGTATTTTCCAATGAAATTTACACACTAGGTTCACTGCCTTACGGGCCAGACAATGCAATTGGGTTCCGTCAATATAAATGAAGATTTCCATTGAGATCATGCATCGAACGGTTACGCCATATAATTTATCGAGAGTTGTAAATTTGTAAACTATACGATCTAAGTTTGTAACACGAATATATTAGCATGTAGCAAGTAAAATACTTGCCTGGAAACGTTTCGGGGATGCACGGCGACAGTAACGTCACGAACGCGCGACGAACGGCGATGGCAGCGGCTCGGGGTGAGCTCGGATCTGTTCTGGGGGCAGCGAAGAGCGGTGTTGGTTGGACGGAGCAGGGGAGAGGCGCTGATGGGGAGCTCGTCGACGAGGTGCGCACAGGTGGTGGCCGAGGTGACGCGGAGGAGCTCGGCGGCGGATTGAGGGGCTCGAACTCAGGTGAGGTGGCGAGCCAGTGCAGGGCTCGGGGTGATGGTTGCAGTGGAGATGATGGGAAACTCGGGTGGTGCCAGTGTTGAGGATGGTGCTCGGGTCGACGAGGCGGCTCGGGGCAGTGGGGGCTCGTCGGCGTCGTCGGGGTGTCGGCGGTGGCCGAAGCTTGGAGGTTTGGCCGGTAAGGGAAGTAGCTCGAGTTGGATGTGATGGGGAGCTCAGTGGTCGGGTGGAGGACGTGAAGGGCCACAGCTGGAAGCGGGAGATCACAATGGCGAGGGAGGCGGCTGGTGAGCACCGACGATGGAGGTGGTGGCTGGTGTGCAGTGGAGGGGAGCTCGGGCAGTGGTTGTCGGAGTTGGAGGTGGTAGAGGGTGTAGTACTGGATGATGGGGTCTCGAGTTGAAGGTGAGAAGAGGGGGCGCCAGCGGTGGTTGAAACTACGGTGAGGAGGGAGGTCGGCTCGGGTGCAGGCGAAGTGGTGGGTGCGACGAGGGCTGAGGACGAAGGTGGAGGCGAGCGACGGTGAGGCAGGCGAGGTGGAGCGAGCGGCGGTGAGGGGACAGCGGTGAGCGCGACACGCTGGCATGGGCGCGGGTTCGAGGGAGGAGCCGGAAAAGAAAATGGAAGAGAGAGGGAGAGAACGTGTGTGTGTGAGAGAGAGAGGAGAGAGAAAGAGAGAACGTAACGTGGAGAGAGAGAGAGAGGAGAGAGAAAGAGAGAACGTAAAGTGGAGAGAGAGAGAGGTAACGTAGGGGGTAGGGGGAAATATGATTATTTGAGAATTATTAGAAGGGAGAGAGAGAAGGAAAACGTGTGTGAGGGAGAGAGAGGGAGAGAGAGAATGGGGGAAAATTAATGAAAATAATTAAATGAGAATTGAATTTGGTGTTATGGGAATTAATGGGGAAAAATAAATGGTGTTAAGATTTGAGGGGATTTGAATTTGTGGGAAAAATGACAGTAGAGGAGGAGGGGAAAAAGAAAGGAGTTAGTTTGGGTGTGGGCTTTGTGGGCCGGCCTGGGTTAGGTTTTGGGGTATTGGCTGAAGAAAAAGAAAATAAATTTATTCAAAAGAATGGCTGATGAGGAAATTTGGGCCGGGACTTAAATAAAAATAAAAGAATAAGAGAATGGAAAAGGGGCCGGGCTGCTGGGCTGAGAAAAATTGAGAAGAAATAAAGGAGTGGGCTGCGGCCAAGAGATTAGAATAAATTCCTTTTTATTTATGTGTTGGGCTGATTGAGAAAAATAGGGGAGTGGGCTTGGTTTTAAATAAAGATATGAAAAGAGCTGGGCCGGAATAGAGGTTTATATAAATAGGAAAAGAAAATGAGGAATTGGGATTAGGGTTTGAGAAAAGAGAGGGGGAAAAGTAAAATGGATTGGGAGTTTTAAAATATTTAAAATAGTTTATAGATATAAATAAATAAATTTGTAATTAACCCTTTTTATAAAAATATGGATATTGGTGTATAAAAGAACCGGGTATTACATCATACCACCCTTACAAAAATTTCGTCCTCGAAATTTAAAAGAACGACAAGCTATAAAATAATAAGCGAAAAGTTACCACATCGAACACTAATATATAGTGATATACTTAAAACGGTGGATAAAATTTTGAAGGTATATATATGTAAGAACAACATACAAAAAGATAGTGCTAAATAGGTATAAGGCAAAAACAACTATAAGAACAACTACATGTATACGAGAATATAGATAACAATAACGAACAATAATAATCAAGGCGTGTTCGATAAAATCGAAACCCAAATATGTGCACATATAAGTATATCAAAAGTAGCACAACAGAAATAATAAGTATAAGGCATAATTATAATGAAGCAGTGAAGGATTTGTCGGTGGTTTAAAACATTTTTAGAATAACGTATCAATCAAACCATTTTAACATAGCTTAGAAAGCCACATGGTGAAAATAAGAAGCATGGAATGAAAATATGCACGATATATAGTTGCGCTACCGAAAATGAGAATAATAGTAGTGTACTTAAAATACATAAAACGGAGTAATCAATAACACGCACTCTTCGATAAATACAAAATAATGAAAACTAAATTTTCGAATAACAATGTTCCTAAATATAGTTAGGGTAACAGGGAAAAGCACAAATATGTATAGGCTAGCTAGGGTAGGGATTACAATGGAGTGTGGCTCATACAAAAGGTCGGAGTGTGACGGCTTTAGAGTGAAGGTCAAAGAGATTGGGGTCGCGTCAGCACAGGAAGTAAGGTGAGCAGCAAAGGACTACAAGTGGAAAAATGTATGGGGAGGATAACGGTCGATACATCATGTGAATCAAAAATTTCGAAGGGTCAGCCAACTCGGAAATTTTACTATCAATATCCCCTCCCAGAAGGATCTCAAACGAGACATAGACGAAGGATGCAGGGTGGCCCATTCAAAAGATCAGGGTGAGGTACTGGTTAATCTAAGTGAGGGTCGAATCAGCACAAGGTATAGGGGTAGACAGTCAGGGGTCTCAGGAGGAAATAACGGTGTAGGGGATAAATCAAAGCATCAAGTGAAACAGTAATCAAAAGATTTGCGAACTCAGAAAGTTTATTTTATTCTAGAAAATTCGAAACAAAGCACCCTCGAAAAGTAACAGATGGCCATAAACTATACACAGATTTATTTGGCCAGAGAAGACAACATCTAAAAAAATCCCGTCAGTCGCGGTTGTGGAGGTTCAGCAGGTTGCGGTAGGCTCGCGCGCTCAGGTAGGGGCGTCCATTTCTATAGGGCATCGCAGGGATCGCCATTGGGAGTTCTCCCACCGCAGGGTCTTGTTCTTCAGGTCCTCCTTCCTCGGCTGGAGCTTCTTCATCGAGATCTGCTTCCATGTGATTCTCTTCTTCTGGATTCTCTTCCATGGGATTTTCCTCCACTGGATTTTCTTCTATCGGGTCTTCCTCTATCGGGTTCTCTTCAGGGTCCCCTTCCTCTTCGTCGGAATCGTCCATCATGTCAACCTCTGGGGCGGCGGCTCCTTCGTCCTCGGAATCGCTGTTTCCGAAAATGACCTGGGGACCGTTGATCTCATCGTCAGAACTCATTAGCGTGCGGTCTAAGGAAACGCATGATTGTGCATCCTCATCTAGATGCGGCGCTGCTCCAGGATGGGCCATGGCCTGAAAAGAAAGAGTCATGATTAGACAGTAGAACACATCAAGAAAATAGCTAAGGGTACGGAGTATAGGAAGATGTGCGGTGGGCAGGAACTGAAAAATCAGAGTTAAAAATGCTGTGGTAATGAATAGTATAAATAAGGGGAAAAGCAAGAGAATGATACATATATTACGATTCAAAGTTTTTATTACATTCAACTAAAAGTTCGACGGATACAAGATTTCAAACGAAAAGAAATTTTTACAAAAGGGGTAACAACATTATTATTGAAAGCAGAAAACATAATAACTCTTCTTTGATTTCTGGACCACTGCAATCTCGTCACACGGTTGAATCCTAAGCTGGGTCCGCCTTATCCTCGAAGTTCGAACTATGCAATAATCATCACTTGGGAGAAATGGAGAGTGTGGACGAGTCTCCTCCTTGTAGTTCCTTCCTTTTTGGGCAACCGTTGATAAGATGTTCGCTGGGTCCGCAAATCAGACATTTCCCTTGGGCGCGGCGACAATCCCTCTGAAGATGTCCTGGCCTCTTGCAGTACCCACAACATTGGGTCTTCTGCTGCTTCTGTCTCGGGGAAACAAATGGGCGCTTCATCTTCTTCTCTTTTTCTCGTCTAACAGGGATCCCTTTACGATTGGAAACTCCCGCTGGTGCTTGATTCACCTGCCTTCTCAGTCCTTCAGCTAACAAGTCGTTCGTTCGCTCCTGGGCTTCCTTCAGACCTTGCAGTACACTCAGAATCTCAACGGTCTGATTCTGGGGAGTGGAGATGGAGGAAGAGTCGTTGGAAGACATGGTCCTGAAACGACAATTTTGAGAACGATATAAGGCACAAGCTATAAGTTTAAGATATAATATGGATTTGGCAAGGAATCAAGAACATCGGGTGTGATGAAATTCATTACAAGTAGAAATCAACTGTAGGACTCTAAGTCACTTAAACAGAGTACGGTAGTGTAACTATGATGTATTCCACAATTACAACCACGTAACTTTGCCAAGTTACCTGAAACCCTAGAGAATGGATAGCGGAACACACAATGTGAATATAGATCAAGAATGACAAGTTTACAACCTAGACCAAGGAATGTCTTAGATTGTCAAGCTATACACGGAAAACTGCAATCCCAATCGAAGCAAAACCTGGGCTCTGATACCAACAAAACCATGTCATGCCCCGCTTCCCAAAATACGGAATATGAGGGGTTGACAAGGCCAACCATGCTCCTACGGTCAAGGAAATATCCTGCCGTAGTCATATTTCGGCTTCTAGCTTTACATGGTAATCAGTAAACAACGCACAGGTAATGAGTAATGCAGTATCTGAAATGAAAAAAATACAAAGAACTGACCTGATAGAGGTAAAAAGGGTATAACTCTGGATAACTGATCAAAATGTCCGCGATGTACGTCTGGTCCTGGTCCAGGCTAGATCCACTCCTCACTCTGAGCATGCATACTCAGGTCGTCAGAGCGACACGATAGCAATATATATATATAGATACAAGTGACAACTCGAACAGTGATAATAGATATATATAATAGTAAATCAAGACGGTATAGGTATGAACATGCAGTAACCAATGAAGTGTCTAATAGATCAGGTGAACAGTAAAGCAGTAAAATAGTATGCCAGGTATGTCAACACAGTAAGTAATGTATATCAATGCCATTATCCCTATCAGTCTCTAAGTCTCACTGTACAGGTCACTGAGCCTATCGTCAGTCCAAGTGTGAGAGTCAACCACTCGCGAGTGTCCTCCACCCAAGGGTAGGACCCCAGGGCAAGGGACCACGGGCCCAAAATGTAACGGTAATAATCATGTACCCAGTAAATCTCCATATATCTCCATATATATAAGCCGGAATGGGACTCCCGAGATTCTGTTGAACTCACACTCAAACTACCCCACACCCCATGGTCTACATCAAACGCCAACCATAACCTCAAATACCGGTCGGTCCATGACAAGTCTGGGCGAGAACTGGAGACAGGATCTCCATCAAGCACGTCCCGACTAATACCCAAGATAAATGGGCAGTGTTTGGTGCCTTATCTATGACACCCATGCAAGAGCTTCCATAAGTGTCCCATACCACTTATAGTCACACGAACACGCGTCCCACAGACGTCGACAATGCAATAGAATAATAAGGTTCACTGATTGTGTACAAGTACGTGTCACTTTCACTTATTCACTCATGCATGAACACTAACGTACTTGCCACAATCATCACTAATACCTAACACTGGGTAATGCACATGATCACTAGGTTATCAATGCAGTGACATATGTATGATATGGTAAGTAAACAGTATGTAAAGCATGATTAAAATGTCATAAATCAGTATTCTATCACTTGCATAATTTATCATAAATCATACGTGTATAGTTTAGCAAAACGATGAACGGGGAAATGTTTGATTATCTATCCAGCGAATTTGGTTTCACGTCAATCGGGTTTCAGGATCACTAAATATGACCATTTCATTTTAAGCGTTCACGGCTGGAAATCCGGTTTCAGAATCGGAAGTTCGTTTCGCAACGCATTTTAATCCCAGTTAGGATCAGATTTTAGCAATACTACAGTTGAATGAAATCTAGTGTTTTCAGTATGGTTTTCAACGCAATAGACGGATCCTCAATCGCGTCTGTACGTCAGGAGTTATACACAGTTCAATACTAGTATGTCAATTCTGATTCTGTTGGGACTGTTATACGTCCCCATATTTTAAATCACAGATTAAATAGCAAACGATGATGAAACAGAATGGAACCACTTGTGTTATCTAGATAACAGATTCAACTTTAATAAACAGTGGAGTTCCGCAACCTACGAGTTAAGGAAACAAGGTGGTACCCATTACGGGACAGCAAACAATAACCAGAGTCGCTCTGGACTGCAGTCCATAGTCGCACTCCGATCCAAATATTGTCACAATTTAAGTACAGAAACCATTAGAAACTTGCATAGGGTTATATTTCGTCGAGTCGGCTTCGATTTTAGCCCTTGAACGCATCATTCCAGTATGTACATAATTTACGGTGATTTTAATGGTTTTCAGATACGGGAAAGTTCCTGTTTTACGGGTATATTTGGGGGTATACATTTTAGTCATTAACAGTCGTATTTTCCAATGAAATTTTCACATTAGGTTCACTGCCTTACGGGCCAGACCATGCAATTGGGTTCTGTCAATATAAATGAAGATTTCCATTGAGATCATGCATCGAACGGTTACGCCATATAATTTATCTAGAGTTGTAAATTTGTAAACTATACGATCTAAGTTTATAACACGAATATATTAGCATGTAGCAAGTAAAATACTTGCCTGGAAACGTTTCGGGGATGCACGGCGACGGTAACGTCACGAACGCGCGACGAACGGCGACGGCAGCGTCTCGAGTCTGTTCTGGGGGCAGCGAAGAGCGGCGTTGGTTGGCCGGAGCAGGGGAGAGGCGCTGAGGGGGAGCTCGTTAACGAGGTGCGCACAGGTGGTGGCCGAGGTGACGCGAAGGAGCTCGGCGGCGGATTGAGGGGCTCGAACTCAGGTGAGGGGGCGAGCCAGTGCAGGGCTCGGGGTGATGGTTGCAGTGGAGATGATGGGAAACTCGGGTAGTTCCAGTGTTGGGGATGGTGCTCGGGTCGACGAGGCGGCTCGGGGCAGTGGTGGCTCATCGGTGTCGTCGGGGTACCGGAGGTCGCCGAAGCTTGGAGGTTTGGCCGGCAATGCAAGTAGCTCGAGTTGGATGTGATGGGGAGCTCAGTGGTCGGGTGGAGGACGTGGAGGGCCACAGCTGGAACCGGGAGATCACAATGGCGAGGGAGGCGGCTGGTGAGCACCGACGATGGAGGTGGTGGCTGGTGCGCAGTGGAGGGGAGCTCGGGCAGTGGTTGTCGGAGTTGGAGGTGGTAGAGGGTGTAGTGCTGGATGATGGGGTCTCGAGTTGAGGGTGAGAAGAGAGGGCGCCGGCGGTGGTTGAAACTATGGTGAGGAGGGAGGTCGGCTCGGGTGCAGGCGAAGTGGTGGGTACGACGAGGGCTGAGGACGAGGGTGGAGGCGAGCGAGGTGGAGGCGAGCGATGGTGAGGCAGGCGAGGTGGAGGCGAGCGGCGGTGAGGGGACGACAGTGAGCGCGACACGCTGGCGTGGGCGCGGGTTCGAGGGAGGAGCGGGAAAAGAAAATGGAAGAGAGAGGGAGAGAATGTGTGTGTGAGAGAGAGAGAGGAGAGAGAAAGAAAGAACGTAACGTGGAGAGAGAGAGAGAGGAGAGAGAAAGAGAGAACGTAAAGTGGAGAGAGAGAGAGGTAACGTAGGGGTAGGGGGAAATATGATTATTTGAGAATTATTAGAAGGGAGAGAGAGAAGGAAAACGTGTGTGAGGGAGAGAGAGTGAGAGAGAGAATGGGGGAAAATTAATGAAAATAATTAAATGAGAATTGAATTTGGTGTTAAGGGAATTAATGGGGAAAAATAAATGGTGTTAAGATTTGAGGGTATTTGAATTTGTGGGAAAAATGACAGTAGAGGAGGAGGGGAAAAAGAAAGGAGTTAGTTTGGGTGTGGGCTTTGTGGGCCGGCCTGGGTTGGGTTTTGGGGTATGGGCTGAAGAAAAAGAAAATAAATTTATTCAAAAGAATGGCTGATGAGGAAATTTGGGCCGGGACTTAAATAAAAATAAAAGAATAAGAGAATGGAAAAGGGGCCGGGCTTCTGGGCTGAGAAAAATTGAGAAGAAATAAAGGAGTGGGCTGCGGCCAAGAGATTAGAATAAATTCCTTTTTATTTATGTGTTGGGCTGATTGAGAAAAATAGGGGAGTGGGCTTGGTTTTAAATAAAGATATGAAAAGAGCTGGGCCGGAATAGAGGTTTATATAAATGGGAAAAGAAAATAAGGAATTGGGATTAGGGTTTGAGAAAAGAGAGGGGGAAAAATAAAATGGATTGGGAGTTTTAAAATATTTAAAATAGTTTATAGATATAAATAAATAAATTTGTAATTAACTCTTTTTATAAAAATATGGATATTGGTGTATAAAAGAACCGGGTATTACACCAATCCTCGCCATCACCAACCCAGAAGGCCATCGCCGGCTCACCCCAGCGCCGCCTGAGCACCAACACCACCACCTCCATGAACTCGCGCCAATGTCACCACAGCCACCTCGCCCACTTTGACACCCGCAGCCGCTGCCCCATTGCCTGGACCCATCGCCGGCCACTGCCCCATTGCCTGGACCCATCGCCGGTAGCAGCCATCGCCTCCGACCACCACACGCTTCCTCTACCTCTGTCACCACCGTCGACCCCCTTCACCACTTCCACCATCAACCCACTCCATCACCACTCACCACCTCTGCGACGAGATACCTATCATCACCAAACCTATTCCCTCACCGAGCAGCACAACTCCAGACCCGACCGAGAACCCCATCGCCGAGCCTCTATTGCATCGAGACGACCTCCTCGCACCCCAAGCCGCAACCGAGCTCCTCCTTGCCGCAGCCACCACCGTCGCAATGCCCGAGCTCCTCACTACCGACACCGCGCCAACTTCAAAGCTTGAGCCCAAGCTCGAACCCAAGCTGTGCTAAACCCCTAGACAAGCCGAGCTTGGCATTTCATCGAACAACTATGACCGTTACCGCCATCGTTTCCCCATTCGCCATTGTCGCCATCCAAACCGTGGCCTCGATCGATCTAACTGTCCTCGTCATCAACGCAATAGTCGTCGAAATGTCAGCGCCTTTCTGTCGCAGTCTGTATCACGCTCGAGCCTCGCGTCACGTCATGCCCAATTCCGCCACGTTCGTAGCCGTCTCGTGTGTAGAGACGAATAGTCTACACGTTCGTCGTTTCCATGTTAGCGACCGAGGAAAGTGAACCCCTTTATCATGCTATGATAAGAATTAGCTAAAGAGATTATATTATAGCTAGATATATAAATAAATATAATTGGATCGAAACCTATGCTTGAATTTCGTGTAGCGAATCATCGTGCCGTCTTACTTGAGGAGAGCTAGATTGGGACTTACTACTGTGTTAGTAACGTGTGTGAATTAAATGGTTAACATCTAATTTGGGTTGTTAGAAGAAACGTTAGTTTCAATCGATGGCCGAATGTTGATCCTAGGTGTTCGATACGAATCCTAAGCGAAAACTTACTCTAATATGGTAGAACTCATGATAGTTGGACCCTAATACTATTAACGAACATTCTGTAGAAATTTGGTGGCAAATCGACATCGTTTTCACACATATAGTGACGCCTTAGCTTCTATACCGAAACTCGCGTTTTACTGAACACTTGATACCGTTAACTTCATAATTAATTCCAGAAAAACCCAATCACAACGTGCCTGGGTTCGTTGCAAAGGGTAACGCATAGCTTTTAACACGACGTGTAGATTTACTGTTAGATATATCCTATGAACATCAAAAACAAAGAACTTACCTGACCTTGGAATGCAGTACAGAGCAGGAACTTGCCCTTGACATGCATTTGTACCCCTGAAACCTTAATGTTTAATTGTGATAGTGTGCGGAGCCAATTCCCTATGCGTAGAAAATTGTTTTAGATTTCCAATGGTACCGGTTTCACTAAATTCCAGTGTCATTAGGTATTTAAATTATATTTTAAACGGATGACATGTACGGCAGATTTCTGTCATTTCAGTTTGCACCCTTTATCGGTAATTTGATCATAACTCCTAAAACAAATGACTATTGTTGATCCGTCTCCTGCACTGTAAAGTTTACTTATAGCCCTACAATTAGTTGAACAGTAGCATCGCCTAATTATGCTCCCAACCGGGAGTAAAGCGTGTTACGAAACAGACTTTCAGTTCAGAAACTGGATTTCCCGCAGTAAAAACTTAAAATGAAATGATCATAACTAGCAAGCCTGAAACCCGATTGACACGAAACTAATTTTTCTGTATAGATGATTAAATATATTGCCTGCTCCTTTTATATCGTTTCGCTTAATTATGCACGTGTGATTTTATATGATTTTTCTAATCCAACTGACACCGGTTGCTCATATGTTTTTAGCAGTGCATTTACTGTATTCCCCTCCTGTTGCATGACCGATATACCCGTGTAAATAGTATTCATTTGCATCGACATCCTAGTAACCGTGTTACATTACCCAATGATAAATATTAGTGATTGGATTGTGGTAAGTACGTTAGTGTAAATAAGTGAAGTGACACGTACTTGTACATAATCAGCGGAACCAAATAGTTATTGCATTGTCGACGCCTATGGGATATATATAAGTGTAACTATAACTGGAATGGGACAGTTATGGAAGCACTTATATTAGTGTCATAGGTAAGACGTCGAACACTGTCCATTTATCTTGGATACCAGTCGAGACATGCTTGATGGAGACTCTGTCTCCCATTCTCCCGTAGACTTGTCATGGAGCGACTAGTATTTGGGTTTATGGTCGGTGTTTGATATAGACCGCGGGTGTGGGGTAGTTTGAGTGTGAGTTTGATCAATAGAATCTCAGGAGTCACTGCCGGCATATAGAGCGATTTCGGGAGTCGTATGGATACTGATTATTAGCGAGCGTGATTTGGCCTGTGCTCCCTTTCCCCTGGAGCCTACCCTTGGGTTTGGGATACTCTTGCGGTGGTTGACGCTCACACTTGGATTGACGATTGCTTTAGTGACTTGGACAGTAAGACTTAGAGACTGATAGGTTTAGTGACATGGACATTGCATTGATTACTGATCTGATACACTTGCCTCATCGTTACATGTACCGCTTATTTCATGCTTGCGTCATTGTTCTATACTTACTGCTTTATTGTTTACCCATACCGATTACTTCATGCTCAGTCATTACTCCATGTTTACTGCTTCATGTTTATGATCATTGCACATTATGTATGTATATATTGCTATTGTGTCGCTCTGCTCAAAAAATATGTTTGGCTGATAATGGTTCGATGCCATAGTACATTATTTTTTGTGTTCCAGCTTCCAATGGCTACAAATGGAGGTTTATTAAACTTGAGTGTAGTTAAACTATTATGATTTTTTAATTTAAGATTGTTATGAAACGGAATCAAGACGGGTCAGTTGTGTAGGATAGAAAAGATTCAGGGGAGAGCAAAGCCGCTAAGGAAAGCAGGAAAGACGAGAAAGTGTATGAAACTTGGAACTCAAGGCTTGCATTACTTGGTTACAACAACAGATCCCATGGTCTATAGATGACTCCATTGGAAGTCCCTAAAATCATGGAACTTTCATGATTCATTCATGTATCCAGAACATTCCATACTCTTGTGACATTATATTTCTACCTCCAGCCTATTTGTAGAATCTTCAAGGATACTAGATACTTGTACGTTATTCAAAGCTTACATAATACTACATAGATACTTCTACGACTTCAACTTACAAATTACCTTTTAACAAAGATGTTGATGATGCTAAATATTGGTGATCTCCCAGATCACGACATGAAGTGATGATGTGTCTAAGAACTCAGAAGAAAGGGCCGACAGGAACCGACCCGGCCACTCGTGTACCCGACCTGCAGGCCCTAGCCGGCTCTCTTCAGAGCCCCCTTTAAATTGGCCTCCTCGGCCCTCTCATCTCGCTCCGAGCTGCCGCAAGACCGAGACTCCTCGGCCCTCTCAGCTCACCCCGAGCTGCCGCAAGACCGAGACTCCTAGGCCCTCATGCTCGCCTCTGAGCTCCCCAGCCGAGGCCGTCTTCCTCGGTCCCTCCGACCGACCAACTCCACCACTCACAGGTGTAACCGCCGCTCCGCAAATCTCGCCATGCACAGATTCTCTGTCAGCAACGCCCCACGTTCTACGCCATCACGATCCCCATTAATGGGCGATCCGCTCTTTACGCGGGCATGACGTCGGGAGCATAACTGCCGGCGAGATTCTCGCGCCTGCTGCTGCGAGCTATCATCGCTATATAAACCCCTCTCCCAGAGGGATCAAGTAAGCCATTCTTTACTCTACTAAGCCGTTACTCTGCTCGGATCTCATTACTAACTTGATCGTCGGAGGGTCCTCGGTGGTACCATACCACCTCAGGACTTCTTTGCAGGTATTCGGCGCCAAACTCCTCATACCACCTTTCTCACCAAAACCCATTGAGACCCACACGCAACGGAAGGAAACCACCTAAGTCCAACAGGAGATCAGCGGAAGACAACATCTGACGGAGACCCGAAAAGGACCTCCATCAGTTGGCGTCGTCTGTGGGAAACGAAACTCCACAAAAAACAAAGTTGGCTTTCCGATCTCCATCCCCATGGGAAGCAATCACCCTGAAGATCCAGATACCAGCCGCGGCCTCCCCCTCACCGGAGGCGTGGGTGAAGCTCCTCCGGCGATCGTCATCAACGCCCTCACCGGCCGAATAGACCGACACCCCTTCCCTTGACGGGGTCGCACAGAGGGGGCTCGCCACGGCGGCTCGAGGGCCACCTCGCCCAAGGATCTAAGCCCTCACTAAGAGGCAGCCCAGCAGCTACCCTGCTCGGCTATCCCTGGCGGGTAGCTTCCCTACCGCAACGCCAGGGATCAGAAAGTCCTCCCAGAGGCAGTCGAGCCCGAGGATCTCTCGCTCGGCTATCCTTGGCGGGTAGCTTCCTTACCGCAACGCCAAAGATCAGAAAGTACTCCCAGAGACAGTCGAGCCCGAGGATCCCTCGCTCGGCTATCCCTGGCGGGTAGCTTCCCTACCGCAACGCCAGAGATCAGAAAGTCCTCCCAGAGGCAGTCGAGCCCGAGGATCTCTCGCTCGGCTATCCCTGG
Source organism: Agapanthus africanus (assembly GCA_030015575.1). Taxonomy (NCBI): domain Eukaryota; kingdom Viridiplantae; phylum Streptophyta; class Magnoliopsida; order Asparagales; family Amaryllidaceae; genus Agapanthus; species Agapanthus africanus. Next base: position 259,686,476 of record CM057351.1, on the reverse strand, counting down.
CGGGTAGCTTCCCTACCGCAACGCCAGGGATCAGAAAGTTCTCCTAGAGGCAGTCGAGCCCGAGGATCCCTTTCTCGCCTATCCCCGGCGGGTAGCTTCCCTACCACAACGTCAGGGATCAGAAATTCCTCCCAGAGGAAGTCGAGCCCGAGGATCTCTCGCTCGGCTATCCCTGGCAGGTAGCTTCCCTACCGCAACGCCAGGGATCAGAAAATCCTCCCAGAGGCAGTCGAGCCCGAGGATCCCTCGCTCGGCTATCCCTGGCCGGTAGCTTCCCTACCGCAACGCCATGGATCAGAAAGTCCTCCCAGAGGCAGTTGAGCCCAAGGATCCCTTGCTCGGCTATCCCCGGCGGGTAGCTTCCCTACCGCAACGCCAGGGATCAGAAAGCCTTCCCAGAGGCAGTCGAGCCCGAGGATCCCTCGCTCGGCTATCCTTCAGGAAAAAAGCCCTCACCAAGAGGCACCGGGCAGTAACCCTGCCCGGCCAAGGGTCCTTGGTAGGCTTCTTACAGCCCTATAGCTCTTCCCGCGCCAAGAACCAAAGTCCTCCCAGAGGCAGTCGGGTCCTTGCTCGGCTATCCCTGGTGTTGGAGATAGTGCCCTCAGAGTCAATTATTGGATCGCAGGTACGTGATTGCAATGATTGCGGAGGACCTATACCGGTAGGACAGTCTTACTCGAGATGATAGTATGCTATCTGGTTTGCTTTTATCAGTCGTGTACATGTTCAGGTGACTGATTACATGTTATACTTTGATAGAGCCCTTAGGATCTTGCTTTACTACCAACAGTATGATGGCGATCATATACGTGAGAGTTGGGTAGTTTATACGCATATCCTTAATTGTGGTCCCTAGTCATGGGAGTTTCGAGACAGGGCATCGATACTCCGGAGTAGACTAGTGTATACAGTCGAGACCCCGACGAGGGGCGGTGGCCGGTCTCACAAGCCACTGGTGTCAGTTGGATCACCTAAGATGTATACAGGTGCTCATTGGGTTATGAGTACACCGGACAGGACTCGCTGGGAATCTGCTAGTTGGTATTATACATATCGTCAGATAGCAGTTCCCTGGTGACATGTGTACAGGTTAGTTCATCGACCTGATGTCGTCATTTGTCTCGTGTGAGTTCCCACTGTGCTTTGATTTCTACCCTACCACGGCTTAAAGGAGTCGTGCAAACAGGTAGTTTTTGGGTACATTCCCGAGCCATATGGAGGCACGTGAGCGGATCGGCAGGGGATTCGTCTCTCCCGGTATTGGGGGCGAGATCGTGCTGTGTCTAGGAGAGCCATTACACAAAGCCCACGGCCGTGGCAGGAGATTTACTGGTAGGTACTCCATTAGTATCTCAGGGTGTTATTGGGCTACACTCCGACACGACTTATACTGCTATTGGGGGTCTGACGTTACTAGCCCCCTAGGCAGATATGCGATACTCATAGATGAACGGACCGGACTGTATATACATTGTCACTGTTAGGCTCAGTAGGGTTTCCGGATGAGTTCGCTCATCGGCCTCCCTTGAGGTCAGTCCATGGGCAGCCGTTACGCATAGCTAGTGCCGCTGACGGTTTGTGGTTAAACCCACTACCAGGGTACTGACGAGTCATTAGAGTCCCCCACAGACAGTTTCCCAAGTTCGGGCGAAACGTTGTAAAGGCCGTATGGTTTTATGGCAGGGTTCGGAAAATGCACGTGCGTTTACGCACGTGTCATTTTTCAGGCAGATAATACTGGTGGGCTTTGGTTTAAGCCGGATCCATTTATTATACAGAGTAGATATAATATCTTTGTCTCAGTTGCATTTGTATTCGGTCGTAATACAAATGCGGGTATATTTATACAGTTACGGGGTTATCCTGAAATTCGTTTCGGGATCACTTTTGGAAGTTGCCAGTTTCCAGTTTTCTATCAGCCGTCTTTTAATATTCGGTTAAAGACGGATTTATCTTTTCTTGAGTTGAGTGTAGAATCTTCTAGAAGTTTCTAGAAGAGATGACAAGGATGGTGACTTCGTTCATGAACCTTAAGTTTGCATTAATGAATGGATGACTAGGTTTAGTGAGTCATTCATTTCATTAATGTGTTTTGTTTTGCCATAGATTTTTTCTCTTGATCTTTTCTTCTTGTGGTCACCTCCTCCCTCCTACACTCACCTCCCTCTTGGTTAAATAGTGGCCGGCCATCCTTTGAGAAGGATAGAGAGAACTTGATGTTTCATTTTGGTAAAAAGATTATGATAGATTTTGGGGTGTATGGAATTTCACAGCTCATTTCATTCCATCACCCGATTCCCATGGCAACTTCATTAACCGATCGTCCACGGCTTTGGACGAAGTGAGACAAAGTCTTCTACTCATTCTCTACATCATTCTTGGTCGTCTCTTTTAGCAAACTTGACAACCGAGTTGCCTCGAGGCAGAGGCGGGAGCCCGTTTAAAGAATCATTGACGTGGTGCCACTTGGACGAGCAGATCGGAGATCGACAGGATCGGAGCAGCCGCAAAGGAGCGTGGGATGATGGTTAAAGAACGAAGGACTCGGATCGTTCGGTATAACCTTTCTACACTCTTTACAGTTTGTTAGTTTAGCAATAATGGCAGATCCGGGTTAAAGTACACGATAGCGCCAGTTAAAAAGTTTTCGTTCCGCATTTGGCGTCTGTAGACGGCCGGGGCGCTACCGTAGACTTACAGTGGTATCAGAGCCTCACCATTTTACTTTACTAACTTGTGCTAACGCGTTTAAAATATCGATCGAACCGGATATCGAAAACTGCAAAATCTCCATTCACAGTTTCTGTCGATTTTAAATGAAGTCCTAAAATTATTCTACATATCACAGAAAGTTGTGTAGGGTTTTAGAAGCACACCGACCAAATTTGAGCACGTGATTCCACCAAGCTGCCGCGGAATCGCGGCCAAACCCATGGTTTGGCCGCGCATCCGCGGCCATTCTGTTGAATCATTGATCCAAATTTGCACAGTGTCTTTTCTGTTGGAATTTGGGGTTTTTGGTATATATCTTTTGGGCCCAGATTTTGTTACCGTTCACCAGTTGTTCATGGGGCCCACTTCGTGATATTTAGTCGATCGAAATTTAAACATGTTAGTTTACAGTGCTTACATTATATCTCCGACCGGGAATGTCATTTGATCGGTAAACCGCGTCTGATTGCTATAGTTCTTTTAGACGGGTTTGCGAACGTGACATTCGCGTTGATATTCTGTGTTGTGCTGTGACGTTGCGGATTTATCGTGTTGGATAGCAGTGTGCAATGATAGTGCAGTTTGGATTTATTTGTACATTTGATATTGCGGGGCGAGCGTCCAACATGTGGACTGCCGTCACTGCCTGTTGTATAATATTCTTTTGGGGCACGACCAGGTTGCGGTCGATGCACCTGTTGTACTATTTTTCATTACTGTACTAGGTTTTGCCCCGCGACGGAGTGCACGGATAGCCGGGTTCTGGGGGGCAACGGGTCCGCATCTCATGGCTTTGAGACTCAGAGGGGCCTCACTCTAGAATTGGCAGAATATTCGCCGCACTCGTAGAGGGTACATGTTGACCCAAGGAGGGGTGCCCAAGATTACCGGATTCCGTGAAGTGCTGGGTGGTCCATTCACTTTGCTGTAGGGGGCTGCCTCGGTTCAGGTTTTGGCGGGTAACTTGCCGCACCCGTAGAGGTCTAGGTTTCATTGCACAGGCTATCCACACGACAGGGGAACGTCGGGTTTCAGCAGCGGCTCTATGAAACCCGGGGATCCCAGATTATCTGTATTGTTATGTGATGCTTATTACTTTTCTGTAATGTTGCATTTTATCACGCCTGGAGCGATTATTATATATTGGTTTATATACTATTAGATGTTGTATATGTTTTACACCCGCGCTAGTCCAGTCCCCGCTCTGTCGTTAGTTAAGTAACCTAACGGGTGATGACGGTACCCAGTGACGAATGCGGATGGCATATACGTACATTTTATTTTCGTTCTTTTCTGGTGTGATTATTGATGGGACTGCGTTGATTCTGATCAATGCAAAGTAAAACAAACCTGTTTGCAGTTGTTGGAACAATTTGAAAAAGTGTTATTGCAAAGACGTTACCTTTTGTTTTGCATAGCGGTATTCAGTGGAATATCCTGCACCTCATTCGACGGGGCAAGGGCCGATATCCCTTCACCGGGACTGACCCCTTGGGCAGAAGTATTCGTCAGGGTAATAACTTCACTATAGTCGATTACAAGTTTCTTTGCATCGCGGTATTCAGTGGAATATCCTACACCTCATTCCACGAGGAAAGAGCCGAGATCCTTTCACCGGGAGTGACCTCTTTAGCAAAAGGTTTTCGCCACTATATTTTAAAAAGTTATCAGGTTCCTTCAGCGATATCAAGTTCACTACGTTAAAAGTTTTTTCGCCAAAAACCAGCCGTAGCCCTCCGTCACTTCTTTTGGGTATTCAGTAGTATTCAAGCTATGTATTTTGACCTAACGCCAAGGCATAGTGTTTGGTAGCTGCTGGGTATTCAATTGTTGCATAGATAGATGAGTTGGTTTGGGACAGCCGTTCTGCCATTTTGACCTAACGCCAAGGGCATGTGCGGGTGGGTTCAAATTAACAAGATAGTGACGGGTAGAACTTGGCATGTGACTTATGACATTTTGACCCAACGCTAAGGTTATAAGAGCATACGGCAAAAATCATATCAGGAGTTTCTAAAGAAACTGAAACTTGCCAAGTATGCGCATACCTTCTGGAGTATGAGTAACGTGGATGCATTCCATCACGTTATCATGCGATGAGAGTTGGATCCCGATTCCCACTGATGAGTTGGTTTAGTCTTCGGGTGATCCCGATTGATTCTTTTTTCAGGTTTGGAGGAGAATTTGACAGGACAGTGGGAGGTTTCCGGATTAGATAAAGTGATAACCATTCTGATCTAGGTTAGAGTGCACGCAGAGTGTTTCTTTTCTCTCTCTCTTTGGCAGCGACCTTTGACCGACCCTAGACTATGACTCAGTGACCAAGTTGACCGAACCTTCTTAAAATACTGGCTTTTGGATTGTCTATGTTGCATAAGTCATTGCCACTCCTTCTTTTACCCTTTGCATTTCTCAGAACACCCGTTTTACTACGGACATCCACTTCCATTGGATAGATCCATCGTATGGTTATATACGAATTCGAAGGGACTTCTTCGAGGATGGATCCAGGTTCAGGAGAAATAGAATTAGTTTATTCAGTTGTCTTTTATTATCACCTTGTCTCAGGTTGCGATGGCTCCTTGGTTTAGGAGAGTACACCTATTATGCTTATTGGATAGTCTTATTCCAAACCATAGGCAGGTGCCGAAAGGTAGGGAATGAAGAAAACCAATTAGCCTAAGTAGGGTGTGCAGAAGGTAATATGTAAAGACAAAATAAAGGGATTAGAAAGAGGGCAAAGTAAATTGCGACTGTTATCATTCATGACCAAACCGCGTACTTCATCGCCACTCCTATTTCACCTTTAATAAGAATAAGGTATTATTCAGTTGTCTTTTATCATCACCTTCTCTCAAGATATGAGCAATCCTTGGTTTAGGAGGGTACACCTATTATGCTTACTGGATAGTCTTCTTCCAAACCATAGGCTAGTGCCGAACGGTAGGGAAGGAAGAAAACCATTTAGCCTAACGATGGTGTACAGAAGGTAACGACTAAAGACAAATAAAGAGATTTGGAGAGATGACAATAAAATATACGGTTGAAGTCATGAATTTGATTATGGAAGAGGCATTACTATGAATACCAGGATACTCTATGAAACATTTTAATGTTTCAGTGCTTTGTTAAAGGAAAACTGTTTTCCCGATTAGATACTTACTCCAAGGGTATGTATTTACCAGGTTTCATTCTCATATCTGTATGGTTTTACAGATGATGAGTGGGAGTAAGTTATTGGGAATTAGGTGATTATCCTCATTATATCGGAATTCGTTGTAATTGGTGATATTTGAGGAAATCGCCAGGGTACAGTTTTCAACCTACGACGCACAGGTTTTGAGTTGTTTTAACTCAGCGGACTTATACAGAGTATTGTATGTTGTCCAAGTGTCCATCAGGACAAAGGGGTAGGTCCTCGTACTATGTTCTGTTTACTTATGACTTCTCTAGTTTTTAGACAAGTGTTTCGTAGAAATACAAGGTCTAAGTTTTGAGAAGTTGTGGGTATAAGAGTAAAGTAGAGAACCAGGTATCACAAGTATCGGGATTCTTCAAAGAGATCGAAGATGTAGATTCTTGTGATTGGTATTCAGATGATAGTAATGGTTTTGAGAAACGTGTTTCTCTTTCAGGTTACTCATAATTGGATGGATTCCTAAGTTGAGTAATGCTGATTAGCCTCTTTCCATTAAGTTGATATGCATTGGAGACAGCTGCATGTTTTGAATATGGTTCCAATTAAATAAAGTGCCAAAGTTTCTATATTGGATATAGAATGGTTCATACCTTAAAAGATGTTAAGGTACGGGGAGTTGTCCAGCTTATGCTTAAAACCAGACTCTGGATAACTCAGGGCACGTTTCTGAAATGGCTGTTTGTGGGTTGACCCTGGCTAGAGGGTTGATATTCTACCATTTGGAAGATCAATAGTGATATTGTTCTTGACTCGCCACAGTTTTAGTAAAATGGATCTTTTTCAGAAAACAGTAGTGGGAGTATGGTAGAACTGGAAGTGATTCCAGAACCGTAAACGATTACAGAAAATTTAATAGGACCTATATATTCAATCAGGTTTGACATTCCAATAGCCACTCCGCAGATATGGTGGGTAACCTCAGACACCCGAGAGGTACTCCGGTAGCCTCAAGGACGGTGAAAGGGAGGTTCTTATCTACCCAGACTTGACACTACTGTTGTTCTAGGCTATGAGACCCGGTAGGAGGGTTGTCGTAGTCAGTGGGAGCATCGGAAGCATAGTGGGCAAGATGCTTATATCTATTTATAGACTTGAGCATTTATAGCGGAGATAGATCATCTAGTTTTGATGTGACAGTCATGGGTTTGACTTCAATCAGAATAGGGGATGGATCTGTTAAGAAGGTAGTAGGGTGTGATGTCATGGTATTTGGATGACATACACAGAGTAGGAAGTAAAATTCCTATACTACGATCGGTTGTACTATGGTCGTCACACAGTTGTTTCTCCAGACAGGATATGGATATAATATTTGACATTCTGGTTTCTGGATCTATGATTTTAGATCTGGATTTGGGTAGTTTCCCAATGTGGGTACTTTGACAGTATTCTAATGGTTTTTTAGAATAGATGACTCCTGGCATGGTGGTGTACCTGCAGGTGATGGAGTCACCCTCTCTAAAGGTGTCTTACGGACTAAAGGAGAGAGGGAAGTGCATGATTGGCAGATCACTTGCTTAGGCAATTGAGTCAATCATGAGATGTCAAGTACCACACCAGATGTTGTTTTTGCAGTAGATGCAATAAGTTTGTATTAATCCAATCCTGGAGAAACATAAGGAAGCGGTTTTAGAACATAAATACATGTTCTACGAATTTGATGACTGCAGCCTCCTTCGGGAGACGATTATCATTCCAGGCTTCAAAGGTGACATGGATGACAGAGTGATTGTCAGAGTTACAGTTTTCCCTCTGACGAGGGACAATATTATGGACAGGTGGTCCAAGAGAATACTGTGGGAGGCTTGGTGCAGGATACTGATTAGGTTCAGTGATCGATACAGTCTAAGAAGTTTGGATTTGGAGTTCATTTATGAACTAGGTCTCATCAGATATCCAGACATATTCTAAGACAGGTATTACTCAATTCGGGAGATGGCTTTCTCCGCGAACTTGAGATTAAGAGAGATATAGAAAGAAACATCTGGGCGGATCCACTCACTGAGGCTATTTCTCGAACACAATAGTTTTACTAACGGGCTTTGTGAAACTGATTAGTAGAGGAGTTGGATGTTCGGTTTCACACGGGCTGTGAGTAGTCGACATCGCAATAATTAGCCTTAAGTGCAAGTGGGAGATTGTTGGAGATAGTGCCCTCAGAGTCAATTATTGGATCGCAGGTACGTGATTGCAATGATTGCGGAGGACCTATACCGGTAGGACAGTCTTACTCGAGATGATAGTATGCTATCTGGTTTGCCTTTATCAGTCGTGTACATGTTCAGGTGACTGATTACATGTTACACTTTGATAGAGCCCTTAGGATCTTGCTTTACTACTAACAGTATGATGGCGATCATATACGTGAGAGTTGGGTAGTTTATACGCATATCCTTAATTGTGGTCCCTAGTCGTGGGAGTTTCGAGACAGGGCATCGATACTCCGGAGTAGACTAGTGTATACAGTCGAGACCCCGACGAGGGGCGGTGGCCGGTCTCACAAGCCACTGGTGTCAGTTGGATCACCTAATATGTATACAGGTGCTCATTGGGTTATGAGTACACCGGAAAGGACTCGCCGGGAATCTGCTAGTTGGTATTATACATATCGTCAGATAGTAGTTCCCTAGTGACATGTGTACAGGTTAGTTCATCGACCTGAGGTCGTCATTTGTCTCGTGTGAGTTCCCACTGTGCTTTGATTTCTACCCTACCACGGCTCAAAGGAGTCGTGCAAATAGGTAGTTTTTGGGTACAGTCCCAAGCCATATGGAGGCACGTGAGCGGATCGGCAGGGGATTCGTCTCTCCCGGTATTGGGGGCGAGATCGTGCTGTGTCTAGGAGAGCCATTACACAAAGCCCACGGCCGTGGCAGGAGATTTACTGGTAGGTACACCAGTAGTATCTCAGGGTGTTATTGGGCTACACTCCGACACGACTTATACTGCTATTGGGGGTCTGACGTTACTAGCCCCCTAGGAAGATATGCGATACTCATAGACGAACGGACCGGACTGTATATACATTGTCACTGTTAGGCTCAGTAGGGTTTCCGGATGAGTTCGCTCATCGGCCTCCCTTGAGGTCAGTCCATGGGCAGCCGTTACGCATAGCTAGTGTCGCTGACGGTTTGTGGTTAAACCCACTGCCAGGGTACTGACGAGTCATTAGAGTCCCCCATAGACAGTTTCCCAAGTTCGGGCGAAATGTTGTAGAGGCCGTATGGTTTTATGGCAGGGTTCGGAAAATGCACGTGCGTTTACGCACGTGTCATTTTTCTGGCAGATAATACTGGTGGGATTTGGTTTAAGCCGGATCCGAGTATTATACAGAGTAGATATAATATCTTTGTCTCAGTTGCATTTGTATTCGGTCGTAATACAAATGCGGGTATATTTATACAGTTACGGGGTTATCCTGAAATTCGTTTTGGGATCACTTTTGGAAGTTGCCAGTTTCCAGTTTTCTATCAGCCGTCTTTTAATATTCGGTTAAAGACGGATTTATCTTTTCTTGAGTTGAGTGTAGAATCTTCTAGAAGTTTCTAGAAGAGATGACAAGGATGGTGACTTCGTTCATGAACCTTAAGTTTGCATTAATGAATGGATGACTAGGTTTAGTGAGTCATTCATTTCATTAATGTGTTTTGTTTTGCCATAGATTTTTTCTCTTGATCTTTTCTTCTTGTGGTCACCTCCTCCCTCCTACACTCACCTCCCTCTTGGTTAAATAGTGGCCGGCCATCCTTTGAGAAGGATAGAGAGAACTTGATGTTTCATTTTGGTAAAAAGATTATGATAGATTTTGGGGTGTATGGAATTTCACAGCTCATTTCATTCCATCACCCGATTCCCATGGCAACTTCATTAACCGATCGTCCATGGCTTTGGACGAAGTGAGACAAAGTCTTCTACTCATTCTCTACATCATTCTTGGTCGTCTCTTTTAGCAAACTTGACGACCGAGTTGCCTCGAGGCAGAGGCGGGAGCCCGTTTAAAGAATCGTTGACGTGGCGCCACTTGGACGAGCAGATCGGAGATCGACAGAATCGGAGCAGCCGCAAAGGAGCGTGGGATGATGGTTAAAGAACGAAGGACTCGGATCGTTCGGTATAACCTTTCTACACTCTTTACAGTTTGTTAGTTTAGCAATAATGGCAGATCCGGGTTAAAGTACACGCTAGCGCCAGTTAAAAAGTTTTCGTTCCGCATTTGTCGTCTGTAGACGGCCAGGGCGCTACCGTAGACTTACACCTGGCTGGTAGCTTCCTACCACAACCGACAGGGATCAAAGTCCTCGCCAAGAGGCACTAGGTAGCAACCCTGCTCGGTCCCCGTCCTGAAGGATCAAAATCCCTCGCAAGAGGCAACCGAGCAGCTGCCCTGCTCGGTCATCTCCGGCTAGTAGCTCCCTGCCCATGACGCCAGGGATCGAAGCCCTCGCAAGAGGCATCCGAGCGGCTACCCCACTCGGTCATCCCAGGCTGGTAGTTGCCTACACACGACGCCAGAGATCAAAGCCCTCGCCAAGAGGCAACTGCGCAGCTTCATTGCCCGGCCATCCTTAGCAGGCCTCTCACGGCCCTTCCCGCGCTAAAGGTCAAAGCCCTCGGAAAGAGGCACCAAGCAGCTACCCCGCTCGACCATCCTTAGCAGGACTCCCACGTCCCCTTCGACGCTGATGGTTTAAAGCGCTCATCGCGAGGCCGTCGAGTTCCTTCTGCTCGGCGCATCCCCAGCGGGCATCCTCGTGCCCAACAGACGCTGATGGTCTGAAGCCCTCATCGTGAGGCCGCCGAGTTCCTTCCTGCTCGGCGCATCCCCAGCGGGCATGCTCCTTCCCATCAGATGCTTAGGATCTCAAGCCCTCATCGTGAGGCCGCCGAGCTCCTTCCTGCTCGGTGCATCCCAGCGGGCATCCTCCTGCCCATCAGACGCTGATGGTCTGAAGCCCTCATCGCGAGGTCGTCGAGTTCCTTCCTGCTCGGCGCATCCCCAGCGGGCATCCTCCTGCCCAACAGACGCTGATGGTCTGAAGCTCTCATCGCGAGGCCGCCGAGTTCCTTCCTGCTCAGCGCATCCCCAGCGGGCATCCTCCTGCCCATCAGATGCTGAGGATCTCAAGCCCTCATTGTGAGGCCGCCGAGTTCCTTCCTGCTCGGCGCATCCCAGCGGGCATCCTCCTACCCATCAGACGCTGATGGTCTGAAGCCCTCATCGCGAGGCCACCGAGTTCCTTCCTGCTCGGCGCATCCCCAGCGGGCGTCCTCCTGCCCATCAAACGCTGAGGATCTGAAGCCCTCTTCGCGAGGCCGCCGAGCCCCTTCCTACTCGGCGCATCCCGGCGGGTAGCTTCCTACCCAACAAAGACAAGGATCAAAGTCCTTCCAGACTCGACTATCCCTGGCCGGTAGCTTCCCTACTCGCAACGCCAGGGGTCAAGACCCTCGCCAAGATCAACCGAGCAGCTTCCCTACTCGGTCATCCCCAGCAGGGATCCTCCTGCTCAACAGACGCTGCGGGTTTGTAGCCCTCATAACGAGGCCACTGAGCCCATCACATGCAGCAGATCCGAAGCCCCAACAAGAGACATCAGATCTATCCAAGTCTGAGTAATCCTCCCTCGACTTCGGGGCCATGGAGATGCCTCCTTCTCAGCAGCGCTTGGCACACTCAGCAAGTGATCGAAATCAACTCGACGACCGATCGCTCCACATGTCACGCCCACTCTGGGCTACGCCCCATCAGTCCACAGGTCTGCACACGTCGCGTCGGCCAACCGGCGCTTGGCATGTGGACCGTCACTTCAATGGCAGGATGCTCGAACCGGCGCACCTTCCCTAAATGCAGAGATCTCGCCCCGATAAGTTGGCAGAAAAGACAGCTGACAGCCCGGGGACGCATCCCGACGAAACCTTAGGACGGAGCTTACCCCAGATGGCCCGACAGTCCACTCTTAACCCGACCCACTAGCTGGTCGGGACAAGAGTAGGGGGCTAATGATGATGCTCAATATTGGTGATCTCCCGGATCACGACACGAAGTGATGATGTGTCCAAGAACTCAGAAGAAAGGGCCGACAGGAACCGACCCGGCCACCCGTGTACCCGACCTGCAGGCCCTAGCCGGCTCTCCTCAGAGCCCCCTTTAAATTGGCCTCCTCGGCCCTCTCAGCTCGCCCCGAGCTGCCGCAAGACCGAGACTCCTCGGCCCTCTCAGCTCGCCTCGAGCTACCGCAAGACCGAGACTCCTCGGCCCTCGTGCTCTCCTCTGAGCTCCCCAGCCAAGGCCGTCTTCCTCGGTCCCTCCGACTGACCAACTCCACCACTCACAGGTGTAACCGCCGCTCCGCAAATCTTGCCATGCGCAGATTCTCTGCCAGCAACGCCCCACGTTCCACGCCATCATGATCCCCATTAATGGACGATCCGCTCTTTACGAGGGCGTGACGTCGGGAGCATAACTGCCGGCGAGATTCTCGCGCCTGCTGCTGCGAGCTACCGCCGCTATATAAACCCCTCTCCCAGAGGGATCAAGTAAGCCATTCTTTACTCTACTAAGCCGTTACTCTACTCGGATCTCATCACTAACTTGATCGTCGGAGGGTTCTCGGTGGTACCAAACCACCTCGGGACTTCTTTGCAGGTATTCGACGCCAAACTCCTCATACCACCTTTCTCACCAAAACCCATTGAGACCCACACGCAACGGAAGGTAACCACCTAAGTCCAACATAAGATCAGCGGAAGATAACATCTGACGGAGACCCGAAAAGGACCTCCATCAGATGTAGTTCAGAATTGGGTGTAATCATTAGTCTCTTTTTTAATGATATTTTGGGTCGGTGGCTTAATTTTCCACCTATTTCACTCGAAAAGATGTAGTTCAAACATGTTGGAGAAAGAAAAACATGTTCGAAGTGTACACACACACACAACCCCCAAAGAGAATAGTGCATAATCATAGTTAAAGGGAAAACACATGCACACAAAAAAGGATGAAATTAGAGCAAATAAAGAGCTCAACCATTTCTCTTTTCACCACATACTTTCATCCTTCAGTCATGATGAACCCCGTATTCTCTAGGGCTTTTCATTCACTACTAAAGAAGCATTTAACACCACAAATTAGCCGATTATAGTTAAGTAGTTGGATGGCTTAAATATACACATGTGAACTGTATAGAGTCTATAGACGCTATGGTTTCCCAAGTTTATCGGGTAAATTAATTGGTTTAGATTGTAGCTGCCACCACCTCTGAAGAACTTTCTTATGGATATATATATATAGTTTAATATTAAAAGATATAGTAGATACACTACTAAAATAGAGGTTTGCCCCTACGGATAATGAAATCCGTAGGGGCATATTTATTTTGGCCCTACGGACTAATCCGTAGGGCTTGACGGTTGCCCCTACGGTCCCAGACGTTTTAATTTAAAAATATTAAATCGTAATTTGTTGTTTGCCCCTATGGAGGCGCAAACCAAGGACCTACGGACTAATCCGTAGGGGTATCTAAATGGGAATTTAATTAAAAAGGCACAGAAATGCCCTACGTTGTTCGCTCCCAAAATCCTCTCGCGCGCGCGTTAACTCCCAAAAACCCCAGATCTCTCGTTCCCGCCGCGTCGCCGTTCTCGTCGTCGCCACCGCCCTCCGTTTCGTCGCCGCCACCGCCCTTGTTCTTCCTCGTCGCCGATTGCGCGCGTTGTCGACCACCGATCGAACGTCTCCGTCGTCTCCTCCACCGCCTACAGGTTAGTAAATCTTCAATTAAACATGATTTTGATGATTTTAGGGCTAGGGTTCAGGGTTTGGGTACCGATGAGGGTTAGGGTTAGGCATCGGTTGGGGTTAGCGTTAGGGTTAGGGCTGGGGTTGCGGTTGGGGCTAGGGTTGCAGTTGGGGCTGGGGTTCGACTGGGGTTGCGGTTGGGGTTGGGGTTCGGGTTAGGGTTAGGGTTGGGGTTCGGATGGGGCTGGAGCTCGGGCTGGGGTTAGGGTTAGGGTTGGGGTTGGGGTTCGGCTGGGGCTAGGGTTAGGGTTGGGTTGTGATTTTTAGGAAAATTTAACTCGATAAAGCCAAAAATTACCATTTTTGGTATTATATACGGAACGGAATAGGTGTTATCATTTTCGTATACGGATATGGATGGTCATCAAAAATGAAAATCACTATTTGTATATGATGCAAATCAAATACGGATACGGAGTTATCTCGAATTATCCGTATTTATATACATTCTAACAGCTAAGTATGGTGAAGTCAGGTTAGACTCAACCCTAACCCGTCCAATAAATTAGGGGTGTTTTCTTCTGTATAAACCTGCCTGATCTTGTTTGGGTAGGTTTAGATTTCATAAAAGGAAAAAATTTGGGTTGGAGGGTCCTTGAAAAAATATTGGGTTGGCCTCTCACGTAAGCCTGTGGGGTCCAGGAGTCTAAATATGAGGATATATTCCACCAATCGATTTCAAATGAGATAAATACTATTAGTTTAGTGACTTGCATATTAACCTAGAGTACTGTCATGATCCATGCCCATTACTGCTACCTGTTTATCTTATTTTATACATTCATGTTAGTGCTTTATACCCGTTTCATGCTTCACTATTTACCGTCGTCGGTTTAGAACTATACGAAGGTTGTTAAATATCGGACGGTATAGCTCGATACTAACAACCGCCGTATAGTCTATGTGACGAGAAGATTCAATCGTATGATAACCGATAGAAGCCTTACCCCCGACAGCCGAAACACACACATACAACAAGAATACACAACAAACGCATCATTAGAGAGTGATTCAAGATGTTCAAGTTAAAACCAATATATGATATTCGATGATAATATGAAACCTTCATATTCTCATCGATATTCATATATGAAACTCAAAGCGCCACTTAGTCCCCGTCTATTGGTTAACATACGTTCGATGTTCGTCGTGACATAGAACTATACGAAGGTTGTTAAATATCGGACGGTATAGCTCGATACTAACAACCGTCGTATAGTCTATGTGATGAGAAGATTCAATCGTATGATAACCGATAGATTTGTCCCGTGTGGACAAGTTAGGAGTGTATAAAGCAAACACCTTCATTCACTTATGTTTTCATCCGTTTCGAGATATTTCGTCGGTACCTTTCCGCTGGTTCTCCGTGTACAAAGATAGATTAGATGTTCATTTCAACATTGTTTCACAGCTTTGAAATGATTATCTATTATATTACAGTGTACTCGGAGAACAGCGGGGAGCTGCTGCCGAAATTTACTCGAAACGGTTGAAAACACAAGAGAATGGGTGTTCGCTCTATACATTCTTAATGGGATAGAAGCATTACCCCCGACAGCCGAAACACACACATACAACAAGAACACACAACAAACGCATGATTAGAGAGTGATTCAAGATGTTCATGTTAAAACCAATTTATGATACTCGATGATAATATGAAACCTTCATATTCTCATCGATACTCATATATGAAACTCAAAGCGCCACTTAGTCCCCGTCTATCGGTTAACATACGTTCGATGTTCGTCGTGACATAGAACTATACGAAGGTTATTAAATATCGGACGGTATAGCTCGATACTAACAACCGTCGTATATTCTATGTGACGAGAAGATTCAATTGTATGATAACCGATAGATTTATCCCGTGTGGACAAGCTAGGAATGTATAAAGCAAACACCTTCATTCACTTGTGTTTTCATCCGTTTCGAGATATTTCGTCGGTACCTTTCCGCTGGTTCTTCGTGTACAAAGATAGATTAGATTTTCATTTCAACGTTATTTCACAGCTTTGAAATGATTATCTATTCTATTACAGTGTACTCGGAGAATAGTGGGGAGGTGCTGCCGAAATTTACTCGAAACGGTTGAAAGCACAAGCGAATGGGTGTTCGCTCTATACATTCTTAATGGGATAGAAACCTAACCCCCGACAGCCGAAACACACACATACAACAAGAATACACAACAAACACATCATTAGAGAGTGATTCAAGATGTTCATGTTAAAACCAATATATGATACTCGATGATAATATGAAACTTTCATATTCTCATCGATACTCATTTATGAAACTCAAAGCGCCACATAGTCCCCGTCTATCGGTTAACATATGTTCGATGTTCGTCGTGACATAGAACTATACGAAGGTTGTTAAATATCGGACGGTATAGCTCGATACTAACAACCGTCGAGACGACATTTGGGAGTTGGACTCTAGTTCCCGATATTGAACCCCTCCTTTCACTTATGCATAAACTAACTGCCCTGTCGGACTCTACCTGTCTGACCTCTATTCGCCTCCTCTCGCTGATAGGAAAGGAGAGAAAAACAAAGCAATGCCAAGAGCGTAGTCTGTGATACATGAGTATCCTCAAATCTAACTTTGATTATCGATAATTTATTCTTTTCAACGACAAATGCACATACAAAGCATATACACGGATTTTCTCCTTTGTCAGTAACCATCCTATTTTTAGATTTCTCAATATAGTCACCATAACCTACAATTTATATGTTATACAGTCTAACATGGCCCATGAGTATGTTAGAGTTAAGAACTAGATGTATGTGGATTGGCAACAACGTATGCAACCTAAGTTTATCGCAGGAGTTGCTGCTTTTATTGAATTTGCACACGCACATAATAAGATCGTGATAGAGAAGATTCTCTGCCCGTGCGATAGATGTGGGAATAAGTACTGGCAGAAGGTAGAATTGGCAGAGCTTCATATCGTAAAATATGCTTTTACTAGACTTTATACAACTTGGAAATATCACGGGGAAGGAGAAGAACGCAGTAATACGGCAGAAGAAGAAGGAGAACACGATAATGCGGCAGGAGAAGAAGGAGAAGACGGTAATGCGGCAGAAGAAGAAGACGATAATTTATTTCTATCAGAAAAAATGGAGGATATGGTAGAGGCTGCCCTAGGTGAATCTATTCGTACCGAAGATGACATTCCTTCCGGTCAAGGACCGCGTGCGGATAAATATGAAAATTTCATGAATGATGCTAGAAAACCTATTTATGAGAATGCAAAGTATTCCACCCTCTCATGGTTCGTCCAACTTTTCCAGATTAAGTGCCTAAATGGATGGAGCAATAAGTCATTCACAATGCTTCTTTCGTTCTTGAAAGATTCTATACCCCCGGGAAATAACGTGCTCGACAGCTGGTACGGATCCCAGAAGATGATGTCTGATTTGGGTCTGAAGAGTGAGAAGATTCAAGTATGTCCTAAAAATTGCGTGTTGTACCGGAAAGAGAATTCAGATTTGAAAGAGTGTCCAACATGCGGAGAGGCCAGGTATAAGCCGAAAGATTCTGATAAGAAGCCTGATATACCTGTCAAGATAGCACGATACTTTCCCATAACACAGAGGCTGCAGAGGCTATTCAGGTGCAAGAAAACAGCCGAGGCAATGATTTGGCATCACCGTGCTCCTCCAAGTGAAGATGGAAAAATGATCCATCCAAGAGATTCACCGGCATGGAAGGATTTCGATAGGAGGCACACAATATTCAGTAGCGATCCTCGCAATGTCAGGCTCGGACTGGCTAGTGATGGCTTCTACCCATTCAACTATATGGCTGGAAGTCACAGCACATGGCCCGTTGTAATGATAATTTATAATCTGTCGCCTTGGTTGGCTATGGACCAATCATACTTTATGATGCCTCTTCTTATCGACGGACCAAACTCACCGGGAAACAATATCGACGTCTATCTCCGACCTCTGATCGAGGAGTTAAAATCTTTGTTCATTGATGGTGTAGAGACTTACGATGCAAACATAAATACAACCTTCATACTGCGTACGGCTTTAATGTGGACAATTAATGAATTTCCTGCGTATGGAATGCTATCAGGTTGGTCCGTACATGGTCACAAAGCATGTCCTCATTTCCATCAACACACAACATCGAAATTCTTGAATTTTAGCAGGAAGGTTTGTTATTGCGGCCATCGACGTTTCCTGCCTCTAGACCACCCCTACAGGTTAGACGCTGTTCACTTTGATGGTCATCAGGAGCTTCTTGGACCTCCAACCCCATTGTCCGGAGAGGACGTGACTGCTCAGTGGGATGGTTACAATAATGTGACCTTCGGGATGGATCCGACAAAACAGGTCAAACCACCATTTTGGAACAAGTTAAGCATTTTCTTCGAGCTTCCGTACTGGTCAAAAAATTTAGTGCGTCATTGTCTGTACGTCATGCATATAGAGAAGGGAGTATCAGAGCACATACTCAACTTGCTTCTTTATAAAGACAAGAAATCGAAAGACAACCTGAATGCTCGGATGGATCTACAGGAGTGGGGAATAAGAAGTGAATTGCACCCTAGACCGGTAGCGGGTAAACCAGGAAAGTTTGTACTTCTCAATGCCGCTTATCATATGTCACAACCGGAGAAGAAAAGATTGCTGCAGGTGTTGTATGATTTGAAAGTTCCCACAGGTTTCTCAGGATCATTCAGCAAGAAGATAAAAGTTGTGAAAGGCAAGATCGATGGGCTGAAAAGTCATGATCACCATGTTATCGTGGAGCACCTTCTTCCATTAGCCCTCAGGACTTCTCTCCCCGAATCAGTTGGTCTAGTAATCAACGACCTATGTTGTTTTTTCAGAGAGCTGTTTGCTAAAACACTGGATGTTGTGACGCTCGATAAACTAGAAAATTCTATTGCGTTGATACTTTGCAAGTTTGAGCGTATTTTCCCACCGTCATTCTTCGATATAATAATACACCTGACGGTTCATCTTACAACTGAGGCTAAATTAGCCGGACCGGTACAATATCGATGGATGTATCCCGTCGAGAGGTATGTGGAATTTTTCGTTTCGCGCAATTTTTAAAATTATTGTTGTCCTGTATGCCCGTATTTATTTATTCAACATATTTTCTTTAGGTACCTCTACACTCTTAAAAAGTATATACGTAATAGAAATCGACCAGAGGGTTCTATCATGCAAGGTTATCTTCTTGATGAAGCAACCATATTTTGTTCCTGCTATTTGGACGAGAACTTTGAGATGAGACTTAACCGGCCTCGAAGAATTCAAGACGGGCCATATGGTAAAACCGATTATAAGAGGGTAGACACTATGTTTATCAACAAGATATATTTGTTTATCTTGCTTAATTGCGCATGTCTTGAACAAATTAGAGAGTAAGTTTTTTTGGATTAATTGTTATATTTGTGTTTGTGTGTGTATGAAATGATATAATAATAATGTCATAATTTATTGTCGAAAACAGAATTCATTTTAACGAGGTACGTGAGGGGCATCCTGATTGGAACGATGAACGATTGGAAAAATATCATCAGGATAATTTTTGCGATTGGGCTGCAGATCATGTAAGTTATTCGAATAACATGTTATTGCTATCAGTTTTAATCTAAACTTATATCGTTATGTATTTGTCGTAAAATTTGTTTTGTTAGATCCACGATCCGAAATGGTCTGCATCATTTGAGAGTGATTCAAGATGTTAAGCTCAATTTCTTAGTATGGAGGTTGCATATTATAAAGGATTCGGTGTCCTTGGATAAAAATTTAAAGTTAAGAACATAGAAACATCTAGAACCACTCAGAATAGTGGGATTGCGACGGTAGGATCGGACGGTGTGATTTATTATGGATACTTAAATTGTATACTCGGCATCCACTATCCTGGACGATCAGAACCCTTTTATATATTCCAGTGTACTTGGTACGATACGCGAACCGATACGGATAAGTGGAGAAGCAATCTTGGGACTTGGAAAGATGAATATGGATTGACTAGTGTGAACACACTTCGATTTTATGGTCAGGAAGATCCGTTTATCTTTCCGAACCAAGCGTTCCAAGTATTCTACTCACAGTGTTTGAAAGCATCCGGGATGGAGTGTCGTATGCCGTTGGAAATCCAGGAATGTCTACGATGTCTCATAATTCGAGGACAGCGATGAGAATGAAGAAGAGAGAAGGCTTAGAGTGCTCCGACCGTCTGTTTCGAAAGAAGGGTTGTCTTTGGCTGATCATGAAGTTACGTGGGTTAGAAATGATATCGATGATAAAATCCAAGTAGATATGTCTAATGCGCCCACGAAACGAAAAAGGTTATCAGTAATGTTATATTATTACTTCACATTTTACGATCTATACATATATAGTCAATACTTGTAATGATTGTCTAATGCGTCCACGAACCGTTTATCTAGATTTGATGATGATGACGGGAGCAGCGAGGGGCGGCAGGAGCTCCAGCCGCGGCACCGGCAGAGGTATAGGCAGAGGCATAGGCAGAGGCATAGCAGTTCTGCCGCCCGGAGAGCTGCATAGGGAGCTTCAAAGGGCCGGTCTTGCACCTCGATCGGAGACCCCTTCGGATGCCTCCTTCCATGTAGACTTTGCCACACCTCCAGGTATATTGCACGCATATCCATTTTTAATGTAATATTATAGATATACATATCTGTCCATGTCAAAATTACTTATATTGTCAATGTTTGATTGTCTAGCTGTTGGTGATGCGTCTATATCAGGGATAGAGTCCACTCCCGCACCTCCAGGTATGTTTATATATCATATAGTGCATGTATATTGATTTATAATGCTATATCATAAATATACACACATTCCTTTTGCTCTTACTTAGATAATCATTTTTTTATTGTCCAGCTGTAGGTGGTGCCTCCAAATCTCGGGCAGAGGCCACCACCGCACCTGCGGGTATGTTTATATGTCCTATAGTGCATGCATATTGATTTAGAATGTTATATTATTGATCTTCACATTCTTTTTGCAATTACTTATATAATCTATTTTTAATTGTCTAATTATAGGTGGTGCGTCCACATCTGACGCAGGGGCCACTCCCGCCACTTCCGTACCCTCCGCTTAGTCTGTAGGTTAGTATGAATAAATATAAAATATTTATTCATTTTACATATCCTCTAAAGAATAAATATAAACTTCATGGAAATTTAGCGTCAATGTTTATTTTCTAGTTGGAGGGGATGCGTCCGCATCCGGGTCACCGGCTGTTCCTCACCGGAGGAACTATCGTCCCGCTCGTGTTGCTGCCCGGGCCCAGGCTCGTGCTTTAGTCACCTGAGGTATATATCACACTTCAATTTTCGTTAAACCTTGATTTCTTAATACAACTTTGTTTTAATATTGATTGTCTTGATATTTCTTGTAGACGCAGGGCCTCCCCATCCCCAGAGGGGGACTCGAGGCCCGAATCAGTCCAACAGGCTGAGGCCCGACAGAGCTAGGGGGAGGCAGCATTCCCCCTCTTTTTTACCCCTGATTATCGCTATACCGGCGATCATGCCAAGAGGTTCGGCCGGTATATGGTGGATGAGAGCCGGCTCATGAAGAACTATCCACTTCACGTTGAGTGGGGCGACCAGCACCGGCGTTCATTCGCCCTCTTCTGAGATCAGGCTCGGGTATTAATATATATTTTCATTTGATTTATCCAATATATTTATTATTAACACTTGCAATCTAATAACAATGTTTTTCTTTTTATTTTCAGTTGGATTACGATTTTCAGCCTGTACCCGACCCTGATCACCCTGGGAGGGTGTGTTAGTGTATATGCCCTAGAGGCCATTACTGTATCATACTAGTTTGTATATTACTTAATGGAAGCTTGGGATATTCCCAGTTGTATAGACAATCTTGCTCAAAATAGTAGTATGCTACTTGGTTTGTTTCTACTTTAATGTGTACATGTGTTTATTTTAGTATATCACCTATACACATTAGTGGAGCCCTTACGATCTTTGCTTGATTACCAGCGTTGTGATGGCAGTCACACTCGTGGGGGCTGGGTAATCCACAAGCACATCCTTATGCAGGTCCTTAGTCGTAGGACTATCGAGACAGGGCATCGATATTCCGGAGTAGACTAGCGTATGCGCTTTTCATCCCAGCAGGGGAGACGGTCTGTCCCACAGCCGTCAGTACGTCGTACTTGAGATAGTATGCGGGTGCTCGTTAGGTTACGAGTACAATGGACAGGAATCGTCGGGAACTGTTGGTTGGTACTATACCTATCGTCAGTTATCAGTTCCCAGGTGACATGAGTACAGCTTAGTCCGCTGACTTGACACTGTCACTTCGCCTCGAGTGTGTTCCCACTGTACTTAGATTACTACCCTACCACGACTCAAAGGAGTCGTGCAAACAAGTAATAGTTGGGTGCAGTCCCGAAGCACTTGGAGGCAGTGACGGTTAGACAGGATTCGTCTCTCCCGGTATTGGGGGTTGATATCGCGCTGTGTCTAGGAGAGCCATTACACAAAGTCCCTGGCCAGGGCAAGGGAGATATACTGGTAGGTTTCCAGTGTTATCTCAGGGTGTTCTGGGCTACACTCCGACATGACTTGTACCGTTATTGGGGGACTGACGTTTACCGCCCCTAGGCCCGCCATGCGATATTCTCAGACGAACAGACCGGACTGTACGCAGATTGTCACATTCAGGCTCAGTAGGAGTTCAGATGGGTTTCACCTCGTCAGTCTTCTTATCGGCATCTACCTGGGGGCCGTTAAGCAAAGATAGTGCCGCTTGCGGTCTGTGGTTAAACCCACTGCCAGCGTGGTGTCGAGTCTTTAGAGTCCCACACAGAGAGCTATTCGCCTTTAGGCAAAAGAGTAGAGGTCGCATGGTTTTGCGACAGGGTTCGGTCACATCCGTGCACTTGTGCACGTTTAGTGTCCTGGCAGTTATCACTAGCGGGCTTTGGTTTAAGCCAGATCCTAGTGTACGTTTTGGGATTGGTTTTATCTCGTCTGTATTCGTGTTCCTCGGAACGCGGATGCGGGTGTGTATGCACAGTTGACAGAGAGACAGAGGCAGAGGATTCTCATTAGGGTTGTTGACTGTTGACTTTTGCTAAACCCTAATGAGAATAAGAAATATGATTAATGATAATATTAATTAAGTATTATTGTGCCATGGTTGGGTTGAAGGGTTGACTTTGTTGACTTGTTGACTTTGTTGACTAGGTTGGACTAGTTGACCATCATCATTACAATGGCTATCATTTCATGGCAAAGACTTTTGCTTGCTTGTTATTCTTCACAAAATGAGTGCATGAAATGATATTGTCATTTTGACTTGAACCATCACATAATACTCAATTACTATTATGGGTTATGATTATTTTGGATTATGTGAGCAAGGGTGAGAAAAGTCTTGCTCATTCTTTCATTTTCTTTCTCTCTCATGAAAGCTCTCTCATCCTCAAACTTTCCCTCTTCCTCTTGCTCTCTCTCTAGTTCAAGGCAAAAACCTCTCATGTGTTGAGAATCATTTGCCCTGGAGATAAAAACCCAAAACACTTCTCTACTCTTCCTAGTACACAAAGTCTAGCAAGCCAAGTGTTCTAGTTTCCTCTAGTTTGAGGTTGAAGCCAAAGGTAGAAGCTTTCAGGTGGATCCATCTTCGGCACAAAGAGACGACGAGGAAAGAACCATCCGACCACCACAAGGAGACCAAGAGAAGGAGTTCAAGTTAAGGTATAACCCCTAACCGAGTAAGTGAAACTCTTAGTTAGGTTGTTAGATAGTTGTTTAACAAAGATCCGTATTTTGAGTCCATGTTACCACCAAAAGAAAAATCGTTTTTCATCATTTCCGCAAGCCCGTAAGAACCGGGAGAGGTAACGTGGACTTACAGTGGTATCAGAGCCTAGTTAAACACTATCTAACATGTTAGCAAAGTAACTAGAAGTTCGATCGGAGAAAAAGTCACGAAACATGCCCGGAAATCAAGTTTCTGCCGATTCTGTTTTCTATTCAAAAATTAATTAATCTTACACTAAAAATCGGCTCAGGCTTTTTAAAACCCACACAAGAAAATTGGTCCACCGACTCGATCAAAGCGCCGCGGAAACGCGGCAGGAGCGTGCTCAATCCGCGGATCCGCGGCCGAGTTGACTCGGTCGTGACACAATTTTCCTGCAGTGTTTTTCTGGGGGTGTTTTGGGATTTTTACAATATGTTTTTTCTGCCCAGATTTTACAGAAAGCAAAATTTGTTTTTGGGGTTTAAAAATCCGTATTTTGATCGAACTTCTAAAGACTTAAGCTAACGGGTTATATCTGTGATGTGATATATGTATTGAACGTCTACTAATCGCTATACGTCGATTAGTGGGGGTTATACATATCTGTGATCTGTAATGTTGATGGTATGTGTATATGAATTCATTGGATTATCGCGGATGAATAGCCGGGGGGTTGTGAGATGAGAGTTTTCTTTTTCTTTCAATTCATGTAATTTGTAATTGATGTAATATTATTTATATGGCCGCACAACCGGGATGGGGTTGTAGCCGTCATTGTATAATTTCTTTTACTGTTTTTGCTCCTAGGATAGACCCAAGGTGGGGTGCACAAACTACCGGGTACCTCGAAGTGCCGAGTGGCCTACTCACGGTGTTGAGGGAGGTTGCTTCGCTTCGGGTACTTGGCGGGTAGTTTGCCGCACCCGTAGGGGTCTAGGGTGGGGTCTTGGCTATTCATCGCGACCGTGTAATCCGCTCTTCGTTACAGGCTCGTACGGATTGCGGATTCCTAGTATATCCAATGTGTTCATCTATGATCTGGAATGGCTATCATTGCATGTGACGAATGTGTATATCTATATATGATATCTATTTATGCGTTGCTTATGTTTTGCATCCGCGCTAGTCCAGCCCCCGCTCTGTCGTTAGTTAAGTAACCTAACGGGTAATAACGGGGCCCAGTGGCAAATGCGGATGGCATAAGCGTACGTCATATTTTCGTTGTTTTCTGCAATGGTAGGATTAAATGATGGGACGCATTAAAATTAATGCAAGAAAATAAACCAAGTAAAATTCGTTGGAACAATTTCAAAAAACCACTCGGTTTCTTTTCAAAAACAACTTTTAAACGCGGAGCTTAAGCCACTCCTTTTAAAAGCTATCAAAGTTCCTTCGATTATATCAAGTTCATTATGTTCACGGTTTCGCCAAAACCATTCGTAGCCCTCCGTCGTTTCATATGAATATTCAACAGTATTCAAGCTGTGTTTATTGGCCTTAGTCAAGGCACAGTGTTTGGTAGCTGGTGGATATTCATATGTTGCATAGATAGATGCGTTGGTTTGGGACAGTCGTATTACTTTGTTGGCCATAGTCAAGGGTATATACGGGTGGGTTCAAATTAACCTGGACAACGACGGGTAGAACTTGACATGTGACTTATGATTTGTTGGCCTTAGTCAAGGTCATAAGAGCATGGGGAAAAAATCCACATCGGGAGTTTCAAAAGAAACTGAAACTTGCTAGCGCTGCATACCATTTGGAGTGTGATGATTCTGGTAGGATTCCTTCAGTTTTGTCACGCGATGATATTTGGATCCCGATCCTACTGTGAGTATATGCTACTCCTCGGGAACTTTCTCACTTAACGATCAATGCTATAAACCAAGTAGGTGTCTAGAAAGGTGTTAGCGGGGCTACGCCCCCAGGGAAAAGAGGTTATTTAATTAAGGAACTTCGCGAAAGCGTTGGAAAACCTCCCTCGAAGTACCGACACTGGCCTGGCTGAACGGTTAAGCAAGTATTGTACGGTGAGATTGATCCCGACTAATTCTTCCTTTTTGGTTTGAGGAGGGATTCGAGAGACAGTGGGAGCCATCCTATTTAGATAAATTAAAAACCAATCTAAACTTGCAAGAGCATCATGCTGAGTGTTTTCTTCTCTCTCTCTTAATTGCAGCGACCCAGTGACCACACATAGGTTACATCTAGATAATAAAATGACTGAACCTGAATGTTATGATTGGCAAAGGTCTGTCCAGATGTCCATTACCCATGACAAGCTGGGACACCTCTTAATTAATCAAACCCCTGCCGTCTCAGGACTAGTTTCCCCTGTCACGGACATTGACATCCGTATGACATCGGAAAAAGACTGTGCGAAAGCCAAGAGCCTCGTGTTAGCCTCAGTTGATGGTGCAAACCAGAGGTAGCACGAGAAGATGGACTCAGTTTCTATCTTCCTCCATAACAAAGATTTATATGGAGAGCAATCTCGTATCGCAAGATATGAGACCTCGAACGAATTGCTTCAAGCGAGGTTGGCTGCCGGGTCATATGTAGGGGGCAACGTCCTTACATAGACCAGCTATTTTGAGCTCACGGACCTGAAGACCATGTTGGAGAATGGGTCAAATACTGACTTGATTCTACAGTCCCTGCCCTCTGCTTATACCTTGAAGGAAACCAGGGAAGAAGAAGGAAAGGGAAGGGCAAAGTTTCGGGACTGGATGTAGTAAAAGTGGGACGTTCCTATTGTTACGGGAATGAACATTGGCAGAAGGATTGCAGGGCTAGCAAAGCCAGTAGCTAGAATACGAAGCATGTTGTGGCTTCGGCTTCGAGTGTGTTTGTAATAGAGAACTGTATGTCAGTTAACCCTACTTCCTGGGTGTTGGATACCGGATCAGGATCTCACATCTGTAATTCATTACAGGCTCTGAGAAACCGTAGGGTTATCAGGAAAGGTGATATGACTCCCAGGGTTGCTAACGGAATGAGCATGGATGCTGAATCCGTAGGGGAATATCATCTTGGACTGACAACTGGGCAGATATTGGTTATGCGTAACTGTTTGTATGTACCAGGTGCGACTTGTAATATCATATCTGTATCCTTACTTTCTAAGGAAGGATATGATTTTACTTTTGTTAGCGATGTGGTCCACATCCACCTAAATCAAGTTCTGATTGGGTCAGGTACATTAAATAACGGGATATACGTATTAAATCAAGCTCAGATTTTCAGTGTCCAGAACACACTTAAAAGAAAGTCTCCGGAAACAAATCAGGCTTTCTTATGGCACTGTAGACTGGGTCACATTAAAGAGACACGATTAACTAAGTTACATAAAGAGAGATACTTGAATCCGTTCGAGTATCAGTCTTATGCCACTTGTGAATCTTGTCTCATGGGAAAGATGACAAAGACTCCGTTCACTGGACACGGAGTAAGAGCGAGCGAGCTCTGGGGACTCATACATAGTGATGTGTGTGGTCCAATGTCTACACATGCGCAAAGTGGTTATTCATACATCATTACTTTCACAGATGATTTCTCTAGGTATGGACATGTCTTCTTAATGAAGCACAAATCCGAGGCCTTTGAGAAATTTCGGGAATATAAGAATGAAGTTGAAAAACAAACAGGCAAAAGTATAAAGACACTAAGATCTGATCGAGGTGGTGAATACTTGAGTGCCGAGTTTCTGGACTACTTAAAAGAGAATGGAATTCTCTCTCAGCGTACTCCTCCATACACACCACAACATAACGGTGTATCTGAAAGGCGGAATCGAACCCTATTGGATATGGTTCGTTCCATGATGAGTAAGGCTGAGTTACCGCGATCTTTCTGGGGTTATGCACTAGAAACAGCTGCATATCTCTAGAACCAAGTTCCTACTAAGACAGTGCCTACCACACCATATCAAATGTGGAGTGGGAAGAAACCCTGTCTTAAACCCTTTAAGACATGGGGATGTCCAGCTTTTGTCAAAAAGCAGCATGCGGACAAGCTCGAGGCACGCTCAGTACAGTGCAAGTTTGTGGGATACCCAAAAAAACTCCAAGGGGTATCTTTTCTATTACGCAGAGGAGAAAAAAGTCTTTGTTTCTTGTCATGCCCTCTTCTTGGAAACTGAGTTTTTAGAAAATCAGATAAGTGGGAGCGCAATAGAACTGGAAGAAATTCCAGAACCACAAGCAATTACTGAAACCTTAGTAGAACCAGAAGGTTCAGGGGAACCGGACATTCCTGCGCCGCTCCGCAGGAGTAGTAGGCAGTCTTATCCGCCCGAGAGATACTACAGTTTTCTCATAGACGGGGATAGAGAGGATTGCGTCATTGATTATGATGAGCCAACTAGCTTCCAGCAAGCCATTCAGAGCAGTGACTCAGTAAAATAGCTGGATGCAATGCGGACCGAGATGGAGTCCATGTACACCAACAAAGTTTGGACTTTGGACTTTGCTCCAGAAGGGGTAAAACCCGTAGGCTGCAAATGGATCTTCAGAAAGAAGATTGGTGTAGATGGGCAGGTCGAAACCTATAAAGCTAGGCTTGTTGCAAAGGGTTTTCGTCAAAGACCTGGTTTGGACTATGACGAGACCTTTTCTCCGGTAGCTATGCTCAAATCCATTCGGATCCTTCTTGCCATTGCTGCCTTCCACGATTATGAGATCTGGCAGATGGACGTAAAGACGGCTTTCCTAAATGGAAATTTGGAAGAGTGCGTCTATATGGATCAGCCAGAGGGATTCAATCAGAGTGGGAGCAGCGGTAAAGTGTGCAAGTTGCTCAAGTCCATCTATGGACTGAAGCAGGCATCGCGGAGTTGGAACATCTGCTTTGATGATACTGTCAAAGAATTCGACTTTGTCAAAAACCCAGATGAACCATGCATTTACAGTAAGATTGTAGGGAGAAATATGGTATTCCTCATCTTGTACGTCGATGACATTCTCCTAATAGGAAATGATATTCCTATGCTACAGTCAGTCAAAGGATTCATGTCACAGAGATTCTCCATGAAGGGCCTGGGCGATGCCAACTACATTCTGGGGATCCAGATATATCGTGATAGATCTAAAAGGATGTTGGGACTTTCACAGTCCAGGTACATTGACACCATACTGAAACGATTCAGTATGGAAGAATCCAAGCACGGTAATCTACCGGCTTGTCATGGAATCACCCTCTCCAAAGAGATGTCTCCTAAGACTGATTTGGAAAGGGCTCGCATGTCATCAATACCCTATACATCTGCGGTAGGCTCTATTATGTATGCGATGTTGTGTACCAGACCAGATGTAGCATACGCATTGAGCGTTGTAAGGCGGTATCAGTCGGACCCAGGGGAGAAGCACTGGATAGCGGTAAAGAACATTCTCAAGTACCTGAGAAGAACTAAGGAGATGTTCTTGGTATATGGCGGAAAAGACCTCCAGATCGAGGCTTTTGCTGACTCCAGCTTCCAGAGTGATAAGGATGACTCCAAGTCCATGTCGGGTTATGTCTTTACCCTCAATGGAGGGGCGGTTTGCTGGAAGAGCTCCAAGCAGGAAACCGTTGCTGACTCAACTATGGAAGCGGAGTACATAGCTGCTTGTGATGCCGCAAAGGAAGCTGTCTGGATGAAGAAGTTCCTCACGGAGCTTCAGGTGGTTCCTACCAGTGTTGATCCAATATCGCTGTATTGTGACAACAACGACGCTATAGCTTTAGCGAAGGAACCCAGGTCCCATCAGAAGTCCAGGCACATTTTGAGGCGGTACCACCTGATCAGGGAGATCGTAGATCGCCGGGAGATCGAGGTGAAGAGAGTAAATACGGAAGATAACACTGCTGATCCACTCACAAAGGCCTTACCCCAGACTCAGTTCGAGCGGCTGATCGAGATGACAGGTCTTCGATACGCCAGTACATGGCCTTAGTGCAAGTGAGAGATTGTTAGTGTATATGCCCTAGAGGCCATTACTATATCATACTAGTCTGTCCCACAGCCGTCAGTACGTCGTACTTGAGATAGTATGCAGGTGCTCGTTAGGTTACGAGTACACTAGACAGGAATCGTCGGGAACTGTTGGTTGGTACTATACCTATCGTCAGTTATCAGTTCCCAGGTGACATGAGTACAGCTTAGTCCGCTGACTTGACACTGTCACTTCGCCTCGAGTGTGTTCCCACTGTACTTAGATTACTACCCTACCACGGCTCAAAGGAGTCGTGCAAACAGGTAATAGTTGGGTGCAGTCCCGAAGCACTTTGAGGCAGTGACGGTTAGGCATGATTCGTCTATCTTGGTATTGGGGGTTGATATCGCGCTGTGTCTAGGAGAGCCATTACACAAAGTCCCTAGCCAGGGCAAGGGAGATATACTGGTAGGTTTCCAGTGTTATCTCAGGGTGTTCTGGGCTACACTCCGACACGACTTGTACCGCTATTAGGGGATTGAAGTTTACCGCCCCCTAGGCCCGCCATGCGATATTCTCAGACGTACGCAGATTGTCACATTCTGGCTCAGTAGGAGTTCAGATGGGTTTTACCTCGTTAGTCTTCTTATCGGCATCTACCTGGGGCCATTACGCACAGCTAGTGCCGCTTGCGGTCTGTGGTTAAACCCACTGCCAGCGTAGTGTCGAGTCTTTAGAGTCCCATACAGAGAGCTATTCTCCTTTAGGCAAAAGAGTAGAGGTCGCATGGTTTTGCGACAGGGTTCGGTCACATCCGTGCACTTGTGCATGTTTAGTGTCCTGGCAGTTATCACTAGCGGGCTTTGGTTTAAGCCAGATCCTAGTGTACGTTTTAGGATTGGTTTTATCCCGTCTGTATTCGTGTTCCTCGGAATGCGGATGCTGGTGTGTATGCACAGTTGACAGAGAGACAGAGGCAGAGGATTCTCATTAGGGTTGTTGACTGTTGACTTTTGCTAAACCCTAATGGGAATAAGAAATATGATTAATGATAATATTAATTAAGTATTATTGTGCCATGGTTGGGTTGAAGGGTTGACTTGTTGACTTTGTTGACCGGTTGACTAGGTTGGACTAGTTGACCATCATCATTACAATGGCTATCATTTCATGGCAAAGACTTTTGCTTGCTTGTTATTCTTCACAAAATGAGTGCATGAAATGATATTGCCATTTTGACTTGAACCATCACATAATACTTAATTACTATTATGGGTTATGATTATTTTGGATTATGAGAGCAAGGGTGAGAAAAGTCTTGCTCATTCTTTCATTTGCTTTCTCTCTCATGAAAGCTCTCTCATCCTCAAGCTCTCCCTCTTCCTCTTGCTCTCTCTCTAATTCAAGGTAAAACCTCTCATGTGTTGAGAATCATTTGCCTTGGAGATAAAAAAAACCCAAAACACTTCTCTACTCATCCTAGTACACAAAGTCTAGCAAGCCAAGTGTTCTAGTTTCCTCTAGTTTGAGGTTGAAGCCAAAGGTAGAAGCTTTCAGGTGGATCCATCTTCGGCACAAAGAGACGACAAGGAAAGAACCATCCGACCAGCATAAGGAGACCAAGAGAAGGAGTTCAAGTTAAGGTATAACCCCTAACCGAGTAGGTAAAACTCTTAGTTAGGTTGTTAGATAGTTGTTTATCAAAGATCCGTATTTTGAGTCCATGTTACCACCAAAAGAAAAATCGTTTTTCATCATTTCCGCAAGCCCGTAAGAACCGGGAGAGGTAACGTGGACTTACAGGGTGCTCGATCTTCACGCTCTGTATAATGGCCTGATGAAGAACATGCAGACGAAGGTCCGATACAACAGGAATGAGCTAAAGACCGACTGCTATTCCCTGTGGATGGCGACCCCCGAGGAAGAGAGAGCGGCCCTCCTATCTACTCCTGCCTTTGCGAAAGTCGACGTAGATACATGGCCTCTATTGTGCGAATATTTCGACTCTCATCGCAAACAAGTATGTATTTTAAATGTAATTCATTGTTTCGTATATAATTTATTTTTTTGTGTTGCTTAATTAGAAAACTAAACGTGAATGTGTTGTGCAGAAACAGGCCGATCAAAATAAAGAGAATAGAAAGTCGGCGAAGAGGGGTCGCCCCACTTATACAGGTGGCTCGAAGAATATTACTCGTGCCATGGAGTTATCGGTAAATTACAATAGACCGGCCTTTGTGATATAATGTAATATTAAGAGTTATTTTCTAATATATCTAATATTAAGAGTTATTTTCTAATATTGCAGAGAGCCCAGACCCTGGCGCAAGGTGGTACACCGAGCGTGCTGTCCGCATATCTTGCCGTCCACGGCACCTCGACAGATCCCGCCACGGGCGAGCTTCGATACCCCGACGCCGCTACCCAGGAGTATTGCGTAAGTGTTAATATTTATTCAACCCCTATTTAAAATTTTATTTTTGAAAGGTTCAAATTTAAATGATATACTTATATTTTACTGGTTAATGTGGGTGTAGGAGCGGGTGGTTGAGCAGGCCGAGGCATCGGGGATCGATTTTACTGGACAGAATGATCCGATGCTGCTGACCCCAGTCCTGGACACCGCACACGGAGGGAACCACGGAGGTTGGGAGAGAGGCCGGGGACGGGGCCCTAGCAGGGCCCATATGAGGTTGGACCACTCCGGCGGTTACTTCCTCCGTCTCCAGTGAGCGACATTTCCAGCAAGAACTGGAGAGCTTGAAGGCCACCGTTCAGGAGTTGAAGGAGATGTTGGTATGCATACTACTTAATAGTAAAATATTATGTCATATTATAGATAGCAACATATCCAATATTAGTACGTAGCCTGAGCTTATTTGGTTGTAGACTTAGCTTTGATTAATCATGCATACATATCTAATTAAAATAAACTATGGTTTTCCAAACTAGATATCCAAACGAGGCCTAAGTCCCTAAGTATACATAGATTGGGGTTTCGAAATAACTTGATAATGATACGAACTCGACTAATACACAGTTCTTACTCATTTATTACACACGTAGGTCCAGACGCGACAGGGTACATCGGCCGAGCCTCCACATGCATCTCTTTCGGCTGTGGCTCCGCAAGCCACTACATCAGCTGCGGTTCCGCAGACAGCTCCTATAGCTCCACTGCCCGCTCAGACTCCCGCAGCCGCGGCTCCGCAAGCCACTACCTCGACGGCGGTTGCGTAGACCACTCCTACAGCTCCACAGCTCGCTCAGACTCCCGCACACTCCGCATTGCATGATTTATTGACTCAGGGTATATCCGAGGAGCAGGCACGCCAGATTATGGCGTTTATCGGAGGTGGAGCTGGACCGAGCTAGGGTAGCTTTTTAATTCTTATATTTTAAACATGTATTTATTTATATGATACATATTGTACTATATTTTGGACGATATTGATATTGGTGTGTTTGCATGTTTATATTGATATCATATTCTGCTTGTTGATTTCTTTTGTATATTATGCGTGAGATGTGATTATGAATATTGCGATATATGTTCTACGTGCTGATTAATTTTATATATGATGTATATATTATTGTGCACAGGGCGAGAAAAAAATAGGCAGCCCTTTTTAAAAAAAAAACTGATAATATGTACCTACAGATTAATCCGTAGGGCCCAACATTGCCCCTACCGATTTATCCGTAGGGGCAAAATATCAGGATACCTGATATTTTGCCCCTATGATCTCAGTAATAAGGGTTACACTTGTCCCTACAGATATATCTGTAGGGGCAAACAAATGCCCCTACACAGGTATCCGTAGGGACAAAATATCAGGATACCTGATATTTTGTCCCTACACATCCAGACCTACGCACTTATCCGTAGGGGAAACTATTTTGCCCTACGGATAAGTCCATAAGGACAACTAATTTATTTTATAAACAGATAAATTAAATAAATTTTTTGTCCCTACAGCCTAATCCGTAGGGACAACTGGACCTACACATTACTTCGTAGGGGCATGTTTTTGACCGTAGGAGGATGTTTAAGGCTAAGACTTGCACCTACGACGTTTGCACCTACAGGGTATTTTATTTCCCCTACGGATATATCCGTAGGGGCAACCCCTATTTGTAGTAGTGATATCAGTATCTTCCATTTATTTCTTTTTTCAATTATTTATTTTCTTATACAAAGCTTTTCAAATATTAAAATTAAGTATCAAAGTGTCTCTCACACCCCTTTTCAAATATATGGACAACATTCATCTCGTAACATTCATTGGAGGATTATGCCGGCTGATGGATCTCTGGATCTCCTTCAGATGTTACCTTCTGTTGATCTGCGGTGAGTGGAGATGAGCGGCTGAGATTGAGTTGGGAGGTTGCCTCCTGAAGCGTGTGGATCTCAATGGGCTTGAAATGGTTGAAGCCGAGCTACCTGAAAGGAAGTCCCGGGATGGTTGTGCCACCGAAGACCCTCCGACGATCAAGTTAGACGGGCTAAATGGGCAGAGTAGTGGCCTATTGGGATAAAATTTCCTTACCTGATTCGTCTGAGAGAAGGGTTTATATAGTGACAGCCATGGGCTGGCGGGCGCGAGATTCACGCCGGCCGTTATGCCCCTGGTGTGATGCCTGCGTGAAAGGCGGGATTCCCCGCTGATGACGAGATATGCTCGTAAATAGGGGAACGCGCTGGCGTGGAACGCGGGATCGTAGGCGGAGGGTATCTCGCGTCTGGTGCGATTCGCGGAGCCACGGCGAAGACGCCTGCGATCAGTGCTGTGGGTCGGTCGATGAGACCGAGGAATCTAAGCTCGGCGGGAGGCTCGAGAACGAGCGGGAGGCCGAGCGAGCTTGGTTCTGTGATAGCTCGGAGGTGAGCTAGGGGGCTGAGGGAAATCAGCGTGTGGGAAGGCTTGGGGGCGAGCCGACGGTTGCTTGTAAGGCGAGCCTAGGAGCGGTCTGGAAGGCCACCAAAGGTCAGGAACATCCTCGGGTCGAGGGCCCGGGGCATGCTCCCAATGTACCGTTCTTAATCCTTTCTCATAGGCTTTGGGACATGTCACTTGCCACGTGTCATGATCTGGGAAAACTCCGGTATCGAGTATCATCATTAGCCCCCCACTCTCATCTCGACCCATTAATGGGTCGGGTTGAGAGTGGTCTGACCAATCACCCGGGGTAAGCCCCAATTTGAAGATATCGTCGGTGCGTATTCCTGGGCAATTGATTGTATTTTCTTAGTGACGTCAGCGGATCAGCGAAGAGATCCCGCATTAAAGAGGATGCGCCGATTCGGGCATACGTTCATTGGAGCGCCAGATCACGTGTCCGACGCTGGTTGGCTGACGTGACGGGCCGCTGGTGTTCTCGCGCCCGATGGGACGCGCCCAATGCGCGTGCGAAAGGTGGAGCGTCGACGGCCGTTGAATGCGAAGTGTCATTTTGGTGGGAGACGATCGGCGCTGCTGGATGTGTTTGCCGATTGTTATAAATAGAGGTGGGGTTCCCATGAGGGTCCATACATCGCTATAATTTCCTCTTCCCTCCGTGTGTTAGCTTGGCATTCTTCCTTCTAGGTCGGATTTCCTGTGTTCTTCCCTCGGACGTCCCCTTCCTCTGCTCAGGTTAGACGCCATCTTTTGAGGAGTTTGTCGAGGTAGTTCGGGTAGAGTCTAGGTAGTCTTCTGCAGCTTCCTCCTCTTTGTCAGGGTCGGAATCTTCCCAGGAGGTTAGGGTTAGTCGCGTTTCCCGGGGTCGTGTGGCGGGGATGGTCCCCAAAGCGCAGGTCAGGGGCGTCCGTAACGCGTCATCCATATTGAGGCATGCAGACGAGCTTGCCACCATCCGGGTTCGCTTCCAAATTCCTCCCGGCTTCTTGCTTCGTCTGGCCGGGGAGGGGGAGAGGGAAGATCGGGTATAGGTCAAGGAGATTGCCTTGTATCTGTAAGCCTTTTGGACCGGAATACGCCTGCCCTTCTCCCCTGAGGTGAGTGCCGCGTTGAATTGTTTTCAGTTAGCCCCGGGCCAGTTAGTGCCGAACTCTTGGAGGATTCTCCTTGGGTTCCTGGTCCGGTTGAAATTGCGGGAGATCCCTTTCAGTTTGAGCCTTCTCTTCTCCTCCCTCTGCTACAAAAACCACCCCGACACTCGCAAGGACGAGCTGAGCTGGGTATACATTTCTTTTAGAAAGCACCAGGGAGGTGCTGCCGGGTCGGGGGTCATCGTAGTACCTTTTCCATCCACGAATGGAAGAAATTTTTGTTTGTCGGGCCACCCAAGGATGAAGATTGGCCTATGATCATCCAGTGGCACAGGGACAACAGCCCACGGGTGAGGCGGTCGAATAATCCCGACGCGGTGGTGATGTCGGAGTGGGAGCCTCTCCCCCGGGCCGATGTGTTGTTGTCTGAGCAGGCCCTCAGTTAGGCCGAGCTCAACCCCGCTCAGTTTGCGGGTAAGTTAGGGGTTTTTAGGCGACCTGTTTAGACTTGTGTAATCTTCTACTCTCTTCTGGCGTTGCTAACTCTTTCTTTGTACTCTCGCTTTCTTACAGAACCGATGGACCGAGCTAAATTTCGGGCGGCGCTTGTTGAACAGAAGAAGGGGAGGAAGACCGGAGGTGCTGGCCCCTCTCTCCCATCGTCGAGTCCAGCTCCATCGGCGGCCGCTCCGGCCAGGCGCTCGAGCACGCCCCGGGCCCCGGAGTCCAGCCATGCGCCGAGCCAAAAACGCGCTCGGGAGCAGGAGCCCCGGGTTTTGGAGGTGGGGGCAAGACTGGTTCTCCTTCGTCTCTCTTCAAGAGGTACCATTGGATGGTGCCCCATACCCCGGCTTTCCCGATCATCGTTGATGAAGGGGAGCTTCGCTTCGAGGTGCCCTCGGGGATTTCCGTCACCGACGGCCTGCTCTCGGAGATGGAAAGGTCGGCCGGGGGCAGAATCCCTCGGGGAACCCTCAGGGCCTAAATGGCGGCCATAGCCCAGAAGGCCATGCAGATCAGTGTTCACACCTCGCTCAGGTTTTTATTCAGTACTTTTTGTTCGCCGGATTAGGTGCCCCTTTCTCTTTTTAACCCCTCCCTTGTTTTCTTCAGGTTCTCCAGCACTGCGCCCTCGTTATCAACATAGAGGACGAGGAAATTGCCCCGGCGATGCAGATCATGGGCGAGTCCTCCTCGCGGGAGGAGAGGTCGAGACTGGAGCTGCAAACGGCGATGGAGAGGGTCGCTGCCCTCGAAGACCGGGTGACGGCCGGGGATCGGGAGATCGCCAGATGCCGAGAGGCCGTCCGAGCCGCCGAGGCTAAGTTGGAAGATTCCAGGATGCTTGTCGCCACCCTGAAGAAGACGACGAATACCCTCCGGAGGGAGAACAAAGCGGCGAAGGAAGGATTAAGGAGTGCCGACCTCCGAGCGTCGAAGGCAGTGGAGAGCTACAATAAGTCGGACCAGTACTACATCGACCTCGCTGAAGCTGCTGCCCTCGTTTGGCATAAGGCCCTCGACTCCGTCAAGGATCTGATGCTGGAGTTTCTTGACGGCAAGCTCCGGGGTGAGTATCCCCTCGAGGGCAAGGAACAGAGGAATGCCCCCGGAAGTGCTGCTGGGGGAAAGGCCCCAGGTGGGATCGTTGGGGAGAAGTCGTTCGCCCCGGATCCCAGCTCCGAGGCTCCTGCGGTGGGCGCTGACCTTCAAGATGCCACCTCGGTTGTGGTGGTGGAAGCGGAGCTCATTGAGGTTCTCCCTGGCCCTGAGGCCTGAATCTCCTCGCCTCCTTATTTTCTTTTGCGCTGAAATTTTGTAAGCCTCCGGGCGTTTTTTTAAGGCTGGGGAGCCCATAATACCCATATAAAGACTTCCGACTTTTGTGAATGAAGTCTTTTTGCAGTGTTCTTTGTGTACACATTTTCCCTTTATTTGTGGTAAAATATCTCTTTGCGCGGTACTGATTTCATGAGGCGTTAGTGTTGGAGATAGTGCCCTCAGAGTCGATTATTGGATCACAGGCACGTGATTGCAATGATTGAGGGAGGACCTATCCCGGTAGGACAGTCTTACTCGAGATGATAGTATGCTATCTGGTTTACCTTTATCATCGTGTACTGCTTTAGGTGACATGACAGGTTACTATTGCACGTTGATAGAGCCCCTAGGATTCTTGCTTGGCTACCGGCAGTATGAGGGCGATCATATACGTGGGAGCTGGTAGTCTATAAGCACATCCTTAAAGGGTCCCTAGTCGTAGGAGTTTCGAGACAGGGCATCGATTCTCCAGAGTAGACTAGTGTATACAGTCGAGACCCCGACGAGGGGCGGTGGCCGGTCTCACAAGCCACTGGTGTCAGTTGGTTCACCTAAGATGTATACAGGTGCTCATTGGGTTATGAGTACACCGGACAGGACTCGCCGGGAACATGCTAGTTGGTCTTATACCTGACGTCAGATAGCAGTTCCCAGGTGACATGTGTACAGGTTAGTTCATCGACCTGGGGATCGTCATTTGTCTCGTGTGAGTTCCCACTGTGCTTTGATTAATACCTTACCACGGCTCAAAGGAGTCGTGCAAACAGGTTTTAGTTGGGTACAGTCCCGAGCCACATGGAGGCAGTGAGCGGATCTTCGGGGGTTCGTATCTCCCGGTATTGGGGGTGAGGTCGCGCTGTGTCTAGGAGAGCCATTACAGAAGACCTTGGCCAAGGCGGGAGATTTATTGGTAGGTATTCCAGTAGTATCTCAGGGTGTTCTGGGCTACACTCCGACACGACTTGTACCGCTTTTGGGGGTCTGACTTTTACCAACCCCCTAGGCCCGACATGCGATGCTCATAGACGAACGGACCGGACTGTACAGATATTGTCACTGACAGGCTCAGTAGGGTGTCAGGATGAGTTCGCTCATCGACGTCCCTTTTGGTCAATAGCTGGTGGCCCGTCACGTATTGGCTTATACCTCTGACGTGCTAGTGGTTAAATCCACAGCCATTGTATTGACGAGTCTTTAGAGTCCACCACACTTTCAGTTACTCAAGCTTTCGGGCGAAACGCTGTAGAGGCCGTATGGAGATATGGCAGGGTCCGATCAGATACGTGCGGTATTGCACGGATCAGGATCGGACGGTTTGTACTAGAGGCCGTATGGTTATATGGCAGCGTTCGATCAGATACGTGCGGTATTGCACGGATCAGGATCGGACGGATATTACTAGCCGGCTTTGGTTTAAGCCGGATCCTAGTATAGTATAGTGTAGATTTTGTCTCATTGCATTTGTATCCGGACGGAATACAGATGCGGGTGTGTATGCACAGTATGGGGTTTTCCTGTAATTTATTACGGGACCAGTTTTCTGGAGTTGCCTGTTTGCATTCCGTTCCGGCCGGTTTTCCTTTGTTCTTTCCCGGCCGGACTTTACCGATGGAGGGTGTTATTTGCAAGTTTGCAAATAACACATTGTGGAGGTTTTTTCTTGCATATGTATTTATTATGATAGCATCTTTTTGATACCATTCTCATCACTTGCTTTTTGTTGATAAGAAAGGATTAGAAGTGATTAGAGTTTGATGTGAGATGGTTATGATTATGTTTTGGATGTGGTCACCACTTGTGCTCCTACCATCACCTCCCTTCATGCTTCATAATCTTTCCTCCACCATTTTCTAAGAAGAGAGAGGTTTTTTCCATGGTTGAGAAAATGAAAAAGAAGAGAGTTTTCATTCTTGAGAGTTTGATTTCTTGATCTCATTTCATGTTAAGAAAAATGCAAGCACCATTTTTCTTATCTTGTTTCCTCCATCATCTTCAAATGGCAACCACCCCAAAAGAGACTATGATTCTACACTACACTTCCTACAGCATATCTTGGACGCGTCGGTTAGCCTACTTCGCGCCCGAGTTGCCTCGGTATTGAGGTGGGATCCCGTAAAAGCTACAGGCGATGTGGTGCTCTTTCCGACGAGGAGGAGACGGGCGGAGATCCCGCGAGGAGATCGGAGTGGAGATGAAGACAGGAGGACTCGGATCAGTCGGTATATCTCTTCCCCTTTCTTGTTGTTAGCTTAGACTAGTTTAATGGCACGATCCGGAGTTTAGTGCGCGGTGGTGCCGGTTTGCTAAGTCCGCAAAATTAAAGTTTATCACCGTTTCCGCGTTTGGCCGTCGGATTGACGGCCGGGGCGCCGCCGTGCACTTACAGTGGTATCAGAGCCTCGCCATTAACTTAGTCTAGCTTCGTTTGATGTGTTTGCATTTCCGATCGACCAAAATTTCCAAAAACCGTATTTTTCCTTCACATCAGTTTCTGTTGAAATTTTTTGAAGTCTAAAAATTTTTCAGGTGGTCTCAGAATGATGTGCAGGGAGTTCTAAGACTACTGGGAAAATTCGACACAGTGAGTCGACCAACGGAGCGCGGAACCGCGGCCAAACCCCTCCTTGGGCCGCGGTTCCGCCGCACATTGGTGACGTCATTGTATCGTTTTTCTCCAGTGGGCTTCTGGGCTAATTTTAGGGGTTTTGGAATATTAAAATTGGGCCAATTATTTCTGTGAGTGCTACAGTATTGGTTTAGGGCCCACTTGTTAATTTTTGATCAATCGAAAAATTTTAAACACATAGTTCACAGTATTTACATTATATCTGCGACCGTGAATGTCACTCGATCGGTAAATCCGGTCTGACTGCTATAGCCCGGTTAGACGGATTTGCGAACGTGACTTTCACGATGATGTTCTATGTTTGTGCTGTGATGTTGCGGATCGGTCGTGGGGGATAGCCTGGATGCAATGCTAGTACAGTGCTGTTGCATTATGTACATTTGATATTGCGGGGCGAGCGTCCGACATGTGGACTGCCGTCACTGCCTGATTGTATTATTCTTTTGGGGCACGACCTGGTTGCGTTCGATGTACCCGGTGTATGTATATTTTACTTTCTGTACTAGGATTACCCCGTGGAGGAGTGCACGGATAGCCGGGTTTCTGGAAAGGAAACAAGCCCGCATCTCATGGCATTGAGACGGAGGGGGCTTCACTCTAGGATTGGTGGGCTATTCGCCGCACTCGTAGGGGGTACAGGTTGACCCAGGAGGGGTACCCAAGTTGCCGGATTCCGTGAAGTGCTGGGTGGTCCATTCACGGAGCTGAAGGGGGCTGCCTCGCTTCAGGTTTTGGCGGGTAACTTGCCGCGCCCGTAGGGGTCTAGGATTTCATTGCACAGGCTATCCACACGACCAAGGGAACGTCGGGTTTCAGTAGTGGCTCTGTGAAACCCGAGGATCCCAGATATCTGTATTGTTCTGTGATGCTGTACATTTCTGTGATGTTGCATTTTTATCACGCCTTGAGCGAAATATAATATATTGGTATATATATTAGTAGATGTTGTATATGTTTTACATCCGCGCTAGTCCAGTCCCCGCTCTGCCGTTAGTAAGCTAACCTAACGGGTGATGACGGGACCCAGTGGCGAATGCGGATGGCATATACGTACGTCAGTATATTTTCGTTCTTTGTGGTGTGATCAATGATGGGACTGCGTTGATTCGGATCAATGCAAGTTAAACAAACATATTCTGATGTTGTTGGAACACTTTTCAAAAAGCTGTTATTGCAAGGACGTTCACTTTTGTTTTGCATCGCGGTATTCATTTGGAATATCCTGCTCCTCAGTCGACGAGGCAAGGGCCGAGATCCCTTCACCGGGAGTGACCCCTTGGACAGAATTTTGCGTCAGGGCATTAACTTCACTATAGCCGATTACTTTTGCTTTGCATCGTGGTATTCATTTGGAATATCCTGCACCCCATTCTACGGGGAAAGAGCCGAGATCCTTTCACCGGGAGTGACCTCTTTAGTAAAGGTTTTCGTCACTATATTTTCTAAAAAGCTATCCGTTCCTTCAACGATATCATGTTCATTACGTTAAAGGTTTTCGCCAGAAACCATTCGTAGCCCTCCGTCATTTCATATGGGTAGTCAATAGTATTCAAGCTGTGTTTGTTGGCCAAAGTCAAGGCACAGTGTTTGGTAGCTGTTGGTTATTCATATGCAGCATAGATAGATGCGTTGGTTTGGGGCAGTCGTATAGCCTTGTTGGCCAAAGTCAAGGGCTTGTACGGGTGGGCTCAAATTAACCTGGAGAATGACGGGCAGAACTTGACATGTGACTTATGATTTGTTGGCCAAAGTCAAAGTCATAAGAGCATGGGGCAGAAATCACATCGGGAGTTTCAAAAGTACTGAAACTTGCCAGATATGCGCATACCATCTGGAGTGTGATAACGTGAGCGGATTCCGTCACGTTGTCATGCGATGAGAGTTGGATCCCGATTCCCACTGATGAGTTAGTTTACTCCTCGGGTGACCCCGACTAATTCTTCTTTCAGGTTTGGAGGAGAATTTGAGGTACAGTGGGAGGTTTCCAGATTAGATTAAGTGATAACCATTCTGATCTAGGATAGAGTGCACGCTGAGTGTTTCTTTTCTCTCTCTCTGGCAGCGACCATTGACCCGACCCTAGACTATGACTCAGTGACCAAGTTGACCGAACCTTCTTAACACTGGCTTTTGGATTGTCAGAGTCGCTAACCTCATTGCCACTCCTACTTTTACTCTTTTCTCCAGGACACCCCGTATTGCTACGAACGTCTACTTCCATTGGACAAAACCATCGTATGGTTAGATACGAACTCAGGAATTTATTCGAGGATGGTTTCCGGTTCTGGAGAAAACGGATAGGTCTATTCAGTTGTCTTTTCTTTTCACCTTCTCTCAGCCTGCGAGTACTCCTTGGTTTAGGAGTAGTACACCTATTACGCAAATTGGATAGTCTTCTTCCAAACCATAGGCTGGTGCCGACCGGTAGGGAATGAAGAAAACCAATTAGCCTAAACGGTGTACAGAAGGTATTAAGTTCAGACAAAGAAAGGGATTAGTAAGAGGGCAAAGTAAATTGCGACTGATATTCACGACCAAACCAAGTATTTCTTCGCCAATCCTAAATCACCTTTGTATTTCTCCAGGACACTCCGTATCACTACGAAGATCCACAGTTTATTGGATACTCCATCGTATGGTTATATACGAACTCGAAAGGAACTTGTTCCAGTTCGGGGATGGATTCTGGTCCAGGAGAAATAGGAATAAGGTTTATTCGGTTGTCTTTTATCTTCACCTTCTCTCGCGTTGCGAGTGCTCCTAGGATTAGGACAGTACACCCTTTATGCTTATTGGATAGTCTTCTTCCAAACCATAGGCTGGTGCCGAACGGTAGGGAAGGAAGAAAACCAATTGGCCTAAAGGGGTGTGCAGAAGGTAATGACTAAAGACATATAAAGGGATTTGGAGAGGTGGCAAAGAATTATACGGTTATAGTTGTGAATCTGGATAATGGTAGAGGCATTACTAGGAATACCAGGATACCCCATCGAAACATTTCAATGTTTCAGTTCAACTGTGTACTGTTAAAAGAAAACTGATTTCCCGATTAGACACTTGCTCCAGGGTATGTATTTACCAGGTTTGATTCTCACATCTGTATGGTTTTACAGATGATGAGTGGGAGTAAGTTATTGGGAATAGGGTGATCATCCTCATTATATCGGGATTCGTTGTAATCGGTGATATTTGAGGAGATCATCTGGGTTGTTTGCCGGTCGGCAAATATTTGGTTTTGAACATCCGCTGTTGTGCACCAATTTCAAATTGATATATCTGTACGTCTATTTTCATAGAGTGAGATATACCTTTTGATATTATGTCGATCACATTTACCTATATCAGTGGATGGTTAGGTAAGGAGCATTAAACAGCGGTGTAATTCTTCTTAACCATAAGTACAGTTTTCAACCTACAACACAGTGAAAGAGTTGTTAGACTCAGCGGACTTATACAGAGTATTGTATGTTGTCTAGTGTCCTTTAGGACAGAGGGGTTGGTCCTCATACTATATTCTGTTTACTTTTAACTTCTCTAGTTCTTAGACATGTGTTTCGTTGAAACACAGGGTCTAAGTTTTGAGGAGTTATAGGTATTTAAATAGAGTAGAGAACCAGGTGTAGCAAGTATCGGGATTCTTCAAAGTGATCGAAGATGTAGATACTTGTGTATGGTATTCAGTTGATAGTAATGATAAAGAGAAATTGCTTCTCTTTCAGGTTACTCATAATTGGAAGCATTCCTAAGTTGAGTAACGCTGATCGGCCTCTCTCCATTTAGTTGACATGCACTGGAGACAGCTGCATGATTTGAATCTGGTTAAATTAAATCAGTGCCTCTGGTTCTATATTGGATATAGAACAGTTCATATCTTAACGTTGTTAAGGTACGGGGAGTTGTCCGGCTTATGATTAAAACCAGACTCTGGATAACTCGAGGCACGTTTCTGTAATGGCTGTTTGTGGGTTGACCCAGGCTATGACGAGGGTTAACTTTCTACCATCTGGAAGATCAATAGAAATATTGTTCTAGACTCGCCACAGTTTTATTAAAAATGGATTTTCTCAAAAACAGAAGTGGGAGTATGGTAGAACTGGAAGTGATTCCAGAACCGCAAACGATTACTGAAGATTTCAGGAAC
Organism: Agapanthus africanus; assembly: GCA_030015575.1. Classification (NCBI taxonomy): domain Eukaryota; kingdom Viridiplantae; phylum Streptophyta; class Magnoliopsida; order Asparagales; family Amaryllidaceae; genus Agapanthus; species Agapanthus africanus. Next base: position 259,642,469 of record CM057351.1, on the reverse strand, counting down.
CTAAAAGATTCAATCTGTTTTGACATTCCATTGGCCACTCCGCAGATAAGGTGGGTAACTTCAGGCACCCGAGAGGTACTCCGGTAGCCTCAAGGACGGTGACAGGGAAGTTCTTGTTTACCCACACTTGCCATTGTTGTTGTTCCAGGCTGCGAGACCCGGCAGGAGGATGAGTATAGCGTCGTTCTAAACTTGCTTTAGAAGTGCACGTCTATATGACTCTGCCAGAGGGTTGTCGTAGTCAGTGGGAGCAGCGGAAGCATTGGTGGACATCAGGCTTATGTCTATTTATAGACTAAAGCAGATGTAGCGGAGATAGATCATCTACTTCTGATGTGACAGTCATAGGTTTGACGTCATCAGAATAGGGGATGGATCTGTTGAGAAGGTAGTAGGGTGTGATGTCCTGGTATTTGATGACATACACAAAGTAGGAAGTGATATTCCTATACTACGGTCGGTTATACTTTGGTTGTCACACAGTGGTTTCTCCACACAGGACTTGGATATTATATCAGACATACTGGTTACTAGATCTATGATTTTAGATCTAGATTTGGGTGGTTTCCCAATCAGGGTACTTTGACAACATTCTAAGAGAGTTTAGAATGGACGACTCCTGGCACGGTAGTGTACCTGCAGGTGATGGAGTCACCCTCTCTAAAGGTGTCTTACAGACTAAAGGGGAGAGGAATGTACATGATTGGCAGATCACTTGCTTAGGCAATTGAGTCAATCATGAGATGTCAAGTACCACACCAGATGTTGTTCTTGCACTAGATGCAATAAGTTGACATTGATCCAATCCTGGAGAAACAGTCGGAAGCAGTTTTAGAACATAAGTGTATGTTCTAGGGATATGATAACGGCTGCCTCCTTTAGGAGACGGTTATCATTCCAGGCTTCCAAGGTGACCTGGACGACAAGGAGGTTGTCAGAGTTATAGTTTTCCCTCTGACGAGGGGCAGTATTTTGGACAGGTGGTCCAAGGCAATACTGAGGGTGGCATGGCGCAGGATACTGATTAAGTTCAGTTGACGATACAGTCTAAGAAGTTTGGATTTGGAGTTCATTTATGAGCTAGGTCCCATCAGACATCCAGACACTCTAAGACAGGTATTGCTCATTTCGGGAGATGGCTTTCTCCGCGAACTTGAGATATAGAGAGACATAGAAAGAAACATCAGAGCGGATCCACTCACTGAGGCTATTCCTCGAACGCAATAGTTTCGCAAACAAGTTTTGTGAGACTGACAAGTAGAGGAGTTGGGTGTTCGGTATCACACGGGCTGTGAGTATGCGACATCGCAATAATTAGCCTTGAGTGCAAGTGGGAGATTGTTGGAGATAGTGCCCTCAGAGTCGATTATTGGATCACAGACACGTGATTGCAATGATTGAGGGAGGACCTATCCCGGTAGGACAGTCTTACTCGAGATGATAGTATGCTATCTGGTTTACCTTTATCATCGTGTACTACTTTAGGTGACATGACAGGTCGCTATTGCATGTTGATAGAGCCCCTAGGATTCTTGCTTGGCTACCGGCAGTATGAGGGCGATCATATACGTGGGAGCTGGTAGTCTATAAGCACATCCTTAAAGGGTCCCTAGTCGTAGGAGTTTCGAGACAGGGCATCGATTCTCCAGAGTAGACTAGTGTATACAGTCGAGACCCCGACGAGGGGCGGTGGCCGGTCTCACAAGCCACTGGTGTCAGTTGATTCACCTAAGATGTATACAGGTGCTCATTGGGTTATGAGTACACCGGACAGGACTCGCCGGGAACATGCTAGTTGGTCTTATACCTGACGTCAGATAGCAGTTCCCAGGTGACATGTGTACAGGTTAGTTCATCGACCTGGGGATCGTCATTTGTCTCGTGTGAGTTCCCACTGTGCTTTGATTAATACCCTACCACGGCTCAAAGGAGTCGTGCAAACAGGTTTTAGTTGGGTACAGTCCCGAGCCACATGGAGGCAGTGAGCGGATCTTCGGGGGTTCGTCACTCCCGGTATTGGGGGTGAGGTCGCGCTGTGTCTAGGAGAGCCATTACACGAAGACCTTGGCCAAGGCAGGAGATTTACTGGTAGGTATTCCAGTAGTATCTCAGGGTGTTCTGGGCTACACTCCGACACGACTTGTACCGCTTTTGGGGGTCTGACTTTTACCAACCCCCAAGGCCCGACATGCGATGCTCATAGACGAACGGACCGGACTGTACGGATATTGTCACTGACAGGCTCAGTAGGGTGTCAGGATGAGTTCGCTCATCGACGTCCCTTTTGGTCAATAGCTGGTGGCCCGTCACGTATTGGCTTATACCTCTGATGTGCTAGTGGTTAAATCCACAGCCATAGTATTGACGAGTCTTTAGAGTCCACCACACTTTCAGTTACTCAAGCTTTCGGGCGAAACACTGTAGAGGCCGTATGGAGATATGGCAGGGTCCGATCAGATACGTGCGGTATTGCACGGTCAGGATCGGACGGTTTGTACTAGAGGCCTTATGGTTATATGGCAGCGTTCGATCAGATACGTGCGGTATTGCACGGATCAGGATCGGACGGATATTACTAGCCGGCTTTGGTTTAAGCCGGATCCTAGTATAGTACAGTGTAGATTTTGTCTCATTGCATTTGTATCCGGACGGAATACAGATGCGGGTGTGTATGCACAGTATGGGGTTTTCCTGTAATTTATTACAGGACCAGTTTTCTGGAGTTGCCTGTTTGCATTCCGTTCCGGCCGGTTTTCCTTTGTTCTTTCCCGGCCGGACTTTACCGATGGAGGATGTTATTTGCAAGTTTGCAAATAACACATTGTGGAGGTTTTTTCTTGCATATGTATTTATTATGATAGCATCTTTTTGATACCATTCTCATCACTTGCTTTTTGTTGATAAGAAAGGATTAGAAGTGATTAGAGTTTGATGTGAGATGGTTATGATTATGTTTTGGATGTGGTCACCACTTGTGCTCCTACCATCACCTCCCTTCATGCTTCATAATCTTTCCTCCACCATTTTCTAAGAAGAGAGAGGTTTTTTCCATGGTTGAGAAAATGAAAAAGAAGAGAGTTTTCATTCTTGAGAGTTTGATTTGTTGATCTCATTTCATGTTAAGAAAAATGCAAGCACCATTTTTCTTATCTTGTTTCCTCCATCATCTTCAAATGGCAACCACCCCAAAAGAGACTATGATTCTACACTACACTTCCTACAGCATATCTTGGACGCGTCGGTTAGCCTACTTCGCGCCCGAGTTGCCTCGGTATTGAGGTGGGATCCCGTAAAAGCTACAGGCGATGTGGTGCTCTTTCCGACGAGGAGGAGATGGACGGAGATCCCGCGAGGAGATTGGAGTGGAGATGAAGACCGGAGGACTCGGATCAGTCGGTATATCTCTTCCCCTTTCTTGTTGTTAGCTTAGACTAGTTTAATGGCACGATCCGGAGTTTAGTGCGCGGTGGTGCCGGTTTGCTAAGTCCGCAAAATTAAAGTTTATCACCGTTTCCGCGTTTGGCCGTCGGATTGACGGCCGGGGCGCCGCCGTGCACTTACAGTTAGATCGGAGATCGGTTTTTCATCTAGCGATCGCGCGTCGTATTGAACTCAACCATTTGCCAAGTGTGCAAAGACCGGTGCAAGGTCGGTATCTCCATGGCCCCGAAGTTGAGGTGGGGATCGCTCAGTAAGGACGTGTAGGAAGTCACCCTCTAAGGATGGATTGAGCAGGGAAGTTTCTCGATGGCCTCTTAATGAGGGTTTTGATCCTTGGCGTCATTGGGTAGGAGATTACCAGCCAAGGATGGACCGAGTAGGGAAGTTTCTCGGTGGCCTCTTGATGAGGGCTTCGATCCTTAGCGCAGGAGGGAAAGGAGTTTCCTGCTAAGGATTGACCGAGCAGGGTTGCTGCTCGGTTGCCTCTTGATGAGGGCTTTGATCCTTAGTGTAGGAGGGCAAGGAGTTGCCTGCTAAGGATGGACCGAGCAGTGAAGATGCTCGGTGGCCTCTTGATGAGGGCTTTGATCCTTAGCGCGGGAAGGCAAGGAGTTGTCTTCTAAGGATTGACCGAGCAGGGTTGCTGCTCGGTTGCCTCTTGATGAGGGCTTCAATCCTTAGCGTGGGAGGGTAAGGAGTTGCCTGCTAAGGATGGACCGAGCAAGGAAGCTGCTCGGTTGCCTTTTGGTGAGGGCTTCGATCCTTAGCGCGGGAGGGCAAGGAGTGTCCTGCTAAGGATGGACCGAGCAGGGTTGCTGCTCGATTGCCTCTTGGTGAGGACTTCAATCCTTAGCGCGGGAGGGCAAGGAGTTGCCTGCTAAGGATGGACCGAGCAGGGTTGCTGCTCGGTTTCCTCTTGGTGAGGATTTCGATCCTTAGCGCGGGAGGGCAAGGAGTTGCCTGCTAAGGATGGACCGAGCAGGGTTGCTTCTCGGTTGCCTCTTGAAGAGGGCTTTGATCCTTAGCGCGGGAGGGCAAGGAGTTGCCTTCTAAGGATGGACCGAGTAGGGTAGTTGATCGGTTGCCTCTTGGTGAGGGCTTCGATCCTTAGCACGGGAGGGCAAGGAGTGTCCTGCTAAGGATGGACCGAGAAGGGTTGCTGCTCGGTTGCCTCTTGGTGAGGGCTTCGATCCTTAGCGCGGGAGGGCAAGGAGTGGCCTGCTAAGGATGGACCGAGCAGGGTTGCTGCTCGGTTGCCTCTTGGTGAGGGCTTCGATACTTAGCGTGGGAGGGCAAAGAGTGGCCTGCTAAGGATGGACCGAGCAAGGTTGCAGCTCGGTTTTGCGAGGTTCTGTCTAACCTTCCTTGGCGTGTGAACATTGGGAAGAGTGACCATCGCGGACGGCACGTGTCAGGATATGGGGGAAGCGAAGCATTTCGAAGAGCCGCGTCAGTTCCGCCATGTGGTGGTGCGGTATTAGAGTAATTTGGGTGGATCCTAGGATTCGTGCCCATGCGCGCGCGAATTTAGGTCCTTAGAGATGCTGTTTGGGGTTATAAATAGAGAAGGAGATGGTAACTCTTCAGCATCGCTTTTTGAGATGACTAGGCGCATGTATTCGATCGAAGAGATCATCACCTTCGACGACGTCTTCATGTATAACCAGTCCATAGCCGAGGATAGGTACCGGGGTAGGTTCAGGGCCTCGAGGATCACGTCGGCCGGCTTCTCCCTCGGCGGTCTCCCCTCCTACAGTTGTTGATGTATGAAATTTGGAGGAGGTCCCCGGGGCTGTACAACCCCCTCTCTGAGGAGCTGCTGGATGAGGCACTCGACAAGGTGCGCTTGATCTATATGCTCGGCCTCATCTCGAAGGCCAGGCATGACCGATCCTTGGCCCTCATTTTGGAGTGCTTCCAAAATAGGTATATCGTGAGCTAGGGCGCGGAGGGTAGAGCGCCGAGTGCTTCCGTGGCGTCCTGGGTTCGCATACAGCATCGGCGGGAACGGGTTGCAGGGGCTTGGGCACGGTTGGCGGAAATCTACTCTGAGTATCACCAGGAGTACTTCCTCGATCCCGTTCCCCCTCTGTTGTAAATTTTTCCTTTTCCTTTCTCTGTAAGGCTGAGGAGCCCACAATACCTTTTGAATAAATGAAATTCTCCTTTTTGTGATGCCCTATTGTTTCCTTCTTATTATTTAAATAAAAAGAACTTAGAAGAATTTATATCGCTTTTGCGAAAGAAGAAATATACATTTATAGATTTTCTTTTCAGAGGTACAGCTTGAGCTTCTCGGCGTTGTAAGGCCATGGAAATTTGTGACCATTCGCATCTTGTAAACGATAGGCTCCGCCGGGAAGGGCCTTGGAGACGAGGAAGGGACCGTCCCATTTCGGGGAAAAATTATGCTGCTTTCCTTGATCGACGAACTCGTTCTGCCTCAGGACTAAATCGTCGGTTTTGAAGAAGCGACGCTTTACTCGCGCGTTGTAGTAGCGGGCGGTTTGCTGTTGATAGGCAGCAGCTCTGATCTGAGCCCGGTCCCATTTCTCTAACAACATGTCCTGATTAGTCCGGAGGGCGGAGGTGTTGGCTTCATCCTCGAAGTGCTCGACCCTGTGGCTGGGCATCCCGATCTCCGCTGGGACCATTGCCTCAGTGCCATAGCAGAGGCTGAAAGGGGTCTCTCCGGTGGGGGTCTTCTTCGACGTGCGCAAGGCCTATAAGACCCGGGGTAGTTCTTTGACCCAACTGCCCTGTCATCCTTCCAGGCGTGTCGGAAGACCTCGTATGACGTCTCAGTTAGCGATCTCGGCCTTCCCGTTGCACTGTGGGTGCGCGACCGTGGCAAACTTCATAAGGATATGGTATTCGCTGTAGAATTCCTTAACTTTTTCGTTCTCGAAATTTGTCCCATGGTCGGTGATGATACACCTCGGGATACTGAACCGGAGTATCACGTTGTTCTGCAGGAACTTGATAGTCATGGTGGCATCCAGTTTCCTAATGGGGACGGCCTCGATCCACTTCGTGAAGTATTCCACTGCGACGAGGATGTACTTGTGCCCGCCCGTACAGGTAGGGAACTGGCCTATCATGTCCATTCCCCACTAGGCAAACGGCCAGGGGCGGTTAGTGCTGTTAGCTCGGTAGCCGGAAGGCGAGGTATGCTTCCGTGGAGTTAGTGTTAGTTATATGTATGCCCTAGAGGCCATTACAGTACATACGATGTATATTGTAGTGGATGCTTGGATATATACATAGAGGACTTTCTTGCTCGACATGATAGTATGCTATCTGGTTGCTCTTTATCTTAACATGTACATTGATTGTCTCTATGTTATTGATTGATATAATTTCTCGTTGTGTCGTGTTTTAGAAAATGAATAGAAATCACAATCAAATAATTATTTGACCGCAATCAATAACGGTGTCGGTTTGTAGCGCATTAGTAAGTGCGGATTGTCCACATGGATTGTGCGATTCGTTCGTATTTGTTTTGAATTGAAAATTTAATAGAAAAGAAAAGCAAAATGATTCAAGATTTATATCAATGAATTTCAAGAATCAACTAGATCTAATCAAGAATCAAGAAAGCGTAAAACATCAAGAATCAAGAATTGATATAGTTCCAATCGATTTAAGTTTCAAGATTTGAAGTAAAGCTCGTAGGAGTCGATTAGATCATAGATGTGAAGAAGACTAGAAATTACATTTTCTTATCCATGAATGAATTGATGCTAAATCGATGTCGATTTATCGAGGATTAAGGATCTTGCGAAGAATTAGGGTTTCCTCATCCTATCCTTTGTCTTTTCGATGAATCGCATTCACAAGATAGCTTCAAGGAAATCAAATGATCGATCGTTGATCTCTAGATTCGTGCGAAAATAATCAAGAACGTATTTCGCATCGATCATTCAATTTTCAAGAATTTACAATCGTTATAGGACCTAAGAAAACGTTTAAAGATTCATCAACATCATCATTCTACCGATCGTCTCGACTCCTCCACGAGCGGAGTTTTATTCAAGCATCATCACAAAGAATACATTCAAGAATCGAAGTTGAATCATAATGCTTGAATTGAAATATAAGCAAGTTAAAAAAATCTTCACCTTTATTTATTCCACAATTTGTTACACATTGCTCAAGACTACAAGAATTTGAGAAGGAACAAGATTGTCGAATCTAGCGTTGCATCGGCTCCTTGAGTCGCGGATCGGCTTAGATCTCATGCTCCGATGAAGTCCGGCTTCGCTTCTAAAGGATGGTTGAAAGCTTGCTTTGCTAGAACTCAAAGGATCTTGAACTTATGGTTTCTTGATTGGATTAGGGTTAGGGTTTGGAGGTGGCAAGTGTTGGGTTGAAGAGGTGATAGAATTTCAACAACAATCAACAACCAATGATCAACAACCTTTTCAAGTGAGGCCTAGGGTCCTTTTTATAGGTTTTGGAATGATTAGCTTCCTTAAGAAGCTTGGATTAGGTTAGCTTCCCTTGTAAGCTAGTTAGTTAGATAGAAGCCTCTAGAACTAGTTAGTTAGGGTTTAGGTTCCACCTTAAGCTAGGAGGTTAGGGAGAAGGTTCTAGGCTCTTAAGGTAGTTAGGGTGAAGCTTGCTTTGGAAGCTAGGACATCATTAGCTTAGATCAAAGGGCTTGCTGATCTGGCAGAATGTTCTGGAGTAATCTAGAAAATGTCATGTCTTGGTGAGGTGCTCTGAATGATGTAAGACTTCTGCATCTAAATTGGAGTGATGTGGCAGTCACGTGACCGCGGATCCGCGGCGCAAGCTGGCTTAGGCCGCGGTTCCGTGGTCCTTTGAGGGCTTTAGTGCTTGATACTTCAGGTAATGTCTTCTTCTGTCTTCCGGTGTACTTTCTGATATGTTTATTCCCTGAATTCCTTCTAGATCATTTCCAGATTTCAAATCCTTGAGTTGGCGTATTCTTTAACAGCACTGTTATGTAAATTTGACCATTCTTCTGGAATTTCCTGCACAGACTTCGAAACACAAGTTGCGCTATACAAGAATGATGCGATGCCATGAAATACAGTCAATTTCCCTTAAAGTGTCGGTTTTAAAGTTTAACAAATGCAATCTGGTATTTCAGAGATGTTTTGCTAATATGTGAAATATGAATACCGAACAGCTCTAGATGAGTGCAAATGATAGGGAAATTGCCATATTAAAAATGCAGTATTTTCGACTGATCAAATTCCGCCAAACTTATTTTCGGTCGTCTCGAGCGAACTGTTTTATTAAAAAGAGAAGGAGAAAATAAAGAAAGAGAAAAACTAACTAGCACACTTTCGTAGGCAACACGATTGCTCTGAGCATGTGCAACAAGCCTTTAAACCTCTAGGTGTCCCTAGTAGGAGGAATGTTGTCTCCTGAGGGTTTTCAGCGGATTGCACCCATAAAATCCAATAATAAAAGGAAGATCATGAAATTTACATTTAAAGAAAAGAATTGTAAAAGAAAAGCCTTGAAAATCATGGTTTCCAACTAAGCTAGTTTTTTGGTTGTCATGAGCCCTATCTTAATAGTCATGAAAAGATGTCAGAAATCACGTCCTCCCTCAATAAAACATCATCTTTATTCTTCATTCCTATCTTTCTTCCAAATATCGATCATATAACCCTATGTGTGTGTAAAGAACATCCCTACACCCGGAGAATTCAATTCAAGCTATCATACTCTTGCCCATCAGCCTCAATACTTTTTAATTAATGAATATTTAGATGAGACTGCTCACACACTTTCATACGACCGTTAATACTTCTTGAGGTACTAACCGACCGATTACTCATGCGCTTACTTATTAGGTGTTTTTCCTCGTCTTGCACAACCTAAGGCTTAGCAGTGACTCCCAGACCAGTTGGCCTTAGGGCACTAGGTGAAGAGGCACCCTTGCTATATTTTTTTATTGCTGCCTTGGCGATAACAAAAACAGTGTCCATTTTTCTCACCATTTTATATTTTCTTCATTCATTTTTTTATTTCCTTCATACATCGGCTTTAAGACAAGAGCATTTCAAGGTATCCTCTACTATCCCGGGCTTCAAGACGTGTGTAAGTGCGAACAGCAGGATATCAACGTTCAAAATGTTTGGCTTCCAGAATATGAACTATTTTTCAGACTTATTTTTATCCTCAGATTAGTGACTTCCTTCATCTTACTAACCCTTGGGACAACGGCTCATAACTACTTATTACTAGTTCGTTTAAGAAAACTTCTAATTTTCTTGGTTTTCTTAAATTTTTCTAATCTCATAGATGTAATTTTTCACTATCTAATCTTTTATTATCTTATTTATGTACAAAAATATTTAAATATTAAATATATTTATATTTTGAAATTTTAAATTTTTATGGGTTTTGAAATTTTTTAAATTTTTATAGGTTTTTAAAAAAATGTTTTGTGCTTATGCAAATGATGCAAAAATAAGCACAAACCTCCCCCAAACTTGTTTTCAACAGTGTCCTCACTGTTGCCAACCGCTATATCTACAAAACCTGTAAGCCTGGGAGGAATTTATTAGTAGGGGCAAAATATATAAGTGAAGAACCTCCCCCAAACTTATTCTTTTCACTCACCTCCATTCAAAAGATGATGCAGTGATATACAGGATATTGAGGTGAGACGGAGGAATTTTAATCAAGGTAAAATGGCTCCTGTAAGAACAGGAGCTCCTTCGTGGGGTCAATGGAAAAATACGGCTTTAGTCTATGTCCATTCACTTTGAAAAATATGTCGTTTTTAACATTTTCTACTTCTACTGCCCCGTGCGGGTATACAGACCGCACAACAAAAGGTCCCTTCCACCAAGATCGAAGCTTACCCGCGTGAAGGTGTAGTCGTGAATCATAAAGGACATGCAAACCAGGTGAAAATGTTTTCCTCAAAATGTTTTTATCATGAAAAACCTTAGTCCTATTTTTTATGATTACAGCGTTATCATAAGCTTCATTGCGGAGTTCGCTAAGCTCATTTAATTGCAGCTTCCGAAAGTTGCAGGCTTGGTTTAGGTCAAAGTTGATTTCCTTAATAGCCCACAATGATTTATGCTCAATCTCAACTGGCAAGTGACATGCCTTCCCAAACACTAACCTATATGGAGACATCCCTAGGTCGGTTTTAAATGCAGTTCGGAATGCCCAAAGAGCATCCGTCAGTTTGGTTGACCAATCTTTTCTATTCTTCGCAACAGTCTTCTCCAGGATTTGTTTGATCTGTCTATTTGAAATCTCAGCCTGCCCGCTCGTTTGGGGATGATAGGGTGTAGAAAGTCTGTGGTTGATTGCGTATTTCCGCATCAGAGTCTCGAAAGACCTGTTGCAGAAATGTGTCCCGTTATCGCTAATGATAGCACGTGGGTGTCCAAATCGCGAAATGATATTTTCTTTTAAGAACTTAATGACAACCTTCTTGTCATTAGTGCGACATGGAATGGCTTCAACCCACTTCGAGACGTAATCAACCGCAAGCAGTATGTACAAATTCTCAAAGGAGTTGGGAAAGGGACCCATAAAGTTAATGCCCCAAACATCGAAAATTTCAACCACTAAGATGGGTTGCTGAGGTATTTTATTTCTCCGGGAAATTCTACCCGTGTACTGACACTGTGTACAGGTTTTGAAATAATCAAATGCGTCCTTGAACAAGGTCGGCCAATAAACTCCGCATTGCAAAACCTTCTCCGCTGTCTTTTTAGGACCGAAGTGACCCCCGCAAGCCTGATCATGACAAAAAGAAAGAACACTCTTGAACTCTTCTTTCGGGACACACCGGCGAATGATCTGATCAGGACAATACTTAAACAGGTATGGTTCATCCCAGTAAAAGTATTTTACTTGGGACAGAAAACGGTATTTGTCCTGTTTTGACCAATCGCTGGGTATCAGTCCCGTGGCAAGATAGTTCATAATATTCCTGAACCAAGGTTCATTGGATACGCTCAAGAGTTGTTCGTCCGGAAACGAATCATTGATCGGCAGGGTCACAGGGGAAGAAGAGATGCGTGAAAGATGGTCGGCTACAACGTTTTCACATCCTTTCTTATCTTTGATAACAAGATCAAATTCTTGTAATAGAAGGATCCAACGTATTAGCCTACCTTTTGCATCTTTCTTCGCCAGAAGATGTTTCAAGGCAGAATGGTCAGTGTACACAACTATTGGAGAGCCAATCAAGTAAGGCCTGAATTTTTCTAATGCAAATACAACTGCCAAAAGTTCTTTTTCGGTAGTTGTATAGTTGATTTGAGCATCATTCAGGGTCTTACTAGCGTAATAGATCACGTGTGGCATCTTTTCAATGTGCTGTCCTAAGACTGCACCAACTGCAAAATCGGATGCATCACACATCAGCTCAAAGGGGTAGTCCCAATTTGGAGACGATAGAACGGGGGCTGTAGTGAGGGAGTGTTTGAGTGAGTCAAATGCTGCCTCACAATCCGAGTCAAAGTGGAAGGTCGTATCCTTGGCCAAGAGAAGAGTTAAGGGTCTAGCAATTTTGATAAAATCCTTAATGAATCTCCTATAAAAGCCCGCATGGCCAAGAAATGATCGAATGTCCTTGACACTTTTGGGATGAGGAAGGTTTTGAATGACATCTATCTTAGCTCTGTCAACCTCAATGCCTTTCTGTGAAATAACATGTCCAAGCACAATTCCCTCTTGGACCATGAAATGGCATTTTTCCCAATTCAAGTTTAAGTTCTTCTCTTTGCAACGAGTAAGAACTGCGTCAAGATTCGATAGGCAATCAGAAAAAGAGTCTCCAAAAATCGAGAAATCGTCCATAAAAATCTCCAAAAAATTCTCGACCATGTCAGAGAATATCCCCATCATACACCGTTGAAAGGTAGCGGGAGCATTGTATAACCCAAAGGGCATGCGTCTATAAGCAAAGGTACCAAAAGGACAAGTAAAAGTGGTTTTATCTTGATCCTTTTTGGCTATGGGGACCTGATTATAGCCAGAGTATCCGTCCATAAAGCAATAATACTCACGTCCCGCTAAGCGTTCCAGCATCTGATCAATGAAAGGTAGAGGAAAGTGTTCTTTCCTCGTGGCGGCATTGAGTTTTCTGTAATCAATACATACACGCCACCCAGTTTGGGCGCGTGTCTGAATCAACTCATTTGCCTCATTGGTAATAACAGTGATGCCGGATTTCTTAGGGACGACATGTATTGGACTCACCCATTGGCTATCGGAGATTGGGTATATAATACCATTATCAAGGCATTTGACGATCTCTTTCATCACCGCTTCCTTCATGACGGGGTTCAACCGTCTCTGTGGTTCTCGGGTTGGTCTGGCATCATCCATCACATGTATATGATATTCTACTATCAAGAGACTAATCCCTTTGATGTCCGCCATAGTCCAACCAAACGCCTCTCTATTAGATCTCAATACCGATAAAAGTGCATTCTCTTGCTCTGATGCTAGAGAAGTAGATATGATAATCGGTAAAGACTCATTCTCACCTAAATAAGCATATTTAAGATGAGAAGGTAAAATTTTGAGATCTAATGTTGGCGGAGAAATAATAGAAGGTGGGATCATCGAGTGATTTTTGGAGTCACAAAGAAGCTCATAGCCTGTGAAAGATACAGACTCGGGTGGTGATAAGTCAGGAGTGTCAGACTCAAGTGTGGGAAAGGTGTCCTCACTAAGATCATGTGCAAGATCAAACAGTGATGTGGTAGTGTCATCGAGATCTGTAAAGCAAAGTTCCTCAACTCCGCAACTTTCGGGAGTAATCTCGTGGACAGAGCACACATCAAGAATATGAGCAGAGGGTTTTGATGTCTGACTTCCAACTTTGTAGATGTTTAGTTCAATGGTCATATTTTCAAATGATAAGTTCATTGAACCATTTCTACAGTTAATAACAGCATTGGAAGTGGCAAGGAAAGGTCGACCCAAAATCACCGGAATTTGGCTCCGGAGGTTTGCTACAGGTTGTGTATCGAGTACAATGAAGTCTACAGGGAATAAAAATTCCCCGACCTTTATCAACACATCCTCTAGTTCACCCCTTGGTTTGGTGATTGAACGGTCTGCCATTTGGAGAGTGCAGTGAGCAGGTTTCAACTCTCCAATCCCTAGCTGCTCATAGACAGAATATGGAAGTAGGTTAACACTTGCGCTAAGGTCTAAAAGAGCACGATTTATGTTTTTACCCCCAATAGAAATCGATATCGTAGGACATCCTGGGTCCTTACGTTTCTTTGGTAGCTGTGGGATAAAAGCAGTGCTAATGTTATTAGACGTGAAGACCTTCTTCGGCACTTGAGTCTTCCTCTTCCTAGTGCACAAGTCCTTAAGAATTTTCGCATAAGCGGGGACTTGTTGAATAGCATCTAGGAGAGGGATGTTGATGTTAACCTGTTTGAACATTTCCATAATTTTCTCCATATGTGGACTCGATTTGTTACCCCCTAACCGATTAGGGTAAGGAGCTTTAGCAATAAGCGCTGGGTCCATCATAGGAGAAGGAAGTGGGGGTAGACGTGATCCTAAAAGAGGAGTGGGGATCGTCTGTGGAGAACTAGAAGAGCTATACTGAGGTGTCGAGCCTAGTGGGAAATGGAGAATAGGCTCGTGAGAAGATGGTGGGGGTAGAAGAACAAGGATCAAAAGTAGAAGTGTGTGTGTGAGGAAAGGTCTCAGCCGGGGTGTTATTGATAGGATTTTCAATATCATCAATTCCTTCCCCAACATGGTTATTCAGCACTCTTCCTGATCTCAACTTTGTGATGGCATTTACATTGTAATGCCCAGGATTCGGTAGGGGTTGAGACGGAAGTTTCCCTTTTTCTCTCGCACTCATTTCAGCTTTAAGTCGTGCAATTTCTGCTTCCATTGATCTGATACTCTCAGCTTGGGACGCTGAGTTTTTCTTTATCTCTCTGACGGAAGATCTACCTCAGCCGATACCTCTATGAAATTTGACAAAAGTGATTTCATGGTTTGAGTGAATTGAGAGAATTCGTCAGAACATGTCATCTGCATAGGATTAGACGGTGCAGGGGTGTTGACCTGGTTTTGAAAATTTTGTGATTGGTAGGGGTGCTGAGTGAGTTGAAGTGGTTGCTGCTGTGGTGGAAGAGCCCTTTGGAAATTATTTTGGCTTGGAACCGTGTTTTGAGATTGTTGTTGTTGTTGGTTCCAAGCAAAATTCAGGTGATTACTCCAACCCTGATTGTACGTGGAAGAATATGGATCGTTTCTAGGTCTTTGAAATGCGGCATTGGTATGCTCGTGACCTTGAAACGGAGAGTTTAATGGACATTCTTCCGTTAAGTGAGAAGGATCAGAACAGCACCCACATACAGTTTTGGGGAGCGACATTGGGTTTAGGGAGGCTGCTGAAAATTTATGTTCCATAGCCTCGAGCTTCTTTTGCATTGCTGCCATCTCAGCTCGAACACCTATGGACACATCAATTTGGTGTACGCCACCCCTAATCGATGATTGGGTTCCACTCTCCCACTGTAAGGATTTTTCAGCGAACTCTTCTAAAAATTTCCAAGCTTCCCCATCATCCTTGGTCATAAAGGTGCCTTGACACATGTTTTCAAGGTTCTGTTTAGTGTTTAGGTTAATGCCCTCATATATGATTCGGCAAAGATCCCATCTCGGGATGCCGTGATGTGGACATTGAACCAAAAGATCCTTGAAACGTTCAAAGCATTTTGAGAATGGTTCAGTCGGAAGTTGGGTGAATTGATTTAGTTCTCTACGGATTCGAGCTGTCTTTTGCATAGGGTAGAATTTCTTAAGGAATGCCTCAACGAATTCTTCCCAATTCGTAATAGAATGTGCGGTAGTATTATACAGCCACTTCTCGGCAATATCGCACAAAGTAAATGGAAGAAGACGTAGACGCATAGCATCCACTGAAAGTTGTGACGTACCCATCATTGCGCATACGTTTTCAAATTTGGTGATAAAAACGTATGCGTCTTCAGTCTCGAGTCCGTGGAATTTGGGTAGAAGGTTGATGTATTGGGGTTTAATATCAAAATTATCCCCGTTGGCTGGTGGAATGAATAAGCAGGTCGAAAGAGGACCTCGCAAAGGATAGCACCTCTCTTGGAGAGAGATGCGGGGTGGATTCTGCGCACCAACGGACGGCGGCAGATTAGTGGTAAAGAAATTCGATGGAGACGGATCCATCGATGTGGGTGTGGTAGTGGGTAAAGAAGAAGTAAATGGAGAAATACCGACTTCGGAGTCGATCAAGGGAACGCGGACTAAACGGGCACTAGAATCCCGTGTCCAGCCTATCTTGCACTAAAAAGGGTTAGTACAAGTGGCAGCGTGACTTATAATTAGGGGAAATGAATGAATGTGGTGTTTGTTTTGATAGATGATACGGATTTTGAAAAAAAATGATGCAAATCACAACAAATGCAACAAGCAAAACCCTAAAATCTAGTGGTCACCTAGGTCAAAGCTCTAGACCGCTCCTAACTGCCAAAAGACAAGTCGTAGGATAAATCCTCCACTGCCTCTTTGTCTCTCCTGTGGCCAGATAAGTGCCAGGTAACTGGGTGGTTCTCCACTACGTAAGTAGTGGGCCTAATTAAGTAACCACTAGACTTCGACACACTTGCCTTAGACACCACAAAAGAAATACGGATAAGCAATGAATTACCCACAGCCTTCTTCTGTCCTAAGTGAGCGCGACGGTCTTTAGAGTCATCTCTAGATATTTTTTAGTTAATGAGGGTAAATGCGGATGCAAGTTTGTGATTTTTGGGGCTTAGGAAGGGTAATGAACTCCCCACCTAATCTGGATTTGGCCGAGCCCCTTAATGTCCGTATTAATATGCAAATAACCACAAAACCAAAAATACGCACAATTTATTTTTCTTTTTGCGGCGCTGCGATTTTTGCAAAGAAACCTGCAGAAAATTGTTAATTGGAGCAGATGAGGAAGGAGATAAGAAAGTTAGAGATATACCTGCAAAATTTTGTACAGAGAGGAAGCTACCAAGCCGCGGAACCGCCGCAATAGGGGGCTAGGGCCGCGGAATCGCCGCAATGTGAACAATAACCTGCACAAAATTTTTACAAGGAGATTCTGTGTACTCCCTCAGTCCTCTGGTATATTCTGAAAAAAATTTCAATTGCTCCACAGCTTCCAGATTTTCTCGTAATCAAATCACAACAACACGTTTATATTTTGTGCGAATTTTGATCTCAAAATTGTAATGGAATAAATCTTTCAATTCAAATTTCAATAAAGAACGAATTAGCGCACGATCGCCGGCAACGGCGCCATTTGATTGATCTAAGTTCTCGTTGTGTCGTGTTTTAGAAAATGAATAGAAATCACAATCAAAGAATTATTTGACCGCAATCAATAACAGTGTCGGTTTGTAGCGCGTTAGTAAGTGCGGATCGTCCACAGGGATTGTGCGATTCGTTCGTATTTGTTTTGTTTTGAATTGAAAATTTAATAGAAAAGAAAAGCAAAACGATTCAAGATTTAGATCAATGAATTTCAAGAATCAACTAGATCTAATCAAGAATCAAGAAAGCGTTAAACATCAAGAATCGAGAATTGATATAATTCCAATCGATTTAAGTTTCAAGATTTGAAGTAAATCTCGTAAGAGTCGATTAGAACATAGATGTGAAGAAGACTAGAAATTATATTTTCTTATCCATTAACGAATTGATGCTAAATCGTTGTCGATTTATCGAGGATTAAGGATCTTGCGAAGAATTAGGGTTTCCTCATCCTATCCTTTGTCCTTTCGATGAATCACATTCACAACATAGCTTCAAGGAAATCAAATGATCGATCGTTGATCTCTAGATTCGTGGGAAAATAATCAAGAACGCATTTCGCATCGATCTAGATCATCGATCATTCAATTTTAAAAAATTTACAATCGTTATAGGACTTAAGAAAACGTTTAAAGATTCATCAACATCATCATTATACCGATCGTCTCGACTCCTCCACGAGCGGAGTTTTATCCAAGCATCATCACAAAGGATACATTCAAGAATCGAAGTTGAATCATAATGCTTGAATTGAAATATAAGCAAGTTAAAAGAATCTTCACCTTTATTTATTCCACAATTTGTTACACATTGCTCAAGACTACAAGAATTTGAGAAGGAACAAGATTGTCGAATCTAGCGTTGCATCAGCTCCTTGAGTCGTGGATCGGCTTGGATCTCATGCTCCGATGAAGTCCGGCTTCGCTTCTAAAGGATGGTTGAAGGCTTGCTTTGCTAGAACTCAAAGGATCTTGAACTTGTGGTTTCTTGATTGGATTAGGGTTAGGGTTTGGAGGTGGCAAGTGTTGGGTTGAAGAGGTGATAGAATTTCAACAACAATCAGCAACCAATGATCAACAACCTTTTCAAGTGAGGCCTAGGGTCCTTTTTATAGGTTTTGGAATGATTAGCTTCCTTAAGAAGATTGGATTAGGTTAGCATCCCTTGTAAGCTAGTTAGTTAGGTAGAAGCCTCTAGAACTAGTTAGTTAGGGTTTAGCTTCCACCTTAAGCTAGGAGGTTAGGGAGAAGGTTCTAGGCTCTTAAGATAGTTAGGGTGAAGCTTGCTTTGGAAGCTAGGACA
The DNA here is from genome assembly GCA_030015575.1 of Agapanthus africanus. Lineage (NCBI taxonomy): Eukaryota > Viridiplantae > Streptophyta > Magnoliopsida > Asparagales > Amaryllidaceae > Agapanthus > Agapanthus africanus. Next base: position 259,624,400 of record CM057351.1, on the reverse strand, counting down.
TCATTAACTTAGATTAAAGGGCTTGCTGATCTGACAGAATGTTCTGGAGTAATCTAGAAAATGTCATGTCTTGGTGAGGTGCTCTGAATGATGTAAGACTTCTGCATCTAAATTGGAGTGACGTGTCAGTCACGTGACCGCGGATCCGCGGCGCAAGCTGGCTTAGGCCGCGGTTCCGCGGTCCTTTGAGGGCTTTAGTGCTTGATACTTCAGGTAATGTCTTTTTCTGTCTTCAGGTGTACTTTCTGATATGTTTATTCCCTGAATTCCTTCTAGATCATTTCCAGATTTCAAATCCTTGAGTTGGCGTATTCTTTAACAGCACTGTTATGTAAATTTGACCATTCTTCTGGAATTTCCTGCACAGACTTCGAAACACAAGTTGCGCTACACAAGAATGATGCGATGCCATGAAATACAGTCAATTTCCCTTAAAGTGTCGGTTTTAAAGTTTAACACATGCAATCTGGTATTTCAGAGATGTTTTGCTAATATGTGAAATATGAATACCGAACAGCTCTAGATGAGTGCAAATGATAATGAAATTGCCATGTTAAAAATGCAGTATTTTCGACTGATCAGTTATCTTTGGTTGCTGCAATTAGGAGAGAGAGAAAAAACACTTTAGCATGATGCTCTTGCAAGTTTAGATTGGTTTTAGTTTATCTAAACAGGATGGCTCCCACTGTTTCTCGAATCCTTCCTCAAACCAGAAAAGAAGAATTAGTCAGGATTAATCTCACCGTACAATACTTGCTTAACTGTTCAGCCAGGCCAGTGTTGGTACTTCGAGGGAGGTTTTATGACGCTTTCACGAAGTTCCTTAATTAAATAACCTCTTTTCCCTGGAGGCGTAGCCCCTCTAACACCTTTCTAGACACCTACTTGGTTTATAGCATTGATCGTTAAGCGAAAAAATCTCCCGAGGAGTAGCATATACTCACAGTAGGATCGGGATCCAAATATCATCGTGTGATAAAGTCGAAGGAATCCTACCAAAATTATCATACTCTAAATGGTATGCAACACTAGTAAGTTTCAGTTTTTTTAGAAACTCCCGATGTGGATTTTTGCCCCATGCTTTTATGACCTTGACGAAGGCTAACATACCACAACTCACATGCCAAGTTCTACCCGTCATTGTCTAGGTTAATTTGAACCCACCCGTACATACCATTGACGAAAGCCAAAATAGCAGTACGACTGTCCTTAACCAACGCATATATCTATGCTATAGATGAATATTTAGCAGCTACGAATCACTATGCCTTGGCAAAGGTCAAAATACATAGCTTGAATACTACTGAATGTCCAACTGAAATGACGGAGGGCTACGAATGGTTCTGGCGAAACCGTGAACGTAGCGAACTTGATATAATCGAAGAAACCTGATAGCTTTTAAAATGAGTGGTTTAAGCTCCGCATTTTAAAGTTTTACTATTTTGGAAAAATCGAGTGGTTTAAAAATTGTTCCAATGATACAACTTTGGTTTGTTTACTTTGCATTAATGTAATGCAGTCCCATCAATTAACCTACCATTGCAGAAAAATACGAAAAATACAATGTACGCTTATGTCATCCGCATTCGTGACGGGGCCCCATCTTACACCGTTAGGTTAGATAACTAACGCCAGAGCTAGGGGCTGGACTAGCGCGGATGCAAAACATAAGCAACGCCTATTATATAATAATAATAATAATAATAATAATAATAATAATAATAATAATATCTATTCGTCAGACGCAATAATAGGCATTCCAGATCATAGATGAACACATTGGATATACTAGGAATTCCGCATTTCGTTTAAGCCTGTATCGAAAGACAGATTCCACGGTCGTGATGAATAGACAAACCCCACCCCAGACCCCTACGGGTGTGGCAAACTACCTGCCAAATACCCGAAGTGAAGCAACCTTCCTCATCAATGCGAGTAGGCCACTCGGCACTTCAAAGTATCCGGTAGTTTGTGCACCCTACCATGGGTCTATCCTAGGAGCAATAAACAGTAAATGAAATAATACAACGGTGGCTACAACCTCAACCCGGATGTGCCCCGCGAAAAAATATTACAACAAATTACAATTTATATTTGAATGAAAGAAACTCGTCTCACATCCCCGGCTATTCATTCACGATGATCCAATAAGTCCATATACACAAACCAAACAACACAGAAATGTGCAACCCCTAACTAACCGGCATATACAATTAGCAGAAGTTTACGAACACATATATCACAACTTGAAACATTAAACGATGTTAAACTGCGACTTCAAAACACCCTGTATTGCCACAGTGAAGAATTGACAGTACATTCAAAATTGGCAAAACTAAACAACTCTTGAAACACTAGATCCAAGTAACAAGACCACATACCAAAACACGAAGCATTCCCTCACTAGAAAACGGGTGAGGCCGGATTTTTGAACATTGTGGCCGGCCAAAATCCGAGGGAATTGTCTCGTTTTTGGTGAGCGTTCATCTTACAGGTGAAGGAGTACTCTACAGTTGCAAAAATAATTTTTAGAGCCTCGTAAAAAATCGACAGAGACTAGGATCTACGTTTCGATTTTTTTGGGTTATTTCGGTTTCGTAGTTTTAGTTGTCGTTTAATCTGTTAGTTATGGTTTAGTCGGCTCTGATACCACTGTAAGTCGATTCCACGCACCCCACGTGTTCGCGGGGAGGCGGAGTTTGCAAAAAAAAAGATTTTTATAAGCTTCGTAACATCGACTAAACTCCAGGATCGATACTAAAGCCTAACTAACAATCTAGATTAGAGGTTTAGCTACTATGTGAGAAAGTTATACCTTAAGTTCTTGCTGTCCTTCACCTCCTCGCTGTCCTTCTCCACCTCGTGAGCTTCTCGATGTGAGAACGGATCGTGCTTCCTCGTCGGCTTCTCCAAATCGTAGAATATCCACCCGAGAGTTCCGACTTTTAGCTTAACCTCTAACTTGAGGTAACTGGGTTACTTGGTGTGCTAAACTAAGTAGCCTAGGATGTGTAGAGAGTGATTAGGAGTCTAGTAGTCTCACAAATCCTAGGATTCTCAACTCATGAGATGGTTAGGGTTTGAAAAGAGAAAGAGAAATCTTGAGGAGAATGAGAGAGAGAAAGTATCTGTTGTTTTTCTTAAGGAAAAAAGATTAATGTGAAATGGCTTGAGTTTTGTCTTTTAAATCAAAAGAAAATATCTCATACAAATATCTCAAAATATCTAAGTCAACAAAACTCATATAAGTCTAAGAAAGTCAATCATGAAACACTAATCCCATTTCACTAAAATACCACAAAGTTTCCTCTCTCGTTTCCTCCACCTCATAAAAGAATTAATTAAAAAAGAAAAACCCTAATTGAGGTGTCAAACTCCAAGAAACAATCTTGATCAAATTACAAGAATGCCCCTCTCATCCGTATATACATACCCGCATCCGTATTCTGAGAAACACGAATACAATGAGACAAAACTAATCCAATAATCATATACTAGGATCCGACTTAAACCAAAGCCCACTAGTATAGTCTGCCCGAACATCATATGCATACAAGTACACGTATGTGATCGAACCCTGTTGAAAAACCATACGGCCTCTACACGTTTCGCCCAAAGCTGGGAAACCCTCTGTGTGGGACTCTAAAGACTCGACAGTACGCTGGCAGTGGGTTTAACCACAAGCGTGTCAGCGGTACTAGCTGCACGTAACGGCTACTCAGGTATCTGTCGATAAGAAGGTCAACGAGCAAACTCATCCGTACCCCTACTGAGCTTGTCTGTGGCAATCTCAGTACATTCTGGTCTGTTCGTCTAAGAGTGTCCCATATCGGTCCTAAGGGGGCGGCAAGCGTCAGACCCCTAATAGTGCAATAAGTCGTGTTGGTGTGTGGCCAAAAACACCCTGAGAAACTACTGGAATCCCTACCAGTAAATCTCACTTACCTTGGCTAGGGACTTTGTATAATGGCTTTCCAAACACAGCGTGACATCAACCCCCAATACCGGGAGAGACGAATCCTATCTAACCGCCACTGCCTCCAAGTGCTTCGGGACTGCACCCAACTACTACCTGTTTGCATGACTCAGCAGAGCCGTGGTAGGGTAGTAATCTAAGAACAGTGGGAACACACTTGAGGCAAAGTAGCAGTGTCAAGTCGACGGACTAAGATGTACTCATATTACCCGGGAACTTCTACCTGACGATAGGTATATTACCAACCAGTAGTTCCTCACGAGTCCGTCCAGTGTAACTCATAACCCAACGAGCACCTGCATACTATCTCCAGTACGACGTACTGATGGCTGTAGGACAGACCATCTCCCCTCCTGAGATGAGAAACGTATACACTAGTCTACTTTGGAGTATCGATGCCCTGTCTCGATAATCCTGGGACTAGGGACCTGCGTAAAGACGCGCTTGTAGACTACCCAGCCCCCACTGGTGTGACTGCCATCACAACACTGGTAGTCAAGCAAAGATCCTAAGGGCTCTATCAATATGTATTAGCGATACGTTAAAAGAAACATATACATATATTAAGATAGATACAAACCAAGTAGCATACTACTATATCGAGCAAGATTGTCATAAATCCGTGTATATATCCCAAACTTCCAAAATGTAATATACAAACTAGTACTATACAATAATGGCCTCTAGGACATATTACACTAATAGAAGAGCTCCTTGCCAAACTGAAAGAGGCCGAAGATAACGCCGCCTCTCTCGAGTCGCGGCTGGTGTCGGAGGGTGTGAAGGCTGCGAGACTGAAGAAGTCCCACTAGGCCCTGACCGAGTCTAACCGGTCCTTCTAAGCCCAAGTCAGCAAAGTCAACGAGCACTTTGATACCATGAGGAAATAAAGAGACTCGTTCAAGAGGGATGCCCAGGCGGCCAATGAGGCGGTGGAAAGGGCCGAGGAGAGGGCGAAGAAGGTTATGGAGAACTACAAGATGTCCGACCAGTTCTACGTCAACCTTGCTGACTTTGCGGTGGTTGGGTTGCATAACGCCCTCGACGCCATTAAGGAGATGATGCCCGAGTTCGATGCCCGGGAATTTCGAGCGAGGTACCCCCTCCTGAAGGAAGAGCCAAAGGGCGGAGGCGCTGAGTAGACGGGCGGAGGCGAGCCGGCTTGCGGAGGTGCTGAGCAGGCGGACGGAGAGGAGACCTTGATCGAGAAGATGACTTTAAGCCGCCGCTCTCCCTGCTCTCCTTTTCTTTTTCTTTTGTAAGCCTCCGGGCAATTTGTAATGATTTTGTACAACTAAGGAGCTCATAATACCTTGTACATAATTTCGGAATTAATGAAGTATTTTTGCTCGTCTATGATGTGTCTGATTGGAATGTCTCATTTTTATGTTTAGTTTTCCAAGTGTGGATAGGTCGGAGTCCCCCCTCACCTCGGAGATAGGGTAACGTGAGTTAAGCGAACACTAGGCTTATTCTTCCAAGTGTTTAGGTAGACCGTGTAAGTGCACGGCAGCGCTCCGGCCGTCATTCCGAGGCCGGAATGCGGAAACGATCATTTTCTTTAAACTTTAAAACCGGCACCACCGCGCACTATAAACCCGGATCGGGCCATTAACCTAACGCTAGAAAACTAGAAGATGGGTAGAATGCTATACCGAGCGATCCGTGTCCTTCGGTCTTCGGCCTCCGTCCCGATCTCCTCGCGGAATCTCCGGTCTTCGCCTCCTCGTCGGAAAGGGAACAACATCGCCGGGTTCTTTTACGGGCTCCCACCTCTAGACCGAGGCAACTCGGGCACGAAGTTGGCGAGTCGACGTGTCCAAGAATGCTGTAGGCTAGTGTAGAGTGGTTTGTCTCAATGGGGTAATCAAAGTTGCCTTTGGATGGAGGGATGAACTATGGAGATGAGATAGAATGAATTTTCAAGAAGGAACCTCTTTTATTTTGCAACCATAATGAACTCAAATCTCCCTCACCAAAAAATGAATCTCTCCCCACTCTCCCAATATGTGGCCAGCCCCTTAGGAAAAGGAAGAGGAGTGAGTGGGAAAATGGCATCTCCAAAATGTGTGATAAAGAGGAGAAAAATAGTCACAACAACATCAACCTCACATCCTATCCAAAACCCATCACCATAAATGCAAAGGAAAAGATGTAAAAAGAATCTCATGATGCTAGAACCATCTTGAAGCCTCATATACAAATAACCCCTCCACAATTGCTAATTTGCAAATATGCAAATTATCCCCTCCATTAAATATCAGCCAACGAAAGGAAGGAAGGAAAACTGGCTGAAACGGAAAGTAAACTGGCAACTTCAAAATACTGATCCCGTAATAAATTACAGGAAAACCCCGCGACTGTATATACATAACCGCATTTGTATTCCGACCGAATACAAATGCAATGAGAAAAAATCCACATTGTACAATACTAGGATCCGGTTTAAACCAAAGCCCGGTAGTATTATCCGTCCGATCATGGTCCGTGCAATACCGCACGCATAAGATCGAACCCTGCCATATCTCCATACGGACTCTACAGCGTTTCGCCCGAAACTTGAGAAAACGGTCTGTGGGGGACTCTGAAGACTCGTCAATACTTTGCCTGTGGATTTAACCACTAGCACGTCAGAGGTATTAGCCATACGTGAAGGGCTACCAGGTATTGACCAAAAGGGACGTCGATGAGCGAACTCATCCTGACACCCTACTGAGCCTCTCAGTGACAATATCCGTACAGTCCGGTCCGTTCGTCTATGAGCATCACATGGCGGGCCTAGGGAGTTGGTAAAAGTAAGACCCCCAAAAGCGGTACAAGTGGTGTTGGAGTGTAGCCCAGAACACCCTGAGATACTACTGGAATACCTACCAGTAAATCTCCTGCCTTGGCCAAGGACTTCGTGTAATGGCACTCCTAGACACAGCGCGACCTCACCCCCAATACCGAGAGAGACGAACCCCTGCAGATCTGCTCACTGCCTCCATATGGCTCGGGACTGTACCCAACTAAAACCTGTTTGCACGACTCCTTTGAGCCGTGGTAGGGTAGTAATCAAAGTACAGTAGGAACTCACACGAGAAAAATGACGATCTCAGGTCGATGAACTAACCTGTACACATGTCACCAGGGAACTGCTATCTGATGTCAGGTATAATACCAACTAGTATATTCCCGGCGAGTCCTGTCCGGTGTACTCATAACCCAATGAGCATCTGTATACATCTTAGGTGAACCAACTGACACCAGTGGATTGTGAGACCGGCCACCGCCCCTCGTCGGGGTCTCGACTGTATACACTAGTCTACTATGGAGTATCGATGCCTTGTCTCGAAACTCCCACAACTACGGACCTTTTAAGGATGTGCTTATAGACCCCAGCTCCTACGTATATGATCGCCCTCATACTGCTGGCAGTCAAGCAAGAATCCTAGGGGCTCTATCAACGTGCAATAGTGATCAGTAATGTCATCTAAAACAGTACACGATGATAAAGATAAACCAGATAGCATACTATCATCTTGAGTAAGACTTTCCTACCGGTATAGGTCCTCCTTCAATCATTGCAATCACGTGCCTGTGATCCAATATTGACTCTGAGGGCGCTATCTCCAACAATCTCCCACTTGCACTCAAGGCTAATTACTGCGATGTCGCCTACTCACAGCCCGTGTGATACCGAACACCTAACTCCTCTACTAGTCAGTCCCACAAAGCTCGTTTGCGAAACTATTACGTTCGAGGAATAGTCTCAGTGAGTGGATCCGCTGTGATGTTTCTTTCTATGTCTCTCTTTATCTCAAGTTCGTGGAGAAACCCATCTCCCAAAATGAGCAATACTTGTCTTAGAATATGTTTTGATGTCTGATGGGACCTAGTTCATAAGTGAACTCCAAATCCAAATTTCTTAGACTGTATCGTCGACTGAACTTAATCAGTGTCCTGCGCCATGCCTCCCTCAGTATTCGCCTGGACCACCTGTCAAAAATGCTGCCCCTCTTCAGAGGGAAAACTATAACTCTGACAGCCACTCTGTCATCCAGGTCACCTTGGAAGCCTGGATTGATAACTGTCTCCCGAAGTAGGATGCCGTTATCATATCCCTAGAACATCAACTTATGTTCCAAAACTGCTTCCAAATGTTTCTCCAGGATTGGATCAATATCAACTTATTGCATCTGGTGCAAAAACAATATCTGGTTTGGTACTTGACATCTCATGATCAACTCAATTGCCTAAGCAAGTGATCTGCCGATCATGCACATCCCTCTCCCCTTTAGTCTATAAGACACCTTTAGAGAGGGTGACTCCATCACCTGCAGGTACACTACCGTGCCTGGAGTCGTCCATTCTAAATACTCTTAGAATGCTGTCTAAGTACCCTGATTGGGACACTTCCCAAATCTAGATCTAAAACCATAGATCTTCTAACCAGAATGTATGATATAATATCCAATTCCTATGTGGAGAAACCACTGTGTGACAACCAAAGTATAACCGATCGTAGTATAGGAATATCATTTCCTACTCTGTGTATGTCATCCAAATACCAGGACATCACACCCTACTACCGTTCTTTGAATTAACCGTATACTTAGAACATCGTGCTATGAAACCGTATACTTAGAATATCGTGCTATGAAAAAAAAATTTTTAACTAACCTAACGGTGCATGAAGGGGCCCCGTGGCGAATACGAATGGCATAAGCGTACGTTCTATTTTCGTTTCTTTTCTGTGATGTTTAGGAAACGTAAATGATGGGACAACATTAATATGATTAATGTTAAAAAAAGACACCTAAATGATGGGGCAACATTTTCGTTTCTTTTCTTTCATTATTCTTCGTGATATTGACCACATTTCTGATCCCTATTTGCATTTCGGTGGGTTGGTCTGGTATGAGAAGTTATGGGAAAAAGTATATTACAGCATCTCTAATTCGTGAATTTCTAATGATCGCCGTGTCCTGCATGCTGGATCCTCTACTATTCTATGTTCTTCCCGAAAGCGTGCCAATCCCTATGTTGTGCGGAGCTGAGCATCTTCTATTCGCTGGGATAAAGCTTTTCCTCCGCAGGGGCCTTGTGCAGTAAACCCCCTACGGGCGGTCCTCCGTCGTCGTAAAGTAGTAAAGAGTCAAGTCGTCCCCGCGAAGCTTTCGGGAAGAGGGGTAGTCTTGTGTGTAAGCATAGCATTTCTGGTCGAACCACCGAACCACACATCTTTTTTTGGTGGGAGGGTACTCCGAGTAGTGGGTACCTCGTAGGACCTCGACCCGCATCTCATTCTCCGCAACCGAGGCGGGGGCGGTTCCACTCCTCTTCCCAATATCGTTGAAGTCTTATCGGCACGGATAGACCGACTGGCAGCGATGGTGGAGGCGCTCGCTCGTGTCCAAACTGCCAGCCACGCCCGGCAAACCGCCGCCCCTGCTCTTCAGAACGACGGCGTGCACGAAGCGGCAGAGGGACGCGTTAAAATCTTCGGCATCGCTTGTGCCAACCACCACATCACGGAACATTGGGTTATGAATACAGGTGCTTATTGGGTTATGAATACACCCTACTACTTTCTTAACAGATCCATCCCCTATTCTGATGAAGTCAAACCTATGACTGTCATATCAGAAATAGATGATCTATCTCCACTACATCTGCTTTAGTCTATAAATAGACATAAGCCACTTGTCCACCAATGCTTCCGCTGCTCCCACTGACTACGACAACCCTCTGGCAGAGTCATATACACGTACACTTCTAAAGCTAGTTTAGAACGACGCTATACTCATCCTCCTGCCGGGTCTCGCAGCCTGGAACAACAACAATGGCAAGTCTGGGTAAACAAGAACCTCCCTGTCACCATCCTTGAGGCTACCGGAGTACCTCTCGGGTGCCTGAGGTTACCCACCGTATCTGCGGAGTGGCCAATAGAATGTCAAACCAAATTGAATCTTTAGGTTCTTATCAAATTTTCAGTAATCATCTGCGGTTCTGGAATCACTTCCAGTTCTACCATACTCCCACTACCGTTTTCTGCAAAAATCCATTTTTATTAAAACTGTGGCGAGTCTAGAACAATATCACTATTGATCTTCCAGATGGTAGAAAATCAACCCTCGTCATAGCCCGGGTCAACCCACAAACAGCCATTACAGAAACGTGCCTTGAGTTATCCAGAGTCTGATTTTAAGCATAAGCCGGACAACTCCCCGTACCTTAACAATGTCAAGATATGAACTGTTCTATATCCAATACAGAAACAGAGGCACTGATTTAATTGAACCAGATTCAAATCATGCAGCTGTTTCCAGTGCATGTCAACTAAATGGAAAGAGGCCGATCAGCGTTACTCAACTTAGGAATGCTTCCAATTATAAGTAACCTGAAAGAGAAGCAAGTTCTCTTAAAACCATTACTATCAACTGAATACCACACACAAGTATCTATATCTTCGATCACCTTGAAGAATCCTGATGCTTGCAATACCTGGTTCTCTACTCTATTCTTATACCTATAACTTCTCAAAATTCAGACCTTGCGTTTTTACGAAACACTTGTCTAAAAACTAGAGAAGTCAAAAGTAAACGGAATATAGTACGAGTACCAAACCCTCTGTCCTCATGGACACTGGACAACATACAATACTCTGTATAAGTCCCCTGAGTCTAATAACTCATTCCCTGTGTGTCGTAGGTTGAAAACTATACTTATGGTTAAGAAGAATTACACCGCTGCATTAATGCTCCTTACCTAACCATCCACTGATATAGGTAAATGTCATGGACATAATTTCAAAAAGGTATATCTCACTCTATAAAAATAGACGTACAGATATATCAATTTGAAATTGGTGCATAGCAACGGATATTCAAAACCAAATATTTGCCGACCGGCAAACAGCCCAGGCGATTTCCTCAAATATCACCAATTACAACGAATTCCGATATAATGAGGACGATCACCTAATTCCTAATAACTTACTCCCACTCATCATCTGTAAAACCATACAGATGTGAGAATCACACCTGGTAAATACATACCCTGGAGTAAGTGTCTAATTGGGAAATCAGTTTTCTTTTAACAGTACACAGTGAGTACTGAAACATTGAAATGTTTCGTAGGGGTATCCGGGTATTCCTAGTAATGCCTCTTCCATTATCAAGATTCACAACTGTAACCGTATATTTCTTTGCCATCTTTCCAAATCCCTTTATATGTCTTTAGTCATTACCTTCTGTACACCCCTTTAGGCTAAATGGTTTTCTTCCTTCCCTACCGTTCGGCACCAGCCTATGGTTTGGAAGAAGACTATCCAATAAGCATAATGGGTGTACTGTCCTAATCCTAGGAGCACTCGCAATGCGAGAGAAGGTAAAGATAAAAGACAACTGAATGAAACCTCATTCCTATTTCTCCTGAACCAGAATCCATCCCCGAACTGGAACAAGTTCCTTTCGAGTTCGTATATAACCATACGATGGAGCATCCAATAAACTGTGGATCTTCATAGTGATATGGAGTGTTCTGGAGAAATACAAAGGTGAAGTGGGAGTGGTAATGAAATACTTGGTTTGGTCGTGGATAGAAGTCGTAATTTACTTTGCCCTCCTTCTAATCCCTTTATTTGTCTTTACTTAATACCTTCTGTACACCTTAATTAGGCTAATTGGTTTTCTTCATTCCCTACCGTTCGGCACCAGCCTATGGTTTGGAAGAAGACTATCCAATTTGCGTAATAGGTGTACCGTCCTAATCCAAGGAGTACTCGCAACCTGAGAGAAGGTAAAAGGAAAAGACAACTGAATAGTCCTATTCGTTTTCTCCAGAACCGGAAACCATCCTCGAATAAATTCCTTCGAGTTCGTATATAACCATATGATGGTTTTATCCGATGGAAGTGGACGTTCGTAGTAATACGGGGTGTCCTGGAGAAAAGGGTAAAAGTAGGAGTGACAATGAGGAGGTATGCAACTCTGACAATCCAAAAGTCAGTGTTTAAGAAGGTTCGGTCAACTTGGTCACTGAGTCATGGTCAAGGGTCGGGTCATGGTCGCTGCCAAAGAGAGAGAGAAAAGAAACACTCAGCGTGCACTCTAACCTAGATCAGAATGGTTATCACTTTATCTAATCAGGAAACCTCCCACTGTAACGTCAAATTCTCCTCCAAACCCGAAAGAAGAATTAGTCGGGATCACCCGAGGAGTAAACCAACTCATCAGTGGGAATCGGGATCCAACTATCATCGCATAATAATGTGATGGAATCCACTCACGTTATCACACTCCAGAAGGTATGCGCATATCTGGCAAGTTTCAGTTTCTTTAGAAACTCCCGATGTGATTTTTACCCCATACTCTTATGACCTTGACTTTGGCCAACAAATCATAAGTCACATGTCAAGTTCTACCCATCATTCTCCAGGTTAATTTGAACCCACCCATACCTACCCTTGACTTTGGCCAACAAGGCAGTACGACTGTCCCAAACCAACGCATCTATCTATGCTGCATATGAATATCCAATAGCTACCAATCACTGTTCCTTGACTTTGGTCAACAAACATAGCTTGAATACTATTGACTATCTATATGAAATGACGGAGGGCTACGAATGGTTTTTGGCGAAAAACCTTTAACGTAATGAACTTGATATCGTTGAAGGAACTGGATAGCTTTTATAAAAATATAGTGACGAAAACTTTTGCTAAAGAGGTCACTCCCAGTGAAGGGATCTCGGCTCTTTCCCCGTATAATGAGGTGCAGGATATTCCAACTGAATACCACGATGCAAAGCAAAAGGCAATCGGCAATAGTGAAGTTATTACCCTGACGCAAACTTCTGTCCAAGGGGTCACTCCCGGTGAAAGGATCTCGGCCCTTGCCTCGTCGACTGAGTTGCAGGATATTCCAAATGAATACCACTGTGCAAAACAAAAGAGAACGCCCTTGCAATAACAGCTTTTTTGAAAATTGTTCCAACAACATCAGAATAGGTTTGTTTAGCTTGCATTGATCCGAATCAACGCAGTCCCATCAATTGATCACACCACAAAAGAACGAAAATACGATGTACGTATATGCCATCCGCATTCGCCACTGGGTCCCGTCATCACCCGTTAGGTTACTTAACTAACGACAGAGCGGGGACTGGACTAGCGCGGATGCAAAACATATACAACATCTACTAGTATATATATCAATATATAATATTCGCTCAAGGCGTGATAAAATGCAACATCACAGAAATGTAATAAGTATCACAGAACAATACAGATATCTGGGATCCCCGGGTTTCATAGAGCCGCTACTGAAACCCGACGTTCCCCTGGTCATGTGGATAGCCTGTGCAATGAAATCCTAGACCCCTACGGGCGCGGCAAGTTACCCGCCAAAACATGAAGCGAGGCAGCCACTTTCAGCAACGTGAATGGACCACCCAGCACTTCACGGAATCCGGTAACTTGGGCACCCCTCCTTGGGTCAACCTGTACCCCCTACGAGTGCGGCGAATAGCCCGCCAATTCTAGAGTGAAGCCCCCTCCGTCTCAACGCCATGAGATGCATGCCCGTTGCCCTCTAGAACCCGACACCCTCCGTGGGGTAACCCTAGTACAGAAAGTAAAAATATACAACGTGTACATCGACCTCAGCCCGGTCGTTCCCCAAAAGAATAATATACAAACAGGCAGTGACGGCAGTCCACATGTCGGACGCTCGCCCCGCAATATCAAATGTACATAAACAACCAAACTGTACTACCATTGCATCCAGGCTATCCACCACGACAAAACCGCAACATCACAGTACAACACAGAACATCAACGTGAATGTCACGTTCGCAAATCCGTCTAAAAGGGCTATAGCAGTTAGACAGGATTTACCGATCAAGTGACATTCACGGTCGCGGATATAATGTAAATACTGTGAACTAACATGTTTAAAATTTTCGATTGACTAAATTTCCCGAAGTGGGCCCCAAGCACAACTTTAGCACTCAAATAAAATCTGGGCCCGAACAGAACATACCAAAAACCCTATTTCCATGTCAGAAGCCCACTGTAAAAATTTGATGCAGTGAAGCCAAATTTCGGCAGCGGATCCGCGGCCAAAACGTGGTTTTGGCCGCTGATCCGCCGCGCTACAGTAACTTCAGCCTACCAAATTTTCACATAATGCATAAAAAAAACCCTGCACGTATTTTTACAATGTACCAAATAATTTTTAAAGCACCGGAAAAATTCGACAGAAACTTGACATGGAAACGCGGTTTATGGAAAATCCGTTTGATCGAACTTGTAAACACGTTAGAGCAAGCTAGACTAGGTTAATGGCGTGGCTCTGATACCAATGTAAGTGCATGGCAGCGCCCCGGCCGTCATTCCGAGGCCGGAATGCTGAAACGATACTTTTCTTTAAACTTTAAAACCGGCACCACCGCGCACTATAAACCCGGATCGGGCCATTAACCTAACGCTAGCAAACTAGAAGATGGGTAGAATGCTATACCGAGCGATCCGTGTCCTTCGGTCTTCGGCCTCCGTCCCGATCTCCTCGCGGAATATCCGGTCTTCGCCTCCTCGTCGGAAAGGGCACCACATCGCCGGGTTCTTTTACGGGCTCTCACCTCTGGACCGAGGCAACTCGGACACGAAGTTGGCGAGTCGACGTGTCCAAGAATGCTGTCGGCTAGTGTAGAGTGGTTTGTCTCAATGGGGGTAATCGAAGTTGCCTTTGGATGGAGGGATGAACTATGGAGATAAGATAGAATGAATTTTCAAGAAGGAACCTCTTTTCTTTTGCAACCATAATGAACTCAAATCTCCCTCACCAAAAAATGAATCTCTCGCCACTCTCCCAATATGTGGCCGGCCTTTTAGGAAAAGGATAAGGAGTGAGTGGAAAAATGGCATCTCCAAAATGTGAGATAAAGAGAAGAAAAATAGCCACAACAACATCAACCTCACATCCTATCCAAAACCCATCACCATAAATGCAAAGGAAAAGTTGTAAAAAGAATCTCATAATGCTAGAACCATCATGAAGCCTCATATACAAATAACCCCCTCCACAATTGCTAATTTGCAAATATGAAAATTAGCCCCTCCATCAAATATCAGCCAACGAAAGGAAGGAAGGAAAACTGGCTG
Source organism: Agapanthus africanus (assembly GCA_030015575.1). Lineage (NCBI taxonomy): Eukaryota > Viridiplantae > Streptophyta > Magnoliopsida > Asparagales > Amaryllidaceae > Agapanthus > Agapanthus africanus. Next base: position 259,609,278 of record CM057351.1, on the reverse strand, counting down.
AAACGGAATGCAAACTGGCAACTTCAAAAAACTGATCCCGTAATAAATTACAAGAAAACCCCGCGACTGTATATACATACTCGCATTTGTATTCCGACCGAATACAAATGCAATGAGACAAAATCCACACAGTACAATACTAGGATCCGGCTTAAACCAAAGCCCGCTAGTATTATCCGTCCGATCATGATCCGTGCAATACCGCACGCATAAGATCGAACTCTGCCATATCTCCATACGGCCTCTACAGCGTTTCGCCCGAAACTTGAGAAAACGGTCTGTGGGGGAATCTAAAGACTCGTCAATACTTTGGCTGTGAATTTAACCACTAGCACGTCAGAGGTATTAGCCATACGTGACGGGCTACCAGGTATTGACCAAAAGGAACGTCGATGAGCGAACTCATCCTGACACCCTACTGAGCCTGTCAGTGACAATATCCGTACAGTCCGGTCCGTTCGTCTATGAGCATCGCATGGCGGGCCTAGGGGGTTGGTAAAAGTCAGACCCCCAAAAGCGGTACAAGTCGTGTTGGAGTGTAGCCCAGAACATCCTGAGATACTACTGGAATACCTACCAGTAAATCTCCTGCCTTGGCCAAGGACTTTGTGTAATGGCACTCCTAGACACAGCGCGACCTCACCCCCAATACCGGGAGAGACGAACCCCTGCAGATCCGCTCACTGCCTCCATGTGTCTCGGGACTGTACCCAACTAAAACCTGTTTGCACGACTCCTTTGAGCCGTGGTAGGGTAGTAATCAAAGTACAGTGGGAACTCACACGAGACAAATGACGATCTCAGGTCGATGAACTAACCTGTACACATGTCACCAGGGAACTGCTATCTGACGTCAGGTATAATACCAACTAGCATGTTCCCGGCGAGTCCTGTCCGGTGTATTCATAACCCAATGAGCACCTGTATACATCTTAGGTGAACCAACTGACACCAGTGGATTATGAGACCGGCCACCGCCCCTCGTCGGGGTCTCGACTGTATACACTAGTCTACTCTGGAGTATCTATGCCATGTCTCGAAACTCCCACGACTAGGGACCTTTTAAGGATGTGCTTATAGACCCCAGCTCCCACATATATGATCGCCCTCATACTGCTGGCAGTCAACCAAGAATCCTAGGGGCACTATCAACGTGCAATAGTGATCAGTAATGTCACCTAAAACAGTACACGATGATAAAGATAAACCAGATAGCATACTATCATCTTGAGTAAGACTGTCCTACCGGTATAGGTCCTCCTTCAATCATTGCAATCACGTGCCTGTGATCCAATAATTGACTTTGAGGGCACTATCTACAACAGACCGGCGTTATCCTCTCTTTGGATTCGGACTGACCTTAGAAAAGCTCGGTGTTATCCCCTCTTTGGATTCGAATGGAACTAGAATTTGGCCGGCTATCGACAGTAGGCGAGCTTTTTTTACTTGGGCCACATTGGAGTCTGCCTAGTTTGAGTTTTCGCGCTGAGTAAAGGACTGCCTGCTGGTTTAATGTGATCTTTCTTTACTTAGGATCCATCATTTAGGCTGAGTAGGAAGCTACCCGACGGCCTCATGAGATGGATTCTGATCCACAGTTTTGGCCAAGCATGAGTCTGCTCGCCGCGGATTGGCCAGGCAAGAAGCTACCCAGTGGTCTTATGCGAAGGCTTCTGATCCATAGTTTAGGCCGAACAAGAGTCTGCTCGCTGTGGATTGGCCGGACAGGAAGCTACCCAGTGGCCTTGTAATAGGGCTTTTGATCTATAGTTTGGACCGAGGAGGATCTACTCTCTGCGGATTGGCTGGACAGGAAGCTACTCGGTAGCCTCGTGAGAGGGCTTCTGATCTATAGTTTGGACCGAATGGAATCTCATCGCTGCGGATTGGCCAGGCAGAAAGATACCCGATGGCTTTGTGAGAGGGCTTATGATCCACAGTTTGGACCGAGCAGGAGTCTGATCGTTGCAGAATCGCTAGGCAGGAAGTTACTCAGCGGTCTCGTGAGAGGGATTCCGAGCAAGAGTCTACTCGGTGTGAATTGGTCGGACAGGAAGCTACCCAGCGGCCTCGTGAGGACTTCTGATCCATAGTTTGGGCCGAGCAGGAGTCTACTCACTATGAATTGGCCAATGGAAGGTAGGATTGCCATGATGTTGATATTTGCGCCTCCTTGATTCCCGGTGCCATGTGGCGCATGGCGGGTATCTTGAGTTCTGCATGAATCTCCTGACGGCTTTCTTCAATCTTTCTGGATCCGTGTGAAAGGGAGACGGCCAATGGCTGGGTGCCGCGTGGAGGCGCCTCATCGAATGGATGCGATACACTGTAATTCCTTCCTTGCCGGGAAAGAATCTCGACCGTAGGGGAATTTTCGTTGAGAATATAAATAGAGGAGCTTTGGCCTCTTCTTAGGCACTCCTGTCGATTTGCTTTTTGTTGTCTCCGTCTCCTTCCCTTTTTCTTTTCTCCGATCTTCGTAGTCAATTGTTTTCTGATGGCCGACATTATGTGCAACATCCGAGATATCTTAACACGCAATGACGTCTACCACTACGACTTTGACAGTTCCGAGACGACATACGAGGCTGTGATAGATCAGCTGGATGGCCATTACAGGCGGTTACTCCCATGCCGATCTTCTCTCCTGCAGGTGCACGTTTACGCGATCTGGTGGTCATCCCCTGGCCTTTTCAGAATGTTGTCCCAACAAGCACTGGAGGAGTCTATCGACAAAATGCACACGGTCTATGGGTTGGGCCTGATCTCGAAGAGCAGGCGAGATCGCTCGATAGATATTCTGCGCCAATCTTTCCAACAGAGATTGATAATAGCTTCATCCTCAACGGCGGGTGTCCCTGACGGAACCATAGCTGCTCGGGTCCACGAGCATAGGCAAAGGGAGTGATGGGACGCTGCTTGGGCCCAGCCGTCGGATCTCTGCTTTGAGTACCACGATCAATGCTTTCAAGACCCTCTTCCTCCTTTGCTATAATCGTTAAGAAGCGATTTTTTTCTTTTTCTTTTGCGAGCCCCTAGGCACTTTTGTAAGGTTGAGGAGCCGAGAACACATCTTATTAATAAAATTTTCTTTGCTCGGAATGTTAGAACGTCGAACTTTTTCGCTTTTATTTTTCCAAGTGTAGGTAGATCGGTACCCCTCCTCTAATCCTTCACCTCGGAGTTGAGGTAAGATGGGCGGAGCGAGACTTAGGTCGGTTACCTACGGGTTTTATTCAGCTGAGTAAATGGCTGGCCTGGGGTCCTACCCTTGACTCCGAGCCGGGTTGGAGACAGCCTGTTGGCTCGTGAGAGGGCTTAGGATTCATAGGTTTGTCCGAGCAGGAATCTGCTCGCTGTGAATCGGTGTGACGGGCATGAAGTCGTCCGCCGACTTCAGAACCGAGCAGGAATCTACTCGCGTGAGGGTATAATTCGGAAACAAAAGCAAGTTCAAATGACAGAAAAGCAGAAATCTCATTATTCGAGAGGGTACAATTTAAGCTTTTCGACGTTATACGACCGCGGAAGGGCTCGTCCTAAGGAGTCTTGGAGGCGGTACGCTCCTTCGGACAATACCTTAGTCACAAGGAAAGGGTCGTCCCATTTTGGGGAGAACTTGTACAGCTTCTCTTGGTCCTCAAACTCGTTGCATCGGAGGACTAAGTCTCCTGTTTTGAACACTCGGTGCTTGACCCAAGCATTGTAAAACTGGACGGTCTGTTGCTGATATGCGGCCATCCTTATTTACGCCCGGTCTCTCTTCTCTAGAGGGATGTCCATGTTGCATCGAAGGGCTAAGATGTTGGTTTCGTCGTCTAAGTGTTCGACTCGATAACTAGGTAGACCGCTTTCTGCGGGAACCATTGCCTCGGTTCCATAACAGAGACTGAACGGGGTTTCTCCCATGGGTGTCTTCTTTGAAGTATGCAATGCTCACAGTACCTGGGGCAGTTCTTCGACCTATCCATCATGTCTTCCTTTCAGGCGGGCTCTGAGGCCCGTGATTATACCTCGGTTTGCTACCACGGCTTGCCCGTTGCACTGGGAATGCGGGACCGTAGAGAACTTCATTAGTATGTGGTAGTCGCTATAGAATTCTTTGGCTTTTTCGTTTTTGAAGTTGGTTCTGTGGTCGGTGATGATGCACCTCGGAATTCCAAATCAAGCGGTTATGTTGTTCTGCAGGAACTTCACTATGGAGGCGACATCCGGTTTTCTAATTGGCGTGGTTTCGACCAATTTCGTAAAGTAGTCCACGGCGGTGAGGATATATTTATGCCCCCTGTGCCAGTAGGGAGTTGGCCAATCATGTCCATTCCCTACTGTGCGAATGGCCAAGGGGTGCTCAGCGGTGTTAGCTTTGTGGCTTGTAACCGAGGAACGCTGCCGAAGAGTTGGCACATCTTGCATTTGCGTATGAGCTTTTCTGCATCGTTGTGGATAGTCGGCCATCAATACCCCTATAGCAGCGTCTTTTGAATTAGATTGCGGGCTCCTGATGTGCGCCTTCGACTCCTTCGTGTATCTCCTGAAGAACGTACTCAATTTCGTCGGAATTGATGCATCTGAGTAAAGGTTGGATGTATGATTTTTTGTATAAGTTAACTTTGCTCCATATGAAGTGGCAAGCTTTCATGCGGAGCCGGCGCTGTAACGACTCTGAAATCCCTGTACAAAATATTTACCGGTTTAATGTATAGAAAGGGTATTTCAGCCTGATTAGGTGTTATACGTTATTTTTGTTCAATAAAAACAAGAAACAACTTGTAATTCACTGGTAAAGCCTCTCCACTGCTGTGACATAGCCTGTGTGTTCGAACCCCATTAGTCCCAATTATTTTTAATAATTTTTATTTTTAACATTTCGGAAGTCCAAGAGTTGCACGTGCAATACACGGAGAATCGAAAAGTTTCAAAAAAATCAAACGGGATAAATGAGGAGTAAACACAGGGTTAAACACGTAGCACAAATCTCGAGGTAAACCCCTAAAATCCGAGCGCCCATTTCCTCGTTTGGCTCGCCGCTGACGGTCAAAATGGCTCCAATCGCCTCCGTGCTTTGCACACACACCCATTCAGTTCTCTTCTACTCCCCTGCACTGTTTGAATTTCCTGCAATCAAACAGAGACCCTTCAATTCCTATATTAACACCATTTTAATTCTTTTTAATCAAATTTTTAATTCTTATACCCTAAATTCTTCACTATAAACACCACTCCACTCTTTAGCACTCCCCCATTCTGAAATTTCTATCAAAAATCTCTAAGTACAAGTGAAATAAGACTAGTTAAAAAGGAGTTAGCGATCAAGTCTCTTTCGTTGAAAATCGGAGTCGTTTCCGGAACTACCACGACGTCATGGAGCCCCCTTTCTTTTCCTTACTCTTTTTTGACGTTATAAAACCGTAAGTCCCTTCCCCTTCTCCTTCTTTTCAACTAAAACCACATTGTTAAAACGTATCGATAAGGTGGAGTTAAATCCGATAATATTTTCTTTTCAAACCTTTTCATCCACTTGATAAGCAAAATAAATCACACCAACACTATAAAAACACTCTTAATCTTATTCATTTTATTTAGTTTTTTAGCGTAATGAAAATTTCCATATAAAATACTTATATAACGAACTTTTTCATTAAAATACCACAAACTTTATTATAACCCTTATTTCGATAACTTGTATACCTACCTCTAGAACCTTCATGGGGTAACGACCTACCCCACATGCATACTCCGGTTTCATAGCACGATGTTCTAAGTATACGGTTAATTCAAAGAATAAGTTTTCATTAAAATACCATAGTTTTTCAAAAAGGATTTCTTTTAATCGATATTTTTACTCCTTATGCAATTGTGCCTCTACAACCCTCGTTAGGGGACCCGCTAATGGATGGTGCAGATTATCGCACATTTTTGGGATAGTAGAGCGAGATGCAGAACTCCTCAAGGAGTATTTGGTCTCGAAAGAAAAAAAAATACGGTTTTTAAGGATACGACTTTTCTAAACAAAACTAAACTTTGAAATTTTTATAAAATTTTGAATCCGTATTTTCAATAAAAAAAATAAATTATGAAACTATATTTTAAAAATGAAAGATTAAAATTTAAATGAAAATACCACCAAATTTACAAAAGGAGCAGTTTTCATAAAAATACTATAAACTTTTAAAAATTAGGTTTCATCGCAAAAATACCACTAAAATTAAAATATATGTTCATAAAAACTCTAAATATTATAAACCAACCCCAGGTTTATTTTTAAACAATATTAATATATTTTTCACAAAACCCCATCGAGAAATGCAAATAATATAAATACAAAGTAAACAACAATAATAAATATTTATGAACTCTAGATTAATATAGATTTAAACGCTATCATTTCTCTTGAGCCCTAGAGAGCCGGAGAAAGTGAGTGCTTTCCTATTCAGATTAGACAAGAAATTAACAGAGTTATTAAATGACAATTGTCTTGGAAAAAAGACATAAATCTTGCCGTCCATGTGCAACAGCTGCCGATTTCTCCCGAACTTAAGATTTCAACAGTTAAATCCATTCACAAGAAATATCTATAACTCGAATCCAAACTTGAATCTAAACTCGAACTCGAACTCAAACTCCAACCTGAATCCAAACTTAAACCAGAATCCGAAATAAAAAACAAACTTGAATACTTGATCATAAACCTGAACACTCGAATTCAAATATCAAACTCAAAAATTGAATACTTGGCTCGACTTGACTGAATCATAGATATAGCTTGACATGAACTATATATGAATACTTGAACATATGATTACATGTTGAACATGAACTTGTACTTTTTATATTCATGGATTCGTCCAAGACCTGTAATCTTAATCTATACAATACAATACGCGGGGATAAAGGGGGTACATTGGTACGGAACGTATATTGTGGCACGAGATGTCACTTTAAAAGACACCCACATGAATTCACATGTCGTTGTCCCGTGGGTTATGACGGGGCCTTGTACTATATATTACCATAATCCATGGGGTAAGATGGACTCCTCTCGTATACATGAATACATTCTTTACCAAACTACAAATAACCACGTTAGAATAACTATCTTATACCTGTGAGTGATCACATACAACTTTACCTGTCCACTGTTCATTTGATTTCTATTCACATTATGTTCTATCTTCTCTTGCATCTTTTGGGACTTACCGAGCGCTAGTTCGCTGACAACATTCCTCCCTGTTTTCTTTCTTTGGAATGTTCGTCAGGAGGACCGGACTCTGAGGACATAAAGCCGAGCCAGGAGGACTTAGACTAATTTGCTACTCAGCCATACTACTAGCTTCTTCCTGCCAGTACTTACTTTCATTATGCCATTGTTTAGGCATTTGCATTATTATTATTTTCAAACAGTTCTATGTAAAGTTGAATGTAAATAAAGTTGTTGTTTAGGCATCTTGTCATTCCTGCACATTGTTATATTGCTTAATTATGCTTAACGTATTTTCATAGTAAATACATTGCGGGTTTGCCACGTCACTGTTTCCGTCTAGTGGGAAGCGGGGCATGACAGACGCGCTTCCATTCGGTCCTCGAGGAGCGTTCCATCCTTGAGAAATTCCATTATGAGCTTTCTCCAATCCAGGATACTCTCTTAAGTGGTGTAGACCTGGTGTATCACTTCTGTATCTTCGATGCTGGGTTGCAGAAGGACTTTGAAAAGGATGTTCCTCTTGTGATTGGCCGAATAGGAGGAGGCGAGCTTGCTCAAGGCGTCGGTTTCGACGTTCATGCTCCGGGGAACCTGCTCCACTTGAACTTCGTCGAAATTTTTCCGTAGCCTTTTTACCTCAGCGAGGTATTTCATCATTAGGGATTCTCGGGCTTCGAATTGTCCGGTCACTTGGCCGACGACCAATGCGGATCGCTGTGAATTCTAATTTTCTTTAGCCCCATCCCTGAAGCGATTCGTAGGCCGGCCAATAAGGCTTCATATTTTTCAATGTTGTTCGAAGCCTTGAAATCGAATCGCAGAGAATATTCCATCATGGCTTTATTGGGGCCGCGGATGACCAGCCCCACCCTACTTCCTTCCTCTATGGAGGAACCGTCCACATAGAGTACCCAGTCCAGAATCGGACCGAGCTTTTCTTCAACTGAGTGGTCTGGGATTGGATCTCGTGTCGGCGCTTCTTTTTTGTTAGGAATGATGTATTCGACCATGAAATCGGTGAGGGTTTGGGCTTTAATGTCTTGCCTTGCTCGGTACCGGATGTCAAATTGCGACAACTCCTATCTCCACTTCTCCAAGCGGCCACCATGGATGTTCTCCAGGGGTCGGTCAGTGAGAACGTGTCACGCCCCGCTTCCCAGAGTACGCAAGATTGGGCACGTGACATAGCCAACCATGCTACCTGTGGGTAGGAAGTACCCATCCACAGTCACATTACGGCTGTAGAGATATCAAGAACAAGATAATAAACTAATCTAACACATGTCCAAATCCATAATAACAAGAGTCAATAAACAATAAGTGCGGAAGCTAATGATCCAATACAATAAATAAACAGTACGTCCCATAATGCGGGCTCACATCTGGAAATGAAATGAAATAAATAAACTAATCACTAAGGGACTCACAGATCAGCCTGCTGGCTGAAGTACTCCTGCTCGGTCGTCGACAGTGGTAAGGAATCTGGGCCATGCAAAACCCAGACGTCAGCGCGTCATGTCAACCAATAATATAATATAAACATAGTAATAAGCAATACAGGGATGAACATGAATAAAGCAGTACTATGAAATAACAGTGCAGGATAATGTGCAGCGGTAACTAAACTGTCCTATCAGGTTTCTACTCTACAGTCTTTGAAATCAATTGGTGACTCGTCGATGTAACTCGATAGTATCCCGTGCGTGCCCGGGACCACGGTCAAGATTCTCGAGGCTGAATCCGAGACGTGCCGCTAGGCAGTAATAGGTAGCAGGATGGGCGAGTGATGTCAGCATCATCACTCCGGGGCTGGCCAAGCCCGTAAGACTGATCAGAACAAGTATCGAACTGTTGAGTTACAAGTCGGATTCACCTTTGATTTCCCCATACCCCCAAGTTATGTATGTCAGGTCAGGTATTCAGTAATCAAGGACTAATGCCAACGCGGGATCAGGTAACAGGTCAGGTTTGTCCGGATAGACAACAGGAATGGTTCATGAGGACCCCAAGTCAGGTTTGTTGGCATTAGGCACGAGATCAGGTAACAAGTCATGTCATGGTACAACAGGATGAGTCGGTATGTATAGGGTACCATGTCCGGTGCATCGGTATGTATGTATATGTCATATGTAGCAGGGTCGGGTCAATATGTAATGTAATCGAGTATGTGCTCACAACAGGTATACAATCGAACAATGAACAGCAGCAAGAGTTTAAAGTAAACGGCAATAATAGTCACTTAATCACAATGGTGCTTTGTATTATCTTTATTAACAGGTTCAAGCACCCTTGGGGTGCAATAGTCACAGGGTAAAGCAATATCAATAACGTAAAGCAATGAAGCTATAAGAAATTAAAACTAAGCATAAATAATTGTCACATGGATGATCTAACAAATAAAGCAAGGACGATCTAATTGGTTTAGTTTGTTAAAGCATGGATTGATAGCAGACCAATTAATTACAAGAAGCTACTATAATGATTCAATGTTAAAGATAATTGCAACCGTCAATTCTAAGTTATACTAAAATATCGATATTACCATCAACTGTGTGGTTATATTAAATAATATGGTAATTAAATGTATAGCAAGACTTGATCTTGTATTAGCATGTTAGAGCAAGTATTCGGATACTTGCCTCGACGGTTTCGCAAACCAGAAAACACGAATGCAACGTCGGCGGAAAACACGAGACGGATGCACAGGCCACGGATCGAGTCCAAACAGCGAACAGCGGGACCACACGGACCAGAGTACTTCGCTGGAGAGTCAGGTCCAATCGTCGGCACGGCCGGAATCCGGCGAAATGTCAAAACGGCGACTAATTAGCAAAACACGACATACGGACACTAAAGACCAGCGAGGGGGTTAACATGAATGGAAAGGTAAGGAGATTCTTACAGGGAAGAGCCAGGGGGCAACCACGACGGGCTCGACGGCGATGGGACGCCGGCGAGGCAGCGACGGCGGCAGTCTTGGATGAAAGTTGCTGGCTCTGATGGTGCTGCGACGAAAGGAGGTAATGGTCTGGTTCTGGTCACAGGGGAAGAGGAGGTGGTCGGAAGTGGCTCAGGCGACGACGACGAGGGTCGACGGTGGCTTTCCCGGCGACTGGAGAAGGTGGGATGCTAGGGTTCTGGTTAGGGTTTGGGCTTGGGTTAGGCTCGGTGTAAAGGGAGCAGGGATATAGGGTTGAGTCGGGAAGGAGATAGTGGAGAGGAAGATGAAGGAGTCGTCGACGATGAGAGGCAGCGGCGACGGCGGGCACCGCGTGCAGGAGGTGGAGTCGGGGTTGGGTTTGCAGGCACGGGAAGGAGGGAGGAGAGGAGGTAGGGGGTGTGGTTAGGCTGTGGAGGCGAGGACGGTGACGGCGAGGTCGCGGGGAGGTCGACGGCGACGGCAGGAGGTGGCTAGGGTTAGGGTTCGGGGGGTTCGTGATGAGTTCTGTGAAGACGAGGAACAGTGCGTAATAAAATAAAGAGAGAGGGAGAGAGATTTTAGGGGAGAGAGAGAGATTGTTAGAGAGAGAGAGAGAAGGGGATTAGAGAGAGACGGAGAGAGAGAGAGAAGGGGATTAGAGAGAGACGGAGAGAGACGGAGAGAGAGAGAGATGGGTTGGCGGGGCCCACAAGGGTTTTAGCCCCTCGTGATTGGCTGGGGAGGTGAAAAGAATTTTAAAGAAAGATTAAAAAGAGATTTTAACGTTAAATTAGTAGCGGAATATATATATTATATGGTTTTATAATATTAAATTAAAATGGGTATTTCGGCGCTAAATGAAACATTTCCAAATCGCGCCCGGGTTGCGCCCAAATGTTTCAAATTCAAATTATAGGATTTTAAGCGAGTTCCAAATTTTGAAATGAGGTGTTTTATGATTAAAATGCATGCCCCCAAGTCGGACACTTGCACGCGCGCGTAGCCGTCCAAACTTGCCCGTTTCGCCGAACGGAATGAAATCTCGACGCGCGGACGCTACCACGCGACTAGTGGCGACGAGTAGGCCAACACGGATATTTTTAATTCCATTTTAGGTGTTAAAATTTGTTATATGCAAAAAAATGACTTAGCCGGTTAAAATTTAGCAAAATCACCAAACAAGCAAGATAATTGAAATAAGCAATGTATAACACTCAACTAGTACCAGAATTAGTATTATTGGGCTCGGGTGTTACAGAACGATGATTGTATGAGCCTGGAAATAGTGTTGAAGTTTCTTGGAGGCGACGACAAGTTCCAGGACTATCTTTTCGATGGCCAGGTATATGGTCTCCACGTCTTTGAAAACGTGGCTGATGTAGTAAACCGGTCTCTGTATTCCCTTAGATTCTTTGATGAGCACGGAGCTGGCTGCCTGGTCGGAGACGGCCAAGTACAGCAGCATCTCGTCTCCTTCGGCTGGTCGGGTGAGAAGCGGTGGTGTCCACAGATGATCCTTGAGCTGCTCGAAGGCGACTTTATACTCCTCAAACCACTCAAACTCGGGGATCTTCCTTAAGGCTTTGAAGAAAGGTAGGCACTTTTCTTCAGATCTGGACATGAATCGACTCAGAGCGGCCACCTTGTTTGTGAGTCGCATGATTTCTACATTGCTCTTAGGCGTCGTCATGTCAATGATAGCCTTGATCTTCTCCGGGTTTGCCTCGATTTCTCGGTTGGTGACTATGAATTCGAGGAACTTTCCACCCATGACGTCGAAAGAACATTTGGCTGGATTCATCTTCATTTTGTATTTTCATAGGACCTTAAAGGTCTCGCCAAGGTCCGTGGTATGCATGACTGACTGGGTGGATTTTACGAGCATGTTATCGATGTAGAACTCCATATTCCTCGATCTGTGGCTTGAACAGCTTGTTGACCAGCCGTTGATATGTTTCCCCAGCGTTTTTATGATCGAAGGGTATTACCTTGTAGCAGAAGACCCCTCGATCGGTGGTAAAGGAGGTGAGCTCTTCGTCGGCCGGGTTCATCCGGATTTGATTATAACTAAAGAAGGCATCCATGAAGCTCAGCATCTCATGACCGGCTGAGCTATCCACCAGCTGATCTATTTGAGGAAGCGGATAGTTGTCCTTCGGGCATGCTTTGTTCAGATCGGTAAAGTCAACACACATGCGCCACTTCCCATTCGCTTTATTAACCATGAACACGTTAGCTAGCCAAGCCGAGTAGTTCAGATTTCTGATGAAGTCTACCGCGAGTAGTCAGCCCACTTCCTCCTCAATCGCCTTCTGTTTGACATACGCAAAGTTTCTTTTCTTTTATCAGACCGACCGGGCATTTGAATCAACTCCAAGCTTATGGGAGATCACCTTGGGGTCGATCCCCAACATGTCCGTGGGAGTCCAAGAAAACACGTTGGAGTTGTTTCGGAGAAACTGGATAAGGGTTTCCTGAGTTTCCCTGGTTAAGAGGGAATCGATATGAATAGTTCGGCTGTTGTCTCCCTTCTTGAGGGGGGCCTCGGACAAGGCCTCCACTGGAGAACCTCAGATCTTCTTGTCGTCACATATATCCAGCGATTCCTAAGGATCGCATGGTCCCTCGGACAGATCAACTTCTTTGTTCTCGGGCACAGTCGTGGTGAGACACACCCTAGCGATTTGCTGATCTCCGTAGGCCCGGCCTATCCCCTATCGACCAGAGGAAAATTAAGCGCGAGATGGTAGGTCGAGATCTGAGCTTGAAGGGCGTTTAAGATGGGGCGACCTAAGAGGATGTTATAGGATGAAGGAACCCGGGCGATAAGAAAACTTACTGACATTATTCATGTTTTTCCATCCTCCCCAATGTTGAAAAGGAGAGTGGTCGTTCTTTCGGTTTGGACGGGGTGGTTAGTAAATTCGGAGAGAACGTGCAAGATTGGTTAGAGATCGAACGGGTTTAATCCGATATTCTGGAAGCAATCGTAAAATAGGATATCCACCAAGCTTCCCGAGTCAACGAAGATTCTCCTGACTTTGTACCGATTTACCAGGGCCATGATCACAAGGGGTATTATGCGGAACAGATATGCCATGAAGGTATTCATCGGTGAAGGTGATGGGAAAAACTCTATTTCACTTCTTAGAGGGGGGAGAACTTAAGGTCATGACTGGCCGGATACGGCGGGTGTTCTCGTTGCTTGGAGTCGAGCCAACAGAGACGACTATGATCTATCCAGCCATTGACTCTCCGATTGGAGGTTGGACCGCTTGCTCCCTATCTGTTTGATGTTTGTCTCACAGGTACTTTGCTAGGTGATAGGAGCGGATCATCTCCTCGATATAATCGCGGAGCTGTTTGCAGCTCTCGGTCGGGGTCCTTATGACAGATGAAAGGCACAGTATGGGCCGCAGAGTCCCTTGCCCGACCTTTGTATCATCGGCAGGAGTTTGAAGAATCTCTTGCTCTTTACCTCCTCTAGCAGCTCGTCTTGAGAGACATTCAGAGGAGTGTACTCATGAAATCTCGAAGAATATGGTTTCGGACGATCGGTCTTTTTCTTCTCCTCTCAGTCCCGTTTCTTTCGGTCCGTCCGGTCTTTGTGGGGAAGGTTAGCGTCCACCTCAGACTCAAGTTGGATTATCTGCTTGGTTTAGACTTTTACCTCAGCCATGGTCTTAGGTTGCGCCAATGCAAAAGAGCGGAGCCACTTTTTGTTCCGAAGACCGGATCTCGAGGCGGTAATAACCGTCTCGTCCCAGTGCTCAAGTACTTCTAGGGGAGCACTGTAGAACCGGATGATATAGCCCCTGAAAGATTCTCTGTCCTTACTCTTGATGGTGAATAGGTAGTCGACCGTCCTCTTTTGTCGTCGGTTACCGATGAAGTGGCCGAAAAATTAAGTAGCCAGCTCGTCAAAAGTTGAGATTTAGCTCGGAGTCAGACCGGGGAATCAGTCTCGCCCGACCCGGATGAGAGTAGTGGGGAATTCTCGGCACTGAGCCGCATCCAAGTTATCTTGAAAGCTCATGCCCGCGGTGAACGCGTCCAAGTGGTCTTTCGGGTCAGACTTCCCGTCAAAGAGAGTCACTTTGGACGGTTTGTTCTGGGTTGATACATGCTCCCTTAGCAATTGTTCAGTGAAGAGTTTGATGAGAGAGTCCGCGGAGTATCTCATCGATGCGCCGGGTGAACGGGTGGCGACCCGCATGTCCTCGATTTTCTTTTCGAGGACTTTTATTCGCTGCTGGTACCCCGACGATTCCTCATAATCAGATTGCCTGTTGTCCCTGCTTCGGGCCTGGGCAACGGAGCAGCTTCGGCTTCGCTCTATCACGTTTATCAGATTTTCTAGGTGAACCCTTCGTGGTTCCTTCCGACGTGCGCCATGGACACGACCTTTGTGATTACGGTGATGTCGGTCTTCCCCGGAATCAGGCGACCTGACCGACGTCGCCTCCGAGGGTGAAGAAACGTGGCGAGCATTGAAGCGACCATTCGGTTGGTCCTGAGACCTCAGCGTTGGACTGTCCGGCGCCCAACGAGTTATGCAATCATTCCTTGTATAGGGGACGCGACTGCCGGAATCGGCATGTCGGTGTTCCGTGATGTGGTGGTTGGCACGAGCGATGCCGAAGACTTTAACGCGTCCCTCTGCCGCCTCATGCACACCGCCGTTCTGAAGAGCAGGGGCGGCAATTTGCCGGGCGTGGCTGGCAGTTTGGACACGAGCGAGCGCGTCCACCATCGCTGTCAGTCGGTCTATCCGTGCCGATAAGACTTCGACGATATTGGGAAGAGGAGTGGAACCGCCCCCGCCTCGGTTGCGGAGAATGAGATGGCTCATGCTAAGGTCTTCGTTGCGATAATCACTGGCCATCGTATCGAAGGCGGAAGATCAACTTTTTTGGGTGGAAAATGGTGTTTCCACATACGGCACTAACTGATGGAGGTCGGAATCTCCCTCAGATTTTATCATCCGTCGATCTTGTGGCCAGCGGGGCTGAACGGTTGAGATTTGTAGTAGAAGATTAGACATGTGGATCTCAATGGATTTGTTGATTGTTATTGACGCCGAGCTACCTGTAAAAGAAATCCCGGGGTAGGAAACCACCGTAAGACCCTCTGACGATCAAGTAAATACCGTGGAATAATTGGGCAGAGTAGCAGCGTATTGGATTCAATTTCAATTATCTGAATCGTTTGGAGGAGGGGTTTATATAAGGGGCGCATTGGAGCGAGTCGATGCGAGATTATAGCCGCCCGTTACACCCCGTGTTACGTTCGCGTTGATTGCGGGATACGCCTATTAATGGCGAGATACGCCCATTAATGACGGGATACGCCTATTAATGGCGAGATACGCTCATTAATGACGAAATACGCTAGCATGGGATGCGAGACATGGAGCGGCGGAGATCTCGTCATGGCGAAATATACGGAGCCGTTACGAGAACGCTCATGTTTCATACTTCCGGCCAAACAGGGACGCTGAGAAATCTCAGCTATAGGATAGCTCGGAGACGAGAAAGGAAGTTGAGGAAGCTTAACTTTATGATTGCTCGAAGATGAGCTATTGGCTGGTGGTTAGGTGAAGAGGGAATGCACTCAAGGGAGGCCCCCAAAAGGTCGGGTGCTACCTCGAAGGCGAGAAGCCAATGAATGTCCCCATTGCGTCTTACTTATTCCAGCTCCATAACCTCCAGGAATCAAGTGGATTTACATGAACGACACGCTATCTGCTACGTGTCGTGATCCGGAGAATCACCACTTACGAGTATCATCATACTCCAACTAAAAACCATACATATCTCTAACCTTTTTGTAATTTCTAAATAAACTCCCCGTGTCTTCTTTAATTTCCATCTGCACCGCCCAATTCTCTCAATTAATCCTAACATTACACTTGCTCTCTCTTCTTCCTTCTTCATCAAAATTAAGAATGGCAAAGTGTGGTGAGCTCATTGGAGTGGGGTTGTTGTCAATGTTGTTGGTTTGCAATGTGATCAATTTGTACAAGTGCCAAGCTACTTCATATTTGGTGACTCCTTGATCGGCAATGGGAACAACATTATCGTGTAATTGGCTAGGGCGATCTATGAGCCTTAATTATGGCATCGATTTCCCGGATGGACCGACCGGGAGGTTTAGCAATGGATTAACGGCGGTTGATGTCATCGGTAAGGCGGTTTGCTTTTTACTCCAGCTAATTTTTTATCTTGTCTGAATGGTTAATTACGTTTATAGCCATCCAAATGTTCCTTCCCTATTATTTATTTTTTTTGTGATGTATGACCTGTATGAATCATTTTCTTTCACGATTATTCACAATAATTAATACATCTGTAGTTTTCTCTCTCCGCACTACATGCCCATGTTTTTGGTAGATCTACCTTTTAATTTTTGTTTCTTTATTAGTATCTAAAATTTTGTTTGTTGATTATTGTGGTGACTGTTGAAAGTCACTTGCTCTACCGAAAAAAAATCATATAGGAACTTATCTATAAAACTTTTAATAGGGAGGAGGTGAAACTGTACACATGGCAGATTGGGTGCGGATCTACCGTACATGTGGGAACCTATCTTCTTTTCTTCATTCGCATCCAATCTGCCACGGGTACGGTAGATCCGCACCCAATCTGCCACGTGTACAGTTTCACCTCCTCCCTATAAAAAGTTTTATAGATAGCTTCTCATATGATTTTTTTCCCTTTTCTACCCCTTGCTTAGGGCATGTTCGGCCCATGCCACTCAACGCTGAGCAGCTGTGGTTTCCCACCGCTCTCCATGAGCGGTGGGGAAGAATGGGCGGGACCCATCCGTTTTTTTATTCCCTTTTTTAAATAGAATAAGAAGTGGGTCCCACTGCTCAATTTGAGCCTGTTTTTATTTTTGTTAAAATAAGAATTGAAGAAATTTTGGGCCCGTCCTTAGTTCTTTTTTTATAACAATGGTGGTCCCAATAGTTGCACACAATTCCTCCGAACACATCTCAAAATATGATTTGGTTACAAAATAATAATTTCACAACCATTGTGTCACACTGTTCATCCGAATTCTCCCTTAGTTAATATGGTACAGTTGATGTTGATGATTGACCCATTGACCTAGTAGAATTAGATTTATTATCTTGGTTTCCAACTTGTTATTCTCTATACTTGGTAATTAATTGAGACTTAATAAGCATGCAAGGGTCTATAATTAATCCCATTATGATATCATCCATCCATATGAACATTTGATTAATTGATCGAGGATTAATTTTTTGAGAAAAAAAAAGATAATTTATTATTTCAGAAATGGTCAGTTATTGTGATAAAATATTTTAGCTAGTGCCCCCACTTTCTTTTTAATTTTTTATTTTTAGAGATTTCACCGTGCAGATTGCATGCATATCATTTATGGAATGAAGCTATTGATAGCATCCATCATCATGGCAGCTCCTTGCATACATATGATATATCCTTTATTTAGTGTGGCATGCATACACTACTACAATAAGGGATTGCCCCTACGGATACAGGAATTTATAGGGGCAATTTTTTATTACCCCTACGATTCCGTAGGGACAATAAAAAGTTGTCCCTATAAATTCATGTATCCGTAGGGCCGTAGGGCCATCGGTTTGTCTCTACGGTGCACACCGTAGAGACATAAATAAACTAAAAAAAATATTAAAATATAATCTTTTATTTGGCCCTATGAAGCCGCAAAAGAAAGCCCTACGGATTAATCCGTAGGGACAACAAAGTGTTATTTATAAAATAAATAAAAAAACTCAGTAACTTCCCGTCGTCCCAAAATTTTCCCACCAACTCCCGTGCGCGCGATTGCTCACTCGCTTCCTCCACTCTCTCGTCACCAATTCTCGTCGCCAAAATTTTTCGCCGTCGCCAACTCTCGTCGTCGTTGGCATCACAGTCTCGTCAGCACACGCTTGTCAACCTCTTTGCCGCCACCACAGCCTCGTCGAGCTCCATCCCTGGCCCCTCCATCTCGTCGAGCTTTTTGCCGCCGGCAAAACTACTACTGAAGTGAGTTAATTTCCATTTTAAATTTATAATTATGCTTCCTTTTGTGTTATTGTTGATTTTAGGGTTGGGTTAGTTCGGTTGATTGGGGGTTAATTAGGATTAAGGTTAGGATTAGTTAGGTAGGGTTTGGGTTCCGTTGATTTTAGGGTTAGGGTTATAGCTAGGACCGGTTAATTAGGATTAAGGTTAATTAGGTATAGTTAGGGCTAGGGTTAAGGTTAGAGTTAATTTGGGGTAATTAGGTAAAATAGTGTTGGTGATAATTAGGGTTAGGGTTAATTAGATTAATTATGGTTAATTTTGGTTTGGGCTTAGGTTAATTTAGGTTGGGGTTTAGATGATGATTAGGATAAGATTAATTTGGGTCAGGGTTTGGGTCAGGGTTAATTTGGGTTAATTAGGTAAAATAGAGTGTATTTGTGTTAGGGTGTTGATTAGATTTAATTTGGTTTAATTAGCTTAATTTTGAGTTAATTAGGATAATTTGAGTTAGGGTGATGATTATGGTTAATTTGGATTAATTAGGTTAATTTGGGATAATTTGAGTTAGGGTGATGAATAAGATTAATTTGGATTAATTAGGTTAATTTGGGTTAGAGTTTAGTATGCACTAGTTCCTTCAGTAGAATACTCGATTATAACATAAACGTATAACTTAATCGCAAACGTAAGAAAAATTTAACCTAAACTAAAAGCTTCGAATCCTTAAAAACGAAACGTAAACGTAAAACTTATTCAAGTTAAGTGTTCAAATTAAAACGAATATATGATACTCGATGATAATATGAAACTTTTATATTCTCATCAATACTCATATGTGAAAATCAAAGTGCGACTTAGTCCCCGTCTATCGATTAACATACGTTCAATATTCGTCGTGACATAGAACTGTACGAAGGTTGTTAAATATCGGACGGTATAGTTCGGTACAAATAACCGTCGTGTAGTCTATGTGAAGAGAAAAGTCAATCGTATGTTAACCGATAGATTTGTCCAGTGTGGACAAGTTAGTAATGTATAAAGTAAACACCTGCATTCAAATGTGTTTTCATTCGTTTCGAGTTATTTCGTCGGTACTTTTCCGTTGGTTCTCCGTGTATAAAGATAAATTAGATGTTCATTTCAACGTTGTTTCACAGTATTGAAATGATTATCTATTCTATTACAGTGTACTCGGAGAACGATGGGGAGGTGCTGCCGAAATTTACTCTAAACGGATGAAAGCACAAGCGAATGGGTGTCTGCTCTATACATTCTTAATGAGATAGAAGTGTCACGCCCTGCTTCCCAATGTACGGGCAGAGGACACGACGAGGCCGCTACGTATTTACTCTGAAGTAATACGCTAAGCGTAACTAAGCAATATAAAAGAAATATACTCAAGAGTCAAATGTAATGAACAACAACTTTATTTATTAACATTCTTTTGTACAATGCATCTGAATAGTAAATACATGGAATGGAAAGTAATGCCTAAACAGTGGCATAACATAAATGGAAGAGATAGGTCATTACCTTGTGAACTACTAAAAGGATAGCAATGGTAATGATGTTTTTATATCGAAGCTAAACTATATGGTATTTTCTTGAAAAAATGCAATAAAAATTAAAATAGAAATTCTTTTGATATGAAACTTGTCAATATGTTTTGTTAATGTTTAATGATTATGATGTGAGAGTTAGATAGTATTGTGTTTAAAAAAAATAAGAATTTTAAGGAAAAACCAAATCGGAAGTCGGATTAACTCCGCTTCCGTCGGGTTTTGGTTTTGAATATTGTTTAGAATATATAAGAGAGAATAAATAGAGACTTACTAGATTTTAGATTAGAGAAGAGGAATAGGGAGTTGTAGGAGGTGCCGGTACGCCGTTTCGTCGCCGGGAGCTTCTAGGGTCATCGTCGGAAATTCGTCGGAGCTTCGCCCTTCGCTAACTCCACTTGTACACTATTGAACTTAAAATTTTCTTGAGAGTTTTTGTATAGAATTCAGAGTGAGGATGTGGAAAAGAGCGTGGGTATTTATAGGAGAATTTTAGGGTTAGGGTAGATGAAAAGATGTATTGAAAATTGTATTAAAAATAGATTAATGGGGTTTTAAAAAGGCTCTGTTAATGTTCAGGGGATTTAAACCATACAGGAGTCATAAGGAGACCAAATGACACAGGGGAAGTGATGAAAATCGGTGATCCAACTCGGTCGGACCGGCGCCACCGGCTGAGTCGGCCGCGCCGCCGGCCTGAGTCGGCCGAGTTGGGCCGGGTCTTCGATGCCACATGTCCATCGACGTTTGGTCTACCTCTTGGACTCGTTTGTTTTATGTGTGACTCTTAGTTTTTACAAATTATACACGTGTAGACTCTTGGGCTTCTAAAAAGATTAAAAGAAATCAAATTAAAAATAATGTGTGGCTGATGGGATTTGAACTTTGGTGCTTTGGTTCAGTAGTATAAAATCTTACCAATGAGCTACAAGCTCCTTCTTGCTGTTCTAAAGCAAAAACAAATTTGTAACTTGTGCTCAGACTCAAGTACCCCTTTCTGTATTTTCTGAAAAAATTGTACAGAAAGTTTAGGGTTGTTACATTCTACACTTCTTAAAAAACTTTCGTCCTCGAAATTTGTAAAAGGAAAGTATAATGGATTCAAGGAAAGTTTGGTGATAGAACTATTGGTAGTGTATGAAAAATATGTGAGAGGACGAAAGAATACGAGAGATTTGAAAAGAGTTGAGGAAATTACCAGGGTTACCTTGGTCTACGCCCTTTGCTTCTTCGGCCGCTAAAAAGAAGGCCTGACGCCTTGGTACATTCTTCCTAACTGGGGACACATTCCTCTGTCCTTGTGTCACAACCCGAAAATATTAGCTCGTGACCGACACTTAAATCACGTAACGTCTAAAGGCGCAACGTAAATTAAGTAAACTGAAGCTCAGAAATCTAAACCTTTTTAAGAAAATAAAAGTGGTGAAGTTTTGAAATAAAGGTATGATGAAATCAAAAGTTTTCTTTAAATGCATAGATAATGGAACATGAAAATGCAAGTGGATTATACTAATTGAGAACATGTTTCGTCTTTTAAAAATTTGGGCAGCACCTCCTTTGTATATTTTGATCCAAAACTACATATACATGATAATATAAAAGGCATCCCTAAGCGGGAGCTAGCTCTTCGCCAATCGGCGGAATCACAACCACGCAAGTCATAATATAAGTATACGACGCCCAACGGTGATGATCAACACAAAGAATAATGTAAAGCAAGACATCAAACCCACCAAGCGAACATTTAACCCATCGCTCAAGTCTCGCAACTACAAGTCTTTCTGAGTCTTACTACATATACAAATACTAGTTTCTGATTGATGGAGTTAACTAGATACAACGGAATAGTAAATACAAGAGTGGTACGATCCAACATGTACCTACCAAAGCAAGTCACCCCAAAGCAAGCTGTGCGCCAGCGATGCCGCTACTGATCCATACGGTCAACTTGCAAGAACTGTGGCACAATGAGGGTGAGTTGCCAACTCATGCGTAGAAAACATCATCAGGTAGAAATCGAATAAAACAATGATTCTTAGGTCAACTATATCATAAAGGCAATACTATGATATCTAGGGTGACCATATCTGCATATGTGCCAACAATATACTCAATGTCTATATGCATGTGGATATCATCCAAACATGTAATCAATGCCTGTATGCATGTGGATCTCATCCACGTGTCAACCAATGACACAATAATATCATGCATGTAAATATCATGAAAGCATATGCATGTAAATATGAGGATATCAATCAACGTGTGTCCAGCAACGACACATCAAAATCATGGAACCTGAGTGTCCGACATCGACACTCGAAATATCATGAAATCTGTGTCCAACATCGACACGTAAATCCTCATATCTCGGGCTCTGTCAGTCCGGATCGGCCCACGGGCACCATCTGTCCGGATCGGCCTTCGGGCTCCGGCAGTACGGATCGGCCCATATCCATCTCTCGACTCCGGTCAGTATCCTTTGGATAACCGCCAGGTCCAACCAATCATCGGTAGGTATTAGTCCCTCTTCCAGGCTCATCGTCTACTGCACGACATCCCTTTCTTTCCCCAGGGTACCATACTGGTCCACCATGAACCCGCAAACAGATCATCCATCTCCTCGAATCGAGTTTCACATATCACACGTCTCAGAACCGAGAAAACGCATGGTGGACGTCTCGAAATATCATATCAAGAGAAACCGGGTTTTTAAAACAATACATACTTTCTTTTGAAATAACCACGGTTCTCAAATCCAGAAATCTCATGAAAACAGCATATCTCAATACGTATAATCGTAAAGCATGATGTATGCGACATATGACAGAATATAAGTATATCCGTATATCATGCAATATGGAACAGTGATGTGAGCACGTGCATATCATCATAATGTGAGCATAGCAATATAATAGCATGATGTAGCAATTCTACTGTGTGTGACATAGCAATTATCGATGATGAAGTGTGTGAGCCGGCTAATCTGTGTAAGTGTAACATATGCATCATCGATAATGGTGTAGATGTACTAGCATAGGTATATGTAATGCAATGAGAATGACATGAACGTGGAATAAGGTATATCGTACACGAAATGCTAACAGGTATTCGTATCTACAATATATCCGAGTCGGTGAATTTATCCATGGGCATCCAGCCTCACAACATCACGTATAGTATAATCCATCGTACGGCATCCTCTAGTCAAGGGTAAGCATCAATCATCATAAAACTCATCACGTACGGTAAATCATCGTACGGCGGCATTAAACCATTATGGATCCTATCAACCTATATGACAATGAGGGTACGGATCTAACGTCTCGTACGGCATATCACTCATGATTCACAACATTATATATATCTATATGCCTATATCCCAGGTTACATCCATAACAATCTCATATCAGGGGACCGGCATAGGTATCAATCATCTCTTATCGACTCGCATCCGTATACCGACATATCAATCAAGGCATCATATCACATCGTATATTCTTTTCATCACATTAAGTCATCTTACATCAAGCCAATTTTATATATACATTCTATCTTATTAATCTCGTGTCATGCTACTCTAAATCTCCTACTTATTCTCGTGCACTACCTATCTGTATATCGTGATTCACGTTCACTTATCATATCCTTATATATGTATCAATCGAGACATCATTTCCTTCATATCAAATCACACTAAACTTTTAATCACATCCATAGGTTCCTAGAATAGGTTTCTACGACTGTATTCTAGAGATCGGTCTCCATTCATAATTTGCGGGGGTGCTATACGTCATCCACCCGACTTCCCCCGTAGATATAAATCTACTCACCCGCGGAACTCCTTGTTCAGTCATAGTCGATATGCTTCGTCGTCTTGGAATCCACACGAAGGTACCTACAATAAATACATAATCGCAATTCTTATTAAAATCAAATTTGGAAAACCAATACGGCACACGGTGCGCTCATAGGTTAAAACCTATAGCCTACGCATGCATAAACAACCAAACAACCCTCGCCGTTTACGTACAAACATCTAACGACCCAATAAAATATCAAATACCAAAACCCAAGTTTCAGAATCGCAAAAATACGAAAATAGCACCCTAGGAAAACCACTCCCAGATTTCATCTCAGGTACAATTAGCCAATTTTGCATATATAGGAGGTCTAATTATCAGATATAGGAGCTACAGACCAAGCACGAACCCATTATCTCACACCAAGGCCGACATTTGCGGCCAGAAGGGAATTATTTACGGCCAGGATAATGAATTTGGGGCTCAAGGCTCTAGGGTAGCTTCAAGGTTGCCTGCACGACTCACTGTAATCGCTATATAATTTTTGGGGTCTCAGGGTAGCAGCAGATCTCTAAATACCATCACTAATTCCACAAAAACCCGATATCAGCAAATCTAAAGTTCCTATCTTAGTGTCTAGTCTCTGGTTTTGTCCAGAATTCTAACACTAAGGTCTTGTAACAGCCACTACACATCACCACAACACAACTCAAACCCTAATCCTTCTCTTGGAATTTCCAAACATCACAATCTAAATCGATTTAACTCTAAACTATTATATGATGCTAAGAAACTAAAAACTAAACTAAATGAAAGGAATTATACCTCCTTTGGGCAACTCAAGAAAAACCCTAGCTTCCCAAAGTCTTCAAAATCCAACTTTGATTGGTCCAAAGTGTTGAGGGTGAGGTGGGGATCAATTTTAATAAAGAGGGTGTAGGGTTTTGATGAAGATTTTGAGATGATAATTGGAGGTGGAGGGAGATAAGGAGAAAGGAGATGAAGGAAAATAATGGGGTGAATAAAATGGTGGCTGCCCTCTCTCTTTATCTCTCTCTTATTCTCACCCTCTCCAAACTCAAGTCTCACTTTCTCTCTCCAATAATTGTCTTTTTAATCCTTTTATCTTTCTTTTCTTTTTCCCCCACTCATTAAAATCAAACACATAACACAAATAAAATGAAACAATAAACAACATGCCATGTTGCACTAGCCATGGAAAACTGTAGAAACACGGATTTGGCTTAATCGCGATTAGCAGTGCACTAATCAATTTTTTATTCAAACTGCATATAATTAATTATAAAAATGCCAAATCAAATAAATATATTTTTAAATGAATAAATAATTTAAATCTCCAATTATTTCATAAATATTGGTTTATATTTATACCATTTTACGAAAACCCCAAATTCGCAAATCGGGTAATTTTCGCGAAATATATTATTTTAATATTAAATTCCAAAAGTAATATTTTATATTTTCTGAAATGTTACACCTTGGGGCATGCTTCTCTGCTCTCGAGCCATGTTCCTCAGTGTCTGATAGAATTGGCGAGTAGGTTGTGCGGGAGGTGGAGCTGGGAGTGCAAGACGAGGTGCATGAGCCTGGATAGCTGGCCACTGCGGGTAGTTGGTGGGTGTGTGAGACGGGTTGTGTCTATAAGTACAGTTCCAATTCCGTGATTGTATGCGCCACAAACTAACCATAGGCCTTTTGCGCGCCTACAGTCCTTCCACAAGTGTCCTTCCCTCTTACAATAAAAGCAAAAGTCGGGACTCGACTGGTTATCTGTTACTTCCGGTCTCCTCAGCTCAACAGTTGGTCTTGAAGAGGCTCCTCCTTCCCTGGGTGATATTGCAGATTGATGTCAAAATACGCCATGAGTTCTAACCATTTTCTCTGCCGCATATTCAACTCTTTCTGAGTAAACACATATTTCAGACTCTTGTGATCTGTGTATATGTCCACTCGTTCACCAAGAAGATAATGGCGCCAAATCTTAAGAGCAAAGATAACGGCCGCCAATTCCAAGTCATGTGTTGGATAATTGCGCTCATGAATCTTCAGCTATCTTGAAGCATAAGCCATAACTTTACCGTGCTGATGTAGAACACATCCTAATCTCTTACCGGATGCATCGCAATATACTTCAAAACCTCTAGATTGGTCCGGTTTGATGAGAATAGGCGCCGACGTCAACCTTGATTTGAGTTCTACGAAAGCTTGTTTGCATGCTTCTGACCACACGAATTCTTCATCTTTACGTGTGAGCTTGGTCAGGGGTGTTGCAATCTTGGAAAATCCTTCAATGAACCTTCTGTAATATCCTGCTAGACCCAAGAAACTTCGAATGTCCTTCACTGACTTTGGTGTCGGCCATTCGCTTACTGCTGAAACTTTCGCTGGATCTACAGAGATTCTTTCGCCTGATACAATGTGTCCGAGAAAACCAACTTGTTCTAGCCAAAACTCGCATTTTCTATACTTGGCATAGAGTTGATGTTGTCGTAGGGTTTCCAGGACAATTCGTGGGTTTCCAGGACAATTCGTGGGTGCTCGGCATGTTCCTTCCGACTCTTAGAATACACCAGAACATCGTCGATGAAGATGACAACAAACCTGTCTAGGTACTCCTGGAAAACTTGATTCATAAGGTTCATGAATATTGCTGGTGCGTTGGTCACTCCAAATGGCATCACAAGAAATTCATAATGACCATAACAAGTTCTGAATGTCGTTTTATGGATATCAGACTCCTTGACCTTCACCTGATGATAACCCGAACGAAGATCTAACTTGGAGAAAACACAAGATCTACTTAGCTGATCGAACAGATCGTCGATATGCGGGAGTGGATACTTGTTCTTTATCGTTACATCGTTCAAGGCTCTATAATCGATGCACATTCTGTATAAATCTTCCTTTTTCTTCACAAGTAGAACTGGTGATCCCCAACTTGAAGTGCTGGGACAAATCCATCCTTTCGCCAATAATTCGTCCAACTGGATTCGGACTTCCTTCAAACCTTCCGGACTTAACCGATATGGTCCTTTAATCACCGGTTGTGCTCCTGCTACTAAATCAATGCTGAATTTAAGAGCTCGATCAGGAGGCAAACCCGATATGTCTTCAGGAAACACATCGTCGAACTCTCGAACTATTTCTGGATTTGATCCTTCCTCCGCTTGAATTGCCACAATTATTGCCTTCTTCGGTTTCGCCTTGTATGTACTTGGCTCCAGGGTACGGTCTCCGCTTTTGAAATAGAAGACTGGATTGTCTGGAATCTTGAATACTACCCTCCTTTGACGACAGTCAATGGTAGCATAGAATGTTCCGAGCCAATCCATACCTAAGACGACGTCGAAGTTCGGTATGGCCAGCACTTTGAAGTTAGTATAGAATTCTCTGCTGCAGACGACCACTGGACACGGGTCGTATCCCATTACTTCCTTTAGAACGCCATTCCCTAAACCAACATTCCAGCTAAATACGAGAGGTTTGACTGGAATCACATGAGTTCGGATGAACCGTTGCGACATAAAGCAATGAGATGCTCCAGTATCGAAGAGTGCTAGTGCAGGGAGTGAAGTTACTAAGATTCTACCTAAGGTATGTGGGATGTATTTTAAGTATGAGGAAAATATATATAGGTATGTATAGATGGAAAATAAAGCTTGATGGAGAAGGGTTACCAATGATGACTTGGCCGGTGGCTTCAGCTTCTTCCACGGTCATTGTGAAAGCCTGTCGCCTTGGCACATTCCTCCTTGCTGGAGGAGCATTCCTCTGTCCGTTCCTTGGTCCTTGAGGTGGGTTCCTTTGAGCTTGATGGAACTGACGAGGAGGAGGTGCAGTCGGTCCACAAGGAGGTGGAGCAGGTAGTGCGAGTCTCGGAGCTGGTGCCTGGATGGCTGGACGCTGCTGGTAAGAGATCACTGGCCTGGGTGCAGCATGAGGGTTGTGTCTATGAGGACAAGACCCGATATCATGAGTGGCTGATCCGCAGACTAAGCAAAGGAGATTTGCTCGCCGGCAATCTTTCACCAGATGTCCATCCCTTCTGCAATATGTGCAAAAGGCTTGGCTGGGCCTGTTGTTCGGTACTCCCGGTCTCCTTGGCACAAATGGTGGCCTTGAAGAAGCTCGTCCTGCCATGTAGTTGGCAGGATGCTTAACTCCGGTAGATTGGGGTCTACCCCTCATCTTTACCACTGCCTCATATCAACGGGCCGCTTTCAGAGCCAATTCATGAGTCGGGAAATCCCCTGTGGATAACGCAGCTTGGATCTCCGGATCTAACCCTTGTTTGAATCGTCGGGCTCTGATCTCAGCTGTTGGTATCAAATGTGCCGCGAACATATTAAGGTATTGTGTTAGCTGTGTAATATGTGATATTAGGAAATCGAATATTGAGACATATCTTACCTACTGAGCATGGTAAACTCAGCATCATACTTATCCGCTGATTTGGTCCATATTGAACCCTGTTGTAGGTGGATGAATTGCTGTTCCATGTCGAATCTGGCAGTCTCGGGGAAGTACATTGCGTCGAACATATCGCGGAAAGTCAACCATGTTGGTCATAGTGCCCTCAAAGTCAATTATTGGATCGCAGGCACGTGATTGCAATGATTGAGGAGGACCTATACCGGTAGGACAGTCTTACTCAAGATGATAGTATGCTATCCGGTTTGCCTTTATCATCGTATACAGCTTTAGGTGACATGATCACTATTACAGATTGATAGAGCCCTTAGGATTCTTGCTTGACTACCAGCAGTATGATGGCGATCATATATGTGAGAGTTGGGTAGTCCATAAGCACATCCTTAAAAGTGGTCCCCAGTCGTAAGAGTTTCGAGACAGGGCATCGATACTCCAGAGTAGACTAGTGTATACAACCGAGACCCCGACGAGGGGCGGTGGCCGGTCTCACAAGCCATTGGTGTTAGTTGGATTACCTAAGATGTATACAGGTGCTCATTGGGTTATGAGTGCACCGGACATGACTCGCCGGGAACCTGCTAGTTGGTATTTATACCTAGCGTCAGATAGCAGTTCCCTGGTGACATGTGTACAGGTTAGTTCATCGACCTGAGGTCGTCATTTGTCTCGTGTGAGTTCTCACTGTGCTTAGATTACTACCCTACCACGGCTCAAAGGAGTCGTGCAAACAGGTTTTAGTTGGGTACAGTCCCGAGCCATATAGAGGCAGTGAGCGGATCGGCAGGGGATTCGTCTCTCCCGGTATTGGGGGTGAGATCGCGCTGTGTCTAGGAGAGCCATTACACCAAGTCCTTAGCCAAAGCAGGTGAGAATTACTGGTAGATATTCCAGTAGTTTCTCAGGGTGTTCAGGGCTACCCTCCGACACGACTTATACAGCTATTGGGGGTCTGACGTTACCAGCCCCCTGGGCCAGATATGTGATGCTCATAGACGAACGGACCGGATTGTACGGATATTGTCATTGATGGGCCCAGTAGGGTTTCAGAAAGAGTTCGCTCGTCAGCTTCTCTTTCTGTCAATACATGGGCAGCCGTTACGTACAGCTAGTACCACTGACGGCTTGTGGTTAAACCCACTGCCAGAGTATTGACGAGTCTTTAGAGTCCGCCACAGATAGTTTACCAAGTTCGGGCGAAACATTGTAGAGGCCGTATGGTTTTATGGCAGGGTTCGAAGATGCACGTGCATTTATGCACGTGTCATATTTCGGACAGATAATACTGGTGGGCTTTGGTTTAAGCCGGATCCAAGTATTATATTGAGTCGGAATATTTTAGTCTCATCGTATTCGTATTCGGTCGGAGTACGGATACAGGTATGTATATACAGGTGAGGGGTATTCTCATAATCCGTTACGAGAATACTTTAGAAGATGCATTTCTTTTTGGTTAATCATTTTAGTTTAAATGATTAAATGGATTTGGAAAGTGTGACTCATTTGGATGACACATTTCTTCTAGCATGTTCACTTATGACTCATGCTAACGAGTCACTAAGTGAGTCATGATAGAATTAATGGTGTTTGTTTTGGGTGTAGATATTTTTAGGGTTTGTGGAGATATTTTGTGAAGATATTTTCCTTGATATTTCATCACAAAACCTTATATATATCACCACCATTATTTTGGGCAGCCAAGGCAATGTTTCATGCTTGGTTCTTTTGCTCACTTGATTCATTTCTTGAGCTTACACTCTCCAAACCTTAACATCTTCTTCAACCTCCACTCTTACCCTCTCATGTGATGAGAACCAAAGAGTGTATTGAGACAAAGTATTCCACTCATTCTCTACTTCATCTTGGTCATCTCTTTTAGCAGACTTGATGTCCGAGTTGCCTCGGTATAGAGGCGGGAGCCCGTATAAAGAATCGATGACGTGGTGCCACCTCGACGAGAAGATCGGAGTCGCAGCGAGGAGCATGGGATGATGGCTAAAGACCGAAGGACATGGATCAATCGGTATAGCCTTTCTACCTCTTTACAGTATATTAGTTTAGCGTTAATGGCAAGATCCGGGTTATAGTATGCGATAGCGCCAGTTGTAAAAGTTTTTGTTCCACGTTTGGCCTCAGATTATTGGCCGGGGCACTACCATAGACTTACATGGTATCAGAGCCACGCCATTAACCTTTACTAGCTTGTTCTAACATGCTTAAAATATCGATCGAACGAAATTTCCAAAACCGCGATTCCAAAATTAAAGTTTCTATCAAATTTGTTTTGTCGTCTATAAATTATTTTGAGCATCTCAGAAAATCGTGCAGGCTTTTTTAAGACTCTGGAAGAAATTTGGTCGACTGAACCTTCAAGACCGCCGCGGAACCGCCGCGCAAGCCTTGTATTGGCCGCGGTTCTGCCGCCGTTTTGGGGCTTCAGTGCACCATGTTTCTTCTGGGTGTCTTTCATGTGGAATTGTGGTTTCTGGAATATTTTGTTTGGGCCCAGATTTTTTTTGAGTACTGGAGTTGTACTTGGGGCCCACTTCGGGAAGTTTTGTCGATCGGAATTTTAAATGTGTTAATTTACAGTACTTACTTTATATCTTCGACCGTGAATGTCATTCGAGCGGTAAATCGTGTCTAATTGCTATAGTCCTTTTAGACGGGTTTGTGAACGTGGAATTCACGTTGATGTTCTGTGTTGTGCTGTGATGTTGCGGATTTGTCGTGGTGGATAGCTGTGTGCAATGGTAGTGCAGTTTGGATTTATTTGTACATTTGATATTGCGGGGCGAGCGTCCAACATGTGGACTGCCGTCACTGCCTATTTTTATATTATTCTTTTGGGGAACGATCGGGTTGAGGTCGATGTACCCGTTGTACATATTTTCATATCTGTACTAGGTTTACCCCGCGACGGAGTGCACGGATAACCGGGTTCTGGAGGGTAACGGGTCTACATCTCATGGCTTTGAGAGGCAAGGGGCCACACTCTAGAATTGGCAGGCTATTCGCCGCACTCGTAGGGGGTACAAGTTGACCCAAGGAGGAGTGCCCAAGTTACCGGATTCCGTGAAGTGCTGGGTGGTCCATTCATTTTGCTGTAGGGGGCTTCCTCGCTTCAGGTTTTGGCGGGTAACTTGCCGCACCCGTAGGGGTCTAGGTTTCATTGCACATGCTATCCACACGACCAGGGGAACGTCGGGTTTCAGTAGCGGCTCTGTGAAACCCGGGGATCCCAGATTATATGTATTTTTCTGTGATGCTTCTTACTTTTCTGTAATGTTGCATTTATCACGCCTGGAGTGATTATTGTATATTGGTATATATGCTAGTAGATGTTGTATATATTTTGCACCCGCTCTAGTCCAGTCCCCGCTCTGTCGTTAGTTAAGTAACCTAACGGGTGATGAAGGGACCCAGTGACGAATGCGGATGGCATATACGTACATTTTATTTTCGTTCTTTTCGGGTGTGATTAATTGATGGGACTGCGTTGATTTTGATCAATGCAAGAAAAACAAACCTGTTTGACGTTGTTGGAACAGTTTTCAAAAAGTGTTATTATAAAGACGTTTTCTTTTGTTTTGCACAGTGGTATTCAGTTGGAATATCCTGCACCTCATTCGACGAGGCAAGGGCCGAGATCCCTTCACCGGGAGTGACCCCTTGGGCGGAAGTTTGCGTCAGGATAATAACTTCACTATAGTCAATTACTTGTTGCTTTGCATCGCGGTAGTTGGAATATCCTGCACCTTATTCCACAAGGAAAGAGCCGAGATCCCTTCACCGGGAGTGACCTCTTTAGCAAAGGTTTTCGCCACTATATTTTTGTAAAAAGCTATCAGATTCCTTCAGCGAGATAAAGTTCATTACGTTAAAGGTTTTTCGCCAAAAACCAGCCGTAGCCCTCCGTCATTTCATATGAATGGTCAGTAGTATTCAAGCTATGTTTGTTTGGCCCTTAGTCAAGACATAGTGATTGGTAGCTGCTTGGATGTTCACATGTTGCATAGATAGATGCGTTGGTTTGGGACAGCCGTACAGCCTTGTTGGCCCTTAGTCAAGGGTGAGTATGGGTTGGTTCAAATTAACCTGGATAATGACGGGAAGAACTTGACATGTGACTTATGATTTGTTGGCCCTTAGTCAAGGTCAAAAGTGCATGGAGCAAAAATCCACATTGGGAGTTTCTAAAGAAACTGAAACTTGCCAGGTATGCGCATACCTTCTGGAGTGTGATAACGTAAGTGGATTCCTTCATGTTATCATGCGATGATAGTTGGATCCCGATTCCCACTGATGAGTTGGTTTACTCTTCAGGTGATCCCGACTAATTCTTCTTTCAGGTTTGGAAGAGAATTTGACGATACAGTGGGAGGTTTCCTGATTAGATAAAGTGATAACCATTCTGATCTAAGTTAGAGTGCACGCAGAGTGTTTCTTTTCTCTCTCTCTTTGGCAGCGACCATTGACCGACCCTAGACTATGACTCAGTGACCAAGTTGACTGAACCTTCTTTAAATACTGGCTTTTAGATTGTCTAAGTTGCATACATCATTGCCGCTCCTTCTTTTACCCTTTGCATTTCTCCAGTACACCCCGTATCACTACGAACATCCACTTCCATTGGATAAATCCATCGTATGGTTATATACGAACTCGAAATGACTTCTTCTAGGATGGATCCAGGTTCAGGAGAAATTGAATTGGTTTATTCAGTTGTCTTTTATCATCACCTTCTCTCAGGTTGCGAGGGCTCCTTGGTTTAGGAGGGTACACCTATTACGCTTATTGGATAGTCTTCTTCCAAACCATAGGCAGGTGCCGAAAGGTAGGGAAATGAGAAAACCAATTAGCCTAAGTAGGGTGTACAGAAGGTAATAATTAAAGACATATGAAGGGATTAGAAAGAGGGCAAAGTAAATTATGACTGCTGTCATTCACGACCAAACCGCGTACTTCATCGCCACTCCTACTTCACCTTTGCTTTTTTCCCCAGTTCGGAAGAAATAGAATAAGGTTTTATTCAGTTATCTTTTATCATCACCTTCTCTAATGTTGCGAGTACTCCTAGGATTAGGAGTATACACCTATTATGCTTACTGGATAGTCTTCTTCTAAACCATAGGCTGGTGCCGAACGGTAGGGAAGGAAGAAAACCATTTAGCCTAACGATGGTGTACAGAAGGTAACGACTAAAGACAAATAAAGGGATTTGGAGAGATGGAAAAGAAATATACGGTTATAGTCATGAATTGGATAATGGAAGAGGCATTACTATGAATACCAGGATACCCCTTCGAAACATTTTCATGTTTCAGTTTCACTATGCATTGTTAAAGAAAAATTGTTTTCCCGATTAGATACTTACTCCAGGGTATGTATTTACCAGGTATGATTCTCACATCTGTATGGTTTTACAGATGATGAGTGGGAGTAAGTTATTAGGAATTAGGTGATCATCCTCATTATATCAGAATTCGTTGTAATTGGTAGAATTGAGGAAATCGCCTGGGTTTTTGCCTGACGGCAAGTATTTGGTTTTGAATATCCGTTGTTATGCACCAATTTAAAATTGACATATCTGTACGTTTATTTTCATAAAGTGTGATATATCTTTTGAAATTATGTCTGTGATATTTACCTATATCAGTTGACGATTGGGTAAGGAGCATTGAACAGCGGAGTGGTTCTTAACCATAAGTACAGTTTTCAACCTACGATATACAGGTTTTGAGTTATTCAACTCAGCGGACTTATACAGAGTATTGTATGTTGTCCAGTGTCCATCAGGACAAAAGGGTTGGTCCTCGTAATATGTTCTGTTTACTAATGACTTCTCTAGTTTTTAGACAAGTGTTTCGTAGAAAAATAAGGTCTAAGTTTTGAGAAGTTATAGGTATAAGAATAAAGTAGAGAACCAGGTGTCGCAAGTATCGGGATTCTTCAAAGAGATCGAAAATGTAGATACTTGTGATTGGTATTCAGTTGATAGTAATAGTTTTGAAGAAACTTGTTTCTCTTTCGGGTTACTCATAATTGGATGCATTCCTAAGTTGAGTTATGCTGACTAGCCTCTTTCCATTAAGTTGATATGCACTGGAGACAGCTGCATGATTTGAATCTGGTTCCAATTAAATAAGTGCCAAAGTTTCTATATTGGATATAGAATGGATCATATCTTAACGATGTTAAGGTACAGGGAGTTGTCCGGCTTATGCTTAAAACCAGACTCTGGATAACTCAAGGTACGTTTCTGTAATGGCAGTTTGTGGGTTGACCCGGGCTATGTCGAGGGTTGATATTCTACCATCTAGAAGATCAATAGTGATATTGTTCTTGACTCGCCACAGTTTTAGTAAAATGGATTTTTTCAGAAAACAGTAGTGGGAGTATGGTAGAACTGGAAGTGATTCCAGAATCGCAAACGATTACGGAAAATTTAATAGAACCTAAAAATTCAATCAGGTTTGACATTCCATTAGCCACTCCGCAGATATGGTGGGTAATCTCAGACACCCGAGAGGTACTCCGGTAGCCTCAAGGACGGTGACAGGGAGGTTCTTGTTTACCCATACTTGACACTACTGTTGTTCCAGGTTATGAGACCCGGCAGGAGGATGAGTATAGCGTCGTTCTAAACTAGTTTTAGAAGTGCACGTGTATATGACTCTGCCAGAGGGTTGTTGTGGTCAGTGGGAGCAGCGGAAGCATAGTGGACAAGTAGCTTATGTCTATTTATAGACTAGAGCAGATATAGCAGAGATAGATCATCTATTTTTGATGTGACAGTCATCAGTTTGACTTCATCAGAATAGGGGATGGATCTATTAAGAAGGTAGTAGAGTGTGATGTCCTGATATTTGGATGACATATACAGAGTAGGAAGTAAAATTCCTATACTACGATCGTTTATACTGTGGTTGTCACACAGTCGTTTCTCTACAAACGATATGGATATAATATCAGACATTCTAGTTACTAGATCTATGATTTTTTGATCTAGATTTGGGTAGTTTCCCAATCTGGGTACTTAAATTGTATTCTAAAGGTGTTTTAGAATGGACGACACCTGGCATGGTGGTGTACCTGCAGGTGATGGAGTCTCCCTCTCTAAAGGTGTCTTACAGACTAAAGGGGAGAGGGATGTGCATGATTGGCATATCACTTGCTTAGGCAATTGAGACAATCATGATATGTCAAGTACCATACCAGATGTTGTTTTTGCACTAGATGCAATAACTTTATATTAATTCAATCCTGGAGAAACATACGGAAGCAGTTTTAGAACATAAGTGGATGTTCTATGGATTTGATGACGGCAGCCTCCTTCGGAGACAGTTATCATTCCAGGCTTCCAAGGTGACATGGATGACAGAGTGATTGTCAGAGTTATAGTTTTCCCTCTGACGAAAGGGGCAGTAGTTTGGACAGGTGGTCCAAGAGGATACTGTAGGAGGCATAGTGAAGGATACTAATTTGGTTCAGTTGACGATACAGTCTAAGAAGTTTGGATTTGGAGTTCATTTATGAACTAGGTCTCATCAGATTTCCAGACATATTCTAAGACAGGTATTACTCAATTCTGGAGATGGCTTTCTCCGCGAACTTGAGATTAAGAGAGACATAGAAAGAAACATCAGGACGGATCCACTCATTCAGGCTATTTCTTGAACACAATAGTTTTACAAACGGGCTTTGTGAAACGATTAGTAGAGGAGTTGGATGTTCGGTTTCACACGGGCTGTGAGTATGCGACATCGCAATAATTAGCCTTAAGTGCAAGTGGGAGATTGTTGGTCGTAGTGCCCTCAAAGTCAATTATTGGATCGCAGGCACGTGATTGCAATGATTGAGGAGGACCTATACCGGTAGGACAGTCTTACTCAAGATGATAGTATGCTATCCGGTTTGCCTTTATCATCGTATACAGCTTTAGGTGACATGATCACTATTACACATTGATAGAGCCCTTAGGATTATTGCTTAACTACCAGCAGTATGATGGCGATCATATACGTGAGAGTTGGGTAGTCCATAAGCACATCCTTAAAAGTGGTCCCCAGTCGTAAGAGTTTCGAGACAGGGCATCGATACTCCAGAGTAGACTAGTGTATACAGTCGAGACCCCGACGAGGGGCGGTGGCCGGTCTCACAAGCCATTGGTGTTAGTTGGATCACCTAAGATGTATACAGGTGCTCATTAGGTTATGAGTGCACCGGACAGGACTCGCCGGGAACCTGCTAGTTGGTATTTATACCTAGCGTCAGATAGCAGTTCCCTGGTGACATGTGTACAGGTTAGTTCATCGACCTGAGGTCATCATTTGTCTCGTGTGAGTTCCCACTGTGCTTAGATTACTACCCTACCACGGCTCAAAGGAATCGTGCAAACAGGTTTTAGTTGGGTACAGTCTCGAGCCACATAGTGGCAGTGAGCGGATCGGCAGGGGATTCGTCTCTCCCGGTATTGGGGGTGAGATCACGCTGTGTCTAGCAGAGCCATTACACCAAGTTCTTGGCCAAGGCAGGTGAGAATTACTGGTAGGTATTCCAGTAGTTTCTCAGGGTGTTCAGGGTTACCCTCCGACACGACTTATACAGCTATTGGGGGTCTGACGTTACCAGCCCCCTAGGCCAGATATGCGATGCTCATAGACGAACGGACAGGACTGTACGGATATTGTCACTGATAGGCTCAGTAGGGTTTCAGGATGAGTTCTCTCATTAGCTTCTCTTTCTGTCAATACATGGGCAGCCGTTACGTACAGCTAGTACCACTGACGGCTTGTGGTTAAACCTACTGCCAGAGTATTGACGAGTTTTTAGAGTCCCCCATAGAGAGTTTCCCAAGTTCGGACGAAACGTTGTAGAGGCCATATGGTTTTATGGCAGGGTTCGAATATGCACGTGCATTTATGCACGTGTCATATTTCGGACAGATAATACTGGTGGGCTTTGGTTTAAGCCGGATCCAAGTATTATATTGAGTCGGAATATTTTAGTCTCATCGTATTCGTATTCGGTCGGAATACGGATACAGGTATGTATATACAGGTGAGGGGTATTCTCGTAATCCGTTACGAGAATACTTTAGAAAATGCATTTCTTTTTGGTTAATCATTTTAGTTTAAATGATTAAATGGATTTGGAAAGTGTGACTCATTTGGATGACACATTTCTTCTAGCATGTTCACTTATGACTCATGCTAATGAGTCACTAAGTGAGTCATGATAGAATTAATGGTGTTTGTTTTGGGTGTAGATATTTTTAGGGTTTGTGGAGATATTTTGTGAAGATATTTTCCTTGATATTTCATCACAAAACATCATATATATCACCACCATTATTTTGGGCAGCCAAGGCAAAGTTTCATGCTTGGTTCTTTTGCTCACTTGATTCATTTCTTGAGCTCACACTCTCCAAACCTTAGCATCTTCTTCAACCTCCACTCTTACCCTCTCATGTGATGAGAACTAAAGAGTGTATTGAGACAAAGTATTCCACTCATTCTCTACTTCATCTTGGTCATTTCTTTTAGCAGACTTGATGTCCGAGTTGCCTCGGTATAGAGGCGGGAGCCCGTATAAAGAATCGATGACGTGGTGCCACCTCGACGAGAAGATCGGAGTCGTAGCGAGGAGCGTGGGATGATGGCTAAAGACCGAAGGACACGGATCGATCGGTATAGCCTTTCTACCTCTTTACAGTTTGTTAGTTTAGCGTTAATGGCAAGATCTGGGTTATAGTATGCGATAGCGCCAGTTGTAAAAGTTTTTGTTCCGCGTTTGGCCTCAGATTATTGGTTGGGGCGTGATCGCACGCCAAAAGCGTGTCGGATGTTCAAAGTTCTAAAGTTATAACCGCGATCAGGACGGTGTCGCTTCGCAGCTAGCCGGTTGAGCACGGGTCGATCCACAGGGAGATGGTTGTATGTCCGTTCGAGTTTTAGACGAGTCAATAAAGAATGTGTATATGTTTGTTCAATTCTAACATATGTGTTTTATATGCAAGTATAAAGTTGTTAAGAAAAAGATACGAAAGTGTAAGCTAAAGAAATCCGCACTCAAAACCTTTGAGCCGAGTCTTGACCAATTGAAGCTAGAGCAATCGGCAACAACGTGGATTAGGGGATTTAAGCACGGTATTCGTGGAATCCGGCTTATTTACCCTTGTCCTTCCGTTCTTGTCTCTTGCTTTCGCCTCCGGCCAAACCGAACGCAACCGGTCGCGGTTAGGAATCACCGTTACCTTGGTAGGGTAGGGTGCCTAACGGAGCGCTTGTGTAACGTTTGGGCGGAGTTCAAAGGAAAATAACGGGAAAAGGAAATGAGGAATGAAAGCTTAACTTACAATATTGTATTTATTCTTAACAACAACATATTACAACCATTCACAAAACGAACCAAAAAGAGCAAAAGAAAAGATAAACAAAGAAAAGAAAAGATTACAAGCAAGTAATTAAAAGTGCATGGAATTTAAGTGCATGAAAGTAAAGTATGAATGTAAAGCAAGTAATAAAAAGTAAGAAAGAAATAAGCAAG
The DNA here is from genome assembly GCA_030015575.1 of Agapanthus africanus. Lineage (NCBI taxonomy): Eukaryota > Viridiplantae > Streptophyta > Magnoliopsida > Asparagales > Amaryllidaceae > Agapanthus > Agapanthus africanus. The sequence continues at coordinate 259,570,774 of CM057351.1, read as the reverse complement.
AAAGAGAACTAGAAACCATGGAACAAGTTACACACCATGGGTTTAATAACCCAAACTTAAACTTGCAAGCTCAATTAAGAGGTTGCACGATCAAGAGAGAGCTAAAAACCCAAAGCAAAATGAAGCACAAAAGAGACTTTATTCTTTCCAAAATGATACAATCCTTGAGATCAAATACCAACCCTTAAACCTTCAATCTAAATGAAGAGGTTGAAAGATCAAGACAAAGAAAGGATCTCAAGGGGAAGCTAAGCAAAAGAATGATACAAAATAACCCTCATCTTCATTTCATCATCCACTCAAAAAGCTCTCACTACAATTTTCATGGAGGAAAGAATGAAGAAGAAGAAGAAACTAAGCTAAAGAGAGAATGGAAATCAAGACATGAAGAAGCCCTTGGCTTGCACAAAACTGGGCTATTTATAGGCTTCTGGCTGAAACCCTAGGACCACATTATGCCCCCATATGAATTGACCAAACTGCCCCCAGAAAATGAGCAGCAGCCGAGTCAACTCGGCCGTGGATCCTCGGCCGAGTTGCCCTATTGGCCGCGGATCCGCGGCCATTTGGGAGACTTATGGTGTCAAAATTCCTGGGTTTCTCTGTGTTGCTCTCCTCTGTTGTTCTACATGTACCGAATTGCAAATTGCTTCCACAATTGCTTCAGATTTGCAACGGTCCAAAATGGCATCAAAAATAATACTTTTGACCTTTTCTCTCTCGAGCTCCGCGCACCCATTGATTCTTGTGTTGCCCCCCTCGTGCTCTGTGCTTGTCCGAGACACGAATGGCCACTGTCATATGTCTTGTCTCAGGAACTGGTACGCGGCACTGGACAGATACGGATGACCGGAACCCGGCTTTTATCTGCTGTCAACAGATGTTCTGTATTTTGGCGTAACAGTGGAGATTTTGTATCAATTGCGTTATTTTGGACTAGGAACCTGTAGCCTGTAAATATGTAGCAAACACGGATTAAAAGCACCTACATATAAACAAACGAGCGTAAGAATGGGCGGTAGTAAAAGCAATATTCTGGTATGAACAGGGCGCTACCGTAGACTTACACTCCATTCGATCGGTTGGGTGAGACGGCTTTCTTCCACCTTCCACCAGACCCGTGCATTGGCAGTGAGCTGTAGCTTTGCAACTCGAACCCAAGCTATCTCTGGCACTTGTGCCGCTGCCAGGTCATCTTCAGTACTCTGAGCCCATTCCTCAGCTTCTATAGGGCTCTCTTTTCCTGAGAATTGCTTGGGGGTGCAAGGCCCTGAATTGCTTCATCCCGGGTGCTTCTGCCTCGGGACGGTTCATCAAGATAGCAGTCTACTGCTGTTGTCCCTCCAGGAGGCTGCGGATCGCCTCAAGCAGTACCGTCTACTCATTGATTGGAGCAACTACGGAAGGTGTAATTGGTAGGGGTGGTGGAGTGTTGTTGAAGTTAGTGCCGGTGTTGTTTGGGGAATCCATAACCTTGAAAGAAAATTTTGGGTTAGGACAGATTCAAAACATATGAAATTGGAAGATTCAAGGAATATGAATTGTAAAGAATATTTTTAGTTGCTTGTTCTTGTGTTATATTGCTTAGGTTGTCCACGCATAACTGACCTGCATGGGCCACCAACAAAACCTGTCATGCCCCGCTTCTCGGTGTACGGGCAAAGGGCGTGACGACGTCCGCTACGTATTTACTCAGAAGTAAACACGCTAAGCGTATCTAAGCAATATAAAATAAATGTACACAAGAAAATGACAATAGATGTAATTGAACAACAATTTTATTTATTAAACATTCTTTTTACAATACAGCTGAAATGTAAATACATAGAATGAAAGCAATGCCTAAACAATGGCATAACAGAAATGAAAATGAAATGTACAAGTAAACTAGAGCTCTAGGTCAAAGGCTAGCTGATCTAAGTCCTCGCTGGTGGGCCCTGTCTCCAGAAGGTCCGATCCACCTGACAACATTCCAAAGAAAAAAGAAAAGGAATGTCGTCAGCGAACAATCGCTCGGTAAGTCCCAAAGAATAGGTATAGACAGAATAGACAGAAGGAAAATGTAACTTTTAAAGTTGTATTATATTGTTAACGCTATTGTTTGTAGCTTGGTACAGAAAATGCCAGTGTATACGAGAGGAGTCCCACTATTCTGGAGACTAAGGTATACGGAGTACAAGGAACCGTTCAGCCACGGTACAACGGCAATGGAGATTCAGGTTAGGTGTATTATGGTTACAGTCTCGTGCCACTTTTAACACATTCCGTACCAATCTACTCCTTATATCACCACGATATCTTGATTGTATTGTTTGTATTGTATTGTCTTGTATTGTAAATTGTATATGGATGACTTGCCGAAACCATGATATCAGTACAAGGAATGGATATGAATGGAGAGTCATGTAAACAGAGTATATCCATGGTTCGGTTCAGTCAAGTTATATATTGAAATAGGTTGTACAGACAGTTTCATGGATTCATGTTGTATTGTAGTTTGTACTTGAATCACATTCAAGTCAGATTGATTAGATTGAGACTCGGTCTAAGTCAGACACTTTAAAAAGAAATTGAAGTTTTGAATTAGTTTTGATGTTATCGGTAACTGCTGCACATGGACGGCAGGATTTGTGTCTTTTCCAAGATAATTACCGTGTTGATAACATCGTTTGTTAGATTGTCTACCTTAGATAGGCAAGCACCCATATATCCGGCTCCCTGAGGCTTAAGAGACTGGTCCCGCTTAAACCTATATTTACTAGGGTCCTTATCGTAATTTAGTATAACTTGTTAGTGTATATTCCCTAGAGGCCATTACTGTATCATACTAGTTTGTATATTACTTAATGGACGCTTGGGATATTCACAGTTATATAGACAATCTTGCTCGAAATAGTAGTATGCTACTTGGTTTGTTTCTACTTTAATGTGTGCATGTGTTTCTTTTAGCATATCGCCTATACACATTAGTGGAGCCCTTAGGATCTTTGCTTGATTACCAGCGTTGTGATGGCAGTCACACTAGTGGGGGCTGGGTAATCTACAAGCACATCCTTATACAGGTCCCTAGTCATAGGATTATCGATACAGGGCATCGATACTCCAGAGTAGACTAGTGTATACGCTTCTCATCCCAGGAGGGGAGATTGTCTGTCCCACAGCCATCAGTACGTCGTACTGGAGATAGTATGCAGGTGCTCGTTAGGTTACGAGTACACTGGACAAGACTCACTGGGAACTATTGGTTTGGTAGTATACCTATCGTCAGTTATCAGTTCCCAGGTGACATGAGTACAGCATAGTCCGTTGACTTGACACTGTCACTTCGCCTCGAGTGTGTTCCCACTGTTCTTAGATTACTACCCTACCATTGTAAGTCTACGGTAGCGCCCCAGCCGTCAACAGACGCCAAATGCGGAACAAAAACTTTTTAACTGGCGCTATCGTATACTATAACCCGGATCTTCCATTATTGCTAAACTAACAAACTGTAAAGAGGGTGGAAAGGTTATACCGAACCATCTGAGTCCTTCGTTCTTTAACCATCATCCCACGCTTGGTTGCGACTGCTCTGATCTTGTCGATCTCCGATCTCCTCGTCCAGGTGGCACCACGTCAACGGATCTTTAAACAAGCTCCCGCCTCTGACTCGAGGCAACTCGGTCGTCAAGTTTGTTAAAAGAGACGACCAAGATTGATGTAGAGAATGAGTAGAATATTTTGTCTGACTTCATCCAAAGCCGTGGACGAACGGTTAATGAAGTTGCCATTTGAATCGGGTGATGGAATGAAAGATGCTATGAAATTTCCATACACCACAAACTATCATCTTTTAAAAAAACAACAACCATCAATCCTTCACCATGAGGGCCCGGCCACTTATAGGGAAGGAGGAGGGTGAGTGTAGGAGCAAGGAAGGAGGGTGACCATAAACATGAAGCTTATCATAACCATAAATGAAAACAAGACTCACTAATAACACCTAGTGTTAACACATTAATGAAAAAATGAGTCACCTAAACTAGTCACCAAAATCATTAATGCAACATAAAAGTCATAAGCCTTATCACCAATTCTAGAACCTTCTAGAAGTATGACTCACCCTCATCCAAGAAAAGATAAATCCGTCTTTAACCGAATGTTAAAAGACGGGCGATAGAAAACTGGAAACTGGCAACTTCCAAAAGCGATCCTGAAACGAATTTCAGGATAACCCCGTAACAGTATAAACATACCCGTGTTGGGGTAAAAATTTACACCCCAGTTGACCAAGTCAAAATCAAAGTCAACCCCAAGCCAAGTGGGCCCAAGCCCAGATCCAGTGGGCCCATGCCCGGGTCGAGCCCGAACATGAAGCGGCCGGCCTTCCCCCATGCCAAGATAAAAATTTTGTAATAAATAATTTTGTTGTATTTCTTTTATTTTATTTTCGGATAAATGTAAGAAAAATAGGCATAAAGCCAAATTTTTGTAAAGCCCATGGCTTATATGCAAAAAGAAATGGCACATGAGACATGGGATAGGCAAAATGTCATTTTGTGAAGCCCAAGGGGCTATGTGTAAAATGAATGGCCTATAAAGGCAAGGATAATGAAATATCCTAACAACTTTTTCTCTCTCAAAATTTTTTTCCAGATCTGAGATCTTTCCTTCTTCTTCAAGGTTCCAAAACCTTCTTCTTTCTCTTGAATTAAATCAAGAGTTTTACTCTTCTTTATATAAAACAAATTAGTTTTTCACCACAAAACCCACAAAGGGGAACTTGGATCTATCATTAGATCTCAAAAAGAAGAGATTTTTAGATCTCACATCTCTTGAGCCAGCCAACAGAGGAGGAAGAAGAAGAACCCATTTCCCCAACCAAAACATTCTTCTTCTTTTTTTCAGGAGTTTAACTCCACGAATTTCTCTTTCGAGAGTTTTTGGGGCTAAAAGCCCTCTTTTCCTCTCCAGCGCACTGCGCCCGAGCGCAAAGCGCCCACGTGCCGACACGTGGCGCGCTCGCTTGCGCTCCAGCGCGCAGCACTCATGCGCAAAGCGCCCACGTGCCGACACGTGGCACGCGCGCTTGCGCTCCAGCGCGCAGCGTTCATGCGCAAAACGCCCACGTGCCGACACGTGGCGCGCGCGCTTGCGCACCAGCCCGCAGCGCTCATGCACAAAGCGCCCACGTGCCGACACGTAGCGCGCGCGCTTGCGCACCAGCGCGCAGCGCTCATGCGCAAAGCGCCCACGTGGCGACACGTGGCGCGCGCGCTTGCGCTCATGCGCAAAGCGCTCATGCGCAAAGCGCCCACGTGCCGACACGTGGCGCGCTTGCGCCTGAGCGCACAGCACCTAAGCGCACAGCGCCTAAGGTGCTGCCCCACGCATCCTTTGGATGCCTTTTCCCCTTTATTTATATATATATGTATATATATACATTTGTATACAAATATACACATATACATACTCCACGACACTGTCCCTGTTAGAAAAAAAATTTCTAACGGGGCGCTGCCCCGCACCCCGCAAGGGGGCTGCTAGCCCCCTTGACCCCCAGCCCGCTATCCGGGTAGCGGGACCCCCGTAAAAACTCTGCGTGGCTCCCGATATGCCCAAAACCCCCCTTTCAAAACAAAACACACGTACACTGCACATTGAGTTCGCATGACCATTTTAACCCGTTAATCGGAGGTTCCCTCGCCCCAAAGGCGAGGGGTAATTAACGGCAGCTTAGTCCGCGGCTGCCGGAGATTCGGATCCCCACAATCATTAAACCCCGGCCTACCCTAGGCAGGGGGAATCTGTAGTACGCCTGACTAGCGTGCGCGTATTCCCATCTTAATGGGGTGACGAAAAACACCCTACAGATTCTGGCACGCCCGGTGGGACCAATCTCTCCTCCCATATTTCGGGTTAAACGTTCATGCGAACTCAATCAATATACATATCGATTGCCTATACTGAAATGATGTTTTCTTTTCGTGCAGCAATCAACTTTCAACGACAATGTCTCCCAAGACGAATTCAACTTCCAAAGCGACCCTGATCCGTACGTGGTCAAGATCAACGCTCGTGTGGTTCTCCCCGCAAGCCTCAGTCGACAATGGGAGGAACCGCCCCGCCAGTTTGGCTCTGTCATCATCTACCCTGCCGGAAGCGCTCATCTGGCAGAGATCCCGGCGGAACAAGTGGCCAAGCCGGTCTCAAGGGGTAAGAGGCCGAATGTCGTGATCGCCAAGGCACCACAACCGAAACTTAAGATGGTGTCTGAACGTGTCCCTGGCGCTCTAGCTGGGGGCAAGACTTCCGATGCGAAGGGCAACATTAAATGTTGCGTACGAGCTCAGGCGATGACTCCAACAAATGCACAATCGGGCGTATCTCCAAGGCCCCCATCAACCGGTCTGCGGCGTCTTCCCAAAGAGCCGAAGTCCGCCAGGTGCTTAGAACAGAAAAGTTAAGGTAGAAGCGGCTCAGGTATCGAGCCAACAAAAGGGCCAAGGCTTCGGCCAAATGGAATCGTGTGAAGTTCCAAGTGCAGGGTTGCCCCGCGACGATGGCTGAATCGGACGTAAGAATCAGCAATTCCTTCGAGCCTCTAAAGTGGGTTCAGAAAAATGCCATGACCGCCAGAATCAAGAAGACAGCGGTCCGAACAGTGCCACAAAGAGACGTGTCCCGGCCCCAACAGAAAAAGTACGACACTATCTCTTCAAGGGTCTATCAGGCGCTCTGTGCAGCACGAAAGCAGCGGGGCAAACCCAGGAAAGAAGCGCCAGCACCATTTAAGAACCTGGTTAGGCCAGCCGCCTTCAATCGACTACCAGCTACCGAAACAAGGGGGTCAAGACAGCGATCCGTGAAATCAGCTGCCAATGATAGAAAGACGTCCGGATATACCATCCATACGGTCTATATGGCGGGCGGGCGCCCTAGTGACAACCTTCGCAGCAAAAGCAAGGACGGGGCCACCACATCCCAAGCCCAATCTAGCCTGAATGTGGTTGCCGCCGCCCAAGAACAGCCGCCCCCGCTGGATGAAGAAAACCCTCTCGATGAGGATGATAGGCAGATAGACCCCTCGGTCCATGTAAAGTCAAGCTCGGACAGCGAGGAAGAGCCAACTTTCCGACCCAGGACAGCGGAGCAGGAGCTACTTCAAGAGCTTCGAAAACAGCTCAGGAGCAAAGATAAAGAGATGGCCAAGCTCTATTCGAAGATTGATGAGTTAACGAACGTGGTGATGCAGCTTACGGCTCAAATTGCTCGAGCGCCTCCCAATCAGACACAAACCGCTACTAATCAGCCGGGTGATGACAATCCGAGGCAGCCAATGCATGTTCCTTTGGGACCAAGACTGGTCGAGCCGCATGAAAGCCGGCCGCATTCCGCTTCTGGGGACGCCTTGGCCCCAGATAGCACTATCCCGCTAACACAGGATCGGATAATGGATTTGGTCACCAGCAAGGTTAAAACATTGGTGGCCGAAGCTGAAGCTCAGAAAGAAATCGGCAGTAGTGGGCGGCCATATCCCGCGCAGTACGATCTGATTGAGTTCCCAAGCGGCTACGTCATCCCTAAGTTTGGAAGATTTGATGGAACGGGGAATGCAAATCAACACGTCGCCCACTTTAAAGCATCGTGCGGAAATACAGGGGGCAATGACGCGCTCCTTCTTCGTCAGTTTGTCAACAGCCTGACCGGCGTCGCCTTCGACTGGTATGCGAGTATACCGGACGGGTCCGTCATTACCTTTGCCCAAATGGAGTCTCTGTTCCGGCAAAGGTTCATGAGCGTCAGTGATAAAATCTCCATTGCCAACCTTGTGAGGACCAAGCCGGGGAAGAATGAAAGCAACACCGACTTTATCGCCCGATGGCGCAATCTCACAGTCAAGTGCGAACCGCCGCTGGAGCAGGACCAGTCCGTCAGCCTTCTCATTGGGAACCTCAGCAATTGGATGGTCCCATTCTTGTGTACGGCGGGCCTCAAGACATTTCAGGAGCTAACCAAGAAAGTCCAAATGCTGGAACGCTCGAAGCAAGAGTCCCCGCCGGATTCTCAGAAAGACAAAACTTGGAAAAGCAAGCGGGACGACAACCGTAGAAGCGGGAGTTCCAGCAGTACCAATGTCTTCAATGCCTCCGACAATGAAGAAAAGCGAAGGGCGGGCGAATCCAAAGCCAACCGGTCTCGAAAGCCATTGCTGGGAGGAGATGGGCCTTCCCTAGAGGAGAAAAAGAACAAGGTTTACTCTTTCAGAAGGGACAAGGTCCGCAAGATATTTAAAGATGCCTTGAACAACGGCCTACAATTGCCGGAGTCGAAAAGACCCCAAGAAGCAAAGATGACCGACAATCCCCTGTATTGCCCGTACCACCGAGTAGTGAGCCATGCGATCGAGGATTGCTATATCTTCAAGGACTGGGTCGAGAAGCAGTACAAGGCTGGAGAGATCGAGCTGTCCAAAAGCGTGTTGGTGAACAATCAAGTTGCAACCGCCAACTTTATACAGACGGAAGCTGAAGCCTTCTGGGAGCAGACAGCCGAACCCGCTGCCCTGACAAACGAAACTGACTCATCGCGGCCTCCGTGGAGTACGCACATATCTAATAAGACGAAGAAGATGCTAAAGCTACTTCAGAAAGAGCCCAGGATAGAATGGGAAGGACAGAAGAAGCCTACCAGTCCAGCTGCCAATGCGGCTCCATCAGGCTCAAAATCTAAGAAGCTCAAGAAGAAGAAAAGTGCAGCTCGGCACGAAAAAGAGTCTGCAGGGAGATCGACCATTCAAAAATATATCGATTCCCTCGAAGAATATGAACAAAAGGAAAGAACATTGATTCAATTGAAGGAGTTCTTCCCTGTACAAGCGGCTGAAATTCTGGAGGAGTTAGAAGAAGACTCCAATGAAGAAATCCCAGTAGTGACCTGCTACGCCATCCATCTTGGCAGCGACTCCGAGGATGATCTCTGTTTTCCGGAAGAGGACGAGGAGCTCACCACAAAGGCCAATCAAATCCAGCTCAGAAGCGGCATGGCTCTACCGCAAAATCAGAGCAACGCCCCAAAAGGGAAGGAAAAACAAGTCGCTAATGAAGAATTTGGCAGAGAACCGGCTGATGAAAACATAAGTCCTTCCTCGGTGGACTATAATGTCTTGGCGCATCTCCGGAAGCTTCCGTCTCTCCTGAGCATCTACGACGCCTTGGTCATATCTAAGGAGCTTAGAGATGTTCTCATTCACGCTCTACAAAACCCCGAGCGGTATCAGGCTCACTTTGCGGAAATTAATATGAAAGAAGCCCAGCACGCTTTGCATGCCGCCGCAGTCACATTTAAGGATGAAGACTTGCTACTAGGAACGGCTGAGCATAATCGGCCGCTTTACGTGACCGGGTACAGCGACGGAGATCGAATTAATCGCATATTGATTGATCTGGGGTCCTCAGTGAACATCATGAACTTGCGAACTCTGAAGAGTTTGTCAATGGACGTCCGACACCTGTCAAGGGAAAGGATTGTCATTCAAGGCTTCAACCAAAATTGCCAGCAAGTTCTGGGGTCTATAGCTTTGCCAATCAAATTTGGGGATCTGCAAACTGAAGCTAAGATATACGTGATCGACGCCGACACGTCTTATAAGATTCTCTTGGGGCGGCCGTGGCTCCACGATTAAGGCATCATTCCGTCAACTCTCCATCAATGCATGAAGTATACTAAAAATGGCGAAGAAAGACGCATTGACGGAGACATCCAGCCGTTCGGTGTGCATGAAATCCGATATGAAGATTCTCGGTACTTTACGAACCACCAAAATGCTAAGCCACAACTGACTGAGGATAGAACGGCCCCAAGACTCAAAAGCAAATCTGCGCCGGCTATCACTTTCAAAATTAAAAATACCCATGTGCGCCCGCATTTCGGCAGCGACACTGATGAGTCCGACGCTGGAAGCCCGTCCTTCAATAAAACTCGCCCTCATTTCGGCAGCGATACGGACGAATCTGTTACTGAAGGCCCATCTAGCAGCAAAGTCCGCCCTCATCTTGGCAGTGACACTGAAGAGTCAGAAGAAGAGGACCTGCCGTGCAACAGCTGTGCAGATCAGCCCCCCATGCAGCAAGCGAAACTACGAGAGACCTTCGAAGTCGCTGAAGGGTCCCTGGCCATCACAAGGGTGCCGGAACGGATATGCAAAGAGCTCGACGCATTGTCAGTCTCTACCGTGGACCAGCTGGAAACTTTCTACGTGCCCGGGAGGAAAAATGGACAGAAGGGCATCCTGTTTTACAGGTCAAAACCCGTTGTGCACCCGGACGACCTTTCTGTCGCGTGCCTTCCCTATGAGAGAGGCATAAGAGCCGTCCTCAATCCCCGATACTATACGCCCGAGATGCGGGAATACTTTAAGAAGTGCGGATGCCGGTTATATCAAACGGAGTCCGAAGCAAAGTTTTACGAAGGGCTATGGTATCCACCCCAGGTCCGAGCACTTATCGATGGACGAATTCCAGATAGACGGGGCGTATGCTACATTCAACCTGATTCCAAAGCGTGCTACATGATCCATGTTGGTGAGGCCAGCGAAGGATCGAATAATGATGACGAGATAGTCGAGCCAGAAGAAGCTCCTCAAGAGCTCGAAGATGGCGGACAAGCAACCTTTGATGAGCTAACCGAGATTGACTTAGGAACGCCCGATAATCCAAGGCCGACCTACATCAGCTCACTCTTGTCGGAGGAAATGAAAGAGCAGATAATTGCCCTGCTGCGTGAGTTCGTCGACTGCTTCGCGTGGACGTACAAAGAAATGCCTGGCCTTTCCCCTGAGGTAGCCGTGCATAAGCTGGCTATATCTCCTGATGCTAAGCCAGTCAAACAAGCTCCTCGAAGAATGAGAAGGGAGTTGGAAGAAAAGGTCATCGAGGAAACCAAGAAACTCATCGATGCCGGCTTCATCAAGGAAGAGAAATATGCAGACTGGATCGCATGCATAGTCCCAGTGAAGAAGAAAAATGGGCAGATCCGAGTTTGTATCGATTTCAGGGACCTCAACAAGGCATGTTCTAAAGACGACTTCCCGCTACCGGTCATGGAAATGATGGTCGATGACACCTCAAATTACGAACTGTTCACCTTTATGGACGGCTCGTCTGGATACAATCAGATCAAGATGTCGCCTGAGGATGAGAAGCACACAGCATTTCGAACCCCGATCGGAATATATTGCTACAAGGTAATGCCATTCGGACTGAAGAACGCAGGTGCTACATATCAAAGGGCGATGACTAATATCTTTGATGACCTAATCCATAAAGTCGTCGAATGCTATGTTGATGATCTGGTCGTCAAGACTAAAGCCAAGGCCGATCATATCCAAGATCTCAGGACCGTTCTCACCAGACTGAGGGAATACGATCTGAAGATGAATCCTCTGAAGTGCGCTTTTGGCGTGTCATCGGGAAAATTCCTGGGCTTCATAGTCCGACATCGAGGGATCGAAGTTGACCCATCAAAGATAAAGGCCATCATGGAGATGCCCCCTCCGAAGAGTCTGACGCAGCTAAGATCTTTTCAAGGAAAGCTTGATTATATACGGAGGTTTATCTCAAATTTATCAGGGAGATGTAGGCCCTTCTCAAAGCTCATGAAGAAAGGAGCTCCTTTTATCTGGGATGCCGAATGTCAAGCAGCGTTCGAAAGCATTAAACAATACTTGTTGCACCCTCCAGTGCTGGCCGCTCCCATTCCAAATAAACCGCTGATTCTCTACACTGCCGCGCTGGACGAGTCACTCGGTGCGCTCCTTGCCCAGAATAACGAGGAAGGAAAAGAAAATGCCCTCTACTACCTCAGTCGAACTCTAGTCGGAGCGGAACACAACTACTCCCCAATTGAAAAGCAATGCCTGGCTCTAATATTTGCTGTGAAGAAGCTGAGGTACTATTTGCTCGCTCATCGGGTTATGCTGATCTCCAAGGTCGACCCGCTCAAACACTTGATGACCAAAGCAAGCCTAGCCGGCAGAATGGCAAGATGGGCTGTCATGCTACTTGAGTTTGACATAGTTTACACTCCTCAGAAAGCAGTAAAAGGGCAAGCTCTTGCAGACTTTCTCGCTGCTCATCCCATACCAGAATGGTCGCCGCTAAATTGTGAGTTACCCGACGAACAAGTGCTGCACCTCGAGAATGACGAGCCATGTTGGGAGCTCTACTTCGATGGGGCCTCATCGATAAGAACCTCCAGTAAATCAAGCGTCCCGGAGATAAAAGCAGGGATAGGATTGGTGTTCATCACACCATCAATGGGAACCCTACGGCGTTCTTTTGCTCTCACCGAGCCTCGGACAAACAATGAAGCTGAGTATGAAGCTCTGATAGCTGGTTTGGAGCTCGCCATAGAAATGGAAATCCGTCGGCTACGAGTTTACGGTGACTCCCAGCTCGTCGTCAACCAAGTAAGCGGCGATTATAAGATATACAAACTCGAATTAGCTCGGTACAGAGGCCGAGTGGTGGAACTCATGAAACGGTTCACACATATTGAACTAACGAGAGTCCCTAGAGCGTTGAACGGAAAAGCCGACATACTCGCTCGCCTAGCCAAAGAGCTGGCTGATCCTCAAATGGACGAAATTCTGATCACAGTCAGGAGCCGGCAAATTCTACCCCCAGTCTCTCTACGAGAAGAGGAAAGCGCGGAACAGAAGAGCAGTCCTGCGGAAGAAGCTTCGATCATCCAAGACGAGCCCGATTGGAGAGAACCCTTCATAGAGTACCTCCGATACGACAAGCTGCCCGAAGAAAAATCTGCGAGGATTCAGCTGAAGAAAAGAGCTCTCCGATACGTGTTTGTAAATGACACGTTATACCGCAGGTCATATGACCAACTCTGGCTCAGGTGTCTGTCATTGGCCGAAGCCCAAAAGGTCATGAAAGATGTCCACTCGGGCGTTTGCGGTGCTCACCAATCTGGCCCCAAGATGCGACTTCAAATCAAACGGCTTGGGTATTACTGGCCCACCATGATACGGGATTGCGGAGAGCATGCAAAGAAATGTTATATCTGCCAAATTCACGGTGATTTTATTCACAAGCATCCCAACCCATTGCATCCTACAGTGGCGTCGTGGCCCTTCGAAGTTTGGGGCACCGACATTGTTGGCCCAATTGATCCTCCGTCATCTAAAGGCCACCGGTTCATACTGGCCACGACAGACTACTTCTCCAGGTGGGCTGAAGCTATCCCGCTAAAAGAAGTCAAGACAAAGGATATTCTGACATTCTTCCAGCATAATATTCTATACCGCTTCGGTACACCAAGAAGAATCATTTCTGACAACGTGCCTTCTTTCAAGAGCTTCAATGTCTCAAGGTTCGCTACTCAGCACAAGATAGACTGGAGATATTCCTCCATCTATAATCCAAGAGCCAATGGGCTAGCCGAAGCCTTCAATAAGACTATATGCAAGCTCCTGAGGAAAAATGCTTCAGCCAATAAGAGAGACTGGAATCTCAAGCTTCACGAGGCATTGTGGGCATATCGTACCACACACCGTACTCCAACTCAGTCCACTCCATACTCATTGCTCTTCGGAGTGGAGGCGGTCCTCCCCCTCGAAGTCGAAGTTCCAAGCTTAAGAATGGTCGTTCAGCATGAGTTGACGGAGGAGGAAAACGTGCTCCTTCGACTTGAAGAACTCGATGCCCTCGAAGAAAAGAGACTCACGGTGCAACAATGTCTGGAGCTATACCGAGCCCAAATGTCACGGGCCTATGACAAGATAACCCGTCTCCGCACTTTCAAGAAAGGTGAATTGGTGTTGGTCCTCAAAAGGCCGATCATCCCCAATCGACATGCCAAGGGAAAATTCGAGCCAAACTGGGAAGGACCATACGTCATCGAGAAAGTGTTCGACGGAGGATCCTACCAACTAATAAGTGCAGAGGGAGAAAGGCCCATGCCACCAATCAATGGACGATATCTCAAGAAATACTACACATGAATGCTCCAAGCCGCAGGCGAATTGAGCACATCAGCCCTAGGGTCTGGATCAGACATCCTGCAAAACCGTATACAATCCACGGGCGTAAATGACCCCTATTTCTCCCAAATCCTGCCGGTGAGACTACTTTAAAGTCCCACCGGCGGCAAAAAAAAAAAGAAAAAAAAAGAAGAAAGAAAGAAAAAGAAAAAAAAAAGAAGAAGAAGAAATAAACGGTATGTCCACAAGCAAAATGGGCACGGATGAAAACCCGAAAGGGCTCCGTGAGTAAAAACAGCAGGACTACCGGCGAGTCTGTGAAAACCCGAAAGAGCGCAAACTCGTGAAAAGAGATGAAACACACTCACAAAGTCCTCTCGACCTTGTGAGGAGAAAACCCCTGCGTGAGATCCTTACGACTCACAAAGGAGCAACACACTTAGGAATCCTCACGATTCCTAAGGAGAAAATACACCTGCGGGATCCTTATGACTCGTAGGGAGAAAATGCTTTTATGGGACCCTCACGGCCCATAAAATTGAAAAGCCTTAGGTGGTAGGGACCCAAACCTATCTCCTAAGCCATCGTTCCCCAACTGGCAATGGCAAATGATGATTCGCTCCTGGCATTTCGCTTCAGTGTTAGCGGTGCTGATGCCGACCAAAAACCCAAATCCCAAGTCCTCCCGAGGCAAATGATGAGTTGCTCCTGGCATTATTCCAGTGCAGCAATGCTGATGCCAAACAAGATCCAAATTCCAAGTCCCCAAACGGCAAATGATGAGTCGCTCCTGGTACCATATTCCAGTGCAGCGATGCAGACGCCAACCAAAATCCAATTTCTCAAAATTCTCCCATCCCTACGGTTGGTCCCCAAGTTGACTACCGTATACAATCCAAGGACCCAAATAATTCTCGTCGTACCCATGCCCCGCCACAATTACCAGTTACGCGGCTGGTCTCCGCCTTTGGAATTATGCTCCATTGAGAAGACCCACTCATGTATCCTCACGATACATGAGGAGAACAAACCTTTGTGGGATCCTTACGACTCATAAAGGAAAAACACACTTAGGAGTCCTCACGACTCTTAAGGAGAAAATACACCTGCGGGATCCTTACGACTCGTAGGGAGGAAATGCTTTTATGGGACCCTCACGGCCCATAAAATTGAAAAGCCTTAGGCGATAGGGATCTAAACCTGTCTCCTAAGCCATCGCTCCCCAATCCCCAAATGGCGAATGATGAGTCGCTCCTGGTACCATATTCCAGTGCAGCGATGCAGACGCCAACCAAATTCCAAATCCCATACCCCAACAGCGAATGATGAGTCGCTCCTGGTACCATATTCCAGCGCAGCGATGCAGACGCCGACAAAGTCCCGAAATTTTTCCGGCCCTACGGTCTGGATCATACATCCTGCAAAACCGTATACAATCCACGGGCGTAAAACAATCCCAATTTATCCCAAAATCCTCTCCATGACAGATGATGATTCGCTCCTGGTACCATATTCCAGTATAGCGATGCCGATGTCAACCCAAATCAAAATCAACAAGTCAACTTCCACTCCGACACCGCAAGAAGCGGAGCAAGTCAAGTCTACCCCTGACATTGCAAGAAGCAAGCAAGTCAAATCAAGCACCGACCGTCCACGTCGCTAAAAGGGCAGCACCGACCGTCCGCGTCGCTAAAAGGGCAGCACCGACCGTCCACGTCGCTAAAAGGGCAGCACCGACCGTCCACGTCGCTAAAAGGGCAGCACCGACCGTCCACGTCGCTAAAATGGCAGCACCGACCGTCCAAGTCGCAAAAAGGGCAGAACCGACCGTCCACGTCGCTAAAAGGGCAGCACCGACCGTCCACGTCGCTAAAAGGGCAGCATCGACCGTCCAAGTCGCAAAAAGGGAAGAACCGACCATCCACGTCGCTAAAAGGGCAGCACCGACCGTCCAAGTCGCAAAAAGGGCAGCGCAGGATTCCTACAAAGCGGGAACAAGATAGCTCCGGGCCAGGGAAAACGCCTATCACGGACACTCCATCTCGGAGACATGTCAGGCAACGACCGTCCATGTCATAAAAAGGGCAGTGCCAGCTTCCCAAAAGGCGAGAACCAAATCAAGTCGCCTCCACATGAAAGAAGATCCATCAATTTCATGCACACGACCCACATATGTGGTGTGCATTTATTGATGGGGGGCAATTTGTTGGGGTAAAAATTTACACCCCGGTTGACCAAGTCAAAATCAAAGTCAACCCCAAGCCAAGTGGGCCCAAGCCCAGATCCAGTGGGCCCATGCCCGGGTCGAGCCCGAACATGAAGCGGCCGGCCTTCCCCCATGCCAAGATAAAAATTTTGTAATAAATAATTTTGTTGTATTTCTTTTATTTTATTTTCGGATAAATGTAAGAAAAATAGGCATAAAGCCAAATTTTTGTAAAGCCCGTGGCTTATGTGCAAAAAGAAATGGCACATGAGCCATGGGATAGGCAAAATGCCATTTTGTGAAGCCCAAGGGGCTATGTGTAAAATGAATGGCCTATAAAGGCAAGGATAATGAAATATCCCAACAACTTTTTCTCTCTCAAAAAAGTTTTCCAGATCTGAGATCTTTCCTTCTTCTTCAAGGTTCCAAAACCTTCTTCTTTCTCTTGAATTAAATCAAGAGTTTTACTCTTCTTTATATAAAACAAATTAATTTTTCACCACAAAACCCACAAAGGGGAACTTGGATCTATCATTAGATCTCAAAAAGAAGAGATTTTTAGATCTCACATCTCTTGAGCCAGCCAACAGAGGAGGAAGAAGATGAACCCATTTCCCCAACCAAAACATTCTTCTTTTTTTTCAGGAGTTTAACTCCACTAATTTCTCTTTCGAGAGTTTTTGGGGCTAAAAGCCCTCTTTTCCTCTCCAGCGCACTGCGCCCGAGCGCAAAGCGCCCACGTGCCGACACGTGGCGCGCGCGCTTGCGCTCCAGCGTGCAGCACTCATGCGCAAAGCGCCCACGTGCCGACACGTGGCGCGCGCGCTTGCGCTCCAGCGCGCAGCGTTCATGCGCAAAGCGCCCACGTGCCGACACGTGGCGCGCGCGCTTGCGCGCAGCGCTCATGCGCAAAGCGCCCACGTGCCGACACGTGGCGCGCGCGCTTGCGCTCCTGCGCGCAGCGCTCATGCGCAAAGCGCCCACGTGCCGACACGTGGCGCGCTTGCGCCTGAGCGCACAGCACCTAAGCGCACAGCGCCCAAGGTGCTGCCCCACGCATCCTTTGGATGCCTTTTCCCCTTTATTTATATATATATATGTATATATATACATTTGTATACAAATGTACACATACACATACTCCACGACACTGTCCTTGTTAGAAAAAAAATTTCTAACGGGGCGCTGCCCCGCACCCCGCAAGGGGGCTGCTAGCCCCCTTGACCCCCAGCCCGCTATCCGGGTAGCGGGACCCCCGTAAAAACTCTGCGTGGCTCCCGATATACCCAAAACCCCCCTTTCAAAACAAAACACACGTACACTGCACATTGAGTTCGCATGACCATTTTAACCCGTTAATCGGAGGTTCCCTCGCCCCAAAGGCGAGGGGTAATTAATGGCAGCTTAGTTCGCGGCTGCCGGAGATTCGGATCCCCACAATCATTAAACCCCGGCCTACCCTAGGCAGAGGGAATCTGTAGTACGCCTGACTAGCGTGCGCGTATTCCCATCTCAATAGGGTGACGAAAAACACCCTACAACCCGCATTTGTATTACGACCGAATACAAATGCAACTGAGACAAAGATATTATATCTACACGGTATAATACTCGGATCCGGCTTAAACCAAAGCCTACCAGTATTATCTGCCCGAAAAATGACACGTGCATAAACGCACGTGCATTTTCCGAACCCTGCCATAAAACCATACAGCCTCTGCAACGCTTCGCCCGAACTTGGAAAACTGTCTGTGTGGAACTCTAATGACTCGTCAGTACCCTGGCAGTGGGTTTAACCACAAGCCGTCAGCGGCACTAGCTGTGCGTAACGGCTGCCCATGGACTGACCTCAAGGGAAGCCGATGAGCGAACTCATCCGGAAACCCTACTGAGCCTAACAGTGACAATGTATATACAGTCCGGTCCGTTCGTCTATGAGTATCGCATATCTGCCTAGGGGGATAGTAACGTCAGACCCCCAATAGCAGTATAAGTCGTGTCGGAGTGTAACCAAAAAACACCCTGAGATACTACTGGAGTACCTACCAGTAAATCTCCTGCCACGGCCGTGGGCTTTGTGTAATGGCTCTCCTAGACACTGCGCGATCTCACCCCCAATACCGGGAGAGACGAATCCCCTGCCGATCCGCTCACGTGCCTCCATGTGGCTCGGGACTGTACCCAAAAACAACCTGTTTGCACGACTCCTTTGAGCCGTGGTAGGGTAGAAATCAAAGCACAGTGGGAACTCACACGAGACAAATGACGACCTCAGGTCGATGAACTAACCTGTACACATGTCACTAGGGAACTGCTATCTGACGATATGTATAAAACCAACTAGCAGGTTCCCGGCGAGTCCTGTCCGGTGTACTCATAACCCAATGAGCACCTGTATACATCTTAGGTGATCCAACTGACACCAGTGGCTTGTGAGACCGGCCACCGCCCCTCGTCGGGGTCTCGACTGTATACACTAGTCTACTCCGGAGTATCGATGCCCTGTCTCGAAACTCCCACGACTAGGGACCACAATTAAGGATATGCTTATAAACCACCCAACTCTCACGTATATGATCGCCATCATACTGTTGGTAGTAAAGCAAGATCCTAAGGGCTCTATCAAAGTGTAACAGTGATCAGTCACCTGAACATGTACACGACTGATAAAGGCAAACCAGATAGCATACTATCATCTCGAGTAAAACTGTCCTACCGGTATAGATCCTCCGCAATCATTGCAATCACGTGCCTGTGATCCAATAATTGACTCTGAGGGCACTATCTCCAACAATCTCCCACTTGCACTTAAGGCTAATTATTGCGATGCCGACTACTCACAGCCCGTGTGAAACCGAACATCCAACTCCTCTACTAATCAGTTTCACAAAACCCGTTTGTAAAACTATTGTGTTCGAGAAATAGCCTTAGTGAGTGGATCCGCCTAGATGTTTCTTTCTATATCTCTCTTAATCTCAAGTTCGCGGAGAAAGTCATCTCCCGAATTGAATAATACCTGTCTTAGAATATGTCTGGATATTTTATGGGACCTAGTTCATAAATGAACTCCAAATCCAAACTTCTTAGACTGTATCGATAACTGAACCTAATCAGTATCTAGCACCATGCCTCCCACGGTATCCTCTTGGACCATCTGTCCATAATACTGCCCCCTTCGTCAGAGGGAAAACTATAACTCTGACAATCTCTTTGTCATCCATGTCACCTTTGAAGCCTGGAATGATAACCGTCTCCTGAAGGAAGCTGCCGTCATCAAATCCGTAGAAAATGCACTTATGTTCTAAAACTGCTTCCTTATGTTTCTCCAGGATTGGATTAATATAAACTTATCGCATCTCTTGCAAAAACAACATTTGGTGTGGTACTTGACATCTCATGATTGACTCAATTGCCTAACCAAGTGATCTGCCAATCATGCACATCCCTCTCCCCTTTAGTCTTTAAGACACCTTTAGAGAGGGTGACTCCATTACTTGCAGGTACACCACCATGCTAGGAGTCATCTATTCTAAAAACCATTAGAATACTGTCAAAATACCCACATTGGGAAACTACCCAAATCCAAATCTAAAACCATAGATCTAGAAACAAGAATGTCTGATATTATATCCATATCCTGTCTGGAGAAACAACTGTGTGACGACCACAGTACAACCGATCGTAGTATAGGAATTTTACTTCCTACTCTGTGTATGTCATCCAAATACCATGACATCACACCCTACTACCTTCTTAATAGATCCATCCCCTATTCTGATGAAGTCAAACCCATGACTGTCACATCAAAATTAGATGGTCTATCTCCGCTATAACTGCTCAAGTCTATAAATAGACATAAGCATCTTGCCCACTATGCTTCCGCTGCTCCCACTGACCACAACAACCCTTTGGCAGAATAATATATGCGTGCACTTCTAAAGATAGTTTAGAACGACGCTATACTTAACCTCCTGGTGGGTCTCATAGTCTGGAACAATAGTAGTGTCAAGACTGGGTAAGCAAGAACCTCCCTGTCACCGTCCTTGAGGCTACCGGAGTACCTCTCGGGTGTCTGAGGTTACCCATCATATCCGCGGAGTGGCTAATGGAATGTCAAACCTGATTGAATATATAGGTCCTATTAAATTTTTCGTAATCGTTCGCGGTTCTGGAATCACTTCCAGTTCTACCATACTCCCACTACTGTTTTCTGAAAAAATCCATTTTACTAAAACTGTGGAGAGTCAAGAACAATATCACTATTGATCTTCCAAATGGTAGAAAATCAACCCTCGTCATAGCCAGGGTCAACCCACAAACTGCCATTACAGAAACGTGCCCTGAGTTATCCAGAGTCTGGTTTTAAGCATAAGCTGGACAACTCCCCGTACCTTAACATCGTTAAGGTATGAACCATTCTATATCCAATATAGAAACTTTGGCACTTATTTAATTGGAACCAGATTCAAATCATGCAGCTGTCTCCAGTGCATATCAACTTAATGGAAAGAGGCTAATCAGCCTTACTCAACTTAGGAATCCATCCAATTATGAGCAACCTGAAAGAGAAACAAGTTTCTCAAAACATTACTATTATCTGAACACCAATCACAAGAATTTACATCTTCGATCTCTTTGAAGAATCCCGATACTTGCGACATCTGGTTCTCTACTTTATTCTTATACCCACAACTTCTCAAAACTTAGACCTTGTATTTCTATGAAACACTTGTCTAAAAACTAGGGAAGTCATAAGTAAACAGAACATAGTACGAGGACCTACCCCTTTGTCCTGATGGACACTGGACAACATACAATACTCTGTATAAGTCCGCGGAGTTGAATAACTCAAAACCTGTGCGTCGTAGGTTGAGAACTGTACCCAGGCGATTTCCTCAAATATCACCAATTACAACGAATTCCGATATAATGAGGATGATCACCTAATTCCCAATAACTTACTCCCACTCATCATCTGTAAAACCATACAGATATGAGAATGAAACCTAGTAATTACATACCCTTGGAGTAAGTATCTTATCGGGAAAACAGTTTTCTTTTAACAATGCACTGAAACATAAAAAAATGTTTCGTAGGGGTATCCTGGTATTCCTAGCAATGCCTCTTCCATAATCCAATTCATGACTTCAATCGTATATTTTATTGCCATCTCTCCAAATCCCTTTATTTGTCTTTAGTCGTTACCTTCTGTACACCATCGTTAGGCTAAATGGGTTTCTTCCGTCCCTACCGTTCGGCACCAGCCTATAGTTTGGAAGAAGACTATCCAGTAAGAATAATAGGTGTACCCTCCTAAACCAAGGAGTACTCGTAACCTGAGAGAAGGTGATGATAAGAGACAACTGAATAATACCTTATTCTTTTAAAGGTGAAATAGGAGTGGCGATGAAGTACGCGGTTTGGTCGTGAATGATAACAGTCGGAATTTACTTTGCCCTCTTTTTAATCATTTTATTTTGTCTTTACATATTACCTTCTGCACACCCTACTTAGGCTAATTGGTTTTCTTCATTCCCTACCTTTCGGCACCTGCCTATGGTTTGGAAGAAATCTATCCAATAAGCGTAATAGGTGTACTCTCCTAAACTAAGGAACCCTCGCAACCTGAGAGAAGGTGATAATAAAAGACAACTGAATAAACCAATTCTTTTTCTCCTGAACCTGGATCCATCCTCGAAGAATTCCCTTCGAGTTCGTATATAACCATACGATGGATCTATCCAATGGAAGTGGATGTCCGTAGTAATACGGGGTGTTCTGAGAAATACAAGGGGTAAAGGAAGGAGCGGCAATGACTTATGCAACTTTAACAATCCAAAAAGCCAGTATTTTAAGAAGGTTCGGTCAACTTGGTCACCGAGTCATAGTCTAGGGTCGGTCAAAGGTCGCTGCCAAATAGAGAGAGAAAAGAAACACTCTGCGTGCACTCTAACCTAGATCAGAATGGTTATCACTTTATCTAATCAGGAAACCTCCCAATGTACTGTCAAATTCTCCTCCAAACCTGAAAGAAGAATCAATCGGGATAACCCGAAGAGTAAACCAACTCATCAGTGGGAATCGGGATCCAACTCTCATCGCATGATAACGTGACGGAATCCACTCATGTTACTCACACTCCAGAAGGTATGCGCATACTTGGCAAGTTTCAGTTTCTTTAGAAACTCCCGATATGATTTTTGCCCCATGCTCTTATGACCTTGGCTTTGGTCAAAATGTCATAAGTCACATGCCAAGTTCTACCCGTCACTATCTTGTCAATTTGAACCCACCCGCACATGCCCCTAACTTTGGCCAATAGGCAGAACGACTGTCCCAAACCAACTCATCAATCTATGCAACAAATGAATACCCAGCAGCTACCAAACACTATGCCTTAACTTTGGCTAAAATGCATAGCTTGAATACTACTGAATACCCAAAAGAAATGACGGAGGGCTACGGCTGGTTTTTGGCGAAAAACCTTTAACGTAACGAACTTGATATCGCTGAAGGAACCTGATAGCTTTTTATAAAAATATAGTGGTGAAAACCTTTGCTAAAGAGGTCACTCCCGGTGAAGGGATCTCGGCTCTTTCCCCATAGAATGAGGTGCAGGATATTCCAACTGAATACCGTGATGCAAAGCAACTTGTAATCGACTATAGTGAAGTTATTACCCTGACGCAAACTTCTACCCAAGTGGTCATTCCCGGTGAAGGGATATCGGCCCTTGCCTCGTCGAATGAGGTGCAGGATATTCCAACCGAATACCGCTATGCAAAACAAAAGGAAACGTCTTTGTAATAGCACTTTTTATATTTGTTCCAACAACTGCCAAATAGGTTTGCTTTCCTTTGCATTGATCAGAATCAACACAGTCCCATCAATTAATCACACCAGAAAAGAACGAAAATAAAATATACGTATATGCCATCCGCATTCGTCACTGGGTCCCGTCATCACCCGTTAGGTTACTTAACTAACGACAGAGCGGGGACTGAACTAGCGCGGGTGTAAAACATATACAATATCTAATAGTATATATACCAATATACAATAATCGCTCCAGGCATGATAATATGCAACATTACAGAAAAGTAATTAGCATCACAGAACAATACAGATAATCTGGGATCCCCGAGTTTCACAGAGCCGCTGCTGAAACCCGACGTTCCCCTGGTCGTGTGGATAGCCTGTGCAATGAAACCTAGACCCCTACGGGTGCGGCAAGTTACCCGCCAAAACCTGAAGCGAGGCAGCCCCTACAGCAAAGTGAATGGACCACCCTGCACTTCACGGAATCCGGTAGCTTGAGCACTCCTCCTTGGGTCAACCTGTACCCCCTACGAGTGCGGCGAATAGTCTGCCAATTCCAGAGTGAGGCCCCTCTGCCTCTCAAAGACATGAGATGCGGACCCGTTTCCCTCCAGAACCCGGCTATCCGTGCACTCCGTCGCGGGGTAAAACCTAGTACAGAAATGAAAAATATGTACAACGGGTACATCGACCTCAACCCGGTCGTGCCCCAAAAGAATATTATACAACAGGCAGTGACGGCAGTCCACATGTTGGACGCTCGCCCCGCAATATCAAAAGTACAAATAAATCCAGACTGTACTACCATTGCACATTGCTATCCACCACGACAAATCCGCAACATCACAGCACAACACAGAACATCAACGCGAATGTCACGTTTGCAAACCCGTCTAAAAGAACTATAGCAATCAGACGCGGTTTACCGATCAAATGACATTCACGGTCGGAGATATAATGTAAGCACTGTAAACTAACATGTTTAAATTTCGATCGACTAAATATCACGAAGTGGGCCCCACGTACATCTGTTGTACAGTAACAAAATCTGGGCCCAAAAGATATATACCAAAAACCACAATTTACCCTGAAGAAGCGACTGTACAAATTTAGATCAATGATCCCAAAGATTGGTCGCGGATGCGCGGTCAAACTCTAGGTTTGACCGCGATTCCGCGGCGGTCTTGAAGGGTCACATGACCAAATTTCTACCATGTGCTTAGAAAAGCCTGCTGAATTTTCTGTGATGTGTAAAATTATTTTTTAGAACCATTTTAAAATCGACAGAAACTCAGAATTGAAAAGTTGTAGTTTTTGATATTCGGTCCGATCGATGTTTTAAACGCGTTAGCACAAGTTAGTAAAGCAAAATGGTGAGGCTCTGATACCACTGTAAGTCTACGGTAGCGCCCCAGCCGTCAACAGACGCCAAATGCGGAACAAAAACTTTTTAACTGGCGCTATCGTATACTATAACCCGGATCTGCCATTATTGCTAAACTAACAAACTGTAAAGAGGGTAGAAAGGTTATACCGAACGATCCGAGTCCTTCGTTCTTTAACCATCATCCCACGCTTGGTTGCGGCTGCTCCGATCTTGTCGATCTCCGATCTCCTCGTCCAGGTGGCACCACGTCAACGGATCTTTAAACGGGCTCCCGCCTCTGACTCGAGGCAACTCGGTCGTCAAGTTTGCTAAAAGAGACGACCAAGATTGATGTAGAGAATGGGTAGAATACTTTGTCTCACTTCGTCCAAAACCGTGGACGAACGGTTAATGAAGTTTCCATTTGAATCGGGTGATGGAATGAAAGAAGCTATGAAATTTCCATACACCACAAACTATCATCTTTTAAAAAAACAACAACCATCAATCCTTCACCATGAGGGGCCGGCCACTTATGGGGAAGGAGGAGGGTGAGTGTAGGAGCAAGGAAGGAAGGTGACCATAAACATGAAGCTTATCATAACCATAAATGAAAACATGACTCACTAATGACACCTAGTGTGAACACATTAATGAAACAATGAGTCACCTAAACAAGTCACCAAAATCATTAATGCAACATAAGAGTCATAAGCCTTATCACCAATTCTAGAACCTTCTAGAAGCATGACTCACCCTTATCCAAGAAAAGATAAATCCGTCTTTAACCGAATGTTAAAAGACGGGCGATAGAAAACTGGAAACTGGAAACTTCCAAAAGCGATCCTGAAACGAATTTCAGGATAACCCCGTAACAGTATAAACATACCCGCATTTGTATTACGACCGAATACAAATGCAACTGAGACAAAGATATTATATCTACACAGTATAATACTCGGATCCGACTTAAACCAAAGCCTACCAGTATTATCTGCCCGAAAAATGACACGTGCGTAAACGCACGTGCATTTTCCGAACCCTGCCATAAAACCATACGGCCTTTACAACGTTTCGCCCGAACTTGGGAAACTGTCTGTGGGGAACTCTAATGACTCATCGGTACCCTGGCAGTGGGTTTAACCATAAGCCGTCAGCGGCACTAGCTGTGCATAACGGCTGCCCATGGACTGACCTCAAGGGAGGCCGATGAGCGAACTCATCCGGAAACCCTACTGAGCCTAACAGTGACAATGTATATACAGTCCGGTCCGTTCGTCTATGAGTATCGCATATCTGCCTAGGGGGCTAGTAACGTCAGACCCCCAATAGCAGTATAAGTCGTGTCGGAGTGTAGCCAAAAAACACCCTGAGATACTACTGGAGTACTTACCAGTAAATCTCCTGCCACGGCCGTGGGCTTTGTGTAATGGCTCTCCTAGACACAGCGCGATCTCACCCCCAATACCGGGAGAGACGAATCCCCTGCCGATCCGCTCACGTGCCTCCATGTGGCTCGGGACTGTACCCAAAAACTACCTGTTTGCACGACTCCTTTGAGCCGTGGTAGGGTAGAAATCAAAGCACAGTGGGAACTCACACGAGACAAATGACGACCTCAGGTCAATGAACTAACCTGTACACATGTCACCAGGGAACTGCTATCTGACGATATGTATAATACCAACTAGCAGGTTCCTGGCGAGTCCTGTCCAGTGTACTCATAACCCAATGAGCACCTGTATACATCTTAGGTGATCCAACTGACACCAGTGGCTTGTGAGACCGGCTACCGCCCCTCGTCGGGGTCTCGACTGTATACACTAGTCTACTCCGGAGTATCGATGCCCTGTCTCGAAACTCCCACGACTAGGGACCACAATTAAGGATATGCTTATAAACCACCCAACTCTCACGTATATGATCGCCATCGTACTGTTGGTAGTAAAGCAAGATCCTAAGGGCTCTATCAAAGTGTAACAGTGATCAGTCACCTGAACCCGTACACGACTGATAAAGGCAAACCAGATAGCATATTATCATCTCGAGTAAGACTGTCCTACCGGTATAGGTCCTCCGCAATCATTGCAATCACGTGCCTGTGATCCAATAATTGACTCTGAGGGCACTATCTCCAACAACCACGGCTCAAATGAGTCGTGCAAACAGGTAGTAGTTGGGTGCAGTCCCGAAGCACTTGGAGGCAGAGACGGTTAGACAGGATTCATCTCTCCCGGTATTAGAGGTTGATATTTCACTGTGTCTAGGAGAGCCATTATACAAAGTCCCTGGCCAGGGCTAGCGAGATATACTGGTAGCGTTTCCAGTGTTATCTCAGGGTGTTCTGGGATACACTCCGATACGACTTGTACCGCTATTAGAGGACTGACGTTTACCGTCCCCTAGGCCCGACATGCGATACTCTCAGACGAACAGACCGAACTGTACGGAGATTGTCACATTCAGGCTCAGTAGGAGTTCGGATGGGTTCGCCTCATCAGTTTTCTTATCGGCATCTACCTGGGGACCGTTACGTACAGCTAGTACCGCTTGCGGCCTGTGGTTATACCCACTTCCAGCGTAGTGTCGAGTCTTTAGAGTCCCACACAGAGAGCTATTCGCCTTTGGGCAAAACATAGTAGAGGTCGCATGGTTTTGCGATAGGGTTCTTTCACATCCGCGCACTTGTGCACGTTTGGTGTCCGGGCAGTTATTACTAGCGGGCTTTGGTATAAGCCAGATCTTAGTATATGTTTTGGGATTGGTTTTATCTCATTGTATTCGTGTTCCTCGAAACATAGATGCGGGTGTGTATGCACAGTTGACAGGGGCAGAGGCAGAGGATTCTCATTAGGGTTGTTGACCGTTGACTTTTTCTAAACCCTAATGAGAATAAGAAATATGATTAATAATATTAATTAAGGATTATTGTGCCATGGTT
Organism: Agapanthus africanus; assembly: GCA_030015575.1. Classification (NCBI taxonomy): domain Eukaryota; kingdom Viridiplantae; phylum Streptophyta; class Magnoliopsida; order Asparagales; family Amaryllidaceae; genus Agapanthus; species Agapanthus africanus. The sequence goes on along the minus strand of CM057351.1, from coordinate 259,543,467 downwards.
GAGTTGAATATTTGACTTTTGTTGACTTGTTGACTTTGTTGACCGGTTGACCATTGTGGACTTGTTGACCATCATCATTTCATTTCCATGATGCTTCTTGTTCTTTGCAAAATGCATTAAATGCATGAAATGATAACGGTCATTGAAACTAACCATCACAATTCTTAATTATTATTATTATCATCATTATTCTTACTTTTTAGAGCATGGTTGTAAATTATTCTCTCATTCTCACTTGCTCATTCTCTCTCATCCAAAGCTCATCCTCTTCCTCTCTCTCAAAGCTTCCATGTCTCATGTGTTGAGAAGCATAAGCTATTGAGATAAAACCTTCAAAACCCCTCTCTACTCACTCTAGAGTTCTAGGTTTAGCAAGCCAAGCACTTTAGTTACCTCTAGGTTGAGGTTGGAGCTCAAAGTAGAAGCCTTCGGGTGGATCCTTCTTCGACAAAGAGAAGATTACGAGGTGGAGCCATTCAAGCCACTCCAAGGAGCAAGAAGAGAAGGAGTTCAAGACCTAGGTATAACCCCCTAACCAAGTAGTTAAACTTGTAGTTAGTTTTCTAGGTTTTTGTTTAGCAAAGATCCTCCTTTGTAGTCCATGTTGCCTTGAGTTTAAAAATCATTTTTTACCGTTTCCGCCTCCCCGTAAGAACCGGGGTGGGCAACGTGGACTTACATAACTTGAGGGGGTTTGATGTAAAAATAGTTTTGGCATAATTTCAAAATACACCTCAAGCATTTAATTATCGACTTTAGGGTTTTTATAGATATATATTTTATAATGTGAAATTTCTAGTGAATAAAACTTAGTTTCATAGTATATGGTATTTTCTTGAAATAACGTACTTGTGTTGTATTTGGATAGCATTTTCATGTAATAGTGATTCTTTTGATTTAGAAAACTTGGAATATTTATATAATTAAAATACATATTTAGATAATATATATATATATATATATTTAATGAAAATAATTTATTTATTTTCTTGTAGAAATTTCATTTTCCTAAAGAAAAATGTATAAAAAATTCCATCGAGATTGAATGCTCCTTGCGGAGGTCTGCATCTCGCTCTACTAAGCCCTGGGATGTGCGATAATCCGTATCATCTCGAATGGGGTCCCCAAAATGGATTGTAGAGGCGTAATTGCATGGAAATGTTTAATACATCCTTTTATAGAAAACGGTTTTATATGTTTAGGGTATTTATTTGTAAAGTCGTATTTTCCCGTATTCTATTGTCCCAAACTTCATCGTGCTATATTAGAGATGTGTGTTGTGATGAGGCAGGTCATTACCTCGTGAACTATCTAAAGGTATAGTAAGGAACATGTTAATTACGTCAAAATGTAAAGTATGTGGTACTTTTCTATAAAAGTGCGATAAAAGTTACAAAAATGATTTTTTTTAAAGGTGAAACTTGTTTTAATAGGTTTATTAATTTTTTCTAAACAATATGTGAGAGTATGGTATTTTCTTGATTAAGAAAAGTATAGTTTTAAATGAAAACTGAATCGGAAGTTGGAATAACTCCGCTTCTGTCGGGTTTTGGAATGTAAATTTTTAAAGAAGAAGAAGAGAGAGGGAGATGGGACTTACTATCTTGGGGTCAATAGGAGAGAGACGGGGTCCTATAGAAAGCTTCAGGGCGTCGTTTCGTCGCCGGAATCTCCTCGGAAGTTCGTCGGAGCTTCGCATTTCGCTAACTCCACTTGTATACTAAAAGACTTGGGAATTTGGTATAGTTTTTATAATAGAATTCTGAGTGAGAGGGGTTTAAAATGGAGTGGGTATTTATTAGGAAAACTAGGGTTTAGGGGGTGATGAATTTGAGAATTAAAATGCATTTAAAGGAATTAAATGGGTGATTTAAGTTCTCTGTGTGAATGCAGAGAAAACAAGCAGTGTGAAAGGAACTGGGGTAGGCCAAGGGTTGCAGGGGAAAAGATTGGGAGCATTCACAACAGGGGAGACCGGAGGCACCAGGCCTATTGGGCTTTTCGCCATTTTTGTACCGTCGGGTGGGGGTAGGTTTGGTGCCACATGTCGGGGTCGATTGATATTCCACAGTGCACATGTTTAAATTATCTATGACTCTTGGCTTTACGTGTTGTGCACGTATAGACTCTTGGGCTTCTAAAAAGATTAAAAGAAATTAAAATAAAAAGATAATGTGGCTGATGGTATTTGAACACAGGGGCTATGTCATGGCAGTGCAAGGTCTTACCTATGAGCTACAAGCTCTTTCTTGCTGTTCTAAAGCAAAAAAAAATTCTTATAGCATTCACAGGAATTGTAAATACCCCAATTGTACATTAACATTTAAATAATTTTGTGTACATAGAAATTGGAGTTGTTACAAATAAAAGTGGCCGACCTCTTTTATTAAAGGCCTCTCCAGCCTTCCATAATCCATTCATTCCACTCCGTACTTGTTTGCCACAAGGCCAGATAGAAGGTGTTTAGAGTGAAAGAGAGTGGGGGATGCGGCTGCTGGTGTTGGTGGTGGAATGATGGATGGTGAATCAAACCCCTCATTATCATCCACCAACAGCAAAAGAAAAATCAGCTCGATCTTCCTCTCCATCGTCGAACACCACGACGGCTCCATTAGACGACCAACCGTCCCAACCGTCCCTCCGACCAGCGAAAACGATGACTCCGATGTCTATATAAAAGACATCCTTCTGGATCCCGAGCTCAACACCAGCCTCTGCCTCTACCTCCCCCAAATCAACAACAACAGTAACGACAACAAGAAGAAGCTCCATGCCATCGTCTACTGCCACGGCGGGGGATTCTTCCTCTTCAGCCCCGACTTCGTCCTCTACCACCACTTTTACCACCACCTCTCCCTCTCCCTTCCCTCCCTCGTCATCTCCCTCCACTACCACCTTTCCCCCGAGTCCCGCCTCCCCTCCGCCTACGACGATGCCTTCCAGGCCCTGCTCTGGCTAAAGGATTCCACCGACCCTTGGATCATTGACCATGCCGATCTCTCGACGTGTCGACGGCAACATCGCCTTTTTCGCAGGCAGGTCCCTCTTAATTTTTCCAGACTTCAATATTTCTTCTTCTTTTCCTTTAATTTGTTTGGATCATTCATCATAAGGGGCTGTTTGGCTGCAGGATGTTCATCGAGGCCGATCAGTCTTTGGCTCGCCTGCTATCCGCTCACCCCGTTCAGTGTACATATCGGAGGGACTGGAAGCTGATCGCGGCCGTTTTTGCAATGGTGTTCCTCTCTTGGGCTGGAAGGAGTATCGGTTGGCTATTTCCGGATATCAATCCCTGGTTCATGAACCAAATTTTGATTTTGCTGCAACTGCAATAAGGCGACTTGGGTCGTGAGATCTACCATGACTTTTGCCAGTTCGTCGACTTTGGAATGGACCTTGGCTAACTTCTCGTACCTGTCCTGAAGCTACTTTTGAAGCCATTGAAATAATGCTTTCTCTATAGTCCTGGGTATGATAACCGGGTCATCCTTACTACCTGAGCTCAATTTCATAGTATCTACGGGCTCCTTTTACATAATGGCCTGAGCGGGCTCTTCATCAACTGGACCGAGCCGGTGTTGGATGGCAACAATCACGTCATTGTCGTGGTTATGAGGCATAGGAGGACTTGTTACTCTGGGCTCCACCATGTAGACCGTATGGGTCATGTACCCTGTTAGTGTATATGCCCTATAGGCCATTGTTGTATCATACTGGTTTGTATATTAATTAATGGAAGCTTGGGATATTCATAGTTGTATTGAAAGTCTTGCTCAAAATGGTAGTATGCTACTTGGTTTATTTCTACTTCAATATGTGCATGTGTTTCTTTTGGCATATCGCTTATACATATTAGTAGAGCCCTTATGATCTTTGCTTGATTGCCAGCGTTGTGATGGCAGTCACACTAGTGGGGGCTGGGAAATCTACAAGCACATCCTTATACAGGTCCCTAGTCGTAGGATTATCGAGACGGGGCATCGATACTCCGGAGTAGACTAGTGTATATGCTTCTCATCACAGCATGGGAGATGGTCTGTCCCACAGCCATTAGTACGTTGTACTGGAGATAGTATGCAGGTGCTCGTTAGGTTACGAGAACACTGGACATGACTCTTCGGGAACTGTTGGTTGGTATTATAACTATCGTCGGGTAGCAGTTCCCAGGTGACATGAGTACATTTTAGTCCATCGACTTGACACTGCTACTGCTCTTCGAGTGTGTTCCCACTGTACTTTGATTACCATCCTACCACGGCTCAAAAGAGTCGTGCAAACAGGTAGTAAGTTGGGTGCAGTCCCGAAGCACTTAGAGGCAGTGGCGGTTAGATAGGATTCGTCTCTCTCGGTATTGGGAGTTGATATCGTGCTGTGTTCGGAGAGCCATTACACAAAGTCCCTGGCCAGGGCAAGCAAGATTTACTGATAGGTATTCCAGTAGTTTCTCAGGATGTTTTGGGCTACACTCCGGCATGACTTATTGTGCTATTAGGGGTCTAACGATTACCGCCCCCATAGGCCCGATAAGCGATACTCTCAGACGAACAGACTGGACTGTACAGAGATTGTCACATTTAGGCTCAGTAGGAATTCAGATGGGTTTTCCTCATCGTCCTTCTTATCGACATCTACCTGGGGACCGTTACGTGCAGCTAGTACCGCTTGCAGCCTGTGGTTAAACCTACTGCCAGCGTAGTGTCGAGATTTTAGAGTCCCACATAGAGAGTTTCCCTGCACCGGGCAAAAGGTGTAGAGGCCGTATGGTTTTACGGCAGGGTTTCGATCACTTACGTACTCTTGTGCGCGTATGATGTTCGGGCTGATAATACTAGTGGGCTTTGGTTTAAGCCGGATCCTAGTATTATATTGATGGATCAGTTTTGTTTCTTTGTATTCGTGTTTCTCGGAACATGAATGCGGATATGTATATACGGATGAGAGGGGCATAGAAAGAGACACCTCATTAGGGTTTTTATCATTTACTTGATTAAAACAATTATGAGTTGGAGGAAAGTATTTGTTATTTTTGTAAATGATAATTGAGGCATGGCTACTTGTTTTGAGTACTTAACTTTGTATGACCATTGACTTGGTATGACCACTTGACTTGGTTTGACTCTTTGACTAGATATTTCTTGTGAGATATTTTGTGGCACTAGATATTTTGGATGAGATATTTTTCATGCTATGCTTGCAGTCAAGTCAAGGTAGCCATCTCACTTTATCATTATCATTATCAAAAATCATTTCTCTTTCCTCAAGCCAGCTTTCTTCTTCTTCCTCACATCAAAACCCTAAAAGCTTTCATGTGTTGAAAATCCTAGGGTTTCAAGAGACAAATAAATCCATTTTCATACTCTACATCACCTAGGCCATCCAGTTTAGCAAGCTTGTTGCCTTAGTTACCTCGGTTTTTGAGGTGGAGCTCGGACTATAGACTCTCGGGTGGATCGTCTTTGACTCGAGGATGCCGTCGAAGAAGCTACGATCCGGATTGACCCTTGGAGACTACGATGACGAGGAGGACAACGAAGAAGACCCGAAGGACTTGTATCATGAGGTATAACATTTTTTCCGAATAGTTAACCATCATGTAGTTTGCTAGCTAGGATTTATGGACGATCCTTGGTTCTAGTCGGTGTTGCGAAGCCCGTAAAAATCATTTTTGCAAATTCCGCCTCCCTGCGAACTCATGGGGTGAGCGACTTCGACTTACATACCCATCTACTGCTTCTGCCTCGGGGGTCGCCATCCAATAGGAATGAGCTGAAAATCGACTGATATTCCTTATGGGGTGGAGGAAAGTATTTGTTATTTTTGTAAATAATAATTGAGGCGTGGCTACTTGTTTTGACTACTTGACTTTGTATGACCATTTGACTTGGTTTGACCACTTGACTTGGTTTGACTCTTTGACTAGATATTTCTTTTGAGATATTTTGTGGCACTAGATATTTTGGATGAGATATTTTTCATGCCATGCTTGTAGTCAAGGTAGCCATCTCACTTTATCATTATCATTATCAAAAATCATTTCTCTTTCCTCAAGCTAGTCTCTTCTTCTTCCTCACATCAAAACCCTAAAAGCTCTCATGTGTTGAGAATCCTAAGATTTTAAGAGACAAATAAATCCATCTTCATACTCTACATCACCTAGGCCATCAAGTTTAGCAAGCTTGTTGCCCTAGTTACCTTGGTTCTTAAGATGGAGCTCGGACTATAGACTCTCGGGTGGATCGTCTTTGACTCGAGGAGGCCGTCGAAGAAGCTATGATCCGTATCGATTCTTGGAGCCTATGACGACGAGGAGGACAGCGGAGAAGACCCGAAGGACTTGTATCATGAGGTATAACATTCTTTCTGAGAAGTTAACCCTCATGTAGTTTGCTAGCTAGGGTTTATGGACAATACTTGGTTCTAGTCGGTGTTGCGAAGCCCGTAAAAATAATTTTTGCAAATTCCGTCTCCCCGCGAACACGTGGGGTGCACGACATCGACTTACAGTGGTATCAAAACCTCTCATAAACCCTAGATAGCTTGTAGCGGTGTTAGAATTCCGTCGGTTTTTGTCGTGCAAAAACTGCCGAAAACAGTTTTCAAAAGTGAAGTTTTGAGTTGTTTGCACACTTCGCAGGCTCACGGTTTGAATCGAGAAGCCGCGGGGTGGAGCGTGTGCACCCCGGGGACCCTATGGTGGGACGAACGGCTGGGCCCACTCCCCAAGACCACCACAAGGTGGTCTTAGCGGTGGGGACCCAAAATTGCCCCACCTTAGGCAGTTTCGGGTCTGCCTCACCCCCTGGCCACCCTATGGTGGCCTCAGGGGTGGGGTACTCCCTCTAGTCCCCCCGACTCGAAGTTAATTTCGTCTTGGAAAATTGGTTAAGTTTTCTAATTGCGCGCGGAATTCTAATATCGTAGTTACTTTACAAGTTTTGTGTTGTATATATGTGTTTGGAAACGTCGACTAATTGCTATACGTCGATTAGTCGGGGTTGCACATATCTGTGATGATTTTATGTTTGTTTGTGTATATGAACTTGTTGGATTGTCGTGGATGAATAGCCGGGGATGTGAGATGAGGGTTTGCATTCTTTCATTCGATGTAAAATTTGTTAAGTGATGTAATATTATTTTTGCGGGACACATCCGGGTTGAGGTTGTAGCCACCGTTGTATTATTTCTTTTACTGTTTTTGCTCTTAGGATAGACCCAAGGTGGGGCGCACAAACTACCGGGTACTTTGAAGTGCCGAGTGGCCTACTCACTTTGTTGAGGGAGGTTATTTCACTTCGGGTATTTGACGGGTTATTTGCCACACCCATAGGGGTCTAGGGTGGGGTTTGGCTATTCATCACGATCGTGGAATCTGTCTTTCGTTACATGCTCAAACGAAACACGGAATTCCTAGTATATCCAATGTGTTCATCTGTGATTTGGAATGCCTATCATTGCATCTGACAAATGGATATTATTATATATGTATTATATAATAGACGTTGCTTATGTTTTGCATCCGCGCTAGTCTAGCCTCCACTCTGTCGTTAGTTAAGTAACCTAACGGGTGATGACGGGGCCCAGTGGCGAATGTGGATGGAATAAGAATACGTTGTATTTTCGTTATTTTCTGTAATGGTAGGTTAATTGATGGGACTGCACTAAATTAATGCAAAGCAAACAAACCAAAGCTGAATCGTTGGAACAAATTTTAAAACCACTCGGTTATTTAAAAACAGCAGACTTTTAAATGCGGAGCTTAAACCACTCCTTTTAAAAGCTATTAGGTTCCTTCGATTATATCAAGTTCACTACATTCATGGTTTCGCCAAAACCATCCGTAGCTCTCTGTCATTTCATATGAATATTCAATAGTATTCAAGCTATGTTTGTTGACCTTCGTCAAGGTATAGTGAATGGTAGCTGTTGGGTGTTCATATGTAGCATAGATAGATGCGTTGGTTTGGGATATTCGTATTACCTTGTTGACTTTCGTCAAGGGTATATACGGATGGGTTCAATTTAATCTGGACAATGATGGGTAGAACTTGACATGTGACTTATGTTTTGTTGACCTTCGTCAAGGTCATAAGAGCATGGAGCAAAAATCCATATCGGGAGTTTCTAAAGAAACTGAAACTTGCTAGTGCTGCATACCATTTGGAGTTTGATAATGTTGGTAAGATTCCTTCAGCATTATCACACAATGATATTTGGGTCCCGATCCTACTGTGAGTATCCGCTGCTCCTCGGGAGAATTTTTCACTTAACGATCAATGCTATAAACCCAGTAGGTGTCTAGAACAGTGTTAGCGGGGCTACGTCTCCAGGGAAAAGAGGTTATTTAATTAAGGAACTTTGCGAAAGCGTCGTAAAACCTCCCCCGAAGTACCGACACTATCTTGTCCGAACGGTTAAGCAAGAATTGTACGGTGAGATCAATCCTGACAAATTCTTCTTTTTTGGTTTGAGGAAGAATTCAAGAAACAGTGGGAGCCATCCTGTTTAGATAAATTAAAAACCAATCTAAAGTTGCAAGAGCATCATGCTAAGTGTTTTCTTCTATCTTTCTTAATTGCAGCAACCCAGTGACCAAGACTAAGTTATATCTAGATAATAAAATGACTTAATTTGACTATAATGACTGGCAATGGTCTGTCCAGATGTCCATTACTTATGACAAGCTGGGACACCTCTTTACTACTCAAGCCTTCGCCGTCTCAGGTCCAGTTTCCACCGTCACAGATATTGATATCCGTAAGATATCGGAAAAAGTCAGTACGAATGCGAAGTGCCTCGTGTTGGCCTCAGTAGATGGTGTAAACCAAAGGCAGCATGAGAAGATGGGCTTAGCTTCTATCTTCCTCCATAACAAAAATTTATATGGAGAGCAATCTCGTATCACAAGATATGAGACCTCAAAGGAATTACTTCAAGCAAGGTTGGTTATCGGGCCATCTGTAGGGGACAACGTCCTTATAATGACTAACTATATTGATGAGCTCACGGACCTGGAGACCACGTTGGGAAACGGGTCATATGTTGACTTGTTTCTACAGTCCCTACCAACTACTTTTGCCTAGGGGAAGAAAGTTATACTTCCAGTTGAGGGCACCCTGAAGGAAACCAGGGTGACACCCACTCAGGTTATTGGGGAATCTTTCTCTTCTGCATCTAAGGCGAAAGCAAAGGGTGAGAAGAAGAAGACCTCCACAAAGCCGATATGTGGTGTCAGTAAGGTAGAAGGACAGGGAAGGGCAAAAGTTTATGGGCTAACAGTAGGGAAGGAGGGATGTTCGTATTGTTACGGGAAATGACATTGGCAGTGGGATTGCAGGGCTTGGAAAGCTAGAAGCCAGGATTCGAAGCACGTTGTGGCTTCGGCTTCAAGCGTGTTTGTAATTGAAAACTGTATGTCAATTCACTCTACTTCCTGGGTACTAGATACTGGATCAAGATCTCATATCTGTAATTCGTTACAAGCTTTGAGAAACTGTAAAGTTATTAAGGTAGGAGATATGACTCTCAGGGTTGCTAACGGAATGAGCATGGACGCTGAATCCGTTGGGGGATATCACCTTGGATTGACAAGTGGGCAGATATTGATTCTACGTAACTTTTTGTATGTACCTAGTCTAGCTTGTAATATCATATCTGTATCCTTACTTTCTAAGGAAGAATATGATTTTACATTTGTAAGCGATGTAGTCCACATCCACCTAAATCAAGCTCTGATTGGGTTAGATACATTAGATAACGGTATATACGTGTTAAATCAAGCTCAGGTTTTCAGTGTCCAGAACACACTTAAAAGAAAGTCTCCAGAATTAAATCAAGCTTTCTTATGGCATTGTAGACTGGGTCATATCAATGAAACACGGTTGACGAAGCTACATAGAGAGGGATATTTGGATCCGTTTGAATATCAGTTTTATGCAACTTGTCAATCTTGTCTCATGGGAAAGATGACAAAGACTCCGTTCACTAGATACGGAGTAAGAGCGAGCGAGCTCTTAGGACTCATACACAGCGATGTATGCGGTCCAATGTCTACACATGCACGAAGTGGTTATTCCTATTTCATTACTTTTACGGATGATTTCTCTAAGTATGGACATGTCTTTCTTGATGAAGCATAAATCCGAGGTCTTTGAAAGATTCCGGGAATACAAGATTGAAGTGGAAAAACAAACAGGCAAAAGTATCAAGACACCGAGATCTGATCGAGGTGGTGAATACTTAAGTGCCGAGTTCCTGAACTACATAAAAGAGAATGGAATTCTCTCTCAACTTACTCCTCCATACATATCACAATACAACGGTGTATCGGAACGGCGGAATCGAACCCTATTGGATATGGTTCGTTCCATGATGAGTAAGGCTGAGTTACCGTGATTCTTCTGGGGTTATGCACTAGAATCAGTTGCATATCTTCTGAACAAGGTTCCTACTAAGTCAGTGCCTACCACACCATATCAGATATGTAGTGGGAAGAAACCCTGCCTTAAGTACCTTAAGATATAGGGATATCTAGCTTTTGTAAAAAAAAGCATGCAGACAAGCTCGAGGCACGCTCAGTACTGTGTAAGTTTGTGGGATACCCTAAGAAATCTAGGGGGTATCTTTTCTATTACGCAGAGGAACAAAAAGTTTTGTTTCTCAACATCCCCACTTCTTAGAATCTGAAATTTTAGAAAATCAGAAAAGTAGGAGCACAATAGAACTGGAAGAAATTCCAGAACCATAAGCTATTACTGAAAGCTTGGTAGAACCAGAGATTTCAGAAGAACCGGACATCCCCGCGCCACTCCGCAGAAGTAGTAGGCAGTCTCATCCGCCCGAGAGATACTACGGTTTTCTCATAGACGGGGATCGAGAGGATTGCATCATTGACAATGATGAGCCTACTAGCTTTCAACAAGCCATTCAGAACGGCGACTCGGTAAAATGGCTGGATGCAATGCGGACCGAGATGGATTCCATGTACACCAACAAAGTATGGACTTTGGATATTGCTCCAGAAGGGGTAAAACCTGTAGGCTGCAAATGGATCTTCATAAAGAAGATTTGTGTAGATGGACAAGTTGAAATCTATAAGGCTGGACTTGTTGCAAAAGGTTTTCTTCAAAGACCTGGTTTGGACTATGATAAAACCTTTTCTCCAGTGGCTATGCTCAAATCCATTCGGATCTTTCTTGCCATTGCTGCCTTCCACGATTATGAGATCTGGCAGATGGACGTAAAAACGGCTTTTCTAATGGAAATTTGGAAGAGTGTGTCAATATGGATCAGCCAGAGGGTTTCATTCAGAGTGGGAGCAGAAGGAAAGTGTGCAAGTTGTTTAAGTCTATTTATGGACTAAAGCAGGTATCACGGAGTTGAAACATCTGTTTTGATGATACAGTCAAAGAATTTGACTTTATCAAAAATCCAGATGAACCATGCATATATAGTAAGATTGTAAGGAGAAATGTGGTATTCCTCGTCTTGTACGTGGATGACATTCTCTTGATAGGAAATGACATTCCTATGCTACAATCAGTCAAAGAATTCTTGTCACAAGAGGTTTTCCATGAAAGACCTAGGTGATACCAACTACATTGTGCGGATTCAGATCTATCGTGATAGATCTAAGAGGATGTTAGGACTTTCGCATTCAAGGTACATCGACACCATACTGAAAAGATTCAGTATGGAAGATTCAAAGCGTGACAATCTACCAGATTGTCATGGAATCACCCTCTCCAGAAAGATATCTCCAAAGACTGATTTGGAAAGGGCTCGCATGTCAACTATACCCTACGCATCTACGGCAGGCTCTATAATGTATGAGATGTTGTGTACCAGACCAGATGTAGCATATGCATTGAGCGTTGTAAGCCGATATCAGTCAAACCTAGGGGAGAAGCACTAGATAGCAGTAAAGAACATTCTCAAGTACCTGAGAAGGACTAAGAAGATGTTTTTGGTGTATGGAGGAAAAGACCTCCAGATCGAGGCCTTTGCTGACTCCAGCTTCAAGAGTGACAAGGATGACTCCAAGTCGATGTCGGGTTATGTCTTTACCCTCAATGGAGAGACGGTCTGTTGGAAGAGCTGCAAGAAGGACACCATTGCTGACTCGACGATGGAAGCAGAGTACATAGCTTCTTGCGATGCCGCAAAAGAAGCTGTCTGGATGAAGAAGTTCCTTACGGAACTTCAGGTAGTTCCGACCATTGTTAATCTAATACCTCTGTATTGTGACAACAACGGCGCTATACCTTTAGCGATGGAACCCAGGTCCTATCAAAAGTCCAGACACATCTTGAGGCGGTACCACCTGATCAGGGAGATCGTTGATCGCCGGGAGATCGAGGTGAGGAGAGTGGATACGGAGAATAACACTGCAGATCCACTCACGAAAGCCATCCCTCAGACACAGTTCGATAGGCTAATCGAGATGATAAGTCTGCGATATACCAATACATGGCCCTAGTGCAAGTGGGAGATTATTAGTGTATATGCCCTAGAGGCTATTGTTGTATCATACTGGTTTGTATATTACTTAATGGAAGCTTGGGATATTCACAGTTGTATTGACAGTTTTGCTCAAAATGGTAGTATGCTACTTGGTTTGTTTCTACTTCAATATGTGTATGTGTTTCTTTTAGTATATCGCTTATACATATTAGTAGAGCCCTTAGAATCTTTGCTTGATTACCGGCGTTGTGATGGCAGTCATACTAGTGGGGGCTGGGTAATCTACAAGCACATCCTTATATGGGTCCCTAGTCGTAGGATTATCAAAACGGGGCATCGATACTCTGGAGTAGACTAGTGTATACGCTTCTCATCCCAACAGGGGAGATAATCTGTCCCACAACCATTAATATGTCGTACTGGAGATAGTATACAGGTGCTCGTTAGGTTATGAGTACATTGGACAAGACTCATCGGGAACTGTTGGTTGGTATTATACCTATCATCGGGTAGCAGTTCCCAGGTGAAATGAGTACATCTTAGTCCGTCGACTTGACACTGCTACTTCGCCTCGAGTGTGTTCCCACTGTACTTTAATTACTACCCTACCACGGCTCAAAGGAGTCGTGCAAACAGGTAGTAGTTGGGTGCAGTCCCGAAGCACCTGGAGGCAGTGGCGGTTAGATAGGATTCGTCTCTCCCGGTATTGGGGGTTGATATCGTGCTGTGTTCGGAGAGCCATTACACAAAGTCCCCGGCCAGGGAAAGCGAGATTTACTGGTAGGTATTCCAGTAGTTTCTTATGGTGTTTTGGACTACACTCCGGCATGACTTATCACACTATTAGGGGTCTAACGATTCAGCCCCTAGGCCCGATATATGATACTCTTAGACGAACAGACCGGACTGTACCGAGATTGTCACATTCAGGCTCAGTAGGAGTTCGGATGGGTTTTCCTCATCGGCCTTCTTATCGACATCTACCTGGGGACCATTACGTGCAGCTAGTACCACTTGCGGCCTGTGTTTAAACCCACTGCCAGTGTAGTGTCGAGTCTTTAGAGTCCTACATAGAGAGTTTCCCTGTACCGGGCAAAAGGTGTAGAGGCCGTATGGTTTTACGGCAGGGTTTCGATCACTTACGTACTCTTGTGCGCGTATGATGTTCGGGCGGATAATACTAGTGGGTTTTGGTTTAAGCCGGATCCTAGTATTATATTGATGGATCAGTTTTGTTTCTTTGTATTCGTGTTTCTCGGAACACGAATGCGGGTATGTATATACGGATGAGAGGGGCATAGAAAGAGACACCTCATTAGGGTTTTGATCATTTACTTGATTAAAACAATTATGAGTTGGAGGAAAGTATTTGTTATTTTTGTAAATGATAATTGAGGCATGGGTACTTGTTTTGACTACTTAACTTTGTATGACCATTTGACTTGGTATGACCACTTGACTTGGTTTGACTCTTTGACTAGATATTTCTTGTGAGATATTTTGTGGCACTAGATATTTTGGATGAGATATTTTTCATGCTATGCTTGCAGTCAAGTCAAGGTAGCCATCTCACTTTATTATTATCATTATCAAAAATCATTTCTCTTTCCTCAAGCCAGCTTTCTTCTTCTTCCTCATATCAAAACCCTAAAAGCTTTCATGTGTTGAAAATCCTAGGGTTTCAAGAGATAAATAAATCCATTTTCATACTCTACATCACCTAGGCCATCCATTTTAGCAAGCTTGTTGCCTTAGTTACCTCGGTTTTTGAGGTGGAGCTCGGACTATAGACTCTCGGGTGGATCGTCTTTGACTCGAGGATGCCGTCGAAGAAGCTACGATCCGGATCGACCCTTGGAGGCTACGATGACGAGGAGGACAAAGAAGAAGACCCGAAGGACTTGTATCATGAGGTATAACATTCTTTCCGAATAGTTAACCATCATGTAGTTTGCTAGCTAGGGTTTATGGATGATCCTTGGTTCTAGTCGGTGTTGCGAAGCCCGTAAAAATCATTTTTGCAAATTCCGCCTCCCAGCGAACTTATGGGGTGCGCGACTTTGACTTACATACCCATCTACTGCTTCTTCATTGGCAATATTGCTCGTTTGGTTTTTTTCTTGTTGCCTTGGTCCGCACGACTGGGAGCAGCAGGTTTCCGAAGAGTTTCGGTCTCTGATTGTATGAAATTGGCGGTCGCAGCTTGATTGTTTACCGACACGCCTTTAAACAATTCTATCTCTCTTGCCTTGTATTGTTTTTCGACCCAATCTTTAAAGAAAAAGCAGTTCTCAATAGTATGACCTGTCACTCTGTGATAGGGGCAATATTTGGGATCATCGGTCATATTCCCTTTTTGCGGTCTTTTTGATTCTGGCAATTGTGAACCGTTTCTTATTATTTAACACTTGCAATTTAAATACATAATTTTTTTGTATTTGCAGTTGGATTATGACTTTGAGCACATACCCAATCCTGATTACCCTGAGAAAGTGCTTGATCTTCACGCTCTGTACCAGGGCCTGATGAAGAACATGCAATCAAAGGTCCGATACAATAGGAACATGCTCTCCTACATACTCTGGCTTTTACGAGAGTCGACGTAGATACATGGCCTCTCTTGTGCCAATATTTCGACTCTCAGCGCAAACAGGTTTGTAATTTAAATGTAATTCATTATTTAGTATATAATTTATTTTTTTGTGTTGCTTAATTAGAAAACTAAATCTGAATGTGTTGTGCAGAAACTTGCCGATCAAAATAAAGAGAGTAGGAAGTCGGCGAAGAGAGGTCGCCCCACTTATACAGGTGGCTCGAGGAACATTACTCGTGCCATGGAGGCATCGGTAAATTACAATAGATCTATTTTGATATATTGTAATATTAGGAGTTATTTTATAATATATGTAAATTTTTGGCGAATTGCAGAGAGCTCAGACCCTGACACAGGGTGGTACACTGAGAGTGCTGACCGCGTAACTTACCGTCCACGGCACCTCGACAGATCCCGCCACGAGCGAGCTTCGATTCCCCGACACCGCTACCCAGGAGTATTGCATAAGTGTTGATATTTATTCTAATTGGAATGAAATTTTTGTTTTGAAAAGTTCAAAATTAAATGATATACTTATATTTTAATGGTTAATATGGGTGTAGGAGCGGGTGGTGGAGCAGGCGAAGGCATCGGGGATCGATTTTAGTGGACAAACCGTTCCGATGCTACTGACCCCAGTCCTAGATGCCGCACACGGAGGGCACCACGGAGGTTGGGAGGGAGGCCAGGGACTGGGTCCTATCAGGGCCCATATGAGGTTGGCCTCCATTCCGGCGGTTACTTCCCCTACCCCCCGTGAGCGACGTTTGGAGCATGATGTTGCCACCTTGAAGACCACCGTCGAGGAGTTGAAGGAGATGTTGGTACGTATACTATTTAATAGTAAAATATTATATCACATTATAGATAGTAACATATGCAATATTAGTAGCTTGAGCTTATTTGGTTGTAGACTCAGTTTTGATTAATCATACTTACATAAAACTATCTAATTAAAATAAACTACGGTTTTCCAAACTAGATACCCAAACAAGGCCTAAGTCCTTAAATATTCTTAGATTGGGGTTTCGCAAATAACCTGATAATGATACAAATTCGACTATAATCTAATACATCGTTCTCACTCGTTTATTACACACAAAATTTAACAGATGCGACATGCTACTTTGGCTGCAGCTCCACATGCATCTCCTTCGGCTGTGGCTCCGCAAGCCACTATGTAACAACCGAGTTCAGTTATACCAATTTATGTTTCCGTATTTTTTTGTCTGTGGTATTTTATTGATTTATCATGTTTGGATGCGAATGATAGTTTACTTTTACATTGCATTCGACCCGACCCGCTTGCTTGAACCTGTTGATTCATATTCATAAACTACTCTGGCCTGTTAAATAGACACGTGCATCTCATGTATACTGCATATTAACATTTCACCTAGCATCGCGTATTTTTTTACATATAACATTTTAGATCACGTAAAAAAAATAAATTAAAATTGCATTTCATAGCCTGCATGATACCCCTAACCCTGTGGTAGCGTCCATGCATCTTGTTCTCGTCCCGTTCAGTGAAACAGACATGTTTGGATAGCTACGCGCACGTACGTGCTTCCGTTCTTGGGGGTATGCATTTTCGTTACCTGATTATTCATTTTAAAATTTGGAAGCTGCATATAATTTTTGTATTTTAAATCTAAATTTTTGGACCCGTCCCGGGCGCGTTTTGGAATATTTTTGGTATCCGCCTAAATTCAAAATTTATTAAGATTTATTTAAAATTTTATTTTGGGTTCGAATATATTTTCTGATCAGAAGGTTTATCAAACAACTGAAAATCTTTTTAAAATTTTCTTCAAAAAAAATCTTTTAAACCAATCACAACTCTCTCCCTCTCTCTATCCGACCCCACCTGCTCTCTCTCCCCCTTTCTTTTTCTTTCTCTATTCTTCCTCTGGGCCCCACTCAAAATCTCTCTCTTTCTTTCCTCTTCTCTTTCTCTCTCCCCCTCACGGCTCTCTCTCTCTCTCCTTTCTCTCTCCTCTCGCGCTCTCTCTCTCTCTCCTCTCGCGAACACTGTTCGCTTCTCGAGTCGGATCACCGCCCCCCGCTACCATCACCTCCCTCCTTCTTTCTTCCATTTAAAAAAAAACCCGAGCCCACGAGCACGAGAAAACCCCAGACCCTAACCCTAGCCGCCTCACCTCGTCGTCTAACCTCAAAGCTCCAACATCGTCTCCATCTTCTTCTCATCCTCCTCGCCTTCGTCTTCTTCTTCTTCTTCTTTACCCAATCCCGAGCACCTCCTGCAACTCCTAAACCCACAGAACCCATCGCCGCCGATCACCTCTTCCTCTCGCCTCCACCTTCATCACCATCTCCTTTTCTCTATCTCCTTCTTCTCTCTTCTCCCCTACACCAGATCCCTGCACCCTATAACCCCAGCCAACAAAACCCGAGCGCAAACCCTAACCGAAACCCTAACGTCAAACCCTTCGTTGGAGCTCCGTTCTTCATCATCGACACCAGCACCTCTCTCTCTACGACTCCAGTGCACAATCTTATTGCCGGAATCTGGTCGTGCTGACGACGATCCCGACAACCCAGCGAGCGTACCTGACCCGTATGATTCCCTTGTACGTTGTTTGGATCCGTTCCGTGCATCGTGTGCGCGTCGCGACTTTTTCCGCCGACGTGTAACGTTCCGTATACCCGTTTCTTGATCTGTCGAGATAAGTAAAACTTGCTACATGCTATTCATATCATTTTATACTTATTTAATTACATGTTAAACCTGTAGATTTAATCTAATGTCACATGTTCCATTTTAACACTTCGATGTCCGTTTATATCATTTTAAATTTAGAACTTGAAACATACCATGTTGCATTTTAGTGTACCATATGCGGTACCCACGTCCATATTTAAATCACATAATAATTATTTGCATAACCCATAGTACCCTCTTAAATAGTTTATAACTTTCGGATACCTAGTTGCATCCATTTAGCCTAATGTATATTCAAAGTGCATCCCTATATCATTTAATACATGTTAATGTGATTTTAACATTCCATATTTGATTAAACTGTATTTAATTAATGTTGGAACTATCCCCTTAATCCAAATCGATAACTGTGCATCCAAATGCTTTAATCTGTACATATTTGCATATAACATCACAATGTTCAATTTTATTGTTCCATCTGTACCCCATACTTGTTTTAGTATACCCATGTTTATTATAGTTTGATTATGAGTACCCATGTGACATTTTATGCACCCCTGACATGACTTGTTATACTATTACCTGACACGACGTGATACGGTACACTTCTTGACATGACATGATACCTATATACTACCTGACTTGACCTGATGTACCATGGCTTTACCTGTTACCTAATCTTGTTACTAATACCAACAAACTTGACCTGTTGTCCCTACGGACGTTTCCTTTCGTCTATCCAGACAATCCTGTACCTGCTTGATCCTGTGTTGGCATTAACTCTAGATTTATTAATACCTGACTTGACATATAACTTAGGGGTATGGGGAAATCAGGAATGTAACCGAACGTAACTCAAAGGGCCATCCTATTGTTTGCCGTTTTTCCGGGCGTTACGGAATACCTATTGTTTGTCGTTTTTCCGGGCGTTGCGGAATACATATTGTTTGCCGTTTTTCCGGGCGTTACGGGATAATCACCGATGGGTTACGATGAGGATTACATTACTTGGTTTCGAAGACTTTAGAATAGATAACCCCGTAGCACAGTTTAGATATCGCTGCACGTCACTTATACTGACATACTCACTGTCATATATTCTTGTTATATTCTTGCTCATACTCATACCTGCATGTATTGCTACCCCTGTTTATAGTATTGCTTGATATTATGACGCACTGACGTCTGGATTTTGCATGGCCCAGATTCTTTACCTTTGCTACAGGCCGAGCAGGAGTACGTCAGTCAGCAGGCTGAGCAGTGAGGACTTGTTAGTAGTTAGTTCTTTTACTTTCGGTATTTTCATTCCTGATGTGAGCCCGCATTATGGGACATACATTCCAGTTATTCTTGTATTGGATCTTTTGCTTCCATGTTATTTTATTCTTGACTCGTTTTATTCTGGCTTATGGACATGTGTTAGATAGTTTATTATTGTTCTTGATATCTCTACAGCCGTAATGTGACTGTGGAAGGATATTTCCTATCCACAGGTAGCATGGTTGGCTATGTCACGTGCCTATCTTAGCGTACTCTGGGAAGCGGGGCGTGACACACTACCTCGGCTGCGGTTGCGAAGACCACTCCTGCAGCTTCACAGCTCGCTCAGACTCCCGCACAGTCTGTTCCTTCATTAGTCGAGTTTTTGACAACTCAGGGCTGCACCGAGGAGCAGATGCGCCAGATTACGACATTTATCAGAGGTAGAAGAGCTCGACCGATCTAGGGTAGCTTTTTTTTTATATCTTGGAGGATGTATGTACTTATCTGATACATATTGTATATATTCTGGACGATATTGATGGTTGTTTGCTTATTCACGATGATTTAGATTGATATCGTATTCTGTTTGTTTATTTTTTTATATGTTATGCGTAAGATGTTGATTATTAATATTTATGTATTTGGTTATATGATTTATATATTATTGTGCACAGGGCAGGAAAAAAACAGGAAGCCCATGTTGACAACTTTAAACTAATAATGTTGCTTACTTTGTTTTAAAAAAAATCCTGATATTTTGTTCTTACGGATTAATTCATAGGGCCATCTATTGCACCTACGGATTAATCCATAGGTGCAATGTTTGCCCTTACACAGTTAGCCGTAGGAACAAAATATCAGGATACCTGATATTTTGTTCCTATGGACTCAGTAACATGGGTAAAACTTTTCCCTAAGGATTAATCCGTGGGGGGCATCTATCAGGCCCTACGGATAAATCCGTAAGGGAATCTATCAGGCGCTACGGATAAATTCGTAGGAACAAGTATTTTATTTTATAAACCAATAAATTAAATAAAGATCATATCCTTACGGAGTAATCCGTAGGGATAAATGTCCCAACGGAGTAAGACGTAGGGACAATTATTACTTCGTAGGGGCATGTTCAGGACGAAGATTTGCGCCTTTGCATTTACGGTGGAATTTTATGTTTTTACGGCTAAATCCGTAGGGGCAACCCATTATTGTAGCAGTGATGACCATATTGGGTTTTTATGACTATGTTTAGCATCTTTCTATTTTGTGTATTTTTCCATACTATTTTTAGCATATTGGGATGACCACACATCGATCTAGCCTTTCCATCTCCATGCTCAATGTTATGAATGCCCCCCCTCCTCGCCACCTCCAATTTGTCACACTTTATTTTTACGCACGTGATTCCTAAAGCCTTTATGGAATTCTATCCAGCGAAAATTAAATAATGTTTATATGCTCAAACTGTAAGTATCAAAACTTGCTTGCACTCACATTTTCATGCATGAGAAGTTAGCTGAAGCTCTCATATATAAGATGATTTTAGTTATATGTTATGTTGGATCTCACTGTGCCAGTAGTAGAGAAAAACTGCGGTAGTCGAAAACCCGGTAGTCCAAAACATACAAGCCGGTCATTAAATAAATGAAAAGAGTTTTAGTAATCACACGGGGATTTCGACAACCGGGTTTTTGACTGTGAGAAAAACTGCTTTGTTTTTTTTGACAATTTACCCTAAAATAAAATCTTAATTAGTTTTTAAAAAGGTCGTTGTTAATTTAAATGGATTTATAACTAAAGATTTATGCATTTTCTTCCCTTTTTGGTACGTAGCCAAACTATTGGGGTTCGTGAACTACATCCCACCATATGCAAGTGCAAGAGGTGATGATCTTCTCACAGGTGTAAACTTTGCATCTGCTGCTGCAGGAATTAGAGATGAAACTGGACAACAATAGGTATGCATATGTGTGTCTATATACAGAGAGAGAGAGATAGAGGCCTTAGGAGGCTTTTTGCGGTACGTGCATGCATGTGTGTGTGTGCGGGGAGAGAGAGAGAAAGAAACGGAGGAAAGATGCCGTATGAGGCATTTTGCGTTAGGTGGCAGCAAAAAGTATGCCCTCTACCATTTTATTCTACGATCAGCACATTCCAACTTGGTATTCATCCTCTAATTTATCGATACATCAAATTTCATATGATTAAAACACCATTTCACCATTGATTTAGTGTGTGCAAATTAACGGTTTGCCGACAATAGAACTTTTTACATTGTTAAATTAACGGTAAAATGGTGTTGTAATCATATGAAATTTGGTATATCGACAAATTAGAGGATAAATATCAAGTAGGAAGATACTGATCGTCGAATAAAATGGTGGAGGGTGTATTTTTTGCCGCCGCCCAACGTAAAAAGCCTCCTAAGGCCTTTTCCCTCCATTATTCATATATATATATATATATATGAGATTAATGGAGGAAAGAGGCCATAGGAGGGGATTTCCTCCTATGGCGTGGAAAAAATACAACCTCCACCATTTTTTCCGACGATCGGCATCCATCATCATCATCGTTATCATCTAAGATGTGTGTATACCAAATTTCATGTGATTCCACAACCTTTTCACCGTTGATTTAGTGAGTTCAAAATTAACGGTTTACCGATAATAGAACTTTTTACATTGCTAAATCAACGGTGAAAAGGTTGTAGAATCACATGAAATTTGGTGTACCCACATCTTAGATGATAACCATGAAGATGATGGGGGCCGATCGTCGAAAAAATTATTGGAGATTGTATTTTTTCCACGCCATAGGAGGAAATTTCCTCCTATGGCCTCTTTTCTCCATTATTCTCTCTATATATATATATACACACACACCTAACGTAAAAAGCCTGGCATTTTCTCTCCATTATTCTCATATATATATATATATATATATATATATATATATATATATGAGAATAATAGAGGAAAGAGCCCATAGAAGGGAATTTCTTCTTATGACGTCGAAAAAATACATCATCCATCATTTTTTCCGACAATCGGCACCCACCATCTTCATCGTTATCAACTAAGATGTGGGTACATCGAATTTCATATGATTCTAGAACATTTTCACCGTTGATTTAGTGGGTTCAAAATTAACGGTTTACCGACAATAGAACTTTTTACATTGCTAAATCAACGGTGAAAAAGTTGTAGAATCAGCTAAATCAATGGTGAAAAAGCTGTAGAATCATATGAAATTCGGTATACCCACATCTTAGATGATCACGATGAAGATGGTGGATGCCGATCGTCGGAAAAAATGAGGAAGAATGTATTTTTCGACGCCATAGGCCTCTTTCCTCCATTAACCTCATATATACATATCAAACACCGTGCAACAATAGGAACCAGTACCTCTTTTGGGATGCATTTCATCCATCTGGAGCCACTAATCGCTCGCGTTGTAATCTACGGTATTGTTGTGTGTCTGAATCGATGCTCACTTCTATTTTTACTGTAATATTTGGACAACAGAATGAATGGATTTCATATATAAAATCTTCAGTCTCAAATACAACAAAATATGTACGCATTTGTTATGATTCTGGAGTTCTTTACGATTTTACATCTTTAACTAGAATCATTATAAATTGAAGATTTGTTTCTTTGCTTCATAATTCAGTGATTCTTTGCTTCTCTCTCAGCCTGCAATAAAAAGTAAAGATTAGCATTCCTCTTTACCTTACATCTCAAGTAATGCACACATATTATCTTGAAACTTACAGCTATGATGACCCTTTCGAAAGCTTCGGCTCCGTGCTTGTCGATGTATCTCTCTACCGACTTTCTTGCATCGAGGCTCATCATCTGCAGCACTCTTCTTTGTTCCTCGGGATAGCTCGAGCTAACATAAGCACCGATCATCACATATTTCCTCACATAGTTCTCGTAAATGTAGGCAGCCCCGTTAAACATCGGTAGAACCAGCCAAAGACACACCACAAGCTTCATGTATGGCCAAAGTGGAAACCTAAATTTGAAAAAAATGATCAAATGCTTCATATCTCACCACTGTACTTTCCCCTTTTTCTATTAGAACACCATTAAAATTTAAAAAATTGCATTGAGCATCATTGAACTCTTAAACAGAGCATTAAAATTCAAAACAAAGCAACATTAAAAAGTGAGTTAAAGACCCTATCAGTGGAAGTACTTGCAATTTTCAAAGTTCAATGGTGCTCTACGTATTATATATCAATTAAAAGATTATATCCTTTCAATTACCATTGTAGAATTCTCCAACATGAGAGTTCGAAGAGGGTCATTAGCGAATATAAGATCCAATATGTTAGCCATTGTTGATCATCCAGAGGAGAAGGGCTTTCGATTGCATGCACTGAAGCATACCTGAACAATTTAATTAATTATACAAGGAAATAGTTTTAGTAAAAAAAAAAATCCTTAGAATTCTTGTTGGAAGTTAAAAAAAATTTAGCACTTACATAGGATAAAACAGCATCACTCCCGGTCTGCATTTTCGGATAACGTAAACCATTAGTGATGAAAAGCTTTATATTTAAAGTAGATTAAGAGACATGCAATTTAGACTTCTGCACATAATAACATCATATGAACTCACCCAATAAGAGCATCAAGATTGCTGGCGATAGCCTTGATAACACCCATAATTACCGTTGTACGGTTCTGATATGCTATATAAATTTGAGACTACAAGATGATGATCATGATGGCATTGGAGAAATGCATTGCCATTTTTAAAAAGGAAAGAGGAGAGGAATGCAAACAAGCAAAGCATTAGGTTTCCTTCAAAGGGGGAAAAAAACAAGTAGAGAATTGATGTTGAGCCTGTTTCAAGCCTTCTTTCCTCTCTTTCCAAGGAAATTATAAGAAGAAGAAGAAGCTGCATTTGATTGGCTTGAGCATTTAAATTATGTTATTAAACGCGCAATATATCATTTAAATTACTTGGAGCATGAAACACCAATTGCATTCCTATGCATCAAGAAAATACATATATAGGGGCACCAAATCAATAAAGATTGTTGTGCACTCCTTGAGGAATAAAATTTTTCAAATTGAATCTACACATTAGAGCTCTGGGCAATTTCCAGGTGATATCAAAAAAAGTTAATGCAAAGGTATCATATTTATCTGATAATGTCTAATTTAATCTTTTATTTTCATTGCTAAACATTATCGCTTATGTCTTCCAGAACTTAATGTCCAAATTTACCACTGGAAATTTCATAATTGTCATTGTATAATTGTAGTCAATAAAAATGATCACATGATATAGTGAAATATGATAACAGTTGTATAAATTAAGACAATTAATAAAGTTGAATATAATATATATTTGGTATATAAATACCAAAAGTTATTAATAAAATCGATATTACCTGAATCCGATCGATTGCTTGAGGCTAAGTAAAATTTATTATTGCAGGATGAAGCTGTGAACACATATATATCGATAAAAAGGTGTTTTTTATAACAGCTCTAAAGATTTCAAAAGGTACATACACATCCAAAGACTAAAGAATTGTGTACGTGAAAAATATAGAAGATTGCAAGGAGGTATATACAAAAACCCTTTAAAATATGCGTATATAGGATCATGGTCTTGATATTACAAAAATGGATTTTTACTTCAAGTATAATATTATTGAAGTATGCAATCTCTTGGGTAATAGCATAGTCGAACTCGTTCAATCCATGACCAATGGAGCTAATTGAAGATAAGAAAAAAAATCAATATTGCAGTTACCTCAACAAGTTTCTTGGCAGGTTAAAAAATTAACATAGCAAATTTTAATGTTTTAAATAAGAAAAACAATGATGTGGGTTGTGGATATATATGAAAATTGTGTGTGTGTGTGTGTGTGAGAGAGAGAGAGAGAGAGAGAGAGAAAGAGAGAGATTGAAAATTTGAAAGTTAATGATATCGGCAAATAGAAATAAGAAATTTATTTGGGGATTTCTCTCTCTCTTTTAATCCACTTTTCAAATAAGATAAGCTATCAATAGATGACATGAGCTACATCCTATCAGTTTGCATTATAAGGATAGAGATGAAAAATTATGATCTAAATTTACAAGTAACAAAGAAATAAACATCTATTCATATGCAACCTCCCAAATATTGACTATTGACCCGCACTGATATCCGGGTCTGGGGTAGGGTTTCTCTTTTTTTCCTTTGTCTAAGATGACTTGTCTCTTTTGGAATGTGCGTGAGATATGGCTGGCCTCTAAATGAAGGATGGTTAGGGGTGTTCTTAGGAAGGAGACGTTCTCTTATTTAGGATTATCTGAGACCAAACTTTGTAACCCCTCGTCTAGAGTGTTAAATAGTTTGGAGGTAGGAAGAGATGTAACATGCGTGGTTAAGCAGGCAGATGGTGCTAGTGGAGGGGTTTTGCTTGGTATTAGGCAAGACATTTTGGAGATTTTGGATTCTTTCATTGGTTCGTTTTCGATTACGGCAGTGACTAAATGAAAGTAGGACGGATAGGTACAGATGATTACGGTGGTATATGATCCGAGCAGGAAAGAAGCACATGAAGAGTTCTGGGAAGAATTAAGACAGATAAAGAGAAGATGGGGGCTTCTATGTGTGGTTGGAGGGGACTTTAATGTGGTTCGATTTGCGGAAGAAAGGGTGTGGACATTGAATGACTCCAATGACAGACTGTTGTTTAACCAAACGGTAGATCAATTAGGTCTTCTGGAAATTCCGGTAAGGATAGGAAATTCACATGGTAGAATCACAGCCAAAGAATCCGCTTGGCGAAGCTTGACAGGATCTTTGTGTCTTTAGATTGGGAGATTCAACACCCTCTTGCTTTTACAAGGACGGAAGCGAAAACAACTTCTGATCATGTACCTATATTGCACTTTGATGGGAAGAATGAAAGAAGGAAGAGTATGAAAATGTTTCGGTTTGAAAAAAGATGGGTGGAAGATGTGAATGCACATAATCTTATCCAGATGAGCTGAGAGTGTCCTACGAATTATGTAGACGTCGCAAGTAATTTGGTAGTTAACTTGCGTAGGCTGAGACGAATTTTGACAAAGTGGGACAAGAAGCAAAAGGCATTGGAGAGACAACAAAAGAAAGAACTTATCGGCTATATAGAAGAGATAGAGAAGTGGGAGGAAGACCGAGATCTATTCCTGAAAGAACATGGATCTCTTTGATCGTGGAGGATAGAGTTAAAAAAGATTTATATGAACGAAGAGTTGGGTTAGAGTCAGAGGGCCAAGGAGTGTTGGTTGAAAGAAGGGGATGAAAATAAAAGTTATTTTCACATGATGGCTAATATAAAAAGGCGGTCTAATCATATACATATGATTGAATAAGATGGAAAGGTCTTTACTGATGGGGATAACATTAGAAAGGTGGCATTGGGTTATTATAAGAATTTAATAGATACAGAGAAGGAGGTCAGGTGGAAGATGAAGACAGACTTTTAGAATGATGGGAAAAGGTTCATAAGGGGCAGTGCAAAGAGTTGGACAAAGGGTTCTTAGAAGAGGAGGTTAAAGCAGCGGATTGGGAGATAGGAGCGGATAAGGCATCAGGACCAGACAGATTTCCCATTTTATTATATCGTACATTTTGGGAGATTGTGAAAGGTGATATTTTAGGGCTGTTTGTGGCAATGGAAGAGAATGCACTTAATTTAGAACGTCTTAATTATTCTACAGTGGTTCTTATTCCAAAAAAAAGCCAGGTCGTGTCTTAAGGAGTACGGACCTATAAGTTTAGTGAACTGTTCATGCAAGATTATTTCGAAGGTGATGGCTAATCGGCTGAGAAAGGTCTTGGGGGATATTACCAAAGACACGCAAACCGGCTTTGTAGCAGGACGATACATCATGGATGGTATAGCTATAGCTAATGAAGTCGTTCAAGACTCTCGAAGGCGAGGGAAAGAAAGATATCTCTTTAAATTGGATTTCGAGAAAGCTTACGATATGGTAGATTGGAGATGTATATTAGAGTGTCTAGAGTTTAAAGGTTTCTCGCAAAAGTGGAAGTTTTGGATTAAGATGTGGTTATCCTCGGCATATGCTAATACCTACATAAATAGCGAGAATACAAATGAGTTTCGGTGTAGACGTAGGTTGCGGCAAAAGGATCCTCTATCACCGCTTATTTTTACCCTAGTTGCTGATGGTCTTGCACATATGATCCAAAGATGTAGGAACAAGGGGTTGTTGGAGGGATTGGGTTCGGGAGGCATAAGAACGGAGATTATCAACTTATAGTACGCTGATGATACTTTGTTATTTGGAAGGTTGTGCGAGAATCAGGTTGCAATAATTAAACAAATCCTTTATTCTTTTGAGCTTTGATCAGGATTGAACATCAACTTTCACAAAAGCTCGGTGGTTTACTAAGGAGAAAGATCTGGTTTCGATTTTTAATTGCAAAGAGGAAGACTTTCCGGTTAAGTATTTAGGTCTACCTCTGAGGCCAGGAACGTTGAAGAAGTCAGACTGCTTGCCATTGATTGGCAGAATACAAAATAGATTGGAGGGTTGGATGGGTCGATGCCTTTCCATAGGTGGGAGGGTGACTTTTCTTAATTTGGTGTTGTTAGTTGTACCGTAATATTACATGGCCTTTTATGTGCTTCCGGAATGGATGGTTAAAAGGATCGATCGAATTCGACAGAATTTTTTATGGAGAGGAGCGTCATTGGAGAAAAGGAAATATCATTTGGTTGGATGGAAGAAGGTTTGTAGAGTGAAAGAAGGAGGTTTGGGCATGAAAAACATTAAGAATATGAATAGGGCCCTACTGGGAAAATAATGGTGGAGGTGGGTGGCTAGTGACGGGAAGGCATGGGTGGCTAGCATTAAAGCAGACTATGGTATTAAGTTTTGTGCGGTAAACATGCCAAATAAGAACGTGGTGACGGTTTATGGATTCTTGAAGGATATTATGCTGGTAAAGGAGTCTTCTTTTAAAGATATCTCTTATACAATAGGGGATGGAAGCTCGATTAATTTTTGGCAAGACTATCGGTGTAGAGATATCACTTTGCAAGGAGATGATGAAGTTCCTAATGCCCTTGACGTTAACCCGTTGCCTTTGCGGAATGAAAAACTTTAATTGAAACTTGGCACCAGCAACTTAAACCTAGAATCTTAACCAAACACTAAACTAGCAAACAAGAGAAACTAAACTACGAGTTCAAGGGGCTAGATACCTTCGTAGTGTGTCCGCCTAATCATGGAAGACCCCCTTTTACGCTCTTTGGCCACCAGGAATGAGCTTGTGTGCCAGAGGTCGTTTTAGCGTCCATATAAACTCATAGGGTGCTTGTGACGAACTTGTGATCAAGTGGTGACGTTATGGACTCTAGCAAGCTCTCAAGAGCTACGGATTGTGCTTGCAAACCACTCTTCCTTTACCGAAGATGATCCACCTGAGAGATTTGGTTCAAGCTTCAACTTTATCAAATGAAGTAACTAAACATCCTAAGTTGCTAATCTAGGATACTTGGTGATGTAGATGGTGTTAGTAGTATTAATTTTTCTCTTAATTCTCTTAAATCTCAACACATGAGAGTGTAGAGGAAGAAGATAAAGGAGAGGAAAGAGAATGCTTAGGACAAAATGAGCAAAGAAATTGAAGAGAATGACTATGTATTTTTCTTTTCTAAAATACCTTTTCCATTAGAATATTGCAACCGTACTCTAATAGTAACTCCAAACCAAATTAAATAATACAAAGCCATACCTCTTACTATACTCTATGCCACAAAACCCCTTCACCTTATTTCCTTATTTCTCATAAATAGAACCTAAAATGATGTGTCATCCTTCATGAAACATTCTTGTACAGATACAAGAATGCTATACCATATATATATACTCATATTCGTACCAAAATACGAATACCGAAGAGATAGAAAAATACTACAAACATAATACTAGAATATTAATAAAACAACACTTGATTTAATAATCTGGCTTAATCATAAGCCTACTAGTATTTGTTAGTGGTATATGCCCTAGAGACCATTATTGTATAGTACTGAATTGTATATTACATTTTGAAAGCTTGGGATATACATAGATATAATAATAGTCTTGCTCAATATAATAATATGCTATCTGCTTTGATTCTATCTTAATATGTGTATATGTTTATTTTAAAATATCGCTAATACATATTGATAGAGCGCTTAGAATCTTTGCTTGACTACCAACGTTGTGATGGCAGTCACACTAGTGGGGGCTGGATAGTCTATGAGCACATTCTTAAGCTTGTCTTTAGTCATAGGATTATTGAGACAGGGCATCAATACTCCAGAATAGACTAGTGTATACGCTTCTTATCCCCGTCAAAGGAAGTGGTCTGTCTCGCAGCCATTGGTATACGGTACCAAAGATAGTATACAGGTGCCCATTGGGTTATGAGTTACACTGGACGGACTCGCTGTGAACTGCTGGTTGGTATTATACCTATCTTCAGTTAGCAGTTCCCCGGTGACATGAGTACAAGATAGTCCGTTGACTGACATCACTATCCGTATCGAGTGTGTTCTCACTGTACTTAGATTACTATCCTACCACAGCTCAAATGAATCGTGTAAACAGGCAGTGGTTGGGTGCAGTCCCGAAGCACTTGGAGGAAGTAGGGGTTAGAAGGGATTTGTCTCTCCCGGTATTGGGAGTTGATATTGCGCTGTGTTCGGTTAGCCAATACACAAAGTCCCTGGCCAGGATAAGCGAGATTTACTGGTAGGTACACCGGTAGTTTCTCAGGGTGTATTGGGCTCTACACCGACATGACTTACTGCGCTATTAGGGGTCTGACATTTGCCACCCCCTAGGCCTGATATGCGATACTCTTAGAAGAATAGACCGGACTGTACGGAGATTGTCATGGATAGGCTCAGTAAGGGTTCGGATGAGTTTGCTCATCGGCCTTCTTTTCGACAGGTACATGGATAGTCGTTACTTACCGCTAGTGTCACTGACAGACTTGTGGTTAAATCCACTGCCAGCGTATTGTCGAGTCATTAGAGTCCCACACAGAGCGTTTCTCTGGTTCAGACGAAATGATGTAGAGGCCGTATAGTTTTACGTGTAGGGTTTTGATCATATACGTATACTGGCTACACGAATGTTGTTCGGACGGATAATACTAGTAGGCTTAGGATTAAGCCAGATTCTAGTATTATATTATTGGATTATTTTTATCTCTTTGTATTCGTACTTTTTGCAGTACGAATACAGGTATGTATATACGGTGAGGGCATTCTTGTAACTTTTACAAGAGATGCTTCAAGAAGGGGACATCTCATTTCGGTTTATCTATTTTTGGAAAATAGATTAATGAGGTGGAAAATGGAGATATTTGTGGCATGGTTGAAGCATGGATAATTCCTTTGTTTATTTCATTTGAATTTGCTATTCAAGCATGGTTGTATTTTTCTATGGAAAAATATTACATGCTTGGATTGGAAAAGAGTTGGCCATTCTTCACTTGCTCCTACACTTGGTTCATTCTATCTTTCTCATTCTCTCTCCATTTGCTCTCCTCCTTCTTTCTCAAACCCTAACCCTCACATGTGTTGTGAATTCTAAGGTTCTATAAGATAAAATAGTCCAATTAACTCTCTACATCTCCTAAGCTACCTAAATTAGAGAACAAGGTACTTTAGTTATCTCGGTTTTGAGGTTGGAGCTTGAACCATAGACTCTCGGGTGGATCGTTTTTGACACGAGAAGGCCGATGATCAAACGCGATTCGCACCTTCTAGAAACACAAGAAGAGGAGAAGAAGACCCGAAAGACTAGAATCAAGGAGGTATAAAACACTATCATAGTAGTTTAGAACCTCTATGTAGTTTAGCTAGTTAGGGTTTCTGAAATATCTTGGATGTTTGGTCGATGTTGCAAAGTATAAGATCATTTTTGTAAATTCCGCTTCCTCACAAACCACGTGGGGTGTACGACATCGACATACACCGATATCAAAGCCTACTTAAACCTGAACTAGCTAGTTAGCATGTATTTAGAACTTCGATCGACGGAAATTATCCAAAATTGCATCTCTATTACTTGCTTACCGTTCGAATTTTAAACTTGTTCAAAAAATATTTTCAGTGACCTTAAAATTATGTGTAGGCATTTACAGAACCAAAAAAATGTGAGCACATGAGCTCACAATTAGACCGCTAATCCGCATCCAAATAGGTCATTTGGCCGTGGATCCGCGGCCTAATTGTGGCCAAAGTGCTCCAAAGTTTTTCTGGGGTTCAGATTCATGGAAATGTGATTTTTGGTACATTTGGTTTTTGCCCAGATTTGTTTGTGTACTGGTTTGTACATGGGGAAAATGCGGAAAGTTTTAATGGATCGAAATTCTAAATTCTTGCTTATCTGTGTATTTTGTTCGTATATGTGTTTCTAAACGTCTACTAATTGCTATATGTCAATTAGTGAGAGTTGCACATATCTAGTATCTTGTTGATAGTTTGTGGATATGAAGTATTGGATTGTCGTGAATGAATAGCCGGGAGATGTGAGAAGAGTGTTCTTTTCTTTCATTCATGTAAATTTGTAAATTGATGTAATATTCTTTTGCGGGGCACATCCGGGTTGAGGTTATAGCCACCGTTGTATTATTTCATTTACTTTTTCTTGCACTTAGGATAGACCCAAGGAGGGATATACAAACTACCGGGTTCTTGAAGTGCCGAGTGGCCTACTCATTTCATTAAGGGAGGTTACTTCACTTCGGGAATTTGGTGGGTAGTTTGCCGCACCCATAGGGGTATACGGTAGGGGTTTGGCTATTCATCACGACCATGGAATCTGTTTTTCATTATAGGCTAAAACGAAACACAGAAATCCTAGTATATCCAATATATTCATCTGTATTGATGTGATCTGTGATATGGAATGGATATTATTGCGTGAGACGAATGACTATATATATATATATTATATATATATATATATAATAAACATTGCTTATGTTTTTCACCCACGCTAGTCCATCCCCCGCTCTGCTGTTAGTTAAGTAACCTAACGGTGTATGACGGGACCCCGTGGCGAATGCAGATAGAATAAGCGTACGTTCTATTTTCGTTTCTTTCTTCAATAATAGGGTTAAATGATGGGACAACATTAGTATTGTTTAATGCAAAGAAAACAAACCAAAGTTAAATCGTTGGAACA
This sequence comes from Agapanthus africanus, assembly GCA_030015575.1. NCBI lineage: Eukaryota > Viridiplantae > Streptophyta > Magnoliopsida > Asparagales > Amaryllidaceae > Agapanthus > Agapanthus africanus. The sequence goes on along the minus strand of CM057351.1, from coordinate 259,511,243 downwards.
ATTTCAAAACCACTCGGTTTTCTTTAAAAATAACTTTTAAATGCGGAGCCTAAACCACTCATTTTAAAAGCTATCATGGTTCCTTTGACCATATCAAGTTCATTACGTTCACGGTTTTCGCTAAACCAACTGTAGCTCTCTATCATTTCAGATAGGTGTTCAGTAGTATTCAAGCTTTGTATTTTGACCTTTGCCGAGGCATAGTGATTGGTAGCTGCTGGGTATTCATCTGTAGTATAAATAGATGCGTTAATCTGGGACAGGAGTACAGCTATTTTGGCCTTTATCAAGGGTTTGTACGAATAGGTTCAGATTAACCTGGACAATGACGGGTAGAACTTGATTTGCGTCTTATGATATTTTGGCCTTCGTCAAGATCATAAGTGCCTGGGGAAAAAATCCACATCGGGAGTTTCAAAAGAAAAGGAAGCTTGCTAGTTTTGCATACCATCTGGACTGTGATGATTTTGGTAGGATTCCTTCAAAATTTTCATATAATGATAGTTGGATCCCAATCCCACCGTGAGTTTTATTACTCCTCGGGAGAGTTTTCACTTTACAATCAATACTATAAACTAAGCAGGTGTCGAGAACGGTGTTAGCGGGGCTACGCCTCCAGGGAAAAAGGTTTTTTAATTAAGGAACTTCGCGAAAGCGTTGTAAAACCTCACTCGAAGTACCAACACTAGCCTGGCCGAAAAGTTAAACCAATAATTGTAGGGTGCGATTAATCCTGACTAATTCTGCTTTTATGGTTTGAAAGAGGATTTGAGGAAACAGTGGGGGCCATCCTGTTTAGATAAACTAATAACCAATCTAAACTTGCAAGAGCAGCATGCTGAGTGTTTCTTCTCTCTCTCCTAATTGCAGCGACCAAAATGACTGTACTTAAGTTACTACTAGATAAAAATATATTGACGGGGCCAAACTATAAAAATTGGCTGAGGAATGTTCAGATGGCCATTACCTATGACAAGCTGGGCTACTTCCTTACTACCAAAGCCCCCGCCGTCCCAGGTCCATATTCCACCGTCGCGGATATTGAGATCCGTAAGACATATGAATTAGACTGTGCGAAAGCCTAGTGACTCGTGCTGGCCTCAATAGATAATGAACACCAGAGGCGGCACGAGAAGATGGACTTAGCTTCCATCTTCCTCTATGTTAGTGATATGTATGCCCTAGAAGCCATTATTGTATGATATAGTGGATGCTTGGACATATATATGGAGGACTTTCTTGCTAGACATGATAGTATGCTATCTGGTTTCTTTTATCTTAACATGTTCACTGATATTATTATACTGTCTCTCATATACATGTTGATAAAGCCCTTAGGATGTAGGCTTGACTACTAGGACTATATTGCAGATCATACTACTGGGACCTAGGTAGTCCATAAGCACATTCTTCAATTGTTCCTAGTCGAGGGAATATTGAGACAGAGCATCGATATTCCAGAGTAGACTAGTGTATATGTTTCTTGACCCTGTATAGGACAATGGTTGATCCCATATCCATTGGTGTTTGACATCAAAGATTGTACACATGTGCTAATTAGAGAATGAGTACACCAAACATGTAACACCTTAGAATGCGGTTAGTGTAATTAAGTGATAATGCGGGTTTTTAGTAAAAAGTTAACCAAAATAGTTTTCACATATTTTATAAAAATTAATTAATATTTTATTATTATTTGTTTAAGCTTGTACACACTTGTGCATGTTAACTTGGGAGTTATGGAGCTGTTAACCATGCTTAAGTAGCCATGGCACCCGAAACCAATTTTAAGCCGTGTTAACCCATTTAACTTAATATTTAGTAAGAGTTTATTCTTTTGACTTGAGAGAGAGAGAGTTGACAATGAAGGTTGATGAGGCATCGGGCAAGCATGGGAGTATTAATGAGGAGAGAGAAAGGACACGGCTCACTCCTAACCTCACACCCTCATTTCCTTCATCCTTCACTCATACACTCCCTCCTTCTCACCTCACTCTTTCATTCTCAATTATTCTCCTTCTCCTTCTCTTCCTCAAAACTGAAACCTATACCTTTCCATAACAAACCCAAGCCTAATCTTCACTAAACTTCATTAAAACCCTTACAAAGTCAAGTTAAGCCTCTGGAGATGACTTGGAGTTTGGAAAGCTAGGGTTTTTGAGCAAGTTTAGCAAGGTAGTGATCTCTAACTGTTAACTAGGCTTTTAAGATGTTGTGTTGCTTATTAGTTGCTGTTTAGAACACTAAAGTTATAGTTTTGTGCAAATATCATATTTTTGGTGATAAAATGGTGTCTCTGCGATCTGCTATCACTACGTTAGTTTACTGTAAAATCTAGCAATTCAGTAGTATTGTGTTAGAAGCCCTGAGTGTTCACCTGAAACCCGGACCCCACCCAACCTAGTTGACCTGGCGAGATTTGGTGAAAGGCCCGCCGCCGCCGTATTTTTAGGGACCTGGGGAGTTGTGGTTTTGAGGGTAGCTGTCTGTAGGTTATCCTGGGTGTTTGGTACTACTTGATTTTCATATATTGACTGTAGGCAAAATCTGGGACCACTTTACTAGTTTCTAGTGTTTCGGCAATGTGCGATGCGATATCCGACACGGTTTTTGTGCTTCGCGTAGCTTGCTGCACTTGGGTTTGACTTAGGGTGTCTCTACACACGTTAGCCACTAAGCTAATGCTTGAAAGCTTGTGGGAGTCGATGTGTTAATTTAAGCACTGTTTGCGTGTGTTATCGAAAGGTTTCTAATTTGCACTTGTCATGTTGTCATGTGATAATAGGATCGCAGACGGGGACTTCAGACGCTACAAAGACGGGTAAACAAGTGGTTGGATTTACTTAGTTCGAGATCATCGGTGAGTAAATTTAACGTCTATGAGGGAATTGCCCGTATGGCGTTAAGCGTCGAGGACTAGATTCGTTGTTATAGCCACATGTTTATATGCATATGCGTTGATTGTGCATGAGCATCATTTGCATACCATTACTTGTTGTACATTGACTTAGTACGTATTGGACACTGCACCATTACTGACGGTTGATGTAGCACGAGCACCGAATTGTATGCCACACACCCCGTTGGTAATCACCATGACACGCACAACATATACATATATATGGTACTGCATTCGTTATTGACATTGAGGCAGTTATTCTTGTACCACTTTACTAAGGGAATATGTATTGTACCGCTTTCATTATTATCAATAGTTATACGTTGATTACGCATATGAATTGCATCATGCATACATACATACATGCATACATACATATCTGCTATAGCTACATATACACCTTTATATGATCTTGAAATTGACTTCGGGAATCTGGGAACCGCATGATATCTTTAAAAACTTGATTCATTTAAAAGAGCAGTTTTCCCTTGATATGATCATTTTACTGTTCCATGTTGTATACATCGTATTTCATGGATTTACGCATTGAGATACTGATTTCATGTGATTTATGGATTTGAGAACCGTGGTTATATTTCAAGAAAGCATGCATTGTTTTGAAAACCTGGTTTCTCTTGATATGATATTTCGATGCGTCTACCATGAGTTTTTCTCGGTTTTGAGATTGGTTTTCGAAACCCGATTCAAGGAGATAGATGATCCGTTTGCGGGTTCATGGTGGACCTGGTATGGTATCCCGGGGCAAGAAAAGTATGTTGTGCAGTAAACGATGAGCCTGGCAGAGGGACTACTACCTACCGATGATAGTTTGGACTCGGCGGCTATCCGGAGGATACCGACCGGAGTCATGAGATGGATATGGGCCGATCCGGACTAATGGAGCCCGTGGGCTGATCCGGACTGACGGAGCCCGAGTTATGTGGATTTACGTGTCGATGCTGGACACGGGTTTTCATGATGTTTCGAGTGTCGATATTGGGCACTCAGGTTCCATGAGATTTACGGATATGAGGGCCGATCAGAGTGACAGCGCCTGAGGTATTGGGATTTGGGGTGTCATTGATGGACACCGGGGTTTTCCACGATGATGATTCATTGATGATGATTATGTTTTATCCCCCACTCAGGATTATTTGATATGCATTGTTTCATGCAGTTGTAGTACCTTGATGGTGTACCCTGATCATGATTGTTGCATATCCATATTGCCATACTTAGGCTATTAGATTGCATGTGTGTTCATGCATACTTGCGATTTACTGTATGATATTACTTACTATTCACGAGTTGGCAACTCACCCCCGTTGTGCCACAGTGTTTTGCAGGCTTTAACCTCAGAGTAGTCGCGGCAGGGCTCCTTATTGTATCTATTTCTGCGGATACCGCTACGGTTGGTTGTGAGGCCTTTTGGTGTAGGTGGGTTTGCGGTTATCCAAACACATCTATTGTATATCTCATTATATCTAGTACTCTCCATATACCACTTTCATGTATTGACTTAGATACGAGTTTGTGAGGATCGATATTGTATATTATGTGACTCTGGGTGTCGGGCTCGTGTGAGACGGCCTTTCTTATGTTGCTTTATCTCTTTTATGTTGTTTTCATTTTTATTGTCTATTTCTTAGCTATGGCATCGTATATATGCTTATGGTGATTGTTTTCCGCCTTTGGGCGTGATTTGCTCCCGTTTGGGAATACTTTATTTATATCCTGTGTTTATACCCGTTTCGGGGCTAGTTTTACAAAAGAGGTGCAGCCAAATTTTTTAAGAAAATAAACTTAAGCTTTAAGATTTTTACTTGAGATTTCCAAATGTTACAATGTTTTTTTTCGCTTACTTCTTTTTATGGTTTAGATTTCTGGGTTTTTAGCTTACATAAATTGTGTTACGCCTGTTGACGTCATGTGGTTTAAGTTCCGGTCACGTTCCTAAATTGGGTCGTGACAAAGTTGGTCTCAGAGTGCTAGATTTTACCTTTTGAAGTGTAGGATGACCTTGGTATGATAGAGTAGGTAGCTTAAGCAGAGTGATGCAGCGTGTGTATATTGCACGGCATACTTACGATACGGTACTCCGCCTAAGTGACCTTAGGACATATTGCTTGTAATTCCTTCCTTGATTTCCATGTATCCTTATGATTCGATTTCTATGTTCTTATCGAATCCTGTTTTCATTTCCAGCCATTATGCCGCCGAAGACTACGAGGGCGCAGAGAGCTGCCGCTAGAGCCGAGGTCAGAGCAGGCTCGTCAGAGATGAGAACTGACCAGGGCGGTACGCCTACTCTACAGGAGCAGATTGATCCACCTTCTCCGGATCGTATTACTAGGCTAGAGGCTGGTATGCAAGATATGCGCTAGATGATGGGGTTGTTGGTTGAGGCCAGTCGAGCGCAGAGACAGGAGATTGTCCCACCTGTTATGGGGACCGTAATGGTGCCTACTGTTCAGGCAGTCGTACCTGCAGCTAAGGAGGTTATCACTGTATCATTATTTGAGTTCATGAGGCTGAAGCCTCCGGTGTTCACCGGCACCGACGCAGCTGAGGATCCACAGTCGTTTATCGATCGGATGGCCAGGATCTATCATTCGCTGAGATGCTCCGATACAAGATGGGAAGAGTTCTCTAGTTTTCGTCTGGAGGGTCTTGCCCAGACTTGGTGCGAGTCTTTGGAGAGTGGCCGAGCTGCAGGTCTTCCTCCTATGACCTGGGCTGAGTTTGTGACAGTTTTTCTTGCCCGTTTTCTTCCGCAGAGCGTCAGGGAACCTCGAGCTCACAGTTTTGAGTCGTTACGCCAGACTTCGGGTATGACGGTGGCAGAGTACGATATTCAGTTTACCCAGCTATCTGTGTATGCTCCATATTTGGTGGACAATGAGGAGATGCGGATCAAGAGATTTATGCGAGGCCTGATTACCCAGTTGTTCTTTGCTATCGGCGCCCAGCATTTTGACACATATGCATCCGCAGTAGACGCAGCCCTACTGGTTGAGGAGCGTCTTTCCAAGACTTCGGTCGTTCCGGGATCGAAGAGGATGCGCACTGATGTATCAGCCCGGAGACAGATGTATAGACACCGCTGTTGTAAGTCCACGGTAGCGCCCCGGCCGTCTAACAGACGCCAAATGCGGAACAAAAACTTTTACAACTGGCGCTATCGCGTACTATAACCCGGATCTTCCATTAAAGCTAAACTAACAAACTACAAAGTGGGTAGAAATGTTATACCGAACGATCCGAGTCCTTCGGTCTTCAACCATCATCCCACGCTTTTTTGCGGCTGCTCCGATCTCCTGAATCTCCAGTCTTCTCGTCCAGGTGGCACCACGTCAACGGATCTTTAAACGGGCTCCCGCCTCTGAACCGAGGCAACTCGTTCATCAAGTTTGCTAAAAGAGATGACCAAGATTGATATAGAGAATGAGTAGAACACTTTGTCTCGCTTCGTCCAAAGCTATGGACGAACGGTTAATGAAGTTTCCTTTTGGATCGGGTGAAATGAGAAATGAGTCTATCTAATTTCCATGAATCCAAAACTATCATCTTTTTCAAATCAACAACCATGTCTCTCACAAGAGAGGGGGCCGACCACTTAAGAGTGGAGGGAGATGAGTGTAGGAGCAAGGAAGAGGTAACCATAAGATTAATGAAGAGAATGAGTCACAAGATACCTTGCATAAACATTAATGCAAACTAATGAATCATAACACCTAGTCATCATACATTAATTGCACAATTAATGCACTAATGAGTCACTAGCAATCTCATCATCCTAGTCACCATTTAGTAGCTTCTAGAACCTTCCACACTCTTCAAGAAAAGATAAATCCGTCTTTAACCGAATGTTAAAGACGGGTGATAGAAAACAGGAAACTGGCAACTTCCAAAAGCGATCCCGAAACGAATTTCAGGATAACCCCGTAACAGTATAAACATACCCGCATTTGTATTACGACCGAATACAAATGCAAATGAGACAAAGATATTATATCTATATAGTATAATACTCGGATCCGGCTTAAACTAAAGCCTACCAGTATTATCTTTCCGAAATATGACACGTGCGTAAACGCACGTGCATTTTCCGAACCCTGCCATAATGCCATACGGCCTCTACAACGTTTCGCCCGAACTTGGGAAACTGTTTGTGGGGGACTCTAATGACTCATCAACACACTGGCACTGGGTATAACCACTAGCACGTCAGAGGTACAAGTTGTACGTAACGGTTGCCTATGTATTGATTGGAAGGGAAGCTGATGAGCGAACTCATCCAGAAACCCTACTGAGCCTGACAGTGACAATATCCGTACAGTCCGGTCCATTCGTCTAAGAGTATCGCATATCGAGTCTAGGGGGATGGATAAAGTCAGACCCCTAATAACACGATAAATCGTGTCGGCATGAAGCCCATCACCACCTGAGAAACTACTGATCCAAATCAGTAATTTTCCACTACCTCGGCTGAGGATTTCTAGTGATGGCCACCCGTTCACTGTGCGACATCAACCCCCAATACCGGGAGAGACGAATACCCGACGATCCGCTCACTGCTTCTATGTGGTTCGGGACTGTACCCAAAAAATACCTGTTTGCACGTCTCCTTTGAGCGTGGTAGGGTAGAAATCAAAGCACAGTGGGAACTCACACGAGACAAATGACGATCTCAGGTCGACAAACTAACCTGTACACATGTCACCAGGGAACTGCTATCTGACGATATATATAATACCAACTATCATGTTCCCGGCGAGTCCTGTCCGGTGTACTCAATGAGCACCTGTATACATCTTAGGTGAACCAACTAACACCAATGGCTTGTGAGACCGTCCACCGCCCCTCGTCGGGGTCTAACTGTATACACTAGTCTACTCTGGAGTATCGATGCCCTGTCTCGAAACTCCCACGACTAGGGACACTTTTAAGGATGTGCTTACAGACCCCAGCTCCCACGTATATGATCGCCATCATACTGCTGGCAGTCAAGCAAGAATCCTATAGGCTCTATCAACATGCAATAGTGAACTAAAGCATGTATACGATGATAAAGACAAACCGATAGCATACTATCATCTCGAGTAAGACAGTCATGTCGGTATAGGTCCTCCCTCAATCATTGCAATCACGTATCTGCGATCCAATAATTGACTTAGAGGACACTATATCCAACAATCTCCCACTTACACTTAAGGCTATTATTGCGATGACGCATACTCATAGCCTCAGTGAGTGGATCCGCCCTGATGTTTCTTTCTATGTCTCTCTTAATCTCAAGTTCGCGGAGAAAGCCATCTCCCAAATCGAGTAATACCTGTCTTAGAATATGTCTGAATCTCTGATGGGACCTAGTTCATAAATGAACTCCAAATCCAAACTTCTTAGACTGTAGTGATCACTGAACCTAATCAGTATCCAGCACCATGCCTTCCATAGTATCCTCTTGGACCACCTGTCCATAATACTGTCTCTCGTCAGAGGGAAAACTATAACTCTGACAATCACTCTGTCATCCAGGCAACCTTGGAAGCCTGGAATGATAACCGTCTCCTAAAGGAGGCTGCCGTCATCAAATCCGTAGAACATACACTCATGTTCAAAAATTGTTTCCTTATGTTTCTTCAGGATTGGATTAATATAAACTTATCGCAATTAGTGCATAAACAACATCTGGTGTGGTACTTGATATCTCATGATTGACTCAATTACCTAAGCAAGTGATATGCCAATCATGCACATCCTTCTCCCTTTTAGTCTATAAGACACATTTAGAGAGGGTGGCTCCATTATCTGCAGGTACACCACCATGCCAGGAATCATCTATTCTAAAATACTATTAGAATATTTTCAAAGTACCCATATTGGGAAACTACCCAAATCTAGATCTAAAACCATAGATCTAGTAACCAGAATGTCAGATATTATATCCATATCCTTTGTGGAGAAACAACTGTATGACTACCACAGTACAACCGATCGTAGTATAGGAATTTTACTTCCTACTCTGTGTATGTCATCCAAATACCAGGACATCACACCCTACTACCTTCTTAATAGATCCATCCCGTATTCTGATGAGGTCAAAGCCATGACTGTTACATCAAAATTAGATGATCTTATCTCCGCTATATCTGCTCAAGCCTATAAATAGACATAAGCTACTTGTCTACTATGCTTCCGCTGCTCCCACTGACCACAACAACCCTCTGGCAGAATAATATAAACGTGTACTTCTAAAACTAGTTTAGAACGACTTTATACATATCCTCCTGCCGGGTCTCATAGTTTGGAACAACAGTAGTGTTAAGTCTGGGTAAACAAGAACCTCCCTGTCACCGTCCTTGAGGCTACCGGAGTACCTCCCGGGTGTCTGAGGTTACCCACCATATCTACGGATTGGCTATTGGAATGTCAAACCTGATTGAATATATAGGTCCTATTAAATTTTTCGTAATCGTTTGCGGTTCTGGAATCACTTCCAGTTCTACCATACTCCCACTACTGTTTTCTGAAAAAATCCATTTTACTAAAACTGTGGCGAGTCAAGAACAATATCACTATTGATCTTCCAGGTGGTAGAAAGTCAACCCTCGTCAAAGACAGGGTCAACCCACAAACCGCCATTACAGAAACGTGCCTTGATCTATCCAGTGTCTGGTTTTAAGCATAAGCTGGACAACTCTCCGCATCTTAACATCATTAAGATATGAACCATTCTATATACAATATAGAAATAGAGGCACTAATTTAATTGGAACCAGATTCAAATCATGCAGCTGTCTCCAGTACATATCAACTTAATGGAAAGTGGCTACTCAGCATTACTCAACTTAGGATTCCATCCAATTATGAGTAACCTGAAAGAGAAACGAGTTTCTCAAAACCATTACTATCAACTGAATACCGATCACAAGAATCTACATCTTCGATCTCTTTGAAGAATCCCGATACTTGCAATACCTGGTTCACTACTTTATTCTTATACCCACAACTTCTCAAAACTTAGACATTGTATTTCAACGAAACACTTGTCTAAAAACTAGAAAAATTACAAGTAAACAGAACAGAGTACGAGGACCAACCCCTTTGTCCTGATGGACACTGGACAACATACAATACTCTGTATAAGTCCGCTGAGTTGAATAACTCAAAATCTGTGCGTCGTAGGTTGAAAACTGTACCCAGGTGATTTCCTCAAATATCACCAATTACAACGAATTACGATATAGTGAGGATGATCACCTAATTCCAAATAACTTACTCCCACTCATCATCGGTAAAACCATACAGATGTGAGAATCATACCTGGTAAATACATACCCTGGAGCAAGGGTTTAATTGGGAAATCAGTTTACAATTAACAATGCACAGTGTAACTGAAACATGAAAATGTTTCGTAAGGGTATCCTGGTATTCCTAGCAATGCCTCTTCCATAATCCTATTCATGACTTTAACCGTATATTTCTGTTCCTTCTCTCCAAATCCCTTTATTTGTCTTTAGTCGTTACCTTCTGTACACCATCGTTAGGCTAAATGGTTTTCTTCCTTCCCTACCGTTCGGCATCTGCCTATGGTTTGGAAGAAGACTATTCAGTAAGCATAATAGGTGTACTCTCCTAATCCTAGGAGTACTCGCAACTTGAGAGAAGGTGATGATAAAAGACAACTGAATAATACCTTATTCTATTTCTCCCGAACTGGGAAAAAGCAAAGGCGAAATAGGAGTGGCGATGAAGTACGTGGTTTGGTCATGAATGTTTAGCAGTCGCAATTTACTTTGCCCTCTTTCTAATCCCTTTATTTGTCTTTAGTTATTACTTTCTGTACACCCTACTTAGGCTAATTGGTGTTCTTCATTCCCTACCTTTTGGCACCAGCCTATGGTTTGGAATAAAACTATTCAATAAGCGTAATAGGTGTACTCTCCTAAACTAAGGAGCTCTCGCAACCTAAGAGAAGGTGATAATAAAAGACAACTGAATAAACCAATTCTATTTCTCCTGAACCTGGATCCATCCTCGAAGAAGTCCCTTCGAGTTCGTATATAACTATACGATGGATCTATCCAATGTAAGTGGATGTCCGTAGTAATACGGGGTGTTCTGAAAAATACAAAGGGTAAAAGAAGGAGCGGCAATGACTTATGCAACTTTAGACAATCCAAAAACCAGTATTTTAAGAAGGTTCGGTCAACTTGGTCACTGAGTCATAGTCTAGGGTCGGTCAAAGGTCGCTGCCAAAAAGAGAGAGAGAAAAGAAACACTCTTCGTGCACTTTAACCTAGATCAGAATGGTTATCACTTTATCTAATCAGGAAACCTCCCACTGTAATCTCAAATTCTCCTCCAAACCTGAAAGAAGAATTAGTCGGGATCACCCGAAGAGTAAACCAACTCATCAGTGAGAATCGGGATCCAACTATCATCGCATGATAACTTGATGGAAGCCACTCAAGTTATCACACTCCAGAAGGTATGCGTATGCCTGGCAAGTTTGCTGTATGTTTGAAACTCCCGATGTAATTTTTGCCCCATGCTCTTATGACCTTGGCGATGGTCAAAATGTCATAAGTCACATGCCAAGTTCTACCTGTCACTATCCAGGTCAATTTGAACCCACCCGCACATGCCCTTGACGATGGCCAAAATGGCAGAACGACTGTCCCAAACCAACTCATCTATCTATGCAACAAATGAATACCCAGCAGCTACCAAACACTATGCCTTGGCGATGGTCAAAATACATAGCTTGAATACTACTGAATACCCAAAAGAAATGACGGAGGGCTACGACTGGTTTTTGGCGAAAAACCTTTAACGTAATGAACTTGATCTCGTTGAAGGAACTTGATAGTTTTTTTATAAAATATAGTGACGAAAAACCTTTGCTAAAAAGGTCACACCCGGTGCAGGGATCTCGGCTCTTTCCTCGTGGAATGAGGTGCAGGATATTCCAACCGAATATCACTATGCAAAGCAACTTGTAATCGACTATATAGAAGTTATTACCCTGACGCAAACTTCTGCCCAAGGGGTCTCTCCCGGTGAAGGGATATCAGCTCTTGCCTTGTCGAATGAGGTGCAGGATATTCCAACCGAATATCACTATGCAAAGCAAAAGAAAACGTCCTTATAATAACACTTTTTAAATTGGTTCCAACAACATCAAATATAGGTTTGTTTTTCTCGCATTGATAAGAATCAACGCATTCCCATCAGTTAATCACACTAGAAAAGAACGAAAAATAAAATGTACGTATATGCCATCCGCATTCGCCACTGGGTCCCGTCATCACCCGTTAGGTTACTTAACTAACGACAGAGCGGGGACTGGACTAGCGCGGGTGTAAAACATATACAACATCTAATAGTATATATACCAAATACAATAATCGCTCCAGGCATGATAATATGCAACATTACAGAAAAGTAATAAGCATCACAGAACAATACAGATAATCTGGGATCCCCGGGTTTCATAGAGCCGCTACTGAAACCCGACGTTCCCCTGGTCGTGTGGATAGTCTGTGCAATGAAACCTAGACCCCTATGGGTGCGGCAAGTTACCCGCCAAAACCTGAAGCGGGCAGCCCCCTACAGCATAGTGAATGGACCACCCGGCACTTCACTGAATCCGGTAACTTGAGCACCCCTCCTTGGGTCAACCTGTACTCCCTACGAGTGCGGCGAATAGTCTGCCAATTCTAGAGTAAGGCCTCTCTGCCTCTCAAAGCCATGAGATATGGACCCGTTGCCCTCAAGAACCCGGCTATCCGTGCACTCCGTCGCAGGGTAAACCTAGTACAGAAATAAAAATATGTACAACGGGTACATCGACCTCAGCCCGGTCGTGTCCCAAAAAGAATATTATACAAACGGCAGTGACGGCAGTCCACATGTTGGACGCTCGCCCCGCAATATCAAATGTACAAATAAATTCAAATTGCACTACCATTGCACACTGCTATCCACCACGACAAATCCGCAACATCACAGCACAACACAGAACATCAATGCGAATGTCACGTTCGCAAACCCGTCTAAAAGGACTATAGCAATTAGACGCAATTTACCGCTCAAATGACATTTCCGGTCGGAGATATAATGTAATTACTGCATACTAACAAGTTTAAAATTTCGATCGACTAAATTTCCCGAAATGGGCCCCACGTACATCTGCTGTACAGTAATAAAATCTGGGCCCAAAAGAAATATTCCAGAAGCCACAATTTCCCATGAAGAACTTAGTGTAGAAATTTGGAGTACCAATCTCACACAAAGGCGGCGGATCCGCGGCCAAAACCTTGTTTGGGCCGCGGATCCGCGGCGGTACTGTGGAGTTCGGCCACCAAATTTCACCAGTATTATAATAAAAGCCTGCTCGTTTTTTTGTAGTGCTCAAAATAATTTTTAGACCATTTTAAATATCGACAGAAATTTTTGTACTGAAAATTTTGATTTTCGAAAATCCGTTCGATCGATGTTTTAAACGCGTTAGCACAAATTAGTAAAGCTTAATGGTGAGGCTCTGATACCACTGTAAGTCCAAGGTAGCGCCCCGGCCGTCTAACAGACGCCAAATGCGGAACAAAAATTTTTACAACTGGCGCTATCGTGTCCTATAACCCGGATCTGCCATTAAAGCTAAAATAACAAACTACAAAGTGGGTAGAAATGTTATACCGAACGATCCGAGTCCTTCGGTCTTCAACCATCATCCCACGTTTTGTTGCCGCTGCTCCGATCTCCTGAATCTCCAGTCTCCTCGTCCAGGTGGCACCACGTCGACGGATCTTTAAACGGGCTCCCGCCTCTGAACCGAGGCAACTCGATCATCAAGTTTGCTAAAAGAGATGACCAAGATTGATGTAGAGAATGAGTAGAACACTTTGTCTCGCTTCGTCCAAAGCTATGGACGAACGGTTAATGAAGTTTCCTTTTGGATCGGATGAAATGAGAAATGAGGCTATCTAATTTCCATGAATCCAAAACTATCATCTTTTTCAAATCAACAACCATGTCTCTCACAAGAGAGGGGGCCGGCCACTTAAGAGGGGAGGGAGGTGAGTGTAGGAGCAAGAAAGAGGTAACCATAAGATTAATGAAGAGAATGAGTCACAAGACACCTTGCATAAACGTTAATGCAAACTAATGAATCATAACACCTAGTCATCATACATTAATTGCACAATTAATACACTAATGAGTCACTAGCAACCTCATCATCCTAGTCACCATCTAGTAGCTTCTAGAACCTTCCACACTCTTCAAGAAAAGATAAATCTGTCTTTAACCGAATGTTAAAAACGGGTGATAGAAAACAGGAAACTGGCAACTTCCAAAAGCGATCCCGAAACGAATTTCAGGATAACCCCGTAACAGTATAAACATACCCGCATTTGTATTACGACCGAATACAAATGCAACTGAGACAAAGATATTATATCTACATAGTATAATACTCGGATCCGGCTTAAACCAAAGCCTACTAGTATTATCTGTCCGAAATATGACACGTGCGTAAACGCACGTGCATCTTCCGAGCCCTGCCATAATGCCATACGGCCTCTACAACGTTTCGCCCGAATTTGAGAAACTGTCTGTGGGGGACTCTAATGACTCAGCAACACACTGGAACTGGGTATAACCACTAGCACGTCAGAGGTATAAGTTGTACGTAACGGTTGCCTATGTATTGATTGGAAGGGAAGCTGATGAGCGAACTCATCCAGAAATCCTTCTGAGCCTGACAGTGACAATATCCGTACAGTCCGGTCCGTTCGTCTAAGAGTATCGCATATCGAGTCTAGGGGGGTGGATAAAGTCAGACCCCTAATAACGCGATAAATCGTGTCGGCATGAAGCCCATCACCACCAGAGAAACTACTGATCCAAATCAGTAATTCTCCACTATCTCGGCCGAGAATTTCTAGTGATGGCCACCCGTGCATTGTGCGACATTAACCCCCAATACCGGGAGAGACGAATCCCCGACGATCCGCTCACTGCCTCCATGTGGCTCGGGACTGTACCCAAAAAATACCTGTTTGCACGTCTCCTTTGAGCGTGGTAGGGTAGAAATCAAAGCACAGTGGGAACTCACACGAGACAAATGACGATCTCATGTCGACAAACTAACCTGTACACATGTCACCAGGGAACTGCTATCTGACGATATATATAATATCAACTAGCATGTTCCCGGCGAGTCATGTCCGGTATACTCAATGAGCACCTGTATGTTAGTTATGTTTATGCCCTAGAGGCCATTGTTGTACATTTGATGTATATTATAATGGATGCTTGGTTATATATTGTAAGTGCACGGCGGCGCCCCGGCCGTCAATCCGACGGCCAAATGCGGAAGCGGTGATAAACTTTAAATTTTCTTGAACTGGCAAACCGCCGCGCACTAATACCCGGATCGAACCACTAACTAGTCCTAGCTATCTACAAGAAAGGGAAGAGAGATATACCGACAGATTCGAGTCCTCCGGTCTTCTCATCATCGTCCCAATCTCCTGCGGAATGTCCCGTCTCCTCCTCGTCGCCGGATGTGCACCACATCGCCTACTTCTTTTACGGGCTCCCACCTCAATGCCGAGGCAACTCGGGCACGAAGCTGGCTAGTCGACGTGCCCAAGGTTTGCTGTAGAATATCTAGTGAGCAAGTCTCATTTTGGGGTTTGTGGAATTGCCTTTTGTGGAGGAATTGAACTTGGGCCTTTTTGGATTGAACTTGTGGGATTTTTGCAACATGAAATGAAGCAAAATCCCACCCTCAAAATTTTGGACAGCCCACTCAAGGGGGAGGCCGGCCATGACAATGTAGGAGGGGTGAATATGAGAGAGTGACCAAAAAGAATCATCCAAGAGAGAGAGAGAGAGGAGGGTTATCATACAAAAGGAAATCATGAAAGAATAAGGTCACAATCACACCCACTCTCAACTACTCACCAACAACCATGATAGCACCAAAACCAACACTCCAACAAGCTAATGATCACTTCCAAAAGTCATGCCATCATGACGATAGAAGTCAAGGTCAAAAGAATGGTGCACCATCATGATACAAGGAAATATGCAAAGACCCCCCTCCACAAATGCTTATTTGCAACAATGCAAATAAGCCCTCCTCCACCAATCATCGGCCAATGAACGATACAAAGGAAATTGGCCGAAACGGAAAGCAAACTGGCAACTCCAGAAAACTGGTCCCGTAATAAATTACAGGAAAACCCCGATACTGTGCATACACACCCGCATCTGTATTTCGACCGAAATACAAATGCAATGAGACAAAATCTACACTGTACTATACTAGGATCCGGCTTAAACCAAAGCCGGCTAGTAATATCCGTTCGATCCTGATCCGTGCAATACCGCACGTATCTGATCGAACCCTGCCATATAACCATATGGCCTATAGTACAAACTGTCCGATCCTGATCCGTGCAATACCGCACGTATCTGATCGGACCTTGCCATATCTCCATACGGCCTCTACAACCTTTCGCCCGAAAGCTGAGTAACAGAATGTGGGGGACTCTAAAGACTCGTCAACACCTTGGTTGTGGATTTAACCACTAGCACGTCAGAGGTATAAGCCAATACGTAACGGGCTACCAGGTATTGACTAAAAGGGACGTCTGTGAGCGAACTCAGCCTGACAACCCTACTGAGCCTGTCAGTGACAATATCCGTACAGTCCGGTCGGTTCGTCTATGAGTATCGCATGGCGGGCCTAGGGGGTTGGTAAAAGTCAGACCCCCAAAAGCTGTACAAGTCGTGTCGGAGTGTAGCCCAGAACACCCTGAGATACTACTGGAATACCTACCAGTAAATCTCCTTGCCTCGGCCGAGGGCTTCGTGTAATGTCTCTCCTAGACACAACACGACCTCACCCCTAATACCGAGAGAGACGAACCCCTGAAGATGCGCTCACTGCCTCCATGTGGCTCGGGACTGTACCCAACTAAAACCTGTTTGCACGACTCCTTTGAGCCGTGGTAGGGTAGTAATCAAAGTACAGTGGGAACTCACACGAGACAAATGACGATCCCCAGGTCGATGAACTAACCTGTACACATGTCACCAGGGAACTGCCATCTGACGTCTGGTATATTACCAACTAGCATGTTCCCGGCGAGTCTTGTCCGGTGTACTCATAACCCAATGAGCACCTGTATACATCTTAGGTGATCCAGCTGACACCAGTGGCTTGTGAGACCGGCCACCGCCCCTCGTCGGGGTCTCGACTGTATACACTAGTCTACTCTGGAGTATCGATGCCCTGTCTCGAAACTCACACGACTAGGGACCATTTAAGGATATGCTTATAGACCCCATCTCCCACTTATATGATCGCCCTCATACTGCTGGCGGTCAAGCAAGAATCCTAGGGGCTCTATCAACGTGTAATAGCAACTTGTCAGGTCACCTAAAACAGTACACGATGATAAAGGTAAACCAGATAGCATACTATCATCTCGAGTAAGACTGTCCTACCGGGATAGGTCCTCCATCAATCATTACAATCACGTACCTGTGACCTAATAATTGACTCTAAGGGCACTATCTCCAACAATCTCCCACTTGCACTCAAGGCTAATTATTGCGATGTCGCATACTCACAGCCCGTGTGATACCGAACACCCAACTCCTCTACTAGTCAGTCTCACAAAGCTCGTTTGCGAAACTATTGCGTTCGAGGAACAGCCTTAGTGAGTGGATCCGCTTTGTTGTTCCTTTCTATGTCTCTCTATATCTCAAGTTCGCGGAGAAAGCCATCTCCCGAAATGAGCAATACCTGTCTAAGAATGTGTCTGGATGTCTGATGGGACCTAGCTCATAAATGAACTCCAAATCCAAACTTCTTAGACTGTATCGTCAACTGAACTTAACCAGTATCCTGCGCCATGCCACCCTCAGTATTGCCTTGGACCACCTGTCCAAAATACTGCCCTTCGTCAGAGGAAAACTATAACTCTGACAACCTCCTTGTTGTCCATGTCACCTTGGAAGCCTGGAATGATAACTGTCTCCTGAATAAGGCTGTCGTTATCATATCCCTAGAACATCCACTTATGTTCTAAAACTGCTTCCGACCGTTTCTCCAGGATTGGATTAATGTCAACTTATTGCATCTAGTGCAAGAACAACATCTGGTGTGGTACTTGACATCTCATGATTGACTCAATTGCCTGAGCAAGTGATCTGCCAATCATGCACGTCCCTCTCCCCTTTAGTCTGTAAGACACCTTTAGAGAGGGTGACTCCATTACCTGCAGGTACACTACCGTGCCAGGAGTCGTCCATTCTAAATACTCTTAGAATGCTGTCAAAGTACCCTGATTGGGAAACCACCCAAATCTAGATCTAAAGCCATAGATCTAGTAACCAATATGTCTGATACAAAATCCATTTCCTTTGTGGAGAAACCACTGTGTGACGACCAAAGTATGACCGATCGTAGTATAGGAGTTTCTTTTCCTACTCTGTGTATGTCATCCAAATACCAGGATATCACACCCTACTACCTTCTCAACAGATCCATCCCTTATTCTGATGAAGTCAAACCTATGACTATCACGTCAGAAATAAATGATCTATCTCCGCTACATCTGCTCTAGTCTATAAATAGACATAAGCTACCTGTCCACCAATGCTTCCGCTGCTCCCACTGACTACGAAAACCCTCTGGCAGAGTCATATAGACGTACACTTCTAAAACTAGTTTAGAACGACGCTATACTCATCCTCCCACCGGGTCTCGCAGCCTGGAACAACAGCAATGGTAATTGTGGGTAAACAAGAACTTCCCTGTCACCGTCCTTGAGGCTACCGTAGTACCTCTCGGGTGCCTGAAGTTACCCACCTTATCTGCGGAGTGGCCAATGGAATGTCAATCTGGATTAAATCTTTAGGTTCCTTATCAAATCTTCAGTAATCGTTTGTGGTTCTCGAATCACTTCCAGTTCTACCATACTCCCACTACTGTTTTCTGAAAAAATCCATTTTTAATAAAACTGTGGCGAGTCTAGAACAATATTGCTATTGTTCATCCAGATGGTAGAAAATCAACCCTCGTCATAGCCTGGGTCAACCCACAAACAGCCATTACAGAAACATGCCTTGAGTTGTCCAGTGTCTGGTTTTAATCATAAGCCGGACAACTCCCCGTACCTTAACATCGTTAAGATGCGAACTGTTCTATATCCCATATAGGAACAGAGGCACTGATTTAATTGAACCAGATTCAAATCATGCAGCTGTCTCCAGCGCATGTCAACTAAATGGAGAGAGGCCGATCAGCGTTACTCAACTTAGGAATGCTTCCAATTATGAATAACCTGAAAGAGAAGCAAGATCTCTTTATCATTACTATCAACCGAATACCATGCACAAGTGTCTACATCTTCGATCACTATGAAGAATCCCGATACTTGCTACACCTGGTTCTCTACTCTATTCAAATACCTATAACTTCTCAAAATTCGGACCCTGTGTTTCCACGAAACACCTGTCTAAAAACTAGAGAAGTCATAAGTAAACCGAATATAGTACGAGGACCAACCCCTCTGTCCTGATGGACCCTGGACAACATACAATACTCTGTATAAGTCCCTTGAGTCTGATAACTCATTCACTGTGTGTCGTAGGTTGAAAACTGTACTTATGGTTAAGAAGAATTACACCGCTGTTTAATGCTCCATACCTAACCATCCACTGATATAGGTAAATGTCGTAGACATAATTTCAGAAAGGTATATCTCACTCTATGAAAATAGACGTACAGATATATCAATTTGAAATTGGTGCATAAAAGCGGATATTCAAAACCAAATATTTGCCAACCGGCAAACAGCCCAGGTGATTTCCTCAAATATCACCGATTACAACGAATCCTGATATAATGAGGATGATCACCCAATTCCCAATAACCTACTCCCACTCATCATCTGTAAAACCATACAGATGTGAGAATCATACCTGGTAAATACATACCCTGGAGCAAGTGTCTAATCGGGAAATCAGTTTTCTTTTAACATTACACAGTGAAACTGAAACATTGAAATGTTTCGATGGGGTATCCCGGTATTCCTAGTAATGCCTCTTCCAGATTCACGACTGTAACCGTATAGTTCTTTGCCACCTCTCCAAATCCCTTCATATGCCTTTAGTCATTACCTTCTGTACACCCCTTTAGGCCAAATGGTTTTCTTCCTTCCCTACCGTTCGGCACCAGCCTATGGTTTGGAAGAAGACTATCCAATAAGCATAATGGGTGTACTGTCCCAATCCTAGGAACACTCGTAATGAGAGAGAGGGTGAAGATAAAATACAACCGAATAAACCTTATTCCTATTTCTCCTGGACCAGAATCCATCCCCGAATTGGAACAAGTTCCATTCGAGTTCGTATATAACCATACGATGGAGTATCCAATAAACTGTGGATCTTCGTAGTGATACGGAGTGTCCTGGAGAAATACAAAGGTGATTTAGGATTGGCGAAGGAATACTTGGTTTGGTCGTGAATACCTGTTGCAATTTACTTTGCCCTCTTACTAATCCCTTGCTTTGTCTTAACTTAATACCTTCTGCACACCATCGTTATGCTAATTGGTTTTCTTCATTCCCTACCGGTCGGCACCTGCCTATGGTTTGGAAGAAGACTATCCAATTTGCGTAATAGGTGTACTATCTCCTAAACCAAGGAGTACTCGCAACCTGAGAGAAGGTAAAAGGAAAAGACAACTGAATAATCATATCCGTTTTCTCCAGAACCGGAAACCATCCTCGAATGAATTCTTTCGAGTTCGTATCTAACCATACGATGGTTTTGTCCAATGGAAGTGGACGTTCGTAGTAATACGGGGTGTCCTGGAGAAAAGGGTAAAAGTAGGAGTGGCAATGAGGTTTGCAACTCTGACAATCCAAAAGCCAGTGTTAAGAAGGTTCGGTTAATTTGGTCTCTGATTCAAAGTCTTAGGGTCGGGTCAATGGTCGCTGCCAAAGAGAGAGAGAAAAGAAACACTCAGCGTGCACTCTAACCTAGATCAGAATGGTTACCAATTTATCTAATCTGGAAACCTCCCACTGTTCCGTCAAATTCTTCTCCAAACCTGAAAGAAGAATTAGTCGGGGTCACCCGAGGAGTAAACTAACTCATCAGTGGGAATCGGGATCCAACTATCATCGCATGACAACGTGACGGAATCCGCTCACGGTATCACACTCCAGAAGGTATGCGCATATCTGGCAAGTTTCAGTTCTTTTGAAACTCCCGATGTGATTTCTGCCCCATGCTCTTATGACCTTGGCGAAGGTCAACAAATCATAAGTCACATGTCAAGTTCTACCCGTCATTATCCAGGTTAATTTGAATCCACCCGTACAAGCCCTTGACGAAGGTCAACAAGGCTGTACGACTGTCCCAAACCAACGCATCTATCTATGCAGCAGAAAGGTAACAAGCAACTACCATACACTCTGCCTTGACGAAGGTCAACAAACATAGCATGAATACTACGTGCTACCCGTCTGAAACGACGGAGGGCTACGAATGGTTTCTGGCGAAAACCTTTAACGTAAAGAACTTGATATCGTCGAAGGAACGGATAGCTTTTAAAAATATAGTGACGAAAACCGTTGCTAAAGAGGTCACTCCCGGTGAAGGGATCTCGGCTCTTTCCCCGTAGAATGGGGTCCAGGATATTCCAAATGAATACCGCGATGCAAAGCAAAAGTAATCGGCTATAGTGAAGTTAATGCCCTGACGCAAACTTCTGTCCAAGGGGTCACTCCCGGTGAAGGGATCTCGGCCCTTGCCTCGTCGACTGAGTAGCAGGATATTCCAACTGAATACCACGATGCAAAACAAAAGTGAACGTCCTTGCAATAACAGCTTTTTGAAAAGTGTTCCAACAACATCAGATTAGGTTTGTTTTTAACTTGCATTGATCCGAATCAATCCAGTCCCATCAATTGATCACACCACAAAGAACGAAAATATACTGATGTACGTATATGCCATCCGCATTCGTCACTGGGTCCCGTCATTACCCGTTAGGTTAGCTAACTAACGACAGAGCGGGGACTGGACTAGCGCGGATGAAAAACATATACAACATCTACTAATATATATACCAATATATTATATTTCGCTCAAGGCGTGAAAGAAATGCAGCATCACAGAAAATGTACAGCATCACAGAAACAATACAGATATCTGGGATCCCCGGGTTTCACAGAGCCACTACTGGAACCCGACGTTCCCCTGGTCGTGTGGATAGCCTGCGCAATGAAATCCTAGACCCCTACGGGCGCGGCAAGTCACCCGCCAAAACCTGAAGCGAGGCAGCCCCCTTCAGCACCGTGAATGGACCACCCAGCACTTCAGGGAATCCGGCAACTTGGGCACCCCTCCTGGGTCAACCTGTACCCCCTACGAGTGCGGCGAATAGCCCGCCAATCCTAGAGTTAAGCCCCCTCCGTCTCAATGCCATGAGATGCGGGCTTGTTGCCCTCTAGAACCCGGCTATCCGTGCACCCCACCGCGGGGTAATCCTAGCACAGAAAGTAAAATATACATACAACGGGTACATCGACCGCAACCAGGTCGTGCCCCAAAATAATAATACAAACAGGCAGTGACGGCAGTCCACATGTCGGACGCTCGCCCCGCAATATCAAATGTACTTAATACAACCACAACTGTACTAGCATTGCATCCAGGCTATCCCCACCGACCAATCCGCAACATCACAGCAAAAACAGAACATCAACGTGAAAGTCACGTTAACCGGGCTATAGCAGTTAGACCGGATTTACCGATCAAGTGACATTCACGGTCGCAGATATAATGTAAATACTGTGAAAAATGTGTTTAAAATATCCGATCAATCAAAATTATAATAAGTGGGCCCCAAGCGCTACTGTAGCACATCAAGAAAATCTGGGCCCAATATTAATATTCCAAAACCCCAATTTTAATCCCAGAAAGGAACTGTAGAAATTTGGTGCAGGGATCTCCACAGTGTGCGGCGGAACCGCGGCGATAAGGGGGTGTTGGCGGCGGTTCCGCGCTCCCACAGTGGAATCACTTCATCGAATTTTTACAGACCTCTTATAATCTCCAGTACATCAATTTTATACAACCTGAAAAATTTTTTTGGAGACTAAAAAATTCCAACAGAAAACTGTCGCTTTGAAAAACTCGGTTTTGGATCTTTTGATCGATCGGAAATGCAAACACATTACACATAGCTAGACTAAGTTAATGGCGAGGCTCTGATACCACTGTAAGTGCACGGCGGCGCCCCGGCCGTCAATCCGACGGCCAAATACGGAAGCGGTGATAAACTTTAAATTTTCTTGAACTGGCAAACCGCCGCGCACTAATACCCGGATCGAACCACTAACTAGTCCTAGCTATCTACAAGAAAGGAAAGAGAGATATACCGACAGATCCGAGTCCTCCGGTCTTCTCGTCGTCGTCCCAATCTCCTGCGGAATGTCCCGTCTCCTCCTCGTCGCCGGAAGTGCACCACATCGCCTACTTCTTTTACGGGCTCCCACCTCAATGCCGAGGCAACTCGGGCACGAAGCTGGCTAGTCGACGTGCCCAAGGTTTGCTGTAGAATATCTAGTGAGAAAGTCTCATTTTGGGGTTTGTGGAATTTCCTTTTGTGGAGGAATTGAACTTGGGGCTTTTTGGATTGAACTTGTGGGATTTTTGCAACATGAAATGAAGCAAAATCCCACCCTCAAAATTTTGGACAGCCCACTCAAGGGGGAGGCCGGCCATGACAATGTAGGAGGGGTGAATATGAGAGAGTGACCAAAAAGAATCATCCAAGAGAGAGAGAGAGAGGAGGGTTATCATACAAAAGGAAATCATGAAAGAATAAGGTCACAATCACACCCACTCTCAACTACTCACCAACAACCATGATAGCACCAAAACCAACACTCCAAAAAGCTAATGATCACTTCCAAAAGTCATGCCATCATGAAGATAGAAGTCAAGGTCAAAAGAATGGTGCACCATCATGATACAAGGAAATATGCAAAGACCCCTCTCCACAAATGCTTATTTGCAACAATGCAAATAAGCCCTCCTCCACCAATCATCGGCCAATGAACGATACAAAGGAAATTGGCCGAAACGGAAAGCAAACTGGCAACTCCAGAAAACTGGTCCCGTAATAAATTACAGGAAAACCCCGATACTGTGCATACACACCCGCATCTGTATTTCGACCGAAATACAAATGCAATGAGACAAAATCTACACTGTACTATACTAGGATCCGGCTTAAACCAAAGCCGGCTAGTAATATCCGTTCGATCTTGATCCGTGCAATACCGCACGTATCTGATCGAACCCTGCCATATAACCATACGGCCTATAGTACAAACTGTCCGATCCTGATCCGTGCAATACCGCACGTATCTGATCGGACCTTGCCATATCTCCATACGGCCTCTACAACCTTTCGCCCGAAAGCTGAGTAACAGAATGTGGGGGACTCTAAAGACTCGTCAACACCTTGGTTGTGGATTTAACCACTAGCACGTCAGATGTATAAGCCAATACGTAACGGGCTACCAGGTATTGACTAAAAGGGATGTCTGTGAGCGAACTCAGCCTGACAACCCTACTGAGCCTGCCAGTGACAATATCCGTACAGTCCGGTCCGTTCGTCTATGAGTATCGCATGGCGGGCCTAGGGGGTTGGTAAAAGTCAGACCCCCAAAAGCGGTACAAGTCGTGTCGGAGTGTAGCCCAGAAGACCCTGAGATACTACTGGAATACCTACCAGTAAATCTCCTTGCCTCGGCCGAGGGCTTCGTGTAATGGCTCTCCTAGACACAGCACGACCTCACCCCCAATACCGGGAGAGACGAACCCCTGAAGATGCGCTCACTGCCTCCATGTGGCTCGGGACTGTACCCAACTAAAACCTGTTTGCACGACTCCTTTGAGCCGTGGTAGGATAGTAATCAAAGTACAGTGGGAACTCACACGAGACAAATGACGATCCCCAGGTCGATGAACTAACCTGTACACATGTCACCAGGGAACTGCCATCTGACGTCTGGTATATTACCAACTAGCATGTTCCCGGCGAGTCCTGTCCGGTGTACTCATAACCCAATGAGCACCTGTATACATCTTAGGTGATCCAGCTGACACCAGTGGCTTGTGAGACCGGCCACCGCCCCTCGTCGGGGTCTCGACTGTATACACTAGTCTACTCTGGAGTATCGATGCCCTGTCTCGAAACTCATACGACTAGGGACCATTTAAGGATATGCTTATAGACCCCAGCTCCCACTTATATGATCGCCCTCATACTGCTGACGGTCAAGCAAGAATCCTAGGGGCTCTATCAACGTGTAATAGCAACTTGTCAGGTCACCTAAAACAGTACACGATGATAAAGGTAAACCAGATAGCATACTATCATCTCGAGTAAGACTGTCCTACCGGGATAGGTCCTCCATCAATCATTACAATCACGTACCTGTGACCTAATAATTGACTCTGAGGGCACTATCTCCAACATATATAGAGAAGACTTTCTTGCTCGTCATGATAGTATGCTATTTGGTTTCACTTTATCTTAACATGTTAACTTGTATTGGTTTACTGTTTTACTCTCACATGTTGATAAAGCCCTTAGGACTTGTACTCGACTACTGGGACTATGATGAGATCATACTAGTGGGGCCGCGGTAGTCGATGAGTGCATCCTATAACTGTTCATAGTCGAGGGTATATCGAGACAGGGCATCGATACACTAGAGTAGACTAGCGTATACGCATCTTGACCCATATGATGGGCGATGGATGATCCCATATCCATCGGTGTTTGACATCAGAGATGGTGTACGGGTGCTTAGTGGAGACTGGGTACACTGGACAGACTCGCCGAGAACTCCCAGATGGTGATATACCACACGTCAGATGGCAGTTCTCCGGTGACACGGGTACAGGGTAGTCTGAAGACCCGAGATCGTCATAGAGTCTTGTGTGATTCCCACTGTGCTTTGATTTCCACCTTACCACGTCCAAGAGGGCGTGCAAAATGGTGGCTTTTGGGTACAGTCCCGAATCACATGGAGGCAATGAGCGATAGGAGGGGATTCGTCTCTCCCGGTATAGGGAGTTGATGTTGTGCTGTGTTCGATTGGCTATAACTGGAAGTCCCTGGCCAGGGCTGATATAGAGATTTACTGGTAAGTGTTACTAGTAGTTTCTAGACCCGTTATGAGCCACACATCGACACGACTTATCGGTTACTGGGGTCTGACGTATACCACCCCTAGACTTGATATGCGACATATCAGACGAACAGACCGGACTGTACGGGAGTGTTACTGGTTGGATTCACAGGAGAACGCACAGGCTAGTTTGTTGATCTTCTGATCGCTCAATACCTGGGTGGCTGTTACGTTTAGCTGACCGCTTGCAGCTTGTGTGTGTTTGATATGATCATCACCTGCTACCGGCGTATTGACGATTCTTTAGAGTCCTACACAGAGGTTTCTTGGCTCAGGCGAAACGGAGTAGTGGCACATATGTGATATGCGCAGGAACGAGAATAATGCGATATGGGATACCGTATTATATTCTCAGGATATTTAGATATGAACCGGGTCATCGGATCAAGTGTTGATTCGATAAATCGGTACATGATATATTAGTCGGTAATATTCGATATAGCCGGATCATCGATTCAAGTGTTGATTCGATGATTTAATGTATAATAATATATATGATATATTGTATTACATTATCTAATATTGGCTCGCTTAATTATTTCATTTTCTCAGTGGATGATACATTGATATATATGCGATATATGTTAATTGTATTATTTTCTTTTGTTGCAAATATGTAATATATATGTGATATATATTATTGTGACATGATATGATTAATTGTTAAACATGTTTAAGGATGATTAATTGATTTTAGGGTTTGATTAGGGTTAGTAGCTTCATGCACCTTCTAGAAGCTTTCTTCTTTTGTCATTCTTAAGATATTTAGGATGACACATTATTTAACCCAACCAAACCCTAACTCTAGTTAACTCTCTACTCATTCTTATCCTCTCATCCTTGACCATGGTTTATAATTCAATCATATGGTTTATATTCTATTCATCACAAAAGAATTAATCTAATTATTCATTTTCCATCTTCTTCTTCTTGCTTCTTGAAAAGCTTGCTAGATTTTCTTAAGTGATGAAATAATATGAGAAAATGATATAAAAAGAAAGAAAAATTACTACTCTCTCATCCTCATCTCATCTAGCCTATAGGATTAGTGTGTTCTTCTCTTTTGAGTGAGAAAGCTTGAGTCGTAGCAACTTCAAGGTAGATCATCGGAGATTTAGAATGCTTCGAGCTAGCATGGATCGTTCGAGTCGTGGAGCCTCTCATGAGTCCGGGAGATCGTGGATCGCGGCAAAGGGACTTCTACTCGGAGCTTGTGAAGTGAAGGAGCGGACTACAAAGGTTGTAATCCCTCACACTTAGATAAAAGTTATCTTATTGCATGTTTAACCCTAATAATCTAGCAAAGATCCCGGCTTTGGGTTGTTCGGCACGTCTAAATTTTAATCCGGGCATGTTTGATGCCTTATGAACCTTCACAAGAGTGCCTAGGAACCCTACAGTGGTATCAGAGCCTAGCTAGAGCATTAGGCGATGTGTTTACGAAGTTAAAACTCCGATCGAATCTGAAACTACGCAAAAAGACCCCTCTCTGGAAATTTTTTAAATTTTGGGATTTTTCTGAATTAAAAATATGTAAAAAAATCAGCAGGGAATTATAAGAATTACCATAAAATCTGATACCCTAATTCCACTAAACGGCGGCGGAACCGCGGCGCAAGCATGGCTTGCGCGGCGGTTCCGCGGCGGATTGATGAGATCATGACACGTGGATTTTATGATAATGACCGTAGGTACTTGTTGACTTTTCTGGGTATTTTTAATCTGTTTCAGGTGTTTAAAAATCTGGGGTTTATTTGGTAATAGTAGATTCGATCGGAATATTTAAGTTCGTATTTCTTTCCGGATATTTAGAAACTGTTAAACTATTTGAACGGATATCATTAACTTACTGTTTCCCGGTACGGCAAACTTTCAAGTGTTGAAATTTTTTCGGGTTTAAATCGTTCGGAACAATTGTACAAGTTAAGCGGTGGACCCTCTAGAAGACAACAAACCTTAACTCGATTATGTGACCGTCTTGAACTGCCTTTTGAACCTTCGGGTTTGGGGCAATACGGCGTGCCACATGTGAGGCGTTGGCTTGACCCTTCTACGGCTGGATCACCGGTACTGTGACATATTCTGGGATTATTTGAACCCCGCTCAAGAGTTGAGCAGTTTAGAAAATTTTGGGTGTTTGATTATCTGTTCAGAAAGTTTAATACCGTCTATTTATCTGGAATGTGATACAATATGTGGAATTCATAAAGTTAGGCATGAAATGCGAAGTATGTGATATTTCGGATTTACGATGTCTAAAGTGATTGTGGATTCCAAATGTTGTAGTTTTACACTTTCTTTTCTGTGACCGTAAGTGTAATATGTGATATCGCCGGTTTCGTTGCTATATGTCAACGACAATTGGGATGCGCATATTTACTTACGTTGATGATATGAGATATTATGTGTTGCTGTGATATGTTATATTGGATCGTCGCGTTCTGAATAGCCGAGGGTTTTATGTGAGATGAGGGTTTTTATTTTCATTCATGTAAAATTCATTTGTAATGTAATATTCTTTTATTTGGGGCACTTCCAGGTTGCGGTTGCTGTCACCAGTGTATATTATTTACTTTTCCGCATTAGGTAGACCCAAGGAGGGGAGCACAAGTAACCGGGTTCTAGGGTCCAGTGGGAGGCCATCTCGAGGAGTCGAGACCGGGTCTTCTAACCCTAGAATTGGCAGTGTTACTTGCCGCTCTCATAGGGGTCTTGGGATGTGGGTTTGGCTATTCGTCACGACCGTGGAATCCGTGTTTTATACAGGCTCGTATTGAAAACACGGACGTCCTAGTATATCCAATATTTCATATATGTTCTTCTGCTGCAATGTTCTGTGATGAGATCATATTACTGCCTGAGACGAATGCTTATACTATATATATATGCTGATATATAAATATTACTGCTTTCGTTTTTTCTGTGATGCTTAGGAAGCATAAGCTGATGGGATATTTATTAATAAGATTAATAAAAAGAAAAGAAACCTAAAGATGTTGTAGAATCAAAACTTTATAAAAAGGGTAGCTACAGTTTTGCTTTGCACAGAGATATATACGATATATCCTGCACCTTATTCGATGAGGAAAGGACCGAGATCCCTTCACCGGGAGTGACTCCTTTAGCAAAACTGGCAGATGCTACAAAACTCGGTTTGTCTTTTGATACCTTTTAGTGTTTTGCTTTGCACAGCGGTATATATGATATATCCTGCACCTTATTCGATGAGGAAAGGGCCGACGATCCCTTCACAGGGAGTGACCCCTTTAGCGAAATTAAGTAAAGCCTCAAAAACACTCCTTTTCAAAAATACATGATTCTACGACGATATCAAGTTTAATACGCTCAAGGTTTTCAGAAAAACCTGCGTAGCCCTCCGTCATTTCAGATAAGTAATATTTAGTATTCGTGCTGCGGTAGTTTGGCATGCGTCAAGGCGTAGTGTACGGTAGCTGATTATTACTTATCTGTAGCATGAGATGCGATTGGATTAGGGTATTCGTGCGGCGTTGTTTGGCATGCGTCAAGGGTCGTACGGGTGGGTTTAATTCAATCACGAAATGTATGGGTTGAACTTGACTAGTGCACTATGGGTTGTTTGGCATGCGTCAAGGTCATAGCACACTAGGGGTAAAAGCTTTATCGGGAATTTCAAGCGTTGAAATTTGCAATGAGATTGCATACCTCCTATGAGATAGTTGGATCCTGATACCCACTGCGAGTAAGAGTTACTCCTGGGAGTGTTTTACACAAGACAATTAGCCGATCAAGTAGGTGTCTAGAAAAGTGTTAACGGGGTTAAGCCTCTGGGAAAACGAGGTTTACTTTAATTAGGTCCGTGCGAAAGCACGGGGAACCTCCCTCAAAGTACCGACACTGATCTGGCTGAAAGATTGACGAAGTTGTAAGGTGTAATTAATCCCGGCTAATCTTACCTTTTAGGGTTTTAAGGTAGATTTGATAAAAACAGTGGGAGACATCCTGATTAGATAAGATAATAACCAATCTAATCTTGCAAGAGCATACGCTAAAGTGTTTTCTTCTCTCTCTCCAGGTAGCGACCATGTCATGCCATAATCAAGATAATAATATGGATGTATTGACTGAACCTGATTATTGTACTGAGCAAGGGAACGTTAGACCCATTCTTTCTTATAAGAGTTATAAGACTGAACAGGAAACAGGAGAATATCTGGATTCTCACGACGCCCAAAAGAACATGCATGTTGATGCATCTTCTTCGGGTGTGTTTGTTATTGAGAACTGTTTCTCAGTTCACCCTACGTCCTGGGTATTAGATACCGGATCAGGATCCCACATATGCAAACAGTTGCATGGGCTACGTAAAGGTAGAGAACTGGGAAAAGATGATCATTCCGTTCTAGTAGGGAACGGTGCAAATATTGCAGCCAAAGCAGTTGGCGAATATCACCTTGTATTGCCGAGTCGTAATACACTGATTCTAAATGAGTGCTATTATATACCGAACATGATGTGCAACATTATATCAGTTTCTTTATTAAGTAAAGAAGGATATAATTTTGTAGTAAAGGATAATGTTATGAACATATTCCTAGATCAAAAGTTGATTGCATCAGGCTCGTTACATAATGGCATATTCATTCTAAATCAGAATACAGTCCTGAATATACAAAACACACACAAAAGGAAAAGTTCAGATATGAACGAATCCTACTTGTGGCATTGTAGACTTAGTTATATCAATGCGACACGACTGGCTAAGTTGCATAGAGATGGTTATTTGAATTCGTTCGAATTATCATCTTATGATACTTGCCATTCATGTCTCAAAGGAAAAATGACCAAAGCTCCATTTAGTGGACACGGAGAAAGAGTTACCGAACTCTTAGGACTAGTACATAGTGATGTATGCGGTCCCATGTCTACGCATGCCAGGAACGGTTCTTCCTACTTCATTACATTCACTGACGATCTCTCAAGATTCGGATATGTATTCCTGATGAAACACAAGTCTGAAGCTTTTGAGAAATTCAGAGAATATAAGCACGAAGTAGAGAATCAAACGGGCAAAAGTATTAAGATTCTTCGATCTGATCGAGGAGGTGAATACTTAAGCAATGAGTTCCTAGATTATCTAAAAGAGAATGGGATTCTCTCTCAGCTTACTCCTCCTTATACACCACAGCACAACGGTGTGTCTGAGCGGAGGAATCGCACCCTATTAGATATGGTGCGCTCAATGATGAGCACAGCTGAGTTACCTATTTCCTTTTGGGGATATGCGCTTGAGACAGCCATAGACCTATTGAATAGAGTTCCTACCAAATCTGTGCCTACCACTCCATATGAGATATGGAAAGGGAAGAGACCACATCTTAATTACATTAAGATATGGGGTTGTCCGGCCTATGTCAAAAGACAAAATCCGGACAAACTCGAGGCAAGATCAGTCTTATGTAAGTTTATAGGATATCCCAAAAACTCACAAGGGTATATCTTCTACCACCCCGAGGAACAAAAGGTGTTTGTTTCACGACATGTTACTTTCTTAGAAAAAGGTTTTCTTATGAAACAGAATAGCAGCATTGAGGTAGAACTGGAAGAGGTTCCAGCAACACAAACTATAACAGAAGACGAGGTTGAACCAGAGGATTCAGTAGTACCCGACGAACCCCAGCCTCTCCGCCGATCTAGCAGGGTTTCTCGTCCACCTGAGAGATACTACGGTTTTCTCATTGATGGTGGAAGCGAGGATTGCATCATGGATGATGATGAACCGACTAGTTTCGAGCAGGCCATCACGAGTGGTGACTCTGTGAAATGGCTGGATGCAATGCGATCTGAGATGGAATCCATGT
The DNA here is from genome assembly GCA_030015575.1 of Agapanthus africanus. Lineage (NCBI taxonomy): Eukaryota > Viridiplantae > Streptophyta > Magnoliopsida > Asparagales > Amaryllidaceae > Agapanthus > Agapanthus africanus. The sequence continues at coordinate 259,479,189 of CM057351.1, read as the reverse complement.
ACACCAATAAAGTATGGATTTTAGAAAATGCTCCTGAAGGGGTAAAACCCATTGGGAGCAAGTGGATTTTTAAAAAGAAATTTGGTGTAGATGGAAAAGTTGAGACTTTCAAAGCTAGACTTGTAGCAAAGGGTTTTCGTCAACGACCAGGTGTGGATTATGACGAAACCTTTTCTCCAGTAGCTATGCTTAAGTCCATCCGGATCTTACTTGCCATTGCTGCATACCATGACTACGAAATCTGGCAAATGGATGTTAAGACCGCCTTTCTAAACGGTGATTTAGAAGAGTGCGTGTACATGACTCAGCCAGAGGGCTTTGTAGATAGTGGGAGCAGCGGAAAGGTGTGCAAGCTGCTTAAATCCATTTATGGGTTAAAGCAAGCATCGCGGAGTTGGAACATCTGTTTTGATGTTGTAGTCAAAGAGTTTGACTTCATCAAAAATATAGATGAACCTTGTATCTATAAGAAGGAAGCAGAGGGTAAGGTTGTCTTCCTCGTATTGTACGTAGATGACATACTCTTGATAGGAAATGATATTCCTATGCTGCAATCAGTCAAGCTCTTCTTATCACAGAGATTCTCAATGAAAGATCTAGGTGATGCCTCCTGCATATTGGGAATCATGATCTATAGAGATAGATCTAAATGGATACTGGGATTGTCCCAATCCAGGTATATTGACACCATACTAAAGAGGTTTAGTATGGAAGAATCCAAACGTGGGAACCAACCCACGATATCTGGACTTACTCTCTCCAAAGAGATGTCTCCCAAGACTGATTTGGAGAGAGCTCGCATGCAAGGGATACCCTATGCTTCGGCAGTAGGCTCTATCATGTATGCGATGCTGTGTACCAGACCCGATGTAGCATACTCACTAAGTGTAGTGAGTCGGTATCAAGCAGATCCAGGAGAGAGTCATTGGACAGCAGTGAAGAACATTCTCAAGTACTTACGAAGGACTAAGGAGATGTTCTTGGTGTATGGTAATGGAGAACTCCAGGTGGAGTCCTTTACCGATTCCAGCTTCCAAAGTGATAAGGACGACTCTAAGTCGCATTCGGGTTTTGTCTTTACCCTCAATGGAGGGGCGGTATGTTGGAAGAGTTCCAAACAGGATACCGTTGCAGACTCAACGATGGAGGCTGAATACATCGCTGCCAACGATGCTGCCAAAGAAGCTGTCTGGATCAAGAAGTTCATTAGTGAATTTGGTGTGGTTCCAGCCATTGAGCATCCAATACCTCTGTATTGCGATAACAATTGAGCTGTGGCTTTGGCCAAGGAACCCAGGTCCCATCAGAAGTCCAGACATATTCTGAGGCGGTATCACCTGATCAGGGAGATAGTTGATCGCCGGGAGATCGAGGTCAGGAGAGTAGATACGAAGGACAACACTGCGGATCCATTCACGAAGGCTATTCCCCAGACACAGTTTGAGAGATTATTCGGGATGCTAGGTATGCGATACTACAGCAGCTGGCCTTAGTGCAAGTGGGAGATTGTTAGTTATGTATATGCCCTAGAGGCCATTGTTGTACATTTGATGTATATTATAATGGATGCTTGGTTATATATAGAGAAGACTTTCTTGTCGTCATGATAGTATGCTATTTGGTTTCACTTTATCTTAACATGTTGACTTGTATTGGTTTACTGTTTTACTCTCACATGTTGATAAAGCCCTTAGGACTTGTACTCGACTACTGGGACTATGATGAGATCATACTAGTGGGGCCACGGTAGTCGATGAGTGCATCCTATAACTGTTCCTAGTCGAGGGTATATCGAGACAGGGCATCGATACACCAGAGTAGACTAGCGTATACGCATCTTGACCCATATGATGGGCGATGGATGATCCCATATCCATCGGTGTTTGACATCAGAGATGGTGTACGGGTGCTCAGTGGAGACTGGGTACACTGGACGGACTCGCCGAGAACTCCCAGATGGTGATATACCACACGTCAGATGGCAGTTCTCCGGTGACACAGGTACAGGGTAGTCTGAAGACCCGAGATCGTCATAGAGTCTTGTGTGATTCCCACTGTGCTTTGATTTCCACCTTACCACGTCCAAGAGGGCATGCAAAACGGTGGCTTTTGGGTACAGTCCCGAATCACATGGAGGCAATGAGCGATAGGAGGGGATTCGTCTCTCCCGGTATAGGGAGTTGATGTTGTGCTGTGTTCGATTGGCTATAAATGGAAGTCCCTGGCCAGGGCTGATATAGAGATTTACTGGTAAGTGTTAGTAGTAGTTTCTCGACCCGTTATGAGCCACACATCGACACGACTTATCGGTTACTGGGGTCTGACGTATACCACCCCTAGAATTGATATGCGACATATCAGACGAACAGACCGAACTGTACGGGAGTGTTACTGATTGGATTCACAGGAGAACGCACAGGCTAGCTTGTTGATCTTCTGATCGCTCAATACCTGGGTGGCTGTTACGTTTAGCTGACCGCTTGCAGCTTGTGGGTGTTTGATATGATCATCACCTGCTACCGGCGTATTGACGATTCTTTAGAGTCCTACACAGAGGTTTCTTGGCTCAGGCGAAACAGAGTAGTGGCACATATGTGATATGCGCAGGAACGAGAATAATGCGATATGGGATACCGTATTATATTCTCAGGATATTTAGATATGAACCGGGTCATCAGATCAAGTGTTGATTCGATAAATCGGTACATGATATATTAGTCGGTAATATTCGATATAGCCGGATCATCGATTCAAGTGTTGATTCGATGATTTAATGTATAATAATATATATGATATATTGTATTACATTATCTAATATTGGCTCGCTTAATTATTTCATTTTCTCAGTGGATGATACATTGATATATATGCGATATATGTTAATTGTATTATTTTCTTTTGTTGCAAATATATAATATATATGTGATATATATTATTGTGACATGATATGATTAATTGTTAAACATGTTTAAGGATGATTAATTGAGTTTAGGGTTTGATTAGGGTTAATAGCTTCATGCACCTTCTAGAAGCTTTCTTCTTTTGTCATTCTTAAGATATTTAGGATGACACATTATTTAACCCAACCAAACCCTAACTCTAGTTAACTCTCTACTCATTCTTATCCTCTCATCCTTGACCATGTTTTACAATTCAATCATATGGTTTATATTCTATTCATCACAAAAGAATTAATCTAATTATTCATTTTCCATCTTCTTCTTCTTGCTTCTTGAAAAGCTTGCTAGATTTTCTTAAGTGATGAAATAATATGAGAAAATGATATAAAAAGAAAGCAAAATTACTACTCTCTCATCCTCATCTCATCTAGCCCATGGGATTAGTGTGTTCTTCTCTTTTGAGTGAGAAAGCTTGAGTCGTAGCAACTTCAAGGTAGATCATCGGAGATTTGGAATGCTTCGAGCTAGCATGGATCGTTTGAGTCGTGGTGCCTCTAATGAGTCCGGGAGATCGTGGATCGCGGCAAAGGGACTTCTACTCGGAGCTTGTGAAGTGAAGGAGCGGACTACAAAGGTTGTAATCCCTCACACTTAGATAAAAGTTATCTTATTGCATGTTTAACCCTAATAATCTAGCAAAGATCCCGGCTTTGGGTTGTTCGGCACGTCTAAATTTTAATCCGGGCATGTTTGATGCCTTATAAACCTTCACAAGAGTGCCTAGGAACCCTACACTGTATACATCTTAGGTGAACCAACTGACACCAATGGCTTATGAGACCGGCCACCGCCCCTCGTCGGGGTCTCGACTGTATATACTAGTCTACTCTGGAGTATCGATGCCCTGTCTCGAAACTCCCACGACTAGGGACACTTTTAAGGATGTGCTTACAGACCCCAGCTCCCACGTATATGATCGCCATCATACTGCTGACAGTCAAGAAAGAATCCTATGGGCTCTATCAACATACAATAGAGAACTAAAGTATGTATACGATGATAAAGACAAACCAGATAGCATACTATCATCTCGAGTAAGACAGTCATGTCGGTATAGGTCCTCCCTCAATCATTGCAATCACGTATCTGCGATCCAATAATTGACTTAGAGGGCACTATATCCAACAGCTGTTTACCGCCGGAAATCGGGAAGACGAACGTCTTGCCTGAAATTCGGGGGCAGATGCTATTTGGTGCTATCCGTCCACCTCTTCGAAGATGCCAAGTTGATTTATGGCACCATGTACGAAGGTTTAAACAGATGCGGCCGATGTAGCAGACTTCGTCAGAATCCCCCTCGTTTGAGGGGTTTTTGATTATGGAGGCGCTCTTCCCTGCAGGCGCAGGCCCCTGCAGTTAATTATGCTACCGCATCACGGTAACAACTTTCTCCTTCTCCAGATGGTCACTTCGTGTCGTGTGTGTTTATTTTGTTTGTGGTTGCTCGTGGATTGTATACGGAGACTAATTTGTGTTGTCGCTTGTAGGGCGTGGATTAGTCCAAATCCGTATCTTCTTAGATTTGGGTTTTGGGGTTTGGGTTTAAGGATATGTTAGTCTCATTTGAGACTAAGATCAACATAAACGTTTGTTAGGGACACATTAGTCTAATTTTAGACTAAGATCGACTCAACGTTTGTTAAGGACACGCTAGTCTAATTTTAGACTAAGATCAACTTAACAGGATCATTTAGATCCAACAAAAGAGCATTTGGGCTCTATTGTTTAGTTTTGGGACATTGCGGTCGATTACCAGTTTAAGGACATGGCGGTCCAAGGTTAAGGACATCATAGTCTATGGGCTTAAGGACCCCACAGTCCAGGTTAAGGACATCATAGTCCATGGGCTTAAGGACCCCACAGTCCAGGTTAAGGACATCATAGTCCATGGGCTTAAGGACCCCATAGTCCAGGTTAAGGGCATCATAGTCCATGGGCTTAAGGACCCCACAGTCCAGTTTAAAGACGTCATAGTCTGTAAGTTCAAGGACCTCACAGTCCGGGTTAAGGACATCGTAGTCCATGGGCTTATGGACCCTACAGTCCAGGTTAAGGACATCGTAATCCGTGAGTTTAAGGACCTCACAGTCCGGTTTAAAGACATCGCAGTCTATGAGTTTAAGGACCCCACAGTCTGTAGAAATATGTGGTTGTCGGGACCCGTCACCTCTCTGAAGACGTTGAAGGTAACAACGAAAGCTATCAGAGGAGTAAAGAGATGTACCCTCGAACCGGTGTGAGTTGGTTGGAAGATCTGTGGCCCAGCTTAGGACTAAGATCTGTCAAATATTCGTGAGCAGATGGGCTCAGTTCAATATAGGTTGAGGACTTATGGCCAGAATTGGGCTAAGTCCAATAATACTAAAATGTTTAACATTTTATTGTTCTGGGCTGTTGAGCCTTTACTTGGGCTTGGCCCTTTTAATAATGCTGAGCATTAGATCCTGATATTTTTTGTCTTGTATTGAATGCATAGCATTTATCAGAACAATGTGTGTTCTGACAGCGCGCCACGTGGCGTGCCAGGCGCTTTGTGCCAATTAAAGAGCGCATTGCGCTTCTTCCAAGTAGCGCACACGTGAGTGACACGTGGCGCGCTTAGCACTAAGCGCTAGATGATGAGCGCATTGCGCCTCTGCTGAGTAGCGCACACGTGAGTGACACGTGGTATGCTTGGCGCTGAGCGCAAGATGATGAGCGCAGTGCGCTATTTCAGAAGCGCAAAGCGTAAGTTGCATACGTGGTTGACACGTGGCGCGTTTTGGCGCTGAGCGCCGGTCCAAGGAGCGCAGAAGCGCAGTTCATGAGTGCAATGCACTTTTCATTAGCGCAAGGAGGATTTGATCAAATATATGATCAGAGAACAAGTTTATGTTCTTTTTAAAGGAGGCTTTGCCTCAAGATTCAAGAATAATAGTTCTTATTTTTGAAAGGCGTGCCTTTATAGATCAATGATCTGTGTGAAGAATATGTTCTTCTTTTATTATGTGATGAGATCTTTTGGTCTTTTATAGATCTATGATCTTTTAAGAAGATAATTCTTTTGTTTTAATGAGATGATTTCATCTCTTTGTGCAAGAATCATTTTTTTTACCTTGAAGAAATGATCTTCTTTCAAGAGCTTGCTCTGTTTCTTTTTTTTAGTTTTCTCAAAGTTTGTAGGGGGTTTCTCTAAATCAGACTTGAAGTCTTGGGGCCTTTATATAGGGCAAGTTGATTTGTTAAATCACTTAAAAAGATCTTTCTCTGATTGATTTGGGGAGTTTCCCCACCGTTGGATCTTTGATCCTAGGGCTTCTGTTTTACAGGAGGCAATCTTCTTGTTTTTAACAAAATTGAGAAAATCTTTTCATAACAGAATTTTAATTATGATTAATGATTTATCATTATTAGATCTTTTGATCTAACGGTGGGGAATTTTTAATTCCAGCGCTGGCGCACCCGTGTTTTGCACATGGTGCGCTGCTCAGAGCGCAGCGCACTTTGCGCTATCGCATCTACGTTTGACACGTGGCGCATAGTGCAACTGCGCTAGCGCACCCGTGTTTGACACGTGGCACGCAGTGCGCCTATCTCTAGCGCACTCATAGTGCACTGCCTAAAGCGCAGCGCACCTGGCGCTAGCGCATCCGTGTTTGACACGTGGCGCGCAGCGCACCTAGCGCCAGATCTGAAGCGTTGCTTCAATTTTTGAATTTTAAAACAGAGCTTTACTCTGATTGGGGGTGCGCTGCCTAGGGGGTAGTGCACTTGGCGCTAGCCCATCTGTGTTTGACACGTGGCGCGCAGCGCAGAGCGCTAGATCTGAAGCGTTGCTTCAATTCTTGATTTTTGAATTTTTAAACAAAGCTTTGCTCTGATTGGGGAAAGCAGAAGCGTCGCTTCATTTCAAATCTTGGAATTTGAACAGGGCTTTGCTCTGATTAGGGGAAGCAGAAGTGTCGCTTCATATCAAATCTTGGAATTTGAACAGAGCTTTGCTCTGATTGGGGAAATAAATGCCCCCCACCGTTGCGCTTACGTGGCCCACACGTGAGCGCAGCGGTGGCAACATTTGAGCCCTTGGATCAACTCAGAAGTTGAAGAGGCGGCTTAACGCCTATAAATAGGACCTTTGGTCCTCTAGATGATTATCATCTTCTTTGAGAATTTTGTTTAGAGCACAGCTCTTCTGTTTAAGAACTTCTCAAGAGCAAAAACTCTTTCCAAACTTAGGTAAAATTTTAATGAATTTTAATAAGTTAGGGTTTTACCCATTAACAGAGCCTTGCTCTTTATAGATCTTTGATCTACAGAAAACCCATTTAGGGTTTTATTAGCAGAGCTTTGCTCTCATAGACCCATAGATCTAAAGAAATCTTTTGGGGTTTCTCAGCCCATAAACAGAGCCTTGCTCTTTTGAATTATGTGTAGATTTCTTAATCTTTGATGAAGAACTCTTAAGAGTTTTTTCATGGATCTTGATGATCCCAGAATCTTTAATTCATAAAAATTAATTGATTAAATTTTCTTTTCTGATGGGTTTTTGTTAGTTATATGTATGCCCTAGAGGCCATTACTGTACATAGGATGTATATTGTAGTGGATGCTGGGACATATATAGGGAGGACTTTCTTGCTCGACATGATAGTATGCTATCTGGCTGCTCTTTACCTTAACGTGTATACTGATTGTCTCTCTGTTACATGTTGGTAAAGCCCTTAGGATGTGTACTTGACTACCTGGACTATGATGCGGATCATACTAGTGGGGACATGGTAGTCTATAAGTACATCCTTCAAGGTCCCTAGTCGTGGGTGTATCGAGACGGGGCATCGATATACCAGAGTAGACTAGCGTATACGCATCTTGACCCATATGATGGGCGATGGATGATCCCATATCCATTGGTGTTTGACATCAGAGATGATATACGGGTGCTCAGTGGAGACTGGGTACACTGGACGGACTCGCCGAGAACTCCCAGATGGTATTATACCTTACGTCAGATGGCAGTTCTCTGGTGACACTGGTACAGATTAGTCTATAGACCCGAGATCGTCATAGAGTCTTGTGTGATTCCCACTGTACTTTGATTTCCACCTTACCACGTCCAAGAGGGCGTGCAAAATGGTGGTTTTTGGGTACAGTCCCGAATCACATGGAGGCAATGAGCGATAGGAGGGGATTCGTCTCTCCCGGTATAGAGAGTTGATGTTGTGCTGTGTTCGATTGGCTATAACCGGAAATCCCTGGCCAGGGTTGCTGAGATTTACTGGTAAGTGTTACCAGTAGTTTCTCGAACTGTTATAGACCTCATATCGACACGACTTATCGAGCTATTGGGGTCTGACGTTTACCACCCCTAGGCAAGATATGCGACATATCAGACGACGAGACCGGACTGTACGGTAAGTGTTACTGGTTGGATTCACAGGAGTGTGAGCGGGCTTGCTCGTTGATCTTCTGATCACTCAATACCCGGGTGGCCGTTACGTTTTGCAGACCGCTTGCGGCTTGTGGGTGTTTGATATGATCATCACCTACTACCGGCGTATTGACGAGTCTTTAGAGTCCTACACAAAAGGCCTTACCTTAGACTGGCTTACAAAGGGGAAGACAGAAGGACTGCCACTAGTAAAGACTCTTACACTTACACTGGGAATAAAGAAAGAAGAGCTACTATTGATACTGAGAATTCATAAACTGCTCCCATTGATACTCGAGAGAACTCAAACCTCAAGGCAGGCAAGGATAAAGATAAAGAGTAAAAGTAAAAGGCAGGACTTCAGGGATGTTCTAACTCGTACGAAAGGTTGAGGGAAACTATTTCCTGGCTCAAGCGAAACGAAATAAGAGCGCATATGAGATATGTGCGGGACCGAGAATAATACCAGTATGTGATAATGTATTCTATTCTCGCGATATGTATCATTGGACGGTTATATGAGATATAGCCGGGTTACCGAATCAAGTGTTGATTCGATACATTGATACACTTGATATTAGTCGGTTATATGCAGTATGACCGGATCATTAAATCAAGTGTTGATTTAATGATTTAATGTATAATTATATATTTGATATATTACTTTACATTAACTAGTATATGTTCACTTAATATTATTTTCTCACTAGATTGTGCACATTGTATATATGATATATTTTTGTGGACTTGTTTGTGTCATGTTTGATGATACATGCAAACTTGGGTTTGCATGCTTTAAACCATAGTTTAGGTTAATGGTTAAGGTATTATTTATTTCTTTATTTATTTTATTTATTTAGTTAAAACAAAATGGTAGCTTTCTTTCTTTTCTTTAATAGAAGCTTCATGTTGTTTTCTAGCATCTTTGAAAAAGTCTTACCATTTTGTTTTATTCCTTAACCCTAACCATTTACCTAAACCCTAGTTTATTCTCTACATGAGTTTATCTCACCCATGGTTGCAGTATGATAGATATCACTTGAATTTTCTTTTGGTGATAATTCTTTTTCTTTCTTCTTCTTCTTCTTCTTCATGAAGAAAAGAAAAGCTTGCTAGAAAATTCTAAGTGATGAAATCAAGTGAGAAATCCAAATCCAAAGTGAACCCACTTCCTATTTCTTCATCCTCTACCACTTGCCATGTTGTATAGGGTGTTTTCTTCACAAGGTTCATGACCAAGTGAAGATGAAGCTTGAGTTTGAGTCGCCTCGACGTAGATCATCTTCGGCACCGAAGTCAACGACCTAGCCCGCTCATTTCTCCGATGAAACCGACGCTAGAGTCCGGGATCCCGATGATCGCAGTGGAGGGACGTCATCTCGGAGCTAAAGAAGTGGTGGACCGGATCTACAAAGGTTGTAATCCCTTTCACTTATTAGCAAAGTTGTTTTCTTGCTTGTAGTTTCTCCTATCCTCTAGTTAACGATCTAGTATAGGGTTCTTTGGCACATGGAAAAATTTGATTTTTGCATGGTTGATCAGTTGTCGAACCTCATGGGTGTGCCTAGGAACCCTACAGTGGTATCAGAGCCTTGCTAGAGCCTTAGGCGAAGTGTAGACGATGTTAGAAGTACGATCGAACCTCGAAACCCTAAACGGAACCCTTCTTTGTACATTTTTGAATTTGTGGATTTTTCTGAATTAAAAATACTCACAAAATTCAGCAGGGTTTTATAAGAATTACTGTGCAAAACGTGGTCCTAACTCCATCAATATGCCATGGAACCGCGGCCGTACCCCACGTGGCGTGGCGGTTCCGCGGCCATACTGTTGCTTCGTTGACCACACTTTGCACAATAATGTTTCTGTTTGACTCCTGTGTTTTCTGGGTAATTTTAATCTTTACTCAAGAGTTGAGTTTTCTGGGTTGTATTGGGGACTCGGTGTTTCGATCGGGAAGTTTAACTTCGTCTGTATGTTTTTCCGGGTATTTTAGAACATGTTAAAAAGTTTGACTGGATATAAATACCCAATTTTCCCCCTGCTGGGAAATTTCTAAGTGTTGGATTTTTCCGTAGTTTGAAAACGTTCTAAGTAGTGCAAGTAACGTGATGGACCCTCTAGAAGACAACAAACCTTAACTCGATTATGTGACCGTCTTGAACTGCCCTTTGAACCTTAGGGTTTGGGGCAGTACGGTGTGCCACATGTGAGGCGTTGGCTTGACCCTTCTAAGGCTGGACTGTTGGTACTGTGGCATGAAGTGAATGTTTTTAAACTTGTTTCAAGTGTTGAGCTGTTTCGGGAAAACTTGGGTGTTTGATTGTTCGATCAGAAAGTTTAACATTTTCTATTTATCCGGAATGTGATATAATATTTGGAATCCACAAGTAGTTATGAGATAACTGATTTGGATGTTATAAACATAGCAGTTTAGTCTCACTTGATCGGTTGCCATGGAATTTTGATGTGATCAAAAGTCCGTCGCAATCACGTAGAGTACGTGGATACTCGCCGGGTAAACTAAATAGACAGCTACACCCCATAGCCCCGACCAAGTGACTGTAGGAGAACCCCGTCGCCGAAAGCATCCGTTCGGGTGCTCGCGGCAGCGGTGTTCCGCCTTAGTGTACTTCATCGTCGGTATCGGGGGTGCGGCCGTATACTAAAGTTTGTGACGAGCATTCGTTCAGGATGTCGGGAATCTTGTTGAATTGCCCGACTTGATATTGAAAAGAGTTTTCGATAATGAGACTAAAATGCGGGGTTTATAATTGTTAGGCATGTGATGTCTAAGGAATTCAGATGGTTAGGCATGCGATGTCTAAAGAGTTTGCGGATTCCAACTGTTGTAGTTTTACACTTTCTTTTCTGTGACCGTATGTGTAATATGTGATATCGCCGGTTTCGTTGCTATATGTCAACGATAATTGGGATGCGCATATTTACTTACGTTGATGACATGTGATGTTCTGTGTTGCTGGATATGTTATATTGGATCGTCGCGTTTTGAATAGCCGGGGGTTTTATGTGAGATGAGAGTTTTTATTTTCATTCATGTAAAATTAATTGTATGTAATATTCTTTTCTTGGGGCACTTCCAGGTTGCGGATGTTGTCACCGTTGTAGTATATTATTTACTTTTCCGCACTAGGATAGACCCAAGGAGGAGAGCATAAGTAACCGGGTTCTAGAGTCCAGTAGGAGACCAACTCGAGGAGTCGAGTTCGGGTCTCCTAACTCTAGAATTGGTAGGGTTGCTTGCCGCTCTCGTAGGGGTCTAGGGGTATGGGTTTGGCTATTCATCGCGACCGTGGAATCCGTGTTTTATACTGGCTCATATTGAAAACACGGACGTCTTAGAATATCCAATATTTCATATGTTTCTCCTGCTGCGATATCTGTGATGTGATCATTTGATATGTTGTGATGGATACTGTATATACTATATATGATATATTATATAGACGTTGCTTATGTTTTACACCCGCGCTAGCCCTGCCCCGCTCTGCCGTTAGTTACCTAACCTAACAGTGCAGACGGGACATCGAGGCGAATGCGGATGGCATAAGCGTACGTTGTATTTATCTGTGATGTTTAGGTGGACTTAAATGATGGGACTTTATTAATGTGTTTAATGAAAGAAAATAAACCTAAAAGATGTTGTGGAATCGGATTTCAAAAACAGGTAGCTGCAGTTCTTGCTTTGCATCGCGGTGTTCCTTGTAGAACATCCTGCACCTTATTCGATAAGGAAAGGGCCGAGATCCCTTCACTGGGAGTGACCCCTTTAGTAATAACTGGTAGATGCTACATCCCTCGGTTTGTCTTTTGATTGCTCCTATAGTTCTTGCTTTGCACAGCGGTATATATGATATATCCTGCACCTTATTCGATGAGGAAAGGGCTGACGATCCCTTTACCGGGAGTGACCCCTTTAGCAAAACTAGAAAAGCCTCAAAAACACTCCATTTCAAAATCATTTGATTCTACAACGATATCAAGTTCATTACGCAAAGGGTTTTCTTAAAAACCTGTCGTAGCCCTCCGTCATTTCAGATAAGTACTAGTTAGTATTCGTGCTATGTTTGTTGACTATGTTAAGGCATAGTGTGCGGTAGCTAATTAGTGCTTATCTGTATAAGCATATGATGCGATTGGATTAGGGTAGTCGTGCCACTTTGTTGACTATGTTAAGGGTCGTGCGGGTGGGTTTAATTCAATCAGAAAATGACGGGTTGAACTTGACTAGCACTTATGATTTGTTGACTATGTTAAGGTCATATAGCTGCTAGGGGCAAAATATTATTGGGAATTTCAAGTGTTGAAATTTGCAATGAGATTGCATACCTTCTATGAGATAGTTGGATCCCGATACCCGCTGCGAGTAAGAGTTACTCCTGGAAGAGTTTTACACATTACAATTAGCCGATCAAGTAGTTGTCTAGAAAGGTGTCAACGGGGTTGCGCCTCTGGGAAAACGAGGTTTATATTAATTAGGTCCGTGCGAAAGCACGGGGAACCTCCCTCAAAGTACCGACACTGGCCTGGCTGAAAGATTGTCGAAGTTGTAGGGTGTAATTAATCCCGGCTAGTCTTTCCTTTTAGGGTTTGAAGGAAGATTTGATAAAAATAGTGGGAGCCATCCTGATTAGATAAAATAATAACCAATCTGATCTTGCAAGAGCGCACGCAGAGTGTTTTCTTCTCTCTCTCTCCTGGTAGCGACCATGTCACGTCTTAATCAAGATAATAATACGGATGTATTGACCGGACCCGCTTGTTATACTGAGCTGGGGAACGTTGGTCCCGCTCCAACTTATAATTGTTATAAGACAGAGCAGGAAATTGGGGAATACCAGATTTCCCGTGCCGTCCAAACGAAGAAAGTGCATGTTGATGCATCCTCTTCGGGTGTGTTCGTTACATAGAACTGTTTCTCAGTATCCTTTACGTCCTGAGTATGTGATACCGCATCAGGATCCCGCATATGTAATCTGTTACATGGGCTACAGATAGGTAAAGAACTGAGAACGGGTGATAAGTTTCATGAGACAGAAAACGGTGCAAGTGTTGCAGCCAAGTCTGTTGGTCAGTGTTACCCTGTATTCCAAATACATTGATTCTGAACGAATGTTATTAGATACCGAACCTGATATACAAAATTATATCAGTCTCTTTATTAGTAAAGAAATGATAAAATTTTGTATTGTTGGATAATGTTTTGAACATTTCCTATGTCAAAAGTTGATCGGTTCAGGCACATTATCTAAAAGCATTGATGTTCTAAATCAAACTACAGTTCTTAGTATACGGAATACACACAAGAGGAAGAGTTCAGAAATGAACGAATCCTTCTTGAGGCATTGTAGACTAGGTCATATCAATGCGACCCGACTGGCTAAAGTTACATTTAGATGCATATTTAAATTAATTTGAATTTACATCTTGTGAAACTTGCCAGTCATGGCACAGAGATAAGATGACCATAGCTCTGTTTACTGGAAACAAAGAAAGAGTTAGTGAACTGTTGGGATGATACATGTTGATGTATGTAGGTCCCCTGTCTACACATGCCAAGACCGGTTCTTTGTATTTCATTACATTCTCTGATAATCTCTCAAGATTCAGACATATGTTCCTGTTGAAACATAAGTCCGAACCTTTTAAGATATTCACAGAATATAAGTTAGAAGTAGAGAACCAAAATACGGGTATAAGTATTATGTCCTATGATAAGAGCAGGGAAGAGAATACTTGTGCATGGAATTCTTGGACTATTCTAAAAGAGAATGAGATTCTCTCTCAGCATTACTCCTCCATATACACCACAGTACGTCAGTGTATCGGGGCCGAGCAATCACACCCTATATGATAAGGTGTGCTCTATGATGAGTACTACAGAGTTACGTATTTCCTTTTGGGAGTTATCCACTTATGAAGTTGCATACCTATTGAATAGGGTTCCGATCAAATCAGTTGCCTACCACTTCATATGAGATATGGAAAGGGTAGAGCCCATATCTTAAGTTTGTTAAGATTTGGGGTTGTCCGGCCTATGTCTAAAAGCAAAATCCGGACAAGCTCGAGGCAAGGTCTGTTATGTAGAACTGGAAATGTTCCAGCTATACAAATTGCAGCTGATGATTTGGTAGAACCAAAGGATTCAATAGTTACCAATGAACCTCAGCCTCTCCGCCGATCTAGTAGGGTTCCTCACCCACCTGAGAGATACTTTAGTTTCTCTATGACAGTGGGAGCAAGGATTGCATCATGAGATGATGACCCAACTAGTTTCGAGCTGGCCATCAGGAGTGGGACTCTATAAGAATGGCTGGATGCTTAGCGATCTGAGATGGAATCCTTATACACCAACAAAGTATGGACTTTGGTTGTTTTATCTGAAGGGTTAAATCCCCATCAGAAGCAAGTATATCTTGAGAAGATTACTTGGTGTAGATGGAAAAGTTGAGACTTTCAAAGCTAGACTTGTTAAAGGTTTTCGTCATCGACCAGGCGTGGATAATGATGAAACCTTTTCCAGTGGCTAAGCTTAAGTCCATCCAGATCCTACTTGCCACGGCTACATACCATGACTACGATATCTGGCGGTTTGGTGTCATGACTGCTTTTCTAATGGATGTTTTAGAAAAGTGCGTCTATAAGTACACAGCCAGAGGGCTTCGTAGACAGTGGGAGCAGCGGAAACGTGAGCAAGATGTATTATGTGATAAAGCAGGCATCGCGGAGTTGGAACATCTATTTTGATGTGGTAGTCAAAGAGTTTGACTTCATCAAAATAGTAGATGAACCTTGTATATACAAAAGGTAGTAGAGAGTATAGTGGTGATCCTCATATAGTACGTGGATGACATACTCTTGATAGGGAAGTAGTTTCCTATGCTACGCTCGGTCAATCTCCGCTTATCACAAGGATTCTCCTTAAAGGATCAAAATGATACGTCCTAAATCCTGGGTTTTGGATCTATGAGATAGATCTAATTGGGTGTTAGGATTCTCACTAGATGTAGTGAGATGGTATCAATCGATCCTGGGGAGAATCACTGGAAATGTTCCAGGGTGATAAGGAAGACAGAAAGTCAGTCACAGGCATTGTCTTTACCCTCAGTAAAGGGACGGTATGTTGGAAGAGTTCCAAGCTAGATACCGTGGCATACTAGAAGATAAAGGCTGGATACATCGTTACTTAATTTGCTACCAAAGAGGCAGTCTGGATGTATATTAGTTCATGAGATGAACTTCGTTCCTACCATTGTGAGACAATGGAGTTGTGGCTTATGCCTAGGAACGCCTGTCCCATCAGTGATCCAGACATATTCTGAGGCAGCATCACCTGATCATGGAGATAGTTGATCTCCAGGGTGATCGAGGTTAGGAGAGTAGACTCAGAGGACAACACGGCGGATCCACTCACAAAGGCTTTTTTCCAGAGAGAGACTTTTATGGGATGGTTGAGTATGAGATACTATAACCACTGCTACAGATGGCCCTAGTGCAAGTGGGAGATTGTTAGTTATATGTATACCCTAGAAGCTATTACTGTACATAGGTTATATATTGTAGTGGATGCTGGGACATATATAGGGAGGACTTTTTTGCTCGATATGATAGTATGCTATCTGGTTGCCCTTCACCTTAACGTGTATTCTGATTGTCTCTCTGTTACATGTTGGTAAAGCCCTTAGGATGTGTATTTGACTACCTGGACTATGATGCGGATCATACTAGTGGGGACATGGTAGTCTATAAGTACATCCTTCAAGGTCCCTAGTCGTGGGTGTATCGAGACGGGGCATCGATATACCAGAGTAGACTAGTGTATACGCATCTTGACCCATATGATGGGCGATGGATGATCCCATATCCATTGGTGTTTGACATCAGAGATGATATACGGGTGCTCAGTGGAGACTGGGTACACTGGACGGACTCGCCGAGAACTCCCAGATGGTATTATACCTTATGTCAGATGGCAGTTCTCTGGTGACACTGGTACAGGTTAGTCTATAGACCCGAGATCATCATAGAGTCTTGTATGATTCCCACTGTGCTTTGATTTCCACCTTACCACGTCCAAGAGGGCGTGCAAAATGGTGGTTTTTGGGTACAGTCCCGAATCACATGGAGGCAATGAGCGATAGGAGGGGATTCGTCTCTCCCGGTATAGGGAGTTGATGTTGTGTTGTGTTCGATTGGCTATAACCGGAAATCCCTGGCTAGGGTTGCTGAGATTTACTGGTAAGTGTTACCCGTAGTTTCTCGAACTGTTATAGATCTCATATCGACATGACTTATCGAGCTCTTGGGGTCTGACGTTTACCACCCCTAGGCAAGATATGCGACATATCAGACGACGAAACCGGACTGTACGGTAAGTGTTACTGGTTGGATTCACAGGAGTGAGAGCGGGCTTGCTCGTTGATCTTCTGATCGCTCAATACCTAGGTGGCCGTTACGTTTAGCAGACCGCTTGCGGCTTGTGGGTGTTTGATATGATCATCACCTACTACCGGCGTATTGACGAGTCTTTAGAGTCCTACACAGAGGTTTCCTGGCTCAAGCAAAACGAAATAGGAGCGCATATGAGATATGTGCGGGACCGAGAATAATACCAGTATGTGATACTGTATTCTATTCTCGCGATATGTATCATTGGACGGTTATATGAGATATAGCCGGGTTACCGAATCAAGTGTTGATTCGATACATTGATACACTTGATATTAGTCGGTTATATGCAGTATGACCGGATCATTAAATCAAGTGTTGATTTAATGATTTAATGTATAATTATATATTTGATATATTACTTTACATTAACTAGTATTGGTTCACTTAATATTATTTTCTCACTAGATTGTGCACATTGTATATATGATATATTTTTGTGCACTTGTTTATGTCATGTTTGATGATATAAACAAACTTGGGTGTACATGCTTTAAACCATAGTTTAGGTTAATGGTTAAGGTATTATTTATTTATTTATTTTATTTATTTAGTTAAAACAAAATGGTGGCTTTCTTTCTTTTCTTTACTAGAAGCTTCATGTTGTTTTCTTGCATCTTTGAAAAAGTCTTACCATTTTGTTTTATTTCTTAACCCTAACCATTTACCTAAACCCTAGTTTATTCTCTACATGAGTTTATCTCACCCATGGTTGCAATATGATAGATATCACTTGAATTTTCATTTGGTGATAATTCTTTTTCTTTCTTCTTCTTCTTCTTCTTCTTCATGAAGAAAAGAAAAGCTTGCTAGAAAATTCTAAGTGATGAAATCAAGCGAGAAATCCAAATCCAAAGTGAACACACTTCCTATTTCTTCATCCTCTACCACTTGCCATGTTGTATAGGGTGTTTTCTTCACAAGGTTCATGACCAAGTGAAGATGGTGCTTGAGTTTGAGTCGTCTCGACGTAGATCATCTTCAGCACCGAAGTCAACGACCTAGCCCGCTCATTTCTCCTATGAAACCGACGCTAGAGTCCTGGATCCCGATGATCGCAGCAGAGGGACGTCATCTCGGAGCTAAAGAAGTGGTGGACCGGATCTACAAAGGTTGTAATCCCTTTCACTTATTAGCAAAGTTGTTTGCTTGCTTGTAGTTTCACCTATCCTCTAGTTAACGATCTAGTATAGGGTTCTTTGGCATATGGAAAAATTTGATTTTTTCATGGTTGATCAGTTGTCGAACCTCATGGGTGTGCCTAGGAACCCTACAGTTTTTCCATCATCATTATTGAGCCAGGCTCTTGACTTTCTCGGGGAATCTTTTTAAATTCCTTTCATAATTGACTTTGTCAGGTGTCATTCTTGTTTTTAGAGCATTGCTCTCGAGGAGTTTAACTCCTTGACCCGAAGGGTCGCTTATTAAATGAGACTCCTTTTTTAGGATTTCTCACAAATTCGAATTTACTAGGTGTCAGAATTAGAATTTGTTTTCTGTTTTTAATAAGAATTTTCTTAATCAGTCTGTCCGCTAATTCTTGTTGATTTTCTTTATCAGGAGTTAGACGCTCATATGTATGACCTTGATGAGATTATCTCTTACGGAGACATCGGCTCACTCGGCCGTTCTCAAAATCGAGAATTCACAAACGCCGAGTGTGCCGAAATCATGAGTCGCTTTGACGCATACAATGGTCGACTGCTTCCTCGACGTTCCTCTCTCCTGAAACTTATCGTGGGAGCGATCTGGGAAGCGCTTCCTTTATTCTGTACCGGCATGCCGCTTAAGTCATTGGATGCTGCCGAGGATAAGGTGCACTCGATGTATTTGATGGGCCTAATCTCCAAGAGAAGGCGAGAAAATCTTATCGATCTTCTGCATCAGGCTTTTCAACAAGCGGCAATACTTGCTGCCTATCGGAGGGTGGAGGACATCCGTGAGGATCCCGACGCTTGTGATCGCGAAAGAAAGCATACTTGGATGGTTCGAAAGGCCTGGAAGATTCTGGACAACGTCACTTTTGAATTCCTTAATCCATGCCCTGGATCTGAGGTTTTTCCATTGTAATCATTTTGATAATGTTTTTGTTTACTGCTTTCATAATTGTAAGAATTTTTCAAAGTATGAATGGCAAATTTCTCATTTCTGCGTGTTTTATTTTATGTACTAAATCTTTTGCACATGCATGAACAGGTATGCCTCGAACGCTTAATTAAATGCGAATCAAATGTTCTCCTTGTCGCTTTCTTCTCTTTTTTTTGTTGTCGGCATGTTATCTTAGTAAGCGTAGCCTGTAGATGGTATATTGTTGTCCATCTTGGACTCTTTTTAGGGTGATGATGGCTTAGGAAACAGGGTTAGGATCTATCACCTAAGACTTTTCAATTTTATGAGCCATGAGGGTCTCATAAAGACTTTTTTCCTACGAGTCGTGGGGATCTCGTAGGTGTATTTTCTCCTTAGGAATTGTGAGGATTCCTAAGTGCGTTTCCCCTTATAAGTCGTAAGGATCTTATAAGAGATTTTTCTTCCTTACGGATTGAGAGGATCCGTAAGTGTTTAGTGAGACTGACATGTAAGTGACGTATTTCCGAAACGGGGTCATATGGATGATGTATTTCCGAGACGGGGTCACATTGATGACGTATTTCCGAACGGGGTCATGTTGATGATGTATTTCCGAACGGGGTCATGTGGCTGACGTATTTCCGAACAGGGTCATGTGGATGACGTATTTCCGAGCGGGGTCATGTTGATGACGTATTTCCGAGTGGGGTCATGTGGATGACGTATTTCCGAACGGGGTCATGTGGATGACGTATTTCCGAACGGGGTCATGTGGATGACGTATTTCCGAGCAGGGTCATGTGGATGACGTATTTCCGAACGGGGTCATGTGGATGACGTATTTCCGAGCGGGGTCATGTTGATGATGTATTTCCAAGCGGGGTCATGTTGATGACGTATTTCCGAACGTGGTCATGTGGATGACGTATTTCCGAACGGGGTCATGTGGATGACGTATTTCCGAGCGGGGTCATGTGGATGACGTATTTCCGAACGGGGTCATATGGATGACGTATTTCCGAACGGGGTCATGTGGATGACGTATTTCCGAGCGGGGTCATGTGGATGACGTATTTCCGAACGGGGTCATGTGGATGACGTATTTCCGAGCGGGGTCATGTGGATGACGTATTTCCGAACGGGGTCATATGGATGACGTATTTCCGAACGGGGTCATGTGGATGACGTATTTCCGAGCGGGGTCATGTTGATGACGTATTTCCGAGCGGGGTCATGTGGATGACGTATTTCCGAACGGGGTCATGTTGATGACGTATTTCCGAGCGGGGTCATGTGGATGACGTATTTCCGAACGGGGTCAAGTGGATGACGTATTTCCGAGCAGGGTCATGTTGATGACGTATTTCCGAGCGGGGTCATATTGATGACGTATTTCCGAGACGGGGTCATATTGATGACGTATTTCCGAACGGGGTCATGCGGATGACGTATTTCCGAGCAGGGTCATGTTGATGACGTATTTCCGAGCGGGGTCATATTGATGACGTATATCCGAGACGGGGTCATATGGATGACGTATTTCCGAACGGGGTCATGCGGATGATGTATTTCCGAGCGGGGTCATGTGGATGACTTATTTCCGAGACGGGGTCATATGGATGACGTATTTCTGAACGGGGTCATGTGGATGACGTATTTCCGAACGGGGTCATGTGGGTGACGTTTTTCCGAACGGGGTCATGTGGATGACGTATTTCCGAACGGGGTCATGTAGATGGCATTGCGTCTGTTGTAATGAGACGAATGTCGAATTGGTCTCTAGGTTGTCTGTGAACCGTTGAGATTTGGAGTAGGGGCTTTGCCGTAGCTCCAGGGTTGATTGCAGCTTCTAAATCCTGCTGGAATGGGGAGGAACGCTGTTGATGATCTCTAGGCTATCCCTGAACCGTCGAGATTTGGCTTCGTTTTCTGATGGAGCATGGGAAGGGAAGGTGTGATTCCTTCTTTGTTTGCGCCCTGGATTGTATACAGGGATTGATGTGATATCACCTGTAGGGCATAAATTTCTTTTTGTTTTATTTCTTTCTGCGATGCTCTATCATTTCAGCTTTTTATCGCGAAGGTCGCGATTGCCCAATCATTTCGGTTATTTTTTTCGCGGTGCCCAATCATTTCGGCCTTTTATTTTATTTTTCTTCGCTTCTTTTTATTGCAAGTTGCTCAATCATTTCGGTTATTTTGCATGCATACATTTTTACTTGCTGATTTTGTTGCAGGTTGCCCCATCATTTTGGCTATTTCGTATGCATGTGTGGATCCCTGGCTTTTTGCTGCAAGCTTGGAATTAGACACCGATTTCGGCATCAGCACCGCTACAACTGGAATATTGCCAGGAGCGAATCATCATTTGCCTCTGTCGATGTCGAACAAAGGTGGCTTAGAGAACAGGGTTAGGATCCTGTCGACTACGGCTTTTGACTTTATGAGCCGTAAGGGTCTCATAAAGGTATTTCTCCCTGCGAGTTGTGAGGATCTCGTAGGTGCGTTTTCTCCTTAGGAATCGTGAGGACTCCTAAGTGTATGATCTCTTATAAGTCGTAAGGATCTTACAAGAGTGTTTTCTCCTTATAAGTCGAGAGGACTTAAAAGGCTGTTCACCGTGTAGACATATCCCTAGTCACGGATGGGATTTTGTTAGGGAAATGTTTATTCGTGCCCGTGGATTGTATACAAGGGTCAATACTGAACCGCTTGTAGGGCAGCATTAGAGGTTGTGGTGGCTGCTTAAGAATAGGTTCAGATCCCTGTAGCTTAAGACTTTCAAATCTTATAAGCCGTGAGGGTCTCATAAGAGGGTTTTCCTTACGAGTTGTGAGGATCTCGCAAGTGTAATTTCTCTCTAGGGATCGTGGGGATCCCTAAGTGTGTTGCTCCCTGTGAGTCATAAGGATCTCACGCAGGTGGTTTCTCCTTACAAAGTCGAGAGGACCTTGCAAGTGTCTTTTAACGAGATTGCGCCCTTTCGGGTTTTCACAAAACTCGCCGGTAGCCCTGCTGTTTTTACTCACGGAGCCCTTTCGGGTTTTCATCCGTACCCTTTTGCTTATGGACATACCGTTTTCTTTTTTTTTATTCTAACGAGGTTGTGCCCTTTCGGGTTTTCAAAAAACTCGCCGGTAGCCCTGCTGTTTTTACTCACGGAGTCCTTTCGGGTTTTCATCTGTGCCCATTTTGCTTATGGACATACCGTT
This sequence comes from Agapanthus africanus, assembly GCA_030015575.1. Lineage (NCBI taxonomy): Eukaryota > Viridiplantae > Streptophyta > Magnoliopsida > Asparagales > Amaryllidaceae > Agapanthus > Agapanthus africanus. The sequence goes on along the minus strand of CM057351.1, from coordinate 259,457,071 downwards.
TTCTTTTTTTCATTCTTTCTTTTTTTTGTATCAGCTTTGGGATGCTGTAATCCACAGTAGTTTATCGACGTTTCGGTCAACAGCCAGTTTTAGGACATTATGGTCCATCGTTAGTTTAAAGACGTTTCGGTCCGTTGTTAGTTTAAGGACGTTTCGGTCCGTTGTTAGTTTAAGGACGTTTCGGTCCGTGGTTAGTTTAAGGACGTTTCGGTCCGTGGTTAGTTTAAGGACGTTTCGGTCCGTTAGCCGGTTACCACTTATAGTGTTTTGGCTTAGGAAGATAGCGAGCGGACATAGTCGTTGTCATCTATCATTGACCCAGGCCGCGACTCGTCAGGCGTAGTACTTTTCAGGAAGCCACCATTTATTGTCCTGAAGGGTCTTCACCATGCATGTCCATGAGTTGATAGGCCCCACCCTGGTAGACCTTGTCTATGATATACGGGCCTTCATAGTTCGGCTCGAATTTCCCCCGTTTGGCACGATTGGGTATCATAGGTCTTTTGACCACTAGCACGAGTTCGCCTTGGCGGAATGTTCTCAGCCTAGTCAATCTTTCGTATGAGCGCGTCATCTTTGCTTTGTAAGCCTCCAGATTTTGTTGCGCTATGAGCCGGGTTTCATCAAGGGTATCGAGCTCCTCAAGCCGAAGATGAGCATTCTCTTCGTCCGTTAGCTCGTAATGAACTGGCACTCGTAGAGAAGGTAGCTCTATCTCGAGGGGGAGTACCACCTCTGTACCGAATACCAATGCGTACGGCGTTGTGTTCGTGGCCGTTTTGAATGTAGTTCGATATGCCCAGAGAGCTTCATGCAGTCTCTCATACCAGTCCTTCTTATTTCGAGACACCGTCTTTTTCACGATCTTTGTCAAGGTCTTGTTGAAAGCCTCAGCTAGACCATTAGCTCGGGGATTATAGACTGAAGAGTATCTCCAGTCTATGTTATGTTGTTGTGCGAAGCGGCTGATCTTGTGGCTTCTGTAGGCTGGCCCGTTATCGGAGATAATCCGTCGTGGAGTTCCAAACCGATAAATAAAGTATGTCTTGAAGAAATGGAGGATATTCTCCGTCTTCACTTCCCTCAGCGGTACTGCTTTTGCCCATTTGGAGAAGTAATCAGTTGTTGCTAAAATGAATCGATGTCCTCTGGACGATGCCGGTTTGATGGGGCCGATTATGTCAGTTCCCCACATTTCGAATGGCTATCTAGCCACTGTCGAATGTAGCGGATTCGGATGCTGATGGATAAAGTCCCCGTGAATATGGCACGAGTGGCACTGCTTCGCGTATTCGAGGCAGTCCTGGATCATTGTGGGCCAATAATAGCCCATCCGTTTGATCTTCAGCTTCATCTTTGGGCTGGCTTGGTGAGAACCGCAGAGTCCATCGTGAGTTTCTTGGACGACTCTCTTTGCCTCTTCAGGCCCCAGGCATCTTAGACACAAAGAATCGAATGATCTCTTATATAGAGTATCATTAACAAAGGCGAAAGATAGAGCTCGCTTTATGAGCTGATGTTTCGAGGACGCATCTTCAGGTGTTCGACGGGATTTGAAGTAGTCTATAAAGACTTCTCTCCAATCCGTAACCTTTTCCTGGTCTTTTATTTGCAGAGTCATTTGCTCAGTCGCTTCTTTTTCTTCGGACGACTCCGGAGATATTTCTGCCGGTGCAAGAACCCGACAGCTTTGCACAACGATCCTCACGTCATCGAGGTTCTCATCGGCCAACTCTTTAGCAAGCTTGGCTAGTGCATCTGCCTTGCTATTTTTCGCGCGCGATATGCTTTCCAGGGTGTAGGAAGGAATTTGAGTCAGCAGTTGCTACTCTCTCGCCGTACTTCACCAACTCTGGCTTGCACGTTTGGTAGTCGCCATTTATTTGACTAACGACCAGCTGGGCGTCTCCGTATATGAGGAGGTTTTCAATTCCCATGTCGATAGAAATTTCAAGACCTGCTACCAAAGCTTCGTATTCGGCTTCGTTGTTCGTCCTGGCTCTATTAAGGAGAAGGCAAAGCGCATTATCCCTCCTTGTGGAGTCACGAAGATGAGTCCTACCCCTGATTTGATTATGGGGGTGCATTGTTTGCGCTTCTTCATGGAAGATGCCCCATCAAAATAGAGTTCCCACCGGGTATCATCCCCGTCGATCCTGTCAAACACATGTTCGTCTGGCAATTCACAATTCAAAGGAGAATCGGCGGGTATCGGGTGTTCAGCGAGGAAGTCGGCGATGGACTGACCTTTCACTGCCTTAAGAGGATGATAAGTTATCGAGAATTCCATCAAGAGCAGAGCCCATTTAGCGAGTCGTCCTGTTAATATGGCCTTCGATATCAAATATTTGAAGGGATCCACTTTTGATATGAGATGGACCTCATGTGCTAATGCATAGTGTCTGAGCTTCGTTATTGCGAAGATCAACGCCAGGCAGTGTTTTTCGATGGGAGAGTAATTGCTTTCTGCCCCCAGGAGAACCCGACTCAAATAGTAAAGGGCTCTCTCCTTCCCTTGGTCGTTCTCTTGTGCCCATAATGCGCCTAAGGAACCTTCAAGGGCGGTTGTATACAGAATAAGAGGCTTTCCCTTGACTGGAGCAGCCAGCACTGGCGGATTCTGCAGGTATTGCTTAATTTCGTCCAGTGCGCTTTGGCATTTGCGATCCCAGACGAAATGGGTTCCCTTCTTCATCAGGTGACTGTAAGGACGGCACTTGCCTAAGAGATTGGCTATGAATCGCCGGATATATGCGAGCTTTCCTTGGAGAGATCGCAGCTGCTTGAGAGTCTTTGGCGGGGGCATTTCCATGATCGCCTTGATCTTCGACGGATCTATCTCGATGCCTCGGTGTCGGATGATGAATCCTAGGAATTTGCCCAAGGATACTCTGAACGCGCATTTGAGAGGGTTCATCTTCAAGTTGTATTGCCGAAGGCGTTGAAATACGACCTTCAGATGCTCTAAATGTTCCTCGTATGATTTGCTTTTCACCACAAGGTCGTCGATATAGCATTCGACGATTTCATATATGAGGTCATCGAAGATCTTCGTCATGGCCCTCTGATAGGTGGCACTGGCGTTCTTTAGACCGAAGGGCATCACCTTGTAGCAGAATATGCCCAAAGGGGTCCGGAAAGCGGTGTGCTTCTGGTCTTCAGGATGCATCTTTATCTGATTGTATCGTGACGAGCCGTCCATGAAGGAGAAAACTTCATGAGTGGACGTATTGTCTATCATCAGCTCGGTGACCGGTACTGGGAAGTCGTCCTTCGGGCAGGCTTTATTGAGATCTCGAAAGTCCACACATATACGCACCGTCCCATTCTTCTTCATCACTGGGACGATGTTGGCGATCCAGTTAGGATATTGAACCTCTTGGATGAAGTCGGAGTCGATTAGCTTCTTGACCTCGGCATTGATGCCATCTCAAGCTCAAGCCGCATTCTTCTCTGTGCTTGTTTGATCGGCTTGACATCCGGAGATATCGCTAATTTGTGCACAACAATCTCTGGATCTAATCCTAGAATCTCGGAATAGTTCCATGCGAAGCAATCTTTATGCTGCATGAGCACGTCCTTCAGCGTAGTCGCCCTTTCTTTAGACAACAGTTCACTAACGAACGTCGGGCGCGGGTCACTTGCTGTCCCCAAATCAATTTTCTTGAGGTTATCTGCAGTAGTATGTATCCCATCTTCCAGCTCCTTTGGCGCCGGTGGAAATTCTGAGATTACCTCGTCATCATCGTTGTCGAAGCACCGGGGGAGGTCATCCATATTCTCGGGCTCTTCTTTTGACAGCGTTATCACGTGACAGGTACGAGCTTTCTTCCAAGACCGATGTTGATCCGGCTCTACTCTCGTGGCTTTGGATTCATGCTTTTGCGGCGGGGTTACCCTCCAGCTGCTGGATAGAGCGAACCCGCTTTGCTGATACTGGTCTTCTACCCAGTCCTTGAATGTGAAGCAGTCTTCGAAATGGTGTCTTATTTCCCTGTGATAGGAGCAATAATCCGGGTGAGAGACTTCTCCTGCTTGCTCGGGGTGCTTAGACTTCGGGAGTGTCATCATCTGATGTTTCATGACAAGATCGAATATCTTCTTTGTCTTGTCTTGAGGAAAAGAATATTCTCGACCCATCTTCTTTATAAGAGACGAATCTTGATTGCTCGATTCCTGATTGCGTGACTTCTTGGACTCGCTTTGTCGTTGTCGAACGCTTTTCCCGTCCTTTGGTTTGTTTCTGCCTTTGCGTCGGGCCTTTTGTACAACGGGTTGACAAGGAGGAGCATTTTCATTTTTCACAGCCTGTTGAAGGAGGCGTTGCGTCCTGGCTTTCTCGTAGATGGCCATTTCGCGATTATGGTCGTCTCGAACCTTTTGACCTGCTTCCCTTATAAGCTTGTCCATTTGTTCTTCGAACGACGGACTAGGAATTTTCACAGCGGGAGCTCTTTCTGGCTCAGGGTTAGCATCTTCCCACAGAGCATCTCCTTCTTCATCAAAGTCGTGTATGACGTAACAGTCGTGGAGTAGATCCCGTTTCTTGGATTGAACATACCCAAGCCCTGTTGTTTCCATTTTCCCGTTGGGCAACTTTCGTTGAGTTCCGGGAACGTTCCAGATCATGTTATAGAACCGTGTTTGCCGCGCAGTTTTCTTAAGGGGTACACCTTGGCATCTCAAGAGTCTCTTTAGTCTGTTCGTATAATATTTGGGCAAACGGATGGGCTAGAGCCTGTCGAGTGTAGAATCCGCACCATGCCAGATTTCTTTTTCCACTTTGGTTTCCCCGGATCGGCAGAATAGGATTGCCTTTTCACCTTTTCGCGTGGGAGGGACGTAGAATGTCTGCAGTTCTTCCACACTGTAGGTATCAAGCGCGTCTAGTTCTTTAAGATGCTTGGACGAGACCATGGGAACTTGCAAACTTTGCTCTTCATCAGCGAAGGTTTGTATTGATGGCCGAGCAGAGAATACGGCATTGACCTCATCTTCTGAATCGCTGCCGAAGATCAACATAGGAGTGGACGGTCCCGACTTGTTGTACTGGGGCGGACCTGAGTAAACTATCTCCTCTTCCTCCTCGGTATCACTCCCGAAGACCGGAATGGTGGTAATAACTCTGTTCTTCGGTTAGTGACATCTTTCCGTGTCCTCAAAATATGGCAGCAAGTATTTTGCATCCTCATATTTGCGGACTTTGTTCACGGAGAACGGTTTCAGTTCCCCTGTCACAGTGTACTCAAGACCATCTTTGAAATACTTCATACACTGATGTTGTGTAGAAGGGATGATGTTGTACTCGTGTAACCAGGGCCGGCCGACCAAAGCATTGTAGCATGTCTTGGCGTCAATGACGTGAAACTTAATGTCCGTGAAAAGCATCCTGAAGCATAGTGTCAATATTACGGACCCAAGCGTCCGTTACGACTGAGAGTCGAACCCGGAGATGGTGATTTTGTCGCGGCGAGGTGTTGAACGCTCATGCATATCTCCTTTAGCACCCTTACGTTAACGAGATTGATGTAAGACCCATTATCGACCAAGCTTTTACCTATCTTGATGTCATGACAGTATCCGGAGACATATACGGGACGGTTGTGCTCGCATGTCCTAAGGACGAGATCTTCATCGCCGAAGGTGATATCAGCTGTGTGTACTTCTTCCAGCTCGTCCTTCATCTTTTCTTCGGCGAAGAAAGCTTGGAATTGCTCAGGCTCTTGCAGTGCCTTGATTAAAGAATCTCTCGCCTCTTTGGATAGCAGAAGGGCGTCGAGAATTCTGAGCTGCGAGGGTATCTTCCTCAAGTGTGCGAGGACGTTGTAGTCCACCTTATTTTTCTTTGGCGGGTCCTTGGCTGTCAGCTCTTTGACGGCTTGGTCATCAAGGATGATACCCTCAGGGACTTTTACTTTCCCCTTATCTTTTCTATTTGACCCGCTGTTCAAGGGCCCAAGATTCTTTTCGGGCAGCGTACGGTTGTGCGGATGAATATTTTCACAGGTCCTCGGTTCCTCCACTTTTCCCAAGGTGGACTCTTTAAAGAGAGGGCCAAGAGTCATCTCTTCATCAGAGTTGCTCCCGAAGGTGAGAACTTGCGATCCCCCGGCGTTGACTATGCGACAGTTGCCGGTAGTTCTTTTACGCTCCTCGATCGTACTTCTTTGCTCCCGACGAATTTTGCGTTTCATTCGCTTAAAATGTTGCCGGTGAGTAACATACCCCTGCCACCATCTTTTAAAAGTGTTGCACTCTTCGTTGGGGTACTCAATCTTTCAATGATATAAGCAGTAGCTAGGATTTGTTTCCGCTTCATCGAGAAGGTTTCCTTCGAAGGGTGGCAGCTTCATTCCCATTGATATGGCTTTAGCGAACATTTTCTTCGTCTTGAACCTGCTTTTGCTGGCCGTGGGCAAGTCTTGATCTGGCGGAAGTGTTTCAGCCCTTTCGTCCAGTCGTCGGCATTTGGCCTTTTCAAATATGGCTGTCTCACGCTCCCGATCAGCTTTGCTTTTCGAAAGAGCTTCGTTCAGGAATTCATCAATCATTTCGTCTGATGGCCCTAGGAGTTCCGGCTCAGGATCTGCCCCCAGTTTCTCTGTGTAAGGAGCTTCTTCATCGTCTGTCGACAAGTGAGAGATCACATGGCAGCTTGCCACATAATCTTTAGATTCATCCGACGAGTCTTCTCCATTGTCATCATCTCCATCCTTAAGGACGTGGCTGAGAAATTGTTGGAGTGTGACTGGAGTTTGCGCCTTCTGGTTATACTCTTCCAGCGCATCAATCTACTTTTGCAGGTCTGTATGCTTGTCACCAGGCTTCACGGGCTTCTTGGATTTCTTCTTCTTCTTCGAAGATTTCGATGGCTGGGTGTGAGCGCTTTGGCTATCACTACCAATCTTTGGAGTCAGACGCGGTTTCAGCATTCTCTCGATGATCTCAGGTTTCAGTGGATTCTTCCACCTGATTGCTGGGCATGTGTGGAGATCCTTCAACATTCTTTTAGTTTTGGCTGAAAGAGCGACCTCCCATGGAGCTTTTTCTACGAAAGAACACGATGCCCCCGGTGTATCCGTCTTCTTGAGAGCGTGCGGCTGAGGCGGGTTCACCTTCCAATTTTCAGATAATACGAATTTTCCCTGCTGGTACTGATCTTCTATCCAGCTTTTGAAGATGTAACAATTCTCGATCGGATGGCCCAACATTCGGTGATAAGGGCAATAGTTAGGATTGCTAATGTCGCCTGGTTGCACTGGGCGTCTTGGCTCCGGCAGAGTGATGAGCCTGTTGCGCAGTGCAAGCCCGAATAACCTCTTCGTCTTGTCTCGAGAGAACGAGTAAGGGCGTCTCATTTTATCTTTGAGAGATCGAGTTCTGTTATTTTGGCGATCAACTGGTCTCGGGTCACCAGGCTGCTGTTGAGCATTTGTGACGACGATCGCTTTCCCTTTTCCCTTTTTATTTCAAGAGTCCGGGTTTGGAGGAGACGGTCTATGACCCATCTGGTCCATTTGGGCTAGCCTGTCAATCAGGGCTTGGAATGTGGTCGTCTTGAAGAACATCATGAATTGGGAAATGGTTGCATTAGGGTCCAAAGTGCCTATGAACATGCCCACCACCAGTGCTTCTTAGATGCGTTGTTCACATTTTGACCACAGGTTTCGCCACCGGATTGCTTATTGAACCCACGTCTCTCCTGGCTTCACCCTAACATTGATCAATGTCGTTATTGGGGTGCGTTCACTAGCACTCGCGAATCGCTGGGTGAATAACAGCTCCATTTCTGCGAAAGTCTTAACGGGGTCGTTTGGAAGTTCAGAGTACCATTCGAACGCCGTCTCCAACAAGCTGCCGACGAATTGATGGAGCAATAGTTTATCATCGCCCCCGGTGTTTCCGCAAAGAGCCCTGAACTGAGCGACATGTTGATGGGGGTTGCCTGTCCCCTTGTACACATGGAATTTGGGGATCGTGTATCCCGGCGGGTACTTTATTTGGTCATACCAGCCTGGATACGGTCGCCCAGTTTTAACAACTTGACCGGCCGCTTCGTTCGCCTGGTGAGCTCATATTTGCTGAGCAATATAGTCATCCAGAGCGGCCTTGGAAATGGTTTCCTCCTTGGCTGCTGAAAGAGCTGGAGGAGGGTTCGATGTTTCCCCTCTGTCGTCTTCAATAATGATCAGAGGGTCTTCAGCTGGAGAATCCGGCTGTAACATCATCCCGACCATGTCTTGGAAGAGAAGCGCCATTCGTTTTATGTTGGCAGCTTGTTCTGCAGCTTCTCCGTCCTTCTTTTCGAGGACTCTGCATAGGAAGTCAGCATCAGTTTCTTGTTCGTGACGCTGCTCTGATGACACCTCCGGGCTTTCTTTTGGCCCGGTGAGTGCGGCCATTTGTGTCAGCATTTCCTGAAGCTTCTGCTGTTGCTCCTGGGCTTTGGTTACGGATCGGGTGAGCGGCCGGTGACCCGTCGAAGCGTGGCTTTCCTCTTTTCCGGAAGCCATGTAAACAGTATGGACCGTTATGCCCCCAGACTTGGGCGTTTGGGCTTTGCGTCTTTGCGATCTGCCGTAGTCACAGGGTCTTTCTCTGGCCTCCTTCTCTTTTGAGCAGTTGACGTTGAGGGGACCGTTGCAGCGGGCACCCAGTTGGTTGTCGTCCTTTGTGGCTTGCCAGGACGGTTCTCTTCCCGCTGAACCATCAGCTTCTTCTGTCGGCGGGGATAGTCTTGATCAATCACTGATTCCTGGACCCGTCGCCAGACTTTGTAAACCTTGGAGGACAGCCGCTGAGGGGGCTGCTCCGGATTTGTTTCTGTAACACTCTCCATTGGTGGAGGTGATCTTTTCAGTACGGCGATAGGAGAGTTCCTGCGCACCTTGTTCATCAATTCGAAGCTGTTCCCGGTTGGAACAGCAGCATTGACTTCCACCGTTGGGGCTGGTGGAGTTAGCCCAAGGGGGAGTTGCCCCCAGCCTTTCTTACTCGGCTCCAGTAGTAACGTTGAGTGCGTCGAGCTGTTGGAATGGTGTCAGCTTGAGGGGTGGCTTCGTCTTGCCCCCTGTTCAGGTGAGGCGCTGCCGGTACCAGCCTCTTGAAGACCGACGTCCGTTGAGTAGCGGTATCCAATATGTCAAAGCCAGACTTTTGAGCAGGAACGGGAGCCGGAACAGTCAGTCTTGTGAAGACCGACCCTTTGGCAGAAGAAGCCGCCTCGACGACTTTGGGAGCAGGGGTGGCTATCCTCTTCGGAATAACCTTTTTTGGAATTACAGGCTTCATCATGGGCCCACATGAACTTTGGCCCAATCTGGCAAGACTGAGGCGCTGGAACTGGACGACCCGTTGAGAGGGGCCGCTGTAGTTGCAAGCCGATCAAAGACCGACTTCTTGGGAGCTTCTTGTGTTGGAATAGGAGCGCTGAAGCTCGTTGGCAGGAGTATAGTCCCGAAAAACAATCCATTGGTGGCCTGAGTGACCTGTTCTACCGGCATCGTGAACTGGGAGGCCGCTTGGGGCCCGTAAGCTATGCCTCCAGATGAGGCGGAGCGTGAGTTGCAATTGCAGTTGGAACACTTCGCGAAAGTAGACACCATTGATGTTTCGTTTTCTGTGCCAAGCAAGAAACCAAATCTTAGTACCTCGAACCCAAGGGCAACCATATCAAACCGCGATTCTTTCGCGAACACGACACACGAAGTGTGGAGTGGAAAGAGGAAAAGGTCCCACCGGGCGTGCTAGAATCTGTTTATCGCCGGAAACCGGGAAGACGAACGTCTTGCCTGAAATTCGGGGGCAGATGCTATTTGGTGCTATCCGTCCACCTCTCCGAATATGCCAAGTTGATTTATGGCAGCATGTATCGAAGGTTTAAACGGATGCGGCCGATGTAGCAGACTTCGTCAGATTCCCCCTCGTTTGAGGGGGTTTTGATTGTGGGGACGCTCTTCCCTGCAGGTGCAAGCCCCTGCAGTTAATTACGCTACCGCATCGCGGTAACAACTTTCTCCTTCTCCAGATGGTCACTTCATGTCGTGTGTGTTTTTTTTTTGTGGTTGCCCGTGGATTTTATACGGAGACTAATTTGTGTTGTCGCCCGTAGGGCGTGGATTAGTCCAAATCCGTATCTTCTTAGATTTGGGTTTTGGGGTTTGGGTTTAAGGATACGTTAGTCTCATTTGAGACTAAGATCAACTTAAACGTTTGTTAAGGACACATTAGTCTAATTTTAGACTAAGATCGACTCAACGTTTGTTAAGGACACGTTAGTCTAATTTTAGACTAAGATCAACTTAACAGGATCATTTATATCCAACAAAAGAGCATTTGAGCTCTATTGTTTAGTTTAGAGACATTGCGGTCGATTACCAGTTTAAAGACATGGTGGTCCAAGGTTAATGACATCATAGTCCATGTGCTTAAGGACCCCACAGTCCAGGTTAAGGACATCATAGTCCATGGGCTTAAGGACTCCACAGTCCAGTTTAAAGACGTCATAGTCTGTGAGTTTAAGGACCTCACGGTCCGGGTTAAGGACATCGTAGTCCATGGGCTTAAGGACCCCACAGTCTAGGTTAAGGACATCGTAGTCCGTGAGTTTAAGGACCTCACAGTCTGGTTTAAAGACATCGTGGTCTATGAGTTTAAAGACCCCACAGTTCGTAGAAATATGTGGTTGTCGGGACCCGTCACCTCTCTGAAGACGTTGAAGGATTACAACGACAGATATCATAGGAGTAAAGAGATGTACCCTCGAACCGGTATGAGTTGGTTGGAAGATCTGTGGCCCAGTTTGGGACTAAGATCTGTCGAATATTCGTGAGAAGATGGGCTCAGTTCAATATAGGTTGAGGACTTATGGCCAGAATTGGGCTAAGTCCAATAATACTAAAATGTTTAACATTTTATTGTTCTGGGCTGTTGAGCCTTTACTTGGCCTTGGTCCTTTTAATAATGCTGAGCATTAGATCCTGACATTTTTTGTCTTGTATTGAATGCATAGCATTCATCAGAATAATGTGTGTTCTGACAGCGTGCCACGTGGCGTGCCAGGCACTTTGCGCCAATTAAAGAGCGCATTGCGCTTCTGCCAAGTAGCGCACACGTGAGTGACACGTGGCGCGCTTAGCGCTAAGCGCTAGATGATGAGCGCATTGCGCCTTTGCTGAGTAGCGCACACGTGAGTGACACGTGGCGCGCTTGGCGCTGAGCGCCAGATGATGAGCGTAGTGCGCTATTTCAGAAGCGCAAAGCGCAAGCTGCATACGTGGTTGACACGTGGCGTGTTTTGGCGCTGAGCGCCGGTCCAAGGAGCGCAGAAGCGCAGTTCATGAGTGCAATGCACTTTTCATTAGCGCAAGGCGGATTTGATCAAATTTATGATCAGAGAACAAGTTTATGTTCTTCTTAAAGGAGGCTTTGCCTCAAGATTCAAGAATAATAGTTCTTATTTTTGAAAGGCGTGCTTTTATAGATCAATGATCTGTGTGAAGAATATGTTCTTCTTTTATTATGTGATGAGATCTTTTGGTCTTTTGTAGATCGATGATCTTTTAAGAAGATAATTCTTCTGTTTTAATGAGATGATTTCATCTATTTGTGCAAGAATCATTTTTTTTTACCTTGAAAAAATGATCTTCTTTCAAGAGCTTGCTCTCATTCTTTTTTTGAGTTTTCTCAAAGTTTGTAGGGGGTTTCTCTATATCAGACTTGAAGTCTTGAGGCCTTTATATAGGGCAAGTTGATTTACTAAATCAGTTAAAGAGATCTTTCTCTGATTGATTTGGGGACATTTCCCCACCGTTGGATCTTTGATCATAGGGCTTCTGTTTTACAGAAGGCAATCTTCTTGTTTTTAACAAGATTGAGAAAATCTTTCCATAACAGAATTTTAATTCTGATTAATGATTTATCATTATTAGATATTTTGATCTAACGGTGGGGAATTTTTAATTCCAGCGCTGGCGCACCCGTGCTTTGCACGTGGTACGCTGCTCAGAGCGCAGCGCACCTACATTTGACAAGTGACGCGCATCGCAATGTTAGTTATATGTATGCCCTAGAGGCCATTACTGTACATAGGATGTATATTGTAGTGGATGCTGGGACATATATAGGTATGACTTTCTTGCTCGACATGATAGTATGCTATCTGGTTGCTCTTTATCTTAACATGTATACTTTCTGTCTCTCTGTTACATGTTGATAAAGCCCTTAGGATGTGTACTCGACTTGCAGGACTATGATGTAGATCATACTAGTGGGGCTTGGGTAGTCCATGAGTACATCCTTCAATGTTCCTAGTCGTGGGAATATCGAGACGAGGCATCGATATTCCAGAGTTGACTAGCGTATATCTTCTCGACCCATGTGATGGGCGATGGATGATCCCTTATCTATTGGTGTTTGACATCGGAGATTGTTTGCGGGTGCTCAGTGGAGACTGGGTACACTGAACGGACTCGCCGAGAACTCCCAGATGGTATTATACCTCACGTCAGATGGCAGTTCTCTGGTGACACTGGTACAGCTTAGTCTGTTGACCCGAGATCGTCATAGAGTCTTGTGTGTCTCCCACTGTGCTTTGATTTCCACCCTACCACGGCTCTACTGAGTCGTGCAAACAGGTGGTTTTTGGGTACAGTCCCGATTCACATGGAGGCAATGAGAGATAGGAGGGGATTCGTCTCTTCAGGTATTGGGGGTTGATGTTGCGCTATGCTCGACTGGCCATAACTGGAAATCCCTGGCCAGGGTTGCAGTGATATACTGGTAAGAGTTATCAGTAGTTTCACGCTATGTTATGGACCTTACATCGGCATGATTTATCAAGCTACTGGGGTCTGACGTTTACCACCCCTAGGCGAGATATGCGACATATCAGACGAACAGACCGGACTGTACGTTAAGTGTTGCTGGTTGGATTCACAGGAGTGTGAGCGGGCTTGCTCGTTGATCTTCTGATCGCTCAATACCCGGGTGGCCGTTACGTTTAGCAGACCGCTTGCGGCTTGTAGGTGTTTGATATGATCATTACCTGCTGCCAGCGTATTGACGAGTCTTTAGAGTCCTACACAGAGGTTTCCTGGCTCAAGCGAAACGAAATAGGAGCGCATATGAGATATGTGTGGGACCGAGAATAATACCAGTATGTGATACTGTATTCTATTCTCGCGATTTGTATCATTGGACGGTTATATAAGATATAGCCGGGTTACCGAATCAAGTGTTGATTCGATACATTGATGCACTTAATATTAGTCGGTTATATGCAGTATGACCGGATCATTAAATCAAATGTTGATTTAATGATTTAATGTATAATTATATATTTGATATATTACTTTACATTAACTAGTATTTGTTCACTTAAGATCGATTTTCTCACTTGATTTGCATAAGTTGTATATATGATATATGTTTGTGCACTAATTTGTATCATGTTTGATGATACATGCAAACTTGGGTGTACGTTTGCTTTAAACCATGTTTAGGTTAATGGTTAGGTTTTATTTGTTTTATTTATTTTCTTTATTTATTTTTGGCAAGAAATAAAATGGTGGCTTGTTTTGTTTTACTTTTGAAGCTTCATGAAGCTTTGAAAGTCTTAACCATTTTGTTTCTTTCCTTAACCTAACCATTTACCTAAACCCTAGTTTATTCTCTACAAAGGTTAATCTCACCTATGGTTGCAAGATGATAACTTCACTTGAATTTTCTTTTCACAATAATTCATTCCTTTCTTTCTTCTTCTTCATGAAGAAGAAAACCTTGCTAGAAAATTCCAAGTGATGAATCCAAGTGCGAAATCCAAATCCAAAGTGAACCCACTTCCTATTTCTTCATCCTCTACCACTTGCCATGTGGTATAGGGTGTTTTCTTCACAAGTTTCATGACTTAGTGAAGATGGAGCTTGAGTTTGAGTTGCCTCGACGTAGATCATCTTCGGCATCGAAGTCAACGACCTACCCCGACCATTTCTCCGATGAAACCGATGCTAGAGTCCGGGATTCCGATGATCGCAGCGGAGGGACGTCAACACGGAGCTAGAGAAGTGGAGGACCGGATCTACAAAGGTTGTGGTCTCTTTCACTTAGTAGCAAAGTAGTTTGCTTGCATGTTTCGCCTTACCTCTAGTTAACGATCTAGTATAGGGTTCTTGGCACATGGAAAAATTTGATTTTGGTATGGTTGATCAGTTGTAGAATCTCATGGGTGTGCCTAGGAACCCTACAGTGGTATCAGAGCCTAGCTAGAGCTTTAGGCGATGAGTAGACGATGTTAGAAACCCGATCGAATCCCAAAACCCTAAATTACACCCCTCTCTGTACATTTTCTGTAACTGTGGATTTTTCCAGATTAAAAATGCTTAAAAAATTCAGCAGGAAGTTTTAAGAAATACAGTGCAAAACGACAAAAAGATGTGACCAAAGCGCCGCGGAACCACGGCACAAGCTTGGCTTGTGCGGCGGTTCTGCGGCCATATGATGACGTAATCCCTTACTTTTTGCACAGTAATTTCTTTCTGTACATGCTGTATTTTATTGGAATTTTTAATTGATACTCAAGAGTTGAGTTTTCTGGGTTGTATTGGGAGTTCGTAGATTCGATCGGATTTGTAAGTCCATATTGCGACCCCCGGTTCTTACGGGGAGGCGGAAACGGTATAAAAATCAAATTTTTAGCGCATGGGGCAACATGGACTAACAAAGTCGGGATCTTTTCTAAACTAAACTAGCAAACATGCAAAGGAGAGTTAACTACTCGGCAAAGTGGTTATACCTAACTTGAACTCCTTCTTCTTGAAACCTAGTAGAGGTTGAAGGTTCTCTTCTCGTCGCCTTCTTCCGTCGAAGATGGATCCACCTGAGGGTTCAACCTTCGGGCTCTTTCTCGAACTTGGAGAGAACTAGAATCTCCGGCTTGCTAATCCTTTGATCCTAGAGTGAGTAGAGAGTGTCTAAGGGGTGCTTTTCTTTTAAGGAGAGGGATTCTCAACACATGAGAAGGGTTCTCTTTTTGCTAGAGGAAGAAGAAGATGAAGTGAGGAGAGAGAAGCAAAATGAAAAAGTGAGTTCTTTTTCTTTTGCAACCATAACATAAAGCAAAAGAATTATCAAATAATAATAATAATGAAAATGAAAAAGGTTGATGGAAGGTTTAGGAATGACCATTATCATTTCAAACATTAAATGAATTTGCTAGAATCAAAGAGCATCTTCCTTTTGTAATGATGATGGTCAAAACTTCAACCATGGTCAACAAGTCAACCATGGTCAACTAGTCAACAAAAACCAACCATGACACAATTTCATTTTATTAATATTATTAATTGATATAACATAAATCCATTAGGGTTTGGAAAAAGACGACTGTCAACTGTGCATACGCACCCGTTCCGAAACCCTAATGAAAGTCCTCCTCCTCCTCCTCAAATAACTGTGCATACACACCTGCATTCTTGTTCCGAGGAACATGAATACTGAGAGATAAAAGCAACCCCAAAACATATACCGGTATCTGACTCAAACCAGAGCCAGCCAGTAATATCCGTCCGGACTCCAAACGTGCACAAGTGCGCGGATGAGAACGAACCATGTCGCAAAACCATGCGACCTCTACTCTGTTTTGCCCAGAGGCGAATACCCTCTGTGTGGGACTCTAAAGACTCAACACTACGCTGGCAGTGGGTTTAACCACAGACCGCAAGCGGCACTAGCTGTGCGTAACGGTCCCCAGGTAGATGTCGACAAGAAGGCTGTCGAGGTGAAACCCCATCTGAACTCCTACTGAGTCTGAATGTGACAGTCTCCGTACAGTCCGGTCTGTTCGTCTAATACATCGCATGTCGGTCCTAGGGGGCGGTAAAACGTCAGTCCCCTAATAGCGGTACAAGTCGTGTCGGAGTGAAGCCCAAAACACCCTGAGATAACACTGGAAGCCTACCAGTATATCTCGCTTGCCCTGGCCAGGGACTACTCGTGTAATGGCTCTCCTAGACACAGCGCGATGTCAACCCTCAATACCGGGAGAGACGAATCCTGTCTAACCGTCACTGCCTCCAAGTGCTTCGGGACTGCACCCAACCACCACCTGTTTGCACGACTCCTTTGAGCCGTGGTAGGGTAGTGATCAAAGTGCAGTGGGAACACACTTGAGGCGAAGTGCCAGTGTCATGTCAGCGGACTAAGCTGTACTCATGTCACCTGGGAACTGATAACTGACGATAGGTATAATACCAACCTGTCAGTTCCCGACGAGTCCTGTCCAGTGTACTCGTAACCCAACGAGCACCCGTATACTATCTCCAGTACAACGTACTGATGGCTGTGGGACAGACCATCTCCCACACTGGGATGAGAAGTGCATACGCTAGTCTACTCCGGAGTATCGATGCCCTGTCTCGATAGTCCTGCGACTAGGGACCTGTATAAGGATGTGCTTATAGATTACCCAGCCCCCACTAGTGTGACTGCCATCACAACGCTGGTAATCAAGCAAAGATCCTAAGGGCTCCACTAATGCGTATAAGTGATATACTAAAATAAACACAAGTACACATTGAAGTAGAAACAAACCAAGTAGCATACTACTATATTGAGCAAGATTGTTTATACAAGGTGAATATCCCAAGCTTCCATTAAGTAATATACAAACTAGTATGATACAGTAATGGCCTCTAGGGCATATACACTAATAATCTCCCACTTGCACTAAGGCCATGTACTGGCGTATCGAAGACCTATCATCTCGATCAGCCGCTCGAACTGAGTTTGGGGTAGGGCCTTGGTGAATGGATCTGCAGTGTTCACTTCTGAAGCAACCCTCCGAACCTCGATCTCCTTGCGATCCACGATCTCCCTGATCAGGTGATACCGCCTCAAGATGTGCCTGGATCTCTGATGGGACCTGGGTTCCTTCGCTAAAGCTATAGCCCCGTTGTTGTCGCAATACAGAGGTATTGGGTCAACAATGGACGGAACCACCTGAAGTTCTTTCAAGAACTTCCTCATCCAGACAGCTTCTTTTGCGGCATCAGATGCAGCGATGTATTCCGCTTCCATAGTCGAGTCTGCAACGGTTTCCTGTTTGGAGCTCTTCCAACACACCGCCCCTCCATTGAGGGTAAAGACGAAACCCGACATGGACTTGGAATCATCCTTGTCACTCTGGAAGCTGGAGTCAGCAAAGGCCTCGATCTGGAGGTCTTTTCCGCCATACACCAAGAACATCTCTTTAGTCCTTCTCAGGTACTTGAGAATGTTCTTTACCGCTATCCAGTGTTTCTCCCCAGGGTTTGACTGATACCGGCTTACCACACTCAGTGCATAAGCTACATCCGGTCTGGTACACAACATCGCATACATTATAGAGCCTACCGCAGAAGCGTAGGGTATAATAGACATGCGATCCCTCTCTAAATCAGTCTTGGGAGACATCTCTTTAGAGAGGGTGATCCCGTGACAAGCCGGTAGGTTACCGCGCTTGGAATCTTCCATACTGAATCTCTTCACTATGGTGTCGATGTACCTGGACTGAGAAAGTCCTAATATCCTCTTGGATCTATCACGATGGATCCGGATCCCCAGGATGTATGAGGCATCACCCAGGTCTTTCATGGAGAACCTGTGTGACAAGAATCCCTTGACAGATTGTAGCATAGGAATGTCATTTCCTATTAAGAGAATGTCATCCACGTATAAAACGAGGAATACTACAGTTCTCGCTACAAATCTACTATAGATGCATGGTTCATCTGGATTTTTGATAAAGCCAAATTCCTTGACCGTCTCATCAAAACAGATGTTCCAACTCCGCGATGCCTGCTTTAGTCCATAGATGGACTTAAGCAACTTGCACACCTTTCCGCTGCTCCCACTCTGAATGAAACCCTCTGGCTGATCCATATAGACACACTCCTCTAAATTTCCATTTAGAAAAGCGGTCTTTACGTCCATCTGCCAAATCTCATAATCGTGGAAGGCAGCAATGGCAAGAAGGATCCGAATGGATTTCAGCATAGCCACTGGAGAAAAAGTTTCGTCATAGTCCAAGCCAGGTCTTTGATGGAAACCCTTTGCTACAAGTCTAGCTTTATAGGTCTCAACCTGTCCATCTACACCAATCTTCCTTTTGAAGATTCACTTGCATCCTACGGGTTTTACCCCGTCTGGAGCAATGTCCAACGTCCATACTTTGTTGGTGTACATGGACTCCATTTCGGTCCGCATTGCATCCAGCCATTTTACTGAGTCAACGCTCTGAACGTCCTGTTGGAAGCTAGTAGGCTCATCATAATCTATGATGCAATCTTCTCTATCCCCGTCTATGAGAAAACCGTAGTATCTCTCGGGTGGATGAGACTGCCTACTACTCCTGCGGAGCGGCATGGGAATGTCCTGTTCTTTTGAACCCTCTGGTTCCTCTAAGCTTTCAGTAATGGTCTGTGGTTCTGGAATTTCTTCCAGTTCTACTGTCCTCCCACTTATCTGGGTTTCCAAAAACTCAGTTTCCAAGAAGTAGGCATGACGAGAAACAAGAACTTTTTGTTCCTCTTCGTAGTAGAAGAAATATCCCTTGGAGTTCTTTGGATATCCCACGAACTTGCACTGTACTGAGCGTGCCTCGAGCTTGTCCGCATGCTGCTTTTTAACAAAAGCTGGACATCCCCATGTCTTAATGTGTCCGAGATGGGGCCTCTTCCCACACCACATCTCATATGGTGTAGTAGGCACAGTCTTAGTAGGAACTCGGTTCAAAAGGTACGCAGCTGATTCTAGCGCATACCCCCAGAATGATCGCGGTAACTCAGCGTTACTCATCATGGACCGCACCATATCCAATAGGGTTCGGTTCCGTCTCTCCGATACACCGTTATGTTGCGGAGTGTATGGAGGAGTAAGCTGAGAGAGAATTTCGTTCTCTTTTAAATAATTCAGGAACTCGGCACTTAAGTATTCTCCACCTCGATCCAATCTTAGAATCTTGATACTTTTGCCGGTCTGTTTCTCTACTTCATTCTTATATTCCTGAAACTTTTCAAAGGCTTCGGACTTATGTTTCATTAAGAAGACATAACCGTACCTTGAGAAATCATCCGTAAAAGTAATGAAGTAAGAGTAACCGCTTCGCGCATGTGTAGACATTGGACCGCACACGTCGCTGTGTACGAGCCCCAAGAGCTCGCTCGCTCTTACTCCGTGTCCAGTGAACGGAGTCTTTGTCATCTTTCCTTTGAGACAGGATTGACAAGTGGCATACGATTGATACTCGAACGGATCCAAGTATCCTTCTTTATGTAACTTAGTCAACCGTGTCTCATTGATGTGACCCAGTCTACAATGCCATAAGAAAGCCTGATTAATATCTGGAGACTTTCTTTTGTGTGTATTCTGGACATTGAAAATCTGTGGTTGGTTCAATACGTATATACCATTGCTCAGTGTACCTGACCCAATCAGAACTTGATTAAGGTGAATGTTTACAACATTACTTACAAACGCAAATTCATAACCTTCTTTAGAAACCAAAGATACAGAAATGATATTACATGTTGCGTTGGGTACAAAAAAGCAATTACGCAAAACCAAAACATGCCCATCTGTCATTCCCAGGTGATAGTCCCCCACGGCTTTAGCATCCATGCTAGCTCCGTTCGCAACTCTGAGGGTCATGTCACCTGCCTTCAAAAACCTACGGTTTCTCAACGCCTGCAAAGAATTACAGGTATGAGATCCTGATCCGGTATCCAATACCCAGGAAGTAGAGTTTATAGAAAGACAGTTTTCAATAACATACACACCTGAAGCTGAAGCCGCAACCTGCTTCAGTTCCTGTGTCCTGGCCTTCCAAGCCCTGCAATCTTTCTTCCAGTGTCCACTCTTATGACAATAGAAGCATTCCTCCTTTCCCACAAGCTTCCCCGCAATCTTTATTGCCTTTTCCTTTCCCTTCGTACCCACTTTACTAACACCGCCTCTTGGTTTGGCGGGGGCTTTCTTCCTCTTTCCCTTGGCTTTTGCCTTGGACCTAGAGGAAGAAGATCCTCCTATAAACAAAGCGGGCGTTTCCCTACCTTTCTGTAGGGTGCCCTCTGCGCTCCTCAGCATGTTGAGGAGTTCTGAAAGTTCAACTTCCTTTTCTTGTAAGTTGAAGTTCAGTATAAACTGGGCGTAAGTGGATGGAAGGGACTGGAGAATTAAATCCGTATAGAGTTCACTTTCCAACATGGTCCCAAGTTCCGCGAGCTCCTCAATGTAGCCAATCATCTTAAGCACGTGGTCCGCTACCGATGATCCGACGGCCAACTTTGCCGAAAACAACTTCTTCGACACTTCGTATCTTGCGATACGAGACTGCTCTCCATACAGTTCTTTTGTATGAAGAAATATGGATTCCAAATCCATATTCTCGTGCCTCCTCTGGTGTTCGTTGTCCATAGAGGCAAGCACGAGGCACTTGGCCTTCGCGCAATCAATCTCCCAAGTATTACGGATTTCCTTATCCGCGACGCTGGAGGTGGGACCTGGGACGGGGGGAGCTTTGGTGGTAAGAAGATACCTCAGCTTGTCGTAAGTGATTGCCATTTTGACATTCCTGAGCCAATCTTTGTAGTTTGGCCCTGTCAGTATGTTTTTATCTAGAAGTAACTTAAGTCCAGTCATTTCAATTTGGTCGCTGCAGTGGGAGAGAGAAGAAACACTTTAGCACGATGCTCTTGCAAGTTTAGAATGGTTTTTAATTTGTCTAAACAGGATGGCTCCCACTGTCTCTCGAATCCCTCCTCAAACCATAAAGGAAGAATTAGTCGGGATCAATCCCACCGCACAATACTGCTTAACCGTTCATCCAGGCCAGTGTCGGTACTTCGAGGGAGGTTTTCCAACGCTTTCGCGAAGTTCCTTAATTAAATAACCTCTTTTCCCTGGGGGCGTAGCCCCGCTAACACCTTTCTAGGCACCTACTAGGTTTATAACATTGATCGTTTAGTGAGAAATTTCCCGAGGAGTAGCATATACTCACAGTAGGATCGGGATCCAAATATCATCGCGTGACGAAACTGAAGGAATCCTACCAGAATCACCACACTCCAAATGGTATGCAAATCTAGCAAGTTTCAGTACTTATGAAACTCCCGATGTGGATTTTTGCCCCATGCTCTTATGACCTTGACTTTGGCCAACAAATCATAAGTCACATGTCAAGTTCTACCCGTCGTTCTCCAGGTTAATTTGAATCCACCCGTACCTACCCTTGACTTTGGCCAACAAGGCAGTACGACTGTTCCAAACCAACGCATCTATCTATGCTGCACATGAATACCCAATAGCTACCAATCACTATGCCTTGACTTTGGCCAACAAACACAGCTTGAATACTATTGACTATTCATGTGAAACGACGGAGGGCTACGAATGGTTTTGGCGAAACCGTGAACGTAGTGAACTTGATATAATCGATGGAACGAGATAGCTTTTAGAAGGAGTGGCTCAATCTCCGCATTTAAAAGTTAGTTTTGAAAAGAACCGAGTGGTTTTTCGAAAGTGTTCCAACGACTTTAACTTGGTTTATTATCTTGCATTAGTTCTTTTAATGCGTCCCATCATTTAATCCTACCATTGCAGAAAACAACCAAAATATGACGTACGCTTATGCCATTCACATTCGCCACGGGGCCCCGTCATCACCCGTTAGGTTACTTAACTAACGACAGAGCGGGGGCTGGGCTAGCGCGGCTGTAAAATATAAGCAACGCCTAAATAGTTATAGATATAGCAATAGTAGACATTACAGATCACAGATGAATGCATTGGATATACTAGGAATCCGCAATCCGTTCGAGCCTGTAACGAAAAGCGGTTTACACGGTCGCGGTGAATAGCCAAAACCCCACCCAAGACCCCTACGGGTGCGGCAAACTACCCGCCAAGTACTCGGCAGTTTGTGCCACCCCTCCATGGGTCTATCCTAGGAGCAAAAACAGTAAAAAGAATTATACAATGACGGCTACAACCCCGACCCGGTTGTGCGGCCAAACAAATAATAATATTACATCAATTTACATTTACAATGAATGAAAGAAAAACAAAAGCTCATCTCACATCCACCCCGGCTATTCACCCGCGACAGTCCAACACATTCATATACACATTCCAATATCAAACACAGATCACAGAGATGTATAACCCCGACTAATCGACTTATAGCGATTAGCCGACGTTCAATACATTCAAACATCACAGATATAACGAATATAGTCCAAGTGTAGTGAAGTTCGGAAAAAATACGGAATTATAGGACCCCAAAAGTAAATTTCTGTTCTGGAAAATCTGGGCACATATAATATATCTTAAAAATCCCAAATCCAACACAGAGACGCACTGCACGAAAAACGATCACGAGAGGACAACAAAGGGCGGCGGATCCGCGGTGACTTGTATAGATGAGGCCGCGGATCCACGGCGTTTTGAATGAATCAGGGGATCGTTTTTCTTGGGTGTTCACACAAAACCCTGAGGCGAATTTAGGTGTATAACAAATCTTGTTTTGACCCGAAAATTTTTTAACAGAAACTAGGATTTTGTAAAAGTTTGGTTTTTGGATTTTTTCGGTTCCGAACTTCGTTACACTTCACTACCAAGCTAGTTTAAGTTTAGTTAGGCTCTGATACCACTGTAAGTCCATATTGTGACCCCCGGTTCTTACGGGGAGGCGGAAACGGTATAAAAATCAAATTTTTAGCGCATGGGGCAACATGGACTAACAAAGTCGGGATCTTTTCTAAACTAAACTAGCAAACATGCAAAGGAGAGTTAACTACTCGGCAAAGTGGTTATACCTAACTTGAACTCCTTCTTCTTGAAACCTAGTAGAGGTTGAAGGTTCTCTTCTCGTCGCCTTCTTCCGTCGAAGATGGATCCACCTGAGGGTTCAACCTTCGGGCTCTTTCTCGAACTTGGAGAGAACTAGAATCTCCGGCTTGCTAATCCTTTGATCCTAGAGTGAGTAGAGAGTGTCTAAGGGGTGCTTTTCTTTTAAGGAGAGGGATTCTCAACACATGAGAAGGGTTCTCCTTTTGCTAGAGGAAGAAGAAGATGAAGTGAGGAGAGAGAAGCCAAATGAAAAAGTGAGTTCTTTTTCTTTTGCAACCATAACATAAAGCAAAAGAATTATCAAATAATAATAATAATGAAAATGAAAAAGGTTGATGGAAGGTTTAGGAATGACCATTATAATTTCAAACATTAAATGAATTTGCTAGAATCAAAGAGCATCTTCCTTTTGTAATGATGATGGTCAAAACTTCAACCATGGTCAACAAGTCAACCATGGTCAACTAGTCAACAAAAACCAACCATGACACAATTTCATTTTATTAATATTATTAATTGATATAACATAAATCCATTAGGGTTTGGAAAAAGACGACTGTCAACTGTGCATACGCACCCGTTCCGAAACCCTAATGAAAGTCCTCCTCCTCCTCCTCAAATAACTGTGCATACACACCTGCATTCTTGTTCCGAGGAACATGAATACTGAGAGATAAAAGCAACCCCAAAACATATACCGGTATCTGACTCAAACCAGAGCCAGCCAGTAATATCCGTCCGGACTCCAAACGTGCACAAGTGCGCGGATAAGAACGAACCCTGTCGCAAAACCATGCGACCTCTACTCTGTTTTGCCCAGAGGCGAATACCCTCTGTGTGGGACTCTAAAGACTCGACACTACGCTGGCAGTGGGTTTAACCACAGACCGCAAGCGGCACTAGCTTTGCGTAACGGTCCCCAGGTAGATGTCGACAAGAAGGCTGACGAGGTGAAACCCCATCTGAACTCCTACTGAGTCTGAATGTGACAGTCTCCGTACAGTTCGGTCTGTTCGTCTAATACATCGCATGTCGGGCCTAGGGGGCGGTAAAACGTCAGTCCCTTAATAGCGGTACAAGTCGTGTCGGAGTGAAGCCCAAAACACCCTGAGATAACACTGGAAGCCTACCAGTATATCTCGCTTGCCCTGGCCAGGGACTACTCGTGTAATGGCTCTCCTAGACACAGCGCGATGTCAACCCCCAATACCGGGAGAGACGAATCCTGTCTAACCGTCACTGCCTCCAAGTGCTTCGGGACTGCACCCAACCACCACCTGTTTGCACGACTCCTTTGAGCCGTGGTAGGGTAGTGATCAAAGTGCAGTGGGAACACACTTGAGGCGAAGTGCCAGTGTCAAGTCAGCGGACTAAGCTGTACTCATGTCACCTGGGAACTGATAACTGACGATAGGTATAATACCAACCTGTCAGTTCCCGACGAGTCCTGTCCAGTGTACTCGTAACCCAACGAGCACCCGTATACTATCTCCAGTACGACGTACTGATGGCTGTGGGACAGACCATCTCCCACACTGGGATGAGAAGCGCATACGCTAGTCTACTCCGGAGTAC
The DNA here is from genome assembly GCA_030015575.1 of Agapanthus africanus. NCBI lineage: Eukaryota > Viridiplantae > Streptophyta > Magnoliopsida > Asparagales > Amaryllidaceae > Agapanthus > Agapanthus africanus. The sequence continues at coordinate 259,432,615 of CM057351.1, read as the reverse complement.
CGATGCCCTGTCTCGATAGTCCTGCGACTAGGGACCTGTATAAGGATGTGCTTATAGATTACCCAGCCCCCACTAGTGTGACTGCCATCACAACGCTGGTAATCAAGCAAAGATCCTAAGGGCTCCACTAATGCGTATAAGTGATATACTAAAATAAACACAAGTACACATTGAAGTAGAAACAAACCAAGTAGCATACTACTATATTGAGCAAGATTGTTTATACAAGGTGAATATCCCAAGCTTCCATTAAGTAATATACAAACTAGTATGATACAGTAATGGCCTCTAGGGCATATACACTAACAGGATTGTCTAATTTTGTCTATGTGTTTTTCCGGATAATTTAGAATATGTTAAAAAGTTCGACCGGATATAAATACCCACTTTTTCCCCTGTCGGGAAATTTCCAATTGTTGGATTTTTCCGTAGTTTAATAACGTTCTAAGTAGTGCAAGTAACGCGATGGACCCTCTAGAAGACAACAAACCTTAACTCAATTATGTGACCGTCTTGAACTGCCTTTTGAACCTTAGGGTTTGGGGCAGTACGGCGTGCCACATGTGAGGCGTTGGTTTGACCCTTCTACGGCTGGACCGTTGGTACTGTAGCATAAGTGGATGTTTTAAAACCTATTTCATGTGTTGAGCTGTTTCGGGAAAACTTGGGTGTTTGATTGTTCGATCGGAAAGTTTAACATTTTCTATTTATCTAGAATGTGATACAATATTTGGAATTCACAAGTTGTTATGAGATAACTGAATGAATGTTATAAACACAGCAATTTAGTCTCATTTGATCGGTTGCCACGGGATTTTGATGTGATCAAAAGTCCGTCGCAATCGCGTAGCGTACACGGATACTTGCCGGTAAACTTAATAGATAGCCACGCCCCATAGCCCCGACCAAGTGACTGTAGGAGAACCCCATCACCGAAAGCATCCGTTCGGGTGCTCGCGGCAGCGGTGTTCCACCTTAGTGCACTTCGTCGACGGCATTGGGGGTGCGGCCGTCTACTAAAGTTTGCGACGGGCATTCGGTCAGGATGTCGGGAATCTTGTTGAATTGCCCGACTTGATATTGAAAAGAGTTTTCGATAATGAGACTAAAATGCGGGGTTTATAATTGTTAGGCATGCGATGTCTAAGGAATTCATTTGGTTAGGCATGCGATGTCTAAAGAGTTTGCGGATTCCAACTGTTGTAGTTTTACACTTTCTTTTCTGTGACCGTAAGTGTAATATGTGATATCGCCGATTTCGTTGCTATATGTTAACGACAATTGGGATGCGCATATTTACTTACGTTGATGACATGTGATGTTATGTGTTGCTGGATATGTTATATTGGATCGTCGTGTTTGAATAGCCGGGTTTTTTTAATGTGAGATGAGTGTTTTTCATTTTCATTCATGTAAAAACTTGTATGTAATATTCTTTTATTGGGGCACTTCCAGGTTGCGGAAGATGTCACCGTTGATGTATATTATTTACTTTTCCGCATTAGGATAGACCCAAGGAGGGGAGCACAAGTAACCGAGTTCTAGGGTCCAGTGGGAGACCATCTCGAGGAGTCGAGTCCGGGTTTCCTAACCTTAGAATTGGTAGGGTTACTTGCCGCTCTCATAGGGGTCTAGGGGTGTGGGATTGGCTATTCATCACAACCGTGGAATCCGTGTTTTATTCAGGCTCAAAATAAAACACGGACGTCCTAGTATATCCAATATTTCATATGATATTTTCTGCTGTGTTATCTGTGATGTGATCATGTGATATGTTCAGATATATATTGTATATAGTATATATGATATATTATATAGACGTTGCTTATGTTTTACACCCGCGCTAGCCCTGCCTCGCTCTGGCGTTAGTTACCTAACCTAACGGTGCAGACGAGACTTCGAGGCGAATGCGGATGGCATAAGCGTACGTTATATTTATCTGTGATGTTTAGGTGGACTTAAATGATGGGATATTCATTAATGTGATTAATGAAAGAAAATAAACCTAAAAGATGTTGTGGAATCTAATTTCAAAAATAAAAACAGGTAGCTACAGTTCTTGCTTTGCATCGCGGTGTTCCTTGTAGAACATCCTACACCTTATTCGATAGGGAAAGGACCAAGATCCCTTCACCGGGAGTGACTCCTTTAGCAATAACTGGCAGATGCTACAACCCTCGGTTTGTCTTTTGATTGCTTCTATAGTTTTTTCTTTGCACAGCGGTATATATGATATATCCTGCACCTTATTCGATGAGGAAATGGCCGGCGATCCCTTCACCGGGAGTGACCCCTTTAGCAAAACTAGAAAACCCTAAAAAACACTCCATTTAAAAAACCATTTGATTCCGCAACGAGATCAAGTTCAAAGCGTTAAAGGTTTTCATAAAAACCATCTGCAACCCTCCGTCATTTTAGGAAGTAGAGTACTTAGTATTCGTGCTGTGTTTGTTGACCATAGTCAAGGCACAGTGTACGGTAGCTAAGTGATGTCTTCCTACACCGCATATGATGCGATTAGTTAGGACAGTCGCGTGACTTTGTTGACCTTAGTTAAGGGTCATGTGGGTGGGTCTAATTAATCACGAAATGACGGGTAGAACTTGACTAGTGCTTATGATTTGTTGACCATAGTTAAGGTCATAGGTGCTATGGGTAAAAACCTTTATCGGGAGTTTCAAGTGTTGAAATTTGCAATGAGATTGCATACTTTCTATATGATAGTTGGATCCTGATACCCACTTCGAGTAATTGTTACTCCTGGGAGAGTTTTACACTTTACAATTAGCCGATCAAGTAGGTGTCTAGAAAGGTGTCAACGGGGTTACGCCCCTGGGAAAACGAGGTTTACTTTAATTAGGTTCGTGCGAAAGCACGGGGGACCTCCCTCAAAGTACCGACACTGGCCTGGCTGAAAGATTGGCGAACTTGTAGAGTGTAATTAATCCCGGCTAGTCTTTCCTTTTAGGGTTTGAAGGAAGATTTGATAAAAACAGTGGGAGCCATCCTGATTAGATAAAATAAATAACCAATCTAATCTTGCAAGAGCGCACGCAGAGTGTTTTCTTCTCTCTCTCTTCAGGTAGCGACCATATCATGCCTTAATCAAGATAAATAATATGGATGTATTGACCGAACCCGCTTGTTATACTGAGCTGGGGAACGTTGGTCCCGCTCCAACTTATAATTGTTATAAGACAGAGCAGGAATTAGGGGAATACCAGGATTCCCATGCCGCCCAAACGAAGAAAGTGCATGAGATGCATCTCCTTTGGGTGTGTTCATTATAAAGAACTGTTTCTCAGTATCCTCTACGTCCTGGGTATTTAATACCGGATCAGGATCCCGCATATGTAATTTGTTACATGGGCTACAGAAAGGTGGAGAACTGAGAACGGGTGATAAGTTTCATGAGACAGAAAACGGTGCAATTGTTGCAGCCATGTCTGTTGGTCACTGTCACCCTGTATTATAAATACATTGATTCTGAACAAATTCTATTAGATACCGAACCTGATATAAAAAATCATATCAGTCTCTTTATTAGTAAAGAAAGGATATAATTTTGTATTGTTGAATATTGTTTTGAACATTTCCTATTTCAAAAGTTGATCGGTTCAGGAACGTTATCTAAAAGCATTGACATTCTAAATCAAACTACAGTTCCTAATGTACGGAACACACACAAGAGAAAGAGTTCAGAAATGAATGAATCCTTCTTGAGGCATTGTAGACTAGGTCATATCAATGCGACCCGACTGGCTGAAGTTACATTTAGATGCATATTTAAATTAGTTTGAATTTACATCTTATGAAACTTGCCAGTCATGTCACAAAGATTAGATGACCATAGCTCTGTTTATTGGAAACAGAGAAAGAGTTAGTAAACTCTTGGGACTGATACATGATGATGTATGTAAGGTCCCCTGTCTACACATGCCAGGACCGACTCTTTGTACTTCATTACATTCTCTGATGATCTCTCAAGATTCAGATATATGTTCCTGTTGAAACATAAGTCCGAAGCTTTTGAGATATTCACAGAATATAAGTTAGAAGTAGAGAACCAAAAACCGGGTATAAGTATTATGTCCTATGATAAGATCAGGGAGGAGAATACTTGTGTATGGAATTCTTGGACTATTCTAAAGGAGAATGAGATTCTCTCTCAGTGTAACTCCTCTGAATACACCACCGCACAACGGTGTATCGGGGTGGAGCAATCACATCCTATATGATATGGTGCGCTCTATGATGAGTACTACTGAGTTACCTATTTCCTTTTTTTGGGATTGTGCACTTGAGAAGCTGCATACCTATTGAATTAGGTTCGAATCAAATCAGTGCCTACCACTCTATATAAGATATGGTATGGGAAGAGCCTATCTCTTAAGTAAGTTAAGATTTGGGATTGTCCGGCCTATGTCAAAAGCAAAATCCGGACAAGATCGAGGCAAGGTCAGTTCTGTAGAACTGGAAAGGTTCCAGCTATACAAACTGTAGCTAATGATTTGACAGAACTAATGGATTCAATAATCCCCAACGAACCTCAGCCTCTCCGCCGATCTAGCAGGGTTCCTCATCCGCCTGAGAGATACTTCGGTTTCTCAATGACAGTGGGAGCGAGGATTGCATCATGAGATGATGACCCAACTAGTTTCGAGCTGGCCATCGAGAGTAGGGACTCTGTAAGAATGACTGGATGCTTAGCGATCTGAAATGGAATCCATCTACACCAACAAAGTATGGACTTTGGTTGCTATATTTGAAAGGTTAAATCCCCATCAGGAGCAAGTATATCTTGAGAAGATTACATGGTGTAGAGGGAAAAGTTGAGACTTTCAAAGCTAGACTTATTAAAGGTTTTCGTCATCGACCAGGCGTGGAAAATGATGAAACCTTTTCCAGTGGCTATGCTTAAGTCCATCCAGATCCTACTTGCCATTACTACGTACCATAACTACGATATCTGGTGGTTGGGTGCCATGACTGCTTTTCTAAATAATGATTTAGAAGAGAACGTCTATAAGAACACAGCCAGAGGGCTTCGTAAACAGTGGGAGCAGCGGAAACGTGTGCAAGATGCTTTATATGATAAAGCAGACATCGCGGAGTTGGAACGTCTGTTTTGATGTGATAGTCAAAGTGTTTGACTTCATCAAAATGGTAGATGAACCTTGTATATACAAAAAGGTAGTAGGGAGTATGGTGGTGATCCTCGTAGAGTACGTAGATGACATACTCTTGATAGGGAAGGAGTTTCTTATACTACACACGGTCAATCTTCTCTTATCACAAGGATTCTCCATATAGGATCAAAGTGATACCTCCTAAATCCTAGGTTTTGGATCTATGAGATAGATCTAAATGGATGTTAGGGTTCTCACTAGGTGTAGGAAGATGGTATCAATGGATCCTGGGGAGAATCACTGGAAAGGTTCCAGGGTGATAAGGACGACTGAATGTCAGTCACAGGCATTGTATTTACCCTCAGTAAAGGGACGGTATGTTGGAAGAGTTCCAAGCTAGATACCGTGGCATACTAGACGATAAAGGCTGGATACATCTCTACTTAAGATGCTACCAAAGAGGCAGTCTGGGTGTATATAAGTTCATGAGATGAACTTCGTTCCTCCCATTGTGTGACAATGGAGTTGTGGCTTATGCCAAGGAACGCCCGTCCCGTCAGTGATTCAGACATATTCTAAGGCAGTATCACCTGATCATGGAGATGGTTGATCTCCAGGGTGATCGAGGTTAGGAGAGTAGACTCAGAGGAAAACACGGCGGATCCACTCACAAAGGCCTTTTCCTAAAGAGAGACTTTTATGGGATGGTTGAGTATTAGATACTGCAACCACTGCTACAGATGGCCCTAGTGCATGTGGGAGATTGTTAGTTATATGTATGCCCTAGAGGCCAATACGGTACATAAGATGTATATTGTAGTGGATGCTGGGACATATATAGGTATGACTTTCTTGCTCGACATGATAGTATGCTATCTGGTTGCTCTTTATCTTAACATGTATACTTTCTGTCTCTCTGTTACATGTTGATAAAGCCCTTAGGATGTGTACTCGACTTGCAGGATTATGATGTAGATCATACTAGTGGGGCCTGGGTAGTCTATGAGTACATCTTTCAATGTTCCTAGTCGTGGGAATATCGAGATAGGGCATCGATATTCCAGAGTTGACTAGCGTATATATTCTCGACCCATGTGATGGGCGATGGATGATCCCTTATCCATTGGTGTTTGACATCGGAGATGGTATGCGGGTGCTCAGTGGAGACTGGGTACACTGAACGGACTCGCCGAGAACTCCCAGATGGTATTATACCTCACCTCAGATGGCAGTTCTCTGGTGACACTGGTACAGCTTAGTCGGTTGACCCGAGATCGTCATAGAGACTTGTGTGTCTCCCACTGTGCTTTGATTTCCACCCTACCACGGCTCTACTGAGTCGTGCAAACAGGTGGTTTTTGGGTACAGTCCCGATTCACATGGAGGCAATGAGAGATAGGAGGGGATTCGTTTCTCCCGGTATTGGGGGTTGATGTTGCGCTATGCTCGAGTGGCCAAAACTGGAAATCCCTGGCCAGGGTTGCAGTGATATACTGGTAAGAGTTATCAGTAGTTTCACGCTATGTTATGGACCTTATATCGGCATGATTTATCAAGCTACTGGGGTCTGACGTTTACCACCCCTAGGCGAGATATGCGACATATCAGACGAACAGACCGGACTGGACGTTAAGTGTTGCCGGTTGGATTCACAGGAGTGTGAGCGGGCTTGCTCGTTGATCTTCTGATCGCTCAATACCCGGGTGGCCATTACTTTTAGCAGACCGCTTGCGGCTTGTAGGTGTTTGATATGATCATCATCTGCTCCCGGCGTATTGACGAGTCTTTAGAGTCCTACACAGAGGTTTCCTGACTCAAGCGAAACGAAATAGGAGCGCATATGAGATATGTGTGGGACCGAGAATAATACCAGTATGTGATACTGTATTCTATTCTCGCGATTTGTATCAATGGACGGTTATATAAGATATAGCCGGGTTACTGAATCAAGTATTGATTCGATACATTGATACACTTAATATTAGTCGGTTATATGCAGTATGACCGGATCATTAAATCAAGTGTTGATTTAATGATTTAATGTATAATTATATATTTGATATATTACTTTACATTAACTGGTATTAGTTCACTTAAGATGGATTTTCTCACTTGATTTGTACAAGTTGTATATATGATATATGTTTGTGCACTAGTTTGTATCATGTTTGATGATATATGCAAACTTGGGTGTATGTTTGCTTTAAACCATCTTTAGGTTAATGGTTAGGTTTTATTTTTTTTATTTATTTTCTTTATTTATTTTTGGCAAGAAATAAAATGGTGGCTTGTTTTGTTTTACTCTTGAAGCTTCATGAAGCTTTGAAAGTCTTAACCATTTTGTTTCTTTCCTTAACCTAACCATTTACCTAAACCCTAGTTTATTCTCTACAAAGGTTAATCTCACCCATGGTTGCAAGATGATAACTTCACTTGAATTTTCTTTTCACAATAATTCATTCCTTTCTTTCTTCTTCTTCTTCTTCTTCATGAAGAAGAAAACCTTGCTAGAAAATTCCAAGTGATGAATCCAAGTGAGAAATCCAAATCCAAAGTGAACCCACTTCCTATTTCTTCATCCTCTACCACTTGCCATGTTGTATAGGGTGTTTTCTTCACAAGTTTCATGACTTAGTGAAGATGGAGCTTGAGTTTGAGTTGCCTCGACGTAGATCATCTTCGGCATCGAAGTCAACGACCTAGCCCGACCATTTCTCCGATGAAACCGATGCTAGAGTCCGGAATTCCAATGATCGCAGCGGAGGGACGTCAACACGGAGCTAGAGAAGTGGAGGACCGGATCTACAAAGGTTGTAGTCTCTTTAACTTAGTAGCAAAGTAGTTTGCTTGCATGTTTTGCCTTACCTTTAGTTAACGATCTAGTATAGGGTTCTTTGGCACATGGAAAAATTTGATTTTGGCATGGTTGATCAGTTGTAGAACCTCATGGGTGTGCCTAGGAACCCTACACGCAGAGCGCAGCGCAACTGCTCTATCGCACCCGTGTTTGACACGTGGCACTCAGCGCGCCTAGCGCTAGCGCACTCATGGTGCACTGCCTAGGGCGCAGCGCACCTGGCGCTAGCGCATCCGTGTTTGACACGTGGCGCGTAGCGCACCTAGCGCCGGATCTGAAGTGTTGCTTCAATTTTTGAATTTTGAATTTTAAAACAGAGCTTTACTCTGATTGGTGGTGCGCTGCCTAGGGCACAGTACACTTGGCGCTAACCCATCTGTGTTTGACATGTGGCGCGCAGCGCAGAGCGCTGGATCCGAAGCGTTGCTTCAATTCTTGATTTTTGAATTTTTAAACAGAGCTTTGCTCTGATTGAGGGAAGCATAAGTGTCGCTTCATTTCAAATCTTGGAATTTGAACAGAGCTTTGCTCTGATTGTTGCTCTGATTGGGGGAAGCAGAAGCGTCGCTTCATTTCAAATCTTGGAATTTGAACAGAGCTTTGCTCTGATTGGGGAAACAGCCGCGACAGATTCTATTCAGGTCGAAGGGTTAGCAGAGGTTTAGGACGAGGCTAGTTATTTAGCTCTTATCCCCAGGAGGGACAGCAGTCATCGTCTGGATGTTTCCGGTACAGGAGTTTATATCATCGCGTTAGAGAATGTACTGAGGCATGTGAGGACGAGGCAGCCGTACCACATGTCAACTTACCACCTTCTCCACCTCGGAGTGCGTTGCCTCTTACGCCTGTTGTTGCTCCGCGTCAGACTTATGCTCAGAGAGGTTATAGTCGCGGAGGTTTTGTTCAGAGAGGATAGGGTAGCAGAGGCGGAAGGCAGCCAGTCGCCGGTAGATGGCATGCTCGAGTATTTGCTTTGATTCATCAGGACGCGCAGGCGTACAATGCAGTAGTTTCAAGTGCCCTTTCAGTATGTTCTTTTAATGCACACGTTTTGTTTGATCCGGAATCTACACACTCGTATGTTTCTACACACTTCGTGCCGAGGTTGGGCCGAGAGTCGTGTTTGCTAGATCAGCCGCTTGTCGTGACTACTCCCGTTGGTGAGTCTTTTGTTGCACGGCATATGTTTCGGTCGTGTGTCGTTCGTATTGGAGATAGAGATTCGTCCATCGACTTGATCCTTCTTGAGATGTTGGACTTCGACGTTCTCCTGGGCATGGACTGGTTAACTACTTGCTATGCGTTTGTGGACTGCCTTGAGAAGACAGTCGGGTTTTGTTTTCCGGACGAGTCGGTTCTTGTTGTGCAGGGGGACCGTGGTGTCGCCCCTCACAATTTGATTTCTACCCTTTGCGCTAGTCGGCTCTTGAGTAGAGGATGTCGGGGATTCATAGCTTTTATTCATGATACCAGAACCACGGTAGATTTGTTAGACCGGGTTCCTATTGTGAGAGAGTTTCCCGGCGTATTTCCCGATGAGTTATATGGATTGCCGCCAGAGCGTGAGATTGAGTTTTGTATTGATTTGATCCCCGACACGGGGCCTATTTCTATACCGCCTTACCGGATGGCCCCGGCGAAGTTTAAGGAGCTTAAGGATCAGCTGCAGGAGTTGCTTGATAGGGGAATTTTGCGTCCGAGTGTTTCGCCTTGGGGAGCTCCTGTTTTGTTCGTCAAGAAGAAGGACGACAATTTGAGGTTGTGCACTGATTATCGTCAATTGAACCGCGTTATGGTGCGGAATAGGTATCCATTACCTCGCATTGACGATTTTTTTGATCAGCTCCAGGGTGCGGGACATTTTTCTAAGATTGATTTGAGATCGGGTTATCATCAGTTGCGGGTTCGGAATGATGACATTCCGAAAACTGCTTTTCGTACGCACTACGGGGATTATGATTTTTTGGTAATGTCGTTCGGACTCACCAATGCCCCGGCAGCGTTCATGGATTTGATGAACCAGATTTTCAGACCGTTCCATGACCAGTTCATTATTGTGTTTATTGATGACATTCTAGTTTATTCCAGGAGTCGAGAGGAGCATGAGCAGCACTTGAGGATTGCTTTGCAAACATTGAGAGACCACCAGTTGTTTGCTAAATTCTCGAAGTGTACCTTTTGGCTTGATAGTGTTGACTTCCTGGGTCATGTGGTTATGGGAGACGGTATTTGTGTGGACCCGAGGAAGATCGAGGCCGTACAGTTTTGGCCCAGACCTGTGTCAGTGACAGAGGTCCGCAGCTTTTTGGGCTTAGCCGGTTATTACCGCTGTTTCGTACAGGACTTCTTGAGTATCGCTGCATCGCTGATCGGACTGACCAGGAAGGGAGTTCCTTTTCTTTAGACTGAGACATGCCAGCAGAGTTTTCAACAGTTGAAGACTCGGTTGACGACTGCACCGGTTTTATCTTTGCCTTCTGGATCTGACGGTTACGTCGTTTACTGTGATGCTTCTCGAGTGGGGCTCGGTTGTGTATTGATGCAGCATGATAGAGTTATCATTTATGCTTCCCGGTAGCTGAAGAAGTACGAGCAGAATTATCCTACTCATGATCTTGAGATGGCCGCGGTATTCTTTGCGCTTAAGATTTGGAGACACTACTTGTACGGGGAGTCGTGTCAGATTTTCATAGACCGCCAGAGCTTAAAGTACATCTTCCAACAGCGGGATCTGAATTTGAGATAGCGCCATTGGATGGAGCTCATGAAGGATTATGATTATGAGATCCTTTATCACCCGGGCAAGGCGAATGTGGTAGCTGATGCTTTAAGTCGTAGGACCGGGGGTAGCTTGTCCCAGTTGAGCGCAGTTCAGAGACAGTCTTCTGCAGATTGGCAGATCTTGTGCGACAGTAGAGTACAGTTTGAGTTCACTTCCACTGGGGGACAACTTTCTCATGTCCGCGCCCGTCCACTTCTGCTTGATCGTATTCGTAAGGCACAGCCCGACGATGCCCGTTTGTCTGAGATTTTTGAGCGTGTTCGGCATGGGAGAGATGCGGAGTTCATGACTGATGACCAGGGTGTGCTACGTTTTGAAAGGTTCCTAGGCACCCTAATGAGGTCACACAAGGCATCGAACATGCCAATTTCAAATTTTAACGGTGCCGAGAGACCCGACAACGGATCGTCGGCTAGATTTGTAGGCGAAAAACAATCTAGTTAACACTTAACTAATGAGAATACGGAAATACAGCCTTTGTAGATCCGGTGCTCCACCTCCATTGCTCCGCAACAAAGTCCTCTCCGCTGTCCAAAAAGAATCCGGGCTCTAGTGTCGACTTCATCGGAGAATAAGCGAGCTAGGTCGTCGATGTCCATGCCGAAGATGATCTACGTCGAGGCATCGCTAAATCAAGCTCCGACTTCACCAAGTCAAGAAACTTGAAAAGAAAACACACTCTACTACTTGGCAAGAGGTAGAGGATGAAGAAATAGGAAGTGGGTAGACATTAGTTTTGGATTTCTCACTCTTTTTATCACTTCACCATTGATGAAGTGAAGGTTTTCTTCTTTGAAGATGAAGAAGAAGAAGAAGATATATTATGATAAGAATAATAGAATATGAATAATCATTTCTTATCATAATTAAACTATAGTAATGTGTAGAGAGTTGACCATAGTTAAATGAATGGTTAGGGTTTAATAGATGAAGACAAAAGGGTTAGATTGGTCAAAGCTTCATGAAGCTTCTCTTAGCTTCATGAAAGAAACCCTTTTGTTTTCTTTATCTCATTTATCTTTTAAATCCAAATGAAAAGATAAATGAATGAATAAAAGAAAACCCTAATTATTTATTTAACTTAGGTTTACTTCATTACACAAACCCTAGCATTCTTGCATCATCAAACATGATACAAACAAGTGCACAAAAGTATATCACATATACAACTTGCACAATTCAAGTGAGAAAATCCATTTAAAGTGAACCAATACTAGTTAATGCAAAGTAATATATCAAATATATAATTATACATTAAATCATTAAATCAACACTTGATTAATGATCCGGTCATGTCGCACACAACCGACTAGTATATAATGTATTGGCTTATCGAATCAACGCTTGAATCGATAACTAGGTTATATCGCATACAACCATTCGATACATTCATCGCGAGAATGGAATACGGTATCACATACAAGCATTATTCTCGGTCCCGCACATATCTCATATGCGCTCCTATTTCGTTTCGCTTGAGCCAGGAAACCTCTGTGTAGGACTCTAAAGACTCGTCAATACGCCGGCAGCAGATGATGATCATATCAATCACCCACAAGCCGCAAGCGGTCTGCTAAACGTAACGGCCACCCGGGTATTGAGCGATCTGAAGATCGACGAGCAAGCCCGCTCACACTCCAGTGAATCCAACCAGTAACACTACCGTACAGTCCGGTCTGATCGTCTGATATGTCGCATATCTTGCCTAGGGGTGGTAAACGTCAGACCCCAATAGCTCGATAAGTCGTGTCGATATGAGGTCTATAACTGTTCGAGAAACTACTGGTAACACTTACCAGTAAATCTCAGCAACCCTGGCCAGGGATTTCCTGTTATAGCCAATCGAACACAGCGCAACATCAACCCCCTATACCGGGAGAGACGAATCCCCTCCTATCGCTCATTTCCTCCATGTGACTCGGGACTGTACCCAAAAACCACCGTTTTTCACGCCCTCTTGGACGTGGTAAGATGGAAATCAAAGCACAGTGGGAACCACACAAGACTCTATGACGATCTCGGGTCAACAGACTACTCTGTACCAGTGTCACCAGAGAACTGCCATCTGACGTGAGGTATAATACCATTTGGGAGTTCTCGGCGAGTCCGTCCAGTGTACCCAGTCTCTACTGAGCACCCGTATATCATCTCCGATGTCAAACACCAATGGATATGGGATCATCCATCGCCCATCTGTATGGGTCGAGAAGGTACACGCTAGTCTACTCTGGTATATCGATGCCCCATCTCGATACACCCATGACTAGGGACTTTGAAGGATGTACTTATAGACTACCATATCCCTACTAGTATGATCCACATCATAGTCCAGGTAGTCAAGTACACATCCTAAGGGGTTTACCAACATGTAACAGAGAGACAATCAGTGTACACGTTAAGGTAAAGAGCAACCAGATAGCATACTATCATGTCGAGCAAGAAAGTCCTCCCTATATACGTCCCAACATCCACTACAATATACATCCAATGTACAGTAATGGCCTCTAGGGCATACATATAACTAACAATCTCCCACTTGCACTAGGGCCATCTGTAGCAGTGGTTGTAGTATCTCATACTCAACCATCCCATAAAAGTCTCTCTCTGGGAATAGGCCTTTGTGAGTGGATCCGCCGTGTTGTCCTCTGAGTCTACTCTCCTAACCTCGATCACCCTGGAGATTAACCATCTCTATGATCAAGTGATACTGCCTTAGAATATGTCTGGATCACTGATGGGACCTGCGTTCCTTGGCATAAGCCACAACTCCATTGTCACACAATGGGAGGAACATAGTTCATCTCATGAACCTATATACACCCAAACAGCCTCTTTGGTAGCATCTTAAGTAGCGATGTATCGTTCCTTTATCGTCTAGTATGTCACGGTATCTAGCTTGGAACTCTTCCAACATACCATCCCTCTACTGAAGGTTAAGACAATTCCTGTGACTGACACTCAGTCGTCTTTATCACCCTGGAACACTTCCAGTGATTTTTCCCCAGGATCAACTGATACCATCTCACTACAACTAGTGAGTAGCCTAACATCCATTTAGATCTATCTCATAGATCTAAAACTCTGGATTTAGGAGGTATCATTTTGATCCTACATGGAGAATCTTTGTGATAAACGGAGATTGATCGAGCGTAGCATAAGAAACTCCTTTCTTATCAAGAGTATGTCATCCACGTACTCTACGAGGATCACCACCATACTCCCTACTACCTTTTTGTTTATACAAGGTTCATCTACCATTTTGATGATGTCAAACTCTTTGACTAATCCATCAAAACAGATGTTCCAACTCCGCGATGCCTGCTTTATCAGATAAAACATCTTGCACACGTTTCCGCTGCTCCCACTGTTTACGAAGCCCTCTGGCTGTGTACTTACAGACGCACTCTTCTAAAACATCATTTAGAAAAGCAGTCATGGCACCCAACCGCCAGATATCGTAGATATGGTATGTAGCCGTGGCAAGTAGGATCTGGATGGACTTAAGCATAGCTTCTGGAAAAGGTTTCATCATTATCCACGCCTGGTCGATGACGAAAACCTTTAACAAGTCTAGCTTTGAAAGTCTCAACCTTTCCATGTACACCAAGTAATCTTCTCAAGATTTACTTGCTCCTGATGGGGATTTAACCCTTCAGATATAGCAACCAAAGTCCATACTTTGTTGGTGTATAAGGATTCCATCTCAGATCGCTAAGCATCCAGCCATTCTTACAGAGTCTTACTCCTGATGGCCAGCTCGAAACTAGTTGGGTCATCATCTCATGATGCAATCCTCGCTCCCACTGTCATAGAGAAACCGAAGTTTCTCTCAGGTGGGTGAGGAACCCTTACTAGATCGGCGGAGAGGGTGAGGTTCGTTGGTATCTACTGAATTCTTTGGTTTTATCAAATCATCGGCTACAAATTGTATAGCTGGAACCTTTCCAGTCGTACATAACAGACCTTGCCTCGAGCTTGTCCGGATTTTGCTTTTAGACATAGGCCGGACAACCCCAAATCTTAACTAGCTTAAGACATGGGCTCTTCCCTTTCCATATCACATATGAAATGGTAGGCAACTGATTTGATTCGAACCCTATTCAATAGGTATGCAGCTTCTCAAGCACATAACTCCCAAAAGGAAATAGGTAACTCAGTAGTACTCATCATAGAGCACACCATATCATATAGGGTGTGATTGCTCCGCCCCGATATACTATCGTGTTATGGTGTATATGGAGGAGTAATGCTGAGAGAGAATCTCATTCTCCTTTAGAATAGTCTAGTAATTCCATGCTTAAGTATTCTCCTCCTTGATCACATCAAAGGACATAATACTTATACCCGTATTTTGGTTCTCTACTTCTAACTTATATTCCGTGAATATCTCAAAAGGTTCGGACATGTGTTTCAATATGAACATTAGTCTGAATCTTGAGAGATCATCAGAGAATGTAATGAAGTATAAAGAACCAGTCCTGGTATGTGTAGACAGGGGACCTACATACATCATCATCTATCATCCCAAGAGTTTCCTAACTCTTTCTCTGTTTCCAGTAAACGGAGCTATGGTCATCTTATCTTTGTGACATGACTAGCGAGTTTCACAAGATGTAAATTCAAACTGATTTAAATATGCATCTTTATGTAACTCTAGCTAGTCGGGTCATATTGATCTGACCTAGTCTACAATACCTCAAGAAGGAATGGTTCAATTCTGAACTCTTCCTCTTGTGTGTGTTCCATATACTAAGAACTGTAGTTTGATTTAGAACATCAATGCTTTTAGATAACGTGCCTGAACCGATCAACTTTTGATATAGGAAATGTTCAAAACATTATCCAACAATACAAAATTTTATCATTTCTTTACTAATAAAGGGACTGATATGATTTTGTATATCAGGTTCGGTATCTAATAACATTCGTTCAGAATCAATGTATCGGTAATACAGGGTGACAGTGACCGACAGACTTGGCTGCAACTCTTGCCCCTTTTTCTGCCTCATGAAACTTATCACCCGTTCTCAGTTTTTCTACCCTTTTGTAGCCCTATGTAACAGATTACATATCTGGGATCCTGATCCGGTATCACATACCAAGAATGCGGAGGATACTGAGAAACAGTTCTTTGTAATGAACACACCCAAAGATGATGCATCAGCATGCACTCTCTTCGTTTGGGCGGCACGGGAAATCTGGTATTCCCCAATTTCCTGCTCTGTCTTATAACAATTATTAGTTGGAGCGGGACCAACGTTCCCCAGCTTAGTATAACAAGCGGGTTCGGTCAATATTCCGTTTTGTTATCTTAATTAAGGCGTGATATGGTCGCTACCAGGAGAGAGAGAGAAGATAACACTCAGCGTGCGCTCTTGCAAGAATAGATTGGTTATTATTTTATCTAATCAGGATGGCTCCCACTGCTTTTTATCAAATCTTCTTCAAACCCTAAAAGGAAAGACTAGCCGAGATTAATTACACACTACAAGTTCGCCAATCTTTCAGCCAGGCCAGTGTCGGTACTTTGAGGGAGGTCCCCCGTGCTTTCGCATGAACCTAATTAATGTAAACCTCGTTTTCCCAGAGGCGTAACCTCGTTGACACCTTTCTAGACACCTACTTGATCGGCTAATTGTAATGTATAAAACTCTCCCAGGAGTAACACTTACTCGCAGCGGGTATCGGGATCCAACTATCTCATAGAAGGTATGCAATCTCATTGCAAATTTCAACACTTGAAATTCCCGATGATATTTTGCCCCGAACGATCTATGACCATGACAAGGTCAACAAACCATAGACCGCAAGTCAAGTTCAGCCCGTCATTTCTTGATTGAATCAAACCCACCCGCACGACCCTTGACAAGGTCAACAAGGCCGCACGACTACCCTAACCCAATCTGCATCATATGCATAAGCAGATAAATACTGGTTAGCTACCGCACACTGCGCCTTGACAAGGTCAAAAAACGCAGCACGAATACTAAACAGGATTTATCTGAAATGACGGAGGGCTACGACAGGTTTTTCTGAAAACCTATTGCGTAATGAACTTGATATCGTTGTAGAATCAAATGATTTTAAAAATGGAGTGCTTTTGAGGCTTTTCTAGTTTTGCTAAAGGAGTCACTCCCGGTGAAGGGATCGTCGGTCCTTTCCTCGTCGAATGAGGTGCGGGATATATCATATATATCACTGTGCAAAGCAAAACTCTTAAAAGCTATCAAAAGACACACCGAATGTGTAGCATCTGCCAGTTATTGCTAAAGGAGTCACTCCCGTTGAAGGGATCTCGGTCCTTTCCTTATCGAATAAGGTGCAGGATATATCGTATATACCGCTGTGCAAAGCAAGAACTGTAGCTACCTGTTTTATTTTGAAATTAGATTCTACAACATCTTAGGTTTCTTTTATTTCATTAATCATATTAATGAAGTCCCATCATTTAAGTACCTAAACATCACAGATAGATATGACGTACACTTATGCCATCCGCATTCGCCTCGATGTCCCCTCGTGCACCGTTAGGTTAGGTAACTAACGACAGAGCAGGGCAGGGCTAGCGCGAGTGTAAAACATAAGTAACGTCTATATAATATATCATATATACTATACACTATATCTATCAAAGAACATCGCATGATCTCATCACAGATAAAGCACAGCAGAAGAAACATATGAAATATTGGATATACTAGGACGTCCGTGTTTTCAATACGAGCCAGTATAAAACACGAATTCCACGGTCGTGATGAATAGCCAAACCCACACCCCTAGACCCCTATGAGAGCGGCAAGCGACCCTACCAATTCTGGAGTTAGGAGACCCGGCCTCGACTCCTCGAGTTGGTCTCCCACTGGACTCCAGAACCCGGTTACTTGTGCTCCCCTCCTTGGGTCTATCCTAGTGCGGAAAAGTAAATATTATACAAACGGTGACAACTTCCGCTACCTGGAAGTGCCCCAATAAAAGAATATTACATACAAGTTTTTACATGAATGAAAATGAAAAACACTCATCTCACATAAAAACCCCCGGCTATTCAAACACGACGATCCAATATAACATATCCAGCAACACATAACATCACATGTCATCAACGTAAGTAAATATGCGCATCCCAATTGTCGTTGACATATAGCAACGAAACCGGCGATATCACATATTACACTTACGATCACAGAAAAGAAAGTGTAAAACTACAACAGTTGGAATCCGCAACCTCCTCAGACATCGCATGCCTGAACAAATGAATTATTTAGACATCGCATGCCTAACAATTATAAACCCCGCATTTTAGTCTCATTATCGAAAACACTTTTCAATATCAAGTCGGGCAATTCAACAAGATTCCCGACATTTTGATCGAATGCTCGTCGCAAACTTTAGTAGACGGTCGCACCCCCGATACCGACGACGAAGTGCACCAAGGCGGAACACCGCTACCGCGAGCACCCGAACGGATGCTTTCGGCGACGGGGTTCTCCTACAGTCACTTGGTCGGGGCTATGGGGTGTAGCTGTCTATTAAGTTTACCCGGCGAGTATCCGCGTACGCTACGTAATTGCGACGGACTTTTGATCACATCAAAATTCCGTGGCAACCGATCAAGTGAGACTAAACTGCTATGTTTATAATATTCATTCCGTTATCACATAACTTCTTGTGAATTCCAATTATTGTATCCCATTCCAGATAAACAGAAAATGTTAAACTTTTCGATCGAACAATCGAACACCCAAGTTTTCCCGATACAGATCAACACATGAAATAAGTCTAACAACATTCAGTTCGTGCCTCAGTACCAACGGTCCAGCCGTAGAAGGGTCAAGCCAACGCCTCACATGTGGCACGCCGTATTGCCCCAAACCCCAAGGTTCAAAGGGCAGTTCAAGACGGTCACATAATCGAGTTAAGGTTTGTTGTCTTCTAGAGGGTCCATCGCGTTACTTGCACTACTTAGAACGTCGTTAAACTACGGAAATATCCAACACTTGGAAATTTCCCGACAGGGGAAAAAGTGGGTATTTATATCCGGTCGAACTTTTTAACATATTCAAAAATTTTTCCGGAAAACATATAGACAAAATTTGATAATCCGATCAAAAATTCGAATCCCCAAAACAAATCCAGAATGCTCAACTGTTGAAAAAAAAATATTAAAAATTCCCAGAAAACCCAGCATATTAAAATAGGAATTACTGTGCAATTATGAGACGGTGACGTCATCACCTAGCCGCGGTTCCGCCGCAATAAACACTGTTCATCCAAAAAAAATTTCATGGTAATTCTTATTTGTCCCTGCTGAATTTTTTAGCAATTTTTAATATGGAAAAATCCACGTTTTACAAAACCGGACAGAGAGCATGTTTGGAATTGGGGTTCGGGTTCGTTCGGACTTCAAATTGCGTCTAGACTTCGCCTAAGGCTCTAGCTAGGCTCTGATACCAGTGAAAGGTTCCTAGGCACCCTAATGAGGTCACACAAGGCATCGAACATGCCAATTTCAAATTTTAACGGTGCCGAGAGACCCGACAACGGATCGTCGGCTAGATTTCTAGGCGAAAAACAATCTAGTTAACACTTAACTAATGAGAATACGGAAATACAACCTTTGTAGATCCGGTGCTCCACCTCCATAGCTCCGCAACGAAGTCCTCTCCGCTGTCCAAAAAGAATCCGGGCTCTAGTATCGACTTCATCGGAGAATAAGCGAGCTAGGTCGTCGATGTCCATGCCGAAGATGATCTACGTCGAGGCATCGCTAAATCAAGCTCCGACTTCACCAAGTCAAGAAACTTGAGAAGAAAACACACTCTACTACTTGGCAAGAGGTAGAGGATGAAGAAATAGGAAGTGGGTAGACTTTAGTTTTGGATTTCTCACTCTTTTTATCACTTCACCATTGATGAAGTGAAGGTTTTCTTCTTTGAAGATGAAGAAGAAGAAGAAGATATATTATGATAAGAATAATAGAATATGAATAATCATTTCTTATCATAATTAAACTATAGTAATGTGTAGAGAGTTGACCATAGTTAAATGAATGGTTAGGGTTTAATAGATGAAGACAAAAGGGTTAGATTGGTCAAAGCTTCATGAAGCTTCTCTTAGCTTCATGAAAGAAACCCTTTTGTTTTCGTTTTCTCATTTATCTTTTAAATCCAAATGAAAAGATAAATGAATGAATAAAAGAAAACCCTAATTATTTATTTAACTTAGGTTTACTTCATTACACAAACCCTAGCATTCTTGCATCATCAAACATGATACAAACAAGTGCACAAAAGTATATCACATATACAACTTGCACAATTCAAGTGAGAAAATCCATTTAAAGTGAACCAATACTAGTTAATGCAAAGTAATATATCAAATATATAATTATACATTAAATCATTAAATCAACACTTGATTCAATGATCCGGTCATGTCGCATACAACCGACTAGTATATAATGTATCGGCTTATCGAATCAATGCTTGAATCGATAACTAGGTTATATCGCATACAACCATTCGATACATTCATCGCGAGAATGGAATACGGTATCACATACATGCATTATTCTCGGTCCCACACATATCTCATATGCGCTCCTATTTCGTTTCGCTTGAGCCAGGAAACCTCTGTGTAGGACTCTAAAGACTCGTCAATACGCCGGCAGCAGATGATGATCATATCAATCACCCACAAGCCGCAAGCGGTCTGCTAAACGTAACGGCCACCCGGGTATTGAGCGATCTGAAGATCGACGAGCAAGCCCGCTCACACTCCAGTGAATCCAACCAGTAACACTACCGTACAGTCCGGTCTGATCGTCTGATATGTCGCATATCTTGCCTAGGGGTGGTAAACGTCAGACCCCAATAGCTCGATAAGTCGTGTCGATATGAGGTCTATAACTGTTTGAGAAACTACTGGTAACACTTACCAGTAAATCTCAGCAACCTTGGCCAGGGATTTCCTGTTATAGCCAATCGAACACATCGCAACATCAACCCCCTATACCGGGAGAGACGAATCCCCTCCTATCGCTCATTGCCTCCATGTGACTCGGGACTGTACCCAAAAACCACCGTTTTGCACGCCCTCTTGGACGTGGTAAGATGGAAATCAAAGCACAGTGGGAACCACACAAGACTCTATGACGATCTCGGGTCAACAGACTACTCTGTACCAGTGTCACCAGAGAACTGCCATCTGACGTGAGGTATAATACCATCTGGGAGTTCTCGGCGAGTCCGTCCAGTGTACCCAGTCTCTACTGAGCACCCGTATATCATCTCCGATATCAAACACCAATGGATATGGGATCATCCATCGCCCATCTGTATGGGTCGAGAAGGTACACGCTAGTCTACTCTGGTATATCGATACCCCATCTCGATACACACACGACTAGGGACTTTGATGGATGTACTTATAGACTACCATATCCCCACTAGTATGATCCGCATCATAGTCCAGGTAGTCAAGTACACATCCTAAGGGCTTTACCAACATGTAACAGAGAGACAATCAGTGTACATGTTAAGGTAAAGAGCAACCAGATAGCATACTATCATGTCGAGCAAGAAAGTCCTCCCTATATACGTCCCAGCATCCACTTCAATATACATCCAATGTACAGTAATGGCCTCTAGGGCATACATATAACTAACACGTTTTGGGACTCTTTTGTATGTACCTGATATCGGTAGGTTGAGATGCGAGATCCTAGAGCAGGCACATCAGTCAGCTTCTAGTGTTCACCCAGGTTCCACCAAGATATATCGGGACATGAGAGATATCTACTGGTGGGCAGAGATGAAAGGTGATGTTTCGTATTTCGTTTCAAGGTGCCTGACTTGTCAGCAAGTCAAGGCTGAGCATCTGAGACCGGCAGGAGAGTTGCAGCCTTTACCCATTCCTGAGTGGAAATGGGAACATATATCCATGGATTTCATTGTAGGTCTACCCAGGTCCAGTCGAGGGTATGACTCCATTTGGGTGATTGTTGACCGGTTGAAGAAAGCGGCTTACTTCCTTCCAGTGAAGACTACTTTCGGTTATGCTCAGTATGCTCAGTTGTACATTGATGAGATTGTACGTTTGCACGGCGTATCCACGTGCATCGTATCTGACAGGGGCACACAGTTCACTAGCTGTCTTTGGCAGAAACTTCAGGAAGCATTGGGTACCCGATTGAGTTTTAGCACCGCTTTCCATCCGCAGACCGATGGTCAGTTAGAGCTGACTATACAGACTATGGAGGATATGCTTCGTACGTGCGTGCTTGATTTTGGTGGCAGTTGGGATCATCACTTGCCGTTGATAAAGTTCTCCTACAATAACAGTTATTAAGAGACGATTCAGATAGCGCATTTTGAAGCTTTATATGGTAGAAAGTGTCGATCGCCTGTCTGTTGCACCGAACTCAGCGAGAGCAGGATATTGGGAACCCAACTAGTTTAAGAGACTACGGAGAAGATCCAGTTGATTCTGTTGGATATAGTGCCCTCATAGTCAATTATTGAATCGCAGGTATGTGATTGCAATAATTGAGAGAGGACCTATACCGATAGGACAGTCTTACTCGAAAGCTTTGTATACTATTTGGTTTGTCTTTATCATCATGTACAGTTCACTATTACATGTTGATAGGAAATAGTATACTACTTGGTTTATCTTTATCATCGTGTACTGCTTTAGGTGACCTTACAGGTCACTATTGCGCGTTGATAGAGCCCTTAGGATTCTTGCTTGACGGCCAGCAGTATGATGGCGATCATATACGTGGGAGCTGGGGTCTATAAGCACATCCTTAAAAGGTCCCTAGTCGTGGGAGTTTTCAAGACAGGGCATCGATACTCCAGAGTAGACTAGTGTATACAGTCGAGACCCCGACGAGGGTCGGTGGCCGGTCTCACAAGCCACTGGTGTCAGTTGGTTCATCTAAGATGTATACAGGTGCTCATTTGGTTATGAGTACACCGGACTGGACTCGCCGGTTGGTTTTATACCTGACGTCAGATAGCAGTTCCCTGGTGACATGTGTACAGGTTAGTTTATCGATCTGAAATCGTCATTTGTCTCGTGTGAGCTCCTACTGTACTTTGATTACTACCCTACCACGGCTCAAAGGAGTCGTGCAAACAGGTTTTAGTTGGTTACAGTCCTGAGCCACATAGAGGCAGTGAGCGGATCTGCAGGGGTTCGTCTCTCCCAGTATTGGGGGTGAGGTCGCGCTGTGTCTAGGAGAGCCATTACACGAAGTCCTTTGCCAATGCAGGAGATTTACTGGTAGGTATTCCAGTAGTATCTCAGGGTGTTCTGGGCTTCACTCCGACACGACTTGTACCGCTTTTGGGGGTTTGACTTTTACCAACCCCCCAGGCCCGCCATGCGATGCTCATAGACGAACGGACCGGACTGTACGGATATTATCACTGACAGGCTCAGTAGGGTGTCAGGATGAGTTCGCTCATCGACTTCCCTTTTGGTCAATACCTGGTAGCCCATTACGTACGGCTAATACCTCTGACGTGTTAGTGGTTAAATCCACAGTCAAAGTATTGACGAGTCTTTAGAGTCCCCCACAGACAGTTTCTCAAGTTTCGGGCGAAACGCTGTAGAGGCCGTATGGATATATGGCAGGGTTCGATCATATACGTGCGGTATTGCACGGATCATGATCGGACGGATAATACTAGCGGGCTTTGGTTTAAGCCGGATCCTAGTATTGTACAGTGTAGATTTTGTCTCATTGCATTTGTATTCGGTCGGAATACAGATGCGGGTATGTATATACAGTCGCAGGGTTATCTAGTAATTTGTTCCCGGATCACTTTTTGAAGTTGCCAGTTTGCATTACGTTTCGGCCATTTTTCCTTTGTTCCTTCTTGACTGAAATTCCTTTGATGGGAGGGGCTTATTTGCGAATGTGCAAATTAGCAAAGTGGAGGGTGTTTTTTGTAAGTGGTTGCTTCATGATGGTTCTAGATTGACTTTGACTTCCTTTGTTCATCATGACTTGCTTTTTGGTGATGGGATTAGGATGAGTCTTTGTGGTGATCATGATTGCTCATCATCACCCACTCTTTTCTCTTATGCTCACCTACCTTGTTTGTGATCACCCCCCATCTTCCTTTTATCATGGCCGACCACTATTGTGGAGGTGGGGAGATTCATTTTTGGTGTGAGGATTTTTGGTTCATTTTCATGGAAAAAGAAAAATCCTCAAGCTCTTTCCTCTTGCTCATTTTTCCTCCACATCAAAATGGCAATTTCATTAACCCCTCGAGACATAGCATTATACACTCAGTCTACAGCAATCTTGGACACGTCGGCTTGCCAACTTCGTGTCCGAGTTGCCTCGGTTCAGAGGTGGGAGCCCGTAAAAAGACTCGGTGATGTGGTGCCCTTTCCGACGAGGAGATCAAGACCGGAGATGCCACGGGGAGATCGGGATGGTGGCCGAAGACCGAAGGACACGGATCGCTCGGTATAGCCTCTCTACCCTTTCTCTAGTTATCTAGTAGTAGGTTAATGGTCCGATTCGGGTTTATAGTCCGCGGTAGCACCGGTTTCTAGTTAAAGAAAAGTTTTTGTTTTCCGCATTTTGGCCTCGTACAGATGGCCGGAGCGCTGCCGTGCACTTACATGGTATCAGAGCCACGCCATTAACCTTTTCTAGCTTGCTCTAACGTGTTTAGAACTCGATCAAACGAAATTTCCAAAAACTACAATTTCAAAAGCATCAGTTTCTGTCGATTCTATTTTGTTGTCGAAAAATTATTTGGTATGTTACAGAAATACGTGCAGGGAATTTTAAGAGTTCTGGGAAAATTTGGTAGCTTGTTTCCACTGTTCCGCCGCGGAACCACGGCCTAACCCATGCATTTGCCGCGGTTCCGCCGCCGTTATATCTCTTTACTGCACCAAATTTTCTACAGGTGTCTCTGTGTTGGAATTGGGGTTTTTAGTATATTCTGTTTGGGCCCAGATTTATTTTGAGTGCTACAGTTGTGCTTGGGGCCCACTTTGGGAAATTTAGTCGATCGAAAATTTTAAACATGTTAGTTCACAGTGTTTACATTATATCTGCGACCGTGAATGTCACTTAATCGGTAAATCCTGTCTAATTGCTATAGCCCTTTTAGACGGATTTGCGAACGTGGCATTCACGTTGATGTTCTGTGTTGTGCTGTGATGTTGCGGATTTGTCGTGGTGGATAGCCTGGATGCAATGGTAGTACAGTTTGGTTGTATATGTACATTTGATATTGCGGGGAAAGCGTCCGACATGTGGACTGCCGTCACTGCTTGTTTGTATATTATTCTTTTGGGGCACGACCGGGCTGAGGTCGATGTACCCATTGTATGTATATTTTACTTTCTGTACTTGGATTACCCCGGGTGGGGTGCATGGATAGCCGGGTTCCAGAGGGCAACGGGCCCGCATCTCATGGCGTTGAGACGGAGTGGACTTCACTCAAGAATTGGCGGGCTATTCGCCGCGCTCGTAGGGGGTACAGGTTGACCCAAGGAGGGATGCTTAAGTTATAGGATTTCGTGAAGTGCTGGGTGGTCCATTCATGTTGTTGAAGGGGTCTGCCTCGCTTCAGGTTTTGGCGGGTAACTTGTCGCGCCCGTAGGGGTCTAGGATCTCATTGCACAGGCTATCCACATGACCAGGGGAACGTCGGGTTTCAGTAGCGGCTCTAAGAAACCCGTGGATCCCAGATATCTGTATTGTTCTATGATGCTTATTACATTTCTGTGATGTTGCATTTTATCACGCCTTGAGCGAATACTATATATTGATATATATACTAGTAGATGTTGTATATGTTTTGCATCCGCGCTAGTCCAGTCCCCGCTCTGTCGTTAGTTAAGTAACCTAACGGGTGATGACGGGACCCAGTGGCGAATGCGGATGGCATATACGTACATCGTATTTTCGTTCTTTATTGGTGTGATCAATTGATGGGACCGCATTGATTCGGATCAATGCAAGCTAAACAAACCTATTCTGATGTTGTTGGAACAATTTTCAAAAAGCTGTTATTGCAAGGACGTTCTCTTTTGTTTTGCACAGTGGTATTCGGTTATGAATATCCAGCACCTCAGTCGACGAGGCAAGGGCCGAGATCCCTTCACCGGGAGTGACCCCTTGGATAGAAGTTTGCGTCAGGGTAATAACTTCGCTATAGCCGATTACTTTTTGCTTTGCATCATGGTATTCAGTTGGAATATCCTGCACCTCATTCTACGGGAAAAGAGCCGAGATCCCTTCATTGGGAGTGACCTCTTTAGCAAAGGTTTTCGCCACTATATTTTTATAAAAAGCTATTCGGTTCCTTCAACGATATCAAGTTCAATACGTTAAAGGTTTTTCACCAAAAACCATTCGTAGCCCTCCGTCATTTCAGACGGGTAGCACGTAGTATTCATGCTATGTTTGTTGGCCAAAGTCAAGGCATAGTGTATGGTAGCTATTTGTTACTTTTCTGTTGTATAGATAGATGCGTTGGTTTGGGACAGTCGTACTGCCTTGTTGGCCGAAGTCAAGGGTAGGTACGGGTGGGTTCAAATCAACCTAGATAATGATCGGTAGAACTTGACATGTGACTTATGATTTGTTTGCCAAAGTCAAGGTCATAAGAGCATGGGGTAAAAATCACATCGGGAGTTTCTAAAGAAACTGAAACTTGCCAGGCATGCGCATTCCTTCTGGAGTGTGATAACGTGAGTGGATTCCATCACGTTATCATGCGATGATAGTTGGATCCCGATTCCCACTGATGAGTTGGTTTACTCCTCAGGTGATCCCGACTAATTCTTCTTTCAGGTTTGGAGGAGAATTTGAGGTTACAGTGGGAGGCTTCCTGATCAGATAAATAGATAACCATTCTGATCTAGGTTAGAGTGCACGCTGAGTGTTTCTTTTCTCTCTCTCTTTGGCAGCGACCATGACCCGACCCTAGACTATGACTCAGTGACCAGGTTGACCGAACCTTCTTAAAACACTGGCTTTTTAGATTGTCTGAGTTGCATACCTCATTGCCACTCCTACTTTTACCCTTTTCTCCAGGACACCCCGTATTACTACGAACGTCCACTTCCATTGGATAAAACCATCGTATGGTTATATACGAACTCAAAGGAGCTTGTTCCAGATTCGAGAATGGTTTCCGGTTCTGGAGAAAACGAATAGGACTATTCAGTTGTCTTTTCCTTTTACCTTCTCTCAGGTTGCGAGTGCTCCTTGGATTAGGGGATAGTACACCTATTACGCTAATTGGATAGTCTTCTTCCAAACCATAGGCAGGTGCCGAACGGTGGGGAATGAAGAAAACCAATTAGCCTAACGATGGTGTACAGAAGGTATTAAGTAAAGACAAATAAAGGGATTAGAAGGAGGGCAAAGTAAATTGCGACTGCTATTCACGACCAAACCAAATATTTCATTACCACTCCTACTTCACCTTTGTATTTCTCCAGAACACTCCGTATCACTACGAAGATCCACAGTTTATTGGATACTCCATCGTATGGTTATATACGAACTCGAAGGGACTTGTTCCAGTTCGGGGATGGATTCTGGTTCAGGAGAAATAGGAATAAAGTTTTATTCAGTTGTCTTTTATCTTTGCCTTCTCTCGGGTTGCGAGTGCTCCTAGGATTAGGACAGTACACCCATTATGCTTATTGGATAGTCTTCTTCCAAACCATAGGCTGGTGTCGAACGGTAGGGAAGGAAAAAAACCATTTAGCCTAAAGAGGTGTACAGAAGGTAATGCCTAAAGACATATAAAGGGATTTGGAGAGATGGAAAAGAAATATACGGTTACAGTTGTGAATCTGATAATGGAAGAGGCATTACTAGGAACACCCGGATACCCCTACGAAACATTTCAATGTTTTAGTTTCACTATGTACTGTTAAAGGAAAACTGATTTCCCAATTAGCCCTTGCTCCAGGGTATGTATTTACCAGGTATGATTCTCACATCTGTATGGTTTACAGATGATGAGTGGGAGTAAGTTATTGGGAATTGGGTGATCATCCTCATTATATCGGGATTTGTTGTAATTGGTGATATTTGAGGAAATCGCCTGGGTTGTTTGCCGGACATCAAATATTTGGTTTTGAATATCCGTTGTTGTGCACCAATTTCAATTTGATATATCTGTACGTCTATTTTTATAGAGTGGGATATAACTTTTTTGAAATTATGTCCATGACATTTATCTATATCAGTGGATGGTTAGGTAAAGAGCATTAAACAGCGGTGTAATTCTTCTTAGCCATAAGTACAGTTTTCAACCTACGACATATAGGGAATGAGTTATTAGACTCAAGGGACTTATACAGAGTATTGTATGTTGTCCAGTGTCCATTAGGACAGAGGGGTTGGTCCTCGTACTATAGTCGGTTTACTTATGACTTCTCTAGTTTTTAGACAAGTATTTCGTAGAAACACAAGGTCCAATTTTTGAGAAGTTATAGGTATATGAATAAAG
This sequence comes from Agapanthus africanus, assembly GCA_030015575.1. Lineage (NCBI taxonomy): Eukaryota > Viridiplantae > Streptophyta > Magnoliopsida > Asparagales > Amaryllidaceae > Agapanthus > Agapanthus africanus. The sequence goes on along the minus strand of CM057351.1, from coordinate 259,404,334 downwards.
TAGAGAACCAGGTATTGCAAGTATCAAGATTCTTCAAGGTGATCGAAGATGTAGATACTTGTGTGTGGTATTCAGTTGATAGTAATGATTTTGAGAAACTTGTTTCTCTTTCAGGTTACTCATATCTGGATAGGATTCCTAAGTTGAGTAAGGCTGATCGGCCTCCATCCATTTAGTTGACATGCACTGGAGACAGCTGCATGATTTGAATCTGGTTCCAATTAAATCAGTGCCTCTGTTTCTATATTGGATATAGAACAGTTCATATCTTAATGATGTTAAGGTACGGGGAGTTGTCCTGCTTATGCTTAAAACCAGAATCTGGATAACTCAAGACACGTTTCTGTAATGGCTGTTTGTGGGTTGACCCAGGCTATGACGAGGGTTGACTTTCTACCATCTGGAAGATCAATAGTGATATTGTTCTTGACTCGCCGCAGTTTTAGTAAAATGGATTTTTTCAGAAAACAGTAGTGGGAGTATGGTAGAACTGAAAGTGATTCCAGAACCGCAAACGATTACTGAAAATTTGATAAGAACCTAAAGATTCAATCTGATTTGATATTCCATTGGCCACTCCGCAGATCTGGTGGGTAACCTCAGGCACTCGAGAGGTACTTCGGTATGCTCAAAGACGGTGAAAGGGAGGTTCTTGTTTACCTAAACTTGCCATTTCTATTGTTCCAGACTGTGAGACCCGACAGAAGGATGAGTATAGCGTCATTCTAAACTAGCTTTAGAAGTGCATGTGTATATGATTCTGTCAGAAGGTTATCGTAGTCAGTGGGAGCAGTGGAAGCATTGGTGGACAAGCAGCTTATGTCTATTTATGGACTAAAGCAGAAATAGCAGAGATAGATCATCATTTCTGAGGTGACAGTCATAGGTTTGACTTCATCAGAATAGGGGATGGATCTGTTAAGAAGGTAGTAGGGTGTGATGTCCTAGTATTTGGATGACATACACAGAGTAGGAAGTAAAATTCCTATACTACGATCGGTTATGCTTTGGTCGTCACACAGTGGTTTCTCCACAAAGGACATGGATATTACATCAGATATTCTGGTTACTAGATCGATGGTTTTAGATCTAGATTTGGGTAGTTTCCGAATCAGGGTACTTAGATAGCATTCTAATGGTATTTAGAATGGATGACTCCTGGCACGGTAGTGTACCTGCAGGTGATGGAGTCACCCTCTCTAAAGGTGTCTTACAGACTAAAAGGGAGAGGGATGCGCATGATTGGCAGATCACTTGCTTAGGCAATTGAGTCAATCATGAGATGTCAAGTACCACACCAGATGTTGTTTTTGTAGTAGATGCAATAAGTTGATATTAATCCTATCCTGGAGAAACGTTCGGAAGCAGTTTTAGAACATAAGTGGATGTTCCAGGGATATGATAACAACAGCCTCTTTTAGGAGACAGTTATCATTCAAGGCTTCCAAGGTGACATGGATGACAGAGTGGCTGTCAGAGTTATAGTTTTCCTTCTGACGAGGGGCGGTATTTTGGACAGGTGGTCCAAGAGGATACCGAGGGAGGTATGGAGCAGGATACTGATTAAGTTCAGTTGTTGATACAGTCTAAGAAGTTTGGATTTGGAGTTCATTTATGAACTAGGTCCCATCAGATATCCAGAAATATTCTAAGACAGGTATTGCTCATTTTCGGGAGATGGCTCTCTCCGCGAACTTGAGATAAAGAGAGACATAGAAAGAAACATCAGGGCGGATCTACTCACTGAGGCTATTCCTCGAACGCAATAGTTTCGCAAACGGGCTTTGTGAAACTGTTTAGTAGAGGAGTTGGGTGTTCGGTATCACACGGGCTGTGAGTACGCGACATCGCAATAATTAGCTTTGAGTGCAAGTGGGAGATTGTTGGATATAGTGCCCTCAGAGTCAATTATTGAATCGCAGGCACGTGATTGCAATGATTGAGGGAGGACCTAAATCGGTAGGACAGTCTTACTCGAAAGCTTTGTATACTATTTGGTTTGTCTTTATCATCGTGTACAGTTCACTATTACACGTTGATGTATACTACTTGGTTTATCTTTATCATCGTGTACTGCTTTAGGTGACCATACAGGTCACTATTGCGCGTTGATAGAGCCCTTAGGATTCTTGCTTGACGGCCAGCAATATGATGGCGATCATATACGTGGGAGCTGGGGTCTATAAGCACATCCTTAAAAGGTCCCTAGTCGTGGGAGTTTTCAAGACAGGGCATCGATACTCCAGAGTAGACTAGTGTATACAGTCGAGACCCCGACGAGGGGCGGTAGCCAGTCTCACAAGCCACTGGTGTCAGTTGGTTCACCTAAGATGTATACAGGTGTTCATTGGGTTATGAGTACACCGGACTGGACTTGCCGAGAACATGCTAGTTGGTTTTATACCTGACGTCAGATAGCAGTTCCCTGGTGACATGTGTACAGGTTAGTTCATCGACTTGAGATCGTCATTTGTCTCGTGTGAGTTCCCACTGTACTTTAATTACTACCCTACCATGGCTCAAAGGAGTCGTGCAAACAGGTTTTAGTTGGGTACAGTCCCGAGCCACATGGAGGCAGCGAGCGGATCTGCAGGGGTTCGTCTCTCCCGGTATTGGGGGTGAGGTCGCGCTGTGTCTAGGAGAGCCATTACATGAAGTCCTTGGCCAAGGCATGAGATTTACTGGTAGGTATTCCAGTAGTATCTTAGGGTGTTCTTGGTTTCACTCCGACATGACTTGTACCGCTTTCGGGGGTCTGACTTTTACCAACCCCCTAGGTCCGCCATGCGATGCTCATAGACGAACGGACCGGACTGTACGGATATTGTCACTGACAGGCTCAGTAGGATGTCAGGATGAGTTCGCTCATCGACTTCCCTTTTGGTCAATACCTAGTAGCCCGTTACGTACGGCTAATACCTCTGACGTGCTAGTGGTTAAATCTACAGCCAAAGTATTGACGAGTCTTTAGAGTCCCCCACAGACAGTTTCTCAAGTTTCGGGCGAAACGCTGTAGATGTCGTATGGATATATGGCAGGGTTCGATCATATACGTGCGGTATTGCACGGATCATGATCGGACGGATAATACTAGCGGGCTTTGGTTTAAGCCGGATCCTAGTATTGTACAGTGTAGATTTTATCTCATTGCATTTGTATTCGGTCGGAATACAGATACGGGTATGTATATACCGTCACGGGGTTATCCAGTAATTTGTTACCCGATCACTTTTTGAAGTTGCCAGTTTGCAATACGTTTCGGCCATTTTTCCTTTGTTCCTTCTTGGCTGAAAGTCCTTTGATGGGAGGGGCTTATTTGCGAATGTGCAAATTAGCAAAGTGGAGCGTGTTTTTTGTAAGTGGTTGCTTCATGATGGTTCTAGATTGACTTTGACTTCCTTTGTTCATCATGACTTGCTTTTTGGTGATGGGATTAGGATGAGTCTTTGTGGTGATCATGATTGCTCATCATCACCCACTCTTTTCTCTTATGCTCACCCATCTTGTTTGTGCTCATCCCCCCTCTTCCTTTTATCATGGCCGGCCACTATTGTGGAGGTGGGGAGATTCATTTTTGGTGTGAGGATTTTTGGTTCATTTTCATGGAAAAAGAAAAATCCTCAAGCTCATTCCTCTTGCTCATTTTTCCTCCACATCAAAATGGCAATTTCATTAACCCCTCGAGACATAGCATTCTACACTCAGTCTACAGTAATCTTGGACACGTCGGCTTGCCAACTTCTTGTCCGAGTTGGCTCGGTTCAGAGGCGGGAGCCCATAAAAAGACTTGGTGATGTGGTGCCCTTTCCGATGAGGAGATCAAGACCGGAGATGCCGCGGGGAAATCAAGACCGGAGATGCCGCGGGGAGATCAGGATGGTGGCCGAAGACCGAAGGACACGGATCGCTCAGTATAGCCTCTCTAACCTTTCTCTAGTTAGCTAGTAGTAGGTTAATGGTCTGATCCGGGTTTATAGTCCGCGGCAGCGCCGGTTTCTAGTTAAAGAAAAGTTTTTGTTTTCCGCATTTTGGCCTCGTACAGACGGCCGGGTCGCTGCCGTGCACTTATAGATTCAGGATAGGATGAGCGTAGCCCAGTGCAGACAGAAGTATTATGCTGACCGTCGTCGTCGCAGGCTTGAGTTCGCAGTGGGGGATCATGTATTCCTACGGATTTCTCCGATGAAGGGCGTGATGAGATTTGGGAAGAAAGGGAAGTTTAGTCCCAGAATTGTGGGTCCTTTTGAGATCCTTGAGCGAGTTGGTACCATTGCCTATCGTTTAGCACTTCTGCCCAGTTTTCCGGATGTTCACCCCGTGTTCCATGTATCGATGCTTCGCAAGTACCTTCATGACCCTTCTCACATGATTCATCACCAGACCGTTCAGCTGGAGCGCGATCTTTCGTTCACCGAGCAGCCGGTAGTTATATTGGATCGGCAGGTGAAGAAATTTCGGTCAAAATTCTTGCCATCTATGAAGGTTCTTTGGCGTGGCCCGAATAGCGAAGATGTCAAATGGGAAGCCGAGGGCGAGATGCGGAAGAAATTCCCTCATCTCTTTGAAGGTACGTATAGTAATATATTTAAATTCGGGGACCGAATTTCATTAAGGGGGGAAGATTGTAACACCTTAGAATGTGGTTAGTGTAATTAAGCGATAATGCGGGTTTTTAGTAAAATGTTGACCAAAATAGTTTTCACATATTTTATAAAAATTAATTAATATTTTATTATTATTTATTTAAGCTTGCACACACTTGTGCATGTTAACTTGGGGGTTATGGAGGTGTTAACCATACTTAAAGAGCCATAGCACAATAAACCAATTTTAAGCCATGTTAACCCACTTCACTTAATATTAAGTAAGAGTTTATTCTTTTGACTTGAGAGAGAGAAAGAGAGTGAGAGTTGACAATGAAGGTTGATGAGGCATAGCGCAAGCATGGGAGTATTAATGAGGAGAGAGAAAGGGCATGGCTCACTCCTAACCTCACACCCACATTTCTCTCATCCCTCACTCATAAACTCCATCCTTCTCACCTCACTCTCTCATTCTCAATTATTCTCCTTCTCCTTCCCTTCCTCAAAACTGAAACCTAAACCTTTCCATCACAAACCCAAGCCTAATCTTCGCTAAACTTCATTAAAACCCTCACAAAGTAAAGTTAAGCCTCTGGAGATGACTTAGAGCTTGAAAAGCTAGGGTTTTTGAGCAAGTTTGGTAAGGTAGTGATCTCTAACTATTAACTAGGCTTTTAAGATGTTGTGTTGCTTATTAGTTGCTATTTAGAACACTAAAGTTATAGTTTTGTGCAAATATCGTATTTTTGGTGATAAATTGGTGTCTCTGTGATCTCCTATCACTACGTTAGTTTACTGTAAAATCTAGCAATGCAGTAGTATTGTGTTAGAAGCCCTGAGTGTTCACCTGAAACCCGGACCCCACCCAGACTAGTTGACCCGGAAAGATTTGGTGAAAGGCCCGGCGCCGCCGCATTTTTGGGGACCTAGGGAGTTGTGGTTTTGAGAGTAGCTGTCTGTAGGTTATCCTGGGTGTTTGGTACTGCTTGATTTTCCTATATTGACTGTAGGTAAAATCTGGGAACACTTTGCTAGTTTCAAATATTTCGGCAACGCGCGATACGGTATCCAACACGGTTTTTGTGCTTCGCGTAGCTTGCTGCACTTGGGTTTGACTTAGGGTGTCGCTACACACGTTAGCCACTAAGCTAACACTTGAGAGCTTGTGGAAGTCGATGTGTTAATTTAAGCGTTGTTTGCGTGTGTTATCGAAAGGTTTTTAATTTGCACTTGTCATGTTGTCATGTGATAATAGGAGCGCAGGCGGGGACTTCAGACGCTACAAAGAAGGGAAAACAAGTGGTTGGATTTACATAGCTCGAGATCATCGGTGAGTAGATTTAACATCTACGGGGAAATCGCCCGTATGGCGTTAAGCGTCGAGGGCTAGATTCGGTGTTATAGCCACATGTTTATATGCATATGCGTTGATTGTGCATGAGCATCATTTGCATACCATTACTTGTTGTATATTGACTTAGTACCTATTGGACACTGCACCATTACTAACGGTTTATGTAGCACGAGCACTGAATTGTATGCCATCACACACCGTTGGTAATTACCATGACACGCACAACATATACATATATATGGTACTGCATTCGTTATTGACATTGAGGCAGTTATTCTTGTACCACTTTACTAAGGGAATATGTATTGTATCGCTTTCATTATTATCAATAGTTACACGTTGATTCTTGTTCAATTGCGCATATAAATTGCATCAGGCATACATACATACATACATGCATGCATACATACATACCTGCTATAGCTACATATACACCTTTATATGATGTTGAAATTGACTTCAGGAATTTAGGAACCGCATGATATCTTTAAAAACTTGATTTATTTAAAAGAGCGGTTTTCCCTTGATATGTTCATATTACTGTTCCATGTTGCATACATTGTATTTCATGGATTTGCGCATTTAGATACTGATCTCATATGATTTATAGATTTGAGAACCGTGGTTATATTTCAAGAAACCATGCATTGTTTTGAAAACCTAGTTTCTCTTGATATGATATTTCGATGCGTCCACCATGAGTTTTTCTCGGTTCTGAGATTGGTTTTCCAAACCCGATTCGAGGAGATGGATGATCCGTTTGCGGGTTCATGGTGGACCTGGTATGGTACCCCGGGGCAAGAAAGGTATGTTGTGCAGTAGACGATAAGCCTGGCAGAGAGACTACTACCTACCGGTGATAGTTTGGACCCGGCGGCTAACCAGAGGATACCGACTGGAATCGTGAGATGGATATGGGCCGATCTGGACTGACAGAGCCCGTGGGCTGATCCGGACTGACGGAGCCCAAGTTATGTGGATTTACGTGTCGATGTTGGATACGGGTTTTCATGATATTTCGAGTGTCGATATTGGACACTCAGGTTCCATGAGGTTTATGGATATGAGGGCCGATCAGAGTGACGGCGTCTGAGCTATTGGGATTTAGGGTGTCGTTGATGGACACCGGGTTTTTCCACGATGATGATTCATTGATGACGATTATGTTTTATCCCCCACTCAGGATTGTTTGATATGCATTGTTTTATGCAGTTGTAGTACCTTGATGGTGTACCTTGATCATGATTGTTGCATATCTTTATTGCCATACTTAGGCTATTAGATTGCATGTGATAGATTATCGATGTTCGTGCATACTTGCGATTATCTGTATGATGTTAGTTACTATTCACGAGTTGGCAACTCACCCCCGTTGTGCCACAGTGTTTTGCAGGTTTGACCCTCAGAGTAGTCGCGGCAGGGCTCCTTATTGTATCTATTTCTACGGATACCGCTACGGTTGGCTGTGAGACCTTTTGGTGTAAGTGGGTTTGCGGTTATCCAAACACATCTATTGTATATCTCATTGTATCTAGTACTCTCCATCTACCACTTTCATGTATTGACTTAGAGACGAGTTTGTAAGGATCGATATTGTATATTATGTGACTCTGGGTGTCGTGCTCGTGTGAGCCGGCCTTTCTTATGTTGCTTTATCTCTTTTATGTTGTTTTCATTTTTATTGTCTATTTCTTCGCTACGGCGTCGTATATATGCTTGTGGTGATTGTTTTCCTCCTTTGAGCATGATTTGCTCCCGTTTGGGAATGCTTTATTTATATCCTGTGTTTGTACCCGTTTCGAGGCTAGTTTTACAAAGGAGGTGCTGCCAAAATTTTTAAGAAAATAAACTTAAGCTTTATTATTTTTACTTGAGATTTCTAAATGTTTTAACAATGTTTTTTTCACTTACTTCTTTTTATGGTTTAGATTTTTGGGTTTTCGGCTTACTTAAATTGCGTTACGCCTATTGACGTCACGTGGTTTAAGTGCCGGTCCGTTCCTAAATTGGGTCGTGACAGAACAGGACTCGCCGAGAACTCCTAGATGGTATTATACCTATCGTCGGATAACAGTTCTCTGGTGACACTGGTACAGGTTAGTCTATAGACCCGAGATCGTCATAGAGTCTTGTCTGGTTCCCACTTTGCTTTGATTTCCTCTCTACCATGGCTCAAAAGAGTCATGCTAACAGGTGGATTTTGGGTACAGTTCCGAGTCATATGGAGGCAATGAGAGATAGGAGGGGTTTCGTCTCTCCCGGTATAGGGAGTTGATGTTGCGCTATACTCGATTGTCTATAACAGGAAGTCCCTAGCCAGGGCTGTTGATGAGATTCACTGGTATGTGTTATCAGTAGTTTCTCGTACCGTTATAGGCCTTACATCAGCATGACTTATCAAGTTATTGGGGTCCGACGATTCCACCCCCAGAATCGATATGCGATATATCAGACGAAGAGACCAGACTGTATGGTAAGTGTTACCTATAGGCTTCATTGGAGTTAGGAAAAGCTTGCTTACTGATCTTCTATTTGTTCAATACCTGGGTAGCCGTTACGTCCAGCTAGTACCGTCGACGGCTTGTGGGTGACCGATGTGATCATCACCTACTGCTGGCATATTGACGAGTCGTTAGAGTCCTACATAGAAGTTTCCTGGTTCAAGCGAAACGAAGTAGGGCACATATACTGATATGTGCGGGGGCCTAATTAAATATGAGTATGTGATACCGTATTGTAATCTGGCGGCTATTTGTTATCAGTTAGGTTATATGTGATATAACCGGATTATTGAATCAAGAGTTGATTTGATAATGTGATATACAGATAAATGATATCAGTCGGTTATATGTGATATAACCGGATTATTAAATCAAGTGTTGATTTAATAATATTGTTTACCGCCGGAAATCGGGAAGACAAACGTCTTGCCTGAATCTGGGGGCAGATGTTATTTGGTGTTATCTGTCCACCTCTCTGAAGATGCCAAGTTGATTTATGGCACCGTGCATCGAAGGTTTAGACGGATGCGGCCGATGTAGCAGACTTCGTCAGATTCACCCTCATTTGAGGGTTTTTTTTATTGTGGGGACGCTCTTCCCTGCAGGCGCAAGCTCCTACAGTTAATTACGCTACCGCATCGCGGTAACCACTTTCTCCTTCTCCAGATGGTCACTTCGTGTCATGTGTGTGTTTGTTTTATTTTTGGTTGCCCGTGGATTGTATATGGAGACTAATTTATGTTGTCGCCCGTAAGGCGTGGATTTGTCCAAATCCCTATTTTCTTAGATTTTGGTTTTTGGTTGGGTTTAAGGATCGTTAATCTCATTTGAGACTAAGATCAACTTAAACGTTTGTTAAGGATACATTAGTCTAATTTTTTTTAGACTAAGATCTACTCAACAAGATCATTTAGATCCAACAAAAAAGCATTTGGGCTCTATTATTTTAATTTAGGGACGTTGCGGTCCATAAGTTTAAGGACATCATAGTCCATAGAGTTTAGTTTTAGAACGTTGCGGTCCATTGTTGGTTTTAGGACGTTGCGGTCCGTAGGGTTTAGTATAAGGACATTACGGTCCAAAGTTTTGGATACGCCCATGGGTTTGAAAATGCACCAGATAATTATTGGTCATTGGGACCCACCACCTTTCTGAAGATGTTGAAGAATTACAATGATATGTATCAGATGTGTGAAGAGATGTACCCTTGAACCAAATGTCAGATTAAAAGGCTCTGGGATGAACATTACTTTGAATGCCATATGAGATGATCAATTTTGGAAGACAAGAGTATAGTTGGGGTTCAGTTGAAAGGGTTTTGGCCTTGGAAGACTTAGCTCAATTTGGGCTAAGGTTGGCTTCATTATAGTGTTAGACACTAGAGTATGCTCAGCGCTCACGTGCTCTCACGTGAGGCATTCGAAAGTTGGCGCAGCTCCATTGGATTTGTTCACTTATTCTTTTCTGAGTGCTAAGCACTATTGGGTCACGTGAGATCACGTGAGGAGCCCCAAAGAGCGAAAACTACCTTTGTTTTACTCTCAGAATATGCATATAAGTGTTAAAAACTTGATCCTTATGACCATCACGTATGGACACGTAAGGGTATCCACGATTTGGATATTAATCTTTCAGGTTTACCCCCTTTTTTCTTTAAAAAGGTGTTTGTCAGAGGTCACGTGGGGACACGTGAGACGCCCAAAAAGTGAAAATGCCTTGGCTTTACTCCCTTTTTATTTTGAGAGGCTTGTTCAAGGGTCACATTGGAGCACGTGACCAAATCTCATTCGTTCTTTTGATCGTTGAGAGGGGGCTCACGTGGACACACGTAATCTGACATTTATCATGTTGGGTGTTGATCTCTTTTTCATGTATGGAGAGTTAAATCCCTTCTTTAAGAATTAAATTCTTTTATAGGGTTAAACCCCAATTTTATTCAGAGGAATTAAATTTCTCTATGTTATGTTGAAAGAATTAAATTCTTTAAACCCAATTCTCCTCTGAAGTTTTGAATCTGCATGACAGATCTCCCCGATGAGGATTAAATTCTCAACTTGTGGGGAGATCTGCTTCTACAGATCTTCAACCAGAGGAAGAACTGAGTTCAGAAGAGTTAAACTCTTGGTTTGAGAATTAAATTCTCTTTTGTTTTGTGGGAGCTTATGGAATGATCACCTTCCTTCTCTTACCTAGAGTTTCTTTCTTCTTTGAAGAGATCTTCTTCTCTCTGGAGAATTAAATTCTCTTCTTCTTTTCTTTTTTTTTTTCTTTCAAGGGGTTTTTCTCTCTCTCTCTTTTCTCTTGGCTCCTATTTATAGGATAAAGAAACGAATCAGTTTGTTCAGTCAATCTCTCTTTAAGAGATTTGGATTGATTTTATAACCAACATGATCTTTTAGATCACTCGGTGAATTTTATTCACCTTTGGAATTTTAATCCAAAGACTTCTATTTCACATAAGATATTTCATTTGTTGTTCCTGGCAAATTTTTTAGGAAAATATTTCCTTGCACAGAATCTTCTTATAAATTGGTGTTTTTTAATCACCATTGGATTTTTAATCCAACAGTGCTCTACTTTACAGAGTGCAATCTTTCTTGTTTGGAAAGATCTAGGAAAATATTTTTCCAATAGGGCTTTTGATTCCTTTTAATTAGAATTTAATTCTATTAATTCAGAGGGTTCAGGGGCCCTTCACGTGTTGGCACGTGATCTCACTAATTAAGCATAAAGATTCTAATTAGAATTTAATTCTATTAGTTCATAGGGCTCAGGAACCCATCACGTGTTGGCACGTGACCTCACCAATTAAGTATCTCCAATTGTTTATTTCATTTAGGCACCTATAGACTTTGCTTATAAAAGGTCACGTGTCTGCACGTGAGGCCCGATCACGTGTGGGCACGTGATGCTCCACTTGGGGATTTCCTTCTTTCTTTATTCATATGTTTTATTCAGTTCTTATGAGAGAACAAATGCTCCCATAGCGTTTTTCTCACATGTTTGCACGTGAGTGCAACACTGTCACCTTTATGGCCGTTGGATCTGCCTAGGGAACGGGGAAGATGAACCGTTTCCTATCATGTCTTATAAATGCAAGGGTCTCATCTCAGCAGTGCCTCCGTTCCTTCATCTTCTTCCTTCTTCGTTTTTGCTTTGAGAATTTAATTCTCTTCCTCAGAACTCAGTTCTCTGTTCAAAAAATTCCAGAGTATAACTCTGTCCAAAAAAAGAATCTTTTTTCAGGTAAGGAACTTGAACGGCCGAGGAACTTTTTCTTCTCCTTTTATAAAATTCTATTTGTATTTTAAATCCATACCAAGGGTTTTTCCTTTTAATGAAACTCATCTTTCTGAGCTCTAAAAATACACAATCTTTAGGTAGTAAGCCCCCAATGTTAGGCTTTTTTCCTGATCTTAGGGGATTGATGATGGCGCATGTTTTTCTCTGGAATTTAATTCCACTCCAAAGAGCTCAGCTCTAAAAATTTTTCCAGGAATTTAATTCCTCTGTTAAAAAGGAATTTAATTCCCCCCAAGAGAACTTAGCTCTAACGATCAAGAAGACCTCTTGGGATTTTACTCTCAGCTGTTCTTGAAAAATTTTAAGAGAGATTCTTCTTTGATCTGCACAGAGTTTGTAATGGGTTTTTTTTCTTAGGGGAATGTGCAAAGGTGTTTAAACTCTACTGTTCATTTATTGAGAATCTCCTTTTTGTTCTCATAATGATTACCCTATCTCATGATTGGCGAGCCGCCATATTGATTTTGTGGGGTCCATGTATTTCGTAGGCAGTGGCCCCGCAAAATAGACGTCCTGCTTTATTATTATTATTATATGTGTGTGTGTGGGGGGGTTATTAATAGCTTCCTCTTTTCCTCATTTCAGGCACAATGGCTTCTCTTTCTTATTTCCCTTACACCCACTCGGACGCTGCTTTTCCACAATCACCGTCGGACAAGGAAGCAATGGCGATGATCAGAGCTCATGATAAAGATCGGACAAATCTGCTCTTATGGGGTACTTGGTACGGCCACATCATCCGGGGTCGCCGAAGTTTCATTTGTAGGGAGTCGGTGGAACCTCTTCGTCCTATACTGCCGATGGAACGCCCACAGACTGCTTACGCAGTGGAAGTGACCGATTGGACTCTTTCGGGTCGGCTAGAGCTCTCTACCTCCGGGATACCTAACCAGCCCCTGCCTGCTATAGACATCTTGGGGCGTCGGATTTGCCAAGGTGAAGCTCGACCTTGGGGGTAAGTCTATAAAGTGGGTATCACCCCTCCCCCCGGCACCCCGTGGGATACCTTATTTAGGCTCGTTATATTCTTTCTGCCTACCGCGCAAGGCTACAGAAGGTCGGACTATATCAGGCAGTGTATGCATCACTCTTTCATTACCATGCTCCTCACGTCTGGTGGATCAAAGCCTTCTTAAACCAGTGGAATCTTCCCACCAACACCTTCCTGCTAGGGGATCGAGAGGTGTCCATCTCATTAGATGAATTCCGTGAGATTTCAGGACTGTCTATTAGGGGGGAGCATTACGAGGAACTGCTCCCTCCTGATGAATATGTTTTCTCCACCATGTCGGTTGTGCTTGATGGTCTGACAGCCGAAACCGCCGTCCGTCATAAGTACCCCAGTCTGATCAGGACCCTGGGTATTTTTGACAGATTGTTTGCGAAGTCAGAAGGGCAGGGTGTCACTTTCGAGAGCTTTATCGCCTGTTTCATTCGGGGAGATATTTTATCCAAGGAGGCCCCGAAGTTTGCGAGTATCGATGACCTTTTTGGGTTTGGTTTGGATAGACTGCCGGTTAAAGCAGAAGATTTACCACAGTTTTACATCCTGATCTTGTCAGTCGTTCCTTTTGGTTCGATTGCGGCTCCCGACATGGATGAAGAGACCTTCTTTGTCGGTTTTATCAGCCTTTGGCTCAGCTAGTTTGTGATACCGTCATACTGACGCTTCATGAGAGCTTCCGTCTTCTATCCCGCCCATCGTGTAGCTGAAGGGGCAAAGTTGGCCGTCGGCATCACGGGACTATCGCATCTTTATCACGGGTTAAGTGTTGCGGCCAACACTTCGACTCCATGTGTAGATGTTGTGAATCTCTCCCTTCATTACTTCACATCTTGGATCGAAATGCTGGGGGCATTCGCGGCACATCAGCGGCCGAACTTCTATGACTCCTACACCTCCCCTCGAGTTATGAGATCGGTGGATGCCTCCGCTCCCGATCTGACTCAATTAGGGGCCCTCTGTGTTCTGCTCAATACATATACCCATGAAGGAGGAATGGTGTTTATTGATCGTGTTCTTTCCGCTCTAGCGGGGCCTGTCCAGCAGCTATTCGACGTGTCGAAAGGGGGATCACCCTCTTCAAAGCCTAGGGAGATCATGCATCTATACTAGATCAGGCCGGGCTATTTGGTGTTCCGCCAGAATGATACATCTCTCCTTATGCGGTATAATCCGCACCGCTTTGCCCGGCAACTGGGCTATAATCAGGGCGTCCCCTTTGAAGCGTTCTTGGTTGAGCCTACTTCATCGTTGGGAGTTATTCACGACGTTATTCATCATTTTACGCGGCTGAATACTGGCTCCGTGTTCATGATCCCAGAACCTGACTATTTCCCCAGGTCTGTGGGCTCCTTTGTGGGCTGGTATCGCCACCGGATTGGTCCTATCATTGCTGAAGAAAGGCGGGTACTCTTCGAATATAAGACTCCTGCTCCAACCCAAGCTTCTAGCGTTCCATTGTGACCGTGGTCAGTCGTTCGCCCTCTTTTGAAGGATGGTGGTGCGGTCCTCATCTCACAGGCCGCAGAAACTGGGTCGATTCCTTTCACTGCAGGGATGCCGATGCGTTCTAGAGCTCGAGCAAAGGTTTCTGCCGAAGCACCAGCGGCCACTCCATTAGTGGCGATGTTATCAGCAGCTAAAAGGGGACAGTGGAGGCGAAGCGCGCCAAAGTACCGAAGGGAAGGAAGCGATCATGTTCCAGCGTTAGTTTTGGGTCGAAGAGGAGAAAGAAGATGGTTACCGGTCTGCTTGACCTTTTGGTAGAATCCGAGCCTATTGTTCAAGACGAACCAATATCCATGTAAGAGCCAGATGATGGTCTTCTCTTTCCGGGTTCATCTGTCGAGGAAGCCGCACAATTGGCTGAGGTTATAAGGTGTTCTCAGGACGAGACTAAGAACGTGCGCGTCCTGAAGAGTTCTTATCCTGCCATCATATTCTACGAAGATCCTCCATAAATACGGCAAATATTTATAGGTCCTCTGGAACAGGGAGGCGAGATAGCCCTCAAACAGCCTATCTCAGCCGCTTCTAAAGATGAGTTGTCGTTGTGGACCGGCGGCCATGAATCTACACTTGAACCCCGGCGAGCATACCTTCTCAGGAAGGAACGTCGGCATGAAAAAGCCATACTAGAGGCATCTTGGCGTATCGGTATGCATGTTTTCTGTATTTTTCCTTCGTCAAGTAATTTGTTTCGCTTTTTATGTCTTCTTATCTTCGTAAAACTTTGTAGGGACTTCGGCAATGGCAGAGAATCTGAGCTCAAGTCGCGTCCTGAATGTGGACTCTGTAAATATCCCTGATGAGATACCAGTAGGTGTGGAGGAGGTCATTATAGTTGCAATTCCTGTTGCAGAGCTTCCATTGGCGGCTTCTGTTCTCCCGATGCTTGCTCTCCCAGAAGAGGCATCCTCATTGGCCGCAGATTTAATGGATCTTTCTGACGACGGCCCGTAGTTTGTGGAACAGGTAGTCGAGACCACCATACTTTCATTGGAGCCTGAAGCGGTGGCCGCTTCCCCTCAATTGGAAGCTGTTATACCAGCCCATGTCCCCGCTGATGTGCCTGAGGGTGAGGAGGAAGCTGCCGAAGCAGCTATCCCTCCCGTTCAAAGCGGGAGGAGCATCGAAGGTATTTTTCTATATTTTATTTTAATGATCTCTTCATTATCTGAATCTTTCTGTCTTTTCAGAATTACGTGGATTGGCGGTGTCCATCGTGGATCTATCTCCCAGAAAGTCTTTCCAGCGTCTGCTCGAGATGGCCGCTCCGCAGGCAATATCCCCGCAACGCATCGTCCTCTCTTCTGGGCAAGGTCGGTGTTATTTGACCCCCCTCTTATTGCATTATCATTATTTCATATAACGATGCTAATGTCTTCTGTAGTTCTGGAAGCTGACGATGAAGTTGAGATCCTCGACGGGCCTGAGGATCTTTAAACCATTCTTGCATGACTGTGGGTAAGTAAAGTTTTGATGTTGTTCCATCTATTCTTCGTTTGCAAATTTCGCTGATTGTTTATGAATCTTAACAGTTTTTCCCGTTCTTATCCCACTGGAATCTCGCATCATTATGCCACCCGACCCTTATGCCCGGCACGCATCTAAACGGATGGAGAAGCAAAGCCTTCACACCTTATCAGCTCTTATCGAAGATTTTCGTGCTGGTAATTCGATCACAGCCAAAGAATTCATTGCTGAAGCCAACATTTCTCTGCCCTTTCTCGCCACTTACCATGATGAAACATTGGTGCATGCCTGGGTTGAGTTTTGTCGTCGAGTGGAGGCTTGCGTACATGGTCTTGAGCGCACGCGCCTTCTTTCATAGGTCGTGGCTGCAAAGATGAGCTTGCGGGGGCTGGTTGAACGGTGCGCCGCAAATCTGCAGTCATGTGAGAAGAGGCTCAACCGAAAATTTTCGAAAAGGGAGCTAGCTTCAAATTCTGTGGGGGAACTTCAAGCCAAACTCACGGCTAAGACCACTCGTGTGTATGGACTTTGGTAGGTGCTTCAAGAAGCTATCAGGGAGGTGGTAGCCATTGATAATGCCGTTATTTTTACTCGCGAGAAGGTGAAGCTCACAAAGTTGCTGAAAAGGAGCTTGAAAGTCGTCTCGCCTGGTATCAGGCTCAACAGTCTCAGACAGAGACCCGTCTCATAGCAATAATAAAACATGAAGCCGAGACCCAGCGGAAGAAAGATGAACTGACGAATTTATTAAATCGTCCGCCGACTTAAAAAATATATATGTTTTTTTATTCTCCTTTTGTACTTACTCCTGAATGAGAGTATTTTTTGATTCTTTTATAGATTGTACTTTGTATTCATTTTGATTCATGAATAAAAGACATATTTTGTTTCATTATAGTGTGTTTCTTTTAGCAAATGTATTTTGTAGATAATCTATCTTAATCTCCTTGCAGGGCAGCGATAGCTTAGGAGACAGGTTTCGATCTGTCACCTAAGGCTTTCCAACTTTATGAGTCGTGAGGATCTCATAAAGATTTTTCTCTCTACGAGTCGAGAGGATCTCGTAGGTGTATTTTCTCCTTAGGAATCGTGAGGATTCCTAAGTGTGCTTTCTCTTAAGAGTCGTAAGGATTTCACAAGAGAATTTTCCCGCTTACAAGTCGAGAGGACTTGTAAGTGGTTGTTTCCCTCCATGTCGAGATTCAACTTCATAGAGTGTGGCCCATGAATAGTATGCAAGAGTCCATCTTGGACCGAATTGCAGGGTCCCAGTGCTTAGAAAATAGGTCCTTATCCCCATTGCCTAATGCTTTTCCCTACGAGTCGAGACGAATCGAGAAGTTCTCGCAAGGACACTAATTTCCTTACGAGTCGAGACGAATCGAGAAGTTCTTACAAGGATATCCTAACGTCACAGTTAACCTCTGCTCTTTACGACGGAGGTCCGTTAGGGGCTGTGGTACTAGGGTTTTGTCCGTCGTACCGTCGCGTTGGCTAGCGTACTCCTCGATTGTTGTTAGTTATATGTATGCCCTAGAGGCCATTACTGTACATATGATGTATATTTTAATGGTTGCTTGGACATATATAGGGAGGACTTTCTTGCTCGACATGATAGTATGCTATATGGTTGTACTTTATCTTAACATGTACTCTGATTGTCTCTATGTTACATGTTGATAAAGCCCTTAGGATATGTACTCGACTACTGGGACTATGATGAGATCATACTAGTGGGGCTATGGTAGTCGAGGAGTACATCCTATAACTGTTCTTAGTCGAGTGTGTATCGAGACAGGGCATTGATACACCAGAGTAGACTAGCGTATACACATCTTGACCCATATGATGGGCGATGGATGATCCCATATCCATCGGTGTATGAAATCAAGAATGGTGTACGTGTGCTCAATACAGACTGGGTACACTAGACGGACTCGCAGAGAACTCCCAGATGGTATTATACCTCACGTCAGATGGCAGTTCTCTGGTGACACTGGTACAGGTTAGTCTGTAGACCCGAGATCGTCATAGAGTCTTGTGTGATTCCCACTGTGCTTTGATTTCCATCATACCACGTCCAAGAGGGCATGCAAAAAGGTGGCTTTTAGGTACAATCCCGAATCACATAGAGGCAATGAGCGATAGGAGGGGATTCGTCTCTCCCGGTATAGGGAGTTGATGTTGCGTTGTGTTCGATTGGCTATAACTAGAAATCCCTGGCCAGGGTTGCTGAGATTTACTGGTAAGTGTTATCAGTTATTTCTCGAACTGTTATGGACCTCATATCGACACGACTTATCAAGCTACTGGGGTCTGACGTTTACCACCCCAAGGCGAGATATGCGACATATCAGACGAAGAGACCGGACTGTACGGGAGTGTTACTGATTGGATTCGCAGGAGAATGTACAGGCTTTCTTGTTGATCTTCTGATCGCTCAATACCTGGGTGGCTGTTATGTTTAGCTGACCGCTTGCAGCTTGTGGGTGTTTGATATGATCATCACCTACTGCCGGCGTATTAATGATTCTTTAGAGTTCTACACAGAGGTTTCTTGGCTCAGGGAAAACGGAGTAGGAGCACATATATGATATGTGCGGAACCGAGAACAATACGTGTATATGATACCGTATTAGATTCTCGCGATATGAGATATCGGCCGGGTATATGTGATATAGCCGGGTCATCGGATCAAGTGTTGATTCGATGAACTGATACAGATTATATTAGTCGGTTATTTATGAAATAGCTGGATTATCGGATCAAGTGTTGATTCGATAATTTAATGTATAATTATATATTTGATATATTAAATTACATTAACTGATATAAGCTCACTAAAAGATTCTTTTTCAGACTCGGGTAATAAACTGATATTTATGCGATATATGTTAATTGTATTATTTTATTTTGTTACAATAAATATTGTATATGTGATATATAATATTGTAACATGTTAGGGTTATTAATGCAACATGTTTAGTGGAGATTAAACATTGTTAGGGTTTGATTTGGGTTAATCTTTTCTAGAACCTTCTAGAAGGTTTTGTTTTGTTTTGAGCAAAGATATTTGTGTTGATATTTTGCATAGATATTTGTTTAACCCAACCAAACCTTTTAACCATGGTTCAATCTCTACAAGGGTTAGTTCTTCTAACTTAAACCATGGTTGCATTTCTAACCTCACACTTGAGTTTTTCATTATTCATCACAAAAGAAATAGTTCTTCTTCTTCTTTCTTCTTTTGGATGGAAAAGCTTACTAGCTTTTTCATTAGTGATGATTTTGAGTGAGATTAATAAACAAATGAGAGCTAAATTCCTACTTCATCATCCTAATCTATTCTTGCCAATTAGATTAGGGTGTTCACTTTATTTAGTGAGTGAGAGCTTGTGTTAAAGAAACTTCAAGGTAGATCATCTTAGTTATTGAAGATCGGAAGCAAGCTTGCATCTTTCTCTTTTGTGGAGCCTCTCTAGAGTCCGGATTCTTGATGATCGCAGCGAAGGGTCCTCAACACGGAGCTTATGAAGTGAAGGACCCGACTAAAAAGGTTGTAATCCCAAACTCTTAGATGTTAAAGTGTTTAACATGCTTTGTTTCGCCTAATCTCTAGTTTAAAGATCTTGGTTAGGGTTGTTCGGCACGTCTAATTTTTAAATCGGGCATGGTTGATGCCTTATAGAACCTTGTGAGAGTGCCTAGTAACCCTACAGTGGTATCAGATCCAAGCTAGAGCTTTAGGCGAAGTTTAAAGTCCGATCGAACTCCGAATACCCGTAAAACCCTAGTTTCTGGAAAAAATTTCAAAAGTTGACATTTTTTATATTAAAAATACTCATAAAAATGAGCAGGGAAATATAAGGATTACTGTGAAAAACGAGACTCTAACACCATTATAGCGCCGCGGAACCGCGGCTGTACCATGGCTTGCGCGGCGGTTCCGCGGCCGTATGTTGACATTGGGGACTCATTTTTCTACAGTAACGTCCGTAGGTAATTATGCTTGCTTCTGGGAATTTTTAATTATACTCAAGTGTTGAGTTTTCTGGGATGTATTGGGAACTCGTTGATTCGATCGGAAAGTTTAACTTCGTTTATGTTTTTCCGGGTAATTTTAGAACGTGTTAAAAAGTTCGAACGAATATCAATAACTCACTTTTTCCCCTGCCGGAAAATTTCCATGTGTTGGATTTTTCCGTAATTTAAGAACGTTCTTAGTCGTGCAAGTAACGCGGTGGACCCTCTAGAAGAACACAAACCTTAACTCGATTATGTGACCGTCTTGAACTGCCTCTAAACCTTAGGGTTTGGGGCAGTACGGTGTTGCCACATGTGAGGCGTTGGTTTGACCCTTCTACGGCTGGACCATTGGTACTGTGGCATGTGATGGATACTTTTTGAACTCCGCTCAAGTGTTGACCTATTTGGGAAATCTTGGGTGTTTGTTTATTCGATCGGAATGTTTAACATTGTCTATTTATCTGGAATGTGATACAATATTTGGAATCCACAAGTAGTTATGAGATAACTAATTTGAATGTTATAAATCTAGCGATTTAGTCTCAAATGATCGGTTGCTACGGGATTTTGATGTGATCAAAAGTCCGTTGCAATCACGTAGCGTACGCGGATACTCACCGGGTAAACTTAATAGATAGCCATGCCTTATAGCCCCGACCAAGTGACTGTAGGAGAACCCCGTCGCCAAAAGCATTCGTTCGGGTGCTCGCGGCAGCGGTGTTCCGCCTTAGTGCACTTCGTCGACGGCATCCGGGGGTGCGGCCGTCTACTAAAGTTTGCGACGAGCATTCGCTCAGGATGTCGGGAATCTTGTTGAATTGCCCGACTTGATATTGAAAAGTGTTTTCGAGATCGAGACTAAAATGCGGGGTTTATAATTGTTAGGCATGCGATGTCTAAGGAATTCATTTGGTTAGGCATGAGATGTCTAAGGAGGTTGGGGATTCCAACTGTTGTAGTTTTACACTTTCTTTTCTGTGACCGTAAGTGTAGTATGTGGTGTATCGCCGGCTTCGTTGCTATACATCAATGACAATCGAGATATGCATACTTGCTTACGTTGATGATATGAGATATTATGTGTTACTGTGATATGTTGTAATGGATCGTCGCGTTTTGAATAGCCGGGAGTTTTATGTGAGATGAGGGTTTTTATTTTCATTCATGTAAAATTAATTGTATGTAATATTCTTTTATTGGGGCACTTCCGGGCTGAGGATGATGTCACCATTGTATATTATTTACTTTTCCGCATTAGGTAGACCCAAGGGGGGAGCACAAGTAACCGGGTTCCAGGGTCCAGTGGGAGACCATCTCGAGGAGTCGAGACCGGGTCTCCTAACCCTATAATTGGCAGTGTTGCTTGCCGCTCTTGTAGGGGTCTAGGGATGTGGGTTTGGCTATTCATCGCGACCGTGGAATCCGCGTTTTATACAGGCTCGCATAAAACACGGAAATCCTAGTATATCCAATATTACATATATGTTCTTCTGCTGCAATGTTCTGTGATGAGATCATATTACTGCCTGAGACGAATGTTTATATTATATATATGAGATATATGTTATATTGTTGATTTCGTTTCAAATGTGATGCTTGTGAAGTATAATAAAATGGGACTTCATTAATGAGATTAATGAAATAAAAGAAACCTAAAGATGTTGTAGAAACTTGTTTAAAAACTGGTAACTCTAGTTCTTGCTTTGCATAGCGGTGTTCCTTGTAGAACATCCAGCAACTTATTCGATAAAGAAAGAGCCGAGATCCCTTCACCGGGAGTGACCTCTTTAGCGAAACTAGCAGATACTACAAACTCGGTTTGTCTTTTTATTGTTTCTATAGTTTTTGCTTTGCATAGTGATATTTGTGAAATATCCAGCACCTTATTCGATGAGGAAAGAGCCGACGATCCTTTCACCGGGAGTGACCTCTTTAGCAAAACTAGAAAAGGTCTCAAAAACATTCCATTCAAAATCACTCGATTCTACAACGATATCAAGTTCATTACGCAAAGGGTTTTCTTAAAAACCTGTCGTAGCCCTCCATCATTTCAGATAAGTAGTATTTAGTATTCGTGCTACGTTTGTTGGCCTGCGTCAAGGTGTAGTATACGGTCGCTAACTAGTGCTTATCTGCAGCATACGATGCGATTGGATTAGGGTAGTCATGCGACTTTGTTGGCCCGTGTCAAGGGTCGTGTGGGTCGGTTTAATTCAATCAGGAAATGTACGGGTGAACTTGGCTAGCGGACTATGGTTTGTTGGCCTGCGTCAAGGTCATAGGACGCTAGGGGCAAAATATTATTGGGAATTTCAAGAGTTGAAATTTGCAATGAGATTGCATACCTTCTATGAGATAGTTGGATCCCGATACCCGCTGCTAGTAAGAGTTACTCCTGGGAGAGTTTTACACATTACAATTAGTCAATCAAGTAGATGTCTAGAAAGGTGTTAATGGGGTTACGCCCCTGGGAAAACGAGTTTTATTTTAATTAGGTCCGTGCGAAAGCACGGGGAACCTCCCTCAAAGTACCGGCACTGGCCTGGCTGAAAAATTGGTGAACTTGTAGCTTGAAATTAATCCCGGCTAGTATTTCCTTTTAGGGTTTGAAGGAAGATTTGACTAAAACTGTGGGAACCATCCTGATTAGATAAATTGATAACCAATCTAATCTTGTAAAAGCGCACGCTGAGTGTTTTCTTCTCTCTCTCTCCAGGTAGCGACCATGTCACACCTTAATCAAGATAATAATACAGATGTATTGACCGAACCCGCTTGTTATACTGAGCTGGGGAACGTTGGTCCCGCTCCAACTTATAAATGTTATAAGACAGAGCAGGAAATAGGGGAATACCAGAATTCCCGTGCTGCCCAAACGAAGAAAGTGCATGCTGATGCACCTTCTTCGGGTGTGTTCATTACCGAGAACTGCTTCTCAGTATCCTTTACATCCTGGGTATGAGATACCGGATCAGGATCCCATAAATGTAATTTGTTACATGGTCTACAGATAGGTAGAGAACTGAGAACGGGTGATAAGTTTCAAGAGTTGGAAATGATGCAAGTGTTGCAGCCAAATCTATTGGCAGTTATCACCCTGTATAACCAGAATACATTGATTCTGAACGAATGTTATTAGATACCAAACCTGATATACAACATCATATCAGTCTCTTTATTAGTAAAGAAGGATATAATTTTGTATTGTTGGATAATGTTTTGAACATTTCCTATATCAAGTGTTGATCGGTTCAGGCACGTTATCTAAAAGCATAGACGTTCTAAATCAAACCACAGTTCTTAATGTACAGAATACACACAAGAGGAAGTGTTCATAAATGAACGAATACTTCTTGAGGTATTGTAGACTAGGTCATATCAATGTGACCTGACTAGCTGAAGTTACATAAAAATGCATATTTAAATTAGCTTGGATTTACATCTTGTAAAAACTTGCCAGTCATGTCACAAAGATAAGATGACCACAGCTCCGTTTATTGGAAACAGAGAAAGAGTTAGTGAACTCTTGGGATTGATACATGCTGATGTATGAAGGTCTCCTGTCTACACATGCCAAGACCGGTTCTTTATACTTCACTACATTCACTGATTATCTCTCAAGATCCGGACATATGTTCCTGTTGAAACACAAAACTGGAACTTTTGAGAAATTCAATGAATATAAGTTAGAAGTAGAGAACCAAAAACGGGTACAAGTATTATGTCCTTTGATGAGATCAAGGAGGAGAATACTTGAGCACGGAATTCTTGGACTATTCTAAAGGAGAATGAGATTCTCTCTAAGCATTACTCCTCCGAATACACCACAGCGCGTCGGTGTATCGGGGCGGAGAAACTACACCCTATGTGATATGGTGTGCTCTATCATGAGTACTACTGAGTTTCCTATTTCCTTTTGGGAGTTATGCACTTGAGAAGTTGCATACCTATTGAATAGGGTTCCAATCAAATCAGTTGCCTACCACTTCATATGTGATATTGAATGGGAAGAGCCCGTATCTTAAGTAAGTTAAGATTTGGGGTTGTCCGACCTATGTCTAAAAGAAAAATCCGGACAAGCTCAAGGCAAAGTCAGTTCTGTAGAAGTTTGTTGGATATTCTAAGCATCCGCAAGGGAATATCTTCTACCAAACCGAGGAACAAAAGATGTTTTGTTTCTCAGCATGCCACCTTTGTGAAAGGGAATTTCTTGTGAAGAAATTATTGGTCATGAGGTAGAACTGGAAGGAGTTCCAGCTATACAAACTGCAGCTGATGATTTGGTAGAATCAAAAGATTCAATAGTTTCCAACAAACCTTAGCCTCTCCGCCGATCTAGTAGGGTTCCTCACCTACCTGAGAGATACTTCAGTTTTCTCTATGACAGTGGGAGCGAGGATTACATCATGAGATGATGACCCAACTAGTTTCGAGCAGACCATCAGGAGTGGGACTCTGTAAGAATGGCTGGATGCTTAGCGATCGGAGATGGAATCCTTATACACCAACAAAGTATGGACTTTGGTTGCTTTATCTGAAGGGTTAAATCCCCATCAGGAGCAAGTATATCTTGAGAAGATTACTTAGTGTACATGGAAAAGTTGAGACTTTCAAAGCTATGCTTAAGTCCATCCAGATCCTACTTGCCACGGCTACATACCATAACTACAATATCTGGCGGTTAGGTGTCATGACTGCTTTTCTAAAAGGTGATTTGGAAGAGAGCGTCTATAAGTACACAGCCAGAGGGCTTCATAGACAGTGGGAGCAGCGGAAACGTGAGAAAGATGTTTTATGTGATAAATCAGGCATCGCGGAGTTGGAACATCTGTTTTGATGTGGTAGTCAAAGAGTTTGACTTCATCAAAATGGTAGATGAACCTTGTATATACAAAAAGGTAGTAGAGAGTATGATGGTGATCCTCGTGGAGTACGTGGATGACATACTCTTGATAGGGAAGGAGTTTCCTATGCTACTCTCGGTCAATCTCCTCTTATCACAAAGATTCTCTATAGGATCAAGGTGATACCTCCTAAATCCTGGGTTTTGGATCTATGAGATAGATCTAATTGGATGTTAGGATACTCACTAGTTGTAGTGAGATGGTATCAATCGATCCTGAGGAGAATCACTGGAAAGGTTCCAGAGTGATAAGAACGACTGAATGTCAGTTGCAGGCATTGTTTTTACCCTCAGTAGAGGGACGGTATATTGGAAGAGTTTCAAGCTAGATACCGTGACATACTAGACGATTAAAGGAAACATACATCGTTACCAAGGATGCTAACAAAGAGGCAGTCTGGATATATATGAGTTCATGAGATGAAATTCGTTCCTACCATTGTGTGACAATGGAGTTGTGGCTTATGCCACGGAACCCCCGTCCCATCTGAAATCCAGATATAATTCTTAAGCAGTATCACCTGATCATGGAGATAATTGATCTCCAGGGAGATAGAGGTTAGGAGAGTAGACACAGAGGACAACAGCGCGGATCCACTTACAAAGGCCTATTTCCCAGTAGAGACTTTTTATGGGATGGTTGAATATGAGATATTTCAAACACAGATGATTGTTGGGTATGCGATACCACAACGAATGGCCCTAGTGCAAGTGGGTGGTTGTTAGTTATATGTATGCCCTAGAGGCCATTACTGTACATATGATGTATATTGTAATGGATGCTTGGACATATATAGGGAGGACTTTCTTGCTCGACATGATAGTATGCTATCTGGTTATACTTTATCTTAACATGTACTCTGATTGTCTATATGCTACATGTTGATAAATCCTTTAGGATATGTACTCGACTACTGGGACTATGATGAGATCATACTAGTGGGGCCATGGTAGTCGAGGAGTACATCCTATAACTTTTCCTAGTCGAGGGTGTATCGAGACAGGGCATCGATACACCAGAGTAGACTAGCGTATACGCATCTTGACCCATATGATGGGTGATGGATGATCCCATATCCATCGGTGTTTGACATCAAGGATGGTGTAGGGGTGCTTAGTACAGACTGGGTACACTGGACGGACTCGCCGAGAACTCCCAGATGGTATTATACCTCATGTCAGATGGCAGTTCTCTGGTGACACTGGTACAGGTTAGTCTGTAGACCCGAGATCGTCATAGAGTCTTGTGTGATTCCCACTGTGCTTTGATTTCCATCATACCACGTCTAAGAGGGCATGCAAAAAGATGGCTTTTGGGTACAGTCCCGAATCACATGGAGGCAATGAGCGATAGGAGGGGATTCGTCTCTCCCGGTATAGGGAGTTGATGTTGCGTTGTGTTCGATTGGCTATAACTAGAAATCCCTGGCCAGGGTTGCTGAGATTTACTGGTAAGTGTTATCAGTTATTTCTTGAACTGTTATGGACCTCATATCGAAACGACTTATCAAGCTACTGGGGTCTGACGTTTACCACCCCTAGGCGAGATATGCGACATATCAGACGAAGAGACCGGACTGTACGGGAGTGTTACTGATTGGATTCGCAAGAGAATGTACAGGCTTTCTTGTTGATCTTCTGATCGCTCAATTCCTGGGTGGCTGTTATGTTTAGCTGACCGTTTGCAGCTTGTGGGTGTTTGATATGATCATCACCTACTGCCGGCGTATTAACGATTCTTTAGAGTCCTACACAGAGGTTTCTTGGCTCAGGAAAAACGGAGTAGGAGCACATATATGATATGTGCGGGACCGAGAACAATACGTGTATATGATACCGTATTAGATTCTCGCGATATGAGATATCGGCCGGGTATATGTGATATAGCCGCGTCATCGGATCAAGTGTTGATTCGATGAACTGATACAGATTATATTAGTCGGTTATTTATGAAATAGCAGGATTATCGGATCAAGTGTTGATTCGATAATTTAATGTATAATTATATATTTGATATATTAAATTACATTAACTGATATAAGCTCACTAAAAGATTCTTTTTCTCACTCGGGTAATACACTGATATATATGTTATATATGTTAATTGTATTACTTTATTTTGTTACAATAAATATTGTATATGTGATATATAATATTGTAACATGTTAGGGTTATTAATGCAACATGTTTAGTGGAGATTAAACATGGTTAGGGTTTAATTTGGGTTAATCTTTTCTAGAACCTTCTAGAAGGTTTTGTTTTGTTTTGAGCAAAGATATTTGTGTTGATATTTTGCATAGATATTTGTTTAACCCAACCAATCCTTTTAACCATAGTTCAATCTCTACAAGGGTTAGTTTTTCTAACTTATTCCATGGTTGCATTTCTAACCTCACACTTGAGTTTTTCATTATTCATCACAAAAGAAATAGTTCTTCTTCTTCTTTCTTCTTTTGGATGGAAAAGCTTACTAGCTTTTTTATTAGTGATGATTTTGAGTGAGATTAAGAAAACAAATGAGAGCTAAATTCCTACTTCATCATCCTAATCTATTCTTGCCAATTAGATTAGGGTGTTCACTTCATTTAGTGAGTGAGAGCTTGTGTTAAAGAAACTTCAAGGTAGATCATCTTAGTTATTGAAGATCGGAAGCAAGCTTGCATCTTTCTCTTTTATGAAGCCACTCTAGAGTCCGGATTCTTGATGATCGCAGCGAAGGGACCTTAACACGGAGCTTATGAAGTGAAGGACCGGACTACAAAGGTTGTAATCCCAAACTCTTAGATGTTAAAGTGTTTAACATGCTTTGTTTGTTAGTGTTTATGCCCTAGAAGGCCATTACTGTATCATACTAGCTTGTATATTACTTAATGGAAGCTTGGGATATTCACATGTATATAACAGTCTTGCTAAACATGGTAGTATGCTACTTGGTTTTTCTATCTTAATATGTGAGTATAAGTTTTGATAGAGCTCTTAGGATCTTGCTTGTCTACCAGCGTTGTGATGGCAGTCACACTAGTGGGGGATGGGTAGTCTACAAGCACATCCTTATTCAGGTCCCTGGTCGTTGGATTATCGAGACAGAGCATCGATACTCCGGAGTAGACTAGTGTGTACGCTTCTCATCCCAGTTGGGGAGATGGTCTGTCCCACAGCCATCAGTACGTCGTACTGGAGATAGTATACAGGTGCTCGTTAGGTTACGGGTACACCGGACAGGACTCACAGGGAACTGTTGGTTGGTTTGATACCAGTCGTCAGTGAACAGTTCCCAGGTGACATGAGTACAGCGTAGTCCGCAGACTTGACACTGCTACTTCGCCTCGAGTGTGTCTCACTGTTCTTAGATTGCTACCCTACCACGGCTCTATGGAGTCGTGCAAACAGGTAGCAGTTGGGTGCAGTCCCGAGCACTTGGAGGCAGTGGCGGTTAGACAGGATTCGTCCCTCCCGGTATTGGGAGTAGATATCGTGCTGTGTCAGAGAGCCATTACGCAAAGTCCCTGGCCAGGGCAAGCGAGATTTGCTGGTAGGTTCCAGTAGTTTCTCAGGGTGTAATGGGCTTCACTCCGACACGACTTATACCGCTATTAGGGGACTGACGCTTGCCGCCCCCCTAGGCCCGATATGCGATAATCTTGGACGAACGGACTGGACTGTATGGAGATTGTCACATCAGACTCAGTAGGAGTTCGGATGGGTTTACTCATCGGCCTTCTTATCGACAACTACCTGGGGACCGTTACGTACAGCTAGTGCCGCTTGCGGTCTGTGGTTAAACCCACTGCCAGCGTAGTAGTCGAGTCTCTAGAGTCCCACACAGAGAGTTTCCTACTCCAGGCGAAACGATATAGAGGTTGCATGGTTTTGCGACAAAGGGTTCGGACACATACGTGCGTTTACGCGCGTACGACTTTCGGACAGATTTTACCAGTCGGCTTTGGTTTAAGCCAGTTACTGGTATCCGGTTATTGGATTTTTACAGTCTAAAGTTTTTCCGTATTTTTACGGATCGGAGGGGCGTTCTCGTAATTACTCGAGAAGCTTCTAGAAGATGTGACTAAGGAGGTTTGTTTTGGAAAGAGAGTGAGTCATAGTGGTGATTCATTCACTTCATTAATGCACATTTATTGCTTAATGAATCATCACAAGATATTTTGTGAAGCATGCTTATTCATTTCCTTTATTGATTATTTGATAATAAGAATGCTTCATAATATTATGATACACTCTCTCTCTTCTCTCATTATCATATCACACATTCTCTCTCCTCAAGCTCTCATCTTCTAACCCTAATCCTTAATCCTCATGTGTTGAGATCAAAGGATTAGTTAGACTAAACAATCCATAACCTTCACTCTATATCATCCTCTCATCTTTGATTAGCAATCAAAGTTGATTAGTTACCTCAAGTTAGAGGTTTAGCTTGGAGTTTCGCTCTCGGGTGGATCGTCTACTACCTAGAGAAGGCCGAGGAGAACAAAGGAGGACGTAAAGAAGAAGGACCGGTTTCATTAGGTATAATCCCTAATCACTTGTGAGATGAAACTATAGAATACGGTTATTTAGAGTTTAGCTTCGATTCAAGCGGTTAGTCGATGTTCGTTGTTTAAACTTGATAAGTTTTTGTAAATTCCGCCTCCCCATAAGTACTGGGGTGTACTACATCGACTTACAGTGGTATCAGAGCCTCGCTAAACAATAAATAACCTAGTTGCAAATTTGTACGAATTTCGAACGGAAAAACGAAGCCGGAAAACCCTAAAAAATGTAAGTTTCTGTCGAATTTAAAACGATGTCAGAAAATTTTTCAGGTGAGCTCAGAGTGCTTGACATGACACCAGAAGAACACCCAAGAAAAACAGTCGACTGAATCGACCAACTCGCCGCGGAACCGCGGCCTCAGCCACTGAGTTGCCGCGCTTCCGCCGCCGAGTTGGCGAGTCAGCGGCCGATTTTTCTTCTGTTGCTTCTCTGTGTAATTTGGGGTTTTCTGGAATGTTTAATTATTGCTCAGGTTACTGTTTAACAGAGCAGATTTTGGAGCAATATTGAAGTTGTTTATTCGATCGAATTGTACAGTATTTGCGTATTGGATTATATCTGTGATTGTTTAATGTGTTCGTAAACCTCCCCTAACTGCTAGTATGTCGGTTGGCAGGGGGTTGCACATTTCTGAAATGGTTATATCTGTTTGTGCATATAAACTGTATTGGACTGTTGTGGTGTATAGCCGGGGTTAGC
Source organism: Agapanthus africanus (assembly GCA_030015575.1). Lineage (NCBI taxonomy): Eukaryota > Viridiplantae > Streptophyta > Magnoliopsida > Asparagales > Amaryllidaceae > Agapanthus > Agapanthus africanus. Next base: position 259,374,438 of record CM057351.1, on the reverse strand, counting down.
AAAGGGTTATTGTTTAATTCATTTGTTGTAAATGTAATTTGTTGTAATATTATTTTCGCGGGGCACTTCCAGGTTGCGGTTGTAGCCACCGTTGTATTATTTCATTTTACTGTTTTTGCTCCTAGGACTGACCCAAGGTGGGGTACACAAACTGCCGGGTGGGTAGTTTGCCGTACCCGTAGGGGTCGAGGGTGGGGTAACGGCTATTCATCACAACTGTGTAATCTGTCTTTTCTTGCAGGCTCAAAAGAAATACAGATTGCTTGCAAATCCAATATTGTTTATCTGTGTTCTGGAATGAATATCATTGCGTCAGACGAATGTAAAATATCTATATTATGATAGCTATTTAGACGCCACTTATGTTTTACACCCGCGCTAGCCCAGCCCCCGCTCTGTCGTTAGTTAAGTAACCTAACGAGTGATGACGGGACCCCGTGGCGAATGCGGATGGCATAAGAGGACGTTGTATTTTCGTTGTTTTCTGCAATGATAGGTTAATGATGGGACGCATTATCTATAATGCAAAGTAAAACAAACCAAAGTTTAAATCGTTGGAACAATTTAAAAGAAACCACTCGGTTATTTTTAAAAACAGATATTTTTAAATGCGGAGACTTAACCACTCCTTTTAAAAGCTATCAGGTTCCTTCGGTTATATCAAGTTCACTACGTTCACGGTTTCGCCAAAACCATTCGTAGCCCTCCGTCATTTCATCTGGATATTCAGTAGTATTCAAGCTATGTATTTTGACCTAACGCCAAGGCATAGTGTTTGGTAGCTGCTGGATATTCATTTGTTGCATAGATAGATGAGTTAGTTTGGGACAGTCGTATTATCATTTTGGCCGAACGTCAAGGATATATACGGATGGGTTCAAATTGACAAGATAATGATGGGTAGAACTTGACATGTGACTTATGACATTTTGACCTAACGCCAAGGTCATAAGAGCATGGGGCAAAAACTAATATCGGGAATTTCTAAAGAAACTGAAATTTGCAAAGAGATGCATACCATTTTGAGTTTGATGAATGTTGGTAGCATTCCTACAACATTATCAGACGATGATTTTTGGATCCCGATCCTACTGTGAGTATATGCTACTTATCAGGATATTCGTCACTTAACGATCAATGCTATAAACCTAGTAGGTGTCCAGAAAAGTGTCAGCGGGGTTACGCCCCCAGAGAAAAGAGGTTACTTAATTAAGGAACTTCGCGAAAGCGTTGGAAAACCTCCCTCGAAGTATCGACACCGGCCTGGCTGAACGGTTAAGCAAGTATTGTACGGTGAGAATAGTCTTGGCTAATTCTTCTTTTATGGTTTGAGGAAGGATTCGAGAAACAGTGGGAGCCATCCAGTTTAGATAAACTAAAAACCACTCTAAACTTGCAAGAGCATCATGCTAAAGAGTTTTCTTCTCTCTCTCCTAATTGCAGCGACCCTGAAAATGACTGGACTTAAGTTACTTTTAGAGAAAAATATACTGACGGGGCCAAACTATAAAGATTGGCTGCGGAATGTCAAGATGGCTTTGACCTATGACAAACTGGGGTACGTCCTCACCGCTACGGCACCTGCTGTCCCTGGTCCCAAATCCAGTAATGCGGATAAGGAAATCCGCAAAACCTGGGATTTAGATTGCGCGAGAGCCAAGTGCATCGTGCTTGCCTCGATGAACAATGAACATCAGAGGAGGCACGAGGATATGTCCTTAGATGGCATATTTCTCCATACAAAGGAACTTTATGGAGAGCAATCTCGTATAGCAAGATACGAGACCTCAAAGAAATTGTTTCGAGCGAGGTTGGCTGTCGGGTCATCGGTAGGTGAACATGTCCTACAGATGATTGGCTATATAGAAGAGCTCGCAGACCTTGGGACGACTTTGGATAATGAGCTCTATACAGACCTTGTTCTCCAGTCCCTTCCTCCCACCTACGCCCAGTTTATCCTCAACTTCAATCTTCAAGGAAAAGAAGTTGAACTTGCGGAACTCCTGAACATGTTAAGGAGTGCAGAGGGCACCTTGCAGAAGGCAAGGGAAACACCCGCTATGTTTGTTGGCGGTTCATCTTCTTCCGGGTCCAAGGCTAGGGCCAAAGGAAGGAAGAAGAAGGCCGCACCCAGACCTAGAGGAGGTGTTAGTAAGGTGGGAGGGAAGGGAAAGAAAAAGAAAGCAGTACCGATAGTTGGTCAGGATGAGTGCTTCCATTGTCACAGGAAAGGGCACTGGAAGAAGGATTGCAAGGCGTGGAACGCCAAGAACCAGGAACCGAAGCAAGCTGTGGCTTCGACTTCAGGTGTGTTTGTAATTGAGAATTGTCTGTCGATCAACTCTACTTCCTGGGTATTGGATACCGGATCAGGATCTCATATTTGCAATTCATTGCAGGCACTGAGAAACCGTAGAGTGCTGAAGGAAGGTGATATGATCCTCAGGGTTGCTAACGGAGCTAGCGTGGGAGCTGCGTCCGTCGGGGATTATCACCTAGGATTGACGAGTGGACACATTTTGGTTTTACATAACTGTTATTTTGTACCCAGCTTAACGTGTAATATCATATCAGTTTCCTTGTTATCAAATAAAGGTTATGATTTCACGTTTGTAAGAGATGTTGTCAACATCCACCTTAATCATGGTTTGATTGGGTCCGGTACTCTAAATAACGGCATATATGTGTTAAACCAACTCCAAATTTTCAATGTCCAGAACACACTAAAAAGAAAGTCTCCAGATTTAAATAAAGCTTTCTTATGGCATTGTAGACTGGGTCACATCAATGAGAGAAGGTTAACTAAGTTGCATACAGAAGGATATTTGGACACGTTCGAATATCAAACTTATGACACTTGTCAATCTTGTCTCAAAAGAAAGATGACAAAGACTCCATTCACTGGACAAGGAGTAAGAGCGAGCGAGCTCTTAGGACTCATACACAGTGATGTATGCGGTCCAATGTCTACACATGCGAGAGGTGGTTTTTCCTATTTCATTACTTTCACGGATGATTACTCAAGATACGGATTCATTTATCTGATGAAACATAAATCCGAGGCTTTTGAGAAATTCCAAGAGTATAAGAATGAAGTAGAAAACCAAACCGGCAAAAGTATAAAGACACTTAGATCTGATCGAGGTGGTGAATACTTGAGTGCCGAGTTCCTAGGTTACCTAAAAGAGAAAGGAATTCTCTCTCAGCTTACTCCTCCGTACACTCCACAGCATAACGGTGTATCGGAGAGACGGAATCGAACCCTATTGGATATGGTACGATCCATGATGAGTAATGCTGAGTTACCGCGATCTTTCTGGGGACATGCGCTAGAATCAGCGGCATATCTTTTGAACATGGTACCTACCAAGACTGTGCCTACCACTCCATATCAGATGTGGAGTGGGAAGAAACCCCATCTACAGTATATAAAGATTTGGGGATGTCCAGCTTTTGTTAAAAAGCAGCATGTGGACAAGCTCGAGGCACGATCAGTAAAGTGTTTGTTTGTGGGATATCCAAAGCACTCCAGGGGATATCTATTCTATTACGCAGAGGAACAGAAGGTATTTGTTTCTCGTAATGCCCATTTTCTAGAACATCAGTTTTTAGAAAAGGAATCAAGTGGGAGCGAAATAGAACTGGAAGAAATTCCAGAACCACAAACTGCTACTGAAAGTTTGGTAGAACCAGAGGTTCAAGAAGAACAGAACATTCCCGCACCCCTCCGCAGGAGTAGTAGGCCGTCTCGTCCGCCTGAGAGATACTACGGTTTTCTCATAGACGGAGATAGAGAGGATTGCATCATAGATGATGATGAACCTACTGACTTCCAGCAGGCCATCCAGAGCGGCGACTCGGTACGATGGCTAGATGCAATGCGGACCGAGATGGAGTCCATGTACACCAACAAAGTATGGACTTTGGACTTTGCTCCAGATGGGGTAAAACCCATAGGATGCAAATGGATCTTCAAGAAAAAGATTGGTGTAGATGGACAGGTGGAAACCTATAAGGCTAGACTTGTTGCAAAGGGTTTTCGTCAAAGACCTGGTTTGGACTATGACGAAACTTTTTCTCCAGTGGCTATGCTCAAATCCATTCGGGTCCTTCTTGCTATTGCTGCCTTCCATGATTATGAAATCTGGCAGATGGACGTAAAGACGGCTTTTCTGAATGGAAATTTAGAAGAGAGCGTCTATATGGATCAGCCAGAGGGTTTCAATCAGAGTGGGAGCAGCGGGAAAGTATGCAAGCTGCTTAAGTCCATTTATGGACTAAAGCAGGCATCGCGGAGTTGGAACATCTGTTTTGATGAGACAGTCAAAGAATATGACTTTATCAAAAATCCAGATGAACCGTGCATATATAGTAAAGTTGTGGCCAGAAGTGTCGTATTCCTCGTCTTGTACGTGGATGACATTCTATTGATAGGAAATGACATTCCTATGCTACAATCTGTCAAAGGATTCTTGTCACACAGGTTCTCCATGAAAGACCTGGGTGATGCCTCTTACATTCTGGGGATCCGGATCTATCGTGATAGATCCAAGAGGATGTTGGGACTTTCGCAGTCCAGGTATATCGACACTGTACTGAAAAGATTCAGTATGGAAGATTCTAAGCGCGGTAATCTACCGGCTTGTCACGGAATCACCCTCTCCAAAGAGATGTCTCCCAAGACTGATTTGGAAAGGGAACGCATGTCTATTATACCCTACGCTTCTGCGGTAGGCTCTATAATGTATGCGATGTTGTGTACCAGACCAGATGTAGCTTACGCACTGAGCGTGGTAAGCCGGTATCAGTCAGACCCAGGGGAGAAACACTGGATAGCAGTAAAGAACATTCTCAAGTACCTGAGGAGGACTAAGGAGATGTTCTTGGTTTACGGCGGAAAAGACCTCAGGTTGGAGGCCTTTGCTGATTCCGGCTTCCAGAGTGATAAGGACGATTCCAAGTCCATGTCGGGTTATGTCTTTACCCTCAATGGAGGGGCGGTGTGCTGGAAGAGCTCCAAGCAGGACACCGTTGCTGACTCGACGATGGAAGCGGAGTATATAGCTGCTTGCGATGCCGCAAAAGAAGCAGTCTGGATGAAGAAGTTCCTAACAGAACTTCAGGTGGTTCCTACCATAGTTGATCCAATACCTCTGTATTGCGACAACAACGGAGCTATAGCTTTAGCGAAGGAACCAAGGTCCCATCAGAAGTCCAGACACATCTTGAGGCGGTATCACCTGATCAGGGAGATCATTGATCGTCAGGAGATCGAGGTTCGGAGAGTTGCTTCAGAAGAGAACATTGCTGATCCATTCACGAAGGCCCTTCCTCAGATTCAGTTCGAGAGGCTGCTCGAGATCATTGGTCTGCGATATGCCAGTACATGGCCCTAGTGCAAGTGGGAGATTGTTAGTGTTTATGCCCTAGAAGGCCATTACTGTATCATACTAGCTTGTATATTACTTAATGGAAGCTTGGGATATTCACATGTATATAACAGTCTTGCTAAACATGGTAGTATGCTACTTGGTTTTTCTATCTTAATATGTGAGTATACGTATTGATAGAGCTCTTAGGATCTTGCTTGTCTACCAGCGTTGTGATGGCAGTCACACTAGTGGGGGCTGGGGAGTCTACAAGCACATCCTTATTCAGGTCCCTGGTCGTTGGATTATCGAGACAGAGCATCGATACTCCGGAGTAGACTAGTGTGTACGCTTCTCATCCCAGTTGGGGAGATGGTCTGTCCCACAGCCATCAGTACGTCGTACTGGAGATAGTATACAGGTGCTCGTTAGGTTACGGGTACACCGGACAGGACTCACAGGGAACTGTTGGTTGGTTTGATACCAGTCGTCAGTGAACAGTTCCCAGGTGACATGAGTACAGCGTAGTCCGCAGACTTGACACTGCTACTTCGCCTCGAGTGTGTCCCACTGTTCTTAGATTGCTACCCTACCACGGCTCTATGGAGTCGTGCAAACAGGTAGCAGTTTGGTGCAGTCCCGAGCACTTGGAGGCAGTGGCGGTTAGACAGGATTCGTCCCTCCCGGTATTGGGAGTAGATATCGTGCTGTGTCAGAGAGCCATTACGCAAAGTCCCTGGCCAGGGCAAGCGAGATTTGCTGGTAGGTTCCAGTAGTTTCTCAGGGTGTAATGGGCTTCACTCCGACACGACTTATACCGCTATTAGGGGACTGACGCTTGCCGCCCCCCTAGGCCCGATATGCGATAGTCTTGGACGAACGGACCGGACTGTATGGAGATTGTCACATCAGACTCAGTAGGAGTTCGGATGGGTTTACTCATCGGCCTTCTTATCGACAACTACCTGGGGACCGTTACGTACAGCTAGTGCCGCTTGCGGTCTGTGGTTAAACCCACTGCCAGCGTAGTAGTCGAGTCTCTAGAGTCCCACACAGAGAGTTTCCTACTCCAGGCGAAACGATATAGAGGTTGCATGGTTTTGCGACAAAGGGTTCGGACACATACGTGCGTTTACGCGCGTACGACTTTCGGACAGATTTTACCAGTCGGCTTTGGTTTAAGCCAGTTACTGGTATCCGGTTATTGGATTTTTACAGTCTAAAATTTTTCCGTATTTTTACGGATCGGAGGGGCGTTCTCGTAATTACTCGAGAAGCTTCTAGAAGATGTGACTAAGGAGGTTTGTTTTGGAAAGAGAGTGAGTCATAGTGGTGATTCATTCACTTCATTAATGCACATTTATTGCTTAATGACTCATGTTAATGAATCATCACAAGATATTTTGTGAAGCATGCTTATTCATTTCCTTTATTGATTATTTGATAATAAGAATGCTTCATAATATTATGATACACTCTCTCTCTTCTCTCATTATCATATCACACATTCTCTCTCCTCAAGCTCTCATCTTCTAACCCTAATCCTTAATCCTCATGTGTTGAGATCAAAGGATTAGTTAGACTAAACAATCCATAACCTTCACTCTATATCATCCTCTCATCTTTGATTAGCAATCAAAGTTGATTAGTTACCTCAAGTTAGAGGTTTAGCTTGGAGTTTCGCTCTCGGGTGGATCGTCTACTACCTAGAGAAGGCCGAGGAGAACAAAGGAGGACGTAAAGAAGAAGGACCGGTTTCATTAGGTATAATCCCTAATCACTTGTGAGATGAAACTATAGAATACGGTTATTTAGAGTTTAGCTTCGATTCAAGCGGTTAGTCGATGTTCGTTGTTTAAACTTGATAAGTTTTTGTAAATTCCGCCTCCCCATAAGTACTGGGGTGTACTACATCGACTTACATTGTTTCGCCTAATCTCTAGTTTAAAGATCTTGGTTAGGGTTGTTCGGCACGTCTAATTTTTAAATCGGGCATGTTTGATGCCTTATAGAACCTTGTGAGAGTACCTAGTAACCCTACATCGATATGCAATCTTGTTGTTGAGTAGCCCCACGACTGTCGTGTCTCCGATCCCTATGGGGGCTGGACAAGACGTCTTCAAGCAATCTTCCAGGTAGTGTTACCGTCGAAAGAGCAAGTGTTAAGGATATTCCATGTCGCTTTTTACTTGAGGTTAGACTCAGTTTGGGAGCCCCGATGTGTCATAACCTGTAACACCCTAGTTCATTTATTCCAGTTTTAGTTCATGTATTTCTTTATTATGGTATTTTCCTGATTTACTGTGTTTTGGGTGCGAATAGTATAGTTGACATCTGTATTTGCATTCGACCCGACCCGCATGCTTGAAACCTATCTTGATTTATGTTTATGATTTATCCTGACTTGTTACGTGGACTCGTGCACTTCCATATTTACATACTGCATATTGGCATTTATCTGGCATCTGCATTTTTAAATATAACATTTAAAGTCACATAAAATATTTTAAAATACATTGCATCGCCTGCATGATGCCCCTAACCCTGTGGTAGCATCCGCGCATCTTGTTCTCGTCCCGTTCAGTGAAGCGGACTTGTTTGGATGGCTACGTGCACGTTCGTGTATCTGTTCTTGGTGGTACGTATTTTCGTTACCCGGATATCCAATTTTAATTTTGGTCGACATGTATATTTTTCATATTTTGAAACTAAATTTTAGACCCGACCCGGGCGTGTTTTGGACTAAGTTTGTATTTACCGGAAAATCCAATTTTATTTAATATAATATCTTTATTAAATTATATCGACAGTTTAAAATTTATAAAACTAACAAAATCATTTTAAATTAAAATCCTAACCTTTTAACAACCCAGCTCTCTCTCTTTCTTTCACTCTTTCTCTTTCTTTCACTCTTTCTCTTTCTATCTCCCCCCCTCGCAGAGTTTCTCTCTCTCTCTCTCCCCTTTCTCTCTTCTCTCGCGCCTCTCTCTCCTCTCTCGGAGGCACTGTACACTCCTCGAGTGTGGTCACCTCTCCACTTCTCTTCTTTAAAACCCCGAGCACCTTACGAGGAAACCCATCAAGCTTCCTGCCTCCTCAAACCCTAACCCTAACTCCTCACCACCCTCAACCTCAACCTCAACCGAGCCTCCATCTTCTCCTCCTCCTCCTCGTCATCTCCTTCTTCTTCTTTCTCCTTCCCCGAGCCTGTACCAACACCCGAGCCTAAACCCTAACCTAAACCTAGCTCCTCAAACTCCCTTCCACCACCGACGACCTCCTCTCTTCGACACCATCACCTCCTTTCTGTCCCCAGAAACCACAGAGCACCATAACCCCAGTGAGGACAACCCCTTCTCCCTTATTCTTCCTCTTCTTCTTTTCTTTTTCTTTATTTTTCTTGAATCTTGTTTTTAGCGATCGCCGGAGTTGCGTCGATGCTGCCGATCCGACGATCCAGTGAACGTACCTTGCTCACGTGAACACCCTCTCTCCTTGCCTAGACCCGTCTCGCGTGCCGCGTGTACGTTGCGACGATTTACCGACGTCGGACGTGCCATGCGTATCCGTCGTGTGATCCGATCGAGGAAAGTTTATCTTGCTACATGCTATGATATATTTTACAACCATATTAATAATTATATTACATGTTTAGTGTATTGTACATCCCCTGTTATCATTTTACTTTTTTACGACGTCCGTTTGCATCCGTACAATTTATTTCATATCTAGTTGCATGCAAATTAATCTTGCTACATGCTATACTACAATATACTGCACCCATTTGAATAATAGTATTACATATTGTTTAGTTATGCATCCATTTTACAGTTTTACTGTTTTCGGATACCCGTTTGCATCCATATCGTTTAAAATATATATAACTGCATCTATAGATCATATTAATTCATGTTATTATTGTAGTGACACCCCATGCTTAATAACGTGCATCCCACTTAGTCTTGGAACTGTAAATATAACCCTAATCGATAATTGTGCATCCATACCATTAATCTTATATTTATTCGCATACCAGGTCACATTGTTATATATTATTGTTATAGTGACACCCCATGCTAAATAATGTGCATCCTACTTAGTAATGGAGCTATAGTTGCAATTCCTAATAGTTAGCTATGCATCCATGTTTATTTGTGTATCCATACCATTAATTCAGCATACCTAGTTACACCTCATATTATATTAACTCATATTATTAATACATTAGTACCCCTTGCTTGATATTGTGCATCCTATATAGTCATGATGTAACCCCTGATAAATATTTGGGCATCCATGCTTTTATTTGTGCACCCGTACTTGCTACAGTTTTATTATGAGCATCCGCTTGACACATGTGCACTAACTGTCATGACTCGATATACCACTGCTTGACTTGATACCTGATCTTGTTACTAATGCCGACAATCTTGACCTGTTGTCCCTACGGACATATCATGTTGTCTATTTAGACAAACATGTACCTTCTTGATCCTGTGTTGGCATTAGCTCCAGATTTTCAATACCTGACTTGAACACATAACCTTGGGGGTATGGGGAAATCAAAAGTGTAACTAAAGTGTAGCTTAAAAGGGTATTACTTGATCCGTGGTCCCGGGGGATAACGGGACAGAATCATTCGTGATTCTTAGTTGATCCGTGGTCCCGGGGGAGAATGGGAAAGAGTCATTCATGACTCCCACTACCTGATCCGTGGTCCCGGAGGATAACAGGACATATTCTTTGAGTTACATGGAGGATTACATTAATTGATTTCAAAAAAACTTTAGAATAGATAACCCAGTAGCACAGTTTAGATTGATCACTGCACGTCACATATACTGATACACTTCACTGTTTTATATCCGTGTTTACTCATTACATTCATGTCATGGTTTATGATTCATGCCTGCATATCTCGTGTATCGTGTTCATTTATTATTGGTTGATATCATGACGCACTGACGTCTGGGTTTGGCATGGCCCAGATCCTCTATTTCTGAGCCGTTCAGGAGTATTTTGACCAACAAGCCGATCAGTGAAGATCATGTTAGTAGCTAGTTAGTTTAGTTTTATTTCGCATTTCCATTCCTGATGTGAGCCCGTATTATAGGACGTACTTTCCAGATTGTTATTGTTACTTGAATTTATTGCTTCCGCATATTATTTCTTGACTCGTTATTTCTGGCTCATGGACATGTACTAGATAGTTTCTTTTATTTTCCTATTCTTGATATCTATAGACAGCCGTAATATGAATGTGGAGGGATGTTTCCTAGCCACAGGCAGCATGGTTGGCTCTGTCACGTGCCGATCTTAGCGCACTCTGGGAAGCGGGGCGTGACATAACCACTCCGCGCTGGTGTGGGATGATCTCCGATAGTCTTTCAGGTTTTATTTGAGTTGCTGTCAAGACCCTGAAGCTAGGGATTTTCCTTTGCTTCGTTCGCTGGCATTGCATCTGCTGTAACGAGACGAATGTCGCGGTTGTCTATAGGTTGCCTGTGAACCGTCGAGGCTTGGAACAAGGGATTTTGCCATGGCTCCGTTGTTTTGACCCTGGGGTCAGTTGTTGATGTTGCGATTGCATCCAGCTGTAGTTGAGAAGGAACGCCGCTGTTGATCTTAAGGTTGCCTGTAAACCATCGAGATTTAGAACTAGGGATTTTGCCATGGCTCCGAGGTAGTCTCTAGGTTTTCTGTGAACCGTCGAGATTTGGAGCTAGGGGTACACCGTGGCTCCATTTGTTGATGTCGTGCCTGTATCCTGCTGGAAGGAAGAAGGACACTGTTGGTTGATCTCCAGGCTGTAGATGTGGCCGTCGAGATTTGGAGCTAGGGGTATACCGTGGCTCCATTTGTTGATGTCGCGCCTGTATCCTGCTGGAAGGAAGAAGGACGCTGTTGGTTGATCTCCAGGCTGTAGATGTTGCTGTTGAGATCTGACTTCCCTTTGATGAAGCCTGGTGGGATGATACGGTTCCATTTCTGTTTGTGCCCATGGATTGTATACAGGGGTCAATGTGACCTCACCTGTAGGGAAAAAAGTTTCATTTCATTATTTTTTTATTTCTTTCCATGATGCTCTATCATTTCAGCTTTTCGTATCGCGAAAGTCGCGATTGCCCAATCTTTTCGGCTATTTTTCGCGGTTCCCAATCATTTCGGCTATTTTTTACTCGCTGTTTTTTATTGCGAGCCGCCCAATCATTTCGGCTGTTTTGTATGCATATATTTTACTCGCTGGTTTTTATTGCGAGTTGCCTAAACATTTCAGCTATTTCATATACATTTTTTTAGTATGGAACTCATGGTCTGATACCAATCTTGTATCAGTATCGCTGCGACTGGAATGTTGCCAGGAGCGAATCATCATTTGCCATGAAAGGCCTTGGAATTTGATACCGATTTAGGCATCAACATTGCTACAACTGGGATACTGCCAGGAGTGAATCATCATCTGCCTTTGTCAGTTCGAACAAAGGTGGCTTAGCAAACATGGTTAAGATCCTGTCGACTAAGGCTTTTGACCTCATGAGCCGTAAGGGTCTCATAAAGGTGTTTCTCCCTACGAGTCGTGAGGATCTCGTAGGTTTCTTTTCTCCTTAGGAATCGTGAGGATTCCTAAGTGTATGTTCTCTTGTAAGTCATAAGGATCTTGCAATTGTGTTTTCTCCTTGTAAATTGAGAGGACCTACAAGTGTTTGTTCATCAAATTAGGGCATTCCTCGTCGTTGGTGGGACTCGGCAAGGAAATGATTATTTTTGCCCGTGGATTGTATACAAGGGTCAGTATTGAACCGTTTGTAGGGCAATAATTGGGTGTATGATGGCTTAAGAACAGGTTTAGATCCCTGTAGCTTAAGGCTTTTGAATCTTATGAGCCGTGATGGTCTCATAAGAAGGTTCTCCTTATGAGTCGTGAGGATCTCGTAAGTGTAATTTGTCCTCAGGAATCGTGAGGATTCCTAAGTGTGTCGTTCCTTTGTGAGTCGTAAGGATCTCACGCAGGTAGTTTTCTCCTTACAAGGTCGAGAGGACCTTGCAAGTGTCTTTTAATGAAATTGCGCCCTTTCGGGTTTTCACAAACTCGCCGGTAGCCCTGTTGTTTTTACTCACGGAGCCCTTTCGGGTTTTCATCCGTGCACATTTTGCTTGTGGACGTACCATTTTTTTATGAGTCTGCGCCCTTTTGGGTTTTCACAAACTCGCCGGTACCCTGCTGTTTTTTCTCACGAAGCCCTTTCGGGTTTTCATCCGTGCCCATTTTGCTTGTGGACGTACCATTTTTTTTTTACGCGTCAGCCCAAGGATGCTGCGGGTCTATAGTAGTTTAAAGACGTTTCGGTCAGTAGTTAGTTTTAGGACATTTCGGTCCATTGCTAGTTTAAGGACATTATGGTCCGTTGTTAGTTTAAGAACATTACGGTCTGTTGGAGACAACGGCTTCGCTGGATACTGCTTACAGAGCTTGGGTTTGGGAAGATAGCGAGCGGACATGGGTGTCTTCAACTATCAGTCATAGTATTTTTTTAGGAACCGGCTGTTTATTGGCCTGAAGGGTCTTTCGCCATGCATATTCATGAGCAAGTAAGCCCCACCTTGATAGACCTCGTCTATGATGTACGGGCCCTCATAATTCGGCTCGAACTTCCCCCATTTGGCACGATTGGGGATCATAGGTCTCTTGACCCATAGCATGAGCTCACCTTGGCGGAATGTTCTCGGCCTAGTCAATTTCTCGTATGAGCGCGTCACCTTTGTTTTGTAAGCCTCCAAGTTTTGCTGCGCCATGAGACGAGTTTCGTCAAGGGCGCCGAGCTCCTCTAGCCGAAGATGAGCGTTCTCTTCGTCTGTTAGCTCGTAATGAACCGCCACTCGTAAAGAGGGTAGCTCTATCTCCAAGGGGAGTACTACTTCTGTCCCGAATACCAATGCATATGGCGTTGTATTCGTGGCCATTTTGAACATGGTCTGATATGCCCAGAGAGCTTCATGCAGTCTCTCGTGCCGGTCTTTCTTATTTCGAGACACCATCTTCTTTATGATCTTCGTTAAGGTCTTGTTGAAAGCCTCAGCAAGACCATTAGCTCGGGGATTATAGACCGAAGAGTATCTCCGGTCTATATTATGCTGCCGTGCGAAGCGGCTGATTCTGTGACTTCTGTAGGCTGGCCCGTTATCGGAGATAATCCATCGCGGAGTGCCGAATCGATAGATGACGTGTGTCTTGAAGAAATATAGGATATTCTCTGTCTTCACTTCTCTTAGCGGTACTGCTTCTGCCCACTTAGAGAAGTAATTGGTTGTCGCCAATATAAACCGATGTCCTCTAGATGATGCTGTTTCGATGGGCCTAATTATGTTGGTTTCCCACATTTCGAATGGCCAGCTCGCCATTGTTGGGTGTAGCGGGTTTGGATGCTGGTGGATGAAGTCTCCATGAATCTGGCATGAATGGCATTGCTTCGTGTATTCAAGGCAGTCCTGAATCATCGTGGGCCAATAGTAGCACATTCTTTTGATCTTCAGCTTCATCTTTGGCCCAGCTTGATGAGAACCGCAGAGTCCGTCATGAGTTTCTTTGATGACTCTCCTTGCTTCTTCCGGTCCCAGGCATTTTAGCCACAAGGAGTCGAACGATCTCTTACACAGAGTATCATTGATGAAGGCGAAAGACAGAGCTCTTTTCATGAGTTGATGTCTCGAGAATGTATCTTCAGGTGTTCGACGGGATTTGAAGTAGTCTATAAAGACTTCTCTCCAATCCTTAGCCTTTTCGTGGTCTTTTATTTGTAGGGTCGTTTGCTTGGTCTCTCCCTTTTCTTTGGACGACTCCGGAGATATTTCTGCCGGTGCAGGAACCTGACGGCTTTGCACAAAAATCCTTACGTCATCGAGATTTTCATCAGCCAATTCTTTAGCGAGTTTGGCTAGTGCATCAGCTTTTCTATTTTCCGTGCACGGTATGCTCTCCAGCATGTAGGAGGGGATTTGGGTCAGCAGTTGCTGCACTCTCTCACCGTACTTTACCAACTCCGGTTTGCATGTTTGATAGCCGTCGTTTACTTGACTAACGACCCTAGGGTTACTAGGCACTCTCACAAGGGTCTATAAGGCATCAACCATGCCCGATTTAAAATTTAGACGTGCCGAACATCCTTAACTAAGATCTTAGACTAGAGATTAGGCGAAACAAAACATGTTAAACACTTTAACATCTAAGAGTTTGGGATTACAACCTTTATAGTCCGGTCCTTCACTTCTAAAGCTCCGTGTTGAGGTCCCTTCGCTGCGATCATCGAGTTTCCGGACTCTAGAGAGGCTCCACAAAGAGAAAGATGCAAGCTTGCTTCCAATTTTCGATAACAAAGATGATCTACCTTGAAGTTTCTTTAACACAAGCTCTCACTCACAAATGAAGTGAACACCCTAATCTAAATGGCTAGGTTAGATTAGGATGATGAAGTAGGATTTTAGCTCTCATTTTTTTCTATTTCTCACTCAAAATCATCACTAATGAAAAAGCTAGTAAGCTTTTCCATTGAAAAAGAGAAGGAAGAAGAACCATTTCTTTTGTGATGAATAATGAATTGCGTGTGAGGTTAGAAATGCAACCATGGGTTAAGTATGATAACTTAACCCATGTAGAGAATGAACCATGGTCAAGGGTTGAGTTGGGTTAACAAATATCATACAAAAATATCTTTACAAAAACAAAAGAAAACCTTTAGAAGCTTCCAGAAAAAATTAACCCAAATCAAATCTTAATCATGTTTAATCTCCACTAATCACGTTGCATTAATAACCCTAACATGTTACAATACTATATATCACATATACAATATTTATTGTAACAAAATAAAATAATACAATTAACATATATCACATATATATCAATGTATTACCCGAGTGAGAAAAAGAATCTTTTTGTGAGCTTATACTAGTTAATGTAATTTAATATATCAAATATATAATTATACATTAAATTATCGAATCAACACTTGATCCGATAATCCGGCTATTTCACAAATAACCGACGAATATAATCTGTATCAGTTCATCGAATCAACACTTGATCCGATGACCCGGCTATATCACATATACCCGGCCGATATCTCATATCGTGAGAATCTAATACGGTATCACATACACGTATTGTTCTCGATCCCGCACATATCATATATGTGCTCTACTCCATTTTGCCTGAGCCAAGAAACCTCTGTGCAGGACTCGAAAGAATCATCAATACGTCGGCAGTAGGTGATGATCATATCAAACACCCACAAGCTGTAAGCGGTCAGCTAAACGTAACAGCCACCCAGGTATTGAGCGATCAGAAGATCAACAAGCAAGCCTGTACTTTCTCCCGCGAATCCAATCAGTAACACTCCCGTACAGTCCGGTCTCTTCGTCTGATATGTCGCATATCTCGCCCAGGGGTGGTAAACGTCAGACCTCAACAGCTTGATAAGTCGTGTCGATATGAGGTCTATAACAGTTCGAGAAACTACTGATAACACTTACCTGTATATCTCAGCAACCCTGGCCAAGGATTTCTAGTTATAGCCAATCGAACACAGCGCAACATCAACTCCCTATACCGGGAGAGACGAATCCCCTCCTATCGCTCATTGCCTCCATGTGATTCAGGACTGTACCCAAAAGCCACCTTTTTGCACGCCCTCTTGGACGTGGTATGATGGAAATCAAAGCACAGTGGGAATCACACAAGACTCTATGACGATCACGGGTCTACAGACTAACCTGTACCAGTGTCACCAGAGAACTGCCATCTGACATGAGGTATAATACCATCTGGGAGTTCTCGGCGAGTCCGTCCAGTGTACCCAGTCTCCACTGAGAACCCGTACACCATCCTTGATGTCAAACACCGATGGATATGGGATCATCCATCGCCCATCATATGGGTCAAGATGCGTATACGCTAGTCTACTCTGGTGTATCGATGCCCTGTCTCGATACACCCTCGACTAGGAATATTTGAAGGATGTACTTGGTGACTACACTGTCCCCACTAGTATGATCTGCATCATAGTCCTGGTAGTCAAGTATTCATCCTAAAGGCTTTATCAATATGTGACATAGAGACAATCAGAGTACATGTTAAGATAAAGAGTAACCAGATAGCATACTATCATGTCGAGCAAGAAAGTCCTCCCTATATATGTCCAAGCATCCATTACAATATACAACGCATGTACAGTAATGGCCTCTAAGGCTTACATATAACTAACAATCTCACACTTGCACTAGGGCCATCTGTTGTGGTATCGCATACCCAACAATTAGCTATGGTTGAAGTATCTCATACTCAACCATCCCATAATAGTCTCTACTGGGAAAAAGGCCTTTGTGAGTGGATCCGCGCTGTTGTCCTCTGTGTCTACTCTCCTACCTCGATCTCCTTGGAGATCAATCATCTCCATGATCAGGTGATACTGCCTAAGAATTATATCTGGATTTCAGATGGGACGGGGGTTCCTTGGCATAAGCCACAACTCCATTGTCATGCAATGGTGGGAACGAAGTTCATCTCATGAACTTATATATATATCCAGACTTCCTCTTTGGTGGCATCTTTGGTAAGGATGTATCTTGCCTTTAATCTTCTAGTAAGTCACGGTATCTAGCTTGGAACTCTTCCAACATACCGTCCCTCCACTGAGGGTAAAGATAATGCCTGCGACTGACATCCAGTCGTCCTTATCACCCTGGAACCTTTTCCAGTGATTCTCCCCAGGATCGATTGATACAACTTCACTACAACTAGTGAGAATCCTAACATCCATTTAGATCTATCTCATAGATATAAAACCTAGGATTTAGGAGGTATCACCTTGATCCTATATGGAGAATCCTTGTGATAAGCGGAGATTGACCGAGCGTAGCATAGGAAACTCCTTCCCTATCAAGAGTATGTCATCCACGTACTCTACGAGGATCACCACCATACTCTCTACTACCTTTTTGTATATACAAGGTTCATCTACCATTTTGATGAAGACAAACTCTTTGACTACCACATCAAAACAGACGTTCCAACTCCGCGATGCCTGATTTATCACATAAAACAACTTGCACACGTTTCCGCTGCTCTCACTGTCTACGAAGCCCTCTGGCTGTGTACTTATAGACGATATCTTCCAAATCATCATTTAGAAAAGCAGTCATGACACCAAACCGCCAGATATCGTAGTCATGGTATGTAGCCGTGGCAAGTAGGATCTGGATGGACTTAAGTATAGCTTTGAAAGTCTAAACTTTTCCATGTACATGAAGTAATCTTCTCAAAATATACTTGCTCATGATGGGGATTTAACCCTTCAGATAAAGCAACCAAAGTCCATACTTTGTTGGTGTATAAGGATTCCATCTCAGATCGCTAAGCATCCAGCCATTCTTACAGAGTCCCACTCCTGATGGACTGCTCGAAATATGTTGGGTCATCATCTCATGATGCAATCCTCGCTCCCACTGTCATAGAGGAACCGAAGTATCTCTCAGGTGGGTGAGGAACCCTACTAGTTCGGCGGAGAGGCTGAGGTTCGTTGGAAACTATTGAATCCTCCGGTTCTACCAAATCATCAGCTGCAGTTTGTATAGCTGGAACTCCTTCCAGTTCGACCTCATGACCACTAATTTCTTCACAAGAAATTCCCTTTCACAAAGGAGGCATGCTGAGAAACAAAACATCTTTTGTTCCTCGGTTTGGTAGAAGATATTCCCTTGTGAATGCTTGGGATATCCAACAAATTTCCACAGAACTGACTTTGCCTCGAGCTTGTCCAGATTTTGCTTTTAGACATAGGCCGGACAACCCCAAATCTTAACTTACTTAAGATATGGGCTCTTCCCATTCCATATCACATATGAAGTGGTAAACAACTGATTTGATTTGAACCCTATTCAATAGGTATGCAGCTTCTCAAGTGCATAACTCCCAAAAGGAAATAGGAAACTCAGTAGTACTCATCATAGAGCGCACCATATCTCATAGGGTGTGATTGCTCCGCCACGATACACCGAGGTGCTGTGGTGTATACGGAGGAGTAATGCTGAGAGAGAATCTCATTCTCCTTTAGAATATTCCAGGAATTCTGTGCTCAAGTATTCTCCTCCCTGATCTCATCAAAGGACATAATACTTATACTCTTTTTTGGTTCTCTACTTCTAACTTATATTATGTGAATATCTCAAAAGCCTCGGACTTGTGTTTCAATAGGAACATGTGTCTGAATCTTCAGAGATCATCAGAGAATGTAATGAAGTACAAAGAACCGGTCTTGGCATGTGTAGATAGAGGACCTTCATGTAAGTCCACGTTGCCCACCCCGGTGCTTGCGGGGAGGCGGAAACAGTATAAAAATCGGATTTTTAACACACTAGGCAACATGGACTAGAAAAAGGAGGATCTTTGCTGAACATAAACTAACTACAAAGATAAAAGGAGTTAACGACTCGGAAAAGAGGTTATACCTAGGGCTTCAAGTCCTTCTCTCCTTGCTCCTTGGAGTGAAAGAAAATGATCTCCTTGTCGCCTTCTCTTGTCGAAGAAAGATCCACCCGAGAGCCTCAACCTTTGGCTTCAACTTCAAACTAGAAGTAACTAAGATGCTTAGAGTGCTAATCCAAGAACCCTAGAAAGAGTAGAAAGTATCTTAGAAGGATTTATCTCAAGCTCAAGCGATTCTCAACTCATGAGAGGGGAGAGCTAGAGAGAGAGGAAGAGGAGGAGAGAGAATCTAAATGATAGAATGAGAAGAAATGAACCATTCTTCTCACATATATGTGAATTATGGAAATTAGATAATTTGCTAAGATAATTGTCATGGTTAATCAAGAATTGACCATTATCATTTCACATTAAATGCCTTTTGCAAGGATCAAAGAGCATCTTTCATATGGAATGATGATGGTCAACATGTCAACCTTGGTCAACAAGTCAAGTATAGTCAAATGGTCAACAACCCTAACCATGCACAATTATAATTAACTAATATCAATTAATCATAATTCACACATAAGCATTAGGGTTAAGAAAATGACAATGGTCATCAACCCTAATCAAAGTCCTCTGCCTCTGTCTCAGTCAACTGTGCATACACACCCGTATCCGTGTTCCGAGGAACACGAGTACAATGAGATAAAACCAATCCCAAATCATATACTAGGATCCGGCTTAAACCAAAGCCCGCTAATATAAGCTGGCCGGACAGCAAACGTGCATATGTGCGCGGATATGAACGAACCCTGTCGCAAAACCATGCGACCTCTACTCATTTTTCCTAAAGGCAAATAACCCTCTGTCTGGGACTCTAAAGACTCGACACTACACTGGAAGTGGGTTTAACCACAGACCGCAAGCGGCACTAGCTGTACGTAACGGTCTCAAGGTAGATGCCGATAAGAAGACTGACGAGGTGAACCCATCTGAACTCCTACTGAGCCTGAATGTGACAGTCTCCGTACAGTCTGGTCTGTTCGTCTGAAACATCGCATGGCGGGCCTAGGGGGTAAACGCCAGTCCCCTAATAGCGGTACAAGTCGTGTCGGAGTGTAGCCCAGAATACCCTGAGATAACACTGGAAACCTACCAGTATATCTCGCTTGCCCTGGCCAGGGACTACTTGTGTAATGGCTCTCCTGGACACAGCGCGATGTCAACCCCCAATACCGGGAGAGACGAATCCTGTCTAACCATCACTGCCTCCAAATGCTTCGGGACTGCACCCAAAAACTAACTGTTTGCACGACTCCTTTGAGCCGTGGTAGGGTAGTAATCAAAGTACAGTGGGAACACACTTGAGGCGAAGTGACAGTATCAAGTCAGCGGACTATGCTGTACTCATGTCACCTGGGAACTGATAACTGACGATAGGTATAATACCAACCAACAGTTTCCGACGAGTCCTGTCCAGTGTACCCGTAACCTAATGAGCACCCGCATACTATCTCAAGTACGACGTACTGACGGCTGTGGGACAGACCGTCTCCCGTGCTGGGATGAGAAGCGCATACGCTAGTCTACTCCGGAGTATCGATGCCCAGTCTCGATAATCCCATGACCAGGGACGTGTAAATAAGGATGTGCTTGTAGATTACCCAGCCCCCACGAGTGTGACTGCCATCACAACGCTGGTAATCAAGCAAAGATCCTAAGGGCTCCACTAATGCATATAGGTGATACAATAAAGAAACACATGTACACATTAAAGCAGAGACAAACCAAGTAGCATACTACCATTTCGAGCAAGATTGTCTATACAACTGTGAATATCCCAAGCTTCCATCAAGTAATATACATACTAGTATGATACAGTAATGGCCTCTAGGGCATATACACTAACAATCTCCCACTTGCACTAAGGCCATGTACTGGCGTATCGAAGATCTATCATCTCGATCAGCCGCTCGAACTGAGTCTGGGGTAAGGCCTTCGTGAATGGATCTGCAGTGTTATCTTCTGAAGCAACCCTCTGAACCTCGATCTCCTGGCGATCCACGATCTCCCTGATCAGGTGATACCGCCTCAAGATGTGTCTGGATTTCTGATGGGACCTGGGTTCCTTCGCTAAATCTATAGCCCCGTTGTTGTCGCAATACAGAGGTATTGGATCAACAATGGACGGAACCACCTGAAGTTCTTTCAAGAACTTCCTCATCCAGACGGCTTCTTTTGCGGCATCAGATGCAGCGATATATTCATCTTCCATAGTTGAGTCAGTAACGTTTTCCTGTTTGGAACTCTTCCAACACACCGCCCCTCCATTGAGGGTAAAGACAAAACCCGACATGGACTTGGAATCATCCTTGTCACTCTGGAAGCTGGAGTCAGCAAAGGCCTCGATCTAGAGGTCTTTTCCGCCATACACCAAGAACATCTCCTTAGTCCTTCTCAGGTACTTGAGAATGTTCTTTACCGCTATCCAGTGTTTCTCCCCAGGGTTTGACTGATACCGGCTTACCACACTCAGTGTGTAAACAACATCTGGTCTGGTACACAACATCGCATATATTATAGAGCCTACCGCAGAAGCGTAGGGTATAATAGACATGCGATCCCTTTCCAAATCAGTCTTGGGAGACATCTCTTTGGAGAGGGTGATCCCATGACAAGCCGGTAGATTACCGCGCTTGGAATCTTCCATACTAAATCTTTTCAGTATGGTGTCGATATACCTGAACTGCGAAAGTCCTAATATCCTCTTGGATCTATCACGATGGATCCGGATCCCCAGAATGTAGGAGGCATCACCCAGGTCTTTCATGGAGAACCTGTGTGACAAGAACCCTTTGACAGATTATAGCATAGGAATGTCATTTCCTATTAAGAGAATGTCATCCACGTATAAAACGAGGAATACTATAGTTCTCGCTACAAATCTACTATAGATGCATGGTTCATCTGGATTTTTGATAAAGCCAAATTCCTTGACCGTCTCATCAAAACAGATGTTCCAACTCCGCGATGCCTGCTTTAGTCTATAAATGGAGTTGAGCAACTTACACACCTTTCCGCTGCTCCCACTCTGAATGAAACCCTCTGGCTGGTCCATATAGACACACTCCTCTAAATTACCATTTAGAAAGGCGGTCTTTACATCCATTTGCCAAATCTCATAATCGTGGAAGGCAGCAATGGCAAGAAGGATCCGAATGGATTTCAGCATAGCCACTGGAGAAAAGGTTTCGTCATAGTCCAAACCAGGTCTTTGACGGAAACCCTTTGCAACAAGTCTAGCTTTAAAGGTCTCAACCTGTCCATCTACACCAATCTTCCTTTTGAAGATCCACTTGCATCCTACGAGTTTTACCCCATCTGGAGCAATGTCCAACGTCCATACTTTGTTGGTGTACATGGACTCCATTTCGGTCTGCATTGCATCCAGCCATTTTACCGAGTCAACGCTCTGAATGGCTTGCTGGAAGCTAGTAGGCTCATCACAATCAATGATGCAATCCTCTCTATCCCCGTCTATGAGAAAACCGTAGTATCTCTCGGGCGGATGAGACTGCCTACTACTCCTGCGGAGTGGCGTAGGAATGTCCTAATCTTTCGAACCCTCTGGTTTTACTAAGATTTCAGTAATAGCTCGTGGTTCTGGAATTTCTTCCAGTTCTATTGCGCTCCCACTAATTTCCTTTTCCAAGAACTGGTGTTCTAGAAAGTGGGCATGACGAGAAACAAAAACCTTTTGTTCCTCTTCGCAATAGAAGAAATATCCCTTGGAGTTCTTTGGATATCCCACAAACTTGCACTGTACTGAGCGTGCCTCGAGCTTGTCCGCATGCTGCTTTTTGACAAAAGCTGGACATCCCCATGTCTTAATGTGATTAAGATAGGGTCTCTTCCCACACCACATCTGATATGGTGTAGTAGGCACAGTCTTAGTTGGAACTCGGTTCAAAAGGTATACAGCTGATTCTAGTGCATATCCCCAGAATGATCGCGGTAACTCAGCGTTACTCATCATGGACCGTACCATATCCAATAAGGTTCGGTTCCGTCTCTCCGATACACCGTTATGTTGCGGAGTGTATGGAGGAGTAAGCTGAGAGAGAATTCCATTCTCTTTTAAGTAATCCAGGAACTCGACACTCAAGTATTCACCACCTCGATCAGATCTCAGTGCCTTGATACTTTTGCCTGTTTGTTTTTCTACTTCATTCTTATATTCCTGGAATTTTTCAAAGACCTCGGATTTATGTTTCATTAAGAAGACATATCCGTACCTTGAAAAGTCATCCGTAAAAGTAATGAAGTAAGAATAACCGCTTCGTGCATGCGTAGACATTGGGCCGCACACGTCGCTGTGTACGAGTCCCAAGAGCTCGCTCGCTCTTACTCCGTGTCCAGTGAACGGAGTCTTTGTCATCTTTCCTTTGAAATAGGATTGACAAGTTGCATATGATTTATATTCGAACGGATCCAAATATCCTTCTGTATGTAACTTAGTCAACCTTCTCTCATTGATGTGACTCAGTCTACAATGCCATAAGAAAGTCTGATTGATATCTGAAGACTTTCTTTTGTGTGTATTCTGTACATTGAAAATCTATGGTTGGTTCAATACGTATATACCATTGCTTAATGTACCTGACCCAATCAGAACTTGATTAAGGTGAATGTTTACAACATTACTTACAAATGCAAATTCATAACCTTCTTTAGATATTAAAGATACAGAAATGATATTACAGGTTGCATTGGGTACAAAAAAGCAATTACGTAAAACCAAAACATGTCAATCCGACATTCCCAGGTGATAGTCCCCCACGGCTTCAGCATCCATGCTAGCTCCGTTTGCAACTTTGAGGGTCATGTCACCTGCTTTCAAAAACCTACGCTTTCTCAATGCCTGCAAAGAATTACAGATATGAGATCCTGATCCGGTATCCAATACCCAGGAAGTAGAGTTTATTGATAGACAGTTTTCAATAACATACACACCTGAAGCTGAAGCCGCAACTCGCTTCAGATCCTGGGTTCTGGCCTTCCAAGCCTTGCAATCCTGTTTCCAGTGTCCACTCTTGTGACAGTAAAAGCACTCTTCTTTCCCTACAAGCTTTCCCTCTACCTTTGTTGCCTTTCCCTTTCCTTTCGTATCCACTTTACAAACACCGCCCCTTGGTTTGGCGGGGGCTTTCTTCTTCTTTCCCTTGGCTTTCGTCCTGGACTTAGAAGAGGAAGATCCTCCTACAAACAAAGTGGATGTTTCCCTACCCTTTTGTAGGGTGCCCTCAGCACTCCTCAACATGTTCAGAAGCTCGGAAAGTTCAACCTCCTTTCCTTGCATGTTGAAGTTTAGGATAAACTGGGCGTAAGTGGAAGGAAGGGACTGGAGAATCAAGTCCGTATAGAGCTCATTCTCCAATGTGGTCCCAAGGTCCGCGAGCTCCTCTATGTAGCCAATCATCTTAAGCGCGTGTTCCGCTACCGATGATCCGACGACCAATCTTGCCGAAAACAGCTTCTTCGACACTTCGTATCTGGCGATACGAGATTGCTCTCCATACAGTTCTTTTGTATGGAGAAATATGGACTCGAGGTCCATATTCTCCTGCCTCCTCTGATGTTCATTGTCCATAGAGGCAAGCACGAGGCACTTGTCCTTCGCGCAGTCGATTTCCCAGGTCTTATAGATTTCCCTATCTACGACACTGGTTTTGGGACCTGGGACAGGGGGAGCTTTGGTGGTAAGAAGATACCCCAACTTGTCATAAGTGATTGCCATTTTGACATTCCTGAGCCAATCTTTGTAGTTTGGCCCTGTCAGTATATTTTTATCTAGTAATAACTTAAGTCCGGTCATCTTGATTGGTCGCTGCAATTAGGAGAGAGAAAAGAAACACTTTACCATGATGCTCTTGCAAGTTTAGAGTGGTTTTTAGTTTGTCTAAACAGGATGGCTCCCACTGTCTCTCGAATCCCTCCTCAAACCATAAAGGAAGAATTAGTCGGGATCAATCTCACCGTACAATACTTGCTTAACCGTTCAGCCAGGCCAGTGTCGGTACTTCGAGGGAGGTTTTCCAACGCTTTCGCGAAGTTGCTTAATTAAGTAACCTCTTTTCCCTGTGGGCGTAGCCCCGCTAACACCTTTCTAGACACATGCTAGGTTTATAGCATTAATCGTTAAGTGAGAAATTTCCCGAGGAGTAGCATATACTCACAGTAGGATCGGAATCCAAATATCATCGTATGACAAAACTGAAGGAATCCTACCAGAATTATCACACTCCGAATGGTATGCAACGCTAGCAAGTTTCAGTACTTATGAAACTCCCGATGTGGATTTTTGCCCCATGCTCTTATGACCTTGACTTTGGCCAAAATATCATAAGTCACATGTCAAGTTCTACCCGTCATTCTCCAGGTTAATTTGGACCCACCCGTACCTACCCTTGACTTTGGCCAAAATGGCAGTACGCCTGTCCTAAACCAACGCATCTATCTATGCTGCACATGAATACCCAATAGCTACCAATCACTATGCCTTGATTTTGGCCAACATACATTGCTTGAATACTTATTGACCATTCATGTGAAATGATGGAGGGCTACGAATGGTTTTGGCAAAATCGTGAACGTAGTGAACTTGATATAATCTATGGAACGAGATAGCTTTTAAAAGGAGTGGTTCAAGCTCCGCATTTAAAAGTTGGTTTTTGAAAAGAACCGAGTGGTTTTGAAAGTGTTCCAACGACTTTTACTTGGTTTATTTTCTTGCTTTAATTCCAATGCGTCCCATCATTTAATCCTACCATTGCAGAAAACAACCAAAATATGACGTATGCTTATGCCATTCGCATTCGCCACGGGGCCCCGTCATCACCCGTAAGGTTACTTAACTAACGACAGAGCGGGGGCTGGGCTAGCGCGGATGCAAAACATAAGCAACGCCTAAATAGATATCGTATATATATAGCAATGATAGCCAATCCAGATCACAGATGAATACATTGGATATACTAGGAATCCGCATTCCGTTCGAGCCTGTAACGAAAAGCGGATTACACGATCGCGATGAATAGCCAATACCCTACCCTAGACCCTTACGGGTGCGGCAAACTACCCGCCAAGTACCCGAAGCGAAGCAACCTCCCTCAACACCGTGAGTAGGCCACTCGGCACTTCGAGATACCAGGTAGTTTGTGCACCCCTCCTTGGGTCTATCCTAGGAGCAAAAACAGTAAAAAGAAATTATACAATGACGGTTACAACCCCGACCCGGTTGTGCGGCCAAACAAATAATATTACAAAAATTTACATATTACAAGAATTGAAAGAATAAGAAAACTCTCATCTCACAACACCCCGGCTATTCATCCGCGACAATCCAACGAATTCATATACACAAACCAACAAGTATTACAAATCACAGATATGTATAACCCCCACTAATCGACGTATAGCGATTAGCAGACGTTCAATACATATAATACATCACAGATATAACCCATTAGTCAAAGTATAGGGAAGTTCGATCAAAAATACGGATTTATAACCACCCCAAATACAAATTTCTTTTCTGGAAAATCTGGGCAGAAATAAAATATTTTTAAAATCCCAAAACCTTAACAGAAGAACACTGCACCAAACTCGGTCCACGACCGAGTCAACTCGGCCGCGGATCCGCGGCAAGAAGCATGTTCTTGCCGCGGAACCGCGGCGCTTTGAACGGTTCACTGGATCGTTTTTGGTGTGTTTCTTAACAAAACCCTGAGCCGATTTTTGAAGTATGATTTATTATTTTTAGAGCAGAAAAAAAAAATCAACAGAAACTTAGGGTTTTGAAAACTAGTTTTGCGATTTTTACCGATCGAAGTTCTATATACTTTACTAACTAGCTAGTTTATGTTTGTTAGGCTCTGATACCACTGTAAGTCTACGTTGCCCACCCCGGTGCTTGCGGGAAGGCGGAAACGGTATAAAAATCGGATTTTTAACACACTAGGCAACATGGAGTAGCAAAACGAGGATCTTTGCTAAACATAAACTAACTACAAAGTTAAAAGGAGTTAACTACTCGGAAAAGAAGTTATACCTAGGGCTTCAAGTCCTTCTCTCCTTGCTCCTCGGAGTGAAAGAAAATGATCTCCTTGTCGCCTTCTCTTGTCGAAGAAAGATCCAGCCGCGAGCCTCAACCTTTGGCTTCAACTTCAAACTAGAAGTAACTAAGATGCTTGGAGTGCTAATCCTAGAACCTTAGAAAGAGTAGAGAGTATCTTAGAAGGATTTATCTCAAGCTCAAGGGATTCTCAACTCATGAGAGGGGAGAGCTAGAGAGAGAGGAAGAGGAGGAGAGAGAATCTAAATGATAGAATGAGAAGAAATGAACCATTCTTCTCACATATATGTGAATTATGGAAATTAGATAATTAGCTAAGATAATTATCATGGTTAATCAAGAATTGGCCATTATCATTTCACATTAAATGCCTTTTGCAAGGATCAAAGAGCATCTTTCATATGGAATGATGATGGTCAACATGTCAACCTAGGTCAACAAGTCAAGTATAGTCAAATGGTCAACAACCCTAACCATGCACAATTATAATTAACTAATATCAATTAATCATAATTCACACATAAGCATTAGGGTTAAGAAAATGACAATGGTCATCAACCCTAATCAAAGTCCTCTGCCTCTGTCTCAGTCAACTGTACATACACACCCGTATCCGTGTTCCGAGGAACACGAATACAATGAGATAAAACCAATCCCAAATCATATACTAGAATCCGGCTTAAACCAAAGCCCGCTAGTATAAGCTGTCCGGACAGCAAACGTTCACATGTGTGCAGATGTGAACGAACCCTGTCGCAAAACCATGCGACCTCTACTCATTTTGCCTAAAGGCGAATAACCCTCTGTGTGGGACTCTAAAGACTCGACACTTCGCTGGCAGTGGGTTTAACTACAGACCGCAAGCGGCACTAGCTGTACGTAACGGTCCCCAGGTAGATGCCGATAAGAAGACTGACGAGGTGAACCCATCTGAACTCCTACTGAGCCTGAATGTGACAGTCTCCGTACAGTCCGGTCTGTTCGTTTGATAGATCGCATGGCGGGCCTAGGGGACGGTAAACGTCAGTCCCCTAATAGCGGTACAAGTCGTGTCGGAGTGTAGCCCAGAACACCCAGAGATAACACTGGAAACCTACCAGTATATCTCGCTTGCCCTGGCCAGGGACTACTTGTGTAATGGCTCTCCTGGACACAGCGCGATGTCAACCCCTAATACCGGGAAAGAAGAATCCTGTCTAACCGTCACTGCCTCCAAATGCTTCGGGACTGCACCCAAAAACTACCTGTTTGCACGACTCCTTTGAGCCGTGGTAGGGTAGTAATCAAAGTACAGTGGGAACACACTTGAGGCGAAGTGACAGTATCAAGTCAGCGGACTAAGCTGTACTCATGTCTCCTGGGAACTGATAACTGACGATAGGTATAATACCAACCAACAGTTCCCGACGAGTCCTGTCCAGTGTACCCGTAACCTAACGAGCACCCGCATACTATCTCAAGTACGACGTACTGACGGCTGTGGGACAGACCGTCTCCCGTGCTGGGATGAGAAGCGCATACGCCAGTCTACTCCGGAGTATCGATGCCCTGTCTCGATAATCCCATAACCAGGGATGTGTAAATAAGGACGTGCTTGTAGATTACCCAGCCCCCACGAGTGTGACTTCCATCATAACGCTGGTAATCAAGCAAAGATCCTAAGGGCTCCACTAATGCGTATAGGTGATACAATAAAGAAACACATGTACACATTAAAGCAGAGACAAACCAAGTAGTATACTACCATTTCGAGCAAGATTGTCTATACAACTGTGATATCCCAAGCTTCCATCAAGTAATATACATACTAGTATGATACAGTAATGGCCTCTAGGGCATATACACTAACACTTCATACATCAGCATGTATCAATCCCAAGAGTTCACTAAATCTTTCTCTGTTTCTAATAAACAGAGCTGTGGTCATCTTATCTTTGTGACATAACCGGCAAGTTTCACAAGATGTAAATTCAAACAAATTTAAATATGCAACTCTATGTAACTTAGCTAGTCGGGTCGCATTGAAATGACCTAGTCTACAATACCTCAAGAAGGATTTGTTCATTTCTGAATTCTTCCTCTTGTGTGTGTTCTGTACCTAAGAACTGTGGTTTGATTTAGAACGTCTATGCTTTTAGATAACGTGACTGAACCGATCAACTCTTGATATAGGAAATGTTCAAAACATTATCCAACAATACAAAATTATATCCTTCTTTACTTAATAAAGAGACTGATATGATGTTGTATCTCAGGTTCGGTATCTAATAACATTCGTTCAGAATCAATGTATTCTGATAATACAGGGTGATAACTGCCAAGTCACTTGGCGTGCAACAATTGCACCGTTTCCAACTCTTGAAACCTATCACCCATTCTCAGTCCTCTACCTTTCTGTAGCCCATGTAACAGATTACATTTGCGGAATCCTGATCTGGTATCTCATACCCAGGACGTAAAGAATACTGAGAAAAAGTTCTCGGTAATGAACACACTCGAAGATGATGCATCAGCATGCACTTTCTTCGTTTGGGCGGCACGGGAATTCTGGTAATCCCCTATTTCCTACTCTGTCTTATAACATTTATAAGTTGGAGCGGGACCAACGTTCCTTAGCGCAGTATAACAAGCAGGTTCGGTCAATACATCCGTATTATTATCTTGATTAAGGCGTGACATAGTCGCAACCAGGAGAGAGAGAGAAGAAAACACTCAGCATGCGCTTTTACAAGATTAGATTGGTTATCAATTTATCTAATCACGATGGCTCCCATTGTTTTAATCAAATCTTCCTTCAAACCCTAAAAAGAAAGAATAACCGGGATTAATTACACGCTACAAGTTCGCCAATCTTTCAGCCAGGCCAGTGCCGGTACTTTGAGGGAGGTTCCCCGTGCTTTCGCACGAACCTAATTAAAATAAACCTCATTTTCCCAGGGGCGTAACCCCGTTAACACCTTTCTAGACACCTACTTGATCGGCTAATTGTAATGTGTAAAACTCTCCTAGGAGTAACTCTTACTCGCAGTGGGTATCGGGATCCAACTGTCTCATAGAAGGTATGCAATCTCATTGCAAATTTCAACACTTGAAATTCCTAATAATATTTTGCCCCAAGCCTCCTATGACCTTGACAAAGGCCAACAAACTATAGGCTGCTAGTCAAGTTCAACCCGTCATTTCCTGATTGAATCAAACCCACCCGCACGACCCTTGACAAAGGCCAACAAGGTCGTACGACTACCCTAATCCAATCTGCATCATATGCAAAAGCAGATAAGTACTATTCAGCTACCGCACACTACGCCTTGACAACCCCCAACAAACGCAGCACGAGTACTAAACAGTCCTTATCTGAAATGATGGAGGGCTACGACAGGTTTTTAAGAAAACCCTTTGTGTAATGAACTTGATATTGTTGTAGAATCGAGTGATTTTAAATGGAATGTTTTTTAGGCCTTTTCTAGTTTTGCTAAAGAGGTCACTCCCGGTGAATGGATCGTCGGCTCTTTCCTCATCGAATAAAGTGCAGGATATTTCATAAATATCGCTGTGCAAAGCAAGAACTATAAAAACAGTCAAAAGACAAACTGAGTGTGTAGCATCTGCTAGTTTCGCTAAAGAGGTCACTCCCGGTGAAGGGATCTCGGCTCTTTCCTTATCGAATAAGGTGCTGGATGTTCTACAAGGAACACCGCTATGCAAAGCAAGAACTAGAGCTACCAGTTTTTAAACAAGTTTCTACAATATCTTTAGGTTTCTTTTAGTTTCATTAATCTCATTAATGAAGTCCCATTTTATTATGCTTCTCAAGCATCAGATATGAAACGAAATTAGCAATATAACATATATATAATATAAACATTCGTCTCAGGCAGTAATATGATCTCATCACAGAACATTGCAGCAAAAGAACATATATGAAATATTGGATATATTAAGAGGTCCGTGTTTTAATACGAGCCTATATAAAACGCTGATTCCACGGTCGCGATGAATAGCCAAACCCACATCCTTAGACCCCTATGAGAGCAGCAAGCAACATTGTCAATTCTAGGGTTAGGAGACCCGGTCTCGACTCCTCGAGATGGTCTCCCACTGGACCCTGGAACCCGGTTACTTGTGCTCCCCGCCTGGGGTCTACCTAATGCGGAAAAGTAAATAATATACAATGGTGACATCATCCTCAGCCCGGAAGTGCCCTAATAAAAGAATATTACATACAAATGAATTTTACATGAATGAAAAAGAAAAACTCTCATCTCACATAAACCCCCCGGCTATTCAGAACACGACAATCCATTATAACAGATCACAGCAACACATAATATCACATATCATCAACGTAAGTAAATATGCGTATCCCAATTTTCGTTGATGTATAGCAACGAAACCGGCGATACACCACATATTACACTTACGATCGCAGAAAAGAAATGTAAAACTACAACAGTTGGAATCCGCAACTTCTTTAGACATCGCATGCCTAATCAAATGAATTCCTTAGACATCTCATGCCTAACAATTATAAACCCCGCATTTTAGTCTCATTATCGAAAACACTTTTCAATATCTAGTCGAGCAATTCAACAAGATTCCTGATTGTCCTGATCGAATGCTCGTCGCAAACTTTAGTAGACGGCCGCACCCCCGATGCCACCGACGAAGTGCACTAAGGCGGAATACCGCTGCCACGAGCACCCGAACAGATGCTTTTGGCGACGGGGTTCTCCTACAGTCACTTGGTCGGGGCTATGGGGCGTGGCTATCTATTAAGTTTCCCGGCGAGTATCCGCGTACGCTACGTGATTGCGATGGACTTTTGATCGCATCAAAATCCCGTGGCAACCGATCATCTGAGACTAAACCGCTAGATTTATAACATTCAAATTAGTTATCTCATAACTACTTGTGGATTCCAAATATTGTATCACATTCCAGATAAATAGACAATGTTAAACTTTCCGATCGAATAGTCAAACACCCAAGATTTCCTAAATAGTTCTCAAGACTTGAAATTAGTTTAAAAAACATCCATCACATGCCACAGTACCAATGGTCCAGCCGTAGAAGGGTCAAACCAACGCCTCACATGAGGAGACGCCGTACTGCCCCAAACCCTAAGATTTAGAGGCGGTTCAGACGGTCACATAATCGAGTTAAGGTTTGTTGTCTTCTAGAGGGTCCACCGCGTTACTTGCACGACTTAGAACGTTCTTAAACTACGGAAAAATCCAACACTTGAAAATTTTCCGGCAGGGGAAAAAGTGAGTTATTGATATCCGTTCGAACTTTTTAACACGTTTTAAAATTACCCGGAAAAACATAAACAAAGTTAAACTTTCCGATCGATTCAACGAGTTCCCAATACAACCCAGAAAACTCAACACTTGAGTAAAATAAAAAATTCCCAGAAGCATCAGGAAATATATACGGACATTACTGTACAAACATGCAACCCTAATTCCACTGTAGCGCCACGGAACCACCGCGCAAGCAAGGGTACGGCCGCGGTTCCACGGCGCAATAAAGGTATTTTGGGTCCGTTTTTTACAGTAACCCATACAATTACCTGCTGAATTTTCTGAGCATTTTTAATATGAAAAATGTCAACTTTTTGAAAAAATTCCAGAAACTACGGTTTTGCGGGTATTCGGAGTTCGATCGGACTTTAAACTTCGCCTAGACTTTGCCTAAAACTCTAGCATGGCTTTGATACCACTGCAGGGTTACTAGGCACTCTCACAAGGGTCTATAAGGTATCAATCATGCCCGATTTAAAATTTAGACGTGCCGAACAACCCTAACTAAGATCTTAGACTAGAGATTAGGAGAAACAAAGCATGTTAAATACTTCAACATCTAAGAGTTTGGGATTACAACCTTTGTAGTCCGGTCCTTCACTTCTAAAGCTCCGTGTTGAGGTCCCTTCGCTACGATCATCGAGTTTCTGGACTCTAGAGAGGCTCCATGAAGAGAAAGATGCATGCTTGCTTCCGATCTTCGATAACAAAGATAATCTATCTTGAAGTTTCTTTAACACAAGCTCTCACTCACAAATGAAGTGAACACCCTAATCTAAATGGTTAGGATAGATTAGGATGATGAAGTAGAATTTTAGCTCTCATTTGTTTTCTATTTCTCACTCAAAATCATCACTAATGAAAAAGCTAGTAAGTTTTTCCATAGAAAAAGAGAAGGAAGAAGAAGAACCATTTCTTTTGTGATGAATAATGAATTGTGTGTGAGGTTATAAATGCAACCATGGGTTAAGTATGATAACTTAACCCATGTAGAGAATGAACCATGGTCAAGGGCTGAGTTGGGTTAACAAATATCATACAAAAATATCTTTACAAAAACAAAAGAAAACCTTCTAGAAGCTTCTAGAAAAAATTAACCCAAATCAAACCTTAATCATGTTTAATTTCCACTAATCACGTTGCATTAATAACCCTAACATGTTACAATATTATATATCACATATACAATATTTATTGTAACAAAATAAAATAATACAATTAACATATATCGCATATATATCAATGTATTACCGGAGTGAGAAAAGAAATCTTTTTGTGAGCTTATACTAGTTAATGTAATTTAATATATCAAATAAATAATTATACATTAAATTATCGAATCAACACTTGATCCGATAATCCGGCTATTTCACAAATAACCGACTAATATAATCTGTATCAGTTCATCGAATCAACACTTGATCCGATGACCCGGCTATATCACATATACCCGGCCGATATCTCATATCGCGAGAATCTAATACGGTATCACATACACGTATTGTTCTCGATCCTGCACATATCATATATGTGCTCCTACTCCGTTTTGCCTGAGCCAAGAAACCTCTGTGTAGGACTCTAAAGAATCGTCAATACGCCGGCAGTAGGTGATGATCATATCAAACACCCATAAGCTGCAAGCGGTCAGCTAAACGTAACAGCCACCCAGGTATTGAGCGATCAGAAGATAAACAAGCAAGCCTGTACTTTCTCCCGCGAATCCAATCAGTAACACTCCCGTACAGTCCGGTCTCTTCGTCTGATGTGTCGCATATCTCGCCCAGGGGTGGTAAACGTCAGACCCCAGCAGCTTGATAAGTCGTGTCGATATGAGGTCTATAACAGTTCGAGAAACTACTGATAACACTTACCAGTATATCTCAGCAACCCTGGCTAGGGATTTCTAGTTATAGCCAATCGAACACAGCGCAACATCAACTCCCTATACCGGGAGAGACGAATCCCCTCCTATCGCTCATTGCCTCCATGTGATTCGGGACTGTACCTAAAAGCCACCTTTTTGCATGCCCTCTTGGACGTGGTATGATGGAAATCAAAGCACAGTGGGAATCACACAAGACTCTATGACGATCACGGGTCTACAGACTAACCTGTACCAGTGTCACCAGAGAACTGCCATCTGACGTGAGGTATAATACCATCTGGGTGTTCTCGGCGAGTCCGTCCTGTGTACCCAGTCTCCACTGATCACCCGTACTCCATCCTTGATGTCAAACACCGATGGATATGGGATCATCCATCGCCCATCATATGGATCAAGATGCGTATACGCTAGTCTACTCTGGTGTATCGATGCCCTGTCTCGATACACTCTCGACTAGGAACATTTGAAGGATGTACTTGGCGACTACACTGTCCCCACTAGTATGATCTGCATCATAGTCCTGGTAGTCAAGTACTCATCCTAAGGGCTTTATCAACATGTGACATAGAGACAATTAGAGTACATGTTAATATAAAGAGTAACCAGATAGCATACTATCATGTCGAGCAAGAAAATCCTTCCTATATATGTCCAAGCATCCATTACAATATACAACGCATGTACAGTAATGGCCTCTAGGGCATACTTATAACTAACAACGACCAACTGGGAATCTCCGTATATGAGGAGGTTTTCGATTCCCATGTCGACGGCGATCTCTAGACCTGCTATCAAAGCTTCATATTCGGCTTCATTATTTGTCCTAAACTCTGTTAGGGAAAAGGTAAAGCGCATTATCCCTCCTTGTATAGTCACGAAGATAAGGCCTACCCCATATTTGATTATAGGGGTGTTGTGTTGTCGTTTCTTCATGGAAGATTCCCCATCAAAGTAAAGTTCCCATCGGGCATCACTCTCTCCTTTCTCCCTGTCGATCATGTCAAACGCGTGCTCGTCTGGAAATTCGCTATTTAGGGGTGAATTGGCAGGTATCAGATGCTTAGCGAAGAAGTCGGCGATGGCCCGGCCCTTCACTGCCTTGAGAGGTCGGTATGTTATCGAGAACTCCATCAAGAGGAGGGCCCATTTAGCGAGTCTTCCCGTTAGTATGGCTCTTGACATCAAATATTTGATAGGATCCACTTTTGATATAAGGTGGACCTCATGTGCCAATGCGTAGTGTCTGGCTTCGTTATCGCGAAGATTAACGCCAGGCAGTGTTTTTCAATAGGGGAGTAATTGTTTTCTGCCCCCAAGAGAACTCGACTCAAATAGTAGAGGCCTGTTTCTTCCCTCGGTCATTTTCCTGCGCCCATAGCTCGCTTAAGGAACCTTCAAGGGTTGTCGTGTACAGAATGAGGGGCTTTCCCTTGACCAGAGCGGTCAGTGCCGGAAGATTTTTCAGGTATTGCTTGATTTTATCTAGTGCGCTTTGGCATTTGCGATCCCAGACGAAAGGGGTTCCCTTCTTCATTAAATACCTGTAGGGGCGGGTCTTGCCGGAGAGATTGGCTATGAACCACCGAATATACGTGAGCTTCCCTTGGAGAGACCGCAGTTGCTTGAGAGTTCTCAGAGGGGGCATTTACATAATCGCCTTGATCTTTGACGGGTCTATTTCGATGCCTCGATGTCATATGATGAATCCTAGGAATTTACCTGAGGAGACTCCGAACGCGCATTTAAGAGGGTTCATCTTCAGATTGTATTTCCGAAGACGCTGGAACACTATTTTCAAATGCTCCCAATGCTCCTCGTGTGATTTGCTTTTTACCACGAGGTCGTCAATATAGCATTCGACGATTTCATGTATAAGGTCATCGAAAATCTTCGTCATGGCCCTCTAATAGGTAGCGCCGGCGTTCTTCAGGCCGAAAGGCATTACTTTGTAGAAGAATATGCCCAGAGGAGTCCAAAAAGTGGTATGCTTCTGGTCTTCGGGATGCATCTTTATTTGATTGTACCCCGATGAGCCGTCCATGAAGGAGAAGAGTTCGTGAGTAGACATGTTATCTATCATAACCTCGGTAACTGGTACGGGAAAGTCATCTTTCGGGCAAGCTTTGTTGAGGTCCCAAAAATCTACGCAGATGCACAACGTCCCATTCTTCTTCATCACTGGGATGATATTGGTGATCCAGTCAGGGTACCGAACTTCTC
This sequence comes from Agapanthus africanus, assembly GCA_030015575.1. Classification (NCBI taxonomy): domain Eukaryota; kingdom Viridiplantae; phylum Streptophyta; class Magnoliopsida; order Asparagales; family Amaryllidaceae; genus Agapanthus; species Agapanthus africanus. The sequence continues at coordinate 259,338,065 of CM057351.1, read as the reverse complement.
GAATGAAGCCGGAGTCGATCAGCTTCTTAACTTCGGCATTGATGCTCATTTCAAGTTCAATCCGCATTCTTCTTGGTGCTTGCTTGCTGGCTTGACGTTCGGAGATATCGCCAATTTATGCACAGCTTGTAAGTCTACGATAGCGCCCCGGCCGTCAATCCGAGGCCAAACGCGGAATAAAAACTTTTTACGAAACCGGCGCTAACGCAGACTTTTACCCGGATCGTACCATTAACCTATTCTAGCTATCTACAAGAAGTTAGAATGGCTATACCGATCGATCCGTGTCCTTCGGTCTTTAGCCACCATCTCTAGCTCCTCGCGGAATCGCCGATCTCGCTCGATCTCCGGTCTCCTCGTCGAAAAATGCACCACATCAAGAAGTCTTTTTACGGGCTCCCGCTTCAAACCGAAGCAACTCGGACATGAAGTTTGCTAGCCGACATGTCCAAGGTGAAGTAGAGAATGTGTGTGATAACTTTGTCTCTAAACATCCATTGATTCTCAACACATGAGATTTTATGGATGGAGGTTGAACAGGATGCCATTGATATGGAGATGGTGATCTCAAGAGAAGAAAGAAGAAGGAGAAAAGCTTTTCTTTTGTTATTGTGTGAGATAATAATGTGAGTGAGCACTAGAATAATCTCAAGAGCTAACCCCAACAATATGTGGCTGCCCTCTCTCTCCTCCCATCACAATCTCACCCAATAATCAATCAAGAAAAGGTGACATGCACAAAAAATAAGACCATGAGTCACTAAACATACGCATGCCACAATTAATGCTCTTAATGATGACTTAAGCTCACAATTTCCACTTGCAAACATTAATCCAAATGTTTACAACAATAAATAGAATGGCATCTACTAAAGTAAACTCGTGACGGATCACAAGAGTACCCCTCACCTGTATATACATACCTGCATCCGCATTCCGACTGAATGCGAATGCAATGAGACTAAATGTCACGACCCAAAATATTAGCTCGTGACCAGCACTTGAATCACGCAACGTCTAAAGGCTTAACGGAATTTAAGTAAGCTGAAACCCAGAAATCTAAAACTTTTTAGAAGAATAAAGGAGGTAGGTTTTGAAATAGAGGTATAATGAAATCAATTTTTCTTAATGCATAGAAAAGGAACATGAATGATGCAAGTGAAATTTACTAGTTTGAAAACATGTTTTATCTTTTAAAATTTTTGGCAGCACCTCCTTTGTATATCTTTATCCAAAACCAAAAATACATAATAATGATAAAGGCGTCCACCAAGCGGGAGCTAGCTCTTCGCCAAACGGCGGATCACAACCACGCAAGACGATATAAATAAGTATACGACGCCCAACGGCGAAGTTCACCACAAAAAGATAAAGAAAAACAAGACACATAACTCACAAGTAGCGGAAACCGCTCGCTCTAAGTCTCGCAACCACAGTTTCACTAAGTCTCATTACTTATACAAATCACTAATTTCGATTGATTGATGGAGTTAACTAGATACAATATGAAATGTAATACAAGAGTGGGTACGATACAAATGTCCCACCTACCACTGCAAAACACCCAAAGGAAACCGTGTGCCAGCGATGCCACTACTGATCCACACGGTCAACCTGCAAGAACTGTGGCACAACGGGGGTGAGTTGCCAACTCATGGATAGAAATATATCTACAAGTAGAAATCGAATAAACAACGACTCCTAGGTCAACTATATCAAAAGGTAATACTATGATATCTAGGGTGACCGGGTCGGTATATGTGCCAACGAGGTTGTCAATACCTATATGCATGTGGATAACATCCAACAGTAATAATCAATGCATGTATATGGATCTCGTTCAACCAAAATCAAGGTATGTATGCATGTGGATCTCGTCCACCCATATAATCAATGTCTGTATGCACGTAAATATCATAAAGGAGTGTGCATGAAAGTATGAGGAGATATATATATATATATATATATATATATATATATATATATATATATATATCAACGGTGTCCCTCGTGACACATCAAAATCATGGAACCTAAGTGCCTAGCATCGACACTCGAAAATATCATGAAAACCGTGCCCAGCATCGGCACGTAAATCCTCATATATCGGACTCCGTCAGTCTGGATCGGCCCATATCATCTCTCGACTCCGGTCGGTATCCTCCGGATATCCGCCGAGCCCAAATACTATCACCGGTAGGTAGTAGTCCCTCTGCCAAGCTCACCATATGTATACGCAGCATCCCTTTCTTGCCCCTGGGTACCATACCGGATCAACCATGTACCCGCAATCGGCCTCATCCGCCTCCTCGAATTGGGTTTCACATGTCGCTCTCAGAACCGAGAAAACATATGGTGGACGCACTGAAATATCATATCAGGAGAAATCGGGTTTTTTAAAACAACACATAATCTCTTGTAAAATGTCCACGGTTCTCAAATCCAGAAATCTCTTGAAAACAGCATATCTCAATGCGTAAAATCATATAGCATGATGCATGCGACATATAATAGAAATGTAAGCATATTGTGTATCATGCAACATGGAATAGTGATATGACATATTAAGGGAAAACCGCTCTTTTAAATTGATTCTAGTTTTTAAAATATAACATGCGGTTCCCAATTTTATAATAAAACCAGTTATCTTTATAGGTACAATATGAATATGCACAAGTGTAGATGTACCAATGTATGTGTGCACCAATATGGATATACCGGTTTATATGTGCACAATATGAATATACAATGTATATATGCGCAAGTATGGATGTAGCAATGTATACGTAAGCATGTTATGCGAAGAGTCATATCATGATGCAGCAATCCTACTGTGTAGTGACATGGCAATTATCGATGATGAAGTGTGTGAGCATACAATCTGTGTACGTGTAACATATGTATCATCGATAATGGTGCAGGTGTACTATCACAGGTATAAGAGATGCAATGCGAATAACATGAAGGCACTATAAGGTAAAACATATGCAAATGCTGACGGGTATACGTATCTAACATGATCGAGTCGGTGAATCTATCAATCGACATCCAGCCAAGACATCAACGCGTACGGTATAATCCATCATATCATCATATCATCATCTCATCGTATCATTCTTATATTCTTTCATCGCATTTATATCACATATCAAATCGAATTTACAAAAAAATATTCTATCTACGAAGTGTAAGTATCTAATCTAATATACGCACCCGAACCATACAATCATATTTTTAAAGAAGTGAATCGTAGTTTTGAAAATAGGTGTTACGGTGTTTTTAAGGAAAAGCTATCATTTAAAAATCTGTAACATCCCTCAAGGTATATGTTTAAAGATACATACGATTCTTTGGTTTAGAAAAAAGGTATGGTTCGGATGACGCATCTACATCGACTATCCATTTCTACAGTACCCTAAACGACAATATCGCTAAACGTCATTCTATGATAGTCGTAACTTATCACTTCTAACTATCCTCTAGTTTCTAATATGGTTACATGGCTATCTTCATTCTAACCCTAGTTTCCTAATCTAGGTTTCCTAACCATACTCTATAAATCGGTTTTCCATCTAATGTTTGCGGGGGTGCTATACGCTATCCACCCGACTTTCCTGGTAGATATAGATCTACTCACCATAGTCTTCGCTTGCCGAAGTCGATGACGCCTCGCTTCGTCGCTCCGGAATCCACGCGAAGGTACGTACAATAACAACACATATCGTAACGATATTAAAATCAAGCTCAAAAATCCAAAATGGCACGCGCATTGCTTGTAGGTCAGAACCCATAGCATATGCATACAAAATCAACCAAACAACCCTTGTTGTTGATATACAAACATCCAACAACCAAAAACGAATCCAATTATCAAAACTCATCATTCAAAATACGGAAAACATATCCTAAATCACACCCAAGTGTTCCCAGGTTTTGACTCAGGTCAAATAAATCCAAGCAAACAGGTTTAGGGTCATGTATATAGTATATGTGAGCTACTGGACCAACCTAGGCCCCTACCCTCACCAATTGGCCGGCCACTATACCCAAAATTCCGAGCCCGCCGGCCAGGGTGTCTGTGTTTGGGATCATCAAGTCAGAGTGGTCTTCTAGTAGTATATTTAGGCCCCTAGTATTGTTTGGTTGTCTCAGATATTCCCTGGGATGCTCCAGATACCTCATAGGCACACTCAAAGTCACAAAACTGATATGGGTCAATTCTAAAGTTTGTGCATCTGGTTCAGGTCTATGGCTCAGGTCAGGAATCATGTTCCCATGATCAAGCAAATACTAACAACAGTCCCCAGTTTTACCCATAGTTATTACACAAAAATCCTGCAGGACCAAATACCTCTAAACACCATCTGGTAACCACCCTACAAAATCCAAACCCTAGCTCTCCTATTCACCCGGGGTCGCCGGATTTTCTTCACTATCCGCTGGCCAAAACCAGTAGGAAGGGTCTCATTCTTCAGGTGGTCACTTAGGGTTACAGATACAACACTATCTTACTGTTTATTTTCCCAGTGGATGCTCGGGGTCACAGCAGGTCAGCAACATCATAAAACGACATCCAAAACACGATATCACACAAAACTAATCTAAAGGGAAGAAATTATACCTCATCTAGTCCACTCAAGGCAGCACTAACTTCCCAACGTCATCAAAATCCCACTTCGCTCGGTTCAACGTGTAGAGGAGGAGATGGGGATTAAGTTTTGTGAAGGGAGTGTAGGGTTTTGGGGATTGTTTGGAGATAGATCTAGGGTTTTTTGAGGAGGGTTGTGAGGTTGGAGAATGAAGAATAAGGAGGAGAAAATGATGGCCAAGGGTTAGGGCAGCAGCCCCCCTCTCACTATTATTCACTCTCTCTCTCTCTCTCTCCAAAAGCCTACCTAACCTAATCATTTTGTCCCCCCTTTGACTTTTCTTTTTCCTATTTCTTTTTCTCACCAAAAAAACACATACACCTATATAAAACCATAAATCAAATAACATGTAACCAAATGAAACATGTCATGGTGCACTAACCATGAAAAGCTGTAGAAATGCGGATTTGGCTTAATCGCGATTAGCAGTGCACTAATCGGGTTTTATCAAAATTGCATATAAAAAATTTTAAAATTGCCAAATCCTTTAAATATATTATTAAATGGGTAAATCATTTTAATTTCCTTTTATTTCACAATTATTGGTATATATTTATACCCCTTTTCGAAAACCCCAATTTCACAAATCGGGAAGTTTTCGAGAAATATATTATTTTAATATTAAATTCCAAAAATAATATTTTATATTTTTCTGAAATGTTACAATCTTCCCCCTTTAAATAAATTCGGTCCCCGAATTTAAATTTAAACCCCCAAAATCTAAAACATTTCAATAATCGGCTCAAAACAACGGGGCTCCGAAATCATGGAAAACGCAGAAATAACACAACGCGTCAAGTGTGCATGAAAACGAGTACAAACTCAAAATTAAACTCCGTCAAGTGTCACGCAAATTATCGGATTTGCACGCGTATCCTCGGAGTTACAATAGAGACGCAGATCTCGAAATCTGAAATCCAATACACACTGGTCAAATACTATAATACGTGTATAGTACGCATCTTTGAAAACTCCAAAATCTGAATAAAATACATGCAAAAATCTTTTCTAAATTTCCGTGTGATGCGTAACTCACGGCATAAGTGACAGACGCTCATTTTAAAATAATAATATATGTCCATATACATTTTGCTAAACATACGTTCCGTCGTTTTGAAAATATCCCAAAAGATTTTCTTTTATAAACGTTCCCGTCACTCACGGACACATAGGAAAATAGCGAGACTATAGCTCCTCTTGAAAATCCTTTTGGTAATCTTTTAATGCATGCAGAGTACTCAGGTACTGTTCTTAGATCAGTCTTGTTTGGCTACCACACAATATAGTGCCCAACATGAAAACAAAGTGCTCAAAACCAAAATCAGCCTCAAAAGGCGTGTCCAATAATCACATGCGTCTGGTGCGCATGGAAATCAAATCCAAATACAGGTGCCACAATACGCACAAAGCAAAACTAAATGCAACGGGTGTGCACAAAAATATCTGTCCACTGCAACGGGTGTGCACGACAGCAATATTAAGTGTATCCAAAATGCACTAAAATCTCAATCCAATGCATCCGGTGTGCAAAGAATCGCATCTCATATCATGCGCGAAAATCCAAATCAGTGCATATGTCCTGCACGAATGAAATCGCATCCAATATGCACGGAAGAAATCTAAATCAGGAGCATCCGACATGCACGAGTGAAATCTCACTCAAGTGCACCCGATGCGCACAAAAATCCAAACTCGAGCGCCTAATTTGCGCAAAATCCGACCAAAGCGCGTCGGGTCCGTAAAAGCATATAGTGCCATAGCATGCACGGAAATGAACGGTAAGTGCCAACGCGCACGAAAATACCACTCCGGTAAAACGAATGCTCAAGGATATAAATCGGGTGCAACCAAGGTACGAAGTATACATCTAGTGCGATAAACGCATAGGTACCCGTCCGGTGCAACAAATGCAAGAAATGCAATTTAGTGCAACTAATGTGAAAAATACAAATCTGGTGCAGCAATTGCACGAAATACAATCAATAACTCAAACGCATAAAATCAACACCAAGTACACCAAGGTGTATAAAATCGTAAACGTGTTCAACTGCGTGCACAAAATACAAATCAATACACTGCAAGCACGTATAAGCTATACCGAGTGCAAAAATCAAATCGAGTGCGTACCACACGCATAAAATCAAATAACCGTATGAAATCCACGAAATCATAGACATGTGCTGCCAAGGCACAAAACCAAATCTCAAGTGTAATAGATATGCACAAATCGCAAATCAACATAACGGTGTATAAAATATATATATCAGGTGCGAAACTACGCGCAAATATGTAAATACCCAGTAGGTGCAACCATGGTGCACGAAATCAATATTAGGAAACTCGTCATCAAAACTCAAATCCAAGCGATATAAGCGTGATACGCAGATCACAAATGAAAATCGCAATAAAGGACATTGAGGTACACCTCCGACAATGTCGAAAATTAATCGGTGCGCCTAAAATCGGCAGAACAAGAATATCCGCTCGCCTCTTGCTCACAGTCTGGCGTCCCCTGTCTCTGGGTACTCGTCTTCTCTGTGGATTACCAATCCCGCAATCCATAGGCTCTTCGGCCCTATCAGGTGTGCTAACGGGAACGATTCCGCTCTAGCACTTCTCTGGTCATCTCTCGGTCAACCATCACGACCACTCGTAAAGCAGCACTTTACTGGCGTCGGCCTCTGGCTCTCTGAATACATGTGACACATCTGATCCTGGGTGCAAATCTCATTGCAGCAGTGTCCTGGAAGGAATCCTGCTCAAGGTCTCTTCTGTCCTCGCCTATGCCGAACCGTACGGAGGCTAGTACTCTTACATAACCCTTTCTCGTTTTCTGGACATCTGCGTGTTCCGCACACATTTCCTCGGAAACTGGCCGTATCCCAGCGCCTCTGTAAGCATATCAGGTCTCTGATCTCGGCGGGGAGTAATAACAGCTCGTCAGCGTCTCGCACGAACCTTTTGTTCCACTTGTCTTTATCGTCGCCCACTATGACGTCACTCCATGCTATCTGCGCACTGCAACTGTTTCCGGCCATGGTCAATCCGAAGTCTCTCGCACGGACTCGAAGTCACGAACTCGGTATCTTCATCACTCGGTAGAAGATATCTGGCCAAACACGTTCTCGGGAACTCGTCCCAACCATCGGAGGAATACTCAATACTCGTTCGTTCTCGATCAACTCACAACGCCTCAGGGTGAGGTCCTCTATCCCAAGCTGGTCAGCTTGCTGATCTCTTATCACATGGTATCCGAACGACGTCAAACTTTTCGATCGAGTCATGAACGTCCCAAAATTTCACAAAGGCTCAACACTTGAGCGCGGTCTAATAATATCCGGTACATAACACAGCACCTCTGGACCAGCTGTAGAAGGGCAAACCCAAGCCTCACTGATGGCACCGCTAAACTACCATAAACCCTAAGGTTCAAAGCGGTTCCATGGTCATCATGTCGAGTTAGGGTTTCATTCTTCTAGAGGGTCCACAGAATTACCTGCATGTTCCTATGAACACTTTAAACTTGGGAAAATGGTGTCTTGGCACTCGTTCGAACCTTTTAGCTTCGCCAATACCACATGTGACTATTCTTCGCCCGCATGCTAAACAATGCATCAATCCTCCAGGAAAGCCGATACATCGGCGGTCGTCTCTGGATCAGTCTGCTCTAGATCAGAATAAGACTCTCCACACTGAAAATCTTCAACTCAACTGGGCCTGCGTCGATGCATCAATCTGACGAATCACCTTCATCTCTCAAATCGGGGTAGACTAGCTATCATCTATCACATTTCTGCCTGGAAGCTCCGGCGATCTTAGCTTGTAAGCTCTGGAAGAGACATCCCAACATCTCAGCAACAGCTGGGTCACCTGTCTGCACGGTAGGCGACATCAAAATCTCTGAGGTATGTTGTACATCTACAGTCCTCTCGCAACTGGCAGCTCTAACAATGGCCTGATCATTCGGTGTAAAACCAAGAACTCGTCTCTACAAGAGGTCACAACATAAAATACTAACTCGAGACGTTCTTTTGTCACCCAAAAATCACAATGGTCAGCCCTCGTACCAGACGAGCTCACCCTGACCGCAACACTAGCAGTAGCTCAAACTGCGCTCAAACTATGATCACAGGAACCTCAATCGAGTATCGTAGAAATCATATCAATGGCATGAAAGGAAACGACAAATCCAGAATGGATACATGATCATAAGAAGGAACAGCATCAATAAAGGTATGATCACGAAACTAATAGAATCGAAGATATCCAATGGATGTATAATCATGGTGTTAGTTATATGTATGCCCTAGAGGCCATTACTGTACATACGATGTATATTGTAGTGGATGCTAGGACATGTATAGGGAGGACTTTCTTGCTCGACATGATGGTATGCTATCTGGTTGTACTTTATCTTAACATGTACTCTGCTTGTCTCTATATTACATGTTGATAAAGCCCTTAGGATATGTACTCGACTACTGGGACTATGATGAGATCATACTAGTGGGGCCACGGTAGTCGACGAGTACATCCTATAACTGTTCCTAGTCGAGGGTGTATCGAGACAGGGCATCGATACACCAGAGTAGACTAGCGTATACGCATCTTGACCCATATGATGGGCGATGGATGATCCCATATCCATCGGTGTTGGACTTCAAAGATGGTGTACGGGTGCTCAGTGGAGACTGGGTACACTGGACGGACTCGCCGAGAACTCCCAGATGGCATTATACCTTACGTCAGATGGCAGTTCTCCGGTGACACTGGTACAGAGTAGTCTGTTGACCCGAGAAGAGTCTTGTGTGATTCCCACTGTGCTTTGATTTCCATCATACCACGTCCAAGAGGGCGTGCAAAAAGGTGGCTTTTGGGTACAGTCCCGAATCACATGGAGGCAATGAGCGATAGGAGGGGATTCGTCTCTCCCGGTATAGGGAGTTGATGTTGCGCTGTGTTCGATTGGCTATAACCGGAAATCCCTGGCCATGGTTGCTGAGATTTACTGGTAAGTGTTACCAGTAGTTTCTCGAACTGTTATAGACCTCATATCGACACGACTTATCGAGCTACTGGGGTCTGACGTTTACCACCCCTAGGCGAGATATGCGACATATCAGACGACGAGACCGGACTGTACGGGAGTGTTACTGTTTGGATTCACAGGAGAATGTACAGTCTTGCTTGTTGATCTTCTGAGCGCTTAATACCTGGGTGGCTGTTACGTTTAGCTGACCGCTTGCAGCTTGTGGGTGTTTGATATGATCATCACCTACTGCCGGCGTATTGACGATTCTTTAGAGTCCTATACAGAGGTTTCTTGGCTCAGGTAAAACGGAGTAGGAGCACATATGTGATATGTGCGGGACCGAGGATAATGCGGTATGTGATACCGTATTGGATTCCCGCGATATGAGATATCGGCCGGGTATATGTGATATAGCCGGGTCATCGTATTAGTCGGTTATATGCGATATAGCCGGATTGTCGGATCAAGTATTGATTCGATAATTTAATGTATAATAATATATACGATATATTAAATTACATTAACTAATATTAGCTCACTAAAAGATTCATTTTCTCACGGGATAATACATTGATATATATGCGATATATGTTAATTGTATTATTATCTTTTGTTACAAAATATATTGTATATGTGATATATACTATTGTAACATGTTAGGGTTACAAATTTAACATTGGATTAGGGTTTAAACTTGGTTAGGGTTTGGATTAGGGTTAGCTTTTGCATGAAGCTTCCATGAAGCTTCATGAAGCTTTGACTTTGTGGTTGCTTGATATTTTTGTGAGATATTATATTAACCCAATCCAAACCATTAACCCTAGTTAACTCTCTACAAGGGTTAACTCTCTCATGCTTAACCCTTGGTTAGATTTGTAACCACTACAATAATTCATTATTCATCACAAAAGGATTAAGGTTATCATCTTCATTCTTCTTCTTGTTCCTTGAGTTCCTTGATGAAAAAGTTTTCTTTTGTGATGAAAGTGAGTGAGAAAAAGATTATAAATGAGAGAAAAAATCCTACTTCATCATCCTCATCTATCCTTGCCATTTAGATGAGGGTGTTCACTTCATATTATGAGTGTTAGCTTGTGTTAATGAAACTTCAAGGTAGATCATCTTAGTATCGAAGATCGGAAGCAAAGGTTGCATCATTCTCTTCGTGAAGCCTCTCGAGAGTCTACAACACGATGATCGCAGCGAAGGGACCTCAACGCGGAGCTTAAGAAGTGAAGGACCGGATCTACAAAGGTTGTAATCCCTCTCACTTAGTGTTAAAGCATTTAACATGTTCGTTTTCGCCTAAACCCTAGTTTAAAGATCTGTATTCGGGTTGTTCGGCACGGCTAAAATTTTAATAGGGCATGGTTGATGCCTCGTAGACCCTTGTGCGCGTGCCTAGCAACCCTACAGTGGTATCAGAGCTAAGCCAGAGATTTAGGCGAAGTCTAGACGAAGTTTAAAGTCCGATCGAACTCCGAATACCCGATATTAACCCCTTTCTGTACATTTTCTAAAAATGTGATTTTTTCAGAATTAAAAATGCTCAGAAAAACAACCAAGAAAAACTAAGAATTACTGTGAAGTACGGTCCACTGTGTCAACTATTTGACCGCGGAACCGCGGCCAAACCAAGGGTTTGGCGGCGTTTCCGCGGCCGAAATTGTGACTTAGTCCATGAAATTTCATGTAATTGTTCTTAGGTCCTTTATTGTTATTTTTTTCTGGGAATTTTTTTATTCCACTCAAGTGTTGAGTTTTCTAGGGTTGTATTGGGGACTCGTTGATTCAATCGGATAATTTAACTTTGTTTAGTTTTTTCCGGATAATTTTAGAAACTGTTAAAAAGTTCAACCGGATATCAATAACTCACTTTTTCCCCAGTCGGAAATTTTTTCAAAAGTTGGATTTTTTTCTCGAGTTTAAGAACGTTCTAAGTCGTGCAAGTAACGTGGTGGACCCTCTAGAAGACAACAAACCTTAACTCAATTATGTGACCGTCTTGAACTGCCTTTTGAACCTAAGGGTTTGGGGCAGTACGGCGTGCCACATGTGAGGCGTTGGCTTGACCCTTCTACGGCTGGACCATCGGTACTGTGGCATGTGATGGATGTTTTTAAATTGATATCAAGTGTTGAGATGTATTGGGGAAATCTTGGGTGTTTGATTATTCGATCGAAAAGTTTAACATTGTCTATTTATCTGGAATGTGATACAATATTTGGAATCCACAGGTAGTTATGAGATAACTAATTTGAATGTTATAAACATAACACTTTAGTCTCAGATGATCAGTTGCCACGGAATTTTGATGTGATCAAAAGTCCGTCGCAATCACGTAGCGTACGCGGATACTCGCCGGGTAAACTTAATAGATAGCCACGCCCCATAGCCCCGACCAAGTGACTGTAGGAGAACCCCGTCGCCAAAAGCATCCGTTCGGGTGCTCGCGGCAGCGGTGTTCCGCCTTAGTGCACTTCGTCGACGGCATCGGGGGTGCGGCCATCTACTAAAGTTTGCGACGAGCATTCGATCAGGATGTCGGGAATCTTGTTGAATTGCCCGACCAGATATTGAAAAGTGTTTTCGATAATGAGACTAAAATGCGGGGTTTATAATTGTTAGGCATGAGATGTCTAAGGAATTCATTTGGTTAGGCATGCGATGTCTAAGGAGGTTGCGGATTCCAACTGTTGTAGTTTTACACTTTCTTTTCTGTGACCGTAACGTAGTATGTGGTGTATCGCCGGCTTCGTTGCTATACATCAACGACAATCGGGATACGCATACTTGCTTACGTTGATGATATGAGATATTATGTGTTGTTGTGATATGTTATATTGGATCATCGTGTTCTGAATAGCCGGGGGTCTTATGTGAGATGAGAGTTTTTCTTTTTCATTCATGTAAAATTAATTTGTATGTAATATTCTTTTATTGGGGCACTTCCGGGCTGAGGATGATGTCACCGTTGTATATTATTTACTTTTCCGCATTAGGTAGACCCAAGGCGGGGAGCACAAGTAACCGGGTTCTGAGGTCCAGTGGGAGACCATCTCGAAGAGTCGAGACCAGGTCTCCTAACCCTAGAATTGGCATTGTTGCTTGCCGCTCTCGTAGGGGTCTAGGGATGTGGGTTTGGCTATTCATCGCGACCGTGGAATTCGTGTTTTATACAGGCTCGTATTGAAAACACGGACGTCCTAGTATATCCAATATTTCATATATGTTCTTCTGCTGCAATATTCTGTGATGAGATCATATTACTGCCTGAGACGAATGTTTATATTATATATATGAGATATATGTTATATTGCAGATTTCGTTTCAAATGTGATGCTTGTGAAGCATAATAAAATGGGACTTCATTAATGAGATTAATGAAATAAAAGAAACCTAAAGATATTGTAGAAACTTGTTTAAAAACATGTAGCTACGGTTCTTGCTTTGCATCGCGGTGTTCCTTGTAGAACATCCTGCACCTTATTTGATAAGGAAAGGGCCGAGATCCCTTCACCGGGAGTGACCCCTTTAGCAGTAACTGGCAGATGCTACAACCCTCGGTTTGTTTTTGATTGCTTCTATAGTTTTTGCTTTGCATAGTGATATATATGATATATCCTGCACCTTATTCGATGAGGAAAGAGCCGACGATCCCCTTCACCGGGAGTGACCCCTTTAGCTAAACTAGAAAAGCCTAAAAAACGCTCCATTTAAAAATCACTCAATTCTACAACGATATAAAGTTCATTACGCAAAGGGTTTTCTTAAAAACCCGTCGTTGCCCTCCGTCATTTCAGATAAGCACTACTTAGTATTCGTGCTGCGGTAGTTTGGCATTCGTCAAGGCGTAGTGTGCGGTAGCTAACTAGTATTTATCTGCTTATGCATATGATGCAGATTGGATTAGGGTATTCGTACGGCGTTGTTTGGCATTCATCAAGGGTCGTGCGGGTGGGTTTAATTCAATCAAGAAATGTACGGGTTGAACTTGACTAGTGGACTATGGGTTGTTTGGCATTTGTCAAGGTCATAGAACACCAGGGGTAAAATATTATTGGGGATTTCAAGTGTTGAAATTTGCAATGAGATTGCGTACCTTCTATAAGATAGTTGGATCCCGATACCCACTGCGAGTAATTGTTACTCCTGGGAGAGTTTTACACATTACAATTAGCCGATCAAGTAGGTGTCTAGAAAGGTGTTAACGGGGTTACGCCTCTGGGAAAACGAGGTTTACATTAATTAGGTTCGTGCGAAAGCACGGGGGACCTCCCTCAAAGTACCGACACTGGCCTGGCTGAAAGATTGGCGAACTTGTAGCGTGTAATTAATCCCGGCTAGTCGTTCCTTTTAGGGTTTGAAGGAAGATTTGATTAAAACAGTGGGAGACATCCTGATTAGATATATTAGATAACCAATCTAATCTTGCAAGAGCATACGCTGAGTGTTTTCTTCTCTCTCTCTCTCCTGGTAGCGACCATATCACGCCTTAATCAAGATAATAATACGGATGTATTGACCGAACCCGCTTGTTATACTGAGCTAGGAATGTTGGTCCCGCTCCAACTTATAATTGTTATAAGACAGAGCAGGAAATTAGGGAATACCAGATTTCCCGTGCCGCCCAAACGAAGAAAGTGCATGTTGATGCATCATCTTCGGGTGTGTTCAATACATAGAACTGTTTCTCAGTATCTTTTACGTCCTGGGTATGAGATACCGGATCAGGATCCCGCATATGTAATCTGTTACATGGGCTACAGATAGATAGAGAACTGAGAACGGGTGATAAGTTTCATGAGATAGAAACGGTGCAAGTGTTGCAGCCAAGTCTGTTGGTCACTATCACCTTGTATTACCAGAATACATTGATTCTGAACAAATGTTATTAGATACCGAACCTGATGTACAACATCATATCAGTCTCTTTATTAGTAAAGAAATGATATAATTTTGTAATGTTGGATAATGTTTTGAACATTTCCTATATCAAGTGTTGATCGGTTCAGGCACGTTATCTAAAAGCATTGACGTTCTAAATCAAACTACAGTTCTTAGTATACAGAGTTCAGAAATGAACGAATCCTTCTTGAGGCATTGTAGACTAGGTCATATCAATGCGACCCGACTAGATAAGTTACATTTAGATGCATATTTAAATTAGTTTAAATTTACATCTTATAAAACTTGCCGGTCATGTCACAGAGATAAGATGACCACAGCTCCGTTTATTGGAAACAGAGAAAGAGTTAGTGAACTCTTGGGATTGATACATGCTGATGTATGAAAGTCCCCTGTCTACACATGCCAAGACCGGTTCTTTGTACTTCATTACATTCTCTGATGATCTCTTAAGATTCAGACATATGTTCTCGTTGAAACACAAGTCCGAACCTTTTGAGATATTCACAAAATGTAAGTTAGAAGTAGAGAACCAAAATACGGGTATAAGTATTATGTCCAATTATGAGATCAAGGAGAAGAATACTTGAGCACGGAATTCCTGGACTATTCTAAAGGAAATGAGATTCTCTCTCAGCATTACTCCTCCGTATACACCACAGCACGTCGGTGTATTGGGCGGAGCAATAGCACCCTATGTGATATGGCGTGCTCTATGATGAGTACTACTGAGTTTCCTATTTCCTTTTGGGTGTTATGCGCTTGAGAAACTGCATACCTATTGAATATGGTTCAAATCAAATTAGTTGCCTACCACTTCATATGTGATATGGAATGGAAAGAGCCCATATCTTAAGTATGTTAAGATTTGGGGTTGCCCGGCCTATGTCTAAAAAGCAAAATCCGGACAAGCTCGAGGCAAAGTCAGTTCTGTGGAAGTTTGTTGGATATCCCAAGCATTCGCAAGGGAATATCTTCTACCAAACTAAGGAACAAAAGATGTTTTGTTTCTCAGCATGCCACCTTTGTGAAAGGGAATTTCTTGTGAAGAAATTAGTGGTCATGAGGTAGAACTGGAAGGAGTTCCAGCTTTACAAACTACAGCAGATGATTTGGTAGAACCAAAGGATTCAATAGTAATAAAAGAACCTCAGCCTCTCCGCCAATCTAGTAGGGTTCCTCACCCACCTGAGAGTTACTTCGGTTTCTCTATGACAGTGGGAGCGAGGATTGCATCATGAGATGGTGACCCACCTTATTTCGAGCTGGCCATCAGGAGTGGGACTCTGTAAGAATGGCTGGATGCTTAACGATCTGAGATGGAATCCTTGTACGCCAACAAAGTATGGACTTTGGTTTCTTTATCTGAAGGGTTAAATCCCCATCAGGAGAAAGTATATCTTGAGAAGATTACTTGGTGTACATGGAAAAGTTGAGACTTTCAAAGCTATGCTTAAGTCTATCCAGATCCTACTTGCCACGGCTACATACCATGACTACCATATCTGGCGGTTGGGTGTCATGACTGCTTTTCTAAATGATGTTTTAGAAAAGAGAGCATCTATAAGTACACAGCCAGTGGGCTTCGTAGACAGTGGGAGCAGCGGAAACGTGAGCAAGATGTTTTATATGATAAAGCAGGTATCGCGGAGTTGGAACGTCTGTTTTGATGTGGTAGTCAAAGAGTTTGACTTCATCAAAATGGTAGATGAACCTTGTATACACAAAAAGGTAGTAGGGAGTATGGTGGTGATCCTCGTAGAGTACGTGGATGACATACTCTTGATAGGGAAGGAGTTTCCTATGCTACGCTCGATTAATCTCCGCTTATCACAAGGATTCTCCATATAGGATCAAGGTGATACCTCCTAAATCCTGAGTTTTGGATCTATGAGATAGATCTAATTGGATGTTAGGATTCTCACTAGTTGTAGTGAGATGGTATCAATCGATCCTGGGAAGAATCACTGGAAAGGTTCCAGGGTGATAAGGACGACTGAATGTCAGTCGTAGGCATCGTCTTTACCCTCAGTGGAGGGACGGTATGTTGGAAGAGTTCCAAGCTAGATACCGTGACATACTAGACGATTAAAGGCAAGATACATCGTTACCAAAGATACTACCAAAGAAGCAGTCTGGATATATATAAGTTCATGAGATGAACTTCGTTCCTACCATTGTGTGACAATGGAGTTGTGGCTTTAGCCAAAGAACTACCGTCCCATCAGAAATCTAAATACAATTCTTATGCAGTATCACCTGATCATGGAGATGGTTGATCTCTAGGGAGATTGAGGTTAGGAGAGTAGACACAGAGGACAACAGCGCGGATCCACTCGCAAAGGCCTTTTCCCAGTAGAGACTTTTATGGGATGGTTGAGTATGAGATATTTCAACCGCAGCTAATTGTTGGGTATGTGATACCACAACAGTTGGCCCTAGTGAGATTGTTAGTTATATGTATGCCCTAGAGGCCATTACTGTACATACGATGTATATTGTAGTGGATGCTAGGACATGTATAGGGAGGACTTTCTTGCTCGACATGATAGTATGCTATCTGGTTGTACTTTATCTTAACATGTACTCTGCTTGTCTCTATATTACACGTTGATAAAGCCCTTAGGATATGTACTCGACTACTGGGACTATGATGAGATCATACTAGTGGGGCCACGGTAGTCGACGAGTACATCCTATAACTGTTCCTAGTCGAGGGTGTATCGAGACAGGGCATCGATACACCAGAGTAGACTAGCGTATACGCATCTTGACCCATATGATGGGCGATGGATGATCCCATATCCATCGGTGTTTGACATCAAGGATGGTGTACGGGTGCTCAGTGGAGACTTGGTACACTGGACGGACTCGCCGAGAACTCCCAGATGGTATTATACCTTACGTCAGATGGCAGTTCTCCGGTGACACTGGTACAGAGTAGTCTGTTGACCCGAGAAGAGTCTTGTGTGATTCCCACTGTGCTTTGATTTCCATCATACCACGTCCAAGAGGGCGTGCAAAAAGGTGGCTTTTGGGTACAGTCCCGAATCACATGGAGGCAATGAGCGATAGGAGGGGATTCGTCTCTCCCGGTATTGGGAGTTGATGTTGCGCTGTGTTCGATTGGCTATAACCGGAAATCCCTGGCCAGGGTTGCTGAGATTTACTGGTAAGTGTTACCAGTAGTTTCTCGAACTGTTATAGACCTCATATCGACACGACTTATCGAGCTACTGGGGTCTGACGTTTACCACCCCTAGGCGAGATATGCGACATATCAGACGACGAGACCGGACTGTACGGGAGTGTTACTGTTTGGATTCACAGGAGAATGTACAGGCTTGCTTGTTGATTTTCTGAGCGCTTAATACCTGGGTGGCTGTTACGTTTAGCTGACCGCTTGCAGCTTGTGGGTGTTTGATATGATCATCACCTACTGCCGGCGTATTGACGATTCTTTAGAGTCCTACACAGAGGTTTCTTGGCTCAGGTAAAACGGAGTAGGAGCACATATGTGATATGTGCGGGACCGAGGATAATACGGTATGTGATACCGTATTGGATTCTCGCGATATGAGATATCGGCCGGGTATATGTGATATAGCCGGGTCATCGTATTAGTCGGTTATATGCGATATAGCCGGATTGTCGGATCAAGTATTGATTCAATAATTTAATGTATAATAATATATACGATATATTAAATTACATTAACTAATATTAGCTCACTAAAAGATTCATTTTCTCACGGGATAATACATTGATATATATGCGATATATATTAATTGTATTATTATCTTTTGTTACAAAATATATTGTATATGTGATATATACTATTGTAACATGTTAGGGTTACAAATTTAACATTGGATTAGGGTTTAAACTTGGTTAGGGTTTGGATTAGGGTTAGCTTTTGCATGAAGCTTCCATGAAGCTTTGACTTTGTGGTTGCTTGATATTTTTGTGAGATATTATGTTAACCCAATCCAAACCATTAACCCTAGTTAACTCTCTACAAAGGTTAACTCTCTCATGCTTAACCCTTGGTTAGATTTGTAACCACTACAATAATTCATTATTCATCACAAAAGGATTAAGGTTATCATCTTCATTCTTCTTCTTGTTCCTTGAGTTCCTTGATGAAAAAGTTTTCTTTTGTGATGAAAGTGAGTGAGAAAAAGATTATAAATGAGAGCAAAAATCCTACTTCATCATCCTCATCTATCCTTGCCATTTAGATGAGGGTGTTCACTTCATATTATGAGTGTTAGCTTGTGTTAATGAAACTTCAAGGTAGATCATCTTAGTATCGAAGATCGGAAGCAAAGGTTGCATCATTCTCTTCGTGAAGCCTCTCGAGAGTCTACAACACGATGATCGCAGCGAAGGGACCTCAACACGGAGCTTAAGAAGTGAAGGACCAGATCTACAAAGGTTGTAATCCCTCTCACTTAGTGTTAAAGCGTTTAACATGTTCGTTTTCGCCTAAACCCTAGTTTAAAGATCAGTATTCGGGTTGTTCGGCATGGCTAAAATTTTAATAGGGCATGGTTGATGCCTCGTAGACCCTTGTGCGTGTGCCTAGCAACCCTACACATGGATACAAAGAGAATCACTGGTCTCAAAAATATGTACATCCTAAGGTTTCCTAAGTGGAGTATCGTATCGTAAATATGCCGCGGAACATACGTACGGTACGTTACTCTACTCAAGCTACCTACTCCATCAATCAGGGTTAGCCTATGAAACAAAAGTTCGGGTCTAATACCCCCCGTCCAAGTCTAAGTTCCGTAAGGACAAGCCTAGGTTCCGAAATACATGCCCGCCCCAGACTCCGCATAGTCAAACATAGACTCAAACAAGGTTAAACCTAGCGCTCTGATACCAACTTTGTCACGACCCAAAATATTAGCTCGTGACCAGCACTTGAATCACGCAACGTCTAAAGGCGTAACGGAATTCAAGTAAGCTGAAACCCAGAAATCTAAACCTTTTTAGAAGAATAAAGGAGGTGAGGTTTTGAAATAAAGGTATAATGAAATCAATTTTTCTTAACGCATAGAAAAGGAACATGAATGATGCAAGTGAAATTTACTAGTTTGAAAACATGTTTCGTCTTTTAAAAATTTTGGCAGCACCTCCTTTGTATATCTTTATCCAAAACCAAAAATACATA
Source organism: Agapanthus africanus (assembly GCA_030015575.1). Taxonomy (NCBI): domain Eukaryota; kingdom Viridiplantae; phylum Streptophyta; class Magnoliopsida; order Asparagales; family Amaryllidaceae; genus Agapanthus; species Agapanthus africanus. The sequence continues at coordinate 259,318,297 of CM057351.1, read as the reverse complement.
ATAATGATAAAGGCATCCCCCAAGCGGGAGCTAGCACTTCACCAAACGGCGGATCACAACCACGCAAGACGATATAAATAAGTATACGACGCCCAACGGCGAAGTTCACCACAAAAAGATAAAGAAAAGCAAGACACATAACTCACAAGTGGCGAAAACCCCTCGCTCTAAGTCTCGCAACTACAGTGTCACTAAGTCTCATTACTTATACAAATCACTAATTTACATTGATTGATGGAGTTAACTAGATACAATATGAAATGTAATACATGAGTGGTTACGATACAAATGTCCCACCTACTACTGCAAAACACCCAAAGGAAACTGTGTGCCAGTGATGCCGCTACTGATCCACGCGGTCAACCTGCAAGAACTGTGGCACAACGGGGGTGAGTTGCCAACTCGTGAATAGAAATATATCTACAAGTAGAAATCGAATAAACAACGACTCCTAGGTCAACTATATCAAAAGGTAATACTATGATATCTAGGGTGACCGGGTCGGTATATGTGCCAACGAGGTAGTCAATACCTATATTCATATGGATAACATCCAACAGTAATAATCAATGCATGTATATGGATCTCGTCCAACCAAAATCAAGGTATGTATGCATGTGGATCTCGTCCACCCATAAAATCAATGTCTGTATGCACGAAAATATCATAAAGGAGTGTGCATTGAAGTATGAGGATATATATAGCAACGGTGTCCCTCGTGACACATCAAAATCATGGAACCTGAGTGCCTAGCATCGACACTCGAAAACATCATGAAAACCATGCCCAGCAACGGCACGTAAATCCTCATATATCGGGCTCCGTCAGTCCGGATCGGCCCACGGGCTCCGTCAGTCCGGATCGGCCCATATCATCTCTCGACTCCGATCGATATCCTCCGGATATCCGTCGATCCCAAATACTATCACCGGTAGGTAATAGTCCCTCTGCCAGGCTCACCGTCTGTATACACAGCATCCCTTTCTTGCCCCGAGGTACCATACCGGGTCCACCATGTACCTGCAATCGGCCTCATCCGCCTCCTCGAATCGGGTTTCACATGTCGCTCTCAGGACCGAGAAAACACATGGTGGACGCACTGAAATATCATATCAGGAGAAATCGGGTTTTTGAAAACAACACATAATCTCTTTTAAAATGTCAACGGTTCTCAAATCTAAAAATCTCATGAAAACAGCATATCTCAATGCGTAAAATCATAGAGCATGATGCATGCGACATATAATAGAAATGTAAGCATATCGTGTATCATGCAACATGGAATAGTGATATGACATATTAAGGGAAAACCACTCTTTTGAATTGATTCCAGTTTTTAAAATATAACATGCGGTTCCAAATTTTACAATAAAACCAGTTATCTTTATAGATAAAATATGAATATGCGCAAGTGTAGATGTACCAATATATGTGTGCACCTATATGGATATACCATGTATATATGCACAATATGAATATACAATGTATATATGCGCAAGTATGGATGTAGCAATGTATACGTAAGCATGTTATGCGAAGAGTCATATCATGATGCAACAATCCCACTGTGTAGTAACATGGCAATTATCGATGATGAAGTGTGTGAGCCTACAATCTATGTACGTGTAACATACGCATCATCGATAATGGTGCAGGTGTACTATCACAGGTATAAGAGATGCAATACGAATAACATGAAGGCACTATAAGGTAAAACATATGCAAATGCTGACGGGTATATATATCTAACATGATCGAGTCGGTGAATCTATCAATCGACATCCAGCCAAGACATCAACGCGTACGGTATAATCCATCATATCATCATATCATCGTATCAGTCTTATATTCTTTCATCGCATTTATATCACATATCAAATCGAATTTATAAAAAAATATTCTATCTACGAAGTGTAAGTATCTAATCTAACATACGCACCCGAACCATATAATCAGATTTTTAAAGAAGTGAATCGTAGTTTTGAAAATAGGTGTTACGGTGTTTTTAAGGAAAAGCTATCATTTGAAAATCCGTAACATCCCTCAAGGTATATGTTTAAAGATAATATGATTCTTCGGTTTAGAAAAAGGTATGGTTAGGATGACGCATCTACATCGACTATCTATTCCTACAGTACCCTAAACGACAATATCGCTAAACGTCATTCTATGATAGTCGTAACTTATCACTTCTAACTATCCTCTAGTTTCTAATATGGTTACATAGCTATCTTCATTCTAACCCTAGTTTCATAATCTAGGTTTCCTAACCATACTCTATAAATCGGTTTTCCATCAAAAGTTTGCGGGGGTGCAATACGCCATCCACCCGACTTCCCCGATAGATATAGATCTACTCACCGTAGTCTTCGCTCGCCGAAGTCGATGACGCCTCGCTCCGTCGCTCCGGAATCCATGCGAAGGTACCTACAATAACAACACATATCATAACGATATTAAAATCAAGCTCAAAAATCCAAAATGGCACGCGCATTTCTTGTAGATCAGAACCTATAACATATGCGTACAAAATCAACCAAACAACCCTTGTTGTTGATGTACGAACATCCAACAACCAAAAACGAATCCAATTATCAAAACTCATCATTCAAAATACGGAAAACATATCCTAAATCACACCCAAGTCTTCCCAGGTTTTGACTCAGGTCAAATAAATCCAAGCAAACAAGTTTAGGGTGATGTATATAGTATATGTGAGCTACTGGACCAACCTAGGCCCCTACCTTCACCAATTGGCCGGCCACTATACCCAAAATTCCGAGCTCGTCGGCCAGAGTGTCTCTATTTGGGATCATCAGGTCAGAGTGGTCTTCAAGTAGTATATTTAGGCCCCTAGTATTGTTTGGTTGTCTAAGATATTCCCTGGGTTGCTCCAGATACCCCATAGGCACACTCAAAGTCACAAAACTGATATGGGTCAATTCTAAAGTTTGTGCATCTGGTTCAGGTCTATGGCTCAGGTCAGGAATCATGTTCCCATGATCAAGCAAATACTCACAACAGCCCCCAGATTTTACCCATAGTTATTACACAAAAATCGAGCAGGACCAAACACCTCTAAACACCATTAGGTAACTACCCTACAAAATCCAAACCCTAGCTCTCCTATTCACCCGGGGTCGCCGGATTTTCTTCACCAGCCGCCGGCCAAAACCGGTAGGAAGAGTCTCGTTCTTCAGGTGGTCACTTAGGATTACAGGTACAACACTATCTTACTGTTTGTTTTCCCAGTGGATGCTCGGGGTCACAGCAGGTCAGCAACATCATAAAACGACATCCAAAACATGATATCACACAAAACTAATCTAAAGGGAAGAAATTATACCGCATCTAGTCCACTCAAGGCAGCACTAACTTCCCAACGTCATCAAAATCCCACTTTGCTCGGTTCAACGTGTAGAGGAGGAGATGGGGATTAAGTTTTGTGAAGGGAGTGTAGGGTTTTGGGGATTGTTTGGATATAGATCTAGGGTCCGTTCGTCTATGAACATCGCATGTCAGGCCTAGGGGCTGGTAGACGTCAGACCCCTAAAAGTGGTACAAGTCATGTCGAAGTGTAGCCCAGAACACCCTGAGATACTATTGGAATACCAACCAGTAAATATCACTTGCCTTGGCCAAGGACTTCGTGTAATGGCTCTCCTAGATACGGCGTGATCTCACCCCTAATACCGGGAGAGACGAAACCCCTGCCGATCCGCTCACTGCCTCCATATGGCTCGGGACTGTACCCAACTAAAACCTGTTTGCACGACTCCTTTGAGCCGTGGTAGGGTAGTAATCAAAGCACAGTGGGAACTCACACGAGACAAATGACGATCTCAGGTCGATGAACTAACCTGTACACATGTCACCAGGGAACTGCTATCTGACGTTAGGTATATCACCAACTAGCATGTTCCCGGCGAGTCATGTCCGGTGTACTCATAACCCAATAAGCACCTGTATACGTCTTAGGTGAACCAACTGACACCAATGGCTTATGAGACCAGCCACCGCCCCTCGTTGGGGTCTCGATCGTATACACCAGTCTACTATCGGAGTGTCGATGCCCAGTCTCGAAACTCCCACGACTAGGGCACTTTAAGGATGTGCTTATAGACTACCCAACTCTCACGTATATGATCGCCATCATACTGCTGGTAGTCAAGCAAGAATCCTAAGGGCTCTATCAATGTGTAATAGTGATTTGTAAGGTCACCTAAAGCATGTACACGATGATAAAGATAAACCAGATAGCGAACTATCATCTCGAGTAAGAATGTCTTACCGGCATAGGTCTTCCCTCAATCATTGCAATCACTTGCGTACGATCCAATAATTGACTTTGAGGGCACTATATCCAACAATCTCTCACTTGCACTCAAGGCTAATTATTGCGATATCGCATTCTCACAACCCGTGTGATATCGAACACCCAACTCCTCTGATCAGTCTCACAAATCCCCTTTGTGAAACTATTACGTTCGAGGAATAGCCTCAGTGAGTGGATCCGCCCTGATGTTTCTTTCTATGTCTCTCTTTATCACAAGTTCGCGGAGAAAGCCATCTCCCAAAATGAGCAATACCTGTCTTAGAATATGTCTGGATATCTTATGGGACCTAGTTCACAAATGAACTCCAAATCCAGAAAACTTCTTAGACTGTATCGTCAACTGAATTTAATCAGCATCCTGCGCCATTCCTCCCTCAGTATCCGCTTGGACCACCTGTCCAAACTACTGCCCCTCGTCAGAGGGAAAACTATAACTCTGACAGTCACTCTGTCAGCCAGGTCACATTGGAAGCCTGGAATTATAACTGTCTCCCGAAGGAGGATGTCGTTATCATATCCCTAGAACATCAACTTTTGTTCTAAAACTGCTTCTGAACGTTTCTTCAGGATTGGATTAATATCAACTTATTGCATCTAGTGCAAAAACAACATATGGTGTGGTACTTGACATCTCATGATTGACTCAATTTCCTAAGCAGGTGATATGTCAATCACGCACATCCTTCTCCCTTTTAGTCTGTTAGACACCTTTAGAGAGGGTGACTCCATCACCAGCAGGTACACCACCATGCCAGGAGTCGTCCATTCTAAAACACCTTTAGAATGCTGTCTAAGTACCCAGGTTGGGATACTACCCAAATCTAGATCTAAAACCATAGATCTAGTAACCAGAATGTCTGATATAATATCCATATCCTATTTGGAGAAACTATTGTGTGACAACCATAGTATAACCGATCGGAGTATAGGAATTTTACATCCTACTCTGTGTATGTCATCCAAATACTAGGACATCATACCCTACTACCTTCTTAACAGATCCATCCTTTATTCTGATGAAGTCAAAGCCCATGACTGTCACATCAAAAATAGATGATCTTTCTCCGCTATATCTGCTTTAGTCTATAAATAGAGATAAGCTACTTGCCCACTATGCTTCCGCTATTCCCACTGACCACAACAACCCTCTGGTAGAGAGTCATATACACGTGCACTTCTAAAGTAAACTTTAGAATGACGCTATACTTATGCTCCTGTCGGGTCTCATAGCCTGGAACAACAGTAGTGTTAAGTCTGGGCAAACAAGAACCTCCCTGTCACCGTCCTTGACGCTACCGGAGTACCTCTCGGGTGCCTGAGGTTACCCACCATATCTGCGGAGTGGCTAATGGAATGTCAAATCTGATTGAATCTTTAGGTTCTTATTAAATTTTCAGTAATCGTTTGCGGTTCTGGAATCACTTCCAGTTCTACCATACTCCCACTACTGTTTTCTGAAAAAGTCTATTTTACTAAAACTGTGGCGAGTCAAGAACAATATCACTATTAGTCTTCCAGATGGTAGAAAGTCAACCCTTGTCATAGCCCGGGTCAACCCATAAACAGCCATTACAGAAGCGTGCCTTGAGTTATCCAGAGTCTGGTTTTAAGCATAAGCCGGACAACTCCATATAGCTTAACATCGTTAAGATATGAGCCATTCTATATCTAATATAGAAACAGAGGCAGTGATTTAATTTGAACCGGATTCAAATCATGCAGCAGTCTCTAGTATATGTCAACTAAATAGAAAGAGGCCAATCAGTATTACTCAACTTAGGAGTGCATCCAATTATGAGTAACCTGAAAAAGAGAAGAAAGTTCTCAAAATCATTACTATCGACTGAATACCAAGCACAAGTATCTACATCTCCGATTACCTTGAAGAATCCTGATACTTACAACACGTGGTTCTCTACTTTACTCTTATATTTATAACTTCTCAAAACTTAGACCTTGTATTTTTACGAAACACCTGTCTAAAAACTAGAGAAGTCATAAGTAAACAGAATATAGTACGAGGACCAACCCCTCTGTCCTAATGGACACTGGACAACATACAATAGTTTGTATAAGTCCCCTGAGTTGAATAACTCAAACCCTGTGCGTCGTCGGTTGAAAACTGTACTATGGTTTTGAAGAATTACACCGCTGTTGAATGCTCCTTACCTAACCATCAACTGATATAGGTAAATTCATAGACATAATTTCAAAAAGTTATATCTCACTTTATAAAATAAAGGTACGGATATATTAGTTTGAAATTGGTGCATAACAACGGATATTTAAAACCTAATATTTGCCATCCGGCAAAACCCCAGGCGATTTCCTCAAATATCACCAATTACAACGAATTCCGATATAATGAGGATGATCACCTAATTCCCAATAACTTACTCCCACTCATCATCTGTAAAACCATACAGATGTGAGAATCAAGCCTGGTAAATACATACCCTGGAGTAAGGACTAATTGGGAAATCAGTTTCTATTAACAATACACAGTGAAACTGAAACATGAATATGTTTCGAAGGGGTATCCGGGTATTCCTAGTAATGCCTCTTCCATTATCCAGATTCATGACTATAACCGTATATTTTCTTGCCATCTCTCCAAATCCCTTTATTTGTCTTTACTCATTACCTTCTGTACACCATTGTTAGGCTTAATAGTTTTCTTCCTTCCCTACCGTTCGACACCAGCCTATGGTTTGGAAGAAGACTATCCAATAAGCATAATAGGTGTACTCTCACAATTTTAGGAGTACTCGTAATCTGAGAGAAGGTAATGATAAAAAACAACTGAATAAACCTTATTCCTATTTCTCCTGAACCAGAATCCATCCTCGAACTGGAACAAGTTCCTTCGAGTTCATATATAACTATACGATGGAGTATCCAATAACTGTGGATCTTCGTAGTGATACGGGGTGTTCTAGAGAAATACAAAGGTAAAGTAGGATTGGCGATGAAATATGTGGTTCGGTCGTGAATGCTAGCAGTCGCAATTTACTTTGCCCTCTTTCTAAACCATTTATTTGTCTTTACTTATTACCTTCTGTACACAACACTTAGGCTACTTGGTTTTCTTCATTCCCTACCTTTCGGCACCTGCCTATGGTTTGGAAGAAGAATATCCAATAAGCGCAATAGGTCTACTCTCTCCTAATCCTAGGAGCCCTCACAACCTGAGAGAAGGTAAAAGGAAAAGACAACTGAATAGTCATATTCAATCTCTCTAGAACCAAAATCCATCCTCGGATCTGGAACAAGTTCCTCCGAGTTCGTATATAACCATACGATGGATTTATCCAATGGAAGTGGATGTTCGTAGTAATACGGGGTGTTCTGGAGAAATGCAAAGGGTAAAAGAAAGAGCGGCAATGATGTATGCAACTCAGACAATCCAAAAGCCAATGTTTTAAGAAAGTTCGTTCAACTTGTTCACTGAGTCATAGTCTAGGGTCGGGCCATGGTCGCTGCCAAAGAGAGAGAGAAAAGAAACACTCTGCATGCACTCTAACCTAAATCAGAATGGTTATCACTTTATCTAATCAGGAAACCTCCTACTGTATCCTCAAATTCTCCTCCAAACCTGAAAGAAGAATTAGTCGGGATCACCCGAAGAGTAAACCAACTCATCAGTGGGAATCGGGATCCAACTATCATCGCATGATAACCTGATGGAATCCACTCAAGTTATCACACTCCAGAAGGTATGTGCATGCCTGGCAAGTTTCAGTTTCTTTACAAACTCCCGATGTGATTTTTACCCCGTGCTCTTATGACCTTGACGAAGGACAACACATCATAAGTCACATGTCAAGTTCTACCCGTCATTATCCAGGTTAATTTGAACCCACCCGTACATACCCTTGATGAAGGCCAAAATAGTAGTACGACTGTCCCAAACCAACGCATCTATCTATGCAACAGAAAAGTAACAAATAGCTACCATACATTATGCCTTGGCGAAGGCCAACATACATAGCATGAATACCAAGTGCTACCTGTCTGAATTGACGGAGGGCTACGAATGGTTTTTGGCGAAAAACCTTTAACGTAATGAACTTGATATCGTTGAAGGAACCAGATAGCTTTTTATAAATATATAATAGCGAAAACCTTTGCTAAAGAGGTCACTCCCGGTGAAGGGATCTCGGCTCTTTCCCCGTAAAATGAGGTGCAGGATATTCCAACTGAATACCGCGATGCAAAGCAAAAAGTAATCGACTATAGTGAAGTTATTACCCTGACGCAAACTTCTGCCCAAGGGGTCACTCCCGATGAAGGGATCTCGGCCCTTGCCTCGTCAAATGAGGTGCTGGATATTCATAACGGAATACCTCAGTGCAAAGAAAAAGAGAACGTCCTTGTCATAACAGCTTTTTGAAAAAATGTTCCAACAAGGTCGAAAATAGGTTTTTTTTCCTTGCATTGATCTGAATCAACGCAGTCCCATCAATTGATCACACCACAAAAGAACGAAAATATAATGTACGTATATGCCATCCGCATTCGCCACTAGGTCCCGCCATCACCCGTTAGGTTACTTAACTAACGACAGAGTGCGGACTGGACTAGCGCGGATGCAAAACATATACAACATCTACTAGTATATATATCAATATATAATAATCGCTCAAGGCGTGATAAATGCAATATCACAGAAAAGTAATAAGCATCACATAACAATACAGATAATCAGGGATCCCGGGTTTCCTTTGAGCCGCTACTGAAAGCCGACGTTCCCCGGCTCGTGTGGATAGCTTGTGCAATGAAAACCTAGACCCCTACGGGTGAGGAAAGTTACCTCCAAAACCAGAAGCGAGTCATTCCCATTCAGCAAAGTGAATGGGCCACCCAGCATTTCACGGAATCCGGTTACTTGAGCGCCCCTCCTTGGGTCAACCTATACCCCCTACGAGTGCGGCGAATAGCCTGCCAATTCTAGAGTGAAGCCCCCTCCATCTCAAAGCCATGAGATGCGGGCCTGTTGCCCTCTAGCACCCGGCTATCCGTGCACTCCACCGCGGGGTAATCCTAGTACAGAAAAAAAATATGTACAACGGTGACATCGACCTCAACCCGGTCGTGCCGCAAATAAATAATATACAAACAGGCAATGATGGCAGTCCACATGTCGGACGCTCGTCCCGCGATATTGTCACGACCCGAAAGTACGGAACATGACCGGCACTTAGACTACGAACGTCTCAAGGCGTACGTAAGCTAAGTAAGCCGAACCCATAAATCCAAACCAAGAGAAGTAGTAGAGTGTAGGAAGAACCATATCAAAACAACCTGTATGCAATATAATATACAACGCCTAAAGGCGAGGACCACAACAGAAAAGGAAACTCAACAGCAAGAAACCCAGAGAAATATAACGCGCGACTCTAAAGTCGAAAGAATAAACATCACTGGTCTCTATCTCAAATAAGTACATGTTTGGTTGATGGAACTTCTAGATACAACTGAATATAATATACAATATATAATGATGGGTATGATACAAATAACCCACCTACTAGCAAATCACCTGAAAGAAGCTGTGCCCGCAAAGCCGTAAAGAAACCCGTACGGCAACACCTGCAAGAAACTGGGGCACAACGGGGGTGAGTTGCCAACTCGTGAGTAGAAAAAGATCTACGAACAGAAATCGCATGTATGACGCAATCCTAGGTCATACGATCATAATTTATAATCCTCAAATATATAACCAGCAATCTCTAACCATGTTTAGGGTAAATATCTAACCCAAGTGTAAACCCATGTGCTTGTGTCAGTGCATCAGGTGGTAATATATCATATGAATGATGTATGAATGCATGAAACAGAATGCCTGTACTGAAGAAAACTGCTTTCGTAAATTTGTGAGATTTCTGTATTTAAAAATGAGGTACCATAAATGAAATCAGCATAAACAGTGCCTAGCATCGGCACAAAACATAAATCCCAATATCTCGATATCTCTGTATCATAATCTCTGTACCTCAATATCTCAAATCTCAATGTCTCAATCATATAAATCCAGGACGCCGTCAGTCCAGATCGGCCCCTACCATCCATCTCATGACTACGACGGTATCCTCCGGATATCCGACGTGTCGGGTAAGGTCACCGGTCGGTAGTGCTCCCCTGCCAGGCTCAACGCCATCTCCTGCGATCTTCTTGCCCCGGGGTACCGCACCGGGTCCACCATGTACCCGAAACGGTTCGTCCGCCTCCTCGAATCGGGTCTCGAAATCCATCAACAAAACTCATGGTGGACGACTCACACATCATGGGAAAACCGCATTTATTTAAAAAAAAAAGAAAGCAGTTTATATATGTTTTGCTGTTTTCCTCCAAATCCAGAAAACATCATGGAAATCCGAATCATCAATAGTATGTAAACCATGAATATAAGTATGAGAATCCATGAATGCGGCATATAATGAACAACAGTATGCATGATGTGACAAGAAATAGCTACAATGTCAACCTGGCATATAAGGCAATGCACTAATATCATGTCACTACTAGCCAACAAGCTAAATCAGGCGATAATGTTCTCTAAGTGTACGTGACATGGCAATTACCGATGAAGATGTGTGTGCGACAGCAAATAAGTATACATGGTACATACGCATCATCGGTAATGGTGCTGGTGTCCTAGCAGCAGGATATCAATAAAAGAATATGAATCACAACAGTATGCGATGCAGAGCAACAATAATGATATGCGGGAGCTGAAATACTGAACACCATGATCACTAAACTGCATCTAATGTCATACGAGTCATATAGCTACACTACAACAAGGCTGAGCTAAAAGGTTAACTGCAGGTAAGGTAAACCGCCTAACCTCTGAGTCGATATATGTATATGTATATATAGTCGGTGATCCGCCTCAATAATATCACATCCGATAACATATCTCTATAATCAGTTATTCCTAAATCAAGAGTGCGGATCAAACATCAATTTATAGCTCGTACGTAAATCCGTCGTACGGCATCCCCAAATCTGGGTACGGTTCAATATTACAATCGTCATATCATTCATCAAGTATTCTCTTTATCAAATATCATCATCTGGGGTACTGACCTACGTCTAGTACAATGCTAACATCATCACTATAATCATGATCTGACTACTGATCGACAATCTAGTAGAAATCGATATTATCATCATAAATCATCAATAATCATAATCCAGCTTCTGATTTACAGCCTCTAGCAAAAACGATATCATCAGCCCAATCATCTCAAGGAGTATACATCGCCCAATGCGGCCTATCACAAATATCCTGTCATATCACATTATATCATATCTCATATCATAATCACATGTCGATCATTTACATATACATGTCACTATTCCTATGGCATCATAATCCCAAAATCCGCTAAAGCATCAAGACGCATCCTGAATACGAATTTTACCATATCACCGATATCATAATCTTGGATCAAATATCATCGACTCATCTCAATCCCATGTCTCATCCCCAAGTCTGTATGTGAACACGTAGTCCCATACCTATGTGAACACATATCTAAATAGAATCCCGTCTATGCACATATGAAGTAATGATGTATGCAAGTATGTATGTGTGGGAGTGTGTATATGTAGTGCACCCACTATCCTAGGGTTCGTAACCTTTCATAAATCCAACATACCAATATCCATCCTAAACATCATTATTAATCCCAAATAACATGAAATAATTATAGGTGTGTATACGCATCCGTATACATCACCACGGACTGCGGGGGTGCTATACACCATCCACCCGACTTCTCCCCGTAGATATAAATCTACTCACATTGTTATATGCGTGCCGGTGCCGATGTCTCCATTTGCATCTCCAACGCTCCGACGCCACATGGGGTACCTACAAGGATATCACACACTAAAACACATGAAAACCATGTCGGAAACCAAAATGGTGCACGCTATGCCTATAGGTAAAAACCTACAGCCTTGCGTGCAAACACAGCCAACAACCCGCTGCCGTTGGCGTTCAAACGCCACCCGACAGTCACGAATCACCAAGTAACAAAAATCCATGCTGAAAACAGGTCGTAAATCATACGCCAACTCATGAAAATCAACTCAGATTCTATCCAAACTGGAATCAGTCAAAACTAGACATACAGGGGGTCAAATCTACATGAAATAGGGCTGTGCACGCAAAACGAGGGGGTTCTCCCCTGCTCTGGCCGCAAATTGCGGCCAGGGAGAATTTATCTGCGGTCGGGGTTTGGTGGTTGGGGCTAGGGTTTTGTGTGTTGGTTCATATCTACCTGCACGTCTCACTGCCAAGTCAATTTTATTTTAGGAGGTCCGGGTTGATAGCAGTTTCCAGAAAGCCACAAAGTCGACACAATCGATAAAATACACCAAGTTGAAACTTTCAGGTAACCAACTGGGAAACTGGGGTAATCTTGGTTAATCTGGTCTCAAATACCCCTAATAAGGTTATACCAACCATCAAAACCAACACTTGGTCAAGTCCCACTCAAAATTCCTAAACTAGCACTAGATCACTGATATAACAGTAACTTTCAGCTAAAATCCCATAACTTGGCAAGAAAGGAGTTGGGTTGCAAGATTATACCTCAAGAGAGCTCTAGGATGAAAGAGAAAGGAAGGAAGAGGAAGGGGTTGGTGCTGCTGAAGTGCCCTGTACCAGCCTCAAGTGTATGGTTGCTGCTACTGCTACTGCTGTTTCCACTGCAGCTGATGCCGCTGTTTTCACTAGAATGTGTGTGTTGCTGTTGTTTTTGGGTGTTGTGGTGGTGTTTGGGTTGTTGAAGCTGCTGCAGGAAGTATGGTGTTGTGGTGGTTGATGGAGCAGTTGAGGTGGAGAAATTAGGGCTGAAGCTGTTTTTAACAGCAGTTTGTTGCTGTTGCTGAGGGTTTAGTTTGGGCTGCTGCTGTTGCTGCTTGAAATTTTCTTCTTTCCCTTTTGCTGAGCAGCAGCTACTGCTGTTGTTGTTTTTGTGTTGTTGGGGTTGTGGTTGAGTGGTATGATGGTGTGGAGTTGTTGTTGTATGATGCTAGGGGCTTTTTCTGATGCTGTTGCAGCATTGGGGCTGATGGGGTTATCAGCTGATGTAATATCCATTGGGCTGAACTTTTTGGGTTTCTTTTGGGGGCTGAAGCTTACTTCAACTGCTGCAGTTGAGGCTGATGTAGTGTGGCTGATGTAGGGTGTAGGGTTGTAGGATCTGATGTTGATAGAGAGTTGGGGCTATGGTGGCTGCAGCTGCTGATGTGAGGGATTTAGGGATGATCTGAGTGTATAGGTATTGGGCTAAGGGGGGTTAGGAGCTGGTGTAGGGTAGCTAGTGGGGTGTTGATGGCTGATGGTATTCTTTTCAGCTGAATTTTGGGGATGTTTTGTGGCTGATATGCCGGCAGAAAATGAGGCTGAATTTGTGTATTAGCAGCTGATGTTTTCTTCAGCTGTTGCTGAAGTTGTTGTTTTGGTTGATGTTGGATATTGGCTGATGTGTGAGAGGGAGTAAAGAGCACAAGGGGTTATGAAATGGGATGGGTCATAGCACACCCTAACCATCTCCCTCTCTCTCTCTCTTGGAACATGTTAGCACCCATAAGCCATCATGGCTCACTCTCTCCCTACACAAGTCACCCTAATCCTAACCAAAACACTAATTAACCCAATTACCCTAATCAAATGGTTCAACCCACCATGGTCACATAAACAAGAAACAAGTGTAACAAGTGTAGAAAATATTATGTGCAACATTTTTGCACAAAAAGCCAAAAATCCACTTAGCGATTGTTAATCGCGATTAACACCAAAATAACATATAATCCATCATAAAAACAGCAAAAATGGCATATTTCCATAAAATAAGCTATTTTAGAATTTCTTTAATTTTCTCCAGAATTTTCGCCATTTATCGGTATTTAATTATACCGACTGTTGAAATATTCATTAAAAATTAATATTAAATTATGAAAATTCCCAAAAATAGTATTCTATTTTTTTGAAATGTTACAGTCTTACCCCCTTAAAGAAATTCGGTCCCCGAATTTAAATTTAAACCCCCAAATTCTAAAACATTTCAATAAAATGTCCAACCAACGGGGCTCCGAAATCATCAATACATAAAAGGCATCATAGCGCAATACATGCGCATGCGTAACGAGCAGATAACTCGAAATCCAAAACTCCGTCAAGCATCTCGCAATCATCGGAGTCAAGGTGAAAACACGAATGCTAAATCCAAGGTAAAACCGATATGCTAGAAATAGGATCTATACATGTAAATATATAAAGAAAATGCATGCCGAATTCTTTAAAATCGTTGTGCAATACACATAACACTGCACAGTGGCGGACGTTTCTATAAGAAAATAGCCATATACGTATATATATTTTTGTTTAGTATACACGATCCGCCGTTTTGAAAACAGTTTGGAAGGGTTTCCTCGTTTTAAACATTTCGTGTCGTATAGGACACGCATGTAAATAATGAGACTATAGCTCGCTTTTGGAAATCCCTTTGAAATCTACCAATGCATGCAAAATATATTCAGACACTGTCATCTGACCAGTCATGCTCAATACGAAAACAAATCACATCAACACAAAAAATGTACAGCTCCATAAGAAAATCAGTCCGAAAAGTGCATATGAAAACCCTGTGCGTCCGGTGCGCACGGAAATCAAATCCATACACGTGCCAAGAAGGTGCACAGAAACAACATCAAGGTGCAACGGTTGTGCACACAACGTTGGTCATAGGCAACGTGCGTGCCTGACCACAAAATCAGGTGCATCTGACATGCACGAAAATCCCGATTTAGTGCATCTGGTGTGCACCAAATCGCATCTCATAACAGGCGCCCAACATGCGCTAAAAATCCAAATCCGGTACATCCATCATACATGAAATCATGAAATCCAATATCAAGCGCCGAACATGCGCAAATCCAATCAGGTGCATAAGTGCACAAAACAAATATCGAACATCACCATCGAAATCGAAGTCCAGTGCATCCAAGTGCACAAAATACATGTCACTGCACTGCAAGCATATATGAACTATACCGAGTGCAAAAACCAAATCGTGTGCGTGCATACGCACAAAATCAACTCAAATGTCTAAACCCCATAAGATCACAAACATCTGAAACCAAGGCACGAAAACAATAACAAATGCAACACGGTGCAAAAATCGTAAACACTCAATAGCACATGAAAACAAACGCCATGAAACCCAATCATCAAAATCGGTCATGCGAATAAGTTGTCAAAATACTGAATCAAGTATGGCGGAATAGTTCCGCTCAAGCGCATCCTCCACGAATCTCTGGCCAACTGTCGTGATTACTCGAAGCGTATCTCGTTGACGATTCTGAACTCTAACCTGCTGGTGTGCGTAACATGACCACTCCTGGGTCCAGGTCTTCTTGCAACTTATTTCGGAAGGGTCCTTATCCTCTCTGTGGATTACCAAATTCACGATCCATCGGCTCATCGGCCCTGTCAGATGTGCTAACGGGGACGATTCCATTCTGGCACTTCTCTGGTCATCTCTCGGTCAATCATCGCGACCACTCGTAAGGCAGCATGTCACCGGCGTCGGCTTCTGGCTCTCTGAATGTACATGACACATCTGATCCTGGGTGCAAGTATCATTGCAGCAGTGTCCTGGAAGGAATCCTACTCAAGGTCTCTTCCAGTCTCATCTCTGCCAACTGTCCGGAAGTCATCGTCCTTTACTATATCTGCTTCTTGTTCCGGAACGGCTGCATACTCATCGCGACTCCTTCTAGAAGGTATATCCAGTTACAATGCCTCGGTATGCGCTTCGCATCTCTGGTGTCGGCGGAGTGGAACGTCGTCTCATCCCGATCTGGTACGAACCTCTTACTCCACTTTTCTCTAATGTCGACTGCTTCGGACTCGTCTCGTCGTAGCTGCATGGACTGAGCCCCAACGGCTATCCTCGTATCTGGAGTCTCCCAAGAAATGCATCTCACCACCTAGCATCCGAATTAAGTCGAGCCATCCGATCGATTGGTCAAAACCTCATAGTCCCCCAAGAGCTCAACATCTTGGGTACAGTATAATAGTATCGAGTACATACCTCAGCATCGGTGCTCCAGCCGTAGAAGAGCAAATCCAAGCCTCACTAATGGCGCCACAGAACTGCCGCGAACCATAAGGTTCAAAAGCTTTCATACGGTCATTAAGTCGAGTTAGGGTTTCATTCTTCTAGAGGGACCATAGAATTCCCTGCATGTCTTTCCGAATACTTTAAACTTGGAATAATAGGTTCCTAACATTCGATCGCCTCTGTCGACTCTCAACGCCTCCGCGGGAAGTCGTCTCTAGCTGGAATCAATCTATCTGATGACCTCGCATCGGGGTAACGAACGATCCACATGTCCTAGTCATTTATCCTTGGTGACTAGCGACCTTCTATAATTTCTTAGTACAATCTCGTACTGCAATAGCTCCAGCATCCGGGCGATATCCTGTCGTTTGCAGCAAAACTAGCTCGCTCGTCTGCACGCTGAGCCGTGCCTCAATCATCAGGAGTAAGCAATACACCAACGGTCATCAAAATCCAGCTGGCCTCTGTCAGTGGCTCGATCCTCTAGTGTTGATCCGCACGTCCGAGTAATCTCATACAGCGATCCATCCAACGCTCGTGGCGCAAGAACACAATCAAAATACACATCTCTACAATCGTGTGTCACCGGAATTACGCTCTGGTAAGTCCTCGTTCGCAACGAGCTCATGCTGACCGCAACTCTTAGCCGTAGCTCTCCCTGCCCGTAATCGTGGCAGCAAAACCATAACTGGCACCGATGAAGCTGGATCAGGAAGGAATATGATACTGAACAAAGAAATGTACATGCTAAGGCTTCTTAAGTGGAGTGGCGTGTCGTAAATATGCCGCGGAACATACCAACGGTACGTCACTCTACTTTAGTCACCTATTCCATCAACCAAGGGTCATCCTACGCTCCGAAGGTAAACCCTAACGCTTTGATACCAACTTTGTCACGACCCGAAAGTACGGAACATGACCGGTACTTAGACTACGAACGTCTCAAGGCGTACGTAAGCTAAGTAAGCCGAACCCATAAATCCAAACCAAGAGAAGTAGTATAGTGTAGGAAGAACTATATCAAAACAACCTGTATGCAACATAATATACAACGCCTAAAGGCGAGGATCACAACAGAAAAGGAAACTCAACAGCAAGAAACCCAGAGAAATATAACGCGCGACTCTAAGGTCGAAAGAATAAACATCACTGGTCTCTATCTCAATTAAGTACATGTTTGGTTGATGGAACTTCTAGATACAACTGAATATAATATACAATGTATAATGATGGGTATGATACAAATAACCCACCTACTAGCAAATCACCTGAAAGAAGCTGTGCCCGCAAAGCCATAAAGAAACCCGTACGGCAACACCTACAAGAAACTGGGGCACAACGGGGGTGAGTTGCCAACTCGTGAGTAGAAAAAGATCTACGAACAGAAATCACATGTATGACGCAATCCTAGGTCATACGATCATAATTTATAATCCTCAAATATATAACGAGCAATCTCTAACCATGTCTAGGGTAAATATCTAACCCAAGTGTAAACCCATGTGCCTGTGTCAGTGCATCAGGTAGCAATAAATCATATGAATGATGTATGAATGCATGAAACAGAATGCCTGTACTGAAGAAAACTGCTTTCGTAAATTTGTGAGATTTCTGTATCTAAAAATGAGGTACCATAAATGAAATCAGCATAAACAGTGCCTAGCATCGGCACAAAACATAAATCCCAATATCTCGATATCTCTGTATCACAATCTCTGTACCTCAATATCTCAAATCTCAATGTCTCAATCATATAAATCCAGGACGCCGTCAGTCCTGATCGGCCCCTACCATCCATCTCATGACTACGACGGTATCCTCCGGATATCCGACGTGTCGGGTAAGGTCACCGGTCGGTAGTGCTCCCCTGCCAGGCTCAACGCCATCTCCTGCGATCTTCTTGCCCCGGGGTACCGCACCGGGTCCACCATGTACCCGAAACGGTTCGTCCGCCTCCTCGAATCGGGTCTCGAAATCCATCAACAAAACTCATGGTGGACAACTCATACATCATGGGAAAACCGCATTTATTTTAAAAAAAAAGAAAGCAGTTTATATATGTTTTGTTGTTTTCCTCCAAATCCAGAAAACATCATGGAAATCCGAATCATCAATAGTATGTAAACCATGAATATAAGTATGAGAATCCATGAATGCGGCATATAATGAACAACAGTATGCATGATGTGACAAGAAATAGCTACAATGTCAACCTGGCATATAAGGCAATGCACTAATATCATGTCACTACTAGCCAACAAGCTAAATCAGGCGATAATGTTCTCTAAGTGTACGTGACATGGCAATTACCGATGAAGATGTGTGTGCGACAGCAAATAAGTATACATGGTACATACGCATCATCGGTAATGGTGCTGGTGTCCTAGCAGCAGGATATCAATAAAAGAATATGAATCACAACAGTATGCGATGCAGAGCAACAATAATGATATGCGGGAGCTGAAATACTGAACAACATGATCACTAAACTGCATCTAATGTCATAAGAGTCATATAGCTACACTACTACAAGGCTGAGCTAAAAGATTAACTGCAGGTGAGGTAAACCGCCTAACCTCTGAGTCGATATATGTAAATGTATATATAGTCGATGATCCGCCTCAATAATATCACATCCGATAACATATCTCTATAATCAGTTATTCCCAAATCAAGAGTACGGATCAAACATCAATTTATAGCTTGTACGTAAATCTGTCGTACGGCATCCCCAAATCTGGGTACGGGTCAATATCACAATCGTCATATAATTCATCAAGTATTCTCTTTATCAAATATCATCATCTGGGGTACTGATCTATGTCTAGTACAATGCTAACATCATCACTATAATCATGATCTGACTACTGATCGACAATCTAGTAGAAATCGATATTATCATCCTAAATCATCAATAATCATAATCCAGGTTCTGATTTACAGCCTCTAGCAAAAACGATATCATCAACCCAATCATCTCAAGAAGTATACATCGCCCAAGGCGGCCTATCACAAATATCCTGTCATATCACATTATATCATATCTCATATCATAATCACATGTCGATCATTTACATATACATGTCACTATTCCTATGGCATCATAATCCCAAAATCCGCTAAAGCATCAAGACGCATCCGGAATATGAATTTTACCATATCACCGATATCATAATCTTGGATCAAATATCATCGACTCATCTCAATCCCCTGTCTCATCCCCAAGTCTGCATGTGAACACGTAGTCCCATACCTATGTGAACACATATCTAAATAGAATCCCGTCTATGCACATATGAAGTAATGATGTATGCAAGTATGTATGTATGGGAGTGTGTATATGTAGTGCACCCACTATCCTAGGGTTCGTAATCTTTCACAAATCCAACATACCAATATCCATCCTAAACATCATTATTAATCCCAAATAACATGAAATAATTATAGGTGTGTATACGCATCCGTATACATCACCACGGACTGCGGGGGTGCTATACGCCATCCACCCGACTTCTCCCCGTAGATATAAATCTACTCACATTGTTATATGCGTGCCAGTGCCGATGTCTCCATTTGCATCTCTAACGCTCCGACGCCACGTGGGGTACCTACAAGGATATCACACACTAAAACACATGAAAACCATGTCGGAAACCAAAATGGTGCACGCTATGCCCATAGGTAAAAACCTACAGCCTTGCGTGCAAACACAGCCAACAACCCGCTGCCGTTGGCGTTCAAACGCCACCCGACAGTCACGAATCACCAAGTAACAAAAATCCATGCTGAAAACAGGTCGTAAATCATACGCCAACTCATGAAAATCAACTCAGATTCTATCCAAACTGGAATCAGTCAAAACTAGACATACAGGGGGTCAAATCTACATGAAATAGGGCTGTGCACGCAAAACGAGGGGGTTCTCCCCTGCTCTGGCCTCAAATTGCGGCCAGGGAGAATTTATCTGCGGCAGGGGTTTGGTGATTAGGGCTAGGGTTTTGTGTGTTGGTTCATATCTACCTGCACGTCTCACTGCCAAGTCAATTTTATTTTAGGAGGTCCGGGTTGATAGCAGTTTCCAGAAAGCCACAAAGTCGACACAATCGATAAAATACACCAAGTTGAAACTTTCAGGCAACCAACTGGGAAACTGGGGTAATCTTGGTTAATCTGGTCTCAAATACCCCTAATAAGGTTATACCAACCATCAAAACCAACACTTGGTCAAGTCCCACTCAAAATTCCTAAACTAGCGCTAGATCACTGATATAACAGTAACTTTCAGCTAAAATCCCATAACTTGGCAAGAAAGGAGTTGGGTTGCAAGATTATACCTCAAGAGAGTTCTAGGATGAAGGATAAAGGAAGGAAGAGGAAGGGGTTGGTGCTGCTGAAGTGCCCTGTACCAGCCTCAAGTGTATGGTTGCTGCTACTGCTACTGTTATTTCCACTGCAACTGATGCTGCTGTTTTCACTAGAATGTGTGTGTTGCTGTTGTTTTTGGGTGTTGTGGTGGTGTTTGGGTTGTTGAAGCTGCTGCAGGAAGTATGGTGTTGTGGTGGTTGATGGAGCAGTTGAGGTGGAGAAATTGGGGCTGAAGCTGTTTTTAACAGCAGTTTGTTGCTGTTGGTGAGGGTTTAGTTTGGGCTGCTGCTGTTGCTGCTTGAAATTTTCTTCTTTCCCTTTTGCTGAGCAGCAGCTACTGCTGTCGTTGTTTTTGTGTTGTTGGGGTTGTGGTTGAGTGGTATGATGGTGTGGAGTTGTTGTTGTAAGATGCTAGGGGCTGTTTCTGATGCTGTTGCAGCATTGGGGCTGATGGGGTTATCAGCTGATGTAATATCCATTGGGCTGAACTTTTTAGGTTTCTTTTGGGGTCTGAAGCTTACTTCAACTGCTGCAGTTGAGGCTGATGTAGTGTGGCTGATGTAGGGTGTAGGGCTGTAGGATCTGATGTTGATAGAGAGTTGGGGCTATGGTGGCTGCAGCTGCTGATGTGAGGGATTTAGGGCTGATGTGAGTGTATAGGTATTGGGCTAAGGGGGGTTAGGAGCTGGTGTAGGGTAGCTAGTGGGGTGTTGATGGCTGATGGTATTCTTTTCAGCTGAATTTTGGGGATGTTTTGTGGCTGATATGCCGGCAGAAAATGGGGCTGAATTTGTATATTAGCAGCTGATGTTTTCTTCAGCTGTTGCTGAAGTTGTTGTTTTGGTTGATGTTGGATATTGGCTGATGTGTGAGAGGGAGTAAAGAGCACAAGGGGTTATGAAATGCGATGGGTCATAGCACACCCTAACCATCTCCCTCTCTCTCTCTTGGAACATGTTAGCACCCATAAGCCATCATGGCTCACTCTCTCCCTACACAAGTCACCCTAATCCTAACCAAAACACTAATTAACCCAATTACCCTAATCAAATGGTTCAACTCACCATGGTCACCTAAACAAGAAACAAGTGTAACAAGTATAGAAAATATTATGTGCAACATTTTTGCACAAAAAGCCAAAAATCCACTTAGCGATTGTTAATCGCGATTAACACCAAAATAACATATAATCCATCATAAAAACTGCAAAAATGGCATATTTCCACAAAATAAGCTATTTTAGAATTTCTTTAATTTTCTCTAGAATTTTCGCCATTTATCGGTATTTAATTATACCGACTATTGAAATATTCATTAAAAATTAATATTAAATTATGAAAATTCCCAAAAATAGTATTCTATTTTTTTGAAATGTTACAGTCTTACCCCCTTAAAGAAATTCGGTCCCCGAATTTAAATTTAAACCCCCAAATTCTAAAACATTTCAATAAAATGTCCAACCAACGGGCCTCCGAAATCATCAATACATAAAAGGCATCATAGCGCAATACATGCGCATGCGTAACGAGCAGATAACTCGAAATCCAAAACTCCGTCAAGCATCTCGCAATCATCGGAGTCAAGGTGAAAACACGAATGCTAAATCCAAGGTAAAACCGATATGCTAGAAATCGGATCTATACATGTAAATATATGAAGAAAATGCATGCCGAATTCTTTAAAATCGCTGTGCAATACACATAACACTGCAAAGTGGCGGACGTTTCTATAAGAAAATAGCCATATACGTATATATATTTTTGGTTAGTATGCACGATCCGCCGTTTTGAAAACAGTTTGGAAGGGTTTCCTCGTTTTAAACATTTCGTGTCGTATAGGACACGCATGTAAATAATGAGACTATAGCTCGCTTTTGGAAATCCCTTTGAAATCTACCAATGCATGCAAAATATATTCAGACACTGTCATCTGACCAGTCATGCTCAATACGAAAACAAATCACATCAACACAAAAAATGTACAGCTCCATAAGAAAATCAGTCCCAAAAGTGCATATGAAAACCCTGTGCGTCCGGTGCGCACGGAAATCAAATCCATACACGTGCCAAGAAGGTGCACAGAAACAACATCAAGGTGCAACGGTTGTGCACACAACGTTGGTCATAGGCAACGTGCATGCCTGACCACAAAATCAGGTGCATCTGACATGCACGAAAATCCCGATTTAGTGCATCTGGTGTGCACCAAATCGCATCTCATAACAGGCGCCCAACATGCGCTAAAAATCCAAATCCGGTACATCCATCATACATGAAATCATGAAATCCAATATCAAGCGCCGAACATGCGCAAATCCAATCAGGTGCATAAGTGCACAAAACAAATATCGAGCATCACCATCGAAATCGAAGTCCAGTGCATCCAAGTGCACAAAATACATGTCACTGCACTGCAAGCATATGTGAACTATACCGAGTGCAAAAACCAAATCGTGTGCGTGCATACGCACAAAATCAACTCAAATGTCTAAACCCCATAAGATCACAAACATCTGAAACCAAGGCACGAAAACAATAACAAATGCAACACGGTGCAAAAATCGTAAACACTCAATAGCACATGAAAACAAACGTCATGAAACCCAATCATCAAAATCGGTCATGCGAATAAGTTGTCAAAATACTGAATCAAGTATGGCGGAATAGTTCCGCTCAAGCGCATCCTCCACGAATCTCTGGCCAACTGTCGTGATTACTCGAAGCATATCTCGTTGACGATTCTGAACTCTGACCTGCTGGTGTGCGTAACATGACCACTCCTGGGTCCAGGTCTTCTTGCAACTTATTTCGGAAGGGTCCTTATCCTCTCTGTGGATTACCAAATTCACGATCCATCGGCTCATCGGCCCTGTCAGATGTGCTAACGGGGACGATTCCGTTCTGGCACTTCTCTGGTCATCTCTCGGTCAATCATCGCGGCCACTCGTAAGGCAGCATGTCACCGGCGTCGGCTTCTGGCTCTCTGAATATACATGGCACATCTGATCCTGGGTGCAAGTATCATTGCAGCAGTGTCCTGGAAGGAATCCTACTCACGGTCTCTTCCAGTCTCATCTCTGCCAACTGTCCGGAAGTCATCATCCTTTACTATATCTGCTTCTTGTTCCGGAACGGCTGCATACTCATCGCGACTCCTTCTAGAAGGTATATCCAGTTACAATGCCTCGGTATGCGCATCGCATCTCTGGTGTCGGCGGAGTGGAACGTCGTCTCATCCCGATCTGGTACGAACCTCTTACTCCACTTTTCTCTAATGTCGACTGCTTCGGACTCGTCTCGTCGTAGCTGCATGGACTGAGCCCCAACGGCTATCCTCGTATCTGGAGTCTCCCAAGAAATGCATCTCACCACCTAGCATCCGAATTAAGTCGAGCCATCCGATCGATTGGTCAAAACCTCATAGTCCCCCAAGAGCTCAACATCTTGGGTACAGTATAATAGTATCGAGTGCATACCTCATCATCGGTGGTCTAGCCGTAGAAGGGAAAATCCAAGCCTCACTAATGGCGCCGCAGAACTGCCGCGAACCCTAAGGTTCAAAAGCTTTCATACGGTCATTAAGTCGAGTTAGGGTTTCATTCTTCTAGAGGGACCATAGAATTGCCTGCATGTCTTTCCGAATACTTTAAACTTGGAATAATAGGTTCCTGACAATCGATCGCCTCTGTCGACTCTCAACGCCTCCGCGGGAAGTCGTCTCTAGCTGGAATCGATCTATCTGATGACCTCGCATCGGGGTAACGAACGATCCACATGACCTAGTCATTTATCCTTGGTGACTAGCGACCTTCTATAATTTCTTAGTACAATCTCGTACTGCAATAGCTCCAGCATCCGGGCGATATCCTGTCGTTTGCAGCAAAACTAGCTCGCTCGTCTGCACGCTGAGCCGTGCCTCAATCATCAGGAGTAAGCAATACACCAACGGTCATCAAAATCTGGCTGGCCTCTGTCAGTGGCTCAATCCTCTGGTGCTGATCCGCACGTCCGAGTAATCTCATACAGC
Source organism: Agapanthus africanus (assembly GCA_030015575.1). NCBI lineage: Eukaryota > Viridiplantae > Streptophyta > Magnoliopsida > Asparagales > Amaryllidaceae > Agapanthus > Agapanthus africanus. Next base: position 259,293,424 of record CM057351.1, on the reverse strand, counting down.
GATCCATCCAACGCTCGTGGAGCAAGAACACAATCAGAAGACACATCTCTGCAATCGTGTGTCACCGGAATTATGCTCTGGTCAGTCCTCGTTCGCAACGAGCTCATGCTGACCGCAACTCTTAGTCGTAGCTCTCCCTGCCCCTAATCGTGGCAGCAAAACCATAACTGGTACCGATGAAGCTGGATCAGGAAGGAAAATGATACTGAACAAAGAAATGTACATCCTAAGGCTTCTTAAGTGGAGTGGCGTGTCGTAAATATGCCGCGGAACATACCAACGGTACGTCACTCTACTTTAGTCACCTATTCCATTAACCAAGGGCCATCCTATGCTCCGATGGTAAAACCTAACGCTTTGATACCAACTTTGTCATGACCCGAAAGTACGGAACATGACCGGTACTTAGACTACGAACGTCTCAAGGCGTACGTAAGCTAAGTAAGACGAACCCAGAAATCCAAACCAAAAGAAGTAGTAGAGTGTAGGAAGAACCATATCAAAACAACCTGTATGCAACATAATATACAACGCCTAAAGGCGAGGATCACAACAGAAAAGGAAACTCAACAGCAAGAAACCCAGAGAAATATAACGCGCGACTCTAAGGTCGAAAGAATAAACTCGCGAAATCTCCGATCTCGCTCGATCTCCGGTCTCCTCATCGAAAAAGACACCACATCAAGAAGTCTTTTTACGGGCTCCCGCTTCAAACCGAAGCAACTCGGACATGAAGTTTTCTAGCCGACATGTCCAAGGTGAAGTAGAGAATGTGTGTGATAACTTTGTCTCTAAGCATCCATTGATTCTCAACACATGAGATTTTGTGGATGGAGGTTGAAGAGGATGCCATTGATATGGAGATGGTGATCTCAAGAGAAGAAAGAAGTAGGAGAAGAGCTTTTCTTTTGTTATTGTGTGAGATAATAATGTGAGTGAGCACTAGAATAATCTCAAGAGCCAACCCCAACAATATGTGGCTGCCCTCTCTCTCCCCCCATCACAATCTCACCCAATAATCAATTAAGAAAAGGTGACATGCACAAAAAATAAAACCATGAGTCACTAAACATGCACATGCCACAATTAATGCTCCTAATGATGACTTGAGCTCACAATTTCCACTTGCAAACATTAATCCAAATGTTTACAACAATAAATAGAATGGAATCTACTAAAGTAAACTCGTAACGGATCACAAGAGTACCCTTCACCTGTATATACATACCTGCATCCGCATTCCGACTGAATGCGAATGCAATGAGACTAAAGTAATCCAAAAAATCTAATACTAGGATCCGGCTTAAACCAAAGCCCACTAGTATGATCCGTCCGATCATGATCCGTGCACAAGTGCACGCATATGATCGAACCCTGCCATAAAAATATACGGCCTCTACAACATTTCACCTGAACCATAGGAAAACTATCTATAGGGGACTCTAAAGACTCGTCAATACATTGACTGTAGATTTAACTACTAGCACGTCAGTGGTACTTGCTGTACATAACGGGCGCCCAGGTATTGACCAAAAGGGAGGCTGATGAGCGAACTCATCCAGAAACCCTTACTGAGCCTGTCAGTGACAATGTCCATACAGTCCGGTCCGTTCTTCTATGAGCATCGCATGTCGGGCCTAGGGGCTGGTAGACGTCAGACCCCCAAAAGCAGTACAAGTCGTGTCGAAGTGTAGCCCAGAACACCCTGAGATACTACTGGAATACCTACCAGTAAATCTCACTTGCCTTAGCCAAGGACTTCGTGTAATGGCTCTCCTAGACATAGCGCGATCTCACCTCCAATACCGGGAGAGAAGAAACCCCTGCCGATCCGCTCACTGCCTCCATGTGGCTCGGGACTGTACCCAACTAAAACCTGTTTGCACGACTCCTTTGAGCCGTGGTAGGGTAGTAATCAAAGCAAAGTGAGAACTCACACGAGACAAATGACGATCTCAGGTCGATGAACTAACCTGTACACATGCCACCAGGGAACTGCTATCTGACGTCTGGTATAATCCCAACTAGCAGGTTCCCGGCGAGTCCTGTTCGGTGTACTCATAACCCAATGAGCACCTGTATACATCTTAGGTGAACCAACTGACACTAGTGGCTTGTGAGACCGGCCATCGCCCCTCGTCAGGGTCTCGATCGTATACACTAGTCTACTATCGGAGTGTCGATGCCCAGTCTCTAAACTCGCACGACTAGGGACACTTTAAGGATGTGCTTATTGACTACCCAACTCTCACGTATATGATCGCCATCTTACTGTTGGTAGTCAAGAAAGAATCCTAAGGGCTCAATCAATATGTAATAGTGATCTGTAAGGTCACCTAAAGCATGTACACGATGATAAAGATAAACCAGATAACATACTATCATCTCAAGTAAGACTGTCCTACCGACATAGGTCCTCCCTCAATCATTGCAATCACTTGCCTGCGATCCAATAATTGACTTTGAGGGCACTATATCCAACACAGCTATCTTTGGATCTTGCCCCGGCATCTTGGAGTAGTTCCATGCGAAGCAATCTTTATACTGCATAAGCACGTCTCTTAGCGTAGCTACCTGTTTTTCGGACAGCAGCTCACTGACAAACGTAAGCCTCGGGTCGTTTGCCGTCCCCAAGTCGATTTTCCTTAGGTTGTCCGCAGTAGTATGTATTCTATCCTCCAATTCTTTTGGCGCCGGTGGAAATTCCGAGATCAATTCCTCTTCACCCTCGTTTTCAAGCACCAGGGCAAGACATCCATGTTCTCGGGCACTCCTTCTTCTGACAGCGTTATCACGTGACAGGTACAAGATCGTTTCCAAGACCGATGTTGATTTGGTTCTACTCTCTCCATATACGTTGCTTTTGGTATATGCTTTTGCGGTGGAGCTACCCTCCAACTGTTGGATAGAGCGAACCTGCCGAGTTGATATTGGTCTTCAACCCAGTTTTTGAAGGTGAAGCAGTCTTCAAGAGGATGTCCTATCGCTCGGTGATAGGAGCAATAATCCGAATGAGAAGCCTCGTCTGCTTGTTCGGGGTGTTTGGACTCCGGGAGTATCATCATCTGATGTTTCATAATGAGATCGAATATCTTCCTTGTCTTGTCATGGGGAAAAGAATATGCTCGACCCATTTCTTTTATAAGAGACGAATCCAAGCTGCTCAATTCTCGATCGCGTGGCTTCTTGGACCCGCTTTGCCGCTGTCAGACATTTTTTCCATTCTTTAGTTTGTTTTTGCCTCCGCGTCGGGTCTTTTGTATGACGGCCTGGCGACGAAGGGCATCGTCATTCTCCGTAGCCTGCTGAAGGAGGCGCTGCGTCCTGGCTTTCTCGTAAATGGACATTTCGCGGATTTGGTCATCCCGGGCCTTTTGACCCGCTTCCCTTATTAGCTTGTCCATCTGTTCTTCGAACGACGGACTTGGCACTTTCATGGCGGGACCTTGTTTTGGTTCAGGGTTAGCGTCTTCTATCAGAGCATCTTCTTCTTCATCAAAGTCATGTATAACGTAGCATCCATGGAATCGCTCCCGTTTCTTGGGTTGAACATATCCAAGCCCGATCGTTTCCATTCTCCCGTTAGGCAATTTTCGCTGAGTTCCGGGGATATTCCAGATCCTGTTATAGAATTGAGCTTGTCGAGCAGTCTGTTTGAAGGGTACACCTTCGGGCCTTAACATCCTTTTTAATCCTTCCGTGTAGTATCTGGGCAGACGGATGGGCTGGAGCCTGTCAAGTGCAGAATCGACACCATGCCATATTTCTTTCTCTACTTTGGTTTCCGTGGATCGATAAAAGAGGATCGCATTTTCATCACTTCGCCTGGGAGGGACGTAGAACGTCTGCAGTTCTTGTAATGTTCAAGTGCGTCGAGGTCTTTGTAATGTTCTTGCGGAACCATGGCGATTTGCAAACTCCGTTCATCGCCAGTGAAGGCTTGTATTGATGGCCGAACAGAAAATACTGCATTAACCTTATCTTCAGAGTCGCTGCCGAAGACCAGAATAGGGGTGGACGGTCCCGGCTTGTTTCATTGGGGCGGTCCTGAATAGACTATCTCTTCCTCTTCTTCGGTATCGCTCCTAAAGACCGGAATAGCGGTGATAGCTTTCTTCTTATTCTCCGGCTTATGACACCTTTCCGTGTCTTCGAAGTCTGGCAAGAAGTATTTTGCATCTTCGTATTTTCAGACTTCATTCACGGAGAATGGGTTCAGCTCCCCTGTCTCGGTATACTCGAGACCATCCTTGAAATACTTCATACACTGATGTTGTGTAAAAGAGATGATGTTGTACTCGTGTAACCAAGGCCTGCCGAGCAAAGCGTTGTAGCAAGTCTTGGCATCAATGACGTGAAACTTGATGTCGGTGACGAGCAGCCCAAAGCGTAACATCAGAATTACAGACCCGAACGTCTGTCATGACTGGGAGTCGAATTCGGAGATAGTGATTTTATCCCGAGCGAGGTGTTGAACACTCATGCAGATTTCTTTTAACACCCTCACATTTAGGAGGTTGACAGAGGACCCGTTATCAACTAGGATCTTCCCTATCTTGATGTCATGGCAGTATCCGGTGACGTACAAGGAACGATTCTGCTCGCATGTTCCGAGGAGGAGATCTTCGTCATCGAAAGTGACGTCAGCAGTGTGCACTTCTTCTAGCTCGTCCTTCATCTTTTCTTCGACAAGGAAAGCTTGGAACTGCTCGGGCACTTGTAGTGCCTTGATCAAAGAATCTCTCGCCTCTTTAAATAGCAAAAAAGCATCGAGAATGCTTAGTTGCGAGGGTATCTTTTTCAGGTGTGCCAGAACGTTGTAATCCACCTTGTTTTTCTTTGGCGGGTCCTTGGTTACCAGCTCTTCGACGACTCGGTCATTGAGGCCGATATCCTCAAGGACTTTTTCCTTCCACTTATCTTTTCTATTTGATCCCCTGTTTGCAGGTCCGACATTCTTTTCGGGCAACGTACGGTTGCGCAGCTGAATATTCTGGTAAGTTTTCGTCTCTTCTGCTTCGGAGGGGTGTTCTTTGAAGAAAGGGCCGAGGGCTATTTCCTCGTCAGAATCGCTTCTGAAGGTGAGAACTTGCGATATCCCGAAATCGACCATGTGACAGTTACCGGCAGTTCTTTTGTGCTCATTGATTGTAAAGAATTCTTGTTGTGTAAATCAAATCAAATGATCCCCGGCAACGGCGCCATTTGATTGATTATAAATTTCAAGACTGTGTAAATCGAATAAAACGAATAAGTTTCTTTGTGTCGGTATTTAGAAAATTGTATAAAATTCACAATCAAAGAATTATATTTGACCACAATCAACTACGGTGTCAGATATAGATTGTAAGTGAGTGCGGATCGTCCACAGGGATTGTGCGATTCGTTTTTATGTTTGATTTGTCTGAATTGAAAAGTTAATCGAAAAGAAAAGAAAACATGATTCAAGATTTTATCGATTGATTCAGGTGTCACTAGTCTATTCAAGAATCAAGAAAATGATAAACAATCGAGAATTGGGTTTCGATGATATTTCCAACCAAATGTCAAGAATCTAAATGAGGCTCGCAGGAATTGATCGGATCTATAGACGTGATATAATCTCAAGATATCGTGTTCTTGTCCTTCAAAGAATTGATACTAGATCGATGATGATCGACGAGAGTTAGGGCTTTCTCATGAAACTAGGGTTTCATCATTTAACCCTTGTTCTTTCGTCGATATCATTCACATTGTAGCCTTTAGCAATTTCAAGAAACGATCGTAACTCTTCAATTTCGAGCGATATCAATCAAGAAAGCATCGCAACGAAACTGGGTTGTCGGTTCTTGAACTTGCTAGGGTTTACAAAACTCGTAGGAATCAAGAATCGTTTTAAGATATGTTACATCATCATTCTATTGATCGTCTCGACTTCTCGACGAGCGGAGTATTACTCAAACATCACAACAAGAACTACAATTATAAATTGAGATCGAATCATGATGCAAGAATTTAAAGAAAACAAGATAAAAGAATTTCACCTTTTATTTATATCAACAATTTCATTACAGACGCTCAAGAACTACAAGAGGAAGAACTCGATTGTTGAATTGGCTTCGCTTTTCTCCGTGAGTCATGGATCGGCTTGGACCACTTGCTCTGTTGAAGATCGGCTCCGCTCATAAAAGGTTGAAGGGCTTCTTGCTTGATGTGGTACTTGGGATCTTGGCTTTTGATTGGAATTAGGGTTAGGGTTTCACACAAGTCTTGTCACTAGACTTGTGGAAGAAGAAGATGAAGAAAGAGGTAGGGATTTTTCTAAGTTTCTAAGTATTGGATCCTAGATTGATACTAGATTGGGGATTCTTTTTACCCTAGATTTAGGCTTCTATTTATAGACTTCCCAAACCCTAGGTCTAGGTTTGAAATTACAATTCCCTCCAAAAGTTTGTTGAGGAGCTTCTAGAATTAGTTTGTTAGGAGCTAGCTTAGGTTTTAAGCTAGGATTAATTAAGCATTAGAAACCCTAGTTTGCTGATCTGGCAGAAGTCTCTGGAGTCTTCTGGAACTTGAAGTGTCTTGAAGAGCTTCTGGAAGTGAGGTAGGAGTTATGCACTGAATTTGAGGTGATGATGTGTCAAGGCCGCCGCGGAACCGCGGCTCAAGCCGGCTCCGGCCGCGGTTCCGCGGCCATGTTGGAAGCTTGGGCTTTGAAACTTCTGGTGCTGCTTTGGACTGAAGTTTAGGGCTTTATCTGACATGTTGAATTTTATTGTTCCTTCTAGATTGCTACCGGATCTCAAAACTTGGAGTTGGTGCATTTTATCAGCCTCTTTTGATCCTGCATTTTCCTGCACAAATCTTGAAACAAGTGTTGCACAATATAGGGATGATGTGATGCCATGAAATGCGGTCAATTTCCTTTATAGTGCCGGTTTTAGGGTCTAACACATGCAATCTGATATTTAACGACTGATTTGCTAATATGTGAAATATGAATACCGTATATTTCTAAATGAATGCAAATTATAGGGAAATTGCCGGTTAAAAGATGCAGTATTATCGACTGATCAAATTCCCCCAAACTTAATTTCGATCGTCTCGAGCGAACTTTATTAAAAAGAGAAGGAGAAAATAAAGAAAGATAAAAACTAGCTAGCACACTTTCGTAGGCAACACGATTACACTGAGCACGTGCAACAAGCCTTTAAACCTCTAGGTGTCCCTAATAGGAGGAGTGTTGTCTCCTGAGGGTTTTCAGCAGATTGCACCCACAAAATCCAATAATAAAAGAAAGATCATGAATATTACATAAAGAAAAGAATTGTAAAAGAAAAGCTTCGAAAATTAGGGTTTCCAACTAAGCTAGCTTTTCGGTTGTCATGAGCCCTATCTTAATGGTCATGAAAAGATGTCAGAAATCACGTCCTCCCTCAATAAAACATCATCTTATTCTTCATTCCTATCTTTCTTCCAAACATCGATCATATCACCCTGCGTGTGTGTAAAGGACATCCCTACACCCGGAGAATTCAATTCAAGCTACCATACTCTTGCCCATCAGCCTCGGTACTTTTTAATTAATGAATATTTAGATGAGATTGCTCACACACTTTCATGCGACCGTTAATACTTCTTGAGGTACTAACCGACCGATTACTCATGTGCTTGCTTATCTGGTGTATTTTCCTCGTCTTGCACCACCTCAGGCTTAGCAGTGACTCCCAGACCAGTTGGCCTTAGGGCACTAGGTGAAGAGGCACCCTCGCTATACATTTTTATTGCCCTCGGTGATAACAAAACCAGTGTCCATTTTTCTCACCACTTTATATTTTTTATTCACTTTTTTTCTTTTTATTTCCTTCATACATCGGCTTTAAGACAAGAGCATTTCAAGGTATCCTCTACTATCCCAGGCTTCAAGACGTGTGTAAGTGCGAATAGCAAGGTATCAACGTTCAAAATGTTTGGCTTCCCAGAATAGAATCTATTTTTCAGACTTATTTTTATCCTCAGATTAGTGACGTCTTTCATCTTACTAACCCTTGGGACAACGGCTCATAACTACTTATTACTAGTTCGTATAAGAAAACTTCTAATTTTCTTGGTTTTCTTAAATTTTTCTAATCTCATGGATGCAATTTTTCACTATCTAAACTTTCATTATCTTATTTATGTACAAAAAATGTTTAAATGTTTTTATATTTTGAAAATTTTAAATTTTTATGGATTTTGAAAATTTTTAAATTTTTATAAGTTTTGAAAGAAATGTTTTGTGCTTATGCAAATGATATGCAAATGATGCAAAAATAAGCACAAACCTTCCCCAAACTTGTTTTCAACAGTGTCCCCACTGTTGCCAACTGCTATACCTACAAAAACTTGTAAGCCTGGGGGGAATTATTAGTGGGGGCAAAATATATAAGTGAAGAACTTCCCCCAAACTTACTCTTTTCACTCACCTCCATTCAAAAGATGATGCAATGATATACTGGACATCAAGGTGAGACGGAGGAATTTTAATCCAAATAAACTGGCTCCTGTAAGAACAGGAGCTCCTCCGTGGGGTCAGTGGAAAAATACGGCTTTAGTCTATGTCCATTCACTTTGAAAAATGTGCCGTTTTTAACATTTTCTACTTCTACTGCCCCGTGCGGATATGCAGACCGCACAATAAAAGGTCCCTTCCACCGAGATCGGAGCTTACCCGCGTGAAGGTGTAATCGTGAATCATAAAGAAGGACTTGTTGACCAGGTGAAAATGTTTTCCTCAAATTGTTTTTATCATGAAAAACCTTGGTCCTATTCTTTATGATTACAGTGTTATCATAAGCTTCATCGCGGAGTTCGCTTAGCTCATTAAGTTGCAGCTTCCGAAAGTTGCAGGCTTCTTTGAGGTCAAAATTAATTTCCTTAATAGCCCCCAATGCTTTATGCTCTATCTCGACTGGTAAATGACATGCTTTCCCAAACACTATCCTATATGGAGACATCCCTAGGTCGGTTTTAAATGCAGTTCGAAATGCCCAAAGAGCATCCGTCAGTTTGGTCGACCAGTCTTTTCTATTTTTAGCAACAGTTTTCTCCAGGATAAGTTTGATTTGTCTGTTTGAGATTTCAGCCTGCCCGCTTGTTTGGGGATGATAGGGTGTAGAAAGTCGGTGGTTGATTGAGTATTTCCGCATCAGAGTCTCAAAAGACCTGTTGCAGAAATGTGTCCCATTATCGCTAATAATAGCGCGTGGGTGTCCAAATCGCGAGAAGATATTCTCTTTTAAGAATTTAATGACAACTTTCTTGTCATTAGTGCGACATAGAATGGCTTCAACCCACTTTGAGACATAATCAACCGCCAACAGTATGTACAAATTCCCAAAGGAGTTGGGAAAGGGACCCATAAAATCTATGCCCCAAACATCGAATATTTCAACAACCAAGATGGGTTGCTGAGGCATTTCATTCCTCTGGGAGATTCTACCCGTGTACTGACATTGTGTGCAGGTTTTGCAATAGTCAAATGCATCCTTGAATAAGGTCGGCCAATAAAATCCACATTGCAAAACCTTCTCCGCTGTCTTTTTAGGACCAAAGTGACCCCCACAGGCCTGATCATGACAAAAAGAAAGAACACTCTTGAACTCTTCTTTCGGGACACACCGGCGAATGATCTGATCAGGACAATACTTAAACAAATATGGATCGTCCCAGTAAAAGTGTTTTACTTGGGATAGAAAGCGGTATTTGTCCTGTTTTGACCAATTGCTGGGTATAAGTCCCGTGATAAGATAGTTCACAATATCCCTGAACCATGGTTCATTGGATACGCTCAAGAGTTGTTCGTCAGGAAACGAGTCATTGATCGGCAGGGTCACAGGGGAAGAAGAGATGCGTGAAAGATGGTCAGCTACTACGTTTTCACATCCTTTCTTATCTTTGATAACAAGATCAAATTCTTGTAACAGAAGGTTCCAACGTATTAGTCGACCTTTTGCATCTTTCTTTGCCAGAAGATGTTTTAAAGCGGAATGGTCAGTATACACAACTATAGGTGAGCCAATTAAGTAAGGCCTGAATTTTTCTAATGCAAATACAACCGCTAAAAGTTCCTTTTCGGTGGTTTTATAATTGATTTGCGCATCATTCAGGATCTTACTTGCATAGTATATTACGTGTGGCATCTTTTCGATGTGCTGTCCTAAGACTGCACCTACTGCAAAGTCAGATGCGTCACACTTTAGCTCAAAGGGGTAGTCCCAGTTTGGTGATGATACAACGGGGGCTGAAGTGAGTGAGTGTTTAAGTGAGTCGAAAGCTGTCTCGCAGTCCGAGTCAAAATGGAAGGTAGTATCCTTGACCAGGAGAAGAGTTAAAGGTCTAGCAATTTTGCTAAACTCCTTAATGAATCTTCTATAAAAACCCGCATGGCCAAGGAAAGATCGAATATCTTTGACGCTTTTGGGATGAGGGAGGTTTTGAATGACATCTATCTTAGCTCTGTCAACCTCAATGCCTTTCTGAGAAATAACATGTCCAAGAACAATTCCTTCTTGGACCATGAAGTGGCATTTTTCCTAGTTCAAAGTTAAGTTCTTCTCTTTGCAACAAGTAAGAACAGCGTCAAGATTCGATAGGCAATCAGAAAAAGAGTCTCCAAAAATCGAGAAATCGTCCATAAAGATCTTCAGAAAATTCTCTACCATATCAGAGAATATCCCCATCATACACCGCTGAAAGGTAGCGGGAGCATTGCATAGCCCAAAGGGCATGCGACTGTAAGCAAAGGTACCAAAAGGATAAGTAAAAGTGGTTTTATCTTGATCCTTTTTTGCGATGGGGACCTGATTATAGCCTGAGTATCCGTCCATAAAACAATAATACTCTCGTCCCGCTAAACGTTCCAGCATTTGATCAATGAATGGTAGAGGAAAATGGTCTTTCCTCGTGGCAGCATTGAGTTTTCTATAATCAATACATACACGCCACCCAGTTTGGGCGCATGTCTGAATCAACTCATTTGCTTCATTGGTTATAACAGTGATGCCGGATTTCTTAGGAACGACATGTATAGGACTCACCCATTGGCTATCGGAGATGGGGTATATAATACCATTATCTAGGCATTTGACGATCTCTTTCATCACTGCTTCCTTCATGACGGGATTCAACCGTCTCTGTGGTTCTCAGGTTGGTCTAGCATCATCCATCACATGTATATGATGTTCAACTATCAAGGGACTAATCCCTTTGATGTCCGCCATACTCCAACCAAACGCCTCTTTGTTAGATCTCAATACCGATAAAAGTGCATTCTCTTACTCTAATGCTAGAGAAGCGGATATTATAACCGGTAAAGACTCCTTCTCACCTAAATAAGCATATTTAAGATGAGACGGTCAAATTTTGAGATCTAATTCGGGCGGAGAAATGATAGAAGGAGGGATCATCGAGTGATTTTTGGAATTACAAAGAAGCTCAGAGCCTGTGAAAGATACAGACTCGGGTGGAGAAAAGTCATAAGTGCAGGACTCAAGTGTAGGTAAAGTGTTCTCACTAAGATCATGTGTGAATTCAAACAGAGATGTGGTAATGTCGTCGAGATCAGTAAAGCAAACTTCCTCAGCTCCACAACTATCGGGAGCGATCTCATGGACAGAGCACACATCTAAAATATGAGCAGAGGGTTCTGATGGCTGACTTCCAACTTTGTAGATGTTTAGTTCAATGGTCATATTTCCAAATGATAAGTTCATTGAACCGTTTCTACAGTTTATAACAGCGTTGGAAATGGCAAGGAAAGGACGACCCAGAATCACCGGAATTTGGCCCCGGGGGTTTGCTACAGGCTGTGTGTCGAGTACAATGAATTCTACAGGGAAAACAAATTCCCCGACCTTTATCAACACATCCTCTAGTTCACCCCTTGGTTTGGTGATTGAACGGTCTGCCATTTGGAGAGTGCAGTGAGCAGGTTTCAGCTCTACAATCCCTAATAGCTCATAGACAGAATATGGAAGTAGGTTAACACTTGCGCCAAGGTCTAAAAGAGCACGATTTATGTTTTTACCCCCAATAGAAATCGATATTGTAGGACATCCTGGGTCCTTTCGTTTCTTTGGTAGCTGGGGAATAAAAGCAGTGCTAATATTATTAGACATAAAGACCTTCTTCGACACTTGAGTCTTCCTCTTCCTAGTGCACAAGTCCTTAAGAATTTTTGCATAAGCGGAGACTTGTTGGATCGCATCTAGGAGAGGGATGTTGATGTTAACCTGTTTGAATATTTCAATAATTTTCTCCATATGAGGACTCGTTCTATTACCCCTTAACCGATTCGGGTAAGGAGCTTTCGCAATAAGCGCCGGGTCCATCATAGAAGAAGGAGGAGAGGGTAGACGAGATCCCAAAAGAGGTGTGGGGACCGTCTGTGAAGAACTAGAAGGGCTATACTGAGGTGTCGAGCCTAGTGGGAAATGGAGAATAGGCTCGCGAGAAGGTGGTGGGGTAGAAAAAGAAGGATCAGAATTAGAAGTGTGTGTGTGAGGAAGGGTCTCAGCCAGGGTGTTAATGATAGGATTTTCAATATCATCAATTCCTTCCCCGACATGATTGTTCAGCACTCTTCCCGATCTCAACGTTGTGACGGCATTTACATTGTAATGCCCAGGATTCTGTAGGGGTTGAGAGAGAAGTTTCCCTTTTTCTCTCGCACTCATTTCGGCTTTAAGTCGTGCGATTTCAGCTTCCATCGATCTGATACTCTCAGCTTGGGACGCTGAGTTTTTCTTTATCTCACTGACGGAAGATCTAACTTCAGTCGAAACCTCTATGAAATTTGATAAAAGTGATTTCATGGTTTGAGTGAATTGAGAGAATTCATCAGAACAGGACAACTGCATAGGATTAGACTGTGCAGGAGTGTTGACCTGCTTGTGGAAATTTTGTGACTGGTAGGGGTGCTGAGTGAGTTGAAGGGGTTGCTGTTGTGGAGGAAGAGCCCCTTGAAATTGATTCGTGTTTGGAACCGTGTTTTGAGATTGGTTTTGGTTCCAAGCAAAGTTCGGGTGATTCCTCCAACCCTGATTGTACGTGGAAGAATATGGATCGTTTCTAGGTCTTTGAAATGCGGCATTTGTATGCTCGTGACCTTGAAACGCAGAATTTAATGGACATTCTTTCGTTAAATGAGACGGATCAGAACAGCACCCACAAACAGTTTTGGGGAGCGACATTGGGTTTAGGGAGGCTGCTGCAAATTTGTGTTCCATAGCGTCGAGCTTCTTTTGCATTGCTGCCATCTCAGCTCGAACACCTATGAACACATCTATTTGGTGTACGCCACCCCTATTCAATGGTTGGGTTCCACTCTCCCACTATAGTGATTTTTCAGCGAACTCTTCTAAAAACTTCCAAGCTTCCCCATCATCCTTAGTCATAAAAGTACCTTGACATATGTTTTCAAGGCTCTGTTTAGTGTTTGGGTTAATGCCCTCATAGATGATTCGGCAAAGATCCCATCTCGGGATGCCGTGATGAGGACATTGAACCAATAGATCCTTGAAACGTTCAAAGCATTTAGAGAATGGTTCAGTAGGGATCTGGGCAAATTGATTCAGTTCGCTACGGATTCGAGCTGTCTTTTGTATTGGGTAAAATTTCTTAAGGAATGCCGCGATGAATTCTTCCCAATTCGTTATAGAGTGTGCGATAGTGTTATATAGCCACTTCTCGGCTATATCGCACAAAGTAAATGGAAGAAGTCATAGACGCATAGCATCCACTGAAAGTTGTGACGTACCCATCATTGCGCATACGTTTTCAAATTTGGTAATGAAAACGTAAGCGTCGTCAGTCTCGAGTCCGTGGAATTTAGGTAAAAGGTTGATGTATTAGGGTTTAATCTCAAAGTTATCCCTATTGGCTGGTGGTGTGGATAAGCAGGTCGAAAGAGGACCTCGAATAGGGTAGCACCTCTCCTGGAGAGAGATGCGGGGTGGATTCTGCGCACCAACGGACGGCGAAAGATTAGGGTTAAAGAAGTTTGATGGAGGTGGATCCATCGATGTGGGTGTGGCAGTGGGTAAAGGAAAGGTCAATGGAGAAATATCGACTTCGGAGTCGATAAAGGGTACGCGGACTAAACGAGCACTAGAATCCCATGTCCAGCCTATCTTGTACTAAAAAGGGTTAGTACAAGTGGTAGCATTGACTTATAATTAGGGGTATGAATGAATGCGGTGTTTGCTTTGAAAAAGGGACGGATTTTTGAAAAGATCATGCGACATAACAAATGCAGCACACAAAACCCTAGAATCTAGTGGTCACCTAGGTCCGGCTCTAGACCGCTCCTAACTGCCAAAAGACAAGTCGCAGGATAGAATCCTCCACTGCCTCTTTGTCCCCTGTGGCCAGGTAAGTGCCAGGTAAGTGGGAAGGTACTCCACTACGTAAGTAGTGGGCCTAATTAATAACCACTAGCCTTCGACACACTTGCCTAGACACCACAAGAAAACGTGGATAAGCAATGAATTACCCACGGCCTTCTCTTGTCCTAAGTGAGCGCGACAGTCCTTAGAGTCATCTCTAGATCTATTTTAGTTAATGTGGGTCAATACGGATGCAAGTTTTGTGATTTTAGGGGCTTAGGAAAGGTAATGAACTCCCCACCTAATTTGGATTTGGCCGTGCCCCTTAATATCCGTATTTAGAATGCAAACAACCAAGAAACAAAAACACGCACAAATTTAATTTTTGCAATTTTTGCGCTGCGATTATTTGCAAAGAAGCCTGCACAAAATGTTAATTGGAGCAGATGAGGAGGAAGATAAGAAAGATAGAGGCTTACAGAGAAATTTCCGTGCAGTGAAGCCTCAAGCCCACCGCGGTTTCGCCGCAATTGCCTCCTTAGACCGCGCTTCCGCGGTCGAATGATGGGAACACTGCACCAAATTGTAGCAGGGAGCTTCTGTACTCTCCCTTAGCTCTCTGGTATATTCCAAAAAATTTCTTCAATTGCACAACAGCTCCAGATTTCCTTGCAATGAACCACAACAAATCGTTTAGGGTTTCAACGAATTTTGATTACAAAAATTACAATGGAATAAATCTTTCAATTCAACTTTCAATATAAAACGAATTAGCGTGCGATCCCCGGCAACGGCGCCATTTGATTGTAAAGAATTCTTGTTGTGTAAATCAAATCAATTGATCCCCGGCAACGGCGCCATTTGATTGATTATAAATTTCAAGACTGTGTAAATCGAATAAAATGAATAAGTTTCTTTGTGTCGGTATTTAGAAAATTGAATAAAATTCACAATCAAAGAATTATATTTGACCGCAATCAACTATGGTGTCAGATGTAGATTGTAAGTGAGTGCGGATCGTCCACAGGGATTGTGCGATTCGTTTTTATGTTTGATTTGTCTGAATTGAAAAGTTAATCGAAAAGAAAAGAAAACATGATTCAAGATTTTATCGATTGATTCAAGTGTCACTAGTCTATTCAAGAATCAAGAAAATGATAAACAATCGAGAATTGGGCTTCGATGATATTTCCAACCAAATGTCAAGAATCTAAATGAGGCTCGCAGGAATCGATCGGATCTATAGACGTGATTTAATCTCAAGATATCGTGTTCTTGTCCTTCAAAGAATTGATACTAGATCGATGATGATCGACGAGAGTTAGGGCTTTCTCGTGAAACTAGGGTTTCATCATTTAACCCTTGTTTTTTCGTCGATATCATTCACATTCTAGCCTTTAGCAATTTCAAGAAACGATCGTAACTCCCCAATTTCGAGCGATATCAATCAAGAAAGCATCGCAACGAAACTGGGTTGTCGGTTCTTGAACTTGCTAGGATTTACAAAACTTGTAGGAATCAAGAATCGTTTTAAGATATGTTACATCATCATTCTATTGATCGTCTCGACTCCTCGACGAGTGGAGTATTACTCAAACATCACAACAAGAACTACAATTATAAATTGAGATCGAATCATGATGCAAGAATTTAAAGAAAACAAGATAAAAGAATTTCACCTTTTATTTATATCAACAATTTCATTACAGACGCTCAAGAACTACAAGAGTAAGAACTCGATTGTTGAATTGGCTTCGCTTTTCTCTGTGAGTCGTGGATCGGCTTGGACCACTTGCTCTGTTGATGATCGGCTTCGCTCATAAAAGGTTGAAGGGCTTCTTGCTTGATGCGGTACTCGGGATCTTGGCTTTTGATTGGAATTAGGGTTAGGGTTTCACACAAGTCTTGTCACTAGACTTGTGGAAGAAGAAGATGAAGAAAGAGGTAGGGATTTTTCTAAGTATCTAAGTATTAGATCCTAGATTGATACTAGATTGGGGATTCTTTTTACCCTAGGTTTAGGCTTCTATTTATAGACTTCCCAAACCCTAGGTCTAGGTTTGAAATTACAATTCCCTCCAAAAGTTTGTTGAGGAGCTTCTAGAATTAGTTTGTTAGGAGCTAGCTTAGGTTTTAAGCTAGGATTAATTAAGCATTAGAAACCCTAGTTTGCTGATCTGGCAGAAGTCTCTGGAGTCTTCTGGAACTTGAAGTGTCTTGAAGAGCTTCTGGAAGTGAGGTAGGAGTTATGCACTGAATTTGAGGTGATGATGTGTCAAGGCCGCCGCGGAACCGCGGCTCAAGCCGGCTCCGGCCGCGGTTCCGCAGCCATGTTGGAAGCTTGGGCTTTGAAACTTCTGGTGCTGCTTTGGACTGAAGTTTAGGGCTTTATCTGACATGTTGAATTTTATTGTTCCTTCTAGATTGCTACCGGATCTCAAAACTTAGAGTTGGTGCATTTTATCAGCCTCTTTTGATCCTGCATTTTCCTGCACAAATCTTGAAACAAGTGTTGCACAATATAGGGATGATGCGATGCCATGAAATGCGGTTAATTTCTTTTATAGTGCCAGTTTTAGGGTCTAACACATGCAATCTAATATTTAACGACTGATTTGCTAATATGTGAAATATGAATACCGTATATTTCTAAATGAATGCAAATTATAGGGAAATTGCCGGTTAAAAGATGCAGTATTTTCGACTGATCACTCATCTGTCGCATTTTTTCGCTATCGTCGAGCTTCACGCTTCATCCTCTTGAAATGTTGTCGATGGGCGACATATCCCTGCCACCAGTTTTTAAAGGCATTGCACTCTTCAGTAGGGTGCGCGATCCTCTGATGGTATAAGCAATAATTTGGATGTACATCCTTTTCGTCAAGGTATATCCTATCAGGAGTGTTTCCTTCGGAGGGTGGCAGCTTCATTCCCATTGATATAGCTTTGGCGAACCGTTTCCTCGTCTTAAGTTTGCTTTTGTTTGTGGCGGATATGCTTTGATCTGGTGGGAGTATTTTAACCCTTTCGTCCATCCGCCGGTGTTTGGCTATTTCGAATATGGCCATTTTGCTCTCCCGATCGGCTTTGCTTTTCTGACGGGCTTCGTTCAGCAGCAGATCGATCATCTCGTCAGACGTTTCCAAAGGTTTCGGTTCGGGATCTGCCCTTAATTTCTCTGCATCAAGAGCTTCTTCACCATCGATTGACGAGTGAGAGATCACGTGGCAGCTCGCCACATAATCCTCAGGCTCATCTGACGAGTCTTCTCCCTCATCTTTGTTGTCATCTCTGTTTTCAACGATGTGGTTGAGAAACTCTTGGAGTGTGACCGGAGTTCGCGCCTTCTGGTTGTATTCCTCCAGCTCGTCAATATGTTTTTGCAGGTCCGTGCGCTTGTCATCAGGCTTCATGGGCTTTTTGGTCTTCTTATTCTTCTTTGAAGATTTTGACGACTGGGCATGGGCGTTTTGACTATCGCTACCAATTCTTGGCATCGGGCGTGGCTTCAGCATTCCCTCAATGACTTCGGGATCCAGCGGACTTTTTCACCTGATCGCCGGGCATGTTTGGAGATCTTTCAGCATTCTTTTCGTTTTGGCTGACAGAGCGACCTCCCATGGAGCTTCTTCTATAAATGAGCATGATGCCCCTGACGTATCTACCTTTTTAGGAGTGTGCGGCTGGGGTGGGCTTACCTTCCAATTCTCGGACAGTGCGAATTTGCCCTGTTGGTATTGGTCTTCAATCCAGCCTTTAAAGACGAAGCAATCTTCGATTGGATGGCCTACTACTCGGTGGTAGGAGCAGTAATTAGGATTGTTGATGTCACCTGGCTGCAGTGGGCGTCTTGGATCTGGTAGAGTGATGAGCCTATTGCGCACCGCCAGTTCGAACAGTCTCCTTATTTTATCTCGAGGGAATGAGTAAGGACGATTTAACTTTTCGTTGATAAATCGTTGTCTGTCGTTTTGGCGATCAACTGGTTTTGGACCACTCGGCTGTTACTGAGCATGGGTGACAAAGGTCGCTTTCCCTTTTCCCATTTCATTCCGAGGCTCCGTCTTTGAAGAGGATGGCCTGTGGCCCATCTGGTCCATCTGGGCCAGTTTGTCTATCGGGGCCTGGAAGGTGGTCGGCTTGAAGAACATCATGAACTGGGATATGGTCGCCTGCGGATCAAGGGTACCTACGAACATGCCTACTGCAAGAGCTTCTTCGATGCGTTGTTCTCATTTCAACCATAGGTTCCACCACCGGATTGCATACTGAACCCATGTTTCTCCCGGCTTCACCATGGCATTGATCAATGCCGTGATTGGGGTGCGTTCGCTAGCGCTTGAGAAACGCTGGGTGAATAGCAACTCCATCTTCGTAAAAGTTTTGACGGAATCATTGGGAAGCTCTGAATACCATTCGAACGCCGTCTCCACCAAGTTGCTGACGAATTGGCGAAGCAGTAGCTTATCGTCACCTCCAGTGTTGCCGCACAGAGCCCTGAACTGGGAGACATGCTGGTGGGGGTTGCATGTCCCCTTATATACATGAAATTTAGGGATTGTGTATCCTGGTGGGTACTTAATTTGATCATACCAATTGGGATATGGTCGCCCCGTTGTGACGACTTGGCCAGCAGCTTCGTTCGCTTGATGAGCTCGTATCTGTTGAACTATATAATCATCGAGCGCAGCTTTCGAGATTGTTTCCTCCTTTGCTGCTAAAAAGGCTAGAAGAGGTTTTAACGTCTCCCCTCTGTCATCTTCGATTATTATTGGCGGATCTTCGGCTGGAGGGTCTGACTGGATCATCATGCCCACCATATCCTCGAATAATAGCACCATTTGTTTTATATTAGCCGCTTGTTCTGCTGCCTCTTGATCTTTCTTTTCTAGCATCCTCCGGAGGAACTCGGCATCAGTTTCCTGTTCGTGGTGCTGATCAGACGATGCTTCGGTTCTTTCTTTATGTCCTGTGAGTGCAGCCATCTTCACAAACATCTCCTGGAACTTCTGTTGTTGCTCCTGAGCTTTTGTTACCGATCGGGTGAGTGGTCGATGACCCCCAGAGGCACGGCTCTCCTCCTTCCCGGAAGCCATATAAACAGTATGCACCACTATGCCCCCAGACTTGGAGCGTTTGGGTTCAGTGCCCTTAAGATTCATCGCAGGCATAGGGATCTTCCCTGCCCTCCTCTTTTTATAGATGATTGAAGTTGAGGGGGCTGTTGCGGTAGGCATCTGAGCAGATGATACTTTGCGTAGCATGGCAAAGGGATGGTCTTCTTCCTGTTGAGTCTTCATCTTCTTCTATTGGCAGGAATAGTCCTTGTCAATCACAGAATCCTGGACTCTCCGCCAGACCTTGAGGATTTTGGAAGACAGCCGCTGAGGGGGCTGCTCCGGCTTTGACTTTGTAACATTCTCCATAAGTAGAGGAGATCTTTTCAATACAGCAGTTGGAGAATTCTTGCGTACCCTCTTGAGTGGTTCAAAGCCGTTCCCAGTTGGAACAGCAGCATCGACTTCAACCATCGGAGCTGGTGGAGTAAATCCAGAAGGGGAACTGCCCCCAGCTTTCCTCACTGGTGCCAGTGGCGACGTCGAGCATGTCTTGCAGACGGTATTGATTCAGCTATAGGGGTGGCTCCTTCATGCCCCCTGTCCTGGTGAAGGGTTGCCGTTGGTGCCAGCTTATCAAAGACTAACGTCCGTTGAGAAGGGATGGTCAATCTGTCGAAGGCAGACTTTCTAGCAGGGGTAGCGGCTTTGGTGACTTCGCCTGGAGCGGGAGTTGGCATGGCCAATCTTGTGAAGATCGACCCCTTAACAGGAGAGGCCTCTCCGATGATTTCATTTACTGGAACAGGGATGGCTATCCATTTCGGGATAGCCCCTTCAAGTAATGCGGGCTTCTTCATGGGCCCATGGGAGCTTTGGCCCGGTCTGTTAAAGACCGAGGCGTTGGATTAGGGCGACCCGTTGAGAGGGGCCGTGGTAGTTACAAGCCGACCAAAGACCGACTTCTTCGGAGCTTCTTGCGACGGCAGTGGGGTGTTGAAGCTCATTGGCAGGAGCATGGTCCCAAAGAACATCCCAGTAGTGGCTTGTGCCACCTGTTCTACTGGCATCGTGAAAACGGAGGCCGCTTGAGACCCATAAGTCACTCCTCCAGCAATGACAGAGTGGGAGTTGTTGCAGTTGTTGCAGTTTGTGCAGTTGAAAGCCATTGATCTTCTGTTTTTTGCACGGAGTAAGACACCAAATCTTAGTACCTCGAATTCAGGGGCAACTATAGCAAACCGCGATTCGTTCGCGAAATACGACACACGAAGTGTGGAGTGGAAAGAGGAAAAGGTCCCACCGGGCGTGCCAAAATCTGTTTACCGCCGGAAACCGGGAAGACAAACGTCTTGCCTAAATCAGGAGGAAAATGTTATTCGGTGTTATCCGTCCACCTCTCCGAAGATACCAAGTTGATTTATGACACCGTGTATCAAAGGTTTAGACGGATGCGACCGATGTAGCAGACTTCGTCAGATTCCCCCTCATTTGAGGGGTTTTTTATTATGGGGACGCTCTTCCCTGCAGGCGTAAGCCCCTGCAGTTAATTAAGCTACCGCATCGCGGTAACCACTTTCTCCTTCTCCAGATGGTCACTTCATGTCGTGTGTGTGTTTGTTTTATTTTTGGTTGCCCGTGGATTGTATACGGAGACTAATTTATGTTGTCCCCCGTAGGGCGTGGATTAGTTCAAATCCGTATTTTCTTAGATTTGGGTTGGGTTTAAGGATCGTTAATCTCATTTGAGACTAAGATCAACTTAAACGTTTGTTAAGGATACATTAGTCTAATTTTTTTAGACTAAGATCTACTCAGCAGGATCATTTAGATCCAACAAAAGAGCTTTTGGGCTCTATTATTTTAGTTTAGAGACGTTGCGGTCCATAATTTTAAGGATATCATAGTCCATAGAGTTTAGGACGTTGCGGTACATTGTTAGTTTTAGGACGTTGCGGTCCGTAGGGTTTAGTTTAAGGACATTACGGTCCAAAGTTTTGGATATGCCTATGGGTTTGAAAATGCACCAGATAATTATTGGTCGTTGGGACCCACCACCTCTCTGAAGACGTTGAAGAATTACAACGACATGTATCAGAGGTGTGAAGAGATGTACCCTTGAACCAAATGTCAGATTAAAAGGCTCTGGGATGAACATTACTTTGAATGCCATATGAAATGATCAATTTTGCAAGACAAGAGTATAGTTGGGGTTCGGTTGAAATGGGTTTTGGCTTTGGAAGACTTAGCTCAATTTGGGCTAAGGTTGGATTCATTATAGTGTTAGACACTAGAGTATGCTCAGCGCTCGCGTGCTCTCACGTGAGGCATTCGAAAGTTGGCACAGCACCATTGGATTTGTTCACTTATTCTATTCTGAGTGCTAAGCACTATTGGGTCATGTGAGATCACATGAGGAGCCCCAAAGAGTGAAAACTACCTTTGTTTTACTCTCAGAATATGCATATAAGTGTTAAAAACTTGATCTTTATGACCATCACGTATGGACACGTGAGGGTATCCACGCGTTGGATATTAATCCTTCAGGTTTACCCCCTTTTTCTTTAAAAAACTGTTTGTCAGAGGTCACGTGGGGACATATGAGACGCCTTTTAGGCAGGAATTGCCTTTGGGTATTTTTCTCTTTTTTATGAGTGTTTGATAATTGCTAGGGGTCACGTGGGAACACGTGAGATGCCCAAAAAGTGAAACTGCCTTGGCTTTACTCCCTTTTTTTTTATTTTGAGAGATTTGTTTAAGGGTCACGTGGGAGCATATGACCTAATCTCATTCGTTCTTTTGATCATTGAGGGTGGGCTCACGTGGACACACATGATCTGACATTTATCATGTTGGGTGTTGATCTCTTTTTTGTGCAAGGAGAGTTAAATCCCTTCTTTAAGAATTAAATTCTTTTATAGGGTTAAACCCCAATTTTATTCAGAGGAATTAAATTTCTCTGTGTTGTGTTGAAAGAATTAAATTCTTTAAATACAATTATCCTCTTAAATTTTGAATCTGCATGACAGATCTCCCCGATGAGGATTAAATTCTCAACTTGTATGGGGATCTGCTTCTGCGGATCTTCAACCAGAGGAAGAACTGAGTTCTTTTTCAGAAGAATTAAACTCTTAGTTTGAGAATTAAATTCTCTTTTGTTTTGTGGGAGCTTATGAAATGATCTCCTTCCTTCTCTTACCTAGAGTTTCTTTCTTCTTTGAAGAGATCTTCTTCTTTTTGGAGAATTAAATTCTCTTCTTCTTTTTTTTTTGCTTTCAAGGGGTTTCTCTCTCTCTATCTTTTCTCTTTTTTCTCTTGGCTCATATTTATTGGAGAAAGAAAAGAATTAGTTTGTTCAGTTAATCTCTCTTTGAGAGATTTTATAACCAACATGATCTTTTAGATCACTCGGTGAATTTTATTCACTGTTGGATTTTTAATCCAAAGACTTCTATTTCACATAAGATATTTCATTTGTTCCTGGCAAATTTTTAGGAAAATATTTTCTTGCACAGAATCTTCTTATAAATTGGTGTTTTTTAATCACCATTAGAAAATAGAAAATAAAGGTGGAAAATGGGGAGACTTTTATGGTATGGAACATAGCATGGCTTATTCTATATTATATTCATTTGCTTGCACTATTGAAGCATGGCTATAATTTTTAATTGTTAGAAATTGTATGCTTCAATAATGTGTGAGCTTATATGAGTTATTTTATACTTGAAATTCTTGACATGAGTTATTTTCTTCAGTTGAGCTCCTTGCTCTCTAGCTCTCTCCATCTTCTTCACCTCCACGTCCAAACTCAATCCCTCACATGAGTTGTGAACCCTTGAGCTTGTGAGGACCCTTATGAGAAAACAACACCCCTACTTCACCATCCTACACTAGATTAGCACTTTGGTGTAGTGTGTTTACTTCACTAAAGAGTTTAGTGAAGAGGTAGCTTGGATTAGCGGACTTCGGGTGGATCATCTTCGGCACGAAGGTCATCAAAAGGAAGTTCGTTCAACCTTCAAGTGGAGCCTAGTGGAGTCGCACGGACTACAACCCGGAGCTTTAGAAGATAAGGACATGGTCGACAAAGGTTGTATCCATCCATCTCTTAGTATAGTTTATGATATCATAGTTAAACCCTAATCATCTAGTTTAAGATCTTGGTTTGTGTAGATTAGCACCCCTAATTTTTTAAAAATGGCATGCTTGATGCTAGTAAAACCCAGTGGTGTTGCTAACATACACATTCACTCTATACCAAGGATTTATATAGAGAGCAATCTCGTATCGCAAGATACGAGACCTCGAAAAAATTATTTCAGGCGAGGTTGACTATCGGGTCATCTGCAGGGGACCATGTCCTTAAAATGATCAGGTATATTGAAGAGCTCACGGACCTTGGGACCACGTTGTAGAACAAGTTGTATACAGACTTGATTCTACAGTCCCCCCCTCTACCTATGCCCAGTTTATATTGAATTTCAATATTCAAGGGAAGGAAGTTACACTTTCAAAACTCCTCAACATGTTGAGGAGTGCAAAAGGCACCCTAAAGAAAACCAGGGAGACACCCGCTCCACTTATTGGGGAACCTTCCTCCTCTAGATCCAAGGCGAAAGCTATGGGGAAGAAGAAGAAGGCACCCACCAAGCCGAAAGGTTGTGTCAGTAAAGTACAGAAAAAGGGCAAGGCAAAAATTGGGGGGCCAACAGTAGGGAAGGAGGAATGCTTCTATTGTCACAAGAAAGGCCATTGGAAGAAGAACTGCAGGGCTTGGAAAGCCAATAACCAGGATTCGAAGCAAGTTGTGGTTTTGGCTTCAAGTGTTTTTATGATTGAAAACTGTAATTCAATCAACTCTACTTCCTGGGTATTGGATACCGATTCAGGATCTTATATCTGTAATTCATTGCAGGCACTGAGAAGCCGTAGAGTTTTGAAGGCAGGTGATATGACCCTCAGGGTTGCTAACAGAGCGAGCGTGGATGTTGTTTCCGTAGGGGATAATCACCTAGGATTAACAAGTGGACACATTTTGGTTTTGCGTAACTGTTTTTGTGTACTTAGTTTGACATGTAATATCATCTCTGTATCTTTACTATCTAAAGAAAGTTATGATTTTGCATTTGTAAGAAATGTTGTAAATATTCACCTTAATCATGGTTTAATTGGGTCAGGTACACTAGACAATAGTATATACGTATTAAATCAACTCCAGGTTTTCAATGTCCAGAACACACTTAAAAGAAAGTCTCCAGAATTAAATTAAGTTTTCTTATGGCATTGTAGACTAGGTCACATCAATGAAACACGGTTGACGAAGTTACATAAAGAGGGATATTTGGATCCGTTTGAATATCTGTCTTATGCAACTTGTCAATCATATCTCAAAGGAAAGATAACAAAGACTCCGTTCACTGGACACGGAGTAAGAGCCACCGAGCTCTTGGGACTTATACACAGCGACGTGTGTGGTCCAATATCTACACATGCAAGAAGTGGTTATTCCTACTTCATTACTTTTACGGGTGATTTCTCAAGGTATGGACATGTATTCTTGATGAAACATAAATCCAAAGCCTTTAAGAAATTCCAAGAATACAAGAATGAAATGGAAAAACAAATTGGCAAAAGTATCAAGACACTTCGATCTGATCGAAATGGTGAATACTTAAGTGCCGTGTTCCTGGATTATTTAAAAGAAAATGGAATTCTCTCTCAGCTTACTCCTCCATACATACCTCAACACAACAGTATATCGAAAATACGGAACCGTACCTTATTAGATATACGTTCCATGATGAGTAACGCTGAGTTACCGCGATTCTTCTGGGGTTATGCACTAGAATCTGCTGCATATCTTTTGAACAAAGTTCCTACTAAGTCTGTGCCTACCACATCATATGAAATGTGGAGTGGGAAGAAACCCTATCTTAAGTATCTTAAGATATGGGGATGTCCTGCTTTTGTCAAAAAGCAGCATATGGATAAGCTCGAGGCACGATCAGTACTGTGTAAGTTTGTGGGATACCCAAGGAACTCCAGAGGGTACATTTTCTATTACGCAGAGGAACAAAAGGTTTTCGTTTCTCGGAATGCCCACTTTTTGGAGACTCGATTACTTGAAAAAGAAATAAGTAGGAGAGCAATAGAACTAGAAGAAATTCCAGAACCACAAACTATTACTGAAAGCATCGTGGAACCAGAAGTTTCAAAAGAACCGAACGTCCATGCGCCACACCGCAGATCTAGTAGGCAGTCTCATCCGTCCAGGAGATACTATGATTTTCTCGTAGATGAGGATAGAGAGGATTGCATCATCAATGATGATGAGCCAACTAGTTTCCAGCAGGCCATTACGAGCATAGACTCAGTAAAGTGGCTGGATACAATGCGGACCAAAATGGAATCCATATACACCAACAAAGTTTGGACTTTGGACATTGCACCTTAAGGGGTAAAACCCATAGGCTGCAAATGGATCTTCAAAAATAAGATTGGTGGATATGGACAGGTTGAAACCTATAAGGCTAGACATGTAGCAAAAGGTTTTCGTCAAAGACCTGGCTTAGACTATGATGAAACCTTTTCTCCAGTGGCTATGCTTAAATCCTTTCGGATTGTACTTGCCATTATGCCTTCCATGATTATGAAATTTGGCAGATAGACGTAAAGACCGCTTTTCTGAATGGAAATTTAGAAGAGTGTGTTTATATGGATCAGCCAGAAGGTTTCATAGAGAGTGGGAACAACGGAAGAGTGTGCAAGTTGCTTAAATCTATTTATGAATTGAAGCAGGAATCACGGAGTTGGAACATCTGCTTAGATGAGACGGTCAAAGAATTTGACTTTATCAAAAATCCAGATGAACCATGCATTTATAGTAAGACTGTAGCAAGAACTGTAGTATTCCTCTTCTTGTACGTAGATGACATTCTCCTGATAGGGAATGACATTCCTATGCTACAATCAGTCAAAGGATTCTTGTCACAGAAGTTCTCCATGAAAGACCCGGGTGATACCTCTTACATTCTGGGGATCCAGATCTATCGTGATAGATCTAAGAGGATGTTGAGACTTTCACAGTCCAGGTACATTGACACCATACTGAAAAGATTTAGTATGGAAGATTCCAACCACGGTAATCTACCGGCTTGTCACGGGATCACCCTCTCCAAAGAGATGTCTCCTAAGACTGATTTGGAAAGGGATCGCATGAGTATTATATCCTATGCTTCTGCGGTAGGATCTATAATGTATGCGATATTGTGTTTCAGACCAGATGTTGCTTACGCACTGAGCATGGTAAGCAGGTATCAGTCAAACCCTGAAGAGAAGCACTGGATAGCAGTTAAGAACATTCTCAAGTACTTGAGAAGGACTAAGGAGATGTTATTGGTGTACGGCAGTAAAGACCTCCAGATCGAGGCCTTCGCTGACTCTAGCTCCCAGAGTGACAAAGATGACTCCAAATCCATGCAGAGTTATGTCTTTACCCTCAAAGGAGGGGCGGTCTATTGGAATAGCTCCAAGCAGGATACTATTGCTGACTCGACGATGGAGGAAGAGTTTATCGTTGCATATGACGTCGTGAAAGAAGTAGTCTGGATGAGGAAGTTCGTTACAGAACTTCAAGTGGTTCCGTCCATTGTTGATCCAATAACTTTGTATTGTGACAACAACGGGGCAATAGCTTTAGCGAAGGAACCAAGGTACCATCAGAAGTCCAGACATATCTTAAGGCGGTATCACCTGATCAGGGAGATCGTGGATCGTCGGGAGATCGAGGTGCGAAGAGTAGACACGGAGAACAACACTGCAGATTTACTCACAAAGGCCATCCCTCAGATGCAGTTCGAGACACTATTCGAGATGCTATGTCTGCGATATGCTAATACATGGACTTAGTGCAAGTGGGAGATTGTTAGTGATATATACCCTAGAGGCCATTATTGTATAGTACTGGATTGTATATTATATTTTGGAAGCTTGGGATATACGCAGATATAATAACAGTCTTGCTCAATATGATAGTATGCTATCTAGTTTAATTCTATCTTAATATGTATAAATGTTTCTTTTAACATATCGCTAATACATATTGATAAAGCCCTTAGGATTTTTAATTGACTACCAGAGTTATGATGGCAGTGACACTAGTGGGGGATGGATAGTCTATAAGCACATCCTTAAGCTTGTCCCTAGTCGTAGGATTATCGAGACAGGGCATCGATACTCCAGAGTAGACTAGTGTATAGGCTTCTTATCCCCGTCAAGGGAGAAGGCCTGTCCCGCAGCCATTAGTATACGGTACCAAAGATAGTATACAGGTGCTCATTGGGTTATGAGTTACACTAGACGGGCTCGTTTGGAACTGCTGGTTGGTATTATACCATTCGTCAGTTAGTAGTTCCCCGGTGACATGAGTACATGATAGTCTGTTGACTTGACATCACTATTCGTCTCGAGTGTCTTCCCACTGTACATAGATTACTACCCTACCACGGGTCAAATGAGTCGTGCAAACAGGTAGTGGTTGGGTGCAGTCCCGAAGCACTTGGAGGCAGTAAGGGTTAGAAGGGATTCATCTCTCCTGGTATTGGGAGTTGATATCGTGCTTTGTTCGGTTAGCCAATACACAAAGTCCCTGACCAGGGCAAGTGAGATTTACTGGTAGGTACACTAGTAGTTTCTCAGGGAGTATTGGGTTCTACACCGACACGACTTATTGCGCTATTAGGGGTCTGACGTTTACCACCCCTCGGCCCGATATGTGATACTCTTAGACGAACAGACTAGACTGTATGAAGATTGTCACGGATAGATTCAGTTGGGGTTCGGATGAGTTACTTGTCGGCCTTCTTTTCGACAGGTACCTGGGCAGCCATTACGTACAGCTAGTGTTACTGACGGACTTGTGATTAAACCCAATGCCAGCGTACTGTCGAGTCTTTAGAGTCCCACACAGAGGGTTTCCCTGGTTCAGCCCAAACGATGTAGAGGCCGTATAGTTTTACGTGAAGGGTTCCGGTCATATACGTGTACTGGCTACGCGGATGTTATTCGGATGGATAATACTAGTAGACTTAGGATTAAGCCGGATTCTAGTATTATATTATTGGATTATTTTTATCTCTTTGTATTCATATTTTCTACAGTACGAACATGGGTATGTATATACGATGAGGGCATTCTTGTATCTTTTACAAGAGATGCTTCAAGAAGGGGACACCTCATTTCGGTTTTATCGATTTTTGGAAAATATATTAATGAGATGGAAAATTGAGATATTTATGGTATGGTTGAAGCATGGCTAATTCCTTTGTTTATTTCATTTGAATTTACTATTCAAGCATGGTTGTATTTTTCTATGGAAAAATATTACATGCTTGGATTGGAAAAGAGTTAGCCATTCTTCGCTTGCTCCTACACTTGGTTCATTGATCTTTCACATTCTCTTTCCATTTGCTCTCCTCCTTCTTTCTCAAACTTTAACCCTCACATGTGTTGTGAATCCTAGGGTTCTATGAGATAAAATAGTCCAATTAACTCTCTACATCTTCTAAGCTATCTATATTAGCGAACTACGTACTTTAGTTATCTCGGTTTTGAGGTTGGAGCTTGAATCATAAACTCTCAGATGGATCATCTTTGACACGAGAAGGCCGACGATCAAGCATGATCCACACCTTTTAGGAGCTCAAGAAGAGGAGAAGAAGACCCGAAAGACTAGAATCAAGGAGATATAAAATACCATCATAGTAGTTTAGAACATCTATGTAGTTTAGCTAGTTAGAGTTTCTGAAAGATCTTGGATGTTCGGTTGATATTGCAAAGTATAAAATCGTTTTTTGTAAATTCTGCCTTCCCACAAACCACGTGGGGTGTGCGATATCGACTTACAGTATTAACCGCCCGATTAAAGGCCATATACAAGTACTCGTATTTAATCGAAGCTCTGCACATATCAAAATACGACCTCTACATCGTTTCTCCTGAACTAGGGAAACCCTTTGTGTGGGACTCTGAAGACTCGACAATATACTGGCAGTGGGTTTAACCATAAGTACGCCATCGGTGCTAGCTGTACATAACGGCTACCCAGGTATTGAACAAGAAAGGCCGACGAGCAAACTCATCTGTATCCCTACTGAGCCTGTCGGTGACAATCTCCATACAGTCCGGTCTCTTCGTCTAAGAGTATCACATGCCGGGTCTAGAGGGTGGAAAACGACAAACCCCTAATAACCTGATAAGTCGTGTCATTCAGTCGAAAATATTGCATATTTGATATAACATTTTCCTTACTTTTGATAAATATTTAAATGTGTTTATTATAAATATAGAACATATGTGGGTTTATCTGCAAATTTACTCTTTACCATATGTTTATATATTATAATTAACATTATGAAGGAAAATATATGCATATAATATTTATAAGATATTTTTATAATTTAAATATGCATATCATATCAAATAATCTTAATCAAATTTCTTAAAGATTTATTACCATATAAAATGATTAAGATAATATCTCTAATTTAACAAATATTACTAACATTATTCATGGAGATATTGTGCAGATTTAGCTTAGGTCAGGAGATCGAGATATTCGAGATGTCAGGATCAAAATCTGCCAATAAAATCGTAAAATCAATACTGGCAGAGACTCAGGAAATATTTCCAAAGTTCAGATATCTAGAGGATCTCCACGTGTCAGCATGAGGCTACAGAAGAAAACCCAAACCCTAACTCCCCCAAATAGCCGTGGTTGCGCGGCCAATAGTAACAAATAGCGGCGGATCCGCGGCCTATTAATGGCCGTAGGATCTGAAAATTTGGGAGTTGGATCGTAATTGCATATCTTAACATATGAGATCTAGGGTTTTTGATTTGAGAGTTATATAAAGGACCGAGGGCTAAAGTTAGAAATCATCACCTTTAACACGAAGCAAATCACCGTCAAAGAACAGGAGATCCACGACAAGTCCGCGATTCGACGTAATTGAGCGACGTGAATATCAACAGAACATCTACTTCCTACGAGGCAGAGATCGATAGTAACTTCTTCTTCTTGTAATCTAAATTTGAAGGATTTGTACTTGTAATGTTGATTAATAAAGGTAGATCATTTGCTTAATTATTTCGCATTTACTTTCCGCATTTAAATTTCTGCATTATGATTTCCTTCTCTATCCCTTCTTCTTCTTCCCCAAACATGCGTGAGTAATCCTCTGCTTGATAGGGTTCGTAGGATTAGGGTAGATCAATGGATGATAAAATCGCTTAACTCCTTTTACATCTTATAAAATTTATAAATTTAATCAAAAGAATTGTTAACATCCTAATCGGGCGCGCTATCAATTTATTGATAGTCTCGACCGCGATTTGAGATCAGATTAACAATTATTTTGGTAGAGTCTAGACATGAATAGAGGTCAATGAAAAGATAAGGGTTAAGAGTGGGAACCCTGTTCCCTCCAAAAACCCTAATCTTCATTCATCACTATCGATCAAGTTTTAAATCTATTAAAAGATAAAAGGAGTCATCTTTATTTAATTATCCATTACTACTAATGTCACGACCCAAATTTGGCCCGTAACCGGCACTTAAACTACGTAACGTCTAAAGGCGTACGCAACTTAAGTAAGCCGAAACCCAGAAATCTAAAGCACCCAAAACTGGATCAACGGAGAAAACATAGTTTTAAACATTCGGAAATTTTCAAGTAAAAATCTTTAAGTTTAGTTTTCGTTCTTAAAAATTTCGGCAGCACCTCCTTTGTAAACACTAACCCCGAAAACGGTTACAACATAGATAATAATAAAAGCATCCCAAACGGGAGCAAATCACGCCCAACGGCGGAGACAACCACCACAACATATATACGACGCCGAAGCGAAGAAATATGAAAGAAAACTGCATAAAGAAGTAAAAATTTTCAACAAAACCGGCTCCCACGAGCACAGTACCCAAAGTCACCACAAAATATAACACTGAATCCTCACAAGTCATCTCTAAGTCATATACAACATAGTGGTAGATGGAGAATACTAGATCCAACAAACAAATATACAATGTACAAACAGATAACTGCAACCCACCTAAAAGCAAGGCCTCACAGCCAACCGTAGCGGTATCCGCAAAAGTAGAGATGATAAGATTCCCTGCCGCGGCTACTCAGAGGGTAAGTCCTGCACAACACTGTGGCACAACGGGGGTGAGTTGCCAACTCGTGAATAGTAAATAACATCATACAGTAATCGCAAGTATACACGAACAGCGATCTATCTATTATAAGTAATCCGATAGCATAAGTATGATAGGTGAATATGCAACAATCATGTAAAGGTACATCATCAGGGTACTACAACTACATGAAACAATGCATATCAACATAATCCTGAATGTGGGATGATATAATATAAAATCTCATGCAAAAATCATCAGCATGGAAAAACACCAGTGTCCCTCACTGACACATCAAATCCCAAATCCTCAGGTACCGCATCCTCAGATCGGCCCTCACATCCTGTATGTCTCACGAAAACCTGAGTGTCAAACACCGACACACGAAACATCATGAAACCCGTGTCTAGCATCGACACGTAAATCCTCATAACTCAGGCGCTGTCACCATGACTAGCCCTGACGATATGTCAAACCTCACTCCGGTCGTTATCTCCATGATAACCGCCGAGTCCAAATACAATCACCGGTAGGTAGTGGTCCCACTGTCAGGCTTATCGTCTACACCACGAAATCACCACTCACCCCGAGGTACCATACCGGGTCCACCATGTACCTGCAGACGGTGCGTCCCTCTCCTCGAATCGGGTATCACAAGCCAAATCTCAGAACCGAGAAATCACATGGTGGACGCATCAAATATCATATCAAGAGAAACCGGGTTTTCAAACAATACATAGTTTTCTTGAAAATATCCCCCACGGTTCTCAAATCCATAAATCATATGAAATCCATATTTCAATGTGTAAAATCCATATAAAGCTGATATATGCAAGATAAAACATCAATATGAGCATATAAAGGGAAAACCGCTCTTTAAATTGAATCTAGCTTTAAAACATATCATGCGGTTCCCAATTCCTTCGAAAATAAATGCAGTATCAGATGAAGTGTACATTTAAGTGTAGCAAGGTTTAAGTATCTACATGTAATCAAGTACGAGGGTGTACATGTCAATATGTATGCATGATGTATAAGTAAATATAGCAAGATATAAGTGAAGTGGAATAAGGTTCACTACCTTAACTATTCCTGCCCAATGCAATATCACGTATGTATGTGTCCACAGTATTTCATATGCACAATAGAATAAGAGTTACTACTCCAATCATTCCTATCCACTACCATATCACATATGTAGGTGTTTGTGCGTGTCATGGCAATTACAGACAGTGTGGGTGTAGCATACAATTTAGTGCTCGTGCAACATGAACCGTCAGTAATGTATTATATCTAAAGGTACGAGTCAAGTACAACAGATAATGCTATGCAATGACATTCCTATGAAAGTAACTAATATGCAAATACATGCATCTATCATATCATATTCGCCCCGACGCATAACGCCATACGGGCGATTTCCCTGTAGATGTTAAATCTACTCACCGATGGTCTCGAGCTATGAAAATCCGACCACCTGCTTCCCCTTGTCCGCAGCACCCGAAGTCCCAGCTTGCGAACCTAAAATTTCATAAATACAACACATAAGCTAAATATCCTATAATGACGAAAAGAGAACGAAACGCGACGAAAACGTCCGGAAAATTACACTGCGCGCTTAGCGCATCTATCGCGCACGATACCGGCCAAAACCCTAATTGGGGTCGCTAAACTACAAAACACCAATTCTGGACTCCGATCGTCCCGATCACGCAACACAACACAAAAATTATGAGGAATACACTTGATATAACCTCGCAACTACCAAACGAACCCTACGTCGGAAAAACCCCGAAATCTAGTAAGCAACCTATCGCAATATATCGCACTAGATTCAAGATAACGCAAATCTAACAATTACAAATACCTTAAAATAGCTTAACTAAGCTATCTAAATAAATCCTATATTTTTAACACTCGTTAATCATGTTTTAGCAAAAAATCTAGTAAGCAACTTTGCTTAATTAAACAAAATAATCATTAGCAAATTTTAACATTTTCTACTAAATTAATCTTTTCCAAAACACAAATTAACACTTCAAATAAACACTAATCACTTAATCAAAATTTAACCCTAACATGAATTTCTTAAACCAAATATAATGAATTAATCATGAATTAAAAGCTAAACTAAGCACATAAATAGTTAACTAAATTAGGTAGTTTAAGATTAAAGCAATTAATTATGGATTAAGATAAGAAATTATACCTCCTTAAGAACACCAAAATGAAAATAGATCCATCATTTTAGCCTCCAAAAAATCAAGCTTTGATGAGATCCATGAAGGATTAGTGAAGGAAAATTGGTTAAATTTTTATATAGGAATTTTTGGAATTCTTTTTGTGTTTTTGATTGAAAAAGAGTGAGAAATGAGTTTGGAACTTTTGAGGACAGAAATGGGGGAATGAGGCTCGGCCAAGGGGGTGATAGGGGGGTTTTGTGAATATTTTGTGAAGAAAAAGCAAGGAAAAAGAGTAATAAATGCTAATTAAAGCAATTTGCCACCTTTACACCCTTTTCTTTTCTTTTCAAAAACAGACCATTAGTCACCAAAAAAAATCTAGATATTTAAAAAGAACCTTCTAAAATAATTCTAGTGACAAAATTAATTTATTCACAAAAGAAAAAATTTCCCGATTTACGTGCACAAAATACCGCTTAAAATAATATTTTATTTGAGAAAAAATCTATCTGAACCAAAACCTCCCAAATACCCCCAAAGTTCGCGCACAAGCTTTATTTTGGCCAAACTAGGTGTCGGTAAGGTTATACGGTCGTTTGATCGAAATCGGGTTAAAACGGGAAAAACCGATAATTTTGCCCTAAAACGGGAAAATTCGCGAAACGATTTCTAAAACGTTACAACTAAATTC
The DNA here is from genome assembly GCA_030015575.1 of Agapanthus africanus. Classification (NCBI taxonomy): domain Eukaryota; kingdom Viridiplantae; phylum Streptophyta; class Magnoliopsida; order Asparagales; family Amaryllidaceae; genus Agapanthus; species Agapanthus africanus. Next base: position 259,258,955 of record CM057351.1, on the reverse strand, counting down.
TAACGAAACCTACAAGTCCTCTTCTTATATATTCTACATCCGTGTTCAACATAGATCTAGAATCACTCTTCCCTATTTCTAATCAACTCGTCTAAAGCAAGATTAAAAGTTTCACGCATCCCTGCGGACGACCCGTACTCATCTCGGCTAGCTACACGCGACATCGTTATTGATTGTGGTTACTAAAAACACTCCTTCACAGCCAATCAAATGGCGCCGTTGCCGGGGATGCCGCTTGGATCACCTGTCCAAAACACTGCCCCTCGTCAGAGAGAAAACTATAACTCTGACAGTCATCTGTCATGCAGGTCACCTTGGAAGCCTGGAATAATAACTGTCTCCCGAATGAGGCTGTCATTATCATATCCCTAGAACATCCACTTTTGTTCTAAAACTGCTTCCGAATGTTTCTCCAGGATTGGATCAATATCTTATTGCATCTACTGCAAAAACAACATCTGGTGTGGTACTTAACATCTCATGATTGACTCAATTGCCTGAGCAAGTGATCTGCCAATCATGCACATCCCTCTCCCCTTTAGTCTGTAAGACACCTTTAGAGAGGGTGACTCCATTACCTACAGGTACACTACCGTACCAGGAGTCGTCCATTCTAAAGCATCTTTAGAATGTTGTATAAGTACCCTGATTGGGAAACCACCCAAATCTAAATCTATAGATCTAGTAACCAGAATGTTTGATATAATGTCCAAGTCCTTTGTGGAGAAACCACTGTGTGACGACCAAAGTATAACCGATCGTAGTATAGGATTATTACTTCCTACTCTGTGTATGTCATCCAAATACCAAGACATCACACCCTACTACCTTCTCAACAGATCCATCCCCTATTCTGATGAAGTCAAACCTATACTGTCACATCAGAAATAGATGATCTATCTCCGCTATATTTGCTTTAGTCTGTAAATAGACATAAGCCACTTGTCCACCAATGCTTCCGCTGCTCCCACTGACTACGACAACCCTCTGGCAGAGTCATATACACGTACACTTCTGAAGCCAGTTCAGAATGACGCTATACTCATCCTCCTGCCGGGTCTCACAGTCTGGAACAACAGCAATGGCAAGTCTGGGTAAACAAGAACCTCCCTGTCACCGTCCTTGAGGCTACCGGAGTAACTCTCGGGTGCCTAAGGTTACCCACTGTATCTGCGAAGTGGCCAATGGAATGTCAAGCCAGATTGAATCTTTAGGTTCCTATCAAACTTTCAGTAATCGTTTGCGGTTATGGAATCACTTCCAGTTCTACCATACTCCCACTACTGTTTTCTGAAAAATTCCATTTTTGTTAAAACTGTGGCGAGTCAAGAACAATATCACTATTGAACTTCCATATGGTAGAAAGTCAAACCTCGTCATAGCCTGGGTCAACCCACAAACAGCCATTACAGAAAACGTGCCTTGAGTTATCCAGAGTCTGGTTTTAAGCATAAGCCGGACAACTCCCCGTACCTTAACATCGTTAAGATATGAACTGTTCTATATCCAATACAGAAACAGAGGCACTGATTTAATTGAACCAGATTCAAATCATGCAGCTGTCTCCAGTGCATGTCAACTAAATGGAAAGAGGCCGATCAGCGTTACTTAATTTAGGAATGCTTCCAATTATGAGTAACCTGAAAGAGAAGCAAGTTCTCTTACTCATTACTATTAACTGAATATCATACACAAGTATCTACATCTTCGATCACCTTGAAGAATCCTGATACTCGCAATACCTGGTTCTCTACTTTATTCATATACCTATAACTTCTAAAAATTCGGACCTTGTGTTTCTACGAAACACCTGTCTAAAAACTAGAGAAGTCATAAGTAAACCTGAGGACCAACCCCTCTGTCCTAATGGACACTGGACAACATACAATACTCTGTATAAGTCCCTTGAGTCTAATAACTCACTCCCTGTGTGTCACAGGTTGAAAACTGTGCTTATGGTTAAGAAGAATTGCACCGCTGTTTAATGCTCCTTACCTAACCATCAACTGATATAGGTAAATGTAGCGTTTTGAAAATCCTTTCGGTGAAATTTCGGAAAATCGGTAAAATAAGGGGGCTTTCTGTAAAAAGTCAAAATGCAAATATCTTATTATAAAAATTAAATATACATATTCTAGCTATGTAATTGCTAGTATTTGGTGTTTATTGAGCCTCTGGTGAAATTTCAAATTTTCTGGAAAAAAAAATTATTTTATTATTGTTTTAAGCCGTCACTAATACATTTAATTAGGGAAAATTATAAATTGGAATGAGTTGAAACAAATTTGGTGCATCATAAAACTTTAAATAAAATTTTATCATGTGGTTTTTGAAACGAAATCGTTTGCCAAAACGGTTTAGAAAATATCGAAGAAAAAGGCTTTTTTCGGTAAAATTAGTGTTAATGGGAATTGGGGTATAACATTTATCATTTTTCTTCACCCATACACCCATAACTCACCCTCTCTCCCTCTCCCCATGTGGCCGACCCCACCATGACAGCCCTCCCCCCTCTCTCTCCAAATCACAAAGAAAAGAGAAGAAAAGAAAAGAAAATGATAGAAAATGGTGGACTTTGACTTTTTCCACTTTCTCCACCTCACTCTCTCTCCTCCCTCACCCATTCCCCACCCCCATGATGGATGAAACCTGCACATTTCAGCAGCCCTCCCCTCTCATTCCTCATCTCATCTCTTCTCCAAAAAAATTCACAAAAAAATTTCATGAAAAATCAACTAAAACTCAAACCCGAAATCCAACTCCTACCCATTATTTATTTGCCTATCCAGCATGGATTTTGGGAGCAAGAGAGCAATTTGGGAGGCTTAGATCCTTGCTATATATCTAATTGGGAGGTATAAATCTTAACCCATGTCTTAATTGTTGGTTAATTACTCCAATTTAACTAAATTTGGTGTTTAATTTGTGTGCGTATTGCAAACTTGAATTGTGGGGTTAATGGTTATATGTGAGATTAAAATCAAGATAGGGTTTTATCACATCATTAAGGTTGCCATGAGTAGATTGACATGTTAATTCTTGCTAAAACCTAATCTAGTTACTAATTTCAAAATTTGTTAGTTGGAAATTGTGATAAATGTGCTTTTTGCTAACTAGTTTCTTTTGAAATTGTTTTATATTGGGATTAAAATCTAAATTAAGGTTTCATGTCATTATTAATATTATAATGAGTGGTTTAATGATTTTGGATCATGCAAAACCAAGCTTAATTGATGAATTGTAAATTTTGCTTTAAAAGGTGTTAAAAATTGATATTTTTGCAAACTAGGATTTTGGAAATTATGCAAATTTATGAGATTAAATTATGGAAATGGTTTTTATGACTTATTTAAGATATTTAATAAGTATTATGGGCGCTACATTTGTTTAAACATCTTGTTTTGTACAAAAACGGCGAATTGTGCTTGCTAGATTTTCGGAAAAAATGGCTTTTAAAGTGAATTTGGGGTTCTTGTGAATTTTAAGCTATTTTATATTATAATTAGTGCTTGTGATTGTACAAATGAGTGTGTTTAGGTTTTTCTCGATAGTTTGGCGTTTGTACGCCGACGTCGAGGGTTTTTGGGTTGATTTGTGAAAGCAGCCATAGGTTTTGACCTATGTGGGACGTTTTGGTCATGAGTCGGATTTTAATGCGATATGGTGCGTTATGATGTGTAGGTACCCCATGTGGACTTCGAGACGACAAGCAAGCGCGTGGCGACGTCGGCACCGGCGAGCGAGGACCAGGTGAGTAGATTTATATCTACGGGGAGAAGTCGGGCGGATGGCGTATAGCACCCCCGTGGTCCGTGGTGGTGTATACGGATGCGTATACACACCAACAATTATTATATGTTATTGGGATTAATAACGATGTTTAGGATGGATATTGGTGTTTTGGATTATTTTAGTGTCGCGAACCCTAGGGTAGTGTTGCACTACACATACACACATACATACTTGCATACATTCCTATTTATATGTGCTCATGGGAGTCTTTATAGTTATGTGTTCACATGGGTATGGGACTATGTGTTCACATACGGATTTGAGGAGGATACTTGGGATCGAGCTGAGTCGATGAGATTTGTTTGTGGTTGTGATCTCGGTGATATGGCATGATTCGTACTTAAGGTACGTCCTGGTGTTATAGCGGATCTTGCGGCGGCGATACGGGTGAATAGTGTTATAAATAAATGGTCGACATGTGATCATGATATGAGGCATAATATGCTAGGATATTGATATTAGGCCGTATCGGGCGATGTATACCCCTTGATGATGATATGTGCTGACGATATCGGTTTGTACGAGATTGTCGATCAATAGTCAGATCATGAGTATATTGAGGATATTAGTATTGTACTAGACATTGGTCAGTCAGTACCCTAGACTATGATCTTGGATAAAGAGGATACCGGAGGAATAGTGTGAGGAATATGATATTGACCCGTACCCAGATTTGGGGATGCCGTACGACGGATTTACGTACGAGCTATATCTTGATGATTGATCCGCACTCTTGACTTGGGATGTCTGATTATAGATATGGTATCGGATATGATATTATTGAGGCGGGATCACCGACTAATATATATACAGGTATGTATATGTATCGACTCAGATGTTAGGCGGTTTCCTTACCTGTAGTCTAGCTTGTAGCGTAGCCCTTTAGTTTAGTTAGTTGTTAGATTAGATTCGGTTCCTACCTATTTCAAAGCTTACGAATCGTGCGTATTTTTAAAGACAGCCTAAGGGATCCTACGGATATTTCAAAAAACGTATATTTTCTTAAAAACACCGTAGCCCCTATTTTCAAAACCCCACGATTCGTGTTATTTCAAAAGGCACCATTGTAGGACTTATATTAGGTTAAAACAGATTAGTTATCGTTGCGTCTAGTATTCAGCTCCCGCTCATTATTGTTGTTTGCTCCGCATCACATGCTTATATTATGCTTCATATTCTACTGTTGATATCTTGTGGTTAGGACACCAGCACCATTACCGATGATGCGTACGTACCACGTACACTTACTTGCCGGCACACACACATCTTCATCGGTAATTGCCATGTCACGTACACCTTAGAAAATATTATTGCTTGACATAGCCTGTTAGCTAATAGTTTAGACATGATATTAGTGTACTTGCCTTATATGTTAGTTTAGACATTGTAGTTATTACCTGCTACCTCATGCATACTGTTATTCATTGTTATGCCGCATTCATGGATTCTCATGCATATATTCACTTTTTACGTGCTATTGAGGTTTTGGATTTGGATTTCCATGAGATTTTCTGGATTTGGGGAAAACCGCAAAACATATACAAACTTCTTCTTTCTCTTTTTAAATAAAAAGCGCGGTTTTTCCCATGATGTATGAGTCGTCCACCATGAGTTTGCTGATGGATTTGGAGACTCGATTCGAGGAGTTGGATGAACCGTTTCGGGTACATGGTAGACCCGGTAAGGTACCCTGGGGCAAGAAGCTCGTGGTGATGACGATGAGCCAGGCAGGGGGAGACTACCTACCGGTGATTTTACCCGACGCGTCGGATATCCGGAGGATACCGTCGTGGACTTGAGATGGATGGTAGGGGCCGGTCTGGACTGACGGCGCCCTAGATATTGAGATTGAGACATTGAGATTTCGAGATATTGAGGTACGGAGATTTGATGATAGAGGCCAGTCCGGATGGCCGGAGCCTGAGGTTTTGAGACATTGAGATTTATGTTTTGTGTCGATACTAGACACTGTTGATGCTGATTTCATTTATGATACCTCATTTTAAAAATACAAAGGAAATCTCACTAATTTATGAAAACAGTTTCTTCATTTACATGTATTCTGTTTTCATGCATTCATACCTCATTCATATGATATATTGCTACCTGAGGCACTGACACGGGCACATGAGATCACACTCGGGTTAGATATTACCCTAGCCATTGTTATAGGCTGCATGTTATTCATATATTTGAGGATATATTATGATCATTGACCTAGGTTGCGTTATTCATGCGATTTTCTGTTTGTAGATCTTTTTCTACTCACGAGTTGGCAACTCACCCCCGTTGTGCCCCAGTTTCTTGCAGGTGTTGCCGTACGGATTTCATTACGGCTTTGCGGGCACGGTTTCTTTTCGGGTGACTTGCTAGTAGGTGGGTTTATTGTATCTTACCCATCATTATACCTTGTATATTATATTTCAGTTGTATTTAGAAGTTCCATCAACCAAACTTGTATTTTTTGAGATAGAGACCAGTAATGTTATTCTTTCGACCATAGAGTAGCATGTTATATTTCTTGAGTTTCTTGCTGGTTGAGTTCCATTTCTGTTGTGATCCTCGCCTTTAGGCGTTGTATATTATGTTGCATACAGGTTGATTTGATATGGTTCTTCCTATTCTCTACTACTTCTCTTGGTTTGGATTTCTGGGTTTCGGCTTACTTAGCATACGTACGCCTTGAGACGTTCGTAGTCTAAGTGCCGGTCATGTTCCGTACTTTCGGGTTGTGACAAAGTTTGTATCAGAGCGTTAGGTTTTTACCTTAGGAGTATAGGATGACCCTTGGTTGATGGAATAGGTGACTAAAGTAGAGTGACGTACCGTTGGTATGTTCCGCGGCATATTTACGACACGCCACTCCACTTAAGGAGCCTTAGGATGTACATTTTTTTTTCAGTATCATATTCCTTCCTGATCTAGCCTCATCGGTATCAGTTATGGTTTTGCTGCCACGATTACGGGCAGGGAGAACTACGGTTAGAGTTGCGGTCAGCATGAGCTCGTTACGAACAAGGACTGACCAGAGCATTATTCCGGAGACACACGTTTGCAGAGATGTGTCTTGATTGTGTTTTGCGCCACGAGCGTTTGATGGATCCCTGTATGAGATTACTTGGACGTGCCGATCAGCACTAGAGGATTGAGCCACTGACAGAGGCCAGCCAGATACTGATGATCGTTGATGTATTGCTCATTCATGATGATTGAGGCACTGTTCAGCGTGCAGACGAGTGAGCCAGTTATTGCTGCGAACGACGGGATATTGCCCAGATGTTGGAGCTATTGCAGTACGAAATTGTACTAAGAGATTATAGGAGATCACTAGTCACCGAGGATGAATGACTAGGATATGTGGATTGTTCGCTACCCCGTCGCGAGGTCATCAGATAGATTGATTCCAGCTAGAGACGACTTCACGCGGAGACGTTGAGAGTCGACAGAGATGATCGAATGTCAGTAACCTATTATTCTAAGTTTAAAGTATTCGGAAAGACATGCAGGCAATTCTATGGTCCCTCTAGAAGAATGAAACCCTAACTCGACTTAATGACCGTGTGAAAGCCTTTGAACCTTAGGGTTTGCGGCAGTTCTGCGGCGCCATTAGTGAGGCTTGAGTTTGCCCTTCTACAGCTGGACCACCGATGCTGTGGTATGTACTCGATACTATTATACCGTACCCAAGATGTTGAGCTCTTGGGGGATTATAAGGTTTTGACGACTCGATCGGATGGCTCGACTTAATTCGGATGCTAGATGGTGAGATGCAATTCTTGGGAGACTCCAGATACGAGGATAGCCGTTGGATGCTCAGTCCATGCAGCCACGACCAGACGAGTCCGAAGCGGTCGACATTAGAGAAAAATGGAGTAAGAGGTTCGTACACGATCTGGATATGATGACGTTCCCCTCCGCTGACATCAGAGATGCGATGCGCATACCGAGGCATTGTTATTGGATATACCTTCCAAAAAGAGTCGCGCTGAGTATGCAGCCGTTACGAAGCAAGAAGCAGACATGGTAAGGACGATGACTCCTGGACATTTGGCAGAGATGAGACTTGGAAGAGACCTTGAGCAGGATTCCTTCCAGGACACTGCTGCAATGATACTTGCATCCAGGATCAAATGTGTCACGTACATTCAGAGAGCCAGAGACCGACGATAGTGACATGCTGCTTTACGAGTGGTCGCGATGACTGCCCGAGAGATGACCAGAGAAGTGCCAGAACGGAATCGTCCCCGTTAGCACATCCGACAGGGCCGATGAGCCGATTGATCGTGATATTGACAATTCACAGATAAGACTTGGACCCAGGAGTGGTCATTGTTACGCACACCAGCAGGCCAGAGTTCATGATCATTAACGAGAGTCCCACTAGTGACCGCGACAATTGGCCCGAGATTCTTGGAGGATGCGCTTGAGCGGTACTATTCCGCCATATTTGATTTCGATGTTTTGGGTGATTTATTCGCATAATTTGATTTTGATGATTGAGGATTTACGATTTTCGCACAGTTGTTGCACTTGATATCGTTTGCGTGCTTTGGTTTCATGTGTTTGTGATTTTATGGTTTTAGACATTGGAGTTGATTTCGTGCGTATATACGCACACGATTCGGTTTTTGCACTCAGTATAGTTTACATATGCTTGCAGTGCATTGACATGTATTTTGTGCACTTGGATACACTGGATTTCGATTTCGAGGGTGATCCTTGACATTTGTTTTGTGCACTTTATGCACCTGATTGGATTTTGCGCATGTTCGGGGCTTGATATTGGATTTCATGATTTCATGCATGATGGATGCACCGGATTTGGACATTTAGCGCATGCTGGGCTCCTGTCATGAGATGCGATTTGGTGCACACCAGATGTACTAAATCGGGATTTGGTGCATATCAGATGCACCTGAGTTGCGGTCAGGCACACACGTGCCTATGACCGATGTTGTGTGCACAACCGTTGCACCTTGATGTTGTTTTTGTGCACATTCATGGATTTGATATCCGTGCGCACCAGACGCACGTAGTATTCATATGCGTATTTTGGGGTTGATTTAACCTATAGAGCAGTACGTTTTTATGATATTTGCTATGTGTTTTCGTACTGGGCAGGACTAGCCAACGGACAGTACCTGAATATATTTGGCATTCATTTCCTTCAGATATTTACCTATATAGATTCGATATTTACATGTATAGTTTCGAGTTATATCATATTGGTTTTGCTTTGGATTTGGCATTGATGTCTTCCCCAGGACTCCGATGATTGCGGGATGCTTGACGGAGTTTTGATTTGAGTTATATGCTCATTTTTCATGCGCATGCGTTGCGCTACGATTTGTTTTATGTATTTACAATTTCAGAGCCCCGACGACTTGATGGTTTTTGTTTAGATGTTTTAGTATTTGGGGGGAGTTTTACTTTAAATTCGGGGACCGAATTTTTTTTAAGGGGGGAAGATTGTAGCGTTTTGAAAATCCTTTCGGTGAAATTTCGGAAAATCGGTAAAATAAGGGGGTTTTCTGTAAAAAGTCAAAATGCAAATATCTTATTATAAAAATTAAATATACATATTCTAGCTATGTAATTTCTAGTATTTGGTGTTTATTGACCCTTTGGGGAAATTTCAAATTTTCTGGAAAAAAAAATTATTTTATTATTGTTTTAAGCCGTCACTAATACATTTAATTAGGGAAAATTATAAATTGTAATGAGTTGAAACAAATTTTGTGCATCATAAAACTTTAAATAAAATTTTATCATGTGGTTTTTGAAACGAAATCGTTTGCCAAAACGGTTTAGAAAATATCGAAGAAAAAGGCTTTTTCGGTAAAATTAGTGTTAATGGGAATTGGGGTATAACATTTATCATTTTTCTTCACCCATACACCCATAACTCACCCTCTCTCCCTCTCCCCATGTGGCCGACCCCACCATGACAGCCCCCCCCCCCTCTCTCTCCAAATCACAAAGAAAAGAGAAGAAAAGAAAAGAAAATGATAGAAAATGGTGGACTTTGACTTTTTCCACTTTCTCCACCTCACTCTCTCTCCTCCCTCACCCATTCCCCACCCCCATAATGGATGAAACCTGCACATTTCAGCAGCCCTCCCCTCTCGTTCCTCATCTCATCTCTTCTCCAAAAAAATTCACAAAAAAATTTCATGAAAAATCAACTAAAACTCAAAATCGAAATCCAACTCCTACCCATTATTTATTTGCCTATCCAGCATGGATTTGGGGAGCAAGAGAGCAATTTGGGAGGCTTAGATCCTTGCTATATCTCTAATTGGGAGGTATAAATCTTAACCCATGTCTTAATTGTTGGTTAATTACTCCAATTTAACTAAATTTGGTGTTTAATTTGTGTGCATATTGCAAACTTGAATTGTGGGGTTAATGGTTATATGTGACATTAAAATCAAGATAGGGTTTTATCACATCATTAAGGTTGCCATGAGTAGATTGACATGTTAATATTTGCTAAAACCTAATCTAGTTACTAATTTTAAAATTTGTTAGTTGGAAATTGTGATAAATGTGCTTTTTGCTAACTAGTTTCTTTTGAAATTGTTTTATATTGGGATTAAAATCTAAATTAAGGTTTCATGTCATTATTAATATTATAATGAGTGGTTTAATGATTTTGGATCATGCAAAACCAAGCTTAATTGATGAATTGTGAATTTTGCTTTAAAAGATGTTAAAAATTGATATTTTTGCAAACTAGGATTTTGGAAATTATGCAAATTTATGAGATTAAATTATGGAAATGGTTTTTATGACTTATTTAAGATATTTAATAAGCATTATGGGAGCTACATTTGTTTAAACATCTTGTTTTGTACAAAAACGGCGAATTGTGCTTGCTAGACTTTCGGAAAAAATGGTTTTTAAAGTGAATTTGGGGTTCTTGTGAATTTTAAGCTATTTTATATTATAATTAGTGCTTGTGATTGTACAAATGAGTGTGTTTAGGTTTTTCTCGATGGTTTGGCGTTTGTACGCCGACGTCGAGGGTTTTTGGGTTGATTTGTGAAAGCAGCCATAGGTTTTGAACTATGTGGGACGTTTTGGTCATGAGTCGGATTTTAATGCGATATGGTGCGTTATGATGTATAGGTACCCCATGTGGACTTCGAGACGACAAGCAAGCGCGTGGCGACGTCAGCACCGACGAGCGAGGACCAGGTGAGTAGATTTATATCTACGGGGAGAAGTCGGGCGGATGGCGTATAGCACCCCCGCGGTCCGTGGTGGTGTATACGGATGCATATACACACCAACAATTATTATATGTTATTGGGATTAATAACGATGTTTAGGATGGATATTAGTGTGTTGGATTATTTTAGTGTCGCGAACCCTAGGGTAGTGTTGCACTACACATACACACATACATACTTGCATACATTCCTATTTATATGTGCTCATGGGAGTCTTTATAGTTATGTGTTCACATGGGTATGGGACTATGTGTTCACATACGGATTTGAGGAGGATACTTGGGATCGAGCTGAGTCGATGAGATTTGTTTGTGGTTGTGATCTCGGTGATATGGCAGGATTCGTACTTAAGGTACGTCCTGGTGTTATAGCGGATCTTGCGGCGGCGATACGGGTGAATAGTGTTATAAATAAATGGTCGACATGTGATCGTGATATGAGGCATAATATGCTAGGATATTGATATTAGGCCGTATCGGGCGATGTATACCCCTTGATGATGATATGTGCTGACGATATCGGTTTGTACGAGATTGTCGATCAGTAGTCAGATCATGAGTATATTGAGGATATTAGTATTGTACTATACATAGGTCAGTCAGTACCTTAGACTATGATCTTGGATAAAGAGGATACCGGAGGAATAGTGTGAGGAATATGATATTGACCCGTACCCAGATTTGGGGATGCCGTACGACGGATTTACGTACGAGCTATATCTTGATGATTGATCCGCACTCTTGACTTGGGATGTCTGATTATAGATATGGTATCGGATATGATATTATTGAGGCGGGATCACCGACTAATATATATACAGGTATGTATATGTATCGACTCAGATGTTAGGCGGTTTCCTTACCTGTAGTCTAGCTTGTAGCGTAGCCCTTTAGTTTAGTTAGTTGTTAGATTAGATTCGGTTCCTACCTATTTCAAAGCTTACGAATCGTGCGTATTTTTAAAGACATCCTAAGGGATCCTACGGATATTTCAAAAAACGTATATTTTCTTAAAAACACCGTAGCCCCTATTTTCAAAACCCCACGATTCGTGTTATTTCAAAAGGCACCATTGTAGGACTTATATTAGGTTAAAACAGATTAGTTATCGTTGCGTCTAGTATTCAGCTCCCGCTCATTATTGTTGTTTGCTCCGCATCACATGCTTATATTATGCTTCATATTCTACTGTTGATATCTTGTGGTTAGGACACCAGCACCATTACCGATGATGCGTACGTACCACGTACACTTACTTGCCGGCTCACACACATCTTCATCGGTAATTGCCATGTCACGTACACCTTAGAAAATATTATTGCTTGACATAGCCTGTTAGCTAATAGTTTACACATGATATTAGTGTACTTGCCTTATATGTTAGTTTAGACATTGTAGTTATTACCTGCTACCTCATGCATACTGTTATTCATTGTTATGCCGCATTCATGGATTCTCATGCATATATTCACTTTTTACGTGCTATTGAGGTTTTGGATTTGGATTTCCATGAGATTTTCTGGATTTGGGGAAAACCGCAAAACATATACAAACTTCTTCTTTCTCTTTTTAAATAAAAAGCGCGGTTTTTCCCATGATGTATGAGTCGTCCACCATGAGTTTGCTGATGGATTTGGAGACCCGATTCGAGGAGTTGGATGAACCATTTCGGGTACATGGTGGACCCGGTAAGGTACCCCGAGGCAAGAAGCTCGTGGTGATGACGATGAGCCTGGCAGGGGGAGACTACCTACCGGTGATTTTACCCGACGCGTCGGATATCCGGAGGATACCGTCGTGGACTTGAGATGGATGGTAGGGGCCGGTCTGGACTGACGGCGCCCTAGATATTGAGATTGAGACATTGAGATTTCGAGATATTGAGGTACTGAGATTTGATGATACAGGCCAGTCCGGATGGCCGGAGCCTGAGGTTTTGATACATTGAGATTTATGTTTTGTGTCGATGCTAGACACTGTTGATGCTGATTTCATTTATGATACCTCATTTTAAAAATACAAAGGAAATCTCACTAATTTATGAAAACAGTTTCTTCATTTACATGTATTCTGTTTTCATGCATTCATACCTCATTCATATGATATATTGCTACCTGAGGCACTGACATGGGCACATGAGATCACACTCGGGTTAGATATTACCCTAGCCATTGTTATAGGCTGCATGTTATTCATATATTTGAGGATATATTATGATCATTGACCTAGGTTGCGTTATTCATGCGATTTTCTGTTTGTAGATCTTTTTCTACTCACGAGTTGGCAACTCACCCCCGTTGTGCCCCAGTTTCTTGCAGGTGTTGCCGTACGGATTTCATTACGGCTTTGCGGGCACGGTTTCTTTTCGGGTGACTTGCTAGTAGGTGGGTTTATTGTATCTTACCTATCATTGTACCTTGTATATTATATTTCAGTTGTATCTAGAAGTTTCATCAACCAAACTTGTATTTTTTGAGATAGAGACCAGTAATGTTATTCTTTCGACCATAGAGTAGCATGTTATATTTCTTGAGTTTCTTGCTGGTTGAGTTCCATTTCTGTTGTGATCCTCGCCTTTAGGCGTTGTATATTATGTTGCATACAGGTTGATTTGATATGGTTCTTCCTATTCTCTACTACTTCTCTTGGTTTGGATTTCTGGGTTTCGGCTTACTTAGCATACGTACGCCTTGAGACGTTCGTAGTCTAAGTGCCGGTCATGTTCCGTACTTTCGGGTTGTGACAGTAAATGTCATAGACATAATTTCAAAAAGATATATCTCACTCTATAAAAAAAGACGTACAGATGTATCAATTTGAAATTGGTGCATAACAGCGGATATTCAAAACCAAATATTTGTCGTCCGGCAAACAACCCAGGTGACTTCCTCAAATATCACCGATTACAACGAATCCCGATATAATGAGGATGATCACCTAATTACCAATAACTTACTCCCACTCATCATCTGTAAAATAATACAGATGTGAGAATTATACCTGGTAAATACATACCCTGAAGCAAGTGTCTAATTGGGAAATCAGTTTTCTTTTAATAGTACACAGTGAAACTGAAACATTGAAATGTTTCGTAGGGGTATCCTGGTATTCCTAGTAATGCCTCTTCCATTATCAGATTCACACCTGTAACCGTATATTTCTTTGCCATCTCTCCAAATCCCTTCATATGTCTTTAGTCATTACCTTCTGCACACCCCTTTAGGCCAAATGGTTTTCTTCCTTCCCTACCGTTCGACACCAGCCTATGGTTTGGAAGAAGACTATCCAATAAGCATAATGGGTGTACTGTCCTAATTCTAGGAGCACTCGCAATGCGAGAGAAGGTGAGGATAAAAGACAACCGAATAAACCTTATTCCTATTTCTCCTGAACCAGAATCCATCTCCGAACTGGAACAAGTTCCTTTCGAGTTCGTATATAACCATACGATGGAGTATCCAATAAACTGTGGATCTTCGTAGTAATACGGAGTGTCCTGGAGAAATACAAAGGTGAAGTGGGAGTGGTAATGAAATACCTGGTTTGGTCGTGAATATCAGTCGCAATTTACTTTGCCCTCTTACTAATCCCTTGATATGTCTTTACTTAATACCTTTTGCACACCATCGTTATGCTAATTGGTTTTCTTCATTCCCTACCGTTCGGCACCAGCCTAAGGTTTGGAAGAAGACTATCCAATTTGCGTAATAGGTGTACTATCTCCTAAACCAAGGAGTACTCGCAACCTGAGAGAAGGTAAAATGGAAAAGACAACTGAATAGTCCTATTCGTTTTCTCCAGAACCGGAAACCATTCTCGAATAAATTCCTTCGAGTTCGTATATAACCATACGATGGTTTTTTCCAATGGAAGTGGACGTTCGTAGTAATACGGGGTGTCCTGGAGAAAAGGGTAAAAGTAGGAGTGGCAATGAGGTATGCAACTCTGACAATCCAAAAGCCAGTGTTAAAGAAGGTTCGGTTAGTTTTGGTCACTGAGTCATAGTCTTAGGGTCGGGTCATGGTCGCTGCCAAAGAGAGAGAGAAAAGAAACACTCAGCGTGCACTCTAACCTAGATCAGAATGGTTACCAATTTATCTAATCTGGAAACCTCCCACTGTACCGTCAAATTCTCCTCCAAACCTGAAAGAAGAATTAGTCGGGATCACCCGAGGAGTAAACCAACTCATCAGTGGGAATTGGGATCCAACTATCATCGCATGATAACGTGACGGACTTCGCTCACGTTATCACACTCCAGAAGGTATGCGCATATCTGGCAAGTTTCAATTTCTTTAGAAACTCCCGATGTGACTTTTGCCCCATGGTCTTATGACCTTGACGAAGGCCAACAAATAATAAGTCACATGTCAAGTTCTACCCGTCATTCTCCAGGTTAATTTGAACCCACCCGTACAAGCCCTTGACTTTGGCCAACAAAGCTATACGACTGTCCCAAATCAACGCATCTATCTATGCTGCAGAAAGGCAACAAGCAGCTACCATACACTATGCCTTGACGAAGGCCAACAAACATAGCATGAATACTACGTGCTACTCGTCTGAAACGACGGAGGGCTACGAATGGTTTCTGACGAAAAACCTTTAACGTAATGAACTTGATATCGTTGAAGGAACCGGATAGCTTTTTAGAAAAATATAGTGACGAAAACCTTTGCTAAAGAGGTCACTCCCGGTGAAGGGATCTCGGCTCTTTCCCCATAGAATGAGGTGCAGGATATTCCAACTGAATACCACGATGCAAAGAAAAAATAATCGGCTATAGTGAAGGTATTGCCCTGACGCAAACTTCTGTCCAAGGGGTCACTCCCGGTGAAGGGATCTCGGCCCTTGCCTCGTCGACTGAGGTGCTGGATATTCATAACCGAATACCACTATGCAAAACAAAAGAGAACGTCCTTGCAATAACAGCTTTTTGAAAAATTGTTCCAACAACATCAAATAGGTTTGTTTAGTTCGCATTGATCCGAATCAATGCAGTCCCATCAATTGATCACACCACAAAGAACGAAAATAATGATGTACGTATATGCCATCCGCATTCGCCACTGGGTCCCGTCATTACCCGTTAGGTTAGTTACCTAACGACAGAGCGGGGACTGGACTAGCGCGGATGCAAAACATATACAACATCTATTAGTATATATATAATATATAATTTTCGCTCAAGGCGTGATAAAATGCAACATCACAGAAATGTAATAAGCATCACAGAACAATACAGATATCTAGAATCCCCGGGTTTCATAGAGCGGCTACTGAAACCCAACGTTCCCCTGGTCGTGTGGATAGCCTGTGCAATGAAATCCTAGACCCCTATGGGCGCGGCAAGTTACCCGCCAAAACCTGAAGCGAGGCAGCCCCCTTGAGCAACGTGAATGGACCACCCAGCACTTCACGAAATCCGGTAACTTGGGCACCCCTCCTGGGTCAACCTGTACCCCATACGAGTGCGGCGAATAGCCCGCCAATTCTAGAGTAAAGCCCCCTCCGTCTCAACTCCTTGAGATGCGAGCCCGTTTCCCTCTAGAACCCGGCTATCCGTGCACCCCTCCTTGGGGTAATCCTAGTACAGAAAGTAAAATATACATACAACGGGTACATCGACCTCACCCCGGTCGTGCCCCAAAAGAATAATATACAAACAGGCAGTGACGGCAGTCTACATATCGGACGCTCGCCCCGCAATAACAAATGTACATAATACAACCAAATCTGTACTAACATTGCATCCAGGCTATCCACCACGACAATCTGCAACATCACAGCACAACACAGAACATCAACGTGAATGTCACGTTCACAAATCCGTCCAACCGGGCTATAGCAGTTAGACAGGATTTACCGATCAAGTGACATTCACGGTCGCAGATATAATGTAAATACTGTGAACTAATGTGTTTAAAATTTTCGATCGATCAAATTTACCCGAAGTGGGCCCCAAGCACTACTGTAGCACTCAAAGAAAATCTGGGCCCAAAAAGAATATTCCAAAAACCCTATTTTCAACTCAGAAGCTCTCTGTAGAATCTTGATGCACTGAACAGTAAATACTGCGGCGGAACCGCGGCCCAAGCATGGGTTTGGCCGCGGTTCTGCGGTAGGATAGTGTGTTCCCGTGATCAAATTTCTACAGAAGTCTTAGAATTCCCTGCACATCATTCTGCAACACTTTAAAAAATATTCTGAGCCAAAACAAAATCGACAGAGAACAGATGTACATGAAAATGCGGTTTTGGGATTTTTGTTCGATCGGAAATGTAAACACGTTAGACCAAGCTAGACTAGGTTAATGGCATGGCTCTGATACCATTGTAAGTGCACGGCGGTGCCCCGGCCGTCTATCCGATGCCAAAATGCGGAAACGATAATATTCTACAACTGTTAAACCGGCACCACCGCGCACAAAAATCCCGGATCGGGCCATTAATCTAATCCTAGCTAACTAAAGAACGGGTAGAGAGATATACCGAGCGATCCGTGTCATCCGGTCTTCTCGTCATCGTCCCGATCTCCTCGCGGAATCTCCGATCTTCACCTCTTTGCCGGAAGGGCACCACGTCGCCGGCTTCTTTTATGGGCTCCCACCTCTTGACCAAGGCAACTCGGGCACGAAGTTGGCGAGTCGACGTACCCAAGAATTGCTGTAGAATGATGTGTAGAAAGCTATATGTCTCATGGGGTTTATGGAAGTTAACTTTTGGTGGAGATGAAGTTGTGAACTAATGAGATGAACTTTTTGGGATTTTTAGCAAGCAAAAGAGAACCAAAAAACCCCACCCAAAATTTTGGACAGCCCCTTAGGGAATGGCCGGCCCCCTTGCTTGTGAATGAATGAGGAATGATCTCAAGGGGGTGTGGATCAATCATACAAGGAAAAAGGAATGATAGATCATCAAGTCAAAAAGCAAACCACACTCCCTCATCATAACCAACCATCATCATCAAGCATGATGACTCCAAAAGTAAACCATGATGAATAAGAAAGTCAAGCAATGATTATCCAAGGAAAGTCAAATGAGGGTGCAACCTTCATGAAGCAATAATATGCAAAGACCACCCTCCAAAATGCTTATTTGCACAAATGCAAATATGCCCTCCTCCACCAATCTTCAGCCAATGAAAGATACAAAGAAATATGGCCGAAACGGAAAACAAACTGGCAACCCCAAAAACTGATCCCGTAATAAATTACAGGAAAACCCCGCTACTGTATATACATACCCGCATTTGTATTCCGACCGAATACAAATGCAATGAGACAAAATCTACTCTGTACTATACTAGGATCCGGCTTAAACCAAAGCCGGCTAGTATAATCCGTCCTATCATGATCCGTGCAATACCGCACGTACATGATCGAACCCTGCTATATCTCCATACGGCCTCTACAGCGTTTCGCCCGAAACTTGAGCAACTATCTGTGGGGGACTCTAAAGACTCATCAATACTATGGCTGTGGATTTAACCACTAGCACGTCAGAGCTATTAGCCATACGTGACGGGCTACCAGCTATTGAACAAAAGGGACGTCTGTGAGCGAACTCATCCTGACACCCTACTGAGCCTGTCAGTGACAATATCCGTACAGTCTGGTCCGTTCGTCTATGAGCATCGCATGGCGGGCCTAGGGGGTTGGTAAAAGTCAGACCCCCAAAAGCGGTACAAGTCGTGTCGGAGTGTAGCCCAGAACACCCTGAGATACTACTGGAATACCCACCAGTAAATCTCCTGCCTCGGCCGAGGGTTTTATGTAATGGCTCTCCTAGACACAGCGCGACCTCACCCCCAATACCGGGAGAGACGAACCCCTGAAGATCCGCTCACTGCCTCCATGTGGCTCGGGACTGTACCCAACTAAAACTTGTTTGCACGTCTCCTTTGAGCGTGGTAGGGTAGTAATCAAAGTACAGTGGGAACTCACACAAGACAAATGACGATCCTCAGGTCGATGAACTAACCTGTACACACGTCACCAGGGAACTGCTATCTGACGTCAGGTATAAGACCAACTAGCATGTTCCCGGCGAGTCCTGTCCGGTGTACTCATAACCCAATGAGCACCTGTATACATCTTAGGTGAACCAACTGACACCAGTGGCTTGTGAGACCGGCCACTGCCCCTAGTCGGGGTCTCGACTGTATACACTAGTCTACTCTGGAGTATCGATGCCCTATCTCGAAACTCCCACGACTAGGGACCTTTTAAGGATGTGCTTATAGACTACCAGCTCCCACGTATATGATCGCCCTCATACTGCTGGCAGTCAAGCAAGAATCTTAGGGGCTCTATCAACGTGTAATAGCGACCTGTAAGGTCACCTAAAGTAGTACACGATGATAAAGATAAACCAGATAGCATATTATCATCTTGAGTAAGACTGTCCTACCGGAATAGGTCCTCCCTCAATCATTGCAATCACGTGCCTGTGATTCAATAATTGACTCTGAGGGCACTATCTCCAACAATACGGGGTGTTCTGGAGAAAAAGGGTAAAAGTAGGAGTGGCAATGAGGTATGCAACTCTGACAATCCAAAAGCCAGTGTTTTAGGAAGGTTCGGTTAACTTGGTCACTGAGTCATAGTCAAGGGTCGGGCCATGGTCGCTGCCAAAGAGAGAGAGAAAAGAAACACTCAGCGTGCACTCTAACCTATATCAGAATGGTTATCAATTTATCTAATAAGGAAACCTCCCACTGTAACCTCAAATTCTCCTCCAAACCTGAAAGAAGAATTAGTCAGGATCACCCGAGGAGTAAACCAACTCATCAGTGGGAATCGGGATCCAACTATCATCGCATGATAACGTGATGGAATCCACTCATGTTATTACACTCCAGAAGGTATGCGCATATCTGGCAAGTCTCAGTTTCTTTAGAAACTCCCGATGTGATTTTTACCCCATGCTCTTATGACCTTGAGGAAGGCCAACATATCATAAGTCACATGTCAAGTTCTACCCGTCATTATCCAGGTTAATTTGAACCCACCCGTACATACCCTTGACGAAGGCCAAAATAGTAGTACGACTGTCCCAAACCAACGCATCTATCTATGCAGCAGAAAAGTAACAAATAGCTACCATACACTATGCCTTGACGAAGGCCAACATACATAGCATGAATACTAAGTGCTACCCTTCTGAAATGACAGAGGACTACGAATGGTTTTTGAAGAAAAACCTTTAACGTAATGAACTTGATATCGTTGAAGGAACCGGATAGCTTTTTATAAAAATATAGTGGCGAAAACCTATGCTAAATAGGTCACTCCAGGTGAAGGGATCTCGGCTCTTTCCCCGTAGAATGAGGTGCAGGATATTCCAACTGAATACTACGATGCAAAGCAAAAAGTAATCGACTATAGTGAAGTTATTACCCTGACGCAAGCTTCTGTCCAAGGGGTCACTCCCGGTGAAGGGATCTCGGCCCTTGCCTCGTCGACTGAGGTGCAGGATATTCCAACTGAATACCACTGTGCAAAACAAAAGAGAACGTCCCTGCAATAACAGCTTTTTGAAGAATGTTCCAACAACATCAAACAGGTTTGTTTAGATTGCATTGATCCGAATCAATGCAGTCCCATCAATTAATCACACCACAAAAGAACGAAAATATGATGTACGTATATGCCATCCGCATTAGCCACTGGGTCCCGTCATCACCCGTTAGGTTACTTAACTAACGACAAAGCGGGGTCTGGACTAGCGCGGGTGTAAAACATATACAACATCTACTAGTATATATATATCAATATATAATATTCGCTCAAGGCGTGATAAAATGCAACATCACAGAAAGTAATAAGCATCACAGAACAATACAGATAATCTGGGATCCCCGAGTTTCATAGAGCCGCTACTGAAATCCGACGTTCCCCTGGTCGTATGGATAGCCTGTGCAATGAAATCCTAGACCCCTACGGGCGCGGCAAGTTACCCGCCAAAACCTGAAGCGAGGTAGCCCCCTTCACCAAAGTGAATGGACCACCCAGCACTTCACGGTATCCGGTAACTTGAGCACCCCTCCTTGGGTCAACCTGTACCCCCTATGAGTGCAGCGAATAGCATGCCAATTCTAGAGTAAAGCCCCCTCCGTCTCAAAGCCATGAGATGCGGGCTTGTTGCCCTCTAGAACCCAGCTATCCGTGCACCCCACCGCGGGGTAATCCTAGTACAGAAAGTAAAATATACATACAACGGGTACATCGACCTCAGCCCGGTCGTTCCCCAAAAGAATAATATACAAACAGGCAGTGACGGCAGTCCACATGTCGGACGCTCTCCCCGCAATATCAAATGTACAATTACAACCAAACTGTACTACCATTGCATCCAGGCTATCCACCACGACAAATCCGCAACATCACAGCACAACCCGGAACATCAACGTGAATGTCACGTTCACAAATCCGCCTAAAAGAACTATAGCAATTAGACAGGATTTACCGCTCGAATGACATTCACGGTCGCAGATATAATGTAAATACTGTAAACTAACGTATTTAAAATTCCGATCGACAAAACTTCCCAAAGTGGGCCCCAAGTACAATTCCAGCACTCAAAATAATATGGGCCAAAACTATATATCACAAAAATTATATTTCCATGCAATAAAGTACCAGAAAAAATCTGGGTTACTGTAGCCCAAAAAGGGCCGCGGAAAGGCCGCCAAATGAGACATTGCGCGGCGGTTCCGCGGCGGAATTTTGGACTTAGGTCTCCAAAGGTTTTCTGTAGCTTTAGAAATGCCTGCATGTATTTTTAAGATGCCTAAAATAATTTTTTGAACAACTTTGAAAATCGACAGCAAGCATACTGAAATGGAAATACGAATCGGAAATTTCGATCGATCGATGTTTTAAACACGTTAGAACAAGATAGTAAAGGTTAATGGCATGGCTCTGATACCATATAAGTGTACGGTAGCGCCCCGGCCGTCTTTCCGAGGCCAAAATGCGGAAACGAAATTTTTTCAAACTAGAAACCGGCGCTATCGTATGCTTAAATCCCGGATCGAACCATTAACCTACAACTAGCAACTAGAGAAAGGGTTGGAAAGCTATACCGATCGATCCGTGTCCTTCGGTCTTTGGCCACCATCCCAAGCTCCTTGCGGCATCTCCGGTCTTGATTTCCTCGTCGAAAAGGGCACCACATCTACGAGTCTTTTTACAGGCTCCCGCTTCATCCGAAGCAACTCGGGCACGAAGTGTGCTAGCCAACGTGTCCAAGGTGTTGTAGAGAATGTTTATGATCACTTTGTCTCTTACATCCATTGATTTGGATGGAGGTTAGAGATGAAGCCATTGATGGAGATAATGAGCTAGAGGAAGAAGAAGAAGTTTCCACTTTTCTTTTCTTTTTGCTATCATAAAATGAGAGTGAGAGAGTGTGAAGAATAATATGAGAGCTAACCCCCTTCATGGCAGCCCCTCTCTCTCTCCTCTCATCATATCAACACAAATCAAACATCAAATGTGACATATGCACAATAAAAGAGACCATGGGTCACTAGGTTTGCATGTGTCACAATTAATGCACAAAATGATGAATTCTAGCTCATTATTTCCATAAGCAAACATTAATCCAAATGTTTGCAACAATAAAAGATACGGCAACATCTAAAGTAAACTCATGACGGATCACAAGGATACCCCTCACCTGTATATACATACCTGCACCCGCATTCCGACTGAATGCGAATGCGATGAGACTAAAGTAATCCAACAAATCTAATACTAGGATCCAGCTTAAACCAAAGCCCACTAGTATGATCCGCCCGATCATTATCCGTGCACTACTGCACGTATATGATCGGACCCTGCCATATATCATACGGCCTCTACAGCATTTCGCCCGGAACTTGAGAAACTGTCTGTGGGGGACTCTAAAGACTCGTCAATACATTGGCTGTAGATTTAACCACTAGCACGTCAGAGGTACTAGCTGTACGTAACGGGCTACCGGGTATTGACCAAAAATGAGGTCGATGAGCGAACTCATCCTGACACCCTACTAAGCCTGTCAGTGACAATATCCGTACATTCCGGTCTGTTCGTCTATGAGCATTGCATGTCGGGCCTAGGGGTTGGTAAAAGTCAGACCCCCAAAAGCGGTACAAGTCATGTCGGAGTGTAGCCCAGAACACCCTGAGATACTACTGGAATACCTACCAATAAATCTCCTGCCTTGGCCAAGGACTTCGTGTAATGGCTCTCCTGGACACAGTGCAATCTCACCCCCAATACCGGGAGAGATGAAACCCCTGCCGATCCTCTCACTGCCTCCATGTGGCTCGGGACTGTACCTAACTAAAACCTGTTTGCACGACTCCTTTGAGCCGTGGTAGGGTAGTAATCAAAGCACAGTGGGAACTCACACGAGACAAATGACGATCTCAGGTCGATGAACTAACCTGTACACATGTCACCAGGGAACTGCTATCTGACGTCAGGTATAATACCAACTAGCATGCTCCCGGCGAGTTCTGTCCGGTGTACTCATAACCCAATGAGCACCTGTATACATCTTAGGTGAACCAACTGACACCAATGGCTTGTGATACCGGCCACCGCCCCTCGTCGGGGTCTCGATTGTATACACTAGTCGACTAATGGAGTATCGATGCCCGGTCTCGAAACTCCCTCGACTAGGGACCACTTTAAGGATGTGCTTATAGACCCCAGCTCCCACGTATATGATCGCCATTATACTGCTGGCCGTCAAGCAAGAATCCTAAGGGCTCTATCAACGTGTAATAATGACCTGTAAGGTCACCTAAAGCTGTACATGATGATAAAGACAAACCATGGTAGCATACTATTATCTATCAACGTGTAATAGTGAACTACAATGTCACCTAAAGCATGTACACGATGATAAAGACAAACCAGATAGTATAAAAACCTCTCGAGTAAGACTGTCCTACCGGTATAGGTCCTCCCTTAATCATTGCAATCACGTGCCTGGGATCCAATAATTGACTCTGAGGGCACTATATCCAACAATCCTGGCCACTCACAAAGTTATAATGTGAATGCCGTAACCACGTTGAGATCGGGAAGAGTGCTGAACAACCAAGTGGGTGAACATGTTGGGTGACATTGATGTCGATGATATTAAGGATATCCCGGCGTTTACTTCTTCTACTCCTACTTCTTCTAGTCCACCACCTTCTACCGAGCCTGTTCTCCATTTTCCATTAGGTTTGAACCCTCAGCCCACTTCCTCGAGTCAATCTTAAACGATCCCAACTCCAATTCTGGGATCCATTACATCCCCACAATCTTCTCTAATATTGGACCCCAACCCTTATTGATAAAGCTCCTTATCCAAACAGGTTAAGGGGTAAGAGACCAAGTCCACAAATGGAGAAGATTGTGGAAATTTTTGAGCAAGTTAACATAAATATTCCTCTTCTAAATGCTATTCAACAAGTTCCGTCCTATGCGAAAATCCAAAAGAACTTATGCACTAAGAAGAGAAAAATTCAAGTGCCTAAAAAAGTTTTCCTTGCGAGTAATATAAGCACTGCTCTTACACAATAGATACCCAAGAAATGAAAGGACCCCGGAAGTCCTACCATATATATTTTTATTGGGTGTAAAATATCAATCGTGCTCTACTCGATTTAGGTGCTAGTGTTAACTTACTTCTATATTCTGTCTATGAGCAATTAGGGATCGAAGAGTTAAAACCTGCAAACTGCACTCTCCAGATGGCAGATCGATCTATCACCCAACCTAGGGGTGATCTAGAGGATGTGTTAATAAAAGTCGGGGAATTTATATTCCCTTTGGACTTTATCGTTATAGATACACAGCCTATGGCGAACCAACAAAACCAAATTCTGGCGATTTTAGGTCGACCTTTTCAAGTGACTTCCAACGCTGTAATCAATTATCGCAACGGTTCTATGAACCTATCCTTCAGGAAGATATCAATTGAGCTTAACATTTACAGGTTGGGAAGTGAACCCTTCGAACCCTATGCTCAAGTATGTTCTGTCGAAATGATGGATTCCTACAGTAGCGAATTTAAACAGCTTCACGATACTGTTCTTGACTCCGCTAGTACGTTGTTGTTTGACCCTGCTATTTATTATACACATACGGACCCTTCTATCGAGCTGTCCGGGTCAACATCTAACGCTAAATATGAACCTTTTATGGAGTTCGAGTATCATCCCGTTCTTTCCGATAAGATTGTTATTCGGGATAACGATGAAAACTTTGAAGAAATATTCGCTGAAGAACTTGCATTCTTAGAAGACATGGGCGTTGCGATAAATCAATCCCCACTAAAAAAAGTTGAACCGCCACCCCTTCTTCTTATCTGGAATAAAAATGCGAGTAATCCACCATCACTGTTTCGTCTCTATAAACCGAGACGTAAACCCGTTCTATTACACCTCTTATCTCCTCTCCACTTCTTCACGTCGATAGGTGACATGTTCTTCTACCAACCTTGGTGCTACATTGATAAAAGTTTTGAATGGTTGGTGTTGACTTTTGGTCTTTGTAAAGCTTTATATTGACCAATAACTTTACCCCCTTATGATTTTAAATGCTTAATACTATTTTACTCAAGTTTGGGGAGGAGAAAATATTTTTCCTTTTAAAAGAAAATAAATTTTTACAAAATTGTGAGCCAAAAATAAGTTCGGGGGAGGATTTCACTGTCATTTATTGTCCTCGTTACCAATTTTTCTTCCCAAGTCTACAGTTTTTTTAGCTTAACAGATGACATCAGTGAGGACGCTGCTGCAAACAGGTTTGGGGGAGGTTTGTGCTTATTCACGCATTATTTTGCATTATCATAAATATAAGCACAAAATTTTTTGATAATGAAAGTTTGAAAGTGAAAAATTACATATGAAAGATAGCAATAGTTTGAGAAAAGTAAGAAAGATGTTTTCTTAAACAAAGCTAGTAATAAGCAGTTATGAGCTGTTGTCCCAAGAGTTAGTAAGATGAAGAGAATCACTAATCTGAGGATAGATCTGAGTCTGAAAAATAGGCCATATTCTTGATTCCAAATATTTGAATGTTGATACCCTACTATACGCACTTGCACACATCTTGAAACTTGGGATTGTAGAGGATACCTTGAAATATTCTTGTCTAAAAGCCTTGGTATGAAGAAAAATATAAATATAAATATAAATAAAAAATGGTGAAGAAAAATGAACACTGGTTTTGTAATTGCTTAAGGCAGCATAAAAAAAATATAGCGATGGTGCTTTATCACCTAGTGCCTTAGACCAACTGGTTTGGGAGCCACTGCTAAGCCTTAGGTGTTGCAAGATGGGGATATTACGCCTAAATGAGTGAGCACATTTGGTAATCGTCCGGTTAGTACCTCAAGAAGTATTAACGGTCGCATGAAGAATGTGTGAGCAATTCCATCTAAAATATTCACCGATTAAAAAGTACTAAGGAAAATGGACAAGAATATGATAGCTTGAATTGAATTCTCTAAGTGTAGGGATGTTTTTTACACACACATAGGGATATATGATCAATATTTGGAAGAAAGGTAGGGAGGAAGACTAAAGGGCGATGTTTTATTGAAGGGTGATGTGATTTCCGACATTTTTTCATGACATTAAGATAGGGCTCATGGCAACCGAAAAGCCAGTATAGTTGGAAACTCTTCTTTTCAAGTTCTTTCTTTTATAGTTCTTATATTTGTATGTAACTTTCATCTTCTTTCATTTATTATAGGATTTTGTAGGTGTAATCCGCTAAAAACCTTCAGGAGACAACACTCCTCCTACTAGGGACACTTAGAGGTTTAACGGCTTGTTGCACGTGCTCAGTACAATCGTGATTGCCTACGAAAGTGTGCTAGGATTTTCTTTTTCTTTTTTCTCCCTCTCTTGAATAACTAGGTTGCTTGGGACGATCAAAGTTAAGTTTGGGGGTATTTGTTCAGTCGAAAATATTACACATTTGATATAACATTTTCCTTACTTTTGATAAATATTTAAATGTGTTTATTATAAATATAGAACATATGTGGGTTTATCTGCAAATTTACTCTTTACCATATGTTTATATATTATAATTAACATTATGAAGGAAAATATATGCATATAATATTTATAAGATATTTTGATAATTTAAATATGCTTATCATATCAAATAATCTTAATCAAATTTCTTAAAGATTTATTACCATATAAAATGATTAAGATACTATCTCTAATTTAACAAATATTACTAACATTATTCATGGAGATATTGTGCAGATTTAGCTCAGGACGGGAGATCGAGATATTCGAGATGTCGGGATCAAGATCTGCCAATAAAATCGTAGAATCAATACTGGCAGAGACTTAGGAAATATTTCCAAAATCCAGGTATCTAGAGGATTTCCACGTGTCAACATGAAGCCACGGATGAAAACCCAAACCCTAACTCCCCAAAACAGCCGCGGTTGCACGGCCAATAGCAACAAATAGCGGCGGATCCGTGGCCAATTAATGGTCATAGGATCTGAAAATTTGAAAGTTGGATCATGATTGCATATCTTAACCTATGAGATCTAGGGTTTCTGATTTGAGGGCTATATAAAGGACCGAGGGCTAAAGTTAGAAATCATCACCTTTAACACGAAGCAAATCACCGTCAAAGAACAAGAGATCTACGACGGGTCCGCAATTCGACGTGATAGAGCGACGTGAATATCGACAGAACATCTACTTCTTATGAAGCAGAGATTGAGAGCAACTTCTTCTTCTTGTAATCTAAATTTGAAGGATTTGTACTTGTAACGTTGATTAATAAAGGTAGATCATTTGCTTAATTATTTCCCATTTACTTTCCGCATTTAAATTTCTGCATTATGATTTCCTTCTCTATCCCTTCTTCTTCTTCTTCTCCAAACTGTTAGTTATATGTATGCCATAGGGGCCATTACTGTACATTTGATGTATATTGTAGTGGATGCTAGGACATATATAGGGAGGACTTTCTTGCTCGACATGATAGTACGCTATTTAGTTACTCTTTATCTTAATATGTACTCTGATTGTCTCTATGTTACATGTTGATAAAGCCCTTAGGATATGTACTCGACTACTGCGACTATGATGAGATCATACTAGTGGGGCCACGGTAGTCGACGAGTACATCCTATAACTGTTCCTAGTCGAGGGTGTATCGAGACAGGGCATCGATACACCAGAGTAGACTAGTGTATACGCATCTTGACCCATATGATGGGCGATGGATGATCCTATATCCATCGGTGTTTGACATCAAGGATGGTGTATGGGTGCTCAGTGGAGAATGGGTACACTGGACGGACTCGCCGAGAACTCCCAGATGGTATTATACCTCACGTCAGATGGCAGTTCTCCGGTGACACTAGTACAGAGCAGTCTGTTGACCCGAGATCGTCATAGAGTCTTGTGTGATTCCCACTGTGCTTTGATTTCCATCATACCACGTCCAAGTGGGCGTGCAAAAAGGTGGCTTTTGGGTACAGTCCCAAATCACATGGAGGCAATGAGCGATAGGAGGGGATTCGTCTCTCCCGGTATAGGGAGTTGATGTTGTGCTGTGCTCGATTGGCTATAACCGGAAATCCCTGGCAAGGGTTGCTGAGATTTACTGGGAAGTGTTATTAGTAGTTTCTTGAACTGTTATAGACCTCATATCGACACGACTTATCGAGCTACTGGGGTCTGACGTTTACCACCCCTAGGAGAGATATGCAACATATCAGACGACGAGATCGGACTATACGGGGGTGTTACTGTTTGGATTCACAGAAGAATGTACAGGCTTGCTTTTTGATCTTCTGAGCGCTCAATACCTGGGTGGCTGTTACGTTTAGCTGACCGCTTACAGCTTATGGGTGTTTGATATGATCATCACCTACTGCCGGCGTATTGACGATTCTTTAGAGTCCTACACAGAGGTTTCTTGGCTCAGGCAAAACGGAGTAGGAGAACATATGTGATATGTGCGGCACCGAGGATAATGCGGTATATGATACCGTATTGGATTCTCGCGATATGAGATATCGGCCGGGTATATGTGATATAGCCGGGTCATCGTATTAGTCGGTTATATGTGATATAGCCGGATTGTCGGATCAAGTGTTGATTCGATAATTTAATGTATAATAATATATATGATATAGTAAATTACATTAACTAATATTAGCTCAATAAAAATTCTTTTTCTCACTCGGGTAATACATTGATATATATGTGATATATGTTAATTGTATTATTTTATTTTGTTACGATAAATATTATATATGTGATATATAATATTGAAACATGATATGGTTATTAATGTAACATGTTTTTTGGAGTTTAAACATGATTAGGGTTCGGATTAGGGTTAAGACTTCTAGTAGATTAGAAGCTTTTCTTTTGTCTTGAATGAGATATTATGCTTGATATTTATGTGTGACTCATTCTTAACCCAACCAAAACCCTAGCCCTAGTTAAATCTCTACATGAGTCATCCTTGACCATGGTTGCAAGATTAATCATTATCACAATTCATTATTCATCACAAATAGAATGACTATTCTTCTTCTTCCTTGAGTTCTTTCTTGAAAAGCTTTCTAGCTTTGATTTTGTGATGAATTATGTGTGAGAAAAAGATTATAAATGAAAGCAAAAATCCTACTTCATCATCCTCATCTATCCTTGCCATTTAGATAAGGGTGTTCACTTCATTTGGTGAGTGTTAGCTTGTGTTAATGAAACTTCAAGGTAGATCATCTATGTTATCGATGATCAGAAGAAATACTGCATCTTTCTCTTCGTGGAGCCTCTCGAGAGTCCGGAACACGATGATCGCAGTGAAGGGACCTCAACACGGAGCTTTAGAAGTGAAGGACCGGATCTACAAAGGTTGTAATCCCTCTCACTTAGTGTTAAAGTGTTTAACATGTTAGTTTTCGCATAAACTCTAGTTTAAATATCCGGCTTTGGGTTGTTCGGCACGGCTAAATTTTTAATCGGGCATGGTTGATGCCTCGTAGACCCTTGTGCGTATGCCTAGCAACCCTACAGTGGTATCAAAGCAAGGTTAGAGCTTTAGGCGAAGTCTGAGTGAAGTTTAAAGTCCGATCGAACCCGGAAACCCCGATGTTTACCCCTCTCTGGACATTTTTCAAAAATGTGATTTTTTATGAATTAAAAATGCTCAGAAAAACAAGCAGGAAAAACTAAAATTACTGTGATGTACGATCCACTAAGTCACTTTTTTGACCGCAGAACCGCGGCCAAACCAAGGGTTTGGGGGCGGTTCCGCGGCCAAAATTTAGACTTAGTCCCTCATATTTCATATATTTATTCTTAGGTCCTTTCTTGTCATTTGTTTCTAGGAATTTTTTCATTCGACTCAAGTGTTGAGTTTTCTAGGGTTGTATTGGGGGCTCGTTGATTTGATCGGATAATTTAACTTCGTTTAAGTTTTTTCCGGATAATTTTAGAAACTTTTAAAAAGTTTGAACGGATATCAATAACTCACTTTTTTCCCTGTCGGAAAATTTTCAAAAGTTGGATTTTTTCTCGAGTTTGAAACTTTCGTAAAGTCATGCAAGTAACGCGGTGGACCCTCTAAAAGACAACAAACCTTAACTCGATTATGTGACCATCTTGAACTGCCTTTAAACCTTAGGGTTTGCGGCAGTACGGCGTGCTACATGTGAGGCGTTGGCTTAACCCTTCTACGGCTGGACCATTGGTACTGTGGCATGTGATGGATGTTTTTAAACTGATTTCAAGTGTTGAGATATATTGGGGAAATCTTGGGTGTTTGATTATTCGATCGGAAAGTTTAACATTGTTTATTTATCTGGAATGTGATACAATATTTGGAATCCACAGGTAGTTATGAGATAACTAATTTGAATGTTGTAAATCTAGCAGTTCAGTCTCGAATTGATCGGTTGCCACGGAATTTTGATGTGATCAAAAGTCCGTCGCAATCACGTAGTATACGCGGATACTCGCCGGATAAACTTAACAGACAGCCACGCCCCATAGCCCCGACCAAGTGACTGTAGGAGAACCCCGTTGCCAAAAGCATCCGTTCGGGTGCTCGTGGCAGCGGTGTTCCGCCTTAGTGCACTTCGTCGACGGCATCCGGGGGTGCGGCCGTCTACTAAAGTTTGCGACGAGCATTCGATCAGGATGTCGGGAATCTTGTTGAATTGCCCGACTTGATATTGAAAAGTGTTTTCGATAAAGAGACTAAAATGCGGGGTTTATAATTGTTAGGCATGCGATGTCTAAGGAATTCATTTGGTTAGGCCTGCGATGTCTAAGGAATTCATTTGGTTAGGCCTGCGATGTCTAAAGAGGTTGCGGATTCCAACTATTGTAGTTTTACACTTTCTTTTCTGTGACCATAAGCGTAGTATGTGGTGTATCGCCGGCTTCATTGCTATACGTCAACGACAATCGGGATACGCATACTTGCTTACGTTGATGATATGAGATATTATGTGTTGCTGTGATATGTTATATTGGATCGTCGCGTTTGAATAGCCGGGGGTTTTATATGAGATGAGAGTTTTTCTTTTTCATTCATGTAAAATTCATTTG
Source organism: Agapanthus africanus (assembly GCA_030015575.1). Taxonomy (NCBI): domain Eukaryota; kingdom Viridiplantae; phylum Streptophyta; class Magnoliopsida; order Asparagales; family Amaryllidaceae; genus Agapanthus; species Agapanthus africanus. Next base: position 259,227,325 of record CM057351.1, on the reverse strand, counting down.
TATGTAATATTCTTTTATTGGGGCACTTCCGGGCTGAGGATGATGTCACCATTATATATTATTTACTTTTCCGCATTAGGTACACCCAAGGCGGGGAGCACAAGTAACCGGGTTCTAGGGTCCAGTGGGAGACCATCTCGAGGAGTCGAGACCGGGTCTCCTAACCCTAGAATTGGCTGTGTTGCTTGCCGCTCTCGTAGGGGTCTAAGGATGTGGGTTTGGCTATTCATCGCGACCGTGGAATCCGTGTTTTATACAGGCTCGTATTAAAAACACGGACCTCATAGTATATCCAATATTTCATTTATGTTCTTCTGCTGCAATGTTTTGTGATGAGATCATATTACTTCCTGAGACGAAAGTTTATATTATATATATGAGATATATGTTATATTGCAGATTTTGTTTCAAATGTGATGCTTGTGAAGCATAATAAAAAAGGGACTTCATTAATGAGATTAATGAAATAAAAGAAACCTAAGATGTTGTAGAAACTTGTTTAAAAACTGGTAGCTCTAGTTCTTCCTTTGCATAGCGGTGTTCCTTGTAGAACATCCAGCACCTTATTCGATAAGGAAAGAACCGAGATGCCTTCACCGGGAGTGACCTCTTTAGTGAAACTAGCAGATGCTATAAACTCGGTTTGTCTTTTGATTGCTTCTATGGTTCTTGCTTTGCACAGCGATATTTGTGAAATATCCTGCACCTTATTCGATGAGGAAAAGGCCGACGATCCCTTCACCGAGAGTGACCCCTTTAGCAAAACTAGAAAAGCCTAAAAAACGCTCCATTTAAAATCACTCGATTCTACAACGATATCAAGTTCATTACGCAAAGGGTTTTCTTAAAAACCTGTCGTAGCCCTCTGTCATTTCAGATAAGAACTGGTTAGTATTCGTGCTGCGTTTGTTGACCTTAGCCAAGGCGTAGTGTGCGGTAGCTGATTAGTGCTTATCTGTATGAGCATATGATGCGATTGAGTTAGGGTAGTCGTGCGACTTTGTTGACCTTAGCCAAGGGTCGTGCGGGTGGGTTTAATTCAATCGGGAAATGACGGGTTGAACTTGGCTAGCACTTATGATTTGTTGACCTTAGCCAAGATCATAAGATGCTAGGGGCAAAATATTATTGGGAATTTCAAATGTTGAAATTTGCAATGAGATTGCATACCTTCTATGAGATAGTTGGATCCCGATACCCGCTGCGAGTAAGAGTTACTCCTGGGAGAGTTTTACACATTACAATTAGCCGATCAAGTAGGTGTCTTGAAAGGTGTTAACGGGGTTACGCCCCTGGGAAAATGAGGTTTACTTTAATTAGGTTCGTGCGAAAGCACGGGGGACCTCCCTCAAAGTATCGACACTGGCCTGGCTGAAAGATTGGCGAACTTATAGCGTGTAATTAATCCTGGCTAGTCTTTCCTTTTAGGGTTTGAAGAAAGATTTGACTAAAACAGTAGGAGACATCCTGATTAGATATATTAGATAACCAATCTAATCTTGCAAGAGCATACGCTGAGTGTTTTCTTCTCTCACTCTCCAGGTAGCGACCATATCACGCCTTAATCAAAATAATAATACGGATGTATTGACCGAACCCACTTGTTATACTGAGCTGGGGAACGTTGGTCCCGCTCCAACTTATAATTGTTATAAGACAGAGCATGAAATTGGGGAATACCAGATTTCCCGTACCGCCCAAACGAAGAAAGTGCATGCTGATGCATCTTCTTCGGGTGTGTTCATTACAGAGAAGTGTTTCTCAGTATCCTTTACATCCTGGGTATGAGATACCGGATCAGGATCCTGCATATGCAATCTGTTACATGGGCTACAGAAAGGTAGAGAACTGAGAACGGGTGATAAGTTTTATGAGACAGAAAACGGTGCAAGTGTTGCAGCCAAGTCTGTTGGCCACTATCACCCTGTATTACCAGAATACATTGATTCTGAACGAATGTTATTAGATACCGAACCTGATATACAACATCATATCAGTCTCTTTATTAGTAAAGAAAGGATATAATTTTGTATTGTTGGATAATATTTTGAACATTTCCTATATCAAGAGTTGATCGGTTCAGGCACGTTATCTAAAAGCATTGACGTTCTAAATCAAACTACAGTTCTTAGTATACGGAACACACACAAGAGGAAGAGTTCAGAAATGAACGAATCCTTCTTGAGGTATTGTAGACTAGGTCATATCAATGCGACCGGACTAGCTGATGTTACATATAGATGCATATTTAAATTAGTTAAATTTACAACTTGTGAAACTTGCCGGTCATGTCACAGAGATAAGATGACCACAGCTCCGTTTATTGGAAACAGAGAAAGAGTTAGTGAACTCTTGGGATTGATACATGCTGATGTATGATGGTCCCCTGTCTACACATGCCAAGACCGGTTCTTTGTACTTCATGACATTCTCTGATGATCTCTCAAGATTCAGACATATGTTCCTGTTGAAACACAGGTCCGAAGCTTTTGAGATATTCATAGAATATAAGTTAGAAGTAGAGAACCAAAAACGGATAAAAGTATTATGTCCTTTGATGAGATCAAGTAGGAGAATACTTGAGCACGGAATTTCTAGACTATTCTAAAGGAGAATGAGATTCTCTCTCAACATTACTCCTCCGTATACACTATAGCATGATGGTGTATCGGGGCGGAGCAATCACACCCTATGAGATATGGTGTGCTCTATGATGAGTACTACAGAGTTGCCTATTTCCTTTTGGGAGTTATGCACTTGAGAAGCTGCATACCTATTGAATAGGGTTCAAATCAAATCAGTTGCCTACCACTTCATATGTGATATGGAAAGGGAAGAGCCCATATCTTAAGTTTGTTAAGATTTGGGGTTGTCCGGCCTATGTTTAAAAAGCAAAATCCGGACAAGCTCGAGGTCAGTTCTGTGGAAGTTTGTTGGATATCCCAAGCATACGCAAGGGAATATCTTCTACCTAACCGAGGAACAAAAATATTTTGTTTCTCAACATGCCACCTTTGTGAAAGAGAATTTCTTATGAAGAAATTAGTGGTCATGAGGTAGAACTGGAAAGAGTTCCAGCTATACAAACTGCAGATGATGATTTGGTAGAACCAAAGAATTCAATAGAAACCAACGAACCTCAGCCTCTCCGCCGATCTAGTAGGGTTCCTCACCCACCTGAGAGATACTTCAGTTTCTCTATGACAGTGGGAGCAAGGATTGCATCATGAGATGATGAACCAACTAGTTTCGAGCTGGCCATCAGGAGTGGGACTCTGTAAGAATGGCTGGATGCTTAGCGATCTGAGATGGAATCCTTATACACCAACAAAGTATGGACTTTGGTTGCTTTATCTGAAGGGTTAAATCCCCATCAGGAGCAAGTATATCTTGAAAAGATTACTAGGTGTACATGGAAAAGTAGAGACTTTCAAAGCTATGCTTAAGTCCATCCAGATCCTACCTGCCACGGCTACATACCATGACTACGATATCTGGCGGTTGGGTGTCATGACTGCTTTTCTAAATGTTGATTTGGAAAAGAGCGTCTATAAGTACACAGCCAGAGAGCTTCGTAGACAGTGGGAGCAGCGGAAACGTGTGCAAGATATTTTATGTGATAAAACAGGCATCGCGGAGTTGGAACCTCTGTTTTGATGTGGTAGTCAAAGAGTTTGACATCATCAAAATGGTAGATGAACCTTGTATATACAAAAAGGTAGTAGGGAGTATGGTGGTGATCCTCGTAGAGTACGTGGATGACATACTCTTGATAGGGAAGGAGTTTCCTATGCTACGCTCGATCAATCTCCGCTTATCATAAGGATTCTCCATATAGGATCAAAACGATACCTACTAAATCCTGGGTTTTGGATCTATGAGATAGATCTAATTGGATGTTAGGATTCTCACTAGTTGTACTGAGATGGTATCAATCGATCCTGGGGAGAATCACTGGAAAGGTTCCAGGGTGATAAGGACGACTGAATGTCAGTCGCAGGCATTGTCTTTACCCTCAGAGGAGGGACGGTATGTTGGAAGAGTTCCAAGCTAGATACCGTAACTTACTAGACGATATAAAGGCACGATACATCGTTACCAAGGATGCTACCAAAGAGGCAGTCTGGATATATAAGTTCATGAGTTGAACTTCGTTCCAACCATTGTGTGACAATGGAGTTGTGGGTTTAGCCAAGGAACCCCCCGTCCCATCTGAAATCCAGATATAATTCTTAGGCAGTATCACCTGATCATAGGAATGGTTGATCTCCAGGGAGATCGAGGTTAGGAGAGTAGATACAGAGGACGACAGCGTGGATCCACTAACAAAGGCCTTTTTCCCAGAAGAGACTTTTATGGGATAGTTGAGTATGAAATACTTTAACCACAGCTAATTGTTGGGTATGTGATACCACAACAGATGGCCTTAGTGCAAGTGGGAGATTGTTAGTTATATGTATGCCCTAGAGGCCATTATTGTACATTTGATGTATATTGTAGTGGATGCTAGGACATATATAGGGAGGACTTTCTTGCTCGACATGATAGTACGCTACCTGGTTACTCTTTATCTTAACATGTACTCTGATTGTCTCTATGTTACATGTTGATAAAGTCCTTAGGATATATACTCGACTACTGGGACTATGATGAGATCATACTAGTGGAGCCACGGTAGTCGACGAGTACATCCTATAACTATTCCTAGTCGAGGGTGTATCGAGACAGGGCATCGATACACCAGAGTAGACTAGCGTATACGCATCTTAACCCATATGATGGGCGATGGATGATCCCATATCCATCGGTGTTTGACATCAAGGATGGTGTACGGGTGCTCAGTGGAGACTGGGTACACTGGACGGACTCGCCGAGAACTCCCAGATGGTATTATACCTCACGTCAGATGGCAGTTCTCCGGTGACACTGGTACAGAGTAGTCTGTTGACCTGAGATCGTCATAGAGTCTTGTGTGATTCCCACTGTGATTTGATTTCCATCATACCACATCCAAGAGGGCGTGCAAAAAGGTGGCTTTTGGGTACAGTCCCAAATCACATGGAGGCAATGAGCGATAGGAGGGGATTCGTCTCTCCCGGTATAGGGAGTTGATGTTGTGATGTGCTCGATTGGCTATGACAGGAAATCCCTGGCCAGGGTTGCTGAGATTTACTGGTAAGTGTTACTAGTAGTTTTTCGAACTGTTATAGAGCTCATATCGACACGACTTATCGAGCTACTGGGGTCTGACGTTTACCACTCCTAGGAGAGATATGCAACATATCAGACGACGAGACCGGACTCTACAGGAGTGTTACTGTTTGGATTCACAGGAGAATGTACAGGCTTGCTTTTTGATCTTCTGAGCGCTCAATACCTGGGTGGCTGTTACGTTTAGCTGACCGCTTGCAGCTTGTGGGTGTTTGATATGATCATCACCTACTGCCGGCGTATTGACGATTCTTTAGAGTCCTACACAGAGGTTTCTTGGCTCAGGCAAAACGGAGTAGGAGAACATATGTGATGTGTGCGGCACCGAGGATAATGCGGTATGTGATACCGTATTGGATTCTCGCGATATGAGATATCGGCCGGGTATATGTGATATAGTCGGGTCATCGTATTAGTCGGTTATATGCGATATAGCCGGATTGTCGGATCAAGTGTTGATTCGATAATTTAATGTATAATAATATATATGATATAGTAAATTACATTAACTAATATTAGCTCACTAAAAATTCTTTTTCTCACTCGGGTAATACATTGATATATATGCGATATATGTTAATTGTATTATTTTATTTTGTTACGATAAATATTATATATGTGATATATAATATTGTAACATGATATGGTTATTAATGTAACATGTTTTGTGGAGTTTAAACATGATTAGGGTTTGGATTAGGGTTAAGACTTCTAGTAGATTCTAGAAGCTTTTCTTTTGTCTTGAATGAGATATTATGCTTGATATTTATGTGTGACTCATTCTTAACCCAACCCAAACCCTAGCCCTAGTTAAATTTATACATGAGTCATCCTTGACCACGGTTGCAAGATTAATCATTATCACAATTCATTATTCATCACAAATAGAATGACTATTCTTCTTCTTCCTTGAGTTCCTTCTTGAAAAGCTTTTTAGCTTTGATTTTGTGATGAATTATGTGTGAGAAAAAGATTATAAATAAGAGCAAAAATCCTACTTCATCATCCTCATCTATCCTTGCCATTTAGATGAGGGTGTTCACTTCATTTGGTGAGTGTTAGCTTGTGTTAATGAAACTTCAAGGTAGATCATCTATGTTATCGAAGATCGGAAGCAAGACTGCATCTTTCTCTTCGTGGAGCCTCTCGAGAGTCCGGAACACGATGATCGCAGCGAAGGGACCTCAACACGGAGCTTTAGAAGTGAAGGACCGGATCTACAAAGGTTGTAATCCCTCTCACTTAGTGTTAAAGTGTTTAACATGTTATTTTTCGCATAAACTCTAGTTTAAAGATCCGGCTTTGGGTTGTTCGGCACGGCTAAATTTTTAATCGGGCATAGTTGATGCCTCATAGACCCTTGTGCGTGTGCCTAGCAACCCTACACAAACATGCATGAGTAATTCTCCGCTTGATAGGGTTCGTAGGATTAGGGTAGATCAATAGATGATAAAATCGCTTAACTCTTTTTACATCTTATAAAGTTTATAAATTTTATCAAAAGAATTGTTAACATCCTAATCGGGCACGCTATCAATTTATTGATAGTCTCGAAGCGATTTGAGATCAGATTAACAATTGTTTTGGTAGAGGCTAGACATGAATAGAGGTCAATGAAAAAATAAGGTTTAAGAGTAGGAACCATATTCCCTCCAAAAACCCTAATCTTCATTCATCACTATCGATCTAGTTTTAAATCTATTAAAAGATAAAATGAGTCATCTTTATTTAATCATCCTTTACTACTAAATTCTAACGAACCCTATAAGCCCTCTTCTTATATATTCTACATCCATGTTCAACATAGATATAGAATCACTCTCCCCTATTTCTGATCAAATCGTCTAAAGCAGGATTAAAAGTTCCACGCATCCCTGCGAATGACCCGTACTCATCTCAGCTAGCTACATGCGACACCATTATTGATTGCGGTTACTACAAACACTCTTTCGCAACCAATCATGTGTCGATGTCAAGCTCATCATCAACTGAGAAACTATTGATCTCTCATTAGTAAATCTCATCCACCTTAGCCAAAGATTTATGGTGATAGCTGATCAAAAAAAACGCGATATCGACTCCTAATACCGGGAGAGACAAATCCCTGACGATCGCTTACTGCCTCCATGTGACTCGGCACTATACCCAACTAAAACATGTTTGCACGACTCTTTTAAGCCGTGGTAGGTGTGACATTTTGGAAACTTATAAATATTAATTTAAAATATGAGTATAATGAGTTTACAAAAATGATATCGCATATGAATTTTTGTATCAGATTTATATCCGCAAAAAAATGTAATAATTTTGGTAAAAATGGAGAAAAATGTGTGATATCATAAAAATGATATTTTAATTGTTTTAACATGACATGAGATTTTATAATAAGATAATGGTATTTTAGTATTATGATAAGTATTTTATTTCTTTTAAAATAAAGAGTTTAGATTTATGGTAACATAAAGGTAATTATATGTAAGGGGTAATTATTTGCAAAATGTATTGGGTTTTAAAATGAGAGCACTTATTTAAAAAGATTTGTTTTATTTTTTTTATGATGGTGGGTATATGTTTAGCCTAGAGTAAACCCTCACAATCTCCACACCACACTCACACTCTCTTTCCTCCACCTCTTCCTTATAGCATTACACCACCACCTTACAACCCTCCACCTCATTCTTTCTCTACATCCCTCCCTCATCAAGTTACACATACTCATTCTTTTTTTCTCAAACTGAAACAACAAGTCCTTCAAGCTCCAACACTAAAATTCTAAGTATTCACCAAACCAAAAGAAGAAAAACCTTGGTCCCTTCATCAAATTTGTTCACATCATCAAGTTAGAGCCACAACCACTTCAAGAAACCTCAAGCCATGCACTTCATGAGCTGGAATTCCCTTGTGCACCATCCCTATAGGTATATCTCACCTCCTTTGCATGCTCCATTTTGTTACATACCTATTTTTGATGTCAAATATCAGAAAACTGGGAATTTTATGATATTTGTGATGCTAAATTTGAATCTAGGACTATTAGGTTAATCCATTAGAAAAACTAACAAGACTAGAATATGGTGAGACCACTAGGAGACAACATTTAAAGCCCGAGCCCCAACCTCTCTAGTTCACCCGGCGGTTTTCCTAGTTTGACTGACGCCGCCGGTTTTTCCATTGAGTTGGGTTTTGGGTTTTGGTCAGTAGAGGTATTTGGAAATAATATAAGTTACTGTATTGTTTGTTTTATCCTAGATTTTATATAGAAAAATCTGGGAGTTTTCAAGTAAGGATTTATCTATGTGTCCGACATTTATGATACGGTTTTCATATTTCTTTACCTTGACTGAAATATTGACGTCCGTACGTTAATATCAGGGGTATATGGTTGTATTTGGAGTAAGTAAGCTATAGGTTCAAACTTATTGGTGCTTAGCTCCTTATTTTTGTTTTGATATGATATTTACGCCGATGCGTTATAATTACGATTGTAGGTGCGATAGCGGAAGTTTTCGAAACGGTAAGGACGGACAAAACAAGCGTGGATTTCAACGAGCTCGATAAGTTGGTGATGTAGGGTTGCTATGGACACGCACAAGGGTCTACGAGGCATCAACCATGCCCGATTGAAAAATTAGCCGTGCCGAACAACCCGAATACGGATCTTTAAACTAGAGATTAGGCGAAAACTAGCATGTTAACAACTTTAACACTAAGTGAGAGGGATTACAACCTTTGTAGATCCGGTCCTTCACTTCATAAGCTCCATGTTGTGGTCCCTTCGCTGCGATCATCGGGTTCCGGACTCTCGAGAGGTTCCACGAAGAGAAAGATGCAACCTTTGCTTCCGATCTTCGATACTAAGATGATCTACCTTGAAGTTTCGTTAACACAAGCTAACACTCATGAAATAATGTGAACACCCTCATCTAAATGGCAAGGGAAGATGAGGATGATGAAGTAGGATTTTTGCTCTCTTTATTTATCTTTTTCTCATATTTATTCATCACAAATATCAAAGCAAGAAAACTTTTCAAGCAAAGAAGAAGAAGGAAGAAGATGAACAATATTATTGAATTCCTTTTGTGATGAATAATGCAAAGGAGATAATGATGAATTATGCAACCATGGTCAAGTAACCTTTGTAGAGATTGAACTAAGGTTAAAGGGTGTGGTTGGGTTAAGAAATATCATGCTAAAATATCTTTTCCAAAACAAAAAGAAAACCTTCTAGAAACATCTAGAAAGGTTTAACCCTAATTAAACCCTAACCATGTTTAATCTCTACTAAACATGTTGCATTAGTAATCATATCATGTTACAATATTATATATACATATATAATATTTATTGTAACCAAACAAAATAATACAATTAACATATATCGCATATATATCAATGTATTACCCGAGTGAGAAAAAGAATCTTTTAGTGAGCAAATATTAGTTAATGTAATTTAATATATCATATATATTATTATACATTAAATTATCGAATCAACACTTGATCCGACAATCCGGCTATATCGCATATAACCGACTAATATTTATCCGTACCGATTCATCGAATCAACACTTGATCCGATGACCCGGCTGATATCAAATATCGCGAGAATACAATACGATATCACATACCGTATTATCCTCGGTCCCGCACATATCTCATACGTGCCCCTACTCCGTTTTGCCTGAGCCAAGAAACCTCTATGTAGGACTCTAAAGAATCGTCAATACGCCGACAGTAGGTGATGATCATATCAAACACCCATAAGCTGCAAGCGGTCAGCTAAACGTAACAGCTACCCAGGTATTGAGCGCTCAGAAGATCAACAAGAAAGCCTGTACATTCTTCTGTGAATCCAAACAGTAACACTCCCGTACAGTCCGGTCTCGTCGTCTGGTATGTTGCATATTTCGCCTAGGGGTGGTAAACGTCAGACCCCAGTAGCTCGATAAGTCGTGTCGATATAAGGTCTATAACAGTTCGAGAAACTACTGATAACACTTACCAGTAAATCTCAGCAACCCTGGCCAGGGATTTCCGGTTATAGCCAATCGAACACAGCACAACATCAACTCCCTATACCGGGAGAGACGAATCCCCTCCTATCGCTCATTGCCTCCATATGATTCGGGACTGTACCCAAAAGCCACGTTTTTGCATGCCCTCTTGGACGTGGTATGATGGAAATCAAAGCACAGTGGGAATCACACAAGACTCTATGACGATCTCGGGTCAACAGACTACTCTGTACCAGTGTCACCAGAGAACTGCCATCTGACGTGAGGTATAATACTATCTGGGAGTTCTCGGCGAGTCCGTCCAGTGTACCCAGTCTCTACTGAGCACCCGTACACCATCCTTGATGTCAAACACCGATGGATATGGGATCATCCATCGCCCATCATATGGGTCAAGATGCGTATACGCTAGTCTACTCTGGTGTATCGATGCCCTGTCTCGATACACCCTCGACTAGGAACAGTGATAGGATGTACTCGTCGACTACCGTGGCCCCACTAGTATGATCTCATCATAGTCCCAGTAGTCGAGTACACATCCTAAGGGCTTTATCAACATGTAACATAGAGACAATCAGAGTACATGTTAAGATAAAGTACAACAAGATAGCATACTATCATGTCGAGCAAGAAAGTCCTCCCTATATATGTCCTAGCATCCACTACAATATACATCGTATGTACAGTAATGGCCTCTAGGGCATACATATAACTAACAATCTCCCACTTGCACTAGGGCCATCTGTTATGGTATCGCATACCCAACAATTAGCTGCGGTTGAAGTATCTCATACTCAACCATCCCATAAAAGTCTCTACTGGGAAAAAGGCCTTTGTGAGTGGATCCGCGCTGTTGTCCTCTGTATCTACTCTCCTAACCTCGATCACCTTGGAGATCAACCATCTCCATGATCAGGTGATACTGCCTAAGAATTATATCTGGATTTCGGATGGGACGGAAGTTCCTTGGCAAAAACCACAACTCCATTGTCACACAATGGTAGGAACGAAGTTCATCTCATGAACTTATATATCCAGACTGCCTCTTTGGTAGCATCCTTGGTAACGATGTATCTTGCCTTTAATCGTCTAGTATGTCACGGTATCTAGCTTGGAACTCTTCCAATATACCGTCCCTCCACTGAGGGTAAAGACAATGCCTGCGACTGACATTCAGTCGTTCTTATCACCCTGGAACCTTTCCAGTGATTCTCCCCAGGATCGATTGATACCATCTCACTACAACTAGTGAGTATCCTAACATCCAATTAGATCTATCTCATAGATCCAAAACCCAGGATTTAGGAGGTATCATTTTGATCCTATATGGAGAATCCTTGTGATAAGCGGAGATTGACCGAGCGTAGCATAGGAAACTCCTTCCCTATCAAGAGTATTTCATCCACGTACTCTACGAGGATCATCACCATACCCCTACTACCTTTTTGTATATACAAGGTTCATCTACCATTTTGATGAAGTCAAACTCTTTGACTACCATATCAAAACAGACGTTCCAACTCCGTGATGCCTGTTTTATCATATAAAACATCTTACACACGTTTCCGCTGCTCCCACTGTCTACGAAGCCCTCTGGCTGTGTACTTATAGACGCTATCTTCTAAAACATCATTTAGAAAAGTAGTCATGATACACAACCACCAGATATCGTAGTCATGGTATGTAGCCGTGGCAAGTAGGATCTGGATGGACTTAAGCATAGCTTTGAAAGTCTCAACTTTTCCATGTACACCAAGTAATCTTCTCAGGATATACTTGCTCCTAATGGGGATTTAACCCTTTAGATAAAGCAACCAAAGTCCATACTTTGTTGGTGTATAAGGATTCCATCTCAGATCGATAAGCATCCAGCCATTCTTACAGAGTCCTACTCCTGATAGCCTGCTCGAAACTAGTTGGGTCATCATCTCATGATATTATCCTCGCTCTCCCTGTCATAGAGAAACCAAAGTATCTCTCAGGTGGGTGAGGAACCCTACTAGATCGGCGGAGAGGCTGAGGTTCGTTGGATACTATTGAATCCTTTGGTTCTACCAAATCATCGCTGTAGTTTGTATAGCTGGAACATTTCCAGTTCTACATAACAGACCTTGCCTCGAGCTTGTCCGGATTTTGCTTTTAGACATAGGCCGGACAACCCTAAATCTTAACAAACTTAAGATATGGGCTCTTCCCTTTCCATATCACATATGAAGTGGTAGGCAACTGATTTGATTTGAACCCTATTCAATAGGTATGCAACATCACAAGTGCATAACTCCCTAAAGGAAATAGGAAACTCGGTAGTACTCATCATAGAGCACACCATATCTAATAGGGTGAGATTGCTCCGCCCCGATACACCGATGTGCTGTAGTGTATACGAAGGAGTAATGCTGAGAGAGAATCTCATTCTCCTTTAGAATAGTCCTGGAATTCCGTGCTCAAGTATTCTCCTCCTTGATCTCATCAAAGGACATAATACTTATACCCGTATTTTTGGTTCTCTACTTCTAACTTATATTCTGTGAATATCTCAAAAGCTTCGGACCTGTGTTTCAACAGAAACATATGTCTGAATCTTGAGAGATTATCAGAGAATGTAATGAAGTAGAAAGAACCGATCTTGGCATGTGTAGACAGGGGACCATCATACATCAGCATGTATCAATCCCAAGAGTTCACTAACTCTTTCTCTGTTTCCAATAAACGGAGCTGTGGTCATCTTATCTTTGTGACATGACCGGCAAGTTTCACAAGATGTAAATTCAAACTAATTTAAATATGCATCTTTATGTAACTTAGCTAGTCGGGTCGCATTGATATGACCTAGTCTACAATACCTCAAGAAGGATTCGTTCATATCTGAACTCTTCCTCTTGTATGTGTTCCGTATACTAAGAACTGTAGTTTGATTTAGAACATCAATGCTTTTAGATAACGTGCCTGAATCGATCAACTCTTGATATAGGAAATGTTCAAAACATTATCCAACAATACAAAATTATATCACTTCTTTACTAATAAAGAAACTGATATGATGTTGTATATCAGGTTCGGTATTTAATAACATTTGTTCAGAATCAATGTATTCTGGTAATACAGGGTGATAGTGACCAACAGACTTGGCTGCAACACTTTCACCGTTTTCTATCTCATGAAACTTATCACCCGTTCTCAGTTCTCTACCTATCTGTAGCCCATGTAATAGATTACATATACGGGATCCTGATCCGGTATCTCATACCCAGGACGTAAAGGATACTGAGAAACAGTTCTCTGTAATGAACACACCCGAAGATGATGCATCAGCATGCACTTTCTTCATTTGGGCGGCACAGGAAATCTGGTATTCCCCAATTTCCTGCTCTGTCTTATAACAATTATAAGTTGGAGCGGGACCAACGTTCCCCAGCTCAGTATAACAAGCGGGTTCGGTCAATATATCCGTTTTCTTTTGTCTTGATTAAGGCGTGATATGGTCGCTACCTGGAGAGAGAGAGAAGAAAACACTCAGCGTATGCTCTTGCAAGATTAGATTGGTTATCTAATATATCTAATCAGGATGTCTCCCACTGTTTTAGTCAAATCTTCCTTCAAACCCTAAAAGGAAAGACTAGCCGGGATTAATTATATGCTACAAGTTCGCCAATCTTTCAGCCAGGCCAGTGTCGGTACTTTGAAGGAGGTCCCCCGTGCTTTCGCACGAACCTAATTAAAGTAAACCTCGTTTTCCCAGAGGCGTAACCCCGTTAACACCTTTCTAGACACCTACTTGATCGGCTAATTGTAATGTGTAAAACTCTCCCAGGAGTAACTCTTACTCGCAGCGGGTATCGGGATCCAACTATCTCATAGAAGGTATGCAATCTCATTGCAAATCTCAACACTTGAAATTCCCAATAATATTTTACCCCTAGCATCCTGTGACCTTGACGAAAGCCAACAAACCATAGGCTACTAGTCAAGTCCAACCCGTCATTTCTTGATTGAATTAAACCCACCCGCACGACCCTTGACGAAAGCCAACAAAGCCGCACGACTACCCTAATCCAATCGCATCATATGCAGCAGATAAGCAACAGATAGCTACCGCACACTACACCTTGACGAAAGCCAACAAATGTAGCACGAATACTATATACAACTTATCTGAAATGACGGAGGGTTACGACAAGTTTTTCTGAAAACCTATTGCGTAATGAACTTGATATCGTTGTAGAATCGAGTGATTTTAAATGGAGTGTTTTTGAGGCTCTTCTAGTTTTGCTAAAGGGGTCACTCCCGGTGAAGGGATCGTCGGCCCTTTCCTCATCGAATAAGGTGCAGGATATTTCACAAATACCACTATGCAAAGCAAGAACTATAGAAGCAATCAAAAGACAAACCGAGTTTGTAGCATCTGCCAGTTATTGCTAAAGGAGTCACTCCCGGCGAAGGGATCTCGGTCCTTTCCTTATCGAATAAGGTGCTGGATGTTCTACAAGGAACACCGCTATGCAAAGCAAGAACCGTAGCTACCTGTTTTTAATTTAAACAAGTTTCTACAACATCTTAGGTTTCTTTTATTTCATTAATCTCATTAATGAAGTCTCATTTTATTATGCTTCATAAGCATCACTTTTGAAACGAAATCTGCAATATAACATATATCTCATATATATAATATAAACATTCGTCTCAGGCAGTAATATGATCTCATCACAGAACATTGCAGCAGAAGAACATATACGAAATATTGGATATACTAGGACGTCCGTGTTTTAATACGAGCCTGTATAAAACACGGATTCCACGGTCGCGATGAATAGCCAAACCCACATCCCTAGACCCCTATGAGAGCGGCAAGTAACACTGCCAATTCTAGGGTTAGGAGACCCGGTCTCGACTCCTCAAGATGGTCTCCCACTGGACCCTAGAACCCGGTTACTTGTGCTCCCCTCCTTGGGTCTACCTAATGCGGAAAAGTAAATAATATACAACGGTAACATCTTCCGCTACCTGGAAGTGCCCCAATAAAAAAAAATATTACGTACAAATGAATTTTACATGAATGAAAAAGAAAAACTCTCATCTCACATAAAACCCCCGGCTATTCAAACGCGACGATCCAATACAACATATCACAGCAACACATAATATCTCATATCATCAACGTAAGCAAGTATGCGTATCCCGATTGTCGTTGATGTATAGCAACGAAGCCGGCGATACACCACATACTACGCTTACGGTCACAGAAAAGAAAGTGTAAAACTACAACGGTTGGAATCCGCAACCTCCTTAGACATCACATGCCTAACAATTATAAACCCCGCATTTTAGTCTCATTATCGAAAACTCTTTTCAATATCAAGTCGGGCAATTCAACAAGATTCCCGACGTCCTGATCGAATGCTCGTCGCAAACTTTAGTAAACGGCCGCACCCCCAGATGCCGTCGACGAAGTGCACTAAGGCGGAACACCGCTGCCGCGAGCACCCGAACGGATGCTTTCGGCGACGGGGTTCTCCTACAGTCACTTGGTCGGGGCTATGGGGCGCAGCTGTCTATTAAGTTTACCCAGCGAGTATCTGCGTACGCTACGTGATTGCGACGGACTTTTGATCGCATCAAAATTCCGTGGCAACCGATCATCTGAGACTAAACTGCTATGTTTATAATATTCAAATCAGTTATCTCATAACTACCTGTGGATTCCAATTATTGTATCACATTCCAGATAAATAGACAAAGTTAAACTTTCCGATCGAATCATCAAACACCCAAGATTTCCCCAATATATCTCAACACTTGAAATCAGTTTAAAAATATCCATCACATGCCACAGTACCAATGGTCCAGCCGTAGAAGGGTCAAGCCAACGCCTCACATGTGGCACGCCGTACTGCCCCAAACCCTAAGGTTCAAAAGGCAGTTCAAGACGGTCACATAATCGAGTTAAGGTTTGTTGTCTTCTAGAGGGTCCATCGAGTTACTTGCACGACTTAGAACGTTCTTAAACACGATGAAAAATCCAACTTTTGAAAAAATTTCCGATAGGGGAAAAAGTGAGTTATTGATATCCGTTCGAACTTTTTAACAGTTTCTAAAAGTTATCCGGACAAAACACATAGACAAAATTAGACAATCCGATCGAATAATTGAATCCCCAAAACAACCCCAGAAAAACTCAGCTGTAGAGTAAAAATAAAAATTTCCAGAAGACTCAGCACTTCAAGACAAGAATTACTGTGCAAGCCACGTGGTGTAACTCAGCCAAATGGCCGCGGAACCGCCGCGAAACCAAGGGTTAGGCCGCGGTTTCGCGCCTCACTTGTTGAGTTAGAATCACGTGCTTCACAGTAACTCATAGAATTCCCTGCTGAATTTTTTGGCAATTTTTAATTCACAAAAATCAAAATTTTCAGAAAATTTCCAGAGAAGGGGTTAATTCGGGTTTTCCGGGTTCGATCGGACTTTAAACTTCATCTAGACTTCGCCTAAAGCTCTAGCTTGGCTCTGATACCACTGTAGGGTTGCTATGGACGCGCACAAGGGTCTACGAGGCATCAACCATGCCCGATTGAAAAATTAGCCGTGCCGAACAACCCGAATACGGATCTTTAAACTAGAGATTAGGCGAAAACTAGCATGTTAACAACTTTAACACTAAATGAGAGGGATTACAACCTTTGTAGATCCGGTCCTTCACTTCATAAGCTCCATGTTGTGGTCCCTTCGCTGCGATCAACGGGTTCCGGACTCTCGAGAGGTTCCACGAAGAGAAAGATGCAACCTTTGCTTCCGATCTTCGATACTGAGATGATCTACCTTGAAGTTTCGTTAACACAAGCTAACACTCATGAAATGATGTGAACACCCTCATCTAAATGGCAAGGGAAGATGAGGATGATGAAGTAGGATTTTTGCTCTCTTTATTTATCTTTTTCTCATATTTATTCATCACAAATATCAAAGCAAGAAAACTTTTCAAGCAAAGAAGAAGAAGGAAGAAGATGATCAATATTATTGAATTCCTTTTGTGATGAATAATGCAAAGGAGATAATGATGAATTATGCAACCATGGTCAAGTAACCTTTGTAGAGATTGAACTATGGTTAAAGGGTGTGGTTGGGTTAAGAAATATCATGCTAAAATATCTTTTCCAAAACAAAAAGAAAACCTTCTAGAAACATCTAGAAAGGTTTAACCCTAATCAAACCCTAACCATGTTTAATCTCTACTAAACATGTTGCATTAGTAATCATATCATGTTACAATATTATATATCACATATATAATATTTATTGTAACCAAACAAAATAATACAATTAACATATATCGCATATATATCAATGTATTACCCGAGTGAGAAAAAGAATCTTTTAGTGAGCAAATATTAGTTAATGTAATTTAATATATCATATATATTATTATACATTAAATTATCGAATCAACACTTGATCCGACAATCCGGCTATATCGCATATAACCGACTAATAATTATCCGTACCGATTCATCGAATCAACACTTGATCCGATGACCCGGCTGATATCAAATATCGCGAGAATACAATACAATATCACATACCGCATTATCCTCGGTCCCGTACATATCTCATACGTGCCCCTACTCCGTTTTGCCTGAGCCAAGAAACCTCTGTGTAGGACTCTAAAGAATCGTCAATACGCCGGCAGCAGGTGATGATCATATCAAACACCCACAAGCTGCAAGCGGTCAGCTAAACGTAACAGCTACCCAGGTATTGAGCGCTCAGAAGATCAACAAGCAAACCTGTACATTCTCCTGTGAATCCAAACAGTAACACTCCCGTACAGTCCGGTCTCGTCGTCTGGTATGTTGCATATCTCGCCTAGGGGTGGTAAACGCCAGACCCCAGTAGCTCGATAAGTCGTGTCGATATGAGGTCTATAACAGTTCGAGAAACTACTGATAACACTTACCAATAAATCTCAGCAACCTTGGCCAGGGATTTCCGGTTATAGCCAATCGAACACAGCACAACATCAACTCCCTATACCGGGAAAGACGAATCCCCTCCTATCGCTTATTGCCTCCATGTGATTCGGGACTGTACCCAAAAGCCACCTTTTTGCACGCCCTCTTGGACGTGGTATGATGGAAATCAAAGCACAGTGGGAATCACACAAGACTCTATGATGATCTCGGGTCAACAGACTACTCTGTACCAGTGTCACCGGAGAACTGCCATCTGACGTGAGGTATAATACCATCTGGGAGTTCTCGGCGAGTCCGTCCAGTGTACCCAGTCTCTACTGAGCACCCGTACACCATCCTTGATGTCAAACACCGATGGATATGGGATCATCCATCGCCCATCATATGGGTCAAGATGCGTATACGCTAGTCTACTCTGGTGTATCGATGCCCTGTCTCGATACACCCTCGACTAGGAACAGTTATAGGATGTACTCGTCGACTACCGTGGCCCCACTAGTATGATCTCATCATAGTCCCAGTAGTCGAGTACACATCCTAAGGGCTTTATCAACATGTAACATAGAGACAATCAGAGTACATGTTAAGATAAAGTACAACAAGATAGCATACTATCATGTCGAGCAAGAAAGTCCTCCCTATATATGTCCTAGCATCCACTACAATATACATCGTATGTACAGTAATGGCCTCTAGGGCATACATATAACTAACAGGTGAGTAGATTTATATCTACAGGGGAAGTCGGATGGATGGAGTATAGCACCCCCGCAACCATTTAACTAGGATAGTTATGTTATCAAGTTAGTTGTTAATGATATGTTGATAACTTAGCTAATGGTATTGATGTTATTTCGCATCTAGTAGGTTATATATATGGTTATGATGACATACGTACGAGACAATAGATCCGTACGATATGGATATGATATTGGATGGACATTGTACGAGAGATCATACCGTACTTGTGATGATGAGAATAGTGTGCCGAATACGGCCAAGTTTCTTCTAGGCTCGTGGAGTCATGAATTATCCTAACTTGGGACGTTATGTTTGAGTGAGCTATACCCTTTTAAAAACTAACGATTCATTTAATTTTCAAAGATAACGGTATAGCTCATAGCAATTAGTTACGTTAATAATTACGTGATACGCTTACCAATTGTATACGTTATCTGTTATATGAACACACTGATAGAACACTGCACAATTACCAATGAGTACTATGTTGCACGCACAGACGCATATGTTACACTATACCTCATTAGTATTGCCATGACACTGTAGGACCGTTATACCACGCGATGTGTATGTAAATGCCGATACAAGGAGTTATGAATTCCCTATATCCGGAAATTTGGTTGTAATTATATGCTACGGATATGGGTAGAATTACATTTTTCTTTAAACACTTATAGAACACTTGCACAAATACTAATGATTGTCATGTTGCACGAGCACAGACGCATATGCTATACTACACATCATTAATATTGCCATGACACGGTAGAACTGTTACATTTGTTAGCTTTTGCTAAAGAGGTCACTTCCGGTGAAGGGATCTAGGCACTTTCCTCATCGAATAAGGTGCTGGATATTCATCAAGGAATACCACTGTGCAAAGCAAGAACTAGAGCTACCTTTTCGAAAAATTTGATTCTACAACATCTTTAGGTTTCTTTTCTTTTCATTAATCTCATTAATGACGTCCCATCATTTATGTTTCCTAAATATCACAGAAGAAACGAATATAAAACGTATGCTTATGCCATCCGCATTCGTCATGGGGCCCCGCATGCACCGTTAGGTTACTTAACTAACGGAAGAGCGGGGGCTGGACTAGCGCGGGTGCAAAACATAAGTAACGTTTACTATATATATCATATATACATAGCATTCGTTTTACGCGGTTATATGATCACACCACAGAACTCAGGCAGCAGAAACAAACATATGAAATATAGGATATACTAGGAGATCCAAGTTTTAAATTAAGCCAGTAATGGAAAAACACAGATTCCGCGGTCGTGATGAAAAGCCAAACCCACATACCTAGGACCCTACGAGTGCAGCAAGTGACCCTGCCAATTCTAGAGTTAGGAGACCTGATCTCGACGCCTCAAGATGGTCTACCACTGGACTCTAGAACCCGGTTACTTATGCTCCCCGCCTTGGGTCTATCCTGTTGGATATAGTGCCCTCAAAGTCAATTATTGGATCGCAGGTACGTGATTGCAATGATTGAGGGAAGACCTATACCGGTAGGACAGTCTTACTCGAGATGATAGTATGCTATCTGGTTTGCCTTTATCATCGTGTACAGCTATAGGTGACATGATCACCATTACATGTTGATAGAGCCCTTAGGATCCTGCTTGACTACCAACAGTATGATGGCGATCATATACGTAAGATTTGGGTAGTCTATAAGCACATCCTTAAAAGTGGTCTCTAGTCGTAGGAGTTTTCGAGACAGGGTATCGATATTCCGGAGTAGACTAGTGTATACAGTCGAGACCCCGACGAGGGGCGATGGCCGGTCTCACAAGCCATTGGTGTCCGTTGGATCACCTAAGATGTATACAGGTGCTCATTGGGATATGAGTACACTGGACAGGACTCACCGAGAACCTGCTAGTTGGTATTATACCTAGTGTCAGATAGCAGTTCCCTGGTGACATGTGTACAGGTTAGTTCATCGACCTGAGATCGTCATTTGTCTCGTGTGAGTTCCCACTGTGCTTTGATTACTACCCTACCACGGCTCAAAGGAGTCGAGCAAACAGGTTTTAGTTGGGTACGGTCCCAAGCCACATGGAGGCAAGTGAGCGGATCGGCAGGGGATTCGTCTCTCCCGGTATTGGGGGTGAGATCGCGCTGTGTCTAGGAGAGACATTACACAAAGCCCTCGGCCGAGGCAGGAGATTTACTGGTAGGTACTCCAGTAGTATCTCAGGGTGTTCAGGACTACTCTCTGACACGACTTATACCGCTATTGGGGTCTGACGTTACCAGCCCCCTAGGCCCGATATGCGATGCTCATAAATGAACGGACCGGACTATATGTATATTATCACTGATAGGCTCAGTAGGGTTCCAGGATGAGTTCGCTCATCGGCTTCCCTTTCGGTCAGTACATGGGCAGCCGTTACGCACTGCTAGTGCCGCTGAGGTGCTTGTGGTTAAACCACTGCCAGGGTACTAACGAGTCTTTAGAGTCCCCCACAGATAGTTTCCCAAGTTCGGGCGAAACGTTGTAAAGGTCGTATGGTTTTATGGCAGGGTTCGAAAATGCACATGCACTTGTGCACGTGTCATATTTCAGACAGATAATACTGGTGGGCTTTGGTTTAAGCCGGATCCATGTATTATATTGAGTCGGAATATTTTAGTCTCTCGTGTTCGTATTCGGTCGGAATACGGATACAGGTATGTATATACAGGTGAGGGGTATTTTCGTAATCCGTTACGAGAATACTTTAGAAGATGAATTTCTTTTGGTTAATCATTTTGGTTTAAATGATTAAATGGATTTTGGAAAGGGTGACTCATTTTGGTGACACATTTCTTCTAGCATGTTCATTAGTGACTCATACTAATGAGTCACTAAGTGAGTCATGCTAGAATTAATTGTAGTTTGTTTTGTGAATAGATATTTTAGGGTTTTTGTGGAGATATTTTTAGGAGATATTTTAAAGATATTTTCTTTACACAAACCATATATATCTAATCACAAAAGAAATGACCACAAGTTGATCATGCTTGAGTTCTTGCTCTCTTGAGATAGTTTTTCTTGAGTTCACCATTTCCAATCCTAAGCATCTTCTTCAACCTCCACCCTAAACCTCTCATGTGATGAGAACCCTATGGTATTTGAGACAAAGTATTCTACTCATTCTCTACTTCATCTTGGTCATCTCTTTTGGCAGACTTGATGACCGAGTTGCCTCGGTATAGAGACGGGAGCCCGTTTAATGATCCGTTGATGTGGTGCCACCTCGATGAGGAGACAAGATATCGGAGTTGCCGCAAGGAGCGTGAGATGATGGCTAAAGACCGAAGGACTCGGATCGATCGGTATAACCTTTCTACCTCTTTACAATTTGTTAGTTTAGCGTTAATGGCAAGATCCGGGTTATAGTATGCGATAGCGCCAGTTATAAAAGTTTCCGTTCCGCGTTTGGCGTCAAAATGACGGCCGGGGCGCTACCGTAGACTCACATGGTATCATAGCCATGCCATTAACCTTTACTAACTTGTTCTAACGTGTTTAAAATATCGATCGAACGAAATTTCCAAAACCGTACTTTTCATGTTAAAGTTTCTGTCGATTTTTAAAACTGGTCTAAAAATCATTTTGAGTATCTCAGAAAATCGTGCAGGCTTTTTTAAGGATACTGTAGAAATTTAGTCCACTGTCTCTACAGTACTACCGCGGAACCGCCGCACAAACCATGGTTTGGCCGCGGTTCCGCCGCCGTTTTGAAGCAACAGAGTACCATTTTTCTACAGTAGTGTCTTTCATGGGGAATTGTGGTTTCTGGAATATTTTGTTTAGGGCCAGATTTTGTTAGAGTACTGCAGTTGTACTTGGGGCCCACTTCGGAAAATTTTGTCGATCGGAATTTTAAATTTGTTAGTTTACAGTAATTACATTATATCTCCGACCGTGAACGTCATTCGAGTGGTAAATCGTGTCTAATTGCTATAGTCCTTTTAAACGGGTTTGGGAACGTGACATTCGCGTTGATGTTCTGTGTTGTGCTGTGATGTTGCGGATTTGTCGTGGTGGATAGTTGTGTGCAATGGTAGTGCAGTTTGGATTTATTTGTACATTTGATATTGCGGGGCGAGCGTCCAACATGTGGACTGCCGTCACTGCCTGTTTGAATAATATTCTTTTGGGGCACGACCGGGCTGAGGTCGATGTACCCGTTGTACATATTTTTCATTTCTGTACTAGGTTTACCCCACGACGGAGTGCACGGATAGCCGGATTCTGGAGGGCAACGGGTCCACATCTCATGGCTTTGAGAGGCAAAGGGGCCTGACTCTAGAATTGGCAGACTATTTGCCACACTCATAGGGGGTACAGGTTGACCCAAGGAGGGGTGCTCAAGTTACCGGATTCCGTGAAGTGCAGGGTGGTCCATTCACTTTGCTGTAGGGGGCTGCCTCGCTTCAGGTTTTGGCGGGTAACTTGCCGCACCCGTAGGGGTCTAGGTTTTATTGCACAGGCTATCCACACGACCAGGGGAACGTCGGGTTTCAGCAGCGGCTCTGTGAAACCCGGGATCCCAGATTATCTGTATTGTTCTGTGATGTTTATTACTTTTCTGTAATGTTGCATATTATCACGCCTGGAGCGATTATTGTATATTGGTATATATACTAGTAGATGTTGTATATGTTTTGCACCCGCGCTAGTCCAGTCCCCGCTCTGTCGTTAGTTAAGTAACAAAACGGGCAATGACGGGACCCAGTGACGAATGCGGATGTCATATACGTACATTTTATTTTCGTTCTTTTCTGGTGTGATTAATTGATGGGACTGCGTTGATTCTGATCAATGCAAAGGAAAACAAACCTGTTTGGATGTTGTTGGAACATTTTTAAAAAGTGTTATTACAAAGACGTTTTGTTTTGTTTTGCACAGTGGTATTCAGTTGGAATATCCTGCACCTCATTCGACGAGGAAAGGGCCGAGATCCCTTCACCAGGAGTGACCCCTTGGGCAGAAGTTTGCGTCAAGGTAATAACTTCACTATAGTCGATTACTTGTTGCTTTGCATCGCGGTATTCAGTTGGAATATCCTGCACCTAATTCCACGACGAAAGAGCCGAGATCCCTTCACCGGGAGTGACCTCTTTAGCAAAGGTTTTCGCCACTATATTTTCTAAAAAGCTATCAGGTTCCTTCAGCGATATCAAGTTTGTTGCGTTAAGGGTTTTTCGCCAAAAACCAGCCGTAGCCCTCCGTCATTTCATATGAATAGTCAGTAGTATTCAAGCTATGTTTGTTTGGCCCTTAGTCAAGACATAGTGATTGGTAGCTGCTGGGGTGTTCATACGTTGCATAGATAGATGCGTTAGTTTAGGACAGTCGTATTACTTTGTTGGCCCTTAGTCAAGAGTATGTACAGGTGGGTTCAAATTGATAAGATAATGATGGGTAGAACTTGACATGTGACTTATGATTTGTTGGCCCTTAGTCAAGGTCATAAGAGCATGGGGTAAAAATCCACATCGGGAGTTTCTAAAGAAACTGAAACTTTCCAGGCATGCACATACCTTCTGGAGTGTGATAACGTGAGTGGATTCCTTCATGTTATCATGCGATGAGAGTTGGATCCCGATTCCCACTGATGAGTTAGTTTACTCTTCGGGTGATCCCGATTGATTCTTCTTTCAGGTTTGGAGGAGAATTTGACAGTACAGTAGGAGGTTTCCTGATTAGATAAAGTGATAACCATTCTGATCTAGGTTAGAGTGCACGCAGAGTGTTTCTTTTCTCTCTCTCTTTGACAGCGACCTTTGACCGACACTAGACTATGACTCAGTGACCAAGTTGACCGAACCTTCTTAAAATACTGGCTTTTGGATTGTCTAAGTTGCATAAGTCATTGCCGCTCCTTCTTTTACCCTTTGCATTTCTCAGAACACCTCGTATCACTACGAACATCCACATCCATTGTATGAATCCATTGTATGGTTATATACAAACTCGAAGGGACTTCTTCGAGGATGGATCCAAGTTCAAGAGAAATTGAATTGGTTTATTCAGTTGTATTTTACCATCACCTTCTCTCAGGTTGCGAGAGCTCCTTGGTTTAGGAGAGTACACCTATTACGCTTATTGGATAGTCTTCTTCCAAACCATAGGCAGGTGCCGAAAGGTAGGGAATGAAGAAAACCAATTAGCCTAAGTAGGGTGTACAGAAGGTAATAAGTAAAGACAAAATAAATTGATTAGAAAGAGGGCAAAGTAAATTGCGACTGCTATCATTCACGACCAAACCGCGTACTTCATCGCCACTCCTACTTCGCCTTTGCTTTCTCCCCAGTTCGGGAGAAATAGAATAAGGTATTATTCAGTTGTCTTTTATCATCACCTTCTCTCAGATTGCGAGTACTCCTTGGTTTAGGGGTATACGCCTATTACACCTATTGGATAGTCTTCTTCCAAACCATAGGCTGGTGCCGAACGGTAGGGAAGGAAGAAAACCACTTAGCCTAAAGGGGTGTACAGAAGGTAATGAATAAAGACAAATAAAGAGATTTGGAGAGATGGCAAAGAAATATACGGTTACAGTCATGAATTGGATTATAGAAGAGGCATTACTAGGAATACCAGGATACCCCTACGAAACATTTTCATGTTTCAGTTTCACTGTGCATTGTTATAGGAAAACTGATTTCCCGATTAGATACTTACTCCAGGGTATGTATTTACCAGGTATGATTCTTATATCTGTATGGTTTTACAGATGATGAGTGGGAGTAAGTTATTAGGAATTAGGTGATCATCCTCATTATATCGGAATTCGTTGTAATTGGTGATATTGAGGAAATCGCCTAGGTTTTTGCCGGACGGCAAGTATTTGGTTTTGAGTATCCGTTGTTGTGCACCAATTTCAAACTGATATATCTGTACGTTTATTTTTATAAAGTGAGATATAACTTTTTGAAATTATGTCCGTGACATTTGCCTACATCAGTTGACGATTGGGTAAGGAGCATTGAACAGCGGAGTAGTTCTTAACCATAAGTATAGTTTTCAACCTACGATGCACGGGTTCTGAGTTATTCAACTCAGCGGACTTATACAGAGTATTGTATGTTGTCCAGTATCCATCAGAACAAAGGGGTTGGTCCTCGTACTATGTTCTGTTTACTTATGACTTCTCTAGTTTTTAGACAAGTGTTTCGTGGAAATACAAGGTCTAAGTTTTGAGAAGTTGTGGGTATAGGAATAAAGTAGAGAACCAGATGTCGCAAGTATCGGGATTCTTCAAAGAGATCGAAGATGTAGATACTTGTGATTGGTATTCAGTTGATAGTAATGGTTTTGAGAAACTTGTTTCTCTTTCAGGTTACTCATAATTGGATGAATTCCAAAGTTGAGTAATGTTGATTAGCCTCTCTCCATTAAGTTGATATGCACTGGAGACAGCTGCATGATTAGAATCTGGTTCCAATTAAAAAAGTGCCAAAGTTTTTATATTGGATATAGAATGGTTCATAACTTAACGATGTTAAGGTACGGGGAGTTGTCCGGATTATGCTTAAAACCAGATTCTGGATAACTCAAGGCACGTTTCTGTAATGGCAGTTTGTGGGTTAGCCCAGGCTATGACGAGGGTTGACTTTCCACCATCTGGAAGATCAATGGTGATATTGTTCTTGACTCGCCACAGTTTTAGTAAAATGGATTTTTTCAGAAAACAGTAGTGGGAGTATGGTAGAACTGGAAGTGATTCCAGAACCGCAAACGATTACGGAAAATTTAAAAGGACCTAAAGATTCAATCAGGTTTGACATTCCAATAGCCACTCCGCAGATATGGTGGGTAACCTCAGACACCCGAGAGGTACTCTGGTAGCCTCAAGGACGGTGACAGGGTGGTTCTCGTTTACCCAAACTTGGCACTACTGTTGTTCCAGGCTATGAGACCCGGCAGGAGGTTAAGTATAGCGTCGTTCTAAACTAGCTTTAGAAGTGCACGTATATATTATTCTTCCAGAGGGTTGTTGTAGTCAGTGGGAGCAGCGGAATCATAGTGGGCAAGTAGCTTATGTCTATTTATAGACTTGAGCAGATATAGCGGAGATAGATCATCTAATTTTGATGTGATAGTCATGGCTTTGACTTCATCGGAATAGGGGATGGATCTGTTAAGAAGGTAGTAGGGTGTGATGTCCTGGTATATGGATGACATGCACTTTATAGGAAGTGAGGTTCCTATACTATGATCGGTTGTACTTTGTTTCTCCACACAGGATATGGATATAATATCAGACATTCTGGTTACTAGATCTATGGTTTTAGATCTAGATTCCCAATCTGGGTACTTTCCCAATCTGGGTACTTTGACATTATTCTAAAGGTATTTAGAATAGAAGACTCCTGGCATGGTGGTATACCTGCAGGTGATGGAGTCACCCTCTCTAAAGGTGTCTTACAGACTAAAGGGGAGAGGGATGTGCATGATTGGCAGATCACTTGCTTAGGCAATTGAGTCGATCATGAGATGTCAAGTACCACACCAGATGTTTTTTTTGCACTAGATGCAATAAGTTTATATTAATCCAATCCTGGAGAAACATTTGGAAGCAGTTTTAGAACATAAGTGGATGTTCTACGGATTTGATGACGACAGCCTCCTTCTGGGGACGGTTATCATTCTAGGCTTCAAAGGTGACATGGATGATAGAGTGATTGTCAGAGTTATAGTTTTCCCTCTAACGAAGGGGGCAGTATTATAGACAGGTGGTCCAAGAGGATACTGTGGGAGGCATGGTGCAGGGGTTCAGTTGACGATACAGTCTAAGAAGTTTGGATTTGGAGTTCATTTATGAACTAGGTCCCATCAGATATCCAGACATATTCTAAGACAGGTATTACTCAATTCGAGAGATGGTTTTCTCCGCGAACTTGAGAGTAAGAGAGACATAGAAAGAAACATCAGGGCGGATCCACTCGTTGAGGCTATTTCTCGAACACAAGGGTTTTACAAACGAGCTTTGTGAAACTAGTTAGTAGAGGAGTTGGTGTTCGGTATCACACGGGCTGTGAGTATGCGACATCGCAATAATTAGCCTTAAGTGCAAGTGGGAGATTGTTGGATATAGTGCCCTCAAAGTCAATTATTGGATCGTAGATACGTGATTGCAATGATTGAGGGTGGACCTATACCTGTAGGACAGTCTTACTCGAGATGATAGTATGCTATCTGGTTTGCCTTTATCATCGTGTACAGCTTTAGGTGACATGATCACTACTACACGTTGATAGAGCCCTTAGGATCCTGCTTGACTACCAACAGTATGATGGCGATCATATACGTGAGAGTTGGGTAGTCTATAAGCACATCCTTAAAAGTGGTCCCTAGTCGTAGGAGTTTTCAAGACAGGGTATCGATACACCGGAGTAGACTAGTGTATACAGTCGAGACCCCAACGAGGGGCGGTGGCCGGTCTCACAAGCCATTGGTGTCAGTTGGATCACCTAAGATGTATACAGGTGCTCATTGGGTTATGAGTACACCGGACAGGACTCGCCGGGAACCTGCTAGTTGGTATTATACCTAGCGTCAGATAGCAGTTCCCTGGTGACATGTGTACAGGTTAGTTCATCGACCTGAGATCGTCATTTGTCTCGTGTGAGTTCCCACTGTGCTTTGATTACTACCCTACCACGGCTCAAAAGAGTCGTGCAAACAGGTTTTAGTTGGGTACGGTCCCGAGCCACATGGAGGCAAGTGAGCGGATCGGCAGGGGATTCGTCTCTCCCGGTATTGGGGGTGAGATCGTGTTGTGTCTAGGAGAGGCATTACACAAAGCCCTCGGCCGAGGCAGGAGATTTACTAGTAGGTACTCCAGTAGTATCTCAGGGTGTTCAGGGCTACTCTCCGACACGACTTATACCGCTATTAGGGGTCTGACGTTACCAGCCCCCTAGGCCCGATATGCGATGCTCATAGACGAACGGACCGGACTGTATGTATATTGTCACTGATAGGCTCAGTAGGGTTCCAGGATGAGTTCGCTCATCGGCTTCCCTTTCGGTCAGTACATGAGCAGCCGTTACGCACTGCTAGTGCCGCTGACGTGCTTGTGGTTAAACCCACTGCCAGGGTACTGACTAGTCTTTAGAGTCCCCCACAGATAGTTTCCCAAGTTCGGGCGAAACGTTGTAGAGGCCGTACGGTTTTATGGCAGGGTTCGAAAATGCACGTGCACTTGTGAACGTGTCATATTTCGGACAGATAATACTAGTGGGCTTTGGTTTAAGCCGGATCCATGTATTATATTGAGTCGGAATATTTTAGTCTCTCGTATTCGTATTCGGTCGGAATACGGATACAGGTATGTATATACAGGTGAGGGGTATTTTCGTAATCTGTTACGAGAATACTTTAGAAGATGCATTTCTTTTGGTTAATCATTTTGGTATAAATGATTAAATGGATTTTGGAAAGGGTGACTCATTTTGGTGACACATTTCTTCTAGCATGTTCATTAGTGACTCATGCTAATGAGTCACTAAGTGAGTCATGATAGAATTAATTGTAGTTTGTTTTGCGAATAGATATTTTAGGGTTTTTGTGGAGATAATTTTGGGAGATATTTTTAAGATATTTTCTTTATACATACCATATATATCTAATCACAAAAGAAATGACCACAAGTTGATCATGCTTGAGTTCTTGCTCTCTTGAGATAGTTTTTCTTGAATTCACCATTTCCAATCCTAAGCATCTTCTTCAACCTCCACCATAACCCTCTCATGTGATGAGAACCCTAGGGTGTTTGAGACAAAGTATTCTACTCATTCTCTACTTCATCTTGGTCATCTCTTTTGGCAGACTTGATGACCGAGTTGCCTCGGTATAGAGGCGGCAGCCCGTTTAAAGATCCGTTGACGTGCTGTCATCTCGATGAGGAGACAAGAGATCGGAGTTACCGCAAAGAGCGTGGGATGATGGCTAAAGACCGAAGGACTCGGATCGATCGGTATAGCCTTTCTACCTCTTTACAGTTTGTTAGTTTAGCGTTAATGGCAAGATCCGGGTTATAGTATGCGATAGTGCCAGTTATAAAAGTTTTTGTTCCGAGTTTGACGTCAGAATGATGGCCGGGGCGCTACCGTAGACTCACATATCCTAATGCGGAAAAGTAAATAATATACATCAATGGTGACATCATCCTCAACCCAGAAGTGTCCCGATATAAGAATATTACATATAATTTTATATGAATGAAAATAGAAAAACTCTCATCTCACGCAACAACCCCCGGCTATTCAATCACGACGATCCAATATAACATATCACAGAACACATAAGATCACATGTCATCAACGTAAGTAAATATGCGTATCCCGAATGTCGTTGACATATAGCAACGAGATTGGAGATACACCACATATTACACTTACAGTCGCAGAAAAGAAATGAAAACTACAATAATTAGAATCCGCATCAAACCATAGACATCATAAACCGGAATATCTCATATCTCGGATTTCATGCCTAACACAATAAATCTTGCATTTAAGTCTCAAATTGAAAACACTTTTCAATAGTCAGTCGGGTAATTCAACAAGATTCCTGATATACTTAATCGAATGCTCGTCAGAAACTTTAATAGATTGCAGCACCCCCGAAGCCGTCAACGAAGTGCACTTAGGCGGAACACCGCGGCCGTGAGCACCCGAGTGGATGCTTTTGTCTACGGTGTTCTCCTATAGTCACTTGGTCGACGCAATAGGGTATGGCTATCTAGTAGTGTTTCCCGGCGACTATTTGCGTACAATACGAGATTGTGACAGAGTTTTGATCCAAACCAAAACTCCATGGCAATCGATCAAAAGAGACTAAAATGCGAGATTTACAAAACACAAACTAGTTTTCACAAAACCAATTAATGTGGATTCCAAATATTATATCGCATATCAAAATACTCTAGACGACGTTAAACATTTTGATCGATTCATCAAACATCCACAAATCATAAAAACCTCAACAACTTGAGCCTCACTAAAAATACCCAGATTGTGCCAAATATCACATTGGAGAAGCACAAGAAACAGGATCCCATATCACCATAAACTTGTCGCGGAACCGCGGCTAAACAAGGGTTTAGGTCGCGGTTTCGTGGTGATTTAGTGGAGATGGGGCCTCGTATTTCTTGGGGCTCCATCAAATACCCTACACGATTTTTTGAATATTTTTAATCTGCAAAATATCAACTTTTTAAAAAATGGATAAAATGTTGTAAAAAGCGGGTTTTTGAACTTCGATCAAACACTTTAACGTAGTCAAGACCTTACCTAATGCTCTAGCTTAGCTCTAATACCATGAAAGTGTGTCTTAGCACTATCACTAGGTTTAGACAAGTATCAAGTATGCAATTTTTAAAAATCTAGAGTGCTAAGCTACACTAGCCTAGAATCGAACTAGAGAATTAGGGTTTGTAAGCAAGTAAACAAGTTTTAAACTAAATAAAGAGGGTTACAACCTTTGTAGACCAAGTCCTTCACTTCAATAGCTCCAAGTCGTAGTCCCTATGCACCAAGTAGTAGTCCCTCCCTCGAACTCTTCTTAGGCTCCACTTGGTAAAATGAACGAGCTTGCTTCGTCGTCTTCAAGGCCGAAGATAATCCACCTTGAAGTTTCTATAACTCAAGCTACATCTTCACTAATCAAAGAACTAGTGAAGCAAACAACCTAATCTAATGGGCTATATAAGATTAGGTTGATGAAGTAGGAATTTTGCTCACTTTAGAATTCTTTTTCTCTTTTTCTTTTTCCACTCAAGAAAATCTAGAGAAGGAAGAAGAAGAAATAGGGTGAAGAAAAATCTCAAGTGTGATAATGAGGGAGTTAACCATGGGCTAAACATAAAGGTTAGGTTAGAAAATATCTAGAGTAAAACAAAATTAGTGGAATGAGTCATGGCTTCTACATGCTTCCACAAGCATCTAAGCTATGCTCATTTCCATCTCATTTTGATTTTACTCTAAATAAATAATTACCCTAATTATCTTTAGTCTTGATGTGAGTCTCATACACCCATGTTCTATGTATCATCCACCATGACAATAAATTTATATATATATATATATATATATATATATACATATATCATTGTATATAAAAAGAGAAGAAAATTCATTAGTGAGCTAATATTAGTTAATATATATATATATATATATATATATATATATATATATATATCAAATATAAATATATATCAAATTATTAAATCAACACTTGATTTAATAATCCGGCTATATCATATATAACCGATTAATATCATTTATATATGTATCAATTTATCAAATCAACACTTGATTTAATAACTCGGTCATATCACATATAACCGACAACTTTCAATATACATATAACATATCATTGAATCAACACTTGATTCAACAATCCGGTTATATCGCATTTAACCTAACCGATATCAAATATCGTGAGATTAGAATATGGTATCACATACTCGTATTTAATCAAGCTCCCACACATATCACCATATGTGCCCTACTTCGTTTCTCTTGAGCTAGGAAACCTCTGTGTGGGACTGTAAAGACTCGTCAATACGCCAGCAGTAGGTAATGATCATATCAGATACCCACAGGCCATCAGCGGTACTAGCTGGACGTAACGGCTACCCAAGTATTGAGAGAATAGAAGATCAACAAGCAAGCTTGTCTAAACTCCCGCAAAGCCTATAAGCAACACTTACCGTACAGTCTGATCTCTTCGTCTGATATGTCGTATATCAAGTCTAGGGGTGGAATCGTCAAACCCCAGTAACTTGATAAGTCATGCCGATGTGTGGTCTATAACCGTTCGAGAAACTACTGATAACACTTATCAGTAAATCTCATCAGCCCTGGCCAGGGACTTGCTGTTATAGCCAATCGAGTATAGCGCAACATTAACTCCCTATACCGGGAGAGACAAAACCCTGCTATCGCTCATTGCCTCCATGTGACTCGGGACTGTACCCAAAATCCACCTGTTTGCATGACTCCTTTAAGCCGTGGTAGGGAGAAAATCAAAGCACGGTGGGAACCACACAAGACTCTATGGCGATCTCGGGTCTACAAACTAACCTGAAAAAGTGTCACCAGAGAACTGCTATCTGACAATAGGTATGGCACCAACTAGGAGTTCTCAGCGAGTCATGTTCAGTGTACCCATTCTCTAATGAGTACATGTGTACAATCTTTGATGTCAAACACCAATGGTTTTGGGATCAACCATCGCCCCCATACAGGGTCAAGAAACGTACACACTAGTCTACTCTGGAGTATCGATGCCCTGTCTCGATACTCCCTCGACTAGGAGCGGTTAAAGGATGTGCTTGCGGACTACACAAGCCCCACTAGTATGATCTGCATCATAGTCCTGGTAGTCAAGCTAACATCATAAGGGCTTTATCAACATGTATCAGAGAGACAGAATAATATAAGTGTACATGTTAAGATAAAGTGCAACCAGATAGCATAATATCATGTCGAGCAAGAAATTCCTATGTGTGTGTGTGTGCCCAAGCATCCACTATAATATACAATAATGGCCTCTAGGGCATACATATCACTAAAACAAGTCCCCAAAATGAAGGAGGCAACTCGGCGTTACTCATCATGGAGCGAACCATGTCCAATAGGGTACGGTTCCTCCGCTCCGATACACCGTTGTGCTATGGTGTATACGGAGGAGTAAGCTGAGAGAGAATTCCATTCTCTTTTATGTATTCTAGGAATTTCATACTTAAGTACTCCCCTCCTCTATCAAATCGGAGGATCTTGATACGTTTTCCTGTCTGGTTCTCTACTTCGTTTCTGTATTCTTTGAATTTCTCAAAAGCTTCAGATTTATGTTTCATAAGATACACATATCCAAACTTAGAGAAATCGTCAGTGAATGTGATGAAGTATAAGAACACATCCCGTGCATGTATAGACATTGGACCACATACATCACTGTGTATGAGTCCTAAGAGCTCGCTGCTCTTTCTCCTTGTCCGGTGAACGGAGATTTGATCATTTTTCCTTCAAGACAGGACTGACAAGTTTCATAAGATGAAAATTCGAACGTATTCAAATATCCATCCTTATGCAATTTACTCAGTCTTTTCTCTCCAATATGGACAAGTCTATAATGCCACAAGCAGGATTCGTTCTTTTCTGAACTCTTCCTCTTGCGTGTGTTTTGTATATTGAAAACTGCATTTTGATTTAGAACATAGATACCATTACACAGTGTACCTTCTGCAACCAATACCTTATCAAGGTAGATGTTCATGATATTTCTATCAAGAACAAAGTTATATCTATCTTTATCAAGTAAAGAAACTGATATGATGTTGTAAACCATGGAAGGTACATAGTAGCAATTGTTCAAAATCTTAGTATTGCCACTTAGCAATGCGAAGTGATATTCACCGACGGCAGCAGCATCAACTTGTGCTCCGTTTCCTACTCTGAGGGACATATCAGCAGGTCCAACCATCCTACTTTTTCTCAGTCCCTACAATAAATTACAGATATAAAATCCAGATCCGGTATCTAGTATCCAGGAGGTGGGACTGATCGAAAGCAGTTCTCAATAACAAGAACACCTGAAGGAGACGCAATAGTATGCTTCTTCTTCATTGGGGTCATCAAGGAATTCATGAAATCCTCTTTCCCTTGCTCATACTCATGACTGTTGTCATAATTTATAGTCGAACCGACATTCCCCAGCCCCGAATAAGATTTCGGATCGGTCAAGTGATACATTTTATTATCTTGATTAGGGCGTGAATTGGTTGCTACCTGGAGAGAGAAAAGAAACACTCAGCATGCGCTCTTGCAAGATTAGATTGGTTATTAGTTTATCTAATCAGGATGGCTCCCACTGTTTCCTCAAATTCTCTATCAAACCTTAAAAGGAGAACTAGTCAGAAGTAATCGCACGTCACAATACTTGCTTAACCTTTCATCCAGGCTAGTGTCGGTACTTCGAGAGAGGTTTTCCAACACTTTCGCGAAGTTTCTTAATTACGTAAGCTCTTTTCCCTGGAGGCGTAACCCCGCTAACACCATTCTAGACACCTACTTGGTTTATAGCATTGATTGTTAAGTGAAAAAATCTCCCAAGAGTAATCCTACTCATCAGTGGGATCAGGATCCAACTATCATTGTGTGATGACCTAGTTGAAAGTCACTCTAGTCACCACACTCTAGAAGGTATGCAACGCTAGCAAGTTTCCTGTATATTTAAAACTCCCGATGTGGTTTTTGCCCCTAACGGCTTATGACCTTGACTAGGTCAACATATCATAAACCGCTAGTCAAGTTTAACCTGTCATTATCCTGGATTAATTTAGACCCACCCGTATATACCCTTGACTAGGTCAAAATGGTTATACGGCTATCCTAAATAATTGCAATACCTGCAACATACAAGCACCACTCAGCTACCGAACACTACGTCTTGACTAGGTCAAAACACGCAACACGAATACTAAGTAACACTCGTAAGAAATGACGGAGAGCTAGGGCTGGGTTTTTGGCAAAAAGCCCTTTAACGTAATGAACTTGATATCGTTGAAGGAACCGAGTTGTTTTGAAAAGGAGTGGTTTAGGCTCCGATTTTTAAAACTTGTGGTTTTGAAGAAAACCGAGTAATCTACAGTATAAACTTTTGCTCAAGAGGTTATTCCCCGCGAAGGGATCTCGGCTCTTGCCTCCTCGAATGAGGTACTGGATATTCACGACCTAATACCATTATGCAAAGCGAAAGAATATAACTATAATTTTTCAAAATTTGTTCCAACAATATCTTTTTAGGTTTCTTTTCTTGCATTAATCAAAATTAATGCAATCCCACCAATTAAACCTATCACACTGGAAAAGAACGAAAATACAATGTACGTATATGCCATCCGCATTCGCTACGGGGCCCCGTCATGCACCGTTAGGTTACTTAACTAACGGCAGAGCGGGGGCTGGACTAGCGTGGGTACAAAACATATATAACATCTACTAGTATATATATATAAATATATATAACATTCGTCTTAGACATGATATAAGCAACATCATATAATCTCAATAAGCAACACAGAATGGTGGATAATCTTGGAGCCTCGGGTTTCATTTGAGCCTCAAATAAAAACCCGGCGTTCTCGGTCATGTGGATAGCCCGTGCAATGAAAACCTGGATCCCTACGAGCGCGGCAAGTTACCCGCCAATCCCAGAAATGAGACAACCCTAATCAACAACGTGAATGGGCCACCCAGCACTTCACGAGATCCGGTAACTTGAGCGCCCCTCCGTGGGTCATCCTATACCCCCTACAAGTGCGGCAAATAGCTCGCCAATTCAAGAGTGAAGCCCCCTCCGTCTCAACGCCATGAGATGCGGGCTTGTTGCCCTCTAGAACCCGGCTATTCGAGCACTCCAACGTGGGTTAATCCTAGTACAGAAAAAGAAAAATATATGTACAAAGGTGACATCGACCTCAACCCGGTCGTGCCCCAGTCAAATAATATACATCACGGCAGAAACGGCTATCCACATGTCGGACGCTCGTCCTGCAATAACAAATGTACAAATGAATATTAATTGTACTACTACCATTGCACCACAACCTATCCACCATGAAAATCCAACCACAATATCAGCACAATCACAGAACATCGATGTGAATGGCATGTTCGCAAACCCGTCTAAAAGAACATATAGCAGTTAAATGGGTTATACCGCTCTAATGACATTCACGATCGCAGATAGTAATGTATGTACTGATAAACACGCATTTAAAATTTCGATCGACAAAAAATTTTCTGTATTGGCCCCAAGTGCTAACCAGTACTCAAACAAATCTGGGCCAAAAATATACATCCAAAAAATCACAATTCCATACATTAGGGCACCTCAAGAATTTTTTAGCACAGAGGCCCCACTTCAACCGCGGAACCGCCGCAAACAAGCTTGTTCTGGGGCGGTTCCGCGGCCGTCTTATGGGTTTATGTGCTCAAATTTCTTCTGGGGTCCTAAAATACCCTGCACGCATTTTTAAGACACTGGAAAAAAATTTTGAACACTTTTTAAAATCGGAAGAAAGTATGAAAAATGGAATTGCGGTTTTGTAAATTTTCGTCGATCGATATTTTGAACACGTCTAAACTAGCTAGTATGGGTTTATGGGGTGGCTCTGATACCATGTTAGGTTACACTAGCACCCCGGCTATCTACCGTGGCTGTTTTTGGAACAAAATTTTTTCTACTTTTAAAAACTGGCGTTAGAATAACCCTATAACCGGATCTACCATAAACCAAAACTAGCTATACTGGAGGAGCTATCTACTATGAAAGAGAATCTCACCAAAAGATCCGTGTCCTTCGGTCTTTTATCCTCTTTATATGCTCCTAATGGTCTCCATGATAGAGCTTGATCGTCCGTCTCTCTCTATCGAAAATGATCCACCCGAGGGTTGTGATCCATGGCTCTAGCTCCAAACTAAGTATAAAATGGAGCAACTAGAGAACTTGGATTGCTAATCTAAGAACTCTAGGATGTAGTCTAAGGTTCTAAGTGTGCTTCTATCTCACCTCCTCTCTTGATTCTCAACTCATGAGAAGGTAGAGAGGAGGTTTAACTTGAAGATAAAGGAGCTAAAGAACAAAGGAGATGGAGCAAAGCAAATGGTGAACTCAAGAATGAAGCATAGCATGTGAGAGAAAATCAATCACAATGGTTTTGTAAAACTATTTCAATGAATAAAAAAGTATCAACCATGTTTCAATAGTTGCCACAAATGAATTAATAATTCATTTGTCAACTATTGAGGCATGGTCCTCACCATGCTCCCCTCTCATTTATTTTACACCTCGTTTCCATTTAAAAATAAATGGAAAAAGCCATGATGAGGTGTCCGCCTTCTAGAATGTTTTCCGTAAAATATACGGATAACAGTCTACTGTATATATATACCTACATTCGCATAAAAACACGAATACCCGACAAGATAGAATAACACAAAGAACATAACACTAGAATATACATATTGAAATATATATATATGTAAATTATTAAATCAAAACTTGATTTAATAATCCGGCTCAAAACCCAAGCCGGCTAATATTAGCAACTGTCCGATCGAAATTCCGGGTACATAGTACCATCAATCAATCAGAACCCTGCACGTATCCAATACGGCTACTACATCATTTCGCCTGAATCAGGGAAACCCTCTGTGTGGGAATATAAAGACTCGACAGTACTGTAAGTCGATGTTGCGCACCCCACGTGTTTGCGGGGAGGCGGAATTTGCAAAAAATGATTTTTACGGGCTTCACAACACCGATTAGTACCAAGGATCGTCCATAAACCCTAGCTAGAAAACAACATAAGATTTAACTACTCGGAAAGAATGTTATACCTCATGATACAAGTCCTTCGGGTCTTCTCTGCTGTCCTCCTCGTCGTCGTTGGCTCCAAGGATCGATCTGGATCGTAGCTTCCTCGTCGGCTTTCTCGAGTCAAAAACGATCCACCCGAGAGTCTATAGTCCGAGCTCTAACCTTAAATCCAAGGTAACTAGGGCAACAAGCTTGCTAAACTTGATGGCCTAGGTGAAGTAGAGAATGAAGATGGATTTATTTGTCTCTTGAAACCTAAGTTTGCTCAACTCATGAGACCTTAAAGGTTTTTGTTGAGAGGAAGAAGAAAAGAGCTAACATGAGGAAAGAGAAATGGTTTTTGATAATGATAATAGAAAATGTGATGGCTCACTTGATATGACTACAAGCATGGAAAGAAAATATCTCGCCCAAAATATCTAGTGCCACAAAATATCTCACAAGAAATATCTAGTCAAGTGGTCAAACCAAGTCAAGTGGCCATGCCACAATTATCATTTACAAATATAACAAATACTTTCCTCCACCTCATAATTGTTTTAATCAAGTCAATGGTCAAAACTCTA
Organism: Agapanthus africanus; assembly: GCA_030015575.1. Taxonomy (NCBI): domain Eukaryota; kingdom Viridiplantae; phylum Streptophyta; class Magnoliopsida; order Asparagales; family Amaryllidaceae; genus Agapanthus; species Agapanthus africanus. The sequence goes on along the minus strand of CM057351.1, from coordinate 259,188,420 downwards.
ATGAGGTGTCTCCTTCTATGCCCCTCTCATCCGTATATACATACCCGCATCCGTGTTCCGAGAAATACGAATACAAAGAGACAAAACTGATCTATCAATATAATACTAGGATCCGGCTTAAACTAAAGCCCACTGGTATTATCCGCCCGAACATTATACGCACATAATTGCACGTAAGTGATCGAAGCCCTGCCGTAAAACCATACGGCCTCTACACCTTTTGCCCAGTGCAGGGAAACTCTCTATGTGGGACTCTAAAGACTCGACACTACGCTGGCAATGGGTTTAACCACTGGCTGCAAGCGGTACTAATTGCACGTAACGGTCCCTAGATAGATGTCGATAAGAAGGCCGATGAGGAAAACCCATCCGAACTCCTACTGAGCCTGAATGTGACAATCTCTGTACAGTCCGGTCTGTTCGTCTAAGAGTATCGCATATCGGGCCTAGGGGGCGGTAATCGTCAAACCCCTAATAGCGCAATAAGTCATGCCAGAGTGTAGCCCAAAACACCCTGAGAAACTACTGGAATACCTACCAGTAAATCTCGCTTGCCCTGGCCAGGGACTTTGTGTAATGGCTCTCCGAACACATCACGATATCAACCCCTAATATCGGGAGAGATGAATCATATCTAACCGCCACTGCCTCCAAGTGCTTCAGGACTGCACCCAACTACTACCTATTTGTACGACTCCTTTGAGCCATGGTAGAGTAGTAATTAAAGTACAGTAGGAACACACTCGAGGCGAAGTAGCAGTGTCAAGTCGACGGACTAAGCTGTACTCATGTCACCTGGGAACTGCTACCCGACGATAAGTATAATACCCACCAACAGTTCCCGACGAGTCCTGTGCAGTGTACTCATAACCTAATGAGCACCTGCATACTACCTCCAGTACGACGTACTAATGGCTATTGGACAAACCATCTCCCCTGCTTGGATGAGAAGCTTATACACTAGTCTACTCCGGAGTATCGATGCCCCGTTTCGATAATCCTATGACTAGGGACCTGTATAGGATGTGCTTATAGACTACCTAGCCCCCACTAGTATGATTGTCATCATAACGCTGGTAATCAAGCAAAGATCCTTAGGGATCTACCAATATGTATAAGCGATATGCTAAGAAAACACATGCACATATTGAGGTAGAGACAAACTAGGTTGTATACTACCATTTTGAGCAAGGCTGTTACTATATTCGTGTATATCCCAAACTCTCATTACGTAATATACAATCCAGTATGATACAATAAAGGCATCTAAGGCATATATCACTAACAATCTCCCACTTGCACTAAGACCATATACTGGCATATCGCAGACCAAAGATCTTGAATAGCCTTTTCGAACACTGTCTGAGGGATGGCCTCTGTGAGTGGATCTGCAGTGTTGTTCTCCATATCTACTCTCCTCACCTCGATCTCATGGGATCAACGATCTCCCTGATCAGGTGGTGTCGCCTCAAGATATGTCTTGATCTCTGATGGGACCTTGGTTCCTTCCCTAAAGCTACAGCACCGTATATTGTCACAATACTAAAGTATTGGACCAACAATGGAAGGAACCACCTGAAGTTCAATTAAGAACTTCCTCATCCAGACTACCTATTTTGCGGCGTCTCATGCAGCGAACTACTCCGTTTCCATCGTCGAGTCTGCAACGGTGTCCTGCTTGGAGCTCTTCCAACAGACCACCCCTGCATTGAGGGTAAATTCATAACCAGACATGGACTTAGAGTCATTCTTATCACTTTGGAAGCTGGAGTTAGCAAAGGCCTCGATCTGGAGGTCCTTTTCCGCCATACACTAAGAACATTTCCTTAGTCTTTCTCAGGCACTTGAGAATGTTCTTTACTGCTTCCTAGTGCTTCTCCCCTGGTTTTGACTGATACCAGCTTACCACGCTCAGTGCGTAAGCTACATCTGGTCAGGTACACAACATCACATATATTATAGAGCATACCGTAGAAGCGTAGGGTATAATTGACATGCGAGCCCTTTCCAAATCAGTCTTTGAAGACATCTCTTTGGAGAGAGTGATTCTGTGACAAGCTGGTAGACTACCGCGCTTAGAATCGTCCATACTAAATATTTTTAGTATGGTGTTGTTGTACCTTGACTGTAAAAGTCCCAACATCCACTTTGATCTATCACGATAGATCTGGATCCCCAGAATGTAGTTGGTATCACCCAGGTCTTTCATGGAGAACCTCTGTGACAAGAATCCTTTGACTGATTGTATCATAGGAATGTCATTTCCTATCAAGAGAATGCCATCCACGTACTCAATGAGGAATTCCATATTTCTTGCTACAATCTTACTATAAATGCATGGTTCATCTGGATTTTTGATAAAGTCGAATTTTTTGACTGTCTCTATAAAAACAGATGTTCCAATTCCGTGATCCCTGCTTTAGTTCATAAATGGACTTAAGCAACTTGCACATTGTCCCGCTGCTCCCAATCTGATTGAAACCCTCTGGCTGATCCATATAGACGCACTCTTCCAAATTACCATTTAGAAAAGCCGTCTCTACGTCCATCTGCCGGATCTCAAAATCTTGGAAGGCTGCAATGGCAAGAAGGATCCGAATGGATTTGAGCATAGACACTGGAGAAAAGGTTTCATCATGGTCCAAACCAGGTCTTTGATGAAAACCTTTTACAACAAGTTTAGCTTTATAGGTTTCAACGTATCCACCTACACCAATCTTCTTTCTGAAGATCCATTTGCAGCCTACGGGTTTTACCCCTTCTGAAGCAATGTTCAAAGTGGATACTTTGTTGGTGTACATGGACTCCATTTCGGTCCGTATTGCATCCATTTATTTTACCGAGTCGCCGCTTTAAATGGCTTACTGGAAGCTAGTTGGCTAATCATTGTTAATGATGAAATCCTCCCGATCCCCGTCTATGAGAAAACCGTAGTATCTCTCAGGCAGATGAGACTGCCTACTAGTCCTGCGGATTGGCATAGTGATGTCTGGTTCTTTTGAAACCTCTGGTTCTACCATACTTTCAGTAATATTTTGTGGTTCTGGAATTTCTTCCAGTTCTATTGCGCTCCCACTATTTCCTTTTACAAAAAATTGATTTTCTAAAAAATGGGCATGACGAGGAACAAAAACCTTTTGTTCCTTTGCGTAATAGGAAAGATACCCCTGGAGTTCTTTGGGTATCCCACAAACTTACACAGTACTGAGCGTGCCTCGAGCTTGTCCGCATACTTCTTTTCAAAAAAAACTGGACATCTCTATATCTTCAGATACTGAAGATAGGGTTTCTTCCAACTCCATATCCGATATGGTGTGGTAGGAACCTTTTTCAAAAGATATGCAGCTAATTCTAGTGCATAACTTTAGAAGGATCGCTACAACTCGGCGTTACTCATTATGGAACGAACAATATCCAATAGGGTTCTGTTCTGTCTTTCCTATACACCGTTGTGTTGTGGTGTGTATGGAGGAGTAAGCTGAGAGAGAATTCTATTCTCTTTTAGGTAATCCAGGAACTCGGCAATTTAAGTATTCACCACGTTGATCAGATCTCAGTGTCTTGATACTTTTGCCTGTTTGTTTTTCCACTTCATTCTTATATTCCCGGAAATTTTCAAAGGGTTCGGATTTATGCTTCATCAAGAAGACATGTCCATACTTAGAGAAATCATCCGTAAAAGTAATGAAATAGGAATAACCACTTCATGCATCTTTAGATATTGGAATACACACGTCGCTATGTATGAGTCCCAAGAGCTCACTTGCTCTTACTCCGTATCCAGTGAACGAAGTCTTTGCCATCTTTCATATGAGACAAGATTGACAAGTTGCATAAGACTAATATTCGAACAGATCCAAATATCCCTCTCTATGTAACTTCGTCAATCGTGTTTCATTGATGTGGCCCAATCTACAATGCCTTAAGAGAGCCTTATTTAATTCTGGAGACTTTCTTTTAAGTTGTTCTGGATGTTTGAAAACCTGAGCTTAATTCAATATATACTGTCCTCTAGTGTACCTGACCCAATCAAACTTTGACTTAGGTGGATTTGAACCACATCGCTTACAAACTAGACTTGGTACACACAACAGTTATATAGAATCAATATCTGCCCACTTGTCAATTCTAGATAATATACCCTACGGATACAGCGTCCACGCTCATTCCGTTAGCATCCCTGAGAGTCATATCACCTGCCCTGATAACTCTACGGTTTCTCAAAGCCTATAATGAATTACAGATATGAGATTCCAATCCGGTATCTTGTACCCAGGAAGTAGAGTTAATTGACAGACTGTTTTCAATCACTAACACACCCGAAGTCGAAGCCGCAACATGCTTCAGATCCTAAATTCTGGCTTTCCAAGCCCTGCATCCGTTCTGCCAATGCCCTTTCCCGTAATAATAGAAACATTCCTCCTTCTATACAGTTAATCCCGAAACTTTTGCCCTTCCCTATTCTTCTACCTTACCGACACCGCCTATCGGCTTTGTGGAGGTCTTCTTCTTCTCACCCTTGGCATCCGCCTTAGATCCAGAAGAGGAAGATTCGCCAATAAGCAGAGCGGGTGTCTCCCTGGTTTCCTTCAGGGTGCCTTCAACTGGAAGTATAACTTTCTTCCCCTAGGTGTAAGTAAGAGGTAGGGACTGTAGAATCAAGTCAGCATATGACTCGTTCTCCAACGTGGTCTCCAAGTCCGTGAGCTTTTTAATATAGATAATCATTGTAGGGACATGGTCCCCTACAGATGATCCAAAAGCCAACCTCGCTTGAAGCAATTCCTTCGAGGTATCATATCTTGCGATACGAGATTGCTCTCCATATAAAACATTGTTATGGAGGAAGATGGAAATTAAGTCCATCTTCTCGTGCTGCCTCTGGTATACACCATCAACTAAGGCCAACACGAGACACTTGGCATTCGCACTGTCCTTTTCCCTTGTCTTACGGATATCCTTATCTGCGACGGTGGAAACTGGACCTGGGATGGCGAGGGCTTGAGTAGTAATGAGGTGGTCCAACTTGTCATAAGTAATGGACATCTGGACAAACCTTTGCCAGTCATTATAGTATAACTCAGTCATTTTATTATCTATTTGTAACCTAATCTGGTCACCTGGTCGCTGCAATTAGGAGAGAGAGAAGAATACACTCAGCATGATGCTCTTGCAAGTTTATATTGGTTTTTAATTTATCTAAACAGGATGGCTCCCACTGTCTCTCGAATCCTTCCTCAAACCCTAAAAGAAGAATCAGTCAGGATTGATCTCACAATACAATTCTTGCTTAACCGTTCGGTCAGGCTAGTGTCGGTACTTCGAGGGAGGTTTACGACGCTTTCGCGAAGTTCCTTAATTAAATAACCACTTTTCCCTGGAGGCGTAGCCTTGCTAACACTATTCTAGACACCTATTTGGTTTATAGCATTGATCGTTAAGTGAAAAGATCTCCCGAGGAGTAGCAGATACTCACAGTAGGATCGGGATCCAAATATCATTGCGTGATAATGCTGAAGGAATCCTACCAACATTATCAAACTCCAAATGGTATGCAGCACTAGCAAGTTTCGGTTTCTTTAGAAACTCCCGATGTGGATTTTTGCCCCATGCTCTTATGACCTTGACGAAGGCCAACAAATCAAAAGTCACATGTTAAGTTCTACCCATCATTGTCCAGGTTAATTTGAACCCACCCGTATATACCCTTGACGAAAGCCAACAAAGTAATACGACTGTCCCAAACCAACGCATCTATCTATGCTACATATGAACACCCGGCAGCTACCAATCACTATGCCTTGACGAAGGCCAACAAACATAGCTTGAATACTACTGACTATTCATATGAAATGACGGAGAGCTATGAATGGTTTTGGGGAAACCGTGAATGTAGTGAACTTGATATAATCGAAGGAACCTGATAGCTTTTAAAAGAAGTGGTTTAAGCTCCGCATTTAAAAGCCTGCTGTTTTAAAATAACCGAGTGGTTTTAAAATTTGTTCCAACGATTCAGCTTTGGTTTGTTTGCTTTGCATTAATTTAATGCAGTCCCATCAATTAACTTACCATTGCAGAAAATAATGAAAATACAACGTACGCTTATGCCATCTGCATTCGCCACAGGGCCATGTTATCACCCATTAGGTTACTTAACTAATAACAGAGCGGGGGCTGGACTAGCGTGGATGCAAAACATAAGCAACGTCTATTATATAATATATATAATAATAATAATAATATCCATTCGTCAGACACAATGATAGGCATTCCAGATCACAGATGAACACATTGGATATACTGGGAATTCCGCATTTCGTTTGAGCCTGTAACGAAAGATAGATTCCACGGTCGTGATGAATAGCCAAACCCCACCCTAGACCCCTACGGGTGCGGCAAACTACCCGCCAAATACCCAAAGTGAAGCAACCTCTCTCAACAAAGTGAGTAGGCCACTCGTCACTTCAAAGTATCCGGTAGTTTGTGCACCCCACCTTGGGTCTATCCTAGGAGCAAAAACAGTAAAAGAAATAATACAACAGTGGCTACAACCTCAACCCGGATGTGCCCCGCAAAATAATATTACATCAATTTACAAATTTACATCGAATGAAAGAACGAAAACCCTCATCTCACATCCCCGGCTATTCATCAACGACGATCCAACAAGTTCATATATGCAAACCAACATAACAACATTACAAATATGTGCAACCCTGACTAATCGACATATAGAAATTAGCCGAAGTTTCCAAACATATATATACATCACAAAGCTTTTAAAGTAACAACGACATTAGAATTCCACACGCAATTAGAAAACTTAACCAATTTTCCAAAACTTGAAAATTCAGTGAGCTAAAGTTTCAAAAACGACCATTTTAAGCCAATCCATGAGTCGAAACGAACTCGAAACCCGTCGAACCTTCACGGTAAGTTATAGCACGAAATTAAATTTGAGTCCGGGGGCTTAGAGAGGGTACCCTACCCCTGAGGCCACCACGAGGTGGCCAGGGGGTGAAGCAGACCCGAAACTGCCCAAGGTGGGGCAGTTTCGGGTCCCCACCGCCAAGACCACCTTGTAGTGGTCTCGGGGAGTGGGCCCAGCCATTCACCCCCCTCCCCCCCCCGGAGGGTCCCCGGGGTGCACACGCTCCACCCCGTGGCTTCTCGGTTCAAACCATGAGCCCGCGAGGTGTGCAAACAACTCAAAACTTCATTTTTGAAACTGTTTTTTCGGCAGTTTTAGCGCGACAAAAAAATGGAAGAATTCTAACATCGCTACAGGCTATCTAAGGTTTATAAGAGGCTCTGATACTATTGTAAGTTGATGTCGCGCACCGCACGTGTTTGCGGGGAGGCGTAATTTGCAAAAAATGATTTTTACGGGCTTCGCAACACCAACTAGAACCAAAGATCGTCCATAAACCCTAGCTAGCAAACAACATGAGATTTAACTACTCGGAAAGAATGTTATACCTCATGATACAAGTCCTTCGGATCTTCTCCGCTGTCCTCCTCGTCATCGTAGGCTCCAAGGATTGATCCGGATCGTAGCTTCCTCATCGGCTTTCTCGAGTCAAAGATGATCCACCCGAGAGTCTATAGTCCGAGCTCCAACCTCAAATATGAGGTAACCAGGGAAACAAGCTTGCTAAACTTGATGGCCTAGGTGATGTAGAGAATGAAGATGGATTTATTTATTTCTTGAAACCCTAGTTTACTCAACTCATGAGACCTTAAGGGTTTTTGTTGAGAGGAAGAAGAAGAGAGATAACATGAAGAAAGAGAAATGGTTTTTGATAATGATAATAGCAAATATGATGGCTCACTTGATATGACTACAAGCATGGCAAGAAAATATCTCACCCAAAATATCTAGTGCCGCAAAATATCTCACAAGAAATATCTAGTCAAAGAGTCAAACTAAGTCAAGTGGTCAAACCAAGTCAAGTAGCCAATACAAGTAGCCATGCCACAATTATCATTTACAAATATAACAAATACTTTCGTCCACCTCATAATTGTTTTAATCAAGTCAATGGTCAAAACCCTAATGAGGTGTATCCTTCTATGCCCCTCTCATCCGTTTATACATACCCGCATCCGTGTTCCGAGAAACATGAATACAAAGAGACGAAACTGATCCATCAATATAATACTAGGATCCGGCTAAAACCAAAGCCCACTAGTATTATCTGCCCGAACATTATACGCGCACAAGTGAACATAAGTGATCGAAGCCTTGCCGTAAAACCATACGGCCTCTACACCTTTTGCCCAGTGCAAGAAAACTCTCTATGCGGGACTCTAAAGACTCGGCACTATGCTAGCAGTGGGTTTAACCATAGGCCGCAAGCGGTACTAGCTGCACCTAACGGTCCCCAGGTAAATGTCGATAAGAAGGCCGATGAGGAAAACCCATCTGAACTCCTACTGAGCCTGAATGTGATAATCTCTGTACAGTCTGGTCTGTTCATCTAAGAGTATCGCATATCGGGCCTAGGGAGCGATAATCGTAAAACCCTTAATAACGCAATAAGTCAGGCCAGAGTGTAGCCCAAAACACCCTGAGAAACTACTGGAATACCTACCAGTAAATCTCGCTTTCCCTGGTCAGGGACTTTGTGTAATGGATCTCCGAACACAGCACGATATCAACCCCCAATACCGGGAGAGACGAATCTTATCTAACCTCCATTGCCTCTAAGTGCTTTGGGACTGTACCCAACTACTAGCTGTTTGCACGACTCCTTTGAGCCATGGTAGGGTAGTAACTAAAGTACAGTGGGAACACACTCGAGGCGAAATAGCAGTGTCAAGTCGACGGACTAAGATGTACTCATGTCACCTGGGAACTGCTACCCGACGATAGGTATAATACCCACCAACAGTTCCCGAAGAGTCCTATCTAGTGTACTCATAACCTAATGATCACCTGCATACTATCTCCAGTACGACGTACTAATGGCTGTGGGACAGACCATCTCCCCTGCTGGGATGAGAAGCGTATACACTAGTCTACTCTGGAGTATCGATACCCCGTCTCGACAATCCTACGACTAGGGACCTGTATAGGATGTGCTTATAGACTATCCAGCCCCCACTAGTGTGACTGCCATCATAACGCTGTGGTAATCAAGCAAAGATCCTAAGGGCTCTACCAATATGTATAAGCGATATGCTAAGAAAACACATGCACATATTGAGGTAGAGACAAACCAGGTAGAATACTACCATTTTGAGCAAGGCTGTTACTATATCCGTGTATATCCCAAGCTCCCATTAAGTAATATACAATCCAGTACGATACAATAATGGACTCTAGGGAATATATCACTAAAAAGTATGCCTGCAGTGTGTTACTGGATAAATCCATAACCACAAGCACGTCAGCGGCACTAGCTGTACGTAACGGCTATCCGGGTATCTGTCGAAAAGGAAGGCAGACAAGCAAACTCATCTGGATCCCTACTGAGCCTATCCATGACAATCTCCGTACAGGCCGGTCTCTTCGTCTAAGAGTATTTCATACCGGGTCTAGGAGGTGGTAAACGTCAAACCTTAATAACCCAATAATTCGTGCTGATGTGGCTCAGGACCAATCCGAAAAACTACTAATCAACCTATTAGTAAATCCCAACTGCCTTGGCTAAGGTCTTATGGTCACGACCAATCAAACACAGTGTGATATCGACTCCCTATACCGGGAGAGACGAATCCCCAACAATCACTCATTGCCTCCATGTGGTTCGAGACTGTACCCAACCAATACATGTTTGCACGACTCAGTAGAGTCGTGGTAGGGTAGTGATCAATGCACAGTGGGAACTCACATGAGACAAATAATGATCTTAGGTCTAAAGACTACCCTGTACTCATGTAATCTAAGAACCGCTATCTGACGATAGGTATAGTACCATCTAGAAGTTCTCAGCGAGTCCGTCCAGTGTACTCACCACCTGTGAGCACATGTATACGATCTTAGGTGCGAAAGACCAATGGCTGCAGGACCAACCATCGTCCTTCGTCGGGGTCTAGAAACGTATAAACCAGTCTACTCCGGAATATCGATGCCCGATATCGATACTCCTACAGCTAGGGACCTTTTAAGGATGTGCTTATCGACTACCCGGCTCCCACAAGTATGATTGCCATCACAACATAGATAGTCAAGCAATGATCCTACGTGCTTTTTCAACATATATAGATGATACGTAATAAAAAGTAGAACATATGCACATGTTAAGATAAAGACAAACCAGATAGCATACTATCATATCGAGCAAGATTGTCCTGTATATACATATGTCCAAGTATCCATATGTATACATATACAATAACGTCCTCTAGGGCATACATATCCAATAGGTCCCTTCATCAAATTTGTTCACATCATCAAGTTAGAGCCACAACCACTTCAAGAAATCTCAAGCCATGCACTTCATGAGCTGGAATTCCCTTGTGCACCATCCCTATAGGTATATCTCACCTCCTTTGCATGCTCCATTTTGTTACATACCTGTTTTTAGTGTCAAATATCAGAAAACTAGGAATTTTGTGATATTTGTGATGCTAAATTTGAATCTGGGGCTATTAGGTTAATCCATTAGAAAAAGTAACAAGACTAGAATATGGTGAGACCACTAGGAGACAACACTTAAAGCCTAAGCCTCAACCTCTCTAGTTCACCCGGTGGTTTTCCTAGTTTGGCCGGCGCCGCCGGTTTTTCCATTGAGTTAGGTTTTGGTCAGTAGAGGTATTTAGCAATAATATAAGCTACTGTATTATTTGTTTTGTCTTAGATTTTATATAAAGAAATCTGGGAGTGTTCAAGTAAGGTTTTATCTATGTTTCCGACATTTATGATACGGTTTTCGTATTTCTTTACCTCGACTGAAATATTGATGTTCGTACGTTAATGTCAGGGGTATGTGGTCATATTTGGAGTAAGTAAATAGGTTATAACTTATAGGTGCTTAGCTCTTTATTTTGGTTTTGATATGATAATTACGCCGATGCGTTATAATTACGATTGTAGGTGCGATAGCGGAGGTTTTCGAGACGGCAAGGACGGACAAAGCAAGCGTGGATTTCAACGAGTTCGATAAATTAGTGAGTAGATTTATATCTAAAGGGAAAGTTGGGTGGATGGCGTATAGTCCCCCGCAACCATTTAACTAGGATAGTTATGCTATCTAGTTAGTTTTTAATGATATGTTAGATAACTTAGCTAATGGTATTGATGTTATTTCGCATCTAGTAGGTTATATATATGGTTATGATGACATACGTATGTGACGATAGATCTGTATGATATGGATATGATATTGGATGGACATTGTACGAGAGATCAGACCGTACTTGTGATGATGAGAATAGTGTACCGAATACGGCCAAGTTTCTTTTAGGCTCATGGAGTCATGAATTATCCCAACTTAGGACGTTATGTTTGAGTGAGATATACCTTTTTAAAAACTAACGATTCGTTTCATTTTTAAAGATAACGGTATAGCTCATAGCAATTAGTTACGTTAATAATTACGTGATACGCTTACCGATTGTGTACATTATCTGTTATACGAATACACTGATAGAACACTGCACAATTACCAATGAGTACTATGTTGTACGAGCACAGACGCATATGTTACACTACACCTCATTGGTACTGCCATGACACTGTCGGACCGCTATACCACGCGATGTGAATGTAACTGCCGATACGAGACATTATGAATTCCCTATATCCGGAAATTTGGTTGTAATTATATGTTACGGATATGGGTAGAATTACTTTCTGCTTTAAACACTTATAGAAAACTTGCACAAATACTAATGATTGTCATGTTACACGAGCACAAACGCGTATGCTACACTACACATCATTAGTATTGCCATGACACGGTAGAACTGTTACATTTGTTTGCATGCCTGGCTATACTTACGTACTGTGCATTTATTACCTGCTGAGTTATTTCGAATACTAGTAACCTGGGTATTCATATTCGATTCTTATGAGTTTTTATGATGTTTTACTTTTGATGATATATATCAGTGGTATGGGACGCTGCAATATATATATATGTATATATATATATCAGAGTGATATATGCAATTATTCTTCATCCTTACTTGATATTTCTGGATACGATGAGTTGACGTCTACCATGAGTGTTATGTTTTCTGGCAGATTTTATTCCGAACCGAGTGGGGGGCTATACGGTTACGGATATGCTATATATCCAGACTGAGTGGGGGGGATATACAGTCGGATACATGGTGGATCCGTTCAAAACCGAAAAGCAGGAAGTCATTATAGAGGAGGGGAGCCTAGCAAGGACACTCGATACCGGAGATAGATATGAGCAGGGAGGATATCCAGAGGATACTGACCAGAGCTAGGGATATCGAGGGGCGACCGATATGTTGAGACGGTGTCGACGATATCTGGATTTGCGTGTCGATGATGGAGACGAGAGATTTGATGATTGTGCGTGTCGGTGATAGACACGAGAGATATGAGGATTTAGGGTGCCGATGCTGGACACCATATATTGATGTTTTGCGATCATTCGAGATACACGGTTATAGTTTATATGCTATTGTAGCCGATCAGGACTGATCCGGGAGAAAATACCTTAATACCTTTTTACCAGTTGATACATATAAAAAGGGTTTCTAAAACAAGCTATAGTCTCATTATTTTGACATAGCCAGAATGACACAGGAATCTTTAAAACTGTAAACCTCTTAAAACTCTTTACTAAACAGCAAGACGCATATCTTAAATAAGATGCTTATTATACTTCATACTGTTACGTCTGCTTTTATGTTCTGACATACGTATTCCGCGGCTATTTTAAGAAGAGGTTTTATATACATATTTTCGGCTACCTTATAGGCTTATACCTAGATACAGGTCATATACATATGAGATGATATATTTGGGTTTGCGTGATGGATATTATTGCATTTATTGTACTTATGCATTATATATATATAATGGTACTGTACTTATGACCAAGGATATCATTGTGCATTTCGATTTCTACCTTGTGACATACTTTTATTCACTGAGTTGGCAACTCGCCCTCGTTGTGCCCCAGTTTCTTGCAAGACTTACCGCTCGGATCATCAGCGGCTTGCAGCACACACTCCTTTTTCGGTGATTGCTTTGGTAGGTGGGCTACTGCTGTATCGTATCCACACTTAGTTAACACACCATCGACTTAGAACTTGTATATCGTGGACTTAGAAGCGAGACTTAGAGTTAGTGTGTTTGTGGGTGTCGCACTCATTGGAGTCGATCTTTTTTTTTCTTGTTGTTATTGTTTCGCTTTTCTTTTCTTCGCCATTGGACGTCGTATATTATCTGCGTGGTTTCTCCGCCGTTTGGGCATGGAAGCTAGCTCCCGTTGGGATATTTTTATATTATTATGCTTGTGTCGGGTTTTATTCAAAATTTACAAAGGAGGTGCTGCCGATTTTTAAAACGTCATAGATGATTTTCTAACAAACTTTTTTAGACTTAAATGTTCATTTTAAACTGATTTCATCCAATGACTATTTTAAACTTCACCGCCAATATTTTCGTAAAATGGTTTAGATTTCGAGTTTTCGGCTTACTTGGACCGCGTCGACGTGTTTAAATGTCATGTGATTTAAGTACCGGTCACGTACCACTTTCGGGCCGTGACAGTAGGGTAATAATCTAAGTACAGTGGGAACTCGCATGAGAAAAATGACGATCTCAGGTCAAAAGACTAACCTGTACTCATGTCAACTGAGAACTGCTATCTAACGATAGGTATAATACCATCTAGAAGTTCTCGGCGAGTCCGTCCGGTGCACTCACCTCCAGTGAGCACCTATATACTATCTTAAGTGACACAACATCAATGGCTTGTGAGACTGGCCACCGCCCCTCGTCGATGTCTAGAAACGCATACACTAGTCTACTCTGGAATATTAATGCCCAGTCTCGATACCCTTTCGACTAGGGACATTTAAGGATGTGCCTATGGACTACCCAGCTCCCACGTATATGATTGCCATCATAATACTGGTAGTCAAGCAAAAACCCTACAGGCTTTATCATTATATATTAGCGACACGTAATAACCAGTAAAACATATACACTTCTGATTGTTAAGGTTTTATGATAGTTCTTACAACCGCAATCAAGTCAGTTTCGCTTGGTAGCTAGTCAGTTAAATACGGGTCGATCTACAGAGAGATGGGAATCTTTTTCTTAGTGTTTTAACGAGTTAAGTCCAAATTGTCCGAGTTTGTTCAAAGTTAACTATGTGTTTAGATATGTATGTTAAAGGAAGCTTCTTAGGGTTAGGATTAGATTAGTTTGAGTTAGGAGTTCGCTCACTTCTTTCGTTTGCCACTCTTGATATCTATGTTACGGTAATCGGCAACAATAGAGATTAGCACGACTAGGAAGGACAATTGCGAGTATAAGCTAGGCTTTCCAACGCTTAGTTCCTTCCTTCTGGTCCTTGTCCGTCCGTTCTTGGCTCTTAGCCATAACCTTCGGTCAATTCAACCACAACCAGTCTCGCTACGGTGTCACCACTATCATATAGGATAGGGTGCCATAGGGAGCGGATTGTGATTGCCTTTATGGGAGTTCGAATCAAGTTGTTGGACAAAGGAAAGAATGAGGGAGATTTCCTTATTTCAAACTTTCTTTATCCTACTCTAACAAGTGAGAAAACTACCCACTCATTATAAAATAAAAAATAAAAACAAGCAAAGAAAATAGAAAGAAATGAGGTAGAAAATTACAACTAGCTACTTGGTACCTTGCCTAGGCAAGAATCACACTTGAGCATCATGGTTGCAAGGATAAAAGAAAAGAAATGAAGAAAAAGAACAAGTAAACCAATAATTACTTAACAAAGAAAAGAACAAGCAATATATAAAAACTAGCTAACACTTTTACAAGACATGCATATAAAAACTCTCCTCTTCATTTATCATCCACTCAAAAGCTCTCACTACAATTTTAATGGAAGAAAGATGAAAAAGAAGAAAAGGTTACACTAAATTCTAACAAAAAAACTAGTGAAAAAAATACATCCTTGCTATTGCTCTGATCTGGAGTATTTATAGGCAGTGAAGTGAAGCCCTAAGGTCTTTTTCTGAGCCCTTACAAAAAGTCAAAACTACCCCTGAAAATTTTGCACGAGACGCCATGTATTGGCCGTGGATCCGCCGCCAATAGGTGTCTTAGACCATGGAACCACGGTCCTTATGATGACTTAAAGCTCCATTTTTCTTTGGTTGTCTTGTGTTGCTTTTTTCTTCTATTTAGTGCATTTGTATTTGCAGGATCATTCCATTTTGCTCCCAGATTTTCAACAGTCCAAAAGATGAAAATGTGTGGACTTTTTGCCTTAATTTTTCTCAAGCTCCGCGTTGTCAACTTGATTCTCGTGCTGCCTCTCTCGTGCTTTGTGCTTGAATGACCCTTGCTTGATCTTTGTCTCCTGAACTGGTAAGCAGCACATGACGGATGGTGGGCATAACCCGTATTTTTATCCATTTGTTGGCAGTTGTCCTGGATTTGTCGTGACCGTTCGGAATTTCCATTGTTTTGGACTAAGAACCTGTAACCTGCAATTATGTAGAAAACACGGATCAAAAGTACCTACCTATATGCAATGCGATCAAAAATGGGTGGTATAAAAGTGCAAAATTCTGATATGAACAAATATCCCCAAACTTATCTTTTGCTCGTCCCGAGCAAAACCATTTTATTTTCAAAAACCTCACTTTCGTAGGCATCACGGTTGCACTTAGCGTGTGAAACAAGCCGTTAAACCCCTAAGTTGCCATAGAGGGGTTTTGCTCCTGAGATTTTTCAGTGGATACTACCCATAAAATCCTGTCAAGTTGGCCGTCGACTCTAATCCTACAGTTTAGCATTCTAGCTAGAAACTCTATCATCCTAAGTTAGAAATATCCATCTCTTATTCTCCACACCTCCTATTCATTTAACTTAAGATCCTATACGTTTTGTCGGTTTATAAAGAGCTCAGTTTCTCTTGAGTTTTCTTTCTAAAGCATAGTCTCCAATCCGGAATTTCTATCATCTTTAAGGAAGATATAAGCCGTGTTCTTCATTCCTATCTCTCCTCCAAACATCGATCATATACCCTTACGTGTGTGTAATTTCACCCCTATACTTAGGAATTCAATTCAAGCTATGGTACCCTTTCCTTAATACCTAATACTATTTCTTTTTATTAATAATGGGCGGATTTGCTTACACACCTTACATGCGACTACTGCTGCTTCTTGAGACACTAATCGGCCGATTACCGAGTGTGTGAGCTTATTAAGGCGTAAATAGCAGTTTCCAGGTCTTGTAATATATGTAATTTTTTTCTTTTCTCTTTTTTGTTTTTCAAGACCGGATATATTTTTCAACGATGCTCTTTTTGGTGGTTAGTTATAAATACCATTTTTTTCTTTCATACTAGGCTTTTAAGCAAGAGTATTTCTAGGTATTCTCTACTATCCTAAGTATCAAGATGTGTGTAAGTGCAATTTGTAGGGTATATACTTTCTGAATTTGGACTCAAGAATAAAAACTATTTTTTAGACTTATTCTTCAATAAAACTTTCAATACTTTCCCTTCATTTCAACTTAACTCAAGAACTGAACTCAAGATTATTCACTTCTAAACAAACTGCAAGGACGTATATTTACTACATTTATTCTTTAAGGAGGGTTAGTTTTAGAGTTTTCAATTACTAAGCCTAGGATTTAGTTATTTCTAACTAGTCAACCATCATGTCGGACTCGAGTCTAAATAGCCATCTTTGAAACATTTTTTTATAAATTTCAATTTTTTTTTGGTTTTTAAGGATAACAATGCAATGCGGAAATAAAAACATGATGCGATGTTGTCGTTTTTTTTTATTTTTTATGCTTTTTATGGGTTTTAGGGATAATAATGCAATGCGGAAATATGATGCGATGCGGAATTTAAACATACAAACAAAAGAACACATATTTACAAAAAAAATGTGCAGATGCAGAAAGCATGGATAGCTATTTACAACAAACACCACCCCCAAAACAAGCGTATATACCCATAATTGGCTAAACATCCCTCCCCCATGTTCTCAAAAAAACAATCAACGAGATCCGGAAACACGAATGCGTTTAGATGGTTGTACAATAAGTAATTCCATCCGCATTTTCGGATTTCGTCGCCAAAATAACTACCATAAAGGTCGTGGGTGAACATTGCAGAGAAATCTCTCTCAAATTGAAAACTGTGGTCCATTGAATAGATAATACAATTTTAACAGTTCTAAAGAGAGGAGATCGAGAAATCAAACCTCCTTTAAAATTTTCAGAGGGTGACGCGGTGAATCGGCGGCGGTTGCGCGGTGACGGAAGCTGCAGGCGGCGGTTCCGCAGTCGGATTGTCGGACATCAGGAGGAGCTCTTGGTGGCTGTTAGGGATTTGTGAGAAATGGGGGCTGAAGACTTGGGTTAGGAATAAAGAAGATAAGAGGGGTTCTTAAAGGGGAAGTCAATGTTTGGTCAAAATAGGACCTCTTTTTTGTAATAAAACCCATCTAAAATTTGGGATTTTTTCCTTTTTTTCCCTAAAAATACGTCCTCTTCTCACATATTCCTAAATATTTACAAAAGAACCCACTCCTCTTTTTTTCTTTTCTTTTATTTTTTTTTTACAAAAAGGAATTTCATCAGGCAAGAAATATCCTGACACAAAACCAAGCATTTATATGATAGGGATGCTCATCAGAAGAACAAAAATGGATATGCACCGGACAAGAATATCCATATATATATACAAGATGGTGTATACATACCCCAAAATTTATTTGAAATAGTGTTTCCACTGTTTATGGCTGGATAACCGAAGTTTGGTGGTAAACGGAGGAAGATCAGGCAATGTAAACCGGCTCCTGCAACATCAGGAGCTCCTCCGATGGTTCTGCGGTAAGGAATGGTTTTACTTTGTGTCCGTTCACCTTGAATAGTGAACCATCCTTCGAATTCTCCAAATCCACCGCGCCATGCGGGTATACACACCACACAAGAAAAGGTTCCATCTAGCTAGATCGAAGCTTACCGGGATGGAAATGGAGTCTGTATTAGTTATATATATGCCCTAGAGGCCATTGTTGTACATATGATGTATATTATAGTGGATGCTTGGATATATATAGAGAGGACTTTCTTGCTCGACATGATAGTATGATATTTGGTTTCACTTTGTCTTAACATGTTGACTTATATTAGTTTACTGTCTTGCTCTCACATGTTGATAAAGCCCTTAGGATATGTACTCGACTACTGGGACTATGATGAGATCATACTATTGGGGCCACGGTAGTCTATGAGTACATCCGATAATTGTTACTAGTCGAGGGTGTATCGAGACAGGACATCGATACACCAAAGTAGACTAGCGTATACGCATCTTGACCCATATGATGGGCGATGGATGATCCCATATCCATCGGTGTTTGACATCAAAGATGGTGTATGGGTGCTCAGTGGAGACTGGGTACACTGAACGAACTCGCCGAGAACTCCCAGATGGTATTATACCTCACGTCAGATGGCAGTTCTCTGGTGACACTGGTACAGGTTAGTTTGTAGACCCGAGATCGTCATAGAGTCTTGTGTGATTCCCACTGTGCTTTGATTTCCATCATACCACGTCCAAGAAGGCGTACAAAACGGTGGCTTTTGGGTACAGTCCTAAATCACATGGAGATAATGAGCGATAGGAGGGGTTTCGTCTCTCCCGGTATAGGGAGTTGATGTTGTGCTGTGTTCGATTGGCTATAACTGGAAGTCCCTGGCCAGGGCGCATATAAAGTACTACTGGTAAGTGTTATCAGTAGGTTCTCGACCTGTTATGAGCCTCACATCGACACGACTTATCGGTTACTGGGGTCTGACGTATACCGCCCCTAGACTGGATATGCGACATATCAGATGAAGAGACCGGACTGTACGGTAGTGTTACTGATTGGATTCACAGGAGAATGTACAGGCTTGCTTGTTGATCTTCAAATCGCTCAATACCTTTGTGGCCGTTACGTTTAGCTGACCGCTTGCAGATTATGGGTGTTTGATATGATCATCACCTACTGCCGGCGTATTGATGATTCTTTAGAGTCCTATACATAGATTTCTTGACTCAGGAAAAACGGAGTAGGAGCACATATGTGATATGTGCGTGACCGAGGATAATACGATATGAGATACCGTATTCTATTCTTACGATATATGATATCGACCGGGTATATGTGATATAGCTGTTATTCCACGGTAGCGCCCTGGCCGTCTAACAGACGCCAAATGCGGAAAAAAAAACATTTTACAACTGGCGCTATCGCTTACTATAACCCGGATCTGCCATTAAAGCTAAACTAACAAACTACAAAGAGAGTAGAAAGGTTATACCGAACGATCCGATTCCTTCGGTCTTTAACCATCATCCCATGCTTTGTTGCGGCTGCTCCGATCTCCTGAATCTCCAGTCTTCTCGTCCAGGTGGCACCACGTCGACGGATCTTTAAACGGGCTCCCGCTTCTGAACCGAGGCAACTCGATCATCAAGTTTGCTAAAAGAGATGACCAAGATTGATGTAGAGAATGAGTAGAACACTTTGTCTCGTTACGTCCAAAGCCATGGATGAACGGTTAATGTAGTTGCCTTTTGGATCGGGTGATGGAATGAAAAGAGCTATGAAATTTCCATACATATAAACTATAATCTTTTCTCAAAACAACAACTATGATCTTCCACCAAGGGGTGGCCGGCCACTAAATAGGCAAGGGGGGTGAGTGTAGGAGGAGGGATGGTGACCATAAAGATAAAGCTTATCAATGACTCACTTAAACACCTAGTATGAACAAATTAATGTAAAGGATGACTCATTAACCTTAGTCACCCTTTCATTAATGCACCATTAATGAACAAATGAGTCACAAGCCACCTCATCATCCTAGTCACCATCTAGAAGCTTCCACACTCATCTCAAGAAAAGATAAATCCGCATTTAACCGAATGTTAAATACGACTGATAGAAAACTGGAAACTGACAACTTCCAAAAGTGATCCTGAAATGAATTTCAGGATAACCCCGTAATGGTATAAACATACCCGCATTTGTATTACGATCGAATACAAATGCAATTGAGACAAAGATATTATATCTACACAGCATAATACTCGGATCCGGCTTAAACCAAAGCCGACCAGTATTATCTGCCCGAAAAACGACACGTGCGAAAACGCACGTGCATTTTCCGAACCCTGCCATAAAACCATACGGCCTCTACAACGTTTCGCCCGAACTTGGGAAAGTGTCTGTGGAGGACTCTAATGACTCATCAACACACTGGCACTGGGTATAACCACTAGCACGTCAGAGGTACAAGCTGTACATAACGGTTGCTTATGTATTGATTGGAAGGGAAGCTGATGAGCGAACTCATCCATAAACCCTACTGAGCCTGACAGTGACAATATCCTACAGTCTGTTCCGTTCGTCTAAAGAGTATCGCATATCGAGTCTAGGGGGTGGATAAATTCAGACCCCTAATAACGCGATAAATCGTGTCGGCATGAAGCCCATCACCACCTGAGAAACTACTGATCCAAATCAGTAATTCTCCACTACCTCGGCCGAGGATTTCTAGCGATGGCCACCCGTGTACTATGCGACATCAACCCCCAATACCGGGAGAGACGAATCCCCGACGATCGGCTCACTGCCTCCATGTGGCTCGGGACTGTACCTAAAAAAGACCTATTTGCACGACTCCTTTGAGTCGTGGTAGGGTAGAAATCAAAACACGGTGGGAACTCACACGAGACAAATGATGATCTCAGGTCGACAAACTAACCTGTACACATGTCACCAGGGAACTGCTATCTGACGATATATATAATACCAACTAGCATGTTCCTGGCGAGTCCTGTACGGTGTACTCATAACGAGATGAGCACCTGTATACATCTTAAGTGAACCAACTGACACCAATGGCTTATGAGACCGGCCATCGCCCCTCGTCAGGGTCTCGACTGTATACACTAGTCTACTCTGGAGTATCGATGCCCTGTCTTGAAACTCCTACGACTAGGGACACTCTAAGGATGTGCTTACGACCCCAGCTCCCACATATATGATCGCCATCATACTGCTAGCTGTCATGCAAGAATCCTATGGGCTATATCAATCATGCAATAGCGAACTAAAGCATGTATACGATGATAAAGACAAACCAGATAGCATACTATCATCTTGAGTAAGACTTTCATGTCGGTATAGGTCCTCCCTCAATCATTGCAATCACGTACCTGCGATCCAATAATTGACTTTGAGGGCACTATATCCAACAATCTCCCACTTGCACTTAAGGCTATTATTGCGATACAGCATACTCATAGCCTCAGTGAGTGGATCCGCCCTGATGTTTCTTTCTATGTCTCTCTCTATCTCAAATTTGCGGAGAAAACCATCTCCCGAATCGAGTAATACATGTCTTAGAATATGTCTGGATATCTGATGGGACCTAGTTCATAAATGAACTTCAAATCCAAACTTCTTAGACTGTATTGATCACTGAACCTAATCAGTATCCAGCACCATGCCTCCCACAGTATCCTCTTGGACCACCTGTCCATAATATTGTCCCTCGTCAGAGGGAAAACTATAACTCTGACAATCACTCTGTCATCCAGGTCACCTTGGAAGCCTGGAATGATAACCGTCTCCCGAAGGAGGCTGCCGTCATCAAATCCGTAGAACATGCACTTATGTTCTAAAACTGCTTCCTTATGTTTCTCCAGGATTGGATTAATACAAACTTATTGCATCTAGTGCAAAAACAACATCTGGTGTGGTACTTGATATCTCACGATTGACTCAATTGCCTAAGCAAGTGATCTGCCAATCATGCACATCCCTCTCCCCTTTAGTCTGTAAGACACCTTTAGAGAGGGTGACTCCATCATCTGCAGGTACACCACCATGCCAGGAGTTATCTATTCTAAAATACCATTAGAATACTGTCAAAGTACCCAAATTGGGAAACTACCCAATTCTAGATCTAAAACCATAGATCTAGTAACCAGAATGTCTGAAATTATATCCATATCCTCTGCGGAGAAACAACTGTGTGACAACCACAGTATAACCGATCATAGTATAGGAATTTTACTTCATATTCTGTGTATGTCATCCAAATACTAGGACATCACACCCTACTACCTTCTCAACAGATCCATCCCTTATTCTGATGAAGTCAAAGCCATGACTGTCACATTAAAATTAGATGATCTATCTTTGCTTTATCTGCTCAAGTCTATAAATAGACATAAGCTACTTGCCCACTATGCTTCCGCTGCTCCTACTGACTACGACAACCCTCTGGCAGAATAATATATACGTACACTTCTAAAGCTAGTTTAGAATGACGCTATACTTAACCTCCTGCCGGGTCTCATAGCTTGGAACAACAGTAGTGTCAAGTCTGGGTAAACAAGAACCTCACTGTCACCGTCCTTGAGTGTACCGGAGTACCTCTCGGGTGTTTGAGGTTACCCACCATATCTGCGGAGTGGCTAATGGAATGTCAAACCTGATTAAATATATTGGTCCTATTAAATTTTCCGTAATCGTTTGCGGTTCTGGAATCACTTCCAGTTCTACCATACTCCCACTACTGTTTTCTGAAAAAGTCCATTTTACTAAAACTGTGGCGAGTCAAGAACAATATCGCTATTGATCTTCCAGATGATAGAAATGTCAACCCTCGTCAAAGCCAGGGCCAACCCACAAACTGCCATTACAGAAACGTGCCTTGATTTATCAGGTTTCTGGTTTTAAGCATAAGCTGGACAACTCCCCGTATATTAACATCGTTAAGATATGAACCATTCTATATACAATATAGAAATAGAGGCACTAATTTAATTGGAACCAGATTCAAAAACATGCAGCTGTCTCCAGTGCATATCAACTTAATGGAGAGAGGATAATCAGCATTACACAACTTAGGAATATATCCAATTATGAGTAACCTGAAAGAGAAACAAGTTTCTCAAAAACCATTACTATCATCTGAATACCAATCACAAGAATCTACATCTTCGATCTCTTTAAAGAATCCCGATACTTGTGATACCTGGTTCTCTACTTTATTCTTATACCCATAACTTCTCAAAACTTAGACATTGTATTTCTACGAAACATTTGTCTAAAAACTAGAGAAGTCATAAATAAACAGAATATAGTACGAGGACCTACCCCTTTGTCCTGACAGACACTGGACAACATACAATACTCTGTATAAGTCCGCTGAGTTGAATAACTCAAAACCTTTGCATCTTAGGTTGAAAACTGTACCCAGGCGATTTCCTCAAATATCACCAATTACAACGAATTCCAATATAATGAGGATAATTACCTAATTCCCAATAATTTACTCCCGCTCATCATCTGTAAAACCTACAGATATGAGAATGAAATCTGGTAAATACATACCCTTGGAGTAAGTATCTAATCGGGAAATCAGTTTTCCTTTTAACAATGCACAGTGAAACTGAAACATGAAAATGTTTCGTAAGGGTATCCTGGTATTCTTAGTAATGCCTCTTCCATAATCCAATTCATGACTTTAACCGTATATTTCTTTGCCTTCTCTCCAAATCCCTTTATTTGTCTTTAGTCGTTACCTTCTGTACACCATCATTAGGCCAAATGGTTTTCTTCCTTCCCTACCGTTCGGCACCTGCCTATGGTTTGGAAGAAGACTATCCAGTAAGCATAATAGGTGTACCCTCCTAATCCTAGGAGTACTCGCAACTTGAGAGAAGGTGATGATAAAAGACTACTGAATAATACCTTATTCTATTTCTCCCAAAATGAGGAAAAAAACAAAGGTGAAATAGAAGTGGTGATGAAGTATGCGGTTTGGTCGTGAATGATAACAGTCGCAATTTACTTTGCCCTCTTTCTAATCCCTTTATTTTTGTCTTTACATATTACCTTCTGTACACCCTACTTAGGTTAATTAGTTTTCTTCATTCCCTACCTTTCGGCACCTGCCTATGGTTTGGAAGAAGACTATCCAGGTGTACCCTCCTAATCCTAGGAGTACTTGCAACTTGAGAGAAGGTGATGATAAAAGTCTACTGAATAATACCTTATTCTATTTCTCCCAAACTGGGGAAAAAACAAAGGTGAAATAGGAGTGGTGATGAAGTACGCGGTTTGGTCGTGAATGATAACAGTCGCAATTTACTTTGCCCTTTTTCTAATCCCTTTATTTTTGTCTTTACATATTACCTTCTGTACACCCTACTTAGGTTAATTGGTTTTCTTCAGTCCCTACCTTTCGACACCAGCCTATGGTTTAGAATAAGACTATCCAATAAGCGTAATAGGTGTACTCTCCTAAACTAAGGAGCCATCGCAACCTGAGAGAAGGTGATAACAAAAGACAACTGAATAAACCAATTCTATTTCTCCTGAACCTGGATCCATCCTCGAAGAAGTCCCTTCGAGTTCGTATATAACCATACGATGGATCTATCCAATGGAAGTGGATGTCCGTAGTAATATGGGGTGTTCTGAGAAATACAAACGGTAAAAGAAGGAGCGGTAATGATTTATGCAACTATAGACAATCCAAAAGCCAGTATTTTAAGAAGGTTCGGTCAACTTGGTCACTGAGTCATGGTCTGGGGTCGGTCAAAGGTCGCTGCCAAAGAGAGAGAGAAAAGAAACACTCTGCGTGCACTCTAACCTAGATCAGAATGGTTATCACTTTATATAATCAGGAAACCTCCCACTGTAACCTCAAATTCTCCTCCAAACCTGAAAGAAGAATTAGTCAGGATCACTCGAAGAGTAAACCAACTCATCAGTGAGAATCGGGATCCAACTATCATCGCATGATAACTTGATGGAAGCCACTCAAGTTATCACACTCCAGAAGGTATGCGCATGCCTGGCAAGTTTCCTGTATGTTTGAAACTCCCGATGTAAATTTTTGCCTCATGCTCTTATGACCTTGACGAAGGCCAACAAATCATAAGTCACATGTCAAGTTCTACCCGTCATTGTCCAGGTCAATTTGAACCCACCCGTACAAGCCCTTGACGAAGGCCAACAAGGCTATACGACTGTCCCAAACCAACACATCTATCTATGCAACAAATGAACACCCAGCAACTACCAAACACTATGCCTTGACGAAGGCCAACAAACATAGCTTGAATACTACTGACCATCCATAAGATACGACGGAGGGCTACGGCTGGTATTTGGCGAAAAACCTTTAACGTAATGAACTTGATCTCGTTGAAGGAACCTGATAGCTTTTTATAAAAAATATAGTGGCGAAAAACCTTTGCTAAAGAGGTCATTCCCGGTGAAGGGATCTCGGCTCTTTCCTCATGGAATGAGGTGCAGGATATTCGAACTGAATACCGCGATGCAAAGCATCTTGTAATCGACTATAGTGAAGTTATTACCCTGACGTAAACTTATTCCCAAGGGGTCACTCCCGGTGAAGGGATCTCGGCCCTTGCCTCGTCGAATGAGGTGCGGGATATTCTAACTGAATATCACTATGCAAAACAAAAGGAAACATCTTTATAATAACACCTTTTAAAATTTGTTCCAACAACATCAAAAATAGGTTTGTTTTATCCTTGCATTGATAAGAATCAATGCAGTCCCATCAATCAATCACACCATAAAAGAACGAAAATAAAATGTACGTATATGCCATCCGCATTTTCCACTGGGTCCCGTCATCACCCGTTAGGTTACTTAACTAACGACAGAGCGGGGGCTGGACTAGCGCGGGTGTAAAACATATACAACATCTAATAGTATATATACCAATATACAATAATCGCTCCAGGCGTGATAATATGCAACATTACAGAAAAGTAATAAGCATCACAGAACAATACAGATAATCTGGGATCCCCGGGTTTCACAGAGCCGCTGCTGAAACCCAACGTTCCCCTGGTCGTGTGGATAGCCTGTGCAATGAAACCTAGACCCCTACGGGTGCGGCAAGTTACCCGCCAAAACCTGAAGCGAGGTAGTCCCCATAACATAGTGAATGGAACACCCGGCACTTCACGGAATCCGGTAAATTGAGCACCCCTCCTTGGGTCAACCTGTACCCCCTACGAGTGCGGCGAATAGTCTGCCAATTCTAGAGTGAGGTCCCTCTGCCTCTCAAAGCCATGAGATACGGACCCGTTGCCCTCCAGAACCCGGCTATCCGTGCACACCTTCGCGGGATAAACCTAGTACAGAAATAAAAATATGTACAACAGGTACATCGACCTCAACCCGATCGTGCCCCAAAAGAATATTATACAAACAGGCAGTGACGGCAGTCCACATGTTGGACGCTCGCCCCGCAATATCAAATGTACAAATAAATCCAAACTGCACTATCATTGCACCCTGCTATCCACAACGACAAATCCGCAACATCACAGCACAATACAGAACATCAACGTGAATGTCACGTTCGCAAACCCGTCTAAAAGAACTATAGCAATTAGACGCGGTTTACCGATCAAATGACATTCCCGGTCGGAAATATAAAGTAAGTACTGCATACTAACAAGTTTAAAATTTCGATCGACAAAACTTCCCGAAGTGGGCCCCACGTACATCTGCTGTACAGTAACAAAATCTGGGCCCAAAAGAATATTACCAAAAACCACAATTTCCTCAGTGAAGCTCTTTGGAAAAAACTTGTGCACTGTTCCCACAAAGTCGCCGCGGATCCGCGGTGATCTTATTGGATCACGTGCCCAAATTTTTCCACAATCCTTAGAAAACCCTGCACGTTTTTCTGTGATAGAACTCTCCTCCATTTCACTTTATTTGACAGGGGCGGTCTCATAGATTTCCCTAATTATTTTTAGGCCCTTTAAAAAATCGACAGAAACTTGTGTGCAGAAAATTGCGATTTCGGAAATTCCGTTCGATCGATTTTTTAAACGCGTTAGCACAAGTTAGTATAGCTTAATGGTGAAGCTCTGATACCGCTGTTATTCCACGGTAGCGCCCCGGCCTTCTAACAGACACCAAATGCGGAACAAAAACTTTTTACAACTGGCGCTATCGCGTACTATAACCCGGATCTGCCATTAAAGCTAAACTAACAAACTACAAAGAGAGTAGAAAGGTTATACCGAACGATCTAAGTCATTCGGTCTTCAACCATCATCCCACGCTTTGTTGCGGCTGCTCCGATCTCCTGAATCTCCAGTCTTCTCGTCCAGGTGGCACCAGGTCGACGGATCATTAAACGGGCTCCCGCCTCTGAATCGAGGCAACTCGATCATCAAGTTTGCTAAAAGAGATGACCAAGATTGATGTAGAGAATGAGTAGAACACTTTGTCTCATTACGTCCAAAGCCGTGGACGAACGGTTAATGAATTTGCCTTTTGGATCGGGTGATGGAATGAAAAGAGCTATGAAATTTCCATACACATAAACTATAATCTTTTCTCAAAACAACAACCATGATCTTCCACCAAGGGGTGGCCGGCCAATAAATAGGCAAGGGGGTGAGTGTAGGAGGAGGGATGGTAACCATAAAGATAAAGCTTATCAATGACTCACTTAAACACCTAGTATGAACACATTAATGTAAATAATGACTCATTAACCTTAGTCACCCTTTCATTAATGCACCATTAATGAACAAATGAGTCACAAGCCACCTCATCATCCTAGTCACCATCTAGAATCTTCCACACTCATCTCAAGAAAAGATAAATCCGTATTTAACCGAATGTTAAATACGGCTGATAGAAAACTGGAAACTGGCAACTTCCAAAAGTGATCCTGAAACGAATTTCAGGATAACCCCGTAATGGAATAAACATACCCGCATTTGTATTACGACCGAATACAAATGCAACTGAGACAAAGATATTATATCTACACAGCATAATACTCGGATCCGGCTTAAACCAGGGCCGACCAGTATTATCTGCCCGAAAAACGACACGTGCGAAAACGCACGTGCATTTTCCGAACCCTGCCATAAAACCATACGGCCTCTACAACGTTTCGCCCGAACTTGGGAAAGTGTCTGTAGGGGACTCTAATGACTCATCAACACACTGGCACTGGGTATAACCATTAGCATGTCAGAGGTACAAGCTGTACATAACGGCTGCCTATGTATTGATTGGAAGGGAAGCTGATGAGCGAACTCATCCATAAACCCTACTGAGCCTGACAGTGACAATATCCGTACAGTCCGGTCCGTTCGTCTAAAGAGTATCGCATATCGAGTCTAGGGGGGTGGATAAAGTCAGACCCCTAATAACGCGATAAATCGTGTCGGCATGAAGCCCATCACCACCTGAGAAACTACTGATCCAAATCAGTAATTCTCCACTACCTCGACCGAGGATTTCTAGTGATGGACATCCGTGCACTGTGCGACATCAACCCCCAATACCGGGAGAGACGAATCCCCGACGATCCGCTCACTGCCTCCATGTGGCTAGGGACTGTACCCAAAAAAGACCTGTTTGTACGACTCCTTTAAGCCGTGGTAGGGTAGAAATCAAAGCACAGTGGGAACTCACACAAGACAAATGACGATCTCAGGTCGACAAACTAACCTGTACACATGTCACCAGGGAACTACTATCTGACGATATATATAATACTAACTAGCATGTTCCCGGGGAGTCCTGTCTGGTGTACTCATAACGAGATGAGCACATGTATACATCTTAGGTGAACCAACTGATACCAATGGCTTATGAGACCGGCCATCGCCCCTCGTCGGGGTCTCGACTGTATACACTAGTCTACTCTGGAGTATCGATGCCCTGTCTCGAAACTCCCACGACTAGGAACACTCTAAGGATAAGCTTACAGACCCCAGCTCCCACGTATATGACCGCCATCATATTGCTGGCTGTCAAGCAAGAATCTTATGGGCTCTATCAATCATGCAATAGCGAACTAAAGCATGTATACGATGATAAAGACAAACCAGATAGCATAATATCATCTCGAGTAAGACTTTCATATCGGTATAGGCCCTCCCTCAATCATTGCAATCACGTACCTGCGATCCAATAATTGACTTTGAGGGCTCTATATCCAATAATAGTCGGGTCATCGGATCAAGTGTTGATTCGATCGGTACATGTTATATTAGTCGGTTATATTCGATATAGCCGGATTGTCGGATCAAGTGTTGATTCGATAATTTAATGTATAATTATATATGTGATATATTACATTACATTATCTAATATAAGCTCACTTTATTGATTCATTTTCTCACCGGATAATACATTGATATATATGCGATATATGTTAATTGTATTATTTTCTTTTGTTACAAATATATATTATATATGTGATATATAATATTGTAACAAGTTATGATTATAAATACAACATGATTAGTAGAGATTAAACAAGTTAGGGTTTGATTTGGGTTAGCTTTTTCATGAAGTTTCTAGAAGCATTATTTTTGTTTTAAGCTAAGATATTTTGTGTTGATATTTTGGAGATATTATTTAACCCAACCCAAACCCTTAACTCTAGTCAATTCTCTACATGAGTTAATACTTGATATTATTAACTCAAGGTTGTTTTGTAACCATAGTAACAAATTCATTATTCATCACAAAAGACTTCTTCTTCTTCCTCCTCCTTGAAAAGCTTTCTAGCTTTTGGTTTTGTGATGATTTAGTGTGAGAATTTGAAAATAAAAGAGAGCTAAATTCCTACCTCATCATCCTCATCTATTCTAGCCACTTAGATTAGGGTGTTCACTTCTCTAATACTTGATTAGAGAAGTGAGAGCTTGAGTTAAAGATTCTTCAAGGTAGATCATCTTCGAAAAGGAAGACTTCCAGCAAGCATGGATCGTTCGGCTTGTGGAGCCTCTCTGGAGTCCGGAAGTTCATGGATCGCGGCGAAGGGACTACTACTCGGAGCTTATGAAGCGAAGGAATGGACTACAAAGGTTGTAATCCCTTTCTCTTAGATGTAAAGATGTTTACATGCTTCGTTAACCCTAATTATCTAGCAAAGATACTCGCTTTAGGTTGTTCGGCACTTGTAAATTTTAAATCGGGCATGGTTGATGCCTTATAGACCCTTGTGACAGTGCCTAGTAACCCTACAGTGGTATCAGAGACTAGCTAGAGCATTAGGCGAGGTGTATACGAAGTTAAAAGTCCGATCGAACCCCGAAACGTCAAATTTGACCCTCTCTCTGGAACTTTTTTAAAAAGATGTTTTTTTCCACATTAAAAATACTCAAAAAAATCAAGCAGGTAATTGTATGGATTACTGTGAAATACGAGTCACTGTAGCCTTCAAGTCGCCGCGGAACCGCGGCCATACCATGCTTTTGGCGGCGGTTCCGCGGCCGTACTTGGGTGTCAGGGAAAGTATTTTCTTGAGTTCATCCGTATGTGTTACTACATGCTTCTGGGAATTTTTAATATTACTCAAGTGTTGAGTTTTCTGGAGATCTTTAGAATTCGTTGATTCGATCGGAAAGTTTTACTTCGTTTAGTTTTTCCGGATAATTTAGAACCTGTTAAAATATTCGAACGGATATCAATAACTCATTTTTTTCCCGACACGAAAAACTTTCAGGTGTTGAATTTTTCTTGAGTTTGAATCTTTCGAAAAAACATGCAAGCATATTTGTAGCCCCTCTAGAAGAACATAACCTTAGCTCAATTATATGACCGTCAAAACTGCCACTGAACCCTAGGGTTTGTGGTAGTTTAGCGTTGCCACATGTGAGGCGTTGGTTTGACCCTTCTACGGCTAGTTCATTGGGGCTGTAACATGTTTTGGGATTTTTTGAACTCCGCTCAAGTGTTGAGCTATTTGGGAAATCTTGGGTGTTTGATTATTTAATTGGAAAGTTTAATTTTGTCTATTTATCTGGAATGTGATACAATATGTGGAATTCATATAGTTAGGCATGAAATGCGAAGTATGTGATATTTCGGATTTAAGATGTCTAAAGTATTTGTGGATTCCAAATGTTGGAGTTTTACACTTTCTTTTCTGTGACCGTAAGCGTAGTATGTGGTGTATCGCCGGCTTCGTTGTTATACATCAACAACAATCGGGATACGCATACTTGCTTACGTTGATGATATGAGATATTATGTGTTGCTGTGATATGTTATATTAGATCGTCGTGTTTTGAATGGCCGGGGGTTTTATGTGAGATGAGGGTTTTAATTTTCATTCATGTAAAATTCATTTGGATGTAATATTCTTTTATTGAGGCACTTCCGGGTTGAGGATGATGTCACCATTGTATATTATTCACTTTTCCGCATTAGGTAGACCCAAGGAGGGGAGCACAAGTAACCGGGTTCTAGGGTCCAGTGGGAGGCCATCTCGAGGAGTCGAGACCGGGTCTCCTAACCCTAGAATTGGCAGTGTTGCTTGCCGCTCTCGTAGGGGTCTAGGGATGTGGGTTTGGCTATTCATCGCGACCGTGGAATCCGTGTTTTATACAGGCTCGATGTAAAACACGGACGTCCTAGTATATCCAATATTTCATATATTATCTTCTGCTGCAATGTTCTGTGATGAGATCATATTACTGCCTGAGATGAATGCTTATACTATATATATATGATGATATATAAATATTACTGCTTCCGTTTCTTCTGTGATGCTTAGGAAGCATAACTGATGGGATTTATTAATGAGATTAATAAAAGAAAAAAAACCTAAAAAATGTTGTAGAATCAAAACTTTATAAAAAGGGTAGCTACAGTTTTGCTTTGCACAGCGGTATATATGATACACCCTGCACCTTATTCGATGAGGAAAGAGCCGAGATCCCTTCACCGGGAGTGACCTCTTTAGCAAAACTGGCAGATGCTATAAACTCGCGTTTTTTTTATTGCTTCTATAGATCTTGCTTTGCACAGCGGTATTTTTGAAATATCCTGCATCTTATTCGATGAGGAAAGAGCCGAGATCCCTTCACCGGGAGTGACCTCTTTAGCAAAACTGGCAGATGTTACAAACTCGCGTTTTTGTTCTTTTTTTATTGCTTCTATAGTTCGTGCTTTGCACATCGGTATTTGTGAAATATCCTGCACCTTATTCGATGAGGAAAGAGCCGAGATCCCTTCACCGGGAGTGACCTCTTTAGCGAAACTGGAAAAGCCTCAAAGACACTCCTTTTCAAAAATCACTTGTTTCTACAACGATATCAAGTTCATTACGCTCATGGTTTTCTGAAAAACCTGCATAGCCCTCCGTCATTTCAGATAAGTACTACTTAGTATTCGTGATACGTTTGTTGACTATGTTAAAGCGTAGCGTGCGGTAGCTAATTAGTACTTATCTGTTAAAACATGAGATGTGATAGGATTAGGGTAGTTGTACGAATTTGTTAACTATGTTAAGGGTCGTACAGGTGGATTTAATTCAATTGGGAAATGACGGGTTGAACTTGGCTAGCAATTATGATTTGTTGACTATGTTAAGGTCATTAGTTGCTAGGGGCAAAAGCATTATCGGGAATTTCAAGTGTTGAAATTTGCAATGAGATTGCATACCTTCTATGAGATAGATGGATCCTGATACCCACTGCGAGTAAGAGTTACTCCTGGGAGAATTTTACACAGGACAATTAACCGATCAAGTAGGTGACTAGAAAGGTGTTTACGGGGTTAAGCCTCTGGGAAAACAAGGTTTATTTTAATTAGGTCCGTGCGAAAGCACGGGGAACCTTCCTCAAAGTACCAACACTGGCCTGGCTGAAAGATTGGCGAACTTGTAAGGTGTAATTAATCCCGGCTAGTTTTTCCTTTTAGGGTTTGAAGGAAGATTTGATAAAAACAGTGGGAGACATAGATAAGATAATAACCAATCTAAATCTTGCAAGAGCATACGCTAAAGTGTTTCCTTCTCTCTCTCTCCAGGTAGCGACCATGTCAGGCCTTAATCAAGATAATAATATGGATGTATTGACTGAACCCGCTTATTATACAGAGCAAGGGAACGTTGGTCCCGTTATTTCTTATAAGTGTTATAAGACTGAGTAGGAAATAGCAGAATATCTGGATTCTCACACTGCCCAAACGAAGAACAAGCATGCTGATGCATCTTCTTCGGAAGTGTTAGTTAGTGAGAACCGTTTCTCAGTTCACTCTACGTTCTGGGTATTAGATACCGGATCAGGATCCCACATATGTAATACGTTACGTGGGCTACGTAAAGGTAGAGAACTGGGAATGGATGATCATTCCGTAAGAGTAGGGAATGGTGCAGATGTTGCAGCCAAGGCTGTTGGCGAATATCACCTTGTGTTACCAAAAGGTAATGCATTGATTCTGAATGAATGCTATTACATTCCAACCCTGATATGCAATATTATATCAGTTTCTTTATTGAATAAAGAAGGATATAATTTTGTAATACAGGATAATGTTATGAACATATTCCTGAATCAAAAGTTGATAGGATCAGGATCGTTAAATAATGGCATGTATGTTCTAAATCAAACTACAATTCTTAATGTACATAACACAAACAAGAGAAAAAGTTCAGAATTGAACTGTTAGTTATATATATGCCCTAGAGGCCATTGTTGTACATATGATGTATATTATAGTGGATTCTTGGATATATATAGAGAGGACTTTCTTGCTCGTCGTGATAGTATGCTATTTGGTTTCACTTTATCTTAACATGTTGACTTGTATTAGTTTATTTTCTTGTTCTCACATGTTGATAAAACCCTTAGGATATGTACTCGACTACTGGGACTATGATGAGATCATACTAGTGGGGCCAGGGTAGTCAACGAGTAGATCCTATAACTGTTCCTAGTCAAGGGTGTATCGAGACAGGGCATCGATACACCAGAGTAGACTAGCGTATACACATCTTGACCCATATGATAGGCGATGGATGATCCCATATCCATCGGTGTTTGACATCAAAGATGGTGTACGGGTGCTCAGTGGAGACTGGGTACACTGAACAGACTCGCCGAGAACTCCCAGATGGTATTATACCTCACATCAGATGGCAGTTCTCTGGTGACACTGGTACAGGGTAGTCTGTAGACCTGAGATCGTCATAGAGTCTTGTATGATTCCCACTGTGCTTTGATTTCCACCTTACCACGTCCAAGAAGGCGTGCAAAATGGTGGATTTTGGGTACAGTCCCGAATCACATGGAGGCAATAAGCGATAGGAGGGGATTCGTCTCTCCCGGTATAGGGAGTTGATGTTGTGCTGTATTCGATTGGCTATAACTGGAAGTCCCTGGCCAGGGCTGATATAAAGTACTACTGGTAAGTATTATCAGTAGGTTCTCGACCTGTTATGAGCCTCACATCGACAAGACTTATCGGTTACTGGGGTCTGGAGTATACCACCCCTGGACTGGATATGCGACATGTCAGACGAAGAGACCGGACTGTACGGTAGTGTTACTGATTGAATTTACAGGAGAATGTACAGGCTTGCTTGTTGATCTTCTGATCGCTCAATACCTGGGTGGCTGTTATGTTTAGCTGACCGCTTGCAGCTTGTGGGTGTTTGATATGATCATCACCTACTGCCGGCGTATTGATGATTCTTTAGAGTCCTACACAGAGGTTTCTTGACTCAGGAAAAACGGAGTAGGAGCACATATGTGATATGTGCGGGACTAAGAATAATACGATATGAGATACCGTATTCTATTCTCACGATATTTGATATCAGCCGGGTCATCGGATCAAGTGTTGATTCGATGAATCGGTACATGTTATATTAGTCGGTTATATGCGATATAGCCGAATTGTCGGATCAAGTGTTGATTCGATAATTTAATGTATAATTATATATGTGATATATTACATTACATTATCTAATATTGGCTTGCTTTATTGATTCATTTTCTCACCGAATAATACATTGATATATATGCGATATATGTTAATTGTATTATTTTCTTTTGTTACAAAAAATATATTATATATGTGATATATAATATTGTAACAAGTTATGATTACAAATGCAACAAGATTAGTGGAGATTAAACATGGTTAGGGTTTGATTTGGGTTAGTATTTTCTTCAAGCTTCTAGAAGCTTTTGTTTTGTTTTGAGCTAAGATATTATGTGTTGATATTTGTAGAGATATTATTTAACCCAACCCAAACACCTAACCCTAGTCTATTCTCTACATGAGTTAATACTTGATATTATTAACTCAAGGTTCATTTGTAACCATCATAACAATTCATTATTCATCACAAAAGAATTCATCTTCTTCTTCCTCCTTGCAAAGCTTTCTAGCTTTTTGATTTTGTGATGAATTAGTGTGAGATCTTGAAAATAAAAGAGAGTATAATTCCTACTTCATCATCCCCATCTAATCTAGACAATTAGATTAGGGTGTTCACTTTATTAATACTTGATTAGAAAAGTGAGAGCTTGAGTTAAAGAAACTTCAAGGTAGATCATCTTCGAAAAGGAAGACTTCAAGCAAGTATGGATCGTTGGGCTTGTGGAGCCTCTCTTGAGTCCGGGAGATCATGGATCGCGGCGAAGGGACTACTACTCGGAGCTTATGAAGCGAAGGAGCGGGCTACAAAGGTTGTAATCCCTCTCTCTTAGTTGTAAAGATGTTTACTTGCATGTTTAACCCTAATTATCTAGCAAAGATCCTCGCTTTAGGTTGTTCGGCACGTCTAAATTTTAAATCGGGCATGGTTGATGCCTTATATGTTAGTTGTATGTATGCCCTAGAGGCCAGTATTGTACAGATGATGTATATTATATTGGAAGCTTGGACATATATAGAGATGACTTTCTTGCTCGATATGATAGTATGCTATCTGGTTGCTCTTTATCTTAACATGTATACTTGTCTCTTTATACTGTCTTATAGTTACATATTGGTAAAGCCCTTAGGATGTGTACTTGACTACCTGGACTATGATGCGGATCATACTAGTGGGGACATGGTAGTCCATAAGTACATCCTTCAAGGTCCTTAGTCGTAGGTGTATCGAGACGGGGCATCGATATACCAGTGTAGACTAGCGTATACGCTTCTCGACCAATGAGATGGGCGATGGATGATCCCATATCCATTGGTGTTTGACATCAGAGATGGTATACGGGTGCTCAGTAGAGACTGGGTACACTGGACGGACTCGCCGAGAACTCCCAGATGGTATTATACCTCACGTCAGATAGCAGTTCTCTGGTGACACTTATGCAGGTTAGTCTGTAGACCCGAGATCGTCATAGAGTCTTGTGTGATTCCCACTGTGCTTTGATTTCCACCTTACCACATCCATGAGGGCGTGAAAAACGGTGGTTTTTGGGTACAGTCCCGAGTCACATGGAGGGAATGAGCGATAGGAGGGGTTTCGTCTCTCCCGGTATTGGGGGTTGATGTTGCGCTGTGCTCGTTTGGCCGTAACAGGGAAGTCCCTGGCCAAGGCTGATAGAGATTTACTGGTAAGTGTTACCAGTAGTTTCTCGACCCGTTATGAGCCTCACATCGGCACAACTTATCGGTTATTGGGGTCTGACGTTTACCACCCCTAGACTTGATATGCGACATATCAGACGAGGAGACCGGACTGCACGGGTAGTGCTGCCGGTTGGCTCGATGGGAGTTGTAGCAGGTTCGCTTATTTTATTCTGATCGCTCAATACCCGGGTGGCCGTTACGTTTAGCTGACCGCTTGCGGCTTGGGGGTGCTTGATATGATCATCACCCACTGCCGGCGTATTGACGAGTCTTAGAGTCCCACAAAGGCGTTACCTAGTCCAGGCGAAACGTTGTGGTGCGCGTATGCGATATGCGCATGGACCCGGTTAAAATGCGCGTATGAGATACCGTATATTAATCGGGTGGCTTGCTTTTGGTTGGGTCGTATGTGATATGGCCGGACTAATAAATCAAGTGTTGATTTATCATTTAACCATTAGTTTCTCACTAGAAATCCTTTCTTGTATTTTTGGGATGTATGCATGCATGTATGCATTCTTTCTTGTTTCATGCACATATGGATGTGCATGCACACATACATTCATACATCATCCTTCATGGTTGTATATACATAGAAAATGGTGGAAATATAAGAATCACACCATGGTTTTATATATATATGAATTATTATTGCATTTGTTTTAAAACAAAATGAAAAAGGAAAGGAAAATTCATGGTTTGTTTCTACACTCTTCTTTGACCTAACCATGCTCACCCACCATTTAACCATGGATTAACTTTCCTTTTGTGTTTTAACTCAAATTCAATAATATATTTATTTTTTAACCATGGTTCGAGATGAGAGGTGGAAAATATATATACATATATTTTCTATTTTTCTTGTGAGATTATCTTTTCTCTTGTTCTAAAAAGGCCATCATCTTCTTCCTCCTTCTTCCTTTGCTCTCTAGATTTCTCTAGTGAGCAAATTACTCACCAAGTTAGAATTTTGAAGTGAGAAAAGCCACCACAACATCATTCTACACAAGTCTTGCCCACTTGTTTAGAGTGTTAGCTTCATTTCTTTCTCTTGATCAAGTGAAGTTGCAAGCTTGGACAAAGCGGACTCCGGGTGGATCATCGTGGACCTAGAGGAGATCAAGCGGACTTTTTCCAAACCCCAAGTGGCCGAGGAGTCTAGCGTAGGGAGCTACAAAGGTTGTACTCTCAAAAAACCCTAGCTTTTCTTACTAGTGATGATGTGTTGTTATGAAACCCTAATTTTCTAGGATTGATTCTTTGCATGCTTACTTAGCACCCAAAAATTTTAATCTTTGGTACATGTGATGCTTCCAAACCCTTCATGAGGTGCTAGGTAAACCCAACATTGGTATCTGAGCCGACCTAGAACATTAGGCGATGTGTTAACAAAGTTAAAACTCCGAACGAACCCGAATACGACAAAATGAAACCCTCTCTGTACATTTTTTAAAATCTGTGTTTTTTCTGGATTAAAAATGCCTAAAAATATCAGCAGGTAAATATAAGAATTGTGGTGCAAAACGAGATGATGAACAGTCTAAACCGCCGCGGAACCGTGGCCGTACCTCTCTTGGGCAGCGGATCCGCGGCAGTTAAGAGGCATTCTGGATTCTAGTTTGCACAGTAATTCTTATTTCTGTGATTTAGTTTTTCTGGGTATTTTTAAAACTGACTCAAGTGTTGAGTATTTTGGAGTTTATTTTGTAATCGTCGATTCGATCGTCTGTTATTCCGGATAATTTAGAAAGTACTAAAATGTTCAAACGGATATCATTAACTCAATTTTTCCTGGCACGAAAAACATTCAAGTGTTGAATTTTTCTCGGGTTTAAATCTTTCGGAAAAACGTGCATGTGACGCGATGGACCCTCTAGAAGACAACAAACCTTAACTCGATTATGTGACCGTCTTGAACTGCCCTTTGAACCTTAGGGTTTGGGGCAGTACGGCGTGCCACATGTGAGGCGTTGGCTTGACCCTTCTACGGCTAGACCGTTGCTACTGTGACGTTTTCTGAAATTTTTGAACTCCGCTCAAGTGTTGAGCTATTATGGAAATCTTGGGTATTTGATTATTCATTCGAAAACTTTAATACTGTCTATTTATCTGGAATGTGATACAATATGTGGAATTCATATAGTTAGGCATGAAATACGAAATATATAATATTTCACATTTACGGTGTCTAAAGAGTATGTGGATTCCAAATATTGTAGTTTTACACTTTCTTTTCTGTGACCGTAGGTGTAATATGTGATATCGCCGGTTTCGTTGCTATGCATCAACGACAATTGGGGTACGCATACTTACTTACGTTGATGATATATGATATTATGTGTTGCTGAGATATGATGTGCAGGATTGTCGCGATTGAATAGCCAGAGGTTTTACGTGAAATGAGAGTTTTATAATTTCATTCATGTAAATTCAAATGTAATGTAATATTCTTTTATTTGGGGCACTTCCGGGTTGAGGTTGATGCCACCAGTGTTGTATATTATTTACTTTTCCGCCTTAGGATGGACCCAAGGAGGGGAGCACAGGTGACCGGGTTCTGGGGTTCAGTAGGAGGCCATCTCGAGGAGTCGAGACCGGGTCTCCTAAACTCCAAAATTGGTAGGGTCGCTTGACGCTCTCGTAGGGGTCCAGGGTGTGGGATTGGCTATTCATCGCGACTGTGGAATCTGTATTTTCTATTGTTGGCTAAATACTAAATACGGACGTCCTAGTATATCCCACATTATATCTATGTTTCTGCTGCGATATCTGCGATGTGATCATTAGATATGTTGTGATGGATACAGTATATAGTATATATGATATATTATATAGACGATACTTTTTACACCCGCGCTAGCCCTGCCCTGCTCTGTCGTTAGTTACCTAACCTAACGGTGCACGAGGGGACATCAAGGCGAATACGGATGGCATAAGTGTACTTCGTATTTATCTGTGATGTTTAGGTGACTTAAATGATGGGACTTCATTAATGTGATTAATGAAAGAAAAGAAACCTAAAAGATGTTGTAGAATCAAATTTTCAAATAAAAAAGGTAGCTACAGTTTTGCTTTGCATAGCGGTATATATGATATACCCTGCACCTTATTCGATGGGGAAAGAGCCGAGATCCTTTCACCGGGAGTGACCTCTTTAGCAAAACTGGCAGATGCTACAACACTCGGTTTGACTTTTGACTGCTTTTGGAGTTTTGCTTTGCATAGTGATGTATATGATATATCCTGCACCTTATTCCATAAGGAAAGAGCCAAGATCCCTTCACCATGAGTGACCTCTTTAGCAAAACTAATAAAAGCCTCAAAATCACTCCATTTCAAAATTCACTCGATTCTACGACGATATCAAGTTCATTACGCAATAGGTTTTCAGAAAAAAACCTGTCGTAGCCCTCCTTCATTTCAGATAAGTCCTACTTAGTATTCGTGCTACGTTTGTTGACCTCCATCAAGGCGTAGTGTGCGGTAGCTAACTAGTATTTATCTGCTTATGCATATGATGCAGATTGGATTAGGGTAGTCGTACGACCTAGTTGACATCCGTCAAGGGTCGTGCGGGTGGGTTTGATTCAATCAAGAAATGACGGGTTGAACTTGACTTGCACCCTATGGTTTACTAACCTCCGTCAAGGTCATGGGATGCTTGGGGCAAAATATTATCGGGAATTTCAAGTGTTGAGATTTGCAATGAGATTGCATACCTTCTATGAGATAGTTGGATCCCGATACCCACTGCGAGTAATTGTTACTCCTGGGAGAGTTTTACGCAGGACAATTAGCCGATCAAGTAGGTGTCTAGAAAGGTGTAAACCGGGTTATGCCTCTGGGAAAACGAGGTTTACTTTAATTAGGTTCGTGCGAAAGCATGGGGAACCTCCCTCAAAGTACCGACACTGGCCTGGCTGAAAGATCGGCGAAGTTGTAGGGTGTAATTAATCCCGGCTAGTCTTTCCTTTTAGGGTTTGAAAGAAGATTTGATAAAAACAGTAGGAGCCATCCTGATTAGATAAGATAATAACCAATCTGATCTTGCAAGAGCATACGCTAAAGTGTTTTCTTCTCTCTCTCTCCAGGTAGCGACCATGTCATGCCTTAATCAAGATAATAATATGAATGTATTGACCGAACCCGCATGTTATACTGTGCTGGGGAACGTTGGTTCCGTTCTTTCTTATAAGAGTTATAGGATTGAACAGGACATAGGGGAATACCAGGATTCCCATGCCACCCGAATGAAGAAAGTACATGATGATGCATTTTCTTCGGGTGTGTTCGTTACAGAGAACTGTTTCTCCATTTGCCCTACGTCCTGGGTATTAGATACCGGGTCAGGATCCTATATATGTAATCAGTTGCATGGACTTAAGAAAGGTAGAGAACTTGGAGAAGGTGATAAAGACATAAGGGTTGGAAATGGTGCAATTGTTGCAGCTAAAACCGTCGGGGAATATCATCTTGTATTGCCAAATGGTAATACATTGATTCTGAACAAATGTTATTTCATGCCGAACCTGATATGCAACATTATATCGGTTTCTTTGTTGAGTAAAGAGGGATATAATTTTGTATTACAGGATAATGTTATGAACATTTTTCTTAACCAAAAGTTGGTTGGATCAGGCACGTTGTGCAATGGCATTTATGTTCTAAATCAATCAACAGTTCTGAGCATAACAAACACACACAAGAGGAAGAGTTCAGAAATGAACGAATCCTTCTTGTGGCATTGTAGACTGGGTCACATCAATACGACACGACTAGCTAAGTTGCATAAGGATGGATATTTAAATCCATTTGAATTTTCATCTTATGACACTTGCCAGTCATGTCTCAAAGGCAAGATGACCAAAACTCCGTTTACGGGACACGGAGAGAGAGTTACTGAACTCTTGGGACTGATACATAGCGATGTATGCGGTCCCGTGTCTACACATGCCAGGGATGGTTCTTCGTACTTCATTACATTCACTGACGATCTCTCAAGATACGGACATGTGTTCTTGATAAGACACAAGTCTGAAGCTTTTGAGAAATTTAGAGAATATAAACAAGAAGTCGAGAACCAAACCGGGAAAAGTATTAAAATCCTTTGATCTGATCGAGGAGGTTAATACTTGAGCAATGAATTCCTGGACTTCCTAAAAGAGAATGGGATTCTCTCTCAGCTAACTCCTCCATATACACCACAGCACAACGGTGTATCGGAACGGAGGAACCGCACCCTATTAGATATGGTGCGCTCGATGATGAGTAAAGCTGAGTTACCTATTTCCTTCTGGGGATATGCACTGGAGACAGCAGCATACCTACTGAATAGGGTTCCTACCAAATCTGTGCCTACCACCCTATATGAGATATGGGAGGGAAACAGACCATATCTTAATTTTATTAAGATATGGGGCTTCCCGGCCTATGTCAAAAGACAAAAACCGGACAAACTCGAGGCAAGGTCTGTTTTGTGTAAGTTTGTTGGATATCCCAAGCATTCGTAAGGGTATATC
Source organism: Agapanthus africanus (assembly GCA_030015575.1). Classification (NCBI taxonomy): domain Eukaryota; kingdom Viridiplantae; phylum Streptophyta; class Magnoliopsida; order Asparagales; family Amaryllidaceae; genus Agapanthus; species Agapanthus africanus. The sequence goes on along the minus strand of CM057351.1, from coordinate 259,146,319 downwards.
TTCTACCACAGTGAGGAATAAAGGGTGTTTGTTGCTCAACACGCCACCTTTTTAGAAAAGGAATTTCTTGCAAAAGAAATTAGTGGCTCTGAGGTAGAACTGGAAGAGTTTCCAGCTATACAAACCACAACAGAAGATTTGGTAGAACCAGAGGATTCGGTAGTTCCCGATGAACCCCAGCCACTCCACCGATCTAGTAGGGTTCCTCACCCACCCGAGAGATGCTACGGTTTTCTCATGGACGGTGGGAGTGAGGATTGCATCATGGTTGATGATGACCCAACTAGCTTCGAGCAGGCCATCACGAGTGGAGACTCAGTGAAATGGCTGGATGCAATGCGGTTCGAGATGGAATCCATGTACACCAACAAAGTATGGACTTTGGAAGTTGCTCGTGAAGGGGTAAAACCCATTGGGAGCAAGTGGATCTTCAAGAAAAAACTTGGTGTAGATGGGAAAGTGGAGACTTTCAAAGCTAAACTTGTTGCAAAGGGTTTTTGTCAAAGACCAGGTGTGGACTATGACGAAACCTTTTCTCCAATGGCTATGCTTAAATCCATCCGGATCATGCTTGCCATCGCTGCATATCATGAGTACTAAATCCGGCAAATGGATGTTAAGACCGCTTTTCAAAACGGTGATTTAGAAGAGTGCGTGTACATGACTCAGCCAGAGGGCTTTGTAGATAGTGGGAGCAGCGGAAAGGTGTGCAAGCTTCTTAAATCCATCTACGGGTTAAAGCAGGCATCGCGGAGTTGGAACATCTGCTTTGATGTTGTAGTCAAAGAGTTTGACTTCATCAAAAACGTAGATGGACCTTGTATATATAAAAAGGTTGCAGAGAGTAAGGTTGTCTTCCTCGTATTGTACGTCGATGACATACTCTTGATAGGAAATGATGTTCCTATGCTGCAATCGGTCAAGCTCTTCTTATCACAAAGATTCTTAATGAAAGATCTTGGTTATGCCTCCTGCATACTGGGAATTATGATCTATAGAGATAGATCTAAACGGATACTGGGATTGTCCCAATCCAGGTACATTGACACCATACTAAAGAGGTTTAGTATGGAAGAATCCAAGCGTGGGAACCTACCCACGATCTCTGGACTCACTCTCTCCAAAGAGATGTCTCACAAGACTGATTTGGAGAGAGCTCGCATGCAAGGGATACCCTATGCTTCGGCAGTAGGCTCTATCATGTATGCGATGCTATGTACCAGACCCAATGTAGCATACTCACTAAATATAGTGAGTAGATATCAAGCAGATCCTAGAGAGAGTCACTGGATAGCTGTGAAGAACATTCTCAAGTACTTGAAAAGGACTAAAGAGATGTTCTTGGTGTATGGTAACGTAGAACTCCAGGTGGAGTCCTTTACCGATTCGAGCTTCCAAAGTGATAAGGACGACTCTAAGTCGCACTCGGGATTTGTCTTTACCCTCAATAGAGGGGCGGTGTGTTGGAAGAGTTCCAAATAGGAAACCGTTGCAGACTCGACGATGGAGGCTCAATACATCGCTGCCAACGATGCTGCCAAAGAGGCTGTCTGGATCAAGAAGTTCATTACTGAATTTGGAGTGGTTCCATCCATTGAGAATCCAATACCTTTGTATTGCGATAACAATGGAGCGGTGGCTTTAACCAAGGAACCCAGGTCCCATCAGCGATCCAGGCATATTCTGAGGGGCTATCACCTGATCCGGAAGATAGTTGATCGCCGGGAGATCGAGGTCAGGAGGGTTGACACGAAGAATAACACAGCGGATCCACTCACGAAGGCCATTCCCCAGATACAGTTTGAGAGACTCTTCGGGATGCTCGGTATGCGATACTACAGCAGCTGGCCCTAGTGCAAGTGGGAGATTGTTAGTTGTATGTATGCCCTAGAGGCCAGTATTGTACAGATGATGTATATTATATTGGATGCTTGGACATATATAGATATGACTTTCTTGCTCGATATGATAGTATGCTATCTGGTTGCTCTTTATCTTAACATGTATACTTGTCTCTTTATACTGTCTTATAGTTACATGTTGGTAAAGCCCTTAGGATGTGTACTTGACTACCTGGACTATGATGCGGATCATACTAGTAGGGACATGGTAGTCCATAAATATATCCTTCAAGGTACCTAGTCGTAGGTGTATCGAGACGGGGCATCGATATACCAGTGTAGACTAGCGTATACACTTCTCGACCCATGAGATGGGCGATGGATGATCCCATATCCATTGGTGTTTGACATCAGAGATGGTATACGGGTGCTCAGTGGAGACTGGGTACACTGGACGGACTCGCCGAGAACTCCCAGATGGTATTATACCTCACGTCAGATGGCAGTTCTCTGGTGACACTTGTGCAGGTTAGTCTGTAGACCCGAGATCGTCATAGAGTCTTGTGTGATTCCCACTGTGCTTTGATTTCCACCTTACCACGTCCATGAGGGCGTGCAAAATGGTGGTTTTTGGGTACAGTCCCGAGTCACATGGAGGGAATGAGCGATAGGAGTGGTTTCGTCTCTCCCGGTATTGGGGGTTGATGTTGCGCTGTGCTCGATTGGCCGTAACAGGGAAGTCCCTGGCCAGGGCTGATTAGAGATTTACTGGTAAGTGTTACCGGTAGTTTCTCGACCCGTTATGAGCCTCACATCGGCACGACTTATCGGTTATTGGGGTCTAACGTTTACCACCCCTAGACTTGATATGCGATATATCAGATGAGGAGACCGGACTGCACGGGTAGTGTTGCCGGTTGGCTCGACGGGAGTTGTAGCAGGTTCGCTTGTTTTCTTCTGATCGCTCAATACCCGGGTGGCCGTTACGTTTAGCTGACCGCTTGGGGCTTGGGGTGCTTGATATGATCATCACCTACTGCCGGCGTATTGACGAGTCTTAGAGTCCCACAAAGGAGTTACCTAGTCCAGGCCAAACGATGTGGTGCGCGTATGCGATATGCACATGGACCCGGTTAAAATGCGCGTATGAGATACCGTATATTAATCGGGCGGCTTGCTTTTGGTTGGGTCGTATGTGATATGGCCGGACTGATAAATCAAGTGTTGATTTATCATTTAACCATTAGTTTCTCACTAGAAATCATTTCTTGTATTTTTGGGACGTATGCATGCATGTATGCATTCTTTCTTGTTTCATGCACATATAGATGTGCATGCACACATACATTCATACATCATCCTTCATGGTTGTATATACATAGAAAATGGTTGCAATATAAGACTCACACCATGGTTTTATATATATGAATTATTATTGCATTTGTTTTAAAACAAAATGAAAAAGGAAAGGATAATTCATGGTTTGTTTCTACACTCTTCTTTGACCTAACCATGCTCACCCACCATTTAACCATGGATTAACTTTCCTTTTATGTTTTAACTAAAATTCAATAATATATTTATTGTTTAACCATGGTTTGAGATGAGAGGTGGAAAATATATATACATATATTTTCTATTTTTCTTGTGAGATTATCTTTTCTCTTGTTCTAAAAAGGCCATCATCTTCTTCCTCCTTCTTCCTTTGCTCTCTAGATTTCTCTAGTGAGCAAATTACTCACCAAGTTAGGATTTTGAAGTGATAAAAGCCACCACAACATCATTCTACACAAGTCTTGCCCACTTGTTTAGAGTGTTAGCTTCATTTCTTTCTCTTGATCAAGTGAAGTTGCAAGCTTGGACAAAGCGGACTCTGGGTGGATCATCGTGGACCTAGAGGAGATCAAGCGGACTTTTTCCAAACCCCAAGTGGCTGAGGAGTCTAGCGTAGGGAGCTACAAAGGTTGTACTCTCAAAAAACCCTAGCTTTTCTTACTTGTGATGGTGTGTTGTTATGAAACCCTAATTTTCTAGGATTGATTCTTTGCATGCTTACTTAGCACCCAAAAATTTTAATCTTTGGTACATGTGATGCTTCCAAACCCTTCATGAGGTGCTAGGTAAACCCAACATTATAGACCCTTATGACAGTGCATAGTAACCCTACAGTGGTATCAGAGCCTAGCTAGAGCATTAGGCGAGCATTAGGCGACGTGTTTACAAAGTTAAAAGTCCGATCGAACCCCGAAACATCAAAATTTGACCCCTCTCTGGTAATTTTTTTAAAATATGATTTTTTCTGTATTAAAAATACTCAGAAAATTCAGCAGGGAATTCTAAGGATTACTGTGAAAAACGACATCCTAATACCCTTAAAGCGCCGCGGAACCGCGGCAATACCATGCCTTGCGCGGCGGTTCCGCGGCCATACAAGGGGTATTAGGGTTAGCTTTTTCCACAGTAACATCCGTAGGTACTCCTACATGCTTCTGGGAATTTTTAATATTACTCAAGTGTTGAGTTTTCTGGAGATCTTTTGTATACGTTGATTCGATCGGAAAGTTTAACTTCGTTTAAGTTTTTCCGGGTAATTTAGAACGTGTTAAAAAGTTCGAACGGATATCAATAACTCACTTTTTCCCCTGCCGGAAAATTTCCAAGTGTTGGATTTTTTTCTTAGTTAAAGAACGTTCTAAGTCGTGCAAGTAACGCGGTAGACCCTCTAGAAGAACACAAACGTTAACTCGATTATGTGACCGTCTGAACCGCCTCTAAACCTTAGGGTTTGGGGCAGTACGGCGTTGCCACATGTGAGGCGTTGGTTTGACCCTTCTACAGCTGGATCATTGGTACTGTGGCATGTAATGGATACTTTTTGAACTCCGCTCAAGTGTTGAGCTATTTGGAAATTCTTGGGTGTTTGATTATTCGATCGGAAAGTTTAACTTTTTCTATTTATCTGGAATGTGATACAATATGTGGAATTCATATAGTTAGGCATGAAATGCGAAGTATGTGATATTTCGGATTTATGATGTCTAAAGTGATTGTGGATTCCAAATGTTGTAGTTTTACACTTTCTTTTCTGTGACCGTAAGCGTAGTATGTGGTGTATCGCCGGCTTCGTTGCTATACATCAACGACAATCGGGATACGCATGCTTGCTTACGTTGATGATATGAGATATTATGTGTTGCTATGATATGTTGTATTGGATCGTCGTGTTCTGAATAGCCGGGGGGTTTATGTGAGATGAGCGTTTTTATTTTCATTCATGTAAAATTCATTTGTATGTAATATTCTTTTATTGGGGCGCTTCCAGGATGAGGATGATGTCACCATTGTATATTATTTACTTTTCCGCATTAGGTAGACCCGAGGAGGGGAGCATAAGTAACCGGATTCTAGGGTCCAGTGGGAGGCCATCTCGAGGAGTCGAGACCGGGTCTCCTAACCCTAGAATTGGCAGTGTTGCTTGCCGCTCTCGCAGGGGTCTAGGGATATGGGTTTGGCTATTCATCGCGACCGTGGAATCCGTGTTTTATACAGGCTCGATGTAAAATTACCGACGTCCTAGTATATCCAATATTTCATATGTTATCTTCTGCTGCAATGTTCTGTGATGAGATCATATTACTGCCTGAAACGAATGCTTATACTATATATGATGATATATAAATAATACAGCTTTCGTTTCTTCTGTGATGCTTAGGAAGCATAATTGATGAGATTTATTAATGAGATTAATAAAAGAAAAGAAACCTAAAAGATGTTGTAGAATCAAAACATTATAAAAATGGGTAGCTACAGTTTTTCTTTGCACAGCGGTATATATGATATAGCCTGCACCTTATTCGATGAGGAAAGAGCCGAGATCCCTTCACCGGGAGTGACCTCTTTAGCAGAACTGGCAGATGCTATAAACTTATGGATTAGTTTTTGATTGCTTCTAAAGTTTTGCTTTGCACAGCGGTGTATATGATATACCCTGCACCTTATTCGATGAGGAAAGAGCCGAGATCCCTTCACCGGGAGTGACCTCTTTAGCGAAACTAGAAAAGCCTCAAAAACACTCCTTTTCAAAATCACTTGTTTCTACAACGATATCAAGTTCATTACGCTCATGGTTTTCTGGTTAAAAAAACATGCGTAGCCCTCCGTCATTTCAGATAAATACTATTTAGTATTCGTGCTACGTTTGTTGACTATGTTAAGGCGTAGTGTGCGGTAGCTATTTAGTGCTTATCTGTTAAAACATGAGATGTGATTGGATTAGGGTAGTTGTATGACTTTGTTGACTATGTTAAGGGTCGTGCAGGTGGGTTTAATTCAATCGGGAAATGATGGGTTGAAATTGGCTAGCAATTTTGATTTGTTGACTATGTTAAGGTCATAAGTTGCTAGGGGCAAAAGCATTATTGGGAATTTCAAGTGTTGAAATTTGCAATGAGATTGCATACCTACTATGAGATAGTTGGATCCTGATACCCATTGCGAGTACGAGTTACTCCTGGGAGAGTTTTACACAGGACAATTAGCCGGCCAAGTAGGTGACTAGAAAGGTGTTAACGGGGTTATGCCTCTGGGAAAACGAGGTTTATTTTAATTAGGTCCGTACGAGAGCACGGGGAACCTCCCTCAAAGTACCAACACTGATCTGGCTGAAAGATTGGCGAACTCGTAAGGTGTTATTAATCCCGGCTAGTTTTTCCTTTTAGGGTTTGAAAGAAGATTTGATAAAAACAATGGGAGACATCCTGATTAGATAAGATAATAACCAATCTAATCTTGCAAGAGCATACACTAAAGTGTTTCCTTCTCTCTCTCTCTCTCCAGGTAACGACCATGTCATGCCATAATCAAGATAGTAATATGGATGTATTGACTGAACCCACTTATTATACTGAACAGGGAATAGGACAATATCTGGATTCTCACGCCACCCAAACGAAGAACAAGTATGTTGATGCATCTTCTTCGGGTGTGTTAGTTATTGAGAACTGTTTCTCAGTTCACCCTACGTCCTAGGTATTAGATACCGGATCGAGATCCCACATATATAAATTGTTACGTGGGCTATGTAAAGGTAGAGAACTGGGAAAGGGTGATAATTCCGTACAAGTAGGGAATGGTACAAATATTGCAGCCAAAGCAGTTGGCGAATATCACCTTGTATTACCAAGTAGTAATACATTGATTCTGAATGAGTGCTATTATATACCGAACATGATGTGCAACATTATATCAGTTTCTTTATTAAGTAAAGAAGGGTATAATTTTGTAATACAGGATAATGTTATGAATATCTTTCTAAATCAAAAGTTGATTGGATCAGGCTCGTTACATAATGGCATATTCATTCTCAATCAAAATACAGCCTTAATATAAAAACACACACAAGAGGAAGAGTTCAGAAATGAACGAATCCTTCTTGTGGCATTGTAGACTTGGTTACATCAATGCGACACGGCTAGCTAAGTTACATAAGGATGGATATTTGAATCCGTTCTAATTATCATCTTATGATACTTGCCATTCATGTCTCAAAGGTAAAATGACCAAAACTCCGTTTAGTGGACACGGAGAAAGAGTTGAGGAACTCTTAGGACTGGTACATAGTGATGTATGCGGTCCCATGTCTACACATGCCAGGAACGGCTCTTCCTACTTCATTACATTCACTGACGATCTCTCAAGATATGGACATGTGTTCCTGATGAGACACAAGTCTGAACCTTTTAAGAAATTCAGGGAATATAAGCATGAAGTAGAGAACCAAACGGGCAAAAGTACTAAGATCCTTCGATCTGACCGAGGAGGAGAATACTTGAGCAATGAGTTCCTAAACTATTTAAAAGAGAGTGGGATTCTCTCTCAGCTTACTCCTTCCTATACACCACAGTACAACGGTGTATCGGAGCGGAGGAATCGCACCCTATTAGATATGGTGCGCTCTATGATGAGCACTGCTGAGTTGCCTATTTCCTTCTGGGCTTATGCACTTGAGACAGCAGCATACCTATTGAATCAAGTTCCATCTAAATCTGTACCTAGCACACCATATGAGATATGGAGCGGGAAGAGACCGTATCTTAAACGAGTTAAGATATGGGGTTGTATGGCCTATGTATAAAGGCAAAATCCGGATAAACTCGAGGCACGATCAGTTCTTTGAAAGCTTGTGGGATATCCTAAGAATTCCTAAGGATACTTTTTCTACCACGCAGAAGAACAAAAAGTGTTTGTTTCTCAATATGCCACCTTTTTGTAAAGGGAATTTCTTACAAAAGAAATTAGTGGCAAAGAGGTAGAGCTGGAAGAAGTTCCAGCACCACAAACTACAAATGATGATTTATGGAACCAGAGGATTCAGTAGTACCCAACGAACCCCGGCCTCTCCGCTGATCTAGTAGGGTTTTTCATCCACCTGAGAGATACTACGGTTTTCTCGTTGATGGTGGGAGCGAGGATTGCATCATGGAAGATGATGACCCAACTAGCTTCGAGCAGGCCATCACGAGTGGGGACTCTGTGAAGTGGCTGGATGCAATGCGATCTGAGATGGAATCCATGTACACCAACAAAGTATGGACTTTGGAAGTTGCTCCTGAAGGGGTAAAACCCATTGGGAGCAAATGGATCTTTAAGAAGAAACTTGGTGTAGGTGGAAAAGTTAAGACTTACAAAGCTAGACTTGTTGCAAAGGGTTTTCGTCAACGACCAGGTGTGGATTATGAAGAAACCTTTTCTCCAGTGGCTATGCTTAAGTCCACCCGGATCTTACTTTCCATTGCTGCATATCATGACTACGAAATCTGGCAAATGGATGTTAAGACCGCCTTTCTAAATGGTGATTTAGAGGAGTGTGTGTACATGACTCAGCCAGAGGGCTTCGTAGATAGTGGGAGCAGCGGAAAGGTGTGCAAGCTGCTTAAATCCATTTATGGGTTAAAGCAAGCATCGCGGAGTTGGAACATCTGCTTTGATGTTGTAGTCAAAATGTTTGACTTCATCAAAAACGTAGATGAACATTGTATATATAAAAAGGTTGCAGAGAGTAAGGTTGTCTTCCTCGTATTGTACGTCGATGACATACTCTTGATAGGAAATGATGTTCCTATGCTGCAATCGGTCAAGATCTTCTTATCACAAAGATTCTCAATGAAAGATCTTGGTGATGCCTCCTGTATACTGGGAATAATGATCTATAGAGATAGATCTAAACGGATACTGGGATTGTCCCAATCCAGGTACATTGATACCATACTAAAGAGGTTTAGTATGGAAGAATCCAAGCATGGGAACCTACCCACGATCTCTGGACTCACTCTCTCCAAAGAGATGTCTCCCAAGACTGATTTGGAGAGAGCTCGCATGCAAGGGATACCCTATGCTTCGGCAGTAGGCTCTATCATGTATGCGATGCTATATGCCAGACCTGATGTAGCATACTCACTAAGTATAGTGAGTAGGTATCAAGCAGATCCTAGAGAGAGTCACTGGATAGCTATGAAGAACATTCTCAAGTACTTGAGAAGGACTAAAGAGATGTTCTTGGTGTATGGTAACTGAGAACTCCAGGTGGAGTCCTTTACCGATTCAAGCTTCCAGAGTGATAAGGACGACTCTAAGTCGCACTCGGGATTTGTCTTTACCCTCAATGGAGGGGCGGTGTGTTGGAAGAGTTCCAAATAGGAAACCGTTGCAGACTCAATGATGGAGGCTGAATACATCGCTGCCAATGATGCTGCAAAAGAGGCTGTCTGGATGAAGAAGTTCATTACTGAACTTGGTGTGGTTACGTCCATTGAGCATCAAATACCTTTGTATTGTGATAACAATGGAGCTGTGGCATTGGCTAAGGAACCCAGGTCCCATCAGAAGTCCAGACATATTCTGAGGCGGTATCACCTGATCCGGGAGATAGTTGATCACCGGGAGATCGAGGTCAGGAGAGTTGATACGAAGGACAACACTGCGGATCCACTCACGAAGGCCATTCCCCAGACACAGTTTGAGAGACTCTTCGGGATGCTAGGTATGAGATACTACCACGGCTGGCCTTAGTGCAAGTGGGAGATTGTTAGTTATATATATGCCCTAGAGGACATTGTTGTACATATGATGTATATTATAGTGGATGCTTGGATATATATAGAGAGTACTTTCTTGCTTGTCATGATAGTATGCTATTTGGTTTCACTTTATCTTAACATGTTGACTTGTATTAGTTTAATGTCTTGTTCTCACATGTTGATAATGCTCTTAGGATATATACTCGACTACTGGGACTAAGATGAGATCATACTAGTGGGGCCAGGGTAGTCAACGAGTACATCCTATAACTGTTCCCAGTCAAGGGTGTATCGAGACAGGGCATCGATACACCAGAGCAGACTAGCGTATACACATCTTGACCCATATGATGGGCGATGGATGATCCAATATCCATCGGTGTTTGACATCAAAGATGGTGTAAGGGTGCTCAGTGGAGACTGGGTACACTGAACGGACTCACCGAGAACTCCCAGATGGTATTATACCTCACGTCAGATGGCAGTTCTCTGGTGACACTGGTACAGGTTAGTCTGTAGACCCGAGATCGTCATAGAGTCTTGTGTGATTCCTACTGTGCTTTGATTTCCACCTTACCACGTCCAAGAGGGCGTGCAAAACGGTGGCTTTTGGGTACAGTCCCGAATCACATGGAGTCAATGAGCGATAGGAAGGGATTCGTCTCTCCCGGTATAGGGAGTTAATGTTGTGCTATGTTCGATTGGCTATAACTGGAAATCCCTGGCCAGGGCTGATATAGAGTACTACTGGTAAGTGTTATCAGTAGGTTCTCGACCTGTTATGAGCCTCACATCGATATGACTTATCGGTTACTGGGGTCTGACGTATACCACCCCTGGACTGGATATGCGACATGTCAGACGAAGAGACCGGACTGTACGGTAGTGTTACTGATTGGATTTACAGGAGAATGTACAGGCTTGCTTGTTGATCTTCTGCTCGCTCAATACCTGGGTGGCTGTTACGTTTAGCTGACCGCTTGCAGCTTGTGGGTGTTTGATATGATCATCACCTACTGCCGGCGTATTAATGATTTTTTAGAGCCCTACACAGAGGTTTCTTGACTCGGGCAAAACGGAGTAGGAGCACATATGTGATATGTGAGGAACCGAGAATAATACGATATGAGTTACCGTATTCTATTCTCGCGATATTTGATATCAGCCGGGTCATCGGATCAAGTGTTGATTCGATGAATCGGTACATGTTATATTAGTCGGTTATATGCGATATAGCCGGATTGTCGGATCAAGTGTTGATTCGATAATTTAATGTATAATTATATATGTGATATATTACATTACATTATCTAATATTGGCTCGCTTTATTGATTCATTTTCTCACCGGATAATACATTGATATATATACGATATATGTTAATTGTATTATTTTCTTTTGTTACAAAAAATATATTATATATGTGATATATAATATTGTAACAAGTTATGATTACAAATGCAACATGATTAGTGGAGATTAAACATGGTTAGGGTTTGATTTGGGTTAGTATTTTCTTCAAGCTTCTAGAAGCTTTTGTTTTGTTTTGAGCTAAGATATTATGTGTTGATATTTGTAGAGATATTATTTAACCCAACCCAAACACCTAACCCTAGTCTATTCTCTACATGAGTTAATACATGATATTATTAACTCAAGGTTCATTTGTAACCATCATAACAATTCATTATTCATCACAAAAGAATTCATCTTCTTCTTCCTCCTTGCAAAGCTTTCTAGCTTTTTGATTTTGTGATGAATTAGTGTGAGATCTTGAAAATAAAAGAGAGCATAATTCCTACTTCATCATCCTCATCTAATCTAGCCAATTAGATTAGGGTGTTCACTTCATTAATACTTGATTAGAAAAGTGAGAGCTTGAGTTAAAGAAACTTCAAGGAAGATCATCTTCGAAAAGGAAGACTTCAAGCAAGCATGGATTGTTCGGCTTGTGAAGCCTCTCTTGAGTCCGGGAGATCATGGATCGCGGTGAAGGGACTGCTACTCGGAGCTTATGAAGCGAAGGAGCGGACTACAAAGGTTGTAATCCCTCTCTCTTAATTGTAAAGATGTTTACTTGCATGTTTAACCCTAATTATCTAGCAAAGATCCTCGCTTTAGGTTGTTCGGCACGTTTAAATTTTAAATCGGGCATGGTTGATGCCTTATAGACCCTTATGACAGTGCCTAGTAACCCTACATGAACGAATCCTTCTTGTGGCATTGTAGACTTGGTCACATCAATACGACACGACTAGCCAAATTGTATAAGGATGGATATTTGAATCCGTTCGAATTTTCATCTTATGACACTTTCCAATCATGTCTCAAAGGCAAGATGACCAAAACTCCGTTTAGTGGACACGGAGTAATAGTTACAGAACTCTTGGGGCTGATACATAGTGATGTATGTGGACTCATGTCTACACATGCCAGGAACGGTTCTTCCTACTTCATTACATTCACTGACGATCTCTCCAGATACGGACATGTTTTCCTGATGAAACACAAATCTGAAGAATTCAGGGAATATAAGCAAGAAGTAGAGAACCAAACGGGCAAAAGTATTAAGATCCTTCGATCTGATCGTGGAGGAGAATACTTGAGCAATGAGTTCCTGGACTATTTAAAAGAGAATGGAATTCTCTCTCGGCTTACTCCTCCTTATACACCACAGCACAACAGTGTATCGGAGCGGAGGAATTGTTAGTGCATATGCCCTATGGGCCATTATTGTATCATACTAGGTTGTATATTACTTAATGGAAGCTTGGGATATTCACAGTTATACAACAGTCTTGCTAAAAATGGTAGTATGCTACTTGGTTTGTGTCTACTTTAATATGTGCATATGTTTCTTGTAACGTATCACTTATACATATTAGTAGAGCCCTTAGGATCTTCGCTTGATTACCAGCATTATGATGGCAGTCACACTAGTGGGGGCTCGGTAGTCTATAAGCAACATCCTATACTTGTCCCTAGTCGTAGGATTATCGAGACAGGGCATCGATACTCCGGAGTAGACTAGTGTGTACGCTTCTCGTCCCAGTTAGGGAGATGGTCTGTCCCACAGCCATCAGTACGTCATACTGGAGATAGTATACAGGTGCTCGTTAGGTTACGGGTACATCGAACAGGACTCATAGAGGAACTGTTGGTTGGTATTATACCCGTCGTCAGTTAACAGTTCCCAGGTGACATGAGTACAGCATAGTCCGCAGACTTGACACTGCTACTTCGCCTCGAGTGTGTCCCACTGTTCTTAGATTGCTACCCTACCACGGCTCAAAGGAGTCGTGCAAACAGGTAGCAGTTGGGTGCAGTCCCAAGCACTTGGAGGCAGTGGCGGTTAGACAGGATTCGTCTCTCCCGGTATTGGGAGTTGATATTGCGCTGTATCAGAGAGCCATTACACAAAGTCCCTGGCCAGGGCAAGCGAGATTTACTGGTAGGTTCCAGTAGTTTCTCAGGGTATAATGGGCTACGCTCCGACACGACTTATACCGCTATTAGGGACTGACGCTTGCCGCCCCCTAGGCTCAATATGTGATAGTCTTAGACGAACAGACCGGACTGTATGGAGATTGTCACATCAGACTCAGTAGGAGTTCGGATGGGTTTCCTCATCGGCCTTCTTATCGACATCTACCTGGGGACCGTTACGTACAGCTAGTGCCGCTTGCGGTCTGTGGTTAAACCTACTGCCAGCGTAGTGTCGAGTCTTTAGAATCCCACACAGAGAGATTCCCTGCTCCAGGCGAAACGATATAGAGGTCGTATGGTTTTACGATAAGGGTTCGGATGTGTACGTATGTTTACGCACGTACGACGTTCGGACAGTTTTTACTAGCCGGCTTTGTTTTAAGCCAGATTCTAGTATCGGGTTATTCGATTTATACAGTCTAAAGTTTTTTCATGTTTTCACGGATAGGAGGGGCGTTCTCGTAATTTTCCGGGAAGCTTCTAGAAGCATGGTGACTTGGGGGTTAAGGTGGCATAAGCATTTATTGCTTAATGACTCATTTGTGTGATTCATCCATGATATTAAATGATGCATTAATTAGTTAATGAGTCATATGATGAATCACACAAGGTGAATGAATCAACCATGATGATTAATCATTTATATTATTTATTTGATAAATTGTTATGGTTGTTAAATTCTAATGAGCTCATTTTTCAATATCATTCTTATCATCACCTTCTCTCTCCTCAAGCTCTCTCATTCTTGAAACCCTAACCCTAACCTCTCATGTGTTGAGATCAAGGGTTAGCTAGACTAATACATCCATAACCTCACTCTATATCTCTTAGGTAGCTTAGATTAGCACTTTGAGCAACCTAGTTATCTCAAGTTAGAGATCAATCTTGGAGTAGGAGCTCTCGGGTGGATCGTCTTTGACTCGAGGAGGCCGTTGAGGTGTCGATGTTCCAAGGAGCCTACGAGGAGTGGAGGACAGCGATGAAGACCCGAAGGACAAGTAACGTGAGGTATAACTTCGAATCCGAGTAGTTAAACCTTTCGTAGTATGCTAGTAATGGTTTAGATACGATTCATGCGCTCAAGTCCGTGTTACGAAGCTTTGATAATCGTTTTTCATATATTCCGCCTCCCCGCAAGTTCGTGGGGTGCATGACATGCGGTATCAGAGCCAACTAAACCATTACTAGCTTATTAGCAACTAATTAGAAGTTCGATCGTCGGAAAACGCGAAAATAACACCCCGAACCCCCTATCAGTTTCTGTTAATTTTAAACGTGTCGAAAAAAATATTTGATATGCCTTAAAATTCACAGCAGGGAAATATAAGAATTCTGGGAAAATACGAGATTGCAACTCGGTTAGATGGCCGCGGATCCGCGGCAAGATAGTGCTTTTGGCCGCGGATCCGCCGCCGAGTCAACTCCGAGTTGACTCGGATTTGCTCAGTAATTCATATTTTTTTGTTGTTTTAGTTTCCTGTATATTCTGTTTCTACCCAGGTTACTTCTGTGCTGGCTTGCTTTTAGGGTAGACACGGAAAGAGGTTGTCAATCGATGTTCTAACTTATTTGCTAATCGGGTTTTTATCTGTAATGTTTAATGTGTTCATAAACCTCCCCTAACTGCTAGTATGTCGGTTGGCAGGGGGTTGCACATTTCTGTAATGATTCTACTGTTTGTGTATATGAACTGTATTGGACTGTTGTGATGATTAGCCGGGGTTTGAGGTGGGTTATTATATTCATTCATTTGATGTAATTGTAATATGTTGTAATATTATTTTGCGGGGCACATCCAGGTTGCGGTTGTAGCCACCATTATATTATTTCATTTTTACTGTTTTTGCTCCTAGGATAGACCCAAGGTGGGGTACACAAACTACCGGGTACGTTGAAGTGTTTAGTGGCCTACTCACGTTGTTGAGGGAGACCGCTTCACTTCGGGTACTTGGCAGGTAGTTTGCCATACCCGTAGGGGTCTAGGGTGGGGTAATAGCTATTCATCACAACTGTGTAATCTGTCTTTTGTTGCAGGCTCAAAGCAAACGCGGATTGCTAGTATATCCAATAAAGTTCATCTGTGATCTGGAATGCTTATTATTGCGTCTGAAGAATGTACAATATCTATATATGATAGCTATTAGACGTCACTTATGTTTTACACCCGCGCTAGCCCAGCCCCCGCTCTGTCGTTAGTTAAGTAACCTAACGGGTGATGACGGGACCCTGTGGCGAATACGGATGGCATAAGAGGACGTGGTATTTTCGTTGTTTTCTGCAATGATAGGATAAAAGATAGGACGCATTATTATAATGCAAAGAAAATAAACCAAAGTTAAGTCGTTGGAATTTAAAAGAAACCACTCGGTTATTTTAAAAGATCAGAATTTTTAATTGCGGAGCTTTAACCACTCCTTTTAAAAAGTATCAGGTTCCTTCGATTATATCAAGTTCACTACGTTTTCGGTTTTGCCAAAACCAGTCGTAGCCCTCCGTCATTTCATATGGATAGTCAATAGTATTCAAGCTGTGTTTGTTGTCCAAAGTCAAGGCACAGTGTTTGGTAACTATTGAATATTCATATGCAGCATAGATAGATGCGTTGGTTTGGGACAGTCGTACTGCTTTGTTGGCCAAAGTCAAGGGTATGTACGGATGGGTTCAAATTAACCTGGAAATTGACGGGTAGAACTTGACATATGACTTATGATTTGTTGGCCAAAGTCAAGGTCATAAGAGCATGGGGAAAAAATCCACATCGGGAGTTTCTGAAGAAACTGAAACTTGCTAATGTTGCATACCATTTAGAGTTTGATGAATGTTGGTAGGATTCCTTCAACATTATCATACGATGATATTTGGATCCCGATCCTACTATGAGTACAAGCTACTTATCAGGAGATTCGTCACTTAACGATCAATGCTATAAACCAAGTAAGTGCCTAGAAAGGTGTCAGTGGGGCTACGCCCCCAGAGAAAAGAGGTTCTTTAATTAAGGAACTTCGCGAAAGCGTTGGAAAACCTCCCTCGAAGTATCGACACTGACCTGGCTGAACGGTTAAGCAAGAATTGTACGGTGAGAATAGTCCTGGCTAATTCTTCTTTTATGGTTTGAGGAGGTATTCGAGAAACAGTGGGAGCCATCATGTTTAGATAAATTAAAAACCACTCTAAACTTGCAAGAGCATCATGCTAAAGTGTTTTCTTCCCACTCTCTTAATTGCAGTGACCTTATGACCACGACTAGGTTACATCTAGATAACATATTGACTGAATCTGACTTATATGACTGGCAAAGGTCTGTCCAGATGTCCATTGCCTATGACAAGCTGGACCACCCTATTACTACTCAAGATCCCGCCGTCCCAGGTCCAGTTTCCACCATCACGGATATGAATATCCGTCAGATAACGGAAAAGGAAAAAGCGAAAGCCAAGTGCCTCGTGTTAGCTTCAGTTGATGGTGTATACCAGAAGCAGCACGAGAAGATGGACTTAGTTTCCATCTTTCTCCATAACAAAGATTTATATGGAGAGCAATCTCATATCACAAGATATGAAACCTCGAACGAATTAATTCAAGCGAGGTTGGCTGACGGGTCATCTATAGGGGACAACGTCCTTACAATGACTAGCTATATTGATGAGCTCAAGGACCTGAAGACCACGTTGGAGAACGGGTCAGATACTGACTTGATTCTACAGTCTCTACCTTCTACCCTGAAGGAAACCAGGGAAGTAGAAGGAAAGGGAAGGGAAAAAGTTTTGGGACTGGATGTAGTGAAAGAGGAACGTTCCTATTGTTACGGGAATGAACATTGGTAGAAGGATTGCAGGGCTAGCAAAGCTAGTAGCCAGGATTCGAAGCATGTTGTGGCTTCGGCTTCGGGTGTGTTTGTAATAGTGAACTGTTTGTTAGTTAACCCTACTTCCTGGGTATTGGATACCGGATCAGGATCTCACATCTGTAATTCATTACAGGCTCTGAGAAACCGTAGGGTTATCAGGATAGGTGATATGACCCTCAGGGTTGCTAACAGAATGAGCATGAACGCTGAATCCGTAGAGGAATATCATATTGGACTGACAACTGGGCAGATATTGATTCTGCGTAACTGTTTTTATGTACCAGGTACAACTTGTAGTATCATATCTGTATCCTTACTTTCTAAGGAAGGGTATGATTTTACTTTTATAAGCGATATGGTTCACATCCACCTAAATCAAGTTCTGATTGGGTCAAGTACATTAAAAAACGGGATATACGTATTGAATCAAGCTCAGATTTTCAGTGTCCAGAACACACATAAAAGAAAGTCTCCGGAATTAAATCAGGCTTTCTTATGGCATTGTAGACTGGGTCACATCAATGAGAGAAGGTTAACTAAATTACATAGAGAAGGATATTTGAATCCGTTCGAATATCAATCTTATGCTACTTGTGAATCTTGTCTCATAGGAAAGATGACAAAAACTCTGTTTACTGGACACGGAGTAAGTGCAAGCGAGCTCTTGGGGCTCGTACACAGTGATGTGTGCGGTCCAATGTCTACACATGCGCGAAGCGGTTATTCTTACTTCATTACTTTTATGGATGACTTTTCGAGGTACGGATATGTCTTGTTGATGAAACATAAATATGAAGCCTTTGAAAAATTCCAGGAATACAAGAATGAAGTGGAAAACCAAACAGGCAAAAGTATCAAGACACTGAGATTTGATCGAGGTGGTGAATACTTAAGTGCCGAGTTTCTAGGTTACTTAAAAGAGAATGGAATTCTCTCTCAGCTTACTCCTCCATACACACCACAACATAACGGTGTATCGAAGAGACGAAACCGAACCCTATTGGATATGGTTCGTTCCATGATGAGTAACGCTGAGTTGTCGCAATCATTCTAGGGATATGCACTAGAATCAGCTGCATACCTTTTGAACCGAGTTCCAACCAAGACTGTGCTTACCACACCATATCAGATGTGGAGTGGGAAGAAACCCTGTCTTAAGTATCTTAAGACATGAGGATGTCCAGCTTTTGTAAAGAAGCAGCATGCGGACAAGCTTGAGGCACGCTCAGTAAAATGCAAATTTGTGGTATATCCAAAGAACTCCAAGGGATATTATTTCTATTATGCAGAGGAACAAAAGGTCTTTGTTTCTCATCATGCCTGCTTCTTGGAAACTGAGTTTTTAGAAATTCAGAAGAGTGGGAGCGCAATAGAACTGGAAGAAATTCCAGAACCACAAGCTATTACTGAAACCTTGGTAGAACAAGAAGGTTCAGGAGAACAGGACATCCCGACGCCACTCCGCAGGAGTAGTAGGCAATCTCATCCGCCTGAGAGATACTACGGTTTTCTCATAGACGGGGATCGAGAATATTGCGTCATTGATAATGATGACCCTACTAGCTTCCAGCAAGCCATTCAGAGCGGCGACTCGGTAAAATGGCTGGATGCAATGCGGACCGAAATGGAATCCATGTACACTGACAAAGTATGGACTTTGGACTTTGCTCCAGATGGGGTAAAACCCGTAGGATGCAAATGGATCTTCAGAAAGAAGATTGGTGTAAATAGACAGGTTGAAACCTATAAGGCTAGACTTGTTACAAAGGGTTTCCGTCAAAGACCTGGTTTGGACTATGACGAAACCTTTTCTCCAGTAGCTATGCTAAAATCCATTAAGGTCCTTCTTGCTATTGCTGTCTTCCACGATTATGAGATCTGGCAGATGGACGTAAAGACGGTCTTTCTAAATGGAAATTTGGAAGAGAGCGTCTATATGGATCAGCCAGAGGGATTCATTCAGAGTGGGAGCAGCGGTAAAGTATGCAAGTTGCTTAAGTCCTTTTATGGACTGAAGCAAGCATCTCGGAGTTGGAACATCTGTTTTGATGATGCTGTCAAAGAATTTGACTTTATCAAAAATCCAGATGAACCATGCATATACAGAAAGATTGTAGGGAGAGCTGTAGTATTTCTCGTCTTTTACGTGGATGAAATTCTCCTAATAGGAAATGATATTCCTATGTTACAGTCAGTCAAAAGATTCTTGTCACAGAAATTCTCCATGAAGGACCTGGGTGATGCCACCTACATTCTAAGGATCCAGATCTATCGTGATAGATCAAAAAGGATGTTGGGACTTTCGCAGTCCAAGTACATAGACACCATATTGAAAAGATTCAGTATGAATGATTCTAAGCGCGGTAACCTACCGGCTTGTCATGGAATCACCCTCTCCAAAGAGATGTCTCCCAAGACTGATTTGGAAAGAGATCGCATGTCGATTATACCCTACGCTTCTGCAGTAGGCTCTATAATGTATGCGATGTTATGTACCATACCAGATGTAGCATACGCATTGAGCGTAGTAAGCCGGTATCAAGCAAACCCAGGGGAGAAGCACTGGATAGCAGTAAAGAACATTCTCAAGTACCTGAGGAGGACTAAGGAGATGTTCTTGGTGTATGGCGGAAAAGACCTCCAGATGGAGGCCTTTGCCAACTCCGGCTTCCAGAGTGACAAGGATGACTCCAAATCCATGTCGGGTTATGTCTTTACCCTCAATGGAGGGGCAGTCTGTTGGAAGAGTTCCAAGCAGGAGACCGTTGCTGACTCAACAATGGAAGCGGAGTACATAGATGCTTGCGATGCCGCAAAAGAAGCTGTCTAGATGAAGAAGTTCCTCACAGAACTTCAGGTGGTTCCTACCAGTGTTGATCCAATACCTATGTATTGTGACAACAACGGCGCTATAGCATTAGAGAAGGAACCCAGGTCCCATCAGAAGTCCAGACACATCTTAAGGCGGTATCACCTGATCAGGGAGATTGTACATCGCCGGAAGATCGAGGTGAAGAGAGTAGAGACGGAGAATAACATTGCTAATCTATTCACAAAGTCCATTCCTAAGACGCAGTTCGAAAGGCTATTCGAGATGATAGGTCTTCGATATGCCAGCTCATGGCCCTAGTGCAAGTGGGAGATTGTTAGTGCATATGCCCTAGGGGCCATTATTGTATCATACTAGGTTGTATATTACTTATTGGAAGCTTGGGATATTCACAGTTATACAACAGTCTTGCTAAAAATGGTAGTATGCTACTTGGTTTGTGTCTACTTTAATATGTGCATATGTTTCTTGTAACGTATCACTTATACATATTAGTAGAGCCCTTAGGATCTTTGCTTGATTACCAGCGTTGTGATGGCAGTCACACTAGTGGGGGCTCGGTAGTCTATAAGCAACATCCTATAGTTGTCCCTAGTCATAGGATTATCGAGACAGGGCATCGATACTCCGGAGTAGACTAGTGTGTACGCTTCTCATCCCAGTTAGGGAGATGGTTTGTCCCACAGCCATCAGTACATCGTACTGGAGATAGTATACAGGTGCTCGTTAGGTTACGGGTACACCGGATAGGACTCGCAAAGGAACTATTGGTTGGTATTATACCCGTGGTCAGTTAACAGTTCCCAGGTGACATGAGTACAACATAGTCCGCAGACTTGACACTGCTACTTCGCCTCGAGTGTGTCCCACTGTTCTTAGATTGCTACCCTACCACGGCTCAAAGGAGTCATGCAAACAGGTAGCAGTTGGGTGCAGTCCCGAGCACTTGGAGGCAGTGGCGGTTAGACAAGATTCGTCTCTCCCGGTATTGGGAGTTGATATCGCGCTGTGTCAGAGAGCCATTACGCAAAGTCCTTGGCCAGGGCAAGCGAGATTTACTGGTAGGTTCCAGTAGTTTCTCAGGGTGTAATGGGCTACGCTCCGACACGACTTATACCGCTATTAGGGGACTGACGCTTGCCGCCCCCTAGGCTCGATATGTGATAGTCTTAGACGAATAGACCGGACTGTACGGAGATTGTCACATCAGTCTCGGTAGGAGTTCGGATGAGTTTCCTCATCGGCCTTCTTATCGACATCTACCTGGGGACCGTTACGTACATCTAGTGCCGCTTGTAGTCTGTGGTTAAACCCACTGCCAGCGTAGTGTCGAGTCTTTAGAGTTCCACACAGAGAGTTTCCCTGCTCCAGGCGAAACGATATAGAGGTCGTATGGTTTTACGACAAGGGTTTGGACGCGTACGTGTGTTTACGCACGTACGACGTTCGGACAGTTTTTACTAGCCGGCTTTGTTTTAAGCCAGATTCTAGTATCGGGTTATTCGATTTATACAGTCTAAAGTTTTTCCGTGTTTTCACGGATAGGAGGGGCGTTCTCGTAATTTTCCGGGAAGCTTCTAGAAGCATGGTGACTTAGGGGTTAAGGTGGCATAAGCATTTATTGCTTAATGAATCATTTGTGTGATTCATCCATGATATTAAATGATGCATTAATTAGTTAATGAGTCATATGATGAATCACACAAGGTGAATGAATCAACCATGATGATTAATCATTTATATAATTTATTTGATAAATTGTTATGGTTGTTAAATTCTAATGAGCTCATTTTTCAATATCATTCTTATCATCACCTTCTCTCTCCTCAAGCTCTCTCATTCTTGAAACCCTAACCCTAACCTCTCATGTGTTGAGATCAAGGGTTAGGTAGACTAATACATCCATAACCTCACTCTATATCCCCTAGGTAGCTTAGATTAGCACTTTGAGCAACCTAGTTATCTCAAGTTAGAGATCAAGCTTGGAGTAGGAGCTCTCGGGTGGATCGTCTTTGACTCGAGGAGGCCGTTGAGGTGCCGATGTTCCAAGGAGCCTACGAGGAGTGGAGGACAGCGATGAAGACCCGAAGGACAAGTAACGTGAGGTATAACTTTGAATCCGAGTAGTTAAACCTTTCGTAGTATGCTAGTAACGGTTTAGATACGATTCATGCGCTCAAGTCCGTGTTACGAAGCTTTGATAATCGTTTTTCATATATTCCGCCTCCCCCTAAGTTCGTGGGGTGCGTGACATGGACTTACAGGAATCGCACCCTATTAGATATGGTGCGCTCTATGATGAGCAATGTTGAGTTGCCTATTTCCTTCTGGGGTTATGCACTTGAGACAGCAGCATACCTATTGAATCAAGTTCCGTCTAAATCTATACCTACCACACCATATGAGATATGGAGTGGGAAGAGATCGTATCTTAAAAGAGTTAAGATATGGGGTTGTCCGGCCTATGTCAAAAGGCAAAATCCGGACAAACTCGACGCACGATCAGTTCTTTGCAAGTTTGTGGGATATCCTAAGAATTCCCAAGGATATTTTTTCTACCATGCTGAAGAACAAAAAGTGTTTGTTTCTCAATATGCCACCTTTTTAGAAAAGGAATTTCTTGTTAAAGAAATTAGTGGCGAAGAGGTAGAGCTGGAAGAGGTTCCAGCACCACAAACTACAAATGATGATTTATTGGAACCAGATGATTCAGTAGTACCCGACGAACCCCGGCCTCTCCGCCGATCTAGTAGGGTTTCTCATCCACCTGAGAGATACTACGGTTTTCTCGTTGATGGTGGGAGAGAGGATTGCATCATGGAAGATGATGACCCGACTAACTTCGAGCAGGCCATCACGAGTGGTGAATCTGTGAAGTGGCTGGATGCAATGGGATCTGAGATGGAATCCATGTAAACCAACAAAGTATAGACTTTGGAAGTTGCTCCTGAAGGGGTAAAACCCATTGGTAGCAAATGGATCTTTAAGAAGAAACTTGGTGTAGATGGAAAAGTTGAGACTTTCAAAGCTAGACTTGTTGCAAAGGGTTTTCGTCAACGACCAGGTGTGGATTATAATGAAACATTTTCTCCAGTGGCTATGCTTAAGTCCATCCGGATCTTACTTGCCATTGCTGCATACCATGACTACGAAATCTGGCAAATGGATGTTAAGACCGCCTTTCTAAATTGTGATTTAGAGGAGTGCGTGTACATGACTCAGCCAGAGGGCTTTGTAGATAGTGGGAGCAGCGGAAAGGTGTGCAAGCTTCTTAAATCCATCTACGGGTTAAAGCAGGCATCGCGAAGTTGGAACATCTGCTTTGATGTTGTAGTCAAAGAGTTTGACTTCATCAAAAACGTAGATGGACCTTGTATATATAAAAAGGTTGCAGAGAGTAAGGTTGTCTTCCTCGTATTGTACGTCGATGACATACTCTTGATAGGAAATGATGTTCCTATGCTGCAATCGGTCAAGCTCTTCTTATCACAAAGATTCTCAATGAAAGATCTTGGTGATGCCTCCTGCATACTGGGAATTATGATCTATAGAGATAGATCTAAACGGATACTGGGATTGTCCCAATCCAGGTACATTGACACCATACTAAAGAGGTTTAGTATGGAAGAATCCAAGCTTGGGAACCTACCCACGATCTCTGGACTCACTCTCTCCAAAGAGATGTCTCACAAGACTGATTTGGAGAGAGCTCGCATGCAAGGGATACCCTATGCTTCGGCAGTAGGCTCTATCATGTATGCGATGCTATGTACCAGACCCAATGTAGCATACTCACTAAATATAGTGAGTAGATATCAAGCAGATCCTAGAGAGAGTCACTGGATAGCTGTGAAGAACATTCTTAAGTACTTGAAAAGGACTAAAGAGATGTTCTTGGTGTATGGTAACGTAGAACTCCAGGTGGAGTCCTTTACCGATTCGAGCTTCCAAAGTGATAAGGACGACTCTAAGTCGCACTCGGGATTTGTCTTTACCCTCAATAGAGGGGCGGTGTGTTGGAAGAGTTCCAAATAGGAAACCGTTGCAGACTCGACGATGGAGGCTGAATACATTGCTGCCAACGATGCTACAAAAGAGGCTGTCTGAATGAAGAAGTTCATTACTGAACTTGGTGTGGTTCCATCCATTGATCATCCAATACTTTTGTATTGTGATAACAATGGAGCTGTGGCTTTAGCCAAGGAACCCAGGTCCCATCAGAAGTCCAGACATATTCTGAGGCGGTATCACCTAATCCGGGAGATAGTTGATGGCCGGGAGATCGAGGTCAGGAGAGTTGATACGAAGGACAACACTGCGGATCCACTCACGAAGTCCATTCCCCAGACACAGTTTGAGAGACTCTTCAGGATGCTGGGTATGAAATACTACAACAGCTGGCCTTAGTGCAAGTGGGGGATTGTTAGTTATATATATGCCCTAGAGGCCATTGTTGTACATATGATGTATATTATAGTAGATGCTTGGATATATATAGAGAGGACTTTCTTGCTAGATATGATAGTATGCTATTTGGTTTCACTTTATCTTAACATGTTGACTTATATTAGTTTATTGTCTTACTCTCACATGTTGATAAAGCCATTAGGATATGTACTCGACTATTGGGACTATGATGAGATCATACTAGTGGGTCCACGGTAGTCTATGAGTACTATAATTGTTCCTAGTCGAGAGTGTATCGAGATAGGGCATCGATACACCAGAGTAGACTAGCGTATACGCATCTTGACCCATATGTTGGGCGATGGATGATCCCATATCCATCGGTGTTTGACATCAAAGATGGTGTACGAGTGCTCAGTGGAGACTGGGTACACTGAACGGACTCGCCGAGAACTCCCAGATGGTAGTATACCTCACGTCAGATGGCAGTTCTCTAGTGACACTGGTACAGGTTAATCTGTAGACCCGAGATCGTCATAGAGTCTTGTGTGATTCCCACTGTGCTTTGATTTCCATCATACCACGTCCAAGAGGGCGTGCAAAACGGTGGCTTTTGGGTACAGTCCCGAATCACATGGAGGCAATGAGCGATAGGAGGGGTTTCGTCTCTCCCGGTATAAGGAGTTGATGTTGTGTTGTGTTCGAATGGCTATAACTGGAAGTCCCTGGCCAGGGCGGATATAGAGTACTACTAGTAAGTGTTATCAGTAGGTTCTCGACCTGTTATGATCCTCACATCGACACGACTTACCGGTTACTGGGGTCTGACGTATACCACCCCTAGACTAGATGTGCGACATATCAGACGAAGAGACCGGACTGTACGGTAGTGTTACTGATTGGATTCATAGGAGAATGTATAGGCTTTCTTGTTGATCTTCTGATCGCTCAATACCTGGGTGGCTGTTATGTTTAGCTGACCGCTTGCAGATTGTGGGTGTTTAATATGATCATCACCTACTGCCGGCGTATTGACGATTCTTTAGAGTCCTACACAGAGGTTTCTTGACTCAGGCAAAACAGAGTAGGAGCACATAGTGATATGTGCGTGACCGAGGATAATACGATATGAGATACCATATTCTATTCTCATGATATATGATATCGGCCGGGTATATGTGATATAGCCGCGTCATCGGATCAAGTGTTGATTCGATCGGTACATGTTATATTAGTCGGTTATATTCGATATAGCCGGATTGTCGAATCAAGTGCTGATTCGATAATTTAATGTATAATTATATATGTGATATATTACATTACATTATCTAATATAAGCTCGCTTTATTGATTCATTTTCTCACCGGATAATACATTGATATATATGCGATATATGTTAATTGTATTATTTTCTTTTATTACAAATATATATTATATATATGATATATAATATTGTAACAAGTTATGATTACAAATACAACATGATTAGTGGAGATTAAACAAGTTAGGGTTTGATTTGGGTTAGCATTTGGGTTAGCTTTTTCATGAAGCTTCTAGAAGCTTTATTTTTGTTTTAAGCTAAGATATTTTGTGTTGATATTTTGGAGATATTATTTAACCTAACCCAAACCCTTAACTCTAGTCAATTCTCTACATGAGTTAATACTTGATATTATTAACTCAAGGTTGTTTTGTAACCATAGTAACAAATTCATTATTCATCACAAAAGACTTCTTCTTCTTCCTCCTTGAAAAGCTTTCTAGCTTTTGGTTTTGTGATGATTTAGTGTGAGAATTTGAAAATAAAAGAGAGATAAATTCCTACCTCATCATTCTCATCTATTCTAGCCACTTAGATTAGGGTGTTCACTTCTCTAATACTTGATTAGAGAAGTGAGAGCTTAAGTTAAAGATTCTTCAAGGTAGATCATCTTCGAAAAGGAAGACTTCAAGCAAGCATGGATCGTTCGGCTTGTGGAGCCTCTCTGGAGTCCGAAAGTTCATGGATCGCGGCGAAGGAACTACTACTCGGAGCTTATGAAGCGAAGAAACAGACTACAAAGGTTGTAATCCCTTTCTCTTAGATGTAAAGATATTTACATGCTTCGTTAACCCTAATTATCTAGAAAAGATCCTCGCTTTAGGTTATTCGGCACTTGTAAATTTTAAATCGGGCATGGTTGATGCCTTATAGACCTTTGTGACAGTTCCTAGTAACCCTACAGTCCGGTGTCGTAAAGAAGTACCTATTGTCCAAGCGTAAAAGTTTTACGCATAAGTTGTTTATCATAAAACACCTTCACTCGATTCTTTATAATAACCGCGTTCTCGTAAGCCTCATCCCAAAGCTCGTTTAATTCGTTAAGTTGCAGCTTTGATAGCTACCCACATCTTCAAGGTTGAGATTCAGCTCTTTGATCGCCCAAAATGCGCGATACTCGATTTCAACAGGGAGGTGGCAAGCCTTTTCGTACACTAGAAAATATGGAGGCATGCCAAGATCAGTCTTGTACGCAGTTCGAAATGCCCAAAGGGCATCGGTTAATTTTAAAGACCGGTCTTTATGGTTCTTGGAAACCGTTTTCTCTAATATTTACTTGATTTGTCAATTTGAAACTTCGGCTTGCCCACTTGTTTGGGGGTGGTAGGGCGTGGATAGCTTGTGATTAATTGCGTATTTCCGCATCAAGGCCTCAAAAGACCTATTGCAGAAATATGTTCCATTGTCGCTAATGATAGCGCGAGGGTGCCCGAACCGGGAAAAGATATTTTCTTTAAGGAATCTAACGACAACGTTGTTGTCGTTTGTCTGGCTCGGAACTGTCTCGACCCATTTGGAGACATAATCAGCAGCTAAAAGAATGTATAGGTTCCCAAAAGAGTTAAGAAACGGGCCCATGAAATCTATCCCCCAAATATCGAACATCTCAACAACCAGAATCGGTTGGAGTGGCATTTCGTTTCTCCTAGAAATCTGGCCCAAATGTTGGCACCGGGAGCAATTTTTGCAATAATCATGTGCATCTTTGAAAAGTTTTGGCCAGAAAAAGCCACAATGCAAGACTTTCTCAGTTGTCTTTCTTGGGCCAAAATGCCCGCCACACACTTGACCATGGCAAAATGACAACACACTCTTGGACTCATTATCATGAACACACCAGCGAATGATTTGGTCTGGAAAATACTTGAACAGGTAGGGTTTGTCCCAGTAAAAGTGTTTTACTTGGGATAAAAATCAAAGTTTGTCCTGACTTGACCATTCGCTTGGTATGAGTCATTTCACCAAATAGTTCACAATATCTGCGAACCACGGTTTGCAAGATATAGTCAAGAGTTGTTCATCAGGAAAAACATCGTTAATCGGGAGAGGAAGTGTCGGCGAAGAAGGAAGTCGTGAAAGATGATCGGCACTCACGTGAGCTTCACGTGAGAAGCCGGCATATGACTTTTTAATCCTACTAAATGCTGGCAGTGGCGCTCATGTGGGGAACACGTGAGGCGCTGCCCAACTGATTTAAAAAAACAATTCTGTTTTTATGAGGGAACATACGTCTTCCCTTCTGTATACCATACTTAGGCCGGTTGGTTTTCTTTTTTCCTTTCCTTTTAGCTTCAGCCTTAGGTTTGGAAGAAGACTATCTAATAAGCATAATTTGTGTATTCTCCTTTTTTAAGGAGCTCTTAACTTGGGAGAAGGTGGAAGGAAGAGATAGTAGAATCATATCAATATACAATCCATTTTCTCCAAAAGTATATTGTGGTCATCCTCAATCGAAAAAATTTCTTCGAGTTTGTATCTAATTATATGAGATGGCCTTCTATGCAATATTGATCTCAGTATCAGATAAAAATGATTCTGGAGTAAATAAAAGGGAAATAGGAGGGGTAAGGACATATGCGACCTCGTCGTAAAATAGGGCAATCAAGACTTTCCTTAGCCTTGCATTATAATAAGGTTCGGTTAACTTGGATCTACGAGTTTTAGTTTAAGGTCAGTCATAGTCGCTGCCAAGAGAGAGAGAAAAAACACTCAGCGTGCGCTCTTGCAAGATTAGAATGGTATCAGAGCTGGTCCCTCAATAATTGGGTCTGATGGGATTCGGACACACAGGCTATGTCACAGCAGTGTAGAGACGCCATTTAAGTGAACCGGCACAGGAGATTGAGAACTCCATGGTTAAGCATGCTCGAGCCAGGGAAGTTCTGGGATAGGTGACCTCCTGGGAAGTGGCCCCTGGTCGGGTCCGGTTCGCCCCGAAAGACAAAACCGTGCGGTTTCGGCCAGAGAAGACAATACTCTCTGCATTGGGGGTGGGGCGTGACGCTTTCGCTCACTCGATGCCGTGTTCAACTGTGCAATCTGGGCTTCGATGGTCTTGATGCTTTGCCTGTGTGCAGCGGTGTGTTGGACTAGAGACTGAATAGAAGACTGGATATTGGTGGTGGATTGAGTCGATTGCTTTACAAAAGCCTCTAGACTCCGTTCTAGCGAGGAAACCTTATCGTTATTTGACGGAACAAAGTTGTTGTTTTGAGGAAAAGAATTGTTGTAAGTTGCAAACTTGTTCGTCGGATTCTGAAAAGGTTGGGGTTGGAAAGATTGCTGAAATTGTTGCTAAGCTTGTTGTTGAAGAGGTGGAGGCCTCTGAAAGTTGTTCTGGCCTTGGAATTGGTGCCGGTTCTGATTACAGGCAAAATTAGGGTGGTTCCTCCAACCGGGATTATATGTGGAAGAGTATGGATCGTTTATTGGTCTTTGCTGAAATGTAGCATTAACCTGATCATGTCCTTGAGATAGTGAATTGTAAGGACACTCTTCGGTCAAATGAGATGGATCCGAACAACAAGCGCAAATGGTACGAGGGGGAAGAACAGGGTTAGGAGAAGGAGATGTGAATTTGCTCTCAATTGCCTCAAGTTTTTGCGTGATTGCATCCATCTCGGCCTTCATTGCAATTGAGATATCGAGTTGGTGAACGCTTGTCCTAGAAAGAACTGAAGAAGAAGAAGAAGAAGAAATTGAAGCATTTGGCCAGGTGCTCTCCCACTGCAGCATTTGTTCCGCAAGATCATCAAAGAATTGCCAAGCCTCCTCGTCAGATTTGGACAAGAAGTGGCATTGGCAGATGGTCTCCATCAACTGTCTAGTTGCTGGATTTAAGCCCTCGTACAGAGTTTGGGAAAGTTGCCATTTCTCGATACTGTGGTGATGACACTGAACAAAGAGGTCCTTGTACCGGTCAAGCACTTCCGAAAAGGTTCAGTTGGAAGCTGGGTGAATTGGTTTATCTCGTTTCGGATCCATGCGGTCTTGTGATTCAGGTAGAATTTATTTAGAAACGCTTTCACAAACTCGTCCCAACTGGTTATTGAATGAGATGCGGTGTTATACAGCCACTTTTCAGCAAGGTCACAAAGTGTGAAAGGTATAACTCGTAGCCGTATAGCATCATCAGACAGTTGGGTTATCTTCATCATCGCACACACGTTTTGGAATTTATTAATGAAGATGTAGGTATCTTCATATTCAAGCCCGTGAAATTTGGGTAGCGTGTTGATGAAGTGGGGTTTAATTTCGAAATTATCCCCATTGGCCGGTGGAAGAGAAAGACAAGTGGGGGGTGCAACGCGGGGAGGATAGAAACGATCTTGGAGCGCGATTCATTATAGTGCTTGTGCTTGTGGTGGTGGGTTATTCGCACCAAGTGGAGGTGGAATTATTCCCAGGGGAGGTAAAGTGATGTTAGGAGGAAATCCCAACATCTCGGAAGAAGATTTAGGTGAAGGTGATGGTGATGGTGAAGATGTATGAATAGAATCACGGTCAACGTTGGAGTTGGCCAGCAAAGGTAAAGGTGAAAGAGGCGTGGAAGAGGTTTCGACGTCGGAGTCGATCGCGTAGTCAGTAGCGACTAACGTAACGCGGACTAGACGGGCACTAGTGTCCTGAGTCCAAACGGACATACACTAAATAAGTTTAGTGTAGTAAAAACATAGAAGATGAGGGTAAGAAAACGTCAATGAGAAAAGTAGGTGAAAGGTAGGTGGAATGGAAATTTAGCGACAAATGGTAAGTTTTTATAAAAAAATTTGGGTTTTTTTTTTACAGAGTTTTGAAAAATATATACGGATTTATGGACACAACTTCAAACAATCACAGTCACAATATTCACAATCACACCTAGAGCTATAGTCTTCAAAGTCCACTAGACTGCTCCTAACTGTTCCAAAGTGGCAAGTTGTGAGATAAACCTCAAATCGCCTTTTCACTGCCAATTGTGTCAGGTAAGCAAAAGTGAGGTAAGGATGGTTCCGCTCACGAATCACCGTGAGACGGGCCTTTTAAAATTACCTCCTCACTTGTCTTGCCTAAGCACCATAAAGTCAAGTTTAGATAAACGACCGAATGCCCACAACCTTCCTTTGTTCTATTGAGCACGACAAGTCCTTAGTTGGCTGAGTCTAGATATTTTTTAATTAAGCTCAAGGGTAATACATGTGTTTTTTTGTGATTTTAGGGTCTTAGGAAGGGTGATGAAATCCCCACCCAATCTGAATTGGTGTTATAGCCCCTTAAAGTCCGTATTATTTATGCAAAACGATAAGAAACAAAAATCTAAAACACTTGCAAAATTTTTATTTGGCGGCGGCACAAAGAATCATGCACAAAAACAGTTAATTGAAGAAGGGGAGAGAGTTTGCGCAAAGCATACTGCAGGAAAAACAGTCCAGTCGAGTTCAGAAAGGGTAAACAGAAAAAAGAAATACTTACAAAAAGTTTGAAGCTCTGAAGCACTATTTTGACCGCGGTTCCGCGGTGAAACGCACTCTTTGGCGGCGGTTCCGTGATGGTTTGGACGATCTAAAGCTCCAAATTTCTTTTGTGTACTAAATTTGATCCCCTCTTCTGGTTTGGAGCCTCTGGGTTTTGAATTGGTCACTAAATTTGCTCCAGAATTTGTACGGTTGACCGCGGTTTCGTCTTGGTCCGCCGCGGTGCAGCCGCGAGATGTAGGTCCAACTCTCCACGACTTTAGCACTGAACTTGCGCTTCTTCCTATCCTGCATACTCGTACAAAAATAATCAAGAATAACAAGATGATTTGTATAGTTTTGTTTGGTTTATATATATATATATATATATATATATATATATATATATATATATATATATTCACAAATTAACCCAAAACTACACAAATAAATAAACTACCGTCTCCCCGGCAACGGCGCCATTTGATTGTTAAGGTTTTATGCTAGTTCTTATTACCGCAATCAAGTCGGTTTCGCTTAGTAGCTAGCTGGATGAGTACGGGTCGATCCACAGAGAGATGGGAATCTTTTTCTTAGTGTTTTAACGAGTTAAGTCCAAATTGTCCGAGTTTGTTCAAAGTTAACTATGTGCTTAGATATGTATGTTAAAGGAAGCTTGTTAGAGTTAGGATTAGGTTAGTTTGAGTTAAGAGTTCGCTCACTTCATTCATTTTCCACTCTTGATATTGATGTTATGGTAATCGGTAACAATAGGGATTAGCACGACTAAAAAGGACACTTGCGAGTATAAGTTAGGCTTTCCAACGCTTAGTTCCTTCCTTTTGGTCCTTATCCGTCCGTTCTTGGCTCTTAGCCATAACCTCCGGTCAATTCAACCACAACCGGTCTCACTAGGGTGCCACCACTATCATATAGGGTAGGGTGACATAGGGAACGGATTGTGGTTTCCTTGACGGGAGTTCGAATCAAGTTGTTAGGCAAAGGAAAGAATGAGGGAGGTTTCCTTCTCTCAAATTTTCATTATCATACCCTAACAAGTGAGAAAACTACTCACTCATTATAAAAAAAAATTAAAAAAACAAGCAAAGAAAATAGAAAAAATGAGGTAGAAAATAACAACTAGCTACTTGGGACCTCACCTAGGCAAGGATCACATTTGAGTATCATAGTTGCAAGGATAAAAGAAAAGAGAAGAAGAAAAAGAACAAGTAAACCAACAACTACTTAATAAAGAAAAGAACAAGCAATATATAAAAACTAGTTAACACTTTTATAGGACATGCATATAAAACTCTCCTCTTCATTTATCATCCACTCAAAAGCTCTCACTACTATTTTAATGGAGGAAAAATGAAGAAGAAGAAGTTACACTAAATTCTAACAAAAAAACTAGTGAAAAATATACATCCTTGATATGGCTCTGATCTGGAGTATTTATAGAAAGTGAAGTGAAGCCCCAGGGTCTTTATCTAAACCCTTACAAAAAGTCAAAACTACTCCTAAAAATTTGGCGCGAGACGCCATGTAGTGGCCACGGACCCACCGCCAATAGGTGTCTTAGACCGCAGAACCGCGGTCTTTTTGATGACTTAAAGCTCCATTTTTCTTGGACTGTCTTGTGTTGCTTTTTTCTTCTTTTTAGTGCACTTGTATTTGCAGAATCATTTCATTTTGCTCCCAGATTTTCAACAGTCCAAAAGATGAAAATGTGTGTACTTTTTGCCTTGATTTTTCTCGAGCTCCGCATTGTCAACTTGATTCTCGTGCTGTCTCTCTCGTGCTCTGTTCTTGAATGGCCCTTGCTTGATCTGTCTCCTGAACTAGTAGGCGGCACCTGACGGATGGTGAGCGGAACCGTATTTTTATCAGTTTGTTGGCAGTTGTCCTAAATTTGCCGTGACCGTCCGGGATTTTCATTGTTTTGGATTAAGAACCTGTAACTTGCAATTATGTAGTAAACACGGATCAAAAGTACCTATATATATGGAATGCGATCTAGAATGGGTAGTATAAAAGTGCAAAATTCTGATATAAACAATATCAATGATAAAAACAAACTAGATAGCATATTATCAACTCGAGTAAGATTGTTCTACCTATATTGGTCCTCCTTCAATTATCATAATCGTCTGCCTGCAATTACAATAATTGCCTTGAGGGCACTATATCCAGCATTCTCCCACTTCCACTTAAAGCCAATTATTGCGGTATCGCATACCCACATCCCATGTGCTACTGAATACCCAATTTCTCTACTATTCAGTTTCACAAATCATGTTTGAGAAACATCCGTGTTCAAGAAATAGCCTTAGTGAATGGATCCGCTATAATATTCCAACTTCATCTCTTTATATCTCAATTTCGCGGAGATCAACAATCTCCCGAACTGGGCGATATCCCGCCTCAAGAATTTGTCTGGATACATGATGGGACCAAGTTCATAAATGAACAAGTTTATCCAACAAACTTCTTGGGCTGGATCTTCCGTTGAGTCATAACCAGCATCCTGCATCATGCCTAACTCAGTATCCCTATTGGAACCCTATCCAATATACTGCTCCTCAG
Organism: Agapanthus africanus; assembly: GCA_030015575.1. NCBI lineage: Eukaryota > Viridiplantae > Streptophyta > Magnoliopsida > Asparagales > Amaryllidaceae > Agapanthus > Agapanthus africanus. The sequence continues at coordinate 259,112,495 of CM057351.1, read as the reverse complement.
AAGAGGGTAAATACAAAACTCTAACAGCATCTCTGCCATCCATGTCATCTTCGAAGCCTGAACCAATAACCGCCTCTGTCACGCCCCGCTTCCCAGTAGACAGAAGCAGGTACGTGACGAGGCCGCGACGTATTTATTTCGAGAAGGTCATTTCCCGACATAAATACGGTAAGCGTAATATAAGCAATATAAAAAGACAATATAATAAGCATGAAAGTAAAACTTCAACAACTTTATTTATATTCAACTTGATTCATTTACAATACATGATTTTTAACTGAAAGAAAATACAAAGATTGAAACGGCTAAACAGGTGGCGTACATCAACAGAGAAAAGGTAACTGGTCTAGTCCTATGACTCGGTCTGTTGGTGCTTCTCCTCTGGGATGTCTACTCTTTCGGTTTCCTCAGTATCTGACGAACATTCCAAGAAAACAGAGAAAAATGGAATGTCCGTCAGCGAACTTTCACTCGGTAAGTCCCAAAGAAAATGGGAGTAAAGAAAAAATGTAATGATAGGGAAAAATTATAATATGAGTTATTGAGTATGTCATATCATCTTGTCAAGTTTATTTAACATGCGGTTTTATTGTAATGCAAATGAACAAGTATAGTAATGTGTGACGAGTAGATAAACTCGATATCATGAGCATGGTAGTATAAAAGTAACATAGCCATATAATGTAAGTGTAGTGAACATGCAATGAAGGTAAATGTATTAACAGGTCTCTACTTGGGTATACTAATCTAACGTAAGTTCAAGGGTGAATGTCAACCAATCTCAAGTGTGTTCTCGAACCCAACAGGCTGTAATTCAGGGGTAGGGAACCACGTGCCCGAATTAAATGTTAGTAACGGGACTTCAACCTAGTGTTGAAGTATTCCAAACTCAACATGTTGTAATCCAGGAGGAAGGAAACACGAGCCCTCATCATAGCTTGCTTGTGTTAGTAGACATGGATTCATGTTCTAGGGGACTCTTGAGATTTTGTTGGATTCACGTATGAACTATCCCAACACCCCGTGTATTTATTGTAAGTGCACGGCGGCGCCCCGGCCGTCAATCCGAGGCCAAAATGCGGAAACGATAATTTACTTTAACTTTTGAACCGGCACCACCGCGCACAAAAATCCCGGATCGGGCCATTAATCTAATCCTAGATAACTAGAGAAAGGGTAGAGAGATATACCGAGTGATCCGTGTCCTTCGGTCTTCTCGTCGTCGTCCCGATCTCCTCGCGGAATCTCCGGTCTTCAACTCCTCGTCGGAATGGCACCACATTGCCTGGCTCTTTTACGGGCTCCCACCTCTGGACCGAGGCAACTCGGGCACGAATTTGGCGAGCCGACATGCCCAAGGATGCTGTAGGTTAACTGTAGAACTTGTGTCTCATGGGGTTACTAGAATTTGCCCTTTTATGAAGTGGAGGAGGAGATGTGATTTTGTGATGAACAAGGGAATTTTTAGCAAGCAAATGAGACCAAAACTCATGCCCAAAAATTTGGACAGCCCCCTCCCTCTTTGGCCGGCCATAGCATCAAGGAGAGAATGAGAGGAGAGTGTATGTGGCCAAGTGAAAATGAGTGAGCCAAAAAATCAAGAGAGAGAAAAGGGTTATCATGAGAAGAAATGATCACCAACTAAAACCCACACTCCATCAACCATCATGACTCCAAAGGTCAAGCCATGATTAAGTCAAGAAGTCAAATGATGGTGCAACTATCATGAAGCATCAATATGCAAAGACCACCCTCCACAAAGCTAATTTGCACAATTGCAAATAAGCCCTCCTCCACCAAATTTCAGCCAAAGAAAGAACAAAGAAAAAATGGCCGAAACGGAAAGCAAACTGGCAACTTCAAAAAACTGATCCCATAATAAAATACAGGAAAACCCCGCGACTGTATATACATACTCGCATTTGTATTCTGACCGAATACAAATGCAATGAGACAAATCTACACTGTACAATACTAGGATCCGGCTTAAACCAAAGCCCGCTAGTATTAACCGTCCGATCAAGATCCGTACAATACCGCATGTACATGATTGAACCCTGCCATATCTCCATACGGCCTATACAGCGTTTCTCCCGAAACTTGAGAAACTGGTCTGTGGGGGACTCTAAAGACTCGTCAATACTTTGGCTGTGGATTTAACCACTAGCACGTCAGAGGTATTAGCCATACGTAACGGGCTACCAGGTATTGACCAAAAGGAACGTCGATGAGCGAACTCATCCTGACACCCTACCGAGCCTGTCAGAGACAATATCCGTACAGTCCGGTCCGTTCGTCTATGAGAATCGCATGGCGGGCCTAGGGGGTTGGTAAAAGTCAGACCCCCAAAAGTGGTACAAGTCGTGTCGGAGTGTAGCCCAGAACACCCTGAGATACTACTGGAATACCTACCAGTAAATATCCTGCCTTGGCCAAGGACTTCGTGTAATGGCTCTCCTAGACACAGCGCGACCTCACGCCCAATACCGGGAGAGATGAACCCCTGCAGATCCGCTCACTGCCTCCATGTGGCTCGGGACTGTACCCAACTAAAACCTGTTTGCACGTCTCCTTTGAGCGTGGTAGGGTAGTAATCAAAGTACAGTGGGAACTCACACGAAACAAATGACAATCTGAGGTTGATGAACTAACCTGTACACATGTCATCAGGGAACTGCTATCTGACGTCAGGTATAAGACCAACTAGCATGTTCCCAGCGAGTCCTGTCCGGTGTACTCATAACCCAATGAGCACCTGTATACATCTTAGGTGAACCAACTGACACCAATGGCTTGTGAGACCGGCCCCCGCCTCTCGTCGGGGTCTCGACTGTATACACTAGTCTACTCTGGACTATCGATGCCCTGTCTCGAAACTCCCACGACTAGGGACCTTTTAAGGATGTGCTTATGGACTACCAGCTCCCACGTATATGATCGCCCTCATACTGCTGGCAGTTAAGCAAGAATCCTAGGGGCTCTATCAACGCGCAATAGTGACCTGTAAGGTCACCTGAAGCAGTACACGATGATAAAGGTAAACCAGATAGCATACTATCATCTTGAGTAAGACTGTCCTACTGGGACAGGTCCTCCCTCAATCATTGAAATCACATGCATGTGATCCAATAATTGACTCTGAGGGCACTATCTCCAACAATCTCCCATTTGCACTCAAGGCTAATTATTGCGATGTCGCATACTCACAGCCCGTGTGATACTGAACACCCAACTCCTCTACTAGTCAGTCTCACAAAACCCGTTTGTGAAACTATTGCGTTCGAGGAATAGCCTCAGTGAGTGGATCCGCTTTGATGTTTCTTTCTATGTCTCTCTATATCTCAAGTTCGCGGAGAATGCCATCTCCCGAAATGAGCAATACCTGTCTTAGAATGTGTCTGGATGTCTGATGGGACCTAGCTCATAAATGAACTCCAAATCCAAACTTCTTAGACTGTATCATCAACTGAACTTAATCAGTATCCTGCGCCATCTGTTCAGTTGATAAAACTGCACATTTGTATTACATTTTTCCTACCATTTTCATATTAAAAAAGGACTTTATTATAATATATTATACATATGAGGGTTTATGTGTAAAAACATTATTTTCCATGTGTTAATATATTTTAATTATCATTTGGTAGGAAAATGTATGCAAATATTATTGACCTAATCCTAGTAGAACAAAGTCTACTAAAATCTTATTTGAGTTGTTGTGCAGAATTTTCCAAGTTGTTATGCAGAATATATCAAAGAAATCAAGCTGTTGAAGAAATCTTGCCAAATTAAGAAGCAAAACGTGGAGACCAAGTCTGGAAGCAACCGAAAGAATATTTCTGAATTATGAAGGTGCCTAGGATTGCCACATGTCACAAGATGCAAGCACAAGAATTTTGATCAAGAGATCTCACCCGTTGGCCGCGGATCCGCGGCCTTAGCCCCCATTTGCCGCGGATCCGCCGCAATTCCAGGGAGTTAGGGGCAGAGGATTTTTGGGGTAAATCTATGCTATATTTTAGCAAGTTTTCAATAATAAGATTCTGGCTTTGCACTATAAAAGGGCACCGAGAGCCTCTTGGAAAAGGTATCAAGCCGACGCGATCACAAAGTCCCAGACGGCTCACGCATCCAGGCTGATCATCAACTGTTCATCTACCTCCTTGGAAGAGATCAAGAAGCAAACTAGTCTTTGTAATCATTTTCTAAGGAATCAAAGTGTAGATTGTTCAAGTTGATTAATAAAGGTAGTTGTTTTATTTAATTCTTTTGCATTTTACATTATGTTTTCCCCCTCTATCTTTTCATCTTCTTTTCCCAACATGCGCCAGTAATTCTCCGCTTGTTAGGGTTCGTAGGATTAGGGTAGGCTAATGGATGATGAACATCCCTAAACCCTTTTTAAGTCCTATAAAGTTTATGAACTTTATCAAAAGAATCATTAACATCCTAATCGGGCGCGCTAACAATTCTTTGCAAGTTCCGACCGCGATTAGCGATTAGATTAATGATTGTTTTGGTAATGGCTAGATATGAACGGAGTTCCGTGTCGAGATAAGGGTTAAGAGTGGGATTCCTTTTCCCTCCAGAAACCCTAATCTATACGCATAACCGTCGTTCTAGTTATAAATCTATTAAAGGATAAAAAGGGTAACTTTTAATTAATCGTCCATAACTACTAAATCCTAACGAACCCTACAAGCCCTTTTATTATATTAACTATATCTCTAAAATAATCTAGATCTATATTTTACATTCTTGTTTAACGTAGATCTAGAAACCATTCTATAAAATTCTTTATCCCTCCTCTCTTTCTCAACACATCTAAAGTAAGAATAGAATATTCAACGTTTCCCTGAGGACGACCCGTACTCATCTCGGTCTAGCTACACGCGACACCGTTATTGATTGCGGTTAACTACAAAAACACACTTTTCCACTCTAATCAAATGGCGTCGTTGCCGGGGATACGTGCATAATTTTTTTATTTTTACTATTTGTGTTGAATTCTTAGACGAGCCATATCATTATTAAAACAAAACTGCAAATTGCATATTTAACGATTTGTGCGTGGATTTTTGCAAGGAGATCTGGAGTCACAAACTTGAGGAAACAGGAAACAGAGACATTTTTAGAGATCCAGAGGAGCACAAAAGGCCATACAAAAAATTTCATCAACTGTTCCTTCTGCCACGCGGCGGAACCGCGGCAAAAGCACCCATTCTGCGGCGGAAACGCGGCTGCTTGGAGGAATTAGGGAATAAATCTTCTCTGGTATCTTTCTCAACTCCTTCTCTCTCTCCTCAAATCCAATAAAATCTATTTTCTGCAGGATTCTTTGCAAAATCGCGCCGCTCAAAAATCTTTTTGCAAAAGTTTTGTGATTGGTTTTGTTTTGCATATTTTAATACGGACTTTAAGGGGCAAAGACCAAATCAAGATTAGGTGGGGATTTCATCACCCTTCCTAAGCCCCACAAATCACAAACCGAGTATATAGATCAACCCTTCATTAATTTAAAAAATATCTAGACCAGACTCTAAGGACTGTCGCGCTCAATAAGGACAGAGGAAGGTCGTGGGTAATCTATCGTTTATCCGCATTACTTTTGTAGTGCCTAGGCAAGTGTGACAAAGGCTAGTGGTTTTTAATTAGGCCCACGACGTGGTTCCTTCCCACTTACCTGGCACTTATCTGGCTACAAGGGTAGTACGGAGGCGGTAGAGGATTTATCCTGCGGCTTGTCCTTTGGAAGTCTAGGAGCGGTCTAGAGACTGGACCTAGGTAACCTTAGTTCTAGGGTTGCTTGTGCATATTAGGGAGATTTGCCTTGAGTCCCACTTTTTCAAAACAAGCCAATTTTAAAATCACACACACGCTGCCACCTGCACTAAACCCGCTTAGTGCATGCTCGGCTGGACACGGGATCCTAGTGCCCGTCTTGTCCGCGTTCCTGCTATCGACGCCGAAGTCGGTACTTCTTCATCTTCTTTTCCCCCACCACACACCACATCGACCGTGATGGACGGCACTCCATCTAATTATAACACCACGCTGCCACCGCCCGCAGGTGAGCAGAATCCACCGCGCATCTCTCTCCAAGAGAGATGCTATCCTATTCGTGGTCCTCTTCCTACTTGTCTATCTTTTCCACCACCTAACGGGGATAATTTCGAAATTAAACCCCACTACATCAATCTGCTGCCCAAATTTCACGGGCTTGAGTCGGAAGACGCGTACGTTTTCATCACCAAATTTGAAAACGTATGCGCAATGATGGGTACTTCACAATTGAACTTAGATGCTATGCGCTTACGTCTTCTCCCATTCACACTGTGCGACTTGGCAGAAAAATGGCTTTATAATACTGCCGCACACTCTATCGCTAATTGGGATGAATTCGTCGTAGCATTTCTTAAGAAGTTTTACCCAAATCATAAGACTGCACATGTTAGGAGCGAGATCAACCAGTTCACCCAGCTTCCCAATGAACCATTTTGGAAGTGCTTTGAACGTTTCAAAGATCTGCTTGTCCAATGCCCCCATCACGGAATACAAAGATGGGATTTATGTCGGATTATATATGAGGGCATTAATCCAGTGACAAAGCAGATGCTTGAAACAATGTGTCAATGCAATTTCATGTCTAAAGATGACGGTGAAGCATGGAAATATCTGGAAGACCTTGCTGAACACACGTTGCAGTGGGAAAGCGTAAGACCACCTTCAACTAAGGGAGGTATTCACCAGCTCGATGTTTCTATCGCAGTGAAAGCCGAAATGGCAGCGATACAGAAGAAACTCGATGCTATTGAAAACAAGTTCTCAACATTCTCCCTAAATCAGGTCACGCTTCCTAAGACTGTCTGTGGTTGCTGTTCGGATCCTTCACACTTAACGGAAGAATGTCCTATGCATGCATCGTTTCAAGCTAATGCTGCTTTTCAACAGCGACCTAGAAATGATCCTTATTCTTCCACATATAATCAAGGATGGAGGAATCATCCTAACTTTGCTTGGAATCAAAACCAACAAAGTAATTATCAAAGACCTCCTCCACAGCAACCACAACCACAGAATCAGCCCCCCTTTCAGTCACAAAATTTCCAAAATCCGGCCAACATTTCTACACCACAAGTGGCCGGTACTGACAACTCACTTGCACAAACTTTGGATATGTTCATGAAACAATCCATGCAAAATTCGGCTAAGATAAGGTCTTCTATTGATACCCTAACGAAAAACTCCTCCTCCCATGGTGAGAGTATTAAATCAATAGAAAACCAAATCGCACAGTTAAACGCCGCAATGAGTGCGAGAGAGAAAGGGAAACTCCCATCTCAACCCCTACCAAATCCTGACCATTCACAAAGTCATAATGTGAATGCCATTACTACGTTGAGATCGGGGAGAGTGCTGAATAACCAAGTGGGTAAGCAAATTGATGATAGTGACACATTTGATACCCCTTCTTCTTCTTCTTCTTCCCCTAATCCGTCTAGTCTCCCACCTTCATCCGAGCCTATTCTCCGTTTTCCCCAAGGGTCGAACATTTCGCCAAATCTATCTAAGTCGATGCCCACTCCAATTTTGGGATCGAATCCGTCGCCACAATCTTCTCCACAAACGTTGGACCCAAAACTTATTGATCGAGCTCCATTTCCAAACCGATTAAGGGCCAACCGACCTAACCCGCAAATGGAGAAGATTGTGGAAATGTTTAAGCAAGTTAGCGTGAATATTCCTCTCCTAGATGCTATTCAACAAGTCTCATCTTATGCAAGAATCCTTAAAGACTTGTGCACTAGGAAGAGAAAAGTTCAAGTACCTAAAAAAGTTTTCCTTGCGAGTAATGTGAGCACAGCTTTTACACAACAACTTCCCAAGAAACGAAAGGACCCCGGAAGTCCTACAATTTCAATCTCTATTGGGGGTAAAAATATCGATCGTGCTCTACTCGATCTAGGTGCTAGTGTTAACTTGCTTCCGTATTCTGTTTATGAGCAATTAGGGATCGGAGAGTTAAAGCCAGCGCATTGCACTCTTCAGATGGCCGATCGATCTATCACCCAACCTAGGGGTGAGCTAGAGGATGTGTTAATCAAAGTCGGGGAATTCATAATTCCTGTGGGCTTTATCGTTATTGATACACAATCTGTACCAAACCCACGCAATCAAATTCCGGTGATACTCGGTCGACCCTTTTTGGCCACTTCCAACGCAGTAATTAATTGTAGAAACGGCTCTATGACCCTATCCTTTGGAAAGAAGTCAATTGAGCTTAACATTTACAAGTTGGGAAGTGAACCCTCCGAACCCTATGCTCATGTGTGTTCTGTCGAATTAATGGATGTCGACAGCAGCGAATTTGATCAACCTCATGATACAGACTCTTTTCATATGTTGTTGTTTGACCCAACCATTTACTCTTCCACCGAGTTGTCCGGGTCAACATCTAATGAGGAACTTTATATTGAGTCTGACAATCACCCCATTTTTTCTGATGACATTATTTTTCGGGGTATTGATGAAAGCTTTGAGGAAATTTTCGCTGATGAACTCGCATTTTTACAAGACACGGGTGTTGAGATGAATCAACTCCAAGATGAAGAAATTGGACCTCCACCCCCTCTTTTGGACAATCATGACAATGCGAGTAATCCATCATTACTATCACTGTGTCGTCTCTCTAAATTGAGACGCAATCCTTTTCCAATACACCTCTTGTCACCTCCCCACTTCTTCACGTCGAAAGGTGACATGTTCTTCCACCAACTTTGGTGCTTCATCGATAAAATTTTTGAATGGTTGGTGTTGACCTTCGGTCTTTGCAAAGCTTGGCATTGACCAATAACCTTGACCCCCTCATGTGATTTTAAAAGATTAAAAATGTTTAACTCAAGTTTGGGGGAGGGGTGGTATATTTTGGCTCTTGAAAGAAAATGATTTTTACAAAATTGTGAGCCTAAAATAAGTTTGAGGGAGGATTTTCACTTTCATATATTGTTGCCCCCATTAAAAATTTCCTCCCAAGTCTACAGGTTTTTTTTTTAAGCTTAACGGATGACATCAGTGAGGACACTGCTGTAAAGAGGTTTAGGGGAGGTTTGTGCTTATTTACACATCAAGTTGCATCATATTTTGCATAAGCACAAATTTTCAAAAATTTAAAAAAAAATTTATAACAAAAGAGTAGAAAGTGAAAAATTACATCCAAAAGATAGGAATAGTTTAAGAAAACCAAGAAAATTAGAAGTTTTCTTATACGAACTGGTAATAAGTAATTATGAGCTGTTGTCCCAAGGGTTAGTAAAATGAAGGAAGTCACTAATCTGAGGATAAAAATAAGTCTGAAAAATAGTTTCTATTCTGGAAGCCAAATATTTGAATGTTGATACCCTACAATATGCACCTACACACGTCTTGAAACTCGGGATAGTAGAGGATACCTTGAAATGCTCTTGTCTAAAAGCCAAAGTATGAAGGAAATAAAAAAAATGATGAAGAAAATATAAAAATGGTGAAAAGAAAAATGAACACTGGTTTTGTTATCGCCAAGGCAGCAATAAAAAAATATAGCGAGGGTGCCTCTTCACCTAGTGCCCTAAGGCCAACTGGTCTGGGAGTCACTGCTAAGCCTTAAGTGGTGCAAGACGAGGAAAATATTATCACCAAATCAGCAAGCGCATGAGTAATCGGTCGGTTAGTATCTCAAGAAGTATTAACGGTCGCATGAAAATGTGTGAGCAAATCTTTAATATTCATCAAATTAAAAAGTACTAAGGTAGATGGACAAGAGTATGATAGCTTGAATTGAATTCTCCGAGTGTAGGGATGTTATTTACACACACGTGGGGTTATATGATCAATGTTTGGATGAAAGGTAGGAATGAAGAATAAAGACGATGTTTTATTGAGGGATGATGTGATTTCTAACATTTTTTCATGACTATTAAGATAGGGCTCATGACAACTGAAAAGCTAGTATAGTTGGAAACTCTTCTTTTCAAGGCCTTTCTTTTATGGTTCTTGTCTTTATATGTAAATTTCACCATCTTTCTTTTGTTATTGGATTTTGTGGGTGTAATCCGCTGAAAACCCTCAGGAGACAACACTCCTCCTACTAGGGACACCTAGAGGTTTAACGGCTTGTTGCACGTGCTCAGTGCAATCGTGTCTGCCTACGAAAGTGTGCTTAGTTTTCTCTTTTTCTTTTTCTCCTCTTAAATAAACTAGTTTGCTCGGGACGATCAAAGATAAGTTTGGGGGTATTTGTTCAGTTGATAAAACTGCACATTTGTATTATATTTTTCCTACCATTTTCATATTAAAAAGGGACTTTATTATAATATATTATACATATGAGGGTTTATGTGTAAAAACACTATTTTCCATGTGTTAATATATTTTAATTATCATTTGGTAGGAAAATGTATGCAAATATTATTGACCTAATCCTAGTAGAACAAAGTCTACTAAAATCTTATTTGAGTTGTTGTGCAGAATTTTCCAAGTTGTTATGCAGAATATATCAAAGAAATCAAGCTGTTGAAGAAATCTTGCCAAATTAAGAAGCAAAACGTGGAGACCAAGTCTGGAAGCAACCGAGAGAATATTTCAGAATTATGAAGGTGCCTAGGATTGCCACATGTCACAAGATGCAAGCACAAGAATTTTGATCAAGAGATCTCACCCGTTGGCCGTGGATCCGCGGCCTTAGCCCCCATTTGCCGCGGATCCGCCGCAATTCCAGGGAGTTAGGGGCAGAGGATTTTTGGGGTAAATCTATGCTATATTTTAGCAAGTTTTCAATAATAAGATTCTGGCTTTGCACTATGAAAGGGCACCGAGAGCCTCTTGGAAAAGGTATCAAGCCGACGCGATCACGAAGTCCCAGACGGCTCATTCATCCAGGCTGATCATCAACGGTTCATCTACCTCCTTGGAAGAGATCGAGAAGCAAACTAGTCTTTGTAATCATTTTCTAAGGAATCAAAGTGTAGATTGTTCAAGTTGATTAATAAAGGTAGTTGTTTTATTTAATTCTTTTGCATTTTACATTATGTTTTCCCTCTCTATCTTTTCATCTTCTTTTCCCAACATGCGCGAGTAATTCTCCGCTTGTTAGGGTTCGTAGGATTAGGGTAGGCTAATGGATGATGAACATCCCTAAACCCTTTTTAAGTCCTATAAAGTTTATGAACTTTATCAAAAGAATCATTAACATCCTAATCGGGCGCGCTAACAATTCTTTGCTAGTTCCGACCGCGATTAGCGATTAGATTAATGATTGTTTTGGTAATGGCTAGATATGAACGGAGTTCCGTGTCGAGATAAGGGTTAAGAGTGGGATTCCTTTTCCCTCCAGAAACCCTAATCTATACGCATCACCGTCGTTCTAGTTATAAATCTATTAAAGGATAAAAAAGGGTAACTTTTAATTAATCGTCCATAACTACTAAATCCTAACGAACCCTACAAGCCCTTTTATTATATTAACTACATCTCTAAAATAATCTAGATCTATATTTTACATTCTTGTTTAACGTAGATCTAGAAACCATTCTATAAAATTCTTTATCCCTCCTCTCTTTCTCAACACATCTAAAGTAAGAATAGAATATTCAACGTTTCCCTGAGGACGACCCGTACTCATCTCGGTCTAGCTACACGCGACACCGTTATTGATTGCGGTTAACTACAAAAACACACTTTTCCACTCTAATCACCATCCTTCCCTCAGTATCCACCTGGACCATCTGTCCAAAATACTGCCCCTCGTCAGAAGGAAAACTATAGCTCTGACAACCTCTCTGTTATCCAGGTCACCTTGGAAGCCTGGAATGATAACTGTCTCCCGAAGGAGGATACCGTTATCATATCCCAAGAACATCAACTTATGCTCTAAAGCTGCTTCCGAATGCTTCTCCAGGATTGGATCAACTTATTGCATCTGGTGCAAAAACAATATCTGGTGTGGTACTTGACATCTCATGATTGACTCAATTACCTAAGCAAGTGATCTGCCAATCATGCACATCCCTCTCCACTTTAGTCTGTAAGACACCTTTAGAGAGGGTGACTCCATCACATGCAGGTATACTACCGTGCCAGGAGTCGTCCATTCTAAATATCTTTAGAATGCTGTCTAAGTACCCAGATTGGGAAACTACCCAAATCTAGATCTAAAACCATAGATCTAGTAACCAGAATATCTGATATAATATCCAATTCCTTTGTGGAGAAACCACTGTGTGACAACCAAAGTATAACCGATTGTAGTATAGGAATTTCACTTCCTACTCTGTGTATGTCATCCAAATACCAGGACATCACACCCTACTACCTTCTTAACAGATCCATCCCCTATTCTGATGAAGTCAAACCTATGACTGTCATGTCAGAAATAGATGATCTATCTCCGCTATATCTGCTTTAGTCTATAAATAGACATAAGCCACTTGTCCACCAATGCTTCCGCTGCTCCCACTGACTACGACAACCCTCTGGCAGAGTCATATACACGTACGCTTCTAAAGCCAGTTCAGAATGACGCTATACTCATCCCCTTGCCGGGTCTCGCAGCCTAGAACAACAGCAATGGCAAGTCTGGGTAAACAAGAACCTCCCTGTCACCGTCCTTGAGGCTACCGGAGTACCCCTCGGGTGTCTGAGGTTACCCACCGTATCTGCGGAGTGGCCAATGGAAAGTCAAACCAAATTGAATCTTTAGGTTCTTATCAAATTTTCAGTAATCGTTTGCGGTTCTGGAATCACTTCCAGTTCTACCATACTCCCACTACTGTTTTCTGAAAAAATCCATTTTTATTAAAACTGTGGCGAGTCAAGAACAATATCACTATTGATCTTCCAGATGGTAGAAAATCAACCCTCGTCATAGCCTGGGTCAACCCACAAACAGCCATTACAGAAACGTGCCTTGAGTAGTCCGGAGTCTGGTTTTAAACATAAGCCGGACGACTCCCCGTATCTTAACATCGTTAAGATATGAACTGTTCTATATCCAATATAGAAACAGAGGCACTGATTTAATTGAACTAGATTCAAATCATGCAGCTGTCTCCAGTGCATGTTAACTAAATGGAAAGAGGCCGATCAGTATTACTTAACTTAGGAGTGCTTCCAATTATGAGTAATCTGAAAGAGAAGCATGTTCTCTTAGTCATTACTATCAACTGAATACCATTCACAAGTATCTACATCTTCGATCACCTTGAAGAATCCTGATATTTGCAATACCTGGTTCTCTACTTTATTCATATACCTATAACTTCTCAAACTTCGGACCCTGTGTTTCTACGAAACATCTGTCTAAAAACTAGAGAAGTCATAAGTAAACCGAATATAGTATGAGAACCAACCCTTCTGTCCTCATGGATGCTGGACAACATACAATACTCTGTATAAGTCCCTTTGAGTCTAATAACTCATTCCCTGTGTGTCTTAGGTTGAAAACTGTACTTATGGTTATGAAGAATTACACCGGTGTTCAATGCTCCTTACCTAATCATCCACTGATATAGGTAAATGTCATGGACATAATTTCAAAAAAAAGGTATATCTCACTCTATAAAAATAGACGTACAGATATATCAATTTGAAATTGGTGCATAACAGCGGATATTCAAAACCAAATATTTGCCGTCCGGCAAACAACCCAGGTGATTTCCTCAAATATCACCAATTACAACGAATTCCGATATAATGAGGATGATCACCTAATTCCCAATAACTTACTCCCACTCATCATCTGTAAAACCATACAGATGTGAGAATCAAGCCTGGTAAATACATACCCTGGAGTAAGGGCTAATTGGGAAATCAGTTTTCTTTTAACACTACACAGTAAAAATGAAACATTGAAATGTTTCGAAAGGGTATCCGGGTATTCCTAGTAATGCCTCTTCCATTATCCAGATTCACAACTGTAACCGTATAATTCTTTTCCATCTCTCCAAATCCCTTTATATGTCTTTAGTCATTATCTTATGTACACCCCTTTAGGCCAAATGGTTTTCTTCCTTCCCTACCGTTCGGCACCAGCCTATGGTTTGGAAGAAGACTATCCAATAAGCATAATGGATGTACTGTCCTAATCCTAGGACCACTCGCAATGCGAGAGAAGATGAAGATAAAAGACAACCGAATAAACCTTATTCCTATTTCTCCTGAACCAGAATCCATCCCTGAACTGGAACAAGTTCCTTTCGAGTTCATATATAACCATACGATGGAGTATCCAATAAACTGTGGATCTTCGTAATGATACGGAGTGTCCTGGAGAAATACAAAGGTGATTTAGGATTGGCGAAGAAATACTTGGTTTGGTCGTGAATAGCAGTCGCAATTTACTTTGCCATCTTACTAATCCCTTGATATGTCTTTACTTAATACCTTCTGTACACCATCGTTATGCTAATTGGTTTTCTTCATTCCCCACCGTTCGGCACCATCCTAAGGTTTGTAAGAAGACTATCCAATTTGCGTAATAGGTGTACTATCTCCTAAACCAAGGAGTACTCGCAACCTGAGAGAAGGTAAAAGGAAAAGACAACTGAATAGTCTTATTCGTTTTCTTCAGAACCAGAAACCATCATCGAATAAATTCCTTCGAGTTCGTATATAACCATACGATGGTTTTATCCAATGGAAGTGGACGTTTGTAGTAATACGGGGTGTCCTGGAGAAAAGGGTAAAAGTAGGAGTGGCAACGAGGTATGCAACTCTGACAATCCAAAAGCCAGTGTTTAAGAAGGTTCGGTTAATCTTGGTCATGAGTAATAGTCTAGGGTCGGGTCAATGGTCGCTGCCAAAGAGAGAGAGAAAAGAAACACTTAGCGTGCACTCTAACCTAGATCATAATGGTTACCAATTTATCTAATCTGGAAACCTCCCACTGTAACGTCAAATTCTCCTCCAAACCTGAAAGAAGAATTAGTCGGGATCACCCGAGGAGTAAACCAACTCATCAGTGGGAATCGGGATCCAACTATCATCGCATGATAACGTGACGGAATCCGCTCACGTTATCACACTCCAGAAGGTATGCGCATATCTGGCAAGTTTCGGTTTCTTTAGAAACTCCCGATGTGATTTTTACCCCATGCTCTTATGACCTTGACGAAGGTCAACAAATCATAAGTCACATGTCAAGTTCTACCCGTCATTGTCCAGGTTAATTTGAACCCACCCATACAAGCCCTTGACGAAGGTCAACAAGGCTATACGACTGTCCCAAACCAACGCATCTATCTATGCAACAGAAAAGTAACAAGAAACTACCATACACTATGCCTTGACGAAGGTCAACAAACATAGCATGAATACTACGTGCTACCCGTCTGAAACGACGGAGGGCTACGAATGGTTTCTGGCGAAAAACCTTTAACGTAATGAACTTGATATCGTTGAAAGAACCGGATAGCTTTTAAAAATATAGTGGCGAAAACCTTTGCTAAAGAGGTCACTCCCGGTGAAGGGATCTCGGCTCTTTCCCCGTAGAATGAGGTGCAGGATATTCCAACTGAATACCACTATGCAAAGCAAAAGTAAACAACTATAGTGAAGTTATTGCCCTGACGCAAACTTCTGTCTAAGGGGTCACTCCCGGTGAAGGGATCTCGGCCCTTGCCTCATCGAATGAGGTGCAGGATATTCCAACTGAATATCACTGTGCAAAACAAAAGAGAACGCCCTTGCAATAACAGCTTTTTGAAAATTATTCCAACAACATCAGAATAGGTTTTTTTAACTTGCATTGATCCGAATCAACGCGGTCCCATCAATTGATCACACCAATAAAGAACGAAAATAATGATGTATGTATATGCCATCCGCATTCGCCACTGGGTCCCGTCATCACCCGTTAAGTTACTTAACTAACGACAGAGCGGGGACTGGACTAGCGCGGATGCAAAACATATACAACATCTACTAGTATATATATCAATATATAATATTCGCTCAAGGCGTGATAAAATGCAACATCACAGAAATATAATAAGCATCACAGAACAATACAGATATCTGGGATCCCCGGGTTTCATAGAGCCGCTACTGAAACCCGACGTTCCCCTGGTCGTGTGGATAGCCTGTGCAATGAAATACTAGACCCCTACGGGCGCGGCAAGTTACCCGCCAAAACCTGAAGCGAGGCAGCCCCCTTCAGCAACGTGAATGGACCACCCAGCACTTCACGGAATCCAATAACTTGGGCACCGCTCCTGGGTCAACCTGTACCCCCTACGAGTGCGGCGAATAGCCCGCCAATTCTAGAGTGAGGCCCCCTCCGTCTCAACGCCATGAGATGCGGGCCCGTTGCCCTCTAGAACCCGGCTATCCGTGCACCCCATCTTGGGGTAATCCTAGTACAGAAAGTAAAATATACATACAACGGGTACATCGACCTCACCCCGGTCGTGCCCCAAAAGAATAATATACAAACAGGCAGTGACGGCGGTCTACATGTCGGACGCTCGCCCCGCAATATCAAATGTACATATATAACAAAACTGTACTAATATTGCATCCAGGCTATCCCCCACGACCAATCCGCAATATCACAGCACAACACAGAACATCAACGTGAATGTCACGTTCGCAAATCCGTCTAAAAGGGCTATAGCAGTTAGACAAGATTTACCGATCAAGTGACATTCACGGTCGTAGATATAATGTAAATACTGTGAACTAACATGTTTAAAATTTTCGATCGATCAAATATACCGAAGTGGGCCCCAAGCACTACTGTAGCACTCAAAGAAAATCTGGGCCCAAACAGAACATTATAAAAACCCCATTTTCAACCCAGGAGCTCTCTGTAAAATTTTGATGCACTGAACAGTAAATATGGCGGCGGAACCGCGGCCCAAACATGGGTTTGGCCGCGGTTCCGCGGTGAAATAATGCGTTCATGCGACCAAATTTTACCAGAGTGCTTAGACTTTCCTGTACATGTTTCTGCAACAACCTGAAAAAAATTTCGGGCCAAAAAAAATTTTGACAGAGAACTGATGCATTGAAATCGCGGGTTTTGGAATTTTGTTCAATCGAAAATGTAAACACATTAGACCAAGCTAGACTAGGTTAATGGTGTGTCTCTGATACCAGTGTAAGTGCACGGCGGCGCCCCGGCCGTCAATCCGAGGCCAAAATACGGAAACGATAATTTACTTTAACTTTTGAACCGGCACCACCGCGCACAAAAATCCCGGATCGGGCCATTAATCTAATCCTAGCTAACTAGAGAAGGGGTAGAGAGATATACCGAGTGATCCGTGTCCTTCGGTCTTCTCGTCGTCGTCCCGATCTCCTCGCGGAATCTCCGGTCTTCAACTCCTCGTCGGAAGGGCACCACATCGCCGGGTTCTTTTACGGGCTCCCACCTCTGGACCGAGGCAACTCGGGCACGAAGTTGGCGAGCCGACGTGCCCAAGGATGCTGTAGGTTATCTGTAGAACTTGTGTCTCATGGGGTTACTAGAAGTTGCCCTTTTATGAAGTGGAGGAGGAGATGTGATTTTGTGATGAACAAGGGAATTTTTAGCAAGCAAATGAGACCAAAACTCATGCCCAAAAATTTGGACAGCCCCCTCCCTCTTTGGTTGGCCATAGCATCAAGGAGAGAATGAGAGGAGAGTGTATGTGGCCAAGTGAAAATGAGTGAGCCAAAAAATCAAGAGAGAGAAAAGGGTTATCATGAGAAGAAATGATCACCAACTAAAACCCACACTCCATCAACCATCATGACTCCAAAGGTCAAGCCATGATGAAGTCAAGAAGTCAAATGATGGTGCAACTATCATGAAGCATCAATATGCAAAGACCACCCTCCACAAAGCTAATTTGCACAATTGCAAATAAGCCCTCCTCCACCAAATTTCAGCAAAAGAAAGAACAATGGAAAAATGGCCGAAACGGAAAGCAAACTGGTAACTTCAAAAAACTGATCCCGTAATAAAATACAGGAAAACCCCGCGACTGTATATACATACCCGCATTTGTATTCCGACCGAATACAAATGCAATGAGACAAATCTACACTGTACAATACTAGGATCCAGCTTAAACCAAAGCCCGCTAGTATTAACCGTCCGATCATGATCCGTGCAATACCGCACGTACATGATCGAACCCTGCCATATCTCCATACGGCCTGTACAGCGTTTCACCCGAAACTTAAGAAACTGGTCTGTGGGGGACTCTAAAAACTCGTCAATACTTTGGCTGTGGATTTAACCACTAGCACGTCAGAGGTATTAGCCATACCTAACGGGCTACCAGGTATTGACCAAAAGGGACGTCGATGAGCGAACTCATCTTGACACCCTACTGAGCCTGTCAGTGACAATATCCGTACAGTCCGGTCCGTTCGTCTATGAGAATCGCATGGCAGGCCTAGGGGGTTAGTAAAAGTCAGACCCCCAAAAGCGGTACAAGTCATGTCGGAGTGTAGCCCAGAACACCCTGAGATACTACTGGAATACCTACCAGTAAATCTCCTGCCTTAGCCAAGGACTTCGTGTAATGGCTCTCCTAGACACAGCGCGGCCTCACCCCCAATACCGGGAGAGACGAACCCCTGCAGATCCGCTCACTGCCTTCATGTGGCTTGGGACTGTACCCAACTAAAACCTGTTTGCATGTCTCCTTTGAGCGTGGTAGGGTAGTAATAAAAGTACGGTGGGAACTCACACGAGACAAATGACGATTTGAGGTCGATGAACTAACCTATATACATGTCACCAGGGAACTGCTATCTGACGTCAGGTATAAGACCAACTAGCATGTTCCTGGCGAGTCCTGTCCGGTGTACTCATAACCAAATGAGCACCTGTATACATCTTAGGTGAACCAACTGACACCAATGGCTTGTGAGACCGGCCACCACCCCTCGTCGGGGTCTCGACTGTATACACTAGTCTACTCTGGAGTATCGATGCCCTGTCTCGAAACTCCCACGACTTGGGACCTTTTAAGGATGTGCTTATGGACTACCAGCTCCCACGTATATGATCGCCCTCATACTGCTGGCAGTCAAGCAAGAATCCTAGGGGCTCTATCAACGCTCAATAGTGACCTGTAAGGTCACCTGAAGCAGTACATGATGATAAAGGTAAACCAGATAGCATACTATCATCTTGAGTAAGACTATCCTACTGGGACAGGTCCTCCCTCAATCATTGCAATCACGTGTCTGTGATCCAATAATTGACTCTGAGGGCACTATCTCCAACATTTATTGTATTGATAGTAATGATTGTACTGATGGTATTGTATTATATTGTATTGTCTTGTATTATAGATTGTATAGATGGATGACTTGCCGAAACCATGATATCAGTAAATGGATGTAACGGGAGAATCATGTAGATGGATGTATATCCATGGTTCGGTTCGGTCAAGTTGTTTAGATTGATAGATTGAACAGATTGAATATATGGATTCATTACTTCATATTGTAATGTAGTTTTATACTTGAATCTCATTCAAGTCAGATTCATTATAATTAGACTCAGTCTGAGTCAGACAATTAGAAAAGAAATTGAATCCTGAATTCGGTTTTGGTGTTATCGGTAACCGCTGCACATGGATGGCAGGATTTGTGTCTTTTTCAAAGACGATTACCGTGTTGATAACACCGTTTGTTAAGTTGTCTATCTTAAATAGGCAAGCACCCATATCTCCGGCTTCCTGATGTTCAAGAGACTGGTCCCGCTTAAACCTATGTTTACTAGGGTCCTTATTGTAATTTTAATATAACTTGAAGGGCTTTTATGTAAAAATAATTTTGTATAATTTTCAAGATACACCTCAAGTATTTATTTATTGTCTTTAAAGTTTTCATTGATATATATTTTATCATTGTGACATTTCTAGTGAATAAAACATATTTTTCATAATATATGGTATTTAATTGTAAAGTATTGTACTTGTATGGAATTGCATGGTATTTTCATGTAAAGTGATTCTTTTTTATTTAGAAAAGTTGGAATATTTATACTATATCAAAATAGATATTTTGATGATACATACATACATACATATATATATATATATATATATATATATATATATATTTATAAAATAATTTAATTTATTATTTTTCTAGAAATCTCATTTTCTTAAGATATTTGTATTTTTAAATTTTTCGAGACCGTATGCTCCTTGCGGAGGTCTGCATATGGCACTACTAAACCCGAGGATGTGCGATAATCCGCACCATCCCGAACCGGTTCCCCAAATGGGTTGTAGCGGCGCTTTGCAAAGATTTGTTTAAAATACATAATCTTGTAGAAAAAGTTTTTTATATAAGTCGGAGGTAGTTTATTGTAAAACCGTATTTTCCCAAATCTATATTTCCCAATATCATCGTGCTATATTACATATGAGTGTTGTGAAGAGGTAGGTCATTACCTCGTGAACTATCTAAAGGTATAGCAAGGAAATATAAGATTTATGTCGAAACTAAACTACATGGTATTTTTCTGTAAAAGTGCTATAAAAATTAAAATAGAAATTCTTTTGATATAAAACTTGTCAATATATTTTGTTAATGTTTAATGATCATGATGTGATGGTTTGGTATAGTTGTATTTAAGAAAATTGGAACTTTTAAAGAAAACCAAATCGGAAGTCGGATTAATTCCGCTTCCGTCGTATTTTAGAAATACAATTTTTTAGATTAGAAAAGAGAAGAGAGAGAAGGGACTTACAGGTTTAGGGTCAAGAGAAGAGGAGGTGGTAGGAGGTGTCGGTGCGACATTTCGTCGCCGGGAACTCCTCGGGTCGTCGTTGGAAGTTCGTTGGAGTTCGCCCTTTGCTAACTCCACATGTACACAAAAAGTTCTTGAGATTTTTCTTGAGTGTTTGGACAGGAATTTCAGTGTGAAGGTATGAAAAATTGAGTGGGTATTTATAGGAAAAACTAGGGTTAGGGTAGATGAAAGGGTGTGAGAAAATTTGTATTTAATTTTGCATTTAAAAAAATTAAAAGGGTGTTTTAAATTCTCTGATTAATTGCAGAGATTTTAAATGGTGCAGGGGGGAGTGGGGGGTTCAAAGGGCAGAACAAGTTAAGAAATTTTGGGTTTGGGCTGACTCGGGGCGGCGACGGCGGCCGAGTCGGGCGAGTCGCCAGCCCGAGTCGATCGAGTCGCGCTGATTCTTCATGCCACGTGTACCTTGTCGTTTGGTCTACTTCCTGGGCTCGTTTGTTTTATATGTGACTTTTGGTTTTTACGAGTTATACACGTGTAGACTCTTGGGCTTCTAAAAATATTATAAAAAATAATGTGGCTGATGGGATTTGAGCTCTGATGCTTTGGATCAGCAGTACAAGGTCTTACCAATGAGCTACAAGCTCCTTCATGCTATTAAAAAGAAAAACAAATTTATAACTTGTGCTCATGCAAAAGTACCCCTTTCTGTATTTTTGAAAAAAAATTGTACAGAAAGTTTAGGGTTGTTACATTCTACCCTCCTTATAAAAATTTCGTCCTCGAAATTTGTAAAAGGAAAGCGTAACAGATTCAAGGAAAGTTTGGTGACTGAAGTACTGATAGTGTATGAAAAATAACAAAGTGATACAAGAGTTTTAAAAATGTGAAAGAGACTTACTAGTGTTACCTTGGTCAACTGTCTCGGCTTCTACGGCTGCTAAGGTGTAAGCCGGTCGTCGGGGCACGTTTGTCCTACCTGGGGGCACATTCCTCTGTCCTAGAAGCATGTTCCTCGGTGTCTGTTAGAATAGACGAGTAGGCGGTGGAGCAAGGAGTGCAAAACGAGGTGCAGGAGCCTGGATAGTTGGCCGCTGCGGGTAGTTGGTGGGTGTGTGAGCTGAGTTGCGTCTATAGGGACAGGTTCCAATTCTATGATCGGATGCGCCACAAACTAGGCACAGGCCTTTTGCGCTCCTACAGTCCTTCCACAAATGTCCAGTCTTCTTGCAGTACAAATAAAAACTTGAACATGATCGGTTAATTGTTTCCTTCTGTCTCTTAAGTTCAGAAGGTTGTATAGGATGAGCTCTTCTTGCCATCTGGGTGGCAGAGCGCTTCATGCCGGTTGCTTCTGCTTCTGGACGGTTCAATAGTATAGCAGTCTGCTGCTGCAGTCCTTCCAGGAGGCTGCGGATCGCCCCAAGCAGTACCGCCTGCTCATTGATCGGAGTAGTGATGGCAGGTGTGAGTTGTAGTGGTGGAGGTGTGTTGCTGACATTGGTACTAGTGTTGTTCGGGGAATCCATAATCTTGAATGAGAAATTTTGGGTTAGGACAAATTCAAAGTATATGATAAGATTCAAGAAGTATGAATTGTAAAGAATATTTTCAGTTGCTGGTTCTTATATTATATTGCTTAGGTTGTCCATGCAAAACTGACTTGTATGTCCATACAGAACTGACATGTATGTCCACACATATCTGACCTGCATGGGCCACCAACAAAACCTCGCCCCGCTTCCCAGTAGACGGAAGCAGGTACATAACGAGGCCGCAACGTATTATTTCGAGAAGGTCATTTCCCGACATAAATACGGTAAGCGTAATATAAGCAATATAAAAAGACAAGATAATAAGCGTGAAAGTAAAACTTCAACAACTTTATTTATATTCAACTTGATTCATTTACAATACATGATTTTTAACTGAAAGAAAATACAAAGATTGAAACGCCTAAGCAGGTGGCGTACATCAACAGAGAAAAGGTAATTGGTCTAGGCCTGTGACTCGGTCTGTTGGTGCTCCTCCTCTGGGATGTCTACTCTTTCAGTCTCCTCGGTATCTGACGAACATTCCAAGAAAACAGATAAAGGTGGAATGTCCGTCAGCGAACTTTCGCTCGGTAAGTCCAAAAGAAAAGGGGAGTAAAGAAAAAATGTAATGATAAGGAAAAATTATAATATGAATTATTGAGTTTTTCATATCATCTTGTCAAGTTTATTTAGCATGTGGTTTTATTGTAATTCAAATGAACAAGTATAGTAATGTGTGACGGGTAGATAAACTCGATATCATGAGCATGGTAGTATAAAAGTAACATAGCCATATAATGTAAGTGTAATGAACATGCAGTGAAGGTAAATGTCTTAACAGGTCTCTACTTGGGTATACTAATCTAACGTAAGTTCAATGGTGAATGTCAACCAATCTCAAGAGTGTTCTCGAACCCAATAGGCTGTAATTCAGGGGGGAACCACGGGCCCGAATCAAATGTTAGTAACGGGACTTCAACCTAGTGTTGAAGTATTCCAAACTCAACAGGCAGTAATTCAGGAGCAAGGAAACACGGGCTCTCATGATAGATTGCTTGTGTTAGTAGACATGGATTCATGATCTAGGGGGACTCTTGAGATTTTATTGGATTCACGCATGAACTACCCCAACACCCCGAGTATTTATTGTATTGATAGTAATGATTGTACTGATGGTATTATATTGTATTGTATTATAGATTGTATAGATGGATAACTTGCCGAAACCATGATATAAGTAAATGGATGTAACTGGAGAATCATATAGATGGATGTATATCCATGGTTCGGTTCAGTCAAATTGTTTAGATTGAACAGATTGAATATATGGATTCATTGCTTCATATTGTAATGTAGTTTTATACTTGAATCTCATTCAAGTCAGATTGATTATAATGAGACTCGGTTTTAGTCAGACAATTAAAAAAGAAATTGAATCCTGAATTAGATTTTGCTGTTATCGGTAAGCGCTACACATGGACGGCAGGATTTGTGTCTTTTTCAAAGACGATTACCGTGTTGATAACACCGTTTGTTAAGTTGTCTACCTTAAATAGGCAAGCGCCTATATCTCCGGCTGCCTAAGACTCAAGAGACTGGTCCCGCTTAAACCTATATTTACTAGGGTCCTTATTATAATTTTAATATAACTTGAGGGGCTTTTATGTAAAAATAATTTTGTATAATTTTCAAGATACACCTCAAGTATTTTATTATCGTCTTTAAAGTTTTCATTGATATATATTTTATCATTGTGACCTTTCTAGTGAATAAAACCTATTTTTCATAATATATGGTATTCAATTATAAAGTATTGTACTTGTATGGAATTGCATGGTATTTTCATGTAAAATGATTCTTTTTTATTTAGAAAAGTTGGAATATTTATACTATATCAAAATAGATATTTTGATGATACATACATATATATATATATATATATATATATAAAATAATTTAATTTATTATTTTTCTAGAAATCTCATTTTCTTAAGATATTTGTATTTTTAAATCTTTCGAGACCGTATGCTCATTGCGGAAGTCTGCATCTCGCACTACTAAGCATGAGGATGTGCAATAATCCGCACCATCCCGAACGGGTTCCCCAAATGGGTTGTAGCGGCGCTTTGCAAAGATTTGTTTAAAATACATAATCTTGTAGAAAAATGTTTTATATAAGTCGGAGGTAGTTTATTGTAAAACCCTATTTTCCCAAATCTATGCTTCCCAATATCATTGTGCTATGTTACATATGAGTGTTGTGAAGAGATAGGTCATTATCTCGTGAACTATCTAAAGGTATAGTAAGGAAATATAAGATTTATGTCGAAACTAAACTACATGGTATTTTTCTGTAAAAGTGCTATAAAAATTAAAATAGGAATTCTTTTGATATGAAACTTGTCAATATATTTTGTTAATGTTTAATGATCATGATGTGATGGTTTGGTATAGTTGTATTTAATAAAATTGGAACTTTTTAAAGAAAACCGAATCGGAAGTCGGATTAACTCCGCTTCCGTCGGATTTTAGAAATACAAATTTTTAGATTAGAAAAGAGAAGAGAGAGGAGGGACTTATAGGTTTAGGGTCAAGAGAAGAGGAAGAAGAAGTGGTAGGAGGTGTCGGTGCGTTGTTTCGTCGCCGGGAACTCCTCGGGTCATCATCGTAAGTTCGTCGGAGTATCGCTTTTTGCTAACTCCAGTTGTACACAAAAAGTTCTTGAGATTTTTCTTGAGAGTTTGGGCAGGAATTTTAGTGTGAAGGGTGTGAAAAATTGAGTGGGTATTTATACGAAAAACTAGGGTTGAAAGGGTGTGAGAAAATTTGTATTTAATTTTGCATTTAAAAAAATTTATAGGGTGTTTTAAATTCTCTGTTTAATTTCAGATATTTTAAATGGTACCGGGGGACTGGGGGGAGTTCAAAGGGCAGAACAAGTTAAGAAATTTTGGGTTTAGGCTGACTCGGGTCGGCGGCGGCAGCCGAGTCGGGCGAGTCGCCGGCCCGAGTCGACCGAGTCGCGCCGATTCTTCATGCCACGTGTACCTTGTCGTATGGTCTACCTCCTGTGCTCGTTTGTTTTATATGTGACTTTCAGGTTTTACAAGTTATGCACGTGTAGACTCTTGGGCTTCTAAAAAGATTAAACGAAATCAATATAAAAAATAATGTGGCCGATGGGATTTGAACTCTGGTGCTTTGGTTCAGCAGTGCAAGGTCTTACCAATGAGCTACAAGCTCCTTCTTGCTACTAAAAAGCAAAACAAATTTATAACTTGTGCTCAGGCAAAAGAACCCCTTTCTATATTTTTGAGGAAAAAAATTGTACATAAAGTTTAGGGTTATTACAGCCTCCTTAAGGAGGCTGCCGTTACCATATACCAAAAACATCCTCATATGTTCCTCACTGCTTCCCTTTCTTTCTCCATGATTGGATTAATATCTGCTTACTACAACTAGTGTAAAAGCAATATCTGGTCTGGTACATAATATCACATGATTGACTCAATTGCCTAAACAAGTGATATGCCATTCATGTGAGTCCCTCTCCTCATCAATCTAGAGGACATTTCTTTAAAGATGATGACTCCATCACTTGCGGGTACACCACCATACCAGAAGTCCTCCAATCTAAAATCCTTTAGAATAGTGTCCAAATACCCAAATTGGGATGCTTCCCAAATCTAGACCTAACGATATAGATCTAGTTACCAGAATACTTGATATATTATCCATATCTTTGATGAGAAACCACTTGTGACAACCAAAGTTTGACCGGTTGTAGAATGTCACTTCCTATCAGGAGTATGTCATCAAAATCTCAGGACATAACTCTCCACTTTTTTCTTACTAGGTTCATCTATTATTTTGATGAAGTCAATCACTTTGACTGTCACATCAAAACAGATGATCCGTCTCCGCTATTCTTGTTTTAGTTAACAAATAGGCATAAACTACTTGCACACCTTCCGCTGCTCCCACTGACTACGATAACCCTCTGGCAGAGTCATATACACATACACTTCTAAATTCCCATTTAGAAAGACGTTATAGCCATCATTTTGCCAGATCTCATAATCATGAATAGCAGCAGTGGCAAGTCATATCCATATGGACTTCAGCGTAGACAATGCAGTAAAAGTTTCATCACAATCCATGTCGGTTATTTGGTGAACATCTTTCACTAAAAGTCTATCCTTATTAGGATAATACCTTTCCACCTGCACAGATCTTGAAAGATCTACTTGTTTCTAATGGGTTTTACCCCTTCAAGAGCACCCAATAAATTCCACAATTTGCTGAAATACGTGGAGTCCAATTTGGATATATTGCATCTGGTCACCAGGAAGTTATCGCTTTCTATGACCTACTGATAACTAGTAGAGCCATCATGTCACGACCCGAAGTTTGGCATGTGACCGGCACTTAAACCACGTAACGTCTACAGGCGTAACGCAATTTAAGTAAGCCGAAAACCCAGAAATCTAAACCATCAAAAGTAGTAAGTGATAAAACATTGTTAAAAACATTTGGAAATCTCAAGTAAAAATCTTTAAAGTTTAAATTTATTTTCTTAAAAATTTCGGCAGCATCTCTTTTATAAAAACTAGCTCCGAAATGAGTACAAACATAAGATATACGTAAAGCAACATATGATATAAATAAAGCATCCCCAACGGGAGAAAATCACGCCTAAAGGCGGAAACAACCACCACAAGCATATATATACGACGCCGTAGCGAAGAAATGGACAATATAAGTGAAAAACAACATAAAGGATAAAACTGCATAATAAAAGTCGGCTCATACGAGCTCGACACCCAGAGTCACAAAATAATATACAATATCGTCCTCACAACTCGTCTCTAAGTCAATACATGAAATGGTAGATGGAGAGTACTAGATACAATAAGATGTACAATGAAATATAAGGACGGATAACCGTAACCCACCTACAGCAAAACGGCTCACAGCCAACCGTAGCGGTATCCGTAAAATAGAGATAATAAGCAGCCTGACGCGACTACTCTGAGGGTCAACCTGCAAAACACTGTGGCACAACGGGGGTGAGTTGTCAACTCGTGAATAGTAACTAATATCATATAGATAATCGCAGGTATGCACGTACTGCGATACTCTATCACATACAATCTGATAGTATCAATATAATAATATGGATATGCAACAATCATGAAAGGTACTCTATCAGGTACTACAAATACATGAAGCAATGCATATCAATGAATGCTGAGTATAGGATAAAACATGTCATCATCAATGAATCATCGTCGTGGAAAAACCGGTGTCCATCAATGACACCCCAAATCCCAATACCTCAGGTGTCGTCACTCTGATCGGCCCTCATACCTGTAAATCTCATGGAACCTGAGTGCCCAACATCGGCGCTCGAAAACATCATGAAATCCTCTTGTCCAATATCGACACGCAAATCCACATATATCGGGCTTTTTCGGTCCGGATCGGCCCACGGGCTCCGTCTGTCCGGATCGGCCCTCGGGCTCCGGCAGTACGGGTCGGCCCATATCCATCTCTCGACTCCGGTCGGTATCCTCAGGATAACCGTCAGGTCCAACCAATCACCGGTAGGTAGTAGTCCCTCTGCCAGGCTCATTGTCTACACCACAAAAATCCTTTTTCGTCCCGGGGTACCATACCGGGTCCACCATGTACCCGCAGACGGTGCCTCCCGCTCCTCGAATTTGGTTTCTATCACATATCTCAGAACCGAGAAAACGCATGGTGGACGCACTGAAATATCATATCAAGAGAAACCGGGTTTTCAAAACAATGCATAATTTCTTGAAATAATACCACGGTTCTCAAATCCATAAATCACATGAAATCCGTATCTCAATGCGTAAATCCATGAAATATGATATATGCAACATAAAACCGTAATATGAGCATATCGAAGGAAACCCGCTCTTTTAAATGAATCCAGTTTTTAAATATATCATGCGGTTCTCAGTTCCTCCAAAATCAAATCCAACATCATATAAGGTGTACATGTAGCTATAGCAAGTATAGGTGTATACATGTAAGTATGTATGCACGATGTATCTCATATGCGCAATAGAAAAATAATCAATGTGTCAATATCAGTAACAATAAAATACTGCATATGTGTATAGGTTGTACGTGTCATGGCAATTACCGACGGTGTGAGTGTAGCATACAATTTAGTACTCGTGCAACATGAACCGTAAGTAATGGTGCAGTGTCCACTAGGTACTAAGTCAAGACACAACAAGTAATGGTATGTAATGATGCTCATGCAAAATCAACATATATGAATATAAACATGCGGCTATACTATTATATCAAGCCCTAACGCATAACGCCATACGGGCGATTTCCCCGTAGATGTTAAATCTACTCACCGTGATCTCGAGCTAGGTATATCCGACCACCTGCTTCCTTTTCTTCGCAGTGTCCGAAATCCCCGCACTTGCCCCTAAAATCATACAAACATAGCAAGTGCACTTAGAAATCAACCCATAACACGTACAAACTACGCTTAAATCGACGCACCGACTCCAACAACCCTTCAAGTGTTCGCTTAACGGCTAACGTGTGTGGCGACACTATTAAAACAAACTCATGTGCAGAAATCACGCGAAGCACAGAAACTGAGTCGGACACCGTATCGCGCGTCGCCGAAACACAAAAACTAGCTAATCAATCCCAGATTTTACATACTGTCACAAACTAAAAATCTAGCAGTACCAAACAACCTAAAATAACTGCAGACAGCTACCCACAAAAACTCAACTCCCCAGTCCACTCGTCGGCCGAGCTCGCCGGAAGAAGACTGTATGTCGCCGGCCAAAACTGCCCAGGTTGGGCTCGTGTTACTGGTATACACTCAGGGCAACTAGTACAACACTTCTACACTGCTAGTTTTCATAGTAAACACTCAGGATAACAGCAGGTTACAGTGACCCAAAAACGACACTAAAAACACGATACTACACCAAAACCTTATCTTTAGGTTTCTAAACTGAAACTACAAAGCAACACAACAATATAACAACCTAATTACAGTTTAGAGATTGTTACCTAACCACACTTGCTCAAAACCCTAGCTTTCCATGCTCCAAGTGATCTCCATAGGCTTTAGATCAACTTTAATGAAGGGTTTAGTGAGTTTTGTGAAGAGTAGTGAGGGTTTATGAGGATTTGGGTTAGGGTTTGGTGAAGAACAAGGGGAGTGTTCAGTTTGAGAGAGGTGAGGGTGAAGAATATGAGAAAGAGAAATTATGAGAATGAGAGAATGAGATGAGAGTGTGAGGGTGTATGTGTGTGAGTGAAGGATGAGGGTGTGAGATTAGCCATGCCTCTCTCTCTCTCTCTCTCTCTCTCTCTCTCTCTTCATTTAATGCAGGCCATGCTTATCATGCTTCATGATGCATGCCACCTCTCTCTCAAGTCAACCTAATTAAAAAACCCTTTTTTATTTATAATTTGAAAACTAATTAATTTAGATAATACATAAAACTTAATTAAAAGGGGGTTAAGGTGCCATGGCTACTTAAGCATGGTTTAACACCCAATTAACCCTAGGTTAACATGCACATGTGTGTGCAAGCCGGCAATAAATATTAATTAATTTTGATAAAATATTTGAAAACTATTTTGGTAAACTTTTTACTAAAAATCCGCATTATCGCTTAATTAACACTAATCGCATTCTAAGGTGTTACACATCATCACCGTGATACCGACCGCCCTGTCACTGTCTACGAGGAAACTGAAGTATCTTTCAGTAGCTGGGGTCACTTACTAAAATCTGCGGAGTGGCTAAGGTTTGTTGAGTCCAATTGAACTCTTAGGTTCTACTAAATTTTCAGTAACTATTTGTGGCTATGAAATCACTTCCAGTTCTACCATACTCCAACTAGTTTCTTTTTCAAAAATATCCCTTTTATAAAAAGGTGGAGAGTCAAGAACAATGTAACTATTAATCTTGAAAATGGTAGAAGCAAAACCCGAGCAAATGCTTGGGATAAACCACAAACTGCCATTACCGAAGCATGCCTTGAGTCGGTCTGGATTCTGCTTTTAAAAAGAAAACGGATGACTTCATATCTTAACAATCTCAAGATATGCATCTATTCTATGTCCATATAGAATCAAAGGAACAAATTTGGATGGAACCATATTCAAATGTCATGCAGTTGATTCTAGTGCATATCACAAATGGAAAAAGGCCACACAACATTACTCACCAAAAATCGCTCCCATGGATGAAACCTGTGAGAGAATCGAATTCTCAATATTACTACGATGGAATACCTAGCATAAATATCTACATCTTCGATCATTTCGAAGAATCTTGATAATTCCAACGTATGGTCTCTACTTTATTCTTATACCTATGAAGTCATCAAAATCTTTGGACCTTGTATTTCAACGAATGCGTGTCTAAAACAGGAGAACTCATAGGTAAACTGAATGGAGTAAGAGTTCCAACCCCTTATCCTAAAAGGACACTGGACCATATACATTACCATGTATAAGTTCTATGAGTACACTAACTCATAGTCCGTGTGTTGAAAGTTGAAAACTGTATTTTGGTTAACAACGTCTATACCGGTATTTAATGCACCTTACCTTACCTCAACTGATAAAGGTAGATGTTTAGAATACAATTTTAAAAAATTACATCCCACTTTATAAAATAAAGATATGGATATATCAATTTTGAAAAATGGTGTATAATAACGTTTATTCAAAACTTAATATTTGCCGTAAGGCAAAACCAGGTGATTCAATCCAATAACATCAATTTCTACGAATTCCGATATTGAGATTCAAATCGTCCATTTTCAAATATTCTACTCCTACTCAGTATCTGTAACACTCTATAGATATGAGACTCTAATTTGGTATATACATACCCTGGAGTCAGAATTTTATTGGGAAAACAATTTTCAATTATAACTACACAGAAAAACTGAAACAAAAATGTTTCAAGGGGTGGCCGGGTATTCCTAGTAATGTCTCTTCCACTCTCTAGATTTACGATAGTAATTGCAATTTTCTTGCCTTCACTCCAACCCTTCATATGTCTCTACATCTTACGTTCTGTACACCACACTTATGCTAGTTGGTTTTTTTCCTTCCCCACCTTTCGGCACCAGCCTAAGGTTTGGAAGAAGACTGTCCAACAATTTTAACAGGTGTACTCTCCTTGTACAAGGAGCTCTCAACTAGAGAGAAGGTGAAGTAGGAGAGACAACAGAATTATACAATCCAAATTCTCCAGAACCAGTCGCCATCCTCGACTTAAATAAAAAAATTTCGAGTTCGTATGTAACTATACGATGGTATTTCCAAGCAATATGGATCATCGCAGTGATATAGAGTGTTCTGGGAAAGTCAAAGGGAAAGTAGGACTAGCAGGTAAATATGCGACTTTGTCGTGAATCATGACAATCCATAGCCTAAGTGTGTAAGAAGGTTCGATTAACATGGTTAAGGAGTTTTAGTTTAAGTTAAGTCATGGTCGCAAACCAGAAAGAGACAAGAAATACTCAGCGTGTACTCTATCAAAATTAGATCGGTTAATCACTTTATCTAATTAGGATAGCTCCTACTATTTTCTCGAATTCTTTTTCAAACCCTAAAAGGAGAACTAGTCGGGATCATATACACCTTACAAGTTTGCTAACCGTTCAGCCAGGCCATTTTTGGTACTCCAAGGGAGGTCCCCCGTGCTTTCTCACGGACCCAATTAAATAACAACATTTCCGCAGAGACGTAAGCTCGTTAACATTTTCTAGACACCTAATAGGTTGGCTAATTTTGAAGTGAAAATCTCCTGAGAAGTAATACCTACTCATCAGTGGAAATTGGGACCCAACTATCATTGTGTGACAACTTTGACGGAAGCCGACCAAAATTACCATACTCCAGAAAGTATGCGCAAACTTGGCAGGTTTCCCTAATATTTAAAACTCTCGATATGGTTTTTATCCCCAAGCGCTTATGACCTTGACGAAGGTCAAAACATTATAAGTCGCAAGTTAAGTTCAACCCGTCATTGTCCTAATTAATCTAGACCCATTTATACTAGCTCATGGTGAAGGTCAAAATAGCTGTACACCTGTCCTAAATTAATGTATTTATCTATGCAACAGACAAATATCCCCTAGCTACCAAATACTATACCTTGGCAAAGGTCAAAATATATAGCTTGAATATTAGTGGATACCCATCTGAAATGACAGAGAGCTACGGTTATTTTTGAAGAAAACCTTAAACGTAATGAACTTGATGTTGGATATAGGTGCCCTCAAGGAAATTATTGTAATTATAGGAGGACCTACACGAAAGAACAATCTTACTCGATATGATAGTATGCTATATGGTTTGTCTTTATCATTCATGTGTATATGTTTTATTCGTTATCACATATCGCTAATACATAATGATAAAGCCTGTAGGATCTTTGCTTGGCTCCAGGATTATGATAGGGATCATACTAGTGGGGCCTGGGTAGTCTATAAACACATCCTTAAAAGTCTCTAGTCGAGGGAGTATCAAGACTGGGTATCGATACTCAAGATTAGACTAGTGTGTATATTTCATGACCCCGATCGGGACGATGGTTGATCACATAGCCATCGGTGTTTGACACCAAAGATTATATACAGGTGCTTATTAGATAAATGAGTTACAGTGGACGGACTCGCCTGAGAACTCTTAGATGGTATTATACCTATCGTCAGATTGCGGTTCTCATGTTACATGAGTACAAGATAGTCTATAGACTTAAGATCATCATAGTGTCTTGTGTGTGTTCCCACTGTGTCATGCCCCGCTTCCCGGTGTACGGAGAAGGGGACGCGACTGGCCGCTACGTATTTACTCATAAGTAAATACGCTAAGCGTATCTAAGCAATATAAAAGAAATGTACACAAGAGACAAATATAATGAAACAGCAACTTTATTTATTAACATTCTTTTTACAATACATGGAAAAGTAAATACATGGAATAAAGCGATGCCTAAACAGTGGCATAACAGAAATGTAAAGTACTGAAAGGAAATGTGTACAATGAACCTAAAGCTCTGGGTCTTCAGTAAACTGGTCCAAATCTTCAGCGCTGGGCTCGATCTCTAGAAGATCCAAATCACCTGACGACATTCAAAGAAGAAGAAAGAGAATGTCATCAGCAAACAAATCGCTCGATAAGTCCTAAAGATAAGAGAGAAATAGAATAGACAGAACGAGAAGGTAGCTTTTAAAGTTGTATTATATTGTATTAGTGTTAACGCTGTTGTTTGTAGCTTGGTACAGAAGGATACCAGTGTATACAAGAGGAGTCTCTATATGATAGAGACTATGGCAAATGGAAGTACAAGGCTCCGTTATAAACCCGGAACAACGGCAATTGGATTCAGGTTAGGTGTCTTAATCTTGCAGTCTCGTGCCACTTTTAACACCTTCCGTACCAATCTACCCCTTAAACCCCGTGATGTTTTGTTTGTATTACTTGTATTGTATTGCCTTGTAATTTGAATTGTATAGATGGGTGACTTGTCGAAACCATGATATCAGTAAATGGATGTAACTGGAGAATCATGTAAATGGAAGTATATCCATGGTTCGGTTCGGTCAATACAGATTGAATATATTGAATATAAGTATTCAAGGATTCATGTTGGATTGTAGATTGTAGATTGTACTTGAATCATATTCAAGTCAGATTATTAATGAGACTCGGTCTGAGTCAGACAATTAGAAAAGAATTGAAGTCCTGGTTGTTTTTGATGTTATCAGTAACCGCTGCACATGGGCGGCAGGATTTGTGTCTTTTTCAAAGACGATTACCGTGTTGATAACACCGTTGTTAAGTTGTCTACCTTAAATAGGCAAGCACCCACTTCTCCGGCTCCCCGAGGCTCAAGAGATTGGTCCCGCTTAAACCTATATTTACTAGGGTCCTTATTGTAATTTATAAAACTTGAGGGGGTTTTATGTAAAAATAATTTTGTATAATTTATAAAATACACCTCAAGTATTTAATTATTGTCTTTAGAGTTATCATAGATATAGATTTTATATTTGTGATATTTCTAGTGAAAATATCCTAATTTCATAATATAGGGTTTTTAATTGTAACATTGAACTTGTATAGAATTTATGTTATTTTAATGTAAAGTGATTCTTGTGATTTTTGGAAAAAGTTGGAATATCCATATTATCACAAAATAGATATTTTAATGATACATATATACATATTTTTATAAAAATAATTTTTAATTTCTAGAAATCTCATTTTCTTAAGATTTTCGTATTTTAAATCTCTCGAGACCGTATGCTCCTTGCGGAGGTCTGCATCTCGCACTACTAAGCCCATGGATGTGCGATAATCCGCACCATCCCAGTCGGATTCCCCAAAATGGGTTGTAGCGGCACTTTGCAAAGATTTATAAAAAATACTTAATCCTTTATAAAACGGTTTTGTTAATTCATGGTATTTATTTGAAATATTTTGTTTTCCCGTATTCTATGTTCCCGAAAGGTATTGTTCTATATTGCATATGAGTGTTGTGAGGAGGTAGGTCATAATCTCGTGATCTACTTGAAGGTATAGTAAGTTTGTGATGTTTAAATGTCGAAATGAAACTACATAGTATTTTAGTGAAAAGGTACGATAAAAATTTAAATAGAAATCCTTTTGATATGAAACTTGTTCAATATGACTTGTTAATATTTAATAGTCAACATGTAAGGGTTTAATACGATTGTATTTAAGAAAAGGTTGAATATTTAGGAAGAATCGAATCGGAAATCAGATTAACTCTGATTCCGTAGGGTTTTAGTAATGTGAGTTTTTAGAAAAGAATAGAGAAGAAGGAGGTGGGACTTACGGGTTTAGAAGTTAGGGATGAGGAAGAGGAGACGGGAGGAGGCGCCGGTGCGTCGTTTCATCGTCGGGAACTCCTAGGGTTGTCATCAGAAAATTGCCGAAGCTTTCACCCTTCGCTACTCCAAAAGTACACTAAGCTTCTAGGAATTTTCTTGAGAGTTTTGATCAGAATTTTGGAGTGAGGGGGGTGTTTAGGGATTGTATTTATAAGGTAAGGCTAGGGTTTAGGGTAGGTGAAAGGTTGAAATGAAAAAATATGACAAAATGTATTAAAATGTATTAAAAGTGGAGTAATTGGTATTTTAAAGTGTCTCTGTTACAGGTCTGAAGAAATAAAGTATGCAGGTGTACAGGGGAGCTGAAAAAACACCACTTTGATGTTGATGACTCGGCGGTCCGGCCGAGTCCGGCCAGCGGCGGCAGCCCGAGTCGGCCGATTCGGCCGAGTCCGGTCAAGTCAGATGGCCGGAGTGCTCCTTGTCGGTTCATGTACCCCCTGGTATAGTTAGGTTTTTATGTGTAGTGGGGTTTTTGTGAGTTATGCACGTATAAACCCTTGGAATTCTAAAAATTAAAAATAAAAGAATATTAAAAATAATGTGGGATGTAGGATTTGAAGTCTGGTGGCTTGGTTCGGCAGTGCAAAGTCTTACCAATGAGCTACAAGCTCTTGCTTGCTATTAAAAAGCAAAACAAACTTATATTTTGTGCTCAGGCAAAAATACCCCTTTCTGTATTTTTTGAAAAATTTGTACAAATAGTTGTACAGAAAGTTTGGGGTTGTTACACACTGTACTTTGATTACTACCCTGCCACGGCTTTAAAGAGTCGTGCAAACAGGTTTTAGTTGGGTACAGTCTCGAAGCACATGGAGGTGGTGAGCGATTGAAGGGATTTTGTCTCTCCCGGTATTGGGAGTCGATGTCGTGCTATGCCAGATAAACTATAACCATAAGTCCTCAGCCAAGACAATTGAGATTTACTGTTAAGTGTTATCAATAGTTTCTGGGTTGGTTATGAGTTTATGATCGACATGACTTATCGGGTTATTGGGAGTCTGACGGTTTTCATCTCCTAGACCTGGTATGCGACACTCTAAGATGAAGAGACCGGACTGTACGGTGATTTTCACTGATAGACTTTGCAGGGTTCAAATGAGCTTACTCTTTGACCTTCTCTCGATCAATACCTGGGTAGCCGTTAATCAATACCTGGGTAGCCGTTACGTGTAGCTAGTACCGCTGACGTGCTTGTGGGCTATGGATATGATTATAACCTACTACCAGCGTATTATCGAGTCTTTGGAATCTTAAACAAAGGTTTCCTGGCACAGGCGAAACGATATAGGGCACGTATAGTAATACGTACAGGAGTTCGATTAAACACATATATGTGAAACACGTATTTTAATCGGGTGTTTAATGATATTAGTCGATTCATATATGATATAACCTGATTATTAAATCAAGTGTTGATTTAGTAATTATATATATATATATAGATAGATAGATATTAAACTAATATCATGTTCACTTTATTTCTTCTATATATGTGTGTGTGTGTGTGTCATGTTAGCTTATACATGATAGTTGTGTGTATGGGATCAAAATGGAAAATGAGATGATAATTCTTTTGTTTCTTTATTTTTTGAAAAGGGGAATGTGTCATTGAAAAAGAAGTGTGTAGATTTTGTGACTCATTCTTGTTTTATATCAAAAAATAACCATGGATACTTTTTTAAAAAAATAATCATCATCTCATTCTCACCATCTTCATCATCTCTCTTGAGTTTTTCACAAATGAGGAGAGAAAAGAAAAGGAGAAGAAAATCAGTGAGCTAATTAACCTACATCATTACTAATCACTCGTAGTAAGTTTGATTAGTGAGTTGCTTCACAAATGATATGATCAACTGAAACTATAGCTTGTGATGGAAGGATCTCAAGGTGGATCATTTTCGGCAAGGAGATCACCGAGCGGGCTTGTTTTGAACTTTATAAAGACTAGCCGGAATCTAAGGAGAGGTGGATAACGCGCTACAAAGGTTGCAGCCCGCCAAACCCTTTCTTTTAGATTTCTAGTTTAGTGTCAAGTTTGGTCTTTTGGTTAGATTCTTGGTTTGGGATTGCTATTGCTCTCTAGTTTTTTTAAAACTATCGCTTCCGCCGCACTTTAAAAACCCCTAGGCGAGCCTAGCATCACAACATTTGATATCATTGAAGGAACTCGAGTGACTTTGAAAAAGAGTGGTTTAGGCTCCGCATTTTAAAACGAGTGTTTATAGTAATATAAACTTTTGCTTAAGAGCGAACTCCCTATGAAGGGATCAAGGCTCTTGCCTCATCGAATGAGGTGCAGGATATTCCTAACCGAATACCACTATACAAAGCAAAAAAATAAGACTATAGTTTTTAAAAACTGGTTCCGACATCATTCAGGTATATTTTCCTTGCATATAATGCAGTCACATCATACAAGTTTCTAATCCATACCAGAAACAACCAAAATAGCATGCTTTTATATGCCATCTGCATTCGCCATGGGGTCTTGGGTCTTCACCGTAAGGTTACTTAATTTACGGCAAGGCGGGGACAGGGCTAGCGCGAATGCAAAACATATAGAAGTATCTACTAAATATAATATATATATATATATATATATATCACATCACAGGCATGTAAAATATCACAGATATGCGGAAAAAATGGAATAGCGGATAAACTAGGAGCCTCGTGTTTCATTCGAGCCGTAAATAAAACGCGATGTTCTCCGGTCGTGTGGATAGCCCGTACAACATCGATCCTAGACCCCTATAAGTGCGGCAACCCACCTGCCAATTCTAGAAACTGGGTAACCCACCCTCAATAACATCAGTCGGTCATCCGTCGTTTTCCAGAATCTGGTAACATAGGCACGACTCCATGGATCAATCTTATAACCCCTACAAGTGCGGTGAGAAACCCGCCAATTCTAGAGCG
Source organism: Agapanthus africanus (assembly GCA_030015575.1). Classification (NCBI taxonomy): domain Eukaryota; kingdom Viridiplantae; phylum Streptophyta; class Magnoliopsida; order Asparagales; family Amaryllidaceae; genus Agapanthus; species Agapanthus africanus. Next base: position 259,074,339 of record CM057351.1, on the reverse strand, counting down.
AGGTGACCCGGTCTCAACTCCATAAAACAGTCACCTTCCGCATTATAGAACCCGGATACTCGAGCATTTCTCCTAGGTTAATCCTAGTACAGAAATGAAATATATACAACGGTGATATCGACCACATCCTGGTCGAGCCCCAATAAAAGAATATACAAATAGGCAGAAACGGCAGTCCACAAGTCGGACGCTCATCCTGCAATAAAGAATACAATAAAACATAGTTGTACAATCAAACGTACGAGGGGCTATCCTTCATGACAATCCGAATAAACCAGCACAAAGATATATATCACAGAACAAGCAACACTACAATATGTGCAACCCCATCTAATTGAACATATAGCAATTAGAAAACATTTTACAAACACATATACAACATCACGGATATCAATGATACAAAAGTTTTGAGTTTTAAAACTTTCTGTTGGAGATAGTGCCCTCAGAGTCAATTATTAGGTCACAGGTACGTGATTGCAATGATTGATGGAGGACCTATCCCGGTAGGACAGTCTTACTCGAGATGATAGTTTGCTATTTGGTTTACTTTTATCAGCGTGTACTGTTTTAGGTGACCAGACAAGTTGCTATTACACGTTGATAGAGCCCCTAGGATTCCTGCTTGACCACCAGCAGTATGAGGGCGATCATATAAGTGGGAGCTAAGGTTTATAAGCATATCCTTAAATGGTCCCTAGTCGTGTGAGTTTCGAGACAGGGCATCGATACTCCAGAGTAGACTAGTGTATACAGTCGAGACCCCGACGAGGGGCGGTGGCCGGTCTCACAAGCCACTGGTGTCAGTTGGATCACCTAAGATGTATACAGGTGCTCATTGGGTTATGAGTACACCGGACAGGACTCGCCGGGAACATGCTAGTTGGTCATATACCAGACGTCAGATGGCAGTTCCCTAGTGACATGTGTGCAGGTTAGTTCATCGACCTGGGGATCGTTATTTATCTCGTGTGAGTTCCCACTGTACTTTGATTACTACCCTACCATGGCTCAAAGGAGTCGTGCAAACAGGTTTTAGTTGGGTACAGTCCCGAGCCACATGGAGGCAGTGAGCGTATCTTCAGGGGTTCGTCTCTCCCTGTATTGGGGGTGAGGTCGTGCTGTGTCTAGGAGAGCCATTACACGAAGTCCTTGGCCAAGGCAAGGAGATTTACTGGTAGGTATTCCAGTAGTATCTCAGGGTGTTCTGGGCTATACTCCGACACGACTTGTACCGCTTTTGGGGGTCTGACTTTTACCAACCCCCTAGGCCCGCCATGCGATGCTCATAGACGAACGGACCGGACTGTACGGATATTGTCACTGACAGGCTCAGTAGGGTTGTCGGGCTGAGTTCGCTCACAGACGTCCCTTTTTAGTCAATACCTGGTAGCCCGTTACGTATTGGCTTATACCTCTGACGTGCTAGTGGTTAAATCCACAACCAAGGTGTTGACGAGTCTTTAGAGTCCCCCACATTCTGTTACTCAGCTTTCGGGCGAAAAGTTACAGAGGCCGTGTGGAGATATGGCAAGGTCCGATCAGATACGTGCGGTATTGCACGGATCAGGATCGGACAGTTTGTACTATAGGCCGTATGGATATATGGCAGGGTTCGATCAGATACGTGCGGTATTGCACGGATCAGGATCGAACGGATATTACTGGCCGGCTTTGGTTTAAGTCGGATCCTAGTATAGTACAGTGTAGACTTTGTCTCATTGCATCTGTATTTCGGTCGAAATACAGATGCGGGTGTGTATGCACAGTATCGGGGTTTTTCCTGTAATTTATTACGGGACCAGTTTTCTGGAGTTGCCAGTTTGTTTTCAGTTTCGGCCGATTTCCTTTGTATCGTTCATTGGCCGAAGATTGGTGGAGGAGGGCTTATTTGCATTGTTGCAAATAGGCATTTGTGGAGGGGGTCTTTGCATTTTGTTGTATCATGATAGCTTTTCCTTGACCTTGACTTCTAGCTTTATCATGATGGCTTGACTTTGTAGACAATCATGGTTGTTGATGATTGTTGGTTGAGTGTTGGTTTTGGGAGTGATCATTGTTTCTCATCATCACTTGCTTTTCAACCACCTCTTTGTCTTGACTCTCTCTCTTGCATGATAGATGAGAATGGCTCCCATTATTTTTGGATACACCACACTTTCATTCTCCCCACTCACCAAGAAAGTGGCCGGCCTCTTGAGGGGGGGCTGTCCCAAATTTATGTGAGGGGTTTTTGGTTCATTTCATGTTCCAAAAATCCCCTAGTTCCTCCACATAATTCTTGTATCATTCCTCCACCAAAAATGGCAATCTCCACAACCCCAAATGAGACTTGTACACTACATTCTACAGCAAACCTTGGGCACGTCGACTAGCCAGCTTCGTGCCCGAGTTGCCTCGGCATTGAGGTGGGAGCCCGTAAAAGAAGTAGGCGATGTGGTGCACTTCCGGCGACGAGGAGGAGACGGGACATTCCGCAGGAGATCGGGACGACGACGAGAAGACCGGAGGACTCGGATCTGTCGGTATATCTCTTTTCCCTTTCTTGTAGATAGCTAGGACTAGTTAGTGGTTCGATCCAGGTATTAGTGCGCGGCGGTTTGCCAGTTCAAGTAAAATTAAAGTTTTTCACCGCTTCCGCATTTGGCCGTCGGATTGACGGCCGGGACGCCGCCGTGCACTTACAGTGGTATCAGAGCCTCGCCATTAACTTAGTCTAGCTTCGTTTGATGTGTTTTTCAGTTCCGATCGAGCAAAATTCCAAAAACCCAATTTTAGTTCACGACAGTTTTCTGTTGAAATTTTTTGGTCTCCAAAAATTTTTCAGGTTGTATAAAATTGATGTACTGGAGACTATAAGACTGCTGGAAAAATTCGATACATTCAGTCGACGATTGGAGCGCGGAACCGCGGCCAAACCCCCCCTGGGGCCGCGGTTCCGCCGCACATTGGAGTCGTCAATGCATCATTTTTTTCCAGTGGGCTTCTGGGCTATTTTTAGGGGTTTTGGAATATTAAAATTGGGCCCAGGTTTTCTGTGAGTGCTACAGTATTCCTTTGAGGCCCACTTGTTAATTTTTTGATCGATCGGATATTTTAAACACATTTTTCACAGTATTTACATTATATCTGCGACCGTGAATGTCACTTGATCGGTAAATCCGGTCTAACTGCTATACCCCGGTTAGACGGATTTGCGAACGTGACTTTCACGTTGATGTTCTGTTTTTGCTGTGATGTTGCGGATCGGTCATGGGGGATAGCCTGGATGCAATGCTAGTACAGTTGTGGTTGTATTATGTACATTTGATATTGCGGGGCGAGCGTCCGACATGTGGACTGCCGTCACTGCCTGATTGTATTATTATTTTGGGGCACGACCTGGTTGCGGTCGATGTACCCGTTGTATGTATATTTTACTTTCTGTACTAGGATTACCCCGCGGAGGGGTGCACGGATAGCCGGGTTCTAGAGGGCAACAAGCCCGCATCTCATGGCATTGAGACGGAGGGGGCTTTACTCTAGGATTGGCGGGCTATTCGCCGCACTCGTAGGGGTTACAGGTTGACCTAGGAGGGGTGCCCAAGTTGCCGGATTCCGTGAAGTGCTGGGTGGTCCATTCACGGTGCTGAAGGGGGCTGCCTCGCTTCAGGTTTTGGCGGGTGACTTGCCGCGCCCGTAGGGGTCTAGAATTACATTGCGCAGGCTATCCACACGACCAGGGGAACGTCGGGTTTCAGTAGTGGCTCTATGAAACCCGGGGATCCCAGATATCTGTATTGTTTCTGTGATGCTGTTCATTCTCTGTGATGTTGCATTTCTTTCACGCCTTGAGCGAAATATAATATATTGGTATATATATTAGTAGATGTTGTATATGTTTTGCATCCGCGCTAGTCCAGTCCCCGCTCTGTCGTTAGTTAGCTAACCTAACGGGTAATGACGGGACCCAGTGGCGAATGCGGATTGCATATACGTACATCAGTATATTTTCGTTCTTTGTGGTGTGATCAATTAATGGGACTGCATTGATTCGGATCAATGCAAGTTAAAAACAAACCTAATCTGATGTTGTTGGAACACTTTTCAAAAAGCTGTTATTGCAAGGACGTTCACTTTTGTTTTGCATCGTGATATTCAGTTGGAATATCCTGCTCCTCAGTCGACGAGGCAAGGGCCGAGATCCCTTCACCGGGAATGACCCCTTGGACAAAAAGTTTGCGTCAGGGCATTAACTTCATTACAGCCGATTACTTTTGCTTTGCATCGTGGTATTCAGTTGGAATATCCTGCACCTCATTCTACGGGGAAAGAGCCGAGATTCCTTCACCGGGAGTGACCTCTTTAGCAACGGTTTTCGTCACTATATTTTTAAAAGCTATTCGTTCCTTCAACGATATCAAGTTCTTTACGTTAAAGGTTTTCGCCAGAAACCATTCGTAGCCCTCCGTCGTTTCAAATGGGTGGTCAATAGTATTCAAGCTGTGTATGTTGGCCAAAGTCAAGGCACAGTGATTGGTAGCTATTGGGGTATTCATATGCAGCATAGATAGATGCGTTGGTTTGGGACAGTCGTACTGCCATTTTGGTCAAAGTCAAGGGTAGGTACGGGTGGATTCAAATTAACCTGGAGAATGACGGGTAGAACTTGACATGTGACTTATGATATGTTGGCCAAAGTCAAGGTCATAAGAGCATGGGGCAGAAATCTCATCGGGAGTTTCAAAAGAACTGAAACTTGCCAGATATGCGCATACCTTCTGGAGTGTGATGACGTGAGTGGATTCCGTCACGTTATCATGCGATGAGAGTTGGATCCCGATTCCCACTGATGAGTTAGTTTACTCCTCGGGTAACCCCGACTAATTCTTCTTTCAGGTTTGGAGGAGAATTTGAGGTACAGTGGGAGGATTCCAGATTAGATAAAATTGGTAACCATTCTGATCTAGGTTAGAGTGCACGCTGAGTGTTTCTTTTCTTTCTCTCTTTGGCAGCAACCATTGACTCGACCCTAAGACTATGACTCAGTGACCAAGATTGACCGAACCTTCTTAAACACTGGCTTTTGGATTGTCAGAGTTGCAAACCTCATTGCCACTCCTACTTTTACCCTTTTCTCCAGGACACCCCGTATTGCTACGAACGTCCACTTCCATTGGACAAAACCATCGTATGGTTAGATACGAACTCGAAAGAATTTATTCGAGGATGGTTTCAGGTTCTGGAGAAAACGGATAGGATTATTCAGTTGTCTTTTCCTTTTAACCTCTCTCAGGTTACGAGTACTCCTTGGTTTAGGGGTAGTACACCTATTACGCAAATTGGATTGTCTTCTTCCAAACCTTAGGCTGGTGCCGACCGGTAGGGAATGAAGAAAACCAATTAGCATAACGATGGTGTGCAGAAGGTATTAAGTTAAGACAAAGCAAGGGATTAGTAAGAGGGCAAAGTAAATTGCAACAGATATTCATGACCAAACCAGGTATTTCTTCGCCAATCCTAAAATCACCTTTGAATTTCTCCAGGACACTCCGTATCACTACGAAGATCCACAGTTTATTGGATACTCCATCGTATGGTTATATACGAACTCGAAAGGAACTTGTTCCAGTTCGGGGATGGATTCTGGTTCAGGAGAAATAGGAATAAGGTTTATTCGGTTGTCCTTTATCCTCACCTTCTCTCGCATTGCGAGTGCTCCTAGGATTAGGACAGTACACCCATTATGCTTATTGGATAGTCTTCTTCCAAACCATAGGCTGGTGCCGAACGGTAGGGAAGGAAGAAAACCATTTGGCCTAAAGGGGTGTGCAGAAGGTAATGACTAAAGACATATGAAGGGATTTGGAGAGGTGGCAAAGGATTATACGGTTACAGTCGTGAATCTGGAAGAGGCATTACTAGGAATACCATGATACCCCATCGAAACATTTCAATGTTTCAGTTTCACTGTGTAATGTTAAAAGAAAACTGATTTCCCGATTAGATACTTACTCCAGGGTATGTATTTACCAGGTTTGATTCTCACATCTGTATGGTTTTACAGATGATGAGTGGGAGTAGGTTATTGGGAATTGGGTGATCATCCTCATTATATCAGGATTCGTTGTAATCGGTGATATTTGAGGAAATCACCTGGGCTGTTTGCCGGTCGGCAAATATTTAGTTTTGAATATCCGCTTTTATGCACCAATTTCAAATTGATATATCTGTACGTCTATTTTCATAGAGTGAGATATACCTTTCTGAAATTATGTCTATGACATTTACCTATATCAGTGGATGGTTAGGTAAGGAGCATTAAACAGCGGTGTAATTCTTCTTGACCATAAGTACAGTTTTCAACCTACGACACACAGTGAATGAGTTATCAGACTCAAGGGACTTATACAGAGTATTGTATGTTGTCCAGGGTCCATCAGGACAGAGGGGTTGGTCCTCGTACTATATTCGGTTTACTTATGACTTCTCTGGTTTTTCAACAAGTGTTTCGTGGAAACACAGGGTCCGAATTTTGAGAAGTTATGGGTATTTGAATAGAGTAGAGAACCAGGTGTAGCAAGTATCGGGATTCTTCAAAGCAATCGAAGATGTAGATACTTGTGTATGGTATTCAGTTGATAGTAATGATAAAGAGATCTTGCTTCTCTTTCAGGTTGCTCATAATTGGAAGCATTCCTAAGTTGAGTAGCGCTGATCGGCCTTCTTCCATTTAGTTGACATGCACTGGAGACAGCTGCATGATTTGGATCTGGTTCAATTAAATCAGTGCCTCTGTTTCTATATTGGATATAGAATAGTTCATATCTTAACGGTGTTAAGGTACGGGGAGTTGTCCGGTTTATGCTTAAAACCAGACACTTGACAACTCAAGGCACGTTTCTGTAATGGTTGTTTGTGGGTTGACCCAGGCTATGACGAGGGTTGACTTTCTACCATCTGGATGAACAATAGCAATATTGTTCTAGACTCGCCACAGTTTTATTAAAAATGGATTTTTTCAGAAAACAGTAGTGGGAGTATGGTAGAACTGGAAGTGATTCCAGAACCACAAACGATTACTGAAGATTTGATAAGGAACCTAAAGATTCAATCTGGATTGACATTCCATTGGCCACTCCGCAGATGAGGCGGGTAACTTCAAGCACCCGAGAGGTACTACGGTAGCCTCAAGGACGGTGACAGGGAAGTTCTTGTTTACCCACACTTGCTATTGCTGTTGTTCCAGGTTACGAGACCCGGCGGGAGGATGAGTATAGCGTCGTTCTAAACTAGCTTTAGAAGTGTACGTCTGTATGACTCTGCCAGAGGGTTGTCGTAGTCAGTGGGAGCAGCGGAAGCATTGGTGGACAGGTAGCTTATGTCTATTTATAGACTAAAGCAGATGTAGCGGAGATAGATCATCTATTTCTGACGTGACAGTCATAGGTTTGACTTCATCAAAATAGGGGATGGATCTGTTGAGAAGGTTGTAGGGTGTGATGTCATGGTTTTTGGATGACATACACAGAATAGGAAAAGAAACTCCTATACTACAATCGGTTATACTTTGGTCGTCACACAGTGGTTTCTCCACAAAGGAAATGGATTTTGTATCAGACATACTGGTTACTAGCTCTATGGTTTTGGATCTAGATTTGGGTGGTTTCCCAATCAGGGTACTTGACAGCATTCTAAGAGTATTTAGGATGGACGACTCCTGGCACGGTAGTGCACCTGCAGGTAATGGAGTCACCCTCTCCAAAGGTGTCTTACAGACTAAAGGGGAGAGGGATGTACATGATTGGCAGATCACTTGCTCAGGCAATTGAGTCAATCATGACATGTCAAGTTCCACACCAGATGTTGTTCTTGCACTAGATGCAATAAGTTGACATTAATCCAATCCTGGAGAAACGGTCGGAAGCAGTTTTAGAACATAAGTGGATGTTCTAGGGATATGATAACGACAGCCTTATTCAGGAGACAGTTATCATTCCAGGCTTCCAAGGTGACCTGGACGACAAGGAGGTTGTCAGGGTTATAGTTTTCCTTCTGATGAGGGGCAGTATTTTGGACAGGTGGTCCAAGGCAATACTGAGGGAGGCATGGCGCAGGATACTGATTAAGTTCAGTTGACGATACAGTCTAAGAAGTTTGGATTTGGAGTTCATTTATGAGCTATGTCCCATCAGACATCCAAACACATTCTAAGACAGGTATTGCTCATTTCGGGAGATGGCTTTCTCCGCGAACTTGAGATACAGAGAGACATAGAAAGAAACAACAAAGCGGATCCACTCACTTAGGCTATTCCTCGAACGCAATAGTTTCGCAAACGAGCTTTGTGAGACTGACTAGTAGAGGAGTTGGGTGTTCGGTATCACACGGGCTGTGAGTATGCGACATCGCAATAATTAGCCTTGAGTGCAAGTGGGAGATTGTTGGAGATAGTGCCCTCAGAGTCAATTATTAGGTCACAGGTACGTGATTGCAATGATTGATGGAGGACCTATCCCGATAGGACAGTCTTACTCGAGATGATAGTTTGCTATTTGGTTTACTTTTATCATCGTGTACTGTTTTAGGTGACCTGACAAGTTGCTATTACACGTTGATAGAGCCCCTAGGATTCTTGCTTGACCACCAGCAGTATGAGGGCGATCATATAAGTGGGAGCTGGGGTCTATAAGCATATCCTTAAATGGTCCCTAGTCGTGTGAGTTTCGAGATAGGGCATCGATACTCCAGAGTAGACTAGTGTATACAGTCGAGACCCCGACGAGGGGCGATGGCCGGTCTCACAAGCCACTGGTGTCAGTTGGATCACCTAAGATGTATACAGGTGCTCATTGGGTTATGAGTACACCGGACAGGACTCGCCGGGAACATGCTAGTTGGTCATATACCAGACGTCAGATGGCAGTTCCCTGGTGACATGTGTGCAGGTTAGTTCATCGACCTGGGGATCGTCATTTGTCTCGTGTGAGTTCCCACTGTACTTTGATTACTACCCTACCACGGCTCAAAGGAGTCGTGCAAACAGGTTTTAGTTGGGTACAGTCCCGAGCCATATAGAGGCAGTGAGCGTATCTTCAGGGGTTCGTCTCTCCCGGTATTGGGGGTGAGGTCGTGCTGTGTCTAGGAAAGCCATTACACGAAGTCCTTGGCCAAGGCAAGGAGATTTACTGGTAGGTATTCCAGTAGTATCTCAGGGTGTTCTGGGCTACACTCCGACACGACTTGTACCGCTTTTGGGGGTCTGACTTTTACCAACCCCCTAGGCCCGCCATGCGATGCTCATAGACGAACGGACCGGACTGTACGGATATTGTCACTGACAGGCTCAGTAGGGTTGTCGGGCTGAGTTCGCTCACAGACGTCCCTTTTTAGTCAATACCTGGTAGCCCGTTACGTATTGGCTTATACCTCTGACGTGCTAGTGGTTAAATCCACAACCAAGGTGTTGACGAGTCTTTAGAGTCCCCCACATTCTGTTACTCAGCTTTCGGGCGAAAAGTTGCAGAGGCCGTGTGGAGATATGGCAAGGTCCGATCAGATACGTGCGGTATTGCACGGATCAGGATCGGACAGTTTGTACTATAGGCCGTATGGATATATGGCAGGGTTCGATCAGATACGTGCGGTATTGCACGGATCAAGATCGAACGGATATTACTGGCCGGCTTTGGTTTAAGCCGGATCCTAGTATAGTACAGTGTAGACTTTGTCTCATTGCATCTGTATTTCGGTCGAAATACAGATGCGGGTGTGTATGCACAGTATCGGGGTTTTTCCTGTAATTTATTACGGGACCAGTTTTCTGGAGTTGCCAGTTTGTTTTCAGTTTCGGCCGATTTCCTTTGTATCGTTCATTGGCCGAAGATTGGTGGAGGAGGGCTTATTTGCATTGTTGCAAATAGGCATTTGTGGAGGGGGTCTTTGCATTTTGTTGTATCATGATAGCTTTTCCTTGACCTTGACTTCTAGCTTTATCATGATGGCTTGACTTTGTAGACAATCATGGTTGTTGATGATTGTTGGTTGAGTGTTGGTTTTGGGAGTGATCATTGTTTCTCATCATCACTTGCTTTTCAACCACCTCTTTGTCTTGACTCTCTCTCTTGCATGATAGATGAGAATGGCTCCCATTATTTTTGGATACACCACACTTTCATTCTCCCCACTCACCAAGAAAGTGGCCGGCCTCTTGAGGTGGGGCTGTCCCAAATTTATGTGAGGGGTTTTTGGTTCATTTCATGTTCCAAAAATCCCCTAGTTCCTCCACATAATTCTTGTATCATTCCTCCACCAAAAATGGCAATCTCCACAACCCCAAATGAGACTTGTACACTACATTCTACAGCAAACCTTGGGCACGTCGACTAGCCAGCTTCGTGCCCGAGTTGCCTCGGCATTGAGGTGGGAGCCCGTAAAAGAAGTAGGCGATGTGGTGCACTTCCGGCGACGAGGAGGAGACGGGACATTCCGCAGGAGATCGGGACGACGACGAGAAGACCGGAGGACTCGGATCTGTCGGTATATCTCTTTTCCCTTTCTTGTAGATAGCTAGGACTAGTTAGTGGTTCGATCCGGGTATTAGTGCGCGGCGGTTTGCCAGTTCAAGTAAAATTAAAGTTTTTCACCGCTTCCGCATTTGGCCGTCGGATTGACGGCCGGGGCGCCGCCGTGCACTTACACTTTCCGTGTTTCCCCTAAGCACAAACAACACTTAATCAAATCTGGGCAAAAACAAAGTATACTGAAAAACCCAATTTTATGAGCCAAAACACCCATGGGAAGACGAGACAATTTGGAACTGGTCCGGCCGCCTATAGCGGCCAAAAGGAAAATTTGGACGGCCAAAGAAGGTCCTATGTCACGCCCCGTTTTCCAAAATACATAAATATGGTACATGACAAAACCAACCATGCTACCTATGGCTAGGAAAGATCCTCCCATACTCACATTACGGCTGTCAATCGGATATGAAGAACAGTAAATAAAATCTAACTAACATATGTCTATCTGCCACAATAGATAAAAATCAAGAAATGTATATAGCGGAAATGAATAAAGATCCAATAACAAAATAATATCCTAATCACGTCCCTTATAGGATCACATCAATAAATTTAAACTACAGAAATAAAATAACTAAGTATCTCAAAACCTAATCATCAAGCTCCTCACTGCTCAGTTTACTTGTTAAAATACTCTTGATCTTCCTACGACAAGGTCAAAGGAACTGGGCCATGCAAAACCCAGACGTCAACGCGTCATAAATATCAATAACGATAATAATAACCAGAATAGAAAGTTATGATGAAACATGAGTATAAATAATTATCGCATGTGTAAAACAGTGAGCTATAGGTATGTCATGTGTATCCTAAAGTCTGTGCTTCTAGGTTATCTATTCTACGAGTCTTTGAAATCAATTAATGTAATTATCATCGTAACTCAACAGTATATATCCCGTTCATACCTCCACGGGATCACGGCAAAATATATCCCGTTCATACCCCCATGGGACCACGGCACAATAAACAATGGTTATTCCGTTCACGTCCGGAATCACGGCAAACAATAATAATATTCTCTTAAGTTACGTTTTGGTTACATTCTTGATTTCCACTTTTCCCCAGGTTTTGTGTTCAAGTCAGGTATTGATAAAATGTCTACCTAATGCCAACACAGAAACAATCATGTACTGGTTTTGTCTAGTAAGACAGCAAGTCAGGTCAATCAGGATAACAAGTCAAAATTGTTAGCATCGGTAAGTATTGCAGGCAACATGTATTAACATGATAACAAAAATAGTACAGTCTGGCAGGTTACAAACATGTCAAGGATAACATAATCATATCATGTACAAGACTAAGATAATAGCATTAACATGGATAATATATTCAATCCGATTAATAACTATAAAAGTAGTATTGATTAACCATGCAGAAGAAAGTTCTGTTCAAAAATTCAGCGTCAACTTGATTTGTAAAATAGGTTAAAAATAACAAACGTCCTCCAAAAGGGACATGTCATATACCAAAACAAATATAATTCAATAAATTTTTTATTTTTATAAGTTAAAGTATCTTAGGTTGTTCCTACAAAAAGTTATGAACGTTCAAAATTGAAAGTTTGCTGCTGGAATTTCTCTGGACAGAAGTTCAGAGGTACTTTCATTTACAGTTTAAGTTATTTAAACAATTTATTTTACAAGTGAATATTTCACACGGTTATAGTATTCTGAGTTAGCTTCGTAACGAACTAAAGAACATGTGCTAATGATTTTTCTATGATTTATAATAAATTTTATAAGGTAAGGTGTACAGTAAATTTTAGATTTGTCGTATCCGCTTGGCGACGACGTTTCATGTGTAAAGTATAATATTTTCAAACTATATTTTGCATAGCGTTATAAAATGCAGATTATAAACTAATTAATGATATATGGATTATATAGATATAAACGGTATAATGATAGTAATAAGAAATATTACGACGATATATATTTATAAATATAATTATAGCATGTCGCAAGTTGTAAACTTGCATACACTATATATTATAAAACTGATTAATGTTAAATAACTACGGTGTATAAATTATATAGATATATTTGTATGATAATAATAATAGTAGTAGTACGACAATATATAAGTAAATTGCGTAAACCATAGTATGTAGTAAGTTGTAAACTTGCCTCGAAACAAACGCGATTAACGGAAGCAACACGACGCTATACAAATCAACACCAAGTTTTGATGGCTCGGTTAAGGTTCTAGGATGCAGCTGGAGTTGAGTCAGCAAGAATGGATATAGGCTTAAAGAACGAAGAAGGAGAAGATATAAATTGGTGAGGGAGAGATTTAGTTAGAGAAGAGAGAGATATGTTATGTGGGGAGAGAGAGACACACACAGAGAGAGGTTTTGTGTTTAATATAAAAATATATAGTATAGTTTAAATTAAGTTGTAAATATATATTAGTTTTAATGTATATAGATAATATCAAACTATAACCAATCTCCACCAAAATCTCATCAAAAATATATTTTGAAAAATAATCCACATACATAAACTTCTCGACCATTTACAAGAATATATTTTAAACAACTCATACCCCTAATTCAAGATTTAAAAGGATTCTAAAAGTATATCTAGATTTAGTAAATATTTGATATTAGATATCTTGAGATTTAAACATAAAAGATAAAAGCAAAATAAGATATGGGATTGCAACCATATGATGACAGTTAACAAAATATAACTTATTCTTAACTTGTGGCTATTAAAACATATATGATGATCTATATATATGATATATATATATATATATATATATATATATTATACTAGACTCACATAGATTCAGTTTACTGATAAATATCAGATATAATCTAGCACCATACTGGGTTTCACACATGCGGGTCAGGTCGAATAACTACTGCTATTATTCGAATCACTCGCAACCCAAAAGAATAAAATAGAAGAAATATAAAGCAAGTGTTAAAATACGTATTAATGTCTTATAACCGTACTAGGGTGTTACATTATACCCAACTACAAAAGAATTTCATCCTCGAAATTAACGAAACAGGAAAAGATAAGAAGATACAGATCTAAAGAAAGAAATGAGGAAACTTTTGTCGAATCTCGTCTTCACGTTCCCAAGTAGATTCTCCATGCAAACGATTTTCCCATGAAACAAGCACTAGAGAGATCGCTCTATTCTTGAGAACTTTTTCTCGTCGATCCACAATCGCCATCGGTTGCTCTTTATAAGTCAAATCTTCTCTCACTGTCAATTCCGAATGATCAAGGACGTGCGTCTCATCTCGAACATATTTGCAGAGTTAAGAAACATGAAACACGTCATGAACACCTGCCAAGGATGGTGGTAAAACCAATCGATAAGCTGCCTCTCCGACATGCTCAATGATATCAAAAGGCCCCACGAATCGAGGACTAAGCTTGTCTCGACTACCAAATCGGATTACTCCCCTAGTCAGTGATATCTTCAAGAACACAAGATCACCAACAGCAAACTCTAAAGGTCTTCTTCCAGTATCAGCCTAAGTTTTCTGTCGATCCTGTGCCACCTTCATATGATCGCGAATCAAGATAATTTTCTCCACAGTTTGCATAATGAGATCCGGTCCCAACAATCTTCTTTCTCCAATATCGTCCCAACAGACAGGCGAGAGACACTTGCGACCGTACAATGCTTAAAATAGAGCCATCTGTATAGTCGTCTGAAAGTTGTTATTGTAAGAAAACTCTACTAAATGCAAATGATCCTCCCACGAACCCTTGAAGTCTAACATGCACGCTCTCAACATATCTTCAAGAGTTTGGATCGTCCTCTCGGACTGTTCGTCTGTCTGAGGATAATAAGCCGTACTAAACTTCAAACTGTTAGTTATATGTATGCTCTAGAGACCATTATTGTACATGATTGTATATTATAGTGGATTCTTGGACATATATAGAGAGGACTTTCTTGCTCGACATGAAAGTATACTATATGGTTGCTCTTTATCTTAACATGTACACTTGTATCATTATACCGACTCTCCGTTACATGTTGATAAAGCCCTTAGGATGTGTACTTGACTACCAGGACTATGATGCAGATCGTACTAGTGGAGCCAGGGTAGTCTACAAGTTCATCCTTTAATTGTTCCTAGTCGAGGGAGTATCGAGACAGGGCATCGATATTCCAGAATAGACTAGTGTGTGCGTTTTTTGACCCTGTATGGGGAGATGGTTGATCCCACGGCCATTAGTGTTTGACATCAAAGATTGTACACAGGTGCTCATTGGAGAATGGGTACACTAAACAGGACTCGCCGAGAACTCCTAGATGGTATTATACTTATCGTCAGATAGCAGTTCTCTGGTGACACTGGTATAGGTTAGTTTGTAGACCTGAGATCGTCATAGAGTCTTGTGTGATTCCCACTGTGATTTTATTTCCTCCCTACCACGCTCAAGAGAGCATGCAAACAAGTGGATTTTGGGTACAATCCCGAGTCATATGGAGGCAATGAGCGATAGGAGGGGTTTCGTATCTCCCGGTATTGGGAGTTGATGTTGCGCTATGCTCGATTGGCTATAACAGGAAGTCCCTGACCAGGGATGATGATGAGATTTACTGGTAAGTGTTCAGTAGTTTCTCGACCCGTTATGAGCCTCGCATCGGCATGACTTATCAACTTATTGGGGTCTGACGTTTACCATCCCCAGACTCGATATGCGACATATCAGATGAAGAGACCGGACTGTACGGTAGTGTTACTAACTGGATTCATAGGAGTTTGTGTTGGATATAGTGCCCTGTAAGTCAATTATTGGATCACAGGTACGTGATTGCAATGATTGAAGGAGGACCTATACCGATAAAACAGTCTTACTCGACATGATAGTATGCTATCTGGTTTGTCTTTATCATCATGATAGAGCCCATAGGATTCTTATTTGACTACCAGCGGTATGATGGCGATCATATATGTGGGAGCTGGGGTCTATAAGCACATCCTTAAAGTGTCCCTAGTCGTGGGAGTTTCGAGACAGGGCATCGATACTCCAGAGTAGACTAGTGTATACAGTCGAGACCCCGACGAGGGGCGGTGGCCGGTCTCACAAGCCACTGGTGTCAGTTGGATCACCTAAGATGTATACAGGTGCTCATTGGGTTATGAGTACACCGGACAGGACTCGCCGGGAACATGCTAGTTGGTATTATACATATCGTCAGATAGCAGTTCCCTGGTGACATGTGTACAGGTTAGTTCGTCGACCTGAGGTCGTCATTTGTCTCGTGTGAGTTCCCACTGTGCTTTGATTTATACCCAACCACGGTTCAAAGGAGTCGTGCAAACAGGTATATTTTGGGTACAGTCCCGAGCCACATTGGAGGCAAGTGAGCGGATCTTCGGGGATTCGTCTCTCCCGGTATTGGGGGTGAGATCGCGCTGTGTTTAGGAGAGCCATTACACGAAATCCCTGGCCAGGGTAATCGAGATATACTGGTAGGTATACCAGTAGTATCTCAGGGTGTTCTGGGCTGCTCTCTGACACGACTTATGCAGCTATTGGGGGTCTGACGTTTACCGACCCCCTAGGCCTAATATGCGATACTCATAGACGAACGTTCCGGACTGTACGGATATTGTCACTGTCAGTCTCAGTAGGATTTATAGATGAGTTCGTTCGTCAGCTTCCCTTCCAATCGATACATAGGCAAACCGTTACGTACAGCTTGTACCTCTGACGTGCTAGTGGTTATACACAGTGCTAGTGTGTTGATGAGTCATTAGAGTCCCCCACAGACACTTTCCCAAGTTCGGGCGAAACGTTGTAGATGCCGTATGGTATTATGGCAGGGTTCGGAAAAAGCACGTGCGTTTTCGCACGAGTCATTTTTCGGGCAGATAATACTGGTAGGCTTTAGTTTAAGTCGGATCCCAGTATTATACTGTGTAGATATAATATCTTTGTCTCAGTTGCATTTATATTCGTTCGCAATATAAATGCGGGTATGTTTATACTGTTACGGGGTTATCCTGAAATTCGTTTCAGGATCACTTTTGGAAGTTGCCAGTTTCCAGTTTTCTATCAGCCGTATTTTGACATTCGGTTAAATACGGATTTATCTTTTCTTGAGATGAGTGTGGAAGTTTGTAGAAGCTTCTAGATGTGGTGATGAGGCTTGTGACTCATTAGTGTCATTAATGGTTCATTAATGATGGAGGATGACTAGGTTTTTGTTGATTGGTTTGCATTTAATGCTAGTTAGTGATTCATTCTTTATTGATAAGTATCCTTGTTATGGTCACCCTCTTGCCATCTCCTACACTCACCCTCCTCTTGATAAATTGTGGCCGGCCTCCTCTTGATAGGGGAGAGATTTTTGACTAAAAACATTATGGTTTTGGCCTCATGAAAATTAGATTGCTCATTTCTCAATTCGATCGATCCAAAAGGCAACTTCTTTTAACCGTTCGTCAATAGCCTTGGACGTAACGAGATAAAGTATTCTACTCATCTCTACTTCATCTTGGTCGTCTCTTTTGGCAAACTTGACGATCGAGTTGCCTCGGTTCAGAGGCGGGAGCCCATTTAAAGATCCGTCGACGTGGTGCCACCTAGACGACGAGACCGGAGATCGAGCAAGTTCGGATCAGTTGCAACATAGCGTGGGATGATGGTTGAAGACCGAAAGACTCGGATCATTCGGTATAACAATTCTACCCTCTTTACAATTTGTTAGTTTAGCTTTAATGGACGATTCGGGATAAAGTACGCGATAGCGCCAGTCGTAAAAGTTTTGTTCAACGTATTGGCGTCTGTTAAACGGCCGGGGCGCTACCATGAACTTACAGTGGTATCAGAGCCTCACCATTAAGCTATACTAACTTATGCTAACGCGTTTAAAAGATCGATCAAACGGAATTTCCGAAACTGCATTTTTCTGTATCCACAGTTTCTGTTGATTTTCAAACTGTTCTAAAATTATTTCTGCATATCACAAAAATACAAGCAGGCGTTTTTAAGCAGTCCGTACAAATTTGGGCACGTGATCCCATTAAATCACCGTGGAACCGCGGTCAAACCTAGGGTTTGACTGCGCTTCCACGGCGGTTTAGTTGGAATGGTGCCCCAAATTTGTACAGGGGCTTCTTTGCAGGGAATTGTGGCTTCTAGTATATTTCTTTTGGGCCCAGTGTTGGTTACTGTACAGCAGATGCTTGTGGGGCCCACTTCGGGAAATTTAGTCGATCGAATTTTTAAACTTGTTATTTTTCAGTATTTACATTATATCTCCGACCGGGAATGTCATTTGATCGGTAAACCGCGTCTAATTGCTATAGTTCTTTTAGACGGGTTTGCGAACGTGACATTCGCGTTGATGTTCTGTGTTGTGCTGTGATGTTGCGGATTTGTCGTGGTGGATAGCAGGGTGCAATGATAGTGCAGTTTGGATTTATTTGTACATTTGATATTGCAGGGCGAGCGTCCGACTTGTGGACTGCCATCACTGCCTGTTGTATAATATTCTTTTGGGGCACGACCGGGTCGAGGTCGATGTACCCGTTGTATATATTTTTATTTCTGTACTAGGTTTATTCCGCGAAGGAGTGCACGGATAGCCGGGTTCTGGAGGGCAACGGGTCCGTATCTCATGGCTTTGAGAGGCAAAGGGACCTCACTCTAAAATTGGCAGACTATTCGCCACACTCGTAAGGGGTACAGGTTGACCCAAGGAGGGGTGCTCAATTTACCGGATTCCGTGAAGTGTCGGGTGTTCCATTCACTATGTTGTGGGGACTACCTCGCTTCAGGTTTTGGCGGGTAACTTGCCGCACCCGTAGGGGTCTAGGTTACATTGCACAGGTTATCCACACGACCAGGGGAACGTCGGGTTTCAGTAGCGGCTCTGTGAAATCCGGGGATCCCAGATTATTTGTATTGTTCTATGATACTTATTAGTTTTCTGTAATATTGCATATTATCACGCCTGGAGCGATTATTGTATATTAATATATATACTATTAGATGTTGTATATGTTTTACACCCGCGCTAGTCCAGTCCCCGCTCTGTCGTTAGTTAAGTAACCTAACGGGTGATGACGGGACCCAGTGGCGAATGCGGATGGCATATACGTACATTTTATTTTCGTTCTTTTCTGGTGTGATTGATTGATGGGATTGCGTTGATTATTATCAATGCAAGATAAAACAAACCAATATTTGATGTTATTGGAACAAATTCAAAAAGAAATTATTACAAAGACGTTTCCTTTTGTTTTGCATAGCGGTATTCAGTTAGAATATACAGCACCTCATTCGACGAGGCAAGGGCCGAGATCCCTTCACCGGGAGTGACCCCTTGGGTAGAAATTTGCGTCAGGGTAATAACTTAAATATAGTCGATCACAAGTTGCTTTGCATCGCGGTATTCAGTTAGAATATCCTGCACCTCATTCCACGAGGAAAGAGACGAGATCCCTTCACCGGGAGTGACCTCTTTAGCAAAACGTTTTCGCCGCTATATTTTTTATAAAAAGCTATCAGTTTCCTTCAATAAGATCAAGTTCATTACGTTAAAGGTTTTTCGCCAAAAACCAACCGTATACCTCCGTCGTTTCTTATGAATGATCAGTAGTATTCAAGCTATGTTTGTTGGCCTACGTCAAGGCATAGTGTTTGGTAGCTGCTGAGCATTCGTTTGTTGCATAGATAGATGCATTAACTTTAGGACAGACGTACAGCCTTGTTGGCCTACGTCAAGGGCTTGTACGGTGTACTAAATTAATCAGGACAACGACGGGTAGAACTTAACATGTTGCTTATGATTTGTTGGCCTACTTCAAGGTCATAAGAGTATGGGATAAAAATTATATCGGGAGTTTCAAACATACAAGAAACTTGCCAGACTTGCGCATACCTTCTGGAGTGTGTTAACTTGATTGGCTTCCATCAAGTTATCATACGATGATAGTTGGATCTCGATTCTCACTGATGAGTTGGTTTACTCTTCGGGTGACCCCGACTAATTCTTCTTTCAGGTTTGGAGGAGAATTTGAGATAACAGTGGGAGGTTTCCTAATTAGATAAAGTGATAACCATTCTGATCTAGGTTAGAGTGCACGCAGAGTGTTTCTTTTCTCTCTTTCTTTGGCAGCGACCTTTGACTGACCCTAGACTATAACTCAGTGACCAAATTGACCGAACCTTCTTAAAATACTGGCTTTTGGATTGTCTTTAGTTGCATAAGTCATTGCAGCTCCTTCTTTTACCCTTTGTATTTCTCAGAACACCCCGCATTACTACGGACGTCCACTTCCATTGGATAGATCCATCGTATGGTTATATATGAACTCAGAGGAATTTCTTCGAGGATGGATCCAGGTTCAGGAGAAATAGAATTGGTTTGTTCAGTCATCTTTTATTATCACCTTCTCTCAGGTTGCGAGGGCTCCTAGGTTTAGGAGAGTACACCTATTACGCTTATTGGATAGTCTTATTTCAAACCATAGGCAGGTGCCGAAAGGTAGGGAATGAAGAAAACCAATTAGCCTAAGTAGGATGTGCAGAAGGTAATATGTAAAGACAAAATAAAGGGATTAGAAAGAGGGAAAAGTAAATTGCGACTATTAACATTCACGACCAAACCACGTATTTCTTCGCCACTCCTATTTCACCTTTCATTTCTCCATACAACCCGTATCACTACGAACATCCAATTCCATTGGATAAATCCATCGTATGGTTAAATACGAACTCGAAGGATATTTTTCCGAGGATGGATTCCGGTTCAGGAGAAATAGGAATAAGGTTTATTCAGTTGTCTTTTATCATCACCTTCTCTCAAGTTGCGAGTACTCCTAGGATTAGGAGAGTACACCTATTATGCTTACTGGATAGTCTTCTTCCAAACCATAGGCTGGTGCCGAACGGTAGGGAAGGAAGAAAACCATTTAGCCTAATGATGGTGTACAGAAGATAACGACTAAAGACAAATAAAGGGATTTGGAAAGGTGGCAAAGAAATATACGGTTAAAGTCATGATTTGGATTATGGAAGAGGCATTACTAGAAATACCAGAATACCCCTACGAAACATATTAATGTTTCATATTCACTGTGCATTGTTAATAGAAAACTGATTTCCCGATTGGATACTTACTCCAGGGTATGTATTTACCAGGTATGATTCTCATATCTGGTTTTACAGATGTTGAGTGGGAGCAAGTTATTAGGAATTAGGTGATCATCCTCATTATATCGGAATTCGTTGTAATTGGTGATATTTGAGGAAATCACCTGGGTACAGTTTTCAACCTACGATGCACAGGTCTTGAGTTATTCAACTCGGCGGACTATTGTATGTTGTCCAGTGTCCATCAGGACAAAGGGGTAGGTCCTCGTACTATATTCTATTTACTTGTGACTTCTCTAGTTTTTGGAAAAGTGTTTCGTAGAAATACAATGTCTAAGTTTTGAGAAGTTGTGGGTATAAGAATAAAGTAGAGAACCAGGTGTCGCAAGTATCGGGATTCTTCAAAGAAATTGAAGATGTAGATTCTTGTGATTGGTATTCAGTCGATAGTAATGGTTTTGAGAAACTTGTTTCTCTTTCAGGTTACTCATAATTGGATAGATTCCTAAGTTGAGTAATGTTGATTAGCATCTCTCCATTAAAGTGATATGCACTGGAGACAGCTGCATGATTTGAATCTGGTTCCAATTAAATAAAGTGCCCAAGTTTCTATACTGGATATAGAATAGTTCATATCTTAACGATGTTAAGGTAAGGGGAGTTGTCCAGCTTATGCTTAAAACCAGACACTGGATAACTCAAGGCACGTTTCTGTAATGGCTGTTTATGGGTTGACCCTAGCTTCGACGAGGGTTGATTTTTTACCATCTGGAAGATCAATAGTGATATTGTTCTTGACTCGCCACAGTTTTAATAAAATGGATTTTTTTCAGAAAACTGTAGTGGGAGTGTGGTAGAACTGGAAGTGATTCCAGAACCGCAAACGATTACGGAAAATTTAATAGGACCTATATATTCAATCAGGTTTGACATTCCAATAGCCACTCCGCAGATATGGTGGGTAACCTCAGACACCCGAGAGGTACTCCGGTAGCCTCAAGGAAGGTGACAAGGAGGTTCTTGCTTATCCAGACTTGACACTACTGTTGTTCCAAACAATGAGACCCGGCAGGAGGATAAGTATAGCGTCGTTCTAAAACTAGCTTTAGAAGTGTACGTATATATATTCTGCCAGAGGGTTATCATAGTCAGTGGGAGCAGCGGAAGCATAGTGGGCAAGTAGCTTATGTCTATTTATAGGCTTGAGCATAGCGGAGATAAGATCATCTAATTTTGATGTGACAGTCATGGGTTTGACTTCATCAGAATAGAGGATGGATCTGTTAAGAAGGTAGTAGGGTGTTATGTCCTGGTATTTAGATGACATACACAGAGTAGGAAGTAAAATTCCTATACTACGATCGGTTGTACTGTGGTCATCACACAGTTGTTTCTCCACAAAGGATATAGATATAATATCTAACATTCTGGTTACTAGATCTATGGTTTTAGATCTAGATTTGGGTAGTTTCCCAATGTGGGTACTTTGACAGTATTCTAATAGTATTTTAGAATAGATGACTCCTGGCATGATGGTGTACCTGCAGGTGATGGAGTCACCCTCTCTAAAGGTGTCTTACAGACTAAAGGGGAGAGGGATGTGCATGATTGGCAGATCACTTGCTTAGGCAATTGAGTCAATCGTGAGATGTCAAGTACCACACCAGATGTTGTTATTGCACTTGATGCGATAAGTTTATATTAATCCAATCCTGGAGAAACATTAGGAAGCAATTATAGAACATAAGTACATGTTCTACGGATTTGATGACGGCAGCCTCCTTCGGGAGACAGTTATTATTCCAGGCTTCACAGGTGACATGGATGACAGAGTGATTGTCAGAGTTATAGTTTTCCCTCTGACGAGAGACAGTATTATGGACAGGTGGTCCAAAGGGATACTGTGGGAAGCATGGTGCTGTGCACTGATTAGTTTCAGTGATTGATACAGTCTAAGAAGTTTGGATTTGGAGTTCATTTATGAACTAGGTCCCATCAGATATCCAGACATATTCTAAGACAGGTATTACTCAACTCGGGAAATGGTTTTCTCCGTGAAGTTGAGATATAGAGAGATACAGAAAGAAACACCGAAGCGGATCCACTCACTGAGGCTATTTCTCGAACACAAGAGTTTTACAAACGAGCTTTGTGAAACTGATTAGTAGAAGAGTTGGATGCTCGGTATCACACGAGCTGTGAGTACACGACATCGCAATAATTAGCCTTAAGTGCAAGTGGGAGATTGTTGGATATAGTGCCCTCTAAGTCAATTATTGGATCGCAGGTACGTGATTGCAATGATTGAAGGAGGACCTATACCGATAAAACAGTCTTACTCGACATGATAGTATGCTATCTGGTTTGTCTTTATCATCATGATAGAGCCCATAGGATTCTTGTTTGACTACCAGCAGTATGATGGCGATCATATATGTGGGAGCTGGGGTCTATAAGCACATCCTTAAAGTGTCCCTAGTCGTGGGAGTTTCGAGACAGGGCATCGATACTCCAGAGTAGACTAGTGTATACAGTCGAGACCCCGACGAGGGGCGGTGGCCGGTCTCACAAGCCACTGGTGTCAGTTGGATCACCTAAGATGTATACAGGTGCTCATTGGGTTATGAGTACACCGGACAGGACTCGCCGGGAACATGCTAGTTGGTATTATACATATCGTCAGATAGCAGTTCCCTGGTGACATGTGTACAGGTT
Source organism: Agapanthus africanus (assembly GCA_030015575.1). Classification (NCBI taxonomy): domain Eukaryota; kingdom Viridiplantae; phylum Streptophyta; class Magnoliopsida; order Asparagales; family Amaryllidaceae; genus Agapanthus; species Agapanthus africanus. The sequence goes on along the minus strand of CM057351.1, from coordinate 259,050,977 downwards.
AGTTCGTCGACCTGAGGTCGTCATTTGTCTCATGTGAGTTCCCACTGTGCTTTGATTTATACCCTACCACGGTTCAAAGGAGTCATGCAAACAGGTATATTTTGGGTACAGTCCCGAGCCACATTGGAGGAAAGTGAGCGGATCTTCGGGGATTCGTCTCTCCCGGTATTGGGGGTGAGATCGCGTTGTGTTTAGGAGAGCCATTACACGAAATCCCTGGCTAGGGTAATCGAGATATGCTGGTAGGTATACCAGTAGTATCTCAGGGTGTTCTGGGCTGCTCTCTGACACGACTTATGCAGCTATTGGGGGTCTGACGTTTACCGACCCCCTAGGCCTAATATGCGATACTCATAGACGAACGTTCCGGACTGTATGGATATTGTCACTGTCAGGCTCAGTAGGGTTTATAGATGAGTTCGCTCGTTAGCTTCCCTTCCAATCGATACATAGGCAAACCGTTACGTACAGCTTGTACCTCTGACGTGCTAGTGGTTATACACAGTGCCAGTGTGTTGATAAGTCATTAGAGTCCCCCACAGACACTTTCCCAAGTTCGGGCGAAACGTTGTAGATGCCGTATGGTATTATGGCAGGGTTCGGAAAAAGCACGTGCGTTTTCGCACGTGTCATTTTTCGGGCAGATAATACTGGTAGGCTTTAGTTTAAGCCGGATCCCAGTATTATACTGTGTAGATATAATATCTTTGTCTCAGTTACATTTATATTCGTTCGCAATATAAATGCGGGTATGTTTATACTGTTACGGGGTTATCCTGAAATTCGTTTCAGGATCACTTTTGGAAGTTGCCAGTTTCCAGTTTTCTATCAGCCGTATTTTGACATTCGGTTAAATACGGATTTATCTTTTCTTGAGATAAGTGTGGAAGTTTGTAGAAGCTTCTAGATGTGGTGATGAGGCTTTGTGACTCATTAGTGTCATTAATGGTTCATTAATGATGGAGGATGACTAGGTTTTTGTTGATTGGTTTGCATTTAATGCTAGTTAGTGATTCATTCTTTGTTGATAAGTATCCTTGTTATGGTCACCCTCTTGCCATCTCCTACACTCACCCTCCTCTTGATAAATTTTGGTCGGCCTCCTCTTGATAGGGGAGAGATTCATTTTTGACTAAAAACATTATGGTTTTGGCCTCATGAAAATTAGATTGCTCATTTCTCAATTCGATCGATCCAAAAGGCAACTTCTTTTAACCGTTCGTCCATAGCCTTGGACATAACGAGACAAAGTATTCTACTCATTCTCTACTTCATCTTGGTCGTCTCTTTTGGCAAACTTGACGATCGAGTTGCCTCGGTTCAGAGGCGGGAGCCCGTTTAAAGATCCGTCGACATGTTGCGACCTAGACGACGAGACCGGAGATCGAGCAAGTTCGGATCAGTTGCAACATAGCGTGGGATGATGGTTGAAGACCGAAGGACTCGGATCATTCGGTATAACAATTCTGCCCTCTTTACAATTTGTTAGTTTAGCTTTAATGGACGATCCGGGATAAAGTACGTGATAGCGCCAGTCGTAAAAGTTTTGTTTCGCATATTGGCGTCTGTTAGACGGCCAGGGCGCTACCGTGGACTTACAGTTTGGACAAGCTTGCTTGTTGATCTTCTAATCGCTCAATACCTGGATAGCCGTTACGTCCAGCTAGTACCGCTGACGGCTTGTGGGTGACTGATATGATCATTACCTACTGCTGGCGTATTGACGAGTTTTTAGAATCCTACACAGAGGTTTCCTAGCTCAAGCGAAACGAAGTAGGGCACATATGTGATATGTGCAGGACCGAGATTAATACATATATGTGATACAGTATTCTAATCTCGCGATATAGGTTATATGTGATATAACTGGTTTATTGAATCAAGTGTTGATTCAATAATTTGTTATATGTATATTTGATATACATATAAATGATATTAGTCGGTTGTATGTGATATAGCCGGATTATTAAATCAAGTGTTGATTTAATAATTTAATATATATAATTATATATTTGATATATTAACTAATATTATCTCACTTAAGAATTTGTTTTCTACAAATACATATAAATATATATGAGATATATATTAATGTGTTTATTTTTGTGTCATACTAGATAATACATTGGACATGGGTGTATGAGACTCATACCAAACTAAACATAATTTGGGTGATTAATAATTAAGGGATAAATCAAAATTAGGTGGAAAATGCCATGGCTTAAGATGCTTGTGGAAGCATGTAGAAGTCTTGACTTAGTCCACTAATTTTGTTTTACTCTAGATATTTATTAACCCAACCATTATCTTTAGCTATGGTTAACTCTCTACTAATATCTCTTGAGATATTTTTTCACCCAAGGGTTCACATTAGTTCATCTTCTTCATCTCCTTCTTTGCTCTCTAGCTTTTAAGTGAGGTGAAAAAGAAAGAGAAAAAAATAATTCTAAAGTAAGCAAAATTCCTACTTCATTAATCTATACCAAACTAGCCATTTAGTATAGGTTGTTTACTTCACTAATTCCTCAATTAGTGAAGAGGTAGCTTGAGTTAGAGATTTCTCAAGGTAGATCATCTTCGGCCTTGAAGATCCTTAAGCAAGCTCGTTCCTTTTGCCTTGTGGAGCCTAAGAAGAGTTCGGGGACCACTACTTGGAGCTAACGGACTACTACACGGAGCTTTAGAAGTGAAGAACCGGTCTACAAAGGTTGTATTCCTTGTTCACTTAGTGTAAAGTTTGTTTACATGCTTTATAAAACCCTAATTCTCTAGTTCGATTCTAGATTAGTGTTACTTAGCACACTAGATTTTTTAAAATTTCATACTCGATGCTTGCTAAAATATAGTGGTTGTGCTAAGAAACTCCAACACAAACAAGTTCCAAAACTCTCTTGTAGAGTCCTCCAAAAGTGTGATAGGAACCGAATATCATGATCAGAAACGATACTAACTGGTACTTCATGCAATGTCACAATCTCCTGCATGTACCACTATGCCAATGCCTCCATCGACTGACCAACTCAGAATGGTATGAAATGAGCTGCCTTGGTCAATCAATCGACAATCACCCAAACTGCGTTATTGCCCTTTGGACTCCGTGGTAAGGCTGTCACGAAATCCATAGTTATATGTTCTCACTTACATTGAGAAATCGGAAGTGGTTGCAACAAACCAGCTGCCGTTTGATATTCAGACTTGACTTGCTGACACACCAAACACCTCGATACGTAGCGAGCAATCTCTCTTTTCATGCCTTCCCACCAGAAATGTTGTCGCAAGTCTCTATACATCTTCGTGCCTCCCGGATGTACTGAATATGCATAACTATGAGCCTCCTTCATGACTTCTTCACGAACATCTCCTTTAGGCACACATAAACGACTTCCATATCTTAACAAGCCATCTTCATGAATCAACAAATCTGTTCTAAGTCTCGCTTCCACTTGTCCTCGAAAATTATGCAATTTAGGGTCACGCGACTTGCTGCCTTAATGCTATCGATCAAGGATGACTGTACTTGCAACTACATCAACTGTCCCGAAGAATATGGTAGTACAATCTCCAACTTGAATCTCTGAAGATCAGCTATAATCCCCCATGTGCAGTCAACATCTGTATTGCTGGCATCCGACTTAACGCGTCAGGCACTACATTAACTTTTCTCAGACGATACTTTACATCAAGATTATAGTCAGCCATCAGCTCTAACCATCTAGCTGCCTCATGTTGAGCTCTTTCTTTGTGAACACGTACTTTAGGCTCTTGTGATCAGTAAACATTTCAACTCTTTCACCCAATAAGTAGTGTCTCTAAATCTTTAGCGCAAAGATCACTGCTGCTAGCTCTAAATCATGAGTTAGGTAGTTCTTCTCATGGGTCTTCAATTGCCTTGACGCATATGCTATAACCTTCTGATGCTGCATCAGAACACATCCCAACCCTTTCCCAGATGAGTTGCTGTGAATAACCAGTCCTCCGGAACCATCTGGTACTGTCAGAATAGGAGCGGTTGTCAATCTTTGCTTCAGCACTTCAAGAACTGACGCACACTTCTTAGTCCACACAAACGGTACCTCCTTACGTGTTAGCTTGGTCAGTGGTTCTACTATCCAGGCGAAGTTCTCCACAAATCTTCTATAGTATCCAGCAAGCCCAAGAAAACTTCTGATCACCCCTACATTCTTTGGAATTGGCCAATCATGAACAGCTGCAATCTTTTCAGGATCAACTGCAATTCCATCTCCGGATACAATATGACCTAAGAACTTCACTTCTTCGAGCCAAAACTCGCACTTGCTCATCTTAGCATATAACTTTTCTTGTCTCAACGTCTGCAGTGTTATTCTCAAGTGCTCTCCATGCTCTTCTTTGCTCCTTGAATAGATCAGAATGTCATCAATGAATTGTAACGCCCCACGCCCCAGTACAGATGGTATTGTCTGCTTTGGCTGAAACCGCACAGTTTTTCTCTTTAAAGCGAACCAGACCCGACCAGGGGACACTTCCCAGGATGTCACCCATCCCAAGACTTCCCTGGCCCGAGCACGCTTAACTACGGAGTTCTCAAGCTCCTGTAGTTCCGGTTCACTTAAAAGGCGCATCTGTAATTGAGGGTGGTATCATTATATTTATAATGCAGTTCGGTCCTCTTTCAGAATGTGCTTTAGGGACCCGATCACATTGTTCTGAAATGGCTCCCTCACTCAGATCACCAAGATGTCCGCAACAGACCGCACTGAGTGTGGACAGAGCAAATCACCATGATGTCTTAAGACCGCACTGCTATAAGGTATTGCATTCCCTCCATCTAAGAACAATAGTTCGTCCTCGAACCACAGACCTACTATTGAGGGACCTGCATGGGCCACCAGTAAAACCTGTCACGCCCCACTTCCCAGTGTACGGGAAGAGGACGCGACGAGACCACTACGTATTTACTGTGAAGTAAATACGTTAAGCGTATCTAAGCAATATAAATATAAATACACAAGAGACAAGATATAATAAAACAGCAACTTTATTTATTTACATTCTTTTTACAATACATGGAAAAGTAAATACAACTGAATGAAAGCAATGCCTAAACAGTGGCATAACAGAAATGAAAAGTACTGAAATAAAAATGTGTACAATGAAGCTAGAGCTCCGGGTCGTAGGAAAGATGGTCCAAGTCCTCACTAGTATCCTGAGTGTCCAGATCACCTAACAACATTCCAAAGAAGAAAGAGAAGGAATGTCGTCAGCGAACAATCGCTCGGTAAGTCCCAAAGATAAGGGAGAAATAGAATAGACAGAAAAAGAAGATAGCTTTTAAAGTTGTATTATATGAGTATTTGGTGTTAACGCTGTTGTTTGTAGCTTGGTACAGAAGGATACCAGTATATACGAGAGGAGTCTCTATATGCCAGAGACTAGATGCACGTGTAGTACAAGGAACCATTTATGCCACGGTACAACAGCAACGGAATATAGGTTAGGTGTATTAAATCTTACAGTCTCGTGCCACTTCTAACACCTTCCGTACCAATTTATCTCTTAAACCCCGCGATGTATTGTATTGTATTGTTTGTGTTGTATTGTAACTTGTATTGTCTTGTATATATGGATGACTTGCCGAAAACCATTATATCAGTAAATGGATGTAACTGGAGAATCATGTAAATGGAAGTATATCCATGGTTCGGATCAGTCAATACAGATTGAATATAAGTATTCAAGGATTCATGTTGGATTGTAAATTGTAGATTGTACTTGAATCATATTCAAGTCAGATTATTAAGAAGAGACTCAGTCTGAGTCAGAACAATTAGAAAAGAAATTGAAGTCCTGAATTAGGTTTTGATGTTATCGGTAACCGCTGCACATGGGCGGCAGGATTTTTGTCTTTTTCAAAGACGATTACCGTGTTGATAACACCGTTGTTAAGTTGTCTATCTTAAATAGACAAGCACCCACTTCTCCGTCTCCCTGAGGCTCAACAGATTGGTCCCGCTTAAACCTAAATTTACTAGGGTCCTTAGGGTAATTTATAGAACTTGAGGGGGTTTTATGTAAAAATACTTTTGTATAATTTTCAAAATACACTCCAAGTATTTAATTATCGTATTTAGAGTTATCATAGATGTAGATTTTATACTTGTGATATTTCTAGTGAAAATAACCTATTTTTCATAATACATGGTATTTAATTGTAATATTGAACTTGTATGGATTTCATGGTATTTTAATGTAAAGTGATTCTGGTGATATTTAGAAAAAAGTTGGAATATTTATATCATCACAAAATAGATATTTTAATGATATATATATATATAATTTTAATATATATTATATTTCTAGAAATCTCATTTTCTTAGTATTTTCGTATTTTAAATCTCTCGAGACCGAATGCTCCTTGCAGAGGTCTGCATCTCGCACTACTGAGCCCAGGGATGTGCGATAATCCGCACCATCCCAATCGGGTTCCCCAAAATGGGTTGTCGCGGCACTTTACAAAGATTTATAAAAAAAATACGAATTCTTATAGAAAACGGTTTTAATAGTTAGTGGTATTTATATGTAAAGTTTTGTTTTCCCGTATTCTATGTTCCCGAAGGTATTGTGCTATATTGCATATGATTGTGTGAGGAGGTAAGTCATTACCTCGTGATCTACTTAAAGATATAGCAAGATTAAGGTTGTTTTAAAGTCGAAACTATACTACATGGTATTTTACTGAAAAAGAGCTATAAAAAATTACAAAATGAAATAATTTGTTATGAAACTTGTTCAAGTTGTTTGTTAATGATTACTAGTCAACATGATAGAGTTTTGTATGGTTGTTGTTTAAGAAAAAGTTAGTTTTTAGGAAAAACCGAATCGGAGATCGGATAACTCTGATTTCCGTCGGGTTTTAAAAATACAGATTTTGAGAATAGTAAAGTGAAGAAGAATTAAGACTTACTCGCTAAAAAGAAGGAGAGGAGATAGAGGGTGAGAGAGGAATCGCCGGTGCGTCGTTTCGTCGCCGGTTGCTCCTTGAAACGTCGTCGGAAGATCGTCGGAGTTTCGCCCCTTTGCTAACTCCAAAAGTACACTAAACTTCTATGGATTTCTTGAGTGTTTTGATCAGAATTTTGGAGTGAGGGGGTGTGTTTAGGGGTTGTATTTATAGGGTAAGGCTAGGGTTTAGGGTAGGTGAAAAGGTGTAAAGAAAAAAAATGTATTAAATTGTAATAAAATGTATTAAAAATGGAGTAATTAGGGTTTTAAAAGGTTTCTGGAACCGATCCAGAGAATTAAAGTGTGCAGGAGTGATGGGGAGGTGAAAAGACACAACTTTCATGTTGGTCGATTCCTCATCGGGGCTGACTCAGCCGAATACTACCACGAATTGATCTAAAAATGGCGAAAAGATCTGGTTCATCAAGTCCATAAATATCGCCGGTGCGTTAGTAACTCCAAGTGGAATCACTAAATACTCGTAATGCTCATATCGAGTTCGAAACGCCGTCTTGCAAATGTCTTTTGCTTGCATCCGAACTTGATTATACCCTGATCGTAAATCCAACTTCGAGAATACCCTCACGCCACTGAGTTGATCGAATAATTCGCTTATGCGAGAGATTGGGTACTTGTTCTTAATAGTCACCCGATTTAACTCCCGATAGTCGATGCACATCCTTCACGTGCCATCTTTCTTCTTGACTAGAAGAACTGGAGCTCCGCGTGGTGAACCGCTGCTGTGAATCCAGCCATTCTCTAGTAATTCGGAAACTTGTTTCTTTACCTTTTCCAGTTCCACCGGTACCATAGGATAATAAGCCTTTGAAATTGGCGTTGCTCCTGGAATAAGATCAATTGCAAACTCCACATCTTGTTTTGACCGTAAATCCAAGATATCCTTGAACACATCCATGAAATCCCGAACTACCATCAGCGCTTCATCAGCAACTTGTCCACGAACTTCACATTTGAGTACACACAAACAATTCCCCTTATCATGAATTTATAAGTTTGTTCTAAGACTTGTAGGTTGTTATCCTACCATACTACCGCTACGCTACTCGAATAGATTAAAGCAGGCCTGTCAGAACTTCTTCAATCAAATATCTTACACCTGATCAGCCTTGAAGCGGTTTGTAACAGCTCACGCTGGGGTTAATCTCGAACTATTGCAATCATCGTATCGTATGCCCTCCTATGTTTCTTCTTGTTCTTCGAAACGCAAACGGATTGGTTCTTATGGGACAAAAGGAAAGATATAACGTGGTTGCTGGATTCAAGCTCGCGATAAGACATAAACTCGTAAGCAATGATGCCGAGAGGAAACAAGGTAATACAACGACCATAAGTCAAGAAAATAAATCAAAATAGGACTCCAGGTTACCTAAATAGAGTACCGCATTGTAAGCATGCCGCGGTATATAGTTACAACTATATAACTCCATTTAAGTCGTCCAAATCTGACTATCAGAATCGAGAGAATAAGATGGGAGAAACAATAAGAAACCAAAAGGATTCCAAGCCGAGATGCAATATCATTTCCATATCGTCAAGATAAAAGAGTTAAAGGAAAAATAAGATTCAAGAATTTGAGTGACAAGACAATATTGTGGCAGGACATATTCCTAAAATTCTGGGTCTTGGAGACAATATATTGGGTACCATACCCAACTACAACTTGAACCGAACACAGCTAACCTAGAACCTATGCTCTGATACCAACAAAATCTTGTCACGCCCCGTTTCCCAAAATACATAAATACGGTATGTGACAAAACCAACCATACTACCTATAGCTAGGAAAGATCCCCCTATACTCATTACGGCTGTCAATCAGATATCAAGAATAGTAAATAAAATCTAACTAATACATGTCCATCTGCCACAATAGATAAAAGTCAAGAAATATATATAGCGGAAATGAATAAAGATCCAATAACGAAATAATATCCTAATCACGTCCCTTATGGGATCACATCGATAAATTTAAACTACAGAAATAAAATAACTAAGCATCTCTAAACCTAATCATCAAGCTCATCACTGCTCAGCTTGCTTGTTAAAATACTCTTGATCTTCCTGCGACAAGGTCAAAAAAACTGGGCCATGCAAAACCCAGACGTCGGTGCGTCATAAATATCAATAACGAGAATAATAACCAGAATAGAAAGCTATGATGAAATATGAGTATAAATAATTGTCGCAGGTGTAAAACAGTGAGTTATAGGTATGTCACATGTATCCTAAAGTTTGTGCTTCTAGCTTATCTATTCTATGAGTCTTTGAAACAATTAATGTAATTCTCATCGTAACTCAACAGTATATATCCCATTCATATCCCCACGGGACAATAGCATAATATATCCCGTTCATATCCCCACAAGACCATAGCACAATAAACAATGGTTATTTTGTTCACGCCCGGAATCACGGCAAACAATAATAATATCCTCTTGAGTTACGTTTCGATTACATTCTTAATTTTCCCTTTTCCCCAGGTTTTGTGTTCAAGTCAGGTATTAATAAAATATCTACCTAATGCCAACACAGAAAAAATCGTGTATTGGTCTTTTCTAGCAAGACAACAAGTCAGGTCAATCAGGATAATAAGTCAAAATTGTTGGCATCGATAAGTATTACAGGAAATATATATTAACATGATAACAAAAATAATACAGTCTAACAAGTTACAAACATGTCGAGAATAACATAATCATATTATGTACAAGATCAAGATAATAGCATTAACAGGGATAACATATTCGATTTGATTAATAACTATAAAAGTGGTATTGATTAATCATGCAGAAGAAAGTTCTGTTCAGAAATTCAGCGTCAACCTGATTTGTAAAATAGTTTAAAAATAACAAACGTTCTCCAAAAGGGACGTGTCATATACCAAAACAAAGATAATTCAATAAGATTTTCATTTTTATAAGTTAAAGTATCTTAGGTTGTTCCTACAAAAATTTATGAACGTTCAAAATTGAAAATTTGCTGCTAGAATTTCTCTGGACAGCAGTTTAGAGGTACTTTCATTTACAGTTTACATTATTTAAACAATTTATTTTGCAAGTGAATATTTCACAAGGTTATAGTATTCTGAGTTAGCTTCGTAAGGAACTAAAGAACATGTGATAATGATTTTTCTATGATTTATAATGAATTTTATAAGGTAAGGTGTACAGTAAATTTCAGATTTGTCGTATCCACTTGGCAACGACGTTTCATGTGTAAACTATAATATTTTCAAACTATATTTTGCATAACGTTATAAAATGCAGATTATAAACTAATTAATGATATACGTATTATATATATATATATATAAACGATATCATGATAGTAATAAGAAATATTACGACGATATATATATTTATAGATATAATTATAACATGTCGCAAGTTGTAAACTTACATACACTATATATTATAAACCTGATTAACATTAAATAACTACGGTGTATAAATTATATAGATATAGTTGTATGATAATAATAATAGTAGTAGTATGACAACATATAAGTAAATTGTGTAAACCATAGCATATAGTAAGTTGTAAACTTATCTCGAAATAAACGCGATGAACGAAAGCAACACGACGCTATACAAATCAACACCAGGTTTTGATGGCTTGGCTAAGGTTCTAGGATGCGGCTGGAGTTGCGTCAGTGAAAATGGGTGTGGCCTTGAAGAACGAAGAAGGAGAATATATAAATTGATGAGGGAGAAATTTAGTTAGAGGAGAGAGAGATATGTTATGTGGAGAGAAAGGCAGAGAAAGAGAGGTTTTGTGTTTAATATAAAAATATATAGTATAGTTTAAATTAGGTTATAAATATATATATTAGTTTTAATTTATATAGATAATATCAAACTATAACCAATCTCCACCAAAATCTCATCAAAAATATATTTGGAAAATAATTCACATACGTAAACTTCTCAACCATAATACAAGAATATATTTTAAATAACTTATACCCCTAATTTAAGATTTAAAAGGATTCTAAAAATATATCTAGATTTAGTAAATATTTGATATTAGATATCTTGATATTTAAACGTAAAAGATAAAATCAAAATAAGATATAGGATGGCAACCATATGATGACAGTTAACAAAATATAATTTATTCTTAACTTGTGGCTACTAAAAGATATATATATATATATATATATATATATATATATATATATATATATATATATATATATATAATACTAGATTCATATAGATTCAGTTTACTGATAAATGTCAGATAAAATCTAGCACTATATTGGGTTTCACACATGCGGGCCGGGTTAAATAACTACTACTACTATTCAAATCACTCACAACCCAAAAGAATATAATAGAAGAAATATAAAACAAGTATTAAAATACCAATTAATATCGTATAACCGTACTAGGGTGTTACATCCTCTCTGGCTCGTCTTCCTATGGGCTCATTTTGACATCAAAACCAAACTTCTGCAATACTTTAAACAAATTTAGAGACCAAAAAAATTGAATAGAAACTTGGGTTTTCAGGTTTTGAAAAACGAAAATTTTTCAGTTTCGCAACTTGAGCATCTACAACTAATTTACATGTTTGGGTAGCTCTGATACCATGATGAGTCATTCAGTGCAGCGAAAACTGGCCGTGGCGCCTATAGGCCCCTCAAAAGCTACTTTTTACGCAATCCCCTCGCGACGGACTACAATCGGCCGGACCATATAACCGCACGGGGCATCCTGAGGGTAAGAGCCTGCGCTTCGCCACTACTGTCACACAGTGAGAACCTTCTATAGGTTGGCATCCCTGTCTAGTAGCTCCGATACAATTGTAGGGTCAGTCAGCACAGCGGAAGCTCGCAGCGCTGCCAAAAAGTTCCTCAGCAGCTACTTTTTACGTTGTCCTCTCACGACGGACTACAACCTACCGGACCAATCCGCACGGGGCACCCTGGAGAAAAGAGCCTACACTTCGCCACTACTATCACACAATAAGAACTCCCCATGGGTCGGCATCCCTGCCTAGTAGCTCTGATACCATGATGAAGTTCCTAGTGTCCTTGTCGCTAACCCATGAACTTTGCAGAATAAAAAACTTTAATTTTGAAACTTAGCACCAGCAACTTAAACCTAGAATATTAACCAAACACTAAACTAGCAAACAAGAGAAACTAAACTACGAGTTCGAGGGGCTAGCTACCTTCAAAGCGTATCCACCTAATCGCGGAAGACCCCCTATTACGCTCTTTGGCCACCGGGAACGCGCTTGTGCGCCGGAGGTCGTTGTAGCGTCCATATGAACTCGTAGGGTGCTTGTGACGAACTTGTGATCAAGTAGGGACGTTGTGGACTCTAGCAAACTCTCAAAAGCTCTGAATCACGCATGCAAGTCGGTCCTTCTTCACCGAAGATGATCCGTCTGAGAGATTTGGATCGATCTTCAACTTCATCAAATAAAGTAACTAAAAATCCTAGGTTGCTGATCTAGGATGCTTAGTGATGTAGATAGTGTTAGTAGTATTAATCTTTCTTTTAATTCTCTTGAATCTCAACACATGAAAGTGTAGAGAAAGAAGAGGAAGAGGAAGAGGAAAGAGAATGCTTAGGATAGAATGAGCAAAGAAATTGAAGAGAATGACTATGTATTTTTCTTTTCTAAAAAACATTTTTCATTAAAATATTGCAACCATACTCTAATAGTAACTCCAAACCAAATAAAATAATACAAAGCCATACCTCTTACTATACTCTATGCCACATAACCCCTCCATCTCATTTCCTTATTTCTAATAAATAAAAAACCTAAAATGAGGTGTCCTCCTTCTAGAAACATTCTTGTACAAATATAAGAATCCTATACCGTATATACATACCCATATTCGCACCAAAATACGAATACCAAAGAGATAGAAAAATACTACAAACATAACACTAGAATGTTATTAAATCAACACTTGATTTAATAATCCAGATTAATCCTAAGCCCGCTAATATTAACCGTCCGATTAAAGTTCTTGTACAAGTACTCGTATTTAATTGGAACTCTGCACGTATCAAAATATGTCCTCTACATCGTTTCACCTGAACCAGGGAAACCCTCTGTGTAGGACTCTAAAAACTCGACAATACGCTGGCAGTGGGTTTAACCACAAGCACGTCAGCGGCACTAGCTATACGTAACGGCTACCCAGGTATTGAACGAAAGAAAGGCCGACGAGCAAACTCATCTATAACCCTACTAAGAATGTCTATGACAATCTCCGTACAGTCCGGTCTCTTCGTCTAAGAGTATTGCATACCGGGTCTAGAGGGTGGAAAACGTCAAACCCCTAATAACCGATAAGTCATGCCGATATCAAGCTCATCGCCCACTTAGAAACTATTGATCTCTCATCAGTAAATCCCATCCACCTTGGCCAAACATTTATGATGATAGCTGACCGAACACAACGCGATATCGACTCCCAATACCGGGAGAGACGAATCCCTAATGATCGCTCACTGTCTCCATGTTGCTCAAGACTATACCCAACTAAAATATGTTTGCATGACTCATTTGAGCCGTGGTAGGGTAGTAATCTAAGTATAGTAGGAACTCATACGAGACAAATGACGATCTCAGGTCAAAAGGATAATCTGTACTTATATCACCTGAGAACTGCTATCTGACGATAGGTATAACACCATCTAGAAGTTCTCAGCGTGTCCATCCGGTGTACTCACCTCCAGTGAGCACCTGTATACTATCTTAAGTGACACAACACCAGTGGCTTGTGAGATCGGCCACCGCCGCTCGTCGGGGTCTAGAAACGTATACACTAGTCTACTCCGGAATATTGATACCCCTTCGACTAGGGACATTTAAGGATGTACTTATGGACTACCCAGCTCCCACGTATATGATCGTCATCATAATGCTGGTAGTCAAGCAAGAATCTTACGGGCTTTATCATTATGTATTAGCGACACGTAATAACCAATAAACACGTATACACATCAGTGATAAAGACAAACCAGATAGCATACTATCATCTCGAGTAAGACCGTGATATCTGTATAGGTCCTCCTTCAATTATCATAATCGCCTGCATGCAATAACAATAATTGCCTTGAGGGCACTATATCCAACAAGAGATTCCCTTTGCTTTTTGAGCTGGCAAAGTATAAGGAGGCATCGGTTTTAAACCAATAGAAAGGCAGCATGTGGTGGCCAAGATTTTAAAGAGCGCTAACGGTATGTGAGAGGAGACAACGATGCATGTTGATTGATTATCTCGAGGGTTGGCAACTAATGGAGAGAAAAAACTTAGATACCGCAGAATGGAAATGGCCATCGAGTAGGAGCTTCTCGGTTAAATCGTTTTATACTATTCTGAATTACAGAAGGGCTTTGTCGACAAATGATAGGAAGATCTGAAAGTTTCCTGTGCCATTAAAAGTTCGTGTCTTTTTGTGGTTTGGCTTCCAATAACGTAATTTTGACAGGAGATAACTTAGGCAAGCGGAAGTTGATAGGACCGACGTGTTACGGTGTTTGTGAGGCACAACCAGAATCAGGAAATCATTTATTTTTCTAGTGTCCAATAGTTATGAGTGTTTGAGATAAATTCTGGAGATTGTTTAGGTCTTCATCTCTACCGAGTACCTTTGGTGATCTATGGACTCATAAGGGTATTGGGTTTGGATAGAGAGTATTTTGGGGGTTGGGAAATTATGGTTTCTGCTGTGTGTTGGAATATTTGGCTAGAGAGAAATAATAGAATTTTTAAAAATTCTAAGAAATCTGGTTTATATACTCTAAAATGACTAACGCAATCATTAAATTCTGGACAGGCAGTGCGGGAAAAAGGGTCAAGAAAAAGACAGACCGAGACAGGACGAGGGATCGGTAGTTGGTTTGGGAACTTCTGATTTCCACATGTTGGAGGACGCAGTAGTGTGAATCGGAGGAGGACAGCGTTGATCGGTGATGGCTCCGAAGGATGATTTATGTGGGCGATGGTGGCTTTTTAATTTTTTTCGAGAATAAAAAATGTTTCATACTTTTTTAGAAAATGTTTTATCCTCTGTTTTCCTTTTCTTTTTTTTCTTTTCTTTTATTGTACGTACTTTGATGTAGTTTCGTTAAATCGTCGTTTAATGAAACACGGGAGGCATTTTGCCTTCGGTTTTATCAACAACAAAAAATTGACTATTGATCCTACTAGCTGCTAATTAACTGCTTTTCTCTTAGGCAACTTTCGATATCAAAATCCAACATCAAACATGGAAATCGCAAGATCATTAATGGAAACTGATATTCTACTTCCTCACATATTTATAATATATGAAGATAAATATCACTTCGCTCCTTTAATTAAGTAGCGCATACTTTATCATAAATATTAACAGTTTGATCTGCTTCAAAAAATAAAACGGTAAAAATCAACTTACATAAGAGAATTTTGTCCCGTATCGATGAAAATTGAAATTTATATACCCTATACCGATATCTTATTTTACAAGAGGTAATTCATCGGTGTACAATGTTTCATATATATGAAAATCAAACTCGGCAAATGAACCATAATTTAACAAAATACACCACCAATGCGTCCACCCCAGGACAAAAGAAATTTTACAGTCTTAAACCTGTATCTAAAGGAAACCCAAAACAATCATATATAACCCGGGAAAAAAAAAGAACAAATTAAAAGGTTGAGTCGCTGGAGCGAGATGAGCGGCTGCTTGAGTTAGAGTTATCTTTCTTCCAAATGGCTTCTAGGTTCTGGAAACATTTCAAGGGTCTCACCTGGGGAAGAAAAACATTACAACATACAAACCATCACCTATCCTTTCTTCTGGGAAGTGAAAGAGGTAAATTAGTGGTATTTATGTGAAATTACAGTTCATGGAACAGAGAAGTGAGTCTGAAATGAGTTGAACAAATAGGATCAGTGATGATTATGGTGACAGAAATTGAAGTGCTTTTGGTAAAATTGATTGGGTTCCCTCAGTTCCTCTAATTTCTAGTAATAACGCCATCTATATGCTAAGAGAAAAACCTTGAAGCCTGCTAGGTTCAACTGTGCTCAGATTATTATTTGCTTTTGCTTGTGGAACAGAAGGAACTCGAACATCTTTAACGATAAAGAATTATCCTCACGCGATGTACTATTAAATATTAAGTATCTATTCAAATTCTAGGCTGCAGAAGCATCTAGTAAGGTTAACAAGAACTTGAGAACTACGCAGAACTACTGGAGTTTTGGAACTTTTGATATTTTCTTTTATTTTGTTTATTGTAATTAAAATAGACGACTCTAATGTTGTTAAGTTCATTTTATTATTAACATACTATTGAGGTGAGCTACGACTCAACTTTTCATCAAAAAAAAAAGTCCTATAGTTTAAAATTAGACAATTTTGGGGCACTAGCCTCTCACCATTTGCAGGGCATACAACATTCTTCTATTTGGTCATTATTGTTACTGCAATATTTATATTCTCAAACCATAAGCAAAGTCTCATTCTATGGGTGTCTAAGAAGATGCAGTTGGTTTCATTATTCACACAATTAATCACCTACTCAGCACCAAATTGCTATCTGTTATCTGTCAGACAAGTTTATCTTATAGAATTCTGCTAAAAAGCTGCTACAACTTGCATAGATGAAGTTAAGAGATTGTAGAAACCAAAGGCCAAAGCCTTTATGTAGCTAACTCTTTCTAAAGTTTTCGGTATTTATTCTGCCTGCTAGCACCTCACTCACAGCAGAAAACAGCACCCCTGCAGGTTGCAGAAAAGATGGCAGCTTTATATTATCTTTGTTTAAAGGTAGCAGTAGTATATAATTAATATTATACATATCCAGGTATGTACAAAGGAATATGATTGTTTAGCGAGTTATTTATAGAAAAATATTTTAATAGAAAACACACCTTCCAACGTCTCTTATGAGCAATGTGGTTCTGAATATGAGTCAACTGGTCGATTATTACTCTGAATGTTGGTCTTTCAGCAGGATTCTCACTCCAACATTGCTCGATCAACCTGCACGGGTTTGTGTTCACTAAGAGATGTGGCTTTTGAACAGAATATATGACAACACAAATGAAACAGAAAGGAAGGTAAGAACTAAACTATATTATACCGTAATGAACATGTAAGAGGACCACTTTACTAAAAGCTTAAGCTAGTGGATTGCAGGCTAATAATGTACGAAGCAAATATAACACTTGTCCAAGTGAGCAATTGGGCCACGTGGAAAGCCCTCTTGTGAAATTGGAAAGATAGATAAATCATGATAAGTACATATTTTAATTGACAATGATAAGGTCTGAATCCGTGAATCTAGAATTTCTTGATATCTGGTTTCTATGATACCATGCCAGGTAACCATATGCTATGTAAGCCATCATATCAATGCATCTCAGGCAAACATTTCTATGATACCATGTCAGGTAACCATTTGCTATGATACATTTGAACTACCGGTATAAGTTGAAACCATAATAAACCACAGTACAGTACAGGTTGTTATAAAACATTCACAAACAACAAAATGAAAAAAAATCAGATCAGTCAAGTACTGAACTAAGAGGTGTGTAGGTGGAACTGCTCCTGAAAGATGATGCAAGAAATTTACGTAAGCTGGATATAAAGATCATTTAAAAACGGAAATGATAAGGCTAGTCTATTTCAATTATTGGAATTTATGCAATATGTTTTGACTAACTATCTTTACAAGAAATAAAAGCTTGGAGTTCCAGTAGGATGTTTCAAAAGCGGCAAAAAGTTGGTTTGACCTTTGTCCAAGCAAAATGGCATAGAAACTTGGTTGGTCTTGGGTTCAATTCCTATGGTGTTCATTAGGTGGTATCAGAAATAATTTGAATGGGAAAACATAAAATATAGGAAATGCTCAAAAAGAAGTTGCAAAAATGAAGAAAACTAGGACATTATTTTCTGATACAATATAGTTTACGAATTCCCAATAATATAGCAGAGGCAATAAGAAGGCCAATTTGGATGGTAAACTAATTATCATGCAAAACCATGAAATTTCTTATAAACTCATAATATTTCACAAGCTTCAACATAGGGCACAAAACTTAATTTCATTTTTTCCGTAAATAAGTACAAAAGAGGCCTTTTCTGTTCAAACTTGTGTTTCATGAATGGAAGGGTTATACAATATATTTCTTAGATAATGAGACAGAGGAAAAGCTAAAACGAGAACTTTTCTGAAACCGTTGGTTGCTGGGGTGTTCAAATATAAAAATAAAATTTTCCAGTTGGTTGGCTGCAAGTTCAAATGTAAACCTCGGTATCACATATCAATTCTAGGAGACAATATTCTGAACATATAGGCAAACATTTTGATTAAACACGCTAAACAATATGCTCAGCCTACTATAAGTTGAAAGATCTATGGAAGCAAACATGAGCTCCCATGTTTAATTGGCAAGCACAGTCTTAAACCATCCAGCATAAGTACTTCTAGGTATGGAGCTAAGCATATAGGTTATTAAACCTGTTGGACAAGTCACATACAGATGGAAAGAGATTCCAGAGTTCCTCGTACATCAAAATACTTATGATTTCTGCAGAGAGAGTCTCAAGGGCTCATCATGATCTAAAATCTTCTATATGAACGTTTAGCAGAAGTCAGGTTGAGATTGAAGTTCTTGAGTTTATAAGAAAATGGTGCATAGGATTTCAGGATTGATTCTCTAATGAGCGAGAGTTCTAAATGTCTACTGAAATAAAATGCAACATTGTAAAGGATGATTTTCTGTTAGCTATGAACAGAAATATCAGTCATCTGCATTTAAGAATAACAGATTTAGATGTAAGCATATAGAGCTTTGCTTAAGTAACAAGTCCATCAACTTGGTGCATTTGAAGAACAGAAGTTACTTGCGCCGTAGAGATGGTCCAAAGTATTTGACCTCAAGTTGATATGACTACATATCAGTGTTGATATTAAAGACACGCACAACCATGCTGATAGAAAAATGATTTTAAAATGCAGCAAAACAGTAACAGATGCCTCCTTCAATCATTGCATCAGCAGAAAATTAGGATGCTACTAGTAGGGAGAATTGTTCCATACATCGAGGAAACAAGTTTTCCACGAAATAGGTGGCAAAAGAAGGAAAATGATAAGAACAAACCAATATGGGGACTTACCAATAATGAACAATCCTAAGAGGGACAAAAAAGGGAAGCGAAGGTAAAATATACTTATAAATTTCCATGCGTAGGAAGTCTCTGTTAAACATGATTCCTTCAACATTAATTTATTGTTGGAAGTTAGGGTTTGGGCTGTGTGTTTCATCCATCATATATCATGGCATTTATGCACTGTTGAATACTTATCCATCATCATAATCATGAACTTAAGGTAGTAACAAGCAATTTAGGTAATAATAGGAACATTTTTTATTATCGTAAGAATAGGCTTAATGATGTAAATGATGCTTAAAAAAGATGAAATAGGAAAGAGCTACTGATGATATGCACTCGAAGTTTGGAAGTGTTAGGAGATACAAGACAAATATGGTTAACTAAGTTATCTGATAACACAACAACAACAACTGAGCCTTTTATCCCAAGCATATGGGGTAGGCTACATGAACCAACATGAGAATCACGCCGGGTCCAGCACATGAATCCTCTGTCTCCACTCACTTCTATCGAACAATATACTTTCATTGAGTCCTTTGGCAACCATATCGTTTCGTATCACCTCCATCCATATTTTCTTCGGTCTCCCTTTTACCCTTTTGCCATTGCCCATATCTAGAGTATCTATTCGTCGAACCGGTGGTTCCATAGGTCTGCGTCGCACATGACCAAACAATCTTAGCCGGTTTTCCCGCATCTTCTCCTCCACAGGTGCTACACCAACTTTTGCACGAATATCCTCATTTCGCACCTTATCTTTTCTAGTGTTACCGCACATCCAACGAAGCATGCGCATCTCCGCTACGTGCATCTTCTGTGTATGATGCTTCTTAGGAGCCCAGCATTCTGTACCATATAATAAGACAGGCCGAATAGCGCTCCGATAAAACTTCCCTTTCAATTTTAACGGAAAGTTACGATCACACAAAATCTCTGTTGCACCCCTCCATTTCAACCAACCAGCTTGGATTCTTTGATTAACATCACTATCGATCTCCCCATTCTTTTGGATGATGGAACCTAGATATCTAAACCGGTCGCTCAGTGATATCTCTTGCCCTTCCAATGTTATACCGATATGGTTTTGACTTCTCTGGCTACTAAATTTGCAGTGCATATATGCTGTCTTGGACCTGCTCAATCTGAATCCCCGAGATTCCAATGTTTGCCTCCATAATTCCAATTTGGCATTAACCCCTGCTTTCGTCTCATTTACTAGAACAATATCATCAGCGAATAGCATACACCAAGGTATCTCATCTTGGATAGTTCTAGTAAGCTCATCCATCACGATAGTAAACAAGAATGGACTTAATGCAGATCCTTGATGTAAACCAATAGTAATCGGAAAATCACTCGTTAAGCCGCCGCAAGTTCTGACATTTGCCACTACTCCATCGTACATATCCTTGATTATGTCAATATACTTGACGGGGACCCCCTTCTTCATCATTGTCCCCCATCATACCTCTCTAGGTATCTTATAGTACGCTTTTTCTAAATCAATAAATATCATATGCAAATCTCTTTTCCTCTCTCGAAAACGCTCGACAAGTTGACGAAGCAAATGAATAGCCTCTGTCGTCGATCGTCCAGGCATGAACCCAAACTGGTTCTCTGTTATCTTAATATCCTTCCTTAGCCTGTGTTCAATCACTCTCTTCCAAAGTTTCATGGTATGACACATAAGTTTTATTCCACGGTAGTTTGAGCAACTTTGAATGTCATCCTTGTTCTTGTAGATAGGTACAAGAATACTTTTCCTCCATTCATTTGGCATCTTTTTTTTTTTGCCAAATCTTATTAAACAGATCTGTCAGCCATTTAACGCATATTTCTCCTAAGCATCTCCAAATCTCGATAGGAATCCCGTCAGGACCAACCGTTTTTCTTAAACTCATTCTGTTCAAAGCTTCTTTAACCTCAGGAAGTCTTATTTTACGCATGAAATCACGGTTTATATCTTGAGATTGAATGACAGGTCCATCCAAATTCTTAGTAAAGCTCTCATTGAACAATTTTTCAAAATAATCTCTCCATCTTTCCTTGATATCCTCATCTCGAACTAAAACCTTCTGATTTTCATTTTTGACACACTTCAACGCACATAAGTCTCTAGTCTTCCTTTCCCGCATCCGAGCAATCCGGTATATATCATTTGCAGCCTCTTTAGTGTCTAATTTCTCGTACACCTACTTTTCTTAACTAAGTTATTTGATAACATTATAGATAAAAAAAAATGCCTGATGAATGAAAAACAAGCCTCTTGATGCTTATTTATATTTATAAAAATAAAGAAGATATACAAAATTGTTCAAATTATTGTGGAATTAAGCTTATTAGCCATACAATGAAACTATGAGAGGGAGTAATCTAATATACAACAACAACAACTGAGCCTTTTATCCCAAGCATATGGGGTAGGCTACATGAACCAACATGAGAATCACGCCGGGTCCAGCACATGAATCCTCCGCCTCCACTCACTTCTATCGAACAATATACTTTCATTGAGTCCTTTGGCAACCATATCGTTTCGTATCACCTCCATCCATGTTTTCTTCGGTCTCCCTTTTGCCCTTTTGCCATTGCCCATATCAAGAGTATTTATCCGTCGAACCGGTGCTTCCATAGGTCTGCGTCGCACATGACCAAACCATCTTAGCCGGTTTTCCCGCATCTTCTCCTCCACATGTGCTATACCAACTTTTGCACGAATATCCTCATTTCGCACCTTATCTTTTCTAGTGTTACCGCACATCCAACGAAGCATGCGCATCTCCGCTACGTGCATCTTCTGTGTATGATGCTTCTTAGGAGCCCAGTATTCTGTACCATATAATAAGACAGGCCGAATAGCGCTCCGATAAAACTTCTCTTTCAATTTTAACGGAAAGTTACGATCACACAAAATCCCTATTGCACTCCTTCATTTCAACCAACCAGCTTAGATCCTTTGATTAACATCACTATCGATCTTCCTATTCTTTTGGATGATGGAACCTAGATATCTAAACTGGTCGCTCGGTGATATCTCTTGCCCTTCCAATGTTATACCAATATGGTTGACTTCTCTGGTTACTAAATTTGCAATGCATATATGCTGTCTTAGACCTGCTCAATCTGAATCCCGAGATTCCAATGTTTGCCTCCATAATTCCAATTTGGCATTAACCCCTGCTTTCGTCTCATTTACTAGAACAATATCATCAGCAAATAGCATACACCAAGGTACCTCATTTTGGATAGTTCTAGCAAGCTCATCCATCACGATGGTAAACAGGAATGGACTTAATGCAGATCCTTGATGTAAACCAATTGTAATCGGAAAATCACTCGTTAAGCCGCCGCAAGTTCTGACATTTGCCACTACTCCATCGTACATATCCTTGATTATGTCAATATACTTGACGGGGACCTCCTTCTTCATCATTGTCCCCCATAATACCTCTCTAGGTATCTTATTGTACGCTTTTTCTAAATCAATAAATATCATATGCAAATCTCTTCTCCTCTCTCGAAAACGCTCGATAAGTTGACGAAGCAAATGAATAGCCTCTGGCGTCGATTGTCCAGGCATGAACCCGAA
Source organism: Agapanthus africanus (assembly GCA_030015575.1). Classification (NCBI taxonomy): domain Eukaryota; kingdom Viridiplantae; phylum Streptophyta; class Magnoliopsida; order Asparagales; family Amaryllidaceae; genus Agapanthus; species Agapanthus africanus. The sequence continues at coordinate 259,028,237 of CM057351.1, read as the reverse complement.
CTGGTTCTCTGTTATCTTAATATCCTTCCTTAGCCTGTGTTCAATCACTCTCTCCCAAAGTTTTATGGTGTGACACATAAGTTTTATTCCACGGTAGTTTGAGCAACTTTGAATGTCACCCTTGCTCTTGTAGATAGGTACAAGGATACTTTTCCTCCATTCATTTGGCATCTTTTTTGTCTGCCAAATCTTATTAAACAGATCTGTCAGCCATTTAACGCCTATTTCTCCTAAGCATCTCCAAATCTCGATAGGAATCCCGTCAGGACCAACCGCTTTTCTTAAACTCATTCTGTTCAAAACTTCTTTAACCTTAGGTAGTCTTATTTTACGCATGAAATCACGGTTTATATCTTGAGATTGAATGACAAGTCTATCCAAATTCTTAGTAAAGCTCTCATTAAACAATTTGTCAAAATAATCTCTCCATATTTCCTTGATATCCTCATCTCGAACTAAAACCTTTTGATTTTCATTTTTGACACACTTCACCGCACATAAGTCTCTAGTCTTCCTTTCCAGCGTCCGAGCAATCCGGTATATATCATTTGCAGGCTCTTTAGTGTTTAATTTCTCGTACACCTCCTTATAGACCTTAGATTTAGCCTCTTTAGTGAGTAATCTAACATAGATTAAGAAAAAAATCCATACCTGAAAATCAATTTGGTTTTATGTTGGGAGGGTCTATGGAAGGGATCTAATTAAGACGGTTGCTGGAAAAATATAGAAAGAAGAAGAGAGATCTACATATGATTTTATTAATTAAGAAAAGCCTTATGATATGATCCTTAGAAAGATACTATGGTAGCCTTTAGTAAAGAAATTAGTGTTTCATAAGTATATTAACATGATTAAAAATATGGACAGAGCAATTACTAACGAATGGGAGGGGAGACAATCATTTCCTATCACCAAAAGTTTACACCAAGGATAGGTATTAAGTCATTTTTTTATGTTAGTTATGGATGAACTACCTAAACATATTCAAGATACATGCCATGGTGTATATTGTGTGCTGATGCTATTGGTTTAGTTGATAAATCCAAACAAGGGATAATTAGCAAAGTAAAAAATGGAAAGAGGCCTTAGAATCTAAAAGGTTTAGAATTAGCAGAACAAAAACTGAATATATTGAATGTAATTTCAACAAAACAGTGCAAAGAAATGAGCATCGGTGCAAATTGATAGCCCTGAAATATATAGAAAGAACAATTTTCGTTACGTAGAATTTATAATTAATCGTGATGGGAGATTGAAGATGAAACTCATAGTATCGAAGCAGGATGGTTAAAATGGAGAAGTTCTTCAGGAATGCTATGCGGTGGTAGTCTAGTTGGACGGAATGTTTTTATAAAACAACAATAAGACCTACACTTCTTTAGATCGGAATGTTGGAAAATTAAGAAGAGTTATTGAAATTATAATTAGATGAATGACTAGTAATACGCTAAAAGATAGAATAAGAAATGAGTATATTTGTAATAAGGTAGAGTTTGAACATGTGCAAAGAAGACCAATCAATGCTCTACTTAGAAAAAGACAAAAATTGTAGTTCATGGCGCAACTTGGGATAGGGGTAGATATAAACGAACATGGATTGAGGAAATTAAGAACGGTATGTTGATTGGTATTAACCAAAAAGACAGTCCTTAACAGAGAAGAATGGACAAGACGGATTTGTATAGCCAACCCCAAAAATTTGGGATGAAGGCTTGTTGTTGTTGTTGTTGTGACTACTTAAACATCTATCACAGAAGTTAATGAATCAGAACCCTAAAAGTAGAAATGAGCATGCTTGAAGCAAGCAGATCATCAATGGTGACATCAATTTTCTCTGTGCATGTGAAGATCAAAGGAGATAGGAAGTAAATTATTAAACTACCTGCCAAATAAATATTAAAATACTCTCTGAACACCAAAGATGAAGCCAAGAACAAGTAAAAGAGCGCCGAGTAAAAGAAGAAATCGTAGACTAAACAGGGTGTGTATGTGCATGGAGAGCTGAAAGTAAAAACAGTCGATATAAAGATGATGAGTAAAGGGCAGGTGGACGTTGATATATAAATAGTCCACTTAGTTGCTCCAACTAATCATGTAGCATCTCAAAAGCTTGGCAGATTTGGATTAATAGTTTAAAAGCATCATTGCTCAAAGCTCACAGAGTCACCACCTAATCATACAAGTCGGACAGATGATCTGTACCTTAAAGCCCCTCCAAAATACCCGGATATCATGATATCAAGTTCTGATTCCACCCATGGTACAAGAAATCGAAAAACTAAGCGATCAACATTCACATACTTCATCTCATTGCAATCTTGCCACGAGATTCAATTATAAAGATATGTCTGGAGCAGAAGATCTAACAAGATGTGGTCCTTCACCGAGATCGTACTATAGCATAATCATATCCTCATATAATTCGATGGCATATCAATTAAGGAAGTGAATGAACAAGGCAGCAAGTGAAGAAGACCAAATTCAATAGGATAAATCAAGTAAAGGATTTAAATAAAACCTATGTATACTACCTAACTATAGCTAGGAAGAGAAGATTGCTTGGATCAAGATAACGTCCTAGCAAGGCACAGCCAGGTGCAGAGATTTCATGGAAATCACTAAGAGATTGTGAGCGAGATGAAGATCATATATGTAAAATAGAGTAATTTTTATTTGACCAATGCATCATGCAGCTAGCTGAAGGGGGGCATGTTGAAGGTAGGAAACAAAGTGATGATATTTCAATTATACCAAAATGCAATGACATGAATGCAAAAGAAGATTTTCGGTTCAGTTCAATGTGAACAGAGCTTTTGTGGAGCTTTGATTTATAAGGATGTTTTTGTACACAGAATTAAAAAGCATAGATTCAAGATAATGCTGGCATAATAAACATCAAAAAGCAAGTCAAAGATGGAGTGAATTAACTGGTCACTGGATATATCAAATAAGCAAAATAAATGAATTAAAAGCTAGTACAAGACTTACTCTTTAAGCCCATACGAATAGAGCTTGAGTGGAGCTCTAAAGGGTGGCCTCTCTTTAGAGGAATATGCTTCTGCGACATCATTGTCAGGTTTAGTGGAAAACGGAGGACAGCCTTCAATCATCTGGATATTGTAAAAGAAAAGGAGTTTAAACGTATATGATTATTTTCCAAACATTGATGATTACTTATAACTTAGATTTCATCGATCCTGCCTAAGGACTCGGCATCTTATGACTACAACAAATGAATAGTAAAGCCTAGAAATATCAGGTATCTAGTTATAGGAACTGAAGGCATGAATAATTCAAGTTTCTATGCGGAGCATGATGCAGATAGATTCATAGTACAATTCTGCAGATACAAATCAATCTAAACAAGATGAGTACTCATTTTTTAAGCAAAACAAAGGCTACGTTTCATTAACAAAATACTTCAACGAAATTACAAAGTAGAGAACAAGAAAAAAGAAAAACAAGATACCCAACATATAAAATGAATACACTGTTAACCAACCAGTAAAATATATTTAGTGCATAAAAGTTTTTAGATATCATTTGATGAGAATACCCAACATATAAAATGAATACACTGTTAACTGTGGTAGGCTTGTGACAGCCAACGGAAAACTTTGTCACATTCTATGACATGAACCAATACAAGAATATCGTTGGGACATCCCCTACTCAGCGACGCGCTACATCGGATCCCGGGTGTAGTGTTAAATATGCAAGGGCTTAGTCGCCGTCCAGATACGGCGCGCTACATCGGACCCCGGGTGTAGTGACAAATAAGCAAGGGTCGTCGTCTACAGACGGCGCGCTACATCGGACCCCGGGTGTAGTGACAAATAAGCAAGGGTCGTCGTCCAGAGACGGCGCGCTACATCGGACCCCGGGTGTAGTGACAAATAAGCAAGGGTTTCATAGGATCCGTCTAGCTTCCTGGAACATAGGTTCCCTTACGGGTAGACTAATAGAATTGGTGGAGGTGATGATTAGGAGGAGAGTTGGTATTATGTGTTTACAAGAAACTAAGTGGGTAGGTGAAAAGAGTAGAGTCATAGAGCCTTGGGGTTATAAGCTTTGGTATACGGGTAGAGATAAAACTCGTAATGGGGTAGGTATAATCATAGATAGACGGTTGCTTGAGGATGTAGTTGAGATTAGGAGAAAAGGTGATAGAATTTTACTGGTTAAGCTTATTCTAGGTGGAGAGATCTTTAATGTTATTAGTGCTTATGCACCACAGATAGATCTTGATGACGCTAGTAAGCGTCTATTCTGGGAGGATTTAGACGAGGTGGTGCAAAGTATACCTAGTGGAGAGAAGTTATTTATTGGTGGTGATCTTAATGGACATGTAGGTACTAGTCGTAGTGGGTTTGATACTATCCATGGAGGTTTTGGTTTCGGACAAAGGAATGAAGTGGGTGACTCGATTCTAGATTTCGCTTTATCTTATGACTTGATCTTAGCAAACACCTGGTTTAGAAAAAGAGAGTCCCACCTTATCACTTTTAGGAGCGGATCAAATGCTAGTCAAATAGACTTTTTTCTGACGAGAAGAATAGATAGAGGTTGTTGTATCGACTGTAAGGTAGTGCCAGGTGAGAGTGTAACTACCCAACATAGACTTTTAGTTCTAGATTTTCGATTTAGAAGAGAACCTAGGAAGATTAGACGTAAGGTAGAGCCTAAAATTAAATGGTGGCGATTGAAAGAAGGTAATCAAAAGGCTTTTATAGATCGTGTAGTACAAGAAGCGGATTGGCAGTCGGAAGATGATCCGGACAAAACATGGAACAAAATGGCTGGTTGTATCAAGAAAGTAGCTAGAGATCTACTTGATGAGTCGAGAGGTGGTGCTCCACCATCTAAGGACATATCATGGTGGAATGAAGATGTAAAGGCTGCTATTAAAATTAAAAGGGATTCTTATAAAGATTTGAAGAAAAGTAGAGATGTGGAGAGATTTGAGAAGTACAAAATAGCTAAAAAGGAAGTTAAGAAAGCTGTTCGGGAAGCTAAATCTAAGGTCTACAAGGAGGTGTACGAGAAATTAGACACTAAAGAGGATGCAAATGATATATACCGGATTGCTCGAATGCGGGAAAGGAAGACCAGAGACTTATGTGCGGTGAAGTGTGTCAAAAATGAAAATCAGAAGGTTTTAGTTCGAGATGAGGATATCAAGGAAAGATGGAGAGATTATTTTGACAAATTGTTCAATGAGAGCTTTACTAAGAATTTGGATGGACTTGTCATTCAATCTCAAGATATAAATCGTGATTTCATGCGTAAAATAAGACTTACTGAGGTTAAAGAAGCTTTGAACAGAATGGGTTTAAGAAAAGCGGTTGGTCCTGACGGGATTCCTATCGAGATTTGGAGATGCTTAGGCGAAATAGGCGTTAAATGGCTGACAGATCTGTTTAATAAGATATGGCAGACAAAAAAGATGCCAAATGAATGGAGGAAAAGTATCTTTGTACCTATCTACAAGAATAAGGGTGACATTCAAAGTTGCTCAAACTACCGTGGAATAAAACTAATGTGTCACACCATGAAACTTTGGGAGAGGGTGATTGAACACAGGCTAAGGAAGGATATTAAGATAACAGAGAACCAATTTGGGTTCATGCCTGGACGATCGACGACGGAGGCGATTCATTTGCTTCGTCAACTTGTCGAGCGCTTTCGAGAGGGGAGAAGAGATTTGCATATGATATTTATTGATTTAGAAAAAGCGTACGACAAGGTACCTAGAGAGGTATTATGGGGGACAATGATGAAAAAGGGGGTCCCCGTCAAGTATATTGACATAATCAAGGATATGTACGACGGAGTAGTGGCAAATGTCAGAACTTGCGGTGGCTTAACAAGTGATTTTCCGATTACTATTGGTTTACATCAAGGATCTGCATTAAGTCCTTTCCTGTTTACCATCGTGATGGATGAGCTTACTAGAACTATCCAAGATGAAGTCCCTTGATGCATGCTATTCGCTGATGATATTGTTCTAGTAAATGAGACGAAAGCAGGGGTTAATGCCAAATTGGAATTATGGAGACAAACATTGGAATCTCGGGGATTCAGATTGAGCAGGTCCAAGACAGCATATATGCACTGCAAATTTAGTAGCCAGAGAAATCAAAACCATATTGGTATAACATTGGAAGGGCAAGAGATATCACCGAGCGACCAGTTTAGATATCTAGGTTCCATCATCCAAAGGAATGGGGAGATCGATAGTGATGTTAATCAAAGGATCCAAGCTGGTTGGTTGAAATGGAGGAGTGCAACAGGAATTTTGTGTGATCGTAACTTTCCGTTAAAATTGAAAGGGAAGTTTTATCGGAGCGCTATTCGGCCTGCCTTATTATATGGTACAGAATGCTGGGCTCCTAAGAAGCATCATACACAGAAGATGCACGTAGCGGAGATGCGCATGCTTCGTTGGATGTGCGGTAACACTAGAAAAGATAAGGTACGAAATGAGGATATCCGTGCAAAAGTTGGTGTAGCACCCGTGGAGGAGAAGATGCGGGAAAACCGGCTTAGATGGTTTGGTCATGTGCGACGCAGACCTATGGAAGCACCGGTTCGACGAATAGATACTCTCGATATGGGTAATGGCAAAAGGGCAAAAGGGAGACCGAAGAAAACATGGATGGAGGTGATACGAAATGATATGGTTGCCAAAGGACTCAATGAAAGTATATTGTTCGATAGAAGTGAGTGGAGACAGAGGATTCATGTGTTGGACCCGGCGTGATTCTCATGTTGGTTCATGTAGCCTACCCCTTATGCTTGGGATAAAAGGCTCAGTTGTTGTTGTTGTTTGTATTTGATGAGAATACCTTTCCACAAGCCCAACGTAGATATTCTTCGAGATTGGCAAGAGCGTATCTGCTAGTCATATATTAAAGATTTGGTATTGATCGTAATTTGTTATTATCTTTATTATGTGGTCTTTGGCAAGGATGGGCTAGAGATATGATTCAGAGAGGTGTTACAGTTAATAGTTGTTTGTCTTTATTGTTAGTTAGTAGGAGCCTCTTATACAAGGTAGTGGCGTAATTAGAAATAATAAGCTTTGAGTTGATGCTTGACATTTGAGAACTGAAAATTAAATTGCATTGAGTGCATTGCTTTAATTGAGTGTTTCCACGCCCGTCTCCTTTAAAATCCCAGATCTCCCCCTTAGCCTTCAAGACCCTGGTATACCTTTTGTGCACTCTTGAAGTCAAGGCAATTCACGACCATATTTTGCGATGCAGATACGCTACGCATGGACACGTAATTCCCTAAATTGATAAATTAGATTACTTTGATTATATGAATTTAAGGAATACAAATGACTGGGATATCATATATGTCAATGGTTTGACTCTGCATTCCATATTGTGATATCAAAATGGAATTTGCCTATCACCCTATTGAATAGATTCAACCATCCTAAAGTAAAGTTTTTTATCTGATTTCCATAACTCATGGATCATGGTCAGTGGAGCAAAGACTGAAGGGATGCCTAGACAAATCTGGAGGCGGAAATTAACAAAGGCATGAAAACAATTTAGTTAACTAAGGATATAACCCTTGATAGAGCTGAATGGATGACAATAATTGATGTATGTGTTAGAATACACGTGTTTGTAATGTGTTTGTGAACGGGGTTCTACTTTATTCTAGAAACTAGTCTTTATGTTACTAGACAATTAAGTATGAGTGTAATTAATAAATGAATATGCATATATAAAGAGGAGGATTGGGTTAATTCCAATTTATCCATTATATTTCCCTAATCATTCCTCTCCTAATAACTATTTCATGGTATCAGAGCCAATCTGAACGGTTGATTCCCTCAAATCTAATCCTAGCCACTCATCCTCAACAACTCACCAAACCCTAAACCTAGCTCCACACAATCGCTGCCCCATCCATCGCTGCCAACAACCTCGCCGGAGTTCGTCGGCCACCACTGAACCCTCACCGGAGCTCGTCAACTACCACTGGATCCTCGCCGAAGCTTATCAACCCATCAACCTTCGATTCTCGTCGCCATGGCTCAGGTAGACGTCATCACCCTTCAATCTTGAACCCTGGACATCGAGCTTCATCGATCTTGAGATCTAAGGCTTCCCATGACTCTTTCTTATGAGATCGAAGTCGATTCTGGTGCCCAAGGACTCGAGCCCCTTCTATCTGAATGCTATGCTCTGGATCCCCTTCGATCTCCTTCGTTTTGGGCCAGGATCTTCTCCTTTCTTTACAAATCTAAGCAGTTGGCATCACTTGAGCTCGGATTGATTGTTCCAGTTGCAAAATCTTGGAGATTTCTCACTGTTTTTGGAGATCTCTTGCTGTTTTTTTTGTATTTTTTTTTTGGGGGTGGGGGGGTTCTTGCTGAATTTGGGGATCTTCTCGCTGTTCTTGGCTGTTTAAGATTTCTTTTCGCTGATTGCTACAGTAATCCGAGGTTGGGAGGTGATTTCTCGCACACTTTGGTATTGTTTGTCTATTTTCGCTATGGTTTGGTGTATCGATTGTATTGTTGGAATTTCAAAGTCGTCAAAGTTCATTTTCGGCTCCGATTGAGTTGAGTTGTTTGATTGTTGATCGAATCTTGGGAGATCGATCAAGACATTTAGGGTGGAATATTGATTCTTTTCTTTTGCATATTGGGTGGGATTGTTTATCAATTCCTTTCTTTGTTTAACTGGAGGAGTAGTTCTTTGCTTGCCCCTATATGAGTGGTTCTTGGATTTTTTTGGAGATGGAGATTACAGATGAACGGCCTGTATCTGATGAGCACAGTGTTCTTATAAGCCGGAGAGTTCTCCTACATATTACTCTCCATGAGGAGGAGGGGAGCTGAAAGTGGAGGAGGTAGAGCTGGAGGTAGAGGACGTGGAGAGCCTCTTTTATGTGATTACTGCTATCAGGAGGGTCATATTCGCAGTACCTACTGCAAGTTAAACGAGAGGCCTCTTCGTCCCATCCGTGCACATGTTGGATCATCGTCCCCCACATCTTCCACCACTTCAACGGACTCAGCATCATCTGAAGGCTCCGTCAAGTCTTTGGAGGAGGAAATTGCTCGATTGAGGTTTCTTGTGACCTCGTCTGTTTCTAGTAGCCAGGCTGATTTGGCTACATCTAGGGCTTCCACTGTGATCACTTTAGGCCTTTCGAAAGGTAGCCATACAGCTTGTATTACTTCAACTTCTGTATGTTGACCCTGGATTATCGATACAGGAGCTACAGATCATATGACAGGAGAGGTATATTATCCTCATATAGGCTAAGGCCTCGGTGTACCGCGATGACCTTAGCGAACGGCGCCATCTCTGCTATAGAGAGTGTGGGGTCTATTCTTGCCACATCACGGTTGCCTCTCTCTATTGTTTATACTTTCCTGGCATTTCTTTCATCTTACTTTCTATTACCCAGCTGACCCGAGATTTGAACTGTGACGCCACCGTTTTCTCCGGTGGCTGTGTTTTTCAGGAGCTTGAGATGAGACGGACGATTGACACAAGGACTGAGGTTGACGGGTTGTACCAACTCGATGAGAATCTACGTCCTATAGCCTGCTCAACAGCATCCACATCTGCTTTGATGCTCATTTTCGGTTTGGTCATCCTTCTCTGCATTCCTTGAAGAGGATAGCTCTCTTAGTACTTTGTCAAGTTTAAAGTGTGAATCTTGTGAGTTGGATAAACATCATCGCTCTAGCAACTCAACGCGTAACAATAATAAAGCTGATAGACCTTTTGCTTTGGTGCATTCTGATATTTGGGGGCCATGTCCTATTGTTGCTCAAGAAGGGTTTCGCTACTTTATGACTTTTATTGATGATTTTTCTCGGGTCTCATGGTTGTATTTAATGAAATCTAGAAATGAAGTGTTTTCTTATTTCCAGATTTTTTGTTCCGAAGTCAAGACTCAATTTGGAATTAATATTGGCATCTTGAAGAGTGATAATACCAAGAAGTAGTTTAGTACATCATTTGGGGAGTACATGGAGAAACTTGGTATTCTTCATGAATCTTCTTGTGCTTATACCCCAGCAAAATAAGATGGCCGAAAGGTTAAATATGCATCTGTTAGAGGTCACTCGTATCCTTTTATTTCATATGCGAGTGCCTAAATCCTTCTAGGAAGATGCGGTTCTTACTGCCAATTACTTGATTAATCGTATGCCTTCCTCTGTTCTTGATGGACAAATCCATCTTTCACTGTTGTTTCCTTCAGCAATCCCATTTCCCATTCCTCCACGAATCTTTGGGTGTGTTTGTTTTGTCCATGATCTACAACCTGAGAGATCTAAATTAGACCCCCAAGACCGTTAAGTGTGTTTTCATTGAATACTCTCGAACTCAAAAGGGGCATCGGTGTTATTGTCCTACGTTACAACATCGATTTATATCGGCGGACGTGACTTTCATGAATCCACCCTATACTTTTCTACTTCTCACCTCTGTAGACATGGACAGTGATTTTCCCTTGGATATCCCATATCTTTTGTCACAAAAGAGCACCCCCTCCGATTCCACTGATCCTCCACCTCCTGTATTGGAGGTTGTCCATACTGTTTTTGTTGACCCTTTCCACCCCTGATTCACCGATGTTAAGGCTTACACCACCAATTACAATGGTGTATGCTCGTCGGGACCGTACAGCCGCTGAACCTCGGCCTCCTGTTAATCTCCTAAAGTCTCAAGCTCCCCCGAAGGCTGACATTGATCTTCCCATTTCTTTACAGAAAGCCACCTGGAGCCGCACTTCTCACCCTATAGCGCATCATATGGCGAGTTCTGATTTCGTGCATATCGGGCGTTCCTCTCCTCCCTTGATTCTCATGCTTTACCTAAGTCACTCTCTGAGGTCTTATCTCATACAAGGTGGACAGATGCTATGACTGATGAGATGCTAGCCCTTGAGAAGAATTAGTCTTGGGATTTAGTGTCCCTTCCGGTTAGAAAGAAGGCAATAGGGTATCGCTAGGTGTACACTGTGAAGTTTAATCCTGATGGGACCTTTTTTCGCTTGAAGACGCGTTTGGTTGCTAAAGGGTAGACTTATGGGATTAATTATGAGGAGACCTTTTCTCCAATGGTCAAGATACCTTATGTTCGCCTGCTTATGTCTCTTGCTGCTACACATCATTGGCCTTTGCATTATCTTGATGTGAAGAATGCGTTTCTTCATGGTTCTTTGGTCGAGGAGGTTTATATGGAGCAGCCACCTAGTTTTGTTGCTCAAAGGGAGTCTTGCTCGGTCTGTCGATTGAAGAAATCATTATATGGCTTTAACCAGTCTCCACGAGTATGGTTTGGGAGATTTACTGAGGTAGTATTTCATTCGGCCTTAAGCGATATGCTCATGACCATTCAGTGTTCTACCGTAATAATACCAAGGCATTCGCATTCTATTGATGGTATATGTCGATGACATAGTGATTACTGATGATGATGTAGCCGGTATTGCACAGCTTAAACACCGTCTTCAAGCGAAGTTTCAGACTAAAGACCTTGAAAGCCTTAAATACTTTTTGGGTATCGAGATTGCTCAATCGAAGGATGGCATATACATCTCACAACGAAAATATGTGCTCGATATGATAACTGAAGTTGGAATGTTAAGGTACAGACCTATAGAAACTCCAATGGATCCAAATACTAAGCTGCTTCCGGGACAAGGTCATCTGTTTGAGGTTCTCGGAAGACACCGACGATTGGACGGTAAGCTTAATTACCTCACAGACACTCGACCTGATATTTCATATCCCGTCAGCATCGTAAGCCAGTTCATGACTAATTCTCGAGTTGCTCATTAGGATGCGATGATTCGAATACTTCGATACTTGAAGAATGCCCTAGGGAAAGGTATAGTGTGTTCGGATCATGGACATTCTCGGAAGGCAGGCTTTACGGATATAGATTGGGCTGGGTCCATCTGATCGCAGATCCACTATAGGATATTGTGTGTTTGTAAGAGACAATTTGGTCTTCTGGAAAAGTAAGAAACGGTGTAGTGTCTCGTTTCAGTGCTGAGTCAGAGTATCGTGCCATGGCGAACACTACTTGTGAGCTTGTATGGATCAACTTCTTGCTTGGAGAGCTTGCCTTTGATCCCACTTCTTCTATGTGACTATATTGTGATAATAAGGCCGCAATATATATAGCCTCAAATCTAGTGTTCCACGAGCATACGAAACACATTAAGGTTGATTGCCATTTTATGCGGGAGAAGGTTGAAGATGGAACGGTTGACATCTTATATGTTCAATCTGCTCATCAGTTAGCAGATTTGTTTACGAAGCCTTTGAGAAGGAATTGAGTGTATTTTATATGCAACAAGTTGAACATGTTTGATATGTATGCTCCAGCTTGAGAGGAGTGTTAGAATACACGTGCTCGTAATGTGTTTGTAAACGGGGTTCTAGTTTATTCTAGAAACTCGTCTTTATGTTACTAGACAATTAAGTATGGGCATAATTGATAAATGACTGCATATATAAAGAGGAGGATTGGATTAATTCCAATTTATCCATTACATTTCCCCGATCATTTCTCTCTCCTAATAACTATTTCAGTATGCAACCTCAAAATAAGGATATGTTCTTATTGTTGTTGTCTAGGTTGTGATACGGTAACAACCATGCACTCGGTTTGTCCATTGAATCATGTGATCAAATTTACATTATAGTGAGTAGTGCATTAATGATATGTTTGAACCTTTTTATCAAGATGGCCCATGGATGTACAACCAGTCGTGTTTCATGGGCAGAATGCCCAGAAATTAGGAGATAACATATCAGGAAAATGGGTAATGGGTTGTCTTTTATGGACCAGATGGATCGATGGCTGGATGCTAAGAGATAGGATAAGAAATTAGTGCATCGATAATAAGTTAGATGTAGCTTCAATATTAAGAATAAAAACGAGGGAGAACCAGTTATAATTAGAACATGCTTAGCAAATACCAGTGACCGCACCAATTAGCTAGGAATGGTAGCATCATAGTTGTTGGATCTAAACCCCTATGGATGAGGCAGTAAGATAGGAAATTGTGGTTTTTATTAATTTAATAAAGCTGAGTGGGGAGAAATGGTTTATGTACCCAATGAATAAAGTTTTTGTTGTTCTGCAGATGTTATAGACCTTGTTTGGCAATTATAAATACAACAACTAATAATTATTGGTCCGGTCTGGAGAGCTGGTAAAGCATGAAAATTGTGGCACGGATGTTACAACTTTAAGACATAAAACCGACATAGACGGAGAGAGAGGACACCAACCCCATTTAGGGGAGGGGTGGGTCACACATGGGTCCAACACTATAACTCAAAACAGATAACAATTTAGGGTCATTATTTAACAAAACCTACATCTAGTAGCTCAAAATGGACAGCAAAGGTATGATACAAAAGCCTCATTCATTGCTAAATAATTTAAAAGATAAAAAGCAATGGCTCAGTCTAACAATTTGAATATTTATAATGGTAACAAGTTCTATGTTGTACGAAATAAGCATGTAAAATACCGGCGTGAACACCATTATGCAAGCCATATATTAAACAAAATGGGTTATTATATGGAATAACACCTCTTATCGCCATATGCCACAAATTAAATTACTAGGTATGTCATGCAAGTGCTCCAAGTATTACCTCTTGTAGAATCAGTGCAAATGAAAAAACATCCACCTTAGTATCATACTCTTCATTTCGAAAAACCTCTGGAGCCACATATCTGCCTGTTCATAAAAAGGTAATGCCGAAACTAACATCAAAGATGTGCGATAATATATTGCATAATTGCATTTCATTAGAATCTTGGTCTCGAAGATGTGCAACAAACTCTTTCATACAGAAACACAATCAAGTTCCAGGTAAGAGATGTGTTGAGCAAAAACTCAGTATACAAAAATTTTATATAGAAAATGCCTTTCAGTTGACAATCTTTCCCTGGTTTCAGGATAAAAATATTAATATAATCTCTACCAAAGTCATTAATGCTATGTTGCCTGAGCAGTGTTGACATTGACCTTGCCCATCAACAAGAATTAAATCGTTCTCCCAGCCACCATATTTCTCATATATTGGAAGATATCAATTAAATTTTCTTAACAGATCTTAATGTTAAACTCCTTTTTTTTATGAAACGTAAATATGATACCAGTAAGAAACTAATACAAAATTGCTAATCCATATTCGCAATTAAATAGGGATGGAAAAGAGATGGAGAGGAATTTAGGAGAGAGAAGGGACACACACACAGTTTTCCTATATATATATATATATATATATATATATATATATATATATATATATATATATGAGGAAACGGGTTATCAGTAGATGATATTAAACCGTCAGATAGTATCTAGAGGTGGCCCAATGCGACTGTTAAATCGACGATCCTCTCCGGCCACATTGTTCTACATATGGAGTGATCTATGTGTGAAATTTTGATCAATATAATGCATTACAAGTGATGGATCAAACATTTCAAAAATGGATGGTTTTTAAACACAGTGAAAATGTCTTACATCGGGGACACTTGATCGAAGACAGGTGTCAAATCGAACAAAATTTCATTAACATAGATCACTACATGTACGGAACAAGGTGGCCGGAGCGGATCGTCGATTTAACGGTCGGATTGGACCACCTAGAGGCAACGGTTTAATATCAGCTACTCGCTTATAACCCGTTTCCTATATATATATATATATATATATATATATATATATATATATAGACACACACACACATGAGAATAATGAAGAAAAAAGACCCTAGGAGGGTTTTTCGTTAGATGGTGTCAAAAATATATATCCTCCATGATTTTTTTATGATCGACACACATCATTTTTACCATGTAAGATGTGGATACACCAAATTTCATGTGATTCCACCACTTTTTCACCGTTGAATTAGCAATGTAAAAAGTTCTATTATCGGTAAACCGTTAATTTTGCACCCACTAAATCAACAGTGAAAAAGTGATGAAATCACGTGAAATTTGGTGTGCACATCTTACATGGTAAAGATGATGATGGGTACCGATCGTCAAAAGAAATTGTGGAGGATATATTTTTTCTACGCCATAGGAGGAAATTCCCTCCCGTGGCACCTTTCCTCCATTATTCTAAAGGTGCCATGGGAGGAAGGCGTCGAAAAAATACACCCTCCCCCATTTTTTCCGACGATCGGCACCTATCATCTTCATCTTTATCATCTAAGATGTGCACACACCAAATTTCATGTGATTCTATAACATTTTCACCGTTGATTTAGCAATGTAAAAAATTCTAAACTGTTAATTTTGCACCCACTAAATCAACAGTGAAAAAGTGATGAAATCACGTGAAAGTTGGTGTGCACATCTTACATGGTAAAGATGATGATGGGTACCGATCGTCAAAAGAAATTGTGGAGGATATATTTTTTCTACGCCATAGGAGGAAATTCCCTCCCATGGCACCTTTCCTCCATTATTCTAAAAGTGCCATGAGAGGAAGGCGTCGAAAAAATACACCCTCCCCCATTTTTTCCGAAGATCGGCACCTATCATCTTCATCTTTATCATCTAAGATGTGCACACACCAAATTTCATGTGATTCTATAACATTTTCACCGTTGATTTAGCAATGTAAAAAATTCTATTGTCGGTAAATCGTTAATTTTGCACCCACTAAATCAACGGTGAAAAAGTGGTAGAATCACATGAAATTTGGTGTGCACATCTCAGATGATAAAGATGAAGATGATAGATGCCGAACGTCGGAAAAAATGGAGGGTATATTTTTTTCGACGCCATAGGAGAAAATTTCCTCTAATGGCCTCCATTATTCTCATATATAGAGAGAGAATAATTGAGAAAAGAGGCCTTTGGAGGGTTTCTCGTTAGGTGACGGCGAAAAAATACACCTTCCAACATTTTATTCAACGATCGGCATCCACCACCATCTTTATCATCTAAGATGTGGATACACCAAATTTCATGTGATTCTACCACTTTTTCACCGTTGAATTAGCAATGTAAAAAGTTCTATTGTCGGTAAACCGTTAATTTTGTGCCCACTAAATCAACGGTGAAAATTTTGTAGAATCACATGAAATTTGGTGTATCCACGTATGAGATGATAAAGATGATGGGTGTCGATCGTCAAGAAAAATCGTGGAGGGTGTATTTTTTCGACTTCATAGGAGGAATTTCCCTCCTATGGCACCTTTCCTCCATTATTCTCAATAATGGAGGAAAGGTGCCATTGGAGAGAATTTCTTATGGCATCGAAAAAATACACCCTCCACGATTTTTTTCAGCGATCGGCACTCATCATCATCATATTTATCATGTAATATGTAGAGACACCAAATTTCATGTGATTTCATCACTTTCTTACCGTTGAATTAGTGGTTGCAAAATTAACAGTTTACTGACAATATAACTTTTTATATTGCTAATTCAATGTAAAAAGTTAATTTTGCACCCACTAATTCAATGGTGAAATCACATGAAATTTGGTGTATCCACATCTTACATGATAAAGATGATGATGAGTGCCGATCGTCGAATAAAATCATGGAGGATATAGATTTTTGGCGCCACCTAACGAAAAAGCTAGGGCCTCTTTCCTCCATCATCATCATCATCATCATTATTATTATTATTATTATTATTATATATGAGGCTTTTTTTGTCAAGTGGCATCAAAAAGTACACCCTCCATTTTATTTGACGATTGGCACTGGCCATCTTGATCTTCATCGTCTAATATGTTGATACACCAAATTTCATGTGATTCTAACACCTTTCCACCGTTGATTTAGCAATGTAAATAGTTATATTGTCGGTAAACCGTTAATTTTGCACCCACTAAATCAACGGTGAAAAGGTGTTAGAATCACATGAAATATGGTGTATCACATATTAGACGATGAAGAGCAAGATGGCCAGTGCCGATCATCAAATAAAATGGTGGAGGGTGTATCTTTTGATGCCACCTGACGAAAAAAAAGCCTCCTAGGGCCTCTTTCCTCTCTTCTTCCCTCTCTCTCTCTCTCTCTCTCATAAAAAGAAAGGCATAAAGAGAGGAAACAGAGAGACCATGTGCAAGTGTGTGTACATCAAATATAAATTCTGAATATATACAAGATCATGCAGTGGACAATGTTAGGTGATGCAATTACATGGTGACCGCCATGTTGGACGGCCGACATTTCAAAATATGTTTGGATTTACAGGCTAGGTAAGTAGAAGCATGCATGCCATTATGTGAGGGAAGTGATCATGATAGATGTTGAACACAATGGGAACGACAATAGGACGGATGTATAAACTGTGTAAATACACCTTATCCAACATGACACTACATCAATGACAATGAAATAGTATTTTAGGATCAATGGAGTATTCGGTATGAAGTTGGTCATTCAAAGCATGAACTGACTTACATGCAGTGTCTTGGCAAGTAGGCGGTCTGTCTTCTCTGACCCTTTTGGTTACTTTAAGCACTTTGCTAACATCAAAATCTGCAACTTTTAAATGCCCAGAATCATCCCGCAATATATTTCTGTTATGATACAATAGACAAAGTAAACAGGCTCAAATGACTTGAGACTATCAAGCAAATAATGGAAGTCATAAGGAAGATTCATATGGTATAGTTAAAAGAAACTCGCCGTAAACATAAGCACTTACGAAGGCTCAAGATCACGATGGATAATTGCCTCTGGTTTATGTTCATGCAAGTAATTCAGTCCTCTGTAGTTGAGCATAATTTAAACTTGGATTCAGTGAAATTCAAAAGAATATTAACTGCGCCAAACATTAAAAAAAATATACTAAGAAAAGCTATGCTAACAACTTTTTTTCTTTGGGAAGTGTTGACATCTTATGATCAACTCTAGAGTAATATTTATTAACGATTTCACCTTGCACATTTGAACGAAGTTCAACATGAAAGCAACTATACCTTGCAATATCAAGTATAAATCGGACTGCCATTGCTGGCTTTAAAGCTCCCTTTCTCTTCAGAAAAGCACCAAGGTCACCCTGTATGCCAAATTGAAAAATTCAATTGCACGTCTTAAATGGCAAACTCACAGCTTTGGACAGTACTGTAATGGCCAAGACCAAGGTTGGACTAAGAAATCTCAATTCCCTTATTTAGTTCACTTGGCATAACAAAATAACACCAAGAATATATCAAAAATTTGGAAAGGTTACCAAGAACTTAATAAAAGAACATAGAACATAACAGAAATCTCAATACAAGAAAGGGCAATATTATCTATTAGCATCAAGGTTGCATGGACATAGCTACGGGTACATAGATACGACACGGAAAAATCCCAAAAAATAGGATACGAGGACACACCATATACATATATATACACATGTACATGTACATGCCTATATATACACAATTACACAAACACACATGTGATTTTATTAAAAAAAATATCAAACTACTATAACAACATTAAAGAAGAAAAAAATTAACTCTAGCATTTAAACAGATACGTCATAATAATAACACACAGCCATCTGTATTTCTATAAATTTAACACCAATAATATCCAAACTATGAAATGATTAGATAAGTGATTAACAAGTATTTCTTGAAAAAGTTAAACATCCATAAGATACAACGATGGATTAATAACATACTAAAAATATGTATAAAACACGCATAGAACACATACTATATGCATGACACGTTTACGGCATGTCCGATACGTGTCTTGCATGTGTCGTGCAAGTGTCGGTGTCCGATACGTGTCAGACACGGATACGGCAACCTGTCGGAAGTCTCCATGCAACCTAGATTAGCGTGCATGTAATATGCATCTTTCCGGTGGCAACCAAACCAATATTATAATGGAAAATGCTGTTATTATATCATGTATACTGAAGCATCTTTTCGTCTGAATTTCAGTAATTTGACTGAGTAATAAAATCATCTCCCACTCACACAGGATATGTTTTCATGAGAAGTCTATTTCCACATGCAAGGTAGTTTAGAAAGCAAGTCTGGCAAACGTTTGGCCAACCAACATAACGACACTTTCAAACTCGTAAGCATACAATAACAGAGAACCATTTATCCCCCAAACTTTTTGGTTCAGGTACATGAATCATTTTCCCTTGTTCAGCCATATGAAGGGTCAACCTAAATTAACATTTAACATTTTTCTGGGTGTCTCTAATCTCCATCCATATGCGTTTGAGCCTACCTCTACCCTCGCCCCTCCATTCACTAAAGTTTCATTATTACCCCTAATTAGCTCATTTATCAGCCTTTGTCTAGATCATCTCAATCAATCCCCCCTCATTTCATCCACTATGGAATTGCCTTCAACTTGTGAATGCCTTCAGTTCTTATTTATCTCTTAAAGTACGTCAATCATCCATTTAACCATTCTCATTATTTGAGCTCTTAAATTTAGAGCACATACTAAATGACTTCACTTCTTGCAAAAATCTTGTAAAGGAAGCACGGAATTTTAGATCACGGCGGTCAAGGCTAAAGCAAGAATTGGATCACCGCCATTATTTCTTTCACCAAGTTTTACGGAAGAATCTTATGTGCATTAATATACCAATAGAGACTACAATAAAAAAATTTAGTAAGGATTGGGAATGTTTTTCTTTTTCTTTTTCTATTTTATATTTGCAGAAAGAAAAGACAATTTTGGTAACCATTTCATTATAATATTTTTTTGGTTGTCATATTGTAATGGAAATTGCTGTTGTTACAGGTGTAACGAAAATGTCTATGAGAAGAAACAATTTCGAAAATTAGCTTTACAAACATTAAAGAAAAGTCTGTTGATGTATGATTATTTCGATAGTGAAATGTTGACAATTTTGAAGGCCAAGGAATATGCGGTTGATGCATCCAAGGAAAATGCTGAGAATTTTGAAGCCTAAAAATATTGAAGAAAATATTATAATGGAAAATGCTGTTAAGATATCATGGCCAAAAAAAAGTGTTCTTCGAGTGCCACGTTGATATATGATGCACATAAAAAGACAATTTTGAAATGTTGTAAGTAGCTATGGGATTATTAGCTTTATTGGAGTATAAGAAACATCTTCAAAATTTGTGTAGCTAAAATGAGAATGTTGAGATCGGTGAGTGGCAATACACAAAATCTAAATAACGAGGGAATTCATAAGAAGTTAAAGGCCACTTCAATTGGAATTTGGGAATTTGGGATAAAGGCATGTTGGTGATGGTTTGAACATCTGCATATATATACACAATGAGTGTGTTGTAAAGACAGGTAATAGGTTGGTAGTTGATGAACTGGCAAGGAATAGGGCTTACCTAAATAAACGTAGACATAAAAATGAATATGTTAGCAGTTGAATTAAGGTGGAAGCCCTTAATTGAGAAAACAACTCATCCCACTAACCCCAATAGTTGAAAGAATGTCCTGGTTCAAGGCCTGGTTGACATCACCCATGCGAGAATTGATAAAGGAGCTACGGTCTGATAAACACACTCTCAATAACTCTTAATTATGAAACTAAGATCAGATAAGGAGCCCATAGCTGATCAATGTGTTGTGCTCATAGGTTGCATCTACCTCAGAGAGATATACACTTCAGTATGTAACATATATGCAAGATCAGCTACTACTATTGAGGCATAGGACAATTTTAGTTTCGCAAAGAACCTTCTGAGTATGTAAAGTTTCATACGAACAGAACTAGATTGAAGATGAAAAAACATAGTAGTTATTCAAAATACGGCAGTAACCTTGGGCAAATATTCAGTTACAATCATCATTGGACTACTTTGAGTGACAGCACCCAAAAATTGGACAACATTTGGATGCCGTATTTGTTGAAGCAATGCAAGCTCATCCCTAAATGCCCTCCTGAAACAAACAAACCAGATGTCAGAGCAGATGAACAGAAGAAAAACTTAGTGACAGTAACTTGACTTAATACTAAGAAGCAAGCAATATGTTAATTATCTAAGAACCAACCCACACTTTATCTTCATCAGAGATCACATCATCACCAAGAGTTTTCACAGCAACTTGTGATCCATGCCATGTTGCCATACGAAATGTTCCCTGAAACAGATTGTTTTTTTAATTAAAAAAAAACTTACATGAGAGCAAAACCTAACATGAAATGTCATCTAGAGTTATATTTCGAAAATAACCATCAGGCATCTAAATTATAAAAGAGGAAAAAGAAGGATGTGTTGCAGGCAACACTTCTATAGTCTGTAAACTCATTGATAAAATAAATGAGTAAAGTTAGAAAGGAACAAAGTGGTTAGGCAAATATAATTTCTCGAAGCGATGCTATAATCATTGTAGGATATAAAATCTCGACAACAACAATCAAGGAAAAAGAAGAAAATGAAAGAAACAAATAAAAACTGTGTCCTACATGATGAACTCTTTAACCTTATGTGAAGAAACTATATGTAGGGAATTCAAAGTAAATATTTTCTAAATTCAAACTAAATCTTTATTACAAACTATTGAAAAAATATCAAACGAAAAAAATAATTCGAGAGGAAATTCTCCGTATTGTTTTCATTTATTACCTCCAGAATGCCTTTTATTATGAAACGGAGATTATCTCTATAAACAGCAGCAGTTTGAATTTTGCTCAATATTGTGACAAATGTAAAGGGGAGGTGCAACATTACTTTAAAAAACGATGAAAGCTCATCTTTACTGTAGATAAGATATGTCTGATTAATTTCTTCACATGGCGTATTAATGACTGGATAAACACTTGAAGGCAAAAAAAGGAAATGTATTGGTTAGACGGACAATTATTGGGAAATAGCACTTTTTTGGAAATATTTAACAAAATGGTGTCCAAAAAAAATATTTAGCAAAATGGTGTTGGGAGATGATTAGCCCCCGGTTTAGCTGTTTTTAACTAAAAGTGCGGTTTTAAGGATAAAAACTTAACAAAAACTAGTAACCCTTGCTTGGTTGTAGGGTGGTGGTCTTGTAGCTAAAAACCGCACTTTTAAAGTGCGGTTCTTAGCCCAAAAACCACGAAGCCCACAACCCCTAAAGTTACAAGTGTCGAGGAGTTTGCAGTCTAAAACCGCACTTTAAAAGTGCGGTTTTAGTTAACAAGTGCCAAATCACACTAATCACGTCCCCAACACCATTTTGCTAAATATTTTTTTGACACCATTTTGCTAAATATTTCTAAAAAAGTGCCAGTTCCCAAAAATTGTCCTGGTTAGACCCTTGTGATAGAGAAGAGCATCAGCGATAGTTCATCTGATATGGGAGCATAAAAAGGACTCTCCAATTGTTTGTGTGTCTGTCCTTGTGGATGAGGGAGTACAGTTGTGCAAAAAAAAAATCCTGCCGCATTGGTTGAAATATTCAATTAAAGAAAATTTGTTAATGACTCTGACCACAAGCCTTCAGTAAAAGCATAAATACTTTTCTTCATTTCACTAGCAACATTTTGTACAAAAAAAATTCTATTAATAAATAAAAAAACCAGCAGAAAATATGTATATGTTAATCCAGTGTCAAAGTCCAATAACTACTATGACTCCTAAGTCCTAATTTCTCGATAATTGAACTTTTTCAAAGACATGTAATAGCTTTGCAATATGAAATGCTCTCTCCATACATCTGCACAACTGCATTTTGTAATATAGATATCAGATAAATATTTAATAACCGATTAATCAATGCGAAAATTACGTAAAGCCGTCAATAAGGACAAAAATAAGTATAATTTTTAACTGATAACAACAAATCCCAGCTGCTTGAGTATAACCCTCCTTGCTTCTAAATCAGAAAACAAAAGTCCAACCTTTAACAACTAGATTTAGGACTACTTACCAGTGCACAACTAGTAATAACAAACATCGTAGTTACCTTGGTTATTTGAACACTATTGCTGAAATCAAGTTCACTAGGATCGATCTCATATTCTGGGATTTCGCGTGCATTTTTCACATGCATTGGAGCAATCTGCAGAATGTACAGATCAAGAACAAATAAAATATAAAGAAAATGTTCGACCATATCATAGGACTCAAATGACAGCATATCATGGTATACCTTGAGTTTAGCTCCGTATTTCTCCAATAGCTTGATTACATCTTGGTTCTTGTAGTGCATTGCATCTGCCAGTGGCTGTTCAAGCAGAAAAATGTGGAAATGTGTTTGAGCATTGTGAATATGATTTAGCTAAAAATTGCAGTTTGGGCCGGGGGGGGGGGGGGGGGGGGGGCATCATATACCGTTTTAGATAGTTTATACATATAGCTTTGGGTATATTCAGTATACCAGATAGTGAATACTATTCTATACACATCCATATTTTTAGAAGACATCTCAGATAAAAACAATATTTGTCAAGAAACTAATGAGAAATCAGGTACCGTTCAGATTATTCTTATTTGCTTGTACCCTTACATCTAACCTAAATCAGTGTTGTCCAGTAGGCATTGACTAGTTTTCTAAATTTCTTTCATCAAGTAAGTGATGGACAGTTTGTCTTGGATACGATACAAGTCCTTGTACAAATCTATTATTTTTATTAAGTCTGCAAGTTATATATAGGCCAAAATGTCTTCTTTTTCCAGTTTTGAGAAAACAAAGTTGATTAGATGATGAAATTTCTTTCAAGATAACGCCCTTACACCTTCTTGTCTCCCCTATCTTTCTGTTATAAGCCAAAACCACTGACCAAAACTAAAACCCTAAAAATCCACTTTTTTTTTATCCATAACTCCCTCAAATCCCATCAACAACATCACTTTGTGACTAAATTCAAAATATAAACCACATTGCAATTCCAATTGAACCCCAGAATTAAAAAAGAGAGAGAATTTTACCGTGCTGCCCCATCGATCCTCAGGATCGACCTTGGCCCCCTTCTGCAGCAGCAGCTCCACGGCGTCGGGCCTCCCCTGGCACGCCGCCACGTGGAGCGCCGTCCTGCCGTCGATGTCTCTAAAGTTTGGATCCACTCCCGATTCGAGGAGCTCATTGATCCCATCGAGATCCCCCTCGTTTGTGAGGTACATGAGACGAATGTTATCGGGCACGTCGCCGGACCCGTTAAGATCGGCCGGATCCGACCCGTGACCGCGGTCGGGGGCGAGGGACGACTGCCTGCCGAGGGTGAAGCGGCCCGTTGACTTGGACTCCATTGTAGAAATCGATAAATTTGAGATCTTTTTTGTTACCTTTTTTTCCTTTTGGGGATTAAGAACCCTAGGGCTTTGTTTCTAGAAGAGAGAAGGATTGAATTTTTTTTTTCAGGTGTGAATGTGGGGATCGTTGAACAAGTTTGAGGAAGACAGTATGATGGTGGAAAAAAATAGAAGATGAATTTGCCAGAAAATGGGAGTTATTAACCTGGCGGTTAAATGGGTGGGACCCACATGAGCTGTAAAAGTGATAAGCATGGGTTATTCTTTCTTCTTTTTTTAAGGTCCAAAACCATCCAAAAATTTAGATATCAAATTCTTTAAAAATTATAAATTATAAGAAACTGCCATTAAAAACTAAGAAAATTTATGGACATTAATCCATACCAAACTTGTTTAGTAAATGTTTAATAAACTACTACACTTTCTTAGTAAATATTCAATAAACTATCTAACTAGTTTAAGAATGTTCATACACTTCGATAATTTTCTATAATTTTCAAAGAATTTAATAGTTATTTGTCACAGCCCATAAGTTTGGTGGAGTTTTTGGAAATTAAGTATTTTCCCTCCTTTTCTGTTTTTTGCCTTTTCTTTGAGCCAAAAATTAAATATGGACCAATTTCCTTTTTATTGAGGTAAAATAATCATCATGCATGAGTGGGTCGTCCGCCTCGCATTCATTCATAGATTAGGGGTTCCAAACAGATATAAGCGTCACATATCAATATCATATAACTGTTGGGGAACGGAAATAAAGGTAGAAACAGTTGATGGAAATGAAAAATAATCAACTTCCATATTATGATAAAAATCGGCTGAGCATGGATTTCTTTTATATTAGTAATTAAAAGAAACACATGGATCTGAAAAGAGCCATGACTCAACTTTGAGCATGAATAGTTTATACCGGTATAAATACAACTCTCATTGAAAAAAAACAATTATTTCTAATGTATTAGGTGGTAGGCTAGAACTCCAAAATTTTTTTTACCGAATTACTGGTCTTTTTAGAATTTCAAGATAAAAGTTGTGCTTCATGCCTCTAAAAATCAATGCACTTTAAATATAAGAATCCCAAACTATTTTACAAATTTGAAAATTAAATCTCTTTTCTCTACCCAGTTAATTACCAAGGAGTTGAATAGGGTTAAATTAAAGCTTTTATATTTACTGCAATTTAGATTTTAGAGAAGCTCCATTTAGTTTTCTTAGTAAATATGCAAAAGACCAAAGAAGATAAAGAAAAAAGACTTCTATTATGAGACGGAGAGAGAACAAGGAAGGTGAGACTGCTACCTGTCACGTCCCGTTTCCCAAAATACTGAATACCGGAGGCGACCAGGCCAGCCATGCTCCTACGGTTAGGGAACAATCCCGCCGTAGTCACACTTCTGCTTCTAGCATTACATGGTAATCAGTAATCACGGCACAGAAGTAAAGGAAACGCATCACTAGTTTATTGCACCAACTTTCATTGTTCACAGTTTACAATAGTTTGAAAGGAAAAGAAACAACTAACCAAGTGTGAATACAAGGTTGATTTATGGAAAGCGGTAAAAGCACTGAAGGCACGTCCGTCTAGATCTCTGTGAGCTCGAATGGTAGGTCTGACCACTGAATTCGGTCATCTTCAAACTCTGAGCATGCTATCACGCCCCGCTTCCCAAAATACAGGATACGAGGGATGACTAGGCCAGCCATGCTCCTACGATCAGGGAATAATCCCGTCGTAGTCACACTTCGGCTTCTAGCATTACATGGTAGTTAATAAATAGTGATTGAGTGAAGGAAAAATCATAGTTCACGACTTTATTACATTGCAATTTAAAAGAGTTCGAGATACATTTATTTCACAGAATAAACAACTAACCAATAACAAATGCTGAAATCAAAGAAAGTAGCGCTGGTAGTACAGTCTAGATCTCCGTAATCT
The DNA here is from genome assembly GCA_030015575.1 of Agapanthus africanus. Lineage (NCBI taxonomy): Eukaryota > Viridiplantae > Streptophyta > Magnoliopsida > Asparagales > Amaryllidaceae > Agapanthus > Agapanthus africanus. Next base: position 259,002,121 of record CM057351.1, on the reverse strand, counting down.
CGAAGGATAAGTCATGCTCCTGGACTGGATCCACTTCGTCCTCTGAGCATGCACACTCGGGTCGTTAGGGCGACACATATAGCAATAAATATGTATAATAGGCGTGCAGTATTATTAAACATGGGGAGTACAATGGATTGCAGAACATGTATATAATAACATCAACTGAATATGAATAGTGCATTATGAGTAACATGTCGGTGAACTAAGCAACGTATATGTCACTACTTAATGGTCATTAAGTCCATGAAATCAATTGGTGGAGAGGATACTCGTGTTTAACAAAGGTCTCGTGCATGCCCGAGACTACGGTCCACTATACCCGAGACATAACCCTGTCAGCCGTGCCGCTAGGCCCACGACCTAAAGTGTGTGTGTGTGTGTGTGCGCGCGCGTGTGTGTATAGCGAATGATCATCCTCTAAATCACTGTACCTCGCTAAATACGAGTTCAATTCCACCTTGATTTTCCCATTCCACAGGTTATGGTATGTATTCATGAATTAGATAGGTTGTGGACAATACGTATCAGTGTGGTTTTCAATCACTTTTTTTCCACTTATCAATATCACTGTCGTATTTGTCACAACCCAATCACTAATCATTAATATATCGACAATGCAAATGATCACTATGCGGCAAGTATAACTCAAGCATGAAAAATATGCAGAAATGCACTGAACAGGTATTCATTATACTATAACGACTAATGCCATATAACTTGCAAAATTCACGGTAATCATACGCTTAGAATTGACCAAAACAATATAAAGGGCGTATGAAGCACACTGGATTATCTAAACATAAAAATTTATTTCAGGTAAATCGGAGTTCAGGTTAGAGAATTATCATCGTTTGAAGGCAGCGATCAATTTCTGGGATTCCAGTTCCAGAACTGAAAACCCAATTTCGTGCGCATTTTATCAGTAATTATGTTCAGATTCAGCTTTTGCCCTAGTTGAATAAAATTTAGTTCTGCCAGTTAAGTTTCCAACGCACCAAACGGATTATCAATCGCACCTCTACATCAGAAGTTATGTTCAGATCAAAGTGACAATATAATGAACATTTCTGCAGAAACTGCAGAACGCACTGACATTCTAAAATACAATTTAAATACCAAACAACCGTAAAAATGCACGGGACTGATTTTAGGTGTTAGCTAATTAAGTTATCTAGGCCACCATATGGGGCTCCGCGCATTTTCAGTTTTAAGCAGATGTGTGCATGTGCTTAGAATTCAGTTCCCCCCATAGATTGCTACCCCAGACTGCAGTCCAGAACAATAAATCTATTCAGTTTTCACTATTTAAACCACATGATTTTCTGTGACCGTATACATGGATTCATGGATTATTCAGTTCTCTTCACAACGAGCCTAAGCACGCCACGATCCGATTTCTTTATAATTTATTGTGAAGCTAACAAGGCTGCATGATCAGAAAATTCAGTTTTGATGATGCATCCTGAGTGCATCGTATTATGTTTGGAACTTCAATAATTTAACACCAATTTTATACACACTACCAGATAACAGTACATGGATCCTTTAAATCATAAATTTGGGGAATTTCAAACGAGGTTTTGGTTCAAGACAATTGATCGAGAACGTAATATACACATGAAACTATCGATCGGAACTTCGAGTTTCGTCTAATCAATTCAAACGGGATTGATCCCCCTGATCCCTACATGTATTAACCATGGGTTATAGTCCCGATTCCAAATGATCATGTATAACTCCAAGCCATTATAGGTCGTAGTAGAAAACTAGTTGATAACAATACGACAGACGCACATCCAATTTCAATTGTCTCATTTGTTTCTAATTGAAATTAAAGAATACCAATTTCAATTGTCTAATCCATTTCAATTGTCTCATAGGTTCAAGATATAGCATGATAAGCAAGTAGAAGATACGTGCCTTAGGCGAAGGTGGCACGACAGTGACGACGAGCACGATCAAGGCACGTTGCGCGCTCGACTGGGCTAGATCGGAGTACTCGGGCTCAGCACTTGCGTGGAGGCGGTCACGACAGGGGTTTCCAGTGACTCTGTCGAAGTGCTCGAGTGCAGAGGAGCTGCCGGCAATGAGCTCAGGCAGCTCGGGGATTGGAGCTGGTGAGTCGGGGAGCTCGGGGCTGCAGGGGATCAATGCAGTGGCTCTGGCTTTGGCGAGGTCGGCTGAGGCGACGGGTCGGAGCTCAGGTGAGGTGCAAGGACAAGGGAGTTGGGTTCGTCGGCGAGAGGCAGGGGGTCGGTGTTGATGGTGGTGGGTGCTCGGTTTGGTGGGTCTTGTAGATGAGGCGAGGGTGTTGGCGGTTAAGGTGTTGGGAAAGAGGAGATGGAATGTTGGGGTGCTCGGCGGCGGCGGTCGGAGCTGGGAGGAGTTTGGCGACGTGAGGTGGGGGTTTAGCTTGGAGGAGAACGAGAACGAGAGAGAGAGAGAGAGAGAGAGAGAGAGAGAAGCAGAGAGGGGGAGATGAGTGAAGAGAACGGGGGAGTGAGAAAGAGACGTTGGAGAGAAGAGGGGGCCGTGGCTGTTGGAGATGGTCGGTTCTTACGCTAGCGTGAGGAGCGGGGAGTCATGGCGAGAGCCGTTGGGTCTTGGAGCTGTTGGGGGTGAGCTGGTCGAGTGGAGGTAGGCGTGAGGAACGCGGAGGCGAGCGGGCGTGGGTGCGAGTCTCGCGGCGCAGACGCGAAGAGCGCGGAGGCGTGGGGTGACGCGAGGGAGAAAAGCGGGAAAGTGAAGACGAGGGAGGAAGATGAGGGGAGCGGGTCGGGTTGGGTTGGCGTGGGTCGGGTCGGGTAGAAATAGGAATGGGTTTTAGTTTAGGTTTAAGAGTTTAAGAAATTAGTTTAAATAATAAAAAATATAAAAAAATGAAATAAATTTGGATTAAATTCTGGAAAAATACGGAAAATTTTATTCGGGGATTTACATCATACCCTCCTTACAAAAATTTCGTCCTCGAAACAAAAACAAAAACAACTGGACCACACTATACAAATAAATGCGGAAAACGTGCACGGATGTCCTCCTCGCGTTCCCAGATAGACTCCCCTGGAGAACGACCACCCCAAGAAACACGAACCAGTGGAATGACCCTGTTCTTCAGCACTTTATCCTGACAATCGAGAATGGTGGTAGGCTGCTCCTCGTAGGACAGATCAGTGCCCAAAGTTAACTCCGAATGATCCAAAATATGCTTGTCGTCCCGAACATAGTGCCTCAACTGAGAAACATGAAAGGTGTTGTGCACACCAACTAACGATGGAGGTAAGGCAAGTCGATAGGCCGCCTCTCCCACTCGCTCTAGCACCTCAAAAGGTCCGATGAATCGGAGACTGAGTTTTCCGTGACCTCCAAACCTGATAACACCGCGGGTAGGAGAAATCTTCAGAAACACATGATCTCCGACCTCGAATTCTAGCGCTCTCCTGCTGGCATCCGCCCAACACTTCTGTCCGTCCTAAGCCGTCTTAATGCGCTGCCTGATCATCTGTATCTTGTCTACCGTCTGAACAATAAGTTCGGGTCCCAATAATGTTCGCTCTCCCACGTCATCCCAACAAACAGGGGATCGACATTTCCGTCCGTAGAGTGCTTCAAATGGAGCCATCTGGATGCTAGCTTAAAAACTGTTGTTATAAGAAAACTCCACCAGATGAAGGTGATCCTCTCAAGAACCCTGAAAGTCTAGTGTAACACCCGAGCCCAATAATACTATGTATATTACTAGTTGAGGGTTATTCATTGCTCTTTCCAATTTTCCTGATTTTCTGGTGTTTATTGCTAAATTCTACCCGGTTAAGTCATTTTGGCACATAACAAATTTTAACTCCGAAAATAAAATTTAAGATGTCCATGTTAGCCTACTCGTCGCCACTAGTCGCGTGGTAGCGTCCGCGTGTCGAGATTCCGTTCCGTTTGACTAAACGGGCAAGTTTGGGCGACTACGCGCGCGTGCAAGTGTCCGACTTGGGGGCATGCATTTTAATCATTAAACACCTATTTTCTAAATTTGGAAACCGCTTAAAATCCTATAATTTGAATTTGGATCATTTGGGCGCAATCCGGGCGCGATTTGGAGATGTTTCATTTAGCGCCAAAAAGGGCCCATTTGAATTTAATATCGAATATATAATTATTTACCTTATAATCTTTCCATACCCGCATATCCCCAAAATCCTTCATAATTTTCCCTTTTGATTAACCCTCAGCCAATCACAAGCTCGCAATCGAGCTCGTGGGCCCCTCCTTTCCATCTCTCTCTCTGCATCTCTCCTCTTTCTCTCTCTCTCTCTATCTCAACAACTCCATCTCTCTCTCCAATCTTTCTCTCTCTCTCTCTATCTCAACAACTCCATCTCTCTCTCCAATCTCTCTCTCTCTCTTACTCTCTATATATTATCACATGCACAGCCGCCTTCACGCAACCCTTTCCATCGTGAGAAACCCATCAGACCCTAACCCTAGCTCACCGCAGACCTCACCGCCGACCTCCCCAAGACCTCGCCGTCGCCGCCCTCACCACCACGACCTCCACCGCACTCGCCTACCCTCTTCCTCCCGTTCGCCCGCTCCTTCCCGCGCCTGCAACCTTCTCCCGACGCCTCCATCCCTCGCGACCTCGCCGTCGACGTCGACTCCGACCGCCGAGGCCTCCCGCGACTCCCTTGCACCCTCCTCGTCGAGACCTCGCCGTCACCCCCTCCTCCCTCGCCGGAACAGTGAACCCGACCCTCACCCAACGTCTGCACCATCTCCAGGTCGCCGGAAACCGCGCCGACGACCCTCGTCGACGTCTCCCGCGCCACCTCCTTTCCCCCTCGACCACCCTAGCCGACCACACCCCTCTCCAACTCGCCGCAGCACCCTACCCTGCTCACCCGAGGCCACTTCCCTTTGCTGCAGCCACCGTCGCGGCCTCGCCGGCGTTCCAGTGCCGTCGAACCCGCCGTGGTCGCACCCTTGGTGTATCCCTGTAAGTTTCCTTCTCCTTTTGTTTTGGTACAACCCCGCTGGTCGTTTTGGCGTATCGCCTCCTTGTTGCTAACTTTGATTTTCGGTTGTTGCCGGAACCCGACCGTGCCGTTTGACGAACCCGACGCTCCAGCGAAGCCCCTGGTCCGTGTGATTCCAGTGACCTCTGTTGGGACTCGATCCGTGGCCCGTGCTTCCAGAACGCAGTTTCTACCGACATCGCATCCGTGTTTCGGTTTGCGGAACCGCCGAGGCAAGTATCCGAATACTTGCTTTAACATGCTACAAACTTAATAATTATGTTATCTGTTATAACCACACGACTTGATGACAATTACAATCATCCGTAATGTTAAACCATTGTAGTAGTTACTTGTAGTTAATCGGTATGCTTTTATTCAACGCCTTAACTAATTAACCAACCTGGCACATCCTTGCCTAAATTGCTAGATCATCCTCACTTCATGTGTTAAAGCCTCTCATGAGGCAATTATTATACTTAGTTCAAATACTGTAACTCCATTACGCATATTATCGATATTGCTCGTCTTGTGGCTTTTGCACCTTAAAGGTGCGTGAACCGGATTAATAAGAGAATACTAATATTACTGTGTTCACATAGAATAATAATTGTTTATTGCTGTTCCCTGCTACTGTTCATTATTTGTTACTATACCTGTTATCATCATATACCTGATTGCATTACATATTGACCGATCTTGACACACCTGTCACATGTACTGATATACCGGACACAACCCCTGTACATATCGACTCTACCTGTTGAACGTAACCTGACCTGTTACCTGATCTCGTGCCTAATGCCAACGGACCTAACTATTCCTGCTGTCGATCCAGACAGAGCTACCTTTACTTGACTTGTGTTGGCATTAGACCTTGACTACTGAATACCTGACTGACATACTTAGTTTGGGGGTATGGGGAAATCAAAGGTGAAACCGACTTGTAACTCAACAGTTCGATACATTGTTCTGATCAGTCTTACGGGCTTGGCCAGCTCCGGAGTGTTGATGCTGACAACACTCATCTATCCTACCACCTTTTACTGCTTAGCGGCACGTCTCGGATTCAGCCCCGAGAATCATGACCGTGGTCCCGGGCACGCACGGGATACTATTGAGTTACATCGACGATCATCAATTGGTTTCAAAGACTATAGAGTAGAAAACCTGATAGAACAGTTTAGTCACTACTGCACACTACCCTGTTTATTACTTCTTATTGCTGTTTTATTCATGTTCATGACTGCATTGTTTATTATCATGTTTATGCTTTATACTTGATATCATGACGCGCTGACGTCTGGGTTTTGCATGGCCCAGATTCCGTGCCCTCGACGTCGACCGAGCAGGAGTACTTCAGCCAGCAGGCTGAACTGTGAGTTCTTGAGAGTTTAGTTTATTTATGTCATTTCATTTCCAGATGTGAGCCCGCATTATGGGACATACTGTTTATTCATTGTATTGGATCATTAGCTTCCGCATTTATTGTTTATTGATTCTTGTTATTATGGATTTGGACATGTATTAGTTTAGTCTATTTTACTGTTCTTGATATCTTTACAACCGTAATGTGACTGTGGATGGATACTTCCTACCCACAGGTAGCATGGTTGGCTATGTCACGTGCCCAAATCTTGCGCACTCTGGGAAGCGGGGCGTGACATGGTTTTATGGTATCAGAGCCATAGGTTAATTGGGTTGATTCTTTGTAGTTGGGTATCGCACCCGATACACGAATCAGAATACCCGTGATTAGGAAACATGTCCTGCCACTTTGACCGTTTTACCATCCTTGAATCCTTCTTCCGGATCATGTCGGCATGCAAACCTACTTTGCATTGTCAAACTTGAAAACTGTCAAACTTGAAAACCTAACTTCTTGTTATCTCTAGGACTTAGGCGACTTGGGTAGAGTTAAGTAATTGCGGCTATGATACCGCGGCATAGCTACAATGCGGCACTCTATTTAAGTATCTTGGAGTTCTAGCCTTGATTTATATATATTGAATCTATCATCATGCTAATGTTGTTTGTTTTGATTTCAGGACCATGGCAGATAAGAATTTCAAGACGTATCAGAGGCGTGTGGATGAAGCCGCCATGTTAGGAGTGATACGAGGGATGTTGGAAAATCAGAAGAGGCAAACTGAACTGATCCAGCAGCAAGCCGATTCATTTCAGGAGGGTTTGCAGGCTATGCAGCAGTCTGTAAACACCGCCGTAGCGAAGCCAGTCGACCGAGTAGGGACCGTGGCAGATTTCAGACGATTGGGTCCTACTACTTTCACTGGCTTGGAGGAGCCGTTGCCAGCCGAGCAGTGGCTCGTGGACACAGAGAATTTATTGATTGCGGCGCAGATCCCAGAAGACAAGAGAGTTGACGTGGTGCGCATTCAGCTGGTGGATTACGCCCGAGAGTGGTGGCTTGTGGAGGAGACCCGCCTGTCCAAGCCAATCAGTTGGGCGGATTTCTCCAAAAGCTTCTTGGAAAAGTTCTTCCCGCGGACTGCACGGGAGGAAATGGAGGAGAGATTTATTGGGCTGAAACAAAATGGAGCAGCTGTGGATGTGCATGCAGCGGAGTGGACGAGACTTAGCCGTTTCGCTGGACCCTTAGTCGCCAAGGAGGCAGACAGGGCGCGAAGGTTCTTGCGCAGTTTGGATGTGGACATCCAGAGGCAGATTGTCTCCCTGGGTTTGACCACTTTCTCGCAGGTTCTTACGGCAGCCAGAGAGCAACAGAGTCTATCAGGATCGAAAGGGAACTTTCACCAGACAGCAGCTGCGGCCAGGAAGCCTGCAATTGTATCTAACCGAGATCATGGGCGCAGAGGTATTCCAGTGGACCGTCGAGGTGTAGCGCCAATGAAGAAGCCTGTGATCGTTGATCGAAGGAAGAGCGTGATTTGTGATTACTGCCGATTACCTGGGCACGTGCAGAAGGATTGTCGAAGGAGACTAGGACTTTGTCTGGTTTGTGGAGCAGCCGATCACGCAGTTGGTACTTGTCCGTCGAAGCTTCGCACGAGAGATGATACACGGAAGCCTCCGCAGAGACCATTCCAAGGGCAGAAGCAACTGACACAAGGACCTAACCAGGGTCGAGCTTTCACTTTGACAGCTGAGGAAGCCAAGGCATCAGGAGAAGTGGTTTCAGGTACCGTACTCGTTCGTGGTTTTCCTGCTTTGGCATTATTTGATTCCGGAGCATCCCACTGTTTTATGTCATCAAAGTTTATAACTACACACTCGATCACCTGCACGACCATGTCTAGTTTTTGGGACATACACACTGGGAATGGGAAAATCATAGCTAGTAAGGAGTGTAGGGATTGTACTGTTGTTGTTTGTGGACGGGAGCTTTTTGCGGATTTCTTGGTGATTGATACGGGCAGTTATGAAGTAGTCTTGGGAATGGATTTTCTTGGCACTTTCCACGCACACATTGATTGTAGGGCAAGGAAAGTAATTTTCCAGATTCCCGGACACCCTGAGTTTACTTTCATCGGAGGAAGCAGTTCTGTCGGGCCAGTCGAGTTTAGGGCTAGGCCGACGAACAATATTCTTGCGGCTATGGTTGCGGATAGGAATGAAGAGCCGGCAGTTGTCCGCGACTTTATGGATGTGTTTGAAGATATTTCAGGCCTACCGCCGAAGCGAGATGTGGAGTTTGCGATTGACCTCATTCCTGGTGCAGCGCCAGTATCAAAATCTTATTATCCAATGGCACCGGTGGAATTGGAAGAAGTTAAGAAACAAGTGGGTGAATTACTCGAGAAGGGATGGATTCGAAGCAGCAACTCACCTTGGGGAGCTCCAGTTCTTTTAGTAAAGAAGAAAGATGGCACGAGAAGAATGTGCATCGATTACCGAGAATTAAACCGGGTGACTGTTAAGAACAAGTACCCGATCCCTCGCATTGGAGAACTTTTTGAGCAGCTTAGTGGCGCGAGGGTATTCTCGAAACTGGACTTACGATCAGGATATCATCAGGTCCGAGTGAAGGCAGAAGACATTTGCAAGACGGCGTTTCGAACTCGGTATGGGCATTTCGAGTATTTAGTGATGCCCTTCGGAGTGACTAATGCGCCGGCAATATTTATGGACTTGATGAACAGGATCTTTTCACCGTTCTTGGACCAGTTTATTGTGGTATTCATTGACGATATTCTGGTGTACTCGAAGAGTCCGGAGGAGCATGCTGAACACTTAAGGATCGCACTGCAAACGCTGAGACGGGAGAAATTATTTGCGAAGATGAGTAAGTGCGAATTCTGGTTGGAAGAAGTGAAGTTTCTGGGGCATGTCGTGTCGGGCGATGGAATCGCCGTTGATCCAGAGAAGATTGCAGCAGTTCGAGATTGGCCTGTTCCAAAGAATGTTGCAGAGATAAGAAGTTTCCTTGGACTCGCCGGTTACTACAGAAGATTTGTGGAGAACTTCGCTCGTGTAGCTGAGCCGTTAACCAAGCTTACGCGTAAGGAGGTACCGTTTGTTTGGACAGATGGATGTGCATTGGCCTTCGAGACGTTGAAGCAGAAGTTGATAACCGCCCCTATCCTAACCGTACCGGATGATTCAGGAGGACTGGTGATTCACAGCGACGCATCTGGAAAGGGATTGGGATGTGTTCTGATGCAGAATGGGAAAGTCGTCGCTTACGCATCGAGACAGCTGAAGACTCATGAACAGAACTATCCGACTCACGACTTGGAGCTTGCAGCCGTGATCTTCGCCCTGAAGATTTGGAGACACTACCTTCTGGGCGAGAGAGTTGAAGTCTTTACGGATCACAAGAGTTTGAAATATGTGTTCACTCAGAAGGAGTTGAACATGAGGCAGCGCAGATGGTTGGAGCTGATGGCCGACTACGACCTTGATCTTAAGTACCATCCGGGAAAAGTTAACGTCGTGCCAGATGCGCTAAGTCGGTTACCAGCAATTCAGTTATTGACGGCACAGAGGGAGGTCATTGAGGAGTTTCGGAGATTTGACTTGGAGGTTATGCTACCGCGTGCTACAGGACAGTTGATGCAGTTACAGGTACAATCGTCCTTAGTTGAGAAGATTAAAGCGGCGCAATCGCAGGATCCTAGACTGCAAAAGTTTCGAGAGCAGGTTGGAGCCGGACTACGAACCGATCTACTGATCCATGAGGATGGTTCGTTGAGATATGGTAGCCGTCTTTGTGTGCCAAAAGGAGATGTGCGTGAAGAGCTTATGAAGGAGGCACACAGTTCAGCTTACTCTGTACATCCAGGAGGGACCAAGATGTACCGAGATATTCGACAGCATTTCTGGTGGGAAGGTATGAAACGGGAAATCGCTCGCTTCGTGGCTAAGTGCTTGGTGTGTCAGCAAGTCAAGGCTGAACACCAAAGGGTTGCTGGTTTGTTGCAACCACTTCCGATTCCTCAATGGAAGTGGGAACATATAACCATGGATTTCGTGACGGCTTTACCGCGGAGTCCAAAGGGCAACAATGCAGTATGGGTGATTGTCGATCGGTTGACCAAGGCAGCTCACTTTATTCCGTTTCGGGTTGGTCAATCGACAGAGACTCTGGCAGAGCGGTACATGCAGGAGATTGTCAGATTGCATGGAGTACCGGTAAGCATCGTGTCCGACCGGGACACTCGGTTCTTGTCACACTTTTGGAGGAGTTTACAAGATAGTTTGGGGACTCGATTGAAGTTCAGCACAGCTTATCACCCCCAGACTGATGGACAATCAGAGAGAACGATTCAGACCCTTGAGGATATGTTGAGGGCTTGCATGTTAGACTTTAAAGGTTCTTGGGAAGATCATCTACACCTGGTGGAGTTTTCGTACAACAATAGCTTCCAAGCGACAATTCAGATGGCCCCGTTCGAAGCATTGTATGGTCGTAAGTGCCGTTCACCTGTATGTTGGGATGATGTGGGTGAACGAAGGTTGCTAGGGCCAGATTTAGTGGTACAGACAGTTGAGAAGGTGAATACAATCAGAAAGCACATGAAGGCAGCTCAAGACAGACAGAAGAGTTGGGCCGACACGTCAAGAAGACCTCTAGAGTTCGCCGTGGGCGATTTGGTATTCCTGAAGATATCACCGACTAGAGGGGTGATTCGTTTTGGAAGTCGGGGAAAGCTCAGTCCCCGATTCGTTGGACCTTTCGAGATATTGGAGCGTGTCGGAGAGGTATCGTACCGGTTGGCGTTACCATCGTCATTAGCAGGAGTTCATGATGTGTTTCATGTGTCTCAACTACGGAGGTATGTTCGTGATGAGACCCATGTTTTGGATCACTCGGAGTTGACCGTTCGGGAAGACCTGACTTTTGAGGAGCGACCAGTCGAGATCAAGGATCGAAGAGAAAAGGTTCTTAAGAACAAGGTTATCCTTCTTGTGCTAGTTTCTTGGGGTAACCGATCGCATGGAGAATCTACTTGGGAGCGAGAAGACGAGATCCGGCAGAAATTCCCTCATCTTTTCCAGTAGTTAGTTATCTTGTATTCTTGGAATTTCGAGGACGAAATTCTTTTGTAGTTGGGTATGATGTAACACCCGAGCCCAATAATACTATGTATATTACTAGTTGAGGGTTATTCATTGCTCTTTCCAATTTTCCTGATTTTCTGGTGTTTATTGCTAAATTCTACCCGGTTAAGTCATTTTGGCACATAACAAATTTTAACTCCGAAAATAAAATTTAAGATGTCCATGTTAGCCTACTCGTCGCCACTAGTCGCGTGGTAGCGTCCGCGTGTCGAGATTCCGTTCCGTTTGACTAAACGGGCAAGTTTGGGCGACTACGCGCGCGTGCAAGTGTCCGACTTGGGGGCATGCATTTTAATCATTAAACACCTATTTTCTAAATTTGGAAACCGCTTAAAATCCTATAATTTGAATTTGGATCATTTGGGCGCAATCCGGGCGCGATTTGGAGATGTTTCATTTAGCGCCAAAAAGGGCCCATTTGAATTTAATATCGAATATATAATTATTTACCTTATAATCTTTCCATACCCGCATATCCCCAAAATCCTTCATAATTTTCCCTTTTGATTAACCCTCAGCCAATCACGAGCTCGCAATCGAGCTCGTGGGCCCCTCCTTTCCATCTCTCTCTCTGCATCTCTCCTCTTTCTCTCTCTCTCTCTATCTCAACAACTCCATCTCTCTCTCCAATCTTTCTCTCTCTCTCTCTATCTCAACAACTCCATCTCTCTCTCCAATCTCTCTCTCTCTCTTACTCTCTATATATTATCACATGCACAGCCGCCTTCACGCAACCCTTTCCATCGCGAGAAACCCATCAGACCCTAACCCTAGCTCACCGCAGACCTCACCGCCGACCTCCCCAAGACCTCGCCGTCGCCGCCCTCACCACCACGACCTCCACCGCACTCGCCTACCCTCTTCCTCCCGTTCGCCCGCTCCTTCCCACGCCTGCAACCTTCTCCCGACGCCTCCATCCCTCGCGACCTCGCCGTCGACGTCGACTCCGACCGCCGAGGCCTCCCGCGACTCCCTTGCACCCTCCTCGTCGAGACCTCGCCGTCACCCCCTCCTCCCTCGCCGGAACAGTGAACCCGACCCTCACCCAACGTCTGCACCATCTCCAGGTCGCCGGAAACCGCGCCGACGACCCTCGTCGACGTCTCCCGCGCCACCTCCTTTCCCCCTCGACCACCCTAGCCGACCACACCCCTCTCCAACTCGCCGCAGCACCCTACCCTGCTCACCCGAGGCCACTTCCCTTTGCTGCAGCCACCGTCGCGGCCTCGCCGGCGTTCCAGTGCCGTCGAACCCGCCGTGGTCGCACCCTTGGTGTATCCCTGTAAGTTTCCTTCTCCTTTTGTTTTGGTACAACCCCGCTGGTCGTTTTGGCGTATCGCCTCCTTGTTGCTAACTTTGATTTTCGGTTGTTGCCGGAACCCGACCGTGCCGTTTGACGAACCCGACGCTCCAGCGAAGCCCCTGGTCCGTGTGATTCCAGTGACCTCTGTTGGGACTCGATCCGTGGCCCGTGCTTCCAGAACGCAGTTTCTACCGACATCGCATCCGTGTTTCGGTTTGCGGAACCGCCGAGGCAAGTATCCGAATACTTGCTTTAACATGCTACAAACTTAATAATTATGTTATCTGTTATAACCACACGACTTGATGACAATTACAATCATCCGTAATGTTAAACCATTGTAGTAGTTACTTGTAGTTAATCGGTATGCTTTTATTCAACGCCTTAACTAATTAACCAACCTGACACATCCTTGCCTAAATTGCTAGATCATCCTCACTTCATGTGTTAAAGCCTCTCATGAGGCAATTATTATACTTAGTTCAAATACTGTAACTCCATTACGCATATTATCGATATTGCTCGTCTTGTGGCTTTTGCACCTTAAAGGTGCGTGAACCGGATTAATAAGAGAATACTAATATTACTGTGTTCACATAGAATAATAATTGTTTATTGCTGTTCCCTGCTACTGTTCATTATTTGTTACTATACCTGTTATCATCATATACCTGATTGCATTACATATTGACCGATCTTGACACACCTGTCACATGTACTGATATACCGGACACAACCCCTGTACATATCGACTCTACCTGTTGAACGTAACCTGACCTGTTACCTGATCTCGTGCCTAATGCCGACGGACCTAACTATTCCTGCTGTCGATCCAGACAGAGCTACCTTTACTTGACTTGTGTTGGCATTAGACCTTGACTACTGAATACCTGACTGACATACTTAGTTTGGGGGTATGGGGAAATCAAAGGTGAAACCGACTTGTAACTCAACAGTTCGATACATTGTTCTGATCAGTCTTACGGGCTTGGCCAGCTCCGGAGTGTTGATGCTGACAACACTCATCTATCCTACCACCTTTTACTGCTTAGCGGCACGTCTCGGATTCAGCCCCGAGAATCATGACCGTGGTCCCGGGCACGCACGGGATACTATTGAGTTACATCGACGATCATCAATTGGTTTCAAAGACTATAGAGTAGAAAACCTGATAGAACAGTTTAGTCACTACTGCACACTACCCTGTTTATTACTTCTTATTGCTGTTTTATTCATGTTCATGACTGCATTGTTTATTATCATGTTTATGCTTTATACTTGATATCATGACGCGCTGACGTCTGGGTTTTGCATGGCCCAGATTCCGTGCCCTCGACGTCGACCGAGCAGGAGTACTTCAGCCAGCAGGCTGAACTGTGAGTTCTTGAGAGTTTAGTTTATTTATGTCATTTCATTTCCAGATGTGAGCCCGCATTATGGGACATACTGTTTATTCATTGTATTGGATCATTAGCTTCCGCATTTATTGTTTATTGATTCTTGTTATTATGGATTTGGACATGTATTAGTTTAGTCTATTTTACTGTTCTTGATATCTTTACAACCGTAATGTGACTGTGGATGGATACTTCCTACCCACAGGTAGCATGGTTGGCTATGTCACGTGCCCAAATCTTGCGCACTCTGGGAAGCGGGGCGTGACATCTAGCATGCAAGCCCTCAACATGTTCTCGAGCGTCTGAATAGTACGCTTGGACTGTCCGTCCGTCTGGGAATGATAAGCCGTGCTGAACTTGAGACGTGTACCCAGACTCTCCTGTAAGCTTTTCCAAAAGTGTGAAACAAATCTGGTGTCCCGATCCGACACTATACTGACTGGAACCCCATGAAGTCACACCACCTCCTGCATGTATTTCTCTGCAAGCGACTCTGTCGACTGTCCTACACGGAAGGGTATAAAGTGCGCAGCTTTCGTAAGACGGTCGACGATAACCCAAACCGCGTTGTTTCCCCTTGGGCTCCGTGGTAAGGCAGTCACGAAATCCATAGTGATGTGCTCCCACTTCCACTCGGGTATCGGAAGCGGTTGCAACATTCCAGCCGTTCTCTGGTGCTCTGCTTTTACCTGCTGGCATACCAAACACCTGGATATGAATCGTGCAATCTCTCGCTTCATCCCGTTCCACCAAAAATGTTGCCTTAGATCCCGATACCTTTTCGTCCCTCCCGAATGCACAGAATAAGCCGAACTATGAGCCTCAGCTAATACCTCTTCTCGAACATCTCCCTTGGGAACGCAGAGCTTGCTACCGAATCTTAGAGAACCATCCTGATGTATGAGTAAGTCCGTCCTCAGCCCGGCTTCCACCTGCTCTCTGAAATTTTGTAATCGAGGATCATCAGCCTGCGCTGCCTTAATGCGATCGATCAGAGAAGATTGCACCTGTAACTGCCAGAATTACCTGATTGCACTCGGTGTAACAACTTCTAGTTCGAGCTTCTGAAAATCCTCAATGATGCACTTTTGACTGGTCAACATCATGACTGCTGGCTTGCGACTGAGAGCGTCTGGTACGACATTTACCTTCCCCGGATAGTACTGTAAGTCCAAGTCGTAGTCCGCCATTAATTCTAGCCACTGGCATTGCCTCATATTCAGTTCTCTCTGAGTGAATACGTACTTCAGACTCTTGTGATCCGTGTACACTTCCACCTTTTCTCCCAACAAGTAATGTCTCCAGATCTTCAATGCGAAAACCACTACGGCTAACTCCAAGTCGTGTGTAGGGTAGTTCCTCTCGTGATTCTTCAGCTGGCATGAGGCATAAGCAACTACCCGACCGTGCTGCATCATGACGCAGCCTAAGCCTTTCCCCGAAGCATCGCTATGTATCACCAACCCACCTGAATTATCTGGCACTGTAAGGATAGGCGCCGTGGTTAACTTCTGCTTTAGTACCTCAAAAGCTCGAGTACACTCCTCCGTCCACACGTACGGTACTTCCTTCCGCGTCAGCTTCATCATAGGTTCAGCGACTCGGGCAAAGTCCTGAACGAACCGCCGATAATATCCTGCCAATCCCAGGAAGCTTCTGATCTCGGCCACCGATTTCGGAGTCGGCCAATCTCTAACAGATGCTATCTTCGCTGGGTCCACTGAAATGCCTTCGCCCGAAACAACGTGTCCCAAGAACTGCACTTTGTCGAGCCAGAACTCACACTTGCTCAATTTTGCATATAGATTCTCTCCCCGAAGAATTTGTAATACTGTCTGCAGGTGTTCAGCATGCTCTTCCTGGGTCTCAGAGTAGACTAGAATGTCGTCGATATATACAACGACAAACGTGTCCAAGTACTTCGCAAATACTCTATTCATCAGGTCCATAAATATAGCTGGAGCATTGGTAACACCAAACGGCATCACAAGAAACTCATAATGCCCGTATCGTGTCCTGAAAGCCGTCTTGCATACATCTTCGGCCGTTACTCTGATCTGGTGATAGCCCGAACGAAGATCCAGCTTCGAAAATACCTTGGCCCCACCCACTGAGCGTCCCGGCCGTCTACTCGAGGCCAAAATACGGAATCAAAAATTTTCTTAACTTTAAACCGGCGCTACCGCGGACAATAAACCCGGATCGTAACCATTAACCTAATCCTAGCTATCAAGAGAATGGGTAGAGAGATATACCAAGCGATCCGTGTCCTTCGGTCTTCGCCTCCACTCCGATCTCCTCGCGGAATCTCCGGTCGTCGCCTCCTCGTCAAAACGGGCACCACATCGCCGGGTTCTTTTACGGGCTCCCACCTCTGGTCCGAGGCAACTCGAGCACGAAGTTGGCGAGCCGACGTGCTCAAGAAAAGCTGTAGGCTAAGTGTAGTGGCTTGTCTCTTTGGGGTTTATGAAGTTGCCTATGAAGGAGGAGGAGAAAAATCTTTGGAGAGAGGTGTGTGATTTTTGATAGCAAGCATAGAATAAATATGAGATGAATGAATTTCTCCCTCATACAAATGAACCACCCTTAACCTCTAAAAATGTGGCCGACCTCTATATGGAAAATGAGGAGAGGAAAAACTAAAGCAAGAAGGGAGGTGAGTGTAGTAGAAGCCAAAGGGTGACCACATCCAAAAGTGATGATAACAATATCAAATCAACTTCTAATCCAATCTAATCTCATTAATGTTAAACCATCATGAAAAAGCAAAGATGCTTAACCTATCATAATGCCACAAATACAAATAACCCCCTCCACAATGGCTAATTTGCACAATTGCAAATTAGCCCCTCCATCAGAAAAATCCGGCCGGGAAGGAACAAAGGAAAACTGGCCGGAACGGAATGCAAACTGGCAATTTCAGAAAACTGATCCCGTAATAAATTACAGGAAAACCCCGCGACTGCATATACATGCCCGCACTTATATTCCCACTGAATACAAATGCAAAAAGACAAAACTACACTGTCTAATACCAGGATCCGGCTTAAACCAAAGCCCGCTAGTAAAATCCGTCCGATCACGATCCGTGCAATACCGCACGTATCTGATCGAACCGTGTCATATCTCCATACGGCCTCTACAGCGTTTCGCCCGAAACTTGAGTAACTGTGTGTGGTGGACTCTAAAGACTCGTCAATACTATGGCTGTGGATTTAACCACTAGCACGTCAGAGATATTAGCCATACGTGACGGGCTACCAGCTATTGACCAAAAGGGACGTCGATGAGCGAACTCATCCTGACACCCTACCGAGCCGTCAGTGACAATATCCGTACAGTCCGGTCCGTTCGTCTATGAGTATCGCATGGCGGGCCTAGGGGGTTGGTAAAAGTCAGACCCCCAAAAGCGGTACAAGTCGTGTCGGAGTGTAGCCCAAAACACCCTGAGATACTACTGGAATACCTACCAGTAAATCTCCTTTCTCGGCCGAGGGCTTTGTGTAATGGCTCTCCTAAACACAGCGCGACCTCACCCCCAATACCGGGAGAGACGAACCCCTGCAGATCCGCTCACTGCCTCCATGTGGCTCGGGACTGTACCCAACTAAAAGCTGTTTGCACGACTCCTTTGAGCCGTGGTAGGGTAGTAATCAAATGTTCCAACAACATCAGAATAGGTTTGTTTAGCTTGCATTGATCCGAATCAACGCAGTCCCATCAATTGACCACACCAATAAAGAACGAAAATAATGATGTATGTATATGCCATCCACATTCGCCACTGGGTCCCGTCATCACCCGTTAGGTTACTTAACTAACGACAGAGCAGGGACAGGACTAGTGCGGATGCAAAACATATACAACATCTACTAGTATATATATCAATATATAATATTCGCTCAAGGCGTGATAAAATGCAACATCACAGAAATGTAACCAGCATCACAGAACAATACAGATATCTGGGGTCTCCGGGTTTCATAGAGCCGCTGCTGAAACCCGACGTTCCCCTGGTCGTGTGGATAGCCTGTGCAATGAAAATCCTAGACCCCTACGGGCGCGGCAAGTTACCCGCCAAAACCTGAAGCGAGGCAACCCCCTTCAACGATGTGAATGGACCACCCAGCACTTCACGGAATCCTGTAACTTGGTCACCCCTCCTTGGGTCAACCTATACCCCCTACGAGTGCGGCGAATAGCCCGCTAATTCTAGAGTAAAGCCCCCTCCGTCTCAATGCCATGAGACGCGGGCCCGTTGCCCTCTAGAAACCGGCTATCCGTGCACCCCTCCTTGGGGTAATCCTAGTACAGAAAGTAAAATATACATACAACGGGTACATCGACCTCGACCCGGTCGTGCCCCAAAAGAATAATACAAACAGGCAGTGACGGCAGTCCACATGTCGGACGCTCGCCCCGCAATATCAAATGTACATATAAAACAAAACTGTACTACCACTGCAACCAGGCTATCCCCTATGACCAATCCGCAACATCACAGCACAACACAGAACATCAACGTGAATGTCACGTTCGCAAATCCGTCTAACTGGGCTATAGCAGTTAGACAGGATTTACCGATCAAATGACATTCACGGTCGCAGATATAATGTAAATACTGTGAACTAACATATTTAAAATTTTCGATCGATCAAATTTTACCAAGTGGGCCCCAAGCACTACTGTAGCACTCAAAGAAAATCTGGGCCCAAACAGAATATTCCAAAACCCCTATTTTCAAGTCCAAGAGCCTTTGGAAAAATTTGGTGCAACACGGAGTTATTATGGCCGCGGAACCGCGGCCAAAGCATGGGTTTGGCCGCGGTTCCGCGGTGGAAAAGTAAGTTTAGGCCACCAAATTTTTGCAGAACCCTTATAATTACCTGCATGTTCCTCTGCAATGTACTGAAAAAATTTTAGAGCTAAAAAAATTTCGACAGAAAACTGATGCAATGAAAACACGGTTTTTGGAAATTCCGATCGATCGAACTTGTAAACATGTTAGAGCAAGCTAGACTAGGTTAATGGCATGGCTCTGATACCATGTTGTGCCACGGCAGCGCCCCGGCCGTCTATTCGAGACCAAAATGCGGAATCAAAAATTTTCTTAACTTTAAACCGGCGCTACCGCGGACAATAAACCCGGATCGTAACCATTAACCTAATCCTAGCTATCAAGAGAATGGGTAGAGAGATATACCAAGCAATCCGTGTCCTTCGGTCTTCGCCTCCACTCCGATCTCCTCGCGGAATCTCCGGTCATCGCCTCCTCGTCGAAACGGGCACCACATCGCCGGGTTCTTTTACGGGCTCCCACCTCTGGTCCGAGGCAACTCGAGCACGAAGTTGGCGAGCCGACGTGCTCAAGAAAAGCTGTAGGCTAAGTGTAGTGGCTTGTCTCTTTGGGGTTTATGAAGTTGCCTTTGAAGGAGGAGAAGAAAAATCTTTGGAGAGAGAGGTGTGATTTTTGATAGCAAGCATAGAATAAATATGAGATGAATGAATTTCTCCCTCATACAAATGAACCACCCTTAACCTCTAAAAATGTAGCCGGCCTCTATATGGAAAATGAGGAGAGGAAAAACTAAAGCAAGAAGGGAGGTGAGTGTAGTAGAAGCCAAAGGGTGACCACATCCAAAAGTGATGATAACAATATCAAATCAACTTCTAATCCAATCTAATCTCAATAATGCTAAACCATCATGAAAAAGCAAAGATGCTTAACCTATCATAATGCCACAAATACAAATAACCCCCTCCACAATGGCTAATTTGCACAATTGCAAATTAGCCCCTCCATTAGAAAAATCCGGCCGGGAAGGAACAAAGGAAAACTGGCCGGAACGGAATGCAAACTGGCAACTTCAGAAAATTGATCCCGTAATAAATTACAGGAAAACCCCGCGACTGCATATACATGCCCGCACTTATATTCCCACTGAATACAAATGCAAAGAGACAAAACTACACTGTCTAATACCAGGATCCGGCTTAAACCAAAGCCCGCTAGTAAAATCCGTCCGATCACGATCCGTGCAATACCGCACGTATCTGATCGAACCGTGTCATATCTCCATACGGTCTCTACAGCGTTTCGCACGAAACTTGAGTAACTGTGTGTGGTGGACTCTAAAGACTCTTCAATACTATGGCTGTGAATTTAACCACTAGCACGTCAGAGGTATTAGCCATACGTGACGGGCTACCAGCTATTGACCAAAAGGGACATCGATGAGCGAACTCATCCTGAAACCCTACTGAGCCTGTCAGTGACAATATCCGTACAGTCCGGTCCGTTCGTCTATGAGTATCGCATGGCGGGCCTAGGGGGTTGGTAAAAGTCAGACCCCCAAAAGCGGTACAAGTCGTGTCGGAGTGTAGCCCAGAACACCCTGAGATACTACTGGAATACCTACCAGTAAATCTCCTGCCTCGGCCGAGGGCTTTGTGTAATGGTTCTCCTAAACACAGCGCGACCTCACCCCCAATACCGGGAGAGACGAACCCCTGCAGATCCGCTCACTGCCTCCATGTGGCTCGGGACTGTACCCAACTAAAACCTGTTTGCACGACTCCTTTGAGCCGTGGTAGGGTAGTAATCAAAGCACAGTGGGAACTCACACAAGACAAATGACGATCTCAGGTCGATGAACTAAACTGTACACATGTCACCAGGGAACTGCTATCTGACGTCAGGTATAATACCAACTAGCATGTTCCCGGCGAGTCCTGTCCGGTGTACTCATAACCTAATGAGCACCTGTATACATCTTAGGTGAACCAACTGACACCAGTGGCTTGCGAGACCGGCCACCGCCCCTCGTCGGGGTCTCGACTGTATACACTAGTCTACTAATGGAGTATCGATGCCCAGTCTCGAAACTCCCACGACTAGGGACCATTTAAGGATGTGCTTATAGACCCCAGCTCCCACGTATATGATCGCCATCATACTGCTGGTCGCCAAGCAAGAATCCTAAGGGCTCTATCAGCGTGCAACAGCGACCTGTAAGGTCACCTAAACCAGTACACGATGATAAAGATAAACCAGATAGCATACTATCATCTTGAGTAAGACTGTCCTACCGGGATAGGTCCTCCCTCAATCATTGCAATCACGTGCCTGTGATCCAATAATTGACTCTGAGGGAACTATCTCCAACAATCAGGTCCATAAATATAGTTGGAGCATTGGTAACACCAAACGGCATCACAAGAAACTCATAATGCCCGTATCGTGTCCTGAAAGCCGTCTTGCATACATCTTCGGCCGTTACTCTGATCTGGTGATAGCCCGAACGAAGATCCAGCTTCGAAAATACCTTGGCCCCACCCAACTGATCAAATAAGTCGTCGATGCGCGGAATGGGGTATTTGTTCTTTATCGTAACCCTGTTCAGCTCCCGATAATCTATACACATCCATAGCGATCCGTCCTTATTCTTCACCAACAAGACTGGTGCACCCCACGGCGAAGCGCTTGGGCGAATAAATCCCTTCTCCAGGAGTTCTTCAATTTGTTTCTTCAATTCTGCCAACTCAACTGGCGCCATCCTATAAGGAGCTTTGGAAACTGGCTCCTTTCCTGGAATCAAATCAATAGAGAATCCCAAGACGCGGGAAGGTGGTAGACCTGGTAAATCTTCAGGGAACACATCAAGAAAATCCCGAACGATCTCTGGGGCTGGACTCTCATCAATCTCCATGGTTGTCGACGCTTTTGGCTTGGCTCCAAAGACTCGCTCCCGCCTTAGAAAACAAATTCAGGGTGATTGGGAATGCGGAAAGTCACCTTCTTTGCTCGGCAATCAATAATTGCATGGAATGTACTCATCCAATCCATCCCGTGAATCGCATCATAACTGCCAGTCCCGATTAAAAGGAAATTCGCATAGAATTCCCTACTGCATACTACCACCGGACATAATCTACACTCTTGATCAGACATAATAATACCATTACCCGTATGTATCTCTTAACCCTTGGTTAACGGCTCGTGAGGTATAGAGTGTGTGTGGACAAACCGCGTAGAAATGAAACAATGCGAAGCACCCGAATCGAAAAGAACTCTAGCTAGTACAGAATAAACGAGGATGGTACCTGTAACCACATCTATAAAAGCCTCTGCCTGCTCGGCGGATAGGGTGAAAACCCGTCCCTAATTCCGACCTGAAATAGTCTGCCTCTGATCGAAGGACCGCTGCTGGGGCACCCAAGGTGGACCCCTCTGAGCTGATGTGCCATACGACGGTTGTTGCTGCTCGAACCCTCCCTGTAGCTCAGATCTCTGTGGACACCCGTTGATCCTGTGCTCGCTGGATCCGCAAATCAGGCTCTGCCCTTTTGCTCTGCGACAATCCCTCTGCATGTGTCCTGGCCTCTGGCAATAATCGCAAAACAGGGCCCTCCGCTGCGGCTGCTGAGGTGAGAAGGTACGCTTCATCTGTGTGACACCCGGCCTACGAACTGGGATCGCTCCACGGGGCAGAATGGTAGGTCGTGCCGGAACCACGTGGGGTCTTCTGTCCATCGATCGTTGGCCCTTGGCCTTCTTTGCCAACCTTTCCTGTACTCAGGAAGCATTCAAAACTTGGGCGAAGGTTGGTAGGTCGAGAGACGCGATGAGTTGTTGCAGTTCAATATCGAGCCCTTGCTGGAAACGTCTTGCCCTGGCGGATTCGGTGGCTACCATGTACGGAGCGAAGCGGCTCAGCCCGATTGAACTCTGCGGCGTAGACATCCACTGAGCGTCCATTTTGCTTCAACATAATAAACTTTTCCTCCATCTCGGCCTTGGCAGTAGCCGGAAAGTAATGATCCAGGAAGCACGTGGAGAATGTGTCCCATCCAATAGGTTTCCTTAGCCGGCTCTCCTCTACGGACCACCACGTACGGGCCTCGTCTTCTAGTTGAATCTTCACCACGTTCACTCTGTCGTCGTCGGGATTTCGAGCGGCGGTCAGGAGGTTCTCTACGTTGATGAGCCATTGTTCGGCCTCAAGTGGACTTGCTGATCCTGTGAACACTGCTGGATGAAGTCTCCTAAAATCTGAAACGGTACCAACCCTAGCCTGTGTGATCAGTACGAGCGCACCCTCGGGGGCGGCGGGAATAGCCGTAGATCTCTCCAGGGCGGTAATTGCGGTCTCCTGTACCTCCTTCAATCTCTCGGCCAGAAGAACGGTCTTTCTCTCTTGAGCTTGGGCCAGGGTCGTCAGTGTGCTAAGAATCTTCTCGGTACGATCGTGGTGATAGGCACCTGAGGAGTCCATATTCCTGAAAGATCAAAAGAAATCAGATTCAACCAAGGCTTCATAATGATTCAACGATGATTAGAAAGTGAGGAAGAATGCAATAAGGCAAACGCTAAGGGTGTAACTCAATCTAGAGGTCCCTCCACGGAACTGTAATTTCATCCAAAACCTGGCTTTGATACCAACAAAACCATGTCACGCCCCGCGTCCCAAAATACGGGATACGAGGGATGACTAGGCCAGCCATGCTCCTACGATCAGAGAATAATCCCGCCGTAGTCACATTTCGGCTTCTAGCATTACATGGTAGTTAATAAACGGTGCTTGAGTAAAGGAAAAATCATAGTTCACGACTTTATTATATTGCAATTTAAAAGAGTTCAAGGTACATTTATTTCACAGAATAAACAACTAACCAATAACAAATGCTGAAATCAAAAAAAGTAGCGTTGGTAGTGCAGTCTAGATCTCCGCAATCTCGAAGGAAAAGTCCTGCTCCTGGGCTGGATCCACTTCGTCCTCTGAGCATGCACACTCGGGTCGTCAAGGCGACACATATAGCAATAAATATGTATAATAGGCGTGCAGTATTATTAAACATGGGGGGTACAATGGATTGCAGAACATGTATATAATAACATCAACTGAATATGAATAGTGCATTATGAGTAACATGTCGGTGAACTAAGCAACGCATATGTCACTACTTAACGGTCATTAAGTCCATGTAATCAATTGGTGGAGAGGATACTCGTGTTTAACAAGGGTCTCGTGCATGCCCGAGACTACGGTCCACTATGCCCGGGACATAACCCTGTCTAAATCACTGTACCTCGCTAAATACGAGTTCAATTCCACCTTGATTTCTCCATTCCCCAGGTTATGGTATGTATTCATGAATTAGATAGGTTGTGGACAATACGTATCATTGTCGTTTTCAATCACTTTTTTTTTCCACTTATCAATATCATTGTCGTATTTGCCACAACCCAATCACTAATCATTAATATATCGACAATACAAATGATCACTATGCGGTAGGTATAACTCAAGCACGAAAAATATGCAGAAATGCACTGAATAGGTATTCATTATACTATAACGACTAATTCCATATAACTTGCAAAATTAACGGTAAATCATACGTTTAGAATTGACCAAAACAATATAAAGGGTGTATGAAACACACTGGATTATCTAAACATAAAAATTTATTTCAGGTCAATCGGAGTTCAGGTTAGAGAATTATCATCATTTGAAGGCAGCGATCAATTTCTGGGATTCCAGTTCCAGAACTGGAAGCCCAACTTCGCGCGCATTTTATCAGTAATTATGTTCAGATTCAGCTTTTTCCCTAGTTGAATAAAATTTAGTTCTACAAGTTAAGTTTCTAACACACTAAACGGATTATCAATCTCACCTCTACATCAGAAGTTATGTTCAGATCAAAGTGACAATGTAATGAACATTTCTGCAGAAACTGCAGAACGCACTGACATTCTAAAATACAATTTAAATACCAAACGACCGTAAAAATGCACGGGACCGATTTCAGGTGTTAGCTAATTAAGTTATCTACGCCACCATATGGGGCTCCGTGCATTTTCAGTTTTAAGCAGGTGTGTACAGGTGCTTAGAATTCAGTTTCCCCCATAGATTGCTACCCCGGACTGCAGTCCAGAACAATAAATCTATTCAGTTTTCACTATTTAAACCACATGATTTTCTGTGACTGTATACATGGATTCATGTATTATTCAGTTCTCTTCACAACGAGCCTAAGCACGCCACGATCCGATTTTTTTATAATTTATTATGAATCTAACAAGGCTGCATGATCAGAAAATTCAGTTTTGACGATGCGTCCTGAGTGCATCGTATTATGTTTGGAACTTCAATAATTTAACACCAATTTTATACACACTACCAGATAACAGTACATGGATCCTTTAAATCATAAATTTGGGGAATTTCAAACGAGGTTTTGGTTCAAGACAATTGATCGAGAACGTAATATACACATGAAACTATCGATCGAAACTTCGAGTTTCGTCTAATCAATTCAAACGGGATTGATCCCCCCGATCCCTACATGTATTAACCCTGGGTTATTGTCCCGATTCCAAATGATCACGTATAAGTCCAAGCCATTACAGGTCGTAGTAGAAAACTAGTTGATAACAATACGACAGACACACACCCAATTTCAATTGTCTCATTTGTTTCTAATTGAAATTAAAGAATACCAATTCCAATTGTCTAATCCATTTCAATTGTCTCATAGGTTCAAGATATAGCATGATAAGCAAGTAGAAGATACTTACCTTAGGCGAAGGTGGCACGGCAGCAACGATGAGCACGATCAAGGCACGTTGCGCGTTCGACTGGGCTAGATTGGAGTACTCGGGCTCAACACTGGCGTGGAGGCGGTCACGGCAGGGGTTTCCAGTGACTCCGTCGAAGTGCTCGAGTGCAGAGAGGCTGCCGGCAGTGAGCTCAGGCGTCTCGGGGATTGGAGCTGGTGAGTCAGGGAGCTCGGAGCTGCAGGGGATCGATGCAGTGGCTCTGGCTCTGGCTCTGGCTCGGTCAGCTGAGGCGACGGGTCGGAGCTCAGGTGAGGTGCAGGGACGAGGGAGTTGGGTTCGTCGGCGAGAGGCAGGGGGTCGGTGTTGATGGTGGTGGGTGCTCGGTTTGGGTGGGTCTTGGAGATGAGGCGAGGATGTTGGCGGTTGAGGTGTTGGGAAAGAAGAGAGGGAATGTTGGGGTGCTCGGTGGCGATGGTCGGAGCTGGGAGGAGTTCGGTGACGTGAGGTGGGAGTTTAGCTTGGAGGAGAACGAGAACGAGAGAGAGAGAGAGAAGCAGAGAGGGGGAGATGAATGAAGAGAACGGAGGAGTGAGAAAGAGACGTTGGAGAGAAGAGGGGGCCGTGGCTGTTGGAGATGGTCGGTTCTTACGCGAGCGCGAGGAGCGGGGAGTCGTGGCGATAGCTGTTGGGTCTTGGAGCTGTTGGGGGTATGCTGGTTGAGTGGAGACGGGCGCGAGGAACGCGGAGGCGAGCGGGCGTGGGTGCGGGTCTCGCGGCGCGGGCCCGAAGAGCGCGGAGGCGTGGGGTGACGCGGGGGAGAAAGGCGGGAAAGTGAAGACGAGGGAGGAAGATGAGGGGAGCGGGTCGGGTTGGGTTGGCGTGGGTCGGGTCGGGTAGAAATAGGAATGGGTTTTAGTTTAGGTTTAAGAGTTTAGGAAATTAGTTTAAATAATAAAAAATATATATAAAAAATGAAATAAATTTGGATTAAATTCTGGAAAAATACGGAAAATTTTATTCGGAACTGGGGATTTACACATGCATACTCAGGTCTTCTGGGCGACGCGATAACAATATTATGATAATAACAACGAGGCAAGAAAAATAAAGTAATAACGGTGGAGACATTAAATGCAGGTAATCGATATGCCATTAAACAATGCAATATATGATCTGTGTCCCTTTCAGTCTCTAAGTCACTTTTGAAATCGAGTTGTGGAAAGGAGTGATCATGTTTAAGGAGGGTCTCGTACATACACGAGACTACGGCCCACTGTAGCCCGGGACATAAGGCTGTCAGCCGGACCGCTAGATCCAAACCTAATATATAAAAGTTGATATTCGAACGATCATCCTCTAAATCACTGATCTCGCTAAATACAAGTTCCTTTCCACTTTAATTTCCCCCTTTTCTCCCAGGTTTCACTATCTATAAGTATGGGCTAGTTGTGTACAAGTACGTATCAATAACACTGCTTTATTCACTATCCATTGTATTCACTATCACGAATCATTCACTTTTTACTGGCGTACTTGACACATCTAAACCGATACCATTCATGCTCGACAATGCATTATACACTGAAAATTAATAAGGACTCGCACTATCCTTAGAGGTATTGCAGTCGGGTAAAAATGCGAATCATGCCGCTAAACAATTTATATGCAATACTAGTCATTACACGTCTTATGAACTTAGAAAAATCGCATTAAATCGTACATTCAGAATTAAGTAAAATGATACAAAATGGGTAAAAAGAAAACTTAATCAGAAGTACAACGAAATTGGTTTCAAATCGATCGGGTCTCGGGTTAGCGAATTACAATCATTTCTTTTTAAGCGTTCTCTGGGAAATTCAGTTCCTGAACTGAAATTCCATTTCGTAACACAGTTTTCACTCTGTTGGGATCATAATTAAACGACGCTACAGTTGGATAATATTTAGGTTTATTAGTTAAGTTTCCAACGCACCATACGGATCGATAATATCCTCTGTGTGCTGGGAGTTATGCATTATTTAAGATTGGGATACGCGTTCTATCCCTGCTTGGAACTGCAGTATGTACTGATGATTTAAAATATAATTAAAATAGCAAACGATGGTAAAAACGAATAAAACCATTTCCAATAGTTATCTAACAGATTTATCTTCACTACAGTATAGGGTTCCGCATAATACCATTTTCACACAGAGATGTAAAAGCAATTCAAATCAAGTATCGAAAGCAGTGCTACTCTGGACTGCAATCCAGAGCCGCACTCCCGAATAGTTTCCGTCACCGTTTTAAAATAGAAACAGACTATAAATTATATGGGGTTCTAGGTTGTCGAGTCGGCTTCGATATGACCTCTCGAACACAACATTCCGGTGTGCAACCAATTTACTATGATTTTCACGAATTTCAAATACGGAAAGTTTCAGATTTGACGAATCTAAATGGGGATGACATTTCACGATGTTAGGGTCCGTATTTTCGAGCCAACTCTTAACACAATATTCATTATCACTAGAGTAATCCGTTATTCCTAAGTTCCGTCATTTTAAGAGGGTTTTTAGTCTAGGATTTGCATCGAGCACCTAAGATAAACATTCGGTATCCAACAAAACACACGTTTTTCTTAACTACTCGAAACTAGCTGGTATCTCTAAAATTTTCATGTAATACCAGCCTGGTCATAAGTCCTAGTCGGGCTTCATCAGCACCATTAGCACAAATGTTCACTGTTGAGTTTGAATTCATGATTTAATTATATCTATAACTAATCACAATACTAATCGTAGCATGATAAGCAAGTTGTGAAACTTGCGTGACGACAACGATCGGCGACATGACAGCAGCGAACGGTGATGAACGGCATGACACGTTGCATGCACGGACTAGGCACGACACGGAAACACGAAAAGTTTGGCCTCGGCTCGAGCTCGATACGGCTTCAGGGCTTGGACTCGGCTAGTAGCTCGGGTTGGCGATGGTGGAACTCGGTTGATGGAAACGGGGCTGTTGGGTATGGCAGCAAGGGTCTTGAGGTCGGTTAAAAATCAAAATTTTGATTTTGTTTGTAAAAAAAAAATGTTGCGGAGACAGGATTTGAACCTGCGGTGGCCGGAGCTATGGTGGGCACGGTGGTCAGGCGGCCGGTGATGATGAGGGAGCTGCGGTTGTTGGGGTTCTCGGGTGTGGCATGAGGGAAGAAGGTGTAGCCGGCGGTGAGGGGTGCGGATGGAGTAGATGGGGTCAAGGGAAGTAGGCGGGTGCTCGAGATGGCGGTGCTGTCATTGACGAGGGTGGAGGTGACAGTTTACATGGGTTGAAGGTGGTGAGTTGTTGGGTTGAGGCGAGGAGGAAGGGGGTGCCTGCAATGGTGAAGACGATGGCGGTTCAGGGGAGCTTCGGCATGGAGGGGAGCTCGAGCAGCCGCAAGTGGTGGTTGGGGGTGCGGAGCGTCCGAGGTGGGAACTATGGAGATGGTAACGTCAAGGTGCGGCGGCGGCGAAAGAGGGGACGTGGCGAAGGAGAAGGGGGCCCGGTGATGGTCGTCGGAGGTGAAGGCGAGGGGAGCTCGGGGCAGGCGATGGTGAAGGGAGGGGCTCGAGCTCGGAGAAGAAGGAGAGGAAAACGAGCGGGAGAGAAGAGAGAGAGGAGAGAGGGAGAGAGCGAGAGGAGAGAGCGGTGAGAGAAAGAGAGAAAACGTGGCTACTGGGGTTTTTAATTTAAAAATTGAAAGGAAAGTAAGGGCCCGTTTGGTTGCAAGATTATGAAATTTGGATTCCAAAATAGTAGGGTGGAAAATTTCTGGATTTGGTAATTTGTTGTTTGGTTGGTTTTGGATTTCTAGTATTGGATTTGTAGATTCTTGTAATCTTTGGTTGGTTGGTGAAAATAAAGTGGGATTTGAATTTGAGGATTTTAGAGAGAGATAGATAGAGAGAGGATTATTAAATAAATAAAGTACACGGGTCCCATCTAAAAGTACAATAAATAGTGCCAAATTCTTGAAAATCCTTAAAAGAATTTAGGATTCAGGAATCCTTGTTTTGTGGTGGGCCCTCCATAAAAAACAAAGGAATCCTAGAAATCCAAATTCATCAACCAAACACAAAATTATGGAATCCTAGAATTCCACAATCCAAATCCATACTAATCCTGCAACCAAAGAGGCCCTAAAGGAGAGTAATTGAGATATTAATGTAAATAGTTGTTAGGTTTTAATTTGGGGTTTAATGAAATTGATTGGGGTATGATTTGGAATTTAAATGAGAATAATTTTTGTTTAATTTGAAAGGGGAGAAGTACCGTTGGGTAAAAGGAAGTGAATGGTTTGGGTTATTAGGCTTGCGTTTAAGAAAAATTTAGGAAGAAAAAGAGTGGGATTAAAGATGGACTTGGGTTTGGGTTAGATTTGTTTAGTAAAAACTATTTGTGTAAAAATATAGATTAGGTTTTTTTAAATTAATAGAATAAATAAAAATATGAATGGACAAATTTTATAAACAACACTTCATTTAAATACGGATATTGGCATACAAAAGGAACTGGGTATTACACTAACTCATCCATTAATATATATGAAAGTATTATTATTATTATTATTATTATTATTATTATTATTATTATATATTTATGTTTAATTTTGCCAGCCTACCCTGTATGCTTGGGATAAAATGCACAGTTGTTTGTCTGTTTAATCTTACTGTAATCAAGCCATGTCCTTAATGAGAATGATTCCTTGCTAATTATTAGTCTTTCAATCCATCTCCTTTAGTTAGTCTAATTGGATCTCTTGCCTATTGAATTATTTTTATGGAAACGTCACATAAACAAGAAGGAAAAAAAATGCACGTGGAAGCTAAGTCATCCTGGCTAAGTAAGAATGATTCCATGAGGTCCTAAATTCCAATATGATAGTTTAACTTCCTAATGACATAACTACATATATGTCACATATTCATCAAAAATGGTTTGACCTGTTGTCATAACCCCAACAAATAAGATGTTAGATTTCTAGCATAAAATAATAACTTAGATCAACTCAAATGCAAATAGTAACAGGCAACAAATTGAAACTAGGTTTCCCCCCCTTCTTTTTCTCAAAGGAACCATAAAAAAGCAGTGGGAAATGGAAATGAGCCATCAAAAGAGGGCCCACCCAAACTTAAAACATGTGGGCCCACCACCCAAACTTCTCTCTTGATTGCTCAGGCCCGTTAACCCCAAAAAAGAACGGTAAATCGCACATAAACTCTCCTTTACAGCTACTGCGAGGGTTTGAGGACTTATACTCGTTAACCATGGAAAATGAGCATTTACGCCTTCTTCAGCTAAAAAATATTTTTCTGATACCGAATTTATCTCTTTCTTCCTCTCTCGAACCCTAAACAGCGATCTTTAAACCTAAATTTAAAACTTCAATTATCTTGCTCATATATATATATATATATATCTATATATATATATATATAGATAGATATAGATAGATAGATAGGGAGAGGGAGAGTACAGATCCGTTAAGACAGATTCACGTTTTTAAATTCACAAATCTAAATAACAGCCGTTAGATCTACCATTTACTTTCAACGACTCCGATTAAAAGAAATTAATAAACCCATTAAATAAAAAAAAATATTCTCTTACCTAATTTTTGGGATCATATAATCGTGGATCACAAAAATTAGTTAAAAAATATTTACTTTGTTATTTAATAGATTTATTAATTTCTTTTAATCGAAACCGTTCAAAGCAAATGGTAGATCTGACTGTTATTCGTGAATTTAAAAACGCGAACCCGTCCCAACAGGTTAGCCTTGATTAAAAATAAACAAATAATTTTTCCTTTTTAGTTTAGATAGTTATTTATTTAATTTTCATCCAAAAAATTGAAATTACAAAAAACAAGTAATTTTTTTCTTCTTTTCCTTTTTAAATCTTTGAAAACTGTTTTTGATTTAATTTTCATGCAAAAATCACAAAGTATATAGTATTTATGTTAAAAAAAACCAATTTTGATATATTCATTTGCCTATCCCTTGACATATTCATATAAGGCCTAAAAGAAATTGACATTTTGCTATTTTTCTTAATTATTTGGTTTTCAGTTTTTATATTTTTGTTCTTTACTAGTATTTCTATTTTTTTAATTTATCCTTTATCCTTTATCGTATGTCTAGCAATGATTTGCTATTGATTTAGTAAGAAAATTTTGGTATTTTTTTAAAGAGAGCCAATAATATTTTTATCTTAATACAAAAAAAAAAAATAAAGCACTATAGAATAAAATATGTTTACTAAATAATCCGTTCTTTACATCTTCTTATACAAACTATAATTTCTTTAAAGTTGATGCTCAAATTTTATTATTTAAATAATTATCATTGTTTAAAATTTTATTGGATACTTTAAAAAAAATAATCATAATATGGATTTTTAAAACCAAAAGTATTTTTTTATTTCATTATCAGTTAAAAAAGAAACTAATTTCTTCTTGAGAAAATAAATGAGAATTGCTTTTCTATTTACATTTTCGATTTATCCAGAAATATTTCGAATCATGTTTGATCCCACGCGTTACGCGTGTGGTCGATTTCTACTGTCTAATGGTTTTTTCCATTGCAATTATTTATCTCCTCTTATCTTTTTTGTTTATCGTACACAAGTTATTTCCTTTTTTATTCGATAGATTCTATAATGAATCTTTTTATTTTATTTTATTGGATTGTGATTTGTTTTAGCTAGCAGCCTTTCTAAGTATTCATCTTCCCATTTGACATTTAGTTCAGGGATACGAATGACTGAAGTTGAAGAATAAATCAAATTTAATACAATATTTTTCCAATCAAAGGAAGATATGCAGGTACCAATGTTCATAGTTAAGTATATGTGCTCCAATCTCTCTGTAGGTAGGAGAGGTCACATGCAAAGGTATGCATGTTTATGACAGAAACATATTAATTAATTTTCTAAAAATCGGATTTTTATTTGAAATTAAACACGTAAATCCTACTATCTTCACTCCGACGCCCTCCTACCGAATCACGGATGTGATTCGACCGATGGAGCCCGAAGGGATCCGTGCACTCCCCTCCGCTCACATCCGCTCTCTCCTCCCCTCAAACTCGACAGAGTTCAAGGGGGTCCGACATCGGAACCCGAAAGAGGTTTGGACGACAGTCAAAAGGAAAGCTACTTAACCTTTAGAGAGACGGCAGCTTAGAGTTTGTGGTTTTTGTTCGGTCTCTGCAGTGTGGAGCCGTCGTTTCAGATAAAGTGTATGACCTCCTAGCGCGCTTTCAAAAATACAAGCATAATACTTCATAATACTTGGTCAAAAAAATCCACACGGGGTCGGACCTTTGTTTATCTCAATCAGGGGCGGAGCGTGGGTTGGGGCCCGGGTCACCAAGGCTCCGACAAACCTATATATATTGCATATTGTTTTGTTTCAATATTTCTAACCAATACTATTTCTATAAGTACTAATATAATTCATGCAAAGGGTAGTCATAGATTTTTGATAAAGGTATTGAGTTATGGATTTTGAAGTCTTAGGTTCAAGCCGAGGTGATAGCATTTTATTTATATTTTGTTTTTTTAAAAATATTTTTGAGGCCACATTTATGCATTTGAATAAGAAAATCTATTAATCATTGAAGACTATAAAAGTTTTAGCAATATGTATAAAATGTATGTTTAATAGGATATATTTGGCTTTAATATATGTAGTTTTTTTATTTCAACTATAAATATTATATTATAGAAGCAAAAATAATAAAAAAATAATATGCACATAACAATTTACTAAGAATAATATATTAATTCAAATTAAATTATGTTGTAGACACCACTAAATCATTTATTTTTGGAGCATTATTTACTTTGAAAACCATCGATAAAAACTATGTAGGTTTTTTCTATAGAAGCCTTCTACTTGAAGGCGACACC
Source organism: Agapanthus africanus (assembly GCA_030015575.1). Classification (NCBI taxonomy): domain Eukaryota; kingdom Viridiplantae; phylum Streptophyta; class Magnoliopsida; order Asparagales; family Amaryllidaceae; genus Agapanthus; species Agapanthus africanus. The sequence continues at coordinate 258,968,371 of CM057351.1, read as the reverse complement.
CATGAATTGATAGTATCCTTGGCTCCGCAAATTCAAAGGCCATGGGGAAGATGAAGGCGACACCCATGAATTGATAGTATCCTTCTAATATTTCTTAAGTTCCTTTTTTTTATTCATGACACCCCCTTTTGAAATCAACCCTTTGAGGGATTGAATTTGCGACCAGTCATATTAGAGAGAGGAAATTGGTACCAACTGAGATAAGCCAGTTGATTTCATGACAAATCATTGCCCCCTTTATATAGGCCTCTTCCACTTACCCTATTAGACAATGAGCATCTATTTTGGATTGTATGAGTTGGAGGTATTATAGTAAAAAAAAATAGACACTATGTGACTTTATCGCATTATAATATACTATGTACCTATCTTTTTCGGCGGATTCTGTATGAGAAAATGTTACTATTTATTTTATTCTGTTGAAAATAACGGCGGAATCCGGTTCCTGGCTCTATTTTATTGAAAATAACGGCGGAATCCGATTCATGACACAATAATATAAATTCACATTAGGCAACAGCTACTAAAGAATGGAAAGTTTTCTTAACATGAGGTTATTTTGAAACAGACATCTTGTTCTGACAAAATTGGCCGGAATTGAAGGACCTACCGGCAAAAATTTTAAGTTCTCATGAAGTATATATTATCGAAGGCTAAAACGGGTCTGGAGAGCTCCGCAGGCCCAACAAGCTTATCACCGAAATACGTCTAATATTACCGTCTACATATATAAAAGATACAGGTCTAGTCGGGATCACGCCCTATGGAATATACAAAAACCTACGAAAGCTAACATAACAGAAGGAGCGAGGCACTGAAAAACAAAATGTAACATACAACGAGCTTAAGGCAACAATTATACAAGACAGGAGAATTCTTACCGACAAATTATTTCACAGCAAAAGCAATATAACTATGTGAACAGAGTTGTTACAGTATTCACACGCACCAGATAACCGATATGAACCCTAAATTATTACAAGCACAAGTCCCAATCTAAGCGAGTCTCGCTTTCAAAGCAATCGCTATGAGATATATATGTTTAGTTTACACAGCGCTTGCATCGTTAACCCTCGAAGTCTGAGGCTTATACTTGTACCAACTGGCCCAAAACAAGTAGTTAAGGAAGTTGACGGCGCTAATTATAGCAAGCAACCAGTAGAACAGATTCAAATGATTCCTATTGAGGTTATTACCAGCTAGCCAACCCCTACTCTTTGTGCTCTCCTTCGTAGCAATATTCACCAGCTCCACAAGCGCCGTGCTCAAGAAATACCCAAGTGACATCGATAACCAAAAGAATGAGGTCGCCATCGACTTCATCGCCTTTGGCGCCTCCGAATAAAAAAAGTCCAACAACCCGGCGTAGGTGAACATGTCGGCTATCCCAAATATGAAGTACTGAAACGAAAGCCAAAAGATACTGATAGGCAGAGGTTGACGAACCGGAATCGCATCAATCATCGAATGACTCTTCGCGACGTTTTTACGTTTCACTTCTACGAGAGCGGCCGTGCCCATGGCCACAATGGAGAGGACTAGCCCAACCCCGATGCGTTGGAGGTGCGTGATGCCCGTGTTTAGCCCGGTGAACCTACGTGCCAAGGGGACGAAGATTCTGTCGTAGATTGGAATGACGACGACCATGAAGATGAAGGGGATGACGGGGATAGTGGCAGGCGGTATTTTGAGCATGCCAAGGTGTGTGTTCATGGTCTGGCCTTGTTGGATGGAAAAGGTTTGAAGCTGAGCCAGGCAAGTGCTCATCATGATGGTGCTTGCGAAGATTGGGATCATGGAGAGCATGATTTTGGCTCGTTCGACTTGAGTGACTCGGCAGAGCTTCCACGGGTTTGATTCTTTGGGTTGCGACGACGCGGGATCTATTGTTGCTGCCTTGTCCAAGAACCTATTGACCGTGCATGGTGAGATAAATGTTAATATAAGCAGTTGTCGGTTAAATTGCCTAAAGGTATAATATTCGTATGTGATCAATTACCTACCTGAATTTATTCGTATGCAACAGAACTTCAACTTCTTCACTTCCTCCGGCGTCGTAACCAATCTCATAAAGCTCTTCATGGTTTTCCGGCAGGCTAAGCTTCCTGTTCCTAAAGGATGCTACATAAACCTGAAGAAAATATATCAACCTGTAAGCTCATACACAAAGAAGAAAAAAATTCAGATTGCAGTTCCAAGCAAAAAAGAATCGAATATCACAAACCTTGATGATATCGATGACGGGATTGCTATTTTGAATGACATGAATTCGATATCTAGGAATTCCGAATACATAGATCATGAAACCTACAAAGATCCCGATTACGGAGACCCCAAAACCCCAATCCCAGCCAACATGTGTTTGAATCCATACTATAAGCATCAAGCTGAACGCTCCTCCGACACATGCACTAAGAAGTAGCCAATTAAAGAAACTCGACAGTTGCTTCGCTTCCTTGGGATCATTTTCATCGAACTGATCAGCGCCGTGAGATGGCGCGCCGGCTTTAATCCCGGAAATCCCTACAGCTATCGAGTAGAGACCGATGTAGAGGAGAGCAGCGTTTCTTCCATGAACTCTCTCACAGTTTGAACTGGGGTCGAATATGGTACATGTAGGCGGCTTGAGCTTAGGATAGTGAGCCTGCACCAGGAGCAATGCTAGTCCCTGAAGAATTCAAATTCATTGGCTTGTTAAAACATGCAAAGATATCACTGATAAAGATGTTCTTAGGAGTGAAAGGACCGCTGTTTCAGACTCTGATTAATATGTGATTTGATGCAAATGCAACATGTTGGCAGAAACGCCGGTTTTGGATAGGATATAGCAAACAATGGAAAATTGACAAGAGGGTTTTATCGGCAAAAGAATACTTTGCATTAATGAAGAGAAAGCTATTTTACAAAGAATTTGAGTATTACAAAATATACAAGAGCTTTCAATCTCTCACAAAAGCTCACTATTGTTTGTGGTTTTGCTTGCTTGCTTGATGCCTAACTCAATTGCCCCTTAGGGTATTTATACCAGTCCAAACAATAGTTCTGGAAAGCTTCTAGAACATTTCTAAAATTTCTAGACTGTTTCCAGAAGAAGTCTAGAGTTATTTCAAAACAATTCTAGAAGATCTCTGCAACTATTCCAAATCAATTTGTAGTATTTCTAGACTACTTCAAGAATAACTCGGGAAATTGGACTTGGGCTCTAAAACTTGGGTTTAGACTTGTGTGATTTTGCATCACAAAATCAATATTCTCCTCTTTGATGCAAAATCTCCAAATCTTTCTCTTTCTCCGGTGCATCTTATGGCACTATCTGTGCAATCAACGATATGTACCTTGTCCAAATAGAGTTCAAACTTGTCCAGCAAAATGACATTGGTCAATGCAACTGTCGGGTTTTTTTTGTATCAATCTTCGATAGGATGACCACCTTGTCTTCTTCCATTGCGTCAATGAAGCAATACCTTACATCAAAATGTCTTGTCCTTCCATAGAAAGTTTGGTTTTTGACCACACAAATGATGCTGGAACTGTCACAATAGACCTTCGCGATCTCTTGACTCATGCCCAAATCTTCAAGTAAATCCCCTATCCAGATCGCATCTTTACCTGCTTCAACTGTAGCTATATACTCGGCCTCAGTCGTTGACAATGTGATGATAGTCTGAAGCGTCGACCTCCAAGACACTACACCTGTCCTAATGTAAATATATAGCCCATTGTCGATCTTCGCCTGTTCAAATCACCCGCAAAGTTGGCATCCATATATCTAACTAGGTCGCAGTCTTCTACATTGTCTCATCCGTACTTTAAACCGATACCAGTAGTCCCTTTCAATTATCACAGGATCCACTTTACCGTTTGCCAATGCTCCTTGCCGGGGGTAGCCATATAACGACTCATAACCCCAACTGCATTTGCTAGATCCGGATGAGTGCACACCATCGCATACATAAGACTTCCGACCACACTCGCATACAACACTCGAGATATATATTCTTTTTTGCGTCTGTAATGGGTGACTGTTTCACCAATAGTTTGAAATGTGCCGCCAACAATGTGGCTAAGGGCTTAACCTTCTCCATCCTGAATCGAGCGAGTACTTTCTCGATGTATTTCTTCTACGAAAGGCGCAATTCTCTTCTTTTTATATCTCTGACAATCTTCATGACAAGGATCTTCTTCGCAATTCCCAGATCCTTCATCTCAAACTCTCGACTTAGCTGTTGATTCAATTTATTAACTTCTAATTTGCTTTTCGAGGCTATCAGCATGTCGTCGACATAAAGAGGAGATATATCCACGTACCGTCGTCAAGCGTCTTGAAATATACACACCAGTCTCTCAAACTCCTCCTGAACCCAATCATCACCATGAAACGGTGAAATCGCTTGTACCATTGCCTTGGGGATTGCTTCAATCCGTCCATCGATTTCTTAAGTTTGCATACATGAACCTCTTTGTCTTCAACTCTAAATCCTTCGAGCTGGTGCATATAGATTTCTTCTTCCGAATCTCCATGCAAGAACACGGTCTTGACATCGAGCTGCTCCAACTCCATATCATAAACGGCCACCATAGCTAAGAGAATATGTATCAAAGTATGTCTTACCACTGCAGAGAAAATCTAATTAAAATCAACTCATTCCTTTTGAGCGTACCCCTTAGCCACAAGTTTTATCTTGTATCGGACATCGCCCTCTTTTGAAGAACCCTCCTTTAGATTGAAGACCCACTTGCATCCTATGACATGTTTGCTTTCTGGCAACGGTACTAGATCTTATGTACTGTTCCTTTGAAGAGATTTCATCTCCTCCTCCATAGCGAGTCTCCATTTTGCAAAGTCTCATGCCTGGATAGCCTCTTTGTAAGAGAGCGGTTCTTCATTTTCAATAGTCAAACCATATGCAGTCATGCCTTCAAAACCGTAAGTCGACCAATCTCCATACTGATCCGGTAGATGCTTATCATGTTGTGGCCTGTGTTGCACGTGCTAAACTAGTGAACGACTATCTTGCTGTGGCTTAGGCTCCACTTGCTGAACTGGCTCCTTCTGAATCTGAGTTCTCGATACCTCATCTATAATACTCTGGACCGGAACCTTCATCACCATCTAATTAGGTGATTTCGCCGTCCTCTCATCTTCACTTTGAACCTGCTTGTTGAGCATCGCAGATTCATCGAAGGTCACATGCATGCTGATTACAACTTTATTGGTTTCAGGACATCACAATATGTAACCCTTTACTCCATCTTCATAACCAAGAAAGATACACTTTCTTGCTCTCGGACCAATCTTACTGTTCTTCTCGTGAACGTAAGCTGGACACCTAAAAACTCGGAGTATCAAGTAATCATCAGCCTTTCCAGTCCATACTTTCTCGGGAGTCTTCAAAGCTATCGCAAATGATGGCGGCCTGTTGATGAGGTGAGAGACGGTAGTTAGGGCCTCAGCCCAAAACTCGTTTGGAAGTCCAACGGTAATCCGTAAGCATCGGGTCTTTTCTAACAACGTCCAATTCATACGTTCTGCAACACCATTTGATTGTGGATCTCCGGGTGTGGTGTAGTGGCATATAATGCCCTCGGCTTTGCAAAAGTCTTGAATTCATCAGAGGTGTACTCACCGCTATTATCTGTCACGACCCGAATATGTGGAACGTGACTGGCACTTAAATTACGCAACGTCTAGAGGCGTAGCGTAATCCAAGTAAGCCAAACCCCAGAAATCTAAACCGTTTAAATAAATAGAGTGAAATACTTATTTTTAAAAAGGTGATTTTAACAAAATAAAGTCACATTAAAACATTTTAAAACATTAGAATCTTCCCCCCTTTCGGACCTTACGACCTTCATGGACTTGCCCACCTGCTTTTCCACCATAGCTTTCCCAAGCTTGAACTTCTCAAATACTTCAGATTTGGCCTTCATTAAATATATCCAAAGCTTCCTTGAGAAGTCATCGATAAAAGATACAAAGTATCTGGCTCCTCCATGATAAGGAATCGGCGTCGGTCCCACACATCGATGTGAATATAATCCAAAATACCTTTAGTATCATGCACGCCCGTAACGAACTTCACCCGATATTGCTTTCCCAATACACACTCTTCACATAAGCCTAACTTCTCAAAATTTACACATCCAATCAAACGTCTCTTGTGGAGCATCTCTAGATTTCGTTCACTTATGTGGCCAAGTTGTAGATGTCACAATCGTGACGAATCTAGATGTTTATCGGGAGATATGCGGACTCACATGTGATATTGTGCTTTTGAAGCAGATATAAGTTATCGACCTTCCTTCCTTTTATGATGACCATAGATTCCCGAATGATCTTCATAGTGCCACCCTCGATCACACTCTTGCAACCAAGCGAACCTAGAGCATCCAAGAAGATGAGATTCTTCTGATCCAGCACATACCTGACGTCTGTCAATGTACTTGCAATCCTATCATGCATTCTAATTCGGATCGTTCCTATCCCCCAACGATTTTACACGCTACATCATTTCCCATGAGAACTGATCCACCATCAAGGACGCGATATGTTGCAAAGTGACTCCGGTTTAAGGTCATATGATAGGAGCATCCGTAATATAGAATCCATAAGTTTTGCACATCGGCTGATGCACAAACTGTAAGGACCGGGTTGTAATTTGAAGTCTCCTCCAGAACACTTACTGCATCCGAAGGCTTCTTCCTCTCCTTATCCTTCAAGTTGGGACAGTTTTTCTTCCAGTGCCCTTTCTTCTTGCAATAATGGCACTTGTCATTTCTTGGGCTTCTCGATTTCGATCTTTCGCTAGATTGATCTCTGGGACCTCTGTCGTCACGTCTAAGTGAGCGTTCCCTAGCAAGCAATCTATCTTCCTGATTTTCTCCATGATCAGATGACACCTTTTCTTTGAGATCTTATGAGTGCAGCCCAGCTTTCACATCTTGCAGTGAAAGGGTGTCTCGCCCATATACCATGATTTTGATGAACTGACCATATGTTGGAGTTAGCGAGCATAGGGGATTCATAGCTTGATTCTCGTCTTCAATCTTCACATCGATATTCTTCAAGTCCATCGCGATCCTATTCAGCTCGTCTAAATAGTCTTTGATAGACTATCTTCCTTCATCCGAAAAATTTATAGGCATTGTTTTAGGTATAACCGATTTGTGAGAGATTTCTTCAAACAGAAAGACTCCAACTTCTTCCATTGCTTTGACGCAGTCTCCTCTTCGGCAACTTCACGGAGCACCTCATCGGCCAACGTAATTGGATCGCACTATGTACTTTCATCTCCATCTCCTCTTTCGCCTCCGGCATAGTCTTCTTTGGGAGTTTATCCGGTTCAAACACAATATTGTACATGCCTTGTTGCTTCAAAAGGGAGATCATCTTGATCCTCCAAAGGCTGAAGTTGTTTTGGCCTTCGAATTTCTCCACCTTAAAGTTCGTCGATGCTATATTCCGAAATCAAATCCAGAACCCAACAAAACACTGATACCAGTTGTTGACGGAAACGTCGGATTTGGATGGAATACAGCAAACAGTGGAAAATGACAAGAGGATTTTATCAACGAAAGAATACTTTGCATTAATGAAGAGAAAGCTATTTTACAAAGAATTTAAGTACTACAAAATATACAAGATCTTTCAATCTCTCACAATAGCTCACTTTTGCTCACTATTGTTTGTGGTTTTGCTTGCTTGGTTGATGCCTAACTCAATTGCCCCCTTAGGGTATTATAGGAGTCCAAACCATGGTTCTAGAAAGTTTCTTAAATATCACTAAAACTTCTAGACTATTTCTAGAAGAAATCTAGAATTATTCCAAAACAATTCCAGAAGATCTTTAGAACTATTCCAAATCAATTTCGAGAGTTTCTAGACCACTTCTAGAAAATCTCTAGAAATTGGACTTGGGCTCTAAAACTTAAGCTTAGGCTTGTGTGATTTTGCATCACAAAATCAACACAACAAACCCGTCGCCGTGTACATATTGTAGTTATACACAAAGTTGAACGCTTAGGGATGTTATTTGATTGGGGGGACTGTAAAACAACCAAAACCAAGACGGAAAGAGCATGATCGGGCTGGGTTTGGAAATCTTATCTCTTTGTAGACGAAATAAGGTCCAAACCCGGCCAGAAGGTATGTGCAAGATATCATCTTATATGATTCTAGTGTGATATTTACCAATATTACTAGTTTTCTGCACGTGCGTTGCACGTATTAGTTCACTCAACTATATGGTATTTGTAATTGAAATTGTGAAGCGATATTATCATACTGTTAGTTAAAATAATGGTTTCTTCAAAGTTCTTTCAATTAGTTTTTGCAAAAAAACATAAATTTAAGTGTTAATAACGCGTCGTGTTTGAGTTATCAAATATATTGCAAAAAAATATTAAATGAAGAATGATGAATCTAACCAACTCCATTTGCAGTATAGAAGAAGATATATGAAATTAATTTTTCATATATATGTTAATTCTCATGCCTTACCAACTCATCTATCCTTTGCGAGTTAAAAAAAAGTTGTTTTTTAGTCAGCCAAATTCAATACGCATTTCAATCGATGATTCTGTTTTTTTTTTTTACCACGACTTTTTACCATTATCTTTAATGTTCGACCTTATGTATCATCGTATGCATAAGAATTTAAGTTTTCTTTCTGCAACTTGTCAAAGCTGACTCATAAGTTCGAATTGCTTCGAATAACTTACTATTACAGCGATAGGAATGAAATGAACTTCCTAATTAGCTTACCATTGCCTCCACGATAGTCGATATGAATACGACTTTGTATCTGCCAACGAAAGTATCAGCAAAGTAGGCGATGGCAATCGACAGGATGTAACTCGTGCCCATATAATTTGTGAGAATGTTGGAGGCATCAGCAATGTCAAAGTGCATGTAACCAGTGAAATATGTGACCAGGTTGACTCCTAGGGCGGCCGTGGCGAAATTTTCGAATCCATAAAGGGCTACACATGATGAAAAGAAAAGAAAGCATCGTGTCAAGCCCAAAAATTTCAATGTATATGTGATGGGTTAAATCTTTGGGCATATGCATCTTTGGAAAAATGCTATGTACATATGTGATATGCTATTGAATTTACCGAGTACGAAGACGGAATTAAAGAGCCCTCCATGTTTATCTTTTCTAGCTGATCTCCCCTTCCAATCCACCTTCCCTTTAACCGATGTTGTATCCTGCATTGAATCAAAACAGAGATGGTTTAATTTTGTGAGCATACAGACTCAAAACAAACAAACAAACAAACAAATACAAATTAAGGAGAATTTCAAAGGTTAACCATTGATTATTTCACGAGTTCAAACTCCCTCTCGATTTGAATCCAAATGCTATCAGAGTTTCATAAGCTGTGCAAACAATGTAACGCGTGCATGTACATATATATAGAGCAATCTTTAAGAGATTCACTAGTTGTTGGTCTTGGTTGCTCTTGTGTTAGAAGGAAGGGCCAACAGACAAAAGCAGGCAAATATTATATGTAGCAAGCCTCAGGTAGCTACCAAATATTCAGGGGCTGCGGAGAGCTAAGTTTGACAAAGAATATCAGCGAAATAAAAAAAAGCTGTGCAAACAATGCAACGCGTGCATGTACGTGCATATAGAGCAAACGTTAAGAGGTTCGCTGGTTGTTGGTCTTGGTTGCTCTTGTGTAAGAAGGAAGGGGCAACAGACAAAAGCAGGCAAATATTATATGTAGCAAGTCTCAGGTAGCTACCAAATAAAAAGGGGCTGCCGAGATCTAAGTTTGACTAAGAATATCAGCTAAATAAAAATAATATGAAATTCAATGTCACCCGCTGATAGTACTCGATATTGGCGATCCCCAAGATCATGACACGTGGCAGATGACGTGTCCCAAGACTCAGAAGAAAGGGCCCACCAGGCCACCCTACACCCGACCTGCAAGCACAAGCTGGCCCTCCTCGGGGCTCCCGGCAAGTTAGCTTCCTCGGTCCCTCAGCTTGCCTCGAGCTGCCACAGAACCAAGACTCCTCGGCCTCCTCGCTTGCCCCCGAGCTCCCGCCGAGGCCGTCTTCCTCGGCCCTCCGACCAACTCAACCACTCACGGGCGTAACCGCCGCACCGCGAATCCCGCCATGCGCGGATTTTACGCCAGCAACGTCCCACGTTCCACGCCATCACGATCCCCATTAATGGGCGATCCGCGATCTACGCGGGCGTGACGTCGGGAGCGTAACCGCCGGCGGGATTCTCGCACCTGCTGCTGCGTGCCACCACCGCTATATAGACCCCCATCACAGAGGGGTCAAGTAAGCCATTTTTTACTCTTTAAGCCGTTACTCTGCTCGGATATCATCACTAACTTGAGCGTCGGAGGGTCCTCGGTGGTACCAAACCACCCCGGGACTTCTTTGCAGGTACTCGGCACCAACTCCCTCACTTCACCTCTTCCTCCAAAAACCCATTGAGACCCACACCTAACAGAGGATAATCAACTAAGTCCACCGCGAGATCAACGGAAGACAACATCTGACGGAGGCCCGAAAAGGAGCTCCATCAGTTGGCGCCGTCTGTGGGAACAAACTCCACAAAAACAAAAGTTGGCCTTTCGATTTCCGCCCACATGACAACCGATTCCCCTAAAGATCCAAACACCCGCCGTCGCCTCCCTCGCGACGGAGACGCGGGAGAACCCTCGCCTAAGGTCGTCGGTCTCCCCGCTGGCTGCCGTCTCACGGGCTCCGGTAACCGCCCGAGCAAAAGGGCTAGGGGCCGAGAGCCCATCATCTTTGGCGACGAGGATCTCCACGGCATATCTGTGCCCCATAGCGACCCGCTGGTGATCGTAGCACAAATTCACCGATACGAGGTCACCGAATACTCGTCGATTCGGGCAGCTCGGCGGACATCATCTTCCACGACTGCTTTTTACGTATGGGGCTTGCCCCAGCGGACTTGAGACCGACCTCTCACGTCCTCTCGGGGTTCACCAACCACTCCATTCCGGCACAAGGGGTGGTCACCCTGCAGTTCATGATCGGGGAGCCCGGCCGCACCCGCACACTGCCTGTGGACTTCATCGTGGCGAGGGTCCCATCGGCCTACAACGTTCTCGGTCGGCTGACGCTGAACTCCCTCTAGGCCCAGATCTCGACACACCACCTGGCGATAAAGTTCCCCCTCGGTCAGGGTGGAGTAGGTCGGGCATACGGGAGCCAGCGGGTCGCGGAGATAGGCCTGACAGAGGCATCTTCCTCCGAGCAGCACGCTGATAGCGCTGATGCATGCGGCGACATTAAAGGGTCCCTGGACATCCGGGACGAGCGGAAGGAGGTCCGGGGAGCACCGGTCGAACCTCTGACCGAGGTGCCCTTAAAGGAAGGAGACCAAGGAAAGACCGTCCAGGTCGGGTCACTCCTGACGAGAGTTCAGCGGGACTACCTGATCGAGTTCCTCAGAAACAACTCCGACGTCTTCGCCTGGGCGCCGGCTGATATGCCTGGGATCTACTCCAAAATCATCTCCCACAAGCTCGGAGTTGATCCTACGGCCCGACCCGTCAGGAAGAAGAAAAGAGCTTTGCCCCGGTCAAACAGAAGGCTATCGAAGAGGAAGTTGACCGGCTCCTCGCCGCCAACTTCATCAGGAATGTACCCTACTCGGAGTGGCTGGCAAACGTGGTTCTGGTCAAGAAGTCGAGCGGGAAGTGGCGTATATGCATCGACTTCACCGACCTCAACAAGGCCTGCCCCAAGGACAACTTCCCGCTCCCCCGCATAGACCAGCTCGTCGACAGCTCGGCCGGGCATGAGCTCCTGAGCTTCATGGACGCCTTCTTCGGCTACAACCAAATCCGCATGAATCCTGACGACGAAGATATGACCGCATTCACAACGGACCGGGGAGTGTACTGCTACAGGGTGATGCCCTTCGGCCTCAAGAATGCCGGGGCCACATACCAGAGGCTGGTCAATCGCATGTTCAAGCCACAGATCGGCAGGAACATGGAAGTCTACTTTAACGACATGCTCGTCAAGTCCGTCTCGTCGGCCGACCATGCCAAGGACCCGGGCGAGGCATTTGGAGTGCTCCGCAAATTCAACATGAAGCTGAACCCCGCCAAGTGCGCATTCGGAGTCACCGGGGGGAAATTCCTCTGGTTCATGGTCACTCACCGCGGAATCGAAACTAACCCAGAGAAGATCGATGCCATCCTGAGCATGGCCGCACCCAAGACCAACGTCGAGATCATGCGGCTCACAGGGCGGGTCGCCGCTCTGAGCCGTTTCATGTCCAGGTCGGGGAAGAAGTGCCTCCCGTTCTTTAAAGCGCTGAGGAAAATTCCGAGGTTTGAGTGGTCGGAGGATTGCCAAGCCGCCTTCGATCAATTGAAGAAGCACCTCGCAACACCGCCCCTGCTCACCCGGCCAGTGGAAGGGGACGAGCTGTCACTGTACCTGGCAGTGTCCGACCAAGCAACAGGTTCGGTGCTCGTCCGAGAGGCTGAGGGAGCACAGAAGTCGGTGTACTATGTGAGCCATGTATTCAAGGACGCGGAGACGAGGTACCCCGCCATAGAGAAGATTGTCCTGGCCCTCGTGGTGACCTCGCGGAAACTGCGACACTACTTCCAAGCACACACCATCATCGTCCTCGCTGAGCGCCCATTGGGAGCTATCCTGGCATCACCGGAATCCTCAGGCCATCTAGAGAAATGGAGATGGGAGCTATCTCAATTCGACATAAGGTACCGCCCGAGGCAAGCCATCAAGGCACATGCCCTTGCCGATTTCATCGTTGAATGCACCATCCCTAGCAGGAAGCCGGATTCCACGCCGCCCCTCACAGCCCAGCATCCCATCCAAGAAGGCCCTAGCTCAGCTCCAGAGTGGATCATCTATGTCGACGGGTCTTCTACCGAGGAAGGCTGCGGTGCCGGCCTCATCATCCGGGGCCCAAACGAAGCTGAGATGGAGTATTCCTTGAGGCTCGGTTTCAAAGCGTCGAACAATGTGGCAGAATACGAGGCCCTCCTGGCCAGACTGCGTATGGCCGTCGGGCTGGGGCTGAAGATTATTCGAATCCGCAGCGAATCGGCCCTAGTTGTCGGCCAAGTGACTGGCCGCTTCGAGGCTCGAGAGCCTCTAATGATGAATTACCTGGACGAAGTGAGGAAGCTCCGGAAAAACTTCGACGAAGTCCAGATAGAGCAAATACCCAGGCAACAGAATGCTCAAGCGGACGCCCTGAGCAAGCTGGTTTCGTCGTACTCGGCCAACGATAGGCGGTCCATACTCTTCGAAACCTTGACCCGACCCAGCGTAGGAGACGAGACGGCGACACTCCACGTGTACACGGCGCAGGAGAGCGACCAGGATTGGAGGAAGCCCCTCGTGGAATTCCTGAAGGACGGCGTGCTCCCGGAGGACAGGGCGGCCGCCCGCCATCTCTGGGCCAAAGCCACCCACTTCGTCTGGAGCAACGGGAACCTCTACAAGAAGGCCTTCACCCAGCCCCTGCTCCGGTGCGTTGACTCCCACGAAGCCGACTACATCCTGCGGGAAATCCATGAAGGGGTGGGCGGCGCACACCAGGGGGCTCAAACCTTGATCCAAAAGGCACTACACCAACGATACTACTGGCCCACCATGCACGAGGACGCCATGAAGCTGGTCAGAAAGTGCAAGAGCTGCCAACTCCACGGCAGTATTCCCCGCCACCCGGCTACCGAGCTAACTGCCCTGACGTCCCCGTGGCCATTCGCCCAGTGGGGGTTGGATATGATCGGCCAGTTCCCTACCGGAACTGGCGGACATAAATATGTCCTCGTCGCGGTGGACTACTTCACCAAGTGGATCGAGGCCGTCCCCATCAGGAAACCGGACGCCGCCACAACCATCAAGTTCCTGCAAAACAACCTGATACTCCGGTTCGGAATCCCGAGGTGCATCATCACCGACCACGGGACGAACTTCGAGAACGAGAAAGTAAGGGACTTCTGCAAAGAATACATATCCTCATGAAGTTTGCCGCGGTCGCGCATCCCCGGTGTAACGGGCAGGCCGAGGTCGCTAACCGAGACGTCCTCCGGGGTCTCCGAACCCGCCTGGAAGGGAGACAAGGTAGTTGGGTCGAAGAGCTACCCCGGGTCTTATGGGCCCTGCGCACGTCAAAAAAGACTCCCACCGGGGAGACCCCTTTCAGCCTCTGCTACGGGACCGAAGCAATGGTCCCTGCGGAGATTAGGCTACGCAGTCACCGGGTCGAGTATTTCGACGATGACGCAAACACCACTACGAACCAACCTCGACATACTGTTGGAGAAAAGGGATCGGGCCCAGATCAGAGCCGCCGCTTATCAACAGCAGACGGCCCAATACTATAACGCCCGGGTGAAACACCGCTCCTTCAAAACCGGGGACCTGGTCCTGCGGAGGAACGAATTCATCGACCAAGGCAGGCTTCACAAGTTCTCCCCAAAGTGGGAAGGTCCTTTCCTCGTCTCTGAAGCGCTCCCTGGCGGAGCCTATCGCCTACAGGACGCGGACGGACGGAAGCTCCTGCGGCCTTACAACGTCGAGTAACTCAAGCTATACCAATGAGGTCAAAACTAGCGAAGTGTCGCACCCCGGCCACCCCTCGAGATTAACCTTTAACAAAATGGTGTAAAGCGTTGTCTAAAATTCCTACCCATACGAGTAAAGAAATGTCGAATCTTTTTCCCCCGGAAGATCGAATCTTTTTCCCTCTTTACAACGAAAAAGCCCTCCCAGAGGCGGTCGAACCCGAGGTTCCCTAGCTCGGCTATCCCCTGCGGGCAGCTTCCCTGCCGCAACGCTGGGGATCAAGAAGCCCTCCGAGAGGCAGTCGAGCCCGAGGCTCCCTCGCTCGGCTATCCCCTGCGGGCAGCTTCCCTACCGCAACGCCGGGGATCAAGAAGCCCTCCCAGAGGCAGTCGAGCCCGAGGCTCCCTCGCTCGGCTATCCTCTGCGGGCAGCTTCCCTGCCGCAACGCCGGAGATCAAGAAGCCCTCCCAGAGGCAGTCGAGCCCGAGGTTCCCTCGCTCGGCTATCTTTCAGGACAAAAGCCCTCGCCAAGAGGCACCGGGCAGTAACCCTACCCGGCCAAGGGTCCTTGGTAGGCTTCTTACAGCCTTGTAGCTCTTCCCGCGCTAAGGACCAAAGTCCTCCCAGAGGCAGTCGGGTCCTTGCTCGGCTATCCCCGGCTGGTAGCTTCCTACCACAACCGACAGGGATCAAAGTCCTCGCCAAGAGGCACCTGGCAGTAACCCTGCTCGGTCCCCGTCCTGAAGGATCAAAGCCCTCACAAGAGGCAACCGAGCAGCTATCCTGCTCGGTCTACTCCGGCAGGTAGCTCCCTACCCTCGACGCCAGGGATCAAAAGCCCTCACAAGAGGCACCAGAGCGGCTTCCCCGCTCATTCATCCCAGGCTGGTAGTTGCTTACCCACGACGCCAGAGGTCAAAGCCCTCGCCAAGAGGCAACATCGCGGCTTCACTGCCTGATGATTCTTAATGACCTTCTGCAACCCTTCCCGCGCTAAGGCCCAAAGTCCTCCCAGAGGCGGTCGAGCCCTTGCTCGGCTATCCCCGGCCGGTAACTTCCTACCACCACCGACAGGGATCAAAGCCCCCGCAAGACGCAACCAAGCCCGGTTGGTAGCTCCCTACCCCAACTCCAGCGATCGGTGAAACCGCGCAAAAAAGCACCTGCACAACTACCCTGCCCAACCCCCACATCCGGGAATCGATGCTTAAAGGTGCCCTGTGGCCAGCAGAGGACCCAAGACACCCGGGAGGGACGTCAGGTTAATCCAAGTCTGAGCGATCTCCTATCGACCTCGGGGGCCATGAGGACACCTCCGCGGCAGCGCTTGACATGCTCGCTGGCTAGTGATTGAAGTCAACTCGACAGGAGATCGCCAGACAAATGGCCAACCTGACACGAAAACACGACAATACAAGCGAAGATATCCTACGAACGTCCTTCACACACAAAAGACAAAATGCAAACTGGCGAATCAAGGATTTTCTTTTATTGCCAAAATCAAGGTCTTTACAAAGGGTATTCTGGGGCCCCCAGCCCTACAAATCGCCCGGAGGCTTACTTCGGCCACTTCGTCGCTGGCGTCACGGTCCAGGGCTCTACCACCGGAGACTTTGCCACCAGGGGCACGCTTTACTTCCCTCGCCATATCTCACCGGAGGCCTCGCCGCCGGAAGCGGAACCCGAGCACGGAGTTCACCATCGTCGAACTCAGGAAGCTGTTCCTTCACGGCGTCCAGAGCCTTGTTCCACGCGACGGCAGAATACTTCCCGAGCTCGGCGTAAAACTGCTCCGATGCCTTATACTCGGCCACCGCTTTCTTAGCCCGAGTCTCGGCAACTTGGGCTTTTAGCAGCGCCGCCTCAGCATCTCCCTTGTTGGCGTCCCTCTCCTTTTCCAGGGCCGCGAATCGTCCGGCCAAATCTGCCAGCTTCCTATCGGCGACCTTGAGGAATGCGTTCAGGCGGCGAAGGACACCCCGATTCACCGAATTGGCAAGTTCCGCAGCTTCCGTCCGGCCTTCCGAGACGTCGGCCCTTGCCCTCTCCGAGCGCAGGTCGCGTCGCAAAGCCTCGACCTCTGAAGGGAACGCTTCCACTGGCCTCGGGGCGTGGAACGCCCCCTCGGCCTCCATACGAGTGGCGAGGGCACAATGTTGAAGAACCTGACAGAAAGCCGATGAGAAACTAGGAGGCCCCCGAGCCACGGTAAGGTATACCAAGAGGAATACATGCAAAGGGGTCTATACCTGGACCGCCCCCTGGGCCATGGCCTCCAGCTGATCCCTCAAGGAGCCGTGCGAAGCTTTCCCCCGGCCGACTCCCCCATCCCGGCGAGCAGGCCAGCGGCGACGGAAAGTCCAGACGGAACCGTGAAGACGGCGCCCCCCTCCTGCACGGAAATTCCCTCGGGGGCCCTCGACGACGGCGCGCGAGAGACCGTCATCTTCCTCTTTAGAGAGGGCCTGCCCTCGCCCTTCCCTCTGTCCCCCGTCGGGGGCTCGGGTAACTGTGAACGTCCCTGGCCGCCGCCGGAGAAACCCCCGGATGCCGTCGACGAAGCGGACGGCCCTCCCGGGGACTTGGCCGCGCCACCAGCCTCCTTCTGGCGCGAGTAACCCGAAAAGTGAGAGCGGACCATGTATTCGAAAGAAAGAAGAACGCCGAGCAACGACGCCTCAAGGAAAGGGGGAAAATGAGAGACTGTGGGCCCTGAGGCGGGCCCCACCCCCATTTATTACTGCATACGGCCTCATCCTACGGCGCCCATCGTCTCCCGCCGAAACGGCACCTCGCGCCCAGCGGCTCTGATCGCTCCACGTGGCAGTCCAGCGCTGAACCGTGTCCCATCAGACGCCGCAGGCCTGCACACATCGCATCAGCCAACCGACACCCGACATGTGGACCGCCGCTTCAATTGTAGAGTGCACGAACCGGCGCACCTTCTTTAGATGCAGAGATCTCGTCTTGATTCGCTGGCGGAAAAGACAACCGACGGCCCGAGTACTCGTCCCGATGAAACCCAAGAAGGGATCCCACCTCGGGGGGCCCGGCAGTCCACTCCTGACCCGACCCGCTAGCTGGTCGAGACAAGAGTGGGAGGCTAATGATAGTACTCGATATTGGCGATCCCCAAGATCATGACACGTGGCAGATGATGTGTCCCAAGACTCAGAAGAAAGGGTCCACCAGGCCACCCTACACCCGACCTGCAAGCACATGCTGGCCCTCCTCGGGGCTCCCGACAAGTTAGCTTCCTCGGTCCCTCGGCTTGCCTCGAGCTGCCACAGGACCAAGACTCCTCGGCCTCCTCGCTTGCCCCCGAGCTCCCGCCGAGGCCGTCTTCCTCGGCCCTCCGACCAACTCAACCACTCACGGGCGTAACCGCCGCTCCGCGAATCCCGCCATGCGCGGATTTTACGCCAGCAACGTCTCACGTTCCACGCCATCACGATCCCCATTAATGGGCGATCCGCGTTCTACGCGGGCGTGACGTCGGGAGCGTAACCGCCGGCGGGATTCTCGCACCTGCTGCTGCGTGCCACTACCGCTATATAAACCCCCATCACAGAGGGATCAAGTAAGCCATTTTTTACTCTTTAAGCCGTTACTCTGCTCTGATCTCATCACTAACTTGAGCGTCGGAGGGTCCTCGGTGGTACCAAACCACCCCGGGACTTCTTTGCAGGTACTCGGCACCAACTCCCTCAATTCACCTCTTCCTCCAAAAACCCATTGAGACCCACACCTAACGGAGGATAATCAACTAAGTCCACCGCGAGATCAACGGAAGACAGCATCTGATGGAGGCCCGAAAAGGAGCTCATCACCCGCGTTCATTTGACAAGAATTGAGAAAGAAAAATATCAGCTTCTCTGTGGCTCTCTCAGCCATCTTTCTTGAGAACAATATATCTTTGGTCCCAAACTGATATAATAAAGCTAAGGAAAATTCAAGGTATTTGCCATTAACGTCGATCAGAGAAAACTTGGCTTTTTGATGCATCCAGACAAGGAAATCCGCCGCCATCTCAGGCCAGCCAACCCGACAACAAATTCCATGGAATATCATCCGATTCATTGGCCCGATCGATCGAACATGAATCTCACTTCATCAACCTTTTTACATGTCGAGTACATCTCGATAAGGGAATCAGTCAAGTAAGCCCCCGGTTACCTAATCCACTAACACAACTAGTCCATGAATTATCTTTCCATTTATCAAGTCCCTGTTTTGAGCACAGACATCAACAACTCCGCCCTAGCCGAATCTATCGAGTCCACTTGTGTCATTTCTTCATGATTTGTTGCACATGTCCTAAATCTTGATTGAGAAAACGAATTCATCCATTAGGGTATCCAAAGTCCCGATATCTCTAGTGGCCATCTTGTCCAACAGTCTGTGAGCAGTGGCAAAGAGAGCATGCCTACAGTAGAGACCAAGGAGACCGTTGCTAAGCATGATGCATTGTTTGTATGAATTCTTTTGATATGTTTCTTCATGATTAATGAATCCTCATTGATGGAGATCAGCTCCGGAGATCGGAGGTCCGTGACGCCGCCGACCAAGTACTTGGTTAACCTACTGGGTTTAGTTAGGTTTTATTCATAGTTTTCTAAATAATTTAATCTTATAGCCAGGGTAGTTAGTTTGTCATTTTGTTATTTTTATTAGACTAATATATGTTTATTTGTCTATGGTTTTCGAAATTTTATGCTGTATGATAGAACAATAAGAGGATATGCACTAAAACTATCATGGTGAAGGCTTCAAGACATCCAAATTTATTATTTTTAGTGAAACATGAAATCCCTAAGATACAACATTCACATTGCAGCAAGAGTAAATTTTTGGTAGAACACCACCCATGAATTGACATTTCAGGAAGAGTAATTACCAGCCCTCCTAATTATACAACAAAATATTAAGAAGCAACAAAAGCTTTTGACCAATCACACTGCATCCTCATCTCTGACCCTGACCTTCGAATTTGGAGATCTATACTTGTACCACCGTGCCCAAACCATATAGTTTAGCAAATTAATAAAACCAAGGGCAGCAATCATCCAATAAAAATAATTCAAATGGTTCCTATTCAAATCAACCCAACAAGCCACCCTTGAGTGGCCGTATCATTCTTCGTCGCATCGTTCACCCAGTTCACGACCACCGTGCTCATGAAATACCCGATCCCGGTCGAAATCCAAAGGAAACAAGTTGCACTGCATTTCAAAGCTTTAGGTAACTCAACAAGTCCGATGAAAATAAAAATTTGTGAGACCCCATAAAAAAAGTACTGGAAAGATAGCCAAACGAAACTAATTGGAAGAAGCTCTATCAATGGTATCGCATCCACCATGTTGTTTTCGGAAACTTTCTTGCGTTTACCTTCGAGAATTGCTCCGGAAATTACTGCGATGATCGAGAACAGGATACCAACAGAGATGCGCTGGAAATGCGTGATGCCCGTGTTGTGCCCGGTGAATTTTCGGGCGAAGGGGATGACAATGAAGTGGTAGAGGGGAATGAGAAGGGACATGAAAAAATAGGCTAAAAAGGGTGTGGCCGGGACTTTAAGTTTGTTGATGTAGGTGTCCATGGTGATGCCTTGGTTGATTGAGTAGTTCAGGAATTCGGTTGAGCTGATGCTTTTGATAATGGTGCTGAGGAAAATTGGGATCAGTGATAGCATGATCTTGGCTCACCTCAACATGGGTGATTCTGCACAGGGTCCACGAGTTTGGTTCTCCTTGTTGCTTGATTGCTGCTTTGTCCAGAAATCTACAAATATACACAGTAGCGTGAATGTAAGGTTAGTCAGGCAGAGAGATTTATAACAATAATAACACCACCAATAACAATAAGCTTTATCCGGGGGTCGGCTATATGAATCTGTTTCTTTCATTCTGCTATACTAAGAGCCGTCTCCTCGGTTAATTAACAAATTATTTTAAATTCTATCTATCCAAATGTTTGTTATGTCGACCTCTATCCCTAACTAGGGCTGTTAAACGAGCCAAACGAGTTGTTCGGCTTGGCTCAGTTATTTAAACCAGCTTAAAACTTGTTCAGGCTTGGCCCGTTTATTTATCAAACGAGCCTGAGCCGAGCCTCGAGCTTTATCGAGCCTACCTAAAATCCAAAAAAGCTATAAATAATTACATCAATATTTAAAAACATTATATCAATGTTCAATATTATATCTAATAATGTGAGCAGCGAGAAATATAGTTATTATTATTAAATAAACGAGTTTAAAACTTGTTTTGAACTTTGTCGACAAAATTTAAAATTGTTAATTATTTAAATTCTTTAATATTTTACAAACAACAACAACTGAGCCTTTTATCCCAAGCATATGGGGTAGGCTACATGAACCAACATGAGAATCACGCCGGGTCCAACACATGAATGCTCCGCCTCTACTCACTCCTATCGAACAATATACTTTCATTGAGTCCTTTGGCAACCATATCGTTTCGTATCACCTCCATCCATGTTTTATTCGGTCTCCCTTTTGCCCTTTTGCCATTGCCCATATCGAGAGTATCTATTCGTCGAACCGGTGCTTCCATAGGTCTGTGTCGCACATGACCAAACCATCTTAGCCGATTTTCCCGCATCCTCTCCTCCACAGGTGCTACACCAACTTTTGCACGAATATCCTCATTTCGCACCTTATCTTTTCTAGTGTTACCGCACATCCAACGAAGCATGCACATCTCCGCTACGTGCATCTTCTGTGTATGATGCTTCTTAGGAGCCCAGCATTCTGTACCATATAATAAGGCAGGCCGAATAGCGCTCCGATAAAACTTCCCTTTCAATTTTAACGGAAAGTTACGATCACACAAAATCCCTGTTACACTCCTCCATTTCAACCAACCAGTTTGGATCCTTTGATTAACATCACTATCGATCTCCCCATTCTTTTGAATGATGGAACCTAGATATCTAAACTGGTCGCTCGGTGATATCTCTTGCCCTTCCAATGTTATACCAATATGGTTTTGACTTCTCTGGTTACTAAATTTACAATGCATATATGTTGTCTTGGACCTGCTCAATCTGAATCCTCGAGATTCGAATGTTTGCCTCCATAATTCCAATTTGGCATTAACCCCCGCTTTCGTCTCATTTACTAAAACAATATCATCAGCGAATAGCATACACCAAGGTACCTCATCTTGGATAATTCTAGTAAGCTCATCCATCACGATGGTAAACAGGAATAGACTTAATGCAGATCCTTGATGTAAACCAATTGTAATCGGAAAATCACTCGTTAAGCTGCCGCAAGTTCTGACATTTGCCACTACTCAATCGTACATATCCTTGATTATGTCAATATACTTGACGGGGACCCCCTTCTTCATCATTGTCCCTCATAATATCTCTCTAGGTACCTTGTTGTACGCTTTTTCTAAATCAATAAATATCATATGCAAATCTCTTCTCCTCTCTCGAAAACGCTCGACAAGTTGACGAAGCAAATGAATAGTCTCTGTCGTCGATCGTCCAGGCATGAACCCAAACTGGTTCTCTGTTATCTTAATATCCTTCCTTAGCCTGTGTTCAATCACTCTCTCCCAAAATTTCATGGTGTGACACATAAGTTTTATTCCACAGTAGTCTGAGCAACTTTGAATGTCACCCTTGTTCTTGTAGATAGGTACAAGGATACTTTTCTTCTTTAATATTTTAACATAACAATATTTGATTCGACATTTATCATGATGTAAGCCCAAGTTAACATCAACAAGCTAATAATTATAATATAAATTTAAGAATAAGTAATCAAATGTTTATTCATATTGAATGCCAAATAAGATATATATTATCCAATTTTACACGAGCCTTAAACAAGCCGAGCTTGAATACGAGCCGAGCTCGAGCTTGTCGTGTTCGTTCGTTTATTTCTCCGAGCATAGATTTTTGTTCAAGCTCGGCTCGTTTAGCTGTCAAACGAGCTCAAGCCGAGCTTTTAACAAGCCAATTCCGAGCCAAGCTCCGAGTTTTGAGCTTTTTTAACAGCCTTACCCCTAACTACGTCATTAATTACAATTTTGTCAATTCTCCTGACCTATGAATTTGTTGGTCTCCGTTGACAAGTCCACTTTAAACCTCAACAGATTCTCTCTCATCTTATCATTTATGCAAAGATGCTTACCTCGAAAAGAAATATATATATATATATATATATATATATATATATATATATAAAGATATAGATAATGAATAGTATGAGATTTATGAAGTAATTTCGTTTTCTAAGAATGTATTTTAATGTTGGGCATAATTCTTCTTCAAATGATCAATTCGATCTTGATCAATAAAATATACATTTTGTTTTATCTCGTTAATAGGTTTGCTGGTTTAGTAATAGCATAATGGCCCTAATTTTTTTTAAGGTAAGTTTCAAATGGACAATGTCAACAAATAACTTTTTTGATTTCTTGGTCTACTCAAATACTAAATAAGACGTTGCAATAGTCCATCCTAACATGCTAATAAGTTTGCACTAGGTTTTCATTTAAATAGATAAAAAATTATACTTCTCTTGGTTGTATTTTATTGAGTCTATTAAATTTTGTTTAAGAAAACACCAATTACAAAATATATGTTTCCTACCCAGATTCAATTTCAATTCTTCTATTTCATGATATGAACATAAAAGCATGTTTTTATCATTTGGATTGTGCGAATCTATGTTGCATAGATTCGCTGTCGAGGACGTATCCATATTATCCTTAATAGATTCTCTTGGATTCGTTGAGGACGCTTGATGAACTCTTTGGCACATCCTTAAAACTTACATATTGTTTTGGATGTATCAAACATGTATGAACGATTAGGACTATATATGTTTCATGTATATATAGTTTGGTTATCACGTATAAGTATTTTGGGTTTTTTATTTTTAGCGTCCCGTCCCTTCCAGAAATAAAAAACTATATTATTGTATTACCCCTTGAAACTTGATCTTTACTCTTCCCACTCACTCCCCCATCAACGCACACTCGTAACCCAAACTTTTAAGATACCCCCGTTAGGCTCCTTTGACAGCTTCCATCCATCATATTTGTTTTAAGTATTTTTTAATCGCAACAACCCTAATTCCATCTTCTACCTTCAAAACACTAAATTCATCTTCCATACCCATCTTCTACATTCAAAACCTAAAACCCAACAAACTTCTTAAAATCCTACATTCCATCTTCTATAATTCATCTTCTACATTCAAAAACCTAAAATCCAAAAATCGCTAATTTACTTTCTCATCATCTACCTCTAACAAGCTTAAATCCTGACAATCCCTTTCTCATCTTTCAACTTTACCAACCCTAAAATCTAGCAATCTCGCTCCAATTATCACCTTCTACTTACAATAACCTTAAAACTTAACATACCCACTTCCATTTCTCATATTCTACATTTACCAACTCTAAAAACACAAAATTCCAGTTCAAATTTCCATCTTCAACCCGAGAACCCTAAAAATCTAGATCTCCATTCTCATTTTCATTTTCTAGCTCTAATTAATAACCTACCGAACAGTATCCTGTATTCTTGAATACTTGTGAATCCAAGAATCTGACTCGTATTATGTCATGTGTCCGTATCCAATTCCATGCTACTTCGGTGTCAATTATGTTTATATCAAGATTTTCAATCCTGTCACTTCTCTGCTGGGCAAGATAAGTAATTCTGACCTGAAAGCACCTGTATGTGGTAGAAACTCCATTTCCTGTGTCGAATCCCCGCGATACTCAATTTCATGCAAATCCTTCGGATTCTCAGGAAGTTGAAGCTTGCATTTTTTTAATGACGCTGCATAAACCTTGGAAAAAGAAAAGCTAAGAAGTTACCTTTCTTTTCAAAAAGAAATCTTTTCTATTTAGAAATGGATGCAGAATTACAAACCTTAATGATACTAGCGAATGGATCAGTTTTCTGAATGGCATGAACCCGATATCTCGGAATTCCAACAACGAAGATGACTACACCAATAAATATACCTATTAAAGAGACCCCAAAGCCCCAACCCCAGCCCACATCACTTTGAATCCATACTATTAATAGCAAGCTCACTGTGGCTCCGATGCTTGAACTCAGTAATAACCAATTGAAGTAACCAGACAACTTCTTTGATTCCTCAGGATCTTCTTCATCGAATTGATCGGCCCCACGAGTTGGCACACAAGCTTTTATACCAGCCATGCCAATTGCAATTAGGTAAATAGAGATGTAGAGGAATGCTGAATCCCTTCCTCTAACTTTTTTGTATGCAGGAGAATTGGGATCAAAGGGATTGCATGGGATTGGTTTGAGTTTTGGACTTTTGGCTTGCACAGTAAGTAGTATAAATCCCTGAACATAAAAAGAAAAGAAATGAATTAGACTGGCGGCAATGCATCATTTACAATCCAAAGGAGGTTTGATTCTAAAACGTAAATGTACAATAATAAATTATTGAGGAAAAATCTATTCATAAATTGACTCATTTCATAATCACGAGGGCAATACTCCTATATGTATGGAAAAACTGACATTAATATGGCAAGTTATAAATAGAAAAATCGATAAATAGAACCCTCCGATTGTATTGTGAGAATCCCAATGCTAGTCGTGTTATGTATTGCAAAACCCTTAAACTCATGACTTATCCATGAATCAACCAATTTTTTTTTCAATTTTTCAATTTTTAATTGAAAAGTAAGGAAATCAAGAAAAGAATAAAATCATAGGCTCTGATACCATGTTGAATGAAAATTATATTCATTCATTGGTTCCTTAATACTAAGATACTATACTTTGACAAATCCAAAATAAGAAAATATATAATTCCAATCCCGAAAGTATTTCACAACCGCAATTTCAATTGTATAACATAATCTCAACAGTCAGGAGTAAAATTCACTATGATAAGTTTGAGAATGTTAGAAGTCAGTCAGGCTAATGAGGTCAAGCCAGAACTAAAAACGTACTGTTTGAATTTAAAGGCAAGAATTTTCAATCAATAACACGTCCCTTGATGTCAGGAGCGTGACTTTCATTGAACTTATGAAGCTGCTATACTTGTTCAAAAGCATTGTTTTTAAGGTTTGAGCATGCTGATGTATGTAATTACTCTGACTGTACTTCCATTTTATCAAGCAACAATGAATTGAAAGTAAATTTTTAACTCTCCAAAGTTGAGTACTGAGTTTTCTTGGTTATCTCCTCAATCTTTTACTCGCTGCATAGTTATCAATTTTTAGTTTGAACTATTTTGTTTTTATGCATAAACTAATCCTAATTAGGACAGGGTACACAAGAATTACCAGGATTTCTATAGAAGCAGATACGAGAATAGCTTTGTATCTGGCAAAAAAGGGATCTGACATGTAGGCTGCAATTATGGTTAGGACGTAACTTGTTCCCAGAAAATCAGTAATTGTGTTGGTTGCCTCGTCCACACCAAAATGCATAACATCGGTAAAATATGTAGACAGGTTCACTGCTAGTGCCATCGTCGCGAAACTGTCCAATCCATAGAGGGCTGCATAAAGTGAAAATGATCAGAATAAAGGAAGAAAAATAAATCAAATAATTACAATCCCAAGGGGCGAGAGTGTTGGTAGGGCATGAAAACTATAATAAATTTTTCGGAAATGCAAGGAATACAACTTTAGGAAAGGGGTGATTCCTACATGGGTCACACCTTATAACTCAACAAAAAATAATAATACATGCTTGCCAAAGTACAAGTTAAGATCCACGGTTGTAACAAGGAGACCACACACTCAAAAGAGCAATGCATGCCAGTTGCATATTCTTAAATTCCTCTAAATTCTCAAATGTTAATAGAAATTATTTGTAATTGCTTCCTGTACACACATAATCAGCGACTATCACCTACATAAATGTCATGCAAAATATGAGGTATATCTCGTACTATCAGCACTTTGCTAGACTAATTATTCCAATACAGGACTGATGCACTTGTCGAAACACAAATAGCCTGACTTGATCAGGTATAGGGATCAATAAAATGAGCAATATATTCATCTATGAACTTCTATATATTTTTTTTACCAAGTATAAACATGGAATTACAGGCCCCTCCATGTTTATCTTTCTTAGCCGGCATCCCCCTCCAGTCTACTTTTCCTGGTGCTAAAGTTATGCCCTGCATTGACAAAAACAAAAGGTTGATGTGTGTGTGTGTGTGTGAGAGAGAGAGAGAGAGAGAGAGATTAGTGTTAGTGCTGTATTTAGTTTGTGTTTGTGGTGTGTTAGTGTGCATACCATGAATGGAAAAGCTTCAAATCAATTTTGATGGAAGAGTATTTCCAAGTCTTGCTACAAGATGAGGCTAAAGCTGCTGAGGCTTAGTAGACCGTTATGCTCAGGAATTTATAAGAATAGATAGGTACGTTTTAATATGCACTCGATGTTAAACTATTTTATTGTTGGTTTTAATTTGCAAGGGAATATTACACATTAAAAAAAGAGTAGAGCTAGCTCAGTAAATGAGATTATGAAAGAAAATCATGCTTGAATTTAAGACTGGACCAAGTCAAGAATTCTACATATTTGTATATTCTCGGTAACCTTCTGAATTATGCAAAAATTAATAGATTAGAGCTGACCTTTAGTTTCATATCCAGGACTAATTCATAGTAGCCATTAATTAATTTCTTGTTCATGAGAATAGTCTATATGTTATATTCTCTGATTAATATTGTTTCATATCGGCCGTTCATCAAGTCCACAGACCCCATAACCAACCCCAGTCATCTTCTAATGAATGTTAACGTTGCTCAGATTTGAATCTTATTTTCATGACAAAATTATCTATTGATGTTTGATCAAAGCAAAGTAGGCCGACAGTCAACTTATTCTACAGTTCTAGTCATAGTCACTCTTCATGGATGAATCAAATTTCCGACTTTCATTGACATTGTTTCGATATTCCTCAGTTATCGATCATGCTCTAGATTATACCCATATCAATTAATCAACCAAATCATTCTCCCATGTACTGTTCAGCTGCCGCTTGATTCATGAGTTCCTAAAAAATAAAGCTCATTGCTGTCAAGAATTTACAATTCTTGAACATATTGCAGATCATTCATAAATTTTCTTTTCATGTATCCACTATGCAGTATATGATTCTCAAAATTGTTGTTTGTTATTGATGCATAAAGCATGTGTCTGTATTCTCTACAATTTCCATATATCTATTACGTATTTCATTTTCCTAAAAAAAATGGAACAAATAGCAACAGTGATTCGGAATTCCGAAGAAATCAACCTTTAATGAGTTGTACTTATCAGTAGTCAATATTAGATCTTGTCTTTTACATTTAAATGTTTAGAGAAAATATGGATCAATGAATGCCCTTTGTTTCAGTCAAAAAACCAATGATACCGACGTAGGCCTCATGTTCATGTACAGCTAAAAACCTATGTTATGGAATCTCCAAGCTCATTAGATGGAGTCAACATAAAGATTTAGATTTATCAATTCACACATGCATATCCAAAATTCAAATCTTGATTTTAGAATCATCATTAGTTAAGTTTGAATTATAATTTAGAAGTCCGTTTCATGCAATCTTGGAACTGTTTTGTGCTTGGTTTGAAATCCATAGATGCACTGTGAGTGCAAGGGCATCAGTATCACTGTTGTATTCTCTCCCATTGATCTCTGTTTACATTATAAGTAAAGATAATGGCATGGGTTTGAACGACCCATTTTAAATCCCCTCATTCTTATATTTATTTTCACTTTTTCATCTGTCTTTTGTCTAAACCATCCTAAATTTGGGAACATGTGTAGATTTGTTCTCTATATGGCTCTATATATTTGAAGGGGGAAATTCTCAATATTTGTCTATAGGTCCAACAAATTTAGTTAGTCGTGTCAAATGAGAACATGTTTTCGTTAGCCGTTTATGGTTAATTGCAACCTAGGTTAGCCCTTAAGCATGCCCATGAAATGACATATCTGCCCTTGGTATATAACCCTATAATAAAGCCCTAACCTCCACCTCAAATTCTTCTTATCAATTCCATTATCCATTATTCTTTCCCTCTATCCTAAATCCAAACCACCAAAACTCCAACTTTCAGACTATAAAATCTCATAACCATACATAAAAATCCTAATCTCAGACACACACCACAATATTAAAAACCATTACTTTTATTTCTCCACAGCCTTAATCATAAAAAGAGGAAAAGGAACATAGAGTGCCACTCTCGAATAACGGGGTCAAAAAAGTCAACTATGCATAGTTTTTTTTTTTGATGATTGGCACCGTTCATCTTGTTCATGTCCAAAAATTCACGTAAACAAATTTTTAAGTGATTCGTATACTCCCTTCCCATCGATCTTGAGGTGTGAAATGTAGTGTTGCTGGAAAACTGTTTATTTGCGATCTTTTTACACCTCTAGGTCAATCATGAAAGAGGATTCAAAGACTGAAAATTGGTGTATTATGTATCAGAACATGAAGATCTCGATGAGCGGTGTCGATCATCGATAACAATGATGTATAGTTGACTCTCGGACCGCCACTCTTGGAAATTTCCTAAAATACCATACTCCTCTTCTCTAAACCGTAACTGGGAGAATTGATAAAAAATGGTAGGGAAAGGGTAGGCTCTTCCACCCTCCTCTTCCATTTACCCTACTAGAATAAGAGCATATTATGGATTTGGATTGTATAAGTTGGAGGTTGGGTAAAGTAATTAGGCTTTTAACCAGATGTCTTGATTTGACAAAACTGACTGGATTTGAAGGACCTAACAGCAGATATTAAGATTTCAGCAAATATTCTCGAAATATATCTGATGTTATTGGCATATAAGAAAAATTACATACCGGCACAAGAACACCCTATGGAATATAACAAATAACTATGAAAGCTGACATAACAAAGAAAAAGAGTGAGGCGCTGAATAAAATTTAACAAAGTGCAACATATAATGAGGCCCCTTCAGTAAAGACAGGAGAATTTTTAATGACAAATTAATTCATAGTCAAAATAAATTCCCAGACGAACGGAGCTTATATAACTATGTAAACAGAGCTTTAATGATATTCGCACGCACCAGGTAACTGAAATGAAGCATGTATTACAAGCATAAGTCCCAATCTAAGCAAACTCCGCTTTCAAAGCGATCATACAAGATATGTTTACGCGACGCTGGCATCTTTAACCCTCGAAGTCTGAGGCTTATACTTGTACCAACTGGCCCAAAACAAGTAGTTAAGGAAGTTGACGACGCTAACTATAGCAAGCAGCCAGTAGAACAGATTTAAATGATTCCTATTGAGGTTATTACCAGCTAACCAACCCCTGCTCTTTGTGCTCTCCTTCGTCACTCTATTTACCAACTCTACGAGTACGGTGCTCAAGAAATACCCAAGTGACATGGATAACCAAAAGAATGAAGTCGCTATCGACTTTATCGCCTTTGGCGCCTCCGAGTAAAAGAAATCAAGCAACCCAGCATAAGCGAACACATCGGCAATTCCAAATATGAAGAACTGAAACGAAAGCCAAAAGATACTAATAGGCAAAGGTTGAAGAATCGGAATCGCATCAACCATTGAATGATTCTTCGCAACGTTTTTACGTTTCACTTCTACGAGAGCGGCTGTGCCCATGGACACAAATGAGAGGACTAAACCAACCCCAATGCGTTGGAGGTGTGTGATTCCCGTTTTAAGCCCTGTGAATCTACGTGCGAAGGGGACGAAGATTTGGTCGTAGATTGGGATGATGATGACCATGAAGATGAAGGGGATGATCGGTAGAGTCGCGGGCGGTATCTTGAGCTTGCCGAGGTGTGCATCCATGGTTACGCCTTGTTGAATGGAAAAGGTTTGGAGTTGAGCCAGGCAAGTGCTCATGAGGATAGTGCTTGCGAAGATTGGGATCATGGAGAGTATAATTTTGGCTTGTTCGACTTGGGTGACTCTGCAGAGCTTCCACGGGATCAATTGTTTGGGTTGGGATGATGTGAGATCTAGTGTTGCTGCCTTGTCCAGGAACCTATAGGTTGTGAGATAAATGTTAAATAAGTAGTGATTGAAGAGATTATTTTGATTTCGTTAGCAAGATTGCCATTGAAGAGATTATTTTGATTTCATTAGCAAGATTGCCTTTATATGAGATATATGAATTTTAAAAATTCAGAAACGTTGCATTCGAAACCATTTAGAAGCTTAGTTGTTTAGATCAGAATTAATGGTTTAGTTAACAAACAAGTTAACTTTATATTTTGGGACTCTACTTTTCACAGTTAATGTGGGGAATATAAAGCAGACAATTTTTGGGAATTAGCGATTTTTTTTTTAAATAGCAAAATGGTGTTGGTTTAGAAATATTTAGTACTATGGTGTTGCTTGGGTATTTAGCGGTTTTAAACTAAAACCTCACTTTCAAAATGTGGTTTTATACTTGGTTTTGTCTACTCAAGGAGCCCTTAAAAATGCACTTTGAAAGTGAGGTTTTAATATAACCCATCCAGAGTCTCTGGTTCCGTTGGTCTAAAACCTCACTTTGAAAGTGAGGTTTTAAACCGAAGTCCCATCACTGGGTTTGCATCACAAATTCCCCACATTTCTTTACTCCAAAACATACACAGATTCAGTAATTCTACACACAACAATATTCAAACATCCAACGTTCCAATAAAACAAAAATACATCGCAAATTGAAACACAAACAAATGTAACCAACCACAAATTCAAATAAAAAACAGAAACATTACAAGTCCATTGCAGGATGGGGGAACTTTATATCACTAGAGGTGCGACCAGGAGCAGGCAAAAGTTAAAACCACACTTTTAGAGTGCGGTTTTAAGCCTCTATGCACATTTGCTTTCGGGTTGGGACGTTTTTAGGTGACAGTTAAAACCGCAGTTTTAAACTAAGATTTTAAATTGGAAGGCCCAAACTTAAAACCTCACTTTAAAAATGTGGTTTTTAGGGCTCCTCTCCATCTCCACACTTCAGGGACTGAAAAGTTTGAGTAGGCAGAACCAAGTATAAAACTACACTTTGAAACTGAGGTTTTAGTTAAAAACTGCTAAATCCCACTAATCACCTAGGCAACACCATATTGCTAAATATTTCTAAACCAACACCATTTTGCTAATTTCTTTCAAAAAATCGCTAATTCCCAAAAATTGTGCATATAGAGCAGTTGTTCAATTAACTTACCTAAAGGTATTTGTATGCAATAGAACTTCAACTTCTTCGCTACTTCCTCCATTAGAACCAATCTAATAAAGCTCTTCATGGTTTTCAGGCAGGCTAAGCTTCCTGTTTCTAAAGGATACTATATAAACCTGAAGAACAGCAAGCAGTAAGCTTATATACAAAAAAAAAAAAAAAAATCAAATTGCAGTTCAAAGCAAAAACGAAAATCACAAACCTTAATGATATCAGTTATGGGATTTCTACTTTGAATGACATGAATCCGATATCTAGGAATTCCAACAACATAGATGATCAAACCTACAAAGATCCCGATTAGAGAGACCCCGAATCCCCAATCCCAACCAACATGTGTTTGAATCCATACTATAAATATCAAGCTGAGCGTTGCTCCGGCACATGCACAAAAAAGTAGCCAATTGAAGAAACTCGACATTTGCTTCGCTTCATTGGGATCATTTTCATCGAACTGATCAGCACCGTGAGATGGCACGCCGGCTTTAATCCCGGCCATCCCTGCAGCTATCAAGTAGAGGCCAATGTAGAGGAGAGCAGCATTGCCCCCGTTAACTCTCTCACAATGAGAGGTGGGGTCAAATATGACACATGTAGGCGGCTTGAGATTAGGATAGTGAGCCTGTACCAGTAGCAATACTAGTCCCTGTGAAGAAGTCAAATTCAAGGATTCATTAGCTGGTTAACAGATGCAAGATGTCACAAATCATAAGCTCTTATCAGAAAGGCATTTATAGACCAAAAGTTGCTGTTTCAGAATATGATTAATAAGGAATTTGATTTGATGCAAGTGCAACAAAACTGTGGCAGTGCACATACTGTAATTTTTAGACCTTCGTGTGTAGATGGCTATCAAAGTTGAGCACTTCAGGGTGTCCATTTGGTTGGGAGTGACTATAAACCGCCCAAACCAAAATGGAAAGAGCATGATCGGGCTGGGCTTGAAAATCTTATCTTTCATGCAGGTGTAATTGTATATGAGAACAGGTCCAAACCAAAAGGTACCTGTCAACTGTCATCTCATATGATTCCTGTCCGATATTTAATATAGCATATATTAATTTAATATTTTATATGTTAATTAATAGAATAGAGTGCATCTCAGCTTTTCATTAAAGTTTGAACGAATATTGTGTTATATATTTTGTGTGGGTTTAGAATAGCTTGATGTGCATTCTAATAGTTGACCTTGTAATTAGAATTTATATTATACAAGTTATAGAACAATTTCTTTCCAGTACCCATATGTTTTAGTTTGTTAGGAATACCACAATCTTGGATTTTTTTCCCCACCAGCTCGAGACATTGAAAGCAGGAAGTTTAGCACTTGAAATGCCAGAACAGATGGCTTCATCTGTAAAGGGGTCAAACCTTGCCCAACTCAGCCCAAGAACGCCTCTTGTGAAATTTTAATATATAATTACTATGTGTCCACTAGCCTTATGAAAAATCTGCATAAATGGATAGTTAAAAGAAGCTTCATTACAGTAAACCTTCATTTCTATTAATATATTTAGGCTAAATAGCAGAAAACCGTCTTTACTTTTGCTCGAATAACAGAAACCTCCCTTTACCCCTCCAACCCTAATGACTTTAATTTTTAATTATTCCCAAAATGCCCCTGAACTATCATTTTTCTATCATTGTTCATTAATTAGTCATAAATAATATTTTAACCATGGGGAATTTCAGGAATTAAAAATATTATAGAAACGGAAAAGTGAATAGTGGTAAAAGCAAGGAGGCAAACTATGGGTGAGGGTTTCCTGCTATTCAAGCAAAAGGAGGGGAGATGGGGTGTCCTTGCTAATTAGCCATATATTAATGTGCCTGCGTAAGCTTGTTGAAAATTCAATGTCCATGGATTGTTAAAAGAAGGACGTGTTATGGTAATTAGTTAACCTTCATTATGTTCATAAATTATGAGACTGCTCAAACTTAAAATGAATCTACATGTATACATAGATTCTCTATATGGTTAAGCTAAATGGAGAAATTTTATTAACTACAAACGAAGTTTGATATAACTAAGTTTTACTTCAACTATCCATGCATGTCGGTTTCATAGATTTCAGATATGTTCTAAAACTAAAACTATATATACATGAAGGTTTCCATAGATTTCTGATATTTCTAAACTACTACCATATACACATATAGGTTTCATAGATTTCATATATGTTCTACAATACTAAACTAATGCCGCTATGATGAATTCATTACACCAAAGAACGGGGTTATTTGCTTTAGTTTAGGGGGGAACACAAATTATGTCGAGCATTTTGTTGGGGTCAAAATTTGCACCCCAGTTGACCGGGTCAAAGTCAAGGTCAACCCCAAGTAAGCGGGCCCAAGCCCAAGCAAGTGGGCCCATGCCCAAGTCGAGCCCCGCGGCCGGCCCCCCATGCTGAAATAAAAAATCATGCAATAAATAATTTTGATGTAATTTTTTATGCATGAATGTAAGAAAATGGGCATAAAGCCAAATTTCTGTAAAGCCCATGGCTTATGTGCAAAAGAAATGAGCACATGAGATATGGGATGGACAAAATGCCATTTTGTAAAGCCCAATGGGCTATATGTAAATGTGTAAGCCTATAAAAGACAACATGATGATGAATAAAAAAATACTTATCATTCTCTAAAAACTCTGGGGTTTTTGTGCCTCCTTCTCCTTCTTCAAGGTTCTAAACCTTCTTTCCCTTTTCAATTAAATCAAGAGTTTTACTCTTCCTTTTCCAAAACTAAATAGTTTTCACCACAAAACCTACAAAGGGGAGCTCAGATCTTCCATTAGATCTTAAAAATGGGAGATTTTTAAATCTCATCCCCTTTCTCCAAGATCCGGCCAACCGAGAGAAAGAAGGAGACCCATCTCCAGAAATCCCATCTTGGGAAGATCCAGGGCCAAAGGGCTGAAACAAAGCAGCCCCCTTTGATCATTTCTAAATTTTTTTTAGGAGTTTAACTCTATTCAAGATCTGTTGGAGTTCAACTCCATAAATTAATCTTTTTTTAGGAGTTTAACTCCAGAAGTCAAATCGGGAACATAGCTCCCAGTGCAGGGACAAAGTCCATTTTTCTGTTGACGCCCAGCGCCCGCGTGCCAAGCACGTGGGGCGCCCAGCGTCCAGAGCGCCGGCGCCCACGTGCCAAGCACGTGGGGCGCCCAACGCCTGTGTGCCACGCACGTGAGGCGCTGGCCCCACGCGTCCTTTGAACGCTTTTTCCCCTTTTATATATATGTATATATGTATATATACACACACTCCACGACACTATCCCTATTAAAAAAAATTTCTAACGGGGCGCTATCCCGCGCCCCGCAAAGGGACTGCTAGTCCCCTTGACCCCCAGCCCGCTATCCGGGTAGAAGGACCCCCGTAAAAACTCTGCGGGGCCCTCGATATATCCAAAACCCCTTCAAAACACAACACTGCACATTGAGTTCGCATGACCTGTTTGACCCGTCAATCGGAGGTTCTCTCGCTCCAAAGGCGAGGAATAATTAACGGCAGCTTAGTCCGCGGCTGCCGGAGATTCGGATCCCCACAATCAATAAACTCCAGCCTACCCTAGGCAGGGAGAATCTGTAGTACGCCTGACAAGCGCGCGCGTATTCCCATCTCAATGGGGTGACAAAAAACACCCTACACATTTTATCCTCACAAAATGGCAATACTTGTTGCATTTTTCTTCCGGGTATCAAATTTAAGCTCAAAATTTAGATGAACAAAAAATAACTCAGAAAGCAAAGCAAGTTACGAGACGATTCATGTAAACCATGTAAGAGGTGAAATTGCTACCAAGCATGTTCATATTCTTGGAACTGGACAGTCACTATTAAAACTACAAGTTAAGGACAATATGGTCATTAAACACATGGTTTGTAAACTTATAAGGGTTGACCTGTTTGGGACACAGCCCCTCCCCTAAATAAATAGGACACTTTCCTATTACCTTTTGCGGACTGCGTGACTTGAACTTGTGAGTTATGACCTCCTTGTCCCAATTCTCATGCCCTGCCCATTGCGAGTTAAAATTGTTGTTATTTAGCCTGCCAGAAGCTATGCTTCATTCAAATCAATGATTGTATTTTTACCATGACCTTTTTTTGGGAGAAATATTGAGCTATTATTTTTACTATTTAACATTACACATCATTGTAATGCATAAGAAATTAAGTTTTCTTTCCGTAAGTTGTTCAAAACTGACTCATAAGCTGGAATTAGATTCAAATAATTTACTATTACAGCAATAGTAACAAAAAGAACTACCTAATTAGCTTACCATCGCCTCCACAATAGCCGAAATGATAATGACTTTGTATCTGCCAACATAAGTATCAGCAAAGTAGGCAATGGCTAATGACAGGATGTAACCTGTGCCCATAAAATTCGTGAGGATGTTCGAGGCATCGGCAATGTCAAAGTGCATCACACCATTGAAATATGTAACCAGGTTAACTGCTAGGGCGGTTGTGGTGAAACTGTCGAACCCATAAAGGACTACACATAAACAAAGCATGATTAGAAGAGAAGAAAGTATCATGTCAAGCCCAAATTAACACACAGAGTTGAATCTTTAGGTATGCACAACTTTGGAAAAATCCTATGTATATGTGACATATTAAATCATTAGGTAAATACATCTTTGGAAAAACCCAATGTATATGTGACATATTATTGAATTTACCGAGTATGAAAAAGGAATTATAGAGCCCTCCATGTTTATCTTTTATAGGTGGTTTCCCCTTCCAATTCACCTTCCCTTTAATTGATGTTGTATCCTGCATCAAATCAAAACAGAGATGATTAATTTTTGTGAGCATGGAGACTCTCAGAGCAAACAATTACAAAGGAAAATTTTAAAGGTTAACCATGGATTATATCACGAGTTCAAACTCCCTCTTAATTGAATCCAATGTTGGGAGTTTCATAAACTGTGCTAACAATGTAATGTGTGCATGTATATATACGTAGAAAAATGTACTATCGATTCACTAGTTTGTTGTCTTGGTTGCTTTGTCTTATAAAGAAGGGCAACAGAGAAAGCAGGTAAATATTATATAGCAAGTGTCGGTAGCTACCAAATACTCAGAGCGGCAGAGATTATACTCATTGTAATAAAGAAAATCAGAGAAATTGAAATAAAAAAATGAAACCAAATGATTGCCACATTTCTTCTGCCATTTAACATATTCAGGGAGAGGAAAAAAAACTTGCAACTGATAAGTTAGGATGAAAGTCCCATACAGACCCAAGAAAAAAAACCCAAAAAAAATCAGATTCATGGGGGCTCTCAGCCATCTTTCTTGAGAACAAGTTTTGGTCCCAAATGATAAAAGCAAAGGACAATTCAACGCATTTTCTATTATTTGATTATCAAATGCAAATAGAACAAGGAGAACAATTTGCCAGTAAAGTCACAGACACTTTAGCTACATGAAGCTAGTGAAAGTAATTGAAATTCATCCTTTTCCATACAAACAAGCCTGTATTTGCCTAGTTGACTAAGGTTTCAATATGATTTTAGAGCCAAGTTGTCCATTTCTGCATGTCTTATATTTAACTTCTGCATATTAAAATTATCATCAACCATCAGCCGTCCCATAACAATAGGATATTGCCTCAAAAAGGAGACTAAAATAAATATTAATTTGATACCATATCGCTATCTGGCTCTGGTTATAGGAATAATTAAATAGTCGTCTCATTCCCCTTTGGATTCTTATGTCCTATTCAATTAAATATGTGCATATATTATATTCACTACCTAGATTGGTTAACGTTAAGGCTTTGCTCGTAGAAGAGGTCAAGAGTTCAAAATATCCTGATATAATATTCAACACGAAGAATGAGTCCTTCAGTTTCAGTCTCGTTGCCAAGAATGTGATTGAGGCATTGAGCCAAAAGAGACTTCAAAGAGTTAATATACAAGTATTTTCCGTCCTCAGCTTGAGAATCTAGCTGATTGCTAAATTCCACATAGTGCTCGAATCAAGATATGAACGTTGTTACCCGCACACTCACATTCTCTCCTTCATCTGTGCAACATGTGGGATTACCCACCACTTTGCCTCACACAAGTAAATTAATCAATTACGTAAGATTAGAACAGGGCCAACAGGAAACAATAACCTTAAAAGTTACCAGTGAAAATGATATATAGCAAAATGGTTTTTCGCTAAAAGGTATAAAAATATTGCCTGTGTCAGATCAAGCAATGATGAGGAATCAACAACAGCACGTTGAAGAATAACATGAAGATTCAGACAAAGAAAGGTTACCAAAATTTTGATCCCTCAATGAAACGAACCCGACATTTCAAGAAAAATGTAAGTAGCAATTGAAGTATAAAACATCATAGATTAAGCAAGTCAAGAGATGCAATAGGTAAACACAGAAAACAGTATAATGAAAAGTACCTAATAACCACAGCCGTAGGGTTTGATTAGATTAAGGTAGCATGAAGATTGTTGCCATGATTAGAATATACAGAGTCCTATACTTTAAGAAAAAGCTTTTGTTCAAACCTTCAAGAATCGCTATTTTTTATTATTTTTAAATAAAAACAAATCACAGCTGTAATTTTCACAATCGTTGGTACAAGAGCATCCAAGGGAATTAATTATAGCAAACAAATAAATGAATGTACAAATTACAAGCAGTAATTTCATTGGTACAAGAGCATCCAAGGGAATTAATTATAGCAAACAAATAAATGAATGTACAAATTACAAGCAGTAATTTCAAACGTGTTGAGGCAGCAGACGATCAAAGCTGTTATCCATGTGAAGTTATCCGCAAATTTATGATAATAAAAAAAGTGAAGGCAACTTTCTTTATAATATAGGCAAATGTTTTGAATAAAATAGGGGACAGGGTGTGATCCAAAAGGGAAATTAATTTTATTTGATTCACAAATAATATTATCATGTATCCCCCCCCCCTTCAAAGTATGAGTCCTCTTTTTTATTTTTTACTTTAAAATAAGATGAAACAAATAAAAAAAACATACTTCAATAGAAATGAGCTCATCGTCCATTAACTAATCCTTTAGTTGATTTTGATATATTGTTGATGGAGG
This sequence comes from Agapanthus africanus, assembly GCA_030015575.1. Taxonomy (NCBI): domain Eukaryota; kingdom Viridiplantae; phylum Streptophyta; class Magnoliopsida; order Asparagales; family Amaryllidaceae; genus Agapanthus; species Agapanthus africanus. The sequence continues at coordinate 258,929,482 of CM057351.1, read as the reverse complement.
AAGAACTCGACCATCATTTAGTCGATTTAGTTTGTGTAATCTATAGATCTATTACATATAATGTGTATGGTTTTATCAAAGTATAAATTTTGTGCAAATATGTTTTGTAGAACTCGCCTCAAATATTATAATTTCAAATATTGATAATTTATAATGGGGAAAGCCCAAAAAAACCCGCAAAACCCGATCCGTCCAACTAAACCCAAAGCCCATCCAAACCCGTCCGAACCCCAAAGTTGCGGTTTGGGTTTGACTCATTGTAAACCCATCGAGTTCGGGCAGGTTTTGGGTTTATATTTTAATTTTCGAGTCAGGTATGAAAATTATCAAACATGCACCTAACTCGACCCTGTTTCATCCCTAATTGATATAAAGTTTAGGGATGTCTTTATATATCCCATTCAAAACTTTTAAAAATTTAAAAACTCCACTCAAATCTTGATACTTTAAGAAACCCCACTCAAAACTTGACCGTTAGCTAAATGCCTCACTCTGTTAGCATTTAGTCAGTCAAATAAGCTTAACTATGGTTAGTTTTAACTAGTTAAGATTTACCCCTCCTGTTTCACCCTAATTGCAATAAAGTTTAGGGATTTCTTGATATATACCATCCAAAACTTTTAAAAGTTTAAAAACTCCACTCAATCTTGGTATTTTAAGAAACCTCACTCAAAACTTGATCGTTAGATAAATGTCCCACTCTGTTAGCATTTAGTCGGTCAATTAAACTTAACTATGGTTAGTTTTAACTATGGTTAGTTTTAACTAGTTAAGATTTACCCCTCTCTCTCTCACTCTTCTCTAAACTTTGTCGGCAGCCAACCATCGCATCCCCTCTCCCTCCCTCCCCGCTTCTTCTCCTCTGAAGTCTTCTCTTCTCCCAAGTGCTACAACCCAAAACCAAGGTATGACTAAAATTGAAACTTTACTTCTTTAATCAATTCTTTAGAGTTCAATTTTAGTTAGAATGGTTTTTATTTAGGGCTTGATATACCAATTTTACTTCCAACAGGAAACATGGGTTCTAGAAATTGAGATTTGGGGCTTTTAGTGTCAATTTCTCATAAATCACTTTAGATTGTTCAGATTTGAAATTATGTTAAATTTACTTTATAGTGGTGTCAATTACTTCAAATTTTGAAAACGCATTATTCAATTGTGTAGTTGCAGATGTCATTTTGTATATGTTCAACTTTGCTGGCACACCACAAAGGCATAACAATTGGTGGCATGATGATGATCCTCAACTATAGCTCATTCTACTGCAATTTTAGTCTACTTCAAAGAGAAATTGTGTGTATGTCTCTCTCTCTCTCTCTCTCTCTCTCACACACACACACACACACACACACAGAGAGAGTAGCAGCAAGCAAAGAAGAGAGGAGCAGGGGATACAAAGAGAGAAGCCTTTTAAACATCTAAAATAGCTGTTGGAGGGGCAGTTTAGTCTTTTTAGCCCTCTTAACTGCTGTATTGAACAATAATTTAACATTAGGTGGATGGGAGATAACTATAGTGGGGGTTTTAGTTAGTTAAAGGTTTTGAGTAGGGTTTTTAAAAATAGCAAAATTTGAGTGGGCTTTTTAATTAGGGCAAATTTATAAAACAACATTGAACTTTCATTGATATAGCACCATTGAACTTTAAAAATGCCATGAACCCTCCTTGAACTAGCGATATTGTTTGAAAATGCTAGTTCGGTTAACCCGTTTAAGGCATTAATGGATTTAATAACCCAAGACTGACCATTCACATAGACTAAATAACCCCAAAATTGTATATTTCAATTAAAATGCCCTTCAATTCATTGACAAAACTACTATCCAATGGGGGTTTATGGCTATTTTAAAGTCCAGTGGTGCTATCTTAAAAACATTGAAACTACGATGGTGCTTTATAAAATTTGCCTTAAAATTATGAAAGTTTCAAGTGGGGCATATCAAAAAAAAAATGAAGTTCTATCAACAAAAAGAGAAACAAGGGATAATACTGTATAAGAATCAAATCATGTGCACATCATCCAGCTCTCTTTACTAATGAATAAAGCAATAATATGAGTATCACAAGTTTCCTTTTTTCACATTAATATTTGTGATGCTGAACATAAAATCCATCAAATTCGGATATGCATTTTGTATATTACACATTAATACAAAAGTATAAAAAATCCGAGCAAATTAATCAAAGAAATCCAAGAAAATAAAGAGGGATACGAAGTAAATATAATACCCTAATTACCTCAGAAGGATCAAAAGATTAGCCCTTGAGGAAAAAGTCACGCCATAGCATGACCAATTTCACGTCGGAGGAGACCGCCGCCGCCTCCGCCGCCGGTGTCGCCGCCGGCAAAGGAGTGAGGGAGTGAAGTCGTTTGAGGAGGGCGAGTGAAAGCATCTCACATTCTTAGTATTATACAATTTCAACCCTTTGATTTGTTTTGTATTATTGTTACACCCAAATTCTCTGTCGATTTTTCCAAAACACCCATCAACTTAACTATTTGTAACTTTCATCTATATTATTTTTAGGGAAAAATGGATTCGAGTCCCTGGCTTTAAAAATCAATAGGTTTAGCTCTCTGGACCAAAAAATATTGTGAAAAACTCCATAAACTTAAAGATTCTTGTGTTTTAGTTCATATAGTACATTTACTATTCTTTATGCCAATACTGACCTTTAAGATAAATTATTACATTTACCTTTTAAATTACTATATTAATCTTCTAAAGTCCTACATTTATATTGAAATAGGTCAAATGCAATAGATATAGTAATTTTACTAAAATATGTAACGGTTTCAAAACCGTTACATTTTTTAGTAAAATTACTATATCTATTGCATTTGACCAATTTCAATATGAATGCAGCACTTTATAATATAAATGTAGCACTTTGAAAGATAACTATAGTACTTTAAAATATAAATATAGTAGCTTGCTTAAAAGAACGGTGTTGGGATAAAACAATGGTAAATGTACTATGAGGACTAAAACACATGAATCTTTAAATTTGAGGAGTTTTTCATAACTTTCTTTGGGTCAGGAACCTAAACTTATTGCTTTTCAAACCTAAGATTTAAAATCATTTTCCCCTTGTTTTTAAGAGGGTAAATTGTAAAAAAAAAAACCGGTCTTCTCCGCAGTCAAAACCCCCCGGCCTTCAGGCTCATGTCAAACACCCCCGAAATTTATTTCGATTGTCAAGAAACCCATACCTATATCTGACTTGAAGACAACCTACTCCCATTTCTTACTAAAATCAAGCAGCCCATGTTTACTTTGTGAAAACCTTTCTCTTGCGTATGCATCTAGCGGCTCATGTGCAAGAGACGAGCACATTTATTACTAAGGAAAAAAGGACATCTAGATTTGTTGTGGGTGTTGAAAATGGGCAAAAGGATTGTCTACGAAAGGGAATGTTGCTTCATTCATTCCGTGTGATGAAGTTAAGTTTGAGAACTTCATTCTCCATAGAACCCTGAGTGGGAAAATACAGAGAGTGTTGAAAAGTTTGTTTAGAGAGTTGTTCTGCTCTTTTCTCTTTTTTTGTTTGAGCTGCTCATTGCTTTGAGTGTTTCCCTTTGAGTGTTTTCTTTATAGCGAGGTTTGTCTGAGTGGGAGAGTTGTTGTATATCATGTAATTCTTTCTCTGGTAGAAGTTTCTCGTCGCGGTGGAACCTGGGTATATATTGTGTTACTAGTTGCTTGGTGTGCTCTTTTCTGACTAGTTTGATTGGCCGTTAGTTATATCCTTTTCATTCGATCCCGAAACGTCGGATCCTGCTTTCGATTCCGCTACGCTAAATCATTTGTTTGTTGGGCTGTACTTGTGTGTTTTTTTTTGAGACAGCAGTTTGTACAAAAGTTTCGACATAAATATAATAGTTTTAGTATAGATGTAACAGTTTTGACACAAATATAATAGTTTCAGTATAAATATATAGTAATTTATGAAATTAATATAGTAGTTAATGTGAAAGGGAAGTTTTGGAATTTAAAGAGAAAAGAATATTCCGCTACGCTAATCTCTGAAGTTAGGGAGTTTTTAACTAGTTTTATTTTATATACATAAGGACTAAACCCTGTTATTTTTGGGACCTGCAGCCCTAACCTGTTTCCCCGCAAAAAGTTTAGAAGGTGATGGAGGTCCTTTTTCGGGTCTCCGTCAGATGTTGTCTTCCGTCGATCTCCCGGTGGATCTTGGAGGTGATCTCCTGTGGGTCTCAATGAGTTTTGAGGAGATTGGTGGTTTTGAGGAGTGATCAGTCGAAAATATTGCATTTTTAACACATCAATTTCTCTACTATTTGCAATCATCTAAAAATGTTCGGTATGAATATACCACATATTAGCAATTCGTCTGTAAAATACCAAATAACATGTGTTATACATTATAACCGGCAATTTTAGAGAAATTGGGTGTTTATTATTGCACACATAATCTTTGTATATCGCAACACTTGTCTTGAGATTGTGTGCAGGAAATTCTCCAGGTAAAAGAGCCGGAAATGCTAAAAGTGCTGATAAAATACGCCAAGTCCAAGACTTGAAATATGGCAGTGAACAAGAAAGTAAAAAAATATTCCAGACATCAGAAAAGTGCCCTAAAGCCAACAGAAGAATTACCGGAAAGTTTCATGCACCAAGCCCATTAATAGGCCACGGATCCGCGGCCGAATGGGCATATTAGCCGCGGTTCCGCGGCGTGTTGGACACGTCAGCGCTGCCAAATTCCACCACGTGGCTACTTGTAACTGTTTCAGCTTTCAGAAGACTCCCAAAGTGCACGCGGCTTTATCCAGAAGGCTTGGCCTAACAAACTCACTCTAGAATCTTCTTTGTAACAACCTCATTCTAAAATATTCCCTCTAACAAACTCATTCTAGAAAGCTCTCTCTAACAACCTAGCTTTGGAAGGAAGATTCAAATGAGGTGGTTATAAAATTAGATCTAGGGTTTTGGGGTTGTTCATTAATTGTTGCTCATTAATAAGGGTTGAATATTAAGCCAAAATTCCACAAGTTGAGTGACACAACTTGTAAATCAAAACCCTAACACAAATTCAAATCCAAAGCCAAATCAAGATCATTTTGAGAAGCAAATCAAGCAAGCAACCATCGATCATTTATCCGCGAGGCCAATCTTCATCCGAGCAAGCGATCCAAGGCGATCCACGACTCACGGAGATCGAGCGGAGCGAACTTCGACGGATCTAGTTACCTCTTCAAAAGGAGCGATCGAGAGCAACATCTTGTAACCTCGAATTGAGGAAATGTGTAATTAGTCGTCGATTTAATAAAGGTGATAATTGAAATTCTTGCTTTCTTTACATTCTTGCGTTATGAAACTTCTTGATCTTTGATTCATTAATTTTCATGATGTGTGAGTGAAATCTCCGCTTGTGGAAGATTCGAGAGAATTGATAGATCTAATGATGATCAAATCTTAATACTAGTCTTAATTCTTATAAGATTTGTGAACTTTATGAAAAAGAATCATCAATGACCTAATTTGGATCGAGATCACATTCTTGTGAATTTCGTTGCAAATTAGGGATCAAACAATTGATGATTTCCTTTACTAAAGGCTGATCCGAATGATCATGATTGAAAAGACAAGGGATAGAAGAAGAAACCCTAGTTTCTTCAAAAGATCCCTAATCTTCATCATAATCATCAATCCAGTTACAAATTATCAATAGATAAGATTAGGAATTATTAGATTCATCATTAACTATTAACTCAATCGAATCCTACATGCTATTCTTTAAATCTTGATAACTAAAGTGATTGGGATAATTCTTGATTCTTGATTCTAGATCTTTATGTTCTTTATGTTTCTTGAAATGAAAACTTACAAATCTTGAATCAATTTTATTGCAATTTCTTTTATCTTTTAATTTTTGACTCAACTAAAACGATAACGAGCAAATCACACTTTCCCAGTGGACGATCCGCATTCACCGACGAACCTACAATAGACACCGTCAATTGATTGCGGTATAAATTTCTTTGGTTGTGATCTATTTTACATCTTACAAAACACATCGAGAAATTAGATCAATCAAATGGCGCCGTTGCCGGGGTTCGTGTGCTAATTTGTTCATTTTTGTAATTTGAGTTGAAAGATTTATTACTCCATCAGAATTTTTTAGATCAAATTTCGTAACAAGCGCTTAACGATTTGTTGTGATTTGTTGCGAGGGAATCTGGAATCTGTGGAGCAAGAGGAAAAAATTTCAGAAAATTCCAGAGAGTTCAGTAAGTGAACATGAGCATCTGCACGAAATTTTGTGCAGGGATCTCATCATACCACCGCGCTTCCGCGGTCAGAGTGCGCAAATAGCGGCAGTTCCTCGGCGGGAAAGCAGCTTCACTGCTTCAAAATTCTCTGGTATCTCCTGTACTTTCTTATCTTTTTCCTCATCTGCTCCATTAACAAATTTCTGCAGGTTTCTTTGCAAAAATTCGCAGCGCCGCAAAAAGAAAAATTGTTGCGTGATTTGATCATTGGTTTTGTGCATATTTTAATACGGAAATTAAGGGGCAAAGACCAAATTCAGATTAGGTGGGGAGTTCATTACCCTTCCTAAGCCCCAAAAATCATAAAATTGCATCCGCATCACCCTCATTAACTAAAAAATATCTAGAGATGACTCTAAGGACCGTCGCGCTCAATTAGGACAGAAGGAGGTCGTGGGTAACCAATTGCTTATCCGCGTTTCTTTTGTGGTGTCTAAGGCAAGTGTGTCTAAGGCAAGTGGTTACTTAATTAGGCCCGCTCCTTACGTAGCGGAGAACCTCTCACTTACCTGGCACTTACCTGGCTACAGGAGGGATAAAGAGGCAGTAGAGCATTTATCCTGCGATTTTTCTTCTGGAAGTGTAGGAGCGGTCTAGAGACTTGACCTAGGTGACCATTAGATATAGGGTTGCATGTGCATGTTTGTGTGAATTTTTCATAAATCCGTCCTTTTTCAAAACAAACCAATTATTCTTCTTCCCTTTTCCCCCTTCCCCCCTCTTCTCTTCTCATAATGGGTGACCCAAACAGAAGAACTCTTGCCGAGTTTTGCTGTCCACAACCAGATATTTCTTGTTTTCGTAATCCGTTCGGTATACCGCCCGACTCTCCCATGTCCTTAAGAGATCGGATAGAACAAGCGGGTAGAAACATTTGGCCACCTCAGTCTAGGTCTTATCAACCGTATCCTAATTCTACATCTGTTTCTGTTGATACTCCGAGTGAGAATGCCCCTAGACGCATGTCCATTACTGAGCATATAGCTAGGGCTACAGGCCAAAGTTTCAATCCGGACCAATATCAACCGTATCCTATTTACACATCCATTTCAGTTGATACTCCGAGCGAGGATGCCCCTAGACGCATGTCCATTGCTGAGCATATAGCTAGGGCTAAAGGCTAAAGTTTCAACCCGGACCAATATCAACCATCACCTCCACTTTCCAAAGAAGAATTTCATAATCGGTTTGTGGCATGTATGATGTCCAATAGCAAACCGACCAACCAATATCAATATTCTTCTTATCATAATGTTGACCCGACTTCTACCCAATTTTCGCAACCATTCTATTCCTACCAATCCAATCCGACTTTTCCACCTTATCTAGACAGTCTTTCGAATCAGTCATTTGGGAGTTTTAATTGTCCACAAGAATTTCAATCTTATCCTGAAACCCCTTATCGACCCAAGTCTATTCTTGAGCAGACATTAGAAAAATATTTGGAAATCTCGAACCAAATGAAGAAGGAAATGACAGAGTGGGGGCAAGCAAATAATTTCAAACCAGCCCAAAAATTTTCAGTATACAATTCGGGCATAGGACAAAATGAGAATTTGGATAGTGAGACAGAACTGTACACCCTTCCTAATCAAACCTTCCCTTTCCAAACTGAAATCCACAACTCCAGTTTCACAGATTCATCGAGTACACCAAATTATCCACCAATTGACGATAGAATGTATGAGAAGTTGTGTAATAATGCATTGTTTGATTTACCTGACTGTGAAGGGTTCATTTCGAGTGAAACCATACCAAATCCTTGTGATCTCTACACCTCCACTCTTGAACCAAAATTGATTGAAAACCATACTTTTAATGAGGTGTTTGAGAATTTTAACCTTCACTTGAATGAGGTGATTGACGTTGGGGATATATTGATTGATGAACCCGAAATTTTGGATGAGTGTGTCCCACCAATTCTTCAGATCCTTTCACTTCCTTGTGGTTATCATCTTGAGCCTTTAAATCTTCCCGAACCCCAAATGCTTCTTGAAGTTGATAACAATGGTATACCCGAAGATCAGACCGAAATTCAGCCTCCATCTTCCATATCTGGTTTAGCGATCCTCGACACACCAATTTGTTTATCCATTTCACCTTCTACTCTCTCCGGTTCTTCTTCTGTTGCTATAGTTTCAGTGAGTCTTGATGAATCACAATCCGATAGTTCAAGTTCAGTAATACCCGAAAGTCAACTTGATTTGGATACTTTTGAAAATGAGGTAGATGAGTTTTTCGAGTCTTCTACCTCCATGTATTTTGACAAATCAAGTATGATAAATTCTGGCACAAAACTTATTGACAGCAAAATGTTCAATTACACCATTGATGAAAGTTTTGAAGAACTTTTTGCTGACGAACTTGCATTCCTAAATAATACGGATTTTGTGATTGATCAACCTCAACCTATAGAAGTTGAACCGCCCCCACTCCTTCTTCTTAATCATTCACATTCTCCCTTTCATTCTTCCTCATTCTTTCATTTCTCTAATTTAAAACTCAAACCCTTTCCAGACCACCACTTATCTCTTCCTCATTTCTTCTTGACTCTATACAACACGTTCTTCCACCGACCTTTACGCTACACTGATAAAATCTTTGAATGGTTGGTATTGATTTTTGGTCCTTGTAAAGTCTTATTTTGACCAAATGACCTTGCCCCCTCTTAAAATGCTTAATATTGTCTAACTCATGTTTGAGGGGGAGGGGTATATTTTTGGCTCTTGAACATAAATGTTGTCCTAAAAAATTGTGAGCCAAAAATAAGTTTGGGGGATGATTTTCACTTTCACTAATTTTTGCCCCCGTTAATAAATGTCCTCCCAAGCTTACATGTTTTTGTGATCTAGCAGTTAGCAACAGTGAGGACACTGTTGAAAACAAATTTGGGGGAGGTTTGTGTTTATTTGCGCATCATTTTGCATCATTCTTTGCATAAGCACAAAATAAATAAAAAAATATAATTTTTTTTTGTACATAAATAAGATAATAAAAGATTAGATAGTGAAAAATTACATCCAAAAGATTAGAAAAATTTAAGAAAACCTAGAAAGTTAGAAGTTTTCTTAAACGAAACTAGTAATAAGTAGTTATGAGCCGTTGTCCCAAGGGTTAGTATGATGAAAGATGTCACTAATCTGCGGATAAAAATAAGTCTGAAAAATAGTTTCTATTCTGAAAGCCAAACATTTGAATGTTGATACCCTACTATACACACTTACACACGTCTTGAAACTCGGGATAGTAGAGGATATCTTGAAATGCTCTTGTCTTAAAGCCAAAGTATGAAGGAAATAAAAAATGGAAAATAAAATATAAAATGGTGAAAAGAAAAATGAACACTAGTTTTGTAATCGCCAAGGCAGCAATAAAAAAATATAGCAAGGGTGCTTCATCACCTAGTGCCTTAGACCAACTGGTTTGGGAGTCACTGCTAAGCCTTAGGTGGTGCAAGACGAGAAAAATATTAATACACCGTATAAGCGATCACATGAGTAATCGGTTGGTTAGTATCTCAAGAAGTATTAACGGTCGCATGAAAAATGTGTGAGCAAATTCAGCCAAATATTAATTAAAAAGTACCGAGGCAGATGGACAAGAGTATGATAGCTTGAATTGAATTCTCCGAGTGTAGGGATGTTCTTTACACACACGTAGGGGTATATGATCGATGTTTGGAAGAAAGGTAGGAATGAAGAATAAAGACGATGTTTTATTGAGGGATGACGTGATTTTTAACATCTTTTCATGACTATTAAGATAGGGCTCATGACAACCGAAAAGCTAGTATTAGTTGGAAACTCTAACTTTCAAAGTCTTTCTTTTACAATTCTAATCTTTATTTGTAACATTCACGGTCTTTCTTTTATTATTGGATTTTGTGGGTGCAATCCGTTGAAAACCCACAGGAGACAACACTTCTCCTACTAGGGACACCTAGAGGTTTAAAGGTTTGTTGCACGTGCTCGGTACAATCGTGTAGCCTACGAATGTGTGCTAGTTAGTTTTTCTTTTTCTTTATTTTCTCTTTCTCTTTCTAATAAAAGATGTTTGCTCGAGATGACCAAAATTAAGTTTGGGGGAATTTGATCAGTCGAAAATATTGCATTTTTAACACATCAATTTCCCTACTATTTGCAATCATCTAAAGATGTTCGGTATGAATATAGCACATATTAGAAATTCGTCTGTAAAATACCAAATAACATGTGTTATACATTATAACCGGCAGTTTGAGGGAAATTGAGTGTTTATTATTGCACGGATGATCTTTGTATATCGCAACACTTGTCTTGAGATTGTGTGCAGGAAATTCTCCAGGTAAAAGAGCCGGAAATGCTAAAAGTACTGATAAAATACGCCAAGTCCAAGACTTGAAATATGGCAGTGAACAAGAAAGTAAAAAAATATTTCAGAAATCAGAAAAGTGCCCTAAAGCCAACAGAAGAATTACCAGAAAGTTTCATGCACCAAGCCCATTAATAGGCCGCGGATCCGCGGCCGAATGGGCATATTAGCCGTGGATCCGCGGCGTGTTGGACACGTCAGCGCTGCCAAATTCCACCACGTGGCTACTTGTAACTGTTTCAGCTTTCAGAAGACTCCTAAAGTGCACGTGGCTTTATCCAGAAGGCTCGGCCTAACAAACTCACTCTAGAATCTTCTTTGTAACAATCTCATTCTAGAATATTCCCTCTAACAAACTCATTCTAGAAAGCTCTCTCTAACAACCTAGCTTTAGAGGGAAGATTCAAATGAGGTGGTTATAAAATTAGATCTAGATCTAGGGTTTTGGGGTTGTTCATTAATTGCTGCTCATTAATTAGGGTTGAATATTAAACCAAAATTCCACAAGTTCAGTGACACAACTTGTAAATCAAAACCCTAGCCCAAATTCAAATCCAAAGCCAAATCAAGATCATTTTGAGAAGCAAATCAAGCAAGCAACCATCGATCTTTTATCCGCGAGGCCAATCTTCATCCGAGCAAGTGATCCAAGGCGATCCGCGACTCACGGAGATCGAGCGGAGCGAACTTCGACGGATCTAGTTACCTCTTCAAAAGGAGCGATCGAGAGCAACATCTTGTAACCTCGAATTGAGGAAATGTGTAATTAGTCGTCGATTTAATAAATGTGATAATTGAAATTCTTGCTTTCTTTACATTCTTGCGTTATGAAACTTCTTGATCTTTGATTCATTAATTTTCATGATGTGTGAGTGAAATCTCCGCTTGTAGAGGATTCGAGAGAATTAATAGATCTAATGATGATCGAATCTTAATACTGGTCTTAATTCTTATGAGATTTGTGAACTTTAGGAAAAAGAATCATCAATGACCTAATTTGGATCGAGATCACATTCTTGTGAATTTCGTTGCAAATTAGGGATCAAACAATTGATGATTTCCTTTACTAAAGGCTAGATCCGAATAATCATGATTGAAAAGACAAGGGATAGAAGAAGAAACCCTAGTTTCTTCAAGAGATCCCTAATCTTCATCATAATCATCAATCTAGTTACAAATTATCAATAGATAAGATTAGGAATTATTAGATTCATCATTAACTATTAACTCAATCGAATCCTACATGCTATTCTTCAAATCTTGATAACTAAAGTGATTGGGATAATTCTTGATTCTTGATTCTAGATCTTTATGTTCTTTATGTTTCTTGAAATGAAAACTTACAAATCTTGAATCAATTTTATTGCAATTTCTTTTATCTTTTAATTTTCGACTCAACTAAAACGATAACGAGCAAATCACACTTTCCCAGTGGACGATCCGCATTCACCGACGAACCTACAATAGACACCGTCAATTGATTGCGGTATAAATTTCTTTGGTTGTGATCTATTTTACATCTTACAAAACACATCGAGAAATTGGATCAATCAAATGGCGCCGTTGCCAGGGATCGTGTGCTAATTTGTTCGTTTTTGTAATTTGAGTGGAAAGATTTATTACTCCATCAGAATTATTTAGATCAAAATTCGTAACAAGCGCTTAACGATTTGTTGTGATTTGTTGCGGGGGAATCTGGAATCTGTGGAGCAAGAGCAAAAAATTTCAGAAAATTCCAGAGAGTTCAGTAAGTGAACAGGAGCATCTGCACGAAATTTTGTGCAGGGATCTCATCATACCACCGCGCTTCCGCGGTCAGAGTGCGCATATAGCAGCGGTTCCGCGGCGGGAAAGCAGCTTCACTGCTTCAAAATTCTCTGGTATCTCCTGTACTTTCTTATCTTTTTCCTCATCTGCTCCATTAATAAATTTCTGCAGGTTTCTTTGCAAAAATTTGCAGCGCCGCAAAAAGAAAAATTGTTGCGTGATTTGATCATTGGTTTTGTGCATATTTTAATACGGAAATTAAGGGGCAAAGACAAAATTCAGATTAGGTGGGGAGTTCATTACCCTTCCTAAGCCACAAAAATCACAAAATTGCATCCGCATCACCCTCATTAACTAAAAAATATCTAGACATGACTCTAAGGACCGCCGTGCTCAATTAGGACAGAAAGAGGTCGTGGGTAATCTATTGCTTATCCGCGTTTCTTTTGTGGTGTCTAAGGCAAGTGTGTCTAAGGCAAGTGGTTACTTAATTAGGCCCGCTACTTATGTAGCGGAGAACCTCCCACTTACCTGGCACTTATCTGGCCACAGGAGGGATAAAGAGGTAGTAGAGGATTTATCCTGCGATTTGTCTTCTGAAAGTCTAGGAGCGGTCTAGAGACTTGACCTAGGTGACCATTAGATATAGGGTTGCGTGTGCATGTTTGTGTGAATTTTTCATAAATCCGTCCTTTTTCAAAACAAACCAATTATTCTTCTTCTCTTCTTCCCCTTCCCCCCATCTTCTCTTCTTATAATGGGTGACCCAAACAGAAGAACTCTTGACCCGATGTTCACACCATAATATTGTATTATTATATTCCTCATTCTTATTCGTTTTATAAATAAACAAGTGCTTTTGACGCATGTCTGCTACATATTACAGGTTACAGGTCCTTGGACAGAAAACAGTGAAAACGATGAAAAGACGATGCAAAAGTGGACTTTGACCAGCAAACAGAAGACTCTTGATCAAGCCTACATCAAAGATAAAATTCACAAATTACAAGGTAATGCAAGGTCCAAGATTACAAAACGAACGGTTAAAAGTTCACCGCAATTATTCACTGGAGATCTGGAAGAAACATAGAAGCTATTTTAATAAAAGAACCAAATAATAAGGAAGCCCAAATATTCAAGGCCCAATACTTCCTTTTAAAGAGACAGAGACATAAAATTTTACCAAAGCTTGAAGTCTACTTTGACTAGGTCTTCCTAAGGATATTTTGGTAAATGTAGACGTGCAAATTAATTGAAACCTAGAGTTTCCTATCCTCTATAAATAGGAACTCTAAATCATTGTAAAGGCTATGCCTCCCTTCATTAATAAATTTTAGAATTCTTTTGGAGAGCATCGATGCCTCTTTTCAATTCATGAATTCAGATCTGACAACCCTGTGTTGATGTTTGGAGAGAGCCATCTGTAAGTAGTTTTATTTAATTTCTCTAGTTTAGATTTTAATTCCTTGCCTTAGATGTTAGCTTTGGGGAAGGCTTTTGAGAGATGAGATCTCTCATCCATTTCGTACCCATCACATATAATCTATAGGACTCCATGCATACACGCACACACCGCGCCCTACGACACCCTATCCCTCAAGGTAGCGGTGATACCGTAGTATAAAGGCCCGGTTGCGCGTGTTTTCCATGGAGGTTAGGGTAAGGATCGATAAAGGAAGGACAAGAACCTAGAGGAAGGAACACCTTCCCGAATGGATCTAATCCCCTTTATTGATAATTACCATAACTTCTCTTAGATCCTAATTTGGGTATAGAAAGCGTTGAGATTTATTTACATTTCCAAACCATTCCTAAACCTAACCCTAGCAAGATTTAGATCTAGATAATTTTAGTATAGATAGATTTAGTTTTTAGATTTAATAATCAATCCGAACACCTATCGGAATTAACTCGTTTGAGCGACTAGGAAATTCACAACATCCCTGTGGACCGACCCGTACTCACCGGCTAGCTGCAAAGCGACACCGTTCTTGGTTGCGGTAAATTATTTTTGATCGATAAAATCTCTCTCTAAATCAAATGGCGCCGTTGCCGGGGATGGCGTGTTATTTCATTTTTGCAATTTCGGGTTAATCTAAAATTAAAAAATCATAAAAACTGAAAAATAAAAAAAAATATAAAAATTTATCATTTTATTATTTTGTGAAGGGTATCTTTGTTTGAATTTTGCAGGATCTACAATCAAGTTCGGATCTGGAAATCCTCAGAGATCAAAACAGCAAATATCAAATCTGAACAAACAGAGAAATATCACAACAGACAACAGAAGAAATTTGGAGGACCGAGTCAACAAGTCAATCGCGGTGATCTGGTGACCAAAAAAAAATTCCGGAGAATTGATCCGTTCCTGCCACCGCGGAACCGCCGCGCGAGCCTACCTGCGGCCGCGGAACCTCCGCGTTTTGGTCGAGTCAAAAAAAAGGGCAGAAGCGCGGTAAAAAAAAACTGTAAGTCTTCTGATCTCCTCCTCTGCAAATCTCTGATATCTTCTCTGAAAAATCTCCTGCGGGATTCTTTGCGTTTAAAAATCTTTTCATTTCCAAATAACAAATCTTGTGCAGGATTCTTTGCGCTCGCTTAAAATAGAAATTGATTGCAAGTAATATTTTTTGTTTTGCATATCTTTTATCGAAAATATTTTTGCAAAATTTCCAAATAAAGAGCAAGCGGAAAAAGGAAAATTTTAATTAGAAAACTTGCAAACTTTGAAATTCATAAAAAAAGATTTGATTGCAAGTGATTTACTGTTTTGCATATTTTTAATCGGATTTTAAGGGGTTTTTGACCAATTCAGATTGGGTGGGGATTTCATCACCCTTCCCAGGACCCCAGAAATCACATAAGGCATTTGCATTGACCAATCTTTAATTAAAAAATACTAGACTCAGCCATAAGGAGTTCGAGCTCAATAGGACAGAGGACTAATTATAGGCATCGACCGTTTATCCTAACCTGACTTTGCGGTGTCTAGGCAAGTGTGTCTAAGGCAAGTGGTTACTTAATTAGGACCGCTACTTGTAGCGGGGAGCCTCCCACTTACCTGGCCGCAATTGACGGTGAAGAGGCGGTTTGAGGTCCTATTTATAGCCCTTTGGAACAGTTAGGAGTTGTCTAGCTGACCTAGGTGACCCTAGATCTGTTAGTTATATGTATGCCCTAGAGGCCATTACTGTACATAGGATGTATATTGTAGTGGATGCTGGGACATATATAGGGAGGACTTTCTTGCTCGACATGATAGTATGCTATCTGGTTACTCTTTGCCTTAACGTGTATACTGATTGTCTCTCTGTTACATATTGGTAAAGCCCTTAGGATGTGTACTTGACTACCTGGACTATGAAGCGGATCATACTAGTGGGGACATGGTAGTCCATAAGTACATCCTTCAAGGTCCTTAGTCGTGGGTGTATCGAGACGGGGCATCGATATACCAGAGTAGACTAGCGTATACCTTCTCGACCCATACAGATGGGCGATGGATGATCCCATATCCATTGGTGTTTGACATCAGAGATGATATACTGGTGCTCAGTGGAGACTGGGTACACTGGACGGACTCGCCGAGAACTCCCAGATGGTATTATACCTTACGTCAGATGGCAGTTCTCTGGTGACACTGGTACAGGTTAGTCTGTAGACCCGAGATCGTCATAGAGTCTTGTGTGATTCCCACTGTGCTTTGATTTCCACCTTACCACGTCCAAGAGGGCGTGCAAAACGGTGGTTTTTGGGTACAGTCCCAAATCACATGGAGGCAATGAGCGATAGGAGGGGATTCGTCTCTCCCGATATAGGGAGTTGATGTTGCACTGTGTTCGATTGGCTATAACCGGAAATCCCTGGCCAGGGTTGCTGAGATTTACTGGTAAGTGTTACCAGTAGTTTCTCGAACTGTTATAGACCTCATATCGACACGACTTATCGAGCTATTGGGGTCTGACGTTTACCACCCCTAGGCGAGATATGCGACATATCAGACGAACAGACCGGACTGTACGGTAAGTGTTACTGGTTGGATTCACAGGAGTGTGAGCGGGCTTGCTCGTCGATCTTCTGATCGCTCAATACCCGGGTGGCCGTTACGTTTAGCAGACCGCTTGCGGCTTGTGGGTGTTTGATATGATCATCACCTCCTGCCGGCGTATTGACGAGTCTTTAGAGTCCTACACAGAGGTTTCCTGGCTCAAGCGAAACGAAATAGGAGCGCATATGAGATATGTGCGGGACCGAGAATGATACCAGTATGTGATACTGTATTCGATTCTCGCGATTTGTGACATTGATCGGTTATATGCGATATAGCCGGGTTATCGGGTCAAGTGTTAATTCGATAAGTTGTTACTATTGATATTAGCCGGTTATATGCAGTATGACCGGATCATTAAATCAAGCGTTGATTTAATGATTTAATGCATAATTATATATTTGATATATTACTTTGCATTAACTAATATCGGTTCGCTTAAGATGGATTTTCTCACTCGCATGTGCACATTGTATATATGATATAGTTTTGTGCACTTGATTGTATCATGTTTGATGATACATGCAAACTTGGATTTGTGTAAAGACTTAAACCATGTTTAGTGAATGGTTAGGATTTCATTTCACTTATTTATTTATCTATTCTTTTTGGTTAAAAGATAAAAGAAAAACAAAATGGTTGCTTTCAAACATGAAGCTTGTTGAAGCTTCATGAAACTTTGACCAAGTGACCATTTTGTCTTCATTTCCTTTAACCTAACCATTCACCAAAACCATAGTTAACTCTCTACACATAACCATGGTTGCAATATGATAAGTATCATATTATTTTCTATTTTGGAAACAATTATGATATTCTTTCTTCTTCTTCAACAATGAAGAAAGCTTGCCACCATTAATGGCATCTTGAGAAAAAGAGTGAGAAATCCAATTCTAAAGTGAACCCACTTCCTATTTCTTCATCCTCTACCTCTTGCCAAGTAGTATAGGGTGTTTTCTTCACAAGTTTCATGACTTGGTGAAGTGAGAGCTTGATCTTGTGTTGCCTTGACGTAGATCATCTTCGGCATCGAAGTCGACGACCTAGCCCGCCCATTTCTCCGATGAAGCCGACGCTAGAGCCCGGGATCCGATGATCGCAGCGAGGAGACATCATCACGGAGCTATGGAGGTGGAGGACCGGATCTACAAAGGTTGTATTTTCCGTTCACTCTTAGTTAAGCAGTTAACTAGTTGCATGTTTCGCCTAAACTCTAGTTAACGATCCGTATTAGGGTTTTCTCGGCACTTGTAAAATTTGAAATTGGCATGGTTGATGCCTTGTGAGACCTCCTTTGAGTGCCTAGGAACCCTACAGTGGTATCAGAGCCTAGCTAGAGCCTTAGGCGAAGTGTAGACGACGTTTGAAATCCGAACGAACATCGAAACCCTAACTCAAATTGCTCTCTGGACAATTTTCAAAATTGTGGATGTTTGTGAATTAAAAATATTCAGAAATATCAGCAGGAATTTCTAAGAATTACTGTGAAGCTCGATCACCTGATTCCATCAAAGTGCGGCGGAACCGCGGCATTAGCATGGCTAATGCGGCGGTTCCGCGGCCATTTTGTCTCTTCTCCCATTGATCTTTGCACAGTAATTCTTATATTTTGGTGCTGTATTTTCTGGTAATTTTTAATATGCACTCAAGAGTTGTGTTTTCTGGGTTGTATTGGGAGTTCGTAGATTCGATCGGATTATCAGACTTTGTCTATGTGGTTTTCCGGGTATTTTTAGAATATGTTAAAAAGTTTGACCGGATATAAATACCCTTCTTTTCCCCTGTCGGGAAATTTCCAAGTGTTGGATCTTTCCGCGGTTTAATAACTTCTAAGTAGTGCAAGTAACGCGATGGTCCCTCTAGAAGACAACAAACCTTAACTCGATTATGTGACCGTCTTGAACTGCCCTTTGAACCTTCGGGTTTGGGGCAGTACGGCGTGCCACATGTGAGGCGTTAGCTTGACCCTTCTACGGCTGGACCGTTGGTACTGAGGCATGAACTGAATGTTTTTAAACCTATTTCATGTGTTGAGCTGTTTCGGGAAAACTTGGGTGTTTGACTGTTCGATCGGAAAGTTTAACATTTTCTGTTTATCTGGAATGTGATACAATATTTGGAATCCACAAGTTGTTATGAGATAACTGAATGAATGTTATAAACATAGCACTTTAGTCTCACTTGATCGGTTGCCACGGAATTTTGATGTGATCAAAAGTCCGTCGCAATCACGTAGCGTACACGGATACTCGCCGGGTAAACTTAATAGACAGCTACACCCTATAGCCCCGACCAAGTGACTGTAGGAGAACCCCGTCGCCGAAAGCATCCGTTCGGGTGCTCGCGGCAGCGGTGTTCCGCCTTGGTGCACTTCGTCGGCGGCATCGGGGGTGCAGCCGTCTACTAAAGTTTGCGACGAGCATTCGATCAGGATGTCGGGAATCTTGTTGAATTGCCCGACTTGATATTGAAAAGAGTTTTTGATAATGATACTAAAATGCGGGGTTTATAATTGTTAGGCATGCGATGTCTAAGGAATTCATTTGATTAGGCATGCGATATCTAAAGAGGATGCGGATTCCAACTGTTGTAGTTTTACACTTTCTTTTCTGTGACCGTAAGTGTAATATGTGATATCGCCGGTTTCATTGCTATATGTCAACGGCAATTGGGATGCGCATATTTACTTATGTTGATGACATGTGATGTTATGTGTTGCTGGATATGTTATATTGGATCGTCGTGTTTGAATAGCCGGGTTTTTTTTATGTGAGATGAGTGTTTTTCATTTTCATTCATGTAAAAACTTGTATGTAATATTCTTTTATTGGGGCACTTCCAGGTTGCGGAAGATGTCACCTTTTGTATATTATTTACTTTTCCGCACTAGGATAGACCCAAGGAGGGGAGCACAAGTGACCGGGTTCTAGGGTCCAGTGGGAGACCAACTGGAGGAGTCGAGTCCGGGTCTCCTAACTCTAGAATTGGTAGGGTTGCTTGCCGCTCTCGTAGGGGTCTAGGGGTGTGGGTTTGGCTATTCATCACGACCATGGAATCCGTGTTTTATACTGGCTCGTATTAAAAACACGGTTGTCCTAGTATATCCAATATTTCATATGATATTTTCTGCTGCGTTATCTGTGATGTGATCATGTGATGTTCTGTGATAAATACTGTATATAGTATATATGATATATTATATAGGCGTTACTTATGTTTTACACCCGCGCTAGCCCTGCCCTGCTCTGCCGTTAGTTACCTAACCTAACGGTGCACGAGGGGACATCGAGGCGAATGCGGATGGCATAAGTGTACGTCGTATTTATCTGTGATGTTTAGGTACTTAAATGATGGGACTTCATTAATGAGATTAATGAAATAAAAGAAACCTAAGATGTTGTAGAATCGAATTTCAAAATAAAACAGGTAGCTACAGTTCTTGCTTTGCACAGCGGTATATATGATATATCCTGCACCTTATTCGATAAGGAAAGGACCGAGATCCCTTCACCGGGAGTGACTCCTTTAGCAATAACTGGCAGATGCTACAACTCTCGGTTTGTCTTTTGATTGCTTCTATAGTTTATGCTTTGCACAGCGGTATATATGATATATCCTGCACCTTATTCGATGAGGAAAGGGCCGACGATCCCTTCACCGGGAGTGACCCCTTTAGCAAAACTAGAAAAGCCTAAAAAACACTCCATTTTAAAATTCATTTGATTCTACAACGATATCAAGTTCATTACGCAATAGGTTTTCAGAAAAACCTGTCGTAACCCTCCGTCATTTCAGATAAGTACTAGTTAGTATTCGTGCTACGTTTGTTGACTATGTTAAGGCGTAGTGTGCGGTAGCTAATTAGTGCTTATCTGCATAAGCATATGATGCGATTGGATTAGGGTAGTCGTGCGACTTTGTTGACTATGTTAAGGATCGTGCGAGTGGGTTTAATTCAATCGGGAAATGACGGGTTGAACTTGACTAGCACTTATGATTTGTTGACTATGTTAAGGTCATATAGCTGCTAGGGGCAAAATATTATCGGGAATTTCAAGTGTTGAAATTTGCGATGAGATTGCATACCTTCTATGAGATAGTTGGATCCCGATACCCGCTGCGAGTAATTGTTACTCCTGGGAGAGTTTTACACATTACAATTAGCCGATCAAGTAGGTGTCTAGAAAGGTGTCAACGGGGTTACGCCTCTGGGAAAAACGAGGTTTACATTAATTAGGTTCGTGCGAAAGCACGGGGGACCTCCCTCAAAGTACCGACACTGGCCTGGCTGAAAAATTGGCGAACTTGTAGTGTGTAATTAATCCCGGCTAGTCTTTCCTTTTAGGGTTTGAAGGAAGATTTGATAAAAAACAGTGGGAGCCATCCTGATTAGATAAAATAAAAAACAATCTGATCTTGCAAGAGCATACGCTGAGTGTTTTCTTCTCTCTCTCTCCTGGTAGCGACCATATCACGCCTTAATCAAGATAATAATACGGATGTATTGACCGAACCCGCTTGTTATACTGAGCTGGGGAACGTTGGTCCCGCTCCTACTTATAATTGTTATAAGACAGAGCAGGAAATTGGGGATTACCAGAATTCCCGTGCCGCCCAAACGAAGAGAGTGCATGCTGATGCATCATCTTCGGGTGTGTTCATTACAAAGAACCGTTTCTCAGTATCCTCTACGTCCTGGGTATTAGATACCGGATCAGGATCCCGCAAATGTAATCCGTTACATGGGCTACAGAAAGGTAGAGAACTGAGAACGGGTGATAAGTTTCATGAGGCAGAAAACGGGGCAAGTGTTGCAGCCAAGTCTGTTGGTCACTGTCACCCTGTATTACAAATACATTGATTCTGAACGAATGTTATTAGATACCGAACCTGATAAACAAAATCATATCAGTCTCTTTATTAGTAAAGAAATGATAAAATTTTGTATTGTTGGATAATGTTTTGAACATTTCCTATATCAAAAGTTGATCGGTTCAGGCACGTTATCTAAAAGCATTGATGTTCTAAATCAAACTACAGTTCTTAGTATATAGAACACACACAAGAGGAAGAGTTCAGAAATGAACAAATCTTTCTTGAGGTATTGTAGACTGGTTCATATCAATGCGACCCGACTAGCTGAAGTTACATAAAGATGCATATTTAAATCAGTTTGAATTTACATCTTATGAAACTTGCCAGTCATGTCACAAAGATAAGATGACCATAGCTCCGTTTACTGGAAACAGAGAAAGAGTTAGTAAACTCTTGGGATTGATACATGTTGATGTACGTAAGGTCCCCTGTCTACATATGCCAAGACTGGTTCTTTGTACTTCATTACATTCTCTGATGATCTCTCAAGATTCAGTCATATGTTCCTGTTGAAACACAAGTCCGAACCTTTTGAGATATTCACAGAATATAAGTTAGAAGTAGAGAACCAATATGGGTATAAGTATTATGTCCTTTGATATGATCAAGGAGGAGAATACTTGAGCACGGAATTCCTGGACTATTCTAAAGGAGAATGAGATTCTCTCTCAGCATTACTCCTCCGTATACACCATAGCACGATGGTATATCGGGGCGGAGCAATCACACCCTATATGATAAGGTGTGCTCTATGATGAGTACTACTGAGTTACCTGTTTCCTTTTGGAAGTTATGCACTTATGAAGTTGCATACCTATTGAATAGGGTTCAAATCAAATCTGTTGCCTACCACTTCATATGTGATATGGAAAGGGAAGAGCCCATATCTTAAGTTAGTTAAGATTTGGGGTTGTCCGGACTATGTCTAAAAGCAAAATCCGGACAAGCTCGAGGCAAGGTCTGTTATGTATAACTGGAAAGGTTCCAGCTATACAAACTACAGCAGATGATTTGGTAGAACCGAAGGATTCAATAGTAACCAACAAACCTCAGCCTCTCCGCCGATCTAGCAGGGATCCTCACCCACCTGAGAGATACTTCGGTTTCTCGATGACAGTGGGTGCGAGGATTGCATCATGAGATGATGACCCAACTAGTTTCGAGCTGGCCATCAGGAGTGGGACTCTGTAAGAATGGTTGGATGCTTAGCGATCTGAGATGGAAACCTTATACACCAACAAAGTATGGACTTTGGTTGCTTTATCTGAAGGGTTAAATCCCCATCAGGAGCAAGTATATCTTGAGAAGATTACTTGGTGTACTTGGAAAAGTTGAGACTTTCAAAGCTAGACTTGTTAAAGGTTTGCATCATTGACCAGGTATGGATTTTGTTGAAACCTTTTCTAAGTAGCTATGTTTAAGTCTATCCAGATCCTACTTGCCACGGCTACATACCATCACTACGATATCTGGTGGTTGGGTGTCATGACAGCTTTTCTAAATGATGTTTTAGAAGAGGGCGTCTATAAGTACACAGCCAGAGGGCTTCGTAAAAAGTGGGAGAAGCAGAAACGTGTACAAGATGCTTTATAGGATAAAGAAGGCATCGCGGAGTTGGAACATCCGTTTTGATGTGTTGGTCAAAAAGTTTGACATCATCAAAATAGTAGATGAACCTTGTATATACAAAAAGGTAGTAGGGAGTATGGTGGTGATCCTCGAAGAGTACGTGGATGACATACTCTTGATAAGGAAGGAGTTTCCTATGCTACGCTCGGTCAATCTTCGCTTATCACAATGATTCTCCATATAGGATCAAAGTGATACCTCCTAAATCCTGGGTTTTGGATCTATGAGATAGATCTAATTGGATATTAGGATACTCACTAGTTGTAGTGAGATGGTATCGATTGGTCCTGGGGAGAATCACTGGAAAGGTTCCAGGGTGATAAGGACGACTGAATGTCAGTCGCATTGTCTTTACCCTCAGTAAAGGGACGGTAAGTTGGAAGAGTTCCAAGCTAGATACCATGGCATACTAGACGATAAAGGCTGGATACATCGCTACATAAGATGCTACCAAAGAGGCAGTCTGGATGTATATTTGTTCATGAGATGAACTTAGTTCCTCCCATTGTGTGACAATGGAGTTGTGGCTTATGCCAAGGAACGTCCGTCCCATCAGTGATCCAGACATATTCTAAGGCAGTATCACCTGATCATGGAGATAGCTGATCTCCAAAGTGATTGAGGTTAAGAGAGTAGACTCAGAGGATAATACGGCGGATCCACTCACGAAGGCCTATTCCCAGAGAGAGACTTTTATGGGATGGTTGAGTATGAGATACTACAACCACTGCTACAGATGGCCCTAGTGCAAGTGGGAGATTGTTAGTTATATGTATGCCCTAGAGGCCATTACTGTACATAGGATGTATATTGTAGTGGATGCTGGGACATATATAGGGAGGACTTTCTTGCTCGACATGATAGTATGCTATCTGGTTACTCTTTGCCTTAATGTGTATACCGATTGTCTCTCTGTTACATGTTGGTAAAGCCCTTAGGATGTGTACTTGACTACCTGGACTATGATGCGGATCATACTAGTGTGGACATGGTAGTCCATAAGTACATCCTTCAAGGTCCCTAGTCGTGGGTGTATCGAGACGGGGCATCGATATACCAGAGTAGACTAGCGTATACCTTCTCGACCCATACAGATGGGCGATGGATGATCCCATATCCATTGGTGTTTGACATCAGAGATGATATACGGGTGCTCAGTGGAGACTGGGTACACTGGACGGACTCGCCGAGAACTCCCAGATGGTATTATACCTTACGTCAGATGGCAGTTCTCTGGTGACACTGGTACAGGTTAGTCTGTAGACCCGAGATCGTCATAGAGTATTGTGTGATTCCCACTGTGCTTTGATTTCCACCTTACCATGTCCAAGAGGGCGTGCAAAACGGTTGTTTTTGGGTATAGTCCCGAATCACATGGAGGCAATGAGCGATAGGAGGGGATTCGTCTCTCCCGGTATAGGGAGTTGATGTTGCACTGTGTTCGATTGGCTATAACCGGAAATCCCTGGCCAGGGTTGCTGAGATTTACTGGTAAGTGTTACCAGTAGTTTCTTGAACTGTTATAGACCTCATATCGACACGACTTATCGAGCTATTGGGGTCTGACGTTTACCACCCCTAGGCGAGATATGCGACATATCAGACGAACAGACCGGACTGTACGGTAAGTGTTACTGGTTGGATTCACAGGAGTGTGAGCGGGCTTGCTCGTCGATCTTCTGATCGCTCAATACCCGGGTGGCCGTTACGTTTAGCAGACCACTTGCGGCTTATGGGTGTTTGATATGATCATCACCTGCTGCCGGCGTATTGACGAGTCTTTAGAGTCCTGCACAGAGGTTTCCTGGCTCAAGCGAAACGAAATAGGAGCGCATATGAGATATGTGCGGGACCGAGAATGATACCAGTATGTGATACTGTATTCAATTCTAGCGATTTGTGACATTGATCGGTTATATGCGATATAGCCGGGTTATCGGGTCAAGTGTTGATTCGATAAGTTGTTACTATTGATATTAGTCGGTTATATGCAGTATGACCGGATCATTAAATCAAGCGTTGATTTAATGATTTAATGCATAATTATATATTTGATATATTACTTTGCATTAACTAATATCGGTTCACTTAAGATGGATGTTCTCACTCGCATGTGCACATTGTATATATGATATAGTTTTATGCACTTGATTGTATCATGTTTGATGATACATGCAAACTTGGATTTGTGTAAAGAATTAAACCATGTTTAGTGAATGGTTAGGGTTTCATTTCACTTATTTATTTATCTATTCTTTTTGGTTAAAAGATAAATGAAAAACAAAATGGTTGCTTTCAAACATGAAGCTTGTTGAAGCTTCATGAAACTTTGACCAAGTGACCATTTTGTCTTCATTTCCTTTAACATAACCATTCACCAAAACCATAGTTAACTCTCTACACATAACCATGGTTGCAATATGATAAGTATCATATTATTTTCTATTTTGGAAACAATTATGATATTCTTTCTTCTTCTTCTTCTTCTTCAACAATGAAGAAAGCTTGCCACCATTAATGGCATCTTGAGAAAAAGAGTGAGAAATCCAATTCTAAAGTGAACCCACTTCCTATTTCTTCATTCTCTACCTCTTTCCAAGTAGTATATGGTGTTTTCTTCACAAGTTTCATGACTTGGTGAAGTGGGAGCTTGATCTTGTGTTGCCTCGACGTAGATCATCTTCGGCATCGAAGTCGACGACCTAGCCCGCCCATTTCTCCGATGAAGCCGACGCTAGAGCCCGGGATCCGATGATCGCAGCGAGGAGACATCATCACGGAGCTATGGAGGTGGAGGACCGGATCTACAAAGGTTGTATTTTCCGTTCACTCTTAGTTAAGCAGTTAACTAGTTGCATGTTTCGCCTAAACTCTAGTTAACGATCCGTATTAGGGTTTTCTCGGCACTTGTAAAATTTGAAATTGGCATGGTTGATGCCTTGTGAGACCTCCTTTGAGTGCCTAGGAACCCTACAGTCTAGGCCTGATTGTGCATTTTTGGTTGATCGAAAGTGTGTCTTAGCCCTTTATCGAAAATCTTTTTTTTTGCAAGCAGTTCCAAATAAAAAAAAAGGAAAAAGGAAATTTTTTTTAAAAAAAAAGTCTTGCAACTTTTGTCGCTAAGAAATCCTTACACCACCTACCTTATTTCTCTTCTCATCATGGGTACCCCACATCACAAATCTCTTGCCGAACTTTGGTATCCCGAACCTAACTTTGCCTCGTACGTCAATTGTTTCGGTCGATTTTAGGAAAATCCCTCCATGCCAAAAATATCTTTGAAAGATCAAATAGAAGCGTCTAGGAGAAACAGTTCGACTTTGCAACCCACTTTGTGTCAACCAAGTCAACTTTTACCACCTTCATATGTTGATACCACTTTTTCAAGTCCTGCTGTCACTCCTAAACCGATGTCCATTGCTGAGCATATTGCTCAATCTCGTAGCCGATCTTTCACCCCTCTCCACACATCTAGTTCTAGGGATCAACAAGTCCATTCACCTTTTTATCCATATGTTGACCCTACTCCTGTCCAACCATCCAATTCCTACCAGTCCTACCCGACTTTCCCACCTTCACTAGACACTGTTTCTATACAGCCATTAGGGAGTTTCACGTATCCAAACAGTTTCGAATATTTTACCGAAACCCCTTCATAACCGATGTCTAGTTTGGAACAGTCGTTGGAAGCTTATATTTCAGCAACAAACAAAATGGTTAGGAATGTGGAAGCATCCATTACCGCCCTTAGACAACCTAGTGAACCGGCAGCTAATTTCCAACTAGCTTCAAATTTTCCAATGTATGAGGCGGCGGTTGGACAGAGTGAGAATTTGAGAGGATTTCCAAATCAAACCTACCCATACCCAATTGAATCCAACAACTCCAAACATGTGTCCAAAATGATGAGTTGTGCGACTTTGTAGTGCTTGATTTGCCAGATTATGAGGACCCCTTTCGAGTGAAACCGCACCGAATCCGTTTGATCTTTACACCTCCAATCTAGAACCTAAATTGATAAATATCCATGTTTTTGAGGATGTGTCATAAAAAAATGATTTTCACTTGATTGAGGATATAGACGCCGGGAATATTTCAGATGATGAACCTGTCGATTTGATTGAAATTTTATGTCCAATTCATCATCCTGAGTCATTAAATGTTTCTTCCGAACTTCATATGCGTTTTGATTTTGATGATAATAGCATGGATGAGTTAAATATTGAGGAGAATTATGAGGATAGTATTGAGGAGAGTATTGAGGATAATATTGAGGTTGAACCATTCTTGTTTGATGTGTCGGATTTTCCAATTCATCCTCTTGATCCTTTAACTAAATCACGCTCCCTCCTTTCCATCGTTCCGACCACGCAAAAGATCACGCTTGAAGACTGTGAGCTTGAAATTTTTTCCTTTGAATCTGACACAGTTCTCACAGCCGATAACACTTACGAGTGTTTCACTTTTTCGGACGATGTTGATGACTCACCGCCCGAGTTTGTGTCCTTTGAATTTTCAGATGAGTTAGTTGAACCATCAGACTCGGTTGCTTACAGTCGTTTCAAACCATTGATGGAATCTTTCAAGTTCGAGACAGTTTACTACAGTGAGAATGAGACTATCCCTAATTCACTCCCTTTCGTCCTTCCTATCGTTCCGACCGTACAAGAGACCATTACGCTTTCGTCTCCAATACCAAGTTCGGCGTACCCATGCCTTCTTGCGAATCTTGAGAGATTTGACCTCATTTCTCGACAGGTTGATAGGTTAGCACAATCGCTTTTAACACATCGGTCATCATAAATTGCGCTAATTTATTCACTCGATTTACACCCTCAAGATTGTACTCTACTTCTTTCTCTTTTCCGCCATTCTTCTCCCCCACCGAGACCGTATCCCGTTTCTACCTCTATACGGTCTCGTGTGCTTCTCATCTCTTTTCTTTCTACCCCATTCTTTCACCAACCCTACCATTACCACGATAAGATTTTTGAATGGTTGGTGCTAACCTTTGGCTTGTGTAAGGCCAAGCTTAAGTCTGGGGGAACCTTGTAATATATATGTACATATATATATATATATATATATTTTCTTTTCTATAAAATATAAAAAAAATTCAAAACATTAAAAAAATATAAAAAAATATTTTGTAAATAAATAAACAGGGGAGTGCCGGCATTTTGACCCTCTTGGTGTAGCATGACAGTGGGGACACTGTCAAGTTTAAGTTTGGGGGTATGCTCGGTACGTCTTCTTCCTTCGCATTCATTTGTACATATTTTTGCATTTGCATATTTATTTGAAAACCCATAAAAATTGAAAATTTTCAAAAATTATAAAAATTATTGTATTCAATTTTGGCTTATTTGACTAGAGTTTGACAAATAGGTTAACTGGCTAGGAACAACTAGATCTTAGACTTAGTAAATTAAAAACCCTAAAGATAACCTTCCTTAAAGTTTAACGGTAGAAAGTATATGTCTTTGTAGTTTATTTAGAAATAGGCAAAATTTTGAGTTCACTTCTCAGGCTAAGTCAAAACAAAGGAAAAGTATTGATGTTCTTATTAGAGTATAAGTTTGAAAAATAGTTCCTAACTTAAGTCTAGATTCTGAAAATGTATACCCTACAATTTGCACAATCACGCACCTTGAAACTTGGAATAGTAGAGGAGACCTTGAAATGCTCTTGTCTGAAGTCCTTAGTATGAAGAAAATGAAATAAAAAAATACAAGTGTGAATAAAGAATAAAAAAAATGAACACTGCTTTTTGTGATTACATAAGGCTGCAAAAATAGAAAATATTTAGCGAGGGTGCTTCATCACTTAGTGCCTTAGACCAACTGGTTTGGGAGTCACTGCTAAAAGCCTTGGGTATTGCAAGAATAGGAATTACGCTTTAAAGTGCAAACATATCTTGTAATCGGTTGTTGGTACCTCAAGAAGTATTAACGGTCGCATGAAGGATGTGTAAGCAAAATTCAATTAAAAATTCACCTACTAATAAGTACTTTGGACAACGGACAAGGGTATGATTGCTTGATTTGAATTTCCAAGTGTAGGGGTGATTTATACACACACGTGGGGATATGTGATTGGAGTTTAGATGAGAGAAAGGAGTGAAGAATAGAACTTGTATCTTTAGTAGAGTTGATAGAAATTCCTAAGTGGAGATGGAACCCTAGAAGGAAAACTTAAGAGATGCCGAAAGCTAAGTAAGTCTATAAAACATACATAATCTTAAGTTAAATGATGAGAAAGTGTGAAGAATATGGGTGGATAATTTACGAGTCGACGATAATAGAATTCCTTGTTAGAAAACCTAATTGGAGAATTAAAGTCGAAAAGCCAAATTGATAGGATTTTATGGGTAGTATCCGCTGAAAACCCTCAGGAGACAACACTCCTCCTACTAGGGACACCTACAGGTTTAACGGCTTGTTGCACGAGCTCAGTGCAATCGCGTTTCCATGCGAAAGTGCGGTTAGGTTTTGTGTAGAGAATAAAAATAAGTTTGCTCGAGAACGAGCAAAAGATGAGTTTGGGGGTATTTGTTCACACCATAATATTGTATTATTATATTCCCTATTTTTATTCGTTTTATAAATAAACAGGTGCTTTTGACGCATGTCTGCTATATATTACAGGTTACAGGTTCTTGGACAGAAAATAGTGAAAACGATGAAAAGACGATGCAAAAGTAGACTTTGACCAACAAACAGAAAACTCTTGATCAAGCCTACATCAAAGATAAAATTCACAAAGTACAAGGCAATGCAAGGTCCAAGATTACAAAGCGAACGGTTAAATGTCCACCGCAATTATTCACTGGAGATCTGGAAGAAACATATAAGCTATTTTAATAAAAGAACCAAATAATAAGGAAGCCCAAAGATTCAAGGCCCAATACTTCCTTTTAAAGAGACAGAGACATAAAATTTTACCAAAACTTGAAGTCTACTTTGACTAGGTCTTCCTAATGATATTTTGGTAAATGTAGACGTGCGAATCAATTGTAACCTAGGGTTTCCTATCCTCTATAAATAGGAACTCTAAATCATTGTAAAGGCTATGCCTCCCTTCATTAATAAATTTTAGAATTCTTTTGGAGAGCATCGATGCCTCTTTTCAATTCATGAATTCAGATCTGACAACCCTGTGTTGATGTTTGGAGAGAGCCATCTGTAAGTAGTTTTATTTAATTTCTCTAGTTTAGATTTTAATTCCTTGCCTTAGATGTTAGCTTTGGGGAAGGCTTTTGAGAGATGAGATCTCTCATCCCTTTCGTACCCATCACATATAATCTATAGGACTCCATGCATACACGCACACACCGCGCCCTACGGCACCCTATCTCTCGAGGTAGCGGTGATACCGTAGTATAAAGGCCCGGTTGTGCTTGTTTTCCATGGAGGTTAGGGTAAGGATTGATAAAGGAAGGACAAGAACCTAGAGGAAGGAACACCTTCCCGAATGGATCTAATCCCCTTTATTGATAATTACCATAACTCCTCTTAGATCATAATTTGGGTATAGAAAGCGTTGAGATTTATTTACATTTTCAAACCATTCCTAAACCTAACCCTAGCAAGATTTAGATCTAGATAATTTTTGTATAGATAGATTTAGTTTTTAGATTTAATAATCAATCCGAACATCCATCGGAATTAACTCGTTTGAGCGATTAGGAAATTCACAACATCCCTGTGGACCGACCCGTACTCACCGGCTAGCTGCAAAGCGACGCCGTTCTTGATTGCGGTAAATTATTTTTGATCGATAAAATCTCTCTCTAAATCACCCGACTCCTACCCAATTTTCGCAACCATTCTATTCCTACCAATCCAATCCGACTTTCCCACCTTCTCTAGACAGTCCTTCGAATCCGTCATTTGGGAGTTTTAATTGTCCACAAGAATTTCAATCTTATCCTGAAACCCCTTATCGACCCAAGTCTAGTATTGAGCAGACATTAGAAAAATATTTGGAAATCTCGAACCAAATGAAGAAGGAAATGACAGAGTGGGGGCAAGCAAATAATTTCAAACCATCCCAAAATTTTTCAGTATACAATTCGGGTATAGGACAAAATGAGAATTTGGGTAGTGAGACAGAACTGTACACCCTTCCTAATCAAACCTTCCCTTTCCAAACTGAAATCCACAACTCCAGTTTCACAGATTCATCGAGTACACCAAATTATCCACCAATTGACGATAGAATATATGAGAAGTTGTGTAATAATGCATTGTTTGATTTACCTGACTGTGAAGGGTTCATTTCGAGTGAAACCATACCAAATCCTAGTGATCTCTACACCTCCACTCTTGAACCAAAATTGATTGAAAACCATACTTTTAATGAGGTGTTTGAGAATTTTAACCTTCACTTGAATGAGGTGATTGACGTTGGGGATATATTGATTGATGAACCCGAAATTTTGGATCAGTGTGTCCCACCAATTCATCAGATCCTTTCACTTCCTTGTGGTCATCATCTTGAGCCTTTAAATCTTCCCGAACCCCAAATGCTTTTTGAAGTTGATAACAATGGTATACCCGAAGATCAGACCGAAATTCAGCCTCCATCTTCCACATCTGGTTTAGCGATTCTCGACACACCAATTTGTTTACCCATTTCACCTTCTACTCTTTCCGATTCTTCTTCTGTTGCTATAGTTTCAGTGAGTCTTGATGAATCACAGTCCGATAGTTCAAGTTCAGTAATACCAGAAAGTCAACTTGATTTGGATACTTTTGAAAATGAGGTAGATGAGTTTTTCGAGTC
This sequence comes from Agapanthus africanus, assembly GCA_030015575.1. Lineage (NCBI taxonomy): Eukaryota > Viridiplantae > Streptophyta > Magnoliopsida > Asparagales > Amaryllidaceae > Agapanthus > Agapanthus africanus. Next base: position 258,897,725 of record CM057351.1, on the reverse strand, counting down.
TTCTACCTCCATGTATTTTGACAAATCAAGTATGATAAATTCTGGCATAAAACTTATTGACAGCAAAATGTTCAATTACACCATTGATGAAAATTTTGAAGAACTTTTTGCTGACGAACTTGCATTCCTAAACAATACGGATTTTGTGATTGATCAACCTCGACCTATAGAAGTTGAACCGCCACCACTCCTTCTTCTTAATCATTCACATTCTCCCCGTCATTCTTCCTCATTCTTTCATTTCTCTAATTTAAAACTCAAACCCTTTCCAGACCACCACTTATCTCTTCCTCATTTCTTCCTAACTCTATACAACATGTTCTTCCACCGTCCTATACGCTACACTGATAAAATCTTTGAATGGTTGGTATTAATTTTTGGTCTTTGTAAAGTCTTATTTTGACCAAATGACCTTGCCCCCTCTTAAAATTCTTAATATTGTCTAACATATGTTTGAGGGGGGGGGTATATTTTTGGCTTTTGAACATAAATGTCGTCCTCAAAAATTGTGAGCCAAAAATAAGTTTGGGGGAGGATTTTCACTTTCACTAATTTTTGCCCCCGTTAATAAATGTCCTCCCAAGCTTACATGTTTTTGTGATCTAGCAGTTAGCAACAGTGAGGACACTGTTGAAAACAAGTTTGGGGGAGGTTTGTGCTTATTTGCGCATCATTTTGCATCATTCTTTGCATAAGCACATAATAAAAAAAATATAATTTTTTTTTGTACATAAATAAGATAATAAAAGATTAGATAGTGAAAAATTACATCCAAAAGATTAGAAAAATTTAAGAAAACCTAGAAACTTAGAAGTTTTCTTAAACGAAACTAGTAATAAGTAGTTATGAGCCGTTGTCCCAAGGGTTAGTATGATGAAAGATGTCACTAATCTGCGGATAAAAATAAGTCTGAAAAATAGTTTCTATTCTGGAAGCCAAACATTTGAATGTTGATACCCTACTATACGCACTTACACACGTCTTGAAACTCGGGATAGTAGAGGATATCTTGAAATGCTCTTGTCTCAAAGCCAAAGTATGAAGGAAATAAAAAATGGAAAATAAAATATAAAATGGTGAAAAGAAAAATGAACACTGGTTTTGTTATTGCCAAGGCAGCAATAAAAAAAATATAGCAAGGGTGCTTCATCACCTAGTGCCTTAGGCCAACTGGTTTGGGAGTTACTGCTAAGCCTTAGGTGGTGCAAGACGAGGAAAATACTAATACACCGTATAAGCGATCACATGAGTAATCGGTCGGTTAGTACCACAAGAAGTATTAACGGTCGCATGAAAAATGTGTGAGCAAATTCAGCCAAATATTAATTAAAAAGTACCGAGGCAGATGGACAAGAGTATGAAAGCTTGAATTGAATTCTCCAAGTGTAGGGATGTTCTTTACACACACGTAGGGGTATATGATCGATATTTGGAAGAAAGGTAGGAATGAAGAATAAAGACGATGTTTTATTGAGGGATGACATGATTTCTAATATCTTTTCATGACTATTAAGATATGGCTCATGACAACCGAAAAGCTAGTATTAGTTGGAAACTCTAACTTTCAAAGTCTTTCTTTTACAATTCTAATCTTTATTTGTAACCTTCACGGTCTTCCTTTTATTATTGGATTTTGTGGGTGCAATCCGCTGAAAACCCACAGGAGACAACACTCCTCCTACTAGGGACACCTAGAGGTTTAAAGGCTTGTTGTACGTGCTCAGTGCAATCGTGTAGCCTATGAAGGTGTGCTAGTTAGTTTTTCTTTTTCTTTATTTCTCTTTCTCTTTCTAATAAAAGATGTTTGCTCGAGACGACCAAAATTAAGTTTGGGGGAATTTGATCAGTCGAAAATATTGCATTTTTAACACATCAAATTCCCTACTATTTGCAATCATCTAAAGATATTCGGTATGAATATAGCACATATTAGCAATTCGTCTGTAAAATACCAAATAACATGTGTTATACATTATAACCGGCAGTTTGAGGGAAATTGAGTGTTTATTATTGCACGCATGATCTTTGTATATCGCAACACTTGTCTTGAGATTGTGTGCAGGAAATTCTCCAGGTAAAAGAGCCGGAAATGCTAAAAGTGCTGATAAAATACGCCAAGTCCAAGACTTGAAATATGGCAGTGAACAAGAAAGTAAAAAAATATTCCAGACATCAGAAAAGTGCCCTAAAGCCAACAGAAGAATTACCAGAAAGTTTCATGCACCAAGCCCATTAATAGGCCGCGGATCTGCGGCCGAATGGGCATATTAGCCGCGGATCCGCGGCTTGTTGGACACGTCAGCGCTGCCAAATTCCACCACGTGGCTACTTGTAACTGTTTCAGCTTTCAGAAGACTCCCAAAGTGCACGTGGCTTTATCCAGAAGGCTCATCCTAACAAACTCACTCTAGAATCTTCTTTGTAACAACCTCAATCTAGAATATTCCCTCTAACAAACTCATTCTAGAAAGCTCTCTCTAACAACCTAGCTTTGGAGGGAAGATTCAAATGACGTGGTTATAAAATTAGATCTAGATCTAGGGTTTTGGGGTTGTTCATTAATTGTTGCTCATTAATTAGGGTTGAATATTAAGCCAAAATTCCACAAGTTGAGTGACACAACTTGTAAATCAAAACCCTAGCCCAAATTCAAATCCAAAGCCAAATCAAGATCATTTTGAGAAGCAAATCAAGCAAGCAACCATCGATCCTTTATCTGCGAGGCCAATCTTCATCCGAGCAAGTGATCCAAGGCGATCCACGACTCACGGAGATCGAGCGGAGCGAACTTCGACGGATCTAGTTACCTCTTCAAAAGGACCGATCGAGAGCAATATCTTGTAACCTCGAATTGAGGAAATGTGTAATTAGTCGTCGATTTAATAAAGGTTATAATTGAAATTCTTGCTTTCTTCACATTCTTGCGTTATGAAACTTCTTGATCTTTGATTCATTAATTTTCATGATGTGTGAGTGAAATCTCCGCTTGTCGAGGATTCGAGAGAATTGATAGATCTAATGATGATCAAATCTTAATACTAGTCTTAATTCTTATGAGATTTGTGAACTTTAGGAAAAAGAATCATCAATGACCTAATTTGGATCGAGATCACATTCTTATGAATTTCGTTGCAAATTAGGGATCAAACAATTGATGATTTCCTTTACTAAAGGCTAGATCCGAATGATCATGATTGAAAAGACAAGGGATAGAAGAAGAAACCCTAGTTTCTTCAAGAGATCCATAATATTCATCATAATCATCAATCTCGTTACAAATTATCAATTGATAAGATTAGGAATTATTAGATTCATCATTAACTATTAACTCAATCGAATCCTACAAGCTATTCTTCAAATCTTGATAACTGAAGTGATTGGGATAATTCTTGATTCTTGATTCTAGATCTTTATGTTCTTTATGTTTCTTGAAATGAAAACTTAAAAATCTTGAATCAATTTTATTGCAATTTCTTTTATCTTTTAATTTTCGACTTAACTAAAACGATAACGAGCAAATCACACTTTCCCAGTGGACGATCTGCATTCACCGACGAACCTACAATAGACACCGTCAATTGATTGCGGTATAAATTTCTTTGGTTGTGATCTATTTTACATCTTACAAAATACATAGAGAAATTGGATCAATCAAGGAGTTTGCCCCGAATACCTGCAAGGAAGTCCCGGGGTGGTTTGGTACCACCGAGGACCCTCCGACGATCAAGTTAGCACGAGATCCGAGCAGAGTAACGGCTAAGTAGGGGTGAAAAAGCTTACTTGAACCCTCTGTGATGGGGGTTTATATAGTGGCGGCAGCATGCAGTAGCAGGCACGAGAATCTCGCCGGCGGTTACGCTCCCGACGTCACGCCCGCGTAATAAGAGGATCGCCCGTTAATGGGGATCGTGATGGCGTGGAACGTGGGATGTTGCCGGTGGAGGATCCACGCATGGCGAGATTTGCGGAGCGACGGTTACGCCTGTGAGCAGTGGAGTTGGTCGGAGGGACCGAGGAAGATGGCCTCGGTGGGAGAGCTCGGGCACGAGCGGGAGGGCCGAGGTATCTTGGTCCCGAGGTAGCTCGGAGGCGAGCTGAGAGGCCGAGGAGATCAATTTGCAGGGGGCTCTGAGGAGAGCTAGCTTGTGCTTGTAGGTCGGGTGCAGGGGTAGCCTGGTCGGCCCCTGTGGGCCCTTTCTTCTGAGTTTTGGGACACGTCATCTGCCACCTATCCTGATCTGGGAGATCGCCAGTGTAGAGCATCATCATTAGCCCCCCACTCTTATCCCGACCAGCTGGCGGGTCAGGTCAAGAGTGGATTGCCGGACCACCCGGGGTGAGCTCCCTCTCAAGATTTCCTCGGGACGCGTTCCCGGGCTGTCAGCTGTATTTTCTACCAGCGAATCAGGGAAAGATCTTTGCATTTAAGGAAGGTGCGCCGGTTCGTGCATCCTATCATTGAAGCGACGATCCGCGTGTCAAGCGTCGGTTGGCCGACGCGACGTGTGCAGACCTGCGTCTGATGGGATGCGGCCCAGTGTGGGGACGACAAGTGGAGCGATCGGAGCCGTTGGACGCGAGGAAGCGCTTTGGCGGGAGATGAAGGGCGCCGTTGGATGAGGGCGATTGTGGTGATAAATATGGGTGGGGCCCACTCCAGGGCCCTTACTCCTTCATATTTCTTCGCCCTAAGTCTTGGTTGCTCGGCGCTCGTCTTCTTTTTTCTGCTTTTGTTTCCCGAGGATCCCTCTTCTCCTTGTTAGATGTCTTCTTTCGTAGAGTCTGTAGATGTCGTAGGAGTAGGTTCTAGGGACCCTCTAGTTGAGCCTGAGTCTTCCCGGGGAGCAGGGATCGGATCCTCTTCTCGGGATCGTGCGGCGGGGGCATCCCCCGGCGCGTCGTGTTGGGTGAGGCATGTGGACGAGCTTGCCAATGCTCGGGCTTGCTTCCACATCCCTCACGCTATACGCTTCGTCTGGACAAGGAGGGAGAGAGGGCAGACCAAGTACGGGGTAGGGAGATCGCCCTGTACTTGGAAGCTTTTTGGAGTGGAATGCGCCTGCCCTTCTCTCCCGAGGTCGTCGAAGCGCTGAACTTCTTCGGGTTAGACCCTGGCCAGCTAGTGCCGATCTCATGGAGGATTCTCCTCGGGTTCCTAATCCTCCTGAATTTACAAGTGGTTCCCTTCAGCCTCTCCATCCTTGATTCTTCCCTCGTTTTCAAAAATCATCCTGGGGGTCGAGCGGGCAACCCGAGGTAGGTCTACCTCTCTTTTAGAAAGCGACAGGGGGGCGTCGCCGGGACAGGGGTTGTGGTCCTGTCTTCTTCTAATCACGATTGGAAGAAGAAGTTTGTCTTCGTTGCCCCGCCCGAGGGCGAGGACTAGCCCGTGGCCACCAAGTAGTCGAGGGAAAAATGCTTGCCAGGGAACCAGTCCAATGACCCCGCCGTGGTGAGAGTGGCGTCGTGGGAGCCCGTTCCCCGATTCGACGTGCTGGGCAGGGCTCAGCCCCGTTAAGTTCATCGGTAAGTTAGGCTTGCTTTTTGGCTTTTATATTGCATGTGTCGCTGACCTCTTTGCGTTTGGTTTTGTGCAGGACCCATGGACATAAACGAGCTTCGAGTCTCCATGCGCCAGCCGAGGAAGATCACAAAGGCTGGAGGCGCCAGCTCTTCCTGTTCGAAGCCTGCCCCAGCTCCTTCTCCTCCGGTGGTCGCGTCCCATGAGAGTTCGGGGGCGGATCCCGCCCCGAGGCCTAGCGCCGGGCCGGAAGCGGGCTCGAATTCTGGAGGACCCGGTCTCGGAGGAGGAGATCGACTCTCCATCGGAGCCACTCAAGTGGGGTTCCCGAAGGTCTTCCCGGGGCCCGCCCTCGCCGATCATGGTGGAGGAAGGGGGCCTCCAGTTCGCGGTGCCCTCGGGGCTATCCGTCGTGGATAGCCTGCTGCACGAAATAGAGAAGTCGGCAGGGGGTAGGGTCCCCGGGGGGACCTTTAGGGCCCAGATGGCGTCCATCGCCTAGGATTCCGTGCAGGCAAGTGCTCGGTTGTTTGTGAGATTCAGTGCCTCATTCGCTTTCCTGACCTCTTTCCTATTTTTCAGGTTCTCCAGCACGTTGCCCTTGCCTTACGCATGAAGGCCGAGGTGATAGCCCCGGCGATGAAGGCTGCGGACCAGCTTGCCTCGCTGGAAGAGAGCTCCAAGCGGGAGCTGGAGGCGGTGATGGCGAGAGTTGCCACCTTGGAGGGCGAGGTGGAGGCCGGGAAACGGGAGGTTGCCCGGTACCGCGAGGCCACCGTGGCTGCCGAGGTCAAGCTTGAGGACGCTCAGGCGCTTGCCGGCAACATGAAGAAGACGGTGAGGACCCTCCGGAAGGAGCTGGGGGCGGCGGTCGAGGCGGCGAAGTTGGCTGACCTCCCGGCGGCGAAGGCGGTGGAGGGCTACAAGAAGTCTAAGGACTTCTATAATGACCTAGCCGTGGCCACCACCCGCATCTGGCACGAGGCCCTTGTTTACCCCAATCAGAGCAAAGCTCTGTTCAAATCCCAAGGCGGGAGATGAAGCAACACTTCATCTTCCCCCAATTAGAGCAAAGCTCTACTTTGAAAATTTAAACTTTAGTAAATAAAGCGATGCTTTAGATTCTTTGCGCTGGGCGCAACGCGCCACGTGTCAAGCGCAGACAAATCAGCGCAGTGCCCAAGGCAGCGCACCCAATCAGAGCAAATCTCTGTTTTAAATAAAATTAAATGAAGCAACGCTTCAGCTGCACAAGCACGGCGCTGCGCGACACGTGTCAGCGCAGTTGCGCTGCGCTGTGCGCTGCGCGACACGTGTCAGCGCAGATGCGCTGCGCGACACGTGTCAGCGCAGATGCGCCAGCGCAGTTGCGCTATGCTGTGCGCTGCGCGACACGTGTCTGCGCAGAGGCGCCAGCGCAGTTGCGCTCCGCTGTGCGCTGCGCGACACGTGTCAGCGCAGAGGCGCTAGCGCAGTTGTGCTGCTCTGTGCGCTGCGTGACACGCGTCACGCGCTGGGGCATCTGCGCCAAACAGAATAAAGATTTTAAAGAAATCTTTCTGTTCTTATTAAAACAAGAAGATTTTCTTCTGTAAAACAGAAGCCCTTGGATCAAAAGATCCAATGGTGGGGAAAATCCCCCAAATCACTCAGGGAAAGATCTCTTTAACAAAATTAACTAATTTATGGGCACTATAAAAAGGACCCTAAGCCTCAATTCAAAGGCATCAACATTTTCTGAGAAAAAAAAGAGAACTCTGAAGAACTCCTCAAGAACAAAAAAGGTAAAAACCTTTAGAAAAAGGGAAAATTCTTCTAAAAACAGATCATAGATCTAAAAACAAGATCAATGATCTTTAATAAAAACAAAAAAATAAAATAGTGCTTTGCACTTTTTATGAACCTTTGGTTCTCTGAGATAAGAAAGACAAGAAAAACTTATTTTTCTTTGATCTAAATTAGATCAAGAAATCAAATAGTGCTTTGCACTTCTGTTCTTGAATCTAAGAGATTCTTAGTGCTTTGCACTTCCAAACTGCGCTGTTGCGCGCTTAGGAAAGCGCCACGTGTCAACATCTGAACTACTTGCGCTATGCGCTTTAAGATAGAGCTTTGCTCTCTGTAATTGGCGCAACTCACCAAAGTACGCCACGTGTCAGCAGCGCAAGCGCAGCGCACTAGCGCAGCACACTGCGCCTGCATGATACATGTCGTCACCACAAGCGCTTGCGCTCCCTGATTGGCGCAAAGCGCCTGACAAATGCAATGCATTTCCTAAAGGGCCAGGCCCAAATCAAAAGACCAACAGGCCAAAATAAATTGCAAAGAAATAAAAAAGGGCAGAGCCCAAACAAAATGGATGCTCTGCATCATTTATAAAAGGGCAGAGCCCAATCCAAACAAAATAGAAAAATAATGCAATGCATTATTTTAAAAATGGGCCAAGCCCTAGCACAGGTCTAACAGACCAACAACAAATAAAAGTGTTGAATATTTTTTTTAACTGGACTTAGCCCAGTCATGGCCATAAGTCCTCAAATTAAATTGACTGAGCACGGCTGCTACCTAAATCAATTTACATCCGGTTCGAGGGTACATCTCCGAACTCCTTTGACACCTATCGTTGTAATTCTTCAACGACGTCAGAGAGGTGACGGGTCCCAACGACCATACATGAAAATGGATTGCGGGGTCTTTAAACTCGTGGACCGAAACGTCCTTAAACTAATGATGGACCGAGACGTCCTTAAACTAATATCGGACCGAGACGTCCTTAAACTAATATCGGATCGAGACGTCCTTAAACTAATGTTGGACCGAAACGTCCTTAAACTAATGTCGGACCACCACGTCCTTAAACCGGAACATGGACCACCACGTCCCTAAACTGGCAATGGACTACCATGTCCTTAAACTGGAACATGGACCACCACGTTCCTAAACTGGAACAATAGAGCCTCCAAATGCTCCTTTGCCGGATCTAAATGATCCCGTTTAAATTGATCTTAGCCCCAAACACGGCTAACGTATCCTTAAACATTCAAATGGACTATAAAACTCTAAATCAACCTTGGTTCAGAGGTACATCTCTGAACTCCTCTGACACCTGTCGTTGTAATCCTTCAATGACGTCAGAGAGGTGACGAGTCCCGATGGCCATATATTAAATGGATCATCAGATCCACCAACATCCAAATCCATTACATCTAACGGTGGCTAGCTGGCCGTTCGAGATGTGGGGAACTGACATAGTCGACCCTATCGAACCAGCATCGTCTAGGGGACATCGTTTCATCCTTGCGACGACTGACTACTTTTCTAAGTGGGCAGAAGCAGTACCGTTAAGAGAAGTGAAGACGGAAAATATCCTACACTTCTTCAAGACGCACGTCATATATCGGTTTGGAACTCCGCGACGGATCATCTCCGACAACGGGCCAGCCTACAGAAGCCACAAGATCAGTCGCTTCGCACAGCAGCATAATATAGACTGGAGATATTCCTCGGTTTATAATCCACGAGCTAATGGTCTAGCTGAAGCCTTCAACAAAACCTTGACAAAGATCATGAAGAAAACGGTGTCCCGAAATAAGAAGGACTGGCATGAAAGACTGCAAGAAGCCCTTTGGGCATATCGAACTACGTTTAAGACAGCCACAAGCACAACGCCATATGCGCTGGTATTCGGTACAGAAGCAGTACTCCCCCTCGAGATAGAGTTACCCTCTCTACGAGTGGCAGTCCACTATGAGCTGACGGACAAAGAAAATGCTCACCTTCGGCTTGAGGAGCTTGATGTCCTTGATGAAACCCGGCTCATAGCGCAACAAAATCTGGAAGCTTATAAAGCAAAGATGACGCGCTCATATGAAAGATTGACCCGACCGAGGACATTCCGCCAAGGCGAACTCGTGCTAGTGGTCAAAATTCATATGATCCCCAATCGCGCCAAGCGGGGAAAATTCGAGCCAAACTATGAAGGCCCATACATCATAGATAAGGTCTACCAAGGTGGGGCCTATCTACTCATGGACATGCATGGTGAAAGGCCTTTCAGGCCAATAATTGGTCGCTTCCTAAAGAAATACTATGCTTAATGAGCCACGGCCTAGGTCAATGGTAGACGACGACGACTATGTCCGCTCGCTATCTTCCTAAGCTCAAACTCTATCAGCAGTAGCCAGCCTTCTCAAAGCGGACCGAAATGTCCTTAAACTAATAGCAGACCGAAACGTCTTTAAACTACTACCGCAGCATCTTTAGGCTGATGAGATATAAAAAAGAAAACATATAAAAATAAAAAAATAAAAAAAAACGGTATGTCCATAAGCAAAAAGGGCACGGATGAAAACCCGAAAGGGCTCCGTGAGTAAAAACAGCAGGGCTACCGGCGAGTGTTCGTGAAAACCCGAAAGGGCGCGATCTCGTAAAAAAAAATATAAAAATAAAAAGAATAAAAAAAATGGTATGTCCATAAGCAAAATGGGCACGGATGAAAACCCGAAAGGGCTCCGTGAGTAAAAACAGCAGGGCTACCGGCGAGTATTTGTGAAAACCTGAAAGGGCGCAACCTCGTTAAAGGACACTTATAGGGTCCTCTCGACCTTGTAAGGAGAAACCACCCGCGTGAGATCCTTACGACTCACAAGGGAGCAACACACTTAGGGATCCCCACGATTCCTAAGGAGAAAATACACTTGCGAGATCCTCACAACTCGTAAGGAGAACTCTCTTATGGGACCCTCACGGCTCGTAAGAGTTGAAAGTCTTAAGTTACAGAGACCTAAACCTGTGCTTAAGCAACCCCCATAACATCCGATATTGCCCTACAAGTGGCTCAATACTGACCCTTGTATACAATCCACGGGCGCGAATAAACATTTCCCTGACCAAGTTCCATCCGTGACCAGGGATATGTACGCATGAGGAACAAACCTTATAAGTCCTCTCGACTTATAAGGAGAAAACCCTCTTGTAGGATCCTTACGACTTACAGAGGAACATACACTTAGGAATCCTCACGACTCCTAAAGAGAAAATACACCTACGAGATCCTCACGACTTGTAGGGAGAAATACCTTCGTGAGACCCTTACGGCTCATGAAGTCAAAAGCCTTAGCCGACAGGACCTTAACCCTGTTCGCTAAGCCAGCTTTGTTCGACATCGACAGAGGCAGATGATGATTCGCTCCTGGTAATATCCCAGTTGTAGCGGTGCTGATACCGAAATCGGTGTCTAATTTCAGGTTTACGGTGAAAAGCCGGTAGGTCACACATGCATACGAAATAGCCAAAATGATGGGGCAGCTTGCAATAAAAAACAACAAGTAAAGAAAATGTATGCATGGGAAATAGCCGAAATGATTGGGCAACTCGCAATAAAAAGCAGTGAGTAAAAATAAAATAAATAGCCGAAATGATGGGGCAGCTTGCAATAAAAAACAGCAAGTAAAGAAAATGTATGCATGGGAAATAGCCGAAATGATTGGGCAACTCGCAATAAAAAGCAGCGAGTAAAAATAAAATAAATAGCCGAAATGATTGGGCACCACGAAAAATAGCCGAAATGATTGGGCAATCGCGACCTTCGCGATATAAAAGCTGAAATGATAGAGCATCGCGGAAATAGAACAAAAAAAAAGAAGAAAGTGATGAAAACTTTGGCCCTACGGTTAAGATCACATCGATCCCTGTATACAATCCAAGGGCGTAAACGAAGAAGGGTGTAGGGTGTTTTTCGTCACCCCATTGAGATGGGAATACGCGAGCGCTTGTCAGGCGTACTACAGATTCCCCCTGCCTAGGGTAGGCCGGGGTTTAATGATTGTGGGGATCCGAATCTCCGGCAGCCGCGGACTAAGCTACAGTTAATTACCCCTCGCCTTTGGTGCGAGGGAACCTCCGATTAACGGGTTAAATTGGTCATGCGAACTCAATGTGCAGTGTGCGTGTGTTTTGTTTTGAAAGGGGGTTTTGGATATATCGGGAGCCACGCAGAGTTTTTACGGGGGTCCCGCTACCCGGATAGCGGGCTGGGGGTCAAGGGGGCTAGCAGCCCCCTTGCGGGGTTCGGGGCAGCGCCCCGGCCCGAAAATTTTTTTGAGGGGGAGAATGTGGCGGAGTATGTATATGTGTAAATTTGTATACATATGTATATGTATATGTATGTACATAAAAAGAGGGGGAAAAGGCATCCAAGGGATGCGTGGGGGCCAGCGCCTTGAGCGCTGTGCGCTCAGCGCGCGCGCGCGCCACGTGTCGGCACGCGGGCGCCTTGCGCACTTGCGCAAGCGCACAGGTGCGCAAGCGCGCACGCCACGTGTCGGCACGCGGGCGCCTTGCGCACTTGCGCAAGCGCGCAGGTGAGGCACAAGAGGCTTTTAGCCTGAAAAAATTTCTCAGAAGAGAAATCAGAGAGGAGTTGGACTCCTGAATGTGTTTTTCTTCTTTTTTTGGGGGTTTAGTGAAAGATGTTCTTCTTCTTCCTCCTCTGTTAGCTGGATCTTGAAGATCAAGAGATGTGGGATTTCAAAATCCTTTCTTTTTGAGATCTGATGGAAGATCTGAGTTCCCCTTGATGGGTTTTGTGGTGAAAACTAATTTGTTTTATAAAAATGAAAGTAGAACTCTTGATTTAATTCAAAAGAAAGAAGAAGGTTTTGGAACCTTGAAGAAGGAAGAAAGAGCTCAGCTCTGAAACTTTTTTGGAGAGAGAGAAAAAAAAGGTTGTTGAGATATTTCATTATCTTTGCCTTTATAGGCTATACACTTTTACACATAGCCCCTTGGGCTTCACAAAATGGCATTTTGCCTATCCCATGGCTCATGTGCCATTTCTTTTTGCACATAAGCCATGGGCTTTACAAAAATTTGGCTTTATGCCCATTTTCTTACATTTATCCATAAAATAAAATAAAAGAAAATGCAACAAAATTATTTATTACAAAATTTTTATCTTTGCATGGGGGGAGGCCGGCCGCTTCATGTTCGGGATCGACCCGGGCATGGGCCCACTGGGTCTGGGCTTGGGCCCACTTGGCTTGGGGTTGACTTGGATTTTGACTTGGTCAACCGGGGTGTAAATTTTTACCCCAAAAAATTGCCCCCCATCAATAAATGCACACCACATATGTGGGTCGTGTGCATGAAATTGATGGATTTTCTTTCACGTGGAGGCGACTTGATTTGGTTCCCACTTTTTGGGAAGCTGGCACTGCCCTTTTTACGACATGGACGGTCGTTGCTTGTCATGTCTCCGAGACGGAGTGTCCGTGATAGACGTTTTCCCTAGCCCGGAGTTATCTGGTTCCCGCTTTGTAGGAATCCTGCGCTGCCCTTTTTGCGACTTGGACGGTCGGTGCTGCCCTTTTAGCGACTTGGACGGTCGGTGCTGCCCTTTTAGCGACGTGGCCGGTCGGTGCTGCCCTTTTTGTGACTTGGACGGTCGGTGCTTCCCTTTTAGCGACTTGGACGGTCGATGCTGCCCTTTTAGCGACTTGGACAGTCGGTGCTGCCCTTTTAGCGACTTGGACGGTCGGTGCTGCCCTTTTAGCGACTTGGACGGTCGATGCTGCCCTTTTAGCGACGTGGACGGTCGATGCTGCCCTTTTTGCGACTTGGACGGTCGATGCTGCCCTTTTAGCGACTTGGACGGTCGATGCTGCCCTTTTAGCGACGTGGACGGTCGATGCTGCCCTTTTTGCGACTTGGACGGTCGATGCTTGATTTGACTTGCTCTGCTTCTTGCAGTGTCAGGGGTAGACTTGACTTGCTCCGCTTCTTGCGGTGTCGAGATTGGATTCTGACTCGCTCCGCTTTCTGCGGTGTCGGGGTGGAAATTGACTTGTTGATTTTGATTTGGGTTGACATCAGCATCGCTATACTGGAATATGGTACCAGGAGCGAATCATCATCTGTCATTGAGAGGATTCTGGGATTTTGGTTTTTGTTTGGCATCTGCATTGCTGCACTGGAATAATGCCAGGAGCAACTCATCATTTGCCCCAAGAGGATTTAGGAGAGATTGGGATTGTTTCACGCCCGTGGATTGTATACGGTTTTGCAGGATGTATGATCCAGACCGTAGGGCCGAAAAATTTTTGGGACTTTGTCGGCGTCTGCATCGCTGCACTGGAATATGGTACCAGGAGCGACTCATCATTCGCCGTTGGGGTATGGGATTTGGAATTTATTTGGCGTCTGCATCGCTGCACTGGAATATGGTACCAGGAGCGACTCATCATTCGCCATTTGGGGATTGGGGAGCGATGGCTTAGGAGACAGGTTTAGATCCCTATCGCCTAAGGCTTTTCAATTTTATGGGCCGTGAGGGTCTCATAAAAGCATTTTCTCCCTACGAGTCGTAAGGATCCCGCAGGTGTATTTTCTCCTTAGGAGTCGTGAGGACTCCTAAGTGTGTTTTTCCTTTATGAGTCGTAAGGATCCCACAAAGGTTTGTTCTCCTCATATATCGTGAGGACACATGAGTGGGTCTTATCAATAGAGCATCATTCCCAAAGCGGAGACCGGCCGCGTAACTGGTGATTACGGTGGGGCATGGGTATGATGAGAATTATTTGAGCCCGTGGATTGTATACGATGGTCAATTTGGGGACCCACCGTAGGGCCGGGAGAATTTTTTTAAAAATTGGATTTTGGTTGGCGTCTGCATCGCTGCACTGGAATGTGGTACCAGGAGCGACTCATCATTCGCCGTTTGGGGACTTGGAATTTGGATATTGTTTGGCATCAGCATTGCTGCACTGGAATAATGCCAGGAGCAACTCATCATTTGCCTCGGGAGGACTTGGGATTTGGGTTTTCGGTCGGCATCAGCACCGCTAACACTGAAGCGAAATGCCAGGAGCGAATCATCATTTGCCATTGCCCGTTGGGGAACGATGGCTTAGGAGTTAGGTTTGGGTCCCTACCACCTAAGGCTTTTCAATTTTATGGGCCGTGAGGGTCCCATAAAAGCATTTTCTCCCTACGAGTCGAAAGGATCTCGTAGGTGTATTTTCTCCTTACGAATCGTGAGGATTCCTAAGTGTGTTGCTCCTTTGTGAGTCGTAAGGATCTCACGCAGGGGTTTTCTCCTCACAAGGTCGAGAGGACTTTGTGAGTGTATTTCACCTCCTTTCCTTTTTACGAGTTTGCGCCCTTTCGGGTTTTCACAGACTCGCCGGTAGTCCTGCTGTTTTTACTCACGGAGCCCTTTCGGGTTTTCATCCGTGGCCGTTTTGCTTGTGGACATACCGTTTTTTTTTCGCTGGTGGGACTTTAAAGTAGTCTCACCGGCAGGATTTGGGAGAAATAGGGGTCATTTACGCCCGTGGATTGTATACGGTTTTGCAGGATGTCTGATCCAGACCGTAGGGCTGATGTGCTCAATTCGCCTGCGACTTGGAGCATTCACGTGTAGTATTTCTTGAGATATCGGCCATTGATGGGTGGCATGGGCCTTTCTCCCTCGGCACTTATTAGTTGGCAGGATCCTCCGTCAAACACTTTCTCGATGACGTATGGTCCTTCCCAGTTTGGCTCGAATTTTCCCTTGGTATGTCGATTGGGGATAATCGGTCTTTTGAGGACCAACACCAATTCACCTTTCTTGAAGGCGCGGAGATGGGTTATCTTGTCATAAGCCCGTGACATTTGGGCTCGGTATAGCTCCAGATTTTGTTGCACCGCGAGCCTCTTTTCTTCGAGGGCATCGAGTTCTTCAAGTCGAAGGAGCACGTTTTCTTCCTCCGTCAACTCATGTTGGACGGCCATTCTTAAGCTCGGAACTTCAACTTCGAGGGGGAGGACCGCCTCCACTCCGAAGAGCAATGAGTATGGAGTGGACTGAGTTGGAGTACGGTGCGTGGTACGATATGTCCACAATGCCTCGTGAAGCTTGAGATTCCAGTCTCTCTTGTTGGCTGAAGCATTTTTCCTCAGGAGCTTGCATAGAGTCTTATTGAAGGCTTCGGCTAGCCCATTGGCTCTTGGATTATAGATGGAGGAATACCTCCAGTCTATCTTGTGCTGAGCAGCGAATCTTGATACATTGAAGCTCTTGAAAGAAGGCCCGTTGTCAGAAATGATTCTTCTTGGTGTACCGAAGCGGTATAGAATATTATGCTGGAAGAATGTCAGAATATCCTTTGTCTTGACTTCTTTTAGCGGGACAGCTTCAGCCCACCTGGAGAAGTAGTCTGTCGCGGCCAGTATGAACCGGTGGCCTTTAGATGATGGAGGATCAATTGGGCCAACAATGTCGGTGCCCCAAACTTCGAAGGGCCACGACGCCACTGTAGGATGCAATGGGTTGGGATGCTTGTGAATAAAATCACCGTGAATTTGGCAGATATAACATTTCTTTGCATGCTCTCCGCAATCCCGTATCATGGTGGGCCAGTAATACCCAAGCCGTTTGATTTGAAGTCGCTTCTTGGGGCCAGATTGGTGAGCACCGCAAACGCCCGAGTGGACATCTTTCATGACCTTTTGGGCTTCGGCCAATGACAGACACCTGAGCCAGAGTTGGTCATATGACCTGCGGTATAACGTGTCATTTACAAACACGTATCGGAGAGCTCTTTTCTTCAGCTGAATCCTCGCAGATTTCTCTTCGGGCAGCTTGTCGTATCGGAGGTACTCTATGAAGGGTTCTCTCCAATCGGGCTCGTCTTGGATGATCGAAGCTTCTTCCGCCGGACTGCTCTTCTGTTCCGCGCTTTCCTCTTCTCGTAGAGAGACTGGGGGTAGAATTTGCCGGCTCCTGACTGTGATCAGAATTTCGTCCATGTCAGGATCAGCCAGCTCCTTGGCCAAGCGAGCGAGTACATCAGCCTTTCCGTTCAACGCTCTAGGGACTCTCGTTAGTTCAATATGAGTGAACCGTTTCATGAGTTCCACCACTCGACCTCTGTACCGAGCTAACTCGGGTTTGTATATCTTATAGTCGCCGCTTACTTGGTTGACGACGAGCTGGGAGTCACCGTAAACTCGTAGCCGACGGATTTCCATTTCTACGGCGAGCTCCAAACCAGCTATCAGAGCTTCATACTCAGCTTCATTGTTTGTCCAAGGCTCGGTGAGAGCAAAAGAACGCCGTAGGGTTCCCATTGATGGTGTGATGAACACCAATCCTATCCCTGCTTTTATCTCCGGGACGCTTGATTTACTGGAGGTTCTTATCGATGAGGCCCCATCGAAGTAGAGCTCCCAACATGGCTCGTCATTCTCGAGATGCAGCACTTGTTCGTCGGGTAACTCACAATTTAGCGGCGACCCTTCTGGTATGGGATGAGCAGCGAGAAAGTCTGCAAGAGCTTGCCCTTTTACTGCTTTCTGAGGAGTGTAAACTATGTCAAACTCAAGTAGCATGACAGCCCATCTTGCCATTCTGCCGGCTAGGCTTGCTTTGGTCATCAAGTGTTTGAGCGGGTCGACCTTGGAGATCAGCATAACCCGATGAGCGAGCAGATAGTGCCTCAGCTTCTTCACAGCAAATATCAGAGCCAGGCATTGCTTTTCGATTGGGGAGTAGTTGTGTTCCGCCCCGACTAGAGTTCGACTGAGGTAGTAGAGGGCATTTTCTTTTCCTTCCTCATTATTCTGGGCAAGGAGCGCACTGAGTGACTCGTCCAGCGCGGCAGTGTAGAGAATCAGCGGTTTATTCGGAATGGGAGCGGCCAGCACTGGAGGGTGCAACAAGTATTGTTTAATGCTTTCGAACGCTGCTTGACATTCGGCATCCCAGATAAAAGGAGCTCCTTTCTTCATGAGCTTTGAGAAGGGCCTACATCTCCCTGATAAATTTGAGACAAACCTCCGTATATAAGCAAGCTTGCCTTGAAAAGATCTTAGCTGCGTCAGACTCTTCGGAGGGGGCATCTCCATGATGGCCTTTATCTTTGATGGGTCAACTTCGATCCCTCGATGTCGGACTATGAAGCCCAGGAATTTTCCCGATGACACGCCAAAAGCGCACTTCAGAGGATTCATCTTCAGATCGTATTCCCTCAGTCTGGTGAGAACGGTCCTGAGATCTTGGATATGATCGGCCTTGGCTTTAGTCTTGACGACCAGATCATCAACATAGCATTCGACGACTTTATGGATTAGGTCATCAAAGATATTAGTCATCGCCCTTTGATATGTAGCACCTGCGTTCTTCAGTCCGAATGGCATTACCTTGTAGCAATATATTCCGATCGGGGTTCGAAATGCTGTGTGCTTCTCATCCTCAGGCGACATCTTGATCTGATTATATCCAGACGAGCCATCCATAAAGGTGAACGGTTCGTAATTTGAGGTGTCATCGACCATCATTTCCATGACCGGTAGCGGGAAGTCGTCTTTAGGACATGCCTTATTGAGGTCCCTGAAATCGACACAAACTCGGATCTGCCCATTTTTCTTCTTCACCGGGACTATGCATGCGATCCAGTCTGCATATTTCTCTTCCCTGATGAAGCCGGCATCGATGAGCTTCTTGGTTTCCTCGATGACCTTTTCTTCCAACTCCCTTCTCATTCTTCGAGGAGCTTGTTTGACTGGCTTAGCATCAGGAGATATAGCCAGCTTATGCACGGCTACCTCAGGGGAAAGGCCAGGCATTTCTTTGTACGTCCACGCGAAGCAGTCGACGAACTCACGCAGCAGGGCAATTATCTGCTCTTTCATTTCCTCCGACAAGAGTGAGCTGATGTAGGTCGGCCTTGGATTATCGGGCGTTCCTAAGTCAATCTCGGTTAGCTCATCAAAGGTTGCTTGTCCGCCATCTTCGAGCTCTTGAGGAGCTTCTTCTGGCTCGGCTATCTCGTCATCATCATTTGATCTTTCGCTGGTCTCACCAACATGGATCATGTAGCACGCTTTGGAATCAGGTTGAATGTAGCCTATGCCCCGTCTATCTGGAATCCGTCCATCGATGAGTGCTCGGACCTGGGGCGGATACCATAGCCCTTCATAAAACTTTGCTTCGGACTCCGTTTGATATAACCGGCATCCGCACTTCTTAAAGTATTCCCGCATCTCGGGCGCATAGTATCTGGGATTGAGGACGGCTCTTATACCTCTCTCATAGGGAAGGCACGCGACAGAAAGATCGTCCGGGTGCACAACGGGGTTTGACCTGTAAAACAGGGTGCCCTTCTGTCCATTTTTCCTCCCGGGCACGTAGAAAGTTTTCAGCTGGTCCACGGTAGAGACTGACAATGCGTCGAGCTCTTTGCACATTTGCTCTGGTACCCTTGTGACGGCTAGGGACCCTTCTGCGACTTCGAAGGTCTCTCGTAGTTTCGCTTGTTGCATGGGGGGCCGATCTGCACAGCTGTTGCACGGCAGGTCCTCTTCTTCTGACTCTTCAGTGTCACTGCCAAGATGAGGGCGGACTTTGCTGCTAGATGGGCCTTCAGTAACAGATTCATCCGTATCGCTGCCAAAATGAGGGCGAGTTTTGTGGAAGGACGGGCATCCAGCGTCGGACTCATCAGTGTCGCTGCCGAAATGCGGGCGTACTTGGGTATTTTTGCTTTTGAAAGTGACAGCCGGCGCAGATTTGCTTTTCAGTCTTGGGGCCGGTCTATCCTCGGTTAGTTGTGGCTTAGCATTTTGGTGGTTCATAAAGTACCGAGAATCTTCATATCGGACTTCATGCACACCAAACGGCTGGATGTCTCCGTCAATGCGTCTTTCTTCGCCATTTTTAGTATACTTCATGCATTGATGGAGAGTTGACGGAATGATGCCGTAATCGTGGAGCCACGGCCGCCCTAAGAGAATCTTATAAGACGTGTCGGCGTCGATCACGTATATCTTAGCTTCAGTTTGCAGATCCCCGAATTTGATTGGCAAAGCTATAGACCCCAGAACTTGCTGGCAATTTTGGTTGAAGCCTTGAATGACAATCCTTTCCCTTGACAGGTTTCGGATGTCCATTGACAAACTCTTCAGAGTTCGCAAGTTCATGATGTTCACTGAGGATCCCGGATCAATCAATATACGATTAATTCGATCTCCGTCGCTGTACCCGGTCACGTAAAGCGGCCGATTATGCTCAGCTGTTCCCAGTAGCAAGTCTTCATCCTTAAATGTGACTGCGGCGGCATGCAAAGCGTGCTGGGCTTCTTTCATATTAATTTCCGCAAAGTGAGCCTGATACCGCTCGGGGTTTTGTAGAGCGTGAATGAGAACATCTCTAAGCTCCTTAGATAGGACCAAGGCGTCGTAGACGCTCAGGAGAGACGGAAGCTTCCGGAGATGCGCCAAGACATTATAGTCCACCGAGGAAGGACTTATGTTTTCATCGGCCGGTTCTCTGCCATCTTCTTCATTAGCGACATGTTTTTCCTTCCCTTTTGGGGCGTTGCCCTGATTTTGCGGTAGAGCCCTGCCGCTTCTGAGCTGGATTTGATTGGCCTTTGTGGTGAGCTCCTCGTCCTCTTCCGGAAAACAGAGATCATCCTCGGAGTCACTGCCAAGATGGATGGCGTAGCAGGTCGCTACTGGGATCTCTTCATTGGAGTCTTCTTCTAACTCCTCCAGAATTTCAGCCGCTTGTACAGGGAAGAACTCCTTCAATTGAATCAATGTTCTTTCCTTTTGTTCATATTCTTCGAGGGAATCGATATATTTTTGAATGGTCGATCTCCCTGCAGACTCTTTTTCGCGCCGAGCTGCACTTTTCTTCTTCTCGAGCTTCTTGGATTTTGAGCCTGATGGAGCCGCATTGGCAGCTGGACTGGTAGGCTCCTTCTGCCCTTCCCATTCCGTCCTGGGTTCTTTCCGAAGTAGCTTTATCATCTTCTTCGTCTTATTAGATATGTGCGTACTCCACGGAGGCCGCGATGAGTCAGTTTCGTTTGTCGGGGCAGCGGGTTCGGCTGTCTGCTCCCAGAAGGCTTCAGCTTCCGTCTGTATAAAGTTAGCGGTTGCAACTTGATTGTTCACCAACACGCTTTTGGACAGCTCGATCTCTCCAGCCTTGTACTGCTTCTCGACCCAGTCCTTGAAGATATAGCAATCCTCGATCGCATGGCTCACTACTCGGTGGTACGGGCAATACAGGGGATTGTCGGTCATTTTTGCTTCTTGGGGTCTTTTCGACTCCGGCAATTGTAGGCCGTTGTTCAAGGCATCTTTAAATATCTTACGGACCTTGTCCCTTCTGAAAGAGTAAACCTTGTTCTTCTTCTCCTCTAGGGAAGGCCCATCTCCTCCCAGCAATGGCTTTCGAGACCGGTTGGTTTTGGATTCGCCCGCCCTTCGCTTTTCTTCATTTTCGGACGCATTGAAGACATTGGTACTGCTGGAACTCCCGCTTCTACGGTTGTCGTCCCGCTTGCTTTTCCAGGTTTTGTCTCTCTGAGAGTCCGGCGGGGACTCTTGCTTCGAGCGTTCTAGCATTTGGACTTTCTTGGTTAGCTCCTGAAATGTCTTGAGGCCCGCTGTACACAAGAATGGGACCATCCAATTGCTGAGGTTCCCAATGAGAAGGCTGACGGACTGGTCCTGCTCCAGCGGCGGTTCGCACTTGACTGTGAGATTACGCCATCGGGCGATAAAGTCGGTGTTGCTTTCATTCTTCCCCGGCTTGGTCCTCACAAGGTCGGCAATGGAGATTTTATCACTGACGCTTATGAACCTTTGCCGGAACAGAGACTCCATTTGGGCGAAGGTAATGACGGACCCGTCTGGTATGCTCGCGTACCAGTCGAAGGCGACGCCGGTCAGGCTGTTGACAAACTGACGAAGAAGGAGCGCGTCATTGCCCCCTGTATTTCCGCACGATGCTTTGAAGTGGGCGACGTGCTGGTTTGCATTCCCCGTTCCATCAAATCTTCCGAACTTAGGAATGACGTAGCCGCTTGGGAACTCAATCAGATCGTACTGCGCGGGATATGGCCGCCCACTACTGCCGATTTCTTTCTGAACTTCGGCTTCAGCCACCAATGTTTTAACCTTGCTGGTGACCAAATCCATTATCTGATCCTGTGTTAGCGGGATGGTGCTATCTGGGGCCAAGGCGTCCCCAGAAGCGGAATGCGGCCGGCTTTCATGCGGCTCGACCAGTCTTGGTCCCAAAGGAACAGGCATTGGCTGCCTCGGATTGTCATCACCCGGCTGATTAGTAGCGGTTTGTGTCTGATTGGGAGGCGCTCGAGCAATTTGAGCCGTAAGCTGCATCACCACGTTCGTTAAGTCGTCAATCTTTGAATAGAGCTTGGCCATCTCTTTATCTTTGCTCCTGAGCTGTTTTCGAAGCTCTTGAAGCAGCTCTTGCTCCGCAGTCCTGGGGCGGAAAGTCGGCTCTTCCTCGCTGTCCGAGCTTGACTCTGCATGGATCGAGGGGTCTTTCTGCCTATCATCCTCATCGAGAGGGTTTTCTTCATCCAGCGGGGGCGGCTGTTCTTGGGCGGCGGCAACCACATTCAGGCTAGATTGGGCTTGGGATGTGGTGGCCCCATCCTTGATTTTGCTGCGAAGGTTTTCGCTAGGGCGCCCGCCCGCCATATAGACCGTATGGGTGATATATCCGGCTGTCTTTCTATCATTGGCAGCTGATTTCATGGATTGCTGTCTTGGCCCCCTTGTTTCGGTAGCTGGTAGTCGATTGAAGGCGGCTGGCCTAACCAGGTTCTTAAATGGTGCTGGCGCATCTTTTCTGGGTTTTCCCCGCTGCTTTCGTGCGGCACAGAGTGCTTGATAGACTCTTGATGAGACTGTGTCATAATTTCTCCGTTGGGGCCGGGACACGTCTCTTTGTGGCACTGTTCGGACCGCTGTCTTCTTGATTCTGGCGGTCATGGCATTTTTCTGAACCCACTTTAGAGGCTCGAAGGAATTGCTGATTCTTACGTCCGACTCGGCCGTCGTCGCCGGGCAACCCTGCACTTAGAACTTCACACGATTCCATTTGGCCGAAGCCTTGGCCCTTTTGTTGGCTCGATACCTGAGCCGCTTCTGCCTTAACTTTTCTGTTCTAAGCACCTTGCAGACTTCGGCTTTTTGGGAAGACGCCGCATACCGGTTGATGGAGGGCCTTGGAGATACACCCGATTGTGCATTTGTTGGAGTCATCGCCTGAGTTCGTCCGCAACTTTTAATGTTTCCCTTCACATCGGAAGTCTTGCCCCCAGCTAGAGCGCCAGGGACTCGTTCAGACACCATCTTAAGTTTCGGTTGTGGTGCCTTGGCGATCACGACATTCGGCCTCTTACCCCTTGAGACCGGCTTGGCCACCTGTTCCGCTGGGATCTCTGCCAAATGAGCGCTTCCGGCAGGGTAGATGATGACAGAGCCAAACTGGCGGGGCGGTTCCTCCCATTGTCGACTGAGGCTTGCGGGGAGAACCACACGAGCGTTGATCTTGACCACGTACGGAATCGGGGTCGCTTTGGAAGTTGAATTCGTCTGGGAAGACATTGTCGTCGAAGGTTGATTGCTGCACGGAAAAAAAACATCATTTCAGTATAAGCAATCGATATGTATATTGATTGAGTTCGCATGAACGTTTAACCCGAAATATGGGAGGAGAGATTGGTCCCACCGGGCGTGCCAGAATCTGTAGGGTGTTTTTCGTCACCCCATTGAGATGGGAATACGCGAGCGCTTGTCAGGCGTACTACAGATTCCCCCTGCTTAGGGTAGGCCGGGGTTTAATGATTGTGGGGATCCGAATCTCCGGCAGCCGCGGACTAAGCTACCGTTAATTACCCCTCGCCTTTGGGGCGAGGGAACCTCCGATTAACGGGTTAAATTGGTCATGCGAACTCAATGTGCAGTGTGCGTGTGTTTTGTTTTGAAAGGGGGTTTTGGATATATCGGGAGCCACGCAGAGTTTTTACGGGGGTCCCGTTACCCGGATAGCGGGCTGGGGGTCAAGGGGGCTAGCAGCCCCCTTGCGGGGTTCGGGGCAGCGCCCCGGCCCGAAAATTTTTTTGAGGGGGAGAATGTGGCGGAGTATGTATATGTGTAAATTTGTATACATATGTATATGTATATATATGTACATAAAAAGAGGGGGAAAAGGCATCCAAGGGATGCGTGGGGGCCAGCGCCTTGAGCGCTGTGCGTTAGGTGCTGTGCGCTCAGCGCGCGCGCGCGCCACGTGTCGGCACGCGGGCGCCTTGCGCACTTGCGCAGGTGCGCAAGCGCGCGCGCCACGTGTCGGCACGCGGGCGCCTTGCGCACTTGCGCAAGCGCGCACGCCACGTGTCGGCACGCGGGCGCCTTGCGCACTTGCGCAAGCGCGCAGGTGAGGCACAAGAGGCTTTTAGCCTGAAAAAATTTCTCAGAAGAGAAATCAGAGAGGAGTTGGACTCCTGAATGTGTTTTTCTTCTTTTTTTGGGGGTTTAGTGAAAGATGTTCTTCTTCTTCCTCCTCTGTTAGCTGGATCTTGAAGATCAAGAGATGTGGGATTTCAAAATCCTTTCTTTTTGAGATCTGATGGAAGATCTGAGTTCCCCTTGATGGGTTTTGTGGTGAAAACTAATTTGTTTTATAAAAATGAGAGTAGAACTCTTGATTTAATTCAAAAGAAAGAAGAAGGTTTTGGAACCTTGAAGAAGGAAGAAAGAGCTCAGCTCTGAAACTTTTTTGGAGAGAGAGAAATAAAAGGTTGTTGAGATATTTCATTATCTTTGCCTTTATAGGCTATACACTTTACACATAGCCCCTTGGGCTTCACAAAATGGCATTTTGCCTATCTCATGGCTCATGTGCCATTTCTTTTTGCACATAAGCCATGGGCTTTACAAAAATTTGGCTTTATGCCCATTTTCTTACATTTATCCATAAAATAAAATAAAAGAAAATGCAACAAAATTATTTATTACAAAATTTTTATCTTGGCATGGGGGGAGGCCGGCCGCTTCATGTTCGGGCTTGACCCGGGCATGGGCCCACTGGGTCTGGGCTTGGGCCCACTTGGCTTGGGGTTGACTTGGATTTTGACTTGGTCAACCGGGGTGTAAATTTTTACCCCAACAAAGGGAACCATACTTCCCCAGCAGGCTTCGCCAGAAAATGAAGTCAAATCTCAACAGTTCGTCCCAACGCCGAAGAAATCAGTGTCTTCAGCAAATTCCTCAACCCACGGATACAAACACTCCTTGACGAGAGCCTCCTGATCCGCGTCGACTCGCAGAGCCACCAGTGCCTCCGTGGGAAATTCTCGACTCGTTTCAAACCCCAAGGAAACAAATAATCCTTGGCGCTAGGGAAACAAATAATCCTTAGCAAATTCCTTGACTCACGGATACAAACACTCCTTGACGAGAGCCTCCTGATCCGCGTCGACTCGCAGAGCAACCAGTGCCTCCGTGGGAAACTCTCGACTCGTTTCAAACCCCAAGGAAACAAATAATCCTTGGCGCTAGGGAAACAAATAATCCTTAGCAAATTCCTCGACTCACGGATACAAACACTCCTTGACGAGAGCCCCCTGATCCGCGTCGACTCGCAGAGCAACCAGTGCCTCCGTGGGAAATTCTCGACTCGTTTCAAACCCCAAGGAAACAAATAATCTTTGGTGCTAGGGAAACAAATAATCCTTAGCAAATTCCTTGACTCACGGATACAAACACTCCTTGAAAAGAGCCCCCTGATCCGCGTCGACTCGCAAAGCAACCAGTGCCTCCGTGGGAAATTCTCGACTCGTTTCAAACCCCAAGGAAACAAATAATCCTTGGCGCTAGGGAAACAAATAATCCTTAGCAAATTCCTCGACTCACGGATACAAACACTCCTTGACGAGAGCCCCCTGATACGCGTCGACTCGCAGAGCAACCAGTGCCTCCGTGGGAAATTCTCGACTCGTTTCAAACCCCAAGGAAACAGATAATCCTTGGCGCTAGTAATCCTTAGCAAATTCCTCGACTCACGGATACAAACACTCCTTGACGAGAGCCCCCTGATCCGCATCGACTCGCAGAGCAACCAGTGCCTCCGTGGGAAATTCTCGACTCGTTTCAAACCCCAAGGAAACAAATAATCCTTGGCGCTAGGGAAATAAATAATCCTTAGCAAATTCCTCGACTCACGGATACAAACACTCCTTGACGAGAGCCTCCTGATCCGCGTCGACTCGCAGAGCAACCAGTGCCTCCGTGGGAAACTCTCGACTCTTTTCAAACCCCAAGGAAACAAATAATCCTTGGCGCTAGGGAAACAAATAATCCTTAGCAAATTCCTCGACTCACGGATACAAACACTCCTTGACGAGAGCCTCCTGATCCGCGTCGACTCGCAGAGCAACCAGTGCCTCCGTGGGAAATTCTCGACTCGTTTCAAACCCAAGGAAACAAATAATCCTTGGCGCTAGGGAAACAAATAATCCTTAGCAAATTCCTCGACCCACGGATACAAACACTCATTGACGAGAGCCTCCTGATCCGCGTCGACTCGCAGAGCAACCAGTGCCTCCGTGGGAAATTCTCGACTCATTTCAAACCTAAGGAAACAAATAATCCTTGACGCTAGGGAAACAAATAATCCTTAGAGAACTCCTTGACTCACGGATACAAACACTCCTTGACGAGAGCCTCCTGATCCGCGTCGACTCGCAGAGCAACCAGTGCCTCCGTGGGAAATTCTCGACTCGTTTCAAACCCAAGGAAACAAATAATCCTTGGCGCTAGGGAAACAAATAATCCTTAGCAAATTCCTCGACTCACGGATACAAACGCTCCTTGACGAGAGCCTCCTGATCCGCGTCGACTCGCAGAGCAACCAGTGCCTCTGTGGGAAATTCTCGACTCGTTTCAAACCCAAGGAAACAAATAATCCTTGGCGCTAGGGAAAAAAATAATCCTTAGCGACTCCTCGACTCACGGATACAAACACTCCTTGACGAGAGCCTCCTGATCCGCGCCGACTCACAGAGCAACCAGTGCCTCCGTGGGAAATTCTCGACTCGTTTCAAACCCCAAGGAAACAAATAATCCTTGGCGCTAGGGAAACAAATAATCCTTAGCGACTCCTCGACTCACGGATACAAACACTCCTTGACGAGAGCCTCCTGATCCGCGCCGACTCACAGAGCAACCAGTGCCTCCGTGGGAAATTCTCGACTCGTTTCAAACCCCAAGGAAACAAATAATCCTTGGCGCTAGGGAAACATATAATCCCTAGAAAATTCCTCGACTCACGGATACAAACACTCCTTGACGAGAGCCTCCTGATTCGCGTCGGCTCGCAGAGAAACCAGTGTCTCCGCGGGAAATTCCCGATTCGTCTCAACTTGCAAGATGAAGCCTCAGGCAGCAGAGACTAAAAAAAAACTTGCTTCCTGAACAATGGGACCCTGCAAGTTGATCTAAATGGTCTCTTGCATACTATTCACGGGTCTCACTCTCCAAAGTCGAGTTTCGACAAGGAGGGAAACAACCGCTTACGGGTCCTCTCGACTCGTAAGAGGGAAAAATTCTCTTATAGGATCCTTACGACCTATAAGAGAAAACACACTTAGGAATCCTCACGATTCCTAAGGAGAAAACCCACCTACGAGATCCCCTCGATCCGTAGGGAGAAAAATCTCTATGAGACCCTCACGGCTAATATAGTTGAAAAGTCTTAGGCAGCAGATCTGAACCTGCGGCCTAAGCCATCGCTATCCCTTGGAGAAATCTAGATGCTTACTCTGTTATCTATCGACCTTGTTTATTAACACAGCATACCAAGAATAAAAGAAAGAAGAAAGCGACGTAAAGAGCATCTGATCTACATTTGATCAAGTGTTCGAGACACATTCATTCATGCAAAAGATTCAGAACAAAAGATAAGACAGGCTAGGAAAAACAAAAAATTTCATTAATATCGCCAGAAGTTCTTACAATTATAAAAGCAATAAACTAAAAACATTATTACAACGGAATAACCTCGAACCCAAGGCATGGATTGAGGAACTCAAAAGCTACTCTATCTATGACTTTCCAGGCCTCGCGGACCATCCTAGTATGCTTTCTTTCGCGAGCACAAGCGTCAGGGTCCCCCCTGATGTCTTCCACCCTCCGATAAGCAGCGAGTATGGCGGACTGTTGAAAGACCTCGTGCAAGAGATCGATAAGACTGTCTCACCGTCTCTTCGAGATAAAGTTCAATAGGTACACCGAGTGCACCTTGTCCTCAGCAGCATCCAACGCCCTAAGTGGCACGCCGGAACAGAAGAGGGGAAGCGCTTCCCAGATGGCTCCCACGATAAGCTTAAGGAGGGAGGAACGTCGGGGAAGCAGTAGACCATTGTACGCGTCGAAGCGACTCATTATTTCAGCACACTCCTCGTTTGTGAACTATCGATTTTGAGAGCGGCCAAGTCGGCGGATGTCCCCGTAAGAGATGATCTCGTTAAGAGCATACATGCGGGCGTCCATTGTTCCTGTGAAAGAGGATCAACAGAATTATCAGAAAGACTGATTAAGCAAAACGATATAATGCACTGAGGAATAAAATGTCATCTTCAAACTCTAAGATCAATGAAACACTCTTAAGAGTTCTTTTAGATCAAAGGGATCTATGTTTTGCCAAAAATGCAAGTTTCTGTTCATGGGTTGAGAAACCCTGAAACAGATTCATGAGAGCAAAGCTCTATTTGGTGAAACCCCAAAAGGATTTTCTTTAGATCAAAAGATCTATGAGAGCAAGGCTCTGTTAATTAAACTTAATTTGATTTAATTTAAAATTTTACCTAAAAGGGTGCTGGGTTCTGAACTTTGAAAGTTCTTAAAAAGAAACAAGAGCAGAGCTCTAAAAGTTCTTAAATAAGAGCAAAGCTCTGAAGTTTTTTGAAAATAAAAATCTTAAAGATGATAAGCATCTGTGGGGGACCAAAGGTCCTATTTATAGGCATCAAATGCCTCTTCAACTTCCAAAAGTTGCCGCAGCGGTTGGAATTCTGCCACCGTTGCGCTTGCGTTTGGGGCTGCGCAAGCGCAACGGTGGGGGGGGCATTTGTTTACCCCAATCAGAGCAAAGCTCTGTTCAAATCCCAAGGCGGGAGATGAAGCAACACTTCATCTTCCCCCAATTAGAGCAAAGCTCCACTTTGAAAATTTAAACTTTAGTAAATGAAGCGACGCTTCAGATTCTTTGCGCTGGGCGCAACGCGCCACGTGTCAGGCGCAGACACATCAGCGCAGCGCCCAAGGCAGCGCACCCAATCAGAGCAAAGCTCTGTTTTAAACAAAATTAAATGAAGCAACGCTTCAGCTGCGCAAGCACGGCGCTGCGCGACACGTGTCAGCGCAGATGCGATAGCGCAGTTGCGCTGCGTTGTGCGCCGCGCGACACGTGTCAGCACAGATGCGATAGTGCAGATGCGCTGCGCGACACGTGTCGGCGTAGATGCGCCAGCGCAGTTGCGCTCCGCTGTGCGCTGCGTGACACGTGTCAGCGCAGTTGCGCTACTCTGTGCGCTGCGTGACACGCGTCACGCGCTGGGGCATCTGCGCCAAACAGAATAAAGATTTTAAAGAAATCTTTCTGTTCTTATTAAAACAAGAAGATTTTCTTCTGTAAAACAGAAGCCCTTGGATCAAAAATCCAACGGTGGGGAAAATCCCCCAAATCACTCAGGGAAAGATCTCTTTAACAAAATTAACTAATTTATGGGCACTATAAAAAGGACCCTAAGCCTCAATTCAAAGGCATCAACATTTTCTGAGAAAAAAAAGAGAACTCTGAAGAACTCCTCAAGAACAAAAAAGGAAAAAACCTTTAGAAAAAGGGAAAATTCTTCTAAAAATAGATCATAGATCAAAAAACAAGATCAATGATCTTTAATAAAAACAAAAAAATAAAATAGTGCTTTGCACTTTTTATGAACCTTTGGTTCTCTGAGAGAAGAAAGACAAGAGAAACTTATTTTTCTTTGATCTAAATTAGATCAAGAAATCAAATAGTTCTTTGCACTTCTGTTCTTGAATCTAAGAGATTCTTAGTGCTTTGCACTTCCAAACTGCGCTGTTGCGCTCTTGGGAAAGCGCCACATGTCAACATCTGAACTACTTGCGCTATGCGTTTTAAGATAGAGCTTTGCTCTCTATAATTGGCGCAACTCACCAAAGTACGCCACGTGTCAGCAGCGCAAGCGCAGCACACTGCGCCTGCATGACACATGTCGTCACCACAAGCGCTTGCGCTCCCTGATTGGCGCAAAGCGCCTGACAAATGCAATGCATTTCCTAAAGGGCCAGGCCCAAATCAAAAGACCAACAGGCCAAAATAAATTGCAAAGCAATAAAAAGGGGCAGAGCCCAAACAAAATGGATGCTCTGCATCATTTATAAAAGGGCAGAGCCCAATCCAAACAAAAATAGAAAATAATGCAATGCATTATTTTAAAAATGGGCCAAGCCCTAGCACAGGTCTAACAGACCAACAACAAATAAAAGTGTTGAATATTTTTTTTAACTGGACTTAGCCCAGTCATGGCCATAAGTCCTCAAATTAAATTGACTGAGCACGGCTGCTCCCTAAATCAATTTACATCTGGTTCGAGGGTACATCTCCGAACTCCATTGACACCTATTGTTGTAATTCCTCAACGACGTCAGAGAGGTGACGGGTCCCAACGACCACACATGAAAATGGACTGCGGGGTCCTTAAACTCGTGGACCGAAACGTCCTTAAACTAATATTGGACCGAGACGTCCTTAAACTAATATCGGACCGAGACGTCCTTAAACTAATGATGGACCGAGACGTCCTTAAACTAATATCGGACCGAGACGTCCTAAAACTAATATCGGACCGAGACGTCCTTAAACTAATGTCGGACCACCACGTCCTTAAACTGGAACATGGACCACCACGTCCCTAAACTGGCAATGGACTACCATGTCCTTAAACTGGAACATGGACCGCCACGTCCCTAAACTGGAACAATAGAGCCTCCAAATGCTCTTTTGCCGAATCTAAATGATCCCGTTTAAGTTGATCTTAGCCCCAAACACGGCTAACGTATCCTTAAACATTCAAATGGACTATAAAACTCCAAATCAACCTTGGTTCAGGGGTACATCTCTGAACTCCTCTGACACCTGTCGTTGTAATCCTTCAATGACGTCAGAGAGGTGACGATTCCTGATGGCCATATATTAAATGGATCATCACGTTAAGTTGATCTTAGTCTCAAACAGGACTAACGTATCCTTAACGAACGTTTAAGTTGATCTTAGCCGCAACGCGGCTAATGCATCCTTAAACTAAAAACACCAAACCCAAATCTAAGTAAATATGGATTTGGACTAATCCACGTCCTACGGGCGACGGCATAACTTAGTCTCCGTATACAATCCAAGGGCAACCACAAACAAAACAAACACACACGACACGAAGTGAAATTATGGAGAAGGAGAAAGTGGTTACCGCGATGCGGTAGCGTAATTAACTGCAGGGGCTTGCGCCTGCAGGGAAGAGCGTCCCCACAATCAAAAACCCCTCAAGCGAGGGGAATCTGACGAAGTCTGCTACATCGGCCGCATCCGTCTAAACCTCCGATACACGGTGCCATAAATCAACTTGGCATCTTCGGAGAGGTGGACGGATAAAACCATATAGCATCTGCCCCGAACCTCAAGCCAGACGCCCTCGCGTCGTCGGCCGCCGTTCGGAGGGGAACAGCCCTCGACGCCGTTAAGGCTCGGATGCCGGAGTTCACCGACGAAGAGCTCCGGGCCGAATACCCCCTCGCGGACGCCGATGTGCAGGGGGAAGAGATTCCTGACGAGGAGGTGGCCGAGGACCCTGCTCGACTCGCGGTAGATATCGAGGATCCCGAGGTCGCGCCTGGCCCCGAGGCCTAAAGCCCCCGTCTTCCTCCTCTTTTATTTTGTCGCTTCTAGAATTTTTGTAAGACCTCGGGCAGTCTGTAAGGCTGGGGAGCCCAAAATACCCTTTGTAAAGATTTCGTTTTTGGTAGTAAAACTTTTTGTTTCATCGTCTTGCACTTTATCTTCTGTTTGTGAAGAATGCTCGTAAAATATCCTTGCTTGCACTGTTGGGCTTCCATGTCAGGTCGGCCATCTGTCTAGCGATCGTTCGTCGAGTTGATTTCGATCACTTGCTAAGTGTGCCGAGCGCTGCTGAGAAGGAGGCATCTCCATGGCCCCGGAGTCAAGGGGGATCACTCAGATTTGGATAGACCTGATGTCTCTTGTTGGGGCTTCAGATTGTTAGTTATATGTATGCCCTAGAGGCCATTACTGTACATATGATGTATATTGTAGTGGATGCTTGGACATATATAGGTAGGACTTTCTTGCTCGATATGATAGTATGCTATCTGGTCGCTCTTTATCTTAACATGTATTCTGATTGTCTCTATGTTACATATTGATAAAGCCCTTAGGATATGTACTTGACTACCAGGACTATGATGCAGATCATACTAGTAGGGACAGTGTAGTCGCCAAGTACATCCTTCAAATATTCCTAGTCGTGGGAGTATCGAGACAGGGCATCGATACTCCAGAGTAGACTAGCGTATGAGCTTCTTGCCTATATAATGGGCGATGGATGATCTCATATCCATTGGTGTTTGACATCAGAGAAGGTATACGGGTGCTCAGTAAAGACTGGGTACACTGGACGGACTCGCCGAGAAATCCCAGATGGTATTATACCCCACGTCACATGGTAGTTCTCTGGTGACACTGGTACAGGTTAGTCTGTAGACCCGAGATCGTCATAGAGTATTGTGTGATTCCCACTGTGCTTTGATTTCCATCATACCACGTCCAATGGGGAGTGCAAAACGGTGGCTTTTGGGTACAATCCCGAATCACATGGAGACAATGAGCGATAGGAGGGGATTCGTCTCTCCCGGTATAGAGAGTTGATGTTGTGCTGTGTTCGATTGGCTATAACTGGAAGTCCCTGGCCAGGGCTGATATAGTGATTTACTGGTAAGTGTTACCAGTAGTTTCTCGACCTGTTATGAGCCTCACATCGACACGACTTATCGGTTACTGGGGTCTGACATATACCACCCCTAGACTAGATATGCAACATATCAGACGAAGAGACCGGACTGTACGGGAGTGTTACTGATTGGATTCGCGGGAGAAAGTATAGGCTTGCTTGTTAATCTTCTGATCGCTCAATACCCGGGTGGCCGTTATGTTTGGCAGACCGCTTGCGGCTTGTGGCTGTTTGATATGATCATCACCTACTGCCGGCATATTGACGAGTCTTTAGAGTCCCACACAGAGGTTTCCTGGCTCAAGCGAAACGGAGTAGGAGCGCATATGTGATATGTGCGGGAACGAGATTAATGCGAGTATGTGATACCGCATTATATTCTCGCGATGTGTTACATGATTGGTTATATGTGATATAGCCGAGTTATCGGATCGAGCGTTGATTTGATAAGATGTTGCTTTTGATATTAGTCGGTTATATGTGATATAGCCGGATTATTAAATCAAGAGTCGATTTGATAATTTAATGTATAATTATATATTTGATATATTATAATACATTAACTAATATTTAGCTCACTATTGATTTCTTTTTCTCACATGATGTGCACATTGTATATATATACGCGATATGTACATTTGTGTACATGGATTGTGTCATGTTTGATGATACATACAAGATGGGTGTATGAGATTAACACAATGCTAGGGTTAAGTTAGGGTTTCTATTTATGTTAAGCTAATTCAAAAGAGATTGAGTTTGTTATGCTATAGCTTGCACAAAAGCTTATGGATAAGCTTTGACAAAGTCAACCCTTTTGTCTAGTTTAAGATATTTATCTAACCCAACCTTTAACCATAGACATGAGTTAATTCTCTACATGAGTTAGCCATGAGGGGTTAACTCAACCATGGGTCCAATAATTCATTTTGGATGAATTATTCACAAGTCTTCTTCTTCTTCTTCAAGCTCCATGAAAAAACTTGCTAGCTCTAATGGAAGTTTGAGATAAAGTGTGAGAAAATAAATTCTAAAGTGAGCCCACCTCCTACTTCTTCATCCTCTACCACTTTCCATGTAGTAGAGTGTGTTCTCTTCACAAAGTTCATGACCTAGTGAAGGAATAACTTGATTCAGTGTCTCCTCGACGTAGATCATCTTCGGCCTCGAAGTCATCGAAGCAAGCACGTTTGTTTCTTCATAGAGCCTCTCTAGAGTCCGGGGTTTGCGATCGCAGCGAAGGGGACTACTACACGGATCTATTTGAAGTGAAGGACCAGACTACAAAGGTTGTAATCCCAAACTCTTAGAAGTAAAGTTGTTTACTTGCTTATAGTTTTCGCATAATCTCTGGTATAGGATCTTGGTTAGGGTTGTTCGGCACATCTAATTTTTTAATCGGGCATGGTTGATGCCTTGTAGAACCTTGTGAGATTTCCTAGTAACCTTACAGTGGTATCAGAGCCAAGCTAGAGTTTTAGGCGAAGTTCTAGACGAAGTTTACAGTCCGATCGAACCCCGAAACCCCGGTTTAGACCCCTCTCTGGATATTTTCTAAAAATGTGATTTTTTCTGCATTAAAAATACTCAAAAAAATCAGCAGGGAATTCTAAGGATAACTGTAGAAAACGATACCCTAATTCACTCAAACCGCCGCGGAACCGCGGCAGGAGCATGCCATTGGCGGCGGTTCTGCGGCGGAACAGTGGAACTATGGTGTGGGTTTTGCACAGTAATATCCCTATTTAATTCTTGATTCTTCTGGGAATTTTTAATTCTACTCAAATGTTGAGTTTTCTGGAGATGTTTTGTATTTGTTAATTTGATCGGAAAGTTTAACTTCGTTTAAGTGTTTTTCCGGATAATTTTAGAACGTGTTAAAAAGTTCGAACGGATATCAATAACTCACTTTTTCCCCTGTCGGAAATTTTTTCAAAAGTTGGATTTTTTTTCTCGAGTTTGAAACTTCCGGAAAATCATGCAAGTAACGCGGTGGACCCTCCAGAAGACAACAAACCTTAACTCGATTATGTGACCGTCTGAATCGCCTCTAAACCTTAGGGTTTGTGGCAGTACGGCGTTGCCATATGTGAGGCGTTGGCTTGACCTTTCTACGGCTGGACCACTGGTACTGTGGCATGTGATGGATATTTTTTGAACTCCGCTCAAGTGTTGAGCTATTTGGAAAATCTTGGGTGTTTGTTTATTCGATCGGAAAGTTTAACATTGTCTATTTATCTGGAATGTGATACAATATTTGGAATCCATAAGTAGTTATGAGATAACTAAATAGAATGTTATAAATCTAGCAGTTTAGTCTCATTTGATCGGTTGCCACGGGATTTTGATGCGATCAAAAGTCCGTCGCAATCACGTAACGTACGCGGATACTCGCCGGGTAAAATTAATAGATAGCCTTGCCCCATAGCCCCGACCAAGTGACTGTAGGAGAACCCCGTCGCCAAAAGCATCCGTTCGGGTGCTCGCGACAGCGGTGTTCCGCCTTAGTGCACTTCGTCGACGGCATCCGGGGGTGCGGCCGTCTACTAAAGTTTGCGACGAGCATTCGATCAGGATGTCGGGAATCGTGTTGAATTGCCCAACTTGATATTGAAAAGAGTTTTCGATACTGAGACTAAAATGCGGAGTTCATAATTGTTAGGCATGCGATGTCTAAGGAATTCATTTGGTTAGGCATGCGATGTCTAAGGAAGTTGCGGATTCCAACTGTTGTAGTTTTACACTTTCTTTTCTGTGACCATAAGTGTAGTATGTGGTGTATCGCCGGCTTCGTTGCTATACATCAACGACAATCGGGATACGCATACTTGCTTACGTTGATAATATGGGATATTATGTGTTGCTGTGATATGTTATATTGGATCGTCGCGTTCTGAATAGCCGGGGGGTTTTATTTGAGATGAGAGTTTTTCTTTTTCATTCATGTAAAATTCATTTGTATGTAATATTCTTTTATTGGGGCACTTCCGGGCTGAGGATGATGTCACCATTGTATATTATTTACTTTTCCGCATTAGGTAGACCTAAGGCGGGGAGCACAAGTAACCGGGTTCTAGGGTCCAGTGGGAGACCATCTCGAGGAGTCGAGATCGGGTCTCCTAACCCCAGAATTGGCAGTGTTGCTTGCCGCTCTCGTAGGGGTCTAGGGATGTGGGTTTGGCTATTCATCGCGACCGTGGAATCCGTGTTTTATACAGGCTCGTATTAAAACACGGACGTCCTAGTATATCCAATATTTCATATGTGTTTTTCTGCTGCAATGTTCTGTGATGAGATCATATTACTGCCTAAGATGAATGTTTATATTATATATATGAGATATATATTATATTGTTGATTTCGTTTCATATCTGATGCTTGTGAAGCAAAATTAAAATGGGAATTCATTAATGAGATTAATGAAATAAAAGAATCCTAAAGATGTTGTAGAAACTTGTTTAAAAACTGGTAGCTCTAGTTCTTGCTTTGCATAGCGGTGTTCCTTGTAGAACATCCAGCACCTTATTCGATAAGGAAAGAGCCGAGATCCCTTCACCGGGGTGACCTCTTTAGTGAAACTAGAAGATGCTACAAACTCGGTTTATCTTTTTATTGCTTCTATAGTTCTTGCTTTGCATAGTGATATTTGTGAAATATCCTGCACCTTATTCGATGAGGAAAGAGCCGGCAATCCCTTCACCGGGAGTGACCTCTTTAGCGAAACTAGAAAAAAGGCCTAAAAAACACTCCATATAAAATCACTCGATTCTACAACGATATCAAGTTCATTACGCAAAAGGTTTTCTTATAAACCTGACGTAGCCCTCCGTCATTTTAGGAAGTAGAGCACTTAGTATTCGTGCTGCGTATGTCGACTTTAGTTGAGGCGTAGTGTACGGTAGCTAAGTGATGGCTTCCTACACAGCATATTATGCGATTAATTATGACAGTCATGTGATTATGTCGACCATAGTTGAGGGTCATGTGGGTGGGTCTAATTAATAATGAAATGACGGGTAGAACTTGACTAGTGCTTATGATATGTTGACCTTAGTTAAGGTCATAAGTACTACGGGTAAAATATTATCGGGAATTTCAAGTGTTGAAATTTGCAATGAGATTGCATACTTTCTATGAGATAGTTGGATCCCGATACCCGCTGCGAGTAAGAGTTACTCCTGGGAGAGTTTTACACATTACAATTAGCCGATCAAATAGATGTCTAGAAAGGTGTCAACGGGGTTACGCCCATGGGAAAACGGGTCCGTGCGAAAGCACGGGGAACCTCCCTCAAAGTACCGGCACTGGCCTGGCTGAAAGATTGGCGAACTTTTAGGGTGTAATTAATCCCAGCTATTCTTTCCTGTTAGGGTTTGAAGGAAGATTTGACTAAAACAGTGGGAGACATCCTGATTAGATAAATTGATAACCAATCTAATCTTGTAAAAGCGCACGCTGAGTGTTTTCTTCTCTCTCTCTCTAGGTAGTGACCATGTCACGCCTTAATCAAAATAATAATACGGATGTATTGACCGAACCCGCTTGTTATACTGCGCTAAAGAACGTTGGTCCCGCTCCAACTTATAATTGTTATAAGACCGAGCGAGAAATAGGGGATTACCAGAATTCCCGTGCCGCCCAAACGAAGAAAGTGCATGCTGATGCATCTTCTTCGGGTGTGTTCATTACAAAGAACTGTTTCTCGGTATACTTTACGTCCTGGGTATGAGATACCGGATCAGGATCCTGCAAATGTAATTTGTTACATGGGCTACAGAGAGGTAGAGAACTGAGAACGGGTGATAAGTTTCATGAGATAGAAACGGTGCAAGTGTTGCAGCCAAGTCTGTTGGTAGTTATCACCCTGTATTACCAGAATACATTGATTCAGAACGAATGTTATTAGATACCGAACCTGATATACAATATCATATCAGTCTCTTTATTTATTAAAGAAGGATATAATTTTGTATTGTTGGATAATGTTTTAAACATTTCTTATATCAAGAGTTGATCAGTTCAGGTACGTTATCTAAAAGCATATATGTTCTAAATCAAACCACAGTTCTTAATGTACAGAACACACACAAGAAGAAGAGTTCAGAAATGAACAAATCCTACTTGAGGTATTGTAGACTAGGTCATGTCAATGTGACCTGACTAGCTGAAGTTACATTAAGATGCATATTTAAATCTGTTTGAGTTTATATCTTGTGAAACTTGCCAGTCATGTCACAAAGATAAAATGACCATAGCTCTGTTTATTGGAAACAGAGAAAGAGTTGGTGAACTCTTGGGATTGATACATGCTGATGTATGAAGGTCCCAAGTCTACACATGCCAGGACTGGTTCTTTATACTTCATTACAGTCACTGATTATCTCTCAAGATCCGGACATATGTTCCTATTGAAACACAAGTCTGGAACTTTTGAGAAATTCAATGAATATAAGTTAGAAGTAGAGAACCAAAAACGGGTATAAGTATTATGTCCTTTGATGAGATCAAGGAGGAGAATACTTGAGCACGGGATTCCTGGACTATCCTAAAGGAGAATGAGATTCTCTCTCAGCATTACTCCTCCGTATACACCACATCACGTCGGTGTATCGGGGCGGAGCAATCACACCCTATTTGATATGGTGCGCTCTATGATGAGTACTACTGAGTTTCCTATTTCCTTTTGGGAGTTATGCACTTGTGAAGCTGCATACCTATTCAATAGGGTTCCAATCAAATCAGTTGCCTACCACTTCATATGTGATATGGAATGGGAAGAGCCCATAT
Source organism: Agapanthus africanus (assembly GCA_030015575.1). Lineage (NCBI taxonomy): Eukaryota > Viridiplantae > Streptophyta > Magnoliopsida > Asparagales > Amaryllidaceae > Agapanthus > Agapanthus africanus. Next base: position 258,859,502 of record CM057351.1, on the reverse strand, counting down.
CTTAAGTAAGTTAAGATTTGGGGTTGTCCGGCCTATGTCTAAAAGAAAAATCCAGACAAGCTCGAGGCAAGGTCATCTCTGTAAAACTGGAAGTAGTTCCAGCTATACAAACTGCTACAGATGATTTGGTAGACCCGAAGGATTCAATAGTTTCCAACGAACCTCAGCCTCTCCGCCGATCTAGTAGGGTTCCTCACCCACCTGAGAGATACTTCGGTTTCTCTATGACAGTGGGAGCGAGGATTGCATCATGAGATAAAGACCTAACTAGTTTCGAGCTGGCCATCAGGAGTGGGACTCTGTAAGAATGGCTGGATGCTTAGCGATCTGAGATGGAATCCTTATACACCAACAATGTATGGACTTTGGTTGCTTTATCTGAAGGGTTAAATCCCCATCAGGAGCAAGTATATCTTGAGAAGATTACTTGGTGTACATGGAAAAGTTGAGACTTTCAAAGCTATGCTTAAGTCCATCCAGATCCTACTTGCCACGGCTACATACCATGACTACGATATCTGGCGGTTGGGTGTCATGACTACTTTTCTAAATACTGATTTGGAAGAGAGCGTCTATAAGTACACAGCCAGAGGGCTTTGTAGACAGTGGGAGCAGCGGAAACGTGAGCAAGATGTTTTATGTGATAAATCAGGCATCGCGGAGTTGGAACGTCTTTTTTGATGTAGTAGTCAAAGAGTTTGACTTCATCAAAATGGTAGATGAACCTAGTATATACAAAAAGGTAGTAGAGAGTATGGTGGTGATCCTCGTAGAGTACGTGGATGCCATACTCTTGAAAGGAAAGGAGTTTCCTGTGCTACGCTCGGTCAATCTCCGCTTATCACAAGGATTCTCCATATAGGATCAAGGTGATACCTCCTAAATCCTGGGTTTTGGATCTATGAGATAGATCTAATTGGATGTTAGGATTCTCACTAGTTATAGTGAGATGGTATCAATCGATCCTGGGGAGAATCACTGGAAAGGTTCTAGGGTGATGAGGACGACCGAATGTCAATCGCAGGCATTGTCTTTACCCTCAGTGGAGGGACGATATGTTGGAAGAGTTCCAAGCTAGATACCATGACTTACTAGACAATTAACGGTTAGATACATCGTTACCAAAGATGCTACCAAAGAGGCTGTCTGGATATAGATAATAGTTCATAAGATGAACTCATTTCCTGCCATTGTGTGACAATGGAGTTGTGGCTTTGGCCTAGGAACGCCCGTCCCATCAGAAATCCAGATATAATTCTTAGGCAGTATCACCTGATCATGGAGATGGTTGATCTCCAGGGAGATCAAGGTCAGGAGAGTAGACACAGAGGAAAACAACGCGGATCCACTCACAAAGGCCTATTTCCCAGTAGAGACTTTTATGGGATGGTTGAGTATGAGATACTTTAACCACTGCTGATTGTTGGGTATGCGATACCACAACAGATGGCCCTAGTGCAAGTGGGAGATTGTTAGTTATATGTATGCCCTAGAGGCCATTACTGTACATACGATGTATATTGTAGTGGATGCTTGGACATATATAGGTAGGACTTTCTTGCTCGACATGATAGTATGCTATCTGGTTGCTCTTTATCTTAACATGTACTCTGATTATCTCAATGTTACATGTTGATAAAGCCCTTAGGATAAGTACTTGACTACCAGGACTATGATGCAGATCATACTAGTGGGGACAGTGTAGTCGCCAAGTACATCCTTCAAATGTTCCTAGTCGTGGGAGTATCGAGACAGGGCATTGATACTCCAGAGTAGACTAGCGTATGCACTTCTTGACCTATATGATGGGCGATGGATGATCCCATATCCATTGGTGTTTGACATCAGAGAAGGTAAACGGGTGCTCAGTAAAGACTGGGTACACTAGACGGACTCGCCGAGAACTCCCAGATGGTATTATACCTCACGTCAGATGGTAGTTCTCTGGTGACACTGGTACAGGTTAGTCTGTAGACCCGAGATCGTCATAGAGTCTTGTGTGATTCCCACTGTGCTTTGATTTCCATCATACCACGTCCAATAGGGTATGCAAAACGGTGGCTTTTGGGTACAATCCCGAATCACATGGAGACAATGAGCGATAGGAGGGGATTCGTCTCTCCCGGTATAGAGAGTTGATGTTGTGCTGTGTTCGATTGGCTATAACTGGAAGTCCCTGGCCAGGGCTGATATAGAGATTTACTGGTAAGTGTTACCAGTAGTTTCTCGACCTGTTATGAGCCTCACATTGACACGACTTATCGGTTACCGGGGTCTGACGTATACCACCCCTAGACTAGATATGCAACATATCAGACGAAGAGACCGGACTGTACGGGAGTGTTACTGATTGGATTCGCGGGAGAAAGTACAGGCTTGCTTGTTGATCTTCTGATCGGTCAATACCCGGGTGGCCGTTATGTTTGGCAGACCGCTTGCGGCTTGTGGGTGTTTGATATGATCATCACCTACTGCCGGCGTATTGACGAGTCTTTAGAGTCCCACACAGAGGTTTCCTGGCTCAAGCGAAACGGAGTAGGAGCGCATATGTGATATGTGCGGGAACGAGATTAATGCGAGTATGTGATACCGCATTATATTCTCACGATGTGTGACATGATTGGTTATATGTGATATAGCCGAGTTATCGGATCGAGCGTTGATTTGATAAGATGTTGCTTTTGATATTAGTCGGTTATATGTGATATAGCCGGATTATTAAATCAAAAGTTGATTTGATAATTTAATGTATAATTATATATTTGATATATTATAATACATTAACTAATATTTAGCTCACTATTGATTTCTTTTTCTCACATGATGTGCACATTGTATATATATACGCGATATGTACATTTGTGTACATGGATTGTGCCATGTTTGATGATACATACAAGATGGGTGTATGAGATTAACACAATGCTAGGGTTAAGTTAGGGTTTCTATTTATGTTAAGCTAATTCAAAAGAGATTGAGTTTGTTATGCTAAAGCTTGCACAAAAGCTTATGGATAAGCTTTGACAAAGTCAACCCTTTTGTCTAGTTTAAGATATTTATCTAACCCAACCTTTAACCATAGACATGAGTTAATTCTCTACATGAGTTATCCATGAGGGGTTAACTCAACCATGGGTCCAATAATTCATTTTGGATAAATTATTCACAAGTCTTCTTCTTCTTCTTCAAGCTCCATGAAAAAGCTTGCTAGCTCTATTGGAGTTTTGAGATAAAGTGTGAGATAATAAATTCTAAAGTGAGCCCACCTCCTACTTCTTCATCCTCTACCACTTTCCATGTAGTAGAGTGTGTTCTCTTTACAAAGTTCATGACCTAGTGAAGGAATAGCTTGATTCAGTGTCTCCTTGATGTAGATCATCTTCGGCCTCGAAGTCATCGAAACAAGCACGTTCGTTTCTTCATAGAGCCTCTCTAGAGTCCGGGGTTTGCGATCGCAGTGAAGGGGACTACTACACGGAGCTATTTGAAGTGAAGGACCGGACTACAAAAGTTGTAATCCCAAACTTTTAGAAGTAAAGTTGTTTACTTGATTATAGTTTTCGCATAATCTCTGGTATACGATCTTGGTTAGGGTTGTTCGGCATATCTAATTTTTTAATCGGGCATGGTTGATGCCTTGTAGAACCTTGTGAGAGTGCCTAGTAACCCTACAGTGGTATCAGAGCCAAGCTAGAGTTTTAGGCGAAGTTCTAGACGAAGTTTACAGTCCGATCGAACCCCGAAACCCCGGTTTAGACCCCTCTCTGGATGTTTTCTAAAAATGTGATTTTTTGTGCATTAAAAATACTCAAAAAAATCAGCAGGGAATTCTAAGGATAACTGTAGAAAACGACACCCTAATTCACTCAAATCGCCGCGAAACCACGGCAGAAGCATGCCATTGGCGGTGGTTCCGCGGCGGAACAGTGGAACTATGGTGTGGGTTTTGCACAGTAATATCCCTATTTAATTCCTGATTCTTCTGGGAATTTTTGATTCTACTCAAATGTTGAGTTTTCTGGAGATGTTTTGTATTCGTTGATTCGATCGGAAAGTTTAACCTCGTTTAAGTGTTTTTCCGGATAATTTTAGAACGTGTTAAAAAGTTCGAACGGATATCAATAACTCACTTTTTCCCCTGTCGGAAATTTTTTCAAAAGTTGGATTTTTTTCTCGAGTTTGAAACTTCCGGAAAATCATGCAAGTAACGCGGTGGACCCTCTAGAAGACAACAAACCTTAACTCGATTATGTGACCGTCTGAATCGCCTTTAAACCTTAGGGTTTGTGGCAGTACGGCGTTGCCACATGTGAGGCGTTGGCTTGACCCTTCTACGGCTGGACCACTGGTACTGTGGCATGTGATGGATATTTTTTGAACTCCGCTCAAGTGTTGAGCTATTTGGAAAATCTTGGGTGTTTGTTTATTCGATCGGAAAGTTTAACATTTTCTATTTATCTGGAATGCGATACAATATTTAGAATCCACAAGTAGTTATGAGATAACTAAATAGAATGTTATAAATCTAGCAGTTTAGTCTCATTTTGATCGGTTACCGGATTCCGTGAAGTGCTGGGTGGTCCATTCACGTTGTTGAAGGGGGCTGCCTCGCTTCAGGTTTTGGCGGGTAACTTGCCGCGCCCGTAGGGGTCTAGGATTTCATTGCACAGGCTATCCACACGACCAAGAGAACGTCGGGTTTCAGTAGCGGCTCTATAAAACCCTGGGATCCCAGATTATCTGTATTGTTCTGTGATGCTTATTACATTTCTGTGATGTTGCATTTTATCACGCCTTGAGCGATTATTATATATTGATATATATACTAGTAGATGTTGTATATGTTTTGCATCCGCGCTAGTCCAGTCCCCGCTCTGTCCTAACAGGTGATGACGGGACCCAGTGGCGAATGCGGATGGCATATACGTACATCGTTATTTTCGTTCTTTTGTGGTGTGATCAATTGATGGGACTGCATTGATTCGGATCAATGCAAGCTAAACAAACCTATTCTGATGTTGTTGGAAATTTTTTCAAAAAGCTGTTATTGCAAGGACGTTCTCTTTTGTTTTGCACAGTGGTATTCGGTTATGAATATCCAGCACCTCAGTCGACGAGGCAAGGGCCGAGATCCCTTCACCGGGAGTGACCCCTTGGACAGAAGTTTGCGTCAGGGTAATAACTTCACTATAGCCGATTACTTTTGCTTTTCATCGTGGTATTCAGTTAGAATATCCTGCACCTCATTCTACGGGGAAAGAGCCGAGATCCCTTCACCGGGAGTGACCTCTTTAGCAAAGGTTTTCGTCACTATATTTTTATAAAAAGCTATCTGGTTCCTTCAACGATATCAAGTTCATTACGTTAAATGTTTTTCGCCAAAAACCATTCGTAGCCCTCCGTCATTTCAGACGGGTAGCACTTAGTATTCATGCTATGTTTGTTAGACAAAGTCAAAGCATAGTGTATGGTAGCTATTTGTTACTTTTCTGTTGCATAGATAAATGCGTTGGTTTGGGAAAGTCGTACTGCCTTGTTGGCCAAAGTCAAGGGTAGGTACGGGTGGGTTCAAATTAACCTGGATAATGACGGGTAGAACTTGACATGTGACTTATGATTTGTTGGCCAAAGTCAAGATCATAAGAGCATGGGGTAAAAATCACATCGGGAGTTTCTAAAGAAACTGAAACTTGCAAGATATGCGCATACCTTCTGGAGTGTGATAACGTGAGTGGATTCCATCACGTTATCATGCGATGATAGTTGGATCCCGATTCCCACTGATGAGTTGGTTTACTCCTCGGGTAATCCCGACTAATTCTTCTTTCAGGTTTGGAGGAGAATTTGAGGTTACAGTGGGAGGTTTCCAGATTAGATAAATTGATAACCATTCTGATCTAGGTTAGAGTGCACGCTGAGTATTTCTTTTCTCTCTCTCTTTGGCAGCGACCATGGCCCGACCCTTGACCATGACTCAGTGACCAAGTTGACCGAACCTTCTTATAAGACTGGCTTTTGGATTGTCAGAATTGCATACCTCATTGCCACTCCTACTTTTACCCTTTTCTCCAGAACACCCCGTGTTACTACGAACATCCACTTCCATTGGATAAAACCATCGTATGGTTATATACGAACTCGAAGGGATTTATTCGAGGATGGTTTCCGGTTCTGGAGAAAACGAATAGGACTATTCAGTTGTCTTTTCTTTTTACCTTCTCTCAGGTTGCGAGTGCTCCTTGGATTAGGACGGTAGACCTGTTACGCTAATTGGATAGTCTTCTTCCAAACCATAGGCAGGTGCCGAACGGTGGGGAATGAAGAAAACTAATTAGCCTAACGATGGTGTGTGGAAGGTATTAAGTAAAGACAAATAAAGGATTAGTAAGAGGGCAAAGTAAACTGCGACTGCTATTCACGACCAAACCAAGTATTTCATCGCCAATCCTACATCACCTTTGTATTTCTCAAGAACACTCCGTATCACTACGAAGATCCACAGTTATTTGGATACTCCATCGTATGGTTATATACGAACTCGAAAGGAACTTGTTCCAGTTCGGGGATGGATTCTGGTTCAGGAGAAATAGGAATAAGGTTTATTCGGTTGTCTTTTATCTTCACCTTCTCTCGCATTGCGAGTGCTCCTAGGATTAGAACAGTACACCTGTTACGCTTATTGGATAGTCTTCTTCCAAACCATAGGCTGGTGCCGAACGGTAGGGAAGGAAGAAAACCATTTGGCCTAAAGGGGTGTACAGAAGGCAATGACTAAAGACATATAAAGGGATTTGGAGATTTGGCAAAGAAATATACGGTTACAGTTGTGAATCTGATAGTGGAAGAGGTATTACTAGGAATACCCGGATACCCCTTCAAAACATTTACATGTTTCATTTTCACTGTGTACTGCTAAAAGAAAACTGATTTCCCAATTAGTCCTTGCTCCAGGGTATGTATTTACCAGGTTTGATTCTCACATCTGTATGGTTTTACAGATGATGTGTGGGAGTGAGTTATTGGGAATTTGGTGATCATCCTCATTATATCGGAATTCGTTGTAATTGGTGATATTTGAGAAAATCGCCTGGGTTGTTTGCCGGACGGCAAATATTTGGTTTTGAATATCCGTTATTATGCACCAATTTCAAATTGATATATCTGTACGTCTATTTTTATAGAGTGAGATATAACTTTTTGAAATTATGTCTATGACGTTTACCTATATCAGTGGATGGTTAGGTAAGGGGCATTAAACAGCGGTGTAATTCTTCATAACCATAGTAGAGTTTTCAACCTACGACACACAGGGAATGAGTAATTAGACTCAGGGGACTTATACAGAGTATTGTATGTTGTCCAGTGTCCATTAGGACAGAGGGGTTGGCACTCGTACTATATTCTGTTTACTTGTGACTTCTCTGGTTCTTAGACAAGCGTTTCGTAGAAACACAAGGTCCAAGTTTTGAGAAGTTATAGGTATATGAATAAAGTAGAGAACCAGGTGTTGCAAGTATCAGGATTCTTCAAGGTGATCGAAGATGTAGATACTTGTGTATGGTATTCGGTTGATAGTAATAGTTTTAAGAGAACTTGCTTCTCTTTCAGGTTACTCATAATTGGAAGTACTCCTAAGTTGAGTAATGCTAATCGGCTTCTCCCCATTTAGTTGACATGCACTGGAGACAGCTGCATGATTTGAATCTGGTTCCAATTAAATTAGTGCCTCTGATTCTATATTGGATATCGAATAGTTCATATCTTAACAATGTTAAGGTACGGGGGGTTGTCCAGCTTATACTTAAAACCAGACTCTGGATAACTCAAGGCACGTTTCTGTAATGGTCGTTTGTGGGTTGACCCAGGCTATGACGACGGTTGACTTTCTACCATCTGGAAGATCAATAGTGATATTGTTCTTGACTCGCCACAGTTTTAATAAAAATAGATTTTTTCAGAAAACAGTAGTGGGAGTATGGTAGAACTGGAAGTGATTCCAGAACCGCAAACGATTACTGAAAATTTGATAAGAACCTCAAGATTCAATCTGGTTTGACTTCCATTAGCCACTCCGCAGATATGGTGGGTAACCTCAGGCGCTCGAGAGGTACTTCAGTATGCTCAAGGACGGTGGTAGGGAGGTTCTTGTTTACCCAGACTTGCCATTGTTGTTGTTCCAGACTATGAGACCCGGCAGGAGGATGAGTATAGCGTCGTTCTAAACTAGCTTTAGAAGTACACGTGTATATGACTCTGGCAGAGGGTTGGCGTAGTCAGTGGGAGCAGCGGAAGCATAGTGGACAAGTAGCTTATGTCTATTTATGGACTAAAGCAGATATAGCGGAGATAGATCATCTATTTCTGATGTGACAGTCATATGTTTGACTTCATCAGAATAGAGGGTGGATCAGTTAAAGAAGGTAGTAGGGTGTGATGTCCTGGTATTTGGATGACATACACAGAGTAGGAAGTGAAATTCCTATACTACGATCGGTTATACTTTGGTTGTCACATAGTGATTTCTCCACATAGGGCTTGCATATAATATTACACATTCTGGTTACTAGATCTATGGTTTTAGATTTGGGTAGTGTCCCAATCTGGGTACTTAGACAGTATTCTAAAGGTGTTTTAGAATGTACGACTCCTGGCATGGTAGTGTACCTGCAGGTGATGGAGTCACCCTGTCACGACTCAAAGTTCGGCCCGTGACCGGCACTTAACCACGCAACGCCTATAGGCGTAACATGACTAAGTAAGCCGAACCCAGAAAACAAAACCATTAAAATTTAGAGTGTTAAAACATTTAGAAAACTGTAAGGTACTTAGTAGCAATCCTTTTTGGTTCAAGTTATTATTTAAATCATTTTAACAACATTTCCTTTTTAAAAGTTTGTCCCGAAATCGGGTATAAGGCGAGATATAATTAAAAGTGACATGTGAAATAAATAGAGTATCACAATAGGAGAATCGCGCCCAACGGCGGAGAAATCGCCTCAATATAAATACGACGCCGAAGCGAAGAATGAGCAGTAAAGTGGAAAACAAATATCATAAGAGGTAAAACTACATGAATAAAGTCGGCTCACAACGAGCTCGACACCAGAGTACAAATAACATACATCGTCCTCACAACTGTCTCTAAGTCAATACATGAAAGTAGATGGAGAGTACTAGATACATCAAGATACAACTGAAAAGTAAACAGATACCGTACAAAACCCACCTAATAGCACAAGGCCTAACACGCCTCAGCAATGGTATCTGTGTCAAAAGGTGCGGTAAACAGCCAGCCGCGACTACTCCCAAGGGTAACCTGCAAGCACTGTGGCACAACGGGGGTGAGTTGCCAACTCGTGAATAGTAGATAACATATAAAGGTAATCGCGAGTATGCACGTACTGCGATACTCTAACCTATGCCAACAGATAACATCTATATGATGAACTGATTACTCATATCAGGCAGCAAATGTAATCTAAAAGTCTCCCCATATGAAGTGCAAGGTATGCAATAATCATGTCTGATATGGAATCTAACAACCCTATATAGCATGAGCAGGGTATGCGATAATCATGTATGGCATGTGTACTATATCAGGTACAATAAGTACAGGATGAGATGTCAATACTAAATGCTGAGTACGGGAATAAATAGTGTCTACACGGAATATCAACGTGGAAAAATGACCGATGTCCATCAATACACCCAAATTCCCAGTAAAACTCAGGCGCCGTCATCCACATCGGCCCTCAAATCCTGTGAATCTCATACAATCGTGAGTGCCCAACATCGGCACCCAAATCTCATAAAATCAACCGTGTCCAGCATCGACACGCAATTCCTCCAGTATGGGGCGTCCGTCCATCGGATCTGCCCACGGGCTCCATCTGCGGAATCGGCCCTCGGCCCCCGGCAGTACGCGTCATCCCGTATCCATCTATCGACTCTGGTCTGTATCCTCCGGATAATCGTCAGGTCTAACCAATCACCGGTAGGTAGTAGTTCCTCCGCCGGGCTCACCGTCTAACAATACGAGTCTTCTCGCCCCGGGGTACCGTACCGGGTCCACCATGTACCCGCAATCGGTGCCTACCTCTCCTCGAATCAGGTATACTCACACAAGCTATCTGGAACCGAGAAAACTCATGGTGGACACACTAAAATATCATTTCGAGGGAAACCGGGTTTTTAAACAGTGCGTATTTCCTTAAATTAGTACTCCGGTTCCCAAATCCAGAAATCACATAATCAAATACAATGCGTAATCCATGCAACATGTCATATGGCGCTAAGAGTAAAAGAAAGGGAAAACCGCTCTTTTGAAAGATCTAGTTTTGAGAATAATGCCTGCGGTCCCTTAGTTTTAAAGCAAGTCTATATCATCCATGTATGTAGCATATGAATATGTGTATCGGTATGGATGTGTGCATGGATAAGGATGCAAAGTGGATATAGCAATGTACATGTGCACAACTGTAGACATATGATGCGTATGCGCCCAAGTAGGGTTATATCAATGAAGGTACTCATGAAAGTGCATATACAGTGTGCATGGTATGAATGTCCATATGATAGTAGGTGGCAAATCATGACAACATCAAATAAGCAAAATCAAACATGAGCTTTATAGCAATCCTATAATGTGAGTGTCATGGCAATCACTAACGGTGTGAGTGTAGCATATAAATCGTGCTCGTGCACTTGGACCGTTAGTGACAGTGCAGTGTTCTATACTACCAGTTATATATATATAAGACGGTATGCTACTTTAGTATGCCTGTATGTACACATAAAACTAACATCCTATTACGTCCTGACGCTTAACGCCATACGGGCGATTTCCCCGTAGATGTTAAATCTACTCACCTGGTCGCGTGCTAAGTATAGCCGACCACCTGCTTCCCTTTCCTGACGGCGTCTGACGTACCCGCCTGCGAACCTGGAATTAACACAAGAATCCCAATATATCAAAATCTCGTGAAACGCGATATCGGAACGAAACGAGAAACTCACGTCGCGAATTAACGCGCGTGCGCGCGATACGCTGGAACGTGTGCGTGTGTGTCCAGAACTCGATCCGATACGCCGCGATACGCTGAATCACAGAATCCACTCGCGTATCGCGCAAAATAAAATACCAGAAAATGACATACAGTCCCAGATTTTACCCAGGTTAGGATATTACAAAACTATATATACCCTGAACCCACAAAATGTAGCAGACACCTGTACCAAAAACCCTAGCCCCTAACCCCCTAGTCTGGCCGCAAATTGCGGCCAGAACGGATATTTCGGCGGCCTCGGGTTGAAGTGGTGGGGTCGGGCTCTGGTGGTGGGGTCAGGGTGTCACTAGTAGGCTATGGTCCAATCAATTTTATTCTGAACCTACATGGGTAACAGCAGATCTCAAAAATCCATGTTTTTGCTTAAAACGTCAAGTTTAGTACAATCTGAAAACTGAGGGTATTTTAGTGTAATCTGGGTTTATCTTAGGTTAACCTGGCCTCAACAACACTTACTTAGGCTAGTCTACCCAACACCAACCTCACTTAACCACATTTTCACAAAAATCACCCAACCAAGCACAAAAACGTAAAATTATCGCTAATCGAAGCTATTCTACACAACTAAGCAAACAAGGAAGGAGTTTAGAAGTTGTACCCCACAAGGAACCTCATAAACAAGGAGAAGGAGAAGAAGAAGAGGGGTGGAGCTTGATGGGGTGCTGCTGTTACTGCCTGGAATTGATGTTGTTGTTTAAAGGCTGAAACTGTTTTAAGGCTGAAGCTGTTGTTTGCTACTTTTCTTGTTGTGTTGTTGTGTTTGTTGCTGTTAAGGAGGGTGTGTTGTGTGGTGTTGCTGCTTCTGCAACTTCTGTTGTTGCTTTTGCAGCTGTTGGGTGTAGAAAATAGTTAAGGGTTGTTTTGGAAAGAGAGTGTTGCTGCTGCTGATGCAGCTGATGCTGTGATATATTGGTTCTGATGTGTTTTTGTTGTGAAGCTTGTGCTGAGGTAGCAGCAGCTAGTGCTGATGTAGGTTAAGTGAGAGGGTGAGTTTGAGAGTGTGTGTGAGTGAGAGATGTGAGGGATGTGAGTGAGAGGGAGAGTGTGGAGGCTATGAAAAAGTTATGAAGTGAAGTGGGTGTGACCCTTTCTTAAGCCACCATTTTCTCTCTCTAACAAAAGCTAACATGACACCTATCATTCTCTCTCTCTTTCCTCACCCAAGTCAACCCCAAAAGAATATTAATCCCTTTATATTTTAGAAAAATCAAATTCTTAATTTAAAACTAATTAGCCTAACAAGAGGGATTAGGCCACCATGGTTGCCTAAACATGGTTTAACCCAATTTTAACCCTAGGTTACATGTATATGTTTGTGCAAGCTTAGGAAAATTCTAGAAAAATGCTTATTAATTTTGATAAAATATTTGAAAGTCAATTTGGTAAACTTTTATTAAAGAATTTCACTAATAAGAATATAATTAGTTACTAACATAATCCTAGTTGTTACACACCCTCTCTAAAGGTGTCTTACAGACTAAAGGGGAGAGGGATGTGCATGATTGGCAGATCACTTGCTTAGGCAATTGAGTTGATCATGAGATGTCAAGTACCACACCAGATATTGTTTTTGCACGAGATGCAATATGTTGATATTGATCCAATCCTGGAGAAACGATCGGAAGCAGTTTTAGAACATAAGTGGATGTTCTAGGGATATGATAACGACAGCCTCATTCAGGAGACAGTTATCATTCCAGGCTTCCAAGGTGACCTGGATGACAGAGTGACTGTCAGAGTTATAGTTTCCCTCTGACGAAGGGCAGTATTTTGGACAGGTGGTCCAAGTGGATACTGAGGGAGGCATGGCGCAGGATACTGATTGGTTTCAGTTGATGATACAGTCTAAGAAGTTTGGATTTGGAGTTCATTTACGAACTAGGTCCTATCAGATATCCAAACATATTCTAAGACGGGTATTGCTCATTTCGGGAGATGGCTTTCTCCGCGAACTTGAGATTAAGAGAGACATAGAAAGAAACATCAGAGCGGATCCACTCACTGAGGCTATTCCTCGAACGCAATAGTTTCGCAAACGGGCTTTGTAAGACTGATTAGTAGAGGAGTTGGGTGTTCGGTATCACACGGGCTGTGAGTATGCGACATCGCAATAATTAGCCTTGAGTGCAAGTGAGATATTGTTGGATATAGTGCCTTCAGAGTCAATTATTGGATCACAGGCACGCGATTGCAATGATTGAGGGAGGACCTATACCGGTAGGACTGTCTTACTCAAGATGATAGTATGCTATCTGGTTTATCTTTATCATCGTGTACTGCTTTAGGTGACCTTACATGTCGCTATTACATATTGATAGAGCCCCTACGATTCTTGCTTGACTACCAGCAGTATGATGGCGATCATATACGTGGGAGCTGGGGTCTATAAGCACATCCTTAAAGTTGTCCCTAGTCGTGGGAGTATTCGAGACGGGGCATCGATACTCCGGAGTAGACTAGTTATACAGTTGAGACCCCGACGAGGGGCGGTGGCCGGTCTCATAAGCCCCTGGTGTCAGTTGGTTCACCTAAGATGTATACAGGTGCTCATTGGGTTATGAGTACACCGGACATGACTCGCCGGGAACCTGCTAGTTGGGATTATACCAGACGTCAGATAGCAGTTCCCTGGTGACATGTGTACAGGTTAGTTCATCGACCTGAGATCGTCATTTGTCTCGTGTGAGTTCCCACTGTACTTTGATTACTACCCTACCACAGCTCAAAGGAGTCGTGCAAACAGGTTTTAGTTGGGTACAGTCCCGAGCCACATGGAGGCAGTGAGCGGATCTGTAGGGGTTCGTCTCTCCCGGTATTGGGGGTGAGGTCGCGCTGTGTCTAGGAGAGCCATTACACGAAGTCCTTGGCTAAGGCAGGAGATTTACTGGTAGGTATTCCAGTAGTATCTCAGGGTGTTCTGGGCTACACTCCGACACGACTTGTACCGCTTTTAGGGGTCTGACTTTTACCAACCCCCTAAGCCCGCCATGCGATGCTCATAGACGAACGGACCGGACTGTACGGATATTGTCACTGACAGGCTCAGTAGGGTGTCAGGATGAGTTCGCTCATCGACCTCCCTTTTGGTCAATACCTGGTAGCCCGTTACGTATAGCTAGTACCTCTGATGTGCTAGTAGTTAAATCCACAGCCAAAGTATTGACGAGTCTTTAGAGTCCCCCACCGACAGTTTCTCAAGTTTCGGGTGAAACGTTGTAGAGGCCGTATGATATATGGCAGGGTTCGATCTTATACGTGCGGTATTCACGGATATTGATCGGACGGATCATACTAGTGGGCTTTGGTTTAAGACGGATCCTAGTATTAGATTTGTTGGATTACTTTAGTCTAATCACATTCGCATTCAGTCGGAATGCGGATGCAGGTATGTATATACAGGTGAGGGGTATCCTTGTGATCCGTCACGAGTTTACTTTAGATGTTGCCGTATCTTTTTATTGTTGCAAACATTTGGATTAATGTTTGTAAATGGAAATTGTGAGCTAGAATTCATCATTTTGTGCATTAAATGAGACATGTGCTTCATGGATGAGTCATGGTCTCATTTCTTGTGCAAGTGTCACTTTATGTGATGGATGTGTGTTGATATGATAACATGAGAGAGAAAGGGGCTGCCATGAAGAGAAAACTCTCATATTATTGTTCTCACTCTCTCTCATTTGATCATGCTATCACAACAAAAGAAAAAAGATAGAAAACTTCTTCTTCTTCCTTTTTTCTTCTCTAGTTCACAATCTTCCATTAATGGCAACATCTTCAACCTCCATCCAAACTCATGGATGCAAGAGGCAAAGTGATCACAAACATTCTCTACAACACCTTGGACGCGTCGGCTAGCACACTTCGTGCCTGAGTTGCTTCGGATGAAGCGGGAGCCCGTAAAAAGACTTCTCGATGTGGTGCCCTTTCCGACGAGGAGATGAAGACCGGAGATGCCGCGAGGAGATCGGGACGGTGGCCGTAGACCGAAGGACACGGATCACTCGGTATAGCTCTCTACCTTTTCGCTAGTTAGCTAGTAGTAGGTTAATGGTCCGATCCGAGTTTATAGTATGCGGTAGCACCGGTTTACAAGTCAAGAAAAAGTTTTCGTTTCCGCATTTTGGCCTCGGACAGACGGCCGGGACGCTACCGTGCACTTACAAACTACTGGCCGGGAATAGCCGATCATGGTAGATGCTTGGCCGATTCTTCATGAGGTTTCACCCGACCATCCAGTTGCAGGTATGGGGAACAGGAACGGTCGCGGCGAACGTGCGCGTAACATACGCATTGAATGTGTGGGGAGGCGAAGCGCCAGAGTCGCGTCGTTTCGATTCCGCCAGAGATGGCTCAATGATCGCCGCGTGGAAGCGACTTTTTGGGCAAAAACGGGCGACTGTTGAGTTCTGTTGGGGCGCAGTGGGCCAAATAAAGCTGAGGGAGTGCTGATCCTTCTTTTCTTTGCAAGCAAATCGTTGAGAATGGAAGACTTCCCCTTTACCATCCCCGGACATCATCCACTTCGAAGACGTATACTTCTACGACTAGAACTGCATCGAGGACACGGTGCAGTTGGTCTATGGGAGCATCGAAGACCACCTCGGCCGGCTGCTTCCCCAGCGCTCCCCCCTGCTGCAGCTGCTGATGTACTCCATCTGGAGGGCGTCGCCGGGGCTTTACAACCCCTTGTCCGAGCAGCTCTACGACGAGGCCGTGGGCAAGCTGCGGTCTCTGAGGCGCTTCGGCCTGATCTCCGTGAGTCGGCTGGCACGCTCGGTGGCACTAGTCCGTGAGTGCTACGAACTGAGGCTCGAGGTCAACGCGCGCGGGGAATCGAGGGCAGAGGCTGGATCTCGCGAGGCCTCGGCTGGCGGAGATCTTTACTGAGTACCATGAGCAATGCTCTCTGCACCCCCTTCCCCCGCTACTGTAATTTTCTTTTTCTTTTTTCATGTATGGCTGAGGAGCCCATAATACCTTTTTGAATAAATAAGACCTTTCCTTTCTTTTTTTTTCGCAATGTTCCATTGATCTTTTACTAAATTAACAACAGACCCTAGGAAAAGTTTACATTGCCCCTAAAAAAAGTACATGCTAATAGATGACCTTATTAGCGTGGCCCGAGCTCCTCAGAGGCTTGTTGTTTCCCATGCTCGGCGCCGGGTACGGGGTTCCTTGGACGCCGGACCGGTCGTCTGCCGAAACGAGCATGATCTGGTCGATGGTCAGCTCGGCGGGAGGGGGATGCTGCTCCTGCTCGCGGTCGGCATGCCGCTTGTCCTTTAAGTAGGCGGCGAGGTGCCCTGATCGGATGAGCTCCTCGACGTAGTCCCGGAGTTGCTTACAATCCTCCGTGGCGTGGCCCAGCGTCCGGTGGAAGGCGCAGCAGTGGCCCCGGGTTCGCTTCGAGGCCTGATGCTGGATTGGAGGGAACTTGAAGAAACCCTCACCCTGGGCCTCCTCTAGTAACACTGTGAGGGAGACGTTGAGCGGGGTGTACTCCTGGAACTTCGGGTGGTAGGGCTGCTGATGCTCTGGCCTCTCTTCCCGAGCCCTCTGCTTCTGGTCGGGCCGTTCTGCTCGGGGGAGGTTCGCGTTCACCTCGGACTCCAGCTGGACCTCACGCTCGGTCCACGCCTTGACCTCGGCCATGGTCTTAGGCTACGCCAATGCGAAGGAGCGCAACCACTCCTTGTGCCTAAGACCAGATCTGAGCGCCGTGATGACGGTCTTGTCCCGATGCTCGGGGACTTCGAGGAGGGTGTTGTAGAAGCGGGTGTTCCCCTCCGAACACAGAGACGCAACCGCATAGGTCCGTCTTGCCTGAATTTTGGGGCAGATGCTCATTGGTGCTATCCGTCCACCTCTCCGGAGATGCCAAGTTGATTTATGGCACCATGCATCGAAGGTTTAAACGGATGCGGCCGATGTAGCAGACTTCGTCAGATTCCCCCTCATCGAGGGTTTTTTTTTATTGTGGGGACGCTCTTCCCTGCAGGCCCAAGCCCCTGCAGTTAATTACGCTACCGCATCGCGGTAACCACTTTCTCCTTCTCCAGATGGCAACTTCGTGTCGTGTTTGTTTGTTTTGTTTTTGGTTGCCCGTGGATTGTATACGGAGACTAATTTATGTTGTCGCCCGTAGGGAGTGGATTAGTCCAAATCCGTATCTTCTTAGATTTGGGTTTGGGTTTAGGTTTGGGTTTAAGGATACGTTAGTCTTATTTGAGACTAAGATCAACTTAAACGTATGTTAAGGATACGTTAGTCTAAGATCAACTTAACGGGATTGTTTAGATCCGACAAAAGAGCATTTGGGCTCTATTGTTTAGTTTAGGGACATTGCGGTCGATTACCAGTTTAAGGATATGGTGGTCCAATGTTAGTTTAAGGACATTACGGTCCAATGTTAGTTTAAGGACATTACGGTCCAATTTTAGTTTATGGACATTACGGTCCAATGTTAGTTTAAGGACATCTCGGTCCAGTTTAAGGACATCATAGTCTGTAAAGGTTAAGGACATCATAGTCCATGGGTTTAAGGACCCCACAGTCCAAGGTTAAGGACATCATAGTCCATGGGCTTAAGGACCCCACAGTCCGTAGTTTAAACACGTCATAGTCTATAAAGTTTAAGGACATCATAGTCCATGAGTTTAAGGACCCCACAGTTCGTGGAATGATTGGTTATCGGGACCCGTCACCTCTCTGAAGACGTTGAAGGATTACAACGACAAATATCAAAGGAGTGAAGAGATGTACCCTTGAACTAATGTTGATTGGGAAATCTGTAGTCCAATTTGTGATTAAGATCAATTAATTAGATTATGAGCACATGGTCTCAGTTAAATCTGAATTGAGGACTTATGGCCAACTTGGGCTAAGTCCAATTAGGTTTGAAATGTTGGACCTTTGTTTGGACAATTGAACATTTGTCTGGGTTCAGCCCCCCAATATTTAGCAATGCTAAGCATGAGTCTGGGTTCTGACAATATTTTTATCTTTTATTGACTGCTGAGCACTCATATACCATGTGAGATGATCAATCTTGGAAGACAAGGGTGTACTTGAGGCTCAGTAAAAAGGGAAGTCTTGCCTCAGAAAGACTTAGCCAATTTGGGCTAGGACTGATTTGAATATAGTGTTAAACACTAGCACATATTTGGCGGTCACGTGTTCCCACATGATGTGCTTAAAACAGTGTTAGACACTAAAAGAATGAAGTGCTTAAAATAGTGTTAAACACTAGGGACAAAATGCTCAAAATAGTGTTAAACACTAAAAATGAGGCAGTCACGTGGGGTCACGTGAGGCGCCTGAGAATTGGGCTAGACTTCCTTTATTTTACTCTCAAAATTTATAAATAAGTGTTAAACACTTAGTCTTTGTAATCATCACGTGTGGACACGTGATAGTGCCCATGTATTGGGTGTTAATTCCTTTGTTTTCCCTCATTTGCCCTTTTTAAAAAAGGTGTCTGTCAGGGGTCATGTGGGGACACGTGAGGCGCCATAAATTAGTACTGCCTTTGGATTTGTTCCCTTTTGTTTTGAGAGTCACGTGTGAGCACGTGAGGCATTTCCTCCAAGCTTTTTCTTTCTCATCTTGAGGAGTCTATTTAAGGGTCACGTTGGGGCACGTGACCATGTCTCATTCTTTCTTTTCTGATTATTGCAGGGAGGGTCACGTGTTGCCACATTATCAGGTTTACGTGCATGGAGAGTTTAAGTCCCTTGTTTGAGAATTAAATTCTTTGGTAGGGTTAAACCCTAGTTTTATTTAGAGGAATTGAATTCCTATATATATTTAGAAGAATTAAATTCTTTAAACTTGATTCTTGCTCTAAGTTTTGGATCTGCATAGCAGAATCTCCCCGATGAGAATTAAATTCTGAACTTATGGGGAGATCTGCTTCTGCAGATCTGTTACCATGAAGAAGAACTAAGTTCTTATATTAAAGGGTTAAACCCTATTTTGTTTGAAGAAATTAAATTCCTAATCGCTTTGATGTGAGAATTGAATTCTCTAAACTTAGATCTTCCCTTAGGTTTTAGATCTGCATGGCAGAATCTCCCTGATGAGAATTAAATTCTCAACTTATTGGAAGATCTGCTTCTGCAGACCTTCAACCAAAGAAAGAACTAAGTTCTTATTCATAAGAGTTAAACTCTTAGTTTGAGAATTAAATTCTCTTTTATTTTGTGAGAGCTTGTAGAGTGAATTTCTTCTTTTTTCTCACCTAGAGTTTTTTCTATGAAGAGATCTTCTTTTTCTCTTGAGAATTAAATTCTCCTCTCTTTTTTCTCTCTGTTGTTGTGTATCTCTAAAAAAAATCCTTTTTCTCTTCTCTTCTTGGCTCCTATTTATAGGAGAAAGAAAAGAATCAGTTTATTTAGTCAATCTTTCCTTGAAAGATTTTAATTGATTTTGTAACCAACATGATCTTTTAGATCACTCAGTGAATTTTATTCACCATTGGATTTTTAATCCAAAAGATATTTTGTTTGTTATTCCCGGAAAATTTCAGGGAAATCTTTCCTTGTATAGAATCTTTCCATAAATTGGTAATTTTTAATCACCATTGGATTTTTAATCCAAAGGTGCTCCGCTTTACAGAGCGCAATCTTTTTGTTTGGAAAGATCTAGGGAAATATTAGGGTTTTTGATTTCCCTTAATTAGAATTTAATTCTATTAGTTCAGAAGGTTTAAGATCCTATCACGTGTTAGCACGTGACCCCACTGATTGATCATTTAATTAGAATTCAATTTTATTAGTTCAGAGATCTTTAGGAACCTATCACGTGTCGGCACGTGACCCCCGGTCATGTATGGACACGTGATGCCCCATTTAGGGTTTTCCTTCCATTAACTCAGAGAGTTCTTAAGACCTTATCACGTGGTGGCACGTGACCCACAGATTAAGTTTTCAACCAGAATTTAATTCTGTTATTTTAAAGCATTCAGGAATTTATCACGTATCAGCACGTGACCCTTGGTCACGTGAGGGCACGTGATGCCCCATTGGGGTTTTTCTTGCTGTTTTATTATACCTTTAATTCTTTTCAGTGGGTTTAAAGGCCCATCACGTGCGGGCACGTGACCCCATTTGATTAGGATTCAACTCTTATCATTTCAGAGCTTTCAGGAAGCCATCACGTGTCGGCACGTGACCCCCGATCATGTAGCGTCTTGAAAAGTCGTTTTGGTGTTTTCCTGAAAATCGGTGAAAATTCGGTATTTTTCCGAAAACCGTCTTTTTTGTTATTTTGCAGTTTAGGGCTAATTATACCTAAAATGGATAGGTAATTGCTTGTTTTTAGTAGCTAATGAGTTGCTTATTAAATTTTGGTCATTTAAAATTTTTTCCCTATTTTTCAATTTTTTTATATTATTTTAAGCCGGTAAGAAAATACATTAAATTAGCGATAAATACAAATTTTTCTGGGCTAATTTTAATCTTTAAAATTATGTTAATTAAAATCTAGTTGTAACATAAATTTTCAGTATTTTATTTTAAGTTTTTACTAATTTTTATTATAGAAAACAAAAATACAATTATTTAAACTTAAGCTTGCAAATATGAATTTGTGGGGGGCCTTTTTGCTTGTTTTCTTTTTTTACAACCTCTCACATTTTCCCTTTTCTCCCATGGGCCGAGCCCACCTGCAGGATTCCCCCCCTCCATTTGCTCCATTTCATTTCATGTGATGAATGTTATGGGTTGAATTTTATACATTAATTAAAGTATGGTGTTGACTTGGAAAGGAAAAAGAAATAACACTAGTACACACACACACTCCCCCCCATTCCCCTTGCTGCCGAACCTGCAGCCCCCCCACTCCATTCCACTCCATTGTTTCCACCTCCTTTGCATCAAACAAAAAAGAAATCCCCAAATGCTTCAAAAATCCAATTAAACCTCATAATTCCAAACCCATTCTTCATGCTTCTCCTTAGACATTCTTGCATGGATCTTGGAGGCTAGGGGGCCATCTTTGAAGGCAAATTATCTTGCTAGATCTCTAGAATTGGAGGTATAATCTTGACCCAATTAACACTTGTGGTTAAATTCCTTAAATTAAATTGATTAGAGTTAAATTTTGTGCTAAATTCTAATTTAGGTTTTTTTTTTATATAGTTCATGGCTTGAGTTGTAATTAGGGTTTAGAAATCCATTATTAGGTTAATTAATTTACTTTGCTATCTAGTGTTTTGCTAACCTAAATCTAAGAGGTGAACTTGGTATTGGGTTTGAAATTAGTGTTAGTTAAGTTTTTCTAGTACGGTTTTTTAATTGCAATTGCTAATAAAAAAAAATCATGAAAGGGTTGTGTTTGGAAAATGGTTTTGAAGCATGGTAAATGAGTTGGAGTTATGTGATTGTGGCTAACTAGTTGTGTGGTTGGATGTTTGTGTTGGATTGTGATAACCTTATCTTTAATTTTCGATGTTGCACCAAATTAGCAAGTTTTGTGCTTACTAGTTTTTATTAAATTATTGTGATGAACTATTTGCGAGATCTTGATGATATTTTTGAGTTATCCTATGACGTTTAGGATGCGTGAGTGCGGATTTTTGAGTAGTCGGGTTTTAGTTTTGCCGGGCGACCAAATCGGCGTTTTTTGGCAGTTTTTGCGATTTTCGCGTATGTTCCGCGCACCTTGTGCACGTTGTACCTAGCTAGTGAACATTAGTATTTTCGTTTGGGTTTTGCGTCAGTCTTGATATGTAACCTTATGTTTGGTATTGATGTAAATTCCAGGTTCGGTCGCGGAGACGTCAGACGCGGCACGAAAGGGGAAAGCGGTGATTGGACACAGCTAGCTAGGGATTCCGGTGAGTAGATGTAACATCTATGGGGGACTATCGTTGGATGGCGCGAGCCGCCCGATAGTTTTAGTAACTTAAAAGATTCTTAGTAATGTTAGTAATTAGGGGTGTAATACTTGTATGATTATTTGCTACATTCATGCCCTATATTGACATACCTATACGAAACCATTTTATAGGACACCTGCACCATTGCCAGGGTTTTTATATGCAGCACGAGCACTATTCATGCTTACACACACACCGTGGTAATTGCCATGCCACCACACTAGATAACCTTTAAATTGAAACCTTTTACTAATTGATACTTAAACTTGTGCTATTGCCTTTAATTCCTAAAAATGAAATCGTAGGATTGCTATTCATGTGCATGTACTTCATCATATTATTCGTTTATGCCTAATCTATCAATCATACATCGCAACTTGATTATTGACACCATATGCATTCATTATCATTGGCATATGCAGTTATGAGGATTTCTTGAGATTTTGTGATATTCTGGATTTCGGGGGAAAGCCGCAAAATTTCTAAACTTATTATATTTTTAAAATATGTAAATTGCGGTTTTCTAGTGATGTAAGTGTCGTCCACCATGAGTTTGCTGTGGTTTTTGAGACCCGTTTCGAGGAGTTGGATGAACCGTCTCGGGTACATGGTGGGCCCGGTAGGGTACCCCGGGGCAAGAAGCTCGTGGTGCTGACGATGAGCCTGGCAGGGGACGGATTACCTACCGGTGACTTCATTGGGCACGGCGGATATCCAGAGGATACTGACCGGGGCCGCGAGAGGATGGGATATTGATATTGAGATGGGTCAGCCGGATGGCTGAGGCCAGAGACACTATGACATGGATTTATGAGATTTGAGACAGCTTTTAGGTGTCGTTGCTGGACACCGGTTCTCGTCGATTCTTTGAGTTTTATGCTGGCATTCTAAAGGAGTTTCAAAAAAAAAAAGAGATAAAATGTTTCTTATATATACCTATTGAGACCTCAGATATTCATGTTGCATATATATTAGTACACCGATGTTGTATACACACCTGCTAGTGCATCCAGTCATACCTGTATTTTAGATGCTAGGATGCTTGTGTGCATGCATACGACAGCCTTTGTAGATGTTATTTATTACTCACGAGTTGGCAACTCACCCCCGTTGTGCCACAGCCTTTTGCAGGTCCGCTCCGTCAGTACAGTAGCGGCGGGCGCACTTGTTCTTTTGCCTCCTTTGCCTGGACTCGAGGTTTTGCTCTTAGGTGGGTTATATCATTATTTTTGTACCACCTTGTATATTCTTTGTATCTAGTGCACTCCATCTACTGTATCTACCAATATTATTGTATATTGACCTAGAGATGAGACTGTGAGATTTGTGGACTTTTATGCTGTATTTTGGGGTCGAGCTCACTTGAGTCGACATGCTGTTTTTATTATGCTTCATTATGATTATTTTGCATGTTGTCGTTTTATATTGCGTGGGATTTGTGACCGCCTTGTGGCGAAGAGCTAGCTCCCGCTTGGGGATGCCTTATTTGTTGGATTCATATATATGTTTGTTGTACCCATTTTGGGGGCCAGTATTTACAAAGGAGACTCTGCCGAAATTTTCGGAAAATGTGATATTGTTTTCAAAAAGGGTTTTATATGACTTATTGATAAACTTGTTTTCAATTGATTGGGTTCTCTTCACTCTTTTGCTTTTTGGTTTGGTTTTCTGGGCTTTGGCTTACTTATTTTACGGACGTCTTTAGACGTTTCGTAAGCTTAAGTGCCAGTCACGTTCCGTACCCTGCGGGTCGTGACAAAGTTGGTATCAGAGCGAGGTTTTACCTTTTTGAGTGTAGGATGACCCTTGGTAGATGGAGTAAGTGACTTAAGTAGGGTAACGTAGCGTGTGTATGTCCGCGGCATACTTACGATACGGTACTCCGCTCAAGTGACTTTAGGATATACTTGCTTGAAAATTCCTTCTTCAATTCCGTGTATCCTATGATCCTATTGCACTGTTCTTACTATCCGTTTTCCTGTGACAGCCACTATGCCGCCGAAGGCTACGAGGGCATAGAGGGCTGCCGCCAGAGACGAGATTCGAGCTGGCTCGTCCGAGACTAGGACTGAGCAGGGTGGTATGCCTACGCCGTAGGGACAGACCGATCCACCTTCCCCAGGCCGTATGGATAGGCTCGAGACTGGTATGGAGGAGTTGCGACAGATGATGGGAGGCATGCAGGAGCTACGTCAGATGGTAGGATCCCTAGTCGCAGCCAGTCGTACACCGAGGCCGGATGACGTACCCACTACATCACAGACGACCATGATACCTGCTCCTACTACTACCACCGTGGCCATTCCGGTTTCACTACAGGATTTCATGAGGCTGAGACCTCCAGTATTCACCGGCACCGAGGCAGCGGAGGACCCACAGACGTTCCTTGACAGTTTAGCCAGGATCTGTCGTTCGCTGAGATGTTCGGATGATCGATGGATAGAGCTTGCGAGTTTCCGACTAGAGGGTCTCGCGCAGACATGGTGGGAGTCAGTCTTGAGAGGTCGAGCTGCAGGTCTACCGCCTATGACTTGGGTCGAGTTTACAGCGGTCTTTCTAGCCCGTTTCCTTCCAGAGAGCGTTCGTGACGCCAGAGCTCGTAGCTTCGAGGCCTTAGTCAAGACACCTGGGATGACGGTGTCTGAGTATGACATCCAGTTTACACAGTTATCCCGATATGCTCAGTATTTGGTGGATACCGAGGAGAAGATGGTGAAGAGGTTCGTACAGGGACTTGATGCCCAGCTATATCTTGCCATTGGCGCCCAGCACTATGACACTTATTCAGCTGCTATGGATACGGCATTGCGGATGAAGGCACGCATATCACAGACTTCGGCCGTTTCTGGGCCGAAGAGGATTCGCACCGATGTACCGTCTCAGAGGCAGCGCGCCAGATTCTTTCCGAGAGATAGGCCGGGCAGAGGATATGGGCGGGGACGGTTATATGGTTCTTATCCCCAGGGGCAGCAGCCGTCGCCAGGGTGTTTTGGGTGCGGGAGTTTGCACCATCTTGTCAGAGACTGTCCGGCGAGACGACAGGGAGCAGCGACAGTTCCGCATGTGACCCTACCACCATCGCCACCCCCTCCTCAGAGAGCCCTACTTCCTACCACAGGCGATACTCCACGCCAGTTAGGTGCACCCAGAGGCCGTGGACGCGGCGGTCCTGTTCAGAGAGGACGAGGAGGCAGAGGCCGAGGTTGAGGTCAGCCCGCTATCGGTGGAGGACAGGCCCGAGTATTTGCTTTGACACCGCAGGATACGCAGGCATCCAATGCCGTTGTGACAGGTACCTTGCCAGTTTGCTCTTTTGACGCGCGGGTATTATTTGACCCAGGTTCCACACATTCGTACGTCTCTACACATTTTGCACCGATGTTGGGCCGTGAGTCATCGTCGTTAGATCATCCGCTTGTTGTTGTTACTCCGGTAGGTGAGTCGTTTGTCGCTCGTTTTGTTTTTCGTTTGTGTTCCGTTCGTATCGGGAAGAGGGATTCATCGGTTGATTTGATTCTCCTCGATATGTTGGACTTTGATGTGCTTCTGGGCATGGATTGGTTAGCCACTTGTTATGCTTCGGTGGACTGCCGTGAGAAGGCAGTCATATTTAGCTTTCCGGGAGAGCCAGTCCTTGTTATTCGGGGAGACCGCAGTGTCACCCTTCCCAGCTTAATTTCGTCTCTTCGCGCTGGTCAGCTCTTGCGGAAGGGATGTCAGGGATTCTTAGCGTATATTTGTGATACTCGAGCTGCAGAGGTTCCGTTGGACCGGGTCCCGGTAGTTTGTGAGTTCCCTGATGTTTTCCCTGATGAGCTACCTGGGCTACCGCCTGAGCGCGATGTTGAGTTCTGCATTGATTTGATTCCCGGCTCGGGGCCTATTTCTATACCGCCTTATCGGATGGCCCTGGCAGAGCTTCGAGAACTGAAGGATCAGTTGCAGGATTTGTTAGATAAGGGGCTTATTCGACCTAGTGTTTCTCCGTGGGGTGCTCCGGTCCTGTTTGTCAAGAAGAAGGATGGAAGTTTGCGCTTATGTATCGACTACCGCCAGCTGAACAAAGTTACCGTTCGGAACAGGTATCCGTTGCCGCGCATTGATGATTTGTTCGACCAGCTTCAGGGTGCGGGGTATTTTTCGAGGATCGACTTGCGATCAGGATACCATCAGCTCCGGGTTCGACAGGAGGATATACCGAGGACAGCTTTCCACACGCGCTATGGCCACTATGAGTTTTTGGTGATATCGTTCGGTCTCACCAACGCCCCAGCTGCATTCATGGATTTGATGAACCGTACATTCAGGCCGTATTTTGACTTGTTCATCATCGTGTTTATCGACGATATCTTGGTGTACTCCCGTAGCAGAGAGGAGCACGAGCAGCACTTGTAGATTACGTTACAGACTCTGAGGGAGCACCAGCTGTTCGCAAAGTTCTTCAAGTGTGCATTCTGGTTGGACAGCGTCGGATTCTTGGGTCACGTGGTTACGAGAGACGGTATATGTGTGGACCCGAAGAAGATTGAGGCTGTTCAGCAGTGGCCCCGACCTACATCGGTTACTGAGATCCGTAGTTTTCTAGGCCTGGCAGGCTACTACAGGCGTTTTGTTCAGGACTTCTCCCGTATAGCTGCACCTTTGACCGGTTTGACCCGGAAGGGAGTTCCTTTCGCTTGGACAGAGGAGTGCGAGCGCAGTTTTCAGCAACTACGGACTTGTTTGACTACGGCGCCGGTATTATCTTTGCCTTCGGGATCAGGCGGATTTGTGGTCTACTGTGATGCTTCGCGAGTGGGATTAGGATGCGTATTGATGCAGCATGGCCGGGTGATCGCTTATGCTTCTCGGCAGTTGAAGAAGCATGAACAGAATTACCCCACTCATGATTTGGAGATGGCTGCAGTGGTCTTTGCACTGAAGATTTGGCGACATTACCTATATGGCGAGTCGTGTCAGATATTCACCGATCACAAGAGCTTAAAGTATATATTTCAGCAGCGAGACCTGAACCTCAGACAGCGTCGTTGGATGGAGTTGGTGAAAGACTACGACTGCGAGATCTTATATCACCCAGGCAAGACGAATGTGGTGGCAGATGCGTTGAGTAGGAGGCCCGGGGGTAGTCTATCCTTTTTGCGCGCAGTGCAGAGGCAGTCGTCAGCAGATTGGCAGATGTTATGCGACTGCCGAGTTAAGTTCGAGTTCACTCAGACAGGGGGACAGCTCGCGCATGTTCGTGCATGCCCACAGTTGCTTGACCGTATATATGAGGCACAGCGCAGTGACGACCGTTGCTCAGAGATCATGGCACAGATGGGACAGGGCAGATTTTCCGAGTTCGTGATTGACGATCAGGGGATTTTAGGATATGGATCTAGACTGTGCGTACCAGATGCTGATGGATTGCGGCACGACATTCTTGAGGAGGCACACCGATCAGTGTATAGTGTCCACCCCGGTTCCACCAAGATGTACCATGATATGAGAGAGACCTACTGGTGGGACGGGATGAAGAGGGACATTGCGGAGTTCGTTTCGAGATGCCTGACTTGTCAGCAAGTCAAGGCCGAGCACCAGAGGCCCGCAGGAGAGCTACAGCCGTTACCCATTCCAGAGTGGAAATAGGAGCAGATTTCGATGGATTTCGTTGTGGGTCTACTCAGGACCAGTCGAGGGTACGACTCCATCTGGGTGATCGTGGATAGATTGACGAAAGCGGCTCACTTCCTACCAGTGAAGACCACTTTCAGCTTCGCTCAGTATGCTCAGCTCTATATTGACGAGATCGTGAGACTACATGGCGTACCGACTTGTATCGTGTCAGATCGAGGCACTCAGTTTACCAGCCGACTATGGCAGAGACTCCAGGAGGCTTTGGGCACTCGTTTGAGCTTCAGCACAGCATTTCATCTGCAGACCGACGGACAGTCAGAGCGGACCATTCAGACTCTCGAGGACATGCTCAGAGCGTGCGTTTTAGACTTTGGTGGTAGCTGGGATCATCATTTACCTCTAGTGGAGTTCTCCTACAACAACAGCTTCCAGGATACTATTCAGATGGCACCTTTCGAGGCATTGTATGGGAGGAGATGCAGATCGCCCGTCTGTTGGACAGAGCTCAGCGAGAGCAGCATTTTGGGGCCGCAACTTGTTGAGGAAACGACAGCGAAGATACAGTTGATTCGAGACTGGATGAGGGCAGCTCAGAGCAGACAGAAATCCTATGCAGACAGGCACCGTCGCAGATTAGAGTTCGCAGTTGGCGACCATGTTTTTCTGAAAGTCTCTCCGATGAAGGGCGTGATGCGTTTTGGGCAAAAGGGGAAGCTTAGCCCTAGATTCGTAGGTCCCTTCGAGATCCTCGAGCGGGTTGGCGCTGTTGCATATCGTTTGGCTCTTCCTCCCAGCTTTCCCGATGTTCACCCTGTCTTCCATGTTTCGATGCTCCGCAAGTACCTTCATGACCCTTCGCATGCGATTCAGCACCGGACAGTCCAGCTAGAGCGCGGCCTTTCTTTTGCAGAGCAGCCGGTGGCCATCCTGGATCGGCAGGTGAAGAAGTTGAGATCGAAGATTATACCAACTGTCAAGGTCCTTTGGCGTAGCCCGAGCAGCGAGGAGGTTACCTGGGAGACCGAGGGCGAGATGAGGAAGAAATATCCCCATCTCTTCGAAGGTACGCGAAGTTATATTTTTAAATTCGGGGACCGAATTTCTTTAGGGGGGAAGATTGTAGCGTCTTGAAAAGCCGTTTTGGTGTTTTCCTGAAAATCGGTGAAAATTCGGTATTTTTCCGAAAACCGTCTTTTTTGTTATTTTGCAGTTTAGGGCTAATTATACCTAAAATGGATAGGTAATTGCTTGTTTTTAGTAGCTAATGAGTTGCTTATTAAATTTTGGTCATTTAAAAATTTTTCCCTATTTTTCAATTTTTTAATATTATTTTAAGCCGGTAAGAAAATACATTAAATTAGCGATAAATACAAATTTTTCTGGGCTAATTTTAATCTTTAAAATTATGTTAATTAAAATCTAGTTGTAACATAAATTTTCAGTATTTTATTTTAAGTTTTTACTAATTTTTATTATGGAAAACAAAAATACAATTATTTAAACTTAAGCTTGCAAATATGAATTTGTGGGGGGCCTTTTTGCTTGTTTTCTTTTTTTACAACCTCTCACATTTTCCCTTTTCTCCCATGGGCCGAGCCCACCTGCAGGATTCCCCCCCTCCATTTGCTCCATTTCATTTCATGTGATGAATGTTATGGGTTGAATTTTATACATTAATTAAAGTATGGTGTTGACTTGGAAAGGAAAAAGAAATAACACTAGTACACACACACACTCCCCCCCCATTCCCCTTGCTGCCGAACCTGCAGCCCCCCCCACTCCATTCCACTCCATTGTTTCCACCTCCTTTGCATCAAACAAAAAAGAAATCCCCAAATGCTTCAAAAATCCAATTAAACCTCACAATTCCAAACCCATTCTTCATGCTTCTCCTTAGACATTCTTGCATGGATCTTGGAGGCTAGGGGGCCATCTTTGAAGGCAAATTATCTTGCTAGATCTCTAGAATTGGAGGTATAATCTTGACCCAATTAACACTTGTGGTTAAATTCCTTAAATTAAATTGATTAGAGTTAAATTTTGTGCTAAATTCTAATTTAGTTTTTTTTTTATATAGTTCATGGCTTGAGTTGTAATTAGGGTTTAGAAATCCATTATTAGGTTAATTAATTTACTTTGCTATCTAGTATTTTGCTAACCTAAATCTAAGAGGTGAACTTGGTATTGGGTTTGAAATTAGTGTTAGTTAAGTTTTTCTAGTACGGTTTTTTAATTGCAATTGCTAATAAAAAAAATCATGAAAGGGTTGTGTTTGGAAAATGGTTTTGAAGCATGGTAAATGAGTTGGAGTTATGTGATTGTGGCTAACTAGTTGTGTGGTTGGATGTTTGTGTTGGATTGTGATAACCTTATCTTTAATTTTCGATGTTGCACCAAATTAGCAAGTTTTGTGCTTACTAGTTTTTATTAAATTATTGTGATGAACTATTTGCGAGATCTTGATGATATTTTTGAGTTATCCTATGACGTTTAGGATGCGTGAGTGCGGATTTTTGAGTAGTCGGGTTTTAGTTTTGCCGGGCGACCAAATCGGCGTTTTTTGGCAGTTTTTGCGATTTTCGCGTATGTTCCGCGCACCTTGTGCACGTTGTACCTAGCTAGTGAACATTAGTATTTTCGTTTGGGTTTTGCGTCAGTCTTGATATGTAACCTTATGTTTGGTATTGAAGTAAATTCCAGGTTCGGTCGCGGAGACGTCAGACGCGGCACGAAAGGGAAAAGCGGTGATTGGACACAGCTAGCTAGGGATTCCGGTGAGTAGATGTAACATCTACGGGGGACTATCGTTGGATGGCGCGAGCCGCCCGATAGTTTTAGTAACTTAAAAGATTCTTAGTAATGTTAGTAATTAGGGGTGTAATACTTGTATGATTATTTGCTACATTCATGCCCTATATTGACATACCTATACGAAACCATTTTATAGGACACCTGCACCATTGCCAGGGTTTTTATATGCAGCACGAGCACTATTCATGCTTACACACACACCGTGGTAATTGCCATGCCACCACACTAGATAACCTTTAAATTGAAACCTTTTACTAATTGATACTTAAACTTGTGCTATTGCCTTTAATTCCTTAAAATGAAATCGTAGGATTGCTATTCATGTGCATGTACTTCATCATATTATTCGTTCATGCCTAATCTATCAATCATACATCGCAACTTGATTATTGACACCATATGCATTCATTATCATTGGCATATGCAGTTATGAGGATTTCTTGAGATTTTGTGATATTCTGGATTTCGGGGGAAAGCCGCAAAATTTCTAAACTTATTATATTTTTAAAATATGTAAATTGCGGTTTTCTAGTGATGTAAGTGTCGTCCACCATGAGTTTGCTGTGGTTTTTGAGACCCGTTTCGAGGAGTTGGATGAACCGTCTCGGGTACATGGTGGGCCCGGTAGGGTACCCCGGGGCAAGAAGCTCGTGGTGCTGACGATGAGCCTGGCAGGGGACGGATTACCTACCGGTGACTTCATTGGGCACGGCGGATATCCAGAGGATACCGACCGGGGCCGCGAGAGGATGGGATATTGATATTGAGATGGGTCAGCCGGATGGCTGAGGCCAGAGACACTATGACATGGATTTATGAGATTTGAGACAGCTTTTAGGTGTCGTTGCTGGACACCGGTTCTCGTCGATTCTTTGAGTTTTATGCTGGCATTCTAAAAGAGTTTCAAAAACAAAAAGAGATAAAATGTTTCTTATATATACCTATTGAGACCTCAGATATTCATGTTGCATACATATTAGTACACCGATGTTGTATACACACCTGCTAGTGCATCCAGTCATACCTGTATTTTAGATGCTAGGATGCTTGTGTGCATGCATACGATAGCCTTTGTAGATGTTATTTATTACTCATGAGTTGGCAACTCACCCCCGTTGTGCCACAGCCTTTTGCAGGTCCGCTCCGTCAGTACAGTAGCGGCGGGCGCACTTGTTCTTTTGCCTCCTTTGCCTGGACTCGAGGTTTTGCTCTTAGGTGGGTTATATCATTATTTTTGTACCTCCTTGTATATTCTTTGTATCTAGTGCACTCCATCTACTGTATCTACCAATATTATTGTATATTGACCTAGAGATGAGACTGTGAGATTTGTGGACTTTTATGCTGTATTTTGGGGTCGAGCTCACTTGAGTCGACATGCTGTTTTTATTATGCTTCATTATGATTATTTTGCATGTTGTCGTTTTATATTGCGTGGGATTTGTGACCGCCTTGTGGCGAAGAGCTAGCTCCCGCTTGGGGATGCCTTATTTGTTGGATTCATATATATGTTTGTTGTACCCATTTTGGGGGCCTGTATTTACAAAGGAGACTCTGCCGAAATTTTCGGAAAAAGTGATATTGTTTTCAAAAAGGGTTTTATATGACTTATTGATAAACTTGTTTTCAATTGATTGGGTTCTCTTCACTCTTTTGCTTTTTGGTTTGGTTTTCTGGGCTTTGGCTTACTTATTTTACGGACGTCTTTAGACGTTTCGTAAGCTTAAGTGCCAGTCACGTTCCGTACCCTGCGGGTCGTGACAGATCACGTGTGCGCACGTGACGCCCCATTGGGGGTTTTCCTTGTATTTTAGGAGGGAACAAATGCCCCCACAGGGAATGGGGTAAATGAACTGTTTCCCATCACATCCTATAAATGCAGGGGCCTTTTCAGAAGTGCCTCCACTCTTTCATCTTCTTCCTTGTTCATTTTCCTTTGAGAATTTAATTCTCTTTCTTAGAGCTCAGTTCTCTGTTCCAAAAAATTTCAGAGTTTAACTCTGTCAACAAAAGATTTCCCTTTTCAGGTAAGGGTCTTGTACGGCCGAGGAACTTCTTGTAGAAATTTTCTTTTGAATTTTAAATCCATACCATGGGTTTTCCCTTTAACAAGAACCCATCTTTCCAAGTTCTTTAAAAAATGTCCAATCCTTAAATAATAAACCCCTTTTGCTAGGGCTTCTCTGTTCTCAGAGATCGATGGTGATACTTGTCTCCTCTATGGAATTTAATTCTATTCCAAAGTGCTTAGCTCTGAAAAAGTTTTCTGGGAATTTAATTCCTCTGTTCAAAAGGAATTTAATTCCTTTAAAGAACTTAGTTCTTAAAAGAAGACTTCTTGGGATTTTTCATCCTGAGTTGTTCTTGCAGAGATCCTTCTCAATTTGCACAGAGCTTCTGTAATGGGTTTTTCTCCTTGGGGGAATGTGCAGAGTCATTTGAATTTATTGAGAATCTTCCTTTTGTTCGCATGATGATTGCTCAGCCTCATTATTAGTGAGCCGCCATATTGATTTTGTGGGGCCCACGTGTCTTGTAACCAATGGTCCCATAAAATAAGTTGTTTGTCGTTTTCTTCCACTGTCTTATATATATATATATATATTTATAAATATATATACACCTGTGGGCTTCACTAACAGCTTCTTTTCCTTTGTTTCAGGAGTAATGGCTTCTCTTCTATACTTTCCTTTCACCCGCTCGAAGGCGGCTTTTCCTCAATCACCGTCGGATGAAGAAGTGATGGCGATGATCAGGGCTCATGACCCGGATTGTACCAATCTACTTTTATGGGGGACCTGGTATGGTCATATCATCCGCGGTCGCCGCAGCTTTCTTTGCGAGATACCAACAGAGCCTACCTACCAATTTTTGCCGGTGGAGCGTCCACGGACCGCCTTTGCTGTGGAGATGTCGAATTGGACCCCTACGGGACGACTTGAGCCGTCGACAACTGGGATTCCGAACCACCCCGTGCCAGCTATAGACATCTTAGGGCGTCGTATCTGCCAAGGTGAAGCCCAGCCCTGGGGACAGGTTTACAAAATAGGGCTTACTCCTCGACATCCCACGGGCTACCTTCTCTGGGCTCGTTATATCCTGTCTGCCTATTGTGCACGACTGCAGAGGGTCGGGCTCTACCAGGCGGTGTACGCGTTTCTCTTCCACTATCAGTCCCCCCATGTCTGGTGGGTTAAGGCCTTCCTAAATCAATGGAATCTTCCCACCAACACCTTCTTGCTAGGGGACCGTGAAGTTTCAATTTCTCTGGAAGAGTTTCGCGAGATCTCGGGGTTGCCGATCAGGGGGACGCTCTATGAAGAACTGCTGCTTCCTGATGAGTATGTTTTCGAAGCTGAGCCTGCTATGCTTGATGGCTTGTCGACTGAAAATGCCGTCCGCCACAAGTACCCAAGTCTAATCAAGGCTCTGGGAATTTTTGAGAAACTGTTCACAGAGTCAGAGGAACAGGGCGTCACTTTCAAAAGCTTTATCGCATGCTTCCTTCGCGGAGACGTTCTATCAAAGACGGCTCCGAAGTTTGCGAATATCAACGACCCCTTCGGGTTCGGTTTAAATAAGCTACTGGCTAGAGAAGAGGATTTGCCGAAGTTCTACATTCCAATCCTGTCGGCTGTACCTTTTGAGTCGATCGCAGCTCCTGGCATAGATGAAGAGACTTTCTTCGTGGGTTTTATCAGCATCTGGCTCAGTTGGTTCGTTATTCCAACGCACCGTCGATTCATGAGAGCTTCGGTCATTTACCCTGCTCATCGCATCGCCGGAGGGATGCGACTAACCGTGGGCATTGCAGGGCTAGCGCATCTGTATTATGGGCTAAGCGCTGCAGCCAATACCTCAACCCCAGGCGTGAACGTAGTGAGTTTCTCTCTTCATTACTTTACGTCATGGATTGAGATGCACGTGCTAGGGGAATTTGCCGCGCATCAGAGACCCAGCTTTTATGATGCCTACACTTGTCCGCAGCTTATGAGGTTGGTGGACGCCTCTGCTCCTGACCCGACTCAGTCCGGAGCTATTCGTGTGCTGCTTAATCCCTATGCCAATGTGGGCGGGATGGTTTTTAACGATCGAGTCATCTCTGCTCCTTCAGGACCGATGCAACAGCTTTTTGACTCATCAAAAGAGGGAGCACCCTCCCTGAAGCCGAAGGAAGCCATGCACTTATATTCGATCAGACCGGGTTATCTGGTGTTTCGTCAAAATGGTGCGGCCCTTTTTATGCGGTACAACTCATACCGCTTTGCTCGGCAACTGGGATATGGCCAGAGTGTCCCCTTTGAAGCGTTTATAGTGGAGCCCAGCCCATCGTCGGAAGTTGTTCGTGATGCCGCTCATCACTTCATGCGGCTGAACACCGGCTCTTGCTTCATGATTCCAGAGGCTGACTACATTCCTTGATGTGTGGGGGCTTTCACGGGCTGGTACCTCCACCGAGTCAGTCCCATTATTGCTGAGGAGAGGAGGATACTCCTTGGATATAGGGCTCCTACTCCGATCTAGGCTACGGGAGTCCCGCCGCGACCGCGGGCAGTGGTTCGCCCTCCCCTGAGAGATACTGGTGTCGTGCTTATTCCTGAGGCGGTGGAAGTGGATCTAACTCCCACAGCTGGTATGCCGCTGCGCACTAGAGCTCAATCAAGGGCCAATAAGGCGCCAGTAGCAGTATCATCAGCTCTGGCGTCAGCAATGGCAGTGTCCTCATCAGTAGCACCGCCGAGAGAAGACACTAAAGGCGAAGTGGGTCAACGTCGCACTAAAGCACCGAGGGGAAAGAAGCGATCGTCTTCTGGTGTTAGTTCTGGGTCCAAGAGGCGAAAGAAGACGGTCACCAATTTGCTTGACTTTTTAGTGGACTCTGAGCCTATCTTCCAAGATGAACCACTAGCTATGCAAGAGTCAGATGGTGGCCTTCTTTTTCCGGGTTCATCTGCCGAGAAAGCCGCACAATTTGGCGAGGCTATAAGACGCTCCCAGGATAAGACTGAGAATGTAAGGATCCCGAAGAGGCCTTATCCTACCGTCATATTCTACGAAGATCCTCCATCGATACGGCGGATATTTATAGGTCCTTTGGAAAAAGGAGGCAAGATAGCTCTTAAACAGCCTATCTCGACCGATGCCGAAGATGCGCTTTCGTCGTGGACTGGTGGCCACGAGTCTACCCTCGAACCCCGGCGAGCATACCTCTTCAGGAAGGAACGCCGGCTTGAAAAAGCCATACTAAAAACTCCTTTGCGCATTGGTATATTTATATATCTTTTTGTAGTATTTTGCACAGCTTATATATATATATATATATATATATATCCTTATCCTCATGAAAACTTTACAGGGACTTCGGCAATGGCGGAGGATCTGAGTTTGAGTCGCGCCTTGACTATGAACTCTGTAAATATCCCTGATGAGACACTAGTAAGTGTAGAGAGGGTTGATACAGTTGTTCTTCCTGTCGCGGAGCTCCCATCGGTGATTTCTGTTCCCCCGGTGCTTGCCCTCCCGGAAGAGGCATCTTCATTGGCCGCAGAATCAATAGATCTTTCTGGGGATGGCCCAGAGACTATGGGACAGGTAGTCGAGGTTACCGTCCTGTCATTGGAGCCTGCAGCGATGGCCACTGCTCCTTAATTGGAAGTTGTTATACCGGCCCATGTCCCCGATGATGTGCCTGGGGGCATGAGGAGGCTGCCGAAGCTGCTATCCCTTCTGTTCAGAGCGGGAGGAGCATCGAAGGTAGCCCTCTATATTTTATTTTAATAATCTCTTCATTATCTGAACCTTTCTGTCTTTTCAGAATTGCGCGGGTTGGCGGCGTCTATCGCTGATCTGTCTCCCAGGAAATCTTTTCAGCGTCTACTAGAGATGGCCGCTCCGCAGGAAAAATCCTCTCAACGCATCATCCTATCTTCTGGGTAAGATTAGTGTTATTTGCCTTCTTCGCACGGCATTATTATTATTTCATATAACGATACTGATGTCCTCCGTAGTTCTGGAAGCCGATGATGAAGTGGAGATTCTTGACGGGCCTGGGGATCTTTTGGACCCTTCTTGCATGACTGTGGGTAAGTAAAATTTCGACGTTGTTCCATCTGCACTTTGCTTGCGAGACTTGCTGATTTCTTTATAAATCTTAACAGCTTTGCCAGTTCTTACTACGCTGGAATCTCGCATCATCATGCCGCCCGGCCCCTATGCTCTACGTGCCTCAGAACGGATGACAAAGTTAAGCCTTCACTCTTTGTCAGCTCTGATCGAAGACCTTCGTGCGGGTAGCTTGATCACGGCCGAAGAATTTGCCGCCGAAGCCAATAGTTCTCTTCCCTTTCTTGCTGCTTACCATAATGAAACATTAGTGCAAGTCTGGGTTGAGTTTTGTAGCCGGGTGGAGGCCTGCTTGCATAGTCTTGAATGTACACGCCTTCCTTTAGAGGTTGTGGCTGCAAAGGCGAGCTTCTAGGGGCTGATCGAACGGTGCGCCGCAAATATGCTGTCATGCGAGAAGAGGCTCAGCCGAAAGTTTTGGGAGAGGGAGCTGGCTTCCAAAGTGCTGAGGGAACTTCAAGCTAATCTTACGGCTAAGACCATTCGGGCGAATGAACTTTGGCTGGTGCTTCAAGAAGCTATCAGGGAGGTGGTAGCCATTGATAAAGCCGTCATTTTCACTCGCGAAATGGTCGAAACTCATAAGGTTACCGAAAAGGAGCTTGAAAGTCGGCTTGCCTCGTACCAGGCCCAACAGGCTCAAGCGGAGGCCCGTCTCTTAACGATAATAAATCATGAAGCCGAGGCCCAGCGGAAAAAGGATGAACTGGCAAACCTATTAAATCGTCCGCCGGCTTAAAGAATTGTATATTTTTTTCTATTCTTCTTTTGTACATACTCCTAAAGGAGAGTATTTTTTTATTCTTTCATAAATTGTACTTTGTATTCATTTTGATTCATGAATAAAAGATATATTTTGCTTCATGATGGTGTGTCCCTTTTAGTAAATGCATCTTGCGGATAATCTATTTCGATTTCCTTGTAGGACAGTGATGGCTTAAGAGTCAGGTTCAGATCTGTCTCCTAAGGCTTTCCAACTTTATGAACCGTGACGGTCTCATAAAGGTATTTCTCCTTACGAGTCGTGAGGATCTCGTAAGTGTAATTTCTCGTTAAGAATCGTGAGGATTCCTAAGTATTTTCT
This sequence comes from Agapanthus africanus, assembly GCA_030015575.1. Taxonomy (NCBI): domain Eukaryota; kingdom Viridiplantae; phylum Streptophyta; class Magnoliopsida; order Asparagales; family Amaryllidaceae; genus Agapanthus; species Agapanthus africanus. Next base: position 258,821,920 of record CM057351.1, on the reverse strand, counting down.
CTTGAGAGTTGTAAGAATCTCACAAGAGAGTTTTTCTTGCTTACGAGTCGAGAGGACTCATAAGTGATTGTTTCTTTTCTTGTCGGAGAGTGTGGTCCGTAGAAAATCTATCTTTACCTCTCTGCGAGGCAATGATGGCATGGGAGACAGGGTTAGGATCTGCCACCTAAGACTTTTCAACTTTACGAGCCGTGAGGGTCTCATAATGAATTTTCTCCCTATAGGTCGAGAGGATCCCGTAGGTGTAATTTCTCCTTAAGAATCATGAGGATTCCTAAGTGCGTTTTCTCTTGAGAGTCGTAAGGATCTCACAAAAGAGTTTTCTCCCTTACGAGTTGTGAGGACCCGTAAGTGATGGATGAGGTTGACATTATCCGCATTTTACGGAATCAGGGGTTGACTTTATCCGCATTTCACGGAGTCAGGAGTTGCTCTGGCCATTTCCCACGGGGTCAAAATTGACTTTAGCTGTGTTCTATGGGACAAGGATTTGCTCTGGATGTTTCCCACGGGATCAGGATTGACATTAGCCATGTTCCACAGGACCAGGATCCGCTCTAGACGCTTCCCATGGGGTCAGGATTGACATTAGCTGTGTTTCGCAAGGACCAGGATCCGCTCTGGACACTTCCCACGGGGTCAGGATTGACATAAGCCGTGTTCCACGAGACCAGGATTTGCTCTGGATGCTTCCCACGGGGTCAGGATTGACACTAGCCGTGTTCCGCAAGGACCAGGATCCGCTCTGGACGCTTCCCACGGGGTCAGGATTGACATTAGCCGTGTTCCACTAGACCAGGATTTGCTCTGGATGCTTCCCACGGGGTCAGGATTGACATTAGCCGTGTTCCACAAGGACCAGGATCCGCTCTGGACGCTTCCCACGGGGTCAGGATTGACATTAGCCGCGTTCCGCAAGGACCAGGATTTGCTCTGGACGCTTCCCACGGGGTCAGGATTGACATTAGCCGTGTTCCGCATGGACCAGGATCCGCTCTGGACGCTTCCCACGGGGTCAGGATTGATATAAGTCGTGTTTCGCAAGGACCAGGATCTGCTCTGGACGCTTCCCACGGGGTCAGGATTGACATTAGCCGTGTTCCGCAAGGACCAAGATTTGCTCTGGACGCTTCTCACGGGGTCAGGATTGACATAAGCCGTATTCCACGAGACCAAGATTTACTCTGGATGCTTCCCACGGGTCAGGATTGACATTAGCCGTGTTCCGCAAGGACTAGGATCCGCTCTGGATGCTTCCCACGGGGTCAGGATTGACATTAGCCGTGTTCCACTAGACCAGGATTTGCTCTAGATGTTTCCCACGGGGTCAGGATTGACATTAGCCGTGTTCTACGAGACCAGGATTTGCTCTGGATGCTTCCCACGGGGTCAGGATTAACATTAGCCATGTTCCGCAAGGACCAGGATCCGCTCTGGACACTTCCCACGGGGTCAGGATTGACATTAGCCATGTTCTACTAGACCAAGATTTGCTCTGGATGCTTCCCACGGGGTCAGGATTGACTTTAACCGTGTTCCACAAGGACCGGGATCCACTCTGGACGCTTCCCACGGGGTCAGGATTGACATTAGCCGTGTTCCGCAAGGACCAGAATCCGCTCTGGACGCTTCCCACGGGGTCAGGATTGATATTAGCCATGTTCCGCAAGGACCAGGATCCGCTCTGGACGCTTCCATGGGGTCAGGATTGACATTAGCCGTGTTCCACTAAACCAGGATTTTCTCTGGATGCTTCCCACGGGGTCAGGATTAACATTAGCCGTGTTCCACTAAACCAGGATTTGCTCTGGATGCTTCCCACGGGATCAGGATTGACATTAGCCGTGTTCCGCAAGGACCAGGATCCGGTCTGGACGCTTCCCATAGGGCCAGGATTAACATTAGCCGTATTCCGCAAGGACCAGGATCCGTGTTTCGCCCAATCAGAGCAAAGCTCTGTTGAAATTCAAAATTCAAAAATTTTGAAACAACACTTCAAGTGTCAGGCGCTAATACGTCAGCACAGCGCCCAAGAAGGCGCGCCCAAGCAGAGCAAAGCTCTGTTTAAATGAAGCAACGCTTCAGCTGCGCAAGCACTGCGCTGCGCGACACGTGTCAGCGCAGATGCGCTAGCGCAGTTGCGCTGCACGACACGTGTCACGCGCTGGGGCATCTGCGCCAAACTGAATTAAGATTTTATGAAATCTTTTCTGTTCTTGTTAAAACAAGAAGATTTTCTTCTGCAAAGCAGAAGCCCTTGGATCAAAGATCCAACGGTGGGGAAAATTCCCCAAAATCACTCAGAGAATGATCTCTTTAACAAATTTAACTAATTTGTGAGCACTATAAAAAGGACCCTAAGCCTCAATTCGAAGGCATCAACATTTCTTGAAAAATCAAGAACTTTAAACAGAGAGAACTCTGAGAAAATTTCAAGAAAAAGGTAAAGAACCTTCATGAAGTAGAAGAAATTCCTTCTAATAGATCATTGATCTAAAAACAAGATCAATGATCTTTACATAATAAACAGTGCTTTGCACTTCTTATGAACCTCTGGTTCTTTAAAACAATAAAATTAAAAAAATAGTGCTTTGCACTTTTAAGAACCTCTGGTTCTTCAAACAAAAGAAAAATTTATTTTTCTTTGATCTAATTTAGATCAAGAAATTAAATAGTGCTTTGCACTTCCGTTCTTGAATCTAAAAGATTCTTAGTGCTTTGCACTTCCAAACTGCGCCGTTGCGCTCTTAAGAGAGCGCCACGTGTCAGCTATAGAACCACTTGCGCTAAGCGCTCTTAAGATAGAGCTTTGCTCTCTGGAATTGGCGCAACTCGCTGAGAGCGCGCCACGTGTCAGCAGCGCAACAGCGCAGCGCACTGCGCTAGTGCGCTTGCGCTCACCAGAGCATGACACGTGTCATCACCATATGAGCTTGCACTCATTACTTGGCGCAAAGCGCCAGACAAATGCACTGCATTGCTTACAAAAGGGCCAAGCCCAAATCAAAAAGGCCTAACAGGCCTAATAAAATGCAATGCATTATTTTAAAAAGGGCAGAGCCCAAACCAAAACATATGCTCTGCATCATAAATAAAGGGATAAAGCCCAAATCAAAAAGGCCTAGCAGGCTAGAATAAAATGCAGTGCATTATTAAATATGGGCAAAGCCCTAGCACAGGCCTAATAGGCCAAAGATCAAGAAAAATGTTGAATATGCTCAACGGGACTTAGCCCAATCATGGCCGTAAGTCCCCAAACTAAATTGACTGAGCAAGAATGCTCTCCTAAATCAATTTACGACCGGTTCAAGGTTACATCTCTGAACTCCTCTGATACATGTCGTTGTAATCCTTCAACGACGTCAGAGAGGTGACGGGTCCCGACAACCGCATATCAACATGGACTGCGGGGTCCTTAAACTCGTGGACCGAAACGTCCTTAAACTAATATTGGACCGAAATGTCCTTAAACTAATATTGGACCGAAACGTCCTTAAACTAATGTTGGACCATCACGTCCTTAAACTTGAATATGGACCATCACGTCCTTAAACTGGAACATGGACCATCACGTCCTTAAACTGGAACATGGACCACCACGTCCCTAAACTGGAATATGGACCACCACGTCCCTAAACTGGCGATGGACCACCACGTCTCTAAACTGGAACATGGACCTCTACGTCCCTAAAACTGGAATAATAGAGCCTCCAAATGCTCTTTTGCCTGATCTAAACAATCCCGTTTAAGTTGATCTTAGCCCCAAACACGGCTAACGTATCCTTAGACATTCAAACGGACTATAAAACTCCAAATCAACCTTGGTTCAAGGGTACATCTCTGAACTCCTCTGACACCTGCCGTTGTAATCCTTCAACGACGTCAGAGAGGTGACGAGTCCCGAGGGCCATATATTAAATGGATCATCACGTTAAGTTGATCTTAGTCCAAAACAGGACTAACGTATCCTTGACGAACGTTTAAGTTGATCTTAGCCGCAACGCGACTAATGCATCCTTAAACTAAAAACACCAAACCCAAATCTAAGTAAATACGGATTTGGACTAATCCACGTTCTACGGGCGACGGCATTACTCAGTCTCCGTATACAATCCACGGGCAACCACAAACAAAACAAACACACACGACACGAAGTGAAATTCTGGAGAAGGAGAAAGTTGTTACCGCGATGCGGTAGCGTCATTAACTGCAGGGGCTTGCGCCTGCAGGGAAGAGCGTCCCCACAATAAAAAAACCCCCTCACCCTGAGGGGGAATCTGACGAAGTCTGCTACATCGGCCGCATCCGTCTAAACCTCCGATACACGGTATCATAAATCAATTTGGCATCTTCGGAGAGGTAGACGGATAAAACCACATAGCATCTGCCCCGAATCTCAGGCCCAGACGCGAAGTCTGCGCCGCCGTTCGGAGGGGAACAGATTCTGGCACGCCCGGTGGGACCTCTTCCTCTTTCCACTACACACTTCGTGTGTCGTCTTCGCGAACCAATCGCTGTTTGTTAAATGGTTGCCTTCGGATTTCAAGTTACTAAGATTTGGTCTTTTGCCTGGCGCAGAACTCAAGATTCAATGGCCTTTAACTGCACCAACTACTCGAAGTGCCACTGCAACGGACGCTCCACCTCACCGAGAGGTGTAACATATGGGCCCCAAGCGGCCTCTTTCCTTGCTCTGCCGGTAGAACAGGTGACCCAGGCCACCACCGGCCTGTTTTTCGGGACCATGGTCCCACCTACAAGCTTCTCTATGCCGATACCTGCACCGGAAGTGAACAAGAAGTCGGTGTTCGACCGGCTCACTGCTACCACGACCCCTGTCAACAGGTCGTCCGCTACCAAACCGACAGCCTCTGTTTTCACCAGGCTGAATCAGAACTCTAAATTGGCTGTCCCAAAGAGGGCAACGGCCGCTGTTCCGGAAGTCGTTAAGGCGGCTTCTCCCACCAAAGAGTCAGTCTTTTCAAGACTGATGATTCCTGCTCCTGCCCCTGCACGAAGATCTGTCTTTGACAGATTGGATATTACCCCGCAAGGAACAACCTCGGTCTTTAAGAGGTTAACACCGGCGGCGCCTCATTCAGACAGGGGGCAAAAAGAAGCTATCTCTATCTCTGAGCCAGTCCCAACGGCTCGTCATGCTCGACGTCGCCATTGGCGACGAGTGAGGAAGGCAGGGGGCAACTCCCCCTCGGGGCTAACTCCACCTGCTCCAGTGGTGGAGGTCAACGCTGCTGTTCCAACTGGGAACAGCTTTGAATTGCTGAGGAAGGTGAGAAAGAACTCTCCAGTTGCTACATTGAAAAGATCTCCACCTATGGAGAAAGCTCCGGAGACAAAGCAGGAACAGCCCCCTCAACGGCTGTCGTCAAAAATTTATAAAGTTTGGCGGAGGGTTCAAGACTCCGTGATTGACCCAGACCACTTTCATCGCCAGAAAAAGGCAAAGGTAGAAAAGGACAAAACTCGCCCCATTAAACAGCAGGGGGCAACAATTGCTAGGATGCCCACTTCAACGGCTCCTTCAACCTCAATGGTCCACAAAAGAAGGAGGCCAGAGAAAGCTCCCGTGACACTGGCAAAGTTTAAAAGCGGTGAACCTAAACGCCCCAAGTCAGGGGGCATAACAGTTCATACGGTTTATATGGCTTCTGGAAAGGAGGAAAGCCGTACATCCACGGGTCATAGACCGCTTACACGGTCAATGACCAAGACTCAGGAGCAGCAACAGAAGCTCCAGGAAATGATGAACGCTATGGCCGCACTTACAAGGCCGAAAGAAACCCCGGAAACATCCTCAGAAGAACGTCAAGAACAAGAAACGGACGCCGAATTCCTTCGGCGCGTGCTAGAGAAGAAAGATAAAGAAGCTGTGGAGCAGGCATCCAACATAAAGAAAATGGCCCTCCTGTTCCAGGATATGGTGGGTATGATGATTCAACAAGATCCACCTGCTGAAGATCCCCCGATCATTCTTGAAGACATAGGGGAGAAACATCGAATCCTCCACCGGCTCTATCCACAGCTAAAGAGGATACCATATCAAAAGCTGATTTGGATGAATACATCGCCCAGCAAATACGGGTGCATCAGGCGACTGAAGCAGCCGGTCAGGTCGTAAAAATGGGGCGGCCATATCCAAGTTGGTACGATCAAATCAAGTACCCGCCAGGTTATATGATACCAAAGTTCCATGTCTACAAGGGGACGGGCAATCTTCATCAGCATGTTGCCCAGTTCAGGGCGCTCTGCGGCAACACCGGCGGTGACGACAAACTGTTGCTCCGCCAGTTCGTTGGAAGTCTATTAGATACGGCGTTCGAGTGGTACTCTGAACTCCCTAATGATTCTATTAAGACCTTCGCGGAAATGGAGCTGCTGTTTACCCAACGTTTTGCAAGTGCCAGTGAACGTACCTCGATGACGGCACTGATTAACGCTAGGGTAAAACCCGGCGAGACATGGGTTCAGTACGCTATACGATGGCGTAATCTATGGTCGAAGTGTGAACAGCGCATAGAAGAAGCCCCTGTGGTGGGAATGTTTGTTGGAACCCTTGATCCACAAGAAACCATCTCACAGTTTATGATGTTCTTTAAGCCGACTTCCTTCCAGGCTTTGATCGACAAACTAGCGCAGATGGACCAGATGGGCCATAAACCCCCTCTCCCAAAGCCGGACTCCCGAAATGACAAAGGAAAGGGAAAAGCGATCGTTGTCGCTAATGCTCAACAACAACCGAGCGACTCGAAGCCGGCTGCTCATCCAAACAATACGCGCCCGTACGTACCCCTTGAGGATAGGATGGGACGCCCTTATTCCTTCCCCCGCGATAAAACGAGGAGGCTATTCGAGCTGGCGTTGCGCAACAGACTCATAAATCTGTCGGATCCAAAACGTCCGTTGCAACCAAGTGACGTCAACGAGCCTAATTACTGCCCTTATCATCGAGTGCTAGGACATCTTATCGAAGACTGTTACGTTTTCAAAAATTGGCTTGAAAACCAGTACCGACAGGGCAAGTTCGCGTTATCTGACAAATGGAAGGTGAATCCTCCGCAGCCCCACACCGCTAAGGGGATAAATACGCCGGGGGCAACATGCTCCGTCATTGAAGAAGCTCCTTGGGAGGTTGTATTATCAGCCAAAACGAGGAGAATGCTAAATGATCTTCGGACATGTCCAGCGATCAAGTGGAAGAACCTATTAGAACCACGGGTCGTTGAGGGGATGTTGAAGCCACGTCCAACTTCAAAGACCAATGATGGGGGTTCAAGGGGTTCAAGCACTTGCGGCCAGTCGTCAAAGTCTTCAAAAAAGAAGAAGAAGTCCATGAAGCCCGTAAAGCCTAGCGACAAGCGCACGGACTTGCAAAAGCAAATTGACGCGCTGGAAGAATATAACCAAAAGGCACGGACTCCCATCACGCTCCAAGAGTTCCTCAATCACGTCTTTCAAGAGGAAGATGAGGGAGAAAGTTCATCAGATGAATCCGAGAAAAATGTGGCGAGCTGTCATGTGATCTCCCATTCGATCACGAACGATGAAGAGATTTCTGGCACTAAAACGCTGGGGGCAGATACCGAATCAAGAATTCCGGAGCTATCAGTCGAAATGATTGACGCGTTCCTTGACGAGGCTCGACTAAAAAGTAAAGCTGATCGAGAACGCGAAATGGCTATTTTTGAAAGGGCCAAACGCCGGCGACTTGATGAAAGAGCTGAGATAATCCCGCTGGAGCGAACTGCCTCCGCCGTTGACAAAAGCCAATTCAAGATAAGGAAAAGGTTCGCTAAGGCCATATCGATGGGCATGAAGCTACCATCCTCTGAAGGAAACATTACCGGTGAATCGGAAATGCACCCCTCCTTTTGCCTATATCATCAGAAGGTTTCGCACCCCACTCAAGAATGCAAAGCTTTCGATAAATGGTGGCAAGGATATGTTGCTCGTCAACAACGCTTCAAGCGGGAAAAGCGTAGAACTCGTCGAGAGCGAAGAAATACGACCGAAGAGCTTAAAAGAACTACCGGCGATTGTCGCATGGTTAACACTGCCGGGTCACAAGTGCCTACATTCGGGAGCGATTCTGATGAAGAGCTGGAACTTGCTCCTCTCTTTAAAGAATCCACTTCGGGAAAAGAAGAAGAGCCAAAGATTTGCGAAAATATCCAGCTACGCAATCGGACGTTACCTGAAAAGAATCTCGGACCCTTAAACAAGAAAGATAAAGGGAAAGAAAAGGTTTCTGAGGATATTACTTTAGATGACCAAGTTGCGGAAGAGCTAACCGCCAAGAATCCGCCGAAAAGAAATAAGGTGGATTACAATGTCTTGGCGCATCTGAGGAAGCTGCCCTCACAACTCAGCATTCTTGATGCCCTGTTACTATCAAAAGAGGCGAGGGATTCTTTGATTAAAGCGCTGCAAGATCCGGACCAATTCCAAGCCTTTCTGGCCGAAGAAAAGATGAAGGATGAGTTGGAAGAAGTGCACACGGCCGACGTTGCTTTTGGCGATGAAGACCTTCTCCTTGGGACTCGCGAACACAATCGCCCTCTCTATGTCTCAGGATACTGCCATGATATAAAGATAGGCAAAATCCTGATCGATAATGGATCGTCTGTTAATCTCCTCAACGTGCGGGTGTTGAAGGAAATCTGCATGAGCGTCCAGCACCTTGTGCGGGACAAAATCACCATCTCCGGGTTCGACTCCCAATCATCAAAGACTCTTGGATCTGTGATATTGACGTTACGCTTCAGGTTGCTCGTCATAGATATTAAATTCCATGTCATAGACGCCAAGACATGTTACAATGCTCTGCTCGGACGACCATGGTTACACGAGTACAATATTATCCCTTCTACACAGGATCAGTGTATGAAATATTGTAAGGATGGTCTCGAGTACACTGTGGCAGGAGAATTGAATCCGTTTTCCGTGAATGAAGTTCGTAAGTATGAAGATGCCAAATACTTCTTGCCGAGTTTCGAAGACACGGAAAGGTGTCACAAACCGAAAAACAAAATTAACGCCACCATCCCTATCTTCGGCAGTGACACCGAAGACGAAGAGGATATAATTTATGCGGGTCCATCCCAATCCGCCAAGCCGGGACCATCCGTTCCTTCATTGATCTTTGGTAGTGATTCGGAGGATGAAGTTCATGCTGTATTCCCTGCTCGGCTTTCAATACGGGCTTCTGCCGATGAAGAGCGAAGTCTACAGATAACCATGGTGCCGCTTGAACATTACAAAGAACTGGATGCACTCGACACCAACAGTGTGGAAGAATTGCAGACATTTTATGTCCCTCCCGGACGAAAAGGCGAGAAGGCAATCCTATTCTACCGTTCTGAAGAAAACAAGGTGGAAAAAGAAGTTTGGCATGGCGTGGATCCCACGCTCGACAGGCTTCAGCCTATCCGTCTTCCCAGATATTATACCGAAGGTTTGAAGAAACTGCTGAAACGCCAGGGGATATCCTTCGAGCAGACCGTTCGAAAAGCCAAATTCTATGACAGGGTCTGGAATGTTCCCGGGACTCAACGCAAGCTGCCTAACGGGAAAATGGAAACAAAAGGGCTCGGATACATCCGGTCGAGGAAGCGAGAGTTACTACCTGGCTGTTACGTCGTATATGACTTCGATGAAGAGGCGGATGCTCAATGGGAGGACGTTAATCCTGAGCCAGTGAAAGTGCCAGATGAAAAGGAACCCAGTCCATCGTTCGAAGAACAAATGGACAAGCTTATAAGAGAAGCGGGTCAAAAGGTCCGAGACGACCATAACCGCGAAATGGTCATCTATGAGAAAGCCAGAACGCAACGCTTTCTCCAACAGGCCGTGAAGGATGAAAATGCCGTTCCTTGTCAACCTGCTACAAAAAAGGTTCGACGCGAAAGCAAAAACAAGTCGAAAGGCAAAAAAGGCGCTCAACAACCACAAAGCAGAGCTAAGAAACAACGCATACGAGAGTCGAGCGTTATTGACCTGGCCCTCATGAAGAAAATGGGTCGAGCATATTCATTTCCTCGGAACAAGACGAAGAAGATACTTGATCTTGCTCTAAAACATCAAATGCTTACACTCCCAGAGTCCAAACACCCTGAGCAAGCAGGCGAAGTCTCCAACCCAAATTATTGCTCTTATCATCGAGTAATAGGGCATCCGCTTGAAGATTGCTTCACCTTCAAGAATTGGGTTGAAGTTCAGTATCAGCTTGGCAAATTCGCGTTGTCTGACAACTGGAGGGTAGCGCCGCCACAAAAGCACGAACCCGTAAACACAAGAACAGAACCAACTCCGCATTGGGATTGGAAGAAAATTCGCACCTGTCATATGATAACAATATTAAAAGAAGAATCCGAGAACATGGACAGCCTTCCCTGGTGCTTCGAAAACAACAATGATGAGGTGGTCTTAGAATTTCCCCCAGCCCCGAAAGAGCTGGAAGATGGAATCCATACCACTGCAGATAACCTCAAGAAGATTGAGTTGGGGACGGCAAACGATCCACGACCGACATTCATCAGCGAGCTGCTATCTGAAGAAAGGACGGCTGCGTTAAAGGATGTGCTTCTACAGCATAAAGATTGTTTCGCATGGAACTATTCCGAAATGCCGGGACTAGATCCAGAAATTGCTGTGCACAAATTGGCGATATCCCCGGACGTCAAGCCAGTCAAACAGGCACCGAGAAGAATGCGGCTTGAGCTTGAGATGAGCATCAACGCCGAGGTCAAGAAGCTGATCGACTCTGGCTTCATCCAGGAAGTTCAATACCCTGAATGGATCGCCAACATCGTCCCAGTGATGAAGAAAAATGGGACAGTGCGCATATGCGTAGACTTCCGGGATCTTAATAAAGCTTGCCCAAAGGATGACTTCCCAGTGCCAGTCACCGAGCTGATGATAGACAACACGTCCACTCATGAGGTTTTCTCCTTCATGGACGGCTCGTCGGGGTATAACCAGATAAAGATGCATCCTGAAGACCAGAAGCATACCGCTTTCAGGACTCCTCTGGGTATATTCTGCTACAAGGTGATGCCCTTCGGTTTAAAGAATGCCGGTGCCACTTATCAAAGGGCCATGACAAAGATCTTCGATGACCTTATACACGAAATCGTTGAATGCTATATCGACGATCTCGTGGTTAAAAGCAAATCATACGAGGAACATCTCGAGCATCTAAAGACTGTATTTCAACACCTTCGGCAATACAACTTGAAGATGAATCCTCTTAAATGTGCATTCGGGGTTTCCTCGGGCAAATTCCTGGGATTCATCGTCCGACACCGAGGTATTGAGATAGATCCGTCTAAAATCAAGGCGATCATGGAAATGCCTCCGCCGAGAACTCTTAAACAACTGCGATCTCTCCAAGGAAAGCTCGCATACATTTGGCGGTTTATCGCTAATCTTTCAGGAAAGTGTCGTCCTTACAGTCACTTGATGAAGAAAGAAACCCCATTCGTTTGGGATCACAAATGCCAAGGCGCACTGGACGAGATCAAGCAGTATCTGCAAAACCCTCCAGTGTTGGCCGCTCCAGTTAAGGGAAAGCCTCTCATTCTTTACACGGCCGCCCTTGAAGGTTCTTTAGGCGCATTATGGGCACAAGAGAATGACCAGGGGAAGGAAAGAGCACTCTACTACTTAAGTCGGGTTCTGCTGGGGACAGAAAGCAATTACTCCCCCATTGAAAAACACTGCCTGGCGTTGATCTTCGCAATAACAAAGCTTAGACATTATGCATTAGCGCATGAAGTCCATCTCATTTCAAAGGTGGACCCTCTCAAATACCTAATGTCAAAGGCCATATTGACGGGACGACTCGATAAATGGGCCCTGCTCTTAATGGAGTTCTCGATAACGTATCGACCCCTCAAAGCAGTGAAGGGTCAGGCCATAGCCGACTTCCTTGCTGAGCACCCGATACCTGCCGATTCTCCCCTGAATTGCGATTTGCCAGACAAGCATGCGTTTGACGCAATCGACGGTGGTGATACCCGTTGGAAGCTTTATTTCGATGGAGCATCTTCCATGAAAAAGCACAAACAAAGTACGTCAATGATCAAATCGGGAGTAGGCCTTATCTTCGTGACCCCACAAGGAGGAATAATGCGCTTCGCCTTCTCCTTAACAGAGCCGAGAATGAATAATGAAGCTGAATATGAAGCTTTGATAGCAGGCCTCGAGATCGCCATTGACATGGAAATTGAAAGCCTCCTCATATATGGGGACTCTCAACTAGTCGTCAGTCAAGTGAACGGCGATTACCAAACATACAAACCGGAATTGGTAAAATACGGCGAAAAGGTGAAACAACTGTTGACCCAAATTCCCTTTTATACTTTGGAGAACATACCGCGTGCGGAAAACAGCAAAGCGGATGCGTTGGCTAAACTTGCTAAAGAACTGGCTGACGAAAACCTCGATGACGTTAGAATCGTGGTGCAAAGCCGTCGGGTGCTTGCCCCAGCAGAAATATCTCCGGAATCATCCGAAGAAAAAGGAGCGAGCGAGCAGACAACCCTGCAAGTAAAAGATTGGGAAAATACCGAGGACTGGAGAGAAGTCTTCATAGATTACTTCAAGTTCCACCGAATGCCTGAAGAAGCGTCCACAAGACATCAACTCGTGAAACGAGCTCTGTCTTTCGCCTTCGTCAACGATACTCTATACAAGAGGTCATTCGATTCTCTGTGGCTGAGATGCTTAGGACCTGACGAAGCGAAAAGGGTCGTCCAAGAAGTTCACGACGGACTCTGCGGTTCTCACCAAGCAGGCCCAAGGATGAAGTTGAAGATCAAACGGATGGGTTACTATTGGCCCGCAATGATCCAGGACTGCCTCGAATATGCGAAGGAATGCCACTCATGCCAGATTCATGGGGACTTCATCCACCAGCACCCAAATCCACTACATCCAACGGTGGCTAGCTGGCCATTCGAAATGTGGGGGACTGACATAGTTGGCCATATCGAACCAGCATCTTCTAGGGGACATCGTTTCATCTTGGCGACGACTGACTACTTCTCTAAATGGGCAGAAGCAGTACCGTTAAGAGAGGTGAAGACGGAAAATATCCTCCACTTCTTCAAGACGCATGTCATATATCGATTTGGAACTCCGCGACGGATCATCTCCGATAACGGGCCAGCTTACAGAAGCCACAAGATCAGTCGCTTTGCGCAACAGCATAATATAGACTGGAGATATTCTTCAGTCTATAATCCACGGGCTAACGGTCTCGCCGAGGCCTTCAACAAGACATTGACAAAAATCATAAAGAAAACGGTGTCCCAAAATAAGAAAGATTGGCACGAAAGACTGCAAGAAGCTCTTTGGGCATATCGAACTACATTCAAGACGGCCACGAACACAACGCCATATGCGTTGGTGTTCGGTACAGAAGCAGTACTCCCCCTCGAGATAGAGTTACCCTCTCTACGAGTGGCAGTCCACTACGAGCTGACGGACGAAGAAAATGCTCACCTTCGGCTTGAGGAGCTTGACGCCCTTGATGAAACCCGGCTCATAGCGCAGCAAAATCTAAAAGATTACAAAGCAAAGATGACACGCTTATATGAAAGACTGACCCGACTGAGGACGTTCCGCCAAGGCGAACTCGTGTTAGTAGTCAAAAGGCCTATGATCCCCAATCGCGCCAAGCGGGGAAAATTCGAGCCAAACTATGAAAGCCCGTACATCATAGATAAGGTTTACCAGGGTGGGGCCTATCTACTCATGGACATGCACGGTGAAAGGCCTTTCAGGCTGATAAACGGTCGCTTCCTAAAGAAATACTATGCTTAATGAGCCACATCCTAGGTCAACGATAGATGACGACGACTATGTCCGCTCGCTATCTTCCTGAGCTTAAGCAGTGGCTAGCCATCTCCATGCCGGACCGAAACGTCCTTAAATTAACGACGGACCGAAATGTCCTTAAACTAACAGCAGACCGAAACGTCTTTAAACTACTACCGCAGCATCTTTAGACTGATGAGATAAAAAAAAAGAGAAAATATATAAAAATAAAAAGAATAAAAAAAAACAAAAAAAAAACGGTATGTCCATAAGCAAGATGGGCACGGATGAAAACCTGAAAGGGCTCCGTGAGTAAAAACAGCAGGACTACCGGCGAGTGTTTTTGAAAACCCGAAAGGGCGCAACCTCGTTAAAAAGACACTTATAGGGCCCTCTCGACCTTGTGACGAGAAACCACCCGCGTGAGATCCTTACGACTCACAAGGGAACAACACACTTAGGTATCCCCACGATTCCTAAGGAGAAAATACACTTGCGAGATCCTCACGACTCGTAAGAAGAACTCTCTTATGGGACCCTCACGGCTCATAAGAGTTGAAAGTCTTAAGTTACAGAGACCTAAACCTGTGCTTGAGCAACCCCCACAACTTCAAATACTGCCCTACAAGTGGCTCAATACCGACCCTTGTATACAATCCACGGGCGCGAATAAACATTTCCCTAACCAAGTTTCATCCATGATTGGGGATATGTGCGCCTTGTAGGGTTCCTAGGCACACCAAGGAGGTCTCACAAGGCATCAACCATGCCAATTTACAAATTTACCGGTGCCGAGAAACCCTAACACGGACCGTTGGCTAGAAGTTTAGGCGACAAAGCAAACTAGTTAACACTTAACTACAAGAATACGGAAATACAACCTTTGTAGATCCGGTCCTCCACCTCCACGGCTCCGTGATGAATTCCTCTCCGCTGTCCTCATGCAATCCCGGGCTCTAGCGTCGGCTTCATCGGAGAAGAAGCGGGCTAGGTCATCGACGACGATGCCGAAGATGATCTACGTCGAGGCATCGCTAAATCAAGCTCCAACTTCACCAAGTCAAGAAAACTTGTGAAGGAAACACACTCTACTACTTGGCAAGAGGTAGAGGATGAAGAAATAGGAAGTGGGTTCACTTTAGAATTGGATTTCTCACTTATTTTCTCACTTTGCCATTGATGGAGGCAAGCTTCTTCTTGAAGAAGAAGATGAAGAAGAAGAAAATGTTATGATGAGAATAATGTTATGATACGAATTGAATATAAAAATCAATTCTTATCATAATCTAACCATGGTCATGTGTAGAGAGTTAACTAGAGTTAGGTGAATGGTTAGGGTTTGAGAAGAAGACAAGAATGGTTGCTTTGGTCAAATTTGCATGAAGCTTGAAGAAGCTTTTAAGAAAGCAACCATTTGTTTTCTTTTCTCATTCTTTTCATTCAAAAATAAATAGATAAATGAATGAATAAATGAATAAATAAAACCCTAACCATTTACTTAACCTAGGTTTAATTCTTTACACAAACCCTAGCAATCTTGCATCATCAAACATGATACAATCAAATGCACAAAACTATATCATATATACAATGTGCATAAGTGAGTGAGAAAAGCCATCTTAAGTGAACCGATACCAGTTAACGCAAAGTAATATATCAAATATATAATTATGCATTAAATCATTAAATCAACACTTGATTTAATGATCCGGTCATGTCGCACACAACCGACTAGTATACAATGTATCGGCTTATCAAATCAACGCTTGAATCGATAACTAGGTTATATCGCATACAACCATTCGACACATTGATCGCGAGAATGAAATACGGTATCACATACACGCATTATTCTCGGTCCCGCACATATCTCATATGCGCTCCTATTTCGTTTCGCTTGAGCCAGGAAACCTCTGTGTAAGACTCTAAAGACTCGTCAATACGCCGGCAGCAGATGATGATCATATCAAGCACCCACAAGCTGCAAGCGGTCTGCTAAACGTAACGGCCACCCGGGTATTGAGCGATTAGAAGATCGACGAGCAAGCCCGCTCACACTCCAGTGAATCCAACCAGTAACACTACCGTACAGTCCGGTCTGTTCGTCTGATATGTCGCATATCTCGCCTAGGGGTGGTAAACGTCAGACCCCAATAGCTCGATAAGTCGTGTCGATATGAGGTCTATAACAGTTCGAGAAACTACTGGTAACACTTACCGGTATATCTCAACAACCCTGGCCAGGGATTTCCGGTTATAGCCAATCGAACACAGCGCAACATCAACCCCCTATACCGGGAGAGACGAATCCCCTCCTATCGCTCATTGCCTCCATGTGACTCGGGACTGTACCCAAAAACCACCGTTTTGCACGCCCTCTTGGACGTGGTAAGATGGAAATCAAAGCACAGTGGGAACCACACAAGACTCTATGACGATCTCGGGTCAACAGACTACTCTGTACCAGTGTCACCAGAGAACTGCCATCTGACGTAAGGTATAATACCATCTGGGAGTTCTCGGCGAGTCCGTCCAGTGTACCCAGTCTCTACTGAGCACCCGTATATCATCTCTGATGTCAAACACCAATGGATATGGGATCATCCATCGCCCATCTGTATGGGTCGAGAAGGTACACGCTAGTCTACTCTGGTATATCGATGCCCCGTCTCGATACACCCACGACTAGGGACTTTGAAGGATGTACTTATGGACTACCATGTCCCCACTAGTATGATCCGCATCATAGTCCAGGTAGTCAAGTACACATCCTAAGGGCTTTACCAACATGTAACAGAGAGACAATCAACGTACACGTTAAGGTAAAGATCAACCAGATAGCATACTATCATGTCGAGCAAGAAAGTCCTCCCTATATACGTCCCAGCATCCACTACAATATACATCCAATGTACAGTAATGGCCTCTAGGGCATACATATAACTAACAATCTCCCACTTGCACTAGGGCCATCTGTAGCAGTGGTTGCAGTATCTCATACTCAACCATCCCATAAAAGTCTCTCTCTGGGAATAGGCCTTCGTGAGTGGATCCGCTGCGTTATCCTCTAAGTCTGCTCTCCTTGCCTCGATCACCCTGGAGATCAACCATCTCCATGATCAGGTGATACTTCCTTAGAATAAGTCTGGATCACTGATGGGACCAGCGTTCCTTGGCATAAGCCACAACTCCATTGTCTCACAATGGTAGGAGCGTAGTTCATCTCATGAACTAATATACACCCAAACAGCCTCTTTGGTAGCATCTTAAGTAGCGATGTATCCTGCCTTTATCGTCTAGTATGTCACGGTATTTAGCTTGGAACTCTTCCAACATACCGTCCCTTTACTGAGGGTAAAGAAAATGCCTGTGACTGACATTCAGTCGTCTTTATCACCTTGGAACCCTTCCAGTGATTCTCCCCAGGATCGATTGATACCATCTCACTACAACTAGTGAGTATCCTAACATCCAATTAGATCTATCTCATAGATCCAAAATCCAGGATTTAGTAGGTATCACTTTGATCCTTTACGGAGAATCTTTGTGATAATCGGAGATTGATCGAGCGTAGCATAAGAAACTCCTTTCTTATCAAGAGTATGTCATCCACGTACTCTACGAGGATCACTTCCATACTCCCTACTACCTTTTTGTTTATACAAGGTTCATCTACCATTTTGATGATGTCAAACTCTTTGACTATCTATCAAAACAGATGTTCCAACTCCGCGATACCTGCTTTATCCTATAAAGCATCTTGTACACGTTTCCGCTGCTCCCACTGTCTACGAAGCCCTCTGGCTGTGTACTTACAGACGCACTCTTCTAAAACACCATCTAGAAAAGCAGTCATGACACCCAACCACCAGATATCGTAGTCATGGTATGTAGCCGTGACAAGTAGGATCTGGATGGACTTAAGCATAGCTACTTGAAAAGGTTTCATCACTATCCAAGCCTGGTCGATGACGAAAACCTTTAACAAGTCTAGCTTTGAAAGTCTCAACTTTTCCATCTACACCAAGTAATCTTCTCAAGATATACTTGCTCCTGATGGGGATTTAACCCTTCAGATATAGCAACCAAAGTCCATACTTTGTTGGTGTACATGGATTCCATCTCATATCACTAAGCATCCAGCCATTCTTACAGAGTCTTACTCCTTGTGGCCAGCTTGAAGCTAGTTGGGTCATCATCTTATGATGCAATCCTCGCTCCCACTGTCATAGAGAAACTGAAGTATCTCTCAGGTGGGTGAGGAACCCTACTAGATCGGCGGAGAGGCTGAGGTTCGTTGGAATCTACTGAATCCTTTGGTTCAACCAAATCATCTGCTGTAGTTTGTATAGCTGGAACCTTTCCAGTTCTACATAACTGACGTTGCCTCGAGCTTGTCCGGATTTTGCTTTTAGACATAGGCTGGACAACCCCAAATCTTAACTAACTTAAGACATGGGCTCTTCCCTTTCCATATCACATATGAGATGGTAGGCAACTGATTTGATTGGAACCCTATTCAATAGGTATGCAGCTTCTCAAGTGCATAACTCCCAAAAGGAAAAAGGTAACTCAGTAGTACTCATCATAGAGCACACCATATCAAATAGGGTGTTTCTGCTCCGCCCCGATATACTATCGTGCTATGGTGTATACGGAGGAGTAATTCTGAGAGAGAATCTCATTCTCCTTTAGAATAGTCCAGGAATTTCCGTGCTCAAGTATTCTCCTCCTTGATCTCATCAAAGGACATAATACTTTTACCCGTATTGTGGTTCTCTACTTCTAACTTATATTCTGTGAATATCTCAAAAGGTTCGGACTTGTGTTTCAACAGGAACATATGTCTGAATCTTGAGAGATTATCAGAGAATGTAACGAAGTACAAAGAACCAGTCCTGGCATGTATAGACAGGGGACCTTACATACATCAACATGTATCAATCCCAAGAGTTCATTAACTCTTTCTCTGTTTCCAATAAACAGAGCTGGTGTCATTATATCTTTGTGACATGACTGGCAAGTTTCGCAAGATGTAAATTCAAACTGATTTAAATATGCATCTATATGTAACTTCAGCTAGTCGGGTCGCATTGATATGACCTAGTCTACATTACCTCAAGAAGGATTTGTTCATTTCTGAACTCTTCCTCTTGTGTGTGTTCTGTATACGAAGAACTGTAGTTTGATTTAGAACATTAATGCTTTTAGATAACGTGCCTGAACCGATCAACTTTTGATATAGGAAATGTTCAAAACATTATCCAATACAATACAAAATTTTATCGTTTCTTTACTAATAAAGAGACAGATATGATTTTGTATATCAGGTTCGGTATCTAATAACATTCGTTCAGAATCAATGTATTACAATACAGGGTGACAGTGACCAACAGACTTGGCTGCAACTCTTTCCCCGTTTTCTGCCTCATGAAACTTATCACCCGTTCTCAGTTTTTCTACCTTTTTGTAGCCCTATGTAACAGATTACATATCTGGGATCCTTATCCGGTATCAAATACCCAGGATACGGAGGATACTGAGAAACAGTTCTATGTAATGAACACACCCGAAAATGATGCATCAGCATGCACTTTCTTCGTTTGGGCGGCACGGGAATCTTGGTATTCCCCTATTTCCTGCTCGGTCTTATAACAATTATAAGTTAGAGCGGGACCAACGTTCCCCAGCTCAGTATAACAAGCGGGTTCGGTCAATTATCCGTATTATTATCTTGATTAAGGCGTGATATGGTCGCTACCAGGAGAGAGAGAGAAGAAAACACTCAGCGTGCGCTCTTGCAAGAATAGATTGGTTATTATTTTATCTAATCAGGATGGCTCCCACTGCTTTTTATCAAATCTTCCTTCAAACCCTAAAAGGAAAGACTAACCGGGATTAATTACACACCACAAGTTCGCCAATCTTTCAGCCAGGCCAGTGTCGGTACTTTGAGGGAGGTCCCCCGTGCTTTCGCACGAACCTAATTAATGTAAACCTCGTTTTCCCAGAGGCGTAACCTCGTTAACACCTTTCTAGACACCTACTTGATCGGCTAATTGTAATGTGTAAAACTCTCCCAGGAGTAACTCTTACCCGCAGTGGGTATCGGGATCCAACTATCTCATAGAAGGTATGCAATCTCATTGCAAATTTCAACACTTGAAATTCCCGATAATATTTTGCCCCTAGCGTGCTATGACCTTGACGAAAGCCAACAAACCATAGCCCGCTAGTCAAGTCCAACCCGTACATTTCTTGATCGAATTAAACCCACCCGCACGACCCTTGACGAAAGCCAACAAAGCCGCACGACTACCCTAATCCAATCACATCGTATGCTAGCAGATAAGCAGCATATAGCTACCGCACACTGCACCTTGACGAAAGCCAACAAATGCAGCACGAATACTATATACAACTTATCTGAAATGACGGAGGGCTACGACAGGTTTTTCTGAAAACCTATTGTGTAATGAACTTGATATCGTTGTAGAATCAAATGATTTTGAAATGGAGTGTTTTTGAGGCTTTTCTAGTTTTGCTAAAGGAGTCACTCCCGGTGAAGGGATCGTCGGTCCTTTCCTCGTCGAATGAGGTGCGGGATATATCATATATATCGCTGTGCAAAGCAAAAACTCTTAAAAGCAATCAAAAGACAAACCGAGTGTGTAGCATCTGCCAGTTATTGCTAAAGGAGTCACTCCCGATGAAGGGATCTCGGTTCTTTCCTTATCGAATAAGGTGCAGGATATATCGTATATACCGCTGTGTAAAGCAAGAACTGTAGCTACCTGTTTTATTTTTGAAATTCGATTATACAACATCTTAGGTTTCTTTTATTTCATTAATCATATTAATGAAGTCCCATCATTTAAGTACCTAAACATCACAGATAAATACGACGTACACTTATGCCATCCGCATTCGCCTCGATGTCCCCTCATGCACCGTTAGGTTAGGTGACTAACGGCAGAGCAGGGCAGGGCTAGCGCGGGTGTAAAACATAAGTAACGCCTATATAATATATCATATATACTATATACTGTATCTATCACAGAACATCACATGATCACATCACAGATATCGCAGCAGAAGAATCATATGAAATATTGGATATACTAGGACGTCCGTGTTTTCAATACGAGCCAGTATAAAACACGGATTCCACGGTCGCGATGAATAGCCAAACCCACACCCCTAGACCCCTACGAGAGCGGCAAGCAACCCTACCAATTCTAGAGTTAGGAGACCCGGACTCGGCTCCTCGAGTTGGTCTCCCACTGGACTCCAGAACCCGGTTACTTGTGCCCTCCTCCTTGGGTCTATCCTAGTGCGGAAAAGTAAATAATATACAAACGGTGACATCTTCCGCAACCTGGAAGTGCCCCAATAAAAGAATATTACATACAAGTTTTTACATGAATGAAAATGAAAAACACTCATCTCACATAAAACCCCCCGGCTATTCAATCACCACGATCCAATATAACATATCCAGCAACACATAACATCACATGTCATCAACGTAAGTAAACATGCGTATCCCAATTGTCGTTGGCATATAGCAACGAAACCGGCGATATCACATATTACACTTACGGTCACAGAAAAGAAAGTGTAAAACTACAACAGTTGGAATCCGCAACCACCTCAGACATCACATGCCTGACCAAATGAATTTCTTAGACATCGCATGCCTAACAATTATAAACCCCGCATTTTAGTCCCATTATCGAAAACACTTTTCAATATCAAGTCGGGCAATTCAACAAGATTACCGACATCCTGATCGAATGCTCGTCGCAAACTTCAGTAGACGGCCGCACCCCCGATACCGTCGACGAAGTGCACCAAGGCGGAACACCGCTGCCGCGAGCACCCAGATGGATGCTTTCGGCGACGGGGTTCTCCTACAGTCACTTGGTCGAGGCTATGGAGTGAAGCTGTCTATTAAGTTTACCCGGCGAGTATCCGCGTACGCTACGTGATTGCGACGGACTTTTGATCACATTAAAATTCCGTGGCAACCGATCAAGTGAGACTAAACTGCTATGTTTATAACATTCATTCAGTTATCTCATAACCTTTTGTGGATTCCAATTATTGTATCACATTCCAGATAATTAGAAAATGTTAAACTTTCCGATCGAACATTCAAACACCTAAGTTTTCCCGATACAGATCAACACATGAAACAAGTCTAAAAACATTCAGTTCGTGCCTCAGTACCAACGGTCCAGCCGTAGAAGGGTCAAGCCAACGCCTCACATGTGGCACGCCGTACTGCCCCAAACCCGAAGGTTCAAAGGGCAGTTCAAGACGGTCACATAATCGAGTTAAGGTTTGTTGTCTTCTAGAGGGTCCATCGAGTTACTTGCACTACTTAGAACGTCTTTAAACAACGGAAAAATCCAACACTTGGAAATTTCCCGGCAGGGGAAAAGTTGGGTATTTATATCCGGTCGAACTTTTTAACATATTCAAAAATTATCCGGAAGCCACATAGACAAAATCAGATAATCTGATCGAATAAACGAATCCCCAAAACAACCCAGAAAATTCAACTCTTGAAAAAATATTAAAAATTCCCAGGAAAACCAGCACTGCAAATTATGAATTACTGTGCAAAATTCGATGCCACATGAGACAAAATGGCCGTGGAACCGCCGCACGATCCATGCTCGTGCCGCGGATCCGCGGCGCTTTGATGGAGTTAGGCACACGAATTTTACAGAAACCCTTATAATTTCCTGCTGATTTTTCTGCATATTTTTAATATCGAAAAACTCCAGATTTTGGAAAAAGTCCAGAGAGCAAGTTTGTGTTAGGGTTTCGGGTTCGTTCGGGTTTCAAACTTCGTCTAGACTTCGCCTAAGGCTCTAGCTAGGCTCTGATACCACTGTAGGGTTCCTAGGCACACCAAGGAGGTCTCACAAGGCATCAACCATGCCAATTTACAAATTTACCGGTGCCGAGAAACCCTAACACGGACCGTTGGCTAGAAGTTTAGGCGACAAAGCAAACTAGTTAACACTTAACTACAAGAATACGGAAATACAACCTCTGTAGATCCGGTCCTCCACCTCCACGGCTCCGTGATGAAGTCCTCTCCGCTGTCCTCATGCAATCCCGGGCTCTAGCGTCGGCTTCATCGGAGAAGAAGCGGGCTAGGTCATCGACGACGATGCCGAAGATGATCTACGTCGAGGCATCGCTAAATCAAGCTCCAACTTCACCAAGTCAAGAAAACTTGTGAAGGAAACACACTCTACTACTTGGCAAGAGGTAGAGGATGAAGAAATAGGAAGTGGGTTCACTTTAGAATTGGATTTCTCACTTATTTTCTCACTTTGCCATTGATGGAGGCAAGCTTCTTCTTGAAGAAGAAGATGAAGAAGAAGAAGAAAATGTTATGAAGAGAATCATGTTATGATAAGAATTGAATATAAAAATCAATTATTATCATAATCTAACCATGGTCATGTGTAGAGAGTTAACTAGAGTTAGGTGAATGGTTAGGGTTTGAGAAGAAGACAAGAATGGTTGCTTTGGTCAAAGTTGCATGAAGCTTGAAGAAGCTTCTAAGAAAGCAACCATTTGTTTTCTTTTCTCATTCTTTTCATTCAAAAATAAATAGATAAATGAATGAATAAATGAATAAATAAAACCCTAACCATTTTACTTAACCTAGGTTTAATTCTTTACACAAACCCTAGCAATCTTGCATCATCAAACATGATACAATCAAATGCACAAAACTATATCATATATACAATGTGCATAAGTGAGTGAGAAAAGCCATCTTAAGTGAACCGATACCAGTTAACGCAAAGTAATATATCAAATATATAATTATGCATTAAATCATTAAATCAACACTAGATTTAATGATCCGGTCATGTCGCACACAACCGACTAGTATACAATGTATCAGCTTATCGAATCAACGCTTGAATCGATAACTAGGTTATATCGCATACAACCATTCGACACATTGATCGCGAGAATGAAATACGGTATCACATACACGCATTATTCTCGGTCCCGCACATATCTCATATGCGCTCCTATTTCGTTTCGCTTGAGCCAGGAAACCTCTGTGTAGGACTCTAAAGACTCGTCAATACGCCGGCAGCAGATGATGATCATATCAAGCACCCACAAGCCGCAAGCGGTCTTCTAAACGTAACGGCCACTCGGGTATTGGGCGATCAGAAGATCGACGAGTAAGCCCGCTCACACTCCAGTGAATCCAACCAGTAACACTACCGTACAGTCCGGTCTGTTCATCTGATATGTCGCATATCTCGCCTAGGGGTGGTAAACGTCAGACCCCAATAGCTCGATAAGTCGTGTCGATATGAGGTCTATAACAGTTCGAGAAACTACTGGTAACACTTACCAGTATATCTCAGCAACCCTGGCCAGGGATTTCCGGTTATAGCCAATCGAACACAGCGCAGCATCAACCCCCTATACCGGGAGAGACGAATCCCCTCCTATCGCTCATTGCCTCCATGTGACTCGGGACTGTACCCAAAAACCACCGTTTTGCACGCCCTCTTGGACGTGGTTAGATGGAAATCAAAGCACAGTGGGAACCACACAAGACTCTATGACGATCTCGGGTCAACAGACTACTCTGTACCAGTGTCACCAGAGAACTGCCATCTGACGTAAGGTATAATACCATCTGGGAGTTCTCGGCGAGTCCGTCCAGTGTACCCAGTCTCTACTGAGCACCCGTATATCATCTCTGATGTCAAACACCAATGGATATGGGATCATCCATCGCCCATCTGTATGGGTCGAGAAGGTACACGCTAGTCTACTCTGGTATATCGATGCCCCGTCTCGATACACCCATGACTAGGGACTTTGAAGGATGTACTTATGGACTACCATGTCCCCACTAGTATGATCCGCATCATAGTCCAGGTAGTCAAGTACACATCCTAAGGTCTTTACCAACATGTAACAGAGAGACAATCAACGTACACGTTAAGGTAAAGATCAACCAGATAGCATACTATCATGTCGAGCAAGAAAGTCCTCCCTATATACGTCCCAGCATCCACTACAATATACATCCAATGTACAGTAATGGCCTCTAGGGCATACATATAACTAACACGCCTGATGAACAACCCTTGTAAATCCTCTCGATTTACAAAGAGAAAACTCTCCTGTAGGATCCTTACGACTTACAGAGGAACAAAACACTTAGGAACCCTCACGATTCCTAAGGAGAAAATACACCTATAAGATCCTCACGACTTGTAGGGAGAAATAGCTTTGTGAGACCCTTACGGCTTATAAAGTCAAAAGCCTTAGTCGACAGGACCTTAATCCTGGTCGCTAAGCCACCTTTGTTCGACATCGACAGAGGCAGATGATGATTCGCTCCTGGCAATATCCCAGTTGTAGCGGTGCTGATGCCGAAATCGGCGTCTGATGCCAGGTTTACGGCGAAAAGCCGATAGGCCGCACATGCATACGAAATAGCCGAAATGATAGGGCAACTTGCAATAAAAAGCAGCAAGTAAAATGTATGCATGCGAAATAGCCGAAATGATAGGGCAGCTCGCAATAAAAAGCAGCGAGTAAAAATAAAATAAATAGCCGAAATGAATGGGCACCGCGAAAAATAGCCGAAATGATTGGGCAGTCGCGACCTTCGCGATATAAAAGCTGAAATGATAGAGCATCGCGGAAATAAGATAAAATAAAAAAAAATGATAAAACTTTGGCCCTACAGTCAAGATCACATCGATCCCTGTATACAATCCAAGGGCGTAAACAAAGAAGGAACCATACTTTCCCAGCGGACTCCGTCAGACAACGAAGCCAAACCTCAACGGTTCATTTCAACCGAAGAAGCCAGTGACTTCAGCAAAATTCCTCGACTCATGGATACAAACATTCCTTGACGAGAGCTTCCTGATCCGCGTCGACCCGCAGAGCCACCAGAGCCCCCGTGGGAACCCTCGACTCGTTTCAAACCCCAAGGAAACAAATAATCCTTGGCGCTTGGGAAACAAATAATCCCTAGCAAACTCCTCGACTCACGGATACAAACACTCCTTGATGAGAGCTTCCTGATCCGCGTCGACCCGCAAAGCCACCAGAGCCCCCGTGGGAACCCTCGACTCGTTTCAAACCCCAAGGAAACAAATAATCCTTGGCGCTTGGGAAACAAATAATCCCTAGCAAACTCCTCGACTCACGGATACAAACACTCCTTGACGAGAGCTTCCTGATCCGCGTCGACCCGCAGAGCCACCAGAGCCCCCGTGGGAACCCTCGACTCATTTCAAACCCCAAGGAAACAAATAATCCTTGGCGCTTGGGAAACAAATAATCCCTAGCAAACTCCTCGACTCACGGATACAAACACTCCTTGACGAGAGCTTCCTGATCCGCGTCGACCCGCAGAGCCACCAGAGCCCCCGTGGGAACCCTCGACTCGTTTCAAACCCCAAGGAAACAAATAATCCTTGGCGCTTGGGAAACAAATAATCCCTAGCAAAATCCTCGACTCACGGATACAAACACTCCTTGACGAGAGCCTCCTGATCCGCGTCGACCCACAGAGCCACCAGAGCCCCCGTGGGAACCCTCGACTCGTTTCAAACCCCAAGGAAACAAATAATCCTTGGCGCTTAGGAAACAAATAATCCCTAGCAAAATCCTCGACTCACGGATACAAACACTCCTTGACGAGAGCCTCCTGATCCGCGTCGACCCGCAGAGCTACCAGAGCCCCCGTGGGAACCCTCGACTCGTTTGAAACCCCTAGGAAACAAATAATCCTTGGCGCTTGGGAAACAAATAATCCCTAGCAAACTCCTCGACTCACGGATACAAACACTCCTTGACGAGAGCTTCCTGATCCGCGTCGACCCGCAGAGCCACCAGAGCCCCCGTGGGAACCCTCGACTCGTTTCAAACCCCAAGGAAACAAATAATCCTTGGCGCTTGGGAAACAAATAATCCCTAGCAAACTCCTCGACTCACGGATACTGTTAGTTATATGTATGCCCTAGAGGCCATTACTGTACATTGGATGTATATTGTAGTGGATGCTGGGACGTATATAGGGAGGACTTTCTTGCTCGACATGATAGTATGCTATCTAGTTGATTTTTACCATAACGTGTACGTTGATTGTCTCTTTGTTATATGTTGGTAAAGCCCTTAGGATGTGTACTTGACTACCTGGACTATGATGCGGATCATACAAGTGGGGACATGGTAGTCCATAAGTACATCCTTCAAAGTCCCTAGTCGTGGGTGTATCGAGACGGGGCATCGATATACCAGAGTAGACTAGCGTGCACCTTCTCGACCCATACAGATGGGCGATGGATGATCCCATATCCATCGGTGTTTGACATCAGAGATGATATACGGGTGCTCAGTAGAGACTGGGTACACTGGACGGACTCGCCGAGAACTCCCAGATGGTATTATACCTTACGTCAGATGGCAGTTCTCAGGTGACACTGGTACAGAGTAGTCTGTTGACCCGAGATCGTCATAGAGTCTTGTGTGGTTCCCACTGTGCTTTGATTTCCATCTTACCGCGTCCAAGAGGGCGTGCAAAACGGTGGTTTTTGGGTACAGTCCCGAGTCACATGGAGGCAATGAGCGATAGGAGGGGATTCGTCTCTCCCGGTATAGGGAGTTGATGTTGCGCTGTGTTCGATTGGCTATAACCAGAAATCCCTGGCCAGGGTTGCTGAGATTTACTGGTAAGTGTTACCAGTAGTTTCTCGAACTGTTATAGACCTCATATCGACACGACTTGTCGAGCTATTGGGGTCTGACGTTTACCACCCCTAGGCGAGATATGCGACATATCAGACGATCAGACCGGACTGTACGGTAGTGTTACTGGTTGGATTCACTGGAGTGTGAGCGGGCTTGCTCGTCGATCTTCTGATCGCTCAATACCCGGGTGGCCGTTACGTTTAGCAGACCGCTTGCGGCTTGTGGGTGTTTGATATGATCATCACCTGCTGCCGGCGTATTGACGAGTCTTTAGAGTCCTACACAGAGGTTTCCTGGCTCAAGCGAAACGAAATAGGAGCGCATATGAGATATGTGCGGGACCGAGAATAATGCGTTTATGTGATACCGTATTCTATTCTCGCGATGAATGTATCGAATGGTTGTATGCGATATAACCTAGTTATCGAATCAAGGATTGATTCGATAAGCCGATACATTGGATACTAGTCGGTTATATGCGATATGACCGGATCGTTAAATCAAGTGTTGATTTAATGATTTAATGTATAATTATATATTTGATATATTACTTTGCATTAACTAGTATTGGTTCACTTTAAATGGATTTTCTCACTTGATTTGTGCAAGTTGTATATGTGATATACTTTTGTGCACATGATTGTATCATGTTTGGTGATACATGCTAACTTGATTAGGTGTATGATTAAACCATGGTTAGTTAATGGTTAGGGTTTCATTTGATTTACTTATGCCTTTATTTATTTTGTTTTGACAAAAAGAAAAAGAGAAATGAAAACAAAAAGGTTTCTTTCAAAGATGAACCTTCATGAAGGTTTGACCAAAGTGACCATTTTGTCTTCATGTCTTAACCCAACCGTTCACTAACCCTTGTTAATTCTCTACACCTAACCATGGTTTGCTTATGATAAGAATTGATATTCTTTTCTATTCTTTAATTCTTATCATAACATTATTCATCTTCTTCTTCTTCTTGACCACTTGAAGAAAGCTTACTTCATCAATGGTGATTGATGAAGAAGAGTGAAAAATCCAATTCTAAAGTCTACCCACTTCCTATTTCTTCATCCTCTACCTCTTACCAAGTAGTAGAGTGTGTTTCCTTCACAAGTTTTCAAGGCTTGGTGAAGGTGGAGCTTGATCTAATGATGCCTCGACGTAGATCATCTTCGGCACGTTGTCGACGACCTAGCCCGGTCTTTTCTCCGATGAAACCACCGTGAGAGTCATGGTTCGATTTGGACAGCGAAGAGGACTTCATTGCGGAGCCGTGGAGGTGGAGCACCGGATCTACAAAGGTTGTATTTCCGTTAACTCATAGTTAATTTGTTAACTAGTTCTTGTTTCGCCTAGACATCTAGCCAACGATCCGTAGTCTAGAGTTTCTCGGCACCGCAATTTTTGAAACGGGCATGGTTGATACCTTCTGAGACCCCTTGAGAGTGCCTAGTAACCCTACAGTGGTATCAGAGCCTAGCTAGAGCCTTAGGCGAAGTCCAGACGGAGTTTGAAGTCCGAACGACCCGAAACCCCAACCCTAAACGTGCTCTCTGGACAATTTTCAAAATCGTGGTTTTTTCCAGATTAAAAATATTCAGAAAAATCAGCAGGAAGATATAAGGTTTACTGCAAAATTCGAGGGTCTAATTCCTTAATATCGCCGCGGATCCGCGGCATGAGCATGCTCATGCGGCGGTTCCGCGGCAACTTTGTCTTTTTGTGCATCGAATTTTGCACCTAAATTCCTAGTTTTCTGTGATGGTTTTCCTGGGAAGTTTTAATAATTTTTCCAGAGTTGTGTTTTCTGGGTTGTATTGGGGATTCGGAGATTCGACCGGATTATCAAATTTTTGTCTGTGTGGTTTTCCGGATAAATTTTAGAATATGTTAAAAAGTTCGACCGGATATAAATACCCAATTTTTCCCCTGTCGGGAAATTTCCAAGTGTTGGATTTTTCCGTGGTTTAAAGACGTTCTAAGTAGTGCAAGTAACTCGATGGACCCTCTAGAAGACAACAAACCTTAACTCGATTAAGTGACTGTCTTGAACTGCCCTTTGAACCTTCGGGTTTGGGGCAGTACGGCGTGCCACATGTGAGGCGTTGGCTTGACCCTTCTACGGCTGGACCGTTGGTACTGAGGAACGAACTGAATGTTTTTAGACTTGTTTCATGTGTTGATCTGTATCGGGAAAACTTGGGTGTTCGATTGTTCGATCGGAAAGTTTGACATTTTCTATTTATCCAGAATGGGATACAATAATTGGAATTCACAATAAGTTATGAGATAACTGAATGAATGGTATAAACATAGCAGTTTAGTCTCACTTGATCAGTTGCCACGGAATTTTGATGTGATCAAAATTCCGTCGCAATCACGTAGCGTACGCGGATACTCGCCGGGTAAACTTAATAGACAGCTACACCCCATAGCCCCGACCAAGTGACTGTAGGAGAACCCCGTCGCCGAAAGCATCCGTTCGGGTGCTCGCGGCAGCGGTGTTCCGCCTTGGTGCACTTCGTCGACGGTATCGGGGGTGCGGCCGCCTACTAAAGTTTGCGACGAGCATTCGATCAGGATGTCTGGAATCTTGTTGAATTGCCCGACTTGATATTGAAAAGAGTTTTCGATTTTGAGACTAAAATGCGGGGTTCATAATTGTTAGGCATGTGATGTCTAAGTAATTCATTTGATTAGGCATGCGATGTCTATGCAGATTGCGGATTCCAACTGTTGTAGTTTTACACTTTCTTTTCTGTGACCGTAAGTGTAATATGTGATATCGCCGGTTTCGTTGCTATATGTCAACGACAATTGGGATGCGCATATTTACTTACGTTGATGACATGTGATGTTATGTGTTGCTGGATATGTTATATTGGATCGTCGTGTTTGAATAGCCGAGGGTTTTTATGTGAGATGAGTGTTTTTCATTTTCATTTATGTAAAAACTTGTATGTAATATTCTTTTATTTGGGGCACTTCCAGGTTGCGGAAGATGTCACCGTTTATATATTATTTACTTTTCCGCACTAGGATAGACCCAAGGAGGAGGGCATAAGTAACCGGGTTCTGGAGTCCAGTGGGAGACCAACTCGAGGTGTCGAGTCCGGGTCTCCTAACTCCAGAATTGGTAGGGTTGCTTGCCGCTCTCGTAGGGGTCTAGGGGTGTGGGTTTGGCTATTCATCACGACCGTGGAATCCGTGTTTTATACTGGCTCGTATTGAAAACACGGACGTCCTAGTATATCCAATATTTCATATGATTCTTCTGCTGCGATATCTGTGATGTGATCATGTGATGTTCTGTGATAGATACAGTATATAGTATATATGATATATTATATAGACGTTACTTATGTTTTACACCCGCGCTAGCCCTGCCCCGCTCTGCCGTTAGTTACCTAACCTAACGGTGCACGAGGGGACATCGAGGCGAATGCGGATGGCATAAGTGTACGTCGTATTTATCTGTGATGTTTAGGTACTTAAATGATGGGACTTCATTAATGAGATTAATGAAATAAAAGAAACCTAAGATGTTGTAGAATCGAATTTCAAAATAAAACAGGTAGCTACAGTTTTTGCTTTGCACAGCGGTATATATGATATATCATGCACCTTATTCGATAAGGAAAGGACCGAGATCCCTTCACCGGGAGTGACTCCTTTAGCAATAACTGGCAGATGCTACACCCTCGGTTTGTCTTTTGATCGCTTTTAAGAGTTTTTGCTTTGCACAGTGATATATATGATATATCCCGCACCTCATTCGACGAGGAAAGGACCGACGATCCCTTCACCGGGAGTGACTCCTTTAGCAAAACTAGAAAAGCCTCAAAAGCACTCCATTTTTAAAATCATTTGATTCTACAACGATATCGAGTTCATTACGCAATAGGTTTTCAGAAAAACCTGTCGTAGCCCTCCGTCATTTCAGATAAGTCCTATTTAGTATTCGTGCTACGTTTGTTGGCCTGCGTCAAGGCGTAGTGTGCGGTAGCTAACTAGTATTTATCTGCTTATGCATATGATGCAGATTGGATTAGGGTAGTCGTGCGACTTTGTTGGCCTGCGTCAAGGGTCGTGCGGGTGGGTTTAATTCAATCAGGAAATGACGGGTTGAACTTGACTAGCGGACTATGGTTTGTTGGCCTGCGTCAAGGTCATAGGACGCTAGGGGCAAAATATCATCGGGAATTTCAAGTGTTGAAATTTGCAATGAGATTGCATACCTTCTATGAGATAGTTGGATCCCGATACCCGCTGCGAGTAAGAGTTACTCCTGGGAGAGTTTTATACATTACAATTAGCCGATCAAGTAGGTGTCTAGAAAGGTGTCAACGGGGTTACGCCTCTGGGAAAACGAGGTTTACATTAATTAGGTTCGTGCGAAAGCACGGGGGACCTTCCTCAAAGTACCGACACTGGCCTGGCTGAAAGATTGGCGAACTTGTAGTGTGTAATTAATCCCGGCTACTCTTTCCTTTTAGGGTTTGAAGGAAGATTTGATAAAAAGCAGTGGGAGCCATCCTGATTAGATAAAATAATAACCAATATATTCTTGCAAGAGCGCACGCTGAGTGTTTTCTTCTCTCTCTCTCTAGGTAGCGACCATATCACGCCTTAATCAAGATAATAAAACGGATTATTGACCGAACACGCTTGTTATACTGAGTTGGGGAACGTTGGTCCCGCTCCAACTTATAATTGTTATAAGATCGAGCAAGAAATTGGGGATTACCAGAATTCCCGTGCCGCCCAAACGAAGAGAGTGCATGCTGATGCATCATCTTCGGGTGTGTTCATTATACAGAACTGTTTCTCAGTATCCTCTGCATCCTTGGTATATGATACCGGATCAGGATCCCAGATATGTAAGATGTTACATAGGGCTACAAAAGGGTAAAAAAACTGAGAACGGGTGATAAGTTTCATGAGGCAGAAAACGGGGCAAGTGTTGCAGCCAAGTCTGTCGGTCACTGTCACCCTGTATTACCGATACATTGATTCTGAACGAATGTTATTAGATACCGAACCTGATATACAAAATCATATCTGTCTCTTTATTAGTAAAGAAACGATAAAATTTTGTATTGTTGGATAATGTTTTGAACATTTCCTATATCAAAAGTTGATCGGTTCAGGCACGTTATCTAAAAGCATTAATGTTCTAAATCAAACTACAGTTCTTCGTATACAGAACACACACAATAGGAAGAGTTCAGAAATGGACGGATCCTTCTTGAGGTATTGTAGACTAGGTCATATCAATACGACCCGACTAGCTGGAGTTACATATAGATGCATATTTAAATTAGTTTGAATTTACATCTTGTGAAACTCGCCAGTCATGTCACAAAGATAAGATGACCATAGCTCTGTTTATTGGAAATAGAGAAAGAGTTAGTGAACTCTTGGGATGATACATGTTGATGTATGTAAGTCCCCTGTCTACACATACCAAGACCGGTTCTTTTTACTTCATTACATTCTCTGATAATCTTTCGAGATTCAGACCTATGTTCCTGTTAAAACATAAGTCCGAACCTTTTAAGATATTCACAGAATATAAGTTAGAAGTAGAGAACAAAAATACGGGTATAAGTATTATGTCCTATGATGAGATCAGGGAGGAGAATACTTGTGCATGGAATTCCTGGACTATTCTAAAGGAGAATGAGATTCTCTCTCAGCATTACTCCTCCGTATACACCATAGCACGATGGTATATCGGGGCGGAGCAATCACACCCTATATGATAAGGTGTGCTCTATGATGAGTACTACTGAGTTACCTATTTCCTTTTGGGAGTTATGCACTTGAGAAGCTGCATACCTATTGAAAAGGGTTCAAATCAAATCAGTTGCATACCACTTCATATTTGATATGATATGGGAAGAGCCCATGTCTTAAGCTAGTTAAGATTTAGGGTTGTCCGGCCTATGTCTAAAAGCAAAATCCGGACAAGCTCGAGGCAAGGTCAGTTATGTAGAACTGGAAAGGTTCCAGCTATACAAACTTCAGCTGATGATTTGGTAGAACCGAAAGCTTCAATAGTAACCAACGAACCTCAGCCTCTCCGCCGATCTAGTAGGGTTCCTCACCCACCTGAGAGATACTTTGGTTTCTCGATAACAGTGGGAGCGAGGATTGCATCATGAGATGATGACTCAACTAGTTTCGAGTTGGCCATCAGGAGTAAGACTCTGTAAGAATGGCTGGATGCTTAGCGATCTGAGATGGAATCCATGTACACCAGCAAAGTATGGACTTTGGCTGCTATATCTGAAAGGTTAAATCCCCATCAGGAGCAAGTATATCTTGAGAAGATTACTTGGTGTAGATGAAAAAGTTGAGACTTTCAAAGCTAGACTTGTTAAAGGTTTTCGTCATTGACCAGGCGTGGATAATGATGAAACCTTTTCCAGTACCTATGCTTAAGTCCATCCAGATCCTACTTGTCACGGCTACATACCATGACTACGATATCTGGCGGTTGGGTGCCATGACTCCTTTTCTAAATGATGTTTTAGAAGAGTGTGTCTATAAGTACACAGCCAGAGGGCCTCGTAGACAGTGGGAGCAGCGGAAACGTGAGCAAGATGCTTTATCTGATAAAGCAGGCATCGCGGAGTTGGAACGTCTGTTTTGATGTGTTAGTAAAAGAGTTTGACATCATCAAAATGGTAGATGAACCTTGTATAAACAAAAAGGTAGTAGGGAGTATGGTGGTGATCCTCATAGAGTACGTGGATGACATACTCTTGATAAGAAAGGAGTTTCTTATGCTACGCTCGATCAATCTCCGTTTATCACAAAGATTCTCCGTGTAGGATCAAAATGATACCTCCTAAATCCTGAGTTTTGGATCTATGAGATAGATCTAATTGGATGTTAGGAATCTCACTAGTAGTAGTGAGATGGTATCAATCGATCCTGGGGAGAATCACTGGAAGTGTTCCAGGGTGATAAAGACGACTGAATGTCAGTCGCAGGCATTGTCTTTACCCTCAGTAAAGGGACGGTATGTTGGAAGAGTTCCAAGCTAGATACCGTGGCATACTAGACGATAAAGGCTGGATACATCGCTACTTAAGATGCTACCAAAGAGGCAGTCTGGATGTATATTTGTTCATGAGATGAACTTAGTTCCTCCCATTGTGTGACAATGGAGTTGTGGCTTATGCCAGGAACCCCCGTCCCATCAGTAATCCAGACATATTCTGAGGCAGTATCACCTGATCATGGAGATGGATGATCTCTAAGGGATCGAGGTTAGGAGAGTAGACTCAGAGGACAACACGGCGGATCCACTTACGAAGGCCTATTCCCAGAGAGAGACTTTTATGGGATGGTTGAGTATGAGATACTACAACCACTGCTACAGATGGCCCTAGTGCAAGTGGGAGATTGTTAGTTATATGTATGCCCTAGAGGCCATTACTGTACATTGGATGTATATTGTAGTGGATGCTGGGACGTATATTGGGAGGAATTTCTTGCTCGACAAGATAGTATGCTATCTGGTTGATCTTTACCTTAACGTGTACGTTGATTGTCTCTCTGTTACATGTTGGTAAAGCCCTTAGGATGTGTACTTGACTACCTGGACTATGATGCGGATCATACAAGTGGGGACATGGTAGTCCATAAGTACATCCTTCAAAGTCCCTAGTCGTGGGTGTATCGAGACGGGGCATCGATATACCAGAGTAGACTAGCGTGTACCTTCTCGACCCATACAGATGGGCGATGGATGATCCCATATCCATCGGTGTTTGACATCAGAGATGATATACGGGTGCTCAGTAGAGACTGGGTACACTGGACGGACTCGCCGAGAACTCCCAGATGGTATTATACCTTACGTCAGATGGCAGTTCTCAGGTGACACTGGTACAGAGTAGTCTGTTGACCCGAGATCGTCATAGAGTCTTGTGTGGTTCCCACTGTGCTTTGATTTCCATCTTACCGCGTCCAAGAGGGCGTGCAAAACGGTGGTTTTTGGGTACAGTCCCGAGTCACATGGAGGCAATGAGCGATATGAGGGGATTCGTCTCTCCCGGTATAGGGAGTTGATGTTGCGCTGTGTTCGATTGGCTATAACCAGAAATCCCTGGCCAGGGTTGCTGAGATTTACTGGTAAGTGTTACCAGTAGTTTCTCGAACTGTTATAGACCTCATATCGACACGACTTGTCGAGCTATTGGGGTCTGACGTTTACCACCCCTAGGCGAGATATGCGACATATCAGACGATCAGACCGGACTGTACGGTAGTGTTACTGGTTGGATTCACTGGAGTGTGAGCGGGCTTGCTCGTCGATCTTCTGATCGCTCAATACCCGGGTGGCCGTTACGTTTAGCAGACCGCTTGCGGCTTGTGGGTGTTTGATATGATCATCACCTACTGCCGGCGTATTGACGAGTCTTTAGAGTCCTACACAGAGGTTTCCTGGCTCAAGCGAAACGAAATAGGAGCGCATATGAGATATGTGCGGGACCGAGAATAATGCGTGTATGTGATACCGTATTCTATTCTCGCGATGAATATATCGAATGGTTGTATGCGATATAACCTAGTTATCGAATCAAGGATTGATTCGATAAGCCGATACATTGGATACTAGTCGGTTATATGCGATATGACCGGATCGTTTAATCAAGTGTTGATTTGATGATTTAATGTATAATTATATATTTGATATATTACTTTGCATTAACTAGTATTGGTTCACTTTAAATGGATTTTCTCACTTGATTTGTGCAAGTTGTATATGTGATATACTTTTATGCACATGATTGTATCATGTTTGGTGATACATGCTAACTTGATTAGGTGTATGATTAAACCATGGTTAGTTAATGGTTAGGGTTTCATTTGATTTACTTATGCCTTTATTTATTTTGTTTTGACAAAAAGAAAAAGAGAACCGAAAACAAAAAGGTTGCTTTCAAAGATGAACCTTCATGAAGGTTTGACCAAAGTGACCATTTTGTCTTCATGTCTTAACCCAACCATTCACTAACCCTTGTTAATTCTCTACACCTAACCATAGTTTACTTATGATAAGAATTGATATTCTTTTCTATTCTTTAATTCTTATCATAACATTATTCATCTTCTTCTTCTTCTTGACCACTTGAAGAAAGCTTACTTCATCAATGGTGATTGATGAAGAAGAGTGAGAAATCCAATTCTAAAGTCTACCCACTTCCTATTTCTTCATCCTCTACCTCTTGCCAAGTAGTAGAGTGTGTTTCCTTCACAAGTTTTCAAGGCTTGGTGAAGGTGGAGCTTGATCTAGTGATGCCTCGACATAGATCATCTTCGGCACGTTGTCGACGACCTAGCCCGGTCTTTTCTCCGATGAAACCACCGTGAGAGTCATGGTTCGATTTGGACAGCGGAGAGGACTTCATTGCGGAGCCGTGGAGGTGGAGCACCGGATCTACAAAGATGGTATTTCCGTTAACTCATAGTTAATTTGTTAACTAGTTCTTGTTTCGCCTAGACATCCAGCCAACGATCCGTAGTCTAGGGTTTCTCGGCACCGCAATTTTTGAAACGGGCATGGTTGATGCCTTCTGAGACCCCCTGAGAGTGCCTAGTAACCCTACAGATACAAACACTCCTTGACGAGAGCTTCCTGATCCGCGTCGACCCGCAGAGCCACCAGATCCCCCGTGGGAACCCTCGACTCATTTCAAACCCCAAGGAAACAAATAATCCTTGGCGCTTGGGAAACAAATAATCCCGAGCAAACTCCTCGACTCACGGATACAAACACTCCTTGACGAGAGCTTCCTGATCCGCGTCGACCCGCAGAGCCACCAGAGCCACCGTGGGAACCCTCGACTCGTTTCAAACCCCAAGGAAACAAATAATCCTTGGCGCTTGGGAAACAAATAATCCCTAGCAAACTCCTCGACTCACGGATACAAACACTCCTTGACGAGAGCTTCCTGATCTGCGTCGACCCGCAGAGCCACCAGAGCCCCCGTGGGAACCCTCGACTCGTTTCAAACCCCAAGGAAACAAATAATCCTTGGCGCTTGGGAAACAAATAATCCCTAGCAAACTCCTCGACTCACGGATACAAACACTCCTTGACGAGAGCTTCCTGATCCCGTCGACCCGCAGAGCCACCAGAGCCCCCGTGGGAACCCTCGACTCGTTTCAAACCCCAAGGAAACAAATAATCCTTGGCGCTTGGGAAACAAATAATCCCTAGCAAACTCCTCGACTCACGGATACAAACACTCCTTGACGAGAGCTTCATGATCCGCGTCGACCCGCATAGCCACCAGAGCCCCCGTGGGAACCCTCGACTCGTTTCAAACCCCAAGGAAACAAATAATCCTTGGCGCTTGGGAAACAAATAATCCCTAGCAAACTCCTCGACTCACGGATACAAACACTCCTTGACGAGAGCTTCCTGATCCGCGTCGACCCGCAGAGCCACCAGAGCCCCCGTGGGAACCCTCGACTCGTTTCAAACCCCAAGGAAACAAATAATCCTTGGCGCTTGGGAAACAAATAATCCCTAGCAAAATCCTCGACTCACGGATACAAACACTCCTTGACGAGAGCCTCCTGATCCGCGTCGACTCGCAGATCCACCAGTGCCTCCGTGGGAATCCTCGACTCGTTTCAAACCCCAAGGAAACAAATAATCCTTGGCGCTTGGGAAACAAATAATCCCTAGCAAACTCCTCGACTCACGGATACAAACACTCCTTGACGAGAGCCTCCTGATTCGCGTCGGCTCGCAGAGAAACCATTGTCTCCGCGGGAAACTCCCGATTCGTCTCAACTTGCAAATGAAGCCTGAGGCAGCAGGGACTAAAAAACTTGCTTCCTGAACAATGGGACCCTGCAAGTCAATCCAAAATGGTCTCTTGCATACTATTCACGGGTCTCACTCTCCAAAGTCGAATTTCGACGAGGAGGGAAACTACCGCTTGTGGGTCCTCTTGACCCGTAAGAGGGAAAAACTCTCTTGTAGGATCCTTACGACTTATAAGAGAAAACCACACTTAGGAATCCTCACGATTCCTAAGGAGAAAACCCACCTACGAGATCCTCTCGATCCGTAGGGAGAAAATTCTCTATGAGACCTTCACGGCTTATGGAGTTGAAAAGTCTTAGGCAGCAGATCTGAACCTGCGGCCTAAGCCATCGCTGATTCTTAGGAAAGTCAAGATGCGTGCCCTACTATCCGTCAACCATGTTCGCTAAGATGATATGCTGATAATAAAAGAAGGAAAAGACCAGGAAATGACACATTACAAAAAAAAAGTGTATCTTTTATAAAGAATCCCTAGAGACAAGGAGAAAATCTCCTCTTTCAGAGCAAAGCTCTGTCACAGAATGACACTTGTCAAATTCTGGTCTCAAAAGAATAAAATTCCTTAAAAAAGATCTTAGCTCTGTAATATTCCATCAAAAAGAAAATTTTGAAAAGAAATTTAAAAGTAAAATTTCTGGAATCTTGAAAAATACATGAAAACTTATAAAAAATTCTTCGTTTTTCGGATCTAAAAGATCTACATTTGATTCAAGAGCAAAGCTCTATTCATGGGTTAGAACCCATGAACAAGATCTCTGTAGATCTATAAGTTTTTTAGAGCAAAGCTCTGTTTATGAAACCCCAATGGGGATTTCTTTAGATCAAAAGATCTGTGAGAGCAAAGCTCTAGTGGTTAATTAAAATTAATTTCACTTGAAAATAATTTTACCTAAAATTTTCTAACTTGGAAAATGAGAGCAAAGCTCTAAGGTTCTGGAAACGAGAGCAAAGCTCTGGAGTTCTAGGCAAGAGCAAAGCTCTGGAAATCAAAATCTTGAAATAACAAGATTTTTCTAAGTGCCAGAGGTCCTATTTATAAGGCGCTTGCGCCCCTTGAGCTCACCCCTTGATCCAACGGTCAGGGGGTTGCCACCGCTGCACTCACGTGCGCGCCACGTGAGCGCAACGGTGGGGGGGCATTTGTTTCGCCCAATCAGAGCAAAGCTCTGTTGAAATTCAAAATTCAAAAATTTTGAAACAACACTTCAAGTGTCAGGCGCTAATACGTTAGCACAGCGCCCAAGAAGGCGCGCCCAATCAGAGCAAAGCTCTGTTTAAATGAAGCAACGCTTCAGCTGCGCAAGCACTGCGCTGCGCGACACGTGTCAGCGTAGATGCGCTAGCGCAGTTGCGCTGCGCTCTGCGCTGCGCGACACGTGTCAGCGCAGATGCGCTAGCGCAGTTGCGCTGCGCTGAGCGCTGCGCGACACGTGTCACGCGCTGGGGCATCTGCGCCAAACTGAATTAAGATTTTAAGAAATCTTTTCTGTTCTTGTTAAAACAAGAAGATTTTCTTCTGCAAAGCAGAAGCCCTTGGATCAAAGATCTAACGGTGGGGAAAATTCCCCAAAATCACTGAGAGAATGATCTCTTTAACAAATTTAACTAATTTGTGAGCACTATAAAAAGGACCCTAAGCCTCAATTCGAAGGCATCAACATTTCTTGAAAAATCAAGAACTTTAAACAGAGAGAACTCTGAGAAAATTTCAAGAAAAAGGTAAAGAACCTTCATGAAGTAGAAGAAATTCCTTCTAATAGATCATTGATCTAAAAACAAGATCAATGATCTTTACATAATAAACAGTGCTTTGCACTTCTTATGAACCTCTGGTTCTTTAAAACAATAAAATTAAAAAAATAGTGCTTTGCACTTTTAAGAACCTCTGGTTCTTCAAACAAAAGAAAAATTTATTTTTCTTTGATCTAATTTAGATCAAGAAATTAAATAGTGCTTTGCACTTCCGTTCTTGAATCTAAAAGATTCTTAGTGCTTTGCACTTCCAAACTGCGCCGTTGCGCTCTTAAGAGAGCGCCACGTGTCAGCTATAGAACCACTTGCGCTAAGCGCTCTTAAGATAGAGCTTTGCTCTCTGGAATTGGCGCAACTCGCTGAGAGCGCGCCACGTGTCAGCAGCGCAACAGCGCAGCGCGCTAGCGCAGCGCACTGCGCTAGTGCGCTTGCGCTCACCAGAGCATGACACGTGTCATCACCATATGAGCTTGCACTCATTACTTGGCGCAAAGCGCCAGACAAATGCACTGTATTGCTTACAAAAGGGCCAAGCCCAAATCAAAAAGGCCTAACAGGCCTAATAAAATGCAATGCATTATTTTAAAAAGGGCAGAGCCCAAACCAAAACATATGCTCTGCATCATAAATAAAGGGATAAAGCCCAAATCAAAAAGGCCTAGCAGGCCAGAATAAAATGCAGTGCATTATTAAATATTGTCAAAGCCCTAGCACAGGCCTAATAGGCCAAAGATCAAGAAAAATGTTGAATATGCTCAACGGGACTTAGCCCAATCATGGCCGTAAGTCCCCAAACTAAATTGACTGAGCAAGAATGCTCTCCTAAATCAATTTACGACTGGTTCAAGGTTACATCTCTGAACTCCTCTGACACATGTCGTTGTAATCCTTCAACGACGTCAGAGAGGTGACGGGTCCCGACAACCGCATATCAACATGGACTGCGGGGTCCTTAAACTCGTGGACCGAAACGTCCTTAAACTAATATTGGACCGAAACGTCCTTAAACTAATGTTGGACCATCACGTCCTTAAACTTGAATATGGACCATCACGTCCTTAAACTGGAACATGGACCACCACGTCCCTAAACTGGAATATGGACCACCACGTCCCTAAACTGGTGATGGACCACCACGTCTCTAAACTGGAACATGGACCTCTACGTCCCTAAAACTGGAATAATAGAGCCTCCAAATGCTCTTTTGCTGGATCTAAACGGTCCTGTTTAAGTTGATCTTAGCCCCAAACACGGCTAACGTATCCTTAGACATTCAAACGGACTATAAAACTCCAAATCAACCTTGGTTCAAGGGTACATCTCTGAACTCCTCTGACACCTGCCGTTGTAATCCTTCAACGACGTCAGAGAGGTGACGAGTCCCGAGGGCCATATATTAAATGGATCATCACGTTAAGTTGATCTTAGTCCAAAACAGGACTAACGTATCCTTGACGAACGTTTAAGTTGATCTTAGCCGCAACGCGACTATGCATCCTTAAACTAAAAACACCAAACCTAAATCTAAGTAAATACGGATTTGGACTAATCCACGTCCTACGGGCGACGGCATTACTCAGTCTCCGTATACAATCCACGGGTAACCACAAACAAAACAAACACACACGACACGAAGTGAAATTCTGGAGAAGGA
Organism: Agapanthus africanus; assembly: GCA_030015575.1. Classification (NCBI taxonomy): domain Eukaryota; kingdom Viridiplantae; phylum Streptophyta; class Magnoliopsida; order Asparagales; family Amaryllidaceae; genus Agapanthus; species Agapanthus africanus. The sequence continues at coordinate 258,780,044 of CM057351.1, read as the reverse complement.
GAAAGTTGTTACCGCGATGCGGTAGCGTCATTAACTGCAGGGGCTTGCGCCTGCAGGGAAGAGCGTCCCCACAATAAAAAAAAACCCTCACCCTGAGGGGGAATTTGATGAAGTCTGCTACATCGGCCGCATCCGTCTAAACCTCCGATACACGGTGTCATAAATCAATTTGGCATCTTCGGAGAGGTAGACGGATAAAACCACATAGCATCTGCCCCGAATCTCAGGCCCAGACGCGAAGTCTGCGCCGCCGTTCGGAGGGGAACAATCCGCTCTGGACGCTTCCCACGGGGTCAGGATTGACATTAGCCATGTTCCGCAAGGAACAGGATCCGCTCTGGACTTTTCCCACGGGGTCAGGATTGACATTAGCTATGTTCCACTAGACCAGGATTTGCTCTGGATGCTTCCCACAGGGTCAGGATTGACATTAGCCGTGTTCCGCAAGGACCAGGAGAGGTTGACTTTATCCGAATTTCATGGAGTCGGGGGTTGACTCTCGGTTGTCTGTGCACCACCGAGTCATGGAACTGGGAATTGTCGCGGTTCCGTTTTGCTGATGTTACGTCTGTTGTAATGAGACGAATGCTGAGATGATCTTTAGGCTGTCTGTGAACCGTCGAGACTTGGCTCTCTTTCGGATGGAGCCTGGGGGGAAGGTATGATTCCCTCTTTGTTTGTGCCCCTGGATTGTATACAGGGATCGATGTGATCTCACCTGTAGGGCAAAAAGTTTCATTTTATTTATTTTTCTTTCCGCGATGCTCTATCATTTCAGCTTTTATATCGCGAAAGTCGCGATTGCCCAATCATTTCGGCTATTTGTTTTATTTACTCGCTGCATTTTTTTATTGCGAGTTGCCCAACCATTTCGGCTATTTTGTATGCATACATTTTTACTTGCTGATCTTGTTGCAAGTTGCTGTAGGGTTCCTAGGCGCTCTTGTGAAGGTTCATAAGGCATCAAACATGTCCGGATAAAAATTTAGACGTGCCGAACAACCCAAAGACAGGATCTTTGCTAGATTATTAGGATTAAGCATGCAAGATAACAACTTTTTATCTAAGTGTGAGGGATTACAACCTTTGTAGTCCGCTCCTTCGCTTCACAAGCTCCGAGTAGAAGTCCCTTCGCCGCCATCCTCGATCTCCCGGACTCAAGAGAGGCTCCACGACTCGAACGATCCATGCTAGCTTGAAGTGTTCCAAATCTCCGATGATCTACGTCGAAGTTTCAATAACTCAAGCTTTCTCGCTCTAAAGAGATGAACACACTAATCTCATGGGCTAGATGAGATAAGGATGAAGGAGTAGTATTTATGCTTTCTTTTTAATTCACTTTCTCACAATTTATCATCACAAATGGAATTTCTAGTGAGCTCAAAATCAAGAGAGAAGAAGAAGATGATAATGGAAATGATAATGATAATTCCTTTTGTGACGAATAGAAATAAAAGTATATGATTGATGTATCAACCATGGTCAAGGATGAGTGGCTAATAGTTTGTAGAGAATAAACTAGAGTTAGGGTTTGGTTGGGTTAGCAATGAGCCATCAACAAATATCTTAACCATGACAAAAGAAAAAGCTTCTAGAAAGTGCATGAAGCAACTAACCCTAATCAAACCCTAACCTCATTTAATCATCCTTAAACATGTTTAATAATAAATCATATCATGTCACAATAATATATATCACATATATATTATATATTTGCAACAAAAGAAAATAATACAATTAACATATATCGCATATATATCAATGTATCATCCAGTGAGAAAATGAAATAGTAAAGCGAGCCAATATTAGATAATGTAATACAATATATCATATATATTATTATACATTAAATCATCGAATCAACACTTGATCCGACGATCCGGCTATATCGAATATTACCGACTAATATATCATGTACCGATTCATCGAATCAACACTTGATCCGATGACCCGGTTCATATCTAAATATCGCGAGAATATAATACGGTATCTCATATCGCATTATTCTCGGTCCTGCACATATCACATATGTGCCTCTACTCCGTTTCGCCTGAGCCAAGAAACCTCTGTGTAGGACTCTAAAGAATCGTCAATACGCCGGTAGCAGGTGATGATCATATCAAACACCCACAAGGTGCAAGCGGTCAGCTAAACGTAACAGCCACCCAGGTATTGAGCGATCAGAAGATCAACAAGCTAGCCTGTGCGTTCTCCTGTGAATCCAATCAGTAACACTCCCGTACAGTCCGGTCTGTTCGTCTGATATGTCGCATATCAAGTCTAGGGGTGGTAAACGTCAGACCCCAGTAACCGATAAGTCGTGTCGATGTGTGGCTCATAACGGGTTGTGAAACTACTAGTAACACTTACCAGTAAATCTCTATATCAGCCCTGGCCAGGGACTTCTAGTTATAGCCAATCGAACACAGCACAACATCAACTCCCTATACCGGGAGAGACGAATCCCCTCCTATCGCTCATTGCCTCCATGTGATTCGGGACTGTACCCAAAAGCCACCATTTTGCACGCCCTCTTGGACGTGGTAAGGTGGAAATCAAAGCACAGTGGGAATCACACAAGACTCTATGACGATCTCGGGTCTACAGACTACCATGTACCAGTGTCACCAGAGAACTGCCATCTGACATGTGGTATATCACCATCTGGGAGTTCTCGGCGAGTCCGTCCAGTGTACCCAGTCTCCACTGAGCACCCGTACACCATCTCTGATGTCAAACACCGATGGATATGGGATCATCCATCGCCCATCATATGGGTCAAGATGCGTATACGCTAGTCTACTCTGGTGTATCGATGCCCTGTCTCGATATACCCTCGACTAGGAACAGTTATAGGATGCACTCATCGACTAACTTGGCCCCACTAGTATGATCTCATCATAGTCCCAGTAGTCGAGTACAGATCCTAAGGGCTTTATCAACATGTGAGAGAAAAACAGTAAACCAATACAAGTCAATATGTTAAGATAAAGTGAAACCAAATAGCATACTATCATGACGAGCAAGAAATTCCTCTCTGTATATATCTAAGCAACCATCATAATATACATCATATGTACAACAATGGCCTCTAGGGCATATACATAACTAACAATCTCCCATTTGCACTAAGGCCAGCTGCTGTAGTATCTCATACCTAGCATCCCGAATAATCTCTCAAACTGTATCTGGAGAATAGCCTTCGTGAGTGGATCCGCAGTGTTGTCCTTCGTATCTACTCTCCTGACCTCGATCTCCCAGCGATCAACTATCTCCCTGATCAGGTGATACCGCCTCAGAATATGTCTGGACTTTTGATGGGACTTGGGTTCCTTGGCTAACGCCACAGCTCCATTGTTATCGCAATACAGAGGTATTGGATGCTCAATTGATGGAACCACTCCAAGTTCACTAATGAACTTCTTTATCCAGACAGCCTCTTTGGCAGCATCGTTGGCAGCGATGTATTCAGCCTCCATCGTCGAGTCTGCAACGGTATCCTGTTTGGAACTCTTCCAACATACCGCCCCTCCATTCAGGGTAAAGACAAATCCCGAGTGCGAATTAGAGTCGTCCTTATCACTTTAGAAGCTGGAATCGGTAAAGGACTCCACCTGGAGTTCTCCGTTACCATAAACCAAGAACATCTCCTTAGTCCTTCGTAAGTACTTGAGAATGTTCTTTACAGCTGTCCAGTGACTCTCTCCAGGATCTGCTTGATACCGACTCACTACACTTAGTGAGTATGCTACATCAGGTCTGGTACATAGCATCGCATACATGATAGAGCCTACTGCCGAAGCATAGGGTATCCCTTGCATTCGAGCTCTCTCCAAATCAGTCTTAGGGGACATCTCTTTGGAGAGAGTGAGTCCAGAGATCGTGGGTTGGTTCCCACGCTTGGATTCTTCCATACTAAACCTCTTTAGTATGGTGTCAATGTACCTGGATTGGGACAATCCCAGTATCCGTTTAGATCTATCTCTATAGATCATGATTCCCAATATGCAGGAGGCATCACCTAGATCTTTCATTGAGAATCTCTGTGATAAGAAGAGCTTGACTGATTGTAGCATAGGAATATCATTTCCTATCAAGAGTATGTCATCCACGTACAATACGAGGAAGACAACCTTACCCTCTGCTACCTTCTTATAGATACAAGGTTCATCTATATTTTTTATGAAGTCAAACTCTTTGACTACAACATCAAAACAGATGTTCCAACTCCGCGATGCTTGCTTTAACCCATAAATGGATTTAAGCAGCTTGCACACCTTTCCGCTGCTCCCACTATCTACGAAGCCCTCTGGCTGAGTCATGTACACGCTCTCTTCTAAATCACCGTTTAGAAAGGCGGTCTTAACATCCATTTGCCAGATTTCGTAGTCATGGTATGCAGCAATGGCAAGTAAGATCCGGATGGACTTAAGCATAGCCGCTGGAGAAAAGGTTTCGTCATAATCCACACCTGGTCATTGACGAAATCCCTTTGCTACAAGTCTAGCTTTGAAAGTCTCAACTTTTCCATCTACACCAAATTTCTTTTTAAAGATCCACTTGCTCCCTATGGGTTTTACCCCTTCAGGAGCATTTTCCAAAGTCCATACTTTATTGGTGTACATGGATTCCATCTCAGATCGCATTGCATCCAGCCATTTCACAGAGTCACCACTCGTGATGGCCTGCTCGAAACTAGTGGGGTCATCATCATCCATGATGCAATCCTCGCTTCCACCGTCAATGAGAAAACCGTAGTATCTCTCAGGTGGACGAGAAACCCTACTAGATCGGCGGAGAGGCTGGGGTTCGTTGGGTACTACTGAATCCTCTGGTTCCACTAAATCATCTGTTGTAGTTTGTTCTGCTGGAACTTCTTCCAGTTCTACCTCAGAGCCACTAATTTCTTTTGCAAGAAATTCCTTTTCTAAAAAGGTGGCGTGCCGAGAAACAAACACCTTTTGTTCTTCGGTGTGGTAGAAGATATACTCGCGCGAATGTTTGGGATATCCAATAAACTTGCACAGAATAGACCTTGCACCGAGTTTGTCCGGATTTTGTGTTTTTACATATGCCGAACAACCCCATATCCTAACATAATTAAGATATGGTCTCTTTCCTTTCCATATCTCATATGGAGTGGTTGACACAGATTTGGTGGGAACCATATTCAATAGGTCTGCAGCTGTCTCCAGTGCATACCCCCAGAAGGAAATAGGTAACTCAGCTGTACTCATCATAGAGCGCACCATATCTAATAGGGTGCGATTCCTCCGCTCCGATACACCGTTGTGCTGTGGTGTATAAGGAGGAGTAAGCTGAGAGAGAATCACATTCTCTTTTAGATAATCTAGGAACTCATTGCTTAAGTATTCACCTTCTCGATCAGATCGAAGAATCTTAATACTTTTGCCCGTTTGATTCTCTACTTCGTGCTTATATTCTCTGAATTTCTCAAAAGCTTCAGACTTGCGTTTCATCAGGAACACATGTCCGAATCTAGAGAGATCGTCAGTGAATGTAATGAAGTAGGAAGAACTGTTCCTGGCATGTGTAGACATGGGACCGCATACATCACTATGTATTACTCCTAAGAGTTCAGTAACTCTCTCTCCGTGTCCACTAAACGGAGCTTTGGTCATTTTTCCTTTGAGACATGAATGGTAAGTATCATAAGATGATAATTCGAACGGATTCAAATAACCATCCTTATGTAACTTAGCCAGTCGTGTCGCATTGATATGACCAAGTCTACAATGCCACAAGTAGGATTCGTTCATTTCTGAACATTTCCTCTTGTGTGTGTTTTGTATATTCAGGACTGTATTCTGATTTAGAATGAATATGCCATTATGTAACGAGCCTGATGCAATCAACTTTTGATCTAGGAATATGTTCATAACATTATCCTTTACTACAAAATTATATCCTTCTTTACTTAATAAAGAAACTGATATAATGTTGCACATCATGTTCGGTATATAATAACACTCATTTAGAATCAGTGTATTACGACTTGGTAATACAAGGTGATATTCGCCAACTGCTTTGGCTACAATACTTGCACCGTTCCCTACTTGAACGGAATGATCACCTTTTCCCAGTTCTCTACCTTTACGTAGCCCAAGTAACAATTTACATATGTGGGATCCTGATCCGGTATCTAATATCCAGGACGTAGGGTGAACTGAGAAACAGTTCTCAATAACTAACACACACGAAGAAGATGCATCAACATGCATGTTCTTTTGGGCGGCTTGATAATCCATATATTCTCCTATTTCCTGTTCAGTCTTATAACTCTTATAAGAAAGAACGGGTTCAACGTTCCCTCGCTCAGTACAATAATCGGGTTTAGTCAATACATCCATATTATTATCTTGATTATTGCCTGACATAGTCGCTACCTGGAGAGAGAGAAGAAAACACTTTAGCGTATGCTCTTGCAAGATTAGATTGGTTATTATCTTATCTAATCAGGATGTCTCCCACTGTTTTTATCAAATCTACCTTCAAACCCTAAAAGGTAAGATTAGCCGGGATTAATTACACCCTACAATTTCGTCAATCTTTCGGCCAGATCAGTGTCGGTACTTTGAGGGAGGTTTCCCGTGCTTTCGCACTGACCTAATTAAAGTAAACCTCGTTTTTCCAGAGGCGTAACCCCGTTAACACTTTTCTAGACACCTACTTGATCGGCTAATTGTCCTGTGTAAAACTCTCCCAGGAGTAACTCTTACTCGCAGCGGGTATCGGGATCCAACTATCTCATAGGAGGTATGCAATCTCATTGCAAATTTCAACACTTGAAATTCCCGATAAGATTTTCGCCCCTAGCGTTCTATGACCTTGACACAGGCCAACAAACCATAGTGCGCTAGTCAAGTTCAACCCGTCATTTCTTGATTGAATTAAACCCACCCGCACGACCCTTGACGTAGGCCAACAAAGTCGCACGACTACCCTAATCCAATCTGCATCATATGCATAAACAGATAAATACTAGTTAGCTACCGCACACTACGTCTTGACGCAGGCCAACAAACGCAGCACGAATACTAAATAGTGTTTATCTGAAATGACGGAGGGCTACGCAGGTTTTTCAGAAAACCCCGAGCGTAATGAACTTGATATCGTTTTAGAATCATGTGTTTTTGAAAAGGAGTGTTTTTGAGGCTTTTCTTAGTTTCGCTAAAGGGGTCACTCCCGGTGAAGGGATCGTCGGCCCTTTCCTCATCGAATAAGGTGCAGGATATATCATATATACCGCTGTGCAAAACAAAACTCTAAAAGCAATCAAAAGACAAACTGAGTTTTGTAGCATCTGCCAGTTTTGCTAAAGAGGTCACTCCCGGTGAAGGGATCGTCGGCTCTTTCCTCATCGAATAAGGTGCAGGACATATCATATATATCACTGTGCAAAACAAAACTGTAGCTACCCCTTTTATAAAGTATTGATTCTACAACATCTTTAGGTTTCTTTTCTTTTTATTAATCTCATTAATAAAAATCCCATCAGCTTATGCTTCCTAAGCATCACAGAAGAAACGAAAGCAGTAATATTTATATATCAGCATATATATATATAATATAAGCATTCGTCTCAGGCAGTAATATGATCTCATCACAGAACATTGCAGCAGAAGAACATATATGAAATATTGGATATACTAGGACGCCCGTGTTTTCAATACGAGCCTGTATAAAACACGGATTCCACGGTCGCGACGAATAGCCAAACCCACATCCCAAGACCCCTACGAGAGCGGCAAGTAACACTGCCAATTCTAGGGTTAGGAGACCCGGTCTCGACTCCTCGAGATGGCCTCCCACTGGACCCTAGAACCCGGTTACTTGTGCCCCCCTCCTTGGGTCTACCTAATGCGGAAAAGTAAATAATATACAAGGATGAAATCAACCTCAACCTGGAAGTGCCCCCAAATAAAAGAATATTACATTACAAATGAATTTTACATGAATGAAAATAAAAACCCTCATCTCACATAAAACCCCCGGCTATTCAGAACGCGACGATCCAATATAACATATCACAGCAAATCATAATATCACATATCATCAACGTAAGTAAATATGCGCATCCCAATTGTCGTTGACATATAGCAACGAAACCGGCGATATCACATATTACACTTACGGTCACAGAAAAGAAAGTGTAAAACTATAATATTTGGAATTCACAATCACTTTAGATATCATAAATCCGAAATATCACATACTCCGCATTTCACGCCTAACTCTATGAATTCCACATATTGTATCACATTCAAGATAAATAGACAGTATTAAACTTTTCGAACAGATAATCAAATATCCAAAATTTCCTAAAGTGCTCAACACTTGAGCGGAGTTCAAATAATCCCAGAATATGTCACAGTACCGGTGATCCAGCCGTAGAAGGGTCAAGCCAACGCCTCACATGTGGCACGCCGTACTGCCCCAAACCCGAAGGTTCAAAAGGCAGTTCAAGACGGTCACATAAACGAGTTAAGGTTTGTTGTCTTCTAGAGGTTCCACCGCTTAACTTGTATAATTTTTCTGAAAGATTTAAACCCGATAAAAATTCAACACTTGAAAGTTTTACGTGCCGGGAAAAAGTGAGTTAATGATATCCGTTCGAACTTTTTAACAATTTCTAAATATCTGGAAAAACAACGAATTTAAATTTTCCGATCGAATCTACGATTACAAAATAAACCCCAGATTAAACAACACTTGAATCATTTTTTAAAAATACCCAGAAGCATCAACAAGCACCTACGGTTATTACCATGAAAACCACGTGTCACAATTCCAAGATTCCGCCGCGGAACCGCCGCGGGAAGCAGGTTCCCGCTGCGGTTCCGCCGCGGTTTGGTGGATTTGTGGGCCCGTGTTTCATGGTAATTCTTAGAATTCCCTGCTGATTTGTTTACGTATTTTTAATTCAGAAAAATCCCAGATTTTGAAAAATTTCCAGAGAGGGGGTTATTTTCGTCGGTTCGGGTTCGATCGGAGTTTTAATTTCGTAAACATGTCGCCTAATGCTCTAGCTAGGCTCTGATACCACTGTAGGGTTCCTAGGCACTCTTGTGAAGGTTCATAAGGCATCAAACATGCCCGGATAAAAATTTAGACGTGCTGAACAACCTAAAGACATGATCTTTGCTAGATTATTAGGGTTAAGCATGCAAGATAACAACTTTTTATCTAAGTGTGAGGGATTACAACCTTTGTAGTCCGCTTCTTCGCTTCACAAGCTCCGAGTAGAAGTCCCTTCGCCGCGATCCTCGATCTCCCGGACTCAAGAGAGGCTCCACGACTCGAACGATCCATGCTAGCTTGAAGTGTTCCAAATCTCCGATGATCTACGTCGAAGTTTCAATAACTCAAGCTTTCTCGCTCTAAAGAGATGAACACACTAATCTCATGGGCTAGATGAGATGAGGATGAAGGAGTAGTATTTATGCTTTCTTTTTAATTCACTTTCTCACAATTTATCATCACAAATGGAATTTCTAGTGAGCTCAAAATCAAGAGAGAAGAAGAAGATGATAATGGAAATGATAATGATAATTCCTTTTGTGACGAAAAGAAATAAAAGTATATGATTGATGTATCAACCATGGTCAAGGATGAGTGGCTAATAATTTGTAGAGAATAAACTAGAGTTAGGGTTTGGTTGGGTTAGCAATGAGTCATCAACAAATATCTTAACCATGACAAAAGAAAAAGCTTCTAGAAAGTGCATGAAGCAACTAACCCTAATCAAACCCTAAACTCATTTAATCATCCTTAAACATGTTTAATAATAAATCATATCATGTCACAATAATATATATCACATATATATTATATATTTGCAACAAAAGAAAATAATACAATTAACATATATCGCATATATATCAATGTATCATCCAGTGAGAAAATGAAATAGTAAAGCGAGCCAATATTAGATAATGTAATACAATATATCATATATATTATTATACATTAAATCATCGAATCAACACTTGATCCGACGATCCGGCTATATCGAATATTACCGACTAATATATCATGTACCGATTCATCAAATCAACACTTGATCCGATGACCCGGTTCATATCTAAATATCGCGAGAATATAATACGGTATCTCATATCGCATTATTCTCGGTCCTGCACATATCACATATGTGCCTCTACTCCGTTTCGCCTGAGCCAAGAAACCTCTGTGTAGGACTCTAAAGAATCGTCAATACGCCGGTAGCAGGTGATGATCATATCAAACACCCACAAGCTGCAAGCGGTCAGCTAAACGTAACAGCCACCCAGGTATTGAGCGATCAGAAGATCAACAAGCTAGCCTGTGCGTTCTCCTGTGAATCCAATCAGTAACACTCCCGTACAGTCCGGTCTGTTCGTCTGATATGTCGCATATCAAGTCTAGGGGTGGTAAACGTCAGACCCCAGTAACCGATAAGTCGTGTCGATGTGTGGCTCATAACGGGTCGAGAAACTACTAGTAACACTTACCAGTAAATCTCTATATCAGCCCTGGCCAGGGACTTCTAGTTATAGCCAATCGAACACAGCACAACATCAACTCCCTATACCGGGAGAGACGAATCCCCTCCTATCGCTCATTGCCTCCACGTGATTCGGGACTGTACCCAAAAGCCACCGTTTTGCACGCCCTCTTGGACGTGGTAAGGTGGAAATCAAAGCACAGTGGGAATCACACAAGACTCTATAACAATCTCGGGTCTACAGACTACCCTGTACCAGTGTCACCAGAGAACTGCCATCTGACGTGTGGTATATCACCATCTGGGAGTTCTCGGCGAGTCCGTCCAGTGTACCCAGTCTCCACTGAGCACCCGTACACCATCTCTGATGTCAAACACCGATGGATATGGGATCATCCATCGCCCATCATATGGGTCAAGATGCGTATACGCTAGTCTACTCTGGTGTATCGATGCCCTGTCTCGATATACCCTCGACTAGGAACAGTTATAGGATATACTCATCGACTAACTTGGCCCCACTAGTATGATCTCATCATAGTCCCAGTAGTCGAGTACAGATCCTAAGGGCTTTATCAACATGTGAGAGAAAAACAGTAAACCAATACAATTCAACATGTTAAGATAAAGTGAAACCAAATAGCATACTATCATGACGAGCAAGAAAGTCCTCTCTGTATATATCTAAGCATCCATCATAATATACATCATATGTACAACAATGGCCTCTAGGGCATATACATAACTAACAGTTGCCCCATCATTTCGGCTGTTTCATACGCATTTATGGCTCGCTGACTTTTCGCTGCGAGTTTGGGATTTGATATCGATTTAGGCATCGGCATCGCTACAACTGGGATATTTCCAGGAGCGAATCATCATTTGCCTTTGTCGGTTCGAACAAAGGTGGCTTAGTAAACAGGGTTAAGATCCTGTCGACTAAGGCTTTTGACTTCATGAGCCGTAAGGGTCTCATAATGGTACTTCTCCCTATGAGCCGTGAGGATCTCGTAGGTGCGTTTTATCTTTAAGAATCGTGAGGAGTCTTAAGTGTATGGTCCCTTATAAGTCGTAAGGATCTCACAAGAGTGGTTTCTCCTTATAAGTCGAGAGGACTTACAAGTGTCTTTTGCCATTATGAGCATATCCCCAGTCTCTGGTGGGACTTTGTTAGGGAAATGTTTATTCGCGCCCATGGATTGTATACAAGGGTCAATACTGAACTACTTGTAGGGCAGCATTGGATATTGTGATGGCTTAAGAACAGGTTCAGATCTGTGTAGCTTAAGGTTTTTGAATCCTATGAGCCATGAGGGTCTCAAAGGAGGGTTCTTCTTACGAGTCGCGAGGATCTCGCAAGTGTAATTTCTCCTTAGGCATCGTAGGGATCCCTAAGTGTGTTGCTCCCTTTTGAGTCATAAGGATCTCACGCTGGTGGTTTCTCCTTACAGGGTCGAGAGGACCTTGCAAGTGTCTTTTAACGAGCTTGCGCCCTTTCGGGTTTTCACAAAACTCGCCGGTAGCCCTACTGTTTTTACTCACGGAGCCCTTTAGGGTTTTCATCCGTGCCCATTTTGCTTATGGACATACCATTTTTTTGTTTTTTTTAATTTTGTGTCAGCATTGTGATGCTGCGATCCGTAGTAGTTTATCGACGTCTCGGTCAATAGCCAGTTTTAGGACATAGTGGTCAATCGTTAGTTTAGGGACGTTTCGGTCCGTAACCGGTTACTACTTATAGAGTTTGGGCTTAGGAAGATAGCGAGCGGACATAGGCGTCGTCATTTATCGTTGACCTAGGCCGTGACTTGTTAAGCGCAACATTTTTTCAGGAAGCGACCGTTTATTGGCCTGAAAGGTCTTTCACCATGCATGTCCATGAGTAGATAGGCTCCACCCTGGTAAACTTTGTCTATGATGTACGGGCCTTCATAGTTCGGCTCGAATTTCCTCCGTTTGGCACGATTGGGGATCATAGGTCTTTTGACCACTAGCACGAGTTTGCCTTGGCAGAATGTTCTCGGCCTAATCAATCTTTCATATGAGCGCGTCATCTTCGCTTTATAAGCTTCCAAGTTTTGTTGCGCCATGAGCCGGGTTTCCTCGAGGGCGTCAAGCTTTTCAAGACGAAGGTGAGCATTCTCTTCGTCCGTTAGCTCGTAATGAACTGCCACTCACAGAGAGGGTAACTCTATCTCGAGGGGGAGTACTACTTCTGTGCCGAATACCTATGCATATGACGTTGTGTTCGTGGCTGTTTTGAACGTAGTTCGATACGCCCAGAGAGCTTCATGCAGTCTTTCGTGCCAGTCCCTCTTATTTCGAGACACCGTCTTTTTCACGATCTTCGTCAAGGTCTTGTTGAAAGCCTCAGGTATACCGTTAGCTCGGGGGTTATAGACCGAAGAGTATCTCCAGTCTATGTTATGCTGTTGTGCGAAGCGGCTGATCTTGTGGCTTCTATATGCTGGCCCGTTATCGGAGATAATCCGTCGCGGAGTGCCGAACCGATAAATGACGTGTGTTTTGAAAAAATGGAGGATATTCTCTGTCTTCACTTCTCTTAGTGGTACTGCTTCTGCCCACTTGGAGAAGTAATCGGTTGTCGCCAAAATGAATCGATGTCCTCTGGATGATGCTAGTTCGATAGGGACGATTATGTCAGTTCCCCACATTTCGAATGGCCAGCTAGCCACCGTTGGATGTAGTGGATTTGGATGCTGATGGATAAAGTCCCCATGAATCTGGCACGAGTGGCACTGCTTCGCATATTCGGGGCAGTCTTGGATCATTGTGGGCCAATAGTATCACATCCTTTTGATCTTCAGTTTCATCTTCGGCCCGGCTTGGTGAGAACCGCAGAGTCTGTCGTGAATTTCTTGGACGACTCTCCTTGACTCTTCAGGTTCCAGGCATCTTAGCCACAGAGAGTCGAACGATCTCTTATACAGAGTATCATTGACAAAGGCGAATGATAGAGCTCGTTTCATGATCTGATGTCTTGAGGACGCATCTTCAGGTGTTCGACGGGATTTAAAGTAGTCTATAAAGACTTCTCTCTAATCCTTGGCATTTTCCTGGTCTTTTATTTGCAGAGCCATTTGCTCGGTCTCTCCTTTTTCTTTGGACGACTCCGGAGATATTTCTGCCGGTGCAAGAACCCGACGGCTTTGCACAACGATTCTCAGGTCATCCAGGTTCTCATCGGCCAGTTCTTTAGCGAGCTTGGCTAATGCATCCGCCTTGTTATTTTCTGCACGCGGTATGCTTTCCAGGGTGTAGGAAGGAGTTTGAGTCAGCAGTTGCTGCACTCTCTCGTCGTACTTCACCAACTCAGGCTTGCACGTTTGATAGTCGTCGTTTACTTGACTAACGATCAGTTGGGAGTCTCCGTATATGAGGAGGTTTTCAATTCCCATGTCGACAACGATCTCAAGACCTGCTATCAAAGCTCCATATTCGGCTTCATTGTTCGTCCTCGGCTTTGTCAAGGAGAAGGCAAAGCGCGTTATCCCTCCTTGTGGAGTCACGAAGATGAGTCCCACCCCGGATTTGATTATGGGGGTGGCTCATTTGAGCTTCTTCATGGAAGATGCTCCATCGAAGTAGAGTTCCCACTGGGTATCATTCTCTCTTCTCTCCCCATCGATTGTGTCAAACGCGTGTTCATCTGGGAATTCGCAGTTCAAGGGAGAGTCGGCAGGTATCGGATGCTTAGCGAGGAAATCGGCGATAGCGTGGCCTTTTACCGCCTTGAGGGGACGATAAGTTATCGAAAACTCCATCAAGAGCAGGGCCCATTTAGTGAGTCATCCTGTTAATATGGCCTTTGATATCAAATATTTGAGAGGGTCCACTTTTGATATGAGGTGGACCTCATGTGCCAAAGCATAGTGTCTGAGCTTCGTTATCGCAAAGTTTAACGCCAGGCAGTGTTTTTCGATGGGGGAGTAATTGCTTTCTGCCCCCAGGAGAACTCGACTCAAATAGTAGAGGGCTCTCTCCTTCCCTTGGTCGTTCTCTTGTGCCCACAGCGCACCTAAGGAACCTTCGAGGGCTGTTGTATACAAGATGAGAGGTTTTCCTTTAACGGGAGCGGCCAGCACCGACGGATTCTGTAGGTATTGCTTGATTTCGTCTAGTGCACCTTGGCATTTGCGATCCCAGACGAACAGGGTTCCCTTCTTCATTAGATGACTGTAAGGACGGCACTTGCCGGAGAGGTTAGCTATAAATTGCCGGATATACGCGAGCTTCCCTTGGAGAGACCGCAATTGCTTGAGAGTCCTTGGCGGAGGCATTTCCATGATCGCCTTGATCTTCGACGAATCTATTTCAATGCCTCGGTGTCGGATGACGAATCCTAGGAATAGCCCGAGGAAACTCCGAATGCGCATTTGAGAAGGTTCATCTTCAAATTGTATTTCCGAAGGCGCTGAAACACGATCTTCAGATGTTCTAAATGTTCCTCGTATGATTTTATTTTCACCACAAGGTCGTCAATATAGCATTCGACGATTTCATGTACGAGGTCATCGAAAATCTTCGTCATGGCCCTCTGATAGGTGGAGCCTGCGTTCTTTAGACCGAAAGGCGTCACTTTGTAGCAGAATATTCCCAAAGGGGTCCGGAAAGCGGTATGCTTCTTATCCTCGAGATGCATCTTTATCTGATTGTACCCTGATGATCCGTCCATGAAGGAGAAGACTTCGTGAGTGGACGTGTTATCTATCATCAGCTCGGTAACCGGTACAAGAAAATCGTCCTTCGGGCAAGCTCTATTGAGATCCCGAAAGTCCACACATATGCGCACATTCCCATTTTTCTTCATTACCAGGACAATGTTGGCGATCCAGTCAGGATACTAAACCTCTTGGATGAAGCCGGAGTCGATTAGCTTTTTGACTTCGATATTGATGCTCATCTCAAGCTCGAGCCGCATTCTTCTCGGTGCTTGTTTGATCGGCTTGACGTCCGGAGATATTGCCAATTTGTGCACAACAATCTCTGGATCTAGTCCCGGCATCTTGGAATAGTTCTACGCAAAACAGTCTTTATACTGCACGAGCACGTCTTTAAGCGTAGCCTCCTTTTGACAACAGTTCACTGACGTATGTCGGCCGTGGGTCGTTTGCCGTTCCCAAGTCGATTTTTCTGAGGCCATATGCAGTAGTATGTATCCCATCTTCCAGCTCTTTTGGCGCCGGTGGAAATTCTGAGATCAACTCATCTTCATTGTTTTCAAAGCACAAGGGGAGGTCATCCATATTCTCGGGTTCTTCTTCTGACAGCGTTATCGCGTGACAGGTACGAGATCGTTTCCAAGACCGACGTTGATCTGGTTCTACTCTCGCTATACACGTCGCTTTCGGTTCATACTTCTGTGGCGGGCTTACCCTCCAACTGTTGGATAGAGCGAACCTGCCTTGTTGATATTGGTCTTCGACCCAGTTCTTGAAGGTGAAGCAGTCTTCGAGAGGATGTCCTATTGCTCGGTGATAGGAGCAATAGTCTGGGTGAGAGACCTCGTCTGCTTGCTCGGGGTGCTTGAACTCCGGGAGTGTCATCATCTGATGTTTTATGACAAGATTGAATATCTTCTTTGTCTTATCTTGGGGAAAAGAATACCCTGACCCATCTTCCTTATAAGAGACGGATCTCGGCTACTCGATTCTCGATCGCGTGGCTTCTTAGAATCGCTACGCTGCCGTCGAACGTTTTTTCCGTTCTTTGGTTTATTTTTTCCTATGTGTCGGGTCTTTTGTATGACGGGCTGGTGACGAAGAGCATTGTCATTCTCCATGGCCTGCTGAAGGAGGCGTTGCGTCCTGGCTTTCTCGTAAATGGCCATTTCGCGGCTATGGTCGTCCCGGACCTTCTGACCCGCTTCCCTTATTAGCTTGTCCATCTGTTCTTCAAACAACGGACTTGGCATTTTCATGGCGGGACCTCGTTTCGGTTCAGGGTTAGCGCCTTCTAACAGAGCATTTCCTTCTTCATCGAAGTCATGTATAACGTAGCAGTCATGGAATCGTTCCCGTTTCTTGGATTGAACATATCCAAGCTCGATCGTTTCCATTTTCCCGTTGGGCAATTTTCGCTGAGTTCCAGGGACGCTCCAGATCCTGTTGTAGAATTGAGCTTGTCGATCAGTCTGTTTGAAGGGTACGCCTTGGCGCCTCAACAGCCTTTTTAATCCTTCTGTGTAGTATCTGGGCAGACGGATGGGTTGGAGCCTGTCAAGTATTGAATTGGCACCATGCCAAACTTCTTTCTCCACTTTGGTTTCTGTGGATTGGTAAAAGAGGATCGCTTTTTCATCTCTTCGCCTGGGAGGGACGTAAAATGTCTGCAGTTCCTGCACATTATAGATATCAAGAGCGTCGAGCTCTTTGTAATGCTCTCGCGGAACCAGAGCGATTTGTAAACTCCGATCATCGCTAGCGAAGGCTTGTATTGATGGTCGTACAGAAAATATGGTATTGATCTCATCTTCTGAGTCGCTGCCAAAGACCAGAATAGGGGTGGACGGTCCTGGCTTGTTGCATTGGGGCGGCCCTGAATAGAATATCTCTTCTTCCTCCTCGGTATCACTCCCGAAGACCGGAATAGTAGTGATAGCTTTGTTTTTCGATTTATGGCATCTTTCCGTGTCTTCAAAATCTAGTAAGAAGTATTTGTTCCCGCCAAAATTTTGGCTCGGAATCCGCTCCTTATAAAATAATAACAATGAAAAGAATAAATAAATAAATAAATAAATAAATAAATAAATAATAATAATAAAAGAGAAAATCTCCCTTACAGAGCAAAGCTCTGTTCAAATCCCAAGACGGGAAATGAAGCAACGCTTCTGTTTCCCTCAATCAGAACAAGACTCTGTTTTAAAAAAGATAATAAAATTCAAATTTTAAAGAAGCAACGCTTCAGTTGACTTGTGCTCTGCGCTGCGCGACACGTGTCAGCGCAGTTGCGCTAGCGCAGGTGCTCTGCGCTGCGCGACACGTGTCAGCGCAGTTGCGCTGCACTCTGCGCTGCGCGACACGTGTCAGCGCAGTTGCGCTGCGCTCTGCGCTGCTCGACACGTGTCAAGCGCAGGAGCGCTTGCGCCAATTGTGCTAGCACCAAAACAGAATTAAAATCCTAGAAAGATCTTTCTGATCTTATTAAAACAATAAGATTCTCTTCTGTAAAACAGAAGCCCTTGGATCAAAGATCCAACGGTGGGGAAAAATCCCTAAATCACTCAGAGAAAGATCTTTCTAACTGATTTAACAAATCAATTGGCACTATAAAAAGGCCCCTAGACTCCAAGTCTAAAAGCATTAACACAGAGAGAGAAAAACACAGAAACAAAGAGAGAACTCCTCTAAAGAGCTCTGAGAAGAACTCAAAAAGAGAGAAAGGTAAAATCTTTGAATAAAAAAGAAGAATTTCTTCTGAAAAGATCATTGATCTAAGAACAAGATCAAGGATCTTCAATATAAAAATATAATAATAACAATGGCATTGCCTTTTTTTTATGAACAATTGGTTCTGGAATCTTAAAGATTCTTTTCTTGAATCCAAAATTGGATCAAGATATTAAAACAGTGCCTTGCACTTGAAAATCTGCACTGTTGCGCTCTTGGGTTGGCGCAAGCCACCAGAGAGCGTCACGTGTCAGCTCCAAAAACCACTTACGCTATGCGCTTTTAAAATAGAGCATTGCTCTCTGAAATTGGCGCAACTCACCAGAGTGTGCCACGTGTCAGCAGCGCAACAGCGCAGCGCACTGCGCTTGCGCTCACCAGAGCGTGACACGTGTCACGCCCACATGCGCTTGCGCTCATTAATTGGTGCAAAGCGCCTGACAAGCCACATGGCCACTGTCAGATAATTAATACACTGCATTATTGAAAAGAAGGGCTGGGCCCAATTGAAAAGGGCCTAACAGGCCTAATAAAATGCCATGCATTATTTTTAAAAAGGGCAGAGCCCAAGCAAAGGTCTGTCAGACCAAAACAGATGCTCTGCATCATAAAAATAAAAGGACAGAGCCCAAATCAAATAGGCCTTATAGGCCAAAATAAAATGCAGCGCGTTATTAAACAGGGGCAAAGCATAGGCCTAATAGTCCAAATGCAAATAAAATGTTGAACATTTTCAACTAGACTTAGCCCAATCATAGCCGTAAGTCCTCAAATTAAATTGACTGAGCACGACTGCTCCCTTAAATCAATTTACACCCGGTTCGAGGGTACATCTCCGAACTCCTCTGACATTTGTCGTTGTAATCCTTCAACGACGTCCGAGAGGTGACGAGTCCCGACAACCACACATCAATATGGACTTAAGCGTCCTTAAACCAACTCATGGACTCAAGCGTCCTTAAACTCCCAGACTCAAGCATCCTTAAACTTATGGACTCAAGCGTCCTTAAACCAACTCATGGACTCAAGCGTCCTTAAACTCCCGGACTCAAGCGTCCTTAAACCAACTCATAGACTCAAGCGTCCTTAAACTCCCGGACTCAAGCGTCCTTAAAAAAATGGACCACTATGTCCCTAAACAGGAGATGGATCACTATGTCCCTAAACTGGAATAATAGAGCCACCAAATGCTCTTTTATTGGATCTAAATGATCCCGTTTAAGTTGATCTTAGCCTCAAATACGGCTAACGTATCCTTAAACCTTCGAACAGACTTTAGTCCCAAATTGGACTATAGATCACCCAATCGACTTTGGTTCAAGGGTACATCTCTGAACTCCTTTGACACCTGTCGTTGTAATTCTTCAATGACGTCAGAGAGGTAACGGGTCCCGAGGCCATACATTAAACAAGGACCACTATGTCCCTAAACTGGAACAATAGAGCCCCCAAATGCTCTTTTGTCGGATCTAAACGATCCCGTTAAGTTGATCTTGGTCTCAAACTGGACTAACGTATCATTAAAAAACGTTTAAGTTGATCTTAGCTTCAAATACGGATAACGTATCCTTAAACCAAAACCCCAAACCCAAATCTAAGTAAACACGGATTTGGACTAATCCACGTCCTATGGGTGACAACATAAATTAGTCTCCGTATACAATCCACAGGCAACCACAAACAAAATAAACACACACGACACGAAGTGAAATTCTAGAGAAGGAGAAAGTTGTTGCCGCGATACGGTAGCGTAATTAACTGCAGGGGCTTGCGCCTGCAGGGAAGAGCGTCCCCACAATCAAAAACCCCTGACGAAGTCTGCTACATCGGCCGCATCCGTCGATATACGGTGCCATAAATCAACTTGGCATCTTCGGAGAGGTAGACGGATAAAACCAAATAGCATCTGCCCCGAATCTCAGGCAAGACGTCGATGTCTTGGCCGCCGTTCGGAGGGGAACAGATTCTGGCACGCCCGGTGGAACCTTTTCCTCTTTCCACTCCACACTTTGTGTGTCGTGTTCGCGAACGAATCGCGGTTTGCTGTGGTTGCCTGTGGATTCGAGGTACTAAGATTTGGTGTCTTGCTCCGTGCAGAAAACAGAAGATCAATGACTTCAAACTGCACTGCCTGCAACTGCAACTCTCGCTCGGTCCTTGCTGGAGGAGTGACTTATGGGCCTTAAGCAGCCTCCCTTTTCAAGATGCCAGTGGAGCAGGTAACTCAGTCCACCACTGGATTATTCTTCGGGACCATGCTCCCACCGTTGAGCTTCAATGCCACAATGATGTTTCAAGAAGCCCCAAAGAAGTCGGTCTTTGATCGGCTTACCACTGTCGCGACCCCTCTCAACGGGTCGCCCAGCTTCAATACCTCAGTTTTCAACAGACTGGGCCAGAACGTCTGCAAACCCACGATACCCAAAGCTGCCATCCCAAAGCGGATAGCTATCCTGGCTAAAGCGGACGAAATCATTGGAAAGGCTCCTCCTTCCAAGAAGTCAGTTTTTACAAGGCTGGCCATTTCGGTTGCTGCTCCAGGAGAGGTCCTCAAAGCTGCTTCCCCTGCTCAGAGGTCTGTCTTTGACAGATTAGACATTGCTTCTCAACGGGTGTCAGTCTTCGAAGGCTAGCACCAATAACAGTCTCTCCTCAAAGCAGGGGGCATGAAGAAGCTTATCCAACAACGGAGGTGATCTCATCCGCACGACATGCTCGACGTCGCCATTGGCGCCGAGTGAGGAAGGCTGGGGGCAACTCCCCCTCTGGGATAACTCCGCCAGCTCCAACGGTGGGGATCGATGCTGCTGTTCCAACCGGGAACAGCTTTAAATTGCTGAACACGGTGCGCAGAAACTCTTCTACCGCCGTACTGAAAAGATCCCCTCCTCCGGTGGGGAATGTTGCGGAAGCCAAGCCAGAACGGTCCTCTCAGCGGCTGTCCTCTAAAATCTACAAGGTCTGGCGCTAAGTCCAAGACTCGGTGATTGATCGAAATTTCTCCCGCCAGCAGAAGAAGCTGAAGGTCCGGCAGGAAGAAAACCGTCCTGTTAAGCCATAAAAGATGTTGACTACTTGGGTGCCCACGACAGCGGCCACCTCAACGTCAACCACTCAGAAAAGAAGGAGGCCAGAGAAAGCCCCAGTAAACGTGGCAGACCACAAAGACGCAGAGCCCAAACGCCCCAAGTCTGGGGGCATGGTGGTGCATACCGTCTACATGGCATCCGGGAAAGAGGACAGCCGCGCTTCGATGGACCACCGACCGCTTACCCGATCAATAACAAGGGCTCAGGAACAACAACAACAGAAGCTTCTGGAGATGCTGACTGCAATGGCCGCACTTACCGGGCCAAAAGAAAGCCCGGAGGCGTCATTGGAACAACGTCACGAACACGAGACTGGCGCTGAATTCCTTCGGTGAATGCTCGAAAAGAAGGACAAAGAAGCCGCAGAGCAAGCGGCTAACATAAAACAAATGGCGCTTCTCTTCCAAGATATGGTAGGGATGATGATCCAGCAAGATCCTCCTGCTGAAGATCTTCCGATTGTCCTTGAAGATGACAAAGGAGAGACATCAAATCCTTCTCCGGCTCTTTCAGCAGCCAAGGAAGAAACCATTTCCAAGGCCGCACTGGATGACTATATAGCTCAGCAAATACGAGCTCATCAGGAGAATGAAGCGGCTGGACAAATTGTTAGGACCGGATGACCCTATCCGAGCTGGTATGACCAAATCAGTTACCCGCCGGGATATACGATCCCTAAGTTCCATGTATATAAAGGGACGGGGAATCCACATCAACATGTTTCCCAGTTCAGGGCTCTTTGTGGCAATACCGGCGGTGATGATACATTGTTGCTTCGCCAGTTCGTCGGTAGCTTATCGGAGACGGCATTTGAGTGGTACTCCGAACTCCCAAATGACTCCGTCAAGACCTTCGCTGAAATGGAGTTGTTGTTTACTCAGCGATTCGCGAGTGCTAGTGAACGCACCCCGATAACAACGCTGATCAACGCCAGGATAAGGCCAGGAAAAACGTGGGTTCAATACGCAACACGATGGCGGAACCTATGGTCGAAATGCGAACAACGCATCGAAGAAGCACCTGCGGTAGGCATGTTCATGGGCACTCTTGATCCGCAAGCGACCATCTCGCAATTCATGATGTTCTTCAGGCCGACCACCTTCCTAGCCTTGATCGACAAATTAGCCCAAATGGACCAGATGGGCCATGGACCATCTCCTCCAAAAACAGACTCTCGAAATGAGAAGGGGAAAGTAAAAAGCGATCGTCGTCGCCAATGCTCAACAACAGCCAAGCAACTTGAAGCCGGTTGCCCGTCGAAACAATATGCGTCCACGCGTATCCCTCGAGGAGAGGGTAGGACGTCCTTACTTGTTTCCTCAAAATAAAACGAGAAGACTGTTCGAGCTGGCACTGCGCAACAGGCTCATCAATCTGTCAGATCCAAGACGCCCGTTGCAGCCAAACGACGTCAATGATCCCAATTACTGTCCCTACCACCGAGTGTTGGGTCATCCGATTGAGGATTGCTACGTCTTCAAAAACTGGATTGAAGACCAATACCTACAAGGCAAGTTTACGCTGTCTGAAAAGTGGAAGGTAAACCCACCACAGCCGCACACTCCAAAGAAGACGGACGCACCGGGGGAAACTTGTCACGTGATCTCTCACTCATTGATAGACGATAAAAAGGCTCCTTGCGCCGAGAAAATGAAGGCGGATTCTAAACCGGAACTTCTGTGGCATTCAGAAGAGATGATCGATACCTTCCTGAATGATATTCGTCTAAAAGTTAAAGCCAATCAAGAGCGTGAGATGGCCATATTGGAAGGAGCTAAACGCTGGCGATTAGACGAAAGAGCCGAGGCACTCCCGTCAAATCAAAAGACATCCGCCGTGGATAAAAACAAATTCAAGACGAGGAAAAGGTTCGCTAAAGCCATATCAATGGGGATGAAGCTACCACCCTCTGAAGAAAACACTCTCGGTGGAGTAGAGATGCATCCTAACTTCTGCTTATATCATCAGAAGATCACACATCCTACTGAAGACTGCGACTCCTTTAAGTGTTGGTGGCAAGGGTATGTCGCCCACAGGCAATACGTCAACAGAACAAAGCGTGAAGCTCGTAGACAGCGGATGAATACGACGGATGAGCATAAAAGAGTTGCCGGCAATTGTCGTAAGGATGAGCCCGGGGGATCACGAGTTCTCACCTTCAGGAGCGACTCCGACGAAAAAGTAGCCCTCAGCCCTCTCTTCAAGGAGTCCGTCTCTGAAGAATTGAGGAGTTGCGAGAACATTCAGCCGTGCAATTGCACGATACCCGAAGAGAATCTCGGACCCACAAATGACGGAGCGAACAAAAAGGATAAAGGAAAAGGAAAAATGGCCTTTGTCGCCAACACTCAACAGCAATCGAGTGGCCTTAGACCGATTATTCGCCAAAACAACAAGCGGCAACCCCTCTATGAGAGGTTGAAACGTCCTTACTCATTTCCCCAGGATGAAACAAGGAGGCTGTTCGAAGTGGCGGTGCACAATAGGCTTATCACTCTACCGGAGCCGAAATGCCAACCACAACTGAATGATATCAACACTCCTAATTACTGCCCTTACCACCAAGTATTGGGCCATACGATTGAAAACGGCCACGTCTTCAAAAACTGGGTTGAAGACCAATACCAACAGGGTAAGTTCGTCATCTCTGAAAACTGGAAGGTGAGCCCGCCACAACCGCACGCTCCGAGAAAGATGGATACGCCGGGGGCATCATGCTCATTCATAGGGGAAATCCCCATAGACCGAAAAGTCAGTAAACTAAAGATTCACCTCGAATACGGCGACGGCGGGCCGAAACGTCCTTAAACTAATGACGGACCACTACGTCCTAAAACTAGCTGAGGACCGAAACGTCCTTAAACTACTACCGCAACATCCTCAAGCTGACGAGATAAAAAAAGAGAGATTAAAGAATTAAAAAAAAACAAAAAAAAACGGTATGTCCATAAGAAAAATGGGCACGGATGAAAACCCGAAAGGGCTCCGTGAGTAAAAACAGCAGGGCTACCGGCGAGTGTTCGTGAAAACCCGAAAGGGCGCGACCTCGTAAAAAAAATAAACAGAATAAAAAAAACGGTATGTCCATAAGCAAAATGGGCACGGATGAAATCCCGAAGGGGCTCCGTGAGTAAAAACAGCAGGGCTACCGGCGAGTGTTTGTGAAAACCCGAAAGGGCGCAACCTCGTTAAAAGACACTTACAGGGTCCTCTCGACCTTGTAAGGAGAAATCACCCGCGTGAGATCCTTACGACTCACAAGGGAGCAACACACTTAGGGATCCTCACGATTCCTAAGGAGAAATTACACTTGCAAGATCCTCACGACTCGTTGTAACATTTCAAAAAAAATAAAATGTTAATTTTGGGAATTTTTATAATTTAATATTATTTTATTGAATATTTTAATATTTTGGAATTATTAAATACAAATAAATGGGGAAAAATGTTGGAAAATTTTGGAAAATTCTAAAATAGGGTAAATTAGAGAATTATGACATTTTAAAGTTTTTGTGATTAATTTGACACTAATTTAGTGCTAATCGCGATTAAAAATCACTAATCGGTTTTTAGCTTTTTGTGCAACACATGCACATATCACTTTTTCACACTTGTGCATTTTCTTGCCATGCTTTTCATTTGGGTTTACTATTTGAATGAGAAGGGTTTTAAAAGGAAAAAGAAAAGGAAAAGAATAAGAAATGGGTAGTTGGTGAGAGAGAGAGGTATGGGCTTCATTGACTAAGGACTTAACCATTTCTTCCCTCATTTCCCTCCCTCTTCTCCCTTCTCCTGCTGCTGCTCCTGCACCTCCTTTCCTTCCCCTCTTCAAGCTCCAAAACACCTCTAAAACAACCCCAAAACCCAATCTCTATTTCATTAAATGTGTGCACAATCCCTAGATCTACACTTGGTGCTAAAGAAGCAAGGATTTTGGCCACTAGGGGCAACTCAAGAAAATTCTTGAGTTGCCAAATGAGGTATTTTCTGGACCTTAAACTTAGTTTATGCATTTCCTTTACCCTCATATTAAGATCGAATCGATATTGTGTGATATTGTGGACTTGTGGATAACCTAGTTAGGGTTGTGATGATTTATGGGTTGTAATATGGAATTGAGGTCAGTAGAGGTTATACCATCACCCTAGTGTATGAATTGGAAACCCAAAACCTGAAGCTTAAACCATAATACGGATTTTAGAAACCGATATCGGGGAATTTATGAAATCTGTGAAGGGTATATTGAATCTGCTATCACCCGAGACACCTTAAATTAAAATTGATTGGACAGTGACACGTGCAGGCACCCAGGAAGCTAACCCCAAGACCCCAGCTCCCACTTCTTCTTCCCGGCCGCCAATTTATCCCCATTGGCCGCAAATTGCGGCCTGGGTCCCACCATTTTGGCTCGTATTGGTTCTGTAGCTCCTACATGTTCATGTTAGACCCCTGGTATATATAGATTTGTATAAAGTGACCCAGGGTAAAATCTGGGACATATTTCCTAAGTTGCTGTTTTAGATTCATGTTTCCGTATTCCGTATTTTTTAATTCTACAATTGTGGATTGTGTTTTGCCTCGACTATTTGGCGTTTATACGACGATATAGAGGATGTGTTGATGGTTTCGAAGGCGTGCCATGGGTTTTAACCTATAGGCCTCTTATCGTATCATTTTGGATTTCATGTGCCGTTTTAGCTTTGATTTGGTTTTAATGCGCATATACGATATTTTGATGTGTAGGTACCCCATGAAGACTTCGGGACGACAAGCAAGCGCGTGGCGACGTCCACAAATGAAGACGCTAGGTGAGTAGATTATATCTACTGGGGGAAGTCGGGTGGATGGCGTATAGCACCCCCGCAGTCCGTAGTTGTTATTATATATGATAGTTAGGTGTATTATGGATAGTGTAGGGTTAGAAGTGACTAGTGTAGTTCATAGTCGCGAACCCTAGAATAAAATTACACCTACACGCACACCCTTGCATATTACTATATTGGCACTGTGTTGATGATATTGGATGACTTTGGAGATGAGTCAATGATATTGGGCTTTGTGCCGCGAGATCGGTGATGTGATATGATTCGTATTTGGGATACGAAATGTGATTCTTGCGGGCTTGGGATGTGTGTTTACCCCCGCATGCATACTTTATTGATGGTATCGATTTATACTAGACATAGAATAGTACCCCAGATTATATGATATGTTGATAGTGATACCTGAAGTGTGATGAGATAGTGTGATATTGACCCGTACCCAGCTATTGGGATGCCGTACGACGATTTACCGTATGAGCTTTACATTGATGATAGATCCGCACTCATGACTTGAGGATGTCATATGATATACTGTATCGTACGCGATACTATTGAGGCGGAATCACCGACTATTATATCTATATATATATCGACTCAGATGTTAGGCGGTTTCCTTACCTGTAGCTCAGCTTGTTAGTTCAGCTGTATAGTTTAGTGTAGTTGTTAGATTAGATTAGACTCCTACCTATTTCAAAACTAGCGGGTCGTGGGTATTTTAAAAGACAGGTCAAGGGATCTACGGACATTTCAAAAGGCGTATCTTTTCATAAAAACACCGTAGCCCCTATTTTCAAAACCCCATGATTCGTGATATTTCAAAAGGCACCATTTGTAGGACTTATATTAGATTAATGCAGATTAGTTATAGTTGCGTCTAGATTCAGCTCCCACTTTTTTTGTGGTTCGCTTTGCATCGCATTCTTATATTATGTTTCATACTCCATTATTGATATCATGCTGTTAGGACACCAGCACCATTACCGATGTTGCGTATGTACCACGTACACTTACTTGCCGGCTCACACACATCTTCATCGGTAATTGCCATGTCACGTACACCTTAGAAAATACTATTGCTTGACATAACCTATTAGCTAATAGTTTAGACATTGTAGTTATTACCTGCTACTTCATGCATACTGATATTCATTGTTATGCCGCATTCATGGATTCTCATGCATATATTCACTATTTTACGTGTTACTGAGGTTTTGGATTTGGATTTCCGTGAGATTTTCTGGATTTGGAGGAAAACCGCAAAAACACAGATAAACATTCTCTCTTTTAAAATAAAAAGTGCGGTTTTCCCATGATGTATGAGTCGTCCACCATGAGTTTGCTGATGGATTTGGAAACCCGATTCGAGGAGACGGATGAACCGTTTCGGGTACATGGTGGACCCGGTGCGGTACCCCGGGGCAAGATGAATGTGGTGATGACGTTGAGCCTGGCAGGGGAGCACTACCGACCGGTGATTTTACCTGACGCGTCGGATATCCGGAGGATACCGTCGTGGTCTTGAGATTGATGGTAGGGGCCGCTCTGGACTGACGGTGCCCTAGATTTTGTGATTGGGATACAGAGATATCAGGATATTTGGATTACGTTTTGTGCCGATGTTAGGCACTGTTTTATGCTGATTTCATTATGATACCTCATTTTAAAAATACAAAGGAAATCTCACTAAAGTATGAAAACAGTTTCTTCATTTACATGTATTATGTTCTCATGCATTCATACCTCATTCTTATGTTATATTGCTACCTGAGGCACTGACACAGGCACAGGAGATTACACTCGGGTTAGATATTTACCCTAGCCTTGTTATAGGCTGCATGTTTTATATTGAGGATTTTGTACTGATCGTTTTGATCTAGGATTATGTCTTGCGTTCGGTTTCTGCTTGTAGTTATTCTCTATTCACGAGTTGGCAACTCACCCCCGTTGTGCCACAGTTCTTGCAGGTTTTGCCGTACAGGTTCCTTTGCGGCATTTCTGGCACATTGCTTCCTTGCGGGTGAATTGCATTTGGTAGGTGGTTCCTTTTGCATCAAAACCACCATTGTACTTATATTATTCTTTGTATCTAGAATTTCCATCAACCAAATTTGTTTATTGTTTCAGACTCAGACTTTAGTGATGTTTTATTTGGCCTTAGAGTCGCGCTTAGTAGTATTGCGGTTTTCATGCTTACTGTGTTTCTTTTGGATCGATCCTCGCCTTTCGGCGTTGTATATTATATTGCATGTGTGGTTGTGACCGTCAATTGACGAAGAGCTAGCTCCCGCTTGGGGATGCCTTTTATCATTGTATATATGTTATGCTTGTTGTACCCCGTTCGGGACCAATATTTACAAAAGAAACTCTGCCGAAATTTTTAGAAAAGACTTTACCTTTTAAAAATGCACCTTCGGCTTAGTTATTTAAAAACCTCGACTTCAAACATATTTTCCTTCACTTCTTTAAACCAGTTTTCTTCACTTACTCTTAAAATGGTTTTAGATTTCTGGGCTTTGGCTTACTTGGATCAGATGGAGTCCTATAGATTTCATATGGTTCGAGGGCCAGTCACGTGCTCTTTCGGGTCGTGACAAAGTTGGTATCAGAGCGCTAGGTTGACCTTGGTTCGAGTCTAAGTTTGACTATGTGGAGCCTAGGGCGTTTATATATATACGGAACTTAGGCTTGACCTTACGGAACTTAGACTTAGTCGAGGGGGTATTAGACCCGAACTTTCGTCGTATAGGATGACCCTTGGTTGATGGAATAGGTGACTAAAGTAGAGTGACGTACCGTTGGTATGTTCCGCGGCATACTTACGACACGCCACTCCGCTTAAGGAACCTTAGGATGTACATATTTTCGAGATCAGTGATTCTCTTTATATCCATGATTATACATCCATTTGAGATCCCCGATTCTATTAGTCCATGATCATACATTCATTGATGCTGTTCCTTCTTATGATCGTGTATCCACTCTGGATCTGTTGTTTCCTTTCTTGCCATTGATCTGCTCTCTTCGATACTCGATTGAGGTTCCTGACGCCATGTTTGAGTGCAGTTTGGGCTGCTGCTAGGGTTACGGTCAGTGCGAGCTCGTCTGGTACGAGGGCTGACCATTGTGTTTTCTGGTGACATGGGAACGTCTCGAGTTAGTATTGATGACTGTGACCTCAA
The DNA here is from genome assembly GCA_030015575.1 of Agapanthus africanus. Classification (NCBI taxonomy): domain Eukaryota; kingdom Viridiplantae; phylum Streptophyta; class Magnoliopsida; order Asparagales; family Amaryllidaceae; genus Agapanthus; species Agapanthus africanus. The sequence goes on along the minus strand of CM057351.1, from coordinate 258,751,037 downwards.
GTGGAGGCGAATGCTTGGTTTTGCACCGGATGATCGGGCCATTGTTAGAGCTGCCAGTTGAGAGAGGACTGTTGATGTACATCATACCTCAGAGATTATGATGTCGCCTACCGTGCAGACAGAGGGACCAGCTGTTGCTGAGATTGACGGGATGTCGCTTTCGGAGCTTACGAGCTTAGATTGTCGGAGCTTCCAGACAGATATGAGACAGATTATAGCTAGTCTACTCGATTTGAGAGACGAAGGTGATTCGTCCGATTTATGCACCGGAGCGGGCCCAGTTGAGTTGAAGATTTCCAGTGTGGAGAGTCTTACTCAGATCTAGAGCAGACCGATTCAGAGATGACCGCCAATGTGTCGTCTTTCCTGGAGGATTGAGGCGTTGTTCGGCGTGCAGGTGAATGAGCCAGTTGCTGCTGTAAATGACGAGATATCGCCCAGATGGTTGGAGCTACTGCAGCGTGAGCATATACTTAGAGAGATGATAGCGAGTCGCCAGTCACCTGAGGATGAATGACTAGGACATTGGGTTCGTCCGTTTACCGATGCGAGGTCATCAGATAGATTGATTCCAGCTAGAGACGACTTCACGCAGATTCGTTGAGAGTCGATTGAGACGATCGAATGTCAGGAGCCCATTTTCCAAGTTTAAAGTATACGGAAAGACATGCAGGTGATTCTATGGACCCTCTAGAAGAATGAAACCCTAACTCGACTTAATGACCGTGTGAAAGCCTTTGAACCTTAGGGTTTACGGCAGTTCCGCGGCGCCATTAGTGAGGCTTGGGTTTGCCCTTCTACGGCTGGACCACCGACGCTGAGGCATGTACTCGATACTATTAAACTGTACTCAAGATGTTGATCTCTTGGGGGATTATAAGGTTCTGACGAGTCGATCGAATGTTTCGACATCATTCGGATATCATGTGATGGGATGTATTGCTTGGGAGACTCCAGATACGAGTATAGCCGTTGGAGCATAGTCCATGCAGCCACGATGAGACGAGTCCGAATCAGTCGACATTGAAGCAGAGTGAAGAAAAGAGTTCGCAAGAGATTTCGACGAGATGACGTCCCACTCCGCTGACATTAGAGATGTGATACGCACCCAGAGGCGTTGTATATGGATATATCTTCCAGAAAGAAGCGCGATAAGTATGCAGCCGTTCCGGAACAAGAATTTGCTTCAGCAAGGGATGATGACTTCTGGGCAATTCGGCAGGGATGAGATTTGAGAGAGACTTCGACATGACCTTTCTGGAATACTATACGAGAAGACCTGACCCATGAGTGGTCATATTGCGCACAACCAGCAGGCCAGAGTTAGCATTGTCGACGAGGTAGTTGACCAGATTCGGATAAAGGAACTTACCCAGATGCGTTGCGAATCGATCAAGGACGGACGAGTATTGAGTATTCCTCCGATGGTTGGGACGTGTTCCCGAGGACCTGTTCGGCCTGACATCTTCTACAGAATGATGAAGCTACAGAGTACGCGATTTCGAGTCCGTGTGAGAGACTTCAGATTGACCGTGGCCGAGAACAGTGCAGTGCGTAGATATGCATGGCGTGACGTCATAGTGGACGACGATAGAGACAGGTGGAACCAGAGGTTCGAGCGAGACGCTGACGAGCTGTCATTGCTTCCCGTCGAGACCAGAGGTCAGATATGCTTACAGAGGCATTGGGATGCAACCAGATTCCGAGAAATATTGTGCTGAGGACACAGATGTCTATTGAGTGAGAAGAGATTATGCAGGAGAGCCAGCCTCTGTACAGTTCGGCATAGGCAAGATCGGAAGAGACCTTGAGCAGGATTCCTTCCAGGACATTGCTGCAATGATGTTTGCACCTAGGATCAGATATGTGACGTGCATTCAGAGAGTCAGAGGCCGACGCCAGTGATGGGCTGCCTCACGAGTGGTCGTGAGGATTGACCGATAGGTGACCAGAGAAGTGCCAGAACGGAATCGTCCCCGTTAGCACACCTGACAGGGCCGATGAGCCGATTGACTGCGAGATAGGTAATCTGCAGAGAAGATAAGGACCCAGAGTCAGAGGGCGCCAGACCGTGAGCAAGAGGCAAGCAGATATCTTGCGCTGCTAGCAGTGGATGCACCGACTCCTTCTCGACCTCGAAGGAGGAACTACCGACGACGGTACTATGATTTGTGATTTTGTGATTCGATTATCACGTATCCGTCATTTTGGATTTCGGTATTTTGGGCGTTCTGTTTGCATGATTTAGTTTTGATGACTGAGTTTCATGATATTTGTTTCATGCACCCACTGGATATTTATATTTTGCGCATAGTTATTACATTCGAGGTATTGATTGTGAATTCAAGCCCACCTTATACAGTGATTTGATTTACACTTCCAGCAGAGTTTTCATGCACCTTTAGTGTTTTGATATACGATTTTGGTGCATGCCAGATGCACTAAATCGGGATTCTTCGTGCATATTACATGCACCTGATTTGGTTGCTGTCAGGCACACACGTTGCCTATGAAAGATGTTTCGTGCACACCCGTTGCACCTAGATGTTGTTTTGTACACCTGTATGACACATATATGGATTTTGATTCCTTGCGCACCAGACGCATAGGATATTCTCTATGTATTGATGTCTTCGGAGCCCCGACAAATTGGAGTATTACAAAAATTGTTTTAGTATTGGGGGTTTAAATTTAAATTCGGGGACCGAATTTCTTTAAGGGGGGTAGATTGTAACATTTCAAAAAAGATAAAATGTTAATTTTGGGAATTTTTATAATTTAATATTATTTTATTGAATATTTTAATATTTTGGAATTATTAAATACAAATAAATGGGGAAAAATGTTGGAAAATTTTGGAAAATTCTAAAATAGGGTAAATTAGAGAATTATGACATTTTAAAGTTTTTGTGATTAATTTGACACTAATTTAGTGCTAATCGCGATTAAAAATCACTAATCGGTTTTTAGCTTTTTGTGCAACACATGCACATATCACTTTTTCACACTTGTGCATTTTCTTGCCATGCTTTTCATTTGGGTTTACTATTTGAATGAGAAGGGTTTTAAAAGGAAAAAGAAAAGGAAAAGAATAAGAAATGGGTAGTTGGTGAGAGAGAGAGGTATGGGCTTCATTGACTAAGGACTTAACCATTTCTTCCCTCATTTCCCTCCCTCTTCTCCCTTCTCCTGCTGCTGCTCCTGCACCTCCTTTCCTTCCCCTCTTCAAGCTCCAAAACACCTCTAAAACAACCCCAAAACCCAATCTCTATTTCATTAAATGTGTGCACAATCCCTAGATCTACACTTGGTGCTAAAGAAGCAAGGATTTTGGCCACTAGGGGCAACTCAAGAAAATTCTTGAGTTGCCAAATGAGGTATTTTCTGGACCTTAAACTTAGTTTATGCATTTCCTTTACCCTCATATTAAGATCGAATCGATATTGTGTGATATTGTGGACTTGTGGATAACCTAGTTAGGGTTGTGATGATTTATGGGTTGTAATATGGAATTGAGGTCAGTAGAGGTTATACCATCACCCTAGTGTATGAATTGGAAACCCAAAACCTGAAGCTTAAACCATAATACGGATTTTAGAAACCGATATCGGGGAATTTATGAAATCTGTGAAGGGTATATTGAATCTGCTATCACCCGAGACACCTTAAATTAAAATTGATTGGACAGTGACACGTGCAGGCACCCAGGAAGCTAACCCCAAGACCCCAGCTCCCACTTCTTCTTCCCGGCCGCCAATTTATCCCCATTGGCCGCAAATTGCGGCCTGGGTCCCACCATTTTGGCTCGTATTGGTTCTGTAGCTCCTACATGTTCATGTTAGACCCCTGGTATATATAGATTTGTATAAAGTGACCCAGGGTAAAATCTGGGACATATTTCCTAAGTTGCTGTTTTAGATTCATGTTTCCGTATTCCGTATTTTTTAATTCTACAATTGTGGATTGTGTTTTGCCTCGACTATTTGGCGTTTATACGACGATATAGAGGATGTGTTGATGGTTTTGAAGGCGTGCCATGGGTTTTAACCTATAGGCCTCTTATCGTATCATTTTGGATTTCATGTGCCGTTTTAGCTTTGATTTGGTTTTAATGCGCATATACGATATTTTGATGTGTAGGTACCCCATGAAGACTTCGGGACGACAAGCAAGCGCGTGGCGACGTCCACAAATGAAGACGCTAGGTGAGTAGATTATATCTACTGGGGGAAGTCGGGTGGATGGCGTATAGCACCCCCGCAGTCCGTAGTTGTTATTATATATGATAGTTAGGTGTATTATGGATAGTGTAGGGTTAGAAGTGACTAGTGTAGTTCATAGTCGCGAACCCTAGAATAAAATTACACCTACACGCACACCCTTGCATATTACTATATTGGCACTGTGTTGATGATATTGGATGACTTTGGAGATGAGTCAATGATATTGGGCTTTGTGCCGCGAGATCGGTGATGTGATATGATTCGTATTTGGGATACGAAATGTGATTCTTGCGGGCTTGGGATGTGTGTTTACCCCCGCATGCATACTTTATTGATGGTATCGATTTATACTAGACATAGAATAGTACCCCAGATTATATGATATGTTGATAGTGATACCTGAAGTGTGATGAGATAGTGTGATATTGACCCGTACCCAGCTATTGGGATGCCGTACGACGATTTACCGTATGAGCTTTACATTGATGATAGATCCGCACTCATGACTTGAGGATGTCATATGATATACTGTATCGTACGCGATACTATTGAGGCGGAATCACCGACTATTATATCTATATATATATCGACTCAGATGTTAGGCGGTTTCCTTACCTGTAGCTCAGCTTGTTAGTTCAGCTGTATAGTTTAGTGTAGTTGTTAGATTAGATTAGACTCCTACCTATTTCAAAACTAGCGGGTCGTGGGTATTTTAAAAGACAGGTCAAGGGATCTACGGACATTTCAAAAGGCGTATCTTTTCATAAAAACACCGTAGCCCCTATTTTCAAAACCCCATGATTCGTGATATTTCAAAAGGCACCATTTGTAGGACTTATATTAGATTAATGCAGATTAGTTATAGTTGCGTCTAGATTCAGCTCCCACTTTTTTTGTGGTTCGCTTTGCATCGCATTCTTATATTATGTTTCATACTCCATTATTGATATCATGCTGTTAGGACACCAGCACCATTACCGATGTTGCGTATGTACCACGTACACTTACTTGCCGGCTCACACACATCTTCATCGGTAATTGCCATGTCACGTACACCTTAGAAAATACTATTGCTTGACATAACCTATTAGCTAATAGTTTAGACATTGTAGTTATTACCTGCTACTTCATGCATACTGATATTCATTGTTATGCCGCATTCATGGATTCTCATGCATATATTCACTATTTTACGTGTTACTGAGGTTTTGGATTTGGATTTCCGTGAGATTTTCTGGATTTGGAGGAAAACCGCAAAAACACAGATAAACATTCTCTCTTTTAAAATAAAAAGTGCGGTTTTCCCATGATGTATGAGTCGTCCACCATGAGTTTGCTGATGGATTTGGAAACCCGATTCGAGGAGACGGATGAACCGTTTCGGGTACATGGTGGACCCGGTGCGGTACCCCGGGGCAAGATGAATGTGGTGATGACGTTGAGCCTGGCAGGGGAGCACTACCGACCGGTGATTTTACCTGACGCGTCGGATATCCGGAGGATACCGTCGTGGTCTTGAGATTGATGGTAGGGGCCGCTCTGGACTGACGGTGCCCTAGATTTTGTGATTGGGATACAGAGATATCAGGATATTTGGATTACGTTTTGTGCCGATGTTAGGCACTGTTTTATGCTGATTTCATTATGATACCTCATTTTAAAAATACAAAGGAAATCTCACTAAAGTATGAAAACAGTTTCTTCATTTACATGTATTATGTTCTCATGCATTCATACCTCATTCTTATGTTATATTGCTACCTGAGGCACTGACACAGGCACAGGAGATTACACTCGGGTTAGATATTTACCCTAGCCTTGTTATAGGCTGCATGTTTTATATTGAGGATTTTGTACTGATCGTTTTGATCTAGGATTATGTCTTGCGTTCGGTTTCTGCTTGTAGTTATTCTCTATTCACGAGTTGGCAACTCACCCCCGTTGTGCCACAGTTCTTGCAGGTTTTGCCGTACAGGTTCCTTTGCGGCATTTCTGGCACATTGCTTCCTTGCGGGTGAATTGCATTTGGTAGGTGGTTCCTTTTGCATCAAAACCACCATTGTACTTATATTATTCTTTGTATCTAGAATTTCCATCAACCAAATTTGTTTATTGTTTCAGACTCAGACTTTAGTGATGTTTTATTTGGCCTTAGAGTCGCGCTTAGTAGTATTGCGGTTTTCATGCTTACTGTGTTTCTTTTGGATCGATCCTCGCCTTTCGGCGTTGTATATTATATTGCATGTGTGGTTGTGACCGTCAATTGACGAAGAGCTAGCTCCCGCTTGGGGATGCCTTTTATCATTGTATATATGTTATGCTTGTTGTACCCCGTTCGGGACCAATATTTACAAAAGAAACTCTGCCGAAATTTTTAGAAAAGACTTTACCTTTTAAAAATGCACCTTCGGCTTAGTTATTTAAAAACCTCGACTTCAAACATATTTTCCTTCACTTCTTTAAACCAGTTTTCTTCACTTACTCTTAAAATGGTTTTAGATTTCTGGGCTTTGGCTTACTTGGATCAGATGGAGTCCTATAGATTTCATATGGTTCGAGGGCCAGTCACGTGCTCTTTCGGGTCGTGACACTCGTAAGGACTATTCTCTTATGGGACCCTCACGGCTCATAAGATTTGAAAGTCTTAAGTTACTGAAACCTTAACCTGTTCTTAAGCAACCCCCACAACATCCACTACTGCCCTACAAGTGGCTCAGTACTGATCCTTGTATACAATCCACGGGCGCGAATAAACATTTCCCTAACCAAGTCCCATCCGTGACTAGGGATATGTCCATATGGCGAACAACCCTTATAAGTCCTCTCGACTTACAAGGAGAAAACCCTCTTGTAGGATCCTTACGACTTACAGAGGAACATGCACTTAGGAATCCTCACGATTCCTAAGGAGAAAACACACCTACAAGACCCTCACGACTTGTAGGGAGAAATACCTTCGTGAGACCCTTACGGCTCATGAAGTCAAAAGCCTTAGGCGACAGGACCCTAACCCTGTTCGCTAAGTCGCCTTTGTTCGACATCAACAGAGGCAAATGATGATTCGCTCCTGGCAATATCCCAGTTGTAGCAATGCTAATGCCTAATCCGGTATCGAATTCGAAGTCCTTTCACGGCAAATGATGATTCGCTCCTGACAATATTCTAGTTGTAGCGATGCTGATGCTGAGATTGGCGTCAGATTCTAAATTCCACACTCGCGATAAAAGAAAATCGGCGAGCAATACATGCATACGAAATAGCCGAAATGATGGGGCAACTTGCCATAAAAAGCAGCAAGTAAGAATGTATGCTTGAAAAATAGCCGAAATGATTGGGCAACTCGCAATAAAAAGCAGCGAGTAAAAAAAAATAGCTGAAATGATTGGGCGACTCGCAATAAAAAGCAGTGAGTAAAAATAAAATAAATAGCCGAAATGATTGGGCACCGCGAAAAATAGCCGAAATGATTGGGCAATCGCGACTTTCGCGATATAAAAGCTGAAATGATAGAGCATCGCGGAAAGAAAATAATAAAAAAAAGTGAATGAAACTTCTGCCCTACAGGTGAGATCGCATCGATCCCTGTATACACTCCAGGGGCACAAACAAAGAGGAAACCATACCTTCCCAACAAGCTCCACCAGAAAGCGAAGCCAAATCTCGACGGTTCATGGACAACCTAGAGACAACCTCGACATTTGTCGCAATATTGCAGACACAATATCAACAAATGAAACAAAAGAAGATCCCTAGATTCAGGGTCTCGACGTCAACATCGACAACTTAGAGATCACCAACGGCGTTTCTCCTCACTCCAACCAGATGCAGACATGACGTCAACAACCGACCTTAGAGTCAACCATGGCAAAGTCCCTAGTTCCAAATCTCAATGGCCACATCTACAGCCTGGAGAACAACAACGGTGGGCCTCCTCATTCCAGCAGGACACATATGTTACACCATCAAACGGAGCCATGGCATAGTCCCTAGTTCCAAATCTCGGCGGTTCACAGACAACATAGAGACCACCCCTGCATTCGTCTCGTTACAGCATACACAATATCAACAACGGCGTTCTTTCGCAGTCCAGCAGGATGTAGATCCAACGGCAACAAAAGACCCCATGGTCAGTAAAGCGGAGTGACGGCAAAATCCTAGCTCCACCGTGACATTTGTCTCGATATAGAGGACGTAATGCCAGCAAACGAAGCGAAGGCCAAATTCCTAGCTTCAAGGTCTTAACGGAAAGTCATATAAAGCCTGAAAGACGATCAGAGATCATCTCACACCAGTGCGGAATGGTCACCACCTCGACGTTCATCTCGACACAGCAGACGCAACATCATCAAACAGCGGAGCCACGGCAAAGTCCCTAGTTCCAAACCTCGACGGTTCACCAACAACCCAGAGACAACCGTGACATTCGTCTCGATATAGAGGACGCAATGTCAGCAAACGAAGCAAATGTCAAATTCCTAGCTTCAGGGTCTTGACGATAAGTCATATAAAGCCTGAAAGACTATCGGAGATCATCCCACACCAGCGCGGAGTGGTTATGACTCATCGGGGGTCTCCAAAATGAGCCTAACCTCAAGTAAAAAGTGACATGGAATATCCCTACGCTTGCTCTTTCGACGGTAATACTACCTGGAAGATTACTTGAAGACGTCTTTTCCAGCCCCCGAAGGGATCAGAGACACGACAATCACAAGGCTACTCGAACAGCAAGATTGCCTATCGAGGAATATATCAACCAACGCGATGGTACGACGGCCAAAACCCTAAGTACCACAGACCCTAACGGACCTCTGTCGTAAAGAGCAGAGGTTAACTGTGACGTTAGGACATTCTTGCGAGAAATGCTCAATTCGTCTCGACTCGTGAGGAAATTAATGTCTTTTCGAGAAATGCTCGATTCGTCTCGACTCGTGAGGAAAAGCCTTAGGCAGCGGGGATTAAAAAACCTGTTTCCTAAGCACTGGGGCCCTGCAAGTCGATCCAAAACGGTCTCTTGCATACTATCCACGGGTCACACTCTCCAAAGTCGAATCTCGACAAGGAGGGAAACAACCGCTTACGGGTCCTCTCGACTCGTAAGAGGGAAAATTCTCTTATAAAGATCCTTACGACTTATAAGAGAAAACACACTTAGGAGTCCTCACGACCCCTAAGAAGAAAATACACCTACGAGATCCTCTCGATCCGTAGGGAGAAAAGTCTTTGTGAGACCCTCACGGCTCATAAAGTTGAAAAGTCTTCGGCTACAAGGACCCTAAACTTGTCTCCTAATCCCTCGGTTCTATGGCTACTCATAACTTTGCACTACTTCACCCACGTACATACTTACGTGGGCAAAGTAGTGGGGGCATTTGTTCCCGCCAAAAATTTGGCTCAAAATCCGCTCCTTATAAAATAATAACAATGAAAAGAAAAAATAAATAAATAAATAAATAATAATAATAAAGGAGAAAATCTCCCTTTCAGAGCAAAACTCTGTTCAAATCCCAAGGTGGGAAATGAAGCAACGCTTCTGTTTCCCCCAATCAGAGCAAGGCTCTGTTTTAAAAAAGATAATAAAATTCAAATTTTAAAGAAGCAACGCTTCAGTTGACTTGCGCTCTGCGCTGCGCGACACGTGTCAGCGCAGTTGCGCTGCGCGACACGTGTCAGCGCAGTTGCACTAGCGCAGGAGCGCTTGAGCCAACTGTACCAGCACCAAAACAGAATTAAAGTTCTAGAAAGATCTTTCTGATCTTATTAAAACAATAAGATTCTCTTCTGTAAAACAGAAGCCCTTGGATCAAAGATCCAACGGTGGGGAAAAATCCCTAAATCACTCAGAGAAACATCTTTCTAACTGATTTAACAAATCAATTGGCACTATAAAAAGGCCCCTAGACTCCAAGTCTAAAAGCATTAACACAAAGAGAGAAAAACACAGAAACAAAGAGAGAACTCCTCTAAAGAGCTCTGAGAAGAACTCAAAAAGAGAGAAAGGTAAAACCTTTGAATAAAAATGAAGAATTTCTTCTGAAAAGATCATTGATCTAAGAACAAGATCAAGGATCTTCAATATAAAAATATAATAATAACAAAGGCATTGCCTTTTTTATGAACCATTGGTTCTGGAATCTTAAAGATTCTTTTCTTGAATCCAAAATTGGATCAAGATATTAAAACAGTACCTTGCACTTGAAAATCTGCACTGTTGCGCTCTTGGGTTGGCGCAAGCCACCAGAGAGCGCCACGTGTCAGCTCCAAAAACTACTTGCGCTATGCGCTTTTAAGATAGAGTATTGCTCTTTGAAATTGGCGCAACTCACCAGAGCGCGCCACGAGTCAGCAGCGCAACAGCGCAGCGCACTGCACTTGCGCTCACCGGAGCGTGACACGTGTTATGCCCACATGCGCTTGCGCTCATTAATTGGCACAAAGCGCCTGACAGGCCACATGGCCACTGTCAGATAATTAATGCACTGCATTATTGAAAAGAAGGGCTGGGCCCAATTGAAAAAGGCCTAGCAGGCCTAATAAAATGCCATGCATTATTTTTAAAAAGGACAGAGCCCAAGCAAAGGCCTGTCAGACCAAAACAGATGCTCTGCGTCATAAAAATAAAGGGACAGAGCCCAAATCAAATAGGCCTTGCAGGCCAAAATAAAATGCAGTGCATTATTAAACAGGGGCAAAGCCCTAGCATAGGCCTAATAGGCCAAATGCAAATAAAATGTTGAACATTTTCAACTAGACTTAGCCCAATCATAGCCGTAAGTCCTCAAATTAAATTGACTGAGCACGACTGCTCCCTTAAATCAATTTACACCCGGTTCAAGGGTACATCTCCGAACTCCTCTGACATTTGTCGTTGTAATCCTTCAACGACGTCCGAGAGGTGACGAGTCCCGATAACCACACATCAATATGGACTTAAGCGTCCTTAAACCAACTCATGGACTCAAGCGTCCTTAAACTCCCAGACTCAAGCGTCCTTAAACTTATGGACTCAAGCGTCCTTAAACCAACTCATGGACTCAAGCGTCCTTAAACTCCCGGACTCAAGCGTCCTTAAACCAACTTCCGGACTCAAGCGTCCTTAAACTCCCGGACTCAAGCGTCCTTAAACTCCCGGACTTAAGCGTCCTTAAACAAATGGACCACTATGTCCCTAAACTGGAGATGGACCACTATGTCCCTAAACTGGAACAATAGAGCCCCCAAATGCTCTTTTGTCGGATCTAAACGATCCCATTTAAGTTGATCTTAGCCTCAAATACGGCTAACGTATCCTTAAACCTTCGAACAGACTTTAGTCCCAAATTGGACTATAGATCCCGCAATCGACTTTGGTTCAAGGGTACATCTCTGAACTCCTCTGACACCTGTCGTTGTAATTCTTCAACGACGTCAGAGAGGTGACGGGTCCCGACGACGATACATTAAACAAGGACCACTATGTCCCTAAACTGGAACAATAGAGCCCCCAAATGCTCTTTTGTCGGATCTAAACGATCCCGTTAAGTTGATCTTGGTCTCAAACTAGACTAACGTATCCTTAACAAACGTTTAAGTTGATCTTAGCTTCAAATACGGCTAACGTATCCTTAAACCAAAACCCCAAACCCAAATCTAAGTAAACACGGATTTGGACTAATCCACGTCCTTCGGGCAACGACATAAATTAGTCTCCGTATACAATCTACGGGCAACCACAAACAAAACAAACACACACGACACGAAGTGAAATTCTGGAGAAGGAGAAAGTTGTTACCGCGACACGGTAGCGTAATTAACTGCAGGGGCTTGCGCCTGCAAGGAAGAGCGTCCCAACAATCAAAAACCCCTCAAGCGAGGGGGAATCTGACGAAGTCTGCTACATCGGCCGCATCCGTCTAAACCTCCGATATACGGTGCCATAAATCAACTTGGCATCTTCGGAGAGGTAGACGGATAAAACCAAATAGCATCTGCCCCGAATCTCAGGCAAGACGTCCATGTCTTGGTCGCCGTTCGGAGGGGGAACGGTATTTTGCATCCTCGTACTTTCGGACTTCATTCACGGAGAATGGGTTCAGTTCCCTTGTCACGGTGTATTCGAGACCATCCTTGAAATACTTCATACACTGATGTTGTGTAGAAGGGATGATGTTGTACTCATGTAACCAAGGTCTGCCGAGCAAAACGTTGTAGCAAGTCTTCGCGTCAATGACGTGGAACTTGATGTCCATGACGAGCAACCCAAAGCGTAATTTCAATATCAAAAACCCGAGCGTCCGTGATGACTGGGAGTCAAACCCGGAGATGGTGATTTTATTACGAGCGAGGTGCTGAACGCTCATGCAGATTTCCTTCAACACTCTTACAGTGAGAAGGTTGACGGAGGACCCATTATCGACCACGATTTTGCCTATCTTGATATCATGACAGTACTCGGAGACATAGAGGGGACGGTTATGCTCGCACGTCCCGAGGAGGAGGTCTTCATCGCCGAAGGTGATATCGGCTGTATGCACTTCTTCCAGCTCGTCCTTCATCTTTTCTTCGGCAAGGAAAGCTTGGAATTACTCGGGCTCTTGTGGTGCCTTGATCAAAAAATCTCTCGCCTCTTTGGATAGCAGAAGGGCGTCGAGAATGCTTAGCTATGATGGTATCTTCCTCAGGTATGCTAGAACGTTGTAATCCACCTTACTTTTCTTGGGCGGATCCTTGGCTGTCAGCTCTTTTGACGGCTTGGTCATCAAGGGTGATATCCTCAGAGACCTTTTCTTTTCCCTTATCTTTTTTGTTCGACCCCTTATTTACGGGTCCGAGATTCTTTTCAGGTAATGTGCGATTGCGTAGCTGAATGTTCTCGCAACTCTTCGGTTCTTCCTCTTTTCCTGAGGTGGATTCTTTGAAGAGAGGGCCAAGAGCCATTTCTTCTTCAGAATCACTCCCGAAGGTGAGAACTTACGATCCCCTGCTATCAACCATGTAACAATTGTTGGCAGCTTTTCCACGTTCGTCTGTCGCATTTTTCCGTTGTCGACGAGCTTCACGCTTCATCCTCTTGAAGTGTTGCATGTGACCGACGTACCCTTTCCACCAATTTTTAAAGGCGTTGCATTCTTTAGTAGGGTGTGAGATCTTCTGATGATATAAGCAGAAGTTAGGATGTACGTCCGCTTCGCCGAGATGTATACCGCCAGGAGAATTTCCTCTGAACGAGGGCAGCTTCATTCCTATCGATATGACTTTGGCGAACCTTTTCCTTGTCTTGAACCTGCTTTTATTTGCAGAGGATGTACTTTGATCTGGTGGGAGTGTTTCAACCATTTCGTCCAATCGGTGGCGTCTGGCCTTTTCAAATATGACCATCTCGCGCTCTCGATCAGCTTTGCTTTTCAGAAGAGCTTCGTTCAGGAATGCGTCAATCATTTCATCTGATGGTCCTAGAAGTTCCGGCTCAGGATCTGCCCCCAGTTTCTCTGCGTCAGGAGCTTCTTCACCGTCAATCGACGAGTGAGAGATCACATGGCATCTTGCCACATAATCCTCAGGTTCATCCGACGAGTCTTCTCCATTGTCATCATCTCCGTTCTCAAGGAAGTGGCTAAGAAACTCCTGAAGTGTGACCGGGGTTCGCACTTTCTTATTATATTCTTCCAGCGCGTCAATATGTTTTTGCAGGTCCGTGCGCTTGTCATCAGGCTTCACGGGCTCTTTGGTCTTTTTCTTCTTCTTCGAAGACTTTGACGGATGGGTATGGGCGCTTTGACTATCACCACCAATATTTGGAGTTGGGCGTGGCTTCAGCATTCCCTTGATGACTTCGGGCTCCAGTGGACTTTTCCATTTGATCGCCGGACATGTTTGGAGATCCTTCAGCATTCTTTTCGTTTTGGCTGAAAGAGCGACCTCCCATGGAACTTCTTCGACAAAAGAGCACGATGCCCCCGGTGTGTCCTCCTTTTAGGAGCATGCGGTTGAGGCGGGCTTACTTTCCAATTCTTGGACAGGGCGAATTTGCCCTGTTGGTATTGATCTTCAATCCAGCCTTTAAAGACGAAGCAATCTTCAATTGGATGGCCTATCGCTTGGTGATAGGGCAATAATTGGGATTATTAGCTTCACCGGGTTTGAATGGGCGTTTTGGATTCGGCAAATTAATGAGCCTGTTGCGCATCGCCAGCTCGAACAATCTCCTCGTTTTGTCCCGGGGAAACGAATAAGGGCACTTTATTTTCTCATTATAGAATCGCCGTCTCTCGTCTAGGCGATCAATTAATTTTGGACCACTGGGCCGCTGTTGAGCATTGGCGACGAAAGTCGCTTTCCCTTTCCCTTTTTCATTCCGCGGCTCCAGCTTCGAAGAGGAAGGCCTGTGGCCTATCTGTTCCATTTGGGCCAGCTTATCAATCAAGGACTTGAAAGTGGTTGGCTTAAAAAACATCATAAATTGTGAGATGGTCGCTTGAGGGTCGAGAGTACCCACAAACATGCCTACCGCAGGTGCCTCTTCGATGCGCTGCTCGCACTTCGACCATAAATTCCGCCACTGTATCGCGTACTGCACCCATGTTTCCCCAAGCTTTACCCTGGCCTTGATCAATGCCGTTATTGGGGTGCGTTCACTAGCATTGATCAAATGCCGTCTCTGACAAGCTACCAACGAATTGGCGAAGCAACAGTTTGGCGTCGCCTCCAGTGTTGCCACACATAGCCCTGAATTGAGCGACGTGCTGATGCGGATTTCCCGTCCCCTTATATACGTGAAATTTGGGGATCGTGTAGCCCGGCGGGTACTTTATTTGGTCGTATCAACCCAAATAGGGTTGTCCAGTTTTAACAATTTGGCCGGACGCTTCATTCGCCTGGTGAACTCGTATCTGCTGAGCGATGTAATCATCCAGGGCAGCTTTGGAGATCGTCTCCTTCTTGGCTGTTGACAGAGCCGACAGAGGATTTGATGTCTCTCCTCTATCATCTTCAATTATTATTGGAGGATCTTCGGCTGGAGGGTCCGTCTGGATCATCATGCCCACCATATCTTGGAACAGAAGGGTCATTTGTTTTATATTGGTCGCTTGTTCCGCGGCCTCTTTGTCCTTCTTCTCAAGTATTATTCGAAGGAATTCGGCATCAGTTTTCTGCTCACGGCACTGCTCCGAGGATGTCTCTGGGCTTGCTTTCGGTCCTGTAAGTGCGGCCATAGCTGTTAGCATCTTTTGGAGCTTTTGTTGTTGTTGCTCCTGAGCCTTAGTCACTGATCGCGTAAGAGGTCGATGACCTGTGGAGATACGGCTATCCTCTTTTTCGGATGCCATATAGACGGTATGCACCACCATGCCCCCAGACTTGGGGCGTTTAGGTTCGGTGGTCTTGCGATTCGTCGCAGACTTAGGGATTTTCTCCGGCCTTCTCCTCTTGTGGGCGGTCGAAGTTGAGGGGGCCGTTGCAGTGGGCACCCAAGTAGCTGTCGCCTTTTGTGGCTTAACAGGATGGTCCTCTTCTCGCTGAACTTTCACCTTTTTCTGTCGGCGAGAGTAATCTTGATCAATCACCGAGTCCTGAACCTGTCACCAAACTTTGTAAATTTTAGAGGATAACCGCTGAGGGGGCTGCTCTAGCTTCACCTTTGTAGCACTCTCCATGGGTGGAGGAGATCTCTTCAGCACGACAGTCGGAGAGTTTTTGCACACCCTCCTTAGCGGTTCAAAGCTGTTCCCAGTTGGAATAGCGGCATCGATTTTCACCGTTGGAGCTGGCGGAGTCAGTCCAGAAGGAGAGTTGCCTCCAGCCTTCCTTACTCGGCGCCAATGGCGACGTCGAGCGTGTCGAGCCGTTGGGATTATCTCAGCTGTAGGAGTGACTTCCTCATGCCCACTGTGCTGGTCAGAAGTTGTCGTTGTCAGCCTATTGAAGACTGATGTCCGCTGAGCGGGGATAGCCAACCTGTCGAAGGCAGACTTTTGAGCAGGAGCAGTCTTGGTGACTTCGTTTGGAGCGAAATCCGAAACAGTCATTCTTGCAAAGACCGACTCTTTAGTAGGGGAAGTCGCTTTGGCGGCTTCAGGAGCAGGAATGGCTATCCTTTTTAGGATAACCCTTTTTAGTATCTCGGGCTTCTTCACGGGCCCACATGAGCTTTGGCCCAATCTCTCAAAGACTGAGGCGTTGGATTTGGGCAACCCGTTGAGAGGGGTCGCGGTAGTGGTAAGTCGATCAAAGACCGACTTCTTTGGGGCTTCTTGCGACAGCAGCGGGACATTGAAGCTCATCGGTGGGATCATGGTCCTGAAGAATATCCCAGTGGTGGCTTAAGTTACCTGCTCCACTGGCATTGTGAAAAGGGAGGCCGCTTGGGGCCCATAGGTTACACCTCCAGATGAGGCGGAACGGGAGTTGCAGTTGCAGCTAGAGCAGTTAGAGGCCATTGATGTTCTTTTTTCTGCATGAGAGCAAAACCAAATCTTAGTACCTCGAACCCAAGAGCAACCATATTAAACCGCGATTCGTTCGCGAACACGACACACGAAGTGTGGAGTGGAAAGAGGAAGAGGTCCCACCGGGCGTGCCAGAATCTGTTCCCCTCCGAACAGAGAGACGCGACCGCGTAGGTCCGTCTTGCCTGAATTTAGGGGCAGATGCTCATTGGTGCTATCCGTCCACCTCTCCGGAGATGCCAAGTTGATTTATGGCACCATGTATCGAAGGTTTAAACGGATGCAGCCGATGTAGCAGACTTCATCAGATTCCCTCTCGTTGAGGGGTTTTTTGATTGTGGGGACGCTCTTCCCTACAGGCGCAAGCCCCTGCTGTTAATTACGCTACCGCATCGCGGTAACCACTTTCTCCTTCTCCAGATGGTCACTTCGTGTCGTGTGTGTTTGTTTTGTTTTTGGTTGCCCGTGGATTGTATATGGAGACTAATTTATGTTGTCGCCCGTAGGGCGTGGATTAGTCCAAATCCGTATCTTCTTAGATTTGGGTTTGGGGTTGGGTTTAAAGATACGTTAGTCTCATTTGAGACTAAGATCAACTTAAACGTATGTTAAGGATACGTTAGTCTAATTTCAGACTAAAATCAACTTAACGGGATCGTTTAGATCCGACAAAAGAGCATTTGGGCTCTATTGTTTAGTTTAAGGACATTGCGGTCGATTATCAGTTTAAGGACATGGTGGTCCAATGTTAGTTTAAGAACATTACGGTCCAATGTTAGTTTAAGGACATCTCGGTCCAGTTTAAAGACATCATAGTCTATAAAGGTTAAGGACATCATAGTCCATGGGTTTAAGGACCCCACTGTCCAAGGTTAAGGACATCATAGTCCATGGGCTTAAGGACCCCACAGTCCGTTGTTTAAAGACGTCATAGTCTATAAAGTTTAAAGACGTCATAGTCCATGAGTTTAAAGACCCCACAGTCCGGGGAATGATTGGTTATCGGGACACGTCACCTCTCTGAAGACGTTGAAGGATTACACCGACAAATATCAAAGGAGTGAAGAGATGTACCCTTGAACCAATGTTGATTAGGAAATCTGTAGTCCAATTTGGGACTAAGATCAATTAATTAGATTATGAGCACATGGGCTAAGTTAAATCTGAATTAAGGACTTATGGCCAACTTGGGCTAAGTCCAATTCGGTTTGAAATGTTGGTGTTTATCCCAATCAGAGCAAAGCCCTGTTCAAATTCCAAGGCGGGAGACGAAGCAGCGCTTCTGTTTCCCCCAATCAGAGCAAAGCTCTGTTTTGAAATTGAAGTGAAAATTAAAGTCAAAATTAAATGAAGCAACGCTTCAGATGATCTGCGCTCTGCGCTGCGCGCCACGTGGCAGCGCAGTTGCGCTCTGCGCTGCGCGACGCGTGGCAGCGCAGTTGCGCTGCGCTCTGCGCTGTGCGACACGTGTCAGGCGCTGGTGCGTTTGCGCCAAACAGAATTAAAATTCAGTAAGATCCTTCTGTTCTTGTTCAAACAAGAAGATTGCCTTCTGTAAAACAGAAGCCCTTGGATCAAAGATCCAACGGTGGGGAAAATTCCCCAAATCACTCAGAGAAGGATCTCTTTAACAAATTTAACAAATCTATGGGCACTATATAAAGGCCTCTAGACCCCAACTCACATGAGGAACACAGAGAGAAAAACAGATAATTCCTCTATAGAATTTTGAGAAGAGCTGAAAGAAAGAAAAGATAAAAACCTTTAATAAAAGAAGAATTTCTTCTGAAAAGATCAATGATCTAAGAACAAGATCAATGATCTTCAATATAAAAAAATAATAATAGTGCCTTGCACTTTTTATGAACCCTTGGTTCTGGAATCTTAAAGATTCTTTTCTTGAACCCAAAATTGGATCAAGTTATTGAAACAGTGCCTTGCACTTGCAGAACTGCACTGTTGCGCTCTTGGGTTGGCGTAATCCACCAGAGAGCGCCACGTGTCAGCACCAGAAACCACCTGCGCTATGCGCTTTTAAGACAGAGCATTGCTCTCATGAATTGGCGCAACTCACCAGAGCGCGCCACGTGTCAGCAGCGCAACAGCGCAGCGCACTGCGCTTGCGCTCACCGGAGCGTGACACGTGTCACCTCCACATGGACTTGCGCCTTGCGCTCCTCAATTGGTGCAAAGCACCTGACAAGCCACGTGACGCTCTGTCAGACTAATGCAGCGCATTATTAAAGGGCAGCGCCCAATTAAGAGGCCCAATGGACTAAAATAAATGCTCTGCATTATAAAAAGGGGACAGAGCCCAACTTAAAAGGCCTAACAGGCCAGAATAAAATGCAGTGCATTATTAACAGGGGCAGAGCCCTAATAAAGGCCTACTAGGCCAAAGATAAAAACGTTGAACATTTTGCAACTGGACTTAGCCCAATCATGGCCGTAAGTCCTCAAATTAAATTGACTGAGCACGGCTGCTCTCCTAAATCAATTTACATCCGGTTCAAGGGTACATCTCCGAACTCCTCTGACATCTGTCGTTGTAATCCTTCAACATCGTCAGAGAGGTGACGGGTCCCGACGGCCGCAAATAAAATTGGACCACCACGTCCCTAAACTGGAACATGGACCACCACGTCCATAAACTGGAACAATAGAGCCCCCAAATGCTCTCTTTTCGGATCTAAACGATCCCGTTTAAGTTGATCTTAGCCTCAAATATGGCTAACGTATCCTTAAACTTTCAAACAGACTTTAGTCCCAAATTGGACTACAGGTCTCCCAACCAACTCTGGTTCAAAGGTACATCTCTGAACTCCTCTGATATCTGTCGTTGTGATCCTTCAACGTCGTCAGAGAGGTGACGGGTCCCGACGGCCATACATTCAACGGACCGCTATGTCCTTAAACTGGAGCAATAAAGTCCAAATGCTCTTTTGTCGGATCTAAACGATCCCGTTAAGTCGATCTTAGTCTCAAATCAGACTAACGTGTCCTTAACGAACGTTTAAGTTGATCTTAGCCTCAAAAATGGCTAACGTATCCTTAAACCAAAACCCCAAACCCAAATCTAAGAAAATACGGATTTGGACTAATCCACGTCCTACGGGCGACAACATAAATTAGTCTCCGTACACAATCCACGGGCAACCACAAACAAAACAAACACCCACGACATGAAGTGAAATTCTGGAGAAGGAGAAAGTTGTTACCGCGATGCAGTAACGTAATTAACTGCAGGGGCTTGCGCCTGCAGGGAAGAGCATCCCCACAATCAAAAACCCCTCTAGCGAGGGGGAATCTGACGAAGTCTGCTACATCGGCCGCATCCGTCTAAACCTCCGATACACGGTGCCATAAATCAACTTGGCATCTTCGGAGAGGTAGACGGATAAAACCATATAGCATCTTCCCCGAATCTCAGGCAAGACGGTCCTCATGTCTTGGCCGCCGTTCGGAGGGGAACAGATTCTGGCACGCCCGGTGGGAACTTTTCCTCTTTCCACTCTACACTTCGTGTGGCGTGTTCGCAAACGAATCGCGGTTTGCTGTGGTTGCCTGTGGATTCGAGGTACTAAGATTTGGTGTCTTGCTCCGTGCAGAAAACAGAAGATCAATGGCTTCAAACTGCACTGCTTGCAACTGCAACTCTCGCTCGGTATCTGCTGGAGGAGTGACTTACGGGCCCCAAGCGGCCTCTCTTTTCAAGATGCCAGTGGAGCAGGTAACTCAAGCCACCACTGGGCTATTATTCGGGACCATGCTCCCACCGATGAGCTTCAATGCCCCAATGACGTTGCAAGAAGCCCCAAAGAATTCAGTCTTTGATCGACTTACCACTGTCGTGGCCCCTCTCAACGGGTCGCCAAACTCCACTGCCTCAGTTTTTAACAGGATAGGTCAGAGCTCCAACGAGCCCATGAAAAAGCCAGCCATACCAGAAGATGTTATCCCGAAGCAGATAGCTATCCTTACTCCAGTTTCAGGCGAGATCACCAAGGTTGCTTCCTCTGCTCGGAAGTCTGCTTTTGACAGGTTGGCCATCCCCATTCAACGGACGTCGGTCTTTAAAAGGCTGATACCAGCAGATTCTGACCAACACAGGGGGCATGAGGAGGTCACCCCTACGGTTAGAACAACTCCATCCGCACGACACGCTCGACATCGCCACTGGCGCCGAGTAAGGAAGGCTGGGGGCAACTCCCCCTCTGGGATAACTCCGCCAGCTCCAACGGTAGGGATCGATGTTGCTGTTCCAATCGGGAACAGCTTTGAATTGCTGAACACGGTGCGCAGAAACTCTCCTACTACGGTGTTGAAACGAACGCCTTCACCTGTGGAGAATGCTCCAGAGAAAAAGCTAGAGCAGCCCCCTCAACGGTTGTCCTCTAAAATCTACAAGGTCTGGCGTCAAGTCTAAGAGTCAGTGATCGATCAAGACTACCTCCGCCAACAGAAAAAGATGAAGGTTCAGCAGGAGAAGGGCTACTCTGTCAAGTCGGAAAAGGCAACAGCTGGATGGGTGCCCACTGCAACGACTCCCTCAACGTCAATCACTCAGAAGAAAAGGAGGCCGCAAAAGGCCCCTGTGAATATGGCGAACCGTAAAATGCTGAGTACAAACGCCCCAAGTCTGGAGGCATGGTGGTGCACACTGTTTATATGGCTTCCGGAAAGGAGGAAAGCCGTGCTTTGACGGGTCACCAACCGCTCACCTGATCTGTGACAAAACCCCAGGAGCAGCAACAAAAGCTTCAGGAAATGATGACTGCGATGGCTACACTTACCAAACCAAAAGAAAGTTCGAAAGTATCATCAGAGCAGCGTCACGAACAAGAAACCGATGCTGACTTCTTGCGTAGAGTCCTCGAAAAGAAGGACAAAGAAGCCGCAGAACAAGCGGCTAACATAAAACAAATGGCACTCCTCTTCCAAGACATGGTAGAGATGATGTTACAGCCGGACCCTCTAGCTGAAGACCCTCCAGTCATTGTCGGAAACGACGGAGGGGAAACATCTGATCCTCCTCCGGCCCTTTCAGCGGCCAAGGAAGAAACCATTTCCAAGGTCGCACTGGATGACTATATAGCTCAGCAAATACGAGCTCATCAGGCGAGTGAATCGGCTGGGCGAACTGTTAGAACTGGACGACCTTATCCGGGCTGGTATGACTAAATCAGTTACCCACCGGGATATACGATCCCTAAGTTTCATGTATATAAAGGGATAGGGAATCCACATCAGCACGTCGCTCAATTCCATGCCTTATGCGGCAACACTGGAGACGATGACAAATTGTTGCTTCGCCAATTTGTCGGCAGCTTAGCAGAAACAGCCTTTGAATGGTATTCGGAGATACCTAACGACTCTGTCAAAACATTTGCGGAGATGGAGTTACTGTTTACACAAAGATTCGCGACTGCTAGCGAACGCACCCCGATAACAGCACTGATAAATGCCAGGATAAGGCCAGGCGAAACGTGGGTCCAATACGCAACACGATGGCGGAACCTATGGTCGAAATGCGAACAACGCATAGAAGAGGCACCTGCGGTAGGCATGTTCGTGGGCACTCTCGATCCGCAGGCGACTATATCCCAATTCATGATGTTCTTCAGGCCGACCACCTTCCAGGCATTGATCGATAAATTAGCCCAAATGGACCAGATGGGCCACGGACCGTCTCCTCCAAAACCAGACTCTCGAAATGAGAAAGGAAAAGGGAAAGCGACTGTCGTTGCCAATGCTCAACAACAGCCGAGCAACTCAAATCCGGTCGTTCGCAAAAATAACGCGCATCCACGCCCGTCCCTCGAGGAGAGACTAGGACGTCCTTACTCATTTCTTCAGAATAAAACGAGAAGACTGTTTGAACTAGCAGTACGCAACAGACTCATCAATCTGCCGAATCCAAAACGTCCGTTGCAGCCAGGCGATCTCAATAATCCCGATTATTGCCTTTACCACCAAACGGTAAGTCACCCGATCGAGGATTGTTTCGTCTTTAAGGGATGGATCGAGGATCAATACCTACAAGGCAAATCGCGCTGTCTGAAAACTGGAAGGTAAACCCACCACAGCCGCACACTCCAAAGAAGACGGACACGATGGGGGCAGCTTGTTCTTTTGTCAAGGACGAAAATGATGGAGAAGACTCATCAAACGAGTCTGAAGACTACGTAGCGACTTGTCACGTGATCTCTCACTCATTGGCGGATGATAAAGAGGCTCCTTGCACTGATAAACCGAGGGCGGACCCTGAACCAGAAATTCTGCGGCCGTCAGACTAGTTGATCGATGCCTTCCTGAATGAGATTCATCTGAAAGTTAAAGCCAATCAAGAGCGTGAGATGGCCATACTGGAAGGAGCCAAACACCGACGACTGGACCAAAGAGTCGAGGCACTCCCGTCAAATCAAAAGCCATCTGCTGCGGATAAAAACAAATTCAAAACGAGAAAAAGGTTTGCTAAATCCCTGTCAGCAGGAATGAAGCTACCGCCCTCTCAAGAAAATACTCTCGGTGGAGTAGAGATGCATCCTAACTTCTGCTTATATCATCAGAAGATCATACATCCTACCAAAGATTGCGACTCCTTTAAGTGTTGGTGGCAAGGATTTGTTGCTCAAAAGCAACACTTCAACAGGATAAAGTGTGGAGCTCGTAAACATCAGAAAAATGCGATAGATGAGCGCAAGAGAGTCGCCGACGACTGTCTCAGAGCCGACTCCAAGGGATCACAAATTATCACCTTCGGAAGCGACTCTGACGAAGAAGCTTCCCTCGACCCTCTCCTCAAGGAATCCATTTCAAAGATGAAAGAATTGAAAAGTTGTGATAACGTTCAGCCGTGTAATCGCACGCTGCTCGGAAAAAATCTCGGCCCCGCAAACAAGGGATCGAGCAAAAAGGATAAAGGGAAGGGAAAAACAGCCCTCGTAGCCAACACTCAACAGCAATCGAGTGGCCCTAGACCGGTTGTTTGCCGAAACAACAAGCAGCAACCCCTCCAGAAAAAGTTGAAACGTCCTTACTCGCTTCCGCAAGATAAAACAAGGGGACTGTTCGATCTGGCAGTACGCAACAGACTCATCAATCTGCCGAATCCAAAACGTCCGTTGCAGCCAGGCGATCTCAATAGTCCTAATTATTGCCCTTACCACCAAACAGTAGGTCACTTGATCGAGGATTACTACGTCTTCAAAAACTAGGTTGAAGACCAATACCAACAGGGCAAGTTCGCACTGTCTGAAAACTGGAAGGTGAACCCGCCACAACTGCACGCTCTGAGAAAGACGGATACGCCAGGGGCATCATGCTCAGTCATAGAGAAAGCCCCATAGACCGAAAAGTCAATAAACTAGGTATTCGCCTCAAATATGGCGACAACGGACCGCAACGTCCTTAAACTAACGACGGACCGAAACGTCCTTAAACTAATGACGGACCGAAACGTCCTTAAACTACTACCGCAGCATCTTCAGGCTGACGAGATGAATAAAAGAAAAAGAAAAAGAAAAAAAATATTTAAAAAAAATATAAAAAAAACGGTATGTCCATAAGCAAATAGGGCACGGATGAAAACCTGAAAGGGCTCCGTGAGTAAAAACAGCAGGACTACCGGCGAGTGTTTGTGAAAACCCGAAAGGGCGCAACCTCGTTAAAGGATGCTTACAGGGTCCTCTCGACCTTGTAAGGAGAAACCGCCCGCGTGAGATCCTTACAACTCACAAAGGAGCAACAAAGGTATCACCACGATTCCTAAGGAGAAAATACACTTGCGAGATCCTCACGACTCGTAAGGAAAACTCTCTTATGGGACCCTCACGGCTCATAAGATTTGAAAGTCTTAAGTTACAGAGACCTAAACTGTGCTTAAGCAACCTCCACGACCTTTGATTTTGCCCTACAAGTGGCTCTCCATTGACCCTTGTATACAATTCACGGGCGCGAATAAACATTTCCCTAACCAAGTCCCATCCGTGACTAGGGATATGTTCGTACAGTAAGCAACCCTTGTAAGCCCTCTCGACTTACAAGGAGAAAACCCTCTTGTAGGATCCTTACGACTTACAGAGGAACATACACTTAGGAATCCTCACGATTCCTAGGGAGAAAATACACCTACAAGATCCTCACGACTTGTAGGGAGAAATACCTTTGTGAGACCCTTACGGCTCATGAAGTTAAAAGCCTTAGTCGACAGGATCTTAACCCTGTTCGCTAAGCCACCTTTGTTCAACATCGACAGAGGCAAATGATGATTCGCTCCTGGCAATATCCCAGTTGTAGCGGTGCTGATGCCGAAATCGGTGTCTAATTTCAGGTTTACGGTGAAAAACCGGTAGGCCGCACATGCATACAAAATAGCCGAAATGATGGGGCAGCTTGCAATAAAAATCAGCAAGTAAAAATGTATGCATGCAAAATAGCCGAAATGATTGGACAACTCGCAATAAAAAGCAGCGAGTAAAAATAAAATAAATAGCCGAAATGATTGGGCACCGCGGAAAATAGCCGAAATGATTGGGCAATCGCGACCTTCGCGATATAAAAGCTGAAATGATAGAGCATCGCGGAAAGAAAATAAAAAAAAATGAATGAAACTTCTTCCCTACAGGTGAGATCACATCGATCCCTGTATACAATCTAGGGGCACAAACAAAGAGGGAACCGTATCATCCCACCAGGCTCCATCAGAAAGAGAGACAAATCTCGACGGTTCACAGACAACTTAGAGACCATCTCGATATTCGTCTCGTTACAGCAGACGCAATGTCAACAACGACGTTCCCTCGCAGTCCAGCAGGATTGTAACATTTTCAAAAATATAAAATATTAATTTTGGCAATTTTTATAATTTAATATTATTTTATTGATTATTTTATTATTAAATCTATAATTAAATGCAAATAAATAGGAAAAAATTGAGAAAAATTATGGAAAATTCTAAAATAGGGTAAATTAGTGAATTATGACATTTTTAAGTTTTTGTGATTAGTTTGACACTAATTTAGTGCTAATCGCGATTAAAATCGCTAATCGGGTTTTTTTCGACTTTTTGTGCAAAACATGCACATATCACTTTTTTTCTACACTTGTGCATTTTTCTAGCCATGGTTTTCATTTGGGTTTACTATTCTTGTGAGAAGGTTTTGGATTAAAGAGATAAAGGGAAAAAGAAAAAGAAAAAGAATAGAAATGAGGGTAGGTGAGAGAGAGAGGTGGACTTTTGACTTAGCATCCTTAGCCATTCTCCTTCATTCCTCATTTCTCTCCCTCTCCTTGGGCTCTTGCTGCTGCTGCCCTCCCTCATCTTTTCCCCCCCTCTTCAATCCCTCTCTTCATCTCAAAAACAACCCCAAAACCCCATGTCGGTTTCATTAAAAATGTGCACGAGCCCGAGATCTACAAGATGGACCAAGAAAGCATGGATTTTGGCCACTAGGGGCAACTCAAGAAAATTTTTGAGTTGCCAAGTGAGGTAAATTCTGAACCCTTAGCTCAATTCTAGCTTTGCTTATAACCCCATGTTAAGATTTAATCGATATCGGGTGAATTGTGGACTTGGTGAAAAACTAGTAGGGATTAGAGGGAATTGTGAGTTGCGATGGGGAAATTGAGTTTTGTGGAGACCATAAGAACACCCTAGTGCTAGAAAACCAGACCAATCCCACTGGAAAACTAAAAATACGGAATTACGGGACTTTCATGTCGGTTTGTGAGTGTTAGTGTGTGCAGGGAAATCTGGGATATACTGGGACATTTCTAGGTAAAATAAGCAATACCAGAGACCCACATTAGATCACAGGAGGCCACCCTAGGAATACGAGCACCCAATTCCTCAAGGGGGCCGGCGAGGCCGGGCTTTAAGGGAATGTGGCCGGCCCCTCTGTGGTGAAATCTTCCCATTTTGCTTCTGTACCTCATATACACCCTGCATAGCACCCTGGAGTTGTTTATTTGATCTAGTTTTGCCTGAGATGAAATCTGGGATCGTTTTCTAGGGTTGCTGCTTTGAGTTTAGTTTTGGTTTTGCGTATTTTGATTTGGTGATTTTGATATTTGTGTGTTATCTCGATCGTGTGACGTTTGTACGTCTATATCGAGTGTTTTCGAGTTGTTTTGTGAAGGCTTACCGTAGGTTCTAACCTATAAGCCTTTTAGCGTATCGTGTTGGTTTTAGCGTGTCGTTTTGGTTTTAGTGTGTCGTTTCAAGTGTTGATTTGGTTTTGATGCGATGCGTTACGTGTGATATGTGTAGGTACACCGCGACGATCCGAGGCGATGCGGAAGATGACGGTGACATCGACACCGACACGCAGGATACAGTGAGTAGATTATATCTACAGGGGGAAGTCGGGTAGATGGCGTATAGCACCCCCGCAGTCCGTAATTAGTACTATGTAGTATATTTATGTGTGTGATGGCTTTAGTGTGTTTTGGTTAATTAGGGGTAGAAATAACTAGCGTAGTTCCTAGTTGCGAACCATAGGATAGATTTGCACCCACACGCATACACTTGTGTGTTTCTTATACTTGCACTGTACTTGATGATATAGGATGACTTTGGAGATGAGTCGATGATGTGGGCTTTGTGCCGCGAGATCGGTGATTTGATATGATTCGTATTTGGGATACGAAATGTGTTTCTTGCGGGCTTGGGATATGTGTTTACCCCCGCATGCATACTTCTTTGATGGTGTCGTTTTGTGCTAGACATAGAGTAGTACCCAGACTATTTGATCTGACGATAGTGATACCTGTTATGTGATGAGACAGCGAGATGTTGAACCCTACCCAGCTATTGGGGATGCCGTACGATGATTTACCGTACGAGCCGATATTGATGATAGATCCGCACTCATAACTCGAGGATATCTTACGATATGACATTGAGGCGAGATCACCGACTATATATCTATATATATATCGACTCAGATGTTAGGCGGTTTCCTTACCTGTAGTTCAGCCGTATAGTTAGTGTAGTTGTCAGAGTAGATTAGACTTCTTACCTATTTCAAAAACTAACGAATCGTGGGCATTTTTAAAGACAGCTCAAGGGAATCTACGGATATTTCAAAAACGACGTATCTTTTCATAAAAACACCGTAGCCCCTATTTTCAAAAACCCATGATTCGTGTTATTTCAAAAGGCACCATTCGTAGGACTTATGTTAGATTAATGCAGATTAGTTGTAGTTGCGTCTTGTATTCAGCTTCCGCTCATTATTGTGGTTCTCTTCTCATCGCATGCTTATATTATGTTTCATACTACATTATTGATTTCATGCTGTTAGGACACCAGCACCATTACCGATGATGCGTATGTGCCACGTACACTTTAGAAATACTATTGCATTGATATAGGTTGTTAGCAAATGTTTAGACAAGATGTAAGTGTACTCGCCTTATATGCTAGATTAGACATTGTAGTTATTACCTGCTACTTCCTGCATACTGTTATTCATTGTTATGCCGCATTCATGGATTCTCATGCATATATTCACTATTTGGCATGCTATTGAAGTTTGGATTTGGATTTCTATGAGATTTTCTGGATTTGGAGGAAAACCGCAAAAACACAAATAAACATATTCTCTCTTTTAAAATAAAAAGTGCGGTTTTCCCATGATGTATGAGTCGTCCACCATGAGTTTGCTGATGGATTTGGAAACCCGATTCGAGGAGACGGATGAACCGTTTCGGGTACATGGTGGACCCGGTACGGTACCCCGGGGCAAGAGGAATGTGGTGATGACGTTGAGCCTGGCAGGGGAGTACTACCTACCGGTGATTTTACCCGACGCGTCGGATATCCGGAGGATACCGTCGTGGTCTTGAGCTTTATGGTAGGGGCCGGTCTGGACTGACGGCGCCCTAGATATTGTGGTTGAGACTTTGAGATATCGAGATATTGGGATTTCGTTTGTGCCGATGCTAGGCACAGTTTTATGCTGATTTCATTATGGTACTTCATTTTAAAAATACAAGGGAAATCTCACTAAAGTATGAAAACAGTTGCTTCCTGTAAATGTATTCTGTTTTCACGCATTCATATCTCATTCATATGCTATATTGCTATCTGAGGCACTGACACAGACACATGAGATTGCACTCGGGTTAGATATTTACCCTAGCCTTGTTATAGGCTGCATGTTATTTTGAGGATTTTATATACTGATCGTATTGACCTAGGATTATGTCTTGCTTTCGGTTTCTGCTTGTAGATATTTCTATTCACGAGTTGGCAACTCACCCCCGTTGTGCCACAGTTCTTGCAGGTTTTGCCGTACAGGTTCCTTGCAGCATTTCTGGCACATTGCTTCCTTGAGGGTGAAATGCATTTGGTAGGTGGTTTCTTTTGCATCAAGAACCACCATTGTATTTATTTATTTCATTGTATCTAGAATTTCCATCAACCAAAACTTATATATTGTTTCAGACCTAGACTAGTGATGTATTATTCGACCTTAGAGTCGCGCTTAGTAGTATTGCGGTTTTCTTGTTGCTTTTGAGCTTTCTTTTGGATTTGACCCTCGCCACTTGGCGTTGTATATTATTATATCATTGTGTGGTTGTGACCGTCGATTGACGAAGAGCTAGCTCCCGCTTGGGGATGCCATTATCATTGCATATATATTGTTATTCTTGTTTACCCCATTCGGGGCCAGTTTTACAAAAGAAACTCTGCCGAAATTTTTAGAAAAGACTGTACACTTTTAAAATGCATATTCGGCTTAGTTATTTAAAAACCTTGATTTCAAACACGTTTTTCTTCACTTCTTTAAAACCAGTTTCTTTACTTATTCTCAAAAATGGTTTTAGATTTCTGGGCTTTTGGCTTACTTGGATCAGATGGAGTCCTATAGACTTCATATGGTTCAAGGGCCAGTCACGTGCTCTTTCGGGTCGTGACAAAGTTGGTATCAGAGCGCTAGGTTGACCTTGGTTCGAGTCTAAGTTTGACTATGTGGAGCCTAGGGAGTTATTTATATACGGAACTTAGGCTTGACCTTACGGAACTTAGACTTGGTCGAGGGGGTTTTCGACCCGAACTTTCGTCGTTTTAGGATGACCCTTGGTTGATGGAATAGGTGACTAAAGTAGAGTGACGTACCGTTGGTATGTTCCGCGGCATACTTACGACACGCCACTCCGCTTAAGGAACCTTAGGATGTACATACTTTTGAGATCAGTGATTCTCCTTATATCCAGGATTATACATCCATTTGAGATCCTCGATTCTATTAGTTTCATGATCATACCTTCATTGATGCTGTTCCTTCCTATGATCATGTATCCACTCTGGATCTGTTGTTTCCCTTCTTGCCACTGATGTGCTCTCTTTGATACTCGATTGAGGTTCCTGTCGCCATGTTTGAGCGCAGTTTGGGCTGCTGCTAGGGTTACGGCCGGTGTGAGCTCGTTTGGTACGAGGGCCGACCATTGTGTTTTCTGGTGACATGGGAACGTCTCGAGTTAGTGTTGTGGATTGTGACCTCTAGTGGAGGCGAGTGCTTAGTCTTGCACCGGATGATCGGGCCATTGTTAGAGCTTCCAGTTGAGAGAGGACTGTTGATGTACAGCATACCTCAGAGATTGTGATGTCGCCTACCGTGCAGACAGATGGACCAGCTGTTGCTGAGATTGACAGGATGTCGCTTCCGAAGCTTACGAGCTGAGATCGCCGTAGCTTTCAGGCAGATAGGAGACAGATGATAGCTAGTCTACCCGATTTGAGAGACGAAGGTGATTCGTCCGATTTTTGCGCCAGAGCGGGCCCAGTTGAGTTGAAGATTTCCAGTGTGGAGAGTCTTACTCAGATCTAGAGCAGACCGATTCAGAGATGACCGCCAATGTGTTGCCTTTCCTGGAGGATTGAGGCGTTGTTCGGCGTACAGGCGTATGAGCTGGTTGTTGCTGCAAATGATGAGATATCGCCCAGATGGTTGGAGCTACTGCAGCATGAGCATATTCTTGGGATATGATGGTGAGTCGCTAGTCACCGAGGATGAATGACTAGGACATGTGGTTCGTTCGTTTACCGATGCGAGGTCATCAGATAGATTGTTTCCAGCTAGAGACGACTTCACGCAGGTTCGTTAAGAGTCGATAGAGACGATCGAATGTCAGGAGCCCATTTTCCAAGTTTAAAGTATACGGAAAGACATGCAGGTGATTCTATGGACCCTCTAGAAGAATGAAACCCTAACTCGACTTAATGACCGTGTGAAAGCCTTTGAACCTTAGGGTTTGCGGCAGTTCCTCGGCGCCATTAGTGAGGCTTGGGTTTGCCCTTCTACGGCTGGACCACCGACGCTGTGGCATGTACCCGATACTATTAAAATGTACCCGAGATGTGAGCTCTTAGGGGATTTTGAGGATCTGACGAGTCGATCGGATGGTTCGACATCTTTCGGATATCGTGATGGGACACTGCTTGGGAGACTCCAGATACGAGCATAGCCGTCGGAGCGCAGTTCGTGTAGCCACGATGAGTTAGGTCCGAATCAGTCGACATTTGAGCAAGGTGGAGTAGAGAGTTCGTACGAGGTTTCGACGAGATGACGTCCCACTCCGCTGACATCAGAGATGTGATATGCACCCCGAGGCGTGGTATATGGATATATCTTCCAGAAAGAAGCGCGATAAGTATGCAGCCGTTCCGGAATAAGCTTTAGCTTCAGCATTGGATGACGACTTCCGGGCAATTCGGCAGGATTGAGATTTGAGGAAGGAACCTCGACAGGACCTTTCTGGAGTACGACACGAGAAGACCTAGACCCAGGAGTGGTCGTATTGCGCACCCAGCAGGACAAAGTTCGGCATTGTCGACGAGGTAGTTGACCAGGATCGGATAAAGGAACTTAACAAGATGTGTTGCGAATTGATCAAAGACGGACGAGTGATGAGTATTCCTCCGATGGTTGGGACGTGTTCCCGAGGACCTGTTCGGCCTGACATCTTCTATAGAAGGATGAAGCTACAGAGTACACGATTTCGAGTCCGTGCGAGAGACTTCAGATTGGCCGTGGCCGAGAACAGTGCAGTGCATAGTAGCTTGGCGTGACGTCATAGTGGACGACGATAGAGACAGTTGGAACAAGAGGTTCGTGTGAGACACTGAAGAGCTGTCATTGCTTCCCGTCGAGACTAGAGACCTGATATGCTTACAGAGACGTTGGGATGTGACCAGTTTCTGAGAAAATATTGTGCTGAGGACACAGGTGTCTTTTGAGCGAGAAGAGGTTGTGCAGGAGAGCCAGCCTCCGTACAGATCGGCATAGACATGATTGGAAGAGACCTTGAGCAGGATTCCTTCCAGGACATTGCTGCAATGATGTTTGCACCCAGGATCAGATGTGTGACGTGCTTTCAGAGAGCCAGAGGCCGACGCCAGCGATATGCTGCCTTACGAGTGGTCGTGAGGTTTGACCGAGAGGTGACCAGAGAAGTGCCAGAACGGAATCGTCCCCGTTAGCACACCTGACAGGGCCGATGAGCCGATTGACCGCGTGATAGGTAATCCGCAGAGAAGATAAGGACCCAGAGTCAGAGGACGCCAGACCGCGAGCAAGAGGCACGTGGATATCCTGCGCTGCTAGCAGTGGATGCACCGACTCCTTCTCGACTTCGAAGGAGGAACTACCGACGACGGTATTTATGATTTGTGATTTTGTGATTCGATTATCACGTATCCGTCATTTTGAATTTCGGTATTTGGGCGTTCTGTTTGCATGATTTAGTTTTGATGACTGAGTTTCATGATATTGGTTCCATGCACCCACTGGATATTTATATATTTTGCGCAGAGTTATTACATTTGAGATATTGATTGAGATTTCATGCCTATCGTATGCAGTGATTTGATTTGCACTTTCAGCGTGGTTTTCATGCACCTTTAGTGTTTTGATATACGATTTTGGTGCACGCCAGATGCACTAAATCAGGATTCTTCATGCATGTCACATGCACCTGATTTTCTTTCTGTCAGGAACACACGTTGCCTACGACAGATGTTTCGTGCACACCCGTTGCACCTAGATGTTGTTTGTACACTTGTTTGATACATATATGGATTTTGATTCCTTGCGCACCAGACGCATATGATATTCTTATATATGCATTTTGGGGACTGATTTCTAGTAGAGCAGTATATTTTATGATATTCTCTATGTGTTGATATTTTCGGAGCCCCGACAAAATGGATTATTATTGAAATTGTTTTAGTAGTGGGGGTTTAAATTTAAATTCGGGGACCGAATTTCTTTAAGGGGGGTAGATTGTAACATTTTCAAAAATATAAAATATTAATTTTGGGAATTTTTATAATTTAATATTATTTTATTGATTATTTTAATATTAAATCTATAATTAAATGCAAATAAATAGGAAAAATTTGAGAAAAATTATGGAAAATTCTAAAATAGGGTAAATTAGTGAATTATGACATTTTTAAGTTTTTGTGATTAGTTTGACACTAATTTAGTGCTAATCGCGATTAAAATCGCTAATCGGGTTTTTTTCGACTTTTTGTGCAAAACATGCACATATCACTTTTTTTCTACACTTGTGCATTTTTCTAGCCATGGTTTTCATTTGGGTTTACTATTCTTGTGAGAAGGTTTTGGATTAAAGAGATAAAGGGAAAAAGAAAAAGAAAAAGAATAGAAATGAGGGTAGGTGAGAGAGAGAGGTGGACTTTTGACTTAGCATCCTTAGCCATTCTCCTTCATTCCTCATTTCTCTCCCTCTCCTTAGGCTCTTGCTGCTGCTTCCCTCCCTCATCTTTTCCCCCCCTCTTCAATCCCTCTCTTCATCTCAAAAACAACCCCCAAAACCCCATGTCGGTTTCATTAAAAATGTGCACGAGCCCGAGATCTACAAGATGGACCAAGAAAGCATGGATTTTGGCCACTAGGGGCAACTCAAGAAAATTCTTGAGTTGCCAAGTGAGGTAAATTCTGAACCCTTAGCTCAATTCTAGCTTTGCTTATAACCCTATGTTAAGATTTAATCGATATCGGGTGAATTGTGGACTTGGTGAAAAACTAGTAGGGAATAGAGGGAATTGTGAGTTGCGATGGGGAAATTGAGTTTTGTGGAGACCATAAGAACACCCTAGTGCTAGAAAACCAGACCAATCCCACTGGAAAACTAAAAATACGGAATTACGGGACTTTCATGTCGGTTTGTGAGTGTTAGTGTGTGCAGGGAAATCTGGGATATACTGGGACATTTCTAGGTAAAATAAGCAATACCAGAGACCCACATTAGATCACAGGAGGCCACCCTAGGAATACGAGCACCCAATTCCTCAAGGGGGCCGGCGAGGCCGGGCTTTAAGGGAATGTGGCCGGCCCCTCTGTGGTGAAATCTTCCCATTTTGCTTCTGTACCTCATATACACCCTGCATAGCACCCTGGAGTTGTTTATTTGATCTAGTTTTGCCTGAGATGAAATCTGGGATCGTTTTCTAGGGTTGCTGCTTTGAGTTTAGTTTTGGTTTTGCGTATTTTGATTTGGTGATTTTGATATTTGTGTGTTATCTCGATCGTGTGACGTTTGTACGTCTATATCGAGTGTTTTCGAGTTGTTTTGCGAAGGCTAACCGTAGGTTCTAACCTATAAGCCTTTTAGCGTATCGTGTTGGTTTTAGCGTGTCGTTTTGGTTTTAGTGTGTCGTTTCAAGTGTTGATTTGGTTTTGATGCGATGCGTTACGTGTGATATGTGTAGGTACACCGCGACGATCCGAGGCGATGCGGAAGATGACGGTGACATCGACACCGACACGCAGGATACAGTGAGTAGATTATATCTACAGGGGGAAGTCGGGTGGATGGCGTATAGCACCCCCGCAGTCCGTAATTAGTACTATGTAGTATATTTATGTGTGTGATAGCTTTAGTGTGTTTTGGTTAATTAGGGGTAGAAATAACTGGCGTAGTTCCTAGTTGCGAACCATAGGATAGATTTGCACCCACACGCATACACTTGTGTGTTTCTTATACTTGCACTGTACTTGATGATATAGGATGACTTTGGAGATGAGTCGATGATGTGGGCTTTGTGCCGCGAGATCGGTGATTTGATATGATTCGTATTTGGGATACGAAATGTGTTTCTTGCGGGCTTGGGATATGTGTTTACCCCCGCATGCATACTTCTTTGATGGTGTCGTTTTGTGCTAGACATAGAGTAGTACCCAGACTATTTGATCTGACGATAGTGATACCTGTTATGTGATGAGACAGCGAGATGTTGAACCCTACCCAGCTATTGGGGATGCCGTACGATGATTTACCGTACGAGCCGATATTGATGATAGATCCGCACTCATAACTCGAGGATATCTTACGATATGACATTGAGGCGAGATCACCGACTATATATCTATATATATATCGACTCAGATGTTAGGCGGTTTCCTTACCTATAGTTCAGCCGTATAGTTAGTGTAGTTGTCAGAGTAGATTAGACTTCTTACCTATTTCAAAAACTAACGAATCGTGGGCATTTTTAAAGACAGCTCAAGGGAATCTACGGATATTTCAAAAACGACGTATCTTTTCATAAAAACACCGTAGCCCCTATTTTCAAAAACCCATGATTCGTGTTATTTCAAAAGGCACCATTCGTAGGACTTATGTTAGATTAATGCAGATTAGTTGTAGTTGCGTCTTGTATTCAGCTTCCGCTCATTATTGTGGTTCTCTTCGCATCGCATGCTTATATTATGTTTCGTACTACATTATTGATTTCATGCTGTTAGGACACCAGCACCATTACCGATGATGCGTATGTGCCACGTACACTTTAGAAATACTATTGCATTGATATAGGTTGTTAGCAAATGTTTAGACAGGATGTAAGTGTACTCGCCTTATATGCTAGATTAGACATTGTAGTTATTACCTGCTACTTCCTGCATACTGTTATTCATTGTTATGCCGCATTCATGGATTCTCATGCATATATTCACTATTTGGCATGCTATTGAAGTTTGGATTTGGATTTCTATGAGATTTTCTGGATTTGGAGGAAAACCGCAAAAACACAAATAAACATATTCTCTCTTTTAAAATAAAAAGTGCGGTTTTCCCATGATGTATGAGTCGTCCACCATGAGTTTGCTGATGGATTTGGAAACCCGATTCGAGGAGACGGATGAACCGTTTCGGGTACATGGTGGACCCGGTACGGTACCCCGGGGCAAGAGGAATGTGGTGATGACGTTGAGCCTGGCAGGGGAGTACTACCTACCGGTGATTTTACCCGACGCGTCGGATATCCGGAGGATACCGTCGTGGTCTTGAGCTTTATGGTAGGGGCCGGTCTGGACTGACGGCGCCCTAGATATTGTGGTTGAGACTTTGAGATATCGAGATATTGGGATTTCGTTTGTGCCGATGCTAGGCACAGTTTTATGCTGATTTCATTATGGTACTTCATTTTAAAAATACAAGGGAAATCTCACTAAAGTATGAAAACAGTTGCTTCCTGTAAATGTATTCTGTTTTCACGCATTCATATCTCATTCATATGCTATATTGCTATCTGAGGCACTGACACAGACACATGAGATTGCACTCGGGTTAGATATTTACCCTAGCCTTGTTATAGGCTGCATGTTATTTTGAGGATTTTATATACTGATCGTATTGACCTAGGATTATGTCTTGCTTTCGGTTTCTGCTTGTAGATATTTCTATTCACGAGTTGGCAACTCACCCCCGTTGTGCCACAGTTCTTGCAGGTTTTGCCGTACAGGTTCCTTGCAGCATTTCTGGCACATTGCTTCCTTGAGGGTGAAATGCATTTGGTAGGTGGTTTCTTTTGCATCAAGAACCACCATTGTATTTATTTATTTCATTGTATCTAGAATTTCCATCAACCAAAACTTGTATATTGTTTCAGACCTAGACTAGTGATGTATTATTCGACCTTAGAGTCGCGCTTAGTAGTATTGCGGTTTTCTTGTTGCTTTTGAGCTTTCTTTTGGATTTGACCCTCGCCACTTGGCGTTGTATATTATTATATCATTGTGTGGTTGTGACCGTCGATTGACGAAGAGCTAGCTCCCGCTTGGGGATGCCATTATCATTGCATATATATTGTTATTCTTCTTTACCCCATTTGGGGCCAGTTTTACAAAAGAAACTCTGCCGAAATTTTTAGAAAAGACTGTACACTTTTAAAATGCATATTCGGCTTAGTTATTTAAAAACCTTGATTTCAAACACGTTTTTCTTCACTTCTTTAAAACCAGTTTCTTTACTTATTCTCAAAAATGGTTTTAGATTTCTGGGCTTTTGGCTTACTTGGATCAGATGGAGTCCTATAGACTTCATATGGTTCAAGGGCCAGTCACGTGCTCTTTCGGGTCGTGACAAGGATGCAGATGCAACGTCAACAAAAGACCCCATGGTCGAAACAAAGCGGAGTAACGGCAAAATCCTTAGTTCCCACCTCAGCATTCGTCTCGTTACAGCAGACGCAATGTCAACAACGGCGTTCCTTCGCAATCCAGCAGGATGCAGATGCAACGTCAATGAAAGACCCAATGGTCAAAAAAAGTGGAGTAACGGCAAAATCCCAGCTCCACCGCGATGTTCGTCTCGACACAGCAGACGCAACGCCATCAAACAAGCGGAGTAACGGAAAAATCCCAGCTCCACTGCGACATCCGTCTCGATACAGCAGACGAGATGTCACCCCAGCGTTCTTCCTCCAACAGGGTTCGGACGTGACAGAAGCAAACGAAGCGAAGGCCAAATTCCTAGCTTCAAGGTCTTAACGGCGAGTCATATAAAGCCTGAAAGACAACCGGAGATCATCTCACACCAGTGCGGAACGGTCACCACTTCGACGTTCGTCTCGACACAGCAGACGCAACATCATCAAACAAATGGAGCCACGGCATAGTCCCTAGTTCCAAACCTCGACGGTTCACCATCAACCTAGAGACAACCTCAACGTCCGTCTCGATACAGCAGACGAGATGTCACCCCAGCGTTCTTCCTTCAACAGGGTTCAGACGCGACAATCAAACAAACGGAGCCACGGCAAAATCCCTAGTTCCAAACCTCGACGGTTCACCAGCAACATAGAGACAACCTCGACGTCCGTCTCGATACAGCAGACGAGATGTCACCCCAGTGTTCTTCCTTCAACAGGGTTCAGACGTGACAATCAGCAAAGCGGAGCGACGGCAAAATCCCAACTCCACCTCAGCATTCGTCTCGATACATCAGACAAGATGTTAACAGCGGCGTTCCTTCGCGGTCCATCAAGATGCAGATACAACGCCGACGAAAGACCCTATGGTCAAACAAGCGGAGTAGCGGCAAAATCCTAGCTCCACCTCAACATTCGTCTCGATACAGCAGACGAGATGTCATCAACGGCGTTCCTTCGCAGTCCAGCAGGATGTAAATGCAACGTCAACAAAATACCCCATGGTCACCGAAGCGGAGTGACGGCAAAATCCTAACTTCACCCCAGCGTTCGTCTAGATACAGTAGACGCAACGCCAAAAGCAAACGAAGCAAAGGCCAAATTCCTAGCTTTAGGGTCTTAACGGCAAGTCATATAAAGCCTGAAAGATAACTGGAGATCGTCTCACACCAGTGCGGAATGGTCACCACTTCGACGTTCGTCTCGACACAGTAGACGCAACATCATCAAACAAACGGAGCCATGACAAAATCCCTAGTTCCAAACCTCGACGGTTCACCAGCAACCTAGAGACAACTACGACGTTCGTCTCGATACAGCAGACGAGATGTCACCCCAACGTTCATCTCGACACAGCAGACGCAACATCATCAAACAAATGGAGCCACGGCAAAATCCCTAGTTCCAAACCTCGACGGTTCACCAGCAACCTAGAGGCAACTACGACGTTCGTCTCGATACAGCAGACGAGATGTCACCCCAATGTTCGTCTCAACACAGCAGACGCAACATCATCAAACAAATGGAGCCACGGAAAAATCCCTAGTTCCAAACCTCAACGGTTCACCAGCAACCTAGAGACAACTACGACGTTTGTCTCGATACAGCAGACGAGATGTCACCCCAGCGTTCTTCCTCCAGCAGGTTCAGACGCGACGATCAAACAAATGGAGCCACGGCAAAATCCCTAGTTCCCACCGCGACATTCGTCTCAATACAGCAGACGCGATGCCAGCAAGCGAAGCAAATGCCAAATTCCTAGCTTCACGGTCTTGACGGCAACTCACATAAAACCTGAAAGACTATCGGAGATCATCCCATACCAGCGCGGAGTGGATATGAATCATCGGGGCTCACCAAAATGAGCCTAACCTCAAGTAAAAAGAGGCATGGAAAATTCCTAACGCTTGCTCTTCCGACGGTCAAACTGCCAAGGAGGATTGCTTGAAGACGTCTTGTCCAGCCCCCGAAGGGATCAGAGACACGGCAGTCGCAGGGCTACTTGAACAGCACGATTGCCTATCGAGGAATATATCAGCTTATGTGACGGTACGACGGCCAAAAACCTAAGTACCACAGACCCTAACGGACTTCTGTCGTAAAGAGCAGAGGTTAACTGTGACGTTAGGATGTTCTTGCGAGAAATGCTCGATTCGTCTCGACTTGTGAAGAAATTGATGTCTTTGCGAGAAATTCTCGATGCGGCTCGACTCGTGAGATAAAGCCTTAGGCAGTAGACATAAAAGAAGCCTATTTCCTAAGCACCGGGACCCTGCAAGTTGGCCCAAAACGGTCTCTTGCATACTATCCACGGGTCTCACTCTCCAAACTCGAATCTCGACGAGGAGGGAAACAACCGCTTACGGGTCCTCTCGACTCGTAAGAGGGAAAAACTCTCTTATGAGATCCTTACGACTTATAAGAGAAAACACACTTAGGAATCCTCACGATTCCTAAGGAGAAAATCCACCTACGAGATCCTCTCGATCCGTAGGGAGAAAAGTCTCTATGAGTCCCTCACGGGTCATGGAGTTGAAAAGTCTTAGGAAGTAGATCTGAACCTGCGACCTAAGCCATCGCTATCTCTTGGAGAAATCTAGATGCTCACTCTATTATCTGTCAATTGTGTTTATCAAGACAGCATGCTGAGAATAAAAGAAAAAAGAAAGCGACAAAAAGGACATCCGATGTGCATTTGATCAAGCATTCGAGACACATTCGTTCATGCATGTGCAAAAGACTCAGAACGAGAAATAAGACAAGCTGAAATAGAAATTTTCCATTCATATTGCAAAAGGTTCTTACAATCATAAAGAAATAAACAAAGACGTTGTCCAAAAGATTACAATGGCAAGACCTCAGATCCGGGACAGTGATTGAGGAACTCGAAAGTGACCTTGTCCAAGACTTTCCAAGCTTGGCGAACCATCCTGGTGTGCTTCCTTTCGCAAGCACGGGCGTCGGGATCCCCGCGGATGTCCTCCTCCCGCCGATAAGCAGCAAGTATTGCAGACTGTTGAAAAGCTTGGTGCAGAAGATCGATGAGGTTATCTCGCCTCCTCTTTGAGATTAGGCTCATCAGATACACCGAGTGCACCTTATCCTCGGCAGCATCCAATGCCCCAAGTGGCACACCAGTACAGAATAGAGGAAGCGCTTCCCATATGGCTCCCACGATAAGCTTCAGGAGGGAGGAACGTCGGGGAAGTAGTTGATCGTTATATGCGTCGAAGCGGCTCATGATTTCAGCACACTCCGCGTTTGTGAACTCTCGATTTTTAGAACGGCCAAGTCGGCGGATGTCCCCGTAAGAGATGATCTCGTCAAGATCGTACATGTGGGCATCCATTGTTTCTATAGAAGAAAATCAACAAAATTATCAGAAAGACTGATTAAGCAAAACGATATAATGCACCGAGGAATAAAATGCCATCTTTAAACTCCAAGATCAATGAAAAACTCCTAAGAGTTCTTTTGTATGATTTAGAAGGAGCAAAGCTCCATTAATGAAATGAGAAAATACAAAGAAAATCTTTTAGAGAACAGAGCTCTATTAATGGAACTCTAATAGGGTTCCCTTTAGTTCTCTTTAGACCCCCTTAGAGCAAAGCTCTGCTAAGTGAAACCCTAAATGGGTTTTCTTTAGACCAGGGATCTATTGAGAGCAAGGCTTTGTTAATGAAAATCGATTTAATTTAATTAAAAATTTTACCTAAAAGGTGTTTTCTAAAGAAATTATAACTCTTGGAGTTCTTGAAGGCAAGAGCAGGGCTCTGAACAAAATTCCTATGAAGAGATGAAAATCATCTAAGGGACCAAAGGTCCTATTTATAGGGGCATTGAAGAGCCGTTTCGACTTCCAATGGATAGCGCGACGGTTGGAATTCTACCACCGTTGCGCTCACGTTTGGGGCCACGTAAGCGCAACGGTGGGGGGGCATTTGTTTACCCCAATCAGAGCAAAACCCTGTTCAAATTCCAAGACGGGAGACGAAGCAGCGCTTCTGTTTCCCCCAATCAAAGAAAAGCTCTGTTTTGAAATTGAAGTCAAAATTAAAGTCAAAATTAAATGAAGCAACGCTTCAGATAATCTGCGCGCCACGTGGTAGCGCAGTTGCGCTAGCACAGTTGCACTGCGCGACGCGTGGCAGCGCAGTTGCGCTGTGCTCTGCGCTGGGCGACACGTGGCAGCGCAGTTGCGCTGCGCTCTGCGCTGTGCGACACATGTCAGGCGCTGGTGCGTTTGCATCAAACAGAATTAAAATTCAGTAAGATCCTTCTGTTCTTGTTCAAACAAGAAGATTGCCTTCTGTAAAACAGAAGCCCTTGGATCAAAAATCCAACGGTGGGGAAAATTCCCCAAATCACTCAGAGAAGGATCTTTTTAACAAATTTAACAAATCTATGGGCACTATATAAAGGCCTCTAGACCCCAACTCAAATGAGGAACACAGAGAGAAAAACAGATAATTCCTCTAAAGAATTTTAAGAAGAGTTGAAAGAAAGAAAAGGTAAAAACCTTTAATAAAAGAAGAATTTCTTCTGAAAAGATCAATGATCTAAGAACAAGATCAATGATCTTCAATATAAAAAAATGATAATAGTGCCTTGCACTTTTTATGAACCCTTGGTTCTGGAATCTTAAAGATTCTTTTCTTGAACCCAAAATTGGATCAAGTTATTGAAACAGTGCCTTTGCACTTGCAGAACTGCACTGTTGCGCTCCTGGGTTGGCGCAAGCCACCAGAGAGCGCCACGTGTCAGCACCAGAAACCACCTGCGCTATGCGCTTTTAAAACAGAGCATTGCTCTCATGAATTGGCGCAACTCACCAGAGCGCGCCACGTGTCAGCAGCGCAACAGCGCAGCGCAGCGCAGCGTACTGCGCTTGCGCTCACCGGAGCGTGACACGTGTTACCTCCACATGGACTTGGGCCTTGCACTCCTCAATTGGCGCAAAGTGCCTGACAAGCCACGTGACGCTCTGTCAGACTAATGCAGCGCATTATTAAAGGGCAGAGCCCAATTAAGAGGCCCAATGGACTAAAATAAATGCTCTGCATTATAAAAAGGGGACAGAGCCCAACTTAAAAGGCCTAACAGGCCAGAATAAAATGCAGTGCATTATTAACAGGGGCAGAGCCCTAATAAAGGCCTACTAGGCCAAAGATAAAAACGTTGAACATTTTGCAACTGGACTTAGCCCAATCATGGCCGTAAGTCCTCAAATTAAATTGACTGAGTACGGCTGCTCTCCTAAATCAATTTACATCCGGTTCAAGGGTACATCTCCGAACTCCTCTAACATCTGTCGTTGTAATCCTTCAACGACGTCAGAGAGGTGACGGGTCCCGACGGCCGCAAATAAAATTGGGCCACCACGTCCCTAAACTGGAACATGGACCACCACGTCCCTAAACTGGAACATGGACCACCATGTCCCTAAACCGGAACAATAGAGCCCCCAAATGCTCTCTTATCGGATCTAAATGATCCCGTTTAAGTTGATCTTAGCCTCAAATATGGCTAACGTATCCTTAAACCTTCAAACAGATTTTAGTCCCAAATTGGACTACAGGTCTCCCAACCAACTCTGGTTCAAAGGTACATCTCTGAACTCCTCTGATATCTGTCGTTGTGATCCTTCAACGTCGTCAGAGAGGTGATGGGTCCCGACGGCCATACATTCAACGGACCGCTATGTCCTTAAACTGGAGCAATAGAGTCCAAATGCTCTTTTGTCGGATCTAAACGATCCCGTTAAGTCAATCTTAGTCTCAAATCAGACTAACGTGTCCTTAACGAATGTTTAAGTTGATCTTAGCCTCAAAAATGGCTAACGTATCCTTAAACCAAAACCCCAAACCCAAATCTAAGAAAATACGGATTTGGACTAATCCACGTCCTACGGGCGACAACATAAATTAGTCTCCGTATACAATCCACGGGCAACCACAAACAAAA
Organism: Agapanthus africanus; assembly: GCA_030015575.1. Taxonomy (NCBI): domain Eukaryota; kingdom Viridiplantae; phylum Streptophyta; class Magnoliopsida; order Asparagales; family Amaryllidaceae; genus Agapanthus; species Agapanthus africanus. Next base: position 258,707,961 of record CM057351.1, on the reverse strand, counting down.
CAAACACCCACGACATGAAGTGAAATTCTGGAGAAGGAGAAAGTTGTTACCGCGATGCAGTAACGTAATTAACTGCAGGGGCTTGCGCCTGCAGGGAAGAGCGTCCCCACAATCAAAAACCCCTCTAGCGAGGGGGAATCTGACGAAGTCTGCTACATCGGCCACATCCGTCTAAACCTCCGATACACGGTGCCATAAATCAACTTGGCATTTTCGGAGAGGTAGACGGATAAAATCATATAGCATCTGCCCCGAATCTCAGACAAGACGGTCCTCATGTCTTGGCCGCCGTTCGGAGGGGAACAGTTGGACCTTTGTTTGGACAGTTGAACATTTGTCTGGGTTCAGCCCCCCATTATTTAGCAATGTTAACCATTAGTCTGGGTTCTGACAATATTTTTATCTTTTATTGAGTGCTAAGCACTCATATACCATATGAGATGATCAATCATGGAAGACAAGGGTGTACTTGAGGCTCAGCAAAAAAGGAAGTCTTGCCTCAGAAAGACTTAGCCAATTTGGGCTAGGACTGATTTGAATATAGTGTTAAACACTAGCACATATTTGGCGGTCACGTGTTCCCACGCGATGTGCTTAAAACAGTGTTAGACACTAAAAGAATGAAGTGCTTAAAATAGTGTTAAACACTAGGGACAAAATGCTCAAAATAGTGTTAAACATTAAAAATGAGGCAGTCATGTGGGGTCACGTGAGACGCCTGAGAATTGGGCTAGACTTCCTTTATTTTACTCTCAAAATTTGTAAATAAGTGTTAAACACTTAGTCTTTGTAATCATCACGTGTGGACACGTGACAGTGCCCATGTATTGGGTGCTAATTCCTATGTTTTCCCTCATTTGCCCTTTTTAAAAAAGGTGTCTGTCATGGGTCACGTGAGGCGCCATAAATTAGTACTGCCTTTGGATTTGTTCCTTTTTGTTTTGAGAGTCACGTATGAGCACGTGAGGCATTGCCTCCAAGCTTTTTCTTTCTCATCTTGAGGAGTCTATTTAAGGGTCACGTGGGGGAACGTGACCATATCTCATTCTTTCTTTTCTGATTATTGCAGGGAGGGTCACGTGTTGTCACATGACCAAGTTTACGTGCATGGAGAGTTTAAGTCCCTTGTTTGATAATTAAATTCTTTGGTAGGGTTAAACCCTAGTTTTATTTAGAGGAATTAAATTCCTATATATATTTGGAAGAATTAAATTCTTTAAACTCGATTCTCCCTCTAAGTGTTGGATCTGCATGGCAGAATCTCCCCGATGAGAATTAAATTCTCAACTTATGGAGAGATCTGCTTCTGCAGATCTGTTACCATGAAGAAGAACTAAGTTCTTATATTAAAGGGTTAAACCCTATTTTGTTTGAAGGAATTAAATTCCTAATTGCTTTGATGTGAGAATTGAATTCTCTAAACTTAGATCTTCCCTTAGGTTTTAGATCTGCATGGCAGAATCTTCCCGATGAGAATTAAATTCTCAACTTATGGGGAGATCTGCTTCTGCAGACCTTCAACCAAAGGAAGAACTAAGTTCTTATTTAGAAGAGTTAAACTCTTAGTTTGAGAATTAAATTCTCCTTTATTTTGTGAGAGCTTGTAGAATAAACTTCTTATTTTTTCTCACCTAGAGTTTTTCTCTGAAGAGATCTTCTTTTCTCCCTTGAGAATTAAATTCTCCTCTCTTTTTTCTCTCTGTTGTTGTGTATCTCTAAAAAAATCATTTTTCTCTTCTCTTCTTTGTAACACTTTAGGATGTGATTAGTGGCTAATTATACTCTAAAGTATGGTTTTTAATAAAAAAAAGTTTACCAAAACGATTTTCAAATAATTTATCAAATTTAATGAATATTTTATTAGAATTTTCCTAGGCTTGCACACACTTGTGCATGTAAACTAGGGTTTAAATTGGGGTTAGACCATGATTAGCAACCATGGTGGGTTAAACCTTTTTCCTTAAGCTAATTTTAAAATTTTGAATTAAGTGTATTTGGGTTTTTATTTAAGTGTGTTGGTTTTTTTTAAAGAAGAAATGATTTAAATTTGGTTGACTTGGAGGGAGAAAGAGATAGAGAAAGGGTGTGGGCAACATGGCTTGAGCATGCTCATTAAATGAAGAAAGAGAGAGGGGGTTTGACTTGTGTGCCCTCATTTCTCACTCTCACTCTCACTTCTCTCATTCTCTCACTCACACACACACACACTCAAGCAGCTGCAGCAGCAGCTGCAGAAGCTTCAGCAACAGCAGCAACCACAGTATCAGCCACAGCAACAACATCAGCATAGCAACAGCACCAGCTTCAGCAACAGCAGCAGCATCAGCTCCAGCAACATCAGCAGCAGCTCCAGCAGCAGTAGCAACACTTCATCTTCTTCTTCTACTTCTTCTCCTGCTTCCTAGGGTCCATTAGGGTATAATTCTTAAACTCAATTCCCTTTTTGCGAAGCTATGGGTAGAATTAGCATCGGTTAGTGATAAAAGTGAGTTTTTGTGCTTAATATAGTGATTAATGTAGACTTTTGGTTAAGTGATGTTAGTGATGGTTAGACTAACTTAGTTAAGTGTTGTTAGGGCCACTTAAACCTAGTTAAACCCTAGATTTCATTAAAATACCATAGGGTTTCATATTGGTGTTAATTTAACATTTTTAAGCAAACTTAGACCTTTCTGTGATCTGCTTTTGACCCGGCTCCTTCAGAAGAAAACTGAGAAAACTGGAGCATGTATACTAGGTCTAGACCACACACACGTAGCACGAGCCCCAGATTCCACAATCTGGCCACCAATTAATTCGTTCTGGCCGCAAATTGCGGCCAGGTAGAGGAACTTGGGTGCTGGAGTTTTGGCTAGGGTAGTCTGCTGCATATTCCAGTGTTTTGGCATGTGCAATTTTGTAAGTTTTCACCTGAGTAAGAATCTGGGACGATATATCGTTTTTCTAGTACGTTTTGTTTGCGCGATACGCGCGATACGTGAGTGGGTTCTGTGATCCAGTGTGTCGCGACGTGTCGGGATAGTTTTAGACGCGTATACATACGTTTCAGCGTATCGTACACACGCGCATTTAGTTCGCGACGCGAGTTTCTTGTTTGATTTCGATATCGCGTTTTGCGAGATATTTGCTTATGTGGACTTTCCTTGTGTGAATTCTAGGTTCGCAGACGGGTACGTCGGACGCAACAAAGAAGGGAAAGCGGGTGGTCGGCTACACTTAGCACGCGACCAGGTGAGTAGATTTAACATCTACGGGGAAATCGCCCGTATGGCGTTAAGCGTCAGGGCGTGATAGGATATTTAGTCGTAGATGTTTGTGTGTATTGTTTTAGCATACCTCCCTTATTGTATATAGAAACGGTAGATATAGAACACTACACTGTCACTAACGGTTCAAGCTGCACGAGCACTATTTGTATGTTACACTCACACCGTTAGCGATTGCCATGACACTTGCACTATAGGATTGCTACGAATTATATATATTGTCTTGACTGCCGCATCATTGATGATTACCATGACTTGTCGCATATACACATATACTGATATCTTCATACTTGGGCACATGCACACTGTATATTCATACCGGTGCACACATATACTGATATCTTCATACCTGCGCACATGCACACTGTATATTCATACCAGTGCACACATATATTGATATCTTCATACTTGCGCACACGCATACTGTATATTCATACCAGTGCACACATATATTGATATCTTCATACTTGCGCACATGCATACTGTATATGTTGGAAATAGTGCCCTCAGAGTCAATTATTAGATCACAGGCACGTGATTGCAATGATTGAGGGATGACCTATCCCGGTAGGACGGTCTTACTCGAGATGATAGTATGCTATCTGGTTTATCTTTATCACCGTGTACTGCTTTAGGTGACCTGACATGTCACTATTGCACGTTGATAGAGCCCCTAGGATTCTTGCTTGACCACCAGCAGTATGAGAGCGATCATATACGTGGGAGCTGGTAGTCTATAAGCACATCCTTAAAAGGTCCCTAGTCGTAGGAGTTTCGAGACAGGGCATCGATACTCCAGAGTAGACTAGTGTATACAGTCGAGACCCCGACGAGGGGCGGTGGCCGGTCTCACAAGCCACTGGTGTCAGTTGGTTCACCTAAGATGTATACAGGTGCTCATTGGGTTATGAGTACACCGGACAGGACTCGCCGGGAACATGCTAGTTGATCTTTTACCTGACGTCAGATAGCAGTTCCCTGGTGACATGTGTACAGGTTAGTTCATCGACCTGGGGATCGTCATTTGTCTCGTGTGAGTTCCCACTGTACTTTGATTACTACCCTACCACGCTCAAAGGAGACGTGCAAACAGGTTTTAGTTGGGTACAGTCCCGAGCCAAATAGAGGCAGTGAGCGGATCTTCAGGGGTTCGTCTCTCCCGGTATTGGGGGTGAGGTCGCGCTGTGTCTAGGAGAGCCATTACACGAAGCCCTCGGCCGAGGCAGGAGATTTACTGGTAGGTATTCCAGTAGTATCTCAGGGTGTTCTGGGCTACACTCCGACACGACTTGTACCGCTTTTGGGGGTCTGACTTTTACCAACCCCCTAGGCCCGCCATGCGATGCTCATAGACGAACGGACCGGACTGTATGGATATTGTCACTGACAGGCTCAGTAGGGTGTCAGGATCAGTTCGCTCATCGACGTACCTTTTGGTCAATAGCTGGTGGCCCGTCATGTATGGCTTATACCTCTGACGTGCTAGTGGTTAAATCCACAACAAAGGTGTTGACGAGTCTTTAGAGTCCACCACACATTCAGTTACTCAAGCTTTCGGGCGAAACGTTGTAGAGGCCGTATGGAGATATGGCTGGGTTCGATCAGACACGTGCGGTATTGCACGGATAAGGATCGGACGGTTAGTACTAGAGGTCGTATGGATATATGGCAGGGTTCGATCAGATACGTGCGGTATTACACGGATCAGGATCGGACGGATAATACTAGCCGGCTTTGGTATAAGCCGGATCCTAGTATAGTACAGTGTAGATTTTTTCTCATTGCATTTGTATTCGGTCGGAATACAAATGCGGGTATGTATACACAGTATTGGGGTTTTCCTGTAATTTATTACGGGACCAGTTTTCTGGAGTTGCCAGTTTGCTTTCCGTTTCGGCCAATTTCCTTTCTATCGTTCATTGGCCGAAGATTGGTGGAGGAGGGCTTATTTGCAATTGTGCAAATAAGCTTTTGTGAAGGGGGTATTTGCATATTCTTGTGTCATGATGGTTGCACCATCCCTTGACCTTTTGACTTGACTTCTTCATGATGGCTTGACTTTTTGAAGTCATCATGCTTGATGATGGTGGCTTGACCTTTTGGAATGATTGGTTGGTTGAGTGTTGGTTATTCCTTATGATGATTTCTTCTCATCATCTTGTTTTTCTCTCTCTTGGATTATGAGAGAACCTCATTGCTTTGTTACACTCTCCCTCATTCTCTCCTCTCTCCTCACCTCTAGTGAGGCCGGCCAAACATGAAGGGGGCTGTCCTAATTTCTCATGGGGGGATTTTTGTTCTTTTAGCTTCACAAAAATCCCATAGTTCCACCTCCAAAGGATAGTTCATTCTCCTCCACAAAATGGCAACCTCCATGAACCCTAAAATGAGACATGGTTCTACACACATTCTACAGCAAACCTTGGTCACGTCGGCTCGTCAACTTCGTGCCCGAGTTGCCTCGGTATAGAGGTGGGAGCCCGTAAAAGAAGCAGGCGACGTGGTGCCCTTCAGGCGACGAGGTGGAGACCGGAGCTTCCGAGGGAGATCGGGACGACGACGAGAAGACCGGAGGACTCGGATCACTCGGTACATCTCTCTTCCCATCTTGTAGTTAGCTAGGACTAGTTTAATGGCCAGATCCGGGTATATAGTGCGCGGTGGTGCCGGTTCAAGAAAATTTAAAGTTAGCCATCGCTTCCGCATTTGGCCTCGGGATGGAGGCCGGGGCGCCGCCGTGCACTTACAGTGGTAACAGAGCCTCGCCATTAACATAGTCTAGCTTTGTCTAATGTGTTTTACATTTCCGATCGACCAAAATTCCAAAAACCCTTGTTTTCTTCACATCAGTTTTCTGTCGAATTTTTCCTGGCTCGAAAATTTTTTCAGGTTGTAGAAAATTGATGTACTAGAAGTCCTAAGAATTCTGGGGAAATTCAAGAGATTGATCTTTCAGGGAGAGCGCGGAACCGCGGCCAAACCCCACTTGGAGCCGCGGTTCCGCCGCAGTATGGAAGGATCACTGTGTCGAATTTTTCCAGTGAGCTTCTGGGGTGAAATTAGGGTTTCTGGAATATTAATTTTGGGCCCAGAATTTCTTGATGTGCTACAGTAGTACTTGGGGGCCCACTTGGTAAATTTGATCGATCAGATATTTTAAACACATTGGTTCACATTATTTACATTATATCTGCGACCGTGAATGTCACTTGATCGGTAAATCCAGTCTAACTGCTATAGCCCGGTTAGACGGATTTGCGAACGTGATTTTCACGTTGATGTTTTGTGTTATGCTGTGATGTTGCGGATTGGTCGTGGGGGATAGCCTGGATGCAATGCTAGTACAGAGTTTGTTGTATTATGTACATTTGATATTGCGGGGCGAGCGTCCGACATGTGGACTGTCGTCACTGCCTGATTGTATTATTATTTTGGGGCACGACCAGGTTGCGGTCGATGTACCCGTTGTATGTATATCTTACTTTCTGTACTAGGATTACCCCAAGGAGGGGTGCACGGATAGCCGGGTTCTAGAGGGCAACGGGCCCGCATCTCATGGCATTGAGATGGAGGGGGCTTCACTCTAGAATTGGCAGGCTATTCGCCGCACTCGTAGGGGGTACAGGTTGACCCAGGAGGGGTGCCCAAGTTACCGGATTCCGTGAAGTGCCGGGTGGTCCATTCACGTTGCTGAAGGGGCTGCCTCGCTTCAGGTTTTGGCGGGTAACTTGCCGCGCCCGTAGGGGTCTAGGATTTCATTGCACAGGCTATCCACACGACTAGGGGAACGTCGGGTTTCAGTAGTGGCTCTGTGAAACCCGGGGATCCCAGATATCTGTATTATTCTGTGATGCTGTACATTTCTGTGATGTTGCATTTTTATCACGCCTTGAGAGAAATATAATATATTGGTATATATATTAGTAGATATTGTATATGTTTTGCATCCGCGCTAGTCCAGTCCCCGCTCTGTCGTTAGTTAGCTAACCTAACGGGTAATGACGGGACCCAGTGGCGAATGCGGATGGCATATACGTACATCAGTATATTTTCGTTCTTTGTGGTGTGATCAATTTATGGGACTGCGTTGATTCGGATCAATGCAATTTAAAAACAAACCTAATCTGATGTTGTTGGAACACTTTTCAAAAAGCTGTTATTGCAAGGACGTTCTCTTTTGTTTTGCATTGTGGTATTCAGTTTGAATATCCTGCACCTCATTCTACGAGGCAAGGGCCGATATCCCTTCACCGGGAGTGACCCCTTGGACAAAAAGTTTGCGTCAGGGCAATGACTTCACTATAGCCGATTACTTTTGCTTTGCACCGTAGTATTCAGTTTGAATATCCTGCACCTCATTCTACGGGGAAAGAGCCGAGATCCCTTCACCGGGAGTGACCTCTTTAGCAAAGGTTTTCGTCACTATATTTTTAAAAGCTATCCGTTCCTTCAACGATATCAAGTTCATTACGTTAAAGGTTTTCGCCAGAAACCATTCGTAGCCCTCCGTCGTTTCATATGGGTGGTCAATAGTATTCAAGCTGTGTATGTTGGCCAAAGTCAAGGCACGGTGATTGGTAGCTATTGGGGTATTCATATGCAGCATAGATAGATGCATTGGTTTGGGACAGTCGTACTGCCATTTTGGCCAAAGTCAAGGGTAGGTACGGGTGGGTTCAAATTAACCTGGAGAATGATGGGCAGAACTTGACATGTGACTTATGATATGTTGGCCAAAGTCAAGGTCATAAGAGCATGGGGTAAAAATCCACATCGGGAGTTTCTAAAGAAACTGAAACTTGCCTGATATGTGCATACCTTCTGGAGTGTGAGCGGATTCCGTCACGTTATCATGCGATGATAGTTGGATCCCGATTCCCACTGATGAGTTAGTTTACTCCTCGGGTGACCCCGACTAGTTCTTCTTTCAGGTTTGGAGGAGAATTTGACGGTACAGTGGGAGGTTTTCAGATTAGATAAATTGGTAACCATTCTGATCTAGGATAGAGTGCACGCTGAGTGTTTCTTTTCTCTCTCTCTTCGGTAGCGACCATTGACCCGACCCTAAGACTATGACTCAGTGACCAAGTTGACCGAACCTTCTTAACACTGGCTTTTGGATTGTCAGAGTTGCAAACCTCATTGCTACTCCTACTTTTACCCTTTCTTCAGGACACCCCGTATTACTACAAACGTCCACTTCCATTGGACAAAACCATCGTATGGTTAGATACGAACTCGAAGGAATTTATTCGAGGATGGTTTCCGGTTCTGGAGAAAACGGATAGGACTATTCAGTTGTCTTTTCCTTTTACCTTCTCTCAGGTTTCGAGTACTCCTTGATTTAGGAGTAGTACACCTATTACGCAAATTGGATAGTCTTCTTCCAAACCTTAGGCTGGTGCCGAACGGTGGGGAATGAAGAAAACCAATTAGCATAACGATGGTGTGCAGAAGGTATTAAGTTAAGACAAAGAAAGGGATTAGTAAGAGGGCAAAGTAAACTGCGACTGCTATTCACGACCAAACCAAGTATTTCTTCGCCAATCCAAAAATCACCTTTGTATTTCTCCAGAACAATCCGTATCACTACGAAGATCCACAGGTTATTGGATACTCCATCGTATGGTTATATACGAACTCGAAAGGAACTTGTTCCAGTTCGGGGATGGATTCTGGTTCAGGAGGAATAGGAATAAGGTTTATTCGGTTGTCTTTTATCTTCACCTTCTCTCGCATTGCGAGTGCTCCTGGGATTAGGACAGCACACCCATTATGCTTATTGGATAGTCTTCTTCCAAACCATAGGCTGGTGCCGAACGGTAGGGAAGGAAGAAAACCATTTGGCCTAAAGGGGTGTGCAGAAGGTAATGACTAAAGACATATAAAAGGATTTGGAGAGGTGGCAAAGAATTATACGGTTACAGTCGTGAATCTGGAAGAGGCATTACTAAGAATACCGGGATACCCCATCGAAACATTTCAATGTTTCAGTTTCACTGTGTACTGTTAAAGGAAAACTGATTTCCCGATTAGACACTTGCTCCAGGGTATGTATTTAACAGGAATGATTCTCACATCTGTATGGTTTTACAGATGATGAGTGGGAGTAAGTTATTGGGAATTGGGTGATCATCCTCATTATATCGGGATTCGTTGTAATCGGTGATATTTGAGGAAGTCACCTGGACTGTTTGCCGGTCGGCAAATATTTGGTTTTGAATATCCGTTGTTATGCACCAATTTCAAAATTGATATATCTGTACGTCTATTTTTATAGAGTGAGATATACCTTTTTGATATTATGTCTATGACATTTACCTATATCAGTGGATGGTTAGGTAAGGAGCATTAAACAGCGGTCTAATTCTTCTTAACCATAAGTACAATTTTTAACATACGACACACAGGGAATGAGTTATCAGACTCAAGGGACTTATACAGAGTATTGTATGTTGTCCAGGGTCCATCAGGACAGAGGGGTTGGTCCTCGTACTATATTCGGTTTACTTATGACTTCTCTAGTTTTTAGACAGGTGTTTCGTGGAAACACAGGGTCCGAATTTTGAGAAGTTATAGGTATTTGAATAAAGTAGAGAACCAGATATTGCAAGTATCGGGATTCTTCAAAGTGATCGAAGATGTAGATACTTGTGTATGGTATTCAGTTGATAGTAATGATTAAGAGAACTTGCTTCTCTTTCAGGTTACTCATAATTGGAAGCATTCCTAAGTTGAGTAACGCTGATCGGCCTCTTTCCATTTAGTTGACATGCACTGGAGACAGCTGCATGATTTGAATCTGGTTCAATTTAATCAGTGCCTCTGGTTCTATATTGGATATAGTACAGTTCATATCTTAACATTGTTAAGGTACGGGGAATTGTCCGGCTTATGATTAAAACCGACACTGGACAACTCAAGGCACGTTTCTGTAATGGTTGTTTGTGGGTTGACCCAGGCTATGACGAGGGTTGACTTTCTACCATCTGGAAGATCAATAGTGATATTGTTCTAGATTCGCCACAGTTTTATTAAAAATGGATTTTTTTCAGAAAACAGTAGTGGGAGTATGGTAGAACTGGAAGTGATTCCAGAACCACAAACGATTACTGAAGATTTGATAGGAACCTAAACATTCAATCTGATTTGACATTCCATTGGCCACTCCGCAGATAAGGTGGGTAACTTCAGCCACCCGAGAGGTACTCCGGTAGCCTCAAGGACGGTGACAGGGAAGTTCTTGTTTACCCACACTTGCCATTGCTGTTGTTCCAGGCTGCGAGACCCGGCAGGAGGATGAGTATAGCGTCGTTCTGAACTGGCTTCAGAAGTGTACGTGTATATGACTCTGCCAGAGGGTTGTCGTAGTCAGTGGGAGCAGCGAAAGCATTGGTGGACAGGTAGCTTATGTCTATTTATAGACTAAAGCAGAAATAGCGGAGAGAGATCATCCATTTCTGATATGACAGTCATAGGTTTGACTTCATCAGAATAGGGGATGGATCTGTTGAGAAGGTAGTAGGGTGTGATGTCCTGGTATTTGGATGACATACACAGAGTAGGAAGTGATATTACTATACTACAATCGGTTATACTTTGGTCGTCACACAGTGGTTTCTCCACATGGGACTTGGACATTATATCAGACATACTGGTTACTAGATCTATGGTTTTAGATCTAGATTTGGGTGGTTTCCCAATCTGGGTACTTAGACAGCATTCTAAGAGTATTTAGAATGGACGACTCCTGGCACGGTAGTGTACCTGTGGGTGATGGAGTCACCCTCTCTAAAGGTGTCTTACAGACTAAAGGGGAGAGGGATGTGCATGATTGGCAGATCACTTGCTCAGGCAATTGAGTCAATCATGAGATGTCAAGTACCACACCAGATGTTGTTCTTGCACTAGATGCAATAAGTTAACATTGATCCTATCCTAGAGAAACAGTCGGAAGCAGTTTTAGAACATAAGTGAATGTTCTAGGGATATGATAACGACAGCCTCATTCGGGAGACAGTTATCATTCCAGGCTTCCAAGGTGACATGGACGACAAGGAGGTTGTCAGAGTTATAGTTTTTCCTTCTGACGAGGGGCAGTATTTTGGACAGGTGGTCCAAGGCAATACTGAGGGAGGCATGGCGCAGGACACTGATTAAGTTCAGTTGATGATACAGTCTAAGAAGTTTGGATTTGGAGTTCATTTATGAGCTAGGTCCCATCAGACATCCAGACACATTCTAAGACAAGTATTGCTCATTTCGGAAGATAGCTTTCTCCGCGAACTTGAGATATAGAGAGACATAGAAAGTAACATCAAAGCGAATCCACTCACTGAGGCTATTCCTCGAACGCAATAGTTTCGCAAACGAGCTTTGTGAGACTGACTAGTAGAGGAGTTGGGTGTTCGGTATCACACGGGCTGTGAGTATGCGACATCGCAATAATTAGCCTTGAGTGCAAGTGGGAGATTGTTGGAGATAGTGCCCTCAGAGTCAATTATTGGATCACAGGCACGTGATTGCAATGATTGAGGGATGACCTATCCCGGTAGGACAGTCTTACTCGAGATGATAGTATGTTATCTGGTTTATCTTTATCATCGTGTACTGCTTTAGGTGACCTGACATGTCACTATTGCACGTTGATAGAGCCCCTAGGATTCTTGCTTGACCACCAGCAATATGAGGGTGATCATATACGTGGGAGCTGGTAGTCTATAAGCACATCCTTAAAAGGTCCCTAGTCATGGGAGTTTCGAGACAGGGCATCGATACTCCAGAGTAGACTAGTGTATACAGTCGAGACCCCGACGAGGGGCGGTGGCCGGTCTCACAAGCCACTGGTGTCAGTTGGTTCACCTAAGATGTATACAGGTGCTCATTGGGTTATGAGTACACCGGACAGGACTCGCCGGGAACTTGCTAGTTGGTCTTATACCTGACGTCAGATAGCAGTTCCCTGGTGACATGTGTACATGTTAGTTCATCGACCTGGGGATCGTCATTTGTCTCGTGTGAGTTCCCACTGTACTTTGATTACTACCCTACCACGCTCAAAGGAGACGTGCAAACAGGTTTTAGTTGGGTACAGTCCCGAGCCACATGGAGGCAGTGAGCGGATCTTCAGGGGTTCGTCTCTCCCGGTATTGGGGGTGAGGTCACGCTGTGTCTAGGAGAGCCATTACACGAAGCCCTCGGCCGAGGCAGGAGATTTACTGGTAGGTATTCCAGTAGTATCTCAGGGTGTTCTGGGCTACACTCCGACACGACTTGTACCGCTTTTGGGGGTCTGACTTTTACCAACCCCCTAGGCCCGCCATGCGATGCTCATAGACGAACGGACCGGACTGTACGGATATTGTCACTGACAGGCTCAGTAGGGTGTCAGGATGAGTTCGCTCATCGACGTACCTTTTGGTCAATAGCTGGTGGCCCGTCATGTAAGGCTTATACCTCTGACGTGCTGGTGGTTAAATCCACAACCAAGGTGTTGACGAGTCTTTAGAGTCCACCACACATTTAGTTACTCAAGCTTTCGGGCGAAACGCTGTAGAGGCCGTATGGAGATATGGCTGGGTTCGATCAGACACGTGCGGTATTGCACGGATAAGGATCGGACGGTTAGTACTAGAGGCCGTATGGATATATGGCAGGGTTCGATCAGATACGTGCGGTATTGCACGGATCAGGATCGGACGGATAATACTAGCCGGCTTTGGTATAAGCCGGATCCTAGTATAGTACAGTGTAGATTGTGTCTCATTTCATTTGTATTCGGTCGGAATACAAATGCGGGTGTGTATACACAGTATTGGGGTTTTCCTGTAATTTATTACGGGACCAGTTTTCTGGAGTTTCCAGTTTGCTTTCCGTTTCGGCCAATTTCCTTTCTATCGTTCATTGGCCGAAGATTGGTGGAGGAGGGCTTATTTGCAATTGTGCAAATAAGCTTTTGTGAAGGGGGTATTTGCATATTCTTGTGTCATGATGGTTGCACCATCCCTTGACCTTTTGACTTGACTTCTTCATGATGGCTTGACTTTTTGAAGTCATCATCCTTGATGATGGTGGCTTGACCTTTTGGAATGATTGGTTGGTTATTCCTTGTGATGATTTCTTCTCATCATCTTGTTTTTCTCTCTCTTGGATTATGAGAGAACCTCATTGCTTTGTTACACTCTCCCTCATTCTCTCCTCACCTCTAGTGAGGCCGGCCAAACATGAAGGGGGCTGTCCCAATTTCTCATGGGGGGATTTTTGTTCTTTTAGCTTCACAAAAATCCCATAGTTCCACCTCCAAAGGATAGTTCATTCTCCTCCACAAAATGGCAACCTCCATGAACCCCAAAATGAGACATGGTTCTACACACATTCTACAGCAAACCTTGGTCACGTCGGCTCGCCAACTTCGTGCCCGAGTTGCCTCGGTATAGAGGTGGGAGCCCGTAAAAGAAGCAGGCGACGTGGTGCCCTTCCGGCGACGAGGTAGAGACCGGAGCTTCCGAGGGAGATCGGGACGACGACGACGAGAAGACCGGAGGACTCGGATCACTCGGTACATCTCTCTTCCCATCTTGTAGTTAGCTAGGACTAGTTTAATGGCCAAATCCGGGTATATAGTGCGCGGTGGTGCCGGTTCAAGAAAATTTAAAGTTAGCCATCGCTTCCGCATTTGGCCTCGGGATGGAGGCCGGGGCGCCGCCGTGCACTTACAGTATTCATACCAGTGCACACATATACTGATATCTTCATAACCGCGCACATGCACACTGTATATTCATACCAGTGCACACATATATTGATATCTTCATACTTGCGCACATGCACACTGTATATTCATACCAGTGCACACATATATTGATATCTTCATACTTGCGCACATGCACACTGTATATTCATACCAGTGCACACACATATTGATATCTTCATACTTGCGCACATGCACACTGTATTTTCATAGTAGTGTTACACTCATATTCGCGCATATATCCTTTTGCACATCCATACCTACATATGCTACATACATGGATGATATCGATTTGATTTCATGAATAATAGGGACCACATGAGATATTTTCAAAACCGAATTCTTTTAAAAGAGCGGTTTTCCCTTTTTACTCTTAGTGGCATACGACACATTGCATGGATTTACGCATTGAGTTTGGATTTATGGGATTTTTCTGGATTTGAGAACCATGGTATCATTTTAAGAAAATACGCACTGTTTTAAAAACTTGGTTTATCTTGATATGATATTTCAGTGCGTCCACCATGAGTTTTCTCGGTTCCAGAGAGCTTGTGTGAGTATACCCGATTTGAGGAGCGGTAGGCACCGATTGTGGGTACATGGTGGACCCGGTATGGTACCCTGGGGCAAGAAGACTCGTATAGCTAGACGGTAAGCCCGACGGAGGGACTACTACCTACCGATGATTGGTTGAGCCTGGCGGTTATCCGGAGGATACTGACCAGAGCTGAGAGATGGATACAGGCCGACCCGTACTGACGGGGCCTGATACTTGAAGATTTGCGTGTCGATGCTAGACACGATGATTTCATGATATTTTTATGTGCCGATGCTAGGCACTCACGATTCTATGAGATTTACAGGATTTGAGGGCCGATGAGGATGACGACGCCTGAGTTTTACTAGGATTTGGGTGTATTGATGGACACCGATTATTTTCCACATTGACCTTCCGTGTAGATGTTATTTATTCCCATGCTTAGCATTCAGTATTATACATCTCATCATGTATCTGTAGTACCTAATAGAGTACATTTGCTATGCACGATTATTGCATACCCTGCTCACCCTATATAGATGTTATTAGATTTCATTTGCTATGCATTATTATTGTATACTCTACTCACCCTATATAGATGTTATTAGATTTCATTTTCTATGCACGATTATTGCATACCCTACTCACCCTATATAGATGTTATTAGATTTCATTTGCTATGCACGATTATTGCATACCCTGCTCACCCTATATAGATGTTATTAGATTTTATTTGCTATGCACGATTATTGCATACCCTGCTTATCATATAGAGATGTTATTAGATCGCACTTGTTGCATGATTATTGCTCATCTAGCTCATCATATAGATGTTATCTGTTGGCATATGTTAGAGTATCGCAGCACATGCATACTCGCGATTACCTTTATATGTTATCTACTATTCACGAATTGGCAACTCACCCCCGTTGTGCCATAGTGTTTGCAGGTTGCCCCTCAGCGTAGTCGCGGCAGGATGCTTTCTTGCATCTTTTGATACAGATACCACTACAGTTGACGTGTGAGCTTTGCTAATAGGTGGGTTTTGTATGGTATCTGTTTATTTTCCGGTTGTATACATTATTGTATCTAGTACTCTCCATCTACCTTCATGTATTGACTTAGAGACCAATTGTGAGGACGATGTATATTATTTTGTACTCTGGTGTCAAGCTCGTTGTGAGCCGACTTCATTTATGCAGTTTTATATTTCATGTTGTCTGCACTTATCTTTACTCATTCTTCGCTACGGCGTTGTATATTTTTATCGTGGTGATTGTTTCCGCCGTTGGGCGTGATTGCTCCCGTTAGGGATGTTTTATTCTTATTGTATATCATTTTATTCATATATTTCCTTATACCCAATTTCGGGCTAGTATTTACAAAGGAAATGCTGCCAAAATTTTTAAGATAATAACTTGAACTTTAAAGAATTCTATTAAATTACTTAAGGTATTCTAAACGTTTTAGCAAAAGTTTCTAATAAATGTTTTAACACTCAATACTTTTAATGGTTTTGATTTCTGGGTTTCGGCTTACTTAGTCACGTTACGCCTGTAGACGTTACGTGGTTAAGTGCCGGTCACGGACCGAACTTTGGGTCGTGACATTCTTGGCTCCTATTTATAGGAGAAAGTAAAGAATCAGTTTGTTTAGTCAATCTTTCCTTGAAAGATTTTAATTGATTTTGTAACCAACATGACCTTTTAGATCACTCAGTGAATTTTATTCACCATTGGATTTTTAATTCAAAAGATATTTTGTTTGTTATTCCTGGCAAATTTCAGGGAAATCTTTCCTTGTATAGAATCTTTCCATAAATTGGTGATTTTTAATCACCATTGGATTTTTAATCCAACGGTGCTCCGCTTTACAGAGTGCAATCGTTTTGTTTGGAAAGATATAGGGAAATATTAGGGTTTTTGATTTCCCTTAATTAGAATTTAATTCTATTAGTTCAGAAGGTTTAAGAGCCTATCACGTGTTAGCGCGTGACCCTACTGATTGATCATTTAATTAGAATTCAATTATATTAGTTCAGAGATCTTTAGAAACCGGTCACGTGTGGGCACGTGACCCCCGGTCACGTGTGGGCACGTGACCCCGGTCACGTGTGGGCACGTAATGCCCCATTTAGGGTTTTCCTTCCATTAACTCAGAGAGTTCTTAAGACCCTATCACGTGGTGGCACGTGACCCACGGATTATGTTTTCAACCAGAATTTAATTCTGTTATTTTAAAGCATTCAGGAATTTATCACGTGTCAGCACGTGACCCTTGGTCACGTGTGGGCAAGTGATGCCCCATTGGGGTTTTTCTTGCTGTTTTATTATACCTTTAATTCTTTTCAGTGGGTTTAAAGGCCCATCACGTGCGGGCACGTGACCCCATTTGATTAGGATTCAACTCTTATCATTTCAGAGCTTTCAGGAAGCCATCACGTGTCGGCACGTGACCCCCGATCACGTATGTGCACGTGACGCCCCATTGAGGGTTTTCCTTGTATTTTAGGAGGGAACAGCGGGTGACGTAAGCTTTGAACGCCTCCTTGTCCCCGCTCTTAATTGTGAAGAGGTAGTCAACCGTGCGCTTCTGTCGACGGTTCCCGACGAAGTGGCCGAGGAACTGAGTAGCCAGCTCGTCAAAGGTCGAGATTGAGCGAGGCTCGAGCCCTCGGAACTAGTCCTGACCAGAGCGGATGAGGGTGGCTGGGAAGGCTCTGCACTGTGCGGCGTCGGAATGGTCCTGGAAGCTCATCCCCGCGGTGAAAGCATCCAAATGGTCTTTCGGGTCGGTTTTCCCGTCGAACGGAGAGACCTTCGGGGGCTTGTTGCGCGAGGAGACGTGAACAGCGAGCAGTCCCTCAGTAAATAGCTTGGTGAGCGAGTCGGCGGCGTACTTAGCCCCGTCGCCCGAGAGGTGACCTTCTCGGCGTAAATCCTCGATCTTCTTCTCGACGGCGTCGAGTCGGCCGTGGTACCCCGAGGATTCTGCGCCTTGTGATCCCTGGCCTCTGCTGTGGGAGATCTGCGTCTGGGCGCGGCCCCGGTTCCTTTTGATGAGGTTCCTCAGATCCCAGGGCGAGGCGGCCCTCGAGCCGCCGTGGCGAACCCCTTTTGCGCGACCCCGTTGAGGGAGGGGGTGTCGGTCATGCCTGGGGATGGGCGAAGTGACCGACATCTCCTCAGGGGGTGGGGGTTACGAGGAGGCTCGATGCGAGGCACTCTGGCGGCGGATCTTGGTGTGGAGCTGTGGGGCACCCAGCGGGCCGCAGAGAGTATCGGCCCATGAGATCTGTGGCCATGGGACGTAGCCTGCCAGTGGTCAGCCGTGCCGACGAGGGCAGAGTGTAATAAAGTCATGAACTATGATTTTTCCTTTACTCAAGCACTGTTTATTAACTACCATGTAATGCTAGAAGCCGAAGTATGACTACGGCGGGATTATTCCCTGATCGTAGGAGCATGGCTGGCCTAGTCATCCCTGTTGAGCGAGTAGGAGAGGTGGTCTATCGACTTGCCTTGCCTCCATCGCCAGCTGGTGTGCACAATACCTTTCACGTATCCCAGTTGAGGCGCTATGTTCGGGACAACAACCATATTCTGGATCATTCGGAGTTAACTTTGGGCACAAATTGTGTCACGCCCCGCTTCCTAGTGTACGGCGAAGGGGACGCGACGAGGTCCGCTACGTATATACTCAGAAGTACATACGCTAAGCGTATCTAAGCAATATAAAATAAATACACAAGAGACAAGATATAAAAAGAACAGCAACATTTATTTATTAACATTCTTTGTACAATGCATGAAAGGAAATACAACTGAAAAAAAGATGCCTAAACAGTGGCATAACAGGAAATGAAAAGTACAGAGAGGAAAAGTGTACAATGAAACTAAAGTGCAGGGTCTTCAGCGAACTGCTCCAAGTCTTCTTGCGATGGCTCGATCTCTGCCGGGTCCAAATCACCTGACGACATTCAAAAAAGAAAGAAACAGAATGTCGTCAGCGAACAGGTCGCTCGGTAAGTCCCAAAGGTAAGAGGAAAGTAGAATAGACAGAAAAAGAAGATATCTTTTAAAATTGTATACTATTGTTGTAATGTTGTGTTAACGCTGCTGTTTGTAGCTTGGTACAGAAGGATGCCAGTGTATACGAGGGGAGTCTCTATATGCCAGAGACTAGAGGCACGTATAGTACAAGGAACCGTTTATGCCACGGTACAACAACAACTGGATTCATGTTAGGTGTATTAAATCTGACCACCTCATGCCACCTTTAACACCTTCCTTACCAATCTACCCCTTAAACCCCGCGATATCTTGTTTGTATTGTTATCTGTAAATTGTGTTAATTGTAAGATTGATTGACTGACTTACAGAAACCGTGATATCAGGAAACGGTTGTAACCGTAGAGTCATGTAAATGAAATACTGAGAATCATGTAAAAGGAATATATATATCCATGGTTCGGTTCGGTCAAGTTGTATAAATTGATAATTGTATTCATGGATTCATGTGTTCATATTGAATTGGAATCTTGTAGATTATAAATTGACTTGAATCATATTCAAGTCAGATTAATCAGACTCAAACCCGAGTCAGACAATCAGAACTGTGAATCGAGGTCTTTTAGTTGCTAGGGTCCTTAGGGTAATTTATAAAACTTGAGGGGGTTTTATGTAAAAATACTTTTATATACTTTTCAAAATACACCTCAAGTATTTATTGTTCGTCTTTAAAGTTGTAATGAGGGTGGATTTTATGTTGTGACATTTCTAGTGAGAATATCCTAGGTTTATAAATAAGGGTATTTATCTGTAATATTGATTTATTTGAAGTTCATGGTATTTTAATGTAAAATTTATTCTTTGTGATTTTTAGGAAAAGGTGGAAAATTTATATTATAATAAAATAGAAATTTAAATGATAAATATACATAGTTTTATACAAAAAATAATTTTAATAAATATTTTATATTCCAAAAATCTCATTTTCTTAAGATGTCGTATTTTAAACCTTTCGAGACCGAATGCTCCTTGCGGAGGTCTGAATCTCGCACTACTAGCCCGAAGGTGCGCGATAAACTGCACAATCCCGAACGGATTCCCCAAAAATGGGTTGTAACGGCGCTTTGCAAAGATTGTAAAATACTAATCCTTTCGAAAACGGTTTTATAAAGTAAAAGGTATATATTTGCAAAAGTGTAAATTTTCCGTATTTTAGATTCTAGGGTTTCCTAAGTCAACTAGCATATTTCTAAATGGTCTAAACAACAAGGCGTTAGAAGCCTCAAATCGCCTCTTTAACGCCAATTGTGGCCAAGTAAGTACAAATGAGGAAAGGAGGGATCCGCTCCCGAATCGCGAGACGGGCCTTTTAAAGTTCCTTTCTAACTTGCCTAGCCTAGACACCACAAAGTCAGGTTTAGATAAACGAGCGATGTCCACAAGTTATCGTGTTTTCATAATAAGAGATATTTATTTTAAAAGTGTATCAAAACTAAAACTTTTAGAAATGATTTTATTAAGAATATGGTATTTAAATGAAAGTATTGTTTTATCGTATTCTAAGTTTTTGATGATGTCGTTTAGGGTTGTATTTGCATGTGTGTGGAGGTATGTCATTACCTCGTGCTCTACTTTAAATGTATAGCAAAGTTTAAGGGGTTAAATGTGAAATCAAAACATTGTAGTATTAAAGTAAAAAATACGATAAATTGGAAAGGCTATCATTTCATGTAAGAAAACTTGTTCAAATTATTTGTTAAATATTTAATAGTCAACATAAAGATATTTAGGCATGAATGTATTGGTGAGAAGTAAAATTTTATAGAAAACCGAATCGGAAATCGGATTTGTTCCGATTCCGTCGGGTTTCGTAGTTTCGTATTTTAGAGAAATAGAAAGAGAGATAGAATGGGACTTACGGGTTTCGATTAGGCAAAGGAGTGAAGGGGGGACTAGAGAGGTTGCCGAGGCGTTGCTTCGTCGCCGGTTGTTCCTAAAAACGTCGCCGGAATTTCCGCCGGAATTTCGTCGGAGCTTCGCCGCGAACTTGATTTCAAAGTACACACTTCTTGGAAAATTTTGAGAGAGTGAGCCTAGGGTTTTGGGATGAGAGGGTGAGGGTAGGGGTGTATTTATAAGGTAGGCTAGGGTAGGGTAGGTGAAGAGTTTTTAATTAAAAAAATTGTAAAAATTATAGAAAAATCATTAAAAATTGGAGTAATTAGGTGTTAATGGGTATTCTAGAACCGATCCAATAAATTAGAGTATGCACCGGGTTAGAGAAGGCGAAAAGCCAAATTTTTCATTTTGGAGGTGGGGAGGCTCGGGGTTAAGGCACCGGTATATTTAGCTTTTTATGTACAGTTCAACTTTTGGGAGTTATGGTGTTTGGACTGTTGGGCTTCCAAAGGATTTAAAACAAAAACAATATAAAAGTAATGTGGGGCAGGGGATTTGAACTCTGGTGGCTTGGTTCAGCAGTGCAAGGTGTTACCAATGAGCTACAAGCTCCTTCTTATAATTATTGTGGGAAAATAAATACTTAAAGTGGTAACAGCAATATTAAATACCCCAAGTATACTTCAAATTTAAATCAATTTTATGTATACAAAAATTGGAGTTGTTACAGATCTGTCCTACAAGGAGCAGCCTACCACTATTCTCGATCGTCAGGATAAAGTGCTGAAGAACAGGGTCATTCCACTGGTTCGTGTTTCTTGGGGTGGTCGTTCTCTAGGAGAGTCTACCTGGGAACGCGAGGAGGACATCCGTGCACGTTTTCCACATTTATTTGAATAGTGGGGTCCCGTTGTTTTCGTTCTAATTTCGATGACGAAATTTTTGTAAGGAGGGTGTGATGTAAATCCCCAGTTCCAAATAAAATTTTCCGTATTTTTTTTCCAGAATTTAATCCAAATTATTTCATTTTTATATATTTTATTATTATTTAAACTAATTTCCTAAACTCTAACCTAAACAAAAATTCCCAAACCCAAATCCTATTTTCTACCCACGCCCGACCCAACCCGGACCCAACCCGCTCTCATCTTTCTTCCTCACTCCCTCGTTTCTTTTTCCCGCCACTTCCTTCGCGCAACCTCCTCGCCCCCGCTCCTCGCACCCGCGACGATCGCACCCACGCCCGCTTCTCGCGCCCGCTCGCATTCCTCACGCCAGCCTCCACTTGACCCGCTCACTCCCCAACGGCTCCAAAGCCCAACGGCTCTCCCCTACGACTCTGCTCCCTCATGCTCACCTCCGCGAGAACGATTCCAAGTCGACGTGATATCGTCGCCAACGAACCCGGGATCCCCGCACCTGCCTCCCCCCTTCTCTCCAACGTCTCTTTCTCACTCCCTCGTTCTCTTCCCTCATCTCCCCTCTCTCCTCTGTCTTCCTCCAACCCCGAACCAACATCACCCACGCACCCCAACCCAAACTCCCATCTCCGACCACTGCCGCCGAGCACCTCAACTTTCCTCTCCTCCTTCCCAACACCTCACCCGCCAACACCCTCGCCTCGCCTTCATCACCACCAACCCGAGCACCCACCACCATCAGCGCCGACCCCCCGCATCTCGCCGACAACTCAACTCCCTCGTCCCTGCACCTCACCCGAGCTCCGACCCGTTGCCTCAGCCGACCTCGCCAGAGCCAGAACCAGAGCCACTGCATCGATCCCTTGCAGCCCGACCTCCCCGACTCACCAGCTCTGATCCCCGAGCCTCCTGAGCTCACTGCCGGCAGCCCCTCTGCACTCGAGCACTTCGACGGAGTTGCTGGAAACCCCTGCTGCGACCGCCTCCACGCCAGTGCTGAGCCCGAGTACTCCGATCTAGCCCAGTCGAGCGCGCATCGTGCCTTGATCATACTCGTCGTCGCTGCCGTGCCACCTTCGCCTAAGGCAAGTATCTTCTACTTGCTTATCATGTTATATCTTGAACCTATGAGACAATTGAAATGGATTAGACAATTAGAATTGGTATTCTTTAATTTCAGTTAGAAACAAATGAGACAATTGAAATTGGGTGTGTGTCTGTCGTATTGTTATCAACTAATTTTCTACTACGACCTGTAATGGTTTAGAGTTATGCGTGATCATTTGGAATCGGGACTATAACCTAGGGTTAATACATGTAGGGATCACAGGATCAATCCCGTTTGAATTAATTAGACGAAACACAAAGTTCCGATCGATAGTTTCATGTGCATACTACGTTCTCGATCAATTGTCTTGAACCAAAACCTCGGTTGAAATTCCCCAAATTTATGATTTAAAGGATCCATGTACTGTTATCTAGTAGTGTGTATAAAATTGGTGTTAAATTATTGAAGTTCCAAACATAATACGATGCACTCAGGATGTATCGTCCAAACTGAATTTTCTTATCATGCAGCCTTGTTAGCTTCATAATAGATTAAAAAGAAATCGGATTGTAGCGTGCTTAGGCTCGTTGTGAAGAGAACTGAATAATCTATGAATCCATGTATACGATCACAGAAAATCAGGTGGTTTAAATAGTGAAAACTGTATAGATTTATTATTCTGGACTGCAGTCCGGGGTAGCAATCCATGGGGGAAACTGAATTCTAAGCACCTGTACACACCTGCTTAAAACTGAAAATGCGCGGAGCCCCATATGGTAGCGTATATAACTTAATTATCTAACACCTGAAATCGTTCCCCTGCATTTTTACGGTCGTTTGGTATTTAAATCGTATTTTAGAATGTCAGTGCGTTCTGCAGTTTCTGCAGAAATGTTCAGTACATTGTCACTTTAATTTGGACATAACTTCTGATGTATAGGTGCGATTGATAATTCTTTTGGTGCACTGGAAACTTAACTGGCAGAACTAAATTTCATTCAACTAGGGCAAAAGTTAATCTACACATAATTACTGATAAACTGTGCGCGAAGTTGGGCTTCCAGTTCTGGAACTAGAATCCCAGAAATTGATTGCTGCCTTCAAACGATGATAATTCTCTAACCTGAATTCCGATTGACCTGAAATAAATTTTATTGCTTATATAATCCAGTGTGCTTCACACTCCCTTTATATTGTTTCGGTCAATTCTAAGCGTATGATTTACCGTGAATTTTGCAAGTTATATGGGATTAGTCGTTATAGTATGATGAATACCTATTCAGTGCATTTCTACATATTTACCCATGCTTGAGTTATACCTGCCGCATAGTGAATCATTTGCATTGTCGATATATTAATGATTAGTGATTGGGTTGTGGCAAATACGACAGTGATATTGATAAGTGGAAAAAGTGATTGAAAACGACAGTGATACGAATTGTCCACAACCTATCTAATTCGTGAATACATACCATAACCTGGGGGAATGGGGAAATCAAGGTGGAATTGAACTCGTATTTAGCGAGGTACAGTGATTTAGAGGATGATCATTCGCTATCAGTGATATATATATGTGTGTGTGTGTACACACACACACACACACACACACACTTTAGGTCGTGGGCCTTACGGCACGGCTGACAGGGTTATGTCCCGGGCACAGTGGACCGTAGTCTCGGGCATACATGAGACCCTTGTTAAACACGAGTATCCTATCCACCAATTGATTTCATGGACTTAATGACCGTTAAGTAGTGACATATATATTGCTTAGTTCACCGACACCTCACTCATAGTGCACTATTCATTTTCAGTTGATGTCATTATATACATGTGTTCCCCTCCGAAAGACGTAGACGCAGCCGCGTAGGTTCGTCTTGCCTGAAATTCGGGGCAGATGCTAATTGGTGCTATCCGTCCACCTCTCCGAAGATGCCATGCTGATTTATGGCACCATGTATCGAAGGTTTAAATGGATGCGGCCGATGTAACAGACTTCGTCAGATTCCCCCTCGTATGAGGGGTTTTTGATTATGGGGACGCTCTTCCCTGCAGGGGCAAGCCCCTGCAGTTAATTACGCTACCGCATCGCGGTAACAACTTTCTCCTTCTCCAGATGGTCACTTCGTATCGTGTGTGTTTGTTTTGTGTTTGGTTTCTCGTGGATTGTATACGGAGACTAAGTTATGTTGTCGCCCGTAGGGCGTGGACTAGTCCAAATCCGTATCTTTCTTAGATTTGGGTTTGGGGGTTTGGGTTTAAGGATACGTTAGCCTCATTTGGGACTAAGATTAACTTAAACGTTTGTTAAGGATACGTTAGTCTAATTTTAGACTAAGATCAACTTAACGGGATTGTTTAGATCCAACAAGAAAGCAATTGGGCTCTATTGTTTAGTTTAGGGACATTGCGGTCGATTAGTTTAAGGACATTACGGTCCATTGTTAGTTTAAAGACATCGCGGTCAAGGTTAAGGACATCATAGTCCATGGGTTTAGGGACTCCACAGTCCAATGTTAGTTTAAAGACATCACGGTCGAGGTTAAGGACATCATAGTCCATGAGTTTAAGGACCCCACAGTCCATTGTTAGTTTTAAGACATCACGGTCGAGGTTAAGGACATCATAGTCCATGAGTTTAAGGACCCCACAGTCCATTGTTAGTTTTAAGACATCACGGTCGAGGTTAAGGACATCATAATCCAAGGGTTTAAGGACCCCCACAGTCCGGTTTAAAGACGTCATAGTCTGTGAAATGTGTGGTTGTCGGGACCCGTCACCTCTTTGAAGACGTTGAGGAATTACAACGACAAATATCAAAGGAGTGAAGAGATGCACCCTTGAACCAGGATGAGTTGGTTGAAAGAGCAGATGTGCTCGGTTCAAGATAAGTTGAGGACTTATGGCCAGAATTGGGCTAAGTCCAATTAAAAAAATGTTTAACATTTTATTTTTTGTTCAGGCTATTAAGCCTTTGTTTGGGCTCGGCCCTTTTAATAATGCTAGGCATTGAATTCTGACATCTTTTGTCTTCATCAGAACAGATTGTGTTCTGACAATGCGCCACGTGGCGCGACAAGCGCTTTGCGCCAGCTAAAGAGCGCATTGCGCTTCCGTCAGATAGCGCACACGAAGAGGACACGTGCCGCGCTTAGCGCTAAGCGCTAGTTTATTAGCGCATTACGCTTTTTAATTTATGAGCGCTCTGCGCTAGTCTGTTGGCGCGCCAGTGAGTGACACGTGGCCCACTTGACGCTGAGCGCCAGCTCATGAGCGCAGTGCGCTGTTTTAAAAGCGCAAAGCGTAAGTGGTGTCTATGGTTGACACGTGGCATGTTTTGGCGCTGAGCGCCGATCCAAGGAGTGCAAGAGCGCAGTTCATGAGTGCAAGGCACTTTTCAATAGCGCAAAGCGCATCAGATCAATTTTAAGAACAAATTTATGTTCTTCAAAGGAGTCTTTGCCTCAAGATCCAAGAACAAAAGTTCTTGTTTTTTTATAAAAGGCCCTGCCTTTTATAAATCAAAGATCTGTAAATGAAGTAAAAATACTTCTTTTATTATTATTTTCTTTATGATTAGATCTTTTGATCTTTTGCTTTTAAATCAAAGACCTTGGTCTTTTTATAGATCTAAGATCTTTTTAGAAGATGGTTCTTCTTTTTACGAGATGGTTTCATTTTTGTTATTCAAGAACATAGTTCTTTACCTTGAAGATGAAGAAAAATCTTCTTTTTTTCTTAGAGCTTGCTCTTCTTTTTCTCAAAATTTGCAGAGGGTTTCTCTCTCTTTTTTCTTCTCCTAGACTTGAAGTCTAGGGGCCTTTATATATGGCCAATTGATTTGTTAAATCTGTTAAAGAGATCTTTCTCTGATTGATTTGGAATATTTCCCACCGTTGGATCTTTGATCCTAGGGCTTCTGTTTTACAGAAGACAATCTTCTTGTTTTTTAACAAGATTGAGAAAATCTTTTCATAACAGAATTTATTCTGTCTTTTGGTAATTTTTATTTACCATTGGATCATTAATCCAACGGTGCTCTGATTTACAGAGCACAATCTTGTCATTTGGAAAGATTTTGAGGAATCTTTCCTTAACAGAATTTAATTCTGATTAATTAATGATTTATCATTATTATTAGATCTTTGATCTGACGGTTGGGGAGCTTTTAGGATCTAGCGCTGGGGCACCCGTAATTTGCACGTGGTGCGCTACTTAAAAGGCAGCGCACACGTGTATGACATGTGGTGCGCTGCTTAGAGCGCAGCGCACCTAGCGCTAGCGTACACGTGCTTTGCACGTGGTGCGCTACGACAGAGTCTTTGACTCTCAGCACGGAGACATTTACGTTCTTTGCATGTGGAGTTTTTCCTTTTATTTTATTATTATTATTATTATTATTTATTTTATTTTATTTTATAAGGGAGCAGGTTGTGAGCCAAAATTTTGGCGGGAACAACATGTTCTGCAATCCATTGTACTCCCCATGTTTAATAATACTGTACGGCTATTATACATATTTATTGCTATATGTGTCGTCCGGACGACCTGAGTGTGCATGCTCAGAGGACGAAGTGGATCCAGCCCAGGAGCAGGACTTATCCTTCGAGATTGCGGAGATCTAGACTACACCACCAGCGCTACTTTCTTTGATTTCAGCAATTGTTATTGGTTAGTTGTTTATTCTGTGAAATAAATATCCCTCGAACTCTTTTAAATTGCAATGTAATAAAGTTGTGAACTATGATTTTTCCTTTACTCAAGCACTGTTTATTAACTACCATGTAATGCTAGCCGAAGTATGACTACGGCGGGATTATTCCCTGATCGTAGGAACATGGCTGGCCTAGTCATCCCCCGTATCCCGTATTTTGGGAAGCGGGGCGTGACACAGAGTCTTCTGGAGGCGGAGGAGCGGCGATCTGGGGCCCCGGCCCGGCAGTTTGGACGCGGATGAGCGCCTCCACGAGGGACTGTAGTCGGTCTATTCGGCAGGCGAGGGCGTTGATGACGGTCGCCGAGGGAGGTTCATCCATGCCCCCGTTGAGGGGGAGGCGGCGGCGGGTACCTGGATCTTCGGGGTGATCGCTTGCCATGTGGATGGAGATCGGAAGGCCAACTTTGTTTTTTGTGGAGTTTGTTCCCACAGACGGCGCCAACTGATGGAGGTCCTTTTTCGGGTCTCCGTCAGATGTTGTCTTCCGTCGATCTCCCGGTGGATCTTGGAGGTGATCTCCTGTTGGTGTGGGTCTCAATGGGTTTTGAGGAGATTGGTGGTTTTGAGGAGTTTGCGCCGAGTACCTGCAAGAAAGTCCCGGAGTGGTTTGGTACCACCGAGGACCCTCCGACGATCCAGTTAGCACGAGATCCGAGCAGAGTAATGGCTAAGTGGGGTGAAAAAGCTTACTTGACCCCTCTGTGATGGGGGTTTATAGTGGCGGCAGCACGCAGTAGCAGGCGTGAGAATCTCGCCGGCGGTTACGCTCCCGACGTCACGTCCGCGTAATAAGTGGATCGTCCGTTAATGGGGATCGTGATGGCGTGGAACGTGGGATGTTACCGGCGGAGGATCCACGCATGACGAGATTTGGGGAACGGCGGTTACGTCTGTGAGCGGCGGAGTTGGTCGGTCAGAGGGACCGAGGAAGAGGGCCTCGGCGGGAGAGCTCGAGCACGAGCGGGAGGGCCGAGGTATCTTGGTCCTGAGGTAGCTCGGAGGCGAGCTGAGAGGCCGAGGAGGCCAATTTGCAGGGGCTCTGAGGAGAGCTAGCTTGTGCTTGTAGGTCGGGTGCAGGGGTAGTCTGATCGGCCCCTGCAAGCTCTTTCTTCTGAGATTTGGGACACGTCATCTGCCACGTGTCCTGATCTGGGAGATCGCCAGTATAGAGCGTCATCAAACGGATAATATTTCATATTGGATTTTCTGCATACCGTACAACTACTTAGCTAAACTATATATCCCTGAAGTTTTGACTTATGCTCTGTTCCTCTTCTATTTCATCCTTCTTTTATTCCATCTATTTCTTTTCTTTATTTCGGCAAGTTTGAAGCAAAACTAAAATATATGATTATAGCAGAAAAACAAAAGCTGGAAACAACCTAGAATAGAAAACAATTAAATACTCTATCCGAACTGAAATGTCATGCATATTATTAAGGCTCTGGTAACAAGGATAATACTGGTCTGGAATATATGAATTTAATTAGTCAATCGGGCGCAAAAGCCATAGCAATAAATATATTTTTATAGTAGAATTTGAAATGGTTCTCCTTGGGCTTAATCAGAAACAAAGATGTGTGAAGCTAGCCAGATATATCAGTTTCTTAAGTGCTAACGGAGAGTTTACCATCATCCGTTTGATGTCGATTCTCACATCTATAAATATCAGGTTGATGAAAGGTCGGGTTGTGTATCTTTTTTCTTATTGAGAGTTTAGGTGGATTGAGACTAGAAATCTTCCAATGTTCTTGTGATTAAAAACCCTAAGGTTTAAGAAGAAACGGGATTTGCAGGGACCCTACAGACTCAAACTGCAGAGGCCTCTCACATGGGTCTGTGGGGCCCGCCGACTATTTTACAGTTAGACCTCTGGACCCCACTGGCCCATGTGAGAGGCCGCTGCAATTTTGGACTTGCGGGACGCCTGCATGCCCTGCTTTCTCAAGGTTTAAAGGTTCTGGTTTTAATTGCATACCCTCGCCAGTTAAGGTAGCATTTTTAATGGATTTGTGGTGGTTATACTGTTCTAGAGGCTAGGCGATCTTTTCGATGCTTGATTTCCAAAGATAACCTGCAACTTCTCCTTATAGCCGCAGGCATCATTCTGGCGGTTTTGCTGCAACGGCTCTTTCTTGTCCGTTGTTAGTTGGCACCGAGAGCATGGACCTTAACATCTCATCGTGTTAGATCATTGGCAATGGGTCTCAAACTGATACATTATAATGCGATTAAGTCGAACACTGAGAACAGTCAGCCATGCAGAAAGATCAGACACTTTCAGGAGGTAAATCTATTTTCCAAAATTTTCATCTAAACCCTATTTCTGTTGACCCTATTTTCCAAAATTTTCATCTAAACCCTATTTCCAAAATTATCATTTAATCTCCTTCTTTAACCGAGTAACAGTATCTGTTGACATGAACACACCCCTTGTTCATGATGTCTATATTCACTGTGCTTTCACAGTATCTAATATCAGCAAGATGTCTATATTCACTGTGCTTTCGCACTATCTAATATCGACAAAAACGAATTATTTCATGCGTTTCATTTTGACATTTCGGATTTCTTCTTCTTTTCCCTTGGTACATAAAGTTTGTAGATGGGCCACACATATTAGATTTTACATGAAGATATCCTTGCTCTCTTTTTTTTGGCATTGATGATGATGCTCTATATTGGCGACCTCCCAGATCAGGACACGTGGCAGATGACGTGTCCCAGAGCTCAAAAGAAAAGGACCCGTAGGGGCCGACCAGGCCAACCCTGTACCCGACCTGCAAGCACAAGCTGGCTCACCTCAGAGCCCCCTGCGAATTGGCTTCCTCGGCCTCTCAGCTCGCCCCCGAGCTACCACAAGACCAAAATACCTCGGCTCTCCCACTCGTACCCGAGCTCTCCCGCCGAGGCCATCTTCCTCGGTCCTTCCGGCCGACCAACTCCACCACTCACAAGCGTAACCGCCGCTCCGCAAATCTCGCCATGCGCAGATTCTCCATCGGCAACATCCCACGTTCCACGTCATCACGATCCCCATTAACGGGCGATCCGCTCGTTACGCGGGTGTGACGTCGGGAGCGTAACTGCCGGCGAGATTCTCGCGCCTGTTGCTGCGTGCTGCCGCCACTATATAAACCCCACTTAGCTGTTACTCTGCTCGGATCTCGTGCTAACTTGATCGTCAGAGGGTCCTCGGTGGTACCAAACCATCCCGGGACTTCCTTGCAGGTACTCGGCGCAAACTCCTCAAACCACCAATCTCCTCTAAACCCATTGAGATTCACACGCAACAGGATATCACCTCCAAAATCCACCGGGAGATCGACGAAAGACAACATCTGACGGAGACTCGAAAAGGACCTCCATCAGTTGGCGCCGTCTGTGGGAAACTAAATTCAAAAAAAAAGTTGGTCTTCCGATCTCCATCCACATGGCAAGCGATCACCCTGAAGATCCAAGAACCCGCCGCCGCCTCCCCCTCAACGGAGGCGCGGGTGAACCTCGGCCGAATGTCACCAACCCCTCCGCCGGCCACCGCCTCGCAAACCCCCGCGGTCGTCGATCCCTCGATCCGTCCCAGTCAACCTCGAGGTCCCGCGTCGGAGAGCCTCGCCTCGAGCCTTATCGCAACCCTGTCCCTACCAGGGTGGCGACGGTCAGCTCGCCTATTTCCAGGCATGACCGGCACCCCCCCTCTACAGGGTCGTGCCCACCCGCCAATACAGCTCGAAGGCAACCTCACCACGGGGCCTAAAGGACCTCGCCGGAAGGAACCGAGACCTGTCAAGAACTATGGTCATGACGATAAGGGGACAGTCGAGCACCTGCGAGACTCAGCACCCCACGCTGGCAATGGAGGCCAACGGCCGCCCGAGCAAAAAGGCCAGGGACCACGAGCCTATCACCTTTAGCGACGGGGATGTCTACGGCATATCCATGCCCCACAATGACCCTCTGGTGATCACGGCCCGGATCCACCGGTAAGAGGTTCACCGGATACTTGTCGACTCGGGCAGCTCAGCAGACATCCTCTTCCACGACTGCTTTCTGCGCATGGGGCTCACCCCAGCAGACTTGAAACCGACCCCCCACGTCCTTTCAGGGTTCACCAACCACTCCATCCCGGCGGAAGGGGTGGTCACCCTGCAATTCAACGTAGGGGAGCCCGGCCGCACCCGTACGTTGCCTGTGGACTTCATCGTAGCAAAGGTCCCATCGGCCTACAACGTCCTCCTCGGCCGTCCGACACTGAACTCCCTCCAGGCCCAGATATCGACCTACCACCTGGTGATGAAGTTCCCTCTCGATCAGGGCGGGATAGGTCGGGTCTACGGAAACCAGCGGGTCACGAAGGTATGCCTTACCGAAACATCTTCGTCCGAGCAGTCGACCGACGACGCTGAGGTAAAAGACGACATCGAGGGTTCTCTGGACACCCGAGACGAGCAGAAGGAGGTCCGTGGTCCTGAAGAAGCGTTTCGTTCAGGCCGGCGCTGACCGAGGTGCCCCTGACAGAGGGGGACGATGAAAAAACCGTCCAGGTCGGATCACTCCCGACAGGGACTCGGCGAGATAACCTTGTCGGTTTCCTCATAAATAACTCCGACGTCTTCTCCTTGATGCCTGCTGACATGCCTGGGATCGACCCCAAAATCATTTCTCACAAGCTCGGGGTCGATCCTATAGCCCGACCCGTCAGACAGAAAAAGAGAAGCTTCGCCCCGGTCAAACAGAAGGTTATCGAAGATGATGTTGATCGACTTCTCGCCTCCAACTTCATCCGAAATGTACCCTATTCGGAGTGGCTGGTGAACGTAGTTCTGGTCAAGAAGTCAAGCGGAAAGTGGCGCATGTGCGTCGACTTCACCGACCTCAATAAGGCCTGCCCCAAGGACAACTATCCTCTCTCTCGGATAGATCAGCTCGTCGACAGCTCGGTCGGCCACGAGTTGATGAGTTTCATGGATGCTTTCTCCGGCTTCAATCAGATCTGTATGAATCCGGAAGATGAAGATCTTACTGCATTCACAATGGACCGGGGGGTATACTGCTACAAGGTGATGCCCTTCGGCCTCAAGAACGCCGGGGCCACGTACCAACGGTTGGTCAATCGCATGTTCAAGCCACAGATCGGCAGGAATATGGAGGTCTACGTCGACGATATGCTCTTCAAATCCGTCTCGTCGGCCGTGTAACTGCACGGCGGCGCCCCGGCTGTCAATCCGACGCCGGAATGCGGAAGCGGTGATTTACTTTAACTTTTCAAACCGGCACCACCGCGCACTATAAACCCGGATCGTGCCATTAAACTAATCCTAGCTAACTACAAGATGGGGAAGAGAGATATACCGAGCGATCCGTGTCCTCCGGTCTTCTCGCCGTCGTCCCGATCTCCCGCGGAATGTCCGGTCTCCACCTCCTCGCCGGAAGGGCACCACATCGCCTGCTTCTTTTACGGGCTCCCACCTCTATACCGAGGCAACTCGGGCACGAAGTTGGCGAGCCGACGTGCCCAAGGTTTGCTGTAGAATGTGTGTAGAACCATGTCTCATTTTGGGGTTCATGGAGGTTGCCATTTTGGTAGAGGGATGATACATGAACTTTGTAGAGGAACTTGGGGATTTTTAGAACATGAAGTGAGCAAAATCCCCATGCTAAAAGTTTGGGCAGCCCATCCCCAACAATGGCCGGCCCCTACTCATGGGAGAGGAGAGAATGAGAGAGGGAGAGCCTCAAAAATGGGGTAGCCTCAAGAATAATCCAAGAGAGAGAGGGAAAATGTGATGATCAAAAATACAATCATCACAAAGCAAGAACCTCACTCAACCATCACTCATCAAACATCATCATCACGTATGATGATTCAAAAGTGAACCATGATGAATAAGAAAGTCAAGCTATGATGACTAGAAGAGGTCAAATGGTGGCAAGACTATCATGATCCAACAATATGCAAAAACCACCCTCCACAATGCTTATTTGCACAAATGCAAATAAGCCCTCCTCCACCAATTTTCGGCCAATGAAAGATACAAAGAAATATGGCCGAAACGGAAAGCAAACTGGCAACTCCAGAAAACTGGTCCCGTAATAAATTACAGGAAAACCCCGATACTGTGTATACACACCCGCATCTGTATTCCGACCGAATACAAATGCAATGAGACAAAATCTACACTGTACTATACTAGGATCCGGCTTAAACCAAAGCCGGCTAGTATTATCCGTCCGATCCTGATCCGTGCAATACCGCACGTATCTGATCGAACCCTGCCATATCTCCATACGGCCTCTACAGCGTTTCGCCCGGAACTTGAGCAACTGAATGTGGGGGACTCTAAAGACTCGTCAATACTATGGCTGTGGATTTAACCACTAGCACGTCAGAGGTATTAGCCATACGTGACGGGCTACCAGCTATTGACCAAAAGGGACGTCGATGAGCGAACTCATCCTGACACCCTACTGAGCCTGTCAGTGACAATATCCGTACAGTCCGGTCCGTTCGTCTATGAGCATCGCATGGCGGGCCTAGGGGGTTGGTAAAAGTCAGACCCCCAAAAGCGGTACAAGTCGTGTCAGAGATCAGCCCAGAACACCCTGAGATACTACTGGAATACCTACCAGTAAATCTCCTTCCTTGGCCAAGGACTTTTCATGTTCTGGCTCTCCTAGACACAGCGCGACCTCATCCCCAATACCGGGAGAGACGAACCCCCGAAGATCCGCTCACTGCCTCCATGTGGCTCGGGACTGTACCCAACTAAAACATGTTTGCACGTCTCCTTTGAGCGTGATAGGGTAGTAATCAAAGTACAGTGGGAACTCACACGAGACAAATGACGATCCTCAGGTCGATGAACTAACCTGTACACATGTCACCAGGGAACTGCCATCTGACGTCAGGTATAAGACCAACTAGCATGTTCCCGGCGAGTCCTGTCCGGTGTACTCATAACCGAATGAGCACCTGTATACATCTTAGGTGAATCAACTGACACCAGCAGCTTGTGAGACCGTCCACCGCCCCTCGTCGGGGTCTCGACTGTATACACTAGTCTACTCTGGAGTATCGATGCCCTGTCTCGAAACTCCCACGACTAGGGACCTTTTAAGGATGTGCTTATAGATTCCAGCTCCGACGTATATGATCGCCCTCATACTGCTGGTAGTCAAGCAAGAATCCTAGGGGCTCTATCAACGTGCAATAGTGACATGTAAGGTCACCTAAAGCAGTAAACGATGATAAAGATAAACCAGATAGCATACTATCATCTTGAGTAAGACTGTCCTACCGGGATAGGTCCTCCCTCAATTATTGCAATCACGTGTCTGTGATCCAATAATTGACTCTGAGGGCACTATCTCCAACAATCTCCCACTTGCACTCAAGGCTAATTATTGCGATTTCGCATACTCACAGCCCGTGTGATACCGAACACCTAACTCCTCTACTAGTCAGTTTCACAAAGCTCGTTTGTGAAACTATTGCGTTCGAGGAATAACCTCAGTGAGTGGATCCGCTTTGATGTTTCTTTCTATGTCTCTCTATATCTCAAGTTCGCGGAGAAAGCCATCTCCCGAAATGAGCAATACCAGTCTTAGAATGTGTCTGGATGTCTGATGGGACCTAGCTCATAAATGAACTCCAAATCCAAACTTCTTAGACTGTATCGTCAACTGAACTTAATCAGTATCCTGCGCCATGCCTCCCTCAGTATTGCCTTGGACCACCTGTCCAAAATACTGCCCCTCGTCAGAAGGAAAACTATAACTCTGACAACCTCCTTGTCGTCCATGTCACCTTGGAAGCCTGGAATGATAACTGTCTCCCGAATGAGGCTGTCGTTATCATATCCCTAGAACATCCACTTATGTTCTAAAACTGCTTCCGACTGTTTCTCCAGGATTGGATCAACATCAACTTATTGCATCTAGTACAAGAACAACATCTGGTGTGGTACTTGACATCTCATGATTGACCCAATTGCCTGAGCAAGTGATCTGCCAATCATGCACATCCCTCTCCCCTTTAGTCTGTAAGACAGCTTTAGAGAGGGTGACTCCATTACCTGCAGGTATACTACCGTGCCAGGAGTCGTCCATTCTAAATACTCTTAGAATTCTGTCTAAGTACCCTGATTGAGAAACCACCCAAATCTAGATCTAAAACCATAGATCTAGTAACCAGTATATCTGATATAATGTCCAAGTCCCATATGGAGAAACCACTGTGTAACGACCAAAGTATAACCGATTTTAGTATAGGAATATCACTTCCTACTCTGTGTATGTCATCCAAATACCATGACATCACACCCTACTACCTTCTCAACAGATCCATCCCCTATTCTGATGAAGTCAAACCTATGACTGTCACATCAGAAATTGATGATCTATCTCCGCTATATCTGCTTTAGTCTATAAATAGACATAAGCCACCTGTCCACCAATGCTTCCGCTGCTCCCACTGACCACGACAACCCTTTGGCAGAGTCATATACACGTACACTTCTAAAGCTAGTTTAGAACGACGCTATACTCATCCTCCTGCCGGGTCTCGCAGCCTGGAACAACAGCAATGGCAAGTCTGGGTAAACAAGAACTTCCCTGTCACCGTCCTTGAGGCTACCGGAGTACCTCTCGGGTGCCTGAAGTTACCCACCTTATCTGCGGAGTGGCCAATGGAATGTCAAACCAGATTGAATCTTTAGGTTCCTATCAAATCTTCAGTAATCGTTTGTGGTTCTGGAATCACTTCCAGTTCTACCATACTCCCACTACTGTTTTCTGAAAAAATCAATTTTTTATTAAAACTGTGGCGAGTCAAGAACAATATCACTATTGATCTTCCAGATGGTAGAAAGTCAACCCTCGTCATAGCCTGGGTCAACCCACAAACAGCCATTACAGAAACGTGCCTTGAGTTATCCAGAGTCTGGTTTTAAGCATAAGCCAGACAACTCCCCCTACCTTAACAATGTTAAGATATGAACTGTTCTATATCCAATATAGAAACAGAGGCACTGATTTAATTGAACCAGATTCAAATCATGCAGCTGTCTCCAGTGCATGTCAACTAAATGGAAAGAGGCCGATCAGCATTACTCAACTTAGGAATGCTTCCAATTATGAGTAACCTGAAAGAGAAGCAAGTTCTCTTAACCATTACTATCAACTGAATACCACACACAAGTATCTACATCTTCGATCACCTTGAAGAATCCCGATACTTGCAACACCTGGTTCTCTACTCTATTCTTATACCTATAACTTCTCAAAACTCAGACCTTGTGTTTCTACGAAACACATGTCTAAGAACCAGAGAAGTCACAAGTAAACAGAATCTAGTACGAGGACCAACCCCTATGTCCTAATGGACACTGGACAACATACAATACTCTGTATAAGTCCCTTGAGTCAAACAACTCATTCACTGTGTGTCGTAGGTTGAAAACTGTACTTATGGTTAAGAAGAATTACACCGCTGTTTAATGCTCCTTACCTAACCATCCACTGATATAGGTAAATGTCATCGACATAATTTCAAAAAGGTATATCTCACTCTATAAAAATAGACGTACAGATATATCAATTTAAAATTGGTGCATAACAACGGATATTCAAAACCAAATATTTGCCGTCTGGCAAACCGCCCAGGTGACTTCCTCAAATATCACCAATTACAACGAATTCCGATATAATGAGGATAATCACCTAATTCCCAATAACTTACTCCCACTCATCATCTGTAAAACCATACAGATGTGAGAATCATACCTGGTAAATACATACCCTGGAGTAAGTATCTAATCGGGAAATCGGTTTTCCTTTAACAGTACACAGTGAAATTGAAACATTGTAAATGTTTCGATGGGGTATCCTGGTATTCCTGGTAATGCCTCTTCCATTATCCAGATTCACAACTGTAACCGTGTAATTCTTTGCCACCTCTCCAAATCTCTTTATATGTCTTTAGTCATTACCTTCTGTACACCCCTTTAGGCCAAATGGTTTTCTTCCTTCCCTACCGTTCGGCACCAGCCTATGGTTTGGAAGAAGACTATCCAATAAGTATAATGGGTGTACTGTCCTAATCCTAGGAACACTCGCAAAGCGAGAAAAGGTGAAGATAAAAGACAACCGAATAAACCTTATTCCTATTTCTCCTGAACCAGAATCCATCCCCGAACTGGAACAAGTTCCTTTCGAGTTCATATATAACCATACGATGGAGTATCCAATAAACTGTGGATCTTCGTAGTGATACGGAGTGTCCTGGAGAAATACAAAGGTGAAGTGGGAGCGGTAATGAAATACCTGGTTTGGTCGTGAATATCAGTTGCAATTTACTTTGCCTTCTTACTAATCCCTTGCTTTGTCTTAACTTAATACCTTCTGTACACCATCGTTAGGCTAATTGGTTTTCTTCATTCCCTACCGGTCGGCACCTGCCTATGGTTTGGAAGAAGACTATCCAATAAGCATAATGGGTGTACTGTCCTAATCCTAGGAGCACTCGCAATGCGAGAAAAGGTGAAGAGGAAAAGACAACTGAATAGTCCTATCCGTTTTCTCCAGAACCGGAAACCATCCTCGAATAAATTCTTTCGAGTTCGTATATAACCATACGATGGTTTGGTCCAATGGAAGTGGACGTTCGTAGTAATACGGGGTGTCCTGGAGAAAAGGGTAAAAGTAGGAGTGGCAATGAGGTCTGCAACTCT
The DNA here is from genome assembly GCA_030015575.1 of Agapanthus africanus. Classification (NCBI taxonomy): domain Eukaryota; kingdom Viridiplantae; phylum Streptophyta; class Magnoliopsida; order Asparagales; family Amaryllidaceae; genus Agapanthus; species Agapanthus africanus. The sequence goes on along the minus strand of CM057351.1, from coordinate 258,670,083 downwards.
GACAATCCAAAAGCCAGTGTTTAAGAAGGTTCGGTTAATTTTGGTCACTGAGTCATAGTCTAGGGTCGGGTCAATGGTCGCTGCCAAAGAAAGAGAGAAAAGAAACACTCAGCGTGCACTCTAACCTAGATCAGAATGGTTACTAATTTATCTAATCTGGAAACCTCCCACTGTCACCTCAAATTCTCCTCCAAACCTGAAAGAAGAATTAGTCGGGGTCACCCGAGGAGTAAACTAACTCATCAGTGGGAATCGGGATCCAACTATCATCGCATGATAACGTGACGGAATCCGCTCACGTCATCACACTCCAGAAGGTATGCGCATATCTGGCAAGTTTCAGTTTCTTTATAAACTCCCGATGTGATTTCTGCCCCATGCTCTTATGACCTTGACTTTGGCCAACATATCATAAGTCACATGTCAAGTTCTACCCGTCATTCTCCAGGTTAATTTGAGCCCACCCGTACATACCCTTGACTTTGTCCAAAATAGTAGTACGACTGCCCCAAACCAACGCATCTATCTATGCTGCATATGAATACCCAATAGCTACCAATCACCGTGCCTTGACTTTGGCCAACATACACAGCTTGAATACTATTGACCACCCATATGAAAAGACGGATGGCTACGAATGGTTTCTGGCGAAAACCTTTAACGTAATGAACTTGATATCGTTGAAGGAACGGATAGCTTTTATGAAAATATAGTGACGAAAACCTTTGCTAAAGAGGTCACTCCCGGTGAAGGGATCTCGGCTCTTTCCCCGTAGAATGAGGTGCAGGATATTCCAACTGAATACCACGGTGCAAAGCAAAAGTAATCGGCTATAGTGAAGTTATTGCCCTGACGCAAACTTTTTGTCCAAGGGGTCACTCCCGGTGAAGAGATCTCGGCCCTTGCCTCGTCGACTGAGGAGCAGGATATTCCAACTGAATACCACGATGCAAAACAAAAGTGAACGTCCTTGCAATAACAGCTTTTTGGAAAGTGTTCCAACAACATAAGATTAGGTTTGTTTTTAACTTGCATTGATCCGAATCAATGCAGTCCCATAAATTGATCACACCACAAAGAACGAAAATATACTGATGTACGTATATGCCATCCGCATTCGCCACTGGGTCCCGTCATTACCCGTTAGGTTATCTAACTAACGACGGAGCGGCGACTGGACTAGCGCGGATGCAAAACATATACAACATCTACTAGTATATATATCAATATATAATATTTCGCTCAAGGCGTGATAAAATGCAACATCACAGAAATGTACAGCATCACAGAACAATACAGATATCTGGGATCCCCGGGTTTCACAGAGCCGCTGAAACCCGACGTTCCCCTGGTCGTGTGGATATCCTGTGCAATGAAATCCTAGACCCCTACGGGTGCGGCAAGTTATCCGCCAAAACCTGAAGCGAGGCAGCCCCCTTCAGCAACGTGAATGGACCACCCAGCACTTCACGGAATCCAGTAACTTGGGCACCCCTCCTGGGTCAACCTGTACCCCTTACGAGTGCGGCGAATAGCCCGCCAATTCTAGAGTGAAGCCCCCTTCGTCTCAATACCATGAGATGAGGGCTTGTTGCCCTCTAGAACCCGGCCATCCGTGCACCCCTCCGCGGGGTAATCCTAGTACAGAAAGTAAAATATACATACAACGGGTACATCGACCGCAACCTGGTCGTGCCCCAAAAGAATAATACAAACAGGCAGTGACGGCAGTCCACATGTCGGACGCTCGCCCCGCAATATCAAATGTACATAATACAACAAAAAAAATGTACTAGCGTTGCATCCAGGCTATCCCTCACGACCAATCCGCAACATCACAGCAAAATCACAGAACATCAACGTGAATGTCACGTTCGCAAATCCGTCTAACCGGGCTATAGCAGTTAGACAGGATCTACCGATCAAGTGACATTCACGGTCGCAGATATAATGTAAATACTGTGAACTAAAGTGTTTAAAATATCCGATCGATCAAATTTTACCAAGTGGGCCCCAAGCACTACTGTAGCACATGAAGAAATCTGGGCCCAAAAAATAACATTCCAGAAAACCTATTTTCCACCCAGGAGCATTCTGTAAACTTTTGAGGGCATGAACAGTGAACATTGCGGCGGAACCGCGGCCCAAGCATGGGTTTGGCCGCGGTTCCGCGGTGGTATAGTAAGATCATGCTACCAAATTTTTACAGTATGCTTATAATGCCCTGCACATCATTCTGAAACAACCTGAAAAATTTTTGGAGTCCAAAAAATTTCGACAGAAACTAATGCTAGGAAAAATACGATTTTTGGAAAATCCGATCGATCGAAGTTCTAAACACATTAGACCAAGCTAGACTATATTAATGGCGAGGCTCTGATACCACTGTAAGTGCACGGCGGCGCCCCGGCCGTCAATCCGACGTCGGAATGCGGAAGCGGTGATTTACTTTAACTTTTCAAACCGGCACCACCGCGCACTATAAACCCGGATCGTGCCATTAAACTAGTCCTAGCTAACTACAAGATGGGGAGAGAGATATACCGAGCGATCCGTGTCCTCCGGTCTTCTCGCCGTCGTCCCGATCTCCCGCGGAATGTCCGGTCTCCACCTCCTCGCTGGAAGGGCACCACGTCGCCTGCTTCTTTTACGGGCTCCCACCTCTATACCGAGGCAACTCGGGCACGAAGTTGGCGAGCCGACGTGCCCAAGGTTTGCTGTAGAATGTGTGTAGAACCATGTCTCATTTTGGGGTTCATGGAGGTTGCCATTTTGGTGGAGGGATGATACATGAACTTTGTAGAGGAACTTGGGGATTTTTATAACATGAAGTGAGCAAAATCCCCATGCTAAAAGTTTAGGCAACCCATCCCCAACAATGGCCGGCCCCTACTCATGGGAGAGGAGAGAATGAGAGAGGGAGAGCCTAAAAAATGGGGTAGCCTCAAGAATAATCCAAGAGAGAGAGGGAAAATGTGATGATCAAAAATACAATCATCACAAAGCAAGAACCTCACTCAACCATCACTCATCAAACATCATCATCAAGTATGATGATTCAAAAGTGAACAATGATGAATAAGAAAGTCAAGCTATGATGACTAGAAGAGGTCAAATGGTGGCAAGACTATCATGATCCAACAATATGCAAAAACCACCCTCCACAATGCTTATTTGCACAAATGCAAATAAGCCATCCTCCACCAATCTTCGGCCAATGAAAGATACAAAGAAATATGGACGAAATGGAAAGCAAACTGGCAACTCCAGAAAACTGGTCCCGTAATAAATTACAGGAAAACCCCGATACTGTGTATACACACCCGCATCTGTATTCCGACCGAATACAAATGCAATGAAACAAAATTTACACTGTACTATACTAGGATCCGGCTTAAACCAAAGCCGGCTAGTATTATCCGTCCGATCCTGATCCGTGCAATACCGCACGTATCCGATCGAACCCTGCCATATCTCCATGCGGCCTCTACAGCGTTTCGCCCGAAACTTGAGCAACTGAATGTGGGGGACTCTAAAGACTCGTCAATACTATGGCTGTGGATTTAACCACTAGCACGTCAGAGGTATTAGCCATACGTGACGGGCTACCAGCTATTGACCAAAAGGGACGTCGATGAGCGAACTCATCCTGACACCCTACTGAGCATGTCAGTGATAATATCCGTACAGTCCGGTCCGTTCGTCTATGAGCATCGCATGGCGGGCCTAGGGAGTTGGTAAAAGTCAGACCCCCAAAAGCGGTACAAGTCGTGTCAGAGATCAGCCCAGAACACCCTGAGATACTACTGGAATACCTACCAGTAAATCTCCTGCCTTGGCCAAGGACTTTTCATGTTCTGGCTCTCCTAGACACAGCGCGACCTCATCCCCAATACGGGGAGAGACGAACCCCCGAAGATCCGCTCACTGCCTCCATGTGGCTCGGGACTGTACCCAACTAAAACCTGTTTGCACGTCTCCTTTGAGCGTGGTAGGGTAGTAATCAAAGTACAGTGGGAACTCACACGAGACAAATGACGATCCTCAGGTCGATGAACTAACCTGTACACATGTCACCAGGGAACTGCCATCTGACGTCAGGTATAAGACCAACTAGCATGTTCCCGGCGAGTCCTGTCCGGTGTACTCATAACCAAATGAGCACCTGTATACATCTTAGGTGAACCAACTGACACCAGTGGCTTGTGAGACCGGCCACCGCCCCTCGTCGGGGTCTCGACTGTATACACTAGTCTACTCTGGAGTATCGATGCCCTGTCTCGAAACTCCCACGACTAGGGACCTTTTAAGGATGTGCTTATAGACTCCATCTCCTACGTATATGATCGCCCTCATACTGCTGGTAGTCAAGAAAGAATCCTAAGGGCTCTATCAACGTGCAATAGTGACATGTAAGGTCACCTAAAGCAGTACACGATGATAAAGATAAACCATATAGCATACTATCATCTTGAGTAAGACTGTCCTACCGGGATAGGTCCTCCCTCAATCATTGCAATCACGTGCCTGTGATCCAATAATTGACTCTGAGGGCACCATCTCCAACAGGCCGACCATACCAGGGATCTGGACGAGGTCTTCGAAGCGCTCCGCAAGTTCAAGATGAAGCTAAACCCCGCCAAATGCGCATTCGGAGTCACAGGGGGAAAGTTCCTCTGTTTCATGGTCACTTACCGTGGAATTGAAGCTAACCCATAGAAAATCGACGCTATCCTCAACATGGCCGCGCCCAAGACCAACGTCGAGATCATGCGGCTCACGGGACGAGTCACTGCTCTGAGCCGTTTCATGTCCAGGTCGGGGGAGAAATGCTTTCCGTTCTTCAAAGTTCTGAGGAAGATCCCGAGGTTCGAGTGGTCGAACCAGTGTCAGGCCGCCTTCGACCAATTGAAGAAGCACTTCGCGACGCCACCACTGCTCACCCGACCAGTTGAAGGAGACGAGCCGTCGCTATATCTGGCGGTATCCGACCAAGCAGCAGGTTCGGTGCTCGTCCAAGAGGTCGGTGGAGCGCAGAAGCCGGTGTACTATGTGAGCCATGTATTTAAGGACGCAGAAACTAGATATCCAGCCATAGAGAAGATTGTCTTGGCCCTCGTGGTGACCTCAAAGAAGCTGCGGCACTACTTCCAAGCACACACCATCATCGTCCTCACTGAGCGCCCGTTGGGGGCTATCCTTGCATCACTGGAATCCTCGAGTCGCTTAGAAAAGTGGAGGTGGGAACTATCTCAGTTTGACATAAAATATCGCCCGAGGCAGGCCATCAAAGCACAGGCCCTGGCCGATTTCATCGTTGAATGCACCATCCCTAGCAAGGAACCGGAGTCCACGCCGCCTTCGCAACTCAGTGTCCTATCGCGGAAAGGCCTGGCTCGGTTCCTGAGTGGGTCATCTACGTCGACGGGTCTTCAACCGAGGAAGGCTGTGGTGCCGGCCTCATTATCCGGGGCCCGAACGAGGCGGAAATGGAGTACTCTTTGAAGCTCGGTTTCAAAGCCTCGAAAAACGCGGCAGAGTTCGAGGCCCTCCTGGATGGACTGTGCATCGTCGCCGGGCTGAGGCTGAAGACAATTCGAATCCACAGCGACTCGGCCCTTGTCATCGGCCAAGTGACCGGCCGCTTTGAAGCTCGGGAGCCTCTGATGATGAAGTATCTGGATGAGGTGAGGAAACTCCGGAGGAACTTTGACGAAGTCCAAGTAGAACAAATACCTAGGCAGCTGAATGCCCAAGCCGACGCCCTGAGCAAGCTGGCTTCGTCATACTCGGCCAACAATAAGCGGTCTATCCTCTTCGAAACCTTGCCTCAGCCCAGCGTGGAAGATGAAGCGACAACACTCCACGTATATGCGGCGCAGGAAGGCGACCAAGATTGGAGGAAGCCCCTCGTGGAATTCCTGAAGGACGGTACGCTCCCAGAAGATCGGGGAGCCGCCTGCCGTCTCCGGGCCAAATCCCGCCACTTCATCTGGAGCAATGGGAACCTCTACAAGAAATCCTTCACTCATCCCATGCTCCGGTGCATCGACCCCCATGAAGCCGACTACGTCCTCCGTGAAATCTATGAGGGGGTTGGCGGTGCGCACCAAGGGGCCTGAACCTTGATCTAAAAAGCGTTGCTCCAGGGGTACTACTGGCCCACCGTTCACGAGGACGACCGGAAGCTAGTGAGAAGATGCAAGAGTTTCTAGCTCCACGGCAGCATCCCTCGCCTCCCCGCTACTACCGCCCTAACATCCCCATGGTCGTTCGCCCAGTTAGGGATTGGACATGATCGGCCAGTTCCCTACCGGTACGGGCAGGCACAAATATGCTCTCGTCACGGTAGACTACTTCACCAAGTAGATCGAGGCCGTCCCTATCAGGAAACCGGATGCCGCCACGACCATCAAGTTCCTGCAAAACAATCTGATACTCCGGTTCGGCATCCCGAGATGTATCATCACCGACCACGGGACGGACTTTGAGAACGAGAAAGTGAAGAACTTTTGCAAAGAGTACCATATCCTCATGAAGTTCGCCGCGGTCGCGCATCCCCAGTGCAACGGGCAAGCCGAAGTCGCTAACCGAGACGTCTTCCGAGGTCTCCGGACCCGCCTAGAAGGGCGACAAGGCAGTTGGGTCGAAGAACTGCCCGGGGTCTTATGGGCCCTGCGCACGTCAAAGAAGACCCCCACCGGGGAAACCCCCTTCAGCCTCTGCTACGGGACCGAGGCAATGGTCCCAGCGAAGATCGGGCTACCCAGTCATCGAGTCGAGCGCTTCGACGACGATGCGAACACCTCGGCGCTACGGACCAACCTGGACATCTTGTTAGAGAAGAGAGACCAGGCTCAAATCAGGGCTGCCGCTTATCAACAACAAACGGCCCGATACTACAATACTCGGATCAAGCGCCGCTCCTTCAAGACCGGAGATCTGGTCCTACGGCGAAACGAGTTCACCGATCAAGGCAGGCTACACAAGTTCTCCCCAAAGTGGGACGGTCCTTTCCTCGTCTCTGAGGTATTCCCCGGCGGAGCCTATCGCCTACAAGACGCGGACGGACGCAAGTTCCCGCGGCCTTACAACACTGAGAAGCTTAAGCTATACCAATGAGGCCAAGGCCAACAAATGTGTACCCCTCCTTTCGCGAAGACGATGTAAATGCTTTCTAAAAATACTTTCCATTCAAATAAAGGAACGTCAGAACATTGCAAATAGAATTCTGTCTTTGTGATCCAAAGTCCTCACCAAAGAGGCAACCGCGCAGCTTCACTGCCCGGCTATCCCTAGCAGGCCTCCTACGGCCCTCCAGCGCTAAGGGTCAAAGTCCTCCCTAGAGGCGGCCAGGCGGCTACCCTGCTCGGCTATCCCTGGCCGGTAGCTTCCCTACACGCAACGCCAGGGATCAAAGCCCTCGCCAAGAGGCAACCGCGCAGCTTCACTGCCCGGTTATCCTTAGCAAGCCTCCTGCGGCCCCTCCAATACTAAGGATCAAAGTCCTCCGTAGAGGCGGCCGAGCGGCTTCCATGCTCGGCTATCCCTGGCCGGTAGCTTCCCTACTCGCAACGCCAGGGATCAAAGCCCTCGCCAAGAGGCAACCGCGCAGCTTCACTGCTTGGTTATCCTTAGCAGGCCTCCTACGGCCCCTCCAACGCTAAGGATCAGAGTCCTCCTTAGAGGCAGCTCAGCAGCTACCCTGCTCGGCTATCCCCGGCTGGTAGCTTCCTACCACAATCGACAGGGATCAAAAGCCCTCCCAGAGTCAGTTAAGCCTGACCCTCGCTCGGCTATCCTTCAGGACAAAAGCCCTCGCCAAGAGGCACCGGACAGTAACCATGCTCGGCCAAGGGTCCTTGGTAGGCTTCTTACAACCCTTCCCGCGCTAAGGACCAAAGTCCTCCTTTGAGGCGGTCGAGCCCGACCCTTGCTCGGCTATCCCCGGCTGGTAGCTTCCTACCATAACCGACAGGGATCAAAGTCCTCGCTAAGAGGCACTGTGCAGTAACCCTTCTCAGTTCCCGTCCTGAAGGATCAAAAGCCCTCGCAAGAGGCAACCGAGCCCGACCCTTGCTCGGTCATCTCCGGCTAGTAGCTCCCTACCCATGACGCCAGGGATCAAAGCCTTCGCCAGAGGAATCCGAACAGCTGCCCTGCTCGGTCATCCCCGGCTGGTAGTTGCCTACCCACGACACCAGAGATCAAAGCCCTCGCCAAGAGGCAATCGCCCAGCTTCACGCCCGGTCATCGTTAGTAGGCTTCTTACAGCCCCTCCAATGCTAAGGATCCAAGTCCTCCTTAGAGGCAGCCGAGCGGCTTCCCTGCTCGGCTATCCCCGGCCGGTAGCTTCCCTACTCGCAACACCAGGGATCAAAGCCCTCGCCAAGAGGCAACCGCGCAGCTTCACTGCCCCGGTTATCCTTAGCAGGCATCCTTCGGCCCCTCCAACGCTAAGGATCAAAGTCCTTCTTAGAGGCAGCTCGGCAGCTACCCTGCTCAGCTATCCCTGGCCGGTAGCTTCCCTACTCGCAACGCCAGGGATCGAAAAGTCCCCCCAGAGGCAGTCGAGCCCATTCATGCTTGGCATAACTACGGCGGACATCCCTCTGCCCATCACATGCAGCAGATCCGAGACCCCAACAAGGGACATCAGGCCTATCCAAGTCTGAACGAGCCCCCCTCGACTTTGGGGCCATGGAGATGCCTCCTTCTCAGCAGCGCTTGGCACACTTGGCAAGTGATCGATCAACTCGACTAACGATCGCTAGACAGATAACCGACCTGACATGGAAGCCTAACAGTGCAAGCAAAGATATTTTACGAGCATTCTTCACATCCAAAAGATAAAGTGCAAAGCAATGAAACAACAAGAGTTTTATTCGCACAAGCAAAATGTTTTTACAAGGGTATTGGGGGCTCCCCAGCCTTACAAAGTTCCAGACGCTTACAAAAGAGGGACGAAGAAATATCAAAAAGGCCTAAGTCACAAACCCCCTCCTGCCCTCTCCCGCGCCTCGCTTCCCTCATCACTGTCATCGCGGTCTGCCGGAGGCTTCACCACCGGAGGTTTTGCCACCAGGGGTGCGCCTCGCTTCCCTCATCGCTGTCTGCCGGAGGCTTTGCCACCGGGAGTGGGACCCGAGCACGGAGCTCGCCGTCGGCGAACTCAGGAAGCTGCTCCTTTACGGCATCTAGAGCCTTGTTCCACGCAACGGCGGAATGCTCGCTAAGCGTGAAACTGCTCTGACGCCTTGTAATCGGCCACGGCCTTCCTAGCCCGAACCTCGGCAACCCCGGCCGCCCGAAGCGCCGCCTCGGCATCCCTCCTGCTGGCTTTTTTTCCTCCTCCATGGCCGCGAAATGATCAGCCAGATCCTCCAGCTTCACCTTAGCAACTCGGTGGGATGCACTCAGGCGACGATAGGCACCCTGGTTCGCTGAGACGGTGAGCTTCGCGCTCTCTGCTCGGGCTGCCAGGACATCAGCCCTCGCCCTCTCCAGACGCAGGTCACGTCGCAGGACCTCAAAATCTGAAGGAAACGCTTCCACCGGCCTCGGTGCATGGAACGCCCCCTCGGCCTCCATTCGAGTAACGAGGGCGCAGTGTTGGAGGACCTGACGGGAAACGGATGAGAAACTTGGAGACGCTCGAGCCAAAGAAAAGAAGGTAAAAAAAAAACAACGTGTGGGGGGGTTCATACCTGGACCGCCCCTTGGGCTATGGCTTCCATTTGGATCCTCAGGGTGCCATGCAGAAGCCTCCCCCGGGCCGACTCTTCCATCCCTGCGAGCAGGCCGGCAGCGACGGAAATCCCAGATGGAGCCATGAAGACGGCATCACCCTTCTACACGGGAACCCCCTCAGGAACCCTCGACGGCGGTGCACGAGAGATTGTCCTTTTTCTCTTAAGGGGGACCTCGTCCTCGCCCTCCCCTACGTCTCTCGTTTGGGGTTCGGATGACCATGGGCGTCTCTGGCCGCCGCCGGAACGATCACCAGGAGCCATTAGTGAAGCGGACGGCCCTATCGCCGGCGGAACATTCGGCGCATGGCACGAGCCAGCCGGGGGCACGGCCCGCTGCTGGCCTCCCTCTGGAACGAGAAACCCAAAGAGTGGGAACAAACCATGTATCCAACCCGAAAGAGGAAGAGCGCCGAGCAACTAAGACTTAGAAGAAAGAAAAATATGAAGGAGTAGAGACCCTGGAGTGGGCCCCATAACTATTTATCATCGCAATTGCCCTCATCCAACGGCGCCCTTCATCTCCCGCCAAAGCGCCTCCTCGCGTCCAACGGTTCCGATCGCTCCACTTGTCGTTCCCACACTGGGCCGCATCCCATCAGACGCAGGTCTGCACGCGTCACGTCGGCCAACCGACGCTTGACACGCGGATCGTCGCTTCAGTGACAGGATGCACGAACCGGTGCACCTTCCTTAAATGCAGAGATCTCACCCTGGTCCGCTGGCAGAAAAGACAGCTGACAGCCCAGGAACGCGTCCCGATGAAATCTTGAGAGGGAGCTCACCCCGGGCGGCCCGGCAGTCCACTCTTGACCCGACCCGCCAACTGGTCGGGACAAGAGTGGGGGGCTAATGATGATGCTCTGTATTGGCGACCTCCCAGATCAGGACACGTGGCAGATGACGTGTCCCAGAGCTCAGAAAAAAAGGGCCCGCAGGGGCCGACCAGGCCAACCCTGTACCCGACCTGCTAGCACAAGCTGGCTAACCTCAGAGCCCCCTACGAATTGATTTCCTCGGCCTCTCAGCTCACCCCCGAGCTACCACAGGACCAAGATACCTCGGCCCTCCCGCTCGTACCCGAGCTCTCCCGCCGAGGCCATCTTCCTCGGTACCTCCGGCCGACCAACTCCACAAGGCGTAACCGCCGTTCCGCAAATCTCGCCATGCGCAAATTCTCCGCCAGCAACATCCCACGTTCCACGCCATCACGATCCCCATTAACGGGTGATCCGCTCATTATGCGGGCGTGACGTTGGGAGCGTAACTGCCGGCGAGATTCTCGCGCCTGCTGCCGCCACTATATAAACCCCACTTAGCCGTTACTCTGCTCGGATCTCGTGCTAACTTGGTCGTCGGAGGGTCCTCGGTGGTACCAAATCCCCCCGGGACTTCCTTGCAGGTACTCGGCACAAACTCCTCAAACCACCAATCTCCTCTAAACCCATTGAGACCCACACGCAACAGGAGATCACCTCCAAAATCCACCGGGAGATCGACGGAAGACAACATCTGACGGAGACCCGAAAAGGACCTCCATCAGTCCGTAAGCCTCAATCTATGCATACAACACACCACACACACGTTAACACGCATCCGCCATATATAAGCATACAACACACAAACGCATCCAGAGGATCCACGAGTTTGCCCCGAAAGCGTTAATTTGTGGCCACTTTCCCTCCTGGGGTTCTTGATGTTTGAATCCCGCGCTCTCCACAAGAAGGAAAGTGTCAATACCAACTGAGCTATAACCCATTGGTATATCCTTGCTTTTTTAAGCATGAAGATGAAGGGTTGTTCTCAGTCTTTATGGAATCCCACAATGCAATAATCTGTATTTGGAGTCAGTATCTTTCTATTTATCCACATAAAGTTTTGGAAATCAAAGATTTTGGAAAACGATGCCTGTTATCTGTACCTGATTCATGTCTACATACAAGGGCTTTAAATGTTTATGTGAGGCCTTTGAGGACAACATAAGCCCCTTGTAACATTACATCTCTTTTGATAAGTCTAAAGTGAAAACAGCATTTGCCAAAAGCGGCAGATAACAGGCACTGCTCTAAATTGAGCTCAACCCATGTCTAGTCTTTTTTGAAGGCATGAAGGCCTTATGGTGTATTTGGGAGACTTGAGGTTTAGTGCAGAGATTCCCTTATAGTTCCATGCTTGTATTAAAGACATGTATTTTTTCTTTTAAAAGTGAAAGGAGCAGATGCTGCAAAGTATATGTGCAGGTGCTGCTGAAGTCTTAGTCCTAGCTTTGTTATGTCACATCAGCACTGTGCTGTGTCAGATGCTGGTTGGCTATGCTATGACCATTTTTTTGACTGTCTTGAGTTCTAAAATAAATAGTGTGTATTATCCAAAAAAAGTTTTGTGTGTGTGTGTGTGTGTTTTGAGTATCGTATGACCTATGTTCTTGTAATATTGAGGCATTAGAATAAAGTCTTATAGATACACATGAAACTAAAAAGGGTTGGAGTGAGATGGAGATTTGAATTTGAAAAGACATTAAAAAAATTCAAGTGATAATGATATATATATTTTGAATGAGAGAATGATCGGTATATTGATTTTTATTATGTTTGGTTAGAAATAAACCATCAATTGATGACATGAGCTATATCTCTGAAAACGTGCATTATAAGAGTACATTTATTGTCTGAACAAAACTAGATGAATGTATGGATTCACATTAACATCATTCCCCATCGATTGTGTTTGTTGCTTTGCTTCTGAGTGTGTTAAATTAAAATCGAAAGGATTATATTGGCAAAAGACATAATAAAATCCAGTTAGATCTCTGTAACTTTTTCTCATCATACTGAAGACTACGACTGTTAACACAGTTAGGTACTATTTTGCTGTGCTTATCTAGTCATTTTAGCTTATATGTCATTTCTAATAAGTTGCCATCCAATTTAGCAAGCAGCGAGTGCTTTCTACTTGGCTTGTGGGGAGAGAGACCTAAGAAAATGAAGCCCAACATATTCATTAAAGTATCACAAGCACTAGGGATTGCTGTTTGCTGTACAGCTTATGCCTGTAGAGTTGCACCGTGCTTCCGCGTATGTGACCGAGGCTCAATGAACCTTTTACTGTTACTTCAGGGCATGTTTGGCAACTAGAAACTCGAAATAAAATGGGAAAATTATAGTAAAGTGAAATCGACGGAAAGTGAAAAGAAAGTATTAGTTCTTGTCTGGTTTGCTATGATGAAAGTGGGAAAGAAGCTGAGTTGGCGTTTATACGGAAATAGAAAGTAAAATTAGACTGTTTGGTAAATATTATAGAAAGTGAGAAAGTAATTCAAATAACACTTATTTTCTTTGTAAAAAATAAAAAAAGAGAAGGAATAGAATAAAATATTATTTCTTTCACTCTTTCTCACCTTCTTCTCACTTCCAATGGTTTTGTGAAGAAAGTGAAAAAGGCAAAGATAATCTATGTGGCAAGAAAGTAGATTCTACTTTCTATGCTCATCTCTGTGCATCCAAACAAGGAATGTGTGGAAGTGTGCATCACTTTTCAACTTTCTCATTACTTCCGCATTCTCAAACATGCCCTGAAGAAAGTGATGGGGAAAAAAAATTCAAACAAAATAGAGATCAACATGGTCCCATTTGAAAACTCATTTCCTCTCCGCTGGGTCTGTTTGGTTGCAGGATTATTTTGGATTTAGATTGTGAAATCCTAAGATTCCATTATTTTGTATTTGGTTGGGGGATTTAGATTTCTAAGATTCCTTTGTTTTTTTATGAGGGGTCCCACCACAAAACATAGATTCTTGAATCCTAATTTTTTTTTAGGATTTGCAAGGATTTGACACCATTCATTGTACTTTTAAATATGACCCGTATACTTTATTTATTTAATAATACTCTCTCTATCCATCTCTCTAAAATACTCATATCCAAATCCCACTTTCTTTTCACCAACCAATCAAAGATTACAATGATCTACAAATCCAATACTATGAATTCAAAACCATGAATCCAAAACCAACAAAACAACTAATTACCAAATCCAGAAAATTTAAACCATACTATTTTGGAATCCAAATTTCTAAATCCTACAACCAAACAGTCTCTATATGAAATGAGATGGGAAGAACAATACATAGAGACATGCATGACCCCACAAAGCCTGTTCTGTCAGTCACATCATCACCTCTTTTTCTCTGTCCTCTCTCAAAACCAAAATAAAAGCACTTTGTTTGCCCCCACCCCACCACAATCTCTTTCTCAGCTCTAAATTCTTTAACCAGATGCATCTCTTCACTTTGCTGTTCCTATCAAGTCTCACACTCCTCTTCATATCTCCTTCCCATGAGTCCATGGACCCTGTTGAGAGAGAGACCTTGTTCAAGGTGATGGAGTCCATGTCCTCTGATAGAAACTGGAGGTCCTCCTCAAACCCATGCAGCCCTGGCTCCTCATGGCCTGGCCTTGAATGCAAATCCCTTGGTGGTGATGAGAGCCTCCTTCATGTCACAAGGCTAGACTTTGGCAACTCACCAAGCAACCCTGCTTGCAAAAAAACCGCCACTTTCCCTTCCGAGCTCTTCCACCTCCCTCACCTCCAATCCCTCTTCATCTTCAGCTGCTTCCTCACCACCAACACATCCCTCTCCATTCCGACCAAGACTTCATCATCACTCCAGCAGCTCAGCCTCAAGTCAAACCCAGCCCTTGTGGGCCCCATCCCCGCACAAATCTCCTCGCTCGCCTCTCTCAAGGTCCTCACCCTCTCTCAGAACAGGCTCCATGGCAAGATCCCACAGGGCATCGCCACCTCCCTCACCTCCCTTGTCCATCTGGACCTCAGCTACAACTCCCTCTCCGGTCCCATCCCATCAGGGCTCGGTGGGCTGAGGAGCCTTGCAGACCTTGATCTGAGCTACAACTCCCTCACTGGCCCCATCCCTGCATCCATCGGCCAACAAGTGGGTCTCCTTCAGAAACTTGATCTGAGCAACAACTCACTGAGTGGCGACATCCCTGAGACCTTAGGCAGCTTAGCTCTCCTGACCCTCTTGGCCCTCAGCAACAACAAGCTAACAAGGCTTAGTGGGGAGCTCCCCAAGAGCTTAGAGTACTTGATAATGGATGGCAACCCAATGTTTGTTCCGTTGCCGTTCCAGCTCGGGGGGCTGTCGAAGCTCCAAGAGCTCCGGCTTGCGAATTCGGGGTATTCGGGATCGATACCGGAAAGCTTCGCTCTGTTAACAAACCTGACCACATTGTCCTTAGAGAACAATAATCTCAGTGGGGAGATACCACAGGGATTGAGTGAGCTTGGGAAGATTTACCACATGAATTTGAGCAGGAATTGCTTGTGGGGAGTTGTACCCTTTGGTGCTGCCTTTATAAGGAGGCTTGGTAGGAACTTGGACTTGAGCGGCAACTCTGGGCTTTGTGTTGATGGGTCTGAGAGCTTTGAGGGGATTAAGGTTGGTGTTGCTGTTTGTGGAGCTGATAACAACAACAACAACAATCATGGGAGGAGTGGTCCTGCTTTACAAAACGGAGCTGCTGCATCTCTATTGTTTCGTTTCTTCTCTTTGGATTTGTTGCTGTTGGGGGTTTGTTACGTGCCACTAAGTGTATTGGGACTTCACCATTGGTCTCTTTAGGTAACTTTGAGCTCTCTTCTTTCCTTATTTTTATGAGCATTTATATATATAGACTATTGCTATATATTAAGCAATACATAACTATGCAGCAGACGATAGCAAAACCTGGGTAGGTCTTTGGGATCACAACACTATAGGCTTCTTTGGGTAATTTCTTTATATGAGAAAAAAAGGGAGTTGCCAGTAAAAACCAACTCGCTAAATCAACATATTTTAATGAAGTTTATGGCTATGTTACCATAAATTGCTAAACCATCAGCAATTTGCATTTGGAGCGATCCTTCCCAATAAGGAACACTTTCGCACGCACCAGATTGGTGCAATATTGTTCCTATCTAATCCGTTAAGAACTCAGGTTAACTTGACTAGAATTATGCACGTGTGATGCTCATGTAAGCGCTGAGAAAATATTTTAACACATACAAAAGGAACTCTGTACACATTTATTGATCATGTTTGAGCATTGAATACATCTGGAATTATTTCTTCCCTTTGTGAAGGAAGAAACGAAGATGAATAGAATGAATTGGTTAAAATCAGATCGTCAAAAAAAGGAAAGAGAAAAGGAATAGATTAAAATGAACAAAAATTAGCAACCGAAGAAAATAATGGAAAATTGTTTTTGGAATGGTTGAATACTTTATTTGATGAGTCCATAAAGTTAGTCTCTTGATGGTGTAGAGACTTCTGGAATGGAGAGTTTTTTTTAAAGTTTGAATTTTGTAGCTTGTAGAGAATATATATTATTTTCCTTTTGTCTTTTGATGTGATGACATGGCATGCTCAGTTGATTATAATACAATCCCTTTTCTTTTCCTTTTCCTTGTATTTTCTTAAAATTTAGACATCGTTAATGTGCTTACAATTTTTTTTAACCTTTTATTTAAAAAGTTGATACTATTATAGCAAAGATATAAGTCGGGGTTTGCGTTAAATTATACAAAATGAGGGAGGGGGTATTTTTTCGACGCCACAGGAGGAAATTCCCCCCTATGGCATCTTTCCTCCATTATTCTTTCTCTTATATATGTGTGGGTGGGGGGGGGGGGGGAGGGGGATGGTATGCGTAAATACTTACATACATGCATGCCAACATGTCTAAGAAGACCGTCTCTCGCTACATTCCATGATAATTAAGTGGCCTTCCATGTTTTTCCTTTTCGTATACCAGAACATTCCGCGTTCCGGATAAACATTGTACCCTAATAAATTTTTAGAGTCCTTCATTAATAAACAATATAGTTAAAGAAATTCAGCAGAGTTTGCCTTATAACTAATTTATTTTAACCTATTAACAAAACGGTATGCATTTGATACAACGAATCATTAACTATGGCATAACATGAAGAAGGTCAACTGTTTCAAATATGCGATTGCGAAATGTATTTTGGGAACGCAATGAAGTTGGACCTTCATGTCTATTGCATGATTAAATATTCCCAGATACGTAAATCTTTTAAGCCAAGAAGATTTTCTATCAAAAAATCCGAAGATTTGAATATACATTATTGTTGTTGTTTTTAAAAAAAAATTAAGAGAAAAATAATTTTCTCAAAGGAAAAAACAGAAAAATAAATAGCTGTTTCTTGTGGGTTTGGTTTGAACTGCAATGGTTGATATTCTGTAAAAAAGATTTGGGCTTTTGGAGGTGATGTGTTAGATACCATATTCAGATGATTTTGTGATCAGTTTGATTTAGGATTGGACTCGACATTTTCCAGGGCTGGCTTGCATGTCCATTTACATTGGCTGGACCTGCAGACAAATGCTCATGTGATTGCCTTTGATTCATTCTTTCTTGTCGCTGTCCCTTTGCTGATATGACTTAATTTCCTTTATTTTTGGGATATTACTCTTTTATCTTATGATTACCTTCATCCAACCGAATGGTTTGATTTAGCTGAGTACACATTATCATCAGCTTGAAAAGACGTCTGCCTGCTCCCACGTTGCTGGATTTATGATGAAAAATGTATCGGTTTCATCGCATCGCAATGCGTTCTGATACGATATATCGGTCGATATTGTTAACATTCTATTCAATGATTCGATCATGTTTAAGTTAATTTTCTATATTGTTAGGCATGGTGATTTGAGTTTCGGCAACTTGCTAAGTTGAATAATATGACCGAGCGGATAAGTAAACTTCGAAAGGACTAGTGATGAAACGGGGAGCTTGACTTATCTCTCTCTCTCAGGAAAAAAAAAGGTTTAAGCATTTCTTTTTTCCAAATCTCTTTTGTTTTATTAGAATTCACTTTTTCCCAAGGGATCATGTTAGTCTTGTCTGTCATATAAATGATTTTCAAAGAGCCAACGGTCATATTTTTCAGTTGGAATCGTTAGGTTTAGCTCATTCTTATAACTTTTCTTCTCAAAATGAGTGCTCGCTGGTTCGATTCTCAAAATGGTTGCATAAATAGAAAGAATATTTTTCACTTGGAAGATGAGATCTACCATGGTTTCTTTCAACACATTGATTGGTATTTTCTTATTTGTCGTATTGTACCTATGTTTCTTCAAAATCTAAAGAAGAAGCCAAATTTAGAACAACTTGTTTGTTTAAGTTCCACCTACTTGATGGCTCCGATTTTTGTTACCGTCTAGTTTTCCAGATGTCTTGAGAGTTGGATTGGGCGTGACAGTTCTGAAAGAATCGTGTATGGTAGAGAGAAACAGAAGATTATATGGCTACGGCGTCCCTAAGCAAAATACATGATGTGAAATATGATGACCACACAAATATACAAGGGAGACTTATTGCAACATTTAGATTGTTTTTGATGTATACAATGTTTTTCTTTTCTTTTTAATTATTATAAACAGCAAGCCGACAGTCTTTTCCTTCTGTCCAAAAATCGTTGTAGATAAGATCATTGTCAGCATCCCAAAAAGCCAAAAGGGTCATTTAAAATCATTATGCCCGAATAAAATCTTAAACGACGAGAACCTTTGCATATAATCCATAAATGCAAACAACGAGCCAAAACAAATGCAAAGCCCACGGCAGATGAAACCCCTGTACTTTTAAAATGTCGGTTGTCCGAGTTTTGGTGCAAACACATGCTCTCTTTAGCTATCAACTTGCCAAATGAGAACCATGTCACTTTTGATTGACCACTAGAAAAATATTAATTGTTATGTGTGTGCGCCCGGATGAAAGGTGCCGGAATTTACTTATATGGCGTCGAAAAAATATACCCTCCAAAATTTTTCAACGATCGTTATTTATCATCATCATTTTCATCATCTAAGATGTGGATACACCAAATTTCATGTGAATCTACCACTTTTTCACCGTTGCTTTACAATGCAAAAAGTTCAATTCTCCGTAAACCACTAATTCTGCACCCACTAAATCAACGGTGAAAAAGTGGTAGAATCACATGAAATTTGGTATAGCCATATCGTAGATGATGAAGATAGTGACGATGGATGTGGATTGTCGAATAAAATGATGGAGAATATAGATTTTTTGTGCCACCTGCCGAAAAAACCTCGTAGGGTTTTTTTCTTCATTATTCTCCTACACATACAGAGAGAGAGAGGGGTATGAGGTGGCGGCCCTTTTTACAAAAAGGGACCCCGTCTCAAAGCACGCCTTCATGTATTTCACCGATTCAAACCGGTCATGTTGTTCTATATGTCATGAAACCTCTATATACAATTTTTTTTGAGATATGATAACCTCTAACCCGTCCATTAAGAGACCATATTTTTCTAATACCGATAAGCTATTATTTTTTTTATCCACTTGATGAACATGTTTAGAAGTCTTCAAATCTCAATATTTTTTTGTAAATAGAGGTTTCATGGTACACAGATTAAGATGACCGGATTGGATCGGTGAAAAATATGGAGGATATGTATGCTTGAGACGGGAGTTTTTTTAAAAAAAGAAACTGCCACCTCATATACCTTTTCTTATACACACACACAGGCGGCGGCGGCGGGGGGGCGGGGGTATTTACACCCTCTCTCATTTTTTCTAACGATCGGTACCCATCACCTTCATCGATATCATCTAAGATGTTGATACACCAAATTTCATGTGATTCTACAATTTTTTCATCGTTGATTTAGTGTGTTCAAAATTTAACGTTTTAACGACAATATAACTTTTTACATTGCTAAATCAACGGTAAAAAAGTTGTAAAATCATATGAAATTTAGTGCACCCACATCTTAGATGATAACGATGAAGATGGATGCCGATCGTCGGAAAAAATGAGGGATTATATATGAGAATAATGGAGGAAAGAGGATTCCTTCTTATGGCGTCGAAAAAATACAACCTCCATTTTTCCCCACAATCGGCACCCATCATCATCATCATATATATATGAGAATAATGGAGGAAAGAGGATTCCTTCGTATGTTGTCGAAAAAATACAACCTCCATTTTTCCCCATGATCGGCACCCATCATCATCATCTAAGACGTGGATATACCAAATTTCATGTGATTCTACATCTTCTTCATCGTTGATTTGATCGGTGCAAAATTAACAGTTTACCAACAATAGAACTTTTTATATTGCTAATTCAACGGTGAAAAAGTGGTAGAATCGTATGAAATTTGTTGTACCCACATGATAAAAATGAAGGTGATGGATGTCGATCGTCAAAGAAAATAATGGGAGATATATTTTTTCGATACCATAGGAAGAAATGCGTGCTCTCTCTCTTCCCCCACTCTCGATATTATATATATATATATATAGAAAGAGGGAGTATATAGAAAGAGAGAGAGAGGCTTGAGCATAAACTAAGAATTCACGCATCATTTCAAAATCGAATTTTTTTGGACATTGTCGACGATCCTAACCATTTACCTTGATCTAAAGAGTGAAATTCACGGATATGCCGAAATTCCTTTGGTTTTGAAATCGTTTGCTTATTGATCGAAGTATACTAAATAACATGGTTTATGATAGAGAAATTCCATCAAAATCACCTCGCACCGCAGAATATGTTTCCAAAACCATCATTGAGATTTTTTTGTGCACAAAAACCCTGCGAACTTTTATCCGTTACACGCGACTCTCCTTCCGTTAAAATTTGAAATTTTTAATTTAAAATTTTACTTTTTTGACCCGAAAATGCACTTTCATCCTCCTTTTAAGAGTCTATTATATGGCAGTGTATTTTGGTCATTTCATAAAGAAATTAACGGTAAGTGGTGTCCAAAAGGGTCGCGTTTAACAGAAAAATGTTTAGGGGGTTTCTGTACATAAAAAAACCTCAAAGGTAGTTTTGAGAACATATGCTTTATTACAGAATGGTTTTGGTGAAATTTCCCTTTATGATAATCTACAAACTGTTGATTTTGCATGTTGATATAAGCAAACTAAATAACATGGTTTATGATATTCTATAAATTGTTGATTTTGAAACCATTAAATCAATATGCAAGCGATTTCGAAACCGCATGTATTTCGTCGAATCCGTGTATTTCACGGTTTAGATCAAGATGAATGGTTCGGATCGACAAAAAATTTCGGTTTTGGAGTGGTGCGTAAATTTCTTTGTTCAAGCCCAGAGCTAGAGGATCCTGATTCTTACCAATTGTTGTCGAATGACTGTAGTCCAAGCTCACATTAATGGAGGTGAGGTGGGTCCCTTACTCAACAAAAAATTTAGGGTAAATTGTTGAAAAGCCCCCGGCCTAAGAAAAGCCAGTAAAAATGTCCCTTGTATTTTGTAAATAGGGAGAAGAGGCATACTGTTCATAATTTTGGTCTAAACACTCCTTGGCCCATGACCGGGATATTATATTTTGGTGGATAGACAAAAATACCCCAATTCAAAATTTCTCTCTTTCTCACTCTCTGTTGCTCGAGCTCCCAGAACCCACGCTCTTTTCGTCGTCGTCGCCCTCGTCGCAATCTTGCCTCTCCAAGTTGACACCAACACTCCTGGCCCTAAATCATTTTCGTCGTTGTAAACCCTAACCTTAGAGTCTTCGCCCGTGCTTTCGTCGACCTAAAGATGACACCAAAACTCCCGACCTTCGTCACCTTCTCGTCGGCCTTCTAGACCCCTTCCTCTGTCACCATCACTCCCTGCAGAATGGCTCCTAAATCAATGTATAAGGCAGCTAAATCGATAGTGGCCTTGAAATTGGCGAAAAAGACTTGTTAAATCAGTGGCTTCAGAATTGGAGTTAACGGGGTCGGATAAATCGAAGGCGGCCGAGAAATCGACAACGGCCAAGGAATCGATAAGGATCGAGATACAAATTAGGTAAAATTTATAGGGATGCTAGGCACTCTCACAAGGGTCTATAAGGCATCAACCATGCCCGATTTAAAATTTAGACGTGCCGAACAACCCTAACCAAGATCTTTAAACTAGAGATTAGGCGAAACAAAGCATGTTAAACACTTTAACATTTAAGAGTTTGGGATTACAACCTTTGTAGTCCGGGCCTTCACTTCTAAAGCTCCGTGTTGAGGTCCCTTCGCTGCGATCATCGAGTACCCGGACTCTAGAGAGGCTCCACGAAGAGAAAGATGCAAGCTTGCTTCCGATCTTCGATAACAAAGATGATCTACCTTGAAGTTTCATTAATACAAGCTCCCACTCACAAATGAAGTGAACACCCTAATCTAAATGGCTAGGATAGATTAAGGTGATGAAGTAGGATTTTAGCTCTCATTTATTTTCATTAACTCACTCATTTTCATCACTAAGCAAAAAGCTAGAAAGCTTTGCTCAAAGGAAGAAGAAGAAGAATAGTGATCAATCCTTTTGTGATGAATAATGAAAGGTGTTTATAATTACTTATGCAACCATGGTTAAAGATGATAGGCTAACCATTGTAGAGACTCAACTAGGATTAAAGGGTGTGGGTTGGGTTTGGAAATATCTTGCAAAATATCTTTGCAAAAACAAAAAGAAAGCTTCTAGAAGTTTCTAGAAAAGTTTAACCCAAATCAAACCCTAACCTCGTTTAATCTCCACTAATCATGTTGCATTAGTAATTATAACATGTTACAATATTATATATCACATATATAATATATTTTTGTAACAAAATAAAATAATACAATTAACATATATCGCATATATATCAATGTATTACCCGAGTGAGAAAAAGAATCTATTAGTGAGCTTATATCAGTTAATGTAATTTAATATATCAAATATATAATTATACATTAAATTATCGAATCAACACTTGATCCGATAATCCGGCTATTTCACAAATAACCGACTAATATAATCTGTATCAGTTCATCGAATCAACACTTGATCTGATGACCCGGCTATATCACATATACCCGGCCGATATCTCATATCGCGAGAATCTAGTACGGTATCACATACACGTATTGTTCTTGGTCCCGCACATATCACATATGTGCTCCTACTCCGTTTTGCCTGAGTCAAGAAACCTCTGTGTAGGACTCTAAAGAATCGTCAATACGCCGGCAGTAGGTGATGATCATATCAAACACCTACAAGCTGCAAGCGGTCAGCTAAACGTAACAGCCACCCAGGTATTGAGCAATCAGAAGATCAACAAGCAAGCCTGTACATTTTCCTGTGAATTCAGTCAGTAACACTCCCGTACAGTCCGGTCTCTTCGTCTGATATGTCGTATATCTCGCCTAGGGGTGGTAAACGTCAGACCCCAGTAGCTTGATAAGTCGTGTCGATATGAGGTCTATAACAGTTCGAGAAACTACTGATAACATTTACCAGTAAATCTCAGCAACCCTGGCCAGGGATTTCCAGTTATAGCCAATCGAACACAGCACAACATCAACTCCCTATACCGGGAGAGACGAATCCCCTCCTATCGCTCATTGCCTCCATGTGATTCGGGACTTGATCAGTCGAAAATACTGCATCTTTTAACCGGCAATTTCCTTATCATTTGCACTCACTTAGAAGTGTACGGTATTCATATTTCACATATTAGCAAATCAGTCGTTAAATATCAGATTGCATGTGTTAGACTCTAAAACCGGCACTATAAAGGAAATTGACCGCATTTCATGGTATCGCATCATCCCTATATTGCGAAACACTTGTCTCGAGAATTTGCAGGAACAAAAGCCAGAATTATTAAAAGAAGCTGATAAAAATTACACCAACTCCAAGTTTTGAGATCTGGTAGCAATCCAAGGGGCAAAATACAATTCAACATATCAGATAAAGCTTCAAATATTAGCCCAAGACCACAGAAGAAGACCCAAGCCCCAAGGAGCCAACATGGCCGCGGAACCGCGGCCGGAGCCGGCTTGCGCCGCGGTTCCGCGGCCGTCTTGCCACGTTACCTCCTCAAATTCAGTGCATTATTCCTCTCTCAGGGCCAACACTACAGAAAGACATGTCAAATTCCAGAAGACTCCAGAGACTTCTGCCAGATCAGCAAACTAGGGTTTATAAGCTTAATTAATCCTAGCTTAAAACCTAACCTAGCTCCTAACAAACTAATTCTAGAATCTCCTCAACAAACTTTTGGAGGGAATTGTAATTTCAAACCTAGACCTAGGGTTTAGGAAGTCTATAAATAGAAGCCTAGACCTAGGGTTAAAGGGGAGGATTGAATCTAGAATCTAGAGCCATTCTATGTCTTACCTCTTTCTTCATCTTCTTCTTTCACAAGTCTAGTGACAAGACTTGTGTGAAACCCTAACCCTAATTCCAATCCAAAAGCCAAGATCCCGAGTACCAAATCAAGCAAGAAGCCCTTCAACCCTTTATGAGCGGAGCCGATCTTCAACAGAGCAGGTGGTCCAAGCCGATCCACGACTCACGGAGAAAAGCGAAGCCAGATCGACAATTTAGTTCTTCCTCTTGTAGTTCTTGAGCAACTGTAATCAAATTGTTGATATAAATAAAAGGTGATATTCTTTTATCTTGTTTTCTTTAAATTCTTGCATCATGATTCGATCTCAATTTATAGTTGTAGTTCTTGTTGTGATGTTTGAGTAATACTCCGCTCGTCGAGGAGTCGAGACGATCAATAGAATGATGATGTAACATATCTTAAATCGATTCTTGAGTCCTACGAGTTTTGTAAACCCTAGCAAGTTCAAGAACCGACGACCTAGTATCGTTGCGATGCTTTCTTGATTGTTATCGCTCGAAATTGGGGAGTTACGATCGTTTCTTGAAATTGCTAGAGGCTAGAATGTGAATGATATCGACAAAAGAACAAGGGTTAAATGATGAAACCCTAGTTTCACGAGAAAGCCCTAACTCTCGTCGATCATCATCAATCTAGTGTCAATTCTTCGAAGGACGAGAACACGATATCTTGAGATTACATCACATCTATAGATCCGATCGATTCCTACGAGCCTCATTTAGATTCTTGACATTTGGCTGGAAATATCATCGAAACCCGATTCTCGATTGTTTATCATTTTCTTGATTCTTGATTAAACTAGTGACACTTGAATCAATCGATAAAATCTTGAATCATATTTTCTTTTCTTTTCAATTAACTTTTCAATTCAAATAAATCAAACATAGAAACGAATCGCACAATCCCTGTGGACGATCCGCACTCGCTTACGATCTACATCCGACACCGTAGTTGATTGCGGTCAAATATAATTCTTTGATTGTGATTCTATACATTTTCTTAAACCGACACACAAAGAAATGATCAATCGGGACTGTACCCAAAAGCCACCTTTTTGCACGCCCTCTTGGACGTGGTATGATGGAAATCAAAGCACAGTGGGAATCACACAAGACTCTATGACGATCTCGGGTCTACAGACTACTCTGTACCAGTGTCACCAGAGAACTGCCATCTGACGTGAGGTATAATACCATCTGGGAGTTCTCGGCGAGTCCGTCCAGTGTACCCAGTCTCTACTGAGCACCCGTACACCATCCTTGATGTCAAACACCGATGGATATGGGATCATCCATCGCCCATCATATGGGTCAAGATGCGTATACGCCAGTCTACTCTGGTGTATCGATGCCCTGTCTCGATACACCCTCGACTTGGAACTGTTATAGGATGTACTCATCGACTAACGTGGCCCCACTAGTATGATCTCATCATAGTCCCAGTAGTCGAGTACATATCCTAAGGGCTTTATCAACATGTAACATAGAGACAATCAGAGTACATGTTAAGATAAAGTGCAACCAGATAGCATACTATTATGTCGAGCAAGAAAGTCCTCCCTATATATGTCCAAGCATCCATTACAATATACATCGTATGTACAGTAATGGCCTCTAGGGCATACATATAACTAACAATCTCCCACTTGCACTAGGGCCATATGTTGTGGTATCACATACCCAACAATTAGCTGTGGTTGAAGTATCTCATACTCAACCATCCCATAAAAGTCTCTACTGGGAAAAAGGCCTTTGTGAGTGGATCCGCGCTGTTGTCCTCTGTGTCTACTCTCCTAACCTCGATCTCCCTGGAGATCAACCATCTCCATGATCAGGTGATACTGCCTAAGAATTATATCTGGATTTCTGATGGGACGGGGGTTCCTTGGCATAAGCCACAACTCCATTGTCACACAATGGTTGGAACGAAGTTCATCTCATGAACTTATATATCCAGACCGCCTCTTTGGTAGCATCCTTGGTAACGATGTATCTTGCCTTTAATCGTCTAGTAAGTCACGGTATCTAGCTTGGAACTATTCCAACATATCGTCCCTCCACTGAGGGTAAAGACAATGCCTGCGACCGACATTCAGTCTTCCTTATCACCCTGGAACTTTTCCAGTGATTCTCCCAAGGATCGATTGATACCATCTCACTACAACTAGTGAGAATCCTAACATCCAATTAGATCTATCTCATAGATCCATAACCAAGGATTTAGGAGGTATCACCTTGATCCTATATGGAGAATTCTTGTGATAAGCGGAGATTGACCGAGCGTAGCATGGGAAACTCCTTCTCTATCAAAAGTATGTCATCCACGTACTCTACGAGGATCACCACCATACTCCCTACTACATTTTTGTATATACAAGGTTCATCTACCATTTTGATGAAGTCAAACTCTTTGACTACCACATCAAAACAGATGTTCCAACTCCGCGATGCCTGATTTATCACATAAAACATCATGCTCACGTTTCCGCTGCTCCCACTGTCTACGAAGCCCTCTGGCTGTGTACTTATAGACACTTTCTTCCAAATCATCATTTAGAAAAGTAGTCATGACACCCAACCGCCAGATATCGTAGTCATGGTATGTAGCCGTGGCAAGTAGGATCTGGATGGACTTAAGCATAGCTTTGAAAGTCTCAACTTTTCCATGTACACCAAGTAATCTTCTCAAGATATATTTGCTCCTGATGGGGATTTAACCCTTCAGATAAAGCAACCAAAGTCCATACTTTGTTGGTGTATAAGGATTCCATCTCAGATCGCTAAGCATCCAGCCATTCTTACAGAGTCCCACTCCTGATGGCCAGCTCGAAACTAGTTGGGTCATCATCTCATGATGCAATCCTCTCTCCCACTGTCATAGAGAAAACCGAAGTATCTCTCAGGTGGGTGAGGAACCCTACTAGATCGGCGGAAAGGCTGAGATTCGTTGGAAACTATTGAATCCTTTGGTTCTACCAAATCATCAGCTGCAGTTTGTATAGATGGAACTCTTTCCAGTTCTACCTCATGACCAATAATTTCTTCACAAGAAATTCCCTTTCACAAAGGTGGCATGCTGAGAAACAAAATATCTTTTGTTCCTCGGTTTGGTAGAAGATATTCTCTTGCGAATGCTTGGGATATCCAACAAACTTCCACAGAACTGACTTTGCCTCGAGCTTGTCCAGATTTTGCTTTTAGACATAGGCTGGACAACCCCAAATCTTAACATACTTAAGATATGGGCTCTTTCCATTCCATATCACATATGAAGTGGTAGGCAACTGATTTGATTGGAACTCTATTCAATAGGTATGCAGCTTCTCAAGTGCATAACTCCTAAAAGGAAATAGGAAACTCAGTAGTACTCATCATAGAGCGCACCATATCTAATAGGGTGTGTTTGCTCCGCCCCGATACATCGACGTGCCGTGGTGTATTCGGAGGAGTAATGCTGAGAGAGAATCTCATTCTCCTTTAGAAAAGTCCAGGAATCCCGTGCTCAAGTATTTTTCTCCTTGATCTCATCAAAGGACATAATACTTATACCCGTTTTTGGTTCTCTACTTCTAACTTATATTCTGTGATTATCTCAAAAGTTTCGGACTTGTGTTTCAACAGGAACATATGTCTGAATCTTGAGAGATCATCAGTGAATGTAATGAAGTACAAAGAACCGGTCTTGGTATGTGTAGACAGGGGACCTGCATACATCAGCATGTATCAATCCCAAGAGTTCACTAACTCTTTCTCTGTTTCTAATAAACGGAGCTGTGGTCATCTTATCTCTGTGACATGACCGGCAAGTTTCACAAGATGTAAATTCAAACTAATTTAAATATGCATCTATATGTAACTTCAGCTAGTCGGGTCGCATTGATATGACCTAGTCTATAATGCCTCAAGA
The DNA here is from genome assembly GCA_030015575.1 of Agapanthus africanus. Classification (NCBI taxonomy): domain Eukaryota; kingdom Viridiplantae; phylum Streptophyta; class Magnoliopsida; order Asparagales; family Amaryllidaceae; genus Agapanthus; species Agapanthus africanus. Next base: position 258,642,183 of record CM057351.1, on the reverse strand, counting down.
AGGATTCGTTCATTTCTGAACTCTTCCTCTTGTGTGTGTTCTGTACGTTAAGAACTGTGGTTTAATTTAGAACGTCTATGCTTTTAGATAACGTGCCTGAACCGATCAACTCTTGATATAGGAAATGTTCAAAACATTATCCAACAATACAAAATTATATCCTTCTTTACTAATAAAGAGACCGATATGATGTTGTATATCAGGTTCGGTATCTAATAACATTCATTCAGAATCAATGTATTCTGATAATACAGGGTGATAACTACCAACAGACTTGGCTGCAACACTTGCACCGTTTTCTATCTCATGAAACTTATCACCCGTTCTCAGTTCTCTACCTATCTGTAGCCCATGTAACAAATTACATTTGCGGGATCCTGATCTGGTATCTCATACCCAGGACGTAAATGATACTGAGAAACAGTTCTCTGTAATGAACACACCCGAAGATGATGCTTCAACATGCACTTTCTTCGTTTGGGCGGCACGGGAAATCTGGTATTCCCCAATTTCCTGCTATGTCTTATAACAATTATAGGTTGGAGCGGGACCAAGGTTCCTTAGCGCAGTATAACAAGCGGGTTCGGTCAATACATTCGTATTATTATCTTGATTAAGGCGTGACATAGTCGTAACCAGGAGAGAGAGAGAAGGAAACACTCAGCGTATGCTCTTGCAAGATTAGATTGGTTATTTAATATATCTAATCAGGATGTCTCCCACTGTTTTAGTCAAATCTTCCTTCAAACCCTAAAATGAAAGACTAGCCGGGATTAATTACACCCTACAAGTTGGCCAATCTTTCAGCCAGGCCAGTGCCGGTACTTTGAGGGAGGTTTCCCGCGCTTTCGCACGGACCTAATTAAAATAAACATCGTTTTCCCAGGGGCGTAACCCCGTTAACACCTTTCTAGACACCTACTTGATCGGCTAATTGTAATGTGTAAAACTCTCCCGGAAGTAACTCTTACTCGCAGCGGGTATCGGGATCCAACTATCTCATAGAAGGTATGCAATCTCATTGCAAATTTCAACTCTTGAAATTCCCAAAAATATTTTACCCCGAGCGATCTATGACCTTGACAAGGTCAACAAACCATAGACCGCAAGTCAAGTTCAACCCGTCATTTCCTGATATGAATTAAACCCACCCGCACGACCCTTGACAAGGTCAAAAAAGTCGCACGACTACCCTAATCCAATCGCATCATATGCTTATACAGATAAGCAGTAATCAGCTACCGCACACTACGCCTTGACAAGGTCAACAAACGCAGCACGAATACTAACTATTACTTATCTGAAATGACGGAGGGCTACGACAGGTTTTTAAGAAAACCCTTTGCGTAATGAACTTGATATCGTTGTAGAATCGAGTGAATTTTAAAAGGAATGTTTTTGAGGCCTTTTCTAGTTTTGCTAAAGAGGTCACTCCCGGTGAAAGGATCGTCGGCTCTTTCCTCATCGAATAGGGTGCAGGATATTTCACAAATATCACTATGCAAAGCAAAAACTATATAAGCAATCAAAAGACAAACCGTGTTTGTAGTATCTGCTAGTTTCGCTAAAGAGGTCACTCTCGGTGAAGGGATATCGGGTCTTTCCTTATCGAATAAGGTGCTGGATGTTCTACAAGGAACACCGCTATGCAAAGTAAGAACTAGAGCTACCAGTTTTTAAACAAGTTTCTACAATATCTTTAGGTTTCTTTTAGTTTCATTAATCTCATTAATGAAGTCCCATTTTATTATGCTTCACAAGCATCTCTTTTGAAACGAAATCTGCAATATAACATATATCTCATATATATAATATAAACATTCGTCTCAGGCAGTAATATGATCTCATCACAGAACATTGCAGCAGAAGAATATATATCAAATATTGGATATACTAGGAGGTCCGTGTTTTTAATACGAGCCTGTATAAAACACGGATTCCACGGTCGCGATGAATAGCCAAACCCACATCTCTAGACCCCTACGAGAGCGGCAAGCAACACTGCCAATTCTAGGGTTAGGAGACCCGGTCTCGACTCCTTGAGATGGTCTCCCACTGGACCCTAGAACCCGGTTGCTTGTGCTCCCCGCCTTGGGTCTACCTAATGCGGAAAAGTAAATAATATACAATGGTGACATCATCCTCAGCCCGGAAGTGCCCCAATAAAAGAATATTACATACAAATGAATTTTACATGAATGAAAAAGAAAAAACTTCCATCTCACATAAAACCCCGGCTATTCAGAACACGACGATCCAATATAACATATCAAAGCAACACATAATATCTCATATCATCAACGTAAGCAAGTATGCGTATCCCGATTGTCGTTGATGTATAGCAACGAAGCCGGCGATACACCACATACTAAGCTTACGGTCGCAGAAAAGAAAGTGTAAAACTACAATAGTTGGAATCCGCAACCTTCTTAGGCATCGCATGCCTAACCAAATGAATTCCTTAGACATCTCATGCCTAACAATTATAAACCCCGCATTTTAGTCTCAATATCGAAAACACTTTTCAATATCTAGTCGGGAAATTCAACAAGATTCCCGTCATTCTGATCGAATGCTCGTCGTAAACTTTAATAGACGGCCGCACCCCCGGATGCCGTCGACGAAGTGCACTAAGGCGGAACACCGCTGTCGCGAGCACCCGAACGGATGCTTTTGGCGACGAGGTTCTCCTACAGTCACTTGGTCGGGGTTATGGGGCGTGACTATCTATTAAGTTTACCTGGCGAGTATCCGCGTACGTTACGTGATTGCGACGGACTTTTGATCACATCAAAATTCCGTGGCAACCGATCAACTGAGACTGAAATGCTAGATTTATAACATTCAAATTAGTTATCTCATAACTACATGTGGATTCCAAATATTGTATCACATTCCAGATAAATAGACAATGTTAAACTTTCCGATCGAATAAACAAACACCCTGTTGGATATAGTGCCCTCAAAGTCAATTATTGGATCTCAGGTACGTGATTGCAATGATTGAGGCAGGACCTATACCGATATGACAGTCTTGCTCGAGATGATAGTATGCTATCTGGTTTGTCTTTATCATCGTATACATGCTTTAGTTCACTATTGCATGATGATAGAGCCCATAGGATTCTGCTTGACAGCCAGCAGTATGATGGTGATCATATACGTGGGAGCTGGGGTCTATAAGCACATCCTTAATGTGTCCCTAGTCGTGGGAGTTTCGAGACATGGCATCGATACTCCAGAGTAGACTAGTGTATACAGTCGAGACCCCGACAAGGGGCGGTGGCCGGTCTCACAAGCCATTGGTGTCAGTTGGTTCACCTAAGATGTATACATGTGCTCATTGGGTTATGAGTACACCGGACAGGACTCGCCGGGAACATGCTAGTTGGTATTATACATATCGTCAGATAGCAGTTTCCTGGTGACATGTGTACAGGTTAGTTTGTCGACCTGAGATCGTCATTTGTCTCGTGTGAGTTCTCACTGTGCTTTGATTTCTACCCTACCACGCTCAAAGGAGACGTGCAAACAGGTATTTTTTGGGTACAGTCCCGAGCCATATGGAGGCAGTGAGCGGATCGTCGGGGATTCGTCTCTCCCGGTATTGGGGGTTGATGTCGCACAGTGCACGGGTGGCCATCACTAGAAATCCTCGGCCGAGGTAGTGGAGAATTACTGATTTGGATCAGTAGTTTCTCAGATGGTGATGGGCTTCATGCCGACACGATTTATCGCGTTATTAGGGGTCTGACTTTATCCACCCTCTAGACTCGATATGCGATACTCTTTAGACGAACGGACCGGACTGTACGGATATTGTCACTGTCAGGCTCGGTAGGGTTTATGGATGAGTTCGCTCGTCAGCTTCCCTTCCAATCAATACATAGGCAAACGTTACGTACAGCTTGTACCTCTGACGTGCTAGTGGTTATACCCAGTGCCAGTGTGTTGATGAGTCATTAGAGTCCCCCATAGACACTTTCCCAAGTTCGTGCGAAACGTTGTAGAGGCCGTATGGTTTTATGGCAGAGTTCGGAAAATGCACGTGCGTTTACGCACGTGTCATATTTCGGGCAGTTAATACTGGTGGGCTTTGGTTTAAGCCGGATCCGAGTATTATACTGTGTAAATATAATATCTTTGTCTCAGTTGCATTTGTATTCGGTTGTAATACAAATGCGGGTATATTTATACTGTTACGGGGTTATCTTGAAATTCGTTTCAAGATCACTTTTGGAAGTTGCCAGTTTCCAGTTTTCTATCGTCCGTCTTTAACGTTCGGTTAAAGACGGATTTATCTTTTCTTGAGATGAGTGTGGATGCTTCTAGATGATGACTAGGATGATGAGGTGGCTAGTGACTCATTTGTTCATTAATTGTGCATTTAATGGATGATGACTAGGTTAGATGATTCATTGTTTGCAATTAATGTTCATGCTAGGTGTAATATGACTCATTAGTTGTTTTAATGTTATGGTTACCTCTTCCTTACTCCTACACTCACCTCCCCCCTCATATAAGTGGCCGGCCCATTCTTGTGAGGAATGATGATTGATTCATTTGGAAAAAGATTATAGTTCAGGTGTATGGAAATTTCATAGCTCATTTTATTCCATCACCCGATTCAAATGGCAACTTCATTAACCGTTCGTCCATGGCTTTGGACGTAACGACACAAAGTGTTCTACTCATTCTCTACATCAATCTTGGTCATCTCTTTTAGCAAACTTGATGATCGAGTTGCCTCGATTTAGAGGCGGGAGCCCGTTTAAAGATCCGTCGACGTGGTGCCACCTAGACGAGAAGACTGGAGATTCAGGAGATCGGAGCAGCCGCAACAAAGCGTGGGATGATGGTTGAAGACCGAAGGACTCGGATCGTTCGGTATAACATTTCTACCCACTTTGTAGTTTGTTAGTTTAGCTTTAATAGCAGATCCGGGTTATAGTATACGATAGCGCCAGTTGTAAAAGTTTTTGTTCCGCATTTGGCGTCTGTTAGACGACCGGGGCGCTACCGTGGACTTACACACCCAAGATTTCCCAAATAGCTCAACACTTGAGCGGAGTTCAAAAATATCCATCACATGCCACAGTACCAATAGTCCAGCCGTAGAAGGGTCAAGCCAACGCCTCACTTGTGGCAACGCCGTACTGCCACAAACCCTAAGGTTTAGAGGCGGTTCAGACGGTCATATAATCGAGTTAAGGTTTGTTGTCTTCTAGAGGGTCCACCGCGTTACTTGCATGATTTTCCAGAAGTTTCAAACTCAAGAAAAAATCCAACTTTTGAAAAATTTTTCGATAGGGGAAAAAGTGAGTTATTGATATCCGTTCGAACTTTTTAACAGTTTCTAAAATTACCCGGAAAAACTAAACGAAGTTATACTTTCCAATCGAATCAACGAGCTCCCAATACAACCCAGAAAACTCAACACTTGAGAAGAATTAAAAATACCCAGAAGCATCAGGAAATTGGTACTAAAGTTACTGTGGAAAAAGAACACCCAAGTCGCACTGTAGCGCCGCGGAACCGCCGCGCAAGCAGGGGTACGACCACGGTTCCGCTGTGCAATAGATGTATTTTGGGGTCGTTTTTTTACAGTAACCAATACAATTACCTGCTGGTTTTTTGAGTATTTTTAATATGAAAAAATCAACATTTTTGAAAAATTTCCAGAAACTAGGGTTTTACGGGTATTCGGAGTTCGATCGGACTTTAAACTTCGCATAAAGCTCTAGCTTGGCACTGATACCACTGTAGGTATGCTAGGCACTCTCACAAGGGTCTATAAGGCATCAACCATGCCCGATTTAAAATTTAGACGTGCCGAACAACCCTAACCAAGATCTTTAAACTAGAGATTAGGCGAAACAAAGCATGTTAAACACTTTAACATCTAAGAGTTTGGGATTACAACCTTTGTAGTCCAGTCCTTCACTTCTAAAGCTCCGTGTTGAGGTCCCTTCTCTGCGATCATCGAGTACCCGGACTCTAGAGAGGCTCCACGAAGAGAAAGATGCAAGCTTGCTTCCGATCTTCGATAACAAAGATGATCTACCTTGAAGTTTCATTAACACAAGCTCTCACTCACAAATGAAGTGAACACCCTAATCTAAATGGCTAGGATAGATTAGGGTGATGAAGTAGGATTTTAGCTCTCATTTATTTTCATTAACTCACTCATTTTCATCACTAAGCAAAAAGCTAGAAAGCTTTGCTCAAAGGAAGAAGAAGAAGAATAGTGATCAATCCTTTTGTAATGAATAATGAAAGGTGTTTATAATTACTTATGCAATCATGGTTAAAGATGATAGGCTAACCATTGTAGAGACTTAACTAGGGTTAAAGGGTGTGGGTTGGGTTTGGAAATATCTTGCAAAATATCTTTGCAAAAACAAAAAGAAAGCTTCTAGAAGCTTCTAGAAAAGTTTAATCCAAATCAAACCCTAACCTCGTTTAATCTCCACTAATCATGTTGCATTAGTAATTATAACATGTTACAATATTATATATCACATATATAATATATTTTTGTAAAAAAATAAAATAATACAATTAACATATATCGCATATATATCAATGTATTACCCGAGTGAGAAAAAGAATCTATTAGTGAGCTTATATCAGTTGATGTAATTTAATATATCAAATATATAATTATACATTAAATTATCGAATCAACACTTGATCCGATAATCCGGCTATTTCATAAATAACCGACTAATATAATCTGTATCAGTTCATCGAATCAACACTTGATCCGATGACCCGGCTATATCACATATACCCGGCCGATATCTCATATCGCGAGAATCTAGTACGGTATCACATACACGTATTGTTCTCGGTCCCGCACATATCACATATGTGCTCCTACTCCGTTTTGCCTGAGTCAAGAAACCTCTGTGTAGGACTCTAAAGAATAGTCAATATGCCGGCAGTAGGTGATGATCATATCAAACACCTACAAGCTGCAAGCGGTCAGCTAAACGTAACAGCCACCCAGGTATTGAGCGCTCAGAAGATCAACAAGCAAGCCTGTACATTCTCCTGTGAATCCAGTCAATAACACTCCCGTACAGTCCGGTCTCTTCGTCTGATATATCGCATATCTCGCCTAGGGATGGTAAACGTCAGACCCCAGTAGCTTGATAAGTCGTGTCGATATGAGGTCTATAACAGTTCGAGAAACTACTGATAACACTTACCAGTAAATCTTAGCAACCCTGGCCAGGGATTTCCAGTTATAGCCAATCGAACACAGCACAACATCAACTCCCTATACCGGGAGAGACGAATCCCCTCCTATCGCTCATTGCCTCCATGTGATTCAGGACTGTACCCAAAAGCCACCTTTTTGCACGCCCTCTTGGACGTGGTATGATGGAAATCAAAGCACAGTGGGAATCACACAAGACTCTATGACGATCTCGGGTCTACAGACTACTCTGTACCAGTGTCACCAGAGAACTGCCATCTGACGTGAGGTATAATACCATCTGGGAGTTCTCGGCGAGTCCGTCCAGTGTACCCAGTCTCTACTGAGCACCCGCACACCATCTTTGATGTCAAACACCGATGGATATGGGATCATCCATCGCCCATCATATGGGTCAAGATGCGTATACGCCAGTCTACTCTGGTGTATCGATGCCCTGTCTCGATACACCCTCGACTTGGAACTGTTATAGGATGTACTCATCGACTAACGTGGCCCCACTAGTATGATCTCATCATAGTCCCAGTAGTCGAGTACATATCCTAAGGGCTTTATCAACATGTAACATAGAGACAATCAGAGTACATGTTAAGATAAAGTGCAACCAGATAGCATACTATCATGTCGAGCAAGAAAGTCCTCCCTATATATGTCCAAGCATCCATTACAATATACATCGTATGTACAGTAATGGCCTCTAGGGCATACATATAACTAACAAAATTAATATTATTTCTGTTAATCTTACATTGCAATTCGAAGTTATTTCTTTTCTAAAAAATTGTGAATATCTCGTCGATACTTGAATATCTAAAAAGTTGCCTGTAACTTGTAAAAAATTGCCTGTAACTTCTAAACAGTTTCCTGCAACTTATAAGAACTTGCTTGTAACCTGTAAGCAGCTGCATGTAACTTCTAAACGGCATGTTCCAAATTTGCCTACTTGTTACAGGCAACTGCTTACAAATTACATGCAACTTCATAAATGTTACAGGCAACTATTATTTTTATTTTTTGTTGGCGACATTATACATGCAAATTATTTTCCTGTAACATCTAAGTAGTTGCCTATAACTTTTACAAAAGTTGTCTGTAACATCTAAGCAGTTGCTTGTAACTTGTAAGAACTTGTCTGTCATTTGTAAGCAATTGCATATAACTTCAAAACAATTGCCGGTAACTTGTAAGAACCTGCCTGTAATTTGTAAGCAGTTGCCTGTAATTTCTGCATACATTCGCAATTCGACTACTTACGACATATAATGCATTCATATCTTTAGCTTTACTTCACCTCGTACTAGGACACTCGCACCACTACCGATGATTTACATTTTGCTCGTGCACACACTCGCATGCTCACACACACCTCATCGGTAATTGTCATACCACATACACAAATAGAACTTGCTATGCTATCACATCATAGTATAACCTGTTAGCATGTTAGATTCTATTAATATTTTCTTTACACTACTACAATACGCTTATATGAACACACTTGCCATGCATTACAGTATTGTTCTGTGCATGTACATATTATTCTATTATTATCATATTCTTATGAGATTTCTGGATTTGAGAAACCACAAATATTATTTAAAAACTTATTAATGTTTTAAAAACGCGGTTTTCTCTTAATATGATATTTCGGCGTCCACCATGAGATTTCTCAGTTCTGAGCTATAATGATTATCCGTATCGAGGCAGGGGGAGAAACCGATTGCGGATACATGGTGGACCCGGTACGGTACTCCGGGGCAAGAAGATCGTATAGAAAGGCATTCAGCATGGCAGGGGAACACTACCTACTGGTGACAGTATTGTACTCGGCGGATATCCGGAGAATACCAACCAGAGTGATATAAGACAAATGGATATGATGACTGATCTGATGAGACGTTTTTTGAGATATGAGGGCTTACGTGTCGATGCTGGACACAAAATTTATGATAATTTTAAGTGCCGATAGTGGGCACTCAGGATTTTATGATGATTTCGAGTGTCGTTGATGGACACTCCTTGGATGATATGTATATATACATGATATGGACGACATGGTATCACATATTGATATATGCCCGATATTATATTATATACTTATGTATACACGATCACCTTCGATATCACACGATATGATATTACTATTATGATATGACCTAGGTAGATCGTTATACATTCGATTTCTACCTGATAATGTCTTCTATTCACGAGTTGGCAACTCACCCCCGTTATGCCATAATTTGCTTGCAGGACCAACTGCTCGGATCAGTAGCGGCTTGCTGGCACGTTCCTCTTTTGGGTGATTTGCTTGGTAGAGGGTTACACTATAGATCGTAGCCACCATTGTATATTTTATTCAGTTGTAATCTAGTTAAAAACTCCATCAACCAAACTATATATAATGGTAGACTTAGAAACTAGGGACTTGTATATTCTTTCAGACATAGAGTCGAGACGTGTATATGATTCTTTATATTTGGAGTTGATGTTTTGGTTGTCTTTATGCTTTTCTGTGATTGATCTTCGCTTTGGACGTCGTATACTTACTTGCGTGGTTGTGTTTCCGCCGATTGGCGAAGAGCTAGTTCTCGCTTGGGGATGCCATTATTATTGTTGATTATGTACTGGTTTTGATCAAAATTTACAAAGAAGGTGTTGCCCAAATTTCAAATGACGAAAACATTTTCAAACTTTATTTACTACCTACTTGCATTTCCATGAATCTTAGTTATACTTTAAAAGAGAACTTGATTTCATTTATACCCCTTTTCAAAACTTAACCTCCATTATTTTCCTGAAAAGGTTTAGATTCCTGGTTTTTGGCTTACTTGGGTTACGGTGGGGTCCTATAGACTTCACGTGATTCAAGTGCCGGTTACGTGCCATTTTCGGGTTGTAACAAGGTTTTAGGATTACCCCGCGATGAAGTGTTCGAGCCACCGGATTCTAGAATGCAACAGATGACCATTTTAAGGAGTTGAGATCCGGGTCGCCTCATTCTAGGATTGGCGGGCGGTTCGCCTCGTTTGCAGGGGATTAGGATAGACTCGCGGAGGAGTGCTCAAGTCATCGGATCCTAGAAAATATCGGGTAGCCCTCATGGTGATGATGCTGGGTTGTCCTATTTCTAGGATTGGTGGGTAGATTGCCGCGCTCGTATGGGTCTTGTTTTGGCATTATACCGGCTATTCACGCGATCGGGGAATTCCGTGTTTCGTTTGTGACTCAAACGAAGCGCGGGATTTATAGGAAATCTGACCATTCCATTTCTGTGATGTTCATTGCATACCTGTAATGTGATTACCTGGCTATGATGATGTTTATCGCTTGCCTGTAATGTTGATTACCCGTCTGCGATGATATATATGTTGATATATATGATATATAAATAAATATTGATATATATTTTGCATCTGTGCTAGCCCTGCCTCCGCCCTGCCATAAGTTAAGTAACCTTACAGTGAAAATCCGAGGCCCCGTGGCCAATACGGATGACATATATAGAATACTATTTTTCTTTTCATATCATGTTTTTCTGTAATGGTGTGAGAATATGCTAGATAATATGTGATTATCTAAATAATGGGATTGCATTAATTATATTAATACAAAGAAAACAAACCTAAAATACGTTGTAGGAACCAACTTTTCTTAAAAGAAATTATAACCGTATTCTTTTGCTTTACACAGAGGTATTCGGTTAGGAATATTCTGCACCTCATTCGATGATGTAAGAGCCACGATCCCTGCACGGGGAATCTGCACTTAAGAAAAGGTTTATGTAACTATAAACTTAAAAAATTATTCTGTTCTGTCAATGATATCAAGTTCATTACGTTAATGGTTTTCTTCAAAACTAGCCGTAGCCCTCCGTCATTTCGGATAAGTAGTGCTTAGTATTCATGCTACGTATGTTGGCTCAGTCAAGGAGTAGTGAACGGTAGCTAAGTAAAGTTTGTCTGATGTATAGAGATGCGATTATCTAAGACAGACGTATAGCATGTTGGCTCAGTCAAGGGCTTATGCGGATGCGTCTAAATTAATCAAGATAATAACGGATTGAACTTGACTAGCGGTTTATGATATGTTGGCTCAGTCAAGGTCATAAACCGTTAGGAGTAAAAACTAATATTAGGAGTTTTAAGTTTTGAAACCTGCAATGTGATTGCATACCATTCTATATGATAGTTTGGGTCCTGATTCCCACTGTGAGTAATACTTACTCTTTGGAGATTTTCACGTCACAATTAGCTAACCCATTAGGTTTCTAGAAAAGTGTTAACGGGATTATCATTCTGCAGAAACGGGATTATTAAATTGGGTCCGTACGGAAGCACGGGGGACCTCCCTTGGAGTACCAACATTAGCCCGACTGAATCGTTAACGAACTTGTGGGTGTAGATGATCCTGGCTAGTTCTTCTTTTAGGGTTTGAAGGAGAATTCGACGAAATAATGGGAGCCATCCTGATTAGATAAATTAATAAACCAATCTAATCTGAATAGAGTGCACGATGAGTGTTTCTTCTCTCTCTGGCAGCGAATTATGACTGACCTTAAACTAAAACCTGTAAATCAAGTTAACCAAACCTTTTTCTATCATTGGCTTTAAAATGTCATAATTGCCCTAATTCACGACAAAGTCGCATATGTCCTTACCGATCCTACTTCCCTTTTACTTACTCCAGAACCCTCTGTATTAGATACAGAGATCCATATTGCTTGGAAGGTCATCTCGTATAGTTACATATAAACTTGAAGAAAGTGTTTCAGTCGAGAATGGTCACTGATTCTGGATAAAGTGAAGTGTATATTAATATAATTCATTTGTCTCTTCTCTTCACCTTATCTCAAGTTGAGAGCTTATTTAATAAGAAAAATATACCAGTTACACTTGTTGGATAGTCTTCTTCCAATCCTGAGGCTAGAGCTGAAAGGAAGAGAAAGAAGAAAACCAACCAAGCCTAAGTTAGGTGTATACAAGGTAAGAATAAAGACATCTTGAGGGGTTGCAGCTGATGGGAAAGGAGATTGCAATTAATTTCATGAGCCTGAGCAATGGAAGAGGCAATACTGGGAATACCTGGCCACCCTCTTGAAGCATATTGATGCCTCATCCTCTATATATTTGCAATTAAAACCGTTTCTCAATTAACCCTGATGCTGAGAAGGAGTAGAGTATTGGGAAATGATTATTTGATCCTCAAAGTTGAATTCAGAGCAAATGTTGCTATTGAGGAAAATCACCTAGTTTTGGCAAGCGATAAACTTTTGGTTTCGTATGACTGTTATTGTGCACCAGCTTTGTTTTTAAAATGAACATCCGCCTCTTTATTTGATAAAGAAGGATATTCAAATTTTTAAAATTTTGTCATGGACATTTACTTACATCAATTGTTGATTGGGTAAGCTACATAGAATAACGGTATAGATATTCTTAAGCAAAATACAATTTTCAACATACAATACATAGAGTAAGAGTTAGTGAACTCCTATGACTTATATATAGTGATATATGTTGTCCGATGTCCACATGGACAAGGGGTTGGTATTCATACTTCATTTTGTTTACTTATGAGTTCTCTGTCTTTGAACGCGCGTTCTTATTGAAACGCAACGACCAAAGATTTTGAGAAGTTCATAGGGTATAAGAATAAAGTAGAGAATAAGACGTTTGAAGTATCAAGATTCTTCGAAATGATCGAAAATATGAATACTTATACTCGGTATTCCGTATTGAGAATTTGATTCTCTCTCAGATTACTTCTCCGAGAATGCGCTCCATGATGAGAAATGTGCTGGATATAGGTGTCTTGAAGGCAATTATTGTAATTGAAGGAGCACCTATACGAGAGAACAATCTTACTCAAGATGATAATATGCTATCTAGTTTGTCTTTATCTTTTATGTGATGCGTTTTATTCATTATCATGTATCATTTAGACATAAGATAAAGCCTTAGGATTTTGCTTGACTATCAGGACGATGTTGGAGATCATACTAGTGGGTCCTGAGTAGTCGATAAGCACATCCTTAAATGTCCCTAGTCGTAGGCGTATCGAAACTGGGTATCGGTACTCCAGTTTAGACTAGTGTGTACATTTCCTGACCCGGTTGGAGGGCGATAACTGATCAGGCAGCTATTGGTGTTTGACATCGAGGATTGTATATATGTGCTCATTGAATGAGTTACACTGGACGGACTCACTGCGAACTCCTAGTTGGTAATATACCAATGTCAGGTAGAAGTTCTCTGGTGACATGAGTACAGGGTAGTCTCTAAGACCTGAGATCGCCATAGTGTCTCATGTGTGTTCCTACTATATTTAGACTTCTACCCTAACACGACTCAAAGGAGTCATGCAAACAGATTTTTGTTGGGTATAGTTCAGAAGCACGTGGAGGCAGTGAGCGGTCGAAAGGATTCGTCTCTCGTGGAATTGGGAGTTGATGTCGCGCTGTGCAGAACATGACTACAACCACAAGTCGATGGCCATCGCAGTGGAGATAAACTGATAAGTGTTATCAATTGTATCTTCGGTTGGTTATGAGTCCTCTATCGCACGACTTATCGAGTTATTGGGGTCTGACAGATTCCAAACTCTAGAACCGATATGCGATACTCTTAAACGAAGAGACTGGATTATACGGTAATGTCACTGATAGACTTTACAGGGTTCATATGAGCTTGCTCGTTGACCTTCTTTTGATCAATACCTGAGTAGCTGTTATGTGCAGTCAGTACCGCTGACGTGCTTGTTGGCTATGGATATGATCCTAACTTACTGTCAGCGTATTGTCGAGTCTTTAAAATTCCACACAGAGGTTTCCCAGCACATGTGAAACGATATAGGGCATATATAGGGATACGTGCAGGGGTTTGATTAAACACATGTATTTGATACACATATTTTAATCGGATGTTAATTGATATTAGCCGGTATATATATGATATAACCGGATTATTAAATCAACTGTTGATTTAATAATTAAATATATATTTATATATTAACTAATATCATTCTCACTTTATCATTTTTTTCTCTTTGTTAATATTTATATTTGAAATAAATATTGTGACATGTATGATGATACATTGGAGATGGGTGTATGAGACTTATACGGAAGATGAGAACGCTTTTAAAAGAGAATGAGTCACAGAAATTAGATGGTAGTCGAGTTCTATGGATTCTTTCTTTGATGACTCATTTTGGATGACTCATTTTTTTAGTTTTGTTTTCTGTTCTCATCTTAAACCTCATCTTCTTCATACTCTCATTATCTCCACTATGGCTATTCTTCTCTTGAATTTTTCTCAAGTGAAGAAAAGAAAAGAAAAGAGAAGAGAAAAATTAAGTGAGCTATTATTCTACATCTCCTACTAATCATTCTTAGCAAGTTTAATTAGTGGGTTGCTTCATTTTGATGAGATCAATTTGAAGCTAAAGTTTGTGTTGGAGTTATTTCAAGGTGGATCATCTTTGGCGAGGAGATAATCGAGAAAGCTTGTTCTGAGTTTCGTGGAGACTAGCCGGAGTCCAAGGAGAGGTGACTAACATGCTACAAAGGTTGTAGCCCGCTAAACTCTTATTATTAGCTTACCGGTTTAGTTACAAGTTGTTATGTCCCGCTTCCTAGAGTGCGCTAATTATGGCACGTGACAGAGCCAACCATGCTACATGTGACTAGAAAACATCCCTTCACAGTCACATTACGACTGTTTATAGTATATCAAGAACAAAAAATATAAAAACTATCTAATACATGTCTATTTTGTTAGTGATATATGCCCTAGAGGACATTATTGTATCATACTGGATTGTATATTACTTAATGGGAGCTTGGGATATACACGGATATAGTAACAGTCTTGCTCAAAATGGTATGCTACCTGGTTTGTTTCTACTTCAATATGTGCATATGTTTCTTTTAGCATATCGTTTATACATATTGGTAGAACCCTTAGGATCTTTGCTTGATTACCAGCGTTGTGATGGCAGTCACACTAGTGGGGGCTGGGTAATCTACAAGCACGTCCTTATATAGGTCCCTAGTCGTAGGATTATCGAGACAGGGCATCGATACTCCGGAGTAAATTGGTGTATGCGTTTCTCATCTCAGGAGGGGAGATGGTCGGTCCCACAGCCATTAGTATGTTGTACTGGAGATAGTATGCAGGTGCTCGTTAGGTTACGAGTACACTGGACAGGACTCGTCGGGAACTGCTGATGGTTATTATACCTGTCGTCAGGTAGCAGTTCCCAGGTGACATGAGTACAGCTTAGTCCGTCGACTTGGCACTGCTACTTCGCCTCGAGTGTGTTCCCACTGTACTGTGTGTAAGGTTTACCAAGCACCCTATGTAGAGTTTGGAAGCATCACATGTCACAAAGTTCAAATTTTTATGGTGCTAAGTAAGCATACAAAGGATCTATCATAGAAAATTAGGGTTCTAAAACTTTAACTAACATCATATGTTACAAAGGCTAGGGTTTTGAGAGTAAAACCTTTGTAGCTCCCTTTAGTAGACTCCTTGGCCACTTGAGAGTTGGAAAAGTGTTCGCTTGAAGTCCTCTAACGTCCACGACGATCCACCCGAAGCTCCTTTGTCCAAGCTATCAACTTCACTTTAACAAGAAGATGAAATGAAGCAAACACTCTAAACAAGTAGGCTAGACTTGTGTAGAATGGTGTTGTGGTTCTCTTTCTCACTTCAAAATCCTATCTTTATGTGTATTTTGCTCACTTGAAAAGTCTAGAGAGCAAGAGCTCAAGGTTGAAGAAGATGATTGCTATTTTTAAGAAGAAGAGAAGATAAACTCATGAAAGGAAAAATAAAATATATGTATATATATTTATTTCTTCTCATCTCAAACCATGGTTAAATTATGAAGATATTATTTAATTTGAGTTAAAACATGAAAGGAAAGTTTAATCCATGGTTAAGGGTAGGTGAGCAAGGTTAGGTCAAAGAAGAGACTAGAAACAAACCATGAATTATCCTTTCCTTTTTCATTTTGTTTTAAAACAAATATAAGTAATAATCCATATAAATAACCAAGGTGTGAGTCTTATATTGCCACCATTTTCTATGTATAAACAACCATGATAGAATGATGTATGTATGCATGTGTGCATGCACATCCATATGTGCATGAACAAGAATGAATGCATACATGCATGCATACATCCAAAAGAAACAAGATAGGATTTCTAGTGAGAAGCTAATGGTTAAATGATAAATCAACACTTGATTTATCAACCCGGTCATATCACATACGATCCGACCAAAAGCAATCCGCCCAATTAATATACGGTATCTCATACGCGCATTTTAACCGGGTCCATGCGCATATCGCATACACGCACCACAACGTTTCGCCTGGACTAGGAAACTTCTTTGTAGGACTCTAAGACTCGTCAATACGCCGGCAGTGGGTGATGATCATATCAAGCACCCCCAAGCCGCAAGCGGTCAGCTAAACGTAACGGCTACCCGGGTATTGAGCGATCAGAAGAAAACAAGCGAACCTGCTACAACTCCCGTCGAGCCAACCTGCAACACTACCGTACAGTCCGGTCTCTTCGTCAGATATGCTGCATATCGAGTCTAGGGATGGTAACGTCGACCCCAATAACTCAATAAGTCGTGCTAGTGAATGGTCTATAACAGATCGAGAAACTACTGATAACACTTATCAGTAAATCTCAGCAGCCCTGGCCAGGGACTTACTGATATAACCAGTCGAGCACAGCACAGTATCAACTCCCAATACCGGGAGAGACGAAACCCCTCCTATCGCTCATCGCCTTCGTGTGTCTCGGGACTGTACCCAACGGCCACCTGTTTGCACGACTCAGTAGAGCCGTGGTAGGGTGGTAATCAAAGTACAGTGGGAGAACACACAAGACTCTATGACGATCTTGGGTCTACAGACTAACCTGTACCAGTGTCACCTGAGAACTGCTATCCGACGATAGATATAATTCCATATAGGAGTTCTCGGTGAGTCCGTCCAGTGTACCCAGTCACCACTGAGCACCCGTATATGATCTTGATGTCAAACATCGATGAATGTGGGAACATCCATCGCCCATCATATGGGTCTAGTATCATATACGCTAGTCTACTCTGGTATATCGATGCCCCGTCTCGATACACCTCCGACTAGGGACATTTCAGGATATGCTTATCAACTACAGATGTCCCACTAGTATGATCTCTATCATAATCACTGTAGTCAAGCCGATATCCTCAAGGCTTTATCAGCATGTATAAATGAATAAAAGCATGATCAAATCAACATGTCAGATAAAGTAGAACCAGATACTATACTATCATGTCGAGCAAGAATGTACACTGAATATATATATATACATGTACAGATACATCCACTATCATATAATGGCCTCTAGGGCATACATATATCCAACAATCTTCTACTTGCACTAAGGCCAGTTATTGGCGTATCTCATACCCAACATCTCAAAAAGTCGCTCATGCTGCGGTTGAAGGAGGGCCTTGGTGAGTGGATCCGCGGCATTATTCTTTGTATCTACTCTCTTAATCTCGATCTCGCGGCGATCTACAATCTCCCGGATCAAATGAAAGCGCCTCAGGATGTGTCTGGACCGCTGATGGGACCTGGGCTCCTTGGCTAACGCCATAGCCCCATTATTATCACAATACAAGGGTATTGGATCAATAATGGTTGGAACTACTCCTAGCTCCGAGACGAACTTCTTCATCCAGACGGCTTTCTTAGCGGCATCATTTGTAGCAATGTACTCAGCCTCCATCGTAGAGTCTGCAACGGTATCCTGTTTGGAACTCTTCCAACTTACCGCCCCTCCATTGAGGGTAAATACAAACCCTGAGATAGATTTGCTGTCGTCCTTATCGCTCTGGAAGCTCGAATCGGTAAAGCCCTCCATTTGGAGATCTGCATTACCATACACCAAGAACAATTCTTTAGTCCTTCGCAAGTACTTAAGAATGTTCTTCACAGCTGTCCAGTGGTTCTCCCCTGGGTTGGATTGATACCTGCTTACAACACTAAGTGCATAAGCTACATCTAGGCGTGTACATAACATCGCATACATTATAGATCCTACTGCCGAAGCATAGGGTATAATGCTCATGCGAGCTCTCTCTTCATCAGTCTTTGGACAAGAATCCTTGGAGAGAGTGACCCCATGGCAAGCGGGTAAGGCACCCCTCTTGGAGTCTTCCATACTAAACCTCTTTAGGATGGTGTTAATGTACCTGGTTTGGGACAATCCCAATAACTTTTTGGATCTATCCCTATAGATCCTTATGCCCAGGATGTATGTGGCATCACCCAGGTCCTTCATGGAGAACCTTAGTGATAAGAAAGATTTGACCGACTGTAGCATAGGAATATCATTTCCTATCAGAAGAAAGTCATCCATGTACAGTACGAGGAATATGATGCCTTCTTATAAACACAAGGTTCATCTGGATTTTTGATGAAATCAAACTCTTTGATAACATCATCGAAACAGATGTTCCAACTCCGAGATGCCTGCTTTAACCCATATATGGATTTAAGCAATCTACATGCTTTCCCGCTGCTCCCACTGTCAATGAAGCCCTCTGGCTGATCCATATAAACGCATTCTTCTAAATCTCCATTTAGAAATGCTGTTTTAACATCCATCTGCCAGATTTCATAATCGTAGTGAGCAGCAATAGCAAGTAGGATCCGAATGGATTTAAGCATGGCTACGGGCGAAAAAGTTTCGTCATAGTCCAAACCTGGTCTTTGACGAAAGCCTTTCGCCACAAGTCTTGCCTTATAGGTCTCTACCTGCCCATCTACACCAATCTTTCTTTTAAAGATCCATTTGCATCCCACAGGTTTTACCCCAGGGGGTACAATGTCCAAAGTCCATACTTTGTTGGTGTACATAGACTCCATTTCAGATCTCATGGCATCCAGCCACTTCACAGAGTCTCTACTCGTGATAGCTTGCTGAAAACTGGTAGGATCATCATCATCCATGATGCAGTCTTCTCCGTCACCATCAATGAGGAAACCGTAGTACCTCTCTGGTGGGCGAGAAGTCCTACCAGACCTACGAAGTGGCTGAGGTTCTTCAGTTTCTATTGCAACAGCCGGTTCAACCAAGTCGTCATTTGTAGTTTGTGTCTCTAGAACCTCTTCTAGATCCACCACTTTGCCATCATCTTTATCTGTAAAAAACTCTTTTTCCAAGAATGTGGCATGTTGAGAAACAAACACCTTTTGTTCCTCCTTGTGGTAGAATAGATATCCATATGAATTCTTTGGATACCCCACAAAATTACACATGACTGACCGTGTCTCGAGTTTGTCCGGATTCTGCTTTTTAACATAGGCCGGGCAACCCCAAATCTTAATTCTCTTAAGAGATGGACTCTTCCCATGCCATATCTCATATGGCGTGGTAGACACGGTTTTGGTTGGAACCCTGTTCAGTAGAAACGCTGCAGTCTCCAATGCATGCCCCCAAAATGAGATGGGTAACTCAGCATCACTCATCATCGATCGGACTATATCTAATAGGGTCCTATTCCGTCGTTCAGACACACCGTTGTGCTGTGGTGTGTAAGGAGGAGTGAGCTGAGAGAGAATCCCATTCTCTTTTAGGAAGTTTGCAAATTCTGTACTAAGGTATTCCCCACCTCGATCTGATCGAAGCATCTTGATACTCAAGCCGGTTTGTTTTTCTACTTCTTGTTTATATTCAATGAATTTCTCGAAAGCTTCGGACTTGTGCTTTAATAAAAATACATGACCGAATCTTGAGAAATCATCAGTGAAAGTAATGAAGTATGAAAAACCGCCTCTAGCCTGTGTAGACATTGGCCCGCATACATCACTATGTATGAGGCCTAGGAGCTCGGTAGCTCTTTCTCCGTGTCCAGTAAACGGAGTTTTGGTCATTTTACCCTTGATACAAGACTGGCAAGTCGCATAAGATTTATATTCAAAAGGGTTTAAATATCCATCTTTGTGTAACTTATTTAGTCTTGTTTCGTTAATATGACCAAGTCTACAGTGCCAAAGAAAAGCTTCATTTAATTCTGAAAGTTTTCTTTTCTTAGTGTGTTGTATACTGAAAACTGTGTGTTGATTTAGGACGTATATCCCGTTATTAAGTGTACCATACCCAACCAACATTTGATTCAGGTGAATGTTCATAACATTGTTCTGCAATACAAAATTATATCCTTCATTGTCTAACAAAGAAACAGATATTATATTACATAGCATACTTGGTACAAAATAACATGGGTTCAAAACCAATATACACCCAGATGGCAACCCCAAGTGATACTCTCCCACTGCGACTGTATGTACATTGGAACCATTTCCAACGTGGAGAGTATGGTCACCTGTCTTCAAAACTTTGCTATTTCTCAGTCCCTGCATAGAATTGCAAATGTGAGAACCTGAACCGGTATCTAATACCCAGGAAGCAGAGTTTATTGAAAAACAGTTTTCTGTCACAAACACACCTGAAGCGGAAGCATCCCCATGCTTCTTCTTGAGATTCAAGTACTCTGTACAGTTGCGCTTCCAATGTCCTGCTTTGTGGCAATGAAAACATTCACCCTTCCCCGAGTCTCCAGCTTTGGACTTTTCCTTTCCCTTCACCTTTTTAACTCCACCCTTAGGATTGGTGGGCTTCTTCTTTTTCTTTCCTTTGGACTTAGCCTTAGGGCGAGAAGAAGAAGATTGCCCAATAGTCAAAACGGGAGTTTTCATCGATTTCATAGTGCTTTCTGCACTCCTTAACATATTAAGGAGTTCAAGTAGCTCCTTCTCCATGCCGTGCATGTTGAAGTTAACTACGAACTGAGCAAAGGTGGAGGGGAGGGACTGCAGAATAATATCCGTATATTGTTCATTGTCCATTGTCCATCCTAGGTCCTCAGGCTCTTCTATAAGAGCTATCATCTTCAGAACATGATTACCTACCGGTGTGCCAGGGGCCATTCGCATCTGAAACAATTTCTTTGATGCTTCGTATCGTAATACGCGGGATTGCTCTCCATACAACTCCTTTGTATGGAGGAATATGGTTTGAATGTCCATATTCTCGTGCTGCTTTTGATGTGTATTGTCCATCGATGCAAGCGCGAGGCATTTGGCTGTGGCACAGTCAGCGTCCCATGTCTTGCGGACTTCAATGTCCGCAACTGAGGATTTTGGACCTGGGGTGGGCGGGGCTGAAGCCGTGAGGACATATGATACTTTATCATAAGTCAAGGCTATTTTCAGATTCCTCAGCCAGTCTTTATAATTGGTCACATTCAGTTTGTTTTTATCTTGTAGAAGCTTGATTCCAGTCATTGGTATCTGCCATTAAGAGAGAGAAAAGAATACACTCAGCGATAGCTCTTGCATAGATCAGATTGGTTATTATCTTGTCTAATCGATGTCTCCCACTGCTTTAATCAAGTTTTTCTTTCAAACCTTAAAAAGAAAACTAGCCAGGATTAATTACAGTCTACAACTTCGCTAACCGTTCAGCCAGGCCAATGTCGGTACTTGAGGGAGGTTCCCCGTGCTTTCGCACGGACCTAATTAAAGTAAACCTCGTTTTCCCAGAGGCGTAGCCCCATTAACACCTTTCTAGATACCTAATGAGTTAGCTAATTGTAAACTGCAAAACTCTCCTAGGAGCAACTATTGCCCGCAGTGGGATCGGGATCCAACCATCATATGGAAGGTATGCAATCTCATTGCAAATCTCAACACTTGAAATTCCCGATATGATTTTTACCCCTAGTACCTATGACCTTGGCTATGGTCAACAAATCACAAGTACTAGTCAAGTTCAGCCCGTCATTTCTTGATTAATCAAACCCGTCTACATGACCCTTGGCTAAGGTCAACAAAGTCATATACCCGTCCTAATTAATCTGCATCATATGCATTGTAGGAAGACATCACTTAGCTACCGTACACTACGCCTTGGCTAAGGTCAACAAACGTAGCACGAATACTAAGTACTCTACTTCCTAAAATGACGGAGGGTTGCGAATGATTTTTAAGAAAATCTTTAACGCTTTGAACTTGATATCGTCGTAGAATCAAATGGTTTTGAAAAGGAGTGGCTTGTGCTCCGCAGTTTTTGAAATACAGCTTTTTCATAAAGAGCCGAGTGGTTTTCAAATCCGATTCTACAACATCTTTTTAGGTTTATTTTCTTTACATTAATCATATTAATGTAATCCCATCATTTAAGTCCTTAAGCCAATCACAGAAAAGAAACGAAAATAACACGTACGCTTATGCCATCCGCATTCACCGCAATGTTCCGTTATGCACCGTTAGGTTACTTAACTAACGGCATACCGGGACGGGACTAGTGCGGGTGTAAAACATAAGCAACGTCTACTATATATCTCATATATAATATATCATTCGTCTCAGATATCACAGAACACAGGCAGCAGAAACATATATATAATGTGGGATATACTAGGACATCCGTATTTTGTATTTAGCCAATAATAGAAAATACGGATTCCACAGTCGCGATGAATAGCCAAGCCCACACCCCTAGACCCCTACGAGAGCGGCAAGCGACCCTACCAATCCTGGAGTTTAGGAGACCCGGTCTCGACTCCTCGAGATGGCCTCCCACTGAACCCCAGAACCCGGTCACTTGTGCTCCCTTCCTTGGGTCTATCCTAATGCGGAAAAGTAAATAATATACAACACTGGTGACACAACCTCAACCCGGAAGTGCCCCAAATAAAAGAATATTACATTACATTTGAATTTACATGAATGAAAATATAAAACTCTCATCTCACATAAAACCCCCCGGCTATTCGATCGCGACAATCTTGCACATCATATCTCAGCAACACATAATATCATATATCATCAACGTAAGTAAGTATGCGTACCCCAATTGTCGTTGATGTATAGCAACGAAACCGGCGATATCGAACATACTACACTTACGGTCACAGAAAAGAAAGTGTAAAACTACAATATTTGGAATCCACATTCTCTTTAGACATCATAAATGCGAAATATCACATACTTCGTATTTCATGCCTAAACTATATGAATTCCACATATTGTATCACATTCCAGACAAATAGACAGTATTAAAGTTTTCGACCGAACGATCAAATACCCAAGATTCCCTAAAGCTCAACACTTGAGCGGAGTTTAAAAACCCGGAGTGTGACACAGTAGTAGCGGTCCAGCCGTAGAAGGGTCAAGCCAACGCCTCACATGTGGCACGCCGTACTGCCCCAAACCCTAAGGTTCAAAGGGCAGTTCAAGACGGCCACATAATCGAGTTAAGGTTTGTTGTCTTCTAGAGGGTCACCACAAAACTTGCACGTATCTCCAAAAGATTTAAACCCCGTAAAAAGTGAGCAAATGATAGTCGTTCGAACACTTCAATACTTTCTAGTTTACCCGGAAAAGAAACGAAATGAAAATTCCGATCGAATCGTCGAGTCCAAAACCATCTCCAGAAATAACAGTACTGGATTCAGATTAAACATACCTAAAACAATATACAAGCAGTTTTAGGAGTTACTGTGCAAAAACGAAGCCATGAAGCCTCTGTACGGCCGCGGAGCCGTGGCCTAAGCAAGTATTGGCCGCGGTTCCGCGGCGGTTTGATAAGATCATGGGTTCGTATTTCACAGTATTTCTTATATTTTCCTGCTGTATTTTTTAAGTATTTTTAATTCTGAAAAATGTCAGATTTTAAAATTTGTCCAGAGAGGGTCTCGAAAAGTCGTATTTTGATCCGATCGGGATTTTTACTTCGTAAAAGTGTCGCCTAATGTTCTACGTCGGCTCTGATACCAATGTAAGGTTTACCTAGCACCCTATGTAGAGTTTGGAAGCATCACATGTCACAAAGTTCAAATTTTTATGGTGCTAAGTAAGCATACAAAGGATCTATCCTAGGAAATTAGGGTTTCTAAAACTTTAACTAACATCATATGTTACAAAGGCTAGGGTTTTGAGAGTACAACCTTTGTAGCTCCCTTTAGTAGACTCCTTGGCCACTTGTGAGTTGGAAAAGTGTTCGCTTGAAGTCCTCTAACGTCCACGACGATCCACCCGAAGCTCCTTTGTCCAAGCTATCAACTTCACTTTAACAAGAAGATGAAATAAAGCAAATACTCTAAACAAGTAGGCTAGACTTGTGTAGAATGGTGTTGTGGTTCTCTTTCTCACTTCAAAATCTTATCTTTATGTGTATTTTGCTCACTTGAAAAGTCTAGAGAGCAAGAGCTCAAGGTTGAAGAAGATGATGGCTATTTTTAAGAAGAAGAGAAGATAAACTCATGAAAGGAAAAAGAAAATATATGTAT
The DNA here is from genome assembly GCA_030015575.1 of Agapanthus africanus. NCBI lineage: Eukaryota > Viridiplantae > Streptophyta > Magnoliopsida > Asparagales > Amaryllidaceae > Agapanthus > Agapanthus africanus. The sequence continues at coordinate 258,617,589 of CM057351.1, read as the reverse complement.
ATATATTTATTTCTTCTCATCTCAAACCATGGTTAAATTATGAAGATATTATTTAATTTGAGTTAAAACATGAAAGGAAAGTTTAATCCATGGTTAAGGGTAGGTGAGCATGGTTAGGTCAAAGAAGAGACTAGAAACAAACCATGAATTATCCTTTCCTTTTTCATTTTGTTTTAAAACAAATATAAGTAATAATCCATATAAATAACCAAGGTGTGAGTCTTATATTGCCACCATTTTCTATGTATAAACAACCATGATAGAATGATGTATGTATGCATGTGTGCATGCACATCCATATGTGCATGAACAAGAATGAATGCATACATGCATGCATACATCCAAAAGAAACAAGATAGGATTTCTAGTGAGAAGCTAATGGTTAAATGATAAATCAACACTTGATTTATCAACCCGGTCATATCACATACGATCCGACCAAAAGCAATCCGCCCAATTAATATACGGTATCTCATACGCGCATTTTAACCGGGTCCATGCGCATATCGCATACACGCACCACAACGTTTCGCCTGGACTAGGAAACTTCTTTGTAGGACTCTAAGACTCGTCAATACGCCGGCAGTGGGTGATGATCATATCAAGCACCCCCAAGCTGCAAGCGGTCAGCTAAACGTAACGGCTACCCGGGTATTGAGCGATCAGAAGAAAACAAGCGAACCTGCTACAACTCCCGTCGAGCCAACCTGCAACACTACCGTACAGTCCGGTCTCTTCGTCAGATATGCTGCATATCGAGTCTAGGGATAGTAACGTCGACCCCAATAACTCAATAAGTCGTGCTAGTGAATGGTCTATAACAGATCGAGAAACTACTGATAACACTTATCAGTAAATCTCAGCAGCCCTGGCCAGGGACTTACTGATATAATCAGTCGAGCACAGCACAGTATCAACTCCCAATACCGGGAGAGACGAAACCCCTCCTATCGCTCATCGCCTTCGTGTGTCTTGGGACTGTACCCAACGGCCACCTGTTTGCACGACTCAGTAGAGCCGTGGTAGGGTGGTAATCAAAGTACAGTGAGAGAACACACAAGACTCTATGACGATCTCGGGTCTACAGACTAACCTGTACCAGTGTCACCTGAGAACTGCTATCCGACGATAGATATAATTCCATATAGGAGTTCTCGGTGAGTCCGTCCAGTGTACCCAGTCACCACTGAGCACCCGTATATGATCTTGATGTCAAACATCGATGAATGTGGGAACATCCATCGCCCATCACATGGGTCTAGTATCATATACGCTAGTCTACTATGGTATATCGATGCCCCGTCTCGATACACCTCCGACTAGGGACATTTCAGGATATGCTTATAAACTACAGATGTCCCACTAGTATGATCTCTATCATAATCACTGTAGTCAAGCCGATATCCTCAGGGCTTTATCAGCATGTATTAATGAATAAAAGCATGATCAAATCAACATGTCAGATAAAGTAGAACCAGATAGCATACTATCATGTCGAGCAAGAATGTACACTGAATATATATATATACATGTACAGATACATCCACTATCATATAATGGCCTCTAGGGCATACATATATCCAACACTGTGATCAGTACCCTACCACGGCTCAAAGGTGTTAGTTATGTATATGCCCTAGAGGCCATTGTTGTACATATGATGTATATTATAATGGATGCTTGGATATATATAGAGAGGACTTTCTTGCTCGATATGATAGTATGCTATCTGGTTTCACTTTGTCTTAACATGTTGACTTGTATTAGTTTACTGTCTTGCTCTCACATGTTGATAAAGCCCTTAGGATCTGTACTCGACTACTAGGACTTTGATGAGATCATACTAGTGGGGCCAGGGTAGTCCACGAGTACATCCTATAACTGTTCCTAGTCGAGGGTGTATCGAGACAGGCATCGATACTCCAGAGTAGACTAGCATACACGCATTTTGACCCATATGATGAGCGATGGATGATCCCATATCCATTGGTGTTGGACATAAAAAATGGTGTACGGGTGCTCAGTGGAGACTGGGTACACTGAACGGACTCGCCGAGAACTCCTAGATGGTATTATACCTATCATCAGATAGCAGTTCTCCGGTGACACTGGTACAGATTAGTCTGTAGACCCGAGATCGTCATAGAGTCTTATGTGATTCCCACTGTGTTTTGATTTCCACCTTACCACATTCACGAGAACGTGCAAAATGGTGGCTTTTGGGTACAGTCCCGAATCACATGGAGGCAATGAGCGATAGGAGGGTTTCGTCTCTCCCGGTATTGGGAGTTGATGTTGCGCTGTGTTCGATTGGCTATAACTGAAAGTCCCTGGCCAGGGCTGATATGGAGATTTACTGGTAAGAGTTATCAGTAGTTTCTCGACCCGTTATGAGCCTCACATCGACACGACTAATCGGTTATTGGGGTCTAACGTTTTACCACCCTTAGACTGTATATGTGACATATCAGACGAAAAGACCGGACTGTATGGTTGTGTTACTGATTGGATTCGCAGGAGTATGTATAGGCTTGCTTATTGATCTTCTGGTCGCTCAATACCCGGGTGGCTATTACGTTTAGCTGACCGCTTGCAGCTTGTAGGTGTTTGATATGATCATCACCTACTGTCGGCGTATTGACGAGTCTTTAAAGTCCCACACAGAGGTTTCCTGGCTCAGGCAAAACGGAGTAGGAGCACATATGTGATATGTGCGGGGACCGAGATTAATACGATATGTGATACCGTATTCTATTCTCGTGATATATGATATCGTCCGGTTATATGTGATATAGCCGGGTTATTGGATCAAGTGTTGTTCGATAAAATGATATATATATATATATATTATATACTCACTTAAGTATTTATTATTCTCACATGTAATACATTTAACATATATGTGATATATGTTTATTGTATTGTTTTCTTTTGTTGCATAAATATTATATATGTGATATATAATATTATGACATGCTAGGTTATACATGTGTAACAACTCCATTTTTAGTGTACATAAATTTGATTTAAATTTAAAGTATACTTGGAGTATTTAATGTTGCTGTTATCACTTTAAGTATTTATCTCACACCATAATTATAAGAAGGAGCTTGTAGCTTATTGGTAATACCTTGCACTGCTGAACCAAGCCACCAGAGTTCAAATCCCATGCCCCACATTATTTTTAATATTTATTTTGTTTTAAATTTTATAGAAGCCCAGCAGTCAACACGTGATAACTCCATAATTTCCCACCACACCTCAAAATGTAAATGCACCAGAGCCTACATCCTGAGACCCCCCACCTTCGCCATTCCTGACTCGGCCGGACTCGGCCGGACGGCCGAGTCCCCAACACCAAGTTTGTGGCTCTTGGCCTCCCCTACCCTCCCTGCACACTCCAATTACTCAGATCGTTTCCAGAGAGTCCAATAACACCCATTTATTCCATTTTTTAATGAATTTCAATACATTTTTACATTTTTTTTTATTTAAAACCCTTCATATACCCTATCCCTAGCCTAACCCTATAAATACACCCCCACCCTCTACCCTCTCACCCCCAAACTCTGAGCCAACTCTTTAGAATTCTCAAGGGATTCTTGTGTGCAATCGAAGTGAGCGAAAGGCGAAGCTCCGGTGTATTCTCCGGCGGGAATTTCCGACGACGATCCTAAGAGCTCTTGGGGACGAAGCACGCACCGGCGATTCATCTCCTTACATCTTACTCCCTTGGTTGTCCAAAACCCGTAAGTCCCCATTCTACCTCTCTTTTCTTTTCTAAAAATACGGATTTACAAAACCGGACGGAATCGGAACAAATCCAATTTCCGATTCGGTTTCTTATAAAACTTCACTTCTCGTTAATACAATTATATTTAAACTCTCTCATGTTGACTATTAAACACTAATCAACCAAATTGATCAAGTTTCATTTCATAAAATGATGGCTATTTCAATTTATCGTATTTTTCACTTAAATACCACATTGTTTCAATTCTACATTTAACTTCCTTAAACTTGCTATACTTTTAAGTAGATCACGAGGTAACGACCTACCTCCTCACACACTCATATGCAACATAACACGATACCCTCGAGAACTCAGAATACGGGAAAACAAACATTTTCATTTAAATACCCTTTACTTAATAAAACCATTTCTAAAAGATTTAGTATTAATACATCTTTACAAATAAATAACCTTTGAGCCAATAATAAAAATATCTAGACTCAGCCAATTAAGGACTGTCGCATTCATTAGGACAGAGGAAGGTTGTGGGCATTCAGTTGTTTATCTAAACCTGACTTTGTGGTGTCTAGGCTAGACAAGTGAGAAAGATAACTTTAAAAGGCCCGTCTCACGGTGATTCGTGAGTGGATCCCTCCTTTCTTCACTTGTACTTATCTGGCCACAATTGGCGGTGAAGAAGCGATTTGAGGGATATCTCACAACTCTAGAACATAGAATACGAGAAATCAATATTTTTACAAATAAATACCATTTACTTAATAAAACCGTTTTCTAAAAGATTTAGTATTTATTTAAATCTTTGCAAAGCGCCGCTACAACCCATTTTGGGGAACCCGTTCGGGATGGTGCGGATTATCGCACATCCTCGGGCTTAGTAGTGCGAGATTCAGACCTCTGCAAGGAAGATTCGGTCTCGAAAGATTTAAAATATGACATCTTAAGAAAATGAGATTTTTAGAATATAAAATATATATTAAAATTATTTTTGTATAAATATATGTATATATAACATTAAAATATTTATTTTGTAATAATATAAATATTCCAACTCTTTTCAAAAATCACAAGAATCAATTTTACACTAATATACCATGAATTCCATATAAAACCAATATTACAAATAAATACCATTTATTAGGAAATTAGGATATTTCCACTAGAAATGTCACAATATAAAATCTACATTCATTACAACTCTAAAGACGATTAATAAATACTTGGGGTGTATTTTGAAAAGTATATAAAAGTATTTTTACATAAAAACCCCTGAAGTTCTATAATTTACCCTAAGGACCCTAGTAAATATAGATTTAAGCGGGACCAAGCTCTTGAGTCTCATTAGAATCTGACTTGAATATGATTCAAGTACAGCCTACAATCTACAATCACAATCTACAATCCACAATATTACAATTCAACATGAATCCATGAATCCATTTTTTAATCTATCAATTTGACCGAACCGAACCATGGATATACATTCCATTTACATGATTATACAGTTACATCCGTTACTGATATCATGGTTTTGGTCAGTCATCCAACTATACAAACTATACAATACAATACAACAATACAATCAAAACACTACGGGGTTTAAGGGGTAGATTGGTACGGAAGGTGTTAAAAGTGGCACGAGACAGTAAGATTAAGACATCTAAACTATATTCCGTTGCTGTTGTACCGTGGCTTAATGGTTCCTTGTACATTCCGTTTGCCCTGGTCTCTAGCATATAGGGACCCCTCTCGTATACACTGGTATCCTTCTGTACCAAGCTACAAACAACAACATTAACACAACATTACAACAATATAATACAACTTTAAAAAATACCTTCTTATTCTGTCTATTCTACTTTCCTCTTATCTTTGGGACTTACCGAGCGATCTGTTCGCTGACGACATTCTCTTTCTTTCTTCTTTGAATGTCGTCAGGTGATCTGGACACGTCAGAGATCGAGGCCACTATTGAAGACTTGGACCAGTTCAGTGAAGACCCCGAGCTCTAGTCATTATACACTTTCCATTTACTACTTTCATTTCTGTTATGCCATTGTTTAGGCATTGCTTTTTATTCAGTTGTAGTTACTTTTCATGCATTGTACAAAAGAATGTTAATAAATAAAGTTGTTGTTCAGTTTATATCTCTTGTCTCTTGTGTTTACTTTTATATTGCTTAGATACACTTAGCGTATTTACTTCAGAGTAAATACGTAGCGGCTTCGTCGCGTCCCCTTCGCCGTATACCGGGAAGCGGGGCGTGACAGGTTTTGTTGGTGGCCCATGCAGGTCAGAGCTGTATAGAACCATACTATGCAGTTCTGTTCTGCGTGAACAACCTAAGCAATATAACACAAGAACCAGCAACTAAAACATTCTTTACAATTCATGTTCCTTGAATCTTACAATTTCATATTCCTTGAATCATCCTAACCCAAATTTTTCTTCATGGTTATGGATTCCCCGAACAACACCAGCACCAATGTCAACAACACACCTCCACCACTACCACTCACACCTGCCGTCCCTGCTCCGATCAACGAGCAGACGGTTCTGCTTGAGGCAATCCGAAACCTCTTAGAGGGACGGCAGTAGCAGACTGCTCTTTTAATGAACCGTCCCGAGGTAGAAGCACCTGGGGTGAAGCAATTTAGGGTTTTGCACCCCAAACAGTTTGCAGGAAAGGAGAGCCCACTGGAAGCTGAGGAATGGGCTCAGAGTATCGAAGATGATCTGGCAGCGGCACAAGTGCCAGAATTAGCTTGGGTTCGTGTGGCAAAATTACAGCTCAGGGACAATGCACGAAACTGGTGGAAGGCGGAAGAAAGCCATCTTGAACAACCCATCGAATGGAAGACTTTCCGCGACATGTTCGACGCTAAGTACTTCCCTGAGACTGCTAGGTTCGACATGGAACAACAGTTCATTCATCTGCAACAAGATTCGATGTGGACCAAGTCGGTAGATGAATATGACGTTGAATTCACCATGCTTAGTCGGTAAGATATGTCACAATAGTTCAATTTTTAAATCTTACATACTACACAGCTAACGCAATCCTTTAAACAGATTCACGGCACACTTGATACCGACGGACGAGATCAGAGCCCGTCGATTTCAACAAGGTTTGGATTCGGAGATACAGGCTGCACTGGCCACAGGAGATTTTCGACTCATGAATCGGCTCTGAAAGCTGCCCGCCGTTATGAGGCAGTGGTAAAGGCGAGGGGAAGACCTCAATCTGCAGGAGTTAAATGCCCTGTCAACCAGATGACAGTAGGAGCCTCGTCCAGGTCACCTTTTGCCAAAGCGACCTGGAGTACCGAACCATCGTCCCAGTCCAGCCTTTTGTACCTACTGCAAGAGAACTGGACATATGATGAAAGACTGCCGGCGAGCCAACCGTCTTTGCTTAGTCTGTGGCTCAGCTGCTCATGATATTGGGTCTTGTCCCCAAAAACAAAACCCAATTGCTGCACCCAGGCCAGCAATTACTTACCCACAGCGCCCAGCCATCTAAGCCCCTGCTCCAAGACTTGCACTACCTGCACCATCCAGAGGACCACAAGCTGCACCACCTCCTCGTCAGTTCCATCAAGCTCAAAGGAACGTTCTGAGGAATGCTTCTCAGGCCAGAAGGAATGTACTAAGGCGCCAGGCTTTCACGATGACAGTGGAAGAAGCTGAGGCTACTGGCCAAGTTATCACTGGTAAACTTTTCTTCTCAAACTTTTCTTTCAGTCTTGTTTATCTACATACTTTCCCTATACCTAAAACATATCCTACATACCTTAGGTACAATCTTAGTATCCTCAATACCTGCACTAGCACTGTTTGATACTGGAGCATCTCACTGCTTTATGTCGCAACGGTTCATCCGAACCCATGTGATTCCAGTCTCACCGCTTGTATCCAGCTGGAATGTCAGTTCAGGAAATGGCGTTCTAAAGGCAACCATGGGATACAGATTGTGTCCAGTAATTGTCTGCAACAGAGAATTTTATGCTGATTTCAAGGTGCTGGACATACCGAACTTCGATGTGGTTTTAGGCATGGACTGGCTTGGAACTTTTTATGCTACCATCGACTGTCGTCAAAGGATGGTAGTATTCGAGATTCCAGACCACCCGGTCTTCTATTTCAAAAGCGGAGACCGTACCCTGAAGCCAAGTACCTACAAAGCGAAGCCAAGGGAAGCAGTAGTTGCAGAAGCTCAAGCGGAGGAAGAATCAAGACCAGATGTGGTTCGAGAGTTTGACGATGTGTTTCCTGACGATATATCAGGTTTGCCTCCCGATCGAGCTCTTGAATTCAGCATTGATTTAGTACCAGGAGCACAACCGGTGATCAAAGCACCTTATAGATTAAGTCCGGAAGGTTTGAAGGAAGTCCGAACACAGTTGGACGAATTACTGGCGAAAGGATGGATTCGTCCTGACACTTCAAGTTGGGGATCGCCTGTGCTACTTGTGAAGAAGAAGGAAGGTTCATACAAAATGTGCATCGATTACAGAGCCTTGAACGAAGTCACTATAAAGAACAAGTATCCACTCCCGCGCATCGATGATTTATTCGATCAGCTAAGTAGATCTTGTGTTTTCTCTAAATTGGATCTTCGTTCAGGTTATCATCAGGTGAAAGTCAAGGAAGCTGATATTCATAAAACAGCTTTCAGAACTCGCTATGGACATTACGAATTTCAAGTTATGCCATTTGGAGTGACCAACGCACCAGCAATATTCATGAACCTAATGAATCAAGTTTTCGGGAGTACTTAGAAAGGTTTGTTGTCATCTTTATCGACGACATCCTGGTGTATTCTAAGAGTCGGAAAGAACATGCCGAGAACCTATGAATTGTCCTGGAAACTCTTCGACAACATCAGCTCTATGCCAAGTACAGCAAGTGCGAGTTTTGGCTAAAGCAAGTTGGTTTTCTTGGACATATCGTATCAGGAGAAGGAATCTTTGTGGATCCAGCGAAGGTTTCAGCAATCAGCGAATGGCCTACACCAAAGTCAGTGAAGGACATTCAGAGTTTCTTGGGTTTAGCTGGATATTACAGAAGGTTCATTGAAGGATTTTCGAAGGTAGAAACACCCCTGACCAAGCTCACACGTAAAGATGAAGAATTTGTGTGGTCAGAAGCATGCGAACAAGCTTTCGTAGAACCCAAGTCAAGGTTGACATCAACACCTATTCTCGTAATACCGGATCAATCTGGAGGATTCGAAGTGCATTGTGATGCATCCGGTAAGGGATTAGGATGTGTTCTACATCAGCACGGTAAAGTTGTGGCTTATGCTTCAAGACAACTGAAGATTCATGAGCGCAATTATCCGGCGCATGATCTGGAGTTGGCAGCCGTCATCTTTGCTCTCAAGATTTGGCGCCATTATCTACTCGGTGAACGAGTGAACATCTACACAGATCATAAGAGCCTGAAGTACGTGTTTACTCAGAAGGAGTTGAATATGCGGCAGAGAAGATGGTTAGAACTCATGGCGGACTTTGACATCAACTTACAATATCACCTAGGGAAGGTGAATGTGGTACCTGATGCTCTTAGTCGTCAACCATTATTGATGAATCTCACAGCTCAGTGGAAGCTTCAACAAGACTTGCCTCATATGGAGATTGAAGTAGTTATGCCAGGTAATGCTTCAAGTTTGATGAATTTACAAGTTCAATCAACCATTGTCAATCAGATCAAAGCAGCTCAAGCAAGTGATGCTAAGTTGCAAAAGATCAGAGAACAAATGGAAAATGGACTCAGAACAGACTTCATCATCCATGAAGACGGATCTTTGAGATACGGCAGCAGATTGTGTGTACCAAAAGGTCCTGTTCGGGAAGAGTTAATGAAAGAAGCTCACAGCTCTCCCTATTCAGTACACCTTGGAGGTACCAAAATGTATAAAGATCTACGACAGAATTGTTGGATATAGTGCGCTCAGAGTCAATTATTGGATCGCAGGTACGTGATTGCAATGATTGAGGAGGACCTATACCGGAAGCACAGTCTTACTCAAGATGATAGTATGCTATCTGGTTTGCCTTTATCAGTCGTGTATAGGTTCAGGTGACTGATCACTATTACACGTTGATAGAGCCCTTAGGATCTTGCTTGACTACCAACTGTATGATGGCAATCATATACGTGAGAGTTGGGTAGTCTATAAGCACATCCTTAATAGTGGTCCCTAGTCGTAGGAGTTTCGAGACAGGGCATCAATACTCCGGAGTAGACTAGTGTATACAGTCGAGACCCCGACGAGGGGCGGTGGCCGGTCTCACAAGCCACTGGTGTCAGTTGGATTACCTAAGATGTATACATGTGCTCATTGGGTTATGAGTACACCGGACAGGACTCGCCGGAAACCTGCTAGTTGGTATTTATACTTAGCGTCAGATAGCAGTTCCCTGGTGACATGTGTACATGTTAGTTCATCGACCTGAGGTCGTCATTTGTCTCGTGTGAGTTCCCACTGTGCTTTGATTTCTACCCTACCACGGCTTAAAGGAGTCGTGCAAACAGGTCTTTTTTGGGTACAGTCCCGAACCACATGGAGGCAGGTGAGCGGATCGGCAGGGGATTCGTCTCTCCCAGTATTGGGGATGAGATCACGCTGTGTCTAGGAAAGCCATTACACCAAGTCCTTGGCCAAGGCAGGTGAGAATTACTGGTAAGTATTCTAGTAGTTTCTCAGGGTGTTCAGGGCTTGTCTCCGACACGACTTATACCGCTATTGGGGGTCTGACGTTACCAGCCCCTAGGCCCGATATGCGATACTCATAGACGAATGGACCAGACTGTATGTATATTGTCACTGTTAGGCTCAGTAGGGTTCCAGGATGAGTTTGCTCATCGGCTTCCCTTGAGGTCAGTACATGGGCAGCCGTTACGCACTGCTAGTGCCGCTGACGTGCTTGTGGTTAAACCCACTGCCAGGGTACTGATGAGTCATTAGAGTCCCCCACAGATAGTTTCCCAAGTTCGGGCGAAACGTTGTAGAGGCCGTATGGTTTTATGGCAGGGTTCGGAAAATGCACGTGCGTTTACGCACATGTCATATTTCGGGCAGATAATACTGGTGGGCTTTGGTTTAAGCCGGATCCATGTATTATACTGTGTATATATAATATCTTTGTCTCAGTTGCATTTGTATTCGGTCGTAATACAAATGCGGGTATGTTTATACTGTTACGAGTTGGAACATCTATTTTTATTGAAACAGTCAAAAAATACGACTTTATCAAAAATCCAGATGAACCATACATTTATAGTAAAATTGTAGCAAGAACTGTGGAATTCCTCGTTGAGTATGTGGATAACATTCTCTTGATAGGAAATGATATTCATATTCTACAATCAGTCAAAGGATTCTTGTCACAGAGGTTCTCCATGAAAAACCTGGGTGATACCAACTACATTCTAGGGATCCAGATCTATCGTGATATATCAAAGCGGATGGTGGGACTTTCACAGTCAAGGTACAACAACACCATACTGAAAAAATTTAGTATGGAAGATTCTAAGCGCGGTAGTCTACCGGCTTGTCACGGAATAACCCTCTCCAAGGAGATGTCTTCCAAGAATGATTTGGAAAGGGCTCGCATGTCGATTATACCCTACGCTTCAGCGGTAGGCTCTATAATGTATGCGATGTTGTGTACCAGACCAGATGTTGCTTACGCACTGAGCATGGTAAACCGGTATCAGTCAAACCCAGTGGAGAAGCACTGAGAAGCAGTAAAGAACTTTCTCATGTATCTGAGAAGGACTAAGGAGATGTTCTTGGTGTATGGCGGAAAAGGACCTCCAGATCGAGGACTTTGCTAACTCCAGCTTCCAGAGTGATAAGAATGACTCCAAGTCCATGTCAGGTTATAGCTTTACCCTTGGTAGAGGGGCGGTCTGTTGGAAGAGCTCTAAGCAGAACACCGTTGCAGACTCGACGATGGAAACGGAGTAGTTCGCTGCACGAGACGCCGCAAAAGAGGCAGTCTGGATATGGAAGTTCTTAATTGAACTTCAGGAGGTTCCTTCCATTTGATTGGTCCAATACTTTAGTATCGTGACAACATTCGGCGCTATAGCTTTAGGGAAGGAACCCAGCTCCCATCAGAGATCCAGACATATCTTGAGGCGGTACCACCTGATCAGGGAGATGGTTAATCCCAGGGGATCGAGGTGAGGAGAGTAGATACGGAGAACAACACTGCAGATCCACTCACAGAGGCCATCCCTTAGACAGTGTTCGAGAGGCTATTCGAGACCTTCGGTATGCGATATGCCAGTATATGGCCTTAGTGCAAGTGGGAGATTGTTAGTGATATATGCCCTAGAGGCCATTATTGTATCATACTGGATTGTATATTACTTAACGGGAGCTTGGGATATATACGGATATAGTAACAGTCTTGCTCAAAATGGTAGTATGCTACCTGGTTTGTTTCTACCTCAATATGTGCATATGTTTCTTTTAGCATATCGCTTATACATATTGGTAGAGCCCTTAAGATCTTTGCTTGATTACCAGCGTTGTGATGGCAGTCACACTAGTGGGGGTTGGGTAATCTACAAGCACATCCTTATACAGGTCCCTAGTCGTAGGATTATCGAGACGGGGCATCGATACTCCGGAGTAGACTGGTATATACGTTTTTCATCCCATGAGGGGAGATGGTCTGTCCTACAGCCATTAGTAAGTTGTACTGGAGAAAGTATGCAGGTTCTCGTTAGGTTACAAGTGCACTGGACAGGACTCGTCGGGAACTGCTGATGGTTATTATACCTGTCGTTAGGTAGCAGTTCCCAGGTGACATGAGTACAGCTTAGTCCGTCGACTTGACACTGCCACTTCGCCTCGAGTGTGTTCCCACTGTACTGTGATCACTACCCTACCACGGCTCAAAGGAGTCGTGCAAACAGGTAGTAGTTGGGTGCAGTCCCGAAGCACTTGGAGGCAGTGACGGTTAGATAGGATCCGTCTGTCCCGGTATTGGGGGTTGATATCGCGCTGTGTTGGAGAGCCATTACACAAAGTTCGTGGCCACGACAAGTGAGATTTACTGGTAGGTGTTCCAGTAGTTTCTCAGGGTGTTCTGGGCTACACTTCGACACGACTTATACCGCTATTAGGGGTCTGATGTTTACCATCCTCCTAGGCCCGATATGTTACACTCCGACACGACTTATACTCGTGTGGATAGCCTGTGCAATGAAACCTAGACCCCTACGGGTGCGGAAAGTTACCCGCCAAAACCTGAAGCAAGGCAGCCTCCTACAGCATAGTGAATGGACCACCCTGCACTTCACGGAATCCGGTAACTTGAGCACCCCTCCTTGGGTCAATATGTACCCCCTACGAGTGCGGCGAATAGTCTGCCAATTCTAGAGTGAGGCCCCTCTGACTCTCAAAGACATGAGATGCGGACCCGTTGCCCTCCAGAACCTGGCTATCCGTGCACTCTGTCGCGGGGTAAACCTAGTACAGAAATGAAAAATATGTACAACGGGTACATCGACCTCAGCCCGGTCGTGCCCCAAAAGAATATTATACAAACAGGCAGTGACGGCAGTTCACATGTTGGACGCTCGTCCCGCAATATCAAATGTACAAATAAATCCAAACTGCACTACCATTGCACACTGCTGTCCACCATGACAAATCCGCAACATCACAGCACAACACAGAACATCAACGCGAATGTCACGTTCGCAAATCCGTCTAAAATGACTATAGCAATTAGACGCAATTTACCGATCGAATGACATTCATGGTCGGAGATATAATGTAAGTACTATAAACTAACACGTTTAAATTTCGATTGACAAATTTCCCGAAGTAGGCCCCACGTATATCTGCAGTACAGTAAAAAACTATGGGCCTAAACAAAACATTCCAGAAACCACAATTTTACATGAAGACCCTACTGTAACAATTTGGCTCACTGAAGAATCAAGGTGGCGGCGGAACCACGGCCAAACCTAGGCATGTGCCGCGGTTCCGCGGCCGTACGATCGACAGTGGGCCAAATTTCTTCTGGGGTCTTAAAAAAGCCTGCACGATTTTCTGAGATGCTCAAAATGATTTTTAGGCCTGTTTTAAAAATCGACAGAAACTTTACACAGAAAATTGTAGTTTTCGAAATTCCGTTCGATCGATATTTTAAACGCGTTAGTAAAGCTTAATGGCGTAGCTCTGATACCATGTAAGTCAACGGTAGCGCCCCGGTCGTCTTTCACATGCCAAACGCGGAACAAAAACTTTTATAACTGGCGCTATCGCATACTATAACCCTGATCTGCCATTAACGCTAAACTAACAAACTACAAAGTGGGTAGAAAGGCTATACCGAACGATCCGAGTCCTTCGGTCTTTAACCATCATCCCACGCTCCGTTGTGGCTGCTCCGATCTCCTGTCTCCTCGTCGAGGTGGCACCACATCTACGGATCTTTAAACGGGCTCCCGCCTCTATACCGAGGCAACTCGGTCATCATGTCTGCTAAAAGAGATGACCAAGATGAAGTAGATAACGAGTAGAACACTTTGTCTCGCTTCATCCAAATCCATGGATGAACGGTTAATGAAGTTGCCTTTTGAATGGAATGAAATGAGAAATGAGCATATCAAATTTCCATGAACCAAAATCTATCATCTATATTTTTCCATATCATTCCTACAAGGGGGCCGACCACTATAAGAGGAGGGGGTGAGTGTAGGAGGAAGGGTGACCATAAGCAAAGCTTATCATAACTCAAAAGATCTCACTCAAATATCATAGCAAGAACAAAAGTCATTAAAGCAAAGAATGACTCACTTAACCATTTAATGCAAAATGAATGACTCACTTAACACCTCATCAACCTAGTCACCAAATCAAGAAGCTTCCTCATGACTCACCCTCATGACTCACCCAAGTGAAGAAAAGATAATTCCGCATTAAACCGAATGTTTAAGACGGGTGATAGAAAACTGGTAACTTCGAAAAGCGATCCCGAAACGAATTTCAGGATAACCCCGTAACAGTATAAACATACCCGCATTTGTATTAAAACCGAATACAAATGCAACTGAGACAAAGATATTATATCTACACAGTATAATACTCGGATCCGGCTTAAACCAAAGCCCACCAGTATTATCTGCCCGAAATATGACATGTGCGTAAACGCACGTGCATTTTCCGAACCCTGCCATAAAACCATACGGCCTCTACAACGTTTCGCCCGAACTTGGGAAACTATCTGTGGGAGACTCTAATGACTCATCAATACCCTGGTAGTGGGTTTAACCACAAGCCGTCAGCGGCACTAGCTGTGCGTAACGGCTGTCCATGTACTGACTTCAAGGGAAGCCGATGAGCGAACTCATCCTGGAACCCTACTGAGCCTAACAGTGACAATATACATACAGTCCAGTCCGTTCGTCTATGAGTATCGCATATCGGGCCTAGGGGGCTGGTAACGTCAGACCCCCAATAGCAGTATAAGTCGTGTCGGAGTGTAGCCTAGAACACCCTGAGATACTACTGGAGTACCTACCAGTAAATCTCCTGCCTCGGCCGAGGGCTTTGTGTAATGGCTCTCCTAGACACAGCGCGATCTCACCCCCAATACCAGGAGAGACGAATCCCCTGCCGATCCGTTCACTTGCCTCCATGTGGCTCGGGACTGTACCCAAAAATGACCTGTTTGCACGACTCCTTTGAGCTGTGGTAGGGTAGAAATCAAAGCACAGTGGGAACTCACACGAGACAAATGACGACCTCAGGTCGATGAACTAACCTGTACACATGTCACCAGGGAACTGCTATCTGACGATAGGTATAAATACCAACTAGCAGGTTCCCGGCGAGTCCTGTCCGGTGTACTCCTAACCCAATGAGCACATGTATACATCTTAGATGATCCAACTGACACCAGTGGCTTGTGAGACCGACCACTGCCCCTCGTCGGGGTCTCGACTATATACACTAGTCTACTCCGGAGTATCGATGCCCTGTCTCGAAACTCCCACGACTAGGGACCACTTTTAAGGATGTGCTTATGGACTACCCAACTCTCACGTATATGATCGCCATCATACTGTTGGTAGTCAAGCAAGATCCTAAGGGCTCTATCAACGTGTAACAGTGATCAGTCACCTGAACCTGTACACGACTGATAAAGGCAAACCAGATAGCATACTATCATCTCGAGTAAGACCGTCCTACCGGTATAGGTCCTCCTTCAATCATTGCAATCACGTACCTGCGATCCAATAATTGACTTTGAGGGCACTATATCCAACAATCTCCCACTTGCACTTAAGGCTAATTATTGTGATGTCGCATACTCACAACCCGTGTGATACCGAACACCCAACTCCTCTACTAATCAGTTTCACAAAGCTCGTTTGTAAAACTCTTGTGTTCGAGAAATAGCCTCAATGAGTGGATCCGCCCTGATGTTTCTTTCTATGTCTCTCTTAATCTCAAGTTCGCGGAGAAAGCCATCTCCTGAATTTGAGTAATACCTGTCTTAGAATATGTCTGGATATCTGATGGGACCTAGTTCATAAATAAACTCCAAATCCAATCTTCTTAGACTGTATCGATAACTGAACCTAATCAGTATCCTGCACCATGCCTCCCACAGTATCCTCTTGGACCACCTGTCCATAATACTGCCCCTCGTCAGAGGGAAAACTATAACTCTGACAATCACTCTGTCATCCATGTCACTTTTGAAGCCTGGAATGATAACCGTCTCCAAAGGAGGTTGCCGTCATCAAATCCGTAGAACATTCACTTATGTTCTAAAACTGCTTCCTTATGTTTCTTCAGGATTGGATTAATATAAACTTATCGCATCTAGTGCAAAAACAACATCTGGTGTGGTACTTGACATCTCACGATTGACTCAATTGCCTTAGCAAGTGATCTGCCAATCATGCACATCCCTCTCCCCTTTAGTCTGTAAGACACCTTTAGAGAGGGTAACTCTATCACCTGCAGGTTCACCACCATGCCAGGAGTCATCTATTTTAAAATACTATTAGAATACTGTCAAAGTACCCAGATTTGGGAAACTACCCAAATCTAGATCTAAAACCATAGATCTAGAAACCAGAATGTCTGATATTATATCCATATCCTATATGGAGAAACAACTGTGTGACGACCACAGTACAACCGATCGTAGTATACGAACTTTACTTCCTACTCTGTGTATATCTTCAAATACCACTACATCACACCCTATTACCTTCTTAACAGATCCATCCCCTATTCTGATGAAGTCAAAGCCATGACTGTCACATCAAAAATAGATGATCTATCTCCGCTATAACTGCTTAAGTCTATAAATAGACATAAGCTACTTGCCCACTATGATTCCGCTGCTCCCACTGACCACAACAACCCTCTGGCAGAATAATATATACGTGCACTTCTAAAGCTAGTTTAGAACGACGCTATACTTAACCTCCTGCCGGGTCTCATAGTCTGGAACAACAATAATGTCAAGTCTGGGTAAACAAGAATCTCCCTGTCACCGTCCTTGAGGCTACCGGAGTACCTCTCGGGTGTCTGAGGTTACCCACCATATCTGCGGAGTGGCTAATGGAATGTCAAACCTGATTGAATCTTTAGGTCCTATTAAATTTTCCGTAATCGTTTGCGGTTCTGGAATCACTTCCAGTTCTACCATACTCCCACTACTGTTTTCTGAAAAAAATTCCATTTTACTAAAACTGTGGCGAGTCAAGAACAATATCACTATTGATCTTCTAAATGGTATAAAGTCAACCCTCGTCATAGCCTGGGCCAACCCACAAACTGCCATTTCAGAAACGTGCCCTGAGTTATCCAGAGTCTGGTTTTAAGCATAAGCTGGACAACTCCCCGTACCTTAACATCGTTAAGATATGAACCATTCTATATCCAATATAGAAACTTTGGCACTTATTTAATTGGAACCAGATTCTAATCATGCAGCTGTCTCCAGTGCATATCAACTTAATGGAGAGAGGATAATCAGCATTACTCAACTTAGAAATACATCCAATTATGAGTAACCTGAAAGAGAAACAAGTTTCTCAAAACTTTTACTATCACTGAATACTAATCACAAGTATCTACATCTTCAATCTCTTTGAAGAATCCCGATACTTGCGATACCTGGTTCTCTACTTTATTCCTATACCCACAACTTCTCAAAACTTAGACCTTTTATTTCTACGAAACACTTGTCTAAAAACTAGAGAAGCCACAAATAACCAGAACATAGTACGAGGACCAACCCCTTTGTCCTGATGGACACTGGACAACATAAAATACTCTGTATAAGTCCGCTGAGTTGAATAACTCAAAACCTGTGCATCGTAGGTTGAAAACTGTACTTATGGTTAAGGACTACTCCGTTGTTCAATGCTCCTTACCCAACCACCATCTGATATAGGTAAATGTCACGGACATAATTTCAAAAAGTTATATCTCACTTTATAAAAATAAACGTACAGATATATCATTTTGAAATTGGTGCACAACAACGGATACTCAAAACCAAATACTTGCCGTGCGGCAAAAACCCAGGCGATTTCCTCAAATATCACCAATTACAACGAATTCCGATATAATGAGGATGATCACCTAATTCCCAATAACTTACTCCCACTCATCATCTGTAAAACCATACAGATATGAGAATCATACCTGGTAAATACATACCCTGGAGTAAGTATCTAATCGGGAAATCAGTTTTCCTTTTAACAATGCACAGTGAAACTGAAACATGAAAATGTTTCGAAGGGGTATCCTGGTATTCCTAGTAATGCCTCTTCCATAATCCAATTCATGACTGTAACCGTATATTTCTTTGTCATCTCTCCAAATCCCTTTATTTGTCTTTAGTCGTTACCTTCTGTACACCATCGTTAGGCTAAATGGTTTTCTTCCTTCCCTACCGTTCGGCACCAGCCTATGGTTTGGAAGAAGACTATCCAGTAAGTATAATAGGTGTACTCTCCTAAACCAAGGAGTACTCGTAACCTGAGAGAAGGTGATGATAAAAGACAACTGAATAATACCTTATTCTATTTCTCCCGAACTGGTGAAAAAAACAAAGGTGAAATAGGAGTGGCGATGAAGTACGCGGTTTGGTCGTGAATGATAGTAGTCGCAATTTACTTTGCTCTCTTTCTAATCCCTTTATTTTGTCTTTACTTATTACCTTCTGTACACCCTACTTAGGCTAATTGGTTTTCTTCATTCCCTACCTTTCGGCACCTTCCTATGGTTTGGAAGAAGACTATCCAATAAGCATAATAGGTGTACTCTCCTAAACTAAGGAGCCCTCGCAACCTGAGAGAAGGTGATGATAAAAGACAACTGAATAAACCAATTATATTTCTCCTGAACCTTGATCCATCCTCGAAGAAGTCCCTTCGAGTTCGTATATAACCATACGATGGATCTATCCAATGGAAGTGGATGTTCGTAGTGATACGAGGTGTTATGAGAAATGCAAAGGGTAAAAGAAGGAGTGGCAATGACTTATGCAACTAGGACAATCCAAAAGCCAGTATTTTAAGAAGGTTCGGTCAACTTGGTCACTGAGTCATAGTCAAGGGTCGGTCAAAGATCGCTGCTAAAGAGAGAGAGAAAAGAAACACTCTGCGTGCACTCTAACCTAGATCAGAATGGTTATCACTTTATCTAATCAGGAAACCTCCCACTGTACTGTCAAATTCTCCTCCAAACCTGAAAGAAGAATCAATCGGGATCACCCGAAGAGTAAACCAACTCATCAGTGGGAACCGGGATCCAACTCTCATCGCATGATAACGTGACGGATTCCACTCACGTTATCACACTCCAGAAGGTATGCGCATGCCTGGCAAGTTTCAGTTTCTTTAGAAACTCCCGATGTGATTTTTGCCCCATGCTCTTATGACCTTGGCTAAGGGCCAAACCAATCATAAGTCACATGTCAAGTTCTTCCCATCATTATCTTGTTAATTTGAACCCACCCGTACATACTCTTGACTAAGGCCCAACAAATTAATACGACTGTCCCAAACCAACGCATCTATCTATGCAACATGTGAACACCCCAGCAGCTACCAATCACTATGTCTTGACTAAGGGCCAAACTAACATATCTTGAATACTACTGACCATTCATATGAAATGACGGAGGGCTACGGCTGGTTTTTGGCGAAAAACCTTTAACGTAATGAACTTGATCTCGTTGAAGGAACCTGATAGCTTTTTATAAAAATATAGTGGCGAAAACCTTTGCTAAAGAGGTCACTCCCGGTGAAGGGATCTCGGCTCTTTCCTCGTGGAATGAGGTGCGGGATATTCCAACCGAATACCGCGATGCAAAGCAACATGTAATCGACTATAGTGAAGTTATTACCCTGATGTAAACTTCTGCCCAAGGGGTCACTCCCGGTGAAGGGATCTCGGCCCTTGCCTCGTCGAATGAGGTGCAGGATATTCCAACTGAATACCACTATGCAAAACAAAAGAAAATGTCTTTGTAATAACACTTTTTAAAACTGTTCCAACAATATCCAAACAGGTTTGTTTTCCTTTGCATTGATCAAAATCAACGCAGTCCCATCAATTAATCACACCAGAAAAGAACGAAAATAAAATGTACGTATATGCCATCCGCATTCGCCACTGGGTCCCGTCATTACCCGTTAGGTTACTTAACAAACGACAGAGCGGGGAATGGACTAGCGCGGGTGCAAAACATATACTAGTATATATACCAATATACAATAATCGCTCCAGGCGTGATAATATGCAACATTACAGAAAAGTAATAAGCATCACAGAACAATACAGATAATCTGGGATCCCTGGGTTTCACAGAGCCTCTGCTGAAACCCGACGTTCCCCTGGTCGTGTGGATAGCCTGTGCAATGAAACCTAGACCCCTACGGGTGCGGAAAGTTACCCGCCAAAACCTGAAGCGAGGCAGCCCCCTACAGCATAGTGAATGGACCACCCTGCACTTCACGGAATCCGGTAACTTTAGCACCCCTCCTTGGGTCAACCTGTACCCCCTACGAATGCGGCGAATAGTCTGCCAATTCTAGAGTGAGGCCCCTCTGCCTCTCAAAGACATGAGATGCGGACCCGTTGCCCTCCAGAACCCGGCTATCCGTGCACTCCGTCGCGGGGTAAGCCTAGTACAGAAATGAAAAATATGTACAACGGGTACATCGATCTCATCCCGGTCGTGCCCCAAAAGAATATTATACAAACAGGCAGTGACGGCAGTCCACATGTTGGACGCTCGCCCCGCAATATCAAATGTACAAATAAATCCAAACTGCACTACCATTGCACACTGCTATCCACCACGACAAATCCGCAACATCACAGCACAACACAGAACATCAACGCGAATGTCACGTTCGCAAATCCGTCTAAAAGGACTATAGCAATTAGACGCAATTTACCGCTCGAATGACATTCACGGTCGGAGATATAATGTAAGTACTGTAAACTAACACGTTTAAATTTCGATCGACAAAATTTCCCGAAGTGGGCCCCACGTACATCTGCAGTACAGTAAAAAACTCTCGGCCCAAACAAAACATTCCAGAAACCACAATTTTACATGAAGACCCTACTGTAGCAATTTGGCTCACTGAAGCACCAAGGTGGCGGCGGAACCGCGGCCAAACCTAGGCATGTGCCGCGGTTCCGCGGCCGTACGGTCGACAGTAGGCCAAATTTCTTCTGGGGTCTTAAAAAAGCCTGCACGATTTTCTGAGATGCTCAAAATGATTTTTAGGCCTGTTTTAAAAATCGACAGAAACTTTACACAGAAAATTGTAGTTTTCGAAATTCCGTTCGATCGATATTTTAAACGCGTTAGAACAAGTTACTAAAACTTAATGGCGTGGCTCTAATACTATGTAAGTCTACGGTAGAGCCCCGGCCATCTTTCAGACGCCAAACGCGGAACAAAAACTTTTATAACTGGCGCTATCGCATACTATAACCCGGATCTGCCATTAACGCTAAAGTAACAAACTACAAAGTGGGTAGAAAGGCTATACCGAACGATTCGAGTCCTTCGGTCTTTAACCATCATCCCACGCTCCGTTGCGGCTGCTCCGATCTCCTGGCTCCTCGTCGAGGTGGCACCACATCTACGGATCTTTAAACGGGCTCCCGCCTCTATACCGAGGCAACTCGGTCATCATGTCTGCTAAAAGAGATGACCAAGATGAAGTAGAGAACGAGTAGAACACTTTGTCTCGCTTCATCCAAATCCATGGATGAACGGTTAATGAAGTTGCCTTTTGAATGGAATGAAATGAGAAATGAGCATATCAAATTTCCATGAACCAAAATCTATCATCTATATTTTTCCATATCATTCCTACAAGGGGGCCGGCCACTATAAGAGGAGGGGGTGAGTGTAGGAGGAAGGGTGACCATAAGCATAGCTTATCTAACTCAAAAGATCTCACTCAAATATCATAGCAAGAACAAAAGTCATTAAAGCAAAGAATGACTCACTTAACCATTTAATGCAAAATGAATGACTCACTTAACACCTCATCAACCTAGTCACCAAATCAAGAAGCTTCCTCATGACTCACCCTCATGACTCACCCAAGTGAAGAAAAGATAATTCCGCATTAAACCGAATGTTTAAGACGGGTGATAGAAAACTGGCAACTTCGAAAAGCGATCCCGAAACGAATTTCAGGATAACCCCGTAACAGTATAAACATACCCGCATTTGTATTACGACCGAATACAAATGCAACTAAGACAAAGATATTATATTTACACAGTATAATACTCGGATCCGGCTTAAACCAAAGCCCACCAGTATTATCTGCCCGAAATATGACACGTGCGTAAACGCACGTGCATTTTCCGAACCATGCCATAAAACCATACGGCCTCTACAACTTTTCGCCCGAACTTGGGAAACTATCTATGGGGGACTCTAATGACTCATCAGTACCCTGGTAGTGGTTTTAACCACAAGCCGTCAGCGGCACTAGCTGTGCGTAACGGCTGCCCATGTACTAACCTCAAGGGAAGCCGATGAGCGAACTCATCCTGGAACCCTACTGAGTCTAACAGTGACAATATACATACAGTCTGGTCCGTTCGTCTATGAGTATCGCATATCGGGCCTAGGGGGCTGGTAACGCCAGACCCCCAATAGCGGTATAAGTCGTGTTGGAGTGTAGCCCAGAACACCCTGAGATACTACTGGAGTACCTACCAGTAAATCTCCTGCCTCGGCCGAGGGCTTTGTGTAATGGCTCTCCTAGACACAACACGATCTCATCCCCAATACCGGGAGAGACGAATCCCCTGCCGATCCGCTCACTTGCCTCCATGTGGCTCGGGACTATACCCAAAAAAGACCTGTTTGCACGACTCCTTTGAGCCATGGTAGTGTAGAAATCAAAGCACAGTGGGAACTCACACGAGACAAATGACGACCTCAGGTCGATGAACTAACCTGTACACATGTCACCAGGGAACTGCTATCTGACGATAGGTATAAATACCAACTAGCAGGTTCCTGGCGAGTCCTGTCCGGTGTACTCATAACCCAATGAGCACCTGTATACATCTTAGGTGATCCAACTGACACCAGTGGCTTGTGATACCGGCCACCGCCCCTCGTCGGGGTCTCGACTGTATACACTAGTCTACTCCGGAGTATCGATGCCCTGTCTCGAAACTCCCACGACTAGGGACCACTTTTAAGTATGTGCTTATGGACTACCCAACTCTCACGTATATGATCGCCATTATACTGTTAGTAGTCAAGCAAGATCCTAAGGGCTCTATCAACGTGTAACAGTAATCAGTCACCTGAACCTGTACACGACTGATAAAGGCAAACCGGATAACATACTATCATCTCGAGTAAGACTGTCCTACCGGTATAGGTCATACCTCAATCATTGCAATCACGTACCTGGGATCCAATAATTGACTTTGAGGGCACTATATCCAACATAAAGAGACAAAGCACTCCATCTTCATACTCTACACCCTCTAGGACTTCTAGTTTAGCAAACTAGAAGCCGTAGTTCTCTCAGATTCGAGATAGGAGCTCGGACTATAGACTCTCGGTGGATCGTCTTTGACTCGAGGAGGCCGTCGAGGTAGCCGCGATCTGTTACGATCCTTGGAGCCTACGATGACGAGGAGGACAGCGATGAAGACCCGAAGGACTTGTATCATGAGGTATAACTTCGAATCCGAGTAGTTAAACCTCTTGTTGTTTGCTAGTTATGGTTTAGTCACGATCCGTGAGCTCGAGTCCGTGTTGCGATGCTTTGATGATCGTTTTTCACATATTCCGCCTCCCCATGAACCGTGGGGTGCGTGACACGGACTTACACATTTGCCAGAATAAAGAGTCAAGAAAAATATATAAGCGGAAACGATAAATCCAATAAACAACAAATGGAAGCACGTCCCAATATGGGCTCACATCAAAAAATAAAAGTTACGGAAAAATAACTAGACTAAACAACAATAAACACAATCCTCACAGCTTGGCTTGACGGCTAAAATACTCCTGTTCAGCATGCGATAGAGAGAGAGAGAGGGGAACTGGACCATGCAAAACCCAGATGGCATTGCATCATAATATCAAACAATAGAAATAACCGGGATATAACAATATAGGTAAATATGAATATAAAGAATAACACGGATATGAACGGTGAGGTATGTATGTGTATGCGAAGTACGATGAGTAATCTAAACTATGCTACTGGGTTATCTACTCTAAAGTCTTCGAAATCAATTTAATGGAATCGTTGATGTAACTTAATAGTATCTCGTGCATGCCCTGGACCACGGTCAAGATTCTCGGGCTGAATCCAAGATGTGCCGCTAGGCAGTAAACATGTAACATATACAGATGAATGATGTCAGCAGCAGCATCTCGGCACTGGCTTAGCCTGTAAAGACTTATCAGTATAAACATCGAACTGTCGAGTTACAAGTCAGGTTTCATTATTGATTTCCGCTTACCCCCAAGGTTATGTGTTCAAGTCAGGTATTGATAATATGGAGCTAATGCCAACACATGATCAAGCTGGTACAGGTTTGTCTATGTAGACAACATGTTATGTCCGTCGGGACAACAAGTCAGGATTGTCGGCATTAATAACGAGATCAAGTATTAAGTCAATTAGTGTGTTAGTACATGTCATGTGATGCATATGTATCAAGTGGATACCAAATGTGAAACTGTAATCGATATCGGAATCACGGTAAACTAGTGCTGATGTCTGGATGCATATGTGTTTATCTGTAATAACCAATATATATATATATATATATATATATATATATATATATATATATATATATCCATGACTATGTATGATGCAAGCCAGATAACATGTCGCACTAATATAGAAATAACATGATATAATGAGGTTCCGACATGCAACCAGACATGCAATAGACAGTACGATATTGAACGGATATCGAAAAACGGTAAAAACTATAACATTGGATGCACAATACCACACATGTATTATTTTTATTCATATATAAATAGATATACTATAACATAGCATGTTGCGAGATAAACTTGCCTGATCGGATCTCACGTCGGGGTACGTACGCCGCGTTCGACGTCGGGTAAACGTCGCGATGCACACATGCGTGTATTGGACTGGACTCGGCTACCCAAAGACGTGACCACGCTGGATGAGGACGACAACTGGGTCTCCCGGATCGTCGGCGACGTGAGCAACTCCGGCGATCACCGGAAAAACCAAGAAAGCAAGAAAAGAAAAGAGAAGGAAAGAAGAATAAGAAGAGGAAGAAAGGAGAAGGGACTGTGGTTTGGTGCTATGGAATTGGGGTCAGAGACGATACGGTGAGGGGTGACGACGAGGTATCCGGTGATGAGGGGTGCCGGCGATGGGTGTGGGTTACGGTGACGGCATGCAGGGTTGCTCGGGGGATGGGTTCTCGTCGGGGGTTGGAGAGAGGAAGAAGAGAGGGAGGTGAGGAAATGATGAAGGTGACGATGACGATGTCTGGGGTTGCGAGATGTTCGGTGGCGAGGTCTAGGGTGCAGGGGGTTGTGGTCGGGATGGGTTGTTAGGTTTGCATAGGGGTTGGTGGTGGTGTTGGGAGGTCGGAAGAGAGGGATGTGGAAGGTGATGAGGCCGGGGACAGGTCGGGTGATGGGGACAACGACGAGGTCGGCGGTGGAGGAGATGGGTGCGTGGGTTTCTTGGGTTGTGGGTGCAGGCTCGGGGAGAAGAGAGTGGAGTGGAGATGGTGATGAAGGTGGAGGTGATGACGGTAGGGGACGAGGGCGAGGGTGGTGAGATGATCGGCGGCGAGGTGAGGGTTGGAGGCGTGGGTTCACTGCGGGGTGAGGGAAAGAAGAAGGAGAAGAAGAGATAGGGGGCTGTGAGGTTTTATAATTAGGTTTATATATATATATATATATATATATGAGAGAGAGGGAGATACGGAAGAGAGAGATAGAGAGAATAGAGCGAGAGGAGAGAAAGGGTGGGTATAGATAATTTGTTAGGATTATATATATATATATATATATATATATATATATATATAAGTAGAAATATACTGTTAGGTTTTGAAATATAATATAATATATTTTATAGGATTTATAGCTAATATCAAATATACTCCGAAAAATACCCGGGTCACTTCTAAAAATCTAGTTTTAAAATACGAATATTATACGTATCAACCAAAACCATAATGCGATGTCCGATTAGAAAAAAATGCATACCCCCAAGAACGGATACACGTAATATGCACGTAGCGATCCAAACGTGTCCGTTATAACAAACAGGAAGTGAACAAGATGTACGGATGCAACCATAGGGTATGGGGTATGATGCAGGCCAAGCTAGATATTTAAAAATATATTATCAGGTTATAATATGTATTATTTGAAAATATACGCCAACTAATAATATGATACAGGTATACAGAACATATGTGTGCACGGATTCTCTGTACTAGCAAAAATAATACGTAATTTAGAACCAAGACGGGTTTCAAGCATACGGGTCGGGTCGGATACTAAAGACAGATACCGAATATACTATCCGCACCCAAAACAAATAAAATCAAGAAATAACCACAAGATTAGAAAAAACCCAAATAAATATGGTATAAATGAACTAGGGTGTTATATTATACCCAACTACAAAAATAATTTAGTCCTCAAAATTCCCGGAATAAGAAAAGATAAGAAAACATGAATCTAAGAGAATAAGTGTGGAAACTTCTGTCGACTATCGTCTTCTCGTTCCCAAGTTGATTCTCCGTGCGAACGATTCCCCCATGAAACATGTATTAGAGGAATAACCTTATTCTTGAGGATCTTTTCTCTTCGATCTACAATCGCCATCGTTCGTTCTTCGTATGTCAAGTCCCCCCTTACTGTCAGTTCTGAATGATCTAGTACGTTCTTCTCATCTCGAATATACTTACGGAGTTGAGATACATGAAACACATCGTAAACACTCGCCAAAGATGGTGGTACAGCCAATCGATAGGCTACCTCTCCAACGCGCTCGATGATACTGAAAGGCCTCACAAATCGAGGACTAAGCTTGCCTCTACTACCAAATCGAATCACTCCTCTAGTCGATGATATCTTCAAAAATACAAGATCACCAACTGTGAACTCCAGAGGTCTTCGTGCTGTATTGGCCCAACTTTTCTGTCGATCTTGTGCCGCCTTCATATGATTTTGGATCGTATTACTTTCTCCACGGTTTGCATGATAAGATCCGGTCCCAATAATCTTCGTTCTCCAACATCGTCCCAATAGACGGGTGAGCGACACCTGCGACCATATAATATTTCGAATGGAGCCATCTGAATAGTCGCCTGAAAGCTGTTAATATACGAAAACTCTACCAAGTTCAGATGATCCTCCCATGAGCCCTTGAAGTCCAACATGCAAGCTCTCAACATATCTTCAAGAGTTTGGATCGTTCTTTCTGACAGGCCATCTGTCTGAAGATGATAAGTGGTGCTAAACTTCAACCGAGTCCCCAAACTTTCCTATAAACTCCTCCAAAAGTGCGATAAGAACCGGGTATCATGATCGGAAACGATGCTCATAGGTACTCCATGCAATCTCACAATCTCCTGCATGTACCGCTCTGCTAACGCTTCCGTCGACTGACCAACTCGAAACGATATGAAATGAGCTGTCTTGGTCAATTGATCAACAATCACCCAAACTGCATTATTGCCCATTGGACTCCGTGGTAATTCCTGTAGGGTTCCTAGGCACTCTTGTGAAGGTTCATAAGGCATCAAACATGCCCGGATAAAAATTTAAACGTGCCGAACAACCCAAAGCCGGGATCTTTGCTAGATTATTAGGGTTAAACATGCAAGATGATAACTTTTATCTAAGTGTGAGGGATTACAACCTTTGTAGTCCGCTCCTTCGCTTCACAAGCTCCGAGTAGAAGTCCCTTTACCGCGATCCACGATCTCCCGGACTCATGAGAGGCTCCACGACTCGAACGATCCATGCTAGCTTGAAGTGTTCCAAATCTCCGATGATCTACGTCGAAGTTGCAAAGACTCAAGCTTTCTCACTCTAAAGAGATGAACACACTAATCTCATGGGCTAGATGAGATGAGGATGAGAGAGTAGTATTTATGCTTTCTTTTTAAATCATTTTCTCATATTTATTCATCACATAAAGAATTTCTAGTGAGCTTTTTCAAGAGAGAAGAAGATGATAATGGAAAATGATAATGATAATAATCCTTT
Organism: Agapanthus africanus; assembly: GCA_030015575.1. Taxonomy (NCBI): domain Eukaryota; kingdom Viridiplantae; phylum Streptophyta; class Magnoliopsida; order Asparagales; family Amaryllidaceae; genus Agapanthus; species Agapanthus africanus. The sequence continues at coordinate 258,589,023 of CM057351.1, read as the reverse complement.
TGTGATGAATAGAAAATAAAGCTATATGATTGATATGTAAACCATGGTCAAGGATGAGTGGCTAATAATGTGTAGAGAAACAACTAGAGTTAGGGTTTGGTTAGGTTTAGAAATGTGTCATCAACAAATATCTTAACCATGACAAAAGAAATTGCTTCTAGAAGGTGCATGAAGCAACTAACCCTAATCAAACCCTAACCTCATTTAATCATCCTTAAACAGGTTTAACAATAAATCATATTATTTCACAATAATATATATCACATATATATTATATATTTGCAACAAAAGAAAATAATACAATTAACATATATCGCATATAAATCAATGTATCATCCAGTGAGAAAATGAAATAATAAAGCGAGCCAATATTAAATGATGTAATACAATATATCATATATATTATTATACATTAAATCATCGAATCAACACTTAATCCGACGATCCGGCTATATCGAATATTACCGACTAATATATCATGTACCGATTCATCGAACCAACACTTGATCCGATGACCCGGTTCATATCTAAATATCTCGAGAATATAATACGGTATCTCATATCGCATTATCCTCGGTCCTGCACATATCACATATATGCCTCTACTCCGTTTCGCCTGAGCCAAGAAACCTCTGTGTAGGACTCTAAAGAATCGTCAATACGCCGGTAGCAGGTGATGATCATATCAAACACCCACAAGCTGCAAGCGGTCAGCTAAACGTAACGGCCACCCAGGTATTGAGCGATCAGAAGATCAACAAGCTAGCCTGTGCGTTCTCCTGTGAATCCAATCAGTAACACTCCCGTACAGTCCGGTCTGTTCGTCTGATATGTCGCATATCAAGTCTAGGGGTGCTAAACGTCAGACCCCAGTAACCGATAAGTCATGTCGATGCATGGCTCATAACGGGTCGAGAAACTACTAGTAACACTTACCAGTAAATCTCTATATCAGCCCTGGCCAGGGACTTCCAGTTATAACCAATCGAACACAGCACAACATCAACTCCCTATACTGGGAGAGACGAATCCCCTCCTATCGCTCATTGCCTCCATGTGATTCGGGACTGTACCCAAAAGCCACCGTTTTGCACGCCCTCTTGGACGTGGTAAGGTGGAAATCAAAGCATAGTGGGAATCACACAAGACTCTATGACGATCTCGGGTCTACAGACTACCCTGTACCAGTGTCACCAGAGAACTGCCATCTGACGTGTGGTATATCACCATCTGGGAGTTCTCGGCGAGTCCGTCCAGTGTACCCAGTCTCCACTGAGCACCCGTACACCATCTCTGATGTCAAACACCGATGGATATGGGATCATCCATCGCCCATCATATGGGTCAAGATGCGTATACGCTAGTCTACTCTGGTGTATCGATGCCCTGTCTCGATATACCCTCGACTAGGAACAGTTATAGGATGTACTCATCGACTACTGTGGCCCCACTAGTATGATCTCATCATAGTCCCAATAGTCGAGTACAGATCCTAAGGGCTTTATCAACATGTGAGAGAAAAACAGTAAACCAATACAAGTCAACATGTTAAGATAAAGTGAAACCAAATAGCATACTATCATGATGAGCAAGAAAGTCCTCTCTGTATATATCTAAGCATCCATCATAATATACATCATATGTACAACAATGGCCTCTAGGGCATATACATAACTAACAATCTCCCACTTGCACTAAGGCCAGCTGCTGTAGTATCTCATACCTAGCATCCCGAATAATCTCTCAAACTGTATCTGGGGAATAGCCTTCGTGAATGGATCCGCAGTGTTGTCCTTCGTATCTACTCTCCTGACCTCGATCTCCCGGCGATCAACTATCTCCCTGATCAGGTGATACCGCCTCAGAATATGTCTGGACTTTTGATGGGACCTGGGTTCCTTGGCCAAAGCCACAGCTCCATTGTTATCGCAATACAGAGGTATTGGATGCTCAATGGATGGAACCACACCAAGTTCACTAATGAACTTCTTTATCCAGACAGCCTCTTTGGCAGCATCGTTGGCAGCGATGTATTCAGCCTCCATCGTCGAGTCTGCAACGGTATCCTGTTTGGAACTCTTCCAACATACCGCCCCTCCATTGAGGGTAAAGACAAAACCCGAATGCGACTTAGAGTCGTCCTTATCACTTTGGAAGCTGGAATCGGTAAAGGACTCCACCTGGAGTTCTCCGTTACCATACACCAAGAACATCTCCTTAGTCCTTCGTAAGTACTTGAGAATGTTCTTCACTGCTGTCCAATGACTCTCTCCAGGATCTGCTTGATATCAACTCACTACACTTAGTGAGTATGCTACATCGGGTCTGGTACATAGCATCGCATACATGATAGAGCCTACTGCCGAAGCATAGGGTATCCCTTGCATGCGAGCTCTCTCCAAATCAGTCTTGGGAGACATCTCTTTGGAGAGAGTGAGTCCAGAGATCGTGGGTTGGTTCCCACGCTTGGATTCTTCCATACTAAACCTCTTTAGTATGGTGTCAATATACCTGGATTGGGACAATCCCAATATCCTTTTAGATATATCTCTATAGATCATGATTCCCAATATGCAGGAGGCATCACCTAGATCTTTCATTGAGAATCTCTGTGATAAGAAGAGCTTGACTGATTGCAGCATAGGAATATCATTTCCTATCAAGAGTATGTCATCCACGTACAATACGAGGAAGACAACCTTACCCTCTGCTACCTTCTTATAGATACAAGGTTCATCTATATTTTTGATGAAGTCAAACTCTTTGACTACAACATCAAAACAGATGTTCCAACTCCGCGATGCTTGCTTTAACCCATAAATGGATTTAAGCAGCTTGCACACCTTTCCGCTGCTCCCACTATCTACGAAGCCCTCTGGCTGAGTCATGTACACGCTCTCTTCTAAATCACCGTTTAGAAAGGCGGTCTTAACATCCATTTGCCAGATTTCGTAGTCATGGTATGCAGCAATGGCAAGTAAGATCCGGATGGACTTAAGCATAGCCACTGGAGAAAAGGTTTCGTCATAATCCACACCTGGTCGTTGACGAAAACCCTTTGCTACAAGTCTAGCTTTGAAAGTCTCAACTTTTCCATCTACACCAAATTTCCTTTTAAAAATCCACTTGCTCCCAATGGGTTTTACCCCTTCAGGAGCATTTTCTAAAATCCATACTTTATTGGTGTACATGGATTCCATCTCAGATCGCATTGCATCCAGCCATTTCACAGAGTCACCACTCGTGATGGCCTGCTCGAAACTAGTCGGTTCATCATCATCCATGATGCAATCCTCACTTCCACCATCAATGAGAAAACCGTAGTATCTCTCAGGTGGATGAGAAACCCTACTAGATCGGCGGAGAGGCTGGGGTTCGTCGGGTACTACTGAATCCTCTGGTTCCACTAAATCTTCAGTTGCAGTTTGTGTTGCTGGAACTTCTTCCAGTTCTACCTCAGTGCCACTAATCTCTTTTGCAAGAAATTCCTTTTCTAAAAAGGTGGCATGTTGAGCAACAAACACTTTTTGCTCCTTACTGTGATAGAAAAAATATCCATAAGAATTCTTCGGATATCCTACAAACTTGCAAAGAACTGACCGTGCCTCGAGTTTGTCCGGATTTTGCCTTTTTACATAGGCCGGACAACCCCATATCTTAACTCGTTTAAGATACGGTCTCTTCCCACTCCATATCTCATATGGTGTGGTAGGTACAGATTTAGTTGGAACTTGATTCAATAGGTATGCTGCTGTCTCAAGCGCATACCCCCAGAAGGAAATAGCTAACTCAGCTGTACTCATCATAGAGCGTACCATATCTAATAGGGTGCGATTCCTCCGCTCCGATACACCGTTGTGCTGTGGTGTATAAGGAGGAGTAAGCTGAGAGAGAATCCCATTCTCTTTTAGATAATCTAGGAACCCACTGCTTAAGTATTCACCCCCTCGATCAGATCGAAGAATTTTAATACTTTTGCCCGTTTGATTCTCTACTTCGTGCTTATATTCTCTGAATTTCTCAAAAGCTGCAGACTTGTGTTTCATCAGGAACACATGTCCGAATCTAGAGAGATCGTCAGTGAATGTAATGAAGTAGGAAGAACCGTTCCTGGCATGCGTAGACATGGGACAGCATACATCACTATGTACCAGTCCTAAGAGTTCAGTAACTCTTTCTCCGTGTCCACTAAACGGAGCTTTGGTCCTTTTTCCTTTGAGACATGAATGGCAAGTATCATAAGATGATAATTCGAACGGATTCAAATAACCATCCTTATGTAACTTAGCCAGTCGTGTCGCATTGATATGACCAAGTCTACAATGCCACAAGTAGGATTCGTTCATAGCTGAACTTTTCCTCTTGTGTGTGTTTTGTATATTCAGGACTGTATTCTGATTTAGAATGAATATGCCATTATGTAACGAGCCCGATGCAATCAACTTTTGATCTAGGAATATGTTCATAACATTATCCTTTACTACAAAATTATATCCTTCTTTACTTAATAAAGAAACTGAAATAATGTTGCACATCATGTTCGGTATATAATAGCACTCATTTAGAATCAGTGTATTACGACTTGGTAATACAAGGTGATATTCGCCAACTGCTTTGGCTGCAACATTTGCACCGTTCCCTACTTGAACGGAATGATCACCTTTTCCCAGTTCTCTACCTTTACGTAGCCCATGTAACTGTTTACATATGTGGGATCCTGATCCGGTATCTAATACCCAGGAAGTAGGGTGAACTGAGAAACAGTTCTCAATAACTGACACACCCGAAGAAGATGCATCAACATGCATGTTCTTTTGGGCGGCTTGAGAATCCAGATATTCTCCTGTTTCCTGTTCAGTCTTATAACTCTTATAAGAAAGAACGGGTCCAACATTCCCTAGCTCAGTACAATAATTGGGTTCAGTCAATACATCAATATTATTATCTTGATTATGGCCTGACATGGTCGCTACCTGGAGAGAGAGAGAAGAAAACACTTTAGCGTATGCTCTTGCAAGATTAGATTGGTTATTATCTTATCTAATCAGGATGTCTCCCACTGTTTTTATCAAATCTACCTTAAAACCCTAAAATGTAATATTAGCCGGGATTAATTACACCCTACAATTTCGTCAATCTTTCAGCCAGATCAGTGTCAGTACTTTGAGGGAGGTTCCCCGTGCTTTCGCACGGACCTAATTAAAATAAACCTCATTTTCCCAGAGGCGTAACCCCGTTAACACTTTTCTAGACACCTACTTGAATGACTAATTGTCCTGTGTAAAACTCTCCCAGGAGTAATACTTACTCGCAGTGGGTATCGGGATCCAACTATCTCATAGAAGGTATGCAATCTCATTGCAAATTTTAACACTTGAAATTCCCGATAATATTTTGCCCCTAGCGATCTATGACCTCGACAAGGTCAACAAACCATAAATCGCAAGTCAAGTTCAACCCGTCATTTCCTGATTGAATTAAACCCACCCGCATGACCCTTGATAAGGTCAACAAGGCCGTACGAATACCCTAATCCAATCACATCTCATGTTTTAGCAGATAAACACTAATTAGCTACCGTACACTGTGCCTTGACAAGGTCAACAAACACAGCACGAATACTAAGTAGGATTTATCTGAAATGACGGAGAGCTACGACAGGTTTTTCAGAAAACCTATTGCGTAATGAACTTGATATCGTAGTAGAATCGAGTAGTTTTTGAAAAAGGAGTGTTTTTGAGGCTTTTCTTAGTTTCGCTAAAGGGGTCACTCCCGGTGAAAGGATCGTCGGCCCTTTCCTCATCGATTAAGGTGCAGAATATATCATATATACCGCTGTGCAAAGCAAAACTCTAAAAGCAATCAAAAGACAAACCGAGTTTTGTAGCATCTGCCAGTTTCGCTAAAGAGGTCACTCCCGGTGAAGGGATCGTCGGCTTTTTCCCCATCGAATAAGGTGCAGGATATATCATATATATCACTGTGCAAAGCAAAACTGTAGCTACCCTTTTTATAAAGTTTTGATTCTACAACATCTTTAGGTTTCTTTTCTTTTTATTAATCTCATTAATAAAATCCCATCAGCTTATGCTTCCTAAGCATCACAGAAGAAACGAAAGCAGTAATATTTATATATCAGCATATATATATAGTATAAGCATTCGTCTCAGACAGTAATATGATCTCATCACAGAACATTGCAGCAGAAGAACATATATGAAATATTGGATATACTAGGACGTCCGTGTTTTCAATACGAGCCTGTATAAAACACGGATTCCACGGTCGCGACGAATAGCCAAACCCACATCCCAAGACCCCTACGAGAGCGGCAAGTAACACTGCTAATTCTAGGGTTAGGAGACCCGGTCTCGACTCCTCGAGATGGCCTCCCACTGGACCCTAGAACCCGGTTACTTGTGCTCCCCTCCTTGGGTCTACCTAATGAGGAAAAGTAAATAATATACACTGGTGACATCAACATCAACCTGGAAGTGCCCCAAATAAAAAAATATTACATTACAAATGAATTTTACATGAATGAAAATAAAAACCCTCATCTCACATAAAACCCCCGGCTATTCAGAACGCGACGATCCAATATAACATATCACAGCAACACATAATATCACATATCATCAACGTAAGTAAATATGCGCATCCCAATTGTCGTTGACATATAGCAACGAAACCGGCGATATCACATATTACACTTACGGTCACAGAAAAGAAAGTGTAAAACTACAACATTTGGAATCCATAATCACTTTAGACATCGTAAATCCGAAATATCACATACTTCGCATTTCATGCCTAACTATATGAATTCCACATATTGTATCACATTCCAGATAAAAAGACAGTATTAAACTTTCCGAACAGATAATCAAACACCCAAGATTTCCTAAAGTGCTCAACTCTTGAGCGGAGTTCAAATAATCCCAGAATATGTCAAAGTACCAGTGATCCAGCCGTAGAAGGGTCAAGCCAACGCCTCACATGTGGCACGCCGTACTGCCCCAAACCCGAAGGTTTAAAAGGCAGTTCAAGACGGTCACATAATCGAGTTAAGGTTTGTTGTCTTCTAGAGGGTCCACTGCTTAACTTGTACAATTTTTCCGAAAGATTTAAACCCAATAAAAATTCAACGCTTGAAAGTTTTACGTGCCGGGAAAAAGTGGGTTAATGATATCCGTTCAACTAGTTTAACAGTTTCTAAATATCCGGAAAGAAATACGAATTTAAAATTTCCGATCGAGTCTACTATTACAAAACAAACCCCAGAATATTCAACACTTGAAACAGATTAAAAATACCCAGAAGCATCAACAAGCACCTACGGATATTACCATGAAAACCACGTGTCACCAATCCATAATTCCGCCGCGGAACCGCCGCGAAAAGCATGTTTTCGCCGCGGTTCCGCCGCCGTTTAGAGGAATTGTGGGCCCGTGTTTCATGGTAATTCTTAGAATTCCCTGCTGATTTTTTTACGTATTTTTAATTCAGAAAAATCCCAGTTTTTGAAAAATTTCCAGAGAGGGGGTAAATTTTGTCGGTTCGGGTTCGATCGGAGTTTTAACTTCGTAAACACGTCGCCTAATGCTCTAGCTAGGCTCTGATACCACTGTAGGGTTCCTAGGCACTCTTGTGAAGGTTCATAAGGCATCAAACATGCCCGGATAAAAATTTAGACGTGCCGAACAACCCAAAGCCGGGATCTTTGCTAGATTATTAGGGTTAAACATGCAAGATGATAACTTTTATCTAAGTGTGAGGGATTACAACCTTTGTAGTCCGCTCCTTCGCTTCACAAGCTCCGAGTAGAAGTCCCTTTACCGCGATCCACGATCTCCCGGACTCATGAGAGGCTCCACGACTCGAACGATCCATGCTAGCTTGAAGTGTTCCAAATCTCCGATGATCTACGTCGAAGTTGCAAAGACTCAAGCTTTCTCACTCTAAAGAGATGAACACACTAATCTCATGGGCTAGATGAGATGAGGATGAGAGAGTAGTATTTATGCTTTCTTTTTAAATCATTTTCTCATATTTATTCATCACATAAAGAATTTCTAGTGAGCTTTTTCAAGAGAGAAGAAGATGATAATGGAAAATGATAATGATAATAATCCTTTTGTGATGAATAGAAAATAAAGCTATATGATTGATATGTAAACCATGGTCAAGGATGAGTGGCTAATAATGTGTAGAGAAACAACTAGAGTTAGGGTTTGGTTAGGTTTAGAAATGTGTCATCAACAAACATCTTAACCATGACAAAAGAAATTGCTTCTAGAAGGTGCATGAAGCAACTAACCCTAATCAAACCCTAACCTCATTTAATCATCCTTAAACAGGTTTAATAATAAATCATATGATTTCACAATAATATATATCACATATATATTATATATTTGCAACAAAAGAAAATAATACAATTAACATATATCGCATATAAATCAATGTATCATCCAGTGAGAAAATGAAATAATAAAGCGAGCCAATATTAAATGATGTAATACAATATATCATATATATTATTATACATTAAATCATCGAATCAACACTTAATCCGACGATCCGGCTATATCGAATATTACCGACTAATATATCATGTACCGATTCATCGAACCAACACTTGATCCGATGACCCGGTTCATATCTAAATATCTCGAGAATATAATACGGTATCTCATATCGCATTATCCTCGGTCCTGCACATATCACATATATGCCTCTACTCCGTTTCGCCTGAGCCAAGAAACCTCTGTGTAGGACTCTAAAGAATCGTCAATACGCCGGTAGCAGGTGATGATCATATCAAACACCCACAAGCTGCAAGCGGTCAGCTAAACGTAACGGCCACCCAGGTATTGAGCGATCAGAAGATCAACAAGCTAGCCTGTGCGTTCTCCTGTGAATCCAATCAGTAACACTCCCGTACAGTCCGGTCTGTTCGTCTGATATGTCGCATATCAAGTCTAGGGGTGGTAAACGTCAGACCCCAGTAACCGATAAGTCGTGTCGATGTATGGCTCATAACGGGTCGAGAAACTACTAGTAACACTTACCAGTAAATCTCTATATCAGTCCTGGCCAGGGACTTCCAGTTATAGCCAATCGAACACAGCACAACATCAACTCCCTATACCGGGAGAGACGAATCCCCTCCTATCGCTCATTGCCTCCATGTGATTCGGGACTGTACCTAAAAGCCACCGTTTTGCACGCCCTCTTGGACGTGGTAAGGTGGAAATCAAAGCACAGTGGGAATCACACAAGACTCTATGACGATCTCGGGTCTACAGACTACCCTGTACCAGTGTCACCAGAGAACTGCCATCTGACGTGTGGTATATCACCATCTGGGAGTTCTCGGCGAGTCCGTCCAGTGTACCCAGTCTCCACTGAGCACCCGTACACCATCTCTGATGTCAAACACCGATGGATATGGGATCATCCATCGCCCATCATATGGGTCAAGATGCGTATACGCTAGTCTACTCTGGTGTATCGATGCCCTGTCTCGATATACCCTCGACTAGGAACAGTTATAGGATGTACTCATCGACTACTGTGGCCCCACTAGTATGATCTCATCATAGTCCCAATAGTCGAGTACAGATCCTAAGGGCTTTATCAACATGTGAGAGAAAAACAGTAAACCAATACAAGTCAACATGTTAAGATAAAGTGAAACCAAATAGCATACTATCATGACGAGCAAGAAAGTCCTCTCTGTATATATCTAAGCATCCATCATAATATACATCATATGTACAACAATGGCCTCTAGGGCATATACATAACTAACAATTCCGTCACGAAATCCAATGTTATATGTTCCTACTTCCACTAAGGAATCGGAAGTGGTTGCAATAAACCAGCTACTCTTTGATGTTTAGTCTTGACTTGCTGACACACCAAGCACTTTGCTACAAAGCGAGCAATCTCCTTTTCAAGCTTTCCCACCAGAAATGTTGTCGTAGATCTCGGTACTTCTTCATGCCTCCTGGATGTACGGAATATGCGGAACTATGCACCTCCTTCATAACTTCTTCACGAATATCTCCTTTCGGAACATATAAACGGCTCCCATATCATAACGAACCATCGTCATGAATCAACAAGTCCGTTCAAAGTCCCGCTTCTACATGTTCTCGAAACTTCTGCAACCTTGGACCGTGCAACCGCGCTGCTTTAATATTATCGATCAAGGATGTCATGCCACGCTTCCCGGTGTACGGCAAGGGGACGCGGCGAGGCCCGCTACGTATTTACTCAGAAGTAAACACGCTAAGCGTATCTAAGCAATATAAAGTAAATGACATGAATATAATGAACATCAACTTTATTTATTAAATATTCTTTTACAGGTACAACTGGAATGTAAATACATGAATAGAAAGCAATGCCTAAATAATGGCATAACTGAAATGAAAAGTATGTACAAGTGCCTATAGCTCTGGGTCGATAGCAAATTGCTCCAAGTCCTCAGTACCGGGCTCGGTCTTTAGTGCGTCCAAATCACCTGACAAAATTCCAAAGAGAGATGAAATGAATGTCATCAACGAACAATCACTCTGTAAGTCCCAAAGATGAGTAGAGATAGAATAGACAGAAGAGAATATGACTAGTAATGTTTGATTATATTGTTAACGCAGTTGTTTGTAGTTTGGTACAGAATATGCTAGTATATACGAGAGGAGTCCCACTATTCCAGAGACTAAGGTATATGGAGCACAAGGAACCGTTCATCCACGGTACAACGGTAATGGATATTCAGGTTAGGTGTATTAAGGTTACAGTCTCGTGCTACTTCTAACACATTTCGTACCAATCTATCCCTTTAAAACCCCGTAATGTCTTTTGTATTTATTGTATTGTTTTGTTATATAGATGGATGACTTGCTGAAACTATGATATCAGTAACAGAATGAATATAAATGGATATAAATGTAAATGGAGTATATCCATGGTTCGGTTCAGTCAATATAGATTGATATAGATTGAATAGACGGATTCATGGATTCATGTTGTATTGTAGTTTATACTGAATCATATTCAAGTCAGATTGATTAGATTGAGACTCGGTCTGAGTCAGACACTTTAAAAAGAAATTGAAATCCTGAATTAGCTTTGATGTTATCGGTAACTGCTGCACATGGACGACGGGATTTTTGTTTTTTTCCAAGACAATTACCGTATTGATAACACTATTTGTTAGATTGTCTACCTTAGATAAGTAAGCACCCACATTCTCCGGCTTCCTGAAGCTCAGGAGAATTGGTCCCGCTTAAACCTATATTTATAGGATCCTTATTATAATTTAGTATAACTTGAGGGGGTTTTATGTAAAAAATAGTTTTGATACATATTCAAAATGCACCTCAAGTATTTAATTATCGTCTTTAGAGTTTTCATAGATGTATATTTTATAAAAGTAAAGTTTCTAGTGAGTAGAACCTAGTTTTCATTGTATATGGTATTTTAATGAAATATTGGAATTTTGCATTGAATTGAAATGGTATTTTCTTGTAATGGTGATTCCTTTGATTTAGAAAACTTGGAATATTTGTATAATATATTTAAAATAGATATTTTGATAATACTCATGTTCTCCGCCGAAAGACGCGACCGGGACGTTGGGACGTCCGGCCTGAATTTTGGGGGCAGATGCTATTTGGTTTTATCTATCCACCTCTCCGAAGATGCCAAGTTGATTTATGGCACCATGTATCGGAGGTTTAGACGGATGCGGCCGTTGTAGCAGACTTCGTCAGATCCCCCCTCATTGTGAGGTGTTTTTGATTGTGAGGACGTTCTTCCCTGCAGACGCAAGCCCTTGCAGTTAATTACGCTACCGCATCGCGGTAACCACTTTCTCCTTCTCCAGATGGTCACTTCATGTCATGTGTGTTTGTTTTGTTTTTTTGGTTTCCCGTGGATTGTATACGGAGACTAATTTATGTTGTCGCCCGTAGGGCGTGGATTAATCCAAATCCGTATTTTCTTAGATTTGGTTTTGGGTTGGGTTTAAGGATCGTTAATCTCATTCGAGACTAAGATCAACTTAAACGTTTGTTAAGGATACGTTAGTCTAATTTTAGACTAAGATCTACTTAACAGGATCATTCAGATCCAACAAAAGAGCATTTGGACTCTATTGTTTTAGTTTAGGGACATTGCGGTCCATTGGGTTTAAGGACATCATAGTTCGTGACAGTTTAAAGACGTCATAGTCTGTAAAGTTTAAAGACATCATAGTCTATGAGTTTAAGGACCTCACAATCCATAAAGTTTAAGGACATCATAGTCCGGTTTAAAGACGTCATAGTCTGTGGGGGTTTAGTTTTAGGACGTTGCGGTCCATAAGTTTAAGGACATCATAGTCCATGAGTTTAAGAACCTCATAGTCCGTAAAGTTTAAGGACATCATAGTCCATGAGTTTAAGGACCTCATAGTCCATGGAGTTTAAGGACATCATAGTCCGATTTAAAGACGTCATAGTCTGTGTGATTTTGGTTCAACCATTTGGGGATGCACTAAAAGTTATTGGTTATTGGGACCCTCCACCTCTCTGAAGATATATATCGGAGGTGTGGAGAGATGTACCCTTGAACCAAATGCCAGATTGAGAAGGAATGGGATGAACATTACTTTGAATGCCATCTGAGATCAATTTTGAAAGACCTGGGTATAATTGGAACTCGGGTGTTGACTTTGGGAGACTTGGTTGATTTGGGCTAAGGTTAGCCTCTCGTAGCGTTAAACACTAGTGTATGCTCAGCGCTCACGTGGGGTCACGTGAGGCGTTTGAAGTAGTGTTAAACACTGAAGATTTGAAGCGCTCCCGTGGGGTCACGTGAGGCGCTTGAAGTAGTGTTAAACCCTGAAGAATAGAAGCGCTCACGTGGGGTTACGTAAGTCGCTTGAAGTAGTGTTAAATACTGAAGATTAAAAGCGTTTACGTGGGGTCAAATGAGTCGCTTGAAGTAGTGTTAAACACTGAAAGTCTAAGGCGCTCACGTGAGGCACCTGAGATTTGGCACAGCTTCTTTGAATTTGTGCCCTTTTTCTTTTCTGAGTGCTGAGCACTATTGGGTCACGTGGGATCACGTGAGGCATCCCCAAAGACTGAAAGCTGCCTCTGTTTTATTCTCTTTTGAAAAGTGTTAAGCACTATTAAGGGGTCACGTGATGTCACGTGAGGCGCCCTAAAATAGAAACTGCCTTGGGTTTATTCCCCCTTTTTCTTCTGAAGGGTCTGTTCAGGGGTCACGTGGGAACACGTGACCTGACCTCATTTGTTTTCTCTCATTCAACACGGGTTCTCACGTGGGAACACGTGATCATGTCTGGGTGCTAATCTTCTTTTTTTTTTACGTGCATGGAGATCTTGAGTTTTGAGACCTTCAAGTCCCTTGTTTAATAAGAATTAAATTCTTTTGTATGGTTAAACCCTAGTTTTATTTAGAGGAATTAAATTCCTAGATGTACTGTTGTAAGAATTAAATTCTTTGGACTCGATTCTCCTCCTAAGTTTTGAATCTGCACAACAGATCTTCCCGATGAGAATTAAATTCTCAACTTGTGGGGAGGTCTGCTTCTGTAGATCTTCAACCAGAGGAAGAACTAAGTTCTTTTTAGAAGAGTTAAACTCTTGTGAATATGAAGAAGTGGTAAGAGGTTCTGTCTTTGTTCCTTTCTTTACCTAGGGTTTCTTTTGGAGATCTTCTTCTCTCTAGAGAATTAAATTCTCTTTTCTTTTGGCTTACGAAGGGTTTTTTTTCTCTCTCTTTCTCTCTGTCCTTTTTTTTGTCCCTTTGCTCTTATTTATAGGAGAAAGAAAAGAATCAATTTGTTCAAAAAATCTCTCATTGAGAGATTTTGATCAACGAAAATGATCTTTTAGATCAATCGGTGAATTTTATTCACCGTTGGATTTTTTAATCCAAGGAATTTTATTTTAAAGAAGATATTTTTTTTTGTTCTTATCTAGTTTAGGAGGATATTTCCTTGCACAGAATTTTTTTTGTAAATTGGTGATTTTTAATCACCATTGGATTTTTAATCCAACGGCGCTCTACTTTACAGAGTGCAATCTTTCTTATTTAGAAAGATCCAAGGAAATATTTTCCAAAATAGCGCTTTTGATCCCTTTGTTTAGAATTTAATTCTATCTGTTCAGAAGGCATAGGAGCCATTACGTGTACCACGTGACCCCTCATGGAATTAATTTGGTTTGTTCGTATGAAGGAGTCTAAACAGAGGGAAGGTATCACGTGGTAACACGTGAGCTTCTTTGTTCTTTGTTTGTTTTATAACTGAGTCCCATACGTTTTGTGTGAAAGATGATCACGTGCTTGCACGTGAGGTTTTAGCCGCCGCCTATTAAATGGATCCGCTTACTCTGCATACAGATGCATCACGTGCTTGCACGTGATGCTCCACTTAGCGGGAATTTTTTTTCTTTTCCTTCTCTGAGTCTCTTTGTAAGGGATTGATGATCACGTGCTTACACGTGATGCTTCCATTAGTGGGGAATTTTCCCCTTCCCTTTCTGAATTTTTATAAGGGAACAACTCATATATATAAATAAATTTTATTTATTGTCTAGAAATCTCATTTTCTTAAAAATAGCATTAAAAATTCCATCGAGATCGAATACTCCTTGCGGAGGTCTGCATCTCGCTCTACTAGGCCCGAGGACGTGCGATAACCTGCACCATCCCGATCGGGGTTCCCCAAAATGGGTTGTAGAGGCGTAATTACAAGGAATTAGGTAATACTCTTTTTAAAGAAAACGGTTTTGTAATAGTTTAGGGTACTTTATTGTAACTCGTAATATTCCCACAAATATTGTCCAAAAGTAAATCGTGCTATGTCTAATATGTGTGTTGTGATGAGGTAGGTCCTTACCTCGTGAGTTTTCTAAAGGTAATACAAGTATTATGTTGATTTGTGTCGAAAGTAAAGCATATGGTATTTTACCGTAAAAATATGATAAAAGTTGCATAAAAGATTCTTTTGATATGAAACTTATTTTAATGTGTTTATTAATGTTTTTTAAACATTATATGAGAGTATGGTATTTTATTGTTTAAGAAAATTTAGAATTTTTAAAGAAAAACGAAACAGAAGTCGGATTAACTCCGCTTTCGTCAAGAGAGGGGGAGAGGGAACTTACTAGCTACAAGGTTAGAGGGAATAAGGGTGAAGACTAGGATAGTGTCGGGGCATCGTTTCATCGCCGGAATCTCCCTGAAACTTCGTCGGAACTCCGCCTCTTGCTAACTTCACCTGCACAACTTCTAGAACTTGAGAATTTTGGAGAGTTTTGGCATTTGATTTCAGAATGAGGAGTGCCAAAGGGTAGGGTTGTATTTATAGGGTAGGATTAGAGTTTAGGGTATGAATTAGAGAATTAAAATGCATTAAATCATAGAGTAATGCTCAATTTTAATTCTCTAGAAAGTGAGCAGAGAAAATAAACAATATGAGAGAAGTGGGGAAGGCCAAGGGGTGCTCAGGTGAAAAGATGGGGAGCATTCCCTACGGGGGGCCTGGTGGTGCCGGCCGTAGGGGCAAAGTCGTCGGCCCGAATCCGGCGATGGAGGGTGTAAATTTGGCCACGTGTCCCTCTCGATTCATATACCCTCGTGCATATGTTTGATTATTCCATGACTCTTCGTTCTACATGTGGTGCACGTGTAAACCCTTGGGCTTCTAAAAGTTTAAAAGAAAATACAATAAAAATATTATGTGGCCGATAGATTCGAACCCAGAGGCTACGTCACAGCAGTGCAAGGCTTTACCAATGAGCTGCAAGTGCTTTCTTGTTGTTCAAAAGAAAATTAAATTTATAACTTGTCTTTGGCCTACCCCACTCCCCCTGCACTGTTTAAATTCTCTCCAATTAACCAGAGAATTAAAATACCCCATTTTAATCCTTTTTAATGCAAATTTAAATACAATTTTTATCACACCCTTTCACTACCCTAAACCCTAGATTTTTCCTTTAAATACCACCCTCAAATCACCCCTCCTCACTCCCAAATCTCTGCCCAAACTCTCAAGAAAATTTCCAAGACTTTTTGTGTGCAAGTGGAGTTAGCAAAAGGGCGAAGCTCCGACGAACTTCCGACGGCAATCCGAGGAGTTTCCGACGACAAAACGACGCACCGGCAACTCCCATATCTTTCTCTTTCTCTCCTCTAGCTAATCAACCTGTAAGTCCCCCTTCTCTCTCTCTCTTGCTATTCTCAAATTCTTAATCCTTAAAACGTGTCAGAAGCGGATTTTTCCGGCTTCCGATTCTCTTTTCTTTCAAAAATACAACATTTTCTTAATAACAAACCTACAACTTTTGACATATTGTTTAATATCATTAACTAAGACAATAGAACAAGTTTGACATTAAAATGATAATCATAGCAAGTTTTATTCCACTTTTACATTAAAATACCTCTATGTTTCATATCGACATGTTTATACCTTTTAACCATTCCAGTTTTAGAAATCTCATGAGGTAATGACTTACCTCCTCACAACACTCATATGTACTATAGCACGATGAAATTTGGGAACATAGAATTGGGAAAATACGATTTAACATAAAACTACCTTCAACTTATAAAAACATTTTTCTACAATATGTGTATTTTTAACAAATCTTTGCAATGTGCCACTACAACCCATTTCGGGAAACCCGTTCGGGATGGTGCGGATTATCGCACATCCTCAGGCTTAGTAGTGAGAGATGCAGACCTCCCCAAGGAGCATACAGTCTCTAAAGATTTAAAATACAATTTTCTTTAGAAAAAATGTGATTTCTATTATAAATAAAACTTATATTTTTAATAAAAAAATATATATGTAATTAATATCAAAATATCTATTTTTAATATTTATAATATTTCACATTTCCAAAATTCAAGAAAAACATTCTATTTACAAGAAAATACCATACAATTCTAATATTACAAATAAATACCATATATTATGAAATTAGGTTTTATTCACTATAAATGTCACATTAATAAAATATATATCCATGAAAAACTCTAAAGACGATTATAAAATACTTGAGGTGTATTTTGAAAATTATACAAAATTATTTTTATATAAAACCCTCTCAAGTTATACTAAATTACAATAAGGACCCTAGTAAACATAGGTTTAAGCGGGACCAGTCTCTTGAACCTCAGAGGGCCGGAGATATCGGTGCTTGCCTATTTAAGGTAGACAACTTAACAAACGGTGTTATTAACACGATAATTTCTTTGAAAAAGACACAAATCCCGTCGTCTATGTGCAGCAGTTACCGATAGCACCAAAACATAATTCAGGATTCAATTTCTTTCTAATTGTCTGACTCAGACTAAGTCTCGATATAATCAATCTGACTTGAATATGATTCACGTATGAAATTACAAAACTATAATACAACACAGATCTGTGAATCCGTCTATTCAATCTAATCAATCTATATTGACTAAACCGAACCATGGATATATTCCATCTACATATTCATCCATTATATTCGTTCCATTACTGATATCATGGTTTCGACAAGTCATCCATATATATTCAATATGCAATACAAACAATACAATCAAGATATCGCGGGGTTTATAAGGGGTAGACTGGTACGGAAGGTGTTAGAAGTGGCACGAGACAACAACCATAAAGACACCTAACCTGAATTTAATTGCCGTTGTACCGTGGCTGAACGGTTCCTTGTACTCCATATACCGTAGTCTATGGTCTAGTGAGACTCCTCTCGTATACACTGGCCTCTTCTGTACCATGCTACAAACAACAGCGTTAACAATATAATGCAACTTTAAAAGTTACACCCTCTCTCTGTCTATTCTATTTTTCCCTCATCTTTGGGACTTACCGAGCGATTGTTCGCTGACGACATTCCTTCTCTTTCTTCTTTGGAATGTTTTCAGGTGGATCGGACCTTCAGGAGATCGAGCCCACCGGCGAGGACTTGGACCAGCTAACTTTCGACCCGGAGCTCTAGTTACTTGTACACATTTCATTTCAGTACATTCCATTTCTGTTATGCCACTGTTTAGGCATTGCTTTTCATTCCATGTATTTACTTTTCAGATGTATTGTAAAAAGAATGTTAATAAATAAAGTTTTTGTTCAATTATATCTATTGTCTTTGTCTCTTGTGCATTTTACTTATATTGCTTAGATACGCTTAGCGTGTTTACTTCAGAGTAAATACGTAGCGGCTACTCGCGTCCTCTGCCCGTACACTGGGAAGCGGGGCCTGACATTTTTAAAGAACAGGCCGAGGGATCTACGGATTTTTCAAAAAGACGTATCTTTTCTCAAAGACTCCGTAGCCCCTATTTTTCTAAAACCACGATTTGTGCTCTTTCAAACACCAAAAACTGTATGACTCCTATATAGAAAAGGTATATTCTTCATGTTGCGGTTAGTACATCATCGGTAATGATGCTGTTCTCATCGCATTGCATGCTTATAAATGTGTTTTCTTTAGTTATTATGAACCGCTGTTGTCAGGACACCAGCACCATTACCGATGATGCGTATGCTCCACGTACACTTGCTTGCCGGCTCACACACATCATCATCGGTAATTTCCATGTCACGTACACATTAGAAAACATTGCTTCATTGGTATAATTTGCTAGTTGGTAGCTTCAACATTGTACTAGTACGCTTGCTTTCATATGCTAGTTTAGTTATTGCATTCCTTACTTAGATATCCGGTGCATTCATATATTCATTTGGTTATGTACTGTTCTGGGGCTTTATGCCGATATTCACTGTTCACTGACTCGTGATTTTGAGATTTCGGATCTTTCATGAGATTTCTAGATTTGGGAAACCGCATGTGAATTTATATAAACTTATGATTATTTTAAAAGAGAAAGATGCGGTTTTCCTTGATATGATGAGTAGCGTCCACCATGATGTTTTCTCGGTTCTGAGTTGGTTTTTGAGACCCGATTCGAGAAGTGGAGGAACCGTCTGCGGGTACATGGTGGGCCCGGTATGGTACCCCGGGGCGAGAGTGTTTTTGTGGGGATGATGATGAGACCGACAGGGGAGGACTACCCACCGGTGATGTCGAGCGCGGCGGATATCCAGAGGATACCGACGCAGTCGAGAGGTTTGATGTGATGGGCCGATCCGGACTGACGGAGCCCATGGGCCGATCCGGACTGACGGAGCTCGAGATTTGAGTATTATGTGTTGCTGTCGGACACGGATTTCATGATGTTTGAGTGTCGGTGTTGGGCACTCGGGTTTTATCATGATTTGTGTGTCGATGATGGACACACGTTGGACAGTGCATTAGTACATATCACGGATCGATATATTATTATTCTTGACATAGACACGAGTACTTTGATAGCACACTTATGATATACTGTTACCCTTGTTGTAGTATTGAGTATTTTTATTGTATGACCTAGGAGAGAGTCATATATTCGATTTCTTCTCGGTGATGTCTTCTACTCACGAGTTGGCAACTCACACCCATTGTGCCACAGTTTCTTGTAGGTTTGGCTGTACAGGTTTCGTTGCGGCTTGCTGGCACACTTCTTTCTTCCGGGTGATTGCTTGGGTAGGTGGGTTCACTTGCATCGTGACCACTGTTGTACTTTTATTTATTCGGTTGTATCTAGTAAACTCCATCAATCGGACTTGTATTATTTGATAGACTTAGAAAACCAATTGTTTATTCTTTCGACCTTAGAGTCGCGGGCTTGTATTATTAAGATTCTTCTCTGATTTTCTTGAGGATGTTGGTTTTCTTTTTGAGTTTTGATCCTCGCCTTCGGCGTTGTATATCTGCATTGCTTGCGTGGTTATTTCCGCCAAGTGGCGAAGAGCTAGCCCCGCTTGGGGATGTCTTTATTCATTACTTATGTATACTCCTGTTTATACCCGTTTGGGGCCAGTATTTACAAAGGAAACTCTGCCGAAATTTTGTGAAAAACTTGATGCTTTTAAAAATGCTTACTACGAGATAAATAGGCCAGGCTTCGGAAAGCAATAAGCCTTCCAAAGAAGCTCCCTACGGTTTCAAAGTGATTTATATGTTAACTTTTAAATATGTATTCCTTCACTCCTTCTTTTAAATGGTTTAGATTTCTGGGCTTTGGCTTACTTAGATTACGTTACGTCTCTAGACGTTTCGTAATTTAAATGCCAGTCACGTTCCGTACCTTCGGGTCGTGACATCTTTAGAGTCTGACACAGAGGTTTCCTAGCTGAAGCAAAACGAAGTAGGGCACATATAGTGATATGTGCGGGAGCTTGATTAAATAGGAGCATGTGATACCGTATTCTAATCTTGCGATATTTGATATCGGTTAGGTTATATATGATATAACCGGATTATTGAATCAAGTGTTGATTCAATGATTTGTTGTATGTACATATATTTGATATTGGCTGGTTGTATATGATACGACCGGATTATTGAATCAAGTGTTGATTTGATATTGAATACCGAATATTGTCGGTTATATGTGATATAACCGGATTATTGAACCAAGTGTTGATTTGATAATTTGATATACATATATATATATATATATATATATATATATATATATAATATTAGTCGGTTATATATGATATGACCGGATTATTGAATCAAGTGTTGATTTAATAATTTGATATATATTAATATATTTGATAAATATATATATATATTAACTAATATTGCTCACTAATGATTTTCTTCTTTACAAATACATTTAAATATATATGAGCTATATATTAATATATGTATTTTCTTTTTATATCATGATTGATGATACATAGAACATGAGTGTATGAGACTCACACTAGGGTTAGAGATATTTGTGATGATTTATTTAAAAGGAAAATTAAAATGAGTAGAAAACGAGTCATGGTTTGGATGCTTGTAGAAGTATTAAGAAGCCATGACTCATCGTCTCATTTTGTTTTTCCTCTTAGATATTTATTCATCACAACCTTATCTCTTGCTATGGTTCACTCTCTCATCACAAGATTTTTCTTCACCCATGTTCATCTCCTTCCTTAAGTGAGCTTCTAGGGGTTTTCTTGAGTTGGAAAAGGAGAGAGGAATATATTTCTAAGTGAGCCAAATCTCCTATTTCATCAACCTACACTAATCTAGCTCATTAGTTTATGTTGTTTGCTTCACTAATGCCTTGATTAGTGAAGAGTTAGCATGACCTAGAGAGGCTTCAAGGTAGATCATCTTCGGCTTCGAAGACAACGTAGCAAGCTCGATTCTTTCTTCAAGTGGAGCCAAGAAGAGTTCTAGGGACTACTACTTGGAGCTTAGGGACTACTACTTGAAGCTATAGAAGTGAAGGAGTTGGTCTACAGAGGTTATAATCCTCTTCACTTAGTTATAGAACTAGTTTAGCTTGCTTAAAACCCTAATTCTCTAGTTCGATTCTTGGTTAGTGTAGTTTAGACCTCTAAATTTTTTTAAATTGCATACTTGATACATGTGGAAACCTAATAGAGGTGCTAAGACACACTTTCAATATCGATACCCAGTCTCAATACTCTCTCAACTAGGGACATTTAAGGATGTGTTTATAGATCACCCAGCTTCCACGTATATGATCGCCATCATAATGCTGGTAGTCAAGCAAGAATCCTACGGGCTTTATCATTATGTATTAGCGACACATAATAGCAAGTAAAACATATACACACAATGATAAAGACAAACAAAATAGCATACTATCATCTCGAGTAAGACTGTTCTATCTGTATAGGTTCTCCTTCAATTATCATAACCGCCTACCTGCAATTACAATAATTGCCTTAAGAGCACTATAGCCAGCATAGTGTTGGGTTTTTAGAGTCCTACAATTAAGGTTTTCCCGATCAGGCGAAATGATGATGTAACGTGCGTATGGTGATATGTTCGGGAGTTCGATTAAATACGTGTATGTGATATGTGTTATTTAATCGGACATTGGATAATACCAGCCAGTTGCCGGATTATTAAGTCAAGTGTCGACTTAATAATCACATATGCGATATGGTTGCTAGTATTGTGTATATGATACTCACACTCTCTCACACATTAGTATAAGATACTAATGTATTATTATGTATACGATACATAATATAGATATGTATATGATACATATATATATTCTCTTTATAATTATATTATTATTATGTATATGTATATGTATATAGATACATATACACTCTCTTATTTATATGTATTTGATATATATAATGCGTGCTATGTATTTGATACATTACGTATTTGTATTTTGATACGAATACACACTCTTTGCTATTAGAAAACAAAGAGAGCGTGAGAGGTCCACTCTCTCGTTTTGGATAAACATAAGAGGAGAGAGAGGGAGAGAGGGAGAGAGGAGGGAAGAGTGAAGGAAATTCTTCTCACTTTTTATAATATAATAAAGAGAAAAGGAAAAGGATAAAAAGAGAAGATTCACACTTCTACTTTTGACTTCTTTCATGGTTTATCTTCTTCTTTCTTCTTCTTCTTAATCTCCTTCCTTTTCAAGAAAAAGAATAAGAAAATAAAGGGAGATATTTTTGTTAGGAATATATATGCCCTAGAGGCCATTATTGTATATTATAGTGGATACTTGGACATATATATAGAGGACTTTCTTACTCGACATGATAGTATGCTATCTGCATGCTCTTTATCTTAACATGTACACTTATATTGTTATATTATCTCTCTGTTACATATTGATAAAGCCCTTAGGATATAGGCTTGACTACCAGGACTATGATACAGATCATATTAGGGGGACTTGTCTAGTCCACAAGCGCATCCTTTAACAGTTCCTAGTCGAGAGAGTATCGAGACAGGGCATCGATATTCCATAGTAGACTAGTGTGAATGTTTTTTGACCCTGTATGGGGCGATGGTTAATCCCACAGCTATTGGTGTTTGACATCAAAGATTGTACACAGGTTCTCGTTAGAGAATGGGTACACCGAGATCGTCATAGAGTCTTGTGTGGTTCCCACTGTGCTTTGATTTCCCCCTAGCACGACTCAAAGGAGTTGTGCAAACAGGTAGATTTTGGGTACAGTCCCGAGTCACATGGAGGCAATGATCGATAGGAGGGGTTTCGTCTCTCCCGGTATTGGGAGTTCATGTTGCACTATGCTCGATTGGCTATAACAGTAAGTCTGTGGCCAGGGCTGATGAGATTTACTGATAAATGTTATCGGTAGTTTCTTGAACGGTTATAGGCCACACATCGGCATGACTTATCAAGTTACTGGGGTCTGACGATTCCATCCCCAGACTCGATATATGACATATCGGACGAAGAGACCGGACTGTACGGTAAGTGTTTCTTATAGGTTTTACGGGAGTTTGGACAAGCTTACTTGTTGATCTTCTGTTCGTTCAATGTCTGGGTAGCCATTACATCTAGCTAGTACCGCTACAGCTTGTAGGTATTTGATGTGATCATTAACTACTGCTGGCGTATTGACGAGTCCTTAAAGTCCCACACAGATGTTTCCTAGCTCAAATGAAACGAAGTAGGGCACATATGTTGATATGTGCGGGAGCTTGATTAAATACGAGTATGTGATACCGTATTCTAATTTAGCGATATTTGATATCAGTTAGGTTATATGTGATATAACCGGATTGTTGAATTAAGTGTTGATTCAATGATTTGATTTATGTATATAAGCCGGTTATATATGATATGACTGGATTATTGAATCAAGTGTTGATTTAATAACTAGTATCGAATATTAGACGGTTATATGTGATATAACCGGTTTATTGAATCAAGTGTTGATTTAATAATATGACACACACACACACACACATATATATGATATTATTTGGTTATATATATGATATAACCGGATTTTTGAATCAAGTGTTGATTTAATGATTTAATATATATTTATATATTTGATATATGTATATATATTAACTAATATAAGCTCACTAAACATTTTCTTCTCATCATACATATTAATATATATGTGATATATATAATTATATGTATTATTTATTGTATCGTGGTTGATGATATATAGAACTAGAATGTATGAGAATCACACTTGAAGGAGATGAGTAGATAATGATTGATTTATGAATAAAAGGAAAATGGAAACGAGTCATTTTCTCAAGATGTTTGTGGAAGTTTTGAGAAGCCATGACTCACTCTATTCTCTTTGTTTTATTCATAGATATTTTCCCACCTACTTCATTAACTCACTTCATGGTTCACTCTCTCTTCATCTAAGTTCATCTCATCTTCTTTTTCCTCACCAGCTTTTTCTAGAGGTGAGAAAGAAAAAAGAAAAAAAGAAAAATTAGTGCGCAAAATTCCTACTTCATCAACATACACTATCCTGGCCTTTTAGTATAGGTTGTTTCCTTCACTAATAATTCGATTAGTGAAGAGTGAGCTTGAGTTAGAGAGACTTTAAGGTGGATCATCTTCGGCCTCGAAGACACGAAACAAGCTCGTTCCTTTCACGAAGTGGAGTCTAAGAAGAGTTCTAGGGACTACTACTTGGAGTTTTAGAAGTGAAGGACCGGTCTACAAAGGTTGTAACCCTATTCACTCAGTTTAGAAATTGTTTTCTTGCTACTAAACCCTAATTCTCTAGTTCGATTCTTGTATAGTATAGCTTAGCACTCTAGATTTTTTTAAATTGCATACTTGATGCTCCTTGAAACCTAGTAGAGGTGCTAAGACATACTTTCAATTTCAGCATATCATCCCACCTAAAATTCCTAGCAAGAATTGTTAGCTAGTTTCCTCACTATTGTAGTAGAGATGAAGCTTGATCGTGTTTTCTTCACGTGGATCATCTATGGCGAGGGTTTCGGCATCCAAGCTCATTCCCAAGGACTTAGAGCCTAGACGGGGGGTTTCCACAATTAGGTGGACACACTACAAAAGTTATAGCACTCCCAAAATCCATCTCCGGTTTCTATGTTTGCTCTCTTTATGTGTTCAAGTTCTTTTCTTTTGGGTATTTTATCATTTTGGGTGTTATGAGCTCTCTAAAATTTTAAAATAATCGCATCCGCCTCATCTTGAATCATAGCCTAGAGTGCATAGCATCCTAGCAACACACACACACACACACACACACACACGATAATATATCGGTATCATATACCTATCAAGTAAGCGACGAAGAGAGTGTGTGTATCAAATACACGATACTAGAAACCATATAAAAAATACGGTTATCAGGTAAATACTTGACTTGATATTCCGGCTTATAAATAAACCGGGTAGCATACAAGTTGTCTGATTAAATCACGTATATCCAATATACGTATTTAATCAAACTAATTCATGTATCCTCATACGCACACACATCACAGTTTTGCTCGGGCAGGCACTTTTGTTGCAGGACTCTAAAGATCTATCAATACACTGCCAGTAGGTCATATAGGATCGTATCCGATTGAATCTGAAACACTTTCGGATTCAACCCTCTCACGGATTAACCCACAAGCTTATCAGCGGTATTAGCTGCACGTAACGACTATCCAGGTATGATCAAGATAAAGGAGGATCGACGAGCAAACTCATCTGGACACTACAAAGTCTATAAGTGACGGCCACTTTATAGTCCGGTCTCTTCATCTGAAAGTGTCGCATACTGAATCTGGGGGGTAGAATTTGTCAGGCCCTAATAACCTGATAAGTCATACCGACAGAGGACTCATAACCACCAGAGATACAACTGACAACACTTATCAGTTTATCTCAACTTCCATGGCCATGGACTTCTGGTTATAGTCATGTCCTATACAGCGCGATATCGACTCTCTATACCGGGAGAGACGAATCCCTTCGACCCCTCACTGCCTCCATATTTTTCAGGACTATATCCAACTAAAACCTGTTTGCACGACTCAGTAGAGACGTGGTAGGGTGGTAATCAAAGTATAGTAGGAGCACATACAAGACACTATGACAATCTTAGGTTTAGGGACTGCCATGTACTCATATCACCAGAGAACTACTATCTGACAATTGGTATAATACCAACTAGGAGTTCTCAGTGAGTCCGTCCAGTGAAACTCATAACCTAATGCGCACCTGTATATAATCTTCGGTGTCAAACACCAATGGCTATAGGATCAACCATCGTCCTGGTCGGGGTCAAGAAATGTATATACCAGTCTAAACTGGAGTACAGATACCCAGTCTCGATACTCCTACGACTGGAGACATTTAAAGATGTGCTTATAAACTATTCAGGTCCCATTTGTATGATCCCTATCATTAATCATTGTAGTCAAGCAAAGATCCTATGGGCTTTATCTCATATATTAGCGATACATGATAACGGGTAAAACGTATACACATGAAAGATAAAGACAAACTAGATATCATACTATCGTCTTGAGCAAGACTGTTATATCATATAGGTCCTCTTTCAATCAAGACAATTACAATAATTGCATTCCTATAATTACAATAATTGCATTGAGGGCATTATATCCAGCATCTTTAACAACTTGTTTAAATCAACAACCATGTGTAAAGCGATAAATAAGTTAAGATGGTTGAGAGAACAGAGATGATGTATAGAAAACAATGGTAAGAAGTGGGGACGTGTTTGAGAGAAGACAGGGAGAGATCCTACCTCTTTCCGAATATTGATATCACGTGAACTACAAACCTCCTCTAGCCTTTTCTCCCTCCTCAGATTTTTTTCAAAGCGTGAATCCATCACCGATGCGTAGGGGATCGAGTAAAAAATCCAGCACAATTTTTCTTATATATTTCTAAGCTCCGAGGTGTGAGAAAACCGCAAAATAGTGAGAGGCTATATATAGGATTTGTTAACGGGTCGGGTATCATGAAAATACCCGCAACCCGCAGCAGACAGCCCCTTACGCGCGCGTGTGGGTGAATTTGCCGCCTATGTGGCTGATCCTGGCACGGCTACGCAGGCACGTGGAGCCCACACTTTTTATTATTATTTTGTTTTATTTAAAAACCTTTTTAAAACTCTTTTCTTCATAAAAAATACTTTTAAAAATAGTTATAAATACCAAAAATCTAAATAATTATTTTCTCATTTTTCATAAATTTTATTTCTAAAAATAATTCATTTTTCATACGTTTGCTTTTCTTAAAGTAAATTTTTTCTTTAATTAAATATGTTTTAAAAATAATTTTATATTTCAGAAAATCTAAAAAAATCTAAATAATTATTTTCACATTTTGCAATAATTTTTATTTAAAAATAATTCCTTTTTAAGGATTCCCTTGTTAAAAACAATTCTGAAAAATCTTTAAAATTCCAAATAAACTTTCTAAAATAATTAAAAATTATTTTCACCATTTAAAAATACTAATAAAATATTTTCCAAAAAATATTCTAATAAATTATTTTCTTCAATAAAAATTCTCTTTTAATTGAAACATAATAAAAATAAAAATAAGAACACCACATAAACAATTAGCTTCAAAAATAAAAATAGGTTTTTATTAATATACGAAAATTACGGTTATTACAATCTACCCTTCTTAAAACAATTTCGTCTTCGAAATTCTCAAAAGAGCAATTCCAAGAAAAGATACATATTCAAAACGAAAATTCTTTTCTCTAAAACAACCTATTTTAAAACCCGAAAATTTTGATGAATAAGTGTCGTCGTTATATTTGTTCATCGACCAAAACCCACAAAAACACAAACTCAATTTTCTAAATAGCCTATCTAGTCTAATTTAACGCTTGTTTGTGATATTCAGAGTAAAATTTTGGATGGCTTTTAGGATTTTGGCCTATAAAAAATTAAGTATTTACGCTAACAAATTAATTGAACGGGTATAAGTGCCAAAGGGGTAAACTACATATATGTTTTTGTACAATTAACTCTTCAATCTACTACTCGACCCTCTTCTTGGTAAATTTGTTTACCTTTTTCCAAAAAATTCTCTTGTGCATCATCCAATCATTAGAGAGGAAGAGATGAGATCATAAGCCACAAAACAAACAATTAGACGACAAAAATTCTCATATATTTCTCTCTAAGACCGATAATATCAAATTATTTCTCCCTCTATGCACTTTTCCACTATTTCACAAAATATGACCTAAGGTATTATATGGCGTGGGTGGGGGGCATTAAAGAGAATGCAAATTGATAAGTAAAAGGAATCTAACTTTTGAACACAAACATTTGGGTATTTATTTGTAAATGTATGAGAATAGAACTCAAATATAATTCATGAAATTACAAGAGTGCCCTCTGTCCACTTCGCCTCTTATCTTCTCTCCCCGCCCTCGTCGCTTTTTCTTTTCATCGTCATCGAGCTCCAAGGCTTCGCAATGGCGGCAGCGGCGGAGATTACCACCACCATCAGCAGCAGAAGCTCATTCTCTATCCCCTCTCCTTTCCTTATTGGATCTTCCCCTAAATTCGCCATCTCTCTATCAAAACCCTCGACCCGAAAAGTCCAGACCCGAATCAAGTTCCAGCAAAAGCAGCAGGAGCGAGCAGCAGCAGGAGCGAGCAGCGCTGGATGTTCGAAGAGGCCGAAATCAACGGACCCGTAAGCTCTCGTTGTCTCCTCGCAATCTCCATATTGCATAAACCATAAAGTTGGGATTTTTATAGGAATCTTTTCGCAAAACCCCTAAAACTTACATTTTGGTGTGATTGGAATTACATGTAAAAGGAAATTATATGCATTCGTGAAAGATTAGTTGTAGATGTCATGCCACCACAGGATATATTGAGGAAGAACCGGTTGATTTGGTTTTGGATAGAGGCAACAGGGCCGCTAAATATGTTGTTAGGATTCTTAGGATATGTGAGCAATGAGGCGTGGAGGCACGAATTGAAGTATATGAATGGAAGAAGTGAAAATATATGTTAATGTTAGCTCTTAATTGAATCGAGGATACGACCGACAACTGAGCTGAACGCGTGTTTGTTTTTCCAGGACATTTGGAACACGACTTGGTACCCCAAGGCAGCAGATCACATCACCACAGAGAAAACATGGTACATTGTTGATGCAGCTGACAAGATTCTTGGGAGACTAGCATCCACCATTGCCATGCACATAAGAGGAAAGAATCTTCTGACTTATACGCCCAGCGTCGACATGGGAGCATATGTTATCGTGGTATGTATTATTCATGAGACTTATGTTTGGTAGCGGCTCTTACATTTTCAAGTGTGAAGTTGGGTATTGTTTTCTTAATATCATTATGTCATACGTTCACTTCTGGCCAGTTAACAGAAGGTGATCCAGAAACCACATAGATTATCTAGTTTTTTTTTCCTTGCATACAAATATTATTGTGATTTGGTGCGATATGCTTCTTTTCCTTGGTGATGTTGACTTATATGCCATTTGATCTTCTCTTCTATTAAAGATAGGTGGTAGAATTGTATTGTAAATTTAAAAAATCATAGTTTTATACATTCCTTCAAAAAAAACTATATGTTGCATTGGACTTGAGTTAATTGCATTGTAAGACGTGGCGCGGTTAATTGCATGGATTTCTGAGGGTCAGTGTGACATCTTATCCATAATTTATTATAAGCAATATAACTGGAAGCTTTTATCCCAAACATTGGGGAATTATTTAGATCATATAAACGGTTAGTTGATATCTCCTGCCATGGTTTTCGAGGATGGGGCCATTTACTGATACTCAAATTTGATCACCTTGTATAATGCTAGTTGAGAGAACACCATGGCATTTAACATTCATTTGGATTTCGCCATTCTTACACTGCCTGACTACCTTGTACCAAATTTGGTTAAGTATTACACGGGAAGTTCATTATTACTCTATTTCTTAAAATACTTGTTTTGGTCTCAGCCATTTGGTGTTCAATGTTTGCTCTATATGCAGGTGAATGCAGAGAAAGCTGAAGTTTCTGGTAAAAAGAGGACCCAAAAGCTTTACAGGAGGCATTCAGGAAGACCTGGAGGTATGAAGGTGGAAACTTTCGATCAACTTCAGCAGAGAATTCCTGAGAGAATCATTGAACATGCTGTATGCGGCATGCTTCCTAAAGGAAGGGTAAGATAATTAATATTTTATTTCATATTTATTTCCTCCAATTTGAAAAATTAATTATAGATGGCATGGGAAAAACTGTAGTATTGCTGCTTAAGGAAATTAATGTCCATGATGTTCTCTACTAAATCATAGTATTGAGGAAATAAGTAAACTACTTCTCTAATAAATCAAAGTATTGAGGAAATAAGTAAACTACATTGTGAGAGGACGGCTTATGAAAAAACACTATATAGTGGTGTAATGTCATTCATTGTTTATGGGTCAAGAGACATATAATGCCGTATACAATTTCACTACTTAAGCATGCATTCTGCATTGCCTAGATATCACATTCAACTAGTAGTAAAATGTCTTGTATCTTCTCCTTTGATTATACAACAAGTTCAAATCCGAATTTAGGAATGATAATACTAGATTATCATCCCTCCATCTTTCCTTGCAGGCATGTGTGGCCTCCATGACAATAACTATCAAGCTTTGTTCTTGTTATTCGAGTACAGCATAAACCATTTTTCTTCTAGTTCTTATTAAGGAAAATATGCCAGCTTTAATACTTGATCACTTCAAGCTTTCAAATTTGTGTTACCACTTACCAGCTCCCCTCAAGTTTCTCTCTATCTATCTACTTCGGTTTCTTCAGTAGATTGATAATTTGTTCAACCTCCTTGAGTCTTGTTTCTAAGCACATCTTATTCTACACGTTCGATGCTAGCAGAATTTGGTCTCAACTGGCATTATAACTCTCTTTAAAGAAGAAGGCCCCACCAATAAGCTTTGGACTAGTTACGCAAGAGATTTATTTGATAATATATGTATGATCCATTAAATCTAAATGAAATTACACTTGAGAAAGCTGCAAAGACACATTAATACCTCAAGCCTAGTAGGAACTTTTAACTCATGGAACTCGTAGCTTCTTGTTATCAGGAGTTGACTTAATTCACAAAATATAAATTATGTTTATCAGCTCAAGAAAATGAACTCACACGAATAGATATTTTTAAGGGATATTTATGAAAAACCATCGTGTGGTTTCATACTTTTACGAAAAACCCCTATGTGGTTTATTTTTGACGGATCTATCAGTGAAAAAACCCCATGTGGTTTCGGAAAAAACCCAATACTGTTAAATTTATAGGATATTCTTGAACCATACCCATATATGACATGCACATGACTTGTAAAAGTACTTTATACTCAAAATACCTTTCTCACTCTTTATGACAACAACCAAACAAAAAAATAACTTTTCGAAACCGTAAGGTGAGAAGGGTAATTTAGGTATAAAAATACTTTTACAAGTCATGTACATGTCATATATGGTTGTGGTTCAAAAATATCCCAAAAAATAACGGTATTGGGTTTTTTTCCGAAACCACATCGTGGTTTCTCGCTAATGGAGCATGAGGGGGTTTTTGTCAAAAAATAAACCGCATGAGGGTTTTCCGTAAATATCCCAATTTTTAATGGGATAAAATAGACTTCCTTTTTTAAGAGCTATAACCAGGGATATCTCATAGATTTGTCCTTTGTTGCAAAGAAAAAAAAGAAGGCCAATCCATGAGTTTCTATTGCTTGTAAAACATTTTTATATTAATATGCATGATGGTATT
Organism: Agapanthus africanus; assembly: GCA_030015575.1. Classification (NCBI taxonomy): domain Eukaryota; kingdom Viridiplantae; phylum Streptophyta; class Magnoliopsida; order Asparagales; family Amaryllidaceae; genus Agapanthus; species Agapanthus africanus. The sequence continues at coordinate 258,557,337 of CM057351.1, read as the reverse complement.
AGGCGATGATGCGTGTCCGTAAGAAATCCTGGAGCCTTTTGTTTGTTGGCGAATCGATGTGACTCCCTATTTAGTTCTTTCATTTTCATTAACGTGCACATGTGGCCAGCGTGCAGAAGATTCTTCCCACTAATACACCATTATTTGGAAATAGAATCAAGATTAGTATTCCTAACAATCATCACTCACATAATCACTCCTCTTTCATCAAGACAAGAAAGACACTTATTCAGCATACATAACAAAATCACATCCAATAGAAGATCAAGAAAGTTAATTAGGCATGAGCAGTAGGGTTAGCCAAGAGATAGGCCTCAAGAGCCCTGAACTGCCCAATATCTTGTGCCTTCACCATCTGCATGTCCTCTTCAGTGAACTCTACCCCAGAAATGGTGTTAAACTCTGCAATGACTTTGTAGAGCATCGTCCATCTTCCATGGGCATGAGCTTCAGGACAGAGACAGCGAACTTGAGCTCCTTGCCAAAGTCCCTGCCTTCGAAAAGGGTATAGTGGCACTCAGACTTCTCCTTGTCGAGTATGTCCATGCTCTCCTTTAAGTAGTCCGAGGGAAACACTGCTCATCGATAAAATGCTCATTACATTCTAAATGAAGAATGATACGTTTAAGGGGGGGGGGGGGGTGTTAAGGGTTAATTGCATGAAACCCACTGTAGCTTACAACTTATGTCACTTATAACCCCCTTAAGTAATTTACTAGCACGACCCCTCTGTTAAAAGACTATAATCCTAAAAGACCAATTCTAGTCTAAACAACATAGAAGTTATAGAGTTAGATTGGACAATCGGTTGATTCATTTATGGTTAAATTACAGGGGAGCCTTAGGAAGTTAACACCGAAAAAAATGTAAACTAAAGAAGGATTGTAGACCCAGAGACAGCTTTCACAAATCTCATATTTGTATTGAGTGGCATTCATATATGTTTATATAAATTTTGGGTATTTGATATTTGTGTCGGGTATATAAGGGTATTCAGAATATGGTTTATGGGATACTAGAAAAAATGGAGATATAATCGTCTTAAGGTGAGAAAGACAGACCCCAAAAGACATAATTGCCTTTCCATACACCGTAATCTGATAAAGTAATAAAAATCTCTCTCGCGCTGTGGACTTTTAAAGCTTGCACTGAACCACGTCAAATCTGGTGTTACTTTTTTTCCCCTAGTTGTTTGTTGGATCTAGCTTTTAAAGGATTTATTAGGCTGGTAGAATATTAACTTATATCTTTCAACTCTTATCACAACGTTGAAGTTTGGTGGAAGGGCCTTTAAGATGGTAGAATGCAAGCTAAATTCATGCCTCACCAGGTGCTCATTTGTAGGAGCGAATTAAAGGAAATGAAGCAAACCTGCAGAGCAAATTAAAATATTTATTTATTTTTCTCTGCCCTCACCACCCAAAATATCGTGACTTTTAGAGGTCTAGATACTACTGAGGTAATTAACCTTCAGTAAAATCTAGCTGCTTAAAAGTACCAGCACTGTCATCACCCCTCGAGGATCTTGGCTCCTGCTACCATTCGAGGCAATATCTTCAGTGCAAGGTTATGCATGTCCACAGCCCCAGAGTCTCGAAGAGTCTTGAGTGGGTGGGGGGGTGGGGGGGGGGCAACCTTGGTCACGATTTCTTCAGTGTAGCCTAGTGCCATTGCTATCAACTTATAAGAATTCAGTGAAAAAAGAGGAACCAGGGTCTTTGAGGACAGTTTAGCAGAGCACTGAAACGCTAGTTTATATACGGCAAAGAGCTGTGGAGTTTTCTTCATAACAGAAGAAAAGTAGTCACTGCTTTTTTAGACTATTGACTAACAAGTTGTTAAGGAAAACGTTATTCGAGGTGACTATTCCTATTACAGTTTCTAATTAATTCAGATGAGGGTATGTTCCCTTGGCTGAAGAAAACTTAGAGGGAAAGCTCTATTGTCCATTCAACTTCGACATATGCTCCTAGTAAATTTCAAATCTTGTTGTTTATTATCATAGAACTTATCACTCATATAGTGACTGGTATGTGTTATTCCTCAAGTACTCAGCTTGTTACACACCATCTCATTTCTCATTACAGTTATATTTGAAGTTGATCTACATTTGCTTCTGTAAGACCGCCGTCCAATTATGTGCAGTTGGGTAGAACTCTGTTTACTCACCTCAAAGTATACAAAGGGCCAGAGCATCCACATGAAGCTCAGCAACCTATTCCACTGCCCATCAGAGACAAGAGAATACAAATTGAGAAGTAAATCTTGCGGAAATTCTCGCTTTCATTTTGAGAAGCCATGCTGAGCATAATCCAATTTATGCAGATTTGTAACAAAGGGGAGGAGAGAAAAAAAAAACTAATTTGTATCTTGCCTTGTTGTAATGTTTTAGTGTTCATTAATATCTCAGTTTAGTTTGATTGTATTATTGGCTGCATAAATTTCTTTTGATTTATGACACATGCTCTGATCATTAGCTTATATAAGTTGATGCTTCGGCTATCAATTTGACCCCCCCTTTTTTTTGTGATATAACTCTGCTGACTGTCGGTACCAAAAAAACTTAAATCATATATTTGCTTAATTTTTTTGGCAAGTCATGTAACCTGTAGCATGCACTGGAACCTAACAATTTCCTCCAATCTTCGTCATTGAACCAGTACTCAGTAGTACTTTCTGTCTGGGTATTGAACACACAGATGGTGGAACCTATGTAACTTTTTTCTTCTGAAAAATATAATAAAAGTACGATGGAAAACTAGAAATTTGATCAATAATAAGTTCTAAACATTATTCCATACTGCATTTCCTGAAATTTACACATAACTCAGGCGGTAACTAGGAAAAAAACGAAACACAACTGTTGTTTACCAGCGAGCAGAATAATTTACATATGAACAATTGCATTCTGCCCATATATATACATCCAACTTGGCACAAAGCAAAATTTCATTACCTCAAAATAAAACTACACCACATTCAGCTAGCAGTTTTAGACTAGGCTCTTCGAAGCAGATTGCCCTCATCGTTTTCTTGAATAGATGATACTTGGCTAGAGGAATCAACAAAAGATCCTTCAATTGACACGGTTTGGCTCATGCCAGGATTCTGCCAAAAGTTTCTTCTGATCCCATTGTTGCTCGAGCCGTTGGTTGTAAAGCTCAGGGAATTAAGTAGGGGTTGAAGAGGTGTTTCTCCTTCAAGCAAGCTAACCACTTTGGACATTGAAGGTCTAAGCGTCGGAGATGCATTGGTGCATAAAAGCGCGACATTAAGCATTATCAGAGCATCTTCCTCAGAGTAATCAGATCCAAGTTCTGGATCCACTAGCTCTAGAAGAGTCCCCTTCTCCTGAAGCACGCACGCCTGATTTACAAAAAATAAAAACGACGGTTAATTGCTGACATCATCATCATCATCATCATCAACAACAACAATAAGCCTTTATCCCAACTTTTTGGGATATGCTGTAGATTTTTTTATTAGTCTGCTCTATGAAACGCCATCTCCATGGTTAAATGGACGGCTAACATATCTTCTTGTTACTGTCTCTATGCAATTTTATTATGTCTCTTCCTAGCCGTAATTCCATTCTACTCCGTTTCTATTTTAGAACTGCTGATTCATAAACATCTTCGTCTTTTGCTATTATTATTATAATTTACAATGCAAACCCCTTTGCAAGGTGGGTTTGCAATTTGAGGTTGCCTAAAGCTTGATTGAGTAACAAGCGGCAGATTGCAGTTTAAGTTTTTATGTTACCAAAAAAGAGAAAAATTATTTCTTTCATGTTAACAAAAAGGCATGGCTACGATCATTTTCAAACCATCAGAACAAAAGTTATTTAAATAGAAAGGTTTAAAAGGCCTTAATTACCCAGTCAAGAAGATAGACAAATTCTTCCTTTGGTCGATAATTCGTGTTACTCTTTCCACTTACAATCTCCAGAGCAACTACTCCAAAGCTGTACACATCGGCTTTGACACTTAAATGACCACGCATTGCGTACTCTGGAGCCATATAACCTCTGCAAGGAACAGACCATGAGAATACTAGAATAGAACAACAAGACAACATAAACATACAGTTCATCTTATGAGATGGAAAAGTATTTCCGAAAGGAATTAACTTTTCTTGGAATTTGACCTCAAATTAAGGAAAGCGATGTCTAAAGAAACATAACATCTCAGTTGCTAGAAACATATCATCTCAGTTGCTAGAGTCCTCTAAAATTTGAGAGGAACACTGAAAGAACTCGAAATCTTCGGTAGTACTTTATAAGGGAGGCATGCCATTTTATAGTAAGATTAGTTAAGGAATCATATACTCCAAAAAGAAAAAGAACACTTGATAGTTTATCAATTTTCATGCAACATGTTGTCTTTTCTTCTAAACTCGCTCCCATATCATTTATTGTTTTGTTCAGAAAGCAACAATCCATTGCCTGAAAGACCGAATTTTCATAAACTGGTGCTGCATTTCTCCTTTTCATGAACCATTTCATCAATTATTAGAAGAAATCACAATGAAGGCACATTAACAGATCAAGGATGGGGACTTACATAGTTCCAGCTATTCGTGTGCTAACATGAGTGTGGTCCTCTTCATTGAGCTTAGCCAGGCCAAAGTCAGATATTTTAGCACTGAGATCTCTATCGAGCAACACATTGCTAGCTTTAATATCTCTGTGGACAATCCTCAATCTTGACTCCTCATGAAGATAGGCCAGACCTCTAGCTATGCCAAGGCAGATTTTATGCCTCGTCGGCCAATCCAATTTCAATCTGCATTCTGGATCCTTACCTAAAAGTCATTCTTGCAATCAGAAGATTGAATAGAATATTCATTGTAGTAATGAACCACCAATAAGTTGGCAGTGATAGCTTACCAAAAAGAGCACGCGCAAGACAATTATGTTCCATATATTCATAAATTAGCAATAATTGGTTGCCTTCTATGCAACATCCATGGAGCTTAACAAGATTTGGATGTTGCAAAGCAGAAATCATTCCTATTTCATTCACAAATTCACGGTTGCCTTGCCTAGACCTTGCCGAGAGTTGCTTCACTGCAATTATCATACCATCTGATAACTTGCCCTACATTTCAAATAAGATAATTAGGAATAAACTGAAAGAAATTCACAAATTGCACATCAAAATTGTGCACAGGGAGAGGCAAAAATTAATCATTACCTTGTAAACTGAACCAAAACCACCTTCTCCAATTTTATTTGCGGCATCAAAGTTACTGGTCGCTGCCTTAATTTGCCGCAAGGTAAAGGACCCAGTTTGCAGATCGATACCTTCGAGATCTAGTTAACAATCATTGTTAATGAAGGGAATGACAAAACATAAACCGTATGTCACTTCTAGAATGGATTGATGAGATGAAATTGAACTTAAATGTTGAAGAAGAGGTTACAAAAATGCAAATGCAAGCAGCAGTAGATTAGTCGCATGTGTGAGAAGAATTCTTAAGATACCGGTCAACAGATTATAGGCACACAAGATAGTAATACTTTAATGAGACTGTCTTACTCTGTCGTTCTATTTATAGACCGACATTTTAGTAACTTAGGGTTGTTTCAGATGTTATGGAACATAAGCTGGTTTCTCCATGGCATTGATAACAACGAGGAGGTTTGTTGCGTTCACATATTGCTTTAATTTGCCATGTACCAAATCTGGAATTTAAGGTGGTGGGTCTTCCTAATATCAAGCAAGACTAAAATTGACACACATTATAGCAATGATAAGATATTAGTATGCAGATTCATAATCCTTCTTTCATGGGAGACCTGATGGTGGCTAGAAAATGTCCAAAGCCATTTTCAATATAATATTGATCTTGGCACCTGGGCAAGACAACCTGAAATCATTCATCAAGAACATAATTCCAAAATAAAGTGCAACTCTGTGTGATGATTGTTTCTAGCTTCATGAGAACTCACGTATTCAATACTTTGGACTTCTTGGATCATTTTGGATGCGTGATAAGCTTATATGCTAAAAAGAATAGACATGAACATGAGACACATGCACGGGAACAAAAATAGACACAGTCATTGGACACGGACATGGTACATAAGGTGAACAGAGACGTAACTATTCCGAGGAAATGAAGATGCGGCTACATAAGTACTGACTGTATATGATAACAAACATAATTGGGAGATTACTAATAATTACACTAATAAAGAATACATGCATATATAAACATGCAACACATTCTAATACAGTATACAAGGAATAAGCTACCGCTCTTCAGCATTCAGTGAAACAGGCTTAATGTATCTTACTTCTTTTGCCAAACATATAATCTAAATCGTTACACTTTTTAAACACTTAAACTTTTGATGTCATTTTTTCATTACATATAGACTTAATACAAAAGTGAAAGCAAATATGCATATATAATATAAACATCTAAAGTTGAGTATGAATGTCTCTGAAAAGTATGAAACATTTGTCTGTGAAACGTGAAAAATGCACAAAATAAGGATTAGAAGTAAGGACATGCTTGTAAAGTATCTGACACAATGTCACGTTACAGGTGCCCAAGAAAAATTCATGTTTATGATGCATGCCTTTCTGTTGTCTCACCTACATAAATGAGACAGTTGGCATCTATATGTAACTGCAAGAGACAAACAAGGCACAAAACGGCATGGATATGCAAATATGAAATATTTAGAAATTAAAATGATGCTTATATAAGATGGTCGCAGCATTTAGAAAATGGCATAAATACATGGATGTCGAAGACAGGATACATTAATATTTTTTATGCAAACCTTTAATTTTCAATTACACATAAATGGGACATTTTCCATGTGCATTACTCTAACATGTGAGTGATAGACTAGACATGGCATCACATTGAAACCAAGATATGGAAACCTTAAGAATTCAAATCTTCATGGGTGCTAATGCTGCCTTTACCTTATCATACATCCACTCATCTTATCCCATCTCTCAGCGAATTTATAATCATCCATCTCAGCATTCTTGATGGGATACCTCTTCTGGACAGCTAGAAAATAACAGGACATCAAGCTCTTTATCCCAAACTTATAGGCATGACCCGATCCGAGATAGCTCATTCCGATTCAAAAAAGGACCGTCCGAATTCCGATGATGATACCATTCGATAGCAAGTACTATTGGGTTTACCATCTAATAAGTAGGGTTTTAGTTAGGTTTATCAATGTGTTAGTGGGTATATTAATAGGGTATCGAGCTACGGTTTATTTGACATCATTAATTACTGAAAATATATCAAAAAGATTATGGCTATTTCTACTAGTATTAAAACAACCATTTTAGACATCATTAATCGCTAAAGAATTTTCCAAATTGTTATAGTTGTTTTTACAAAATTTTCAAAAATTTACTAAATTTTTAGAGAGAAATTCCGGATCTGATATGGCCGATTCCAATCCCAAAAGCAACCAACTGATATAGATACCGAAATTTTAAGCCTTGCTTAATGGGTCAGCTAAAGGTTAAAAATGGTTCCGTGGGAGTGATTCAAACGAAGATCTCCCGGTCTACGAATTATGGACACTTGCACCCGAGCATCATGTCAGTAGACAACCCTTCTTGAGCAAGAAAAGATCCAGTGGAGATGTGGTTTTATTAGTATTAGGAGCACCTATTTCTTAGGAACAGGCTTTATGGATAGGCTTGATTGGATTATCCCAAGTACGTGTTCAGATACACCATTTACAAGTCATATGTGCGTCGTATGCTTTTCGCATGGTTTCGTATATGTGTGTTTAGCTAAATAAGATATTAGCATAAGGCTTTCCAATTTAAAATCAATTCATGTTTACATCTAGTTGGTGTTTCTTATCCTGTTTAGAGTTTCGTTTAGTTGATGACTTGATGTTGTTGAATTATATTTCAGTTGTAATATCGACTTGTTATTTTTTATTGATGTGTGTATTTTTCTTTATGGATATTTGCCTTTCTTTTGATGATCATGTCTGCTAATGTTTCTTAATTGATGAATTTTCTATGATATATGAATTATAAGTACTGTTCTAAAATTTTCATTGTCCTACATTTTAAGTTATAAATTTTAATTGTTAATTGATATTAATGAATTGGTTTTATTCTTTTGTTTTAAAGAAATTATGTGTATTATTAAACTTATTTTATTGTAGTGTCATGTTCTTTTTTTAGTACTTTTACATGTCCCATGTTCGTGACTGTGCTGCATAGATCTTAGATTAGAGAAGAGAAGCTTAACCAACTACAGTACAAAGGTTTTGTGAAAAACCAATACCTATAAGAAGAAAATACATAACGTGTAAGATTGGATTGATAAGCTAGGACCCTTTTTTACCCCTAACTTCTACCATGTTCATAACTACATTTAAAAGCTAAAGTTGTTAGGTAGTAGACCTCTTGCAATATTTAAAGCCAAATATCCCAATATGAACATTTTGGTAATGTAAGTGCATAGGTAAATCTATATCTAACGAAAACCAGAAGTAAAGCAGGAGAAATAGAATGGAGTTCAAGTGAAGACCAGGGAAAAGGCAAATAGGCTGGCACTGTGGTTTTTTCCCGAGGAATGGACTTTGTTGAGGCCTCACGCACGACATTCTCAAATAATATACATTCATATTGCTTTGGCATCCACTAGTGAGTTGTGACTACTGAGTTGGATGTCACTTTTAAGATGTTCTTCATGAAGCTGCTCTACAAACCATATTGTTTTCTACATGAAGTTGCTCTACAAACCATAATTTATCACCTTCCGGTGGGAAATAATATAGGATGCCCTTTGCTTCCATTGTTGAAACTTGAAAGGACTATCAATTCTAGACATCTTTTTCCAACAGAAATTAATTTTTATTGTTTGTATTTTACACAAATATATAACTGAGCTAAACTTATAAATTCTGAATATTTTGACACTTCTCACAGTGACAAAATTTATATAGATGGACAAAGATTTGAATTACTTACTTTATACATCATTTGTTATGAATTTTCAGACTATTTTCCCATTTTTTAGAGCTTTTTTTTCCTCACAAATTTCAGAAAGGAAAGTACAGATATATCATTAAGGCCGTGTTTGGATAGCCAAAGGAAACAAAGCCCTAGATTCCTTTTTTCCAATTGACCTGGCCAATCCAAGAAATTGGTTGTTTAGGTAACTTTTTCATGAAGAATTCCAATGGAAAAAGACCCAAAAATATCCCTAATCCATTGGATTCTAAAAATTGGCAAAGACCCAATTTTTCTAATCCAAAACACACTCCCTCTCTCGCTCTCTCTGTCTCTCTCTCTCTCGAAATGACACATCTTTGCATCAATCTCTATTTTTCTTTCTCTCTCTTGCTTTAATGCTATCCTTATCCCAACCATCCAAACATACAATATGTCACCAAAATTCATTGGAATTTTACTTTTGGAATGCATATGCATTCCAAAATATTTTAATCCTAAAGTCAATCCTATGGACTTCAACCCTAACTATCCAAACGTGGCCTAAATCTCTAAGTTCTTCCTCTACCACAGGATCAAGATAATTTTTACTAGTGCAGCATTTCTGTAACCATACTAACAAAGATTCACATGCAAATATTTACATTTCCATATCTTAGAGCTTAAATATAAACAAACTTAGCTAGAACAAAAAACTATACCATATGTAAGAATGAAGTATCAAATTGCAGGTTCAATGAATATGAGTTAAAAATTATTTCCATAATGTCATGCAATTAGCGGCATAGTCAGATTAAGTTATAAACTACTTAACCATAAAGAAAGAAAATCACACCAAAGTGTAATATCTGAAACTTAAATAATTTACTGGGACACATTTATTACCTCTGTATATGGTATTACTTCTGCGAAATCTTCTCATTAAACAAACTGCCAGAACCACAAGAACGAAGGCAAAAAACAAAATTGAGGCCCATATTATGGCAGCAATATGTTCCTCTCTGCTTCTATCACTAATTTCTTCAGGAACGTCAAAGTCTGAAAACAACACGAAAGGACGGAAAGAATAAATACATTAAGTTATAATGGGGAATATGATGATAATCGTACATTAATGAACTTGAAAGGACATGCTAATATCAAGAGAAGGCGCATCTCTAATGTTCCATCTACTATCTGATGATTCATCTAACATTGCTCTACTTTTAATTCATGTGGAATATGTACTTGTTTGTTTCCAGGATATCCCAGCAAAGTCAAAATCAGGAAAAATTAAAGGAACAAAATGTGGCTCGATTATCCATCTGCTTTGCATAGTTGCATGAAAAACAAATCCGAATAAGTTTTCAACTTCCAATTGAATGGACTACAAGTAACATGCATTATTTCATTTGTACGGATCAGATTTGATTATCATGCTAAAGCAGGGTGGGAAATGAAATATAAATAGATTCAACTTTGATAAAGCAGATCGATTGGGCCAAGTTCAAGCCCTTACATGTTTTATTATGTCAGCTAGTAACAATAGTTTTAAGAACATACTTGGTGTTACTGAAATAGCTGATATCAGAGGACCGTATGTTCCTCTATTTGGAATTCCAGTCGTCCCCTTTCCAGCCCAGTAAAACTGGATCTCCAATGTATTATTTGAAATTGTTGCATTAAAAGTCTTTATGATTGCTTTTTCTGGCCCACCAGCTGCATCAACAATATTAAAATCCTCTAACACCAAATTTCCCTGCATTAAGAAAAAAATTAAGGTGAGTATCACAGCTAGTCAGCTAGTATATCAGACAAGCGGCATCAGGAAAGACTAAATTACCTGAATGAAAACATTGAATAAACGCTTCCCAAGGCTTAAAAATGTACTATTATACATGAAAATTATTTCAGCAAAGTGTAGTTTCACGGTGTAATTCCCATTCATCATACAAGTGCCGTAATATGTAAGTGCGACAGGAGAAAGGCGTGCTTTTGTATACAATTCTGAGTTGGGCATGGAGAGCTTAGATGCATTTGAAGCAATATAAGTGTCAGCATCTTGATCGTTGTCCATAAAATTTCCCGTGCTGCTAAATGCCCAGCCTGAACCTGAGAAAAACGTCGAAGCACCTCTATACTCTGTATCTTGTTCATATGTTGTCCCGTTGATAACTGTAACTTTACCCCCACAGTTAATGTGCAATGAATGCCCATCTGTTCAGAAGCGTTGCAAACCAGATTGAATAAATTTTACTGAAAGTCGGAGAAATTTTAATAAAAAACTTTACATTATGCAAATTTCAAGTTGGGTGTCAAAAACGGTTTGATGCACACAATTTATATGCATGTATGTGTGCAACTCTTTACAAATTGCGCAGAGCTCATATGGTAAGAATTTCCTCTCCAATGTGGAAGGTTGCGGTTCGATTCCAGAAGGAGTCACATCCAAAAAAAATGTGCCCAACACTTTTGTAGTGCTTCGGTTTAAGAAGTCAAAACTCAAGAATTGATATGGTCCCAAGTAGGTGAGACTTTTAAAGTTGCAAGTATATTATTATTGCCTGTTGAAAGATCGCATTAGCATCAGGTATTAAGAGAAAGCATTTGGTTTCAAAAACCATCCATTGTCACTTGGATTATAATTGATAAGCTGCTACCAATGAGCAATAGCTCAGTTGGTATGCGCACTTCCCCTCTTGTGGAGAGTGCGTGGTTCGAACCCCAGAAACCCTGGGGGGAAGTGGCCACAAATTAATGCTTTCAGGGCAAATTCGTGGGTCCCCTGGGTGCATGTGTGTGTTGTGTGCCTATGTGTGGGTGTGTTTGTGTGTGTTGTGTGCATCGGTTAGGGCTTACGGGCCAGTGCCAAAAAAAATGATAAGATGCTAGTTGTTCCTAAGTGGTACAAATATTTTCATCCTGCATGTCGATGACTGCAATATCAGGTCTTTGATCTTAAAGCCGGGCCTCCATGAAAATATGACATTTAAAAACACATTAAATTCTAAAATAAAGCTCTGCTGTAAGAAAAGGAAAAGGAGGTTTGTTGTTGTTATTGTTGTGGTGTGTTGGGGGGGGGGGGGGGGGTCTGTGTAGAAAGTGTATGAGCTGCTTATAGGATCCCATCATCCAAGCCGATTGTTAAATGTAGCACTCATGCATAATTAGGAATGTGCTGCATGAGATAGATATTATCAACAGAGCAACTATAAATAACCAACTAATAAGAAAACATCAACCTCAGAGTTAAATTACTCACATTTTCTTTCTCTGCAGGGGAAATTCCTCTTTAGGCATGAAGGAACTGTAGATCTATGTACAGAGAGACAAATGGATTAAAAAAAAGGTACTCATATTTATTAGCCAAGAAATTGATCCAAACAGGTTGTAGTGCATTTTAATAAAACTGTGAAGACACTTACATGTCAACTGCAGGAGAGTAGCTCTCTGCCATGTTACTGGAAATCATTAAACAAAGAATTGCAATTGGCCATCGATATGTGAAATTGTGGGTGCGGGAAAAAAAACGTCAAAATGCAAGCAATTTCTCAAAGCAAAAGGTCTTACACGCTGCCTTGAATGCATTGTGTAGGGCTTGAGCTGTCCATTTTAAAATTATTGTAAGAGATGTCCCTGAATGTGAAATCAACAGTCCCAAATTAAGATTACTCAAAGGTGATCAGTAAATGGAAATAATGAAAGGAGAGAGTGTATACATACACATTTTTTATCCTTTTTAAGATCCAGCTTGGTACAGTCCCAGTAAGCATATTGCTTGTCAGATATCTAACAAGCAAAAAGAAAGAAAGAAATGAATTTTTTGAAGTCAGGTTAAGAATCAGACTAGGAAAATGATAATAATTTTATAACAGCAAGAATTATAAAGAATAACTTTACCCTTCCGATGATATGCACTTACATGAAATCAACTTTTTTGAGGTTTGAGAAAGTACTAGGAATATCGCCAGTCAATTTGTTAAAGCTGAGGTCCCTGCGTCACAAAGTACATACTACATATAATCATAAGCGTAAAAATGGTAAACTGCGAAACAATATTCTTGTGTAGGGTTATCTAGTGGTGGACAAGTTGAGAGATATCATATTTTTGGTGTTATTTCAATATTATGGTTGCACAATGAATAACAATCAAAAGATTTCTATAAAATGAATACCAAGACTACCTAATATCGCAATGATTTTCAAAGTATAAAGAGTAAAACAAGTATCGATCCCTTGTTCTATTACAAGATCAGAGATTTCAATTATTTTCCATGTTTGCAATCAACCAAGAAAGGGACAATAATCGCAGCCACAAAAAAAAAGTCTTACAAGTATTTCAATGTCTTAATATTTCCCATATAAGATGGGAGATTTCCATGAATGGAGCAGTTCCTCAGCATCCTGATCACAACCAATATCAAAACTAATAATCTCCCATAACTACAAATTAAACTTTAAAAAAAATATACATATCTAAAACGAAATCCAACTCACAATGTTTTCAAGGATTTCATTCCACTCAAGTCCGGCAACGCCGACTCATTTCCTCTTAGATCAGTAATCCTCCTATTCATAAACAACAAGCACACGAAAAATATAAATATCAATTTCAAATTAACAAAAAAAAAATTAAAAATAGGAATATTTTATAATCAGCTTCATACAGATCAGTCAAGTTGGTGAGCTTTGAAATCACAGAAGGAATGGGCCCTTCCATCAAGCACCCTTGAATGTGCCTACATTGCAAAAAATTGAATTTTTACAAAAGCTTCAACTGTCCAAAACTATTAAATTTTTAAGGGGGAATAAATTTTCTTACAATTTCTTCAACTGGGTCAGTTCCTTTATGAAACCCGGTATCGGGCCTGTGAAATTGTTACCAGAAATCCTCCTGCATTAATAATAGCCTCCAATTTCAAACAAACTAACCCAATTTTTTCTAGAAATCAAAACATAAATTAAAAAAATTCTTACAGATCAATTAAATTGGCCAGCTTGGCAAGAGCTGGAGGCAGCTTCCCAGTGAACTCATTGGAAGATAAAGTGCTGCAATCAGGTCTCCAATTAGTTTCATCAAATTTTTTAATTTTGGACTGAAAAATAAATAAAAATTTGAGATTAGGGGTTGGAATGAAACTTACAGAGCTCCCAAATTAACCAAATTTCCAATTGAGGAAGGGATTGGTCCTGAGAATCGATTGCTCTCAATGGTCCTGCACCCACAAATAATTCTTAATATTAACCCACAAAAATGTGTGTGTGTGTGTTGGGTGGCGTCGGGGGGGGGGGGGGGGGGGGGGGGGGGGCTCCGTACAAGTTTTGCAAAGTGGTGATTTCGGTTAGGGTTTCGGGAAAAGGCCCTGATAAGCGATTCCCCATCAATGATCTGCATTTTAAATAAATAAATGTTACAAGATTTGCTAATTAAATTTTAACCGAACTTATATTCCCATGGTAAACTTTGATTTTTTAACCATTTTATAGAATTTATAAAAGAAAAGAAGGGAAAAGGTATAACATGGATTTATAAAAACCGTCAAAGCTACAGATCAGAGGTATTAGTATTTTGTATATGACATGCATGTGGATGTATAGTAGATGTCATAGACAAATCTTTTTAAAAAAATTGAGAATGCAGAAAGAAATATTTAAGGAGATATGTATAAATTCTATGATACATGTATCTGTCTTTTTCTTTTATTTTTTGTGACTAATTTGTGTGTGTGAGAGAGAGAGATGGGAGGATAGAGAAAGGGAGGGAGAGAGAGAGATGGGAGTTGAGTTGGACATCTCTAGAATTATATAAAAGACTTTATGATCATGTAATCAACAACAACGAATTCGGATGTTGTAGTGTTAAAAAGTAGAAGGGTTTTTAAGCTCATGCCCTCCCTTATCTTAGGAATTTTCTTTATTCTCTTCGATCTGGGTATTTACCTCACGTCCCCTAATTTCTTAACTTACTCCTTCGGATCGTTTTAACTGTCAGAAACAGTATCTTAAAGGAGTATTCATTTAACTTTGTTAATAGGCAACGGCAGTTCAGTTGGGGCTTATTTAAAATCCTAATCACACAATCTCTAACCCACTTCGTCCTCAAATAGAATTTTAAGGTTTCAAATTAAGTTCTCTCCCAAATTAAAATCTAGGGTTTGAGAAAATAATCCAAATCAATCGATAGGAAATGGAGGAGAAGCGCAAAGGGAGGTGGGGAATGGACGGACAGAGCTTGAGGAGAGATCGTGACTGGTTATGGCAGAGACGGAGGAGGATGAAGAAGAAGGGGCAAGTTTGATGATGATGATGATGAAGATGGTTGTGATGGTGATTTTGGTTGGGGTTTCATCGACGATACCGGTGGCGTTGGAGGGGAGAATGTGAGGGTGATGGGAGATGGTTTATGTGGTGGTGTTAATGATGATTAAGTTATTGTTAATGTTGATGGTGGTGGTGGCGATGGTAATGAGGGTGATGGTGGCGGCGGCGGCGATTTAGATTTGGTTATCTCCGGCAACAGTGGAGGCGGCGGCAGTGAGGAGGTCGACGGCGGGAAAGAGGTCGACTGCGATGGCCGCGACAGCTAGGGTTAGGGCTAAGCTTTGGAGAAGATGAAATTTACTAAAAACGCTAGAGGGTGATAGTAAGAGCAACGGTAGAGTTTTGAAGAGACTGAAAACATTAAAGAGGGTCTGAAGGAGTAAGTTAAGGGATTAGAGAGACGTGGAGTAAATAGTCACATCAAGAGAGGGAATAAAGAAAATATCTTAAATAAGGGGGGCTTGAGGTAAAAAACCCCATGGAACAACGAAGGGTGACTCTGTGAGATTTAGTTGGGATGAGAACCATCCTAGCGGTCGGTCATGCGATCGCAGCCCCATGATTCTTTATATGGTGGGCCGAAACAATATAAAATACACAACACATGCATGTATTATTATAGTACTGATAGAATTAAGATACTAGCTAGTATTCATCTTTTATATAGACCAAATGGATCTTTGGCACTTGACAGCTTCTAACGTTAGTCAAACGATCATTAAAAGACGAGCGATTAATTAAGTAATAAACCAGTCAACGGATTATAAGGGCTAAATAAGGCACAATAAAGGATGTTACATATATGCAACGAAGGGGGAAAAAAAATCGAAGTCTTACATATCAACCAAACTCAGGCTGCTCCAATTGCGAGGAATTGTGCCGTGGATTAAGTTCCGGCTAAGGTCTCTGAAATCATTATAGTGACTCAGTTTAACTTGAACCTTCATTAAATTTAGCCTAGAAATTGAATGATTCCTTGCAATAAAAATACTCACAGGTGCTGGAGAGATTTCAGTTGCATGAGCTCCCATGGCAAAACACCAGAAACGTTCTCACCCTTAATAGACCTGCAACAAATCAAAACATCCCAAAATTAGAAATCCAAACAATAACAAATTGAATATGCTTCTATAGCTTTGGACAAGCGCTTCGGAAAAAGAACCTCATTCCAAGCTTATCTAATGTAATTTACAGGTAAATTATTATGAGCTCATATGCTTATCTTTTATCTTTTATTTTTATCCTGTAATTTCTTTCATTTTATAATTTTAAAGAAATGTTTATCTGGGCCGGGGACTCGTTGACCTTGTACATTTTGCTCAAAAAAAAAAAACAAAAACCAATCTTAAAGATAAAAATACAGAACATACAAGCTGGTTATATGGCAGTAGGAGCTGTCGTCGTCGACGCTGCTGCTGCTAACACCGGAACAGTCACAAACAACTCCGCTTTCGAATCCCTTTACCGGATTCGGGACAATCCAGTTCTCTTCACCAGTACACGGATCGACGCTGAAGTTCCAGTTGCTCTTGCCCAATTTGTTCGCGATGCGCCGAAGGGCTCTCACTGCATATATATACATTTTACATTTTGATATTAGAATAAATCCGAATACCAATTAGCCAATATGAATCTGAATCGGTTTTGGTGCGGCGGCAGAGACATTAACGGATGTATATATACCTTCCTCGTAGTGGAGACGGAGGGATTCTGCGGAGACGAAGAAGCATAACAAGGAACAGAGGAGGAGGAGGGGAATGGAGAGGAGCTTGGCATGGCCGGCAAGAGGAGCTGCCATTGCCAGTGATTCTTGAGCTTGATTGTGAACAGTAGGAATTCTAGCTTGGCAAGAGAGTTGTTGGGGCTTGAGAGAGCAGAGAGAGAATTGCTTGAGATTTTGGGAATGAGAGAGTACTGTGGGGTAGAGGGAGAAATTAAGAGGTGTTATTATTGTGAAAGAGAGTTGAGGGGGGGAGGGGGGGAGGGAAGGAGGGAGAGTTGGAAGGTAGTGGATTGGTGGGGAGTGAGACCTTAGAATTAACGCTGATCTGTTGGGGTATTTAATTAAGAGGCATTCTTTTTTGACATTTTTTTTTCATGCACCACAGTTGGGAGGGGGTGGTAAAATGTCTTTTTTGTCATGGGTTTTAATTTCTGTTTCACTAAAGTACCATTAGCTTTCCTATGTTATAAAGGATTTTTGCGGTCAAACACATATAGAGCTAGGAGAAAGTTTCAGGACAACTTTTTTAAGTCATTGGTGTCCTCCATCTTCATCTTCATGGTGTGAAGTATGTGTACACCAATTTTTATGTGAATTCGATTTATCTTGATTGGTAATTTGGATATGAAAGACATTATATTGTCGGTAAAACTATTAATTTTGCGTTCTTCCAAATCAAGTGTGAGAAACATCGATATCTTATGACTTTTTGTTTGTGCATGTTTTGGAAGATGTTGATCAAGATGAACGGTTCTGAACATTAAAAAATTTAATAGATTGTTGGCTTTTCGACCAACTGGGGAGTTTTTTCTTTACTTTCTTTGAGCCTTACGTTCCTCAAGCTGAAACACCGTAGTTTTCTTGGTGGCTCCTAATTAGATATCTTGAAGAGCTTTTTTCCATTTGTAAACAACATATTCCCCGACGTGATATTAAATGGGAGGAATATAGGATTCTTCCGGACATCATATTATCTCAAGTCATCTCAAATCATGAGAATCATATTTCCCTAAAAGTAGATGTCTATCCTTATAATAAGTCCAAATATTTTTGCTTACCGTAACTAGTGTTATGACTGCTTGCAAGCGGACCGTCACAAGCCACCTACCTCCCGCTGTTGCCGGCCATTATCATCGGACGTTGGCCGCCACCGCTTCTCATAAACGCAGGTTAGAAATCTGCCGTCGTCGGTCATCAATGGCCCCTCTACCGTCGTCATCATCCTGTCGATGGCCGCCGCCGCTTCTCATCGATGCAGGTTAGAAATCTGCCGTCGTCGGTCATCAATGGCCTCTCTACCGTCGTCGTCATCCTGTCGATGGCCGCCACCGCTTCTCATCGACACCGCCCAGTCATCTACCGTCGTCGGCCATCAGACCGCTCGCCGTCGCTGGCTGCCACAGCTTTTCATTGACGCCGGCCATCCATCTGCGTCGTAAGCCATCAAACGGCCCACCCATCGTCGACGTCCCGTCATTGGCCACCACCGCTTCTCATCGACACAGGTTAGAAATATGCCATCGTTGGTCATCAAACCACCTGCCCGCAGTCACCGACCATTGTCCTTGGACACTATCCGTCGAAGCCCGGCGTCATCCCGTCATTGGCCGCCACTGCTACTCATCAATGCTGACCACCACTCTCCACCGCGTCTGTAAATCCCTAGTTCCTTGTATTATTATTTTTTCCGTATATTTTTCTATATAAATATTTTCCCCAATATTCTTCTAATTATTTTCATGTCTTTTAATATTTTCTTTTTTACCTAAACTAAAACCTTAATCTAATTTTCCTAACCTAAGCCCGACCCAAATCCGACCCAACCCGTTACCCCACTTCTTCTTCTCCTCCTCCTTTCTTTTCCTGCCCTCTTCCTCAACGTTCCTCCCCCTTCCTAGCAACCGCCGCTTCGTGACCCGCGCTCACCTCCACGACGACCCCGCCCTCGATCTCAACCGCCTCCGAGATCTCTGGTGCTCATCCCCTCAACCAAGCCATTTTCCTCTTCTTCTCATTCAAAAAAAAAAAAACCAACGGCCCCCCTCGAGACCCGCTCTCCCCATGTCACCGCTCGCCCCCAACGTTCGCCTCCGAGTTCCCCACGCCTGCAAATCCTCTCAATTCTCAACCGCTCCCCCTCTCTTTCTTTCTTCCCTATCTCTCTTATACACTCACTCTCTCTCAAACTCTTTCCTCACCGAGCTCGCTGCCACCTCATCGGCCATACTTAACCACCGCCATCATCTCCACCAACTCGACCCCAGAGCTCCATCGCCACTAACACCTCTTCTCCTTACACCCAGAGATCCTCATCACTGCACCCCACGAAGTCTAACGCCATCACCTCCCCCTGTTCTCGCCGACGACCACACTACACCCAACACCAGCCGACGAGCCCTTGACAACCGGAGCCGCCTTTCACATCCCCTCCTCTTAACCAACCGATACTACCTCCTCCTACTCCGGCTTCAACCGCACACCAAGCTTCCTCCAGTGCCCATCGCCGACCACTGGAGTCTTGACACCGCCGGCCGCAACCTCGCTCTTCTGGACCACCGACCGACCCCCTCTGCAGAAGATGCCAGCTGTGCCCACCAACGCTGGTAAGCCAAGCCCCAAGTTCCCTAGGGCGGCAGCAAGGTTTCGGGTGGCATCGTCCATGCTGTTTTCAAAAATTTGTTGTACTAAAGAACCCTAACCTAGAATCTTAACTAGAGATTTAGACAATCAACAATACAAACAACTTTACATCCAAAGTGAACAAGGAATACAACCTTTGTAGACCAGTCCTTCACTTCAATAGCTCCGTGTAGTCGTCCACTTCGCTCCAAGTAGTGAACTCCCGGACTCTAGAAAGGCTCCACAAGATGAACGGAACAAGCTTGCTTGAAGTCTTCAAGGCCGAAGATGATCTGCGTCGAGAAGACTCAAGCTCATGCTAGCTCTTCACTAATGGTAGATTAGTGAAGCAAACACCTTAAACTAAATGGCTAATATAGTAGAGGATGATGAAGTAGGAATTGGACTCACTTTAGATTAATTTTTTCACATTATTTCTTCACCATTTGAAAAGCCAGTGAGCTTTCTCATGAGGAAGACGAAGATGAAATGGAGATGAGAATGAAACCCATGAGGTGAGAATTGCAACCATGGGTGAGTTTATGTCATACACTAACTCATGTAGAGACTAAAGCATGGCTAAGAATAATGGTTAGATTAATAAATATCTTAAGTAAAACAAAACTAATGGACTAAGTCAATGGGCTTAACAAGCTTCTCCAAGCTTCTAGCCATGACAAGATTTCCTTCAATTTTGAATTACTTGGATAAATAAAAACCCTAATATTATCTCAAGTATAGTGTAAGTCTCATACACCCATGTAGCATGTGGTATCAAGCATGACACAAAAGTTGTACATTAATATATATCACATATATACTATATGCACACAAGTGAGAAAAAGAAATGTTTAAGTGAGCAAATATTAGTTAATATAAATTAATATATCACATATATAATTATATATTAAATTATTAAATCAACACTTGATTTAATAATCCGGCTATATCACATACAACCGACTAATATCATGTGTATCAACTTATCGAATCAACAATTGATCCGATAATCCGGCTATATCACATAGCCGGCATATGTGCTCCTACTTTGTTTCGCATGAACCAGGAAACTTCTGTGTAGGACTCTAAAGACTCGTCAATACGCCGGTAGTAGGTGATGATCATATCAAACATCCACAAGTCGCAAGCGGTCTGCTAAACGCAACGGCCACCCGGCTATTGAACGATCAGAAGATTAACAAGCAAGCCTGCTCATACTCCTGCGAATCCAATCAGTAACACTACCGTACAGTCCGGTCTCTTCGTCAGATATGTCGCATATCGCAGCCTGGGGGTAGTATAACGTCAGACCCCAATAGCCTGATAAGTCATGCCGATGCAAGGTCCATAATGGTTCGAGAAACTACTGATAACACTTACCAGTAAATCTCAGCAACCATGGACAGGGATTTCCTGTTATGGTCAATCGAGCATAGCGCAACATCAAACTCCAATACCGGGAGAGACGAATCCCCTCCTATCGCTCATTGCCTCCATGTGACTCGGGACTGTACCCAAAAACCACCTTTTTGCACGATCTCTTGAACGTCGTATGGTGGAAATCAAAGCACAGTGGGAATCACACAAGACTCTATAACGATCTCGGGTCGACAGACTAACATGTACCAGTGTCACCAGAGAACTGCTATATGAAGATAGGTATAATACCATCTAGGAGTTCTCGGCGAGTCTGTCCAGTGTACCCAGTCCCCACTGAGCACCCGTATACCTTCTTTGATGTCAAACACCAATGGATGTGGGATCATCCATCGCCCATCATATGGGTCAAGAAGCGTATACGCTAGTCTACTCTGGAATATCGATGCCCCGTCTCGATACTCCCACGACTAGGAACTATTGAAGGATTTACTTACCGACTACCTCTGCCCCACTAGTATGATCCGCATCATAATCCTGGTAGTCAAGTACTCATCCCAAGGGCTTTATCAACATGTAATAGAGAGACAATAAGTGTACATGTTATGATAAAGTGCAACCATATAGCATACTATCATGTCGAGCAAGAAAGTCCTCCCTATATACGTCCAAGCATCTACTACAATATACATCGCATGTGCAGTAATGGCCTCTAGAGCATACATATAACTAATAGTTCCTTTGCAAAACTCAAGCCGATGCCACTGCAACCCGTAGTCGCGCATTGTTGTGCCGCGCCGTGCCTTGCCCCGTGTCGCCCATATGCCCAGACATGTCGCGGCTTGTGTCTACCTCCATGCCATCCCATACCCCGTGTTGGATATGTATGCCCTAGAGGCCTGTATTGTATAGGATACTAGAGATGTATATGTATAGAAACAATCTTTGCTCGAAATGATAGTATGCTATCTGGTTTATCTTTATCATAACATATGATGTGTTGATGAAGCCCTTAGGACTATGCTTGACTGCCAGGATTATGATGAGATCATACTGGTGGGACCTGGGCAGTCTACAAGCATATCCTTCAATAGTTCCTAGTCGAGGGTATATCGAGACAGGGCATCGGTATTACCAGATTAGACTAGTGTGTACGTTTCTTGTCCCTGGGGGCAATGGTTGATTCCACAACCATTGATGTTTGACATCAAAGATTGTACACAGATGCTCATTGGAGAATGGGTACACCGAACAGGACTCGCTGAGAACTCCTAGATGGTATATATACCTATTGTCAGATAGCAGTTCTCTAGTGATACTTGTACAGGTTAGTCTGTAGACCCGAGATCGTCATAGAGTCTTGTGTGATTCCCACTGTACTTTAATTTCCTCCCTACCACGGCTCTACTGAGTCGTGCAAACAGGTGGATTTAGGGTACAGTCCCGAATCATATGGAGACAGTGAGCGATAGGAGGGGTTTCGTCTCTCCCGGTATAGGGAGTTGATGTCGCGCTATGTTTGATCGGCTATAACACCTAAATCCCTGGCCAGGGTTCTCGAGGTTTACTGATAAGTGTTATCAGTAGTTTCTCGAACTGTTATGAGCCATAAATCAGCATGACTTATAAAGTTACTGGGGTCTGACATTTACCACCCCTAGACTTCATATGCGACGTATCAGACGAAGAGACCGGACTGTACGGTAAGTGTTGCTTGCAGGCTCGTAAGGGTTGTGATGGGTTCGCTCGTCGGCCACCTTTTCGTCAAGTACCTGGGTAGCCGTTACGCACAGCTAGTGCCGCTGACGTGCTTGTGGTTAAACTCACTGCCAGCGTACTGTCGAGTCTTTAGAGTCCCACACAGAGAGTTCCCTCGTTCAGGCGAAATATGTAGAGGCTGTAAGTTGTTATGGCAGCCGTAAGCTGTTACGGCAGGGTTTCGATTTTATTCATGTAAATGTTACAGGAATAATAATCGGAAGGATAATACTGGTGGGCTTTGGTTTAAGCCGGATACCGGTATTATATTATTGGATTAATGGTATTCGTATTTTTCGGAATTCGGATGCGGGTATACAATATACGGTATACGGTATACGGAGGAGGGGTATTTTTGTAATTGTTACAAGAATACCTTCTAGAAGGTGCCACCTCATAATGACATAATAATGACATCATTTATTTTATAAAATGAGGTGGAAATTAAAAGGTACAAGCATGATGAGGTTGTTGTTATGGAATTACTATTGAAGCATGATACTAATTTATATAATGCATGCTTCAAATTATTTCTCTCAGTGCTATATCTTTATTCATCATGCTTGAACACTTTCATTATGATAAACACTTACTCCTTCTCATCTCCTCCTTCTCCTTCTTCTTATAAATAGCTTCACATGAGATGTGAATGTTAAGTGAATGAAGAGAAGGTTAAGAGAAAGAAATGCTATAGATTTCAAGCTAATCCAATACATTCATCTCTACATAATCCTAGTGACCTATTCTAGCAAAATTGGTCTCTAGGTTAAACTCTTGTGAAGAGTTTCTAGCTCGCACGACAACTCTCGGGTGGATCATCTAGGTCTTGGGTGGCCGGAGATCGAAGACATCGGCAACGTCAAAAGGAGCTAAGGAGTTCATCAAAGAGAAGACCCGAAGGACCGTATCATTGAGGTATAATCCCTAACATAGTAGATAAGATCTCTAGTTAGGTTTTTCTAGTTGTGGTTTAGACAAGATCTTCAGTTAAGTGCGTGTTGTATGCCAAGAAAATTTTCGTTCACCGCTTCCACCGCGCCACAAGAGTTGTGGGAGCATGCAACATACACTAACATGGTATCAGAGCCTAACTAAACCACAATTAGATGTTAGCCAAAAGTTAGAAGCTCGATCGACAGTTTTTTCTCCCGAAAACTCGTATTCTGCCCTTGCTGCTGTCAGTTTTTGAAAGTGTTCCAAAATTAATTTGACATATCTTAAAAATACAAGCAGGCTTTTATAAGAACACTGTAGAAATTTGGACTCATGACTCGACTAAAGCGCCGCGGATCCGCCACCGAGTTGGGGCCTTGTTGACTCATTTTTCTACAGTGTTCATATATTGAAGAATTAGGGTTTCTGGGATATAAAGAATTTTAAAAAGGTGTTTGTACAGGAACATATCAAGTGTTGGCATGGTTTAAAATTATCGATCGAAATTCTAATAGTGTTTGGCTAATCGGGTTTTTCGTTTTTGTGATATGTGTTTGAAACGTCCGCTAATTGCTATATGACGATTAGTGGGGGTTGCACATATGGATATAATGAGATGGTATGTGTATATGAATGTGTTGGATCGTCGTGATGAATGGCCGGGGGGTGTGAGAAGAGCGTTTTTTCTTTTCTTTCATTCCATGTAATTTGTAAAAAGCCATGTAATATTGTTTTACGGATACATCCGGGATGAGGTTGTAGCCACCGTTGTATAATTTCTTTTTACTGTTTTTGCTCCTAGGATAGACCCAAGGTGGGGTGCACAAACTATCGGGTTTTCATAGTGCCGAGTGGCCTACTCAATTGTTGAGGGAGGTTACTACACTTCGGGAATTTGGCGGGTAGTTTGCCGCACCCGTAGGGGTCTAGGGGGGTTTGGCTATTCATCACGACCGTGGAATCCGTCTTTCATTAAGGGCTTGAATGAAATACGGAATTCCTAGTATATCCAATGCATTCATCTGTGATCTGACATGGTTATATTCATATATGAGATATATAATAAACGTTGCTTATGTTTTGCACCCGCACTAGTCCAGCCCCCGCTCTGCCGTTAGTTAAGTAACCTAACGGTGCATGACGGGTCCCAGTGACGAATGCGGATGGCATAAGCGTACGTTCTATTTTTCCGTTTCTTTTCTGTGATGTTTAGGAAACGTAAATAATGGGACAACATTAATGTGATTAATGATAAGAGAAAGAAACCTAAAGATGTTGTAGAATCAAATTTTTTAAGAAAAAGGGTAACTCTAGCTTTTGTTTTGCATAGCGGTATTCTTGAATATCCTGCACCTCATTCGATGAGGAAAGGGCCGAGATCCCTTCACCGGGAGTGACCCATTTACCGAAACTGGAAAATGTTACAAAGAACTCGATTTGATTTTATAGTTGATCTAACTTTGCTTTGCATCATGGTATTTTCATATCCAGCACCTTATTCGATAAGGAAAGAGCCGAGATCCCTTCACCGGGAGTAACCTCTTTAGCAAAATTAGAAAGATACTACAAAACCATTCGATTTTTAAAAACTGGAGCTTAAACCACTCTTTCCCACTCGATTCTACAACGATATCAAGTTCAAAACGTTAAAGGTTTTCATAAAAACCATCCGTTGCCCTCCGCCATTTTAGGAAGCAGAGTACTTAGTATCCGTGCCACGTTTGTTGACCATAGTTAAGGCGTGGTGTACGGTAGCTAAGTGGTGAATTCTTACAAAGCATTTGATGCGATCGATTAGGGCATTCTCATGACTTTGTTGACCATAGTTAAGTATCATGTGGGTGGGTTTAAATCAATCACGAAATGGCTGGTTGAACTTGACTAGTACTTATGATTTGTTGACCATAGTTAAGGTCATAAGTCACTAGGGGTAAAAATCATATCGGGAATTTCAAGAGTTGAGATTTGCAATGAGATTTCATACCTTCTATATGATAGTTGGATCCCGATCCCACTGTGAGTAAAAGTTACTCCCGGGAGAATTTTGCACTTTTCGGTTAGCGAACTTGTAGATTGCAATTTATCCTGGCTAGTTTTCTTTTTAGGTTTGAAGGAAAATTTGATAAAAAGCAGTGGGAGACAACAATTAGATAAGACTAATAACCAATCTAATTATGCAAGAGCAATCGCTGAAATGACTTCTTTTCTATCTCTTAATAGCAGATACCGATGTCGGGACTTAAACTTTTATTAGACAAAAACAAACTCACTGGACCGAATTACAAAGATTGGCTAAGGAACGTGAATATTGCCCTGACATATGATAAGGTCGCATACGTCCTGACTACTCCAGCCCCTCCTAGCTCAGGCCCTGATTCTTCAGTTGCGGATAAAGAAATCCGCAAGAAATGGGATACAGACTGCGCAACAGCCAAGTGCCTCGCGCTAGCTTCTATGAACAATGAACATCAGAAGCAGCACGAGAAGATGGATGTCCAATCCATCTTTCTCCATACAGAGGAGTTGTATGGAGAGCAATCTCGTACTCTCCGATACGAGGCATCTCGAAAGTTGTTTCAGATGCGGATGGCTGCTGGCACGTCTGTAGGTGACCATGTATTGAAGATGATTGGACTTATCGAAGAACTTGAGGACCTGGGTTGGACCATGGAGAACGAGCAGTATGTTGATATTGTTCTACAGTCCCTTTCCCCTGCCTTTGCTCAATTCATTGTAAACTTCAACATGCACAAAATGGAGAAGTCTTTACCAGAACTCCTCAATATGTTGAGGAGTGCAGAGAGCACGCTAAAGGTAGCGAAAACTCCCGCTCTTCTTGCTGGGCCATCTTCTTCCTCCATCCCGAAAGCCAAGGCCAAGGGAAAGAAGAAGAATCCCATCAAGCAGAGAGGCGGAGTGAAAAAGGTATCGGGAAGGGACAAGAAAGGGGCTGCTGCGACAGGTCGTGGGGAATGTTTCCACTGCCACCAGACTGGGCACTGGAAGAGAAACTGTGCTAAATACTTGGCCGACCTCCAGAAGAAGAAGCATGGTGATGCTTCCACTTCAGGTGTGTTTGTAACAGAAAACTGTTTTTCAATTAACTCTGCTTCCTGGGTATTAGATACTGGATCAGGATCTCATATCTGCAATTGTATGCAGGGGTTGAGAAATAGCAGGTTGTTGAAGAAAGGTGATCACACTCTCCGGGTTGGGAATGGTTCCTCAGTACATGCTACTGCAGTGGGAGCGTATCATCTTGGTTTGCTGTCGGGTTCTATATTGGTTTTGAACCCATGTTATTTTGTACCTTCGATGTTATGTAATATTATATCTGTATCATTGTTGGACAATGCTGGATATAATTTTGTATTGCAATCTAATGTTATGAATATTAATCTTAATCAAGAGTTGATTGGGTATGGAACATTAAATAACGGGATATACATCCTAAATCAGCATACAGTTTTTCATATACAACACGGAAACAAAAGAAAGGTTTCAGACATAAATGAAGCTTTCATTTGGCATTGTAGACTAGGTCATATTAATAAAACAAGACTAACCAAGCTACATAAAGATGGATATTTAAACTCGTTTGAATATAAATCTTATGCGACTTGCCAGTCTTGCATCAAAGGTAAAATGACCAAAACTCCGTTTACTGGACACGGAGAGAGAGCTACTGAACTCTTAGGCCTCATACATAGTATGTGGACCAATGTCTACACATGCTGGGGGTGGTTTTTCATACTTCATAACCTTCACTGATGATTTATCGAGATTCGGGCACGTGTTCTTGTTGAAACATAAGTCCGAAGCCTTTGAAAAGTTCAAGGAGTATAAATCTGAAGTAGAAAAACAAACAGGCTTAAGTATCAAGAAACTTCGATCGGATCGTGGAGGTGAGTATCTAAGCTCAGAGTTTCTAGATTTCCTAAAAGAGAATGGGATTCTCTCTCAGCTCACTCCTCCGTATACACCACAGCACAACGGTGTATCGGAAAGGAGGAATCGCACATTATTAGATATGGTACGATCCATGATGAGTGATGCTGAGTTACCAATATCATTTTGGGGGCACGCATTGGAGACTGCGATTTATCTATTGAATAGGGTTCCAACCAAAACCGTGTCTACCACTCCATATGAGATATGGTACGGGAAGAGACCATCTCTTAACAGAGTTAAGGTATGGGGTTGTCCGGCTTATGTGAAAAAGCAGAATCCAGACAAACTTGAGACACGATCGGTTTTGTGTAAATTTGTGGGATATCCAAAACACTCGTATGGATATCTATTCTACCACAAGGAGGAACAAAGGGTGTTTGTTTCTCAGTATGCCACATTTTTAGAAAATGAATTTTTTACAAATGATACTGTTGGCAATGCGGTAGAACTGGAAGAAGTTCCAGATGCACAAACCATTACCGATGATTTGATTGAACCTGAGGTTTCAATAGAACCTGACATACCTCAGCCACTCCATAAATCTAGTAGGACTTCTCGCCCACCTAATAGATACTACGGTTTTCTAATTGACGGCGATAGAGAAGATTGCATCATGAATGATGATGACCCTACTAGTTTTCAGCAAGCTATCACGAGTGGTGACTCAGTGAAATGGTTGGATGCCATGAGATCCGAAATGGAATCCATGCACACCAATAAAGTATGGACTTTGGAGGCTGCACCTTCTGGAGTAAAACCCATAGGGTGCAAATGGATCTTTAAAAGAAAGATTGGTGTGGATGGTCAGGTGGAGACCTATAAAGCTAGGCTGGTAGCAAAAGGATTTCGTCAAAGACCGGGCTTGGACTATGATGAAACTTTTTCACCAGTCGCGATGCTTAAATCCATTCGGATCTTGCTTGCTATAGCTGCTTACTATGATTATGAGATCTGGCAGATGGATGTTAAAACGGCATTTCTAAATGGTGATTTAGAAGAATGCGTTTTTATGGATCAGCCAGAGGGCTTCATTGATAGTGGGAGCAGCGGAAAAGCATGCAGGCTGCTTAAATCCATCTATGGATTAATGCAGGCATCACGGAGTTGGAACATCTGCTTTGATAATACAATCAAAGAGTTTGGTTTTATCAAAAATGTGGATGAACCATGTATTTATAAAAGGATTGTAGAGAGTACTGTTACATTCCTCGTATTGTACGTGGACGACATTCTCTTGATAGGAAATGATATTCCTATGCTACAATCGGTCAAACTATTCTTATCGCAGAGGTTCTCCATGAAAGACCTGGGCGATGCCTCGTACATTCTGGGGATAAAGATCTATAGAGATAGATCTAAGAAATTATTGGGATTGTCCCAATCGAGATACATTGACACCATACTAAAGAGGTTTAGTATGGAAGATTCCAAGAGGGGTAATTTACCCGCTTGTCATGGGATCACCCTCTCCAAAGAGATGTCTCCAAAGACTGATGAGGAGAGGGCTCGCATGAGCATTATACCCTATGCTTCGGCAGTAGGATCTATAATGTATGCGATGTTATGTACTCGCCCAGATGTAGCTTATGCACTAAGTGCAGTAAGCAGGTATCAATCCAACCCAGGGGAGAAACACTGGACTGCTGTGAAGAACATTCTAAAGTACTTGAGAAGAACTAAAGAAATGTTCTTGGTGTATGGTAACGGAAATCTCCAAATGGAGGGCTTTACCGACTCCAGCTTCCAGAGCGACAAGGATGATAGTAAGTCCATCTCAGGGTTTGTATTTACTCTAAATGGAGGGACGATATGTTGGAAGAGTTCTAAACAAGATACCGTCGCTGACTCCACGATGGAAGCTGAGTATATTGCTGCTAATGATGCCGCAAAAGAAGCGGTCTGGATGAGGAAGTTCATTTCAGAACTTCAAGTGGTTCCATCCATTGCTAATCCAATACCTCTGTATTGCGATAACAATGGAGCCATGGCTTTGGCAAAGGAACCGAGGTCCCATCAGAAATCCAGACATATCCTGAGGCGGTATCACCTCATCAGGGAGATAGTGGATCGCCAGGAAATCGAGGTACGGAGAGTAGATACGAAAGACAACACAGCAGATCCATTCACTAAGGCTATCCCTCAAGTACAGTTTGAGAAACTGTTTGAGCTGTTGGGCATGCGGTACGCCGGAAACTGGTTCTAGCTGATACTTATTGCATTAATTACAGGCCTTAGTGCAAGTGGGAGATTGTTGGATATGTATGCCCTAGAGGCCTGTATTGTATAGGATACTAGACATGTATATGTATAGAAACAATCTTTGCTCGAAATGATAGTATGCTATCTGGTTTATCTTTATCATAACATATGATGTGTTGATGAAGCCCTTAGGACTATGCTTGACTGCCAGGATTATGATGAGATCATACTGGTGGGACCTGGGCAGTCTACAAGCATATCCTTCAATAGTTCCTAGTCGAGGGTATATCGAGACAGGGCATCGGTATTACCAGATTAGACTAGTGTGTACGTTTCTTGTCCCTGGGGGCAATGGTTGATTCCACAACCATTGATATTTGACATCAAAGATTGTACACAGGTGCTCATTGGAGAATGGGAACACCGAACAGGACTCGCTGAGAACTCCTAGATGGTATATATACCTATTGTCAGATAGCAGTTCTCTAGTGATACTTGTACAGGTTAGTCTGTAGACCCGAGATCGTCATAGAGTCTTGTGTGATTCCCACTGTACTTTAATTTCCTCCCTACCACGGCTCTACTGAGTCGTGCAAACAGGTGGATTTAGGGTACAGTCCCGAATCATATGGAGACAGTGAGCGATAGGAGGGGTTTCGTCTCTCCCGGTATAGGGAGTTGATGTCGCGCTATGTTTGATCGGCTATAACACCTAAATCCCTGGCCAGGGTTCTCGAGGTTTACTGATAAGTGTTATCAGTAGTTTCTCGAACTGTTATGAGCCATAAATCAGCATGACTTATAAAGTTACTGGGGTCTGACATTTACCACCCCTAGACTTCATATGCGACGTATCAGACGAAGAGACCGGACTGTACGGTAAGTGTTGCTTGCAGGCTCGTAAGGGTTGTGATGGGTTCGCTCGTCGGCCACCTTTTCGTCAAGTACCTGGGTAGCCGTTACGCACAGCTAGTGCCGCTGACGTGCTTGTGGTTAAACCCACTGCCAGCGTACTGTCGAGTCTTTAGAGTCCCACACAGAGAGTTCCCTCGTTCAGGCGAAATATGTAGAGGCTGTAAGTTGTTATGGCAGCCGTAAGCTGTTACGGCAGGGTTTCGATTTTATTCATGTAAATGTTACAGGAATAATAATCGGAAGGATAATACTGGTGGGCTTTGGTTTAAGCCGGATACCGGTATTATATTATTGGATTAATGGTATTCGTATTTTTCGGAATTCGGATGCGGGTATACAATATACGGTATACGGTATACGGAGGAGGGGTATTTTTGTAATTGTTACAAGAATACCTTCTAGAAGGTGCCACCTCATAATGACATAATAATGACATCATTTATTTTATAAAATGAGGTGGAAATTAAAAGGTACAAGCATGATGAGGTTGTTGTTATGGAATTACTATTGAAGCATGATACTAATTTATATAATGCATGCTTCAAATTATTTCTCTCAGTGCTATATCTTTATTCATCATGCTTGAACACTTTCATTATGATAAACACTTACTCCTTCTCATCTCCTCCTTCTCCTTCTTCTTATAAATAGCTTCACATGAGATGTGAATGTTAAGTGAATGAAGAGAAGGTTAAGAGAAAGAAATGCTATAGATTTCAAGCTAATCCAATACATTCATCTCTACATAATCCTAGTGACCTATTCTAGCAAAATTGGTCTCTAGGTTAAACTCTTGTGAAGAGTTTCTAGCTCGCACGACAACTCTCGGGTGGATCATCTAGGTCTTGGGTGGCCGGAGATTGAAGACATCGGCAACGTCAAAAGGAGCTAAGGAGTTCATCAAAGAGAAGACCCGAAGGACCGTATCATTGAGGTATAATCCCTAACATAGTAGATAAGATCTCTAGTTAGGTTTTTCTAGTTGTGGTTTAGACAAGATCTTCGGTTAAGTGCGTGTTGTATGCCAAGAAAATTTTCGTTCACCGCTTCCACCGCGCCACAAGAGTTGTGGGAGCATGCAACATACACTAACACCCCGGTCCAGTGCATACACCGTGCCTAGTAATGCCTAGCACCGCGTCCAATACTGTGCCGTGTCGTGCCATACCCGCACCACGTACCGAGCCAAGACCGTTCCCAGTACCGTGTCGCGCCCGCGTCGTCACCGTGTCGAGTACCGGATCAGCATGCATCGCGCACGCGTCGCGCACCGTGTCTAGCATCGCATCGTCTCGTGTGTCGAGATGAATCCCGCACGTGGTGTCACTTCTATATCAGCGACCGAAGGCAAGTGAAATCTCTCACTTGTTTATCATGCTATAATTCTTTTAAAAATTAAGCGAAGCGAATTTGTAATAACTAGATATGCATAATTAGTTTAGATCATAACTGTCTTTGACATTGTATAGTGAACCATAGTGCCGTCTTATTGATGGGAGCTCGAATGGTCATTTTACCATGTTGGTAATACATAGATATTATATGGATAACATTTAATTCAACTGGTTAAAGGAAACTCGTGTTTCGATCGTTTGCCAAATGCTACCCTAAGTACCTGATGCGAACTGTGAATGATGACTAAATCAAATATAATGGAATTTGTTATAGATAGATCTGTTTACTAATAACGAACATCATGCCGGAAATTGGGTTGAAAATAGTGAAGTTTACATCAAGTAATGACGCCCCAAGAAGGCGACGTTGAATCTGAAATGCACCACACATGCATCATTCTAAAATCGATATTAAATTGAATACAACTCATAACCTAATGTTCTAGGACTCGTATCGAATCCAACAGATGAACCTACAGCACCCCATAGTCAATCCCTTAATTTTTATAAGCCGTGGCAAGAAAAAACTGCGGCGATTCATGGCTCTGGACTGCAGTCTAGAGCCGGAATCTTTACTTTTACTCATTTTAGAACGCATGTTTCTCACTGTTAAAATGCGCAAGTGTGCGGAACCATACATATAATCGTAGAGGATTGAATTATCTTTCTAACGGTACTAGTCTCACTGCATTCCGGTGTCGTTTGATATTTATAACACCTTTTAAACTGTTGAAGTGTACTGCAGTCCCCAGTAGAGACAGAATGGATGTTCTGACCTTGAACAGAACGTATCTCCCTGTACACAGTGGATATTGTCGATCCGTATGGTGCGTTGGAAACGTAACCGAAAGATATAAATTTTACTCAACTTTGGTTTTGCCTAATTATGATCCCAACAGAGTGAAAATGTCTCGTGAATTGGACTTTCAGTTCAGGAACTGAATTTCTAGCGATGAAAACTTCAAATGAAACGACCGCATCTCGCAAACCTGAAACCTGTTCGATATGAAACCAATTTTTTTAGATCGCTGTTGGAGTTTACTTTTTATCTCTTTTGTAGCATTTTGTCTAAATACGATCGTGTAGATTAATATATTTTTATGAAATCATAAAATGCATTGTGTTCATATCGCATATGACTTACTATGTTGCATCGTTCTTGTATTTTCCCCGAACGTGATACCTTTAGTGATAGCGAACATTCATAGTGATTTATAGCGAACTTTGCATTGTCGAACGTGAGCAATATTGGATTAGTTGTGTCAAGTATGCCAGTGAGAAGTGGTTGATTAGTGAAAGTGAACAGTGCAGTGAAAATGAGTAAAACTGTGATTTGGCGCGTGCTTGTATACAATTAATTTTATACTTATAGTTATTGTGACCTGGGGAAATGGGGAAATCAAGGTGGAATTGAATTCGTATTTAGCGAGGTACAGTGACTTAGAGAATGATCATTCGATATTAATGATACACACACACACATTAGGTCGTGGGCCTGGCGACACGGTTGCAGGGTTATGTCCCAGACAACAGTACACCATAGTCTCGGGCATGCACGAGACCCTTGTTAAATACGAGTATCTTTTCCACCAATTGATTTCAATTAACATAGTGACTGATAAGTAGTGACATATACATTGTCTGGTTTGCTGACATAATATATATACTGCATAGTTCATTTCACTTGATATTTCTTATTCTCATGTTACTGTATTCTGCCGCACATTTCACATTTAATAACACTGTACACACAATATATATTTATTGCTATATGTGTCGCCATGACGACCTGAGTGTGCATGCTCAGAGAACGAAGTGGACCCAACCCAGGAGCAGGACTTGCCATTCGAGATCGCGGAGATTTAGACCGCGACGTCAGCGCCAGCGCCTTTTTTTGCTATAAGAATACTGTTATTTCTTTGGTCAAATATTCTTTCATGCAAATAAATGTATCCTAAACTCTGTTATTTTAATATAATAAAGTTGTGAACCGTGATTTTCTTTACTCTAGTGCTGTGTTTACTGGTTCTCATGTAATGCAAGAAGCCAAAGTGTGACTACAACAGGATATTTTCTTGACCATAGGAGCATGGCTGGTCTTATCACCCTTCATATTCCGTATTTTGGGAAGCGGGACGTGACAGCGTCGGCTGTCGTCCTCCGTCGCGTCTGCTCGATGCATGTCATCGCTACTCATTTCCCGTCATTGCCCCTTGTTGACCATGATAAGTCGTCGCCTTCCATCACCGACCGGCATTCCCCGTCCATCTTCCTCCATCGCCGATAGTCGCACTGAGCATTGTACTGCTTCCAACTGCTCATCATTGTTTCCGTCAAGCAACCTCACCCTTTTGTCGTCGGCTGACACCTTTTTTATCGCTCGCAGCAGTCGGCTCATCATCGGTTATCGTCCAACAACTGTCATCCCACGTCGTTGGCCGACACCATTTTTGTCTTCTCATTCACAATTATAACCGCCACTTTTCATTACTATTGCGCATATATATTACCGAGAATGATCAAAATGTACCAATCACATTAATGCAACATTACCTGAATGATATGCCTGGAAATCACATCCTCGGGAATACGTGGTGTTGGAAATTTTAATAAAATACATTTCTTATTTTTTTTAACATGCGAAAATTAAGTTTTTGGTCATGACCCATACATCGACCATTTGACCATCATTATTTGAGTTATTAAACATGGTAATTGAGAGCATTTAAATCTAGGCTTTTAATGGGCGGTCATTATTAATATTGTTTCAGTGGACATTTAATCTATTTTATCATGTTTAATAAATTATTTTTTAATATTAATGTTCTTATAACTTTTCTATCGTATGTTACTATCATTGGCAATTATATATAGCTCTATTTTGATAGTAAAATGGATGTACAATTTTTTATATATAAGTTCATGATTACGGATAGAGAAAAGGTATGGGCAGAGCTCTTGCTCTTTACTCTGTGCAGGAATGGAGAGCGAAACGGTGAGGTTCGTTGGTTGTTTGTATTCTGGGAGCAATATGTTGAGACCCGCTGTATCAGTGAATAACCACTAGCTTCTCATCTAGGTGGCACAAATTGTCTTAAAGAAAGCGAAATACTCGTACCTCAGTTGACGACTTCACCAACCTCTCTAATATTTATTTTTTCTTTATTTCATTATGTAAATTTTATTTTAATTTAACTAATTTGGTTTAATTTTGGTTTCATTATATACCATCTACAAACAACAATTTTAAGGCAGCTCGATAACAATGGAACCATTTCATGAAAAGCTCATTGATGGGCTTGATGCTTGGACAAGATATTTCGTTTTAAAGATATGTGCTTTGAAAAGGGAAAAGCATAAGTGCAATTATTACTTGTATCTATACAATTAGTTCTTGTTACATAATTTCTTATTGTTACAAAAGCACTTATTATATCTTGAAGGTATGAAATCAATGAGGGGCAAAATAATCAATCTTTGGAAAACCACAAATTTAAGTAGAAGAGAGAGCAACGATTAAGAGAATTTTATTATATGAAAATTAAACAAGCTCTATGAGGTATAACTTTTTGGTTATTTTATATTGGTCAATATTTTTATTATTATTCAGTTACCTAAAAGAGTATGGCATAAAATTCCTTCACGCTAATGAGAAAAATGAACAATAAACCATCTAAGATATCCTATCCTAAAATTATACATGTTGTATATGTGGTAATTAGGATATCTTTCTAATTGTTGTGATTGTATATGTGGCTTTTAAATTAAGCATACGCTATCGAAAAAGCACTTATGGATATGATATCCTAAACGAATATGGTGGATAATATTTTATGATGGTATGCAAATTTGGTACTAATTATTAGATAAATTTGTTCAACTTATACTTCTTATGACTAAGAGGGTCATGCTAGATTACATTTGTTCATTAAAATTTGGGTTGGGTGATTCTAAAGTTCAATTGAACTTTAATTTGGAATTGAAAAATTATATATATAATTTATACTTATTATATGAGTAAACTTCTCATGTCATCTTCTTTTTTATAAGGCTAAAATTTGGATGCGTTGAACGATATGTTAATTTTATTGAAAAAGAAAATAAAATATTTTTGCTAGAAAATATAATGATTTGATTAAATAAATCACGAGTTCTTCTTTTCTTTTATGAGTTGCAGAAATAAAGCTGTTGACTTTATTTTTTATTCATAATTTTGGGATGCTTTTTGGATTTTAAATATGATTTCTTTTATGACTTAGTATTTTATGAAAAGTGGAATGAAAAAAGGGGCATTTGAAAAGGAATGAAAATATTTATGGAGAATGCGAGTTATTAAATATAACTTAATTAAAATGATTTCATTTCCAGTTGGATGTTCATATTATTGTTGATATTTTTATTGAGAGGTTTCTTAAACTTGCTCATATTTACATGCTATAAAAATGATGTATTTTAAAAAGTTCGATCATCTTTTCTTGATTAAGAGAAAAATACTATGATGAAGAACATTTGGAGTTGATTATTAGAAACCCATGCTTCTATATGTGTATTTCTTGACTAAAACATGGATAGACATAATTATAAAACCTTGCATGCTCATATTGATGAATATTTTGGTCTACACTATATTATGATTATAGAGCTGATTAAGATGTTGCTTGTATACTTCAAAAGTCAAAACTAGTGTGGTTTTTCTACAAACCTATTTTTCATCATTGGTAAATGAATGCATTTATCAAGAGATATTTTGGTCTGTTTTTTGCAGATTATTTTACCAAGATTTATTGTCATTTTGGTAACATTTTTTTAATACTAACCATATCATATTTATTGGTTATGCATTTATTTTGGTGAAAATTTTATTTGTTGAGAATCGGGAAATTTACATATTGTTGTTATGTCCTTGTGAAGGCATAACAAATTATTTATCATGAGCTAGTAAAATACTAGTTGAATATGCTGTATATTATCCTGAGTAGTAAAAATTTTTGTTTGACCCAATTTAATGTATTGTGTAATAGCATTGCTATAATTAGTAGTATACAAAACCGTTTTCCAACGGTAAATCCAAACCCATAAATTACAATGTTGTGATCTCACACTTATTGGTGTAAGATACATGTTGATCATATAAGATCAAATGATATCTTGCATATTTGAAATTAAAGCTAGCTATATAATGGTTTGGATAACATCGAGAAGAAGGATTGGACATAAGTCCAATAATAATATACTGCCTATGAGGATACCCAATCCGGAGACCAAAAATCCTTAGAACCGGGTTCAATAGGAAAAACGAATCATAAAGTAAGTCGGAATTGGGATGCACCAATTTCAAGCTTACGCTCCCAGTCCATCCCTATGGTATAGGTGTATCTATCCTGTAACGGAAAGAGGGTTGAGTTTATCTCTTAATGAAATCAATGTCTTTTATAACTAGAGCGCAAAAGTTACAGGAGCACTCTTGACAGATTTCACCTATATGAATCTGAGAGTAGGTGCGCTCTCTCTTAAGAGAATATGGGCTTATTCTCCGAAACAACGCATGAAAACCAGGATTAAACACAAGGCCAAAACATGCCGGCTTAAAGGCTCGATTAGACACCTGAAATACTATGTGCACGATACAACGTTTCATTTTCCATAAGCGGTCATAATTCAAGGTCAGGTCCACTATGACTCTAGAGTGAAAGTTTTTGACTGCTAAGTAAAAGATTTAATGCATGTCACACTTTCACGATAGATAGTAATCCATCTGTACCCACTGTTATGTTTTTTTTGTAATTAATAATGATTTAATATTTGTTTTTTTTATTTTATTAAAATTAGTGGGGAATGTTGGAAATTTTAATAAAATACATTTCTTATATTTTTTACATGCTAATATAAAGTTTTTGGTCATGACTCATTATGGATATTGACCATTTGACCATCATTATTTGGGTATGTGGGTATGGTAATTGAGATTTTGTGTCGGTGGACATTTAATCCATTTATCATGATTAATAAGTTATATTTTAATATTAATGCTCTCGTAACTTCTCTATCACATGTTACTACCATTGTCTATTATATATAGCTCTATTTTGATAGTAAAGTGGATGAACAAATTTTTATATATAATTGGTTCATGATTACAGATAGAGAAAAGGTGTAGATAGAGCTCTTGCTCTTTACTTTGTGCATGAATGGAGAGCGAAACGGTAAGGTTTGTTGGCCGTTGTATCATGGGGACAACGTGTCGAGACCCACTGCATCGGTGAAGAACCACTATGTTCTCACTACAGTGGCACGAATTCCCCTAAAGAAAGAGAAATACCCGTATCTCAGTCGACGGCTTCACCAGCCTCTATAATATTTATTTTTTTGCTCTATTTCATTATGTAAATCTTATTGTAATTTATATAATTTGGTTTCATTATATACTACCGAGGAACAACACGTAGATTCTCCGTAATCTTCCATCTCCTGTACCAATCCCCTCTCCCCAAACAAAGAAAAAAACAAAACCACCACGCCACAAACAAAAAGAAAAAGAAAAAAATTGTATAAATGAACGCTTTCAAGATAAAAACGTAGGTCTCCTGGATGCGTGGTGGATGCGTGTGGGGGTAGTGTGCTTAGGTTTAGGTCTTACGGGCTTATGCCAAAAAAGAAATGGTTAATTGCTAAATAATACTCTAATGTTTCACCTACTTTGCACTTATATATCTTATTGGTTTTTGCTGCACTTACATATCATAAAGTATAAACCGTTAATATTTTGCTCTCTTCAGTTGGCCATCAAATCACTCGCTATGTTAAAGAAAAAAATCCATACAGTTTATACTTCAAAGCATGTAAGTGCAGCGAAAAAATATATAAGGTATATAAGTGCAAAATAAGTGAGACATTGGGTATTATTTAGCAATTAACCCAAAAAGAAAAGAAAAGAAACCACAAAACCAAAAGTAAAAAGGTTTTTAAAAAAAATCATGTTTAATCAAGTTAGGCAAGGTATCGAAGGCAAATTAGCAGCAACAACTGTATAATCTTTTTACGCAACAAAAGTAAAAGATGGAGTATTAAAAATGTGAGTTAGATAAACTCTATTTTTTTTGTTTGTAATGTGATTACCCGTACAACATATCAAAAGGTTGACTAGTTTGAACATTTCTCAGCTTTTGTCGATTTCATATTAGCTGTACATCTCCATTAACTAGAACTTGTGTACTCCCTCATCAAGAACAGTCAACGGTCAACTTACTGAATGGTGACTCATGAAGTTTTAAGTAGGTAATTACCTTAATTAAAGTATTAATTAAATGAGGAATAAACACAAAATCCAATTTCTCCTCCTTAAACCTCATGTTTTGCATGAACGTATAATCTCCTAAATCATTGGTAACAAGCACGATCTCTAATTTAAAAAACATTTCTATTTTTCGAAGCTGGGGGATGGTAATTGGTCAGATGTTGGAATGATTAAGATCGCGGCAGCTGCGATGATGGGGCGGTGCGGTTTCATGCGATTAGGATACCATGGATGATATTCTTGCCATGAGGAGAACATGGACGACGGTAGAGATAAACATAATGGTGATAGCAATGAACGATTGGCATCATTATTTGAATAAAAGGTAAATGGCTAAATTGCAGGAAATATATCCAGCTTTTGTCCTAATAGCATGAAATACCACTTTCCCTCTCCTTAACTCTATTTTATTTCCAAGACGTCTTTCATTTAAATATTTATTTTTAAAAATATCAAAATATGCCATGTGTTGCTATTAAAATATTTAGTTTTCAAAATATTCCCTGATTTAATTTTTGTAATTTGGAAGAAATGGAAAAGAGATATTTTCAAAAAAAAAAAAAACATACAGATGAAGGGGCATTTTGGAAATGAAATAAAGTCGAGGAGAGTAAATGCAGAATCTATAAAGGTAAGATTATGATTTCCGCTATGGAATAATAATAGTTAGGGGTATTTCACTTATTTTAGCCCAAATTTTTTCGATATAAGCATAGGCTAAGTAATTAAAGACGATGGAGATCTCCAAACCCAGTTAGAGTTAATCAGTTAAAAGTTAGAGCTACGCGACGTGCGCGTCCAAACTCGGTTTTTATAATAGATGTTTGCTTCCAACATGTCCATCGTAGGTGGGCTACCCCCGAGGTATTATTGGGCTTCACATTATGCATCCACCGTTAGGTTTCATGTTGTGCACTCAACAATCTAATCTTATTGTAACACAACTCCGAGTAAATATAGTAAAGCGGGAAAGCAATTCTATTTAAAAAATTGACCATGAACATGCCAATATCTATTGGAAAAATTTCACCAAACATGTATGGAAATTTATACCCCATTCTTTTTTCCCATTTCCAATATTTCTTCGTTCCCCATTATATGCAGCCTTTTCTACCTCCATCCTACTCTTTCTAGATCCATTTTTGATGCACACCACATGCATGAGCACCTAACATTTCTCTTAACTATGAGCTATAAAAATACTAAATATCATCCAGGAATCAATAGGGCCTCCTCATATGATTGATTGCTAATTATAAAGCGTTGTGGCACTAGAAAAGAAAAGAAAAGAAAAGGCTGTGGTACTGAAATATCTATCATCGGGGCCCACAGGCATCAAAAACAAAACAGATGAGACGTGTGGATCCCAAGAGCCTTTTAAAAAGATGAGGCTGCTAATAATGTTTGAACAAGGAGAAAAACGACGCGCTTTGCATGGCAAAATGTAACATTATATTTATAATTATTATTTAAAAGCGGAATGTGTGAAAAAGTCGGAGGGCGATGGCACTGGGTTGCGAGACTGTGATGCTGACGTGGAAATGTGGTTGATTGTCCTGGTGGGGCCACATGCTAGCTGGCGCCTGATCATGATCGACCGACGTTGACGACGACCCCTGTATATAAGTTCATTCATTAATAAAAGATTCGCGCGGTTTCAATTGATTTTGTTTTTTTTGATGGAAAATACTTAATTTTCCATATCCATA
The DNA here is from genome assembly GCA_030015575.1 of Agapanthus africanus. Taxonomy (NCBI): domain Eukaryota; kingdom Viridiplantae; phylum Streptophyta; class Magnoliopsida; order Asparagales; family Amaryllidaceae; genus Agapanthus; species Agapanthus africanus. The sequence continues at coordinate 258,516,202 of CM057351.1, read as the reverse complement.
TATCTCTTGATTTATATCGCAAGTTCCAAAACTAACCGGCTTGTTTGATTCGGCTATAACATCCGGCAGATTAAGATATCGGAAGGGATACAGATACGGATAGTGTTTTAGCAAAATTATATATCCGAATATGTGAATCCGGATACGGATACGGATACGTATCCGGATATCCGCAGAAAAATACAAGAAAATATATCTTTTTACATTATATCCCCCTTAAGATGCCTATTTAAACCATAAGATTTATAATTATTTTATATGCTATGCATTTTATTTAAAAGCATATTATTACATATAGCTCCATTAATTTTTTTAATAAAACTGTTTTAAGATAGGCTAATTATATTTAGTGTATTGTTACCATATTTATTTATTTATATATTATTCATTTTCATGTAAATTTGTCTCAATCAAATATTTTGAAGTCGTATTAAAAAAGCATTCAATGAAATATATCTATTACATACACATTTCCACTTCACATTTATATGTTATTCATACAAATATCTGATTCGTATCCGTATCCGTATCCGTTTCTTTAATATCCGCTTCGTATCCGTGTCCGTTTCTCCTAGATACATATATGAATATTTCTTACCGGACCGTATCCGTATCCGAAGCTAGAAAGCGGATACGGATATGATAATTCTCATATCTGATCCGAATGCAACACTAATTAGATCAGATATAGGAAGTGGATCTTTTTCAAGCTAGAGTTAGGGTTCAGATAGACGGTTTTTCTTTCAAATCCATACCGATCGTGAAATTTGCGCCTAATCTTCTAACTGCATGTTCGTGTTGCACATGATCTTGTTTCAGTCATAGTCAACTTGACTTGTGTTCCTATATATCGCGAAGCTATGACACTACATAATTCAGTGATTGTTTTATTTTATCTAGAATGATGGGAAATAAATCCAAGCTACTACCAATGAGCAGTAGCTCAGTTGGTATGGACACTTTCCTTCTTGGGAAGGATGCGGGGTTCGAACCCCAGAAACCCTAAGAGGTGAAGCAGCCACAAATCTAACGCTTTCATGGCAAGTTCGTGGGTCCCTGGGTGCATGTGTGTTGTGTGTAGTATGTATGGATGTGGCGTGCGTGTTGTGTGCATAAATCAGGATTTACGGACCTGCCACAAAAATAAAATAAAATCCAAGCTACTAAAATAAGAGTCCGGCTTGTTCTTCCGATTTAGCTAATAAATAAAAAGAAGTAATGAAGGGTGTGGATTAATTGATGCATCCCTGCACTGATTTTCATAAGTGGAGAAGATTCTAAGTGTAATAATGTGCTAATTTACTCCTTTTCCCAAAAAGATATTACTATAACGAAATGTAGGAAGTTTATCTTTTTAGTAAATATCTTTTGACTTAAATGCTTGAGTCCAGGTTCATATCATTTAGTGCTTTTCGTTCAACATAACCTTTTGAGCATAGAAATAATTCCAGTCCCAGGTAGAATGGTTTATAGTCATTCATGCTAATATTTCTGGAGAATCTTTCTTAGACGTCTGAACAAGAAGGTTATGTATGATGTATCGAGCAAAAGTTCAGAGCAAGTCTAGACGTCTGAAGATCAAAATGGCAGACGTTTGACGAAAGATCTGAGCCATCTCCAGAACGAAGCCAGACGTCTAACTAAGGAGTGGCAAACGTCTGACCAAGCTGAAGCCAAAATTCAGAGCGTCGGCAGATGTCTAACCAAGGAGTGATAGACGTCTGTCCAAGAAGCTAAAGACAATAAAGAGGTGGCAGACGCCTGCCAATGCGATCATCAGACGTCTGTGCACGGATTTTTTGTGTGAACCGAATACTTTCTATAGTCTGTTTAAATCTAATTGGTATAGAATTAGGGTTTGGCCATATTTATAGTCTTTCATATGGAAAAATATCGTGGCCATTAAATTATATATACAGTGGATGACGGTTAATAGAGATTAGAGAGATTTGAAAGAAATCTCCTAAGCTTTACTCTTGGTGTAACTTGACTGAATATTAGTAGAGATTTTGCAGATTCCGCTCTGCCAGGGACTAGCCATACGGTGGGTGAAACTTGTCAACAAATATCGTGTTTCTCTCTGATTTGATTCTCTTGTTCTTAAATTGTTTTATCTTTCTCTGTATATTGTGTATTGCATAGTTGGTCGTTTAATATAGTTCCGCGTATGCCTTCTCCTTTTACTCCCAACAAAGTGGTATCAGAGCGTAAGGAACCGAAAGATCTTCTATTTTACAGTTTAAATTTACGGTGGGTGACGACGCTTGTGTCCGCTCTCCATCTTCTTAAATTGTAATTTTGAAAGTGTTGGTTCAAATATCCAAGGAAGAAGGTTAAGTTTGCTGCGGCGGTAAATGAAAGATGGTTGAGGATAAGATCAAAATCGAGAAATTTAATGGTCATAACCAAGATTGGTAGCGTATGCAGATGGAAGACTACCTATATCAGAAAGATTTGTATCTTCCTTTATTCGGCGAAAGGCCCGAGAAGATGTCCGATGAGCCATGAAATCTACTGGATAGGAAAGCCCCGGCGACGATTAGGTTATCGTTGGCTCCACAAGTAGCCTTTAATATCTCGAAAGAGAAAACAACCATGGGGCTGATGACGACATTAGCAAAATTGTATGAGAAACCTTCAACATCAACTAAGATATTTTTGATGAAAAAGCTTTTCATCATGAAAATGACAGAAAACGGTTCAGTAATAGAGCATTTGAACTAGTTCATCAGTGTAACAAACCAACTCGAATCAGTTTCAATCACATTTGAAGATAAGATTCGAGCCCTATTGCTTCTATGTTCATTGCCAGAGAGTTGGGAAATCCTGGTTATGGTGGTCAGCAACTCAATCTCAGAGACTTTCATATTTAATGATACAGTGAGTTGCATATTAAATGATGAGATGAGGAGAAAGTCTTTGAGTGGAAGTTCGGGGACTTTTACACTTTCAGTAGAAAATCATGGCAGGACAATGGAAAGGAGAAAAGAGAAGAAGGGAAAGTCAAAGAGCCGAGAAAAGTCAAAAGGAAATATCCAAGGTAACTGTTGGAACTGCGAAAAGAATGGTCACTTGAAAGCAAACTGCAGACTCTTAAAGAAAGAGAAAGACTTAGATAATAAGTCAGATGAAAAAGAAGCCAATGTGGTATCTACACATGAACATGGGGGACATAGATTTTGTCTTTCGACGAGCGAGAGTACAAAATGAGATACTTGGTTTTTAGATTCGGGAGTATCCTTTCACTATACTCAGGTCAGCATCAGTTTATTGATTATGTTCAAGGGGAATCTTGGGCATGTGACGGTGGAAAACGGTCAGCCGTGCAAAATCGTTGGAAAAGGGACGATTATATTGCATCCGTCAGGAGGAGGTCAGATAAAACTGAAGAACGCTAGACGCATATCAAATTTGAAGAAGAGTCTAATATCTACAAATTAGCTGGACAACGAAAGGTACGTTATGGTATTTTAGAACTCTTAGTGGAAGATTTCCAAAGGATCGTTGGTAGTTGCAAGGGGTAAATTGATCGGTTCATTGTATTTCTTCAGTGGAAGCAGTGGCGTTTCGATTGCATTGATGAAAGATTCAGATGCTGATTGTGAGACTTCGTTGTGACACCTTAGCGAGAAGAATATGAAGATTGTTCAGGGTAATGGGCTTTTACCCGGACCGAAGAAGGTAGAGTTGGAACTCTGTGAGAGTTGTGTTTGTATAAAGCAAAGTGCACTCAGCTTTCAGATTGGTGGCGTAGCAAAAAAGACCAAGAAGTTAGAGTTGGTGCATACGGATGTATGGGGACCGATATTTGTAGAGTTTTACGGAGGAAATCGGTATTTCGTTACTTTCATTGATGATGCAAGCGGGAAGAACTGGGTGTATGCAATGAAGAAGAAGTCCGATGTGTTTGGTCACTCCAAACATTGGATTACACAGATGGAGAACTAAACATGGACGAAGGTTAAGTGCCTAAAGTTCGACAATGGCGGGGAATATTGCACACAAGAGTTCAAGGGGTTTTGCTTACAGAAGGGTATACATTGGTTAAAATCAGTACCGGGGACACTGCAATAGAACGACATCACCGAAATGATGAACATGATGATTCTAGAGCGGGTAAGGAGCATGACCTTGGATGCAGATGTGTCCAAATTCTTATGGTCAGCAGCTGTTGATGCTGCTGTGTATCTAATCAATTGAAGCCCGACAAGTTTGCTCGATGGAGGAATTTCGAAAGAAATTTGGTCAGGTAAACCAGTAAATTACTCGCACCTTAAAGTTTTTGGTTGCATTGCTTATTTGCTGATAGATAAGACGGAAATGAGTAAACTTGAATTAAAGTTTAGGAAGTGTGCATTCATTGGTTATGGAGAAGATGAGTTCGGATATCGGCTGTGGGATTATTCAAAAAATAAGATAATACGAAGCCGGAACGTCGTTTTTAATGAGCAATGATTGTACAAGAAAGCAAAGCAAGCCAATTTTAACAATGGTGCAGTATTTGAGTCATTGAGTTAGATGAAACTCGGGAGACTGGTCAGATGCCTACAGGTGTAGATCAAAATATGGAGGAGACAAGCATTGTAGTGTAGGATCAGGTCCAGCAACCGGTTGAAGACCATGTTCAGCAATAAGATGTTCCAATTCTGAAGAGATCTATACGAGAGAGGAGACTACCTGAAAGGTTAGTTACCGACTTCATATTGTACACTGATTCGGCAGAACCCGAATCTCTCACAAAAGCGACGCATGACAATGCTAGCAAGCAGTGGGTGTTAGGAATATGTATGCCCTAGAGGCCATTATTGCATGATATAGTGGATGCTTGGACATATATATAGAGGGCTTTCTTGCTCGAAATGATAGTATGTTATCTGGTTGTCTTTATTTTAACATGTAGACTAGTGTTATACTGTCTTTCTCTTACATGTTGATAAAACCCTTAGGATATGTACTTGACTACCAGGATTATGATGAGATCATACTAGTGAGGCCAGGGTGGTTCACAAGTACATCCTTTAACCTTCTTAGTCGAGGGGATATCGAGACAGGGTATCGATATTCCAGAGTAGACTAGTGTGTACGTTTCTTGTCTCTTAGAGGGCGATGGTTGATCCTACAACCGTTGGTGTGTGCCATCAAAAATTGTACACAGGTGCTCATTAGAGAATGGTACACCGAACAGGACTCACCGAGAACTTCTAGTTAGTATTATACCTATCGTCAGATAGCAGTTCTCTGGTGACACTAGTGCAGCTTAGTCTGTAGACCCAAGATCGCCATAGAGTATTGTGTGGCTCCCACTGTGCTTTGATTTCCTCCCTATCATGGTTGAAAGGAGTCATGCAAACATATGGATTTTGGGTACAATCCCGAGTCGCATGGAGGCAGTGAGCGATAGGAGGGGTTTCGTCTTTCCCGTTATTGGGAGTTGATGTTGCGCTATGCTCGATTGGCTAGAACTGGAAGTCCCTGGCTAGAGCTGTTATTGAGATTTACTGGTAAGAGTTACCGGTAGTTTCTCGAACCGTTATGAGCCATACATTGACATGACTTATCAAGTTACTGGGGTCTGACGTTACCACTCCTAGATTCGATATGCAACATATCAGACGAGGAGACCGGACTGTACGGTAAGTATTGCTTAGTGGCTTCTTGGGAGTTTGGACAAGTTTGCTTGCTGATCTTCTAATCGCTCAATATCTGGGTAGCCGTTACGTCCAGCTAGTACTGCTGACGGCTTGTGGGTAACTGATGTGATCATTACCTACTACTGGTATATTGACGAGTCTTTAGAGTCCCATATAGAAGTTTCCTGATTCAAGCGAAACGAAATAGGGCACATATGTCGATATGTGCAGGGAGCCAGATTAAATACGTGTATGTGATACCGTATTCTAATCTGGCAGTTATTTGTTATCGGTTAGGTTAACGGTTATGTTATATGTGATATAACCGGATTATCGAATCAAATGTTGATTTGATAATATGATATACAGATAAATGATATTAGTCGGTTATATGCGATATGACCGGATTATTAAATCAAATATTGATGTAATAATTTAATATATATTTATATTTGATATATTTATGGATTAACTAATATTTAGCTCACTTAAGTTTTTCTTCATATATATATTTATGTATGTGTGTGTGTGTGTGTGTGTGTGTGTGTGTGAATATTATATTGTGTTATGGTTGATGACACATATGACATGGATTTTCTATTTTGTGAAAATAGAAAATGAGGTGGAAAATGAGAAGATATTTTAGATATGGATGAATGCATGGCTATGTGTATTTTATTCATTTGGCATCACTATTGAAGCATGCTTGATTATTCTATGCAATAGTCCATGCTTGAATTGTTGGAGACTAAGCCATCCATTCTCTCAACCCTTGACTAAGCTCATTTTGTGTTTTGCACATTCTCTCTCATCATTCCTCCTCCATGGTCATCTTCCTCCTCTAGGTTTTCAAGAGTTGAAAAAAGAGAGGAGAGAATTTTTTTCCTAAGTGAGCCTTATTCCCTACTTCATTAATCTAGTCCAAACTAGCACTTTGGATTAGATTGTTTCCTTCACTTATGATAGTTTTTGTGAGGAGAGAGCTTGAGCTTGAGGAATTTCGGGTGGATTGTCTTCGACACGAAGATCACGTAGGAAGCTTGTGCCATCCTCACGTGAAGCTACGAAGAGTCGTAGGGACTACAACCCGGAGCCTAAGAAGTGAAGGACTCGATCTACTAGGTAGTAATCTTCCTTTCTTCTTAGTTCATATCAAGCTAAAACCCTAATAGTCTAGTTAAGATCTTGGATAGTGTTCATTAGCACCATGAAAATTTTGAAAATGACATGCTTGATTCCACTAAAACCCCAAGGTGGTGGTAATAAACACCTTCATGGTATCAGAGCCAAAACTAGAATATTATACGATGTTAGTAGAATTGCGAAACCGAAACAACTCCGAAAAATCGAAACCCAAAACCTGTTTTGTCATTTTTCAAATGATTTCTGAAATTTTTTTAAACAACTGCAGAATATTACATGTGATGTAACTAGAATACCAGAAAAGTTTGAGACCAAAACTTTACTGTTCACCCGGCGAGATCCCTCAAATTACCGGCCTTGTCGGCCCTCCTTGCTCATTCTGGTCTCAAAATTTTTTGGTTATCTGTTGTCTTAGTTTTGGGGTATCAGGTTATGTTTGATTGGCCCAGTTTTCATATGATGTTAACATTCTATTGGGGCTATTCGGAGTGTTTCGTATTCGCAATTTTAATGTCGTTTCGGATTTAAGTTTGATATGTGATACAATGTTCAGAATCCGGAACAATTAGTTTTGTGAAAACTAGTTTGTATAATGTAAATCTAGCCATTTAGTCTCGTTTGATCGATTGCCACGGAGTTTCGATTCGGATCAAAACTCCGTCGCAATAGCGTATTGTACGCGATCACCAAGTCTGGAATCTTGTTGAATTATCCAACTTCCTATTGAAAAGTGTTTTCAGTTTGAGATTAAAATGCAAGCTTTACTTGTTAGTCATGAAATTTGGAATATGAGATATTCCGGGTTTATGATGTCTAAGATATTTTGCGGATTCTAAATATTGTAGTTTTTCACTTCCTTTCTGCGATCGTAAGTGTAATATATGGGGTATCTCCGATCTCATTGCTATATGTCAACGGAATTTGGGATACGTATATTTACTTACGTTGATGACATATGATGTTATGTATTGCTGATATGTTATATTGGATCGTCGTGATTGAATAGCCTAGGGTTTTATGTGAGATGAGAGTTTTTTATTTTCATTCATGTAAAACTGTATGTAATATTCTTTTGTTGGGACACATCCGGGTTAAGGATGATGTCACCATTGATATATATTATTTCCTTTTCCGCATTAGGATAGACCCAAGGCGGGGAGCATAAGTGACCGGTTCTAGAGTCCAGTGGGAGACCATCTCAAGGAGTTGAGACCGGGTTTCCCAACTCTAGAATTGGCAGGATTGCTTGCCGCTCTTGTAGGGGTTTAGGGATGTGGGTTTGTTTATTCATCACGACTGTGGAATCTGTGTTTTTCATTACTGGCTGAATTTAAAACACAGACCTCCTAATATATCCAATATTTCATATGTTTACTTCTGCTGCAATGATATGTGATGTTGATTATATAATCACGTGAGACGAACGTTATATTATATATATGATATATAATAAACGTTGCTTATGTTTTGCACCCTCTCTAGTCCAGCCCTAGCTCTACCGTTAGTTAAGTAACCTAACGGTGCATGACGGGGCCCTGTGGCGAATGTGGATAGGATAAGCGTACGTTCTATTTTCGTTTCATTTTTATGTGATGTTTAGGGAAATATTAAATGATGGGATTTCATTAATGAGATTAATGAAAAGAAAAGAAAACTAAAGATGTTGTAGAATCAAAAGTTTTTCAAAAAGGGTAGCTCTAGTTCTTGCTTTGCATAGTGGTGTTCATGAATATCCAGCACCTCATTCAATGAGGAAAGAGCCGAGATCCTTTCACCGGGAGTGACCTCTTGAGCGAAACTAGCAAATGTTATAACCCACTTGGTTTAGTTTGATAGCTTCTCTAGTTCTTACTTTGCATAGTGGTATTCATGAATATCCAGCATCTCATTTGATGAGGAAAGAGCCGAGATCCCTTCACTGGGAGTGATCTCTTTAGCAAAAGCTATTTGGTTTGTTTTTGAAGACTACTCGATTTTAAAAGCGGAGCTTAAACCACTCCTTTTCAAAATCACTAGATTCTACAACGATATCAAGTTCATTACGTGAAAGGTTTTCTTAAAAACCATTCGTAGCCCTCCGTCATTTCAGATTAGTGTTATTTAGTATTCGTGCTGCGTTTATTGACCTTGTTAAGGCGTAGTGTGCGGTAGCTAATTAATACTTATCTGCAACATGTGATGCGATTGGATTAGGGTAGTTGTACGGTCTTGTTGACCTTGTCAAGGGTCGTGCGGGTGGGTTTAATTCAATCAAGAAATGATGGGTTGAACTTGGCTACCGTTTATGATTTGTTGACCTTGTCAAGGTCATAAGTGGCTAGGGGTAAAAAAAATATCAGGAAATTCAAGTGTTGAAATTTGTAATGAGATTGCATACCTTCTATGAAATAGTTGGATCTCGATACCCACTGCGAGTAAGAGTTACTCGTGGAAGAGTTTTGCACTTTACAATTAGCTAATCCAGTAGGTGTCTAGAAAGGTGTCAACGGGGTTATGCCTCTAGGGAAATGAGGTTTATTTTAATTAGGTCCGTGCGAAAGCACGGAGAACCACCCTCGGAGTATGATACCTGCCCAACTGAACGATTGGCGAACTTGTAGGGTGTAATTAATCCCGGCTAATCTTACCTTTTAGGATTTGAAGGAAGATTTGATAAAAACAGTGGGAGCCATCCTGATTAGATAAGATAATGACCAATTTAATCTTGCAAGAGCGCACGCTAAAGTGTTTTGTCTCTCTCTCCAGGCAGCGACTAATGACATGCCTTAATCAAAACAATAATATGGATGTATTGACCGAACCCACTTATACTAGGTTAGGGAACGTTGGTTCCTTTTTTCTTATGATTGTCATAATTCTGAGCAATGAATAGGGGAATGCCCGGATTCCCACTCCACCCGTACGAAGAATAAGCGTGTTGATGCATCGTCTTCGGGTGTGTTCGTAACCGAGAATTGTTTCTCAGTTTGCTCTACGTCCTGGGTATTGGATACCGGATTAAGATCCCACGTATGTAATTTGTTACATGGGCTAAAGAGAGGTAAAACTGGGAAAAGGTGATAAATCTCTAACAGTAAGAAATGGTGCAATTGTTGCAGCCAAAGCAGTTGGCGAATATCATGTGTTACCGACAGGTAATACATTGATTCTGAACGACTGTTACTACGTACCAAAGAAGATGTGCAACATTATATCAGTTTTTTTGCTAGCTAAAGAAGGATATAATCTCACATTAGAGGATATTATTATGAACATTTTCTAAAATGAAGTGTTGATTGGGTTTGGTACGTTATGTAACGGTATATACGTTTTGAATTAATCTACAGTTCTGAACATACAGAACACAAACAAGAGGAAGAGTTCAGAAATGAACGAAACCTTCCTGTGGCATTGTAGACTAGGTCATATCAATGCGACACGACTAGCTAAGTTGCATAAAGATGGATATTTGAATCCGTTCGAATTTACATCTTATGAAACTTGCGAGTCTTGTCTCAAAGGTAAAATGACCAAAACTCCGTTTACTGGACACGAAGAAAGAGCTACTGAACTCTTGGGACTGATACATAGTGATGTATGCGGTCCTATATCTACACATACCAGGAATGGTTTCTCATACTTCATTACATTTACTGATGATCTCTCAAGATTCGGACATGTGTTCTTATTGAAACACAAGTATGAAGCTTTTGAGAAATTCAAGGAATATAAGAACGAAGTAGAAAACCAAACGGGTAAAAATATTAAAATCCTTCGATCTGATCGGGGAGGAGAATACCTAAGCATGGAATTTCGAGATTATCTAAAAGAGAATGAGATTCTCTCTCAGTTTACTCCTCCGTATACACCACAGCACAACGGTGTGTCGGAACGGAGGAATCACATCCTATTAGACATAGCGTGCTCTATGATGAGTACTGCTAAGTTGCCTATTTCTTTTTGGGGTTATGCGCTTGAGACAGCTGCATACCTATTGAATAGGGTTCCAACCAAATCTGTGTCTACCACTCCATATGAGATATGGAATGGGAAGAGACCATATCTTAAACGAGTTAAGATAAGGGGTTGTTCGGCCTATGTTAAAAAGCAAAATCCGGACAAGCTCGAGGCAAGGTCTGTTTTGTGCAAATTTATAGGATATCCAAAACATTCCTATGGATATATCTTCTACCATTCTGAGGAACAAAAGGTGTTTGTTGCTTAACATGCCACCTTTTTAGAAAAGGAATTTCTTGTAAAAGAAATTAGTGGTAATGAGGTAGAACTGGAAGAAGTTCCAGCTACACAAACTAGAACTGATGATTTGGTGGAACCAGAGAATCTAATAGTACCCAACGAACCCCAGCCACTCCGCAGATCTAGTAGGGTTCCTCATCCATATGAGAGATACTACGATTTCTCGTAGACGGTGGGAGTGAGGATTGCATCATAGAAGATGATGACCCAACTAGTTTCGAGCAGGCCATCACAAGTGGAGACTCTGTGAAATAGCTGGATGCTATGCGATCTGAGATGGAATCCATGTACACCAACATAGTGTGGACTTTGGATGTTGCTCCTGAAGAGGGTAAAACCCATCGGGAGCAAGTGGATCTTTAAGAAGATTCTTGATGTAGATGGAAAGGTTGAGACCTTTAAAGCTAGACTTGTAACAAAAGGTTTTTGTCAACGACCAGGTGTCGACTATGAGGAAACCTTTTCTCCTGTCACTATGCTTAAGTCCATCAGGATCCTACTTGCCATTACTACATACCATGACTACGAAATCTCCCAGATGGACGTCAAGGCCGCTTTTCTAAATGGTGATTTAGAAGAGAGCATGTATATGACACAGCCAGAGGGCTTCATAGACAGTGGGAGAAGCGGAAAGGTGTGCAAGTTGCTTAAATCCATCTACAGATTAAAGCAGGTATCGCGGAGCTGGAACATCTGTTTTGATTAAGCAGTCAAAGAGTTTGACTTCATAAAAAAATGTAGATGAACCTTGTATATATAAGAAGGTGGTAGAGAGTAAGGTTGTCTTCCTCGTATTGTACATGGACGACATTCTCTTGATAGGAAACGATGTTCCTATGCTTCAATCGGTCAAGCTCTTCTTATCACATAAGTTCTCCATGAAAGATCTAGGTGATGCCTCCTACATCCTGAGAATAAAGATCTATAGAGATAGATCCAAGCGGATGTTGGGATTGTTCCAATCCAGGTACATAGACACTATACTAAAGAGGTTTAATATGAAAGATTCTAAGCGAGGTAATGTACCCGCTTGTTCAGGAATAACTCTCTCCAAAGATGTCTCCCAAGACTGATTTAGAGAGGGCTCACATTCAAGGTGTTGGATATATATGCCCTAGAGGCCTACATTGTATAGGATGCTTGGGATATGTATGTACATGATAGTCTTGCTTGATATGATAGTACGCTATTTAGTTTGTCATTATCTTAACGTATGATATATTTTACTTGGTGTTTATATATATATATATGTTGATAAAGCCCATAGGGTGTTTGTCTGACTACCGGCGTTGTGATGGCAGTCATACTAGTGGGAGCTGGACAGTCAATAGGCACACCCTTAGATGTCCCTGGTCGTAGGAGTATCGAGACTTGGCATTGATACTCCGGAGTAGACTAGTGTATACATATCTAGATCCTGAGGAGGGGCGATGGATTGGTCCCGCAGTCATTGGTGGAGTGCACCTAAGATTGTATACAGATGTTCACTGGATGTGAGTACACCGGACAGGACTTGCCGAGAACTGACTGGATGGTATTATACCTAACGTCAGATAGCAGTTCTCAGGTGACATGTGTGCAGATAGTCCGTTGACTTAAGGTCTTCATTTGTCTCGTGTGAGTTCCCACTGTGCTTTGATTACTACCCTACCACGATTCAAAGGAGTCGTGCAAACAGGTTTTAGTTGGGTACAGTCCCGAGCCACGTGGAGGCAGTGAGCGACTGTTAGGGATTCGTCTCTCCCGGTATAGGGAGTTGATATCGCACGGTGATCGGTTGGTCATTACCATAAGTCCCTGGCCAGGGCTGATTGAGAATTACTGATAGATTGATCAGTAGATTCTCGGATGGTGATAGAGCCATACCGACACGACTTGTACGGTTATTAGGGGTCTGACGTCCACCACCTCCCTAGACCGTACATGCGATACTCTTAGACGAACAGACCGGACTGCGCGGATATTGTCACGGACAGGCTCAGTAGGATTTCGGATGGGTTACCTCATCGGCTTTCTTATCGACAACTACCTGGGGACCGTTACGTACAGCTAGTGCCGCTTGCGGTCTGTAGTTAAACCCACTGCCAGCGTAGTAGTCGAGTCTTTAGAGTCCCACACAGAGATTTCCCAAACCCAGGCGAAAAGATATAGAGGTCGTATGGTTTTACGACAAAGGTTCGGACGCATACGTGTTTAAACGCACGTACGACATTCGGACAATTTTTACTAGCCGGCTTTGATTTAAGCCAGATTCTAGTATCAGGTTATTGGATTTGTACAGTCTAAAGTTTTTCCGTGTTTTCACGGATGCGAGGGGCGTTTTCATAATTTCCGAGAAGCTTCTAGAAGGATGTGGCATGAGGGGTTAAGGTGGCATTTTCATTAATTGCTTTAGTGACTCATTCATATGATTCATCATATCATTAATGCATAATTAATGATCTAATGACTCACACGATGAATCACTCTCCTTGAATAAATGAAGCATGGTGAATAATCATTTAATTTATATTATTTGATAATTCATTATGTATCATATATTCAAGTGAGAAGGATTTTTATTATCATTATCATCTCCACCTTCTCTCTCCTCAAGCTCTCTCTCCTTCACTAAACCCTAATCCAACCACTCATGAGTTGAGAACAAGGATTAGGAAAGACTAAACACTCCATAACCAATCTCTACATCATCTTAGTTCCTTTATTAGCAACTAAAGAAACTAAGTAACCTCAAGTTTAGAGGTTATAGCTTGGATTAGGGTTCTCGGGTGGATCGTCTATCACAGAAGGAAGCCGAGGAGGACGTGGAGATCCAAGGAGGCCGTAGATATCATAAAGACGAAGGACTAGAATCATTTGGTATAATCTCTTCATATAGTAGCTTAGAACTCTATGCCTTTTGTTAAGTATTGTTTAGAAACGATCTTCGGTTAGTTGATGTTCGCTTTATAAACATGATTGTTTTTCAAATTTCCGCCTCCCCGCAACTCGTGGGGTGTTGCACATCAACTTACAGTGGTATCAGAGCCTCACTAAACAATAATTAACACACTTGCAAAGTTGTATGAATTTCGAACGGAAAACAAACTGGAAAAAACCCTGATATCATGAAGTTTCTGTCGATTTTAAAATGAAGTCCAAAAATTTTTCAGGGACCTCCAGAATGACCAGCATGAAAATATAAGAACACACAAGAAAAATGGGCTCCTGAATCGGCCAAAGCGCCGCGGAACCGCGGCCGATCCCACCGATCCGCCGCGGTTCCGCCGCCGAGTTGGGGCCAATTCAGCCCAGTTTTCTTCTGTGCCTTCTTTGTGATATTTGGGATTTTCTGGTATGATTTAATTTTTGCTTAGGTTTCAGATTTGCAGAGAAGTATTGGAGCAAAATTTAATGTGTTTAATCGATCGAAATTATACGATATTTGCTTGTTTGATTATATTTGTGAAATGTATTATGTGTTCATAAACCTCCCCTAACTGCTAGTATGTCGGTTGGCAGGGGGTTGCACATATCTGTGATGTTATTTTTAACTGTTTGTGTAGATAAACTGTATTGGATTGTTGTGGTGATTAGCCGGGTTTTGTGATGGGTTATTGTATTAATTCATTCGATGTATATGTAATAAGTTGTAATATTATTTTGCAGGGCACATCCATGTTGCGGTTGTAGCCACCGTTGTATTATTTCTTTTTACTGTTTTTGCTCCTAGGATAGACCCATGGTGGGGTGCACAGACTACCGGGTATTTTGAAGTGTTGAGGCAGACCGCTTCACTTCTGGTACTTGGCGGGTAGTTTGCCGTACCCGTAAGGGTCTGGGGTGGGGTAAATGGCTATTCATCACAACTGTGTAATCCGTCTTTCATTGCAGGCTCAAAAGAAATGCGGATTGCTTGCAAATCCAATATTGTTTATCTGTGATCTGGAATGCCTTTTATTGCGTCTGACGAATGTACAATATCTATATATGATAGCTATTTAGACGTCACTTATGTTTTACACCCGCGCTAGCCCAGCCCCCGCTCTGTCGTTAGTTAAGTAACCTAACGGGTGATGACGGGACCCCGTGGCGAATGCGGATGGCATAAGAGGACGTTGTATTTTCGTTGTTATCTGTAATGATAGGTTAAAGATGGGACACATTATTTTTTAATGCAAAGAAAAATAAAACCTAAACTGAATCGTTGGAACAATTTCTAAAAACCACTCGGTTTTCTTGAAAAAGCAAATTTTAAATGCGGAGCTTAAACCACTCCTTTTAATAAAAGCTATCTTAGTTCCTTCGATCAAATCAAGTTCACTACGTTAACGGTTTTTTGCCAAAAACCAGCCGTAACCCTCCGTCGTTTCAAGTAGACAGCACATCGTATTCATGCTATGCTTGTTGGCCTACGTCAAGGCATAGTGTATGGTAGCAGTGTGTTTGCCTATTTGTTGCATAGATAGATGCATTAGTTTATGACAGACGTACATCTTGTTGGCCTATGTCAAGGGCTTGTACGATGTACTTAAATTGATCAGGACAACGACGGGTAGAACTTGACTTGCGTCTTATGACTTGTTGGCCTACGTCAAGGTCTATAAGAGCTTGGGGTAAAAATCTTATCGGGAGTTTCAAACATAAAGGAAACTTGCAGATTTAGTATACCTTCTGGAGTGTGGTGACTAGAGTGGCTTCTATCTAGGGCATCATGCAATGATAGTTGGAACCCGATCCCACTGATGAGTAGGATTACTCTCGGGAAATATTCTCACTTAACAATCAATGCTATAAATCAAGTAGGTGCCTAGAAAGGTGTTAGAGGGGCTACGCCTCCAGGGAAAAGAGGTTATTTAATTAAGGACTTCGCGAAAGCGTTGGAAAACCTCCCTCGAAGTACCAACACCAGCCTGGCTGAAAGGTTAAGCAAGTATCGTGACGTGTGATTAAATCCTGACTAGTTCTTCTTTTAGGTTTTGAAGAAGGATTTGAGGAAACAGTGGGAGCCATCCTGTTTAGATATTTTAATAAACCAATCTAAACTTGCAAGAGCATATGCTGAGTGTTTTCTTTTCTCTCTCTCTGTCAGCTACCATGACTGGATTAAAACTATTACTTGAAAAAAATATACTGACCGGGAGGAACTATAAAGATTGGCTAAGGAACGTCAATATTGCACTGACTTATGACAAAGTAGCATATGTTACCACCGCTGTTCCTCCCCTTATCCCAGGACCAGATTCCTCAGTTGTGGACAGGGAAGTCCGGAAAACCTGGGATTTAGATTGTGAGCGAGCTAAGTGTATCGTGCTGGCGTCCATGAACAATGAACTCCAGAAACAGCACGAGAGTATGGATATTGTATCCATCTTTCTCCATGTCAAAGAATTGTATGGGGAGCACTCCCGTATCGCAAGGTACGAAACCTCAAGAAAACTCTTCCAGATGAGGTTAGCTCCAGGATCGCCTGTAGGAGAGCACGTCCTCAAAATGATCATCCTCATTGAGGAACTCGCAAACCTGGGATGCGTGCTAGAGAACGATTTGTATATCGACTTGATTTTGCAGTCCTTTCCCCACACCTTCTCTTAGTTCGTGCTGAACTTCAACATGCACGAAATAGAAGCTGATCTTCCAAAGCTCCTCAATATGTTGAGGGTAGCAGAGACCTCCTTGAAAAAGGAGAAGACCCCCGTTCTGTATGTTGGCCAATCATCTTCTTCTAAATCTAAAGCGAAAGCTAAAGGGAAGAAAAAGATGAAAGCCACCAAACCGAAAGGTGGGGTCAAGAAGGTGCAGGGAACGAACAAGGCAGGAAGGGTGAAGACAGAAAAGAACGAGTGCTTCTATTGTCACAAGCAAGGGCACTGGAAGAAGGATTGTCAGGCCTTCAAAGCCAAGGACATGAAGCAAGCAGTTGCATCTACTTCAGGTGTGTTTGTAATCGAAAATTGTTTTTCAGTTAACTCTACATCATGGGTACTTGATACCGGTTCTGGTTCTTATATCTGTAATTCATTGCAGGATCTGAGAAATAGTAGAGTGGTGGGGACAGGTGATATGACTCTCCGGATGGGCAATGGAATGCATGTAGATGCAATTGCAATAGGGGAATATTACCTAGGGTTGACTAGTGGACACATTTTGGTGTTGTACAGCCGTTTTTGTATTCCCAGTATGTTGTGTAATATTATATCAGTATCTTTGTTATCGAATGAAGGATATAGTTTTGTGCTTGAAAGAAATGTTATGAACATTCACCTAAATCAAGAACTGATTGGGTATGGCACACTGGAAAACGGCATATACATACTTAATCAACCTCAAATTTTCAATATTCAAAACACGCGTAAAAGAAAGGCTCCGGATTCGAATCAAGCCTTCCTATGACATTGTAGATTTGGTCATATAAATGAAACAATGTTGACTAAGTTACATAAAGATGGATATCTAGATCCGTTTGAATATTCATCATATGCAACTTGTCAATCATGTATCAAAAGAAAACTGACCAAATCTCCGTTCACCGGACACAGAGAAAGAGCCACTGAACTCTTGGGACTTGTACACAGTGATGTATGTGGTCCGATGTCTACGCATGCACGAAGTGGTCACTCCTACTTCATCACTTTTACTGATGACTTCTCTAGTTATGGACATGTGTTCTTGATGAAGCATAAATCCGAGGCTTTTGAGAAGTTTAAGGAGTATAAAAATGAAGTGGAGAAACAAACTGGTAAAAGCATCAAGACACTTCGATCTGATCGAGGAGGAGAATACTTAAGTACCAGTTTCCTTGAATGCTTAAAAGAGAATGGAATTCTCTCTCAGCTTACTCCACCTTATACACTTCAACATAATGGTGTATCAGAAAGGAGGAATCGCACTCTGTTAGACATGGTGCGTTCAATGATGAGTAGTGCTGAGTTGCCACTTTCCTTCTGGTGATTTGCTCTAGAATCAGCAGCATACCTATTAAATAGAGTTCCGACTAAGTCTGTGCCTACCACTCCATATGAAATGTGGAGCGGAAAGAGACCATATCTCAAGTATATCAAGATACGGTATATGTTAAAAAGCATAAACCAGACAAGCTCGAGGCACGATCGGTTTTATGCATGTTTGTAGGATACCCCAAGCATTCAAGCGGGTATATGGTCTACCACACTGAAGAACAAAAGGTGTTTGTCGTTTGTCACATTGTCTTCTTAGAAAGAGAATTTCTTGCAAAAGAAATTAGTGGGAGCGCGGTAGAGTTGGAAGAAATTCCAGAACCTCAAACTGCTACCGAGGACTTAGTAGAACCTCAGATTTCAATAGAACATGACGAACCAACGCCACTCCGCAGATCTAGTAGGCTTTCTCATCCTTCTGAAAGATACTATGGTTTTCTTCTTGATGGGGATCGAGAGGATTGCATCATCGATGATGATGAGCCTACTAGTTTTCAACAGGCTATCACGAGTAGCGACTCGGTGAAGTGGTTGGATGCTATGAGATCCGAAATGGAATCCATGTACATCAATAAAGTATGGACTTTAGAAGTTGCTCCTTCTGGGGTGAAACCAGTTTGGTGCAAATGGATCTTCAAAAAGAAGATTGATGCATTTGGACAAGTGGAAACCTACAAAGCTAGACTAGTTGCAAAAGGTTTTCGTCAAAGACCAGGATTGGACTATGATGAAACTTTTTCACCAGTAGCTATTCTTAAATCCATTCGGATCATGCTTGCCATTGCTGCCTTCCATGACTATGAAATCTGGCAAATGGATGTAAAAACAGCTTTTCTAAATGGACATTTAGAAGAGAGTGTTTACATGGATCAACCAGAAGGTTTCTTAGATAGTGAGAGCAGCGGAAAAGTGTGCAAATTGCTTAAATCCATTTATGGGTTAAAGCAAGCATCGCGGAGCTGGAACATCTGCTTTGATGAGACAGTCAAGGAATTTGACTTTATCAAAAATGTAGATGACCCATGTATTTATAGGAAGATTGTAGAAGGAGCAGTAGTCTTCCTCGTTTTGTACGTCGACGACATACTACTAATAGGGAATGATATCCCTATGCTACATTCAGTAAAGCTCTTCTTGTTACAGAAATTCTCCATGAAAGACTTGGGAGATGCATCATACATTTTGGGCATTAAGATCTATCGTGATAGATCTAATAGAATGTTGGGACTTTCACAGTCCAGGTATATTGACACTATACTAAAGAGATTTAGTATGGAAGATTCTAAGAGCGGCAATATGCCCGCTTGTCACGGGATCACCCTCTCCAAAGAGATGTCTCCAAAGACTGATGAAGAGAGGGCTCGCATGGGCATTATACCCTACGCTTCGGCGGTAGGATCTATAATGTATGCGATGTTATGTACCAGGCCGGATGTAGCTTACGCACTTAGTGTGGTAAGCAGGTATCAGTCGGACCCAGGTGAGAAACATTGGATAGCAGTAAAGAATATTCTCAAGTACCTGAGAAGGACTAATGAGATGTTCCTGATTTACGGTAATGGGGACCTCCAGGTAGAGGCTTTTACCGACTCCGGCTTCTAAAGTGACAAAGATGATTCTAAATCCATTTCAGGTTTTGTGTTTACTCTCAATGGAGGGGCGGTATGTTGGAGGAGTTCCAAATAGGATACCGTCGCAGACTCAACTATGAAGGCTGAGTATATAATTGCTAGTGAAGCCGCAAAAGAGGCTGTCTGGATGAGGAAGTTCATTTCTGAACTTCAGGTGGTTCCGTCCATTGCCAATCCAATACCTTTGTATTGCGATAACAATGGCGCTGTAGCTTTAGCGAAGGAACCAATGTCCCATCAGAAATCCAGGCATATCTTAAGGCGGTTTCACCTGATCAGGGAGATCGTGGATCGTCGGGAGATCGAGATACGGAGAGTGGACCCAAAAGACAACACGACAGATCCATTCACCAAGGCCATCCCTCAAGTGCAGTTCGAGAGGTTGTTTGAGATGTTGGGCATGCGGTACGCCAGCAACTGGATCTGGTAGAGACAGTGGGTACTCATTGCACCAATTATAGGCCTTAGTGCAAGTGGGAGATTGTTGGATATATATGCCCTAGAGGCCTACATTGTATAGGATGCTTGGGATATGTATGTACATGACAGTCTTGCTTGATATGATAGTACGCTATTTGGTTTGTCTTTATCTTAACGTATGATATATTTTACTTGGTGTTTATATATATATGTTGATAAAGCCCATAGGGTGTTTGTCTGACTACCGGCGTTGTGATGGCAGTCATACTAGTAGGAGCTGGACAGTCAATAGGCACACCCTTAGATGTCCCTGGTCGTAGGAGTATCGAGACTTGGCATTGATACTCCGGAGTAGACTAGTGTATACATATCTAGACCCTGAAGAGGGGCGATGGATTGGTCCCGCAGCCATTGGTGGAGTGCACCTAAGATTGTATACAGATGCTCACTGGATGTGAGTACACCGGATAGGACTCGCCGAGAACTGACTGGATGGTATTATACCTAACGTCAGATAGCAGTTCTCAGGTGACATGTGTGCAGATAGTCCGTTGACTTAAGGTCGTCATTTGTCTCGTGTGAGTTCCCACTGTGCTTTGATTACTACCCTACCACGATTCAAAGGAGTCGTGCAAACAGGTTTTAGTTGGGTACAGTCTCGAGCCACGTGGAGGCAGTGAGTGACTGTTAGGGATTCGTCTCTCCCGGTATAGGGAGTTGATATCGCACGGTGATCGGTTGGTCATTACCATAAGTCCCTGGCCAGGGCTGATTGAGAATTACTGATAGATTGATCAGTAGATTCTCGGATGGTGATAGAGCCATACCAACACGACTTGTACGGTTATTAGGGGTCTGATGTCCACCACCTCCCTAGACCGTACATGCGATACTCTTAGACGAACAGACCAGACTGCGCGGATATTGTGACGGACAGGCTCAGTAGGATTTCGGATGGGTTACCTCATCGGCTTTCTTATTGACAACTACCTGGGGACCGTTACGTACAGCTAGTGCCGCTTGCGGTCTGTGGTTAAACCCACTACCAGCGTAGTAGTCGAGTCTTTAGAGTCCCATACAAAGATTTCCCAAACCCATGCGAAAAGATATAGAGGTCGTATGGTTTTACGACAAAGGTTCGGACGCATACGTGTTTAAACGCACGTACGGCATTCGAACAGTTTTTACTAGCCGGCTTTGGTTTAAGCCAGATTCTAGTATCAGGTTATTGGATTTGTACAGTCTAAAGTTTTTCCGTATTTTCACGGATGCGAGGGGCGTTCTCGTAATTTCCGAGAAGCTTCTAGAAGGATGTGACATGAGGGGTTAAGGTGGCATTTTCATTAATTGCTTTAGTGACTCATTCATATGATTCATCATATCATTAATGCATAATTAATGATCTAATGACTCACACGATGAATCACTCTCCTTGAATAAATGAAGCATGGTGAATAATCATTTAATTTATATTATTTGATAATTCATTATGTATCATATATTCAAGTGAGAAGGATTTTTATTATCATTATCATCTCCACCTTCTCTCTCCTCAAGCTCTCTCTCCTTCACTAAACCCTAATCCAACCACTCATGAGTTGAGAACAAGGATTAGGAAAGACTAAACACTCCATAACCAATCTCTACATCATCTTAGTTCCTTTATTAGCAACTAAAGAAACTAAGTAACCTCAAGTTTAGAGGTTATAGCTTGGATTAGGGTTCTCGGATGGATCGTCTATCACGGAAGGAAGCCGAGGAGGACGTGGAGATCCAAGGAGGCCGTAGATATCATAAAGACGAAGGACTAGAATCATTTGGTATAATCTCTTCACATAGTAGCTTTGAACTCTATGCCTTTTGTTAAGTATTGTTTAGAAACGATCTTCGGTTAGTTGATGTTCGCTTTATAAACATGATTGTTTTTCAAATTTCCGCCTCCCCGCAACTCGTGGGGTGTTGCACATCAACTTACACAAGGGATAACCTATGCTTCGGTGGTTGGGTCTATCATGTATGCGATGTTATGTACCAGACCGGATGTAGCTTACTTACTAGGTGTAGTGAGTATGTATCAATCAGATCCTGAGGAAAAGTACTGGACAGCTGTGAAGAACATTCTTAAGTACTTGAGAAGGACTAAAGAAATGTTCTTGGTGTATGGTAACGATGAACTCCAGGGGGAGTCCTTTACCAATTCGAGCTTCCAGAGTGATAAGGACGATAGTAAGTCGGTCTCAGGTTTTGTCTTCACCCTAAGTGGAGGGACGATATGTTGGAAGAGTTTCAAGCTAGATACCGTAGCAGACTCGACGATGAAGGATGAATACATCGCTGCCAACGATGCTGCCAAAGAGGCTGTCTGGATAAAGAAGTTCATGAGATGAACTTGGTGAGGTTCCATCTATTGAGCATCCAATACCTATGTATTGTGATAACAATGGAGCTGTGGCTTTAGCCAAGGAACCCCAGTCCTATCAGTGATCTAGATAATTTCTTAGGCGGTATCACCTGGTCAGGGAGATAGTTGATCTCTGGGAGATCGAGGTCATGAGAGTTGACATAGAAGATAACACAGCGGATCCACTCACCAAGGCCCTCGCCTAGATACTAATTAAGATACTATTTGGGATGTTGGGTATGATATACTACAACAACCGGTCTTAGTGCAAGTGGGAGATTTTTAGGAATATGTATGCCCTAGAGTCCATTATTGCATGATATAGTGGATGTTTGGACATATATATAGAGGACTTTCTTGCTTGAAATGATAGTATGCTATCTGGTTGTCTTTATCTTAACATGTAGACTGGTATTGTTATACTGTCGTTCTCTTACATGTTGATAAAGCCCTTAGGATATGTAGTTGACTACCAAAATTATGATGAGATCATACTAGTGGGGCCAGGGTGGTCCACAAGTACATCCTTTAACCATTCTTAGTCGAGGGGATATCGAGACAAGGCATCGATATTCCAGAATAGACTAGTGTGTACGTTTCTTGTCCTTTAGAGGGCGATGGTTGATCCCACAACCGTTGGTGTGTGACATCAAAGATTGTATACAAGTGCTCATTAGAGAATGGGTACGCCGAATAGGACTCGCCGAGAACTCCTAGTTGGTATTATACTTATCGTCAGATAGCAGTTCTCCGGTGACACTGGTGCAACTTAGTCTGTAGACCCAAGATCGCCACAGATTCTTGTATGGCTCCCACTGTACTTTGATTTCCTCCCTACTATGGCTCAAAGGAGTCATGCAAACAGGTGGATTTTAGGTACAATCCCAAGTCGTATGGAGACAGTGAGCGATAGGAGGGGTTTCGTTTCTCCCGTTATTGGGAGTTGATATTGCGCTATGCTCGATTGGCTATAACTGGAAGTCTCTGGTCAGGGATGCTATTGAGATTTACTGGTAAGAGTTACCAGTAGTTTCTCGAACAGTTATGAGCCATGCATCGGCATGACTTATCAAGTTACTGGGGTCTGACGTTACCACCCCTAGACTCGATATGCGACATATCAGACGAAGAGACTGGATCGTATGGTAAGTGTTTCTTAGTAGCTTCTTGGCAGTTTGGACAAGCTTGCTTGCTGATCTTCTAATCGTTCAATACCTGGGTAGCCGTTACGTCCAGCTAGTACCGCTGACGGCTTGTGGGTAACTGATGTGATCATTATTTACTGCTGGCCTATTGACGAGTCTTTAGGGTGTTTATTACCACCACCTTAGGGTTTTAGTGGCATCAAGCATGCCATTTTCAAAATTTTTGTGGTGCTAATGAACACTATCCAAGATCTTAATTAGACTATTAGGGTTTTAACTTGATATGAACTAAGAAGAAAGGAAGATTACTGCCTAGTAGATCGAGTCCTTCATTTCTTAGGCTCCGGGTTGTAGTCCCTACGACTTCTTATAGCTCCAAGTGAGGATGGCTCAAGCTTCCTACGTGATCTTCGTGTCAAAGACGATCCACTCGAAGTTCCTCAAGCTCAAGCTCTCTCCTCACAAAAACTATCATAAGTGAAGGAAACAATCTAATCCATAGTGCTAGTTTGGACTAGATTGATGAAGTAAGGAATAAGCTCACTTAGAATTTTTTTTTCTCTCCTCTCTTTTTTCAACCCATGAAAACCTAGAGGAGGAAGATGACCATGGAGGAGGAATGATGAGAGAGAATGTGCAAAACACAAAATGAGCTTGGTCAAGGGTTGAGAGAACGGATGGCTTAGTCTCCAACAATTCAAGCATGGATTATTGCATAGAATAATCAAGCATGCTTCAATAGTGAAACCAAATGAATAAAATACACATAGCCATGCATTCACCCATACCTAAAATATCTTCTTATTTCCACCTCATTTCTATTTTCAGAAAATAAAAAATCCATGTTATATGTGTCCTCAACCATGACACAATATATATATATATATATATATATATATATATATATATATATATCTCATACACACACACACATAAATATATATATGAAGAAAAACTTAAGTGAGCTAAATATTACTTAATACATAAATATATCAAATATAAATATATATTAAATTATTAAATAAACATTTGATTTAATAATCTGGTCATATCACATATAACCGACTAATATCATTTATCTGTATATCATATTATCAAATCAACACTTGATTCTATAATCCGGTTATATCACATATAACTTAACCGATAACAAATAACTGCCAGATTAGAATATAGTATCACATACACGTATTTAATCTGGTTCCCCGCACATATCAACATATGTGCCCTATTTCATTTCGCTTGAACCAGGAAACTTCTATGTGGGACTCTAAAGATTCGTCAATACGCCAGCAGTGGGAGCAACCTATGGATGAAGAGATAGATTCATTGAAAAAGAATCGTACATGAGATCTAGTGAAGCCACCTAAGGGTCGAGAGGCTTTGCTGAATAGGTGGGTGTGCAGAATCAAGGATGATGTCGATGGTATGTAATGGTACAAAGCATGCTTTGTAGTCAAGGGATATGCTCAACAGCATGGAAAAGACTATCAGGAAATATTTTCCCCAGTGGTGAAGATGACTTCAATTCGGGTTATACTTAGTATGGTGGCAGTGGAAGATTTTCATTTAGAGCAGCTAGGTGTGAAAACCGCGATCCTTCATGGAGATTCGGAGGAGAGAATACATATGATGTAGCTACCAGGATACGAGGTTAAGGGGAAGGTGATGAAGTTTCTAGCGCCCTTGCCGCTACAATTGCGGCCTTTGCAGAATGAAAACAAAAAATTTCGAAGAGGCACTAAAAACTAAAACCCTAGAATCTTAACCAAACACTAAAACTAGCGAAGTTAAGAAGAACTAGACTACTCGGTTAGAGATTACTACCTCGTAGTCTCGTGTACTTCATCTTCTATCCACTTCTTTAGCTCCTCGAGGCTTCTGGATCAAGCTTAGAAGCCGATCTTCCAATGTCGAAAATGATCCACCTGAGGGAACATGTTCAAGGCTCTAACTTCATACCGATCGACCAAGTGAAGCAAATAGGAATCATAACTTGCTAAGGAGTAAGACCTAGAAATGTAGTTGTGTGTGCTCTAGTGTATTACTATCTCTTATCTCTTGATTCTCAACTCATAAGAGTGTAGGGAATGAGAAGGAGGAAGAATTCAAGATCTTAGAGCAAAAAAGGAGAGAGAAGCTCAAGTGAAGAAAAATGAGCTAAGTCTTGTAAAAGGAGCTACACAATTATGGTTTTGATAAAAGATTTTTAAGCAATAAAAATTGGTAGCCATACTTGAATAGCATGGACAAATGAATCTACAATTCATTTGTCCATGCTATTCACCATCCCTCTCTCCATGCCTTTTCCACCTCATATCTATTTATCAAAAATAGAAAATCCAATTATTTCCTCCTTCTAGAATGCATACCTGTATAAATACAAGAATACATCTCCGTATATACATACCCGTATTCGTATCGAAATACGAATACTAAAGAGATAGAAAAACACAATGAATATAATACTAGAATATACATATCGAAATACATACACATATATACACACACACACACACACACATTATTAAATCAATACATGATTTAATAACCTGGGTTAATCCTAAGCTGACCAGTATTATTAAATCGTCCGATAAAAGTCTGTGTAGCCAGTACACGGATTTAATCGGAACCCTGCATGTATCTGTTAGGGTTCGATGCCCGGTCCACGGAAGTCGCGGCCGAGGTGAAAGCAAAAAACAAAAAATTTTTGCGAGCACCAAACGCCCGTAACCTAAGAAATCGATCTAAAATCTTAAACTAGCAAACTAGAATATGCAAAGGGTATAAAACTACAACCTTCGATGCATATCCACCCAATTGTGAAAGACCCCACCAAGCTCGTAGCCGCTGGGACCGCACTTGAAAGTCGAGCACCCTCGCCGAAGAAGATCCATCCGAAGAAAACCAGAAGTGGCTCTGACCGACGATCCAAACTTGCTAAGGATGGATGGTGGGTGATGTAGGAATTTTTCCACTAAAGACTGACGTACGGCTCCTACATCTATTGCCTGAACCGGAAAAACCCTCTGTGTGAGACTCTAAAGACTCGACAATACGCTGGCATTAGGTTTAACCATAAACACATCAGCGGCACTAGATATACATAATGGCTACCTAGGTACTTGCCGAAAGGAGGTCGACAATCAAGTACGTTCTTACCCTACTGATCCTAAGTGTGACAATCTCTGTACAGTCCGGTCTCTTCGCCAAAGAGAATCGCATTTCGGGTTTAGGGGGTGGATAACGTCAGACCCTTACTAACTTGATAAGTAGTGTCTGAGTCAAACTCATCACCAATAGACATACTACTGATCAACTATCACTAAATCTCATCCATCGTGGCCATGGATTTCTGGTGATAGCCAACTGAACACAGCGCGATATCGACTCCTAATACCAGGAGAGACGAATCTCTGACAATCGACCACTGCCTTCATGTGGCTCAGGAGTGTACCCAACAAAAACCAATTTGCATGACTCCTTTGAGCCATGGTAGGGTAGTAATCAAAGTACAGTGGGAACTCACATGAGAAAAATGACGATTTCAGTTCAAAGGACTAACCTGTACTCATGCCACCTGAGAACTTCCATCCGACGATAAATATAGTACCATCCAGAAGTTCTCGGTGAGTCCGTCCAGTGTACTCACCTCCAATGAGTATCTATATACTTTCTTAGGTGACACAACACCAATGGCTTGTGAGACTGGCCACCGCCCATCGTCGGGGTCTAGAAACATATACACTAGTTTACTCCAGAATATTGATGCCCAGTCTCGATACTCCCACTACTAGGGACATTTAAGGATGTGCTTATGGACAACCCAACTCCTATATATATGATCTCCATCATAATATTGGCTGTCAAGCAACAATCCTACGGGCTTCATCAACAATATAGATAAACTAGATAGCATACTATCATCTCGAGTAAAACTGCTATACCTGTATAGGTCCTCGTTCAATTATCATAATCGCCTACTTGCGATCACAATAATTTCTTTGAGGGCACTATATCCAATAATCTCCCACTTGCACTTAAAGCCAATTATTTCAGTATCGCGTACCCACAGCTCGTGTGCTACCGAATAGCCAACTTCTCTACTAATTAGTTTCGTAAACTATATTTGTGAAACTTAATGTGTTCGAGAAATAGTCTTAGTGAGTGGATCCGCTATAATGTTCCAACTTCATCTCTCTATATCTCAACTTTGTAGAGATCAACAATCTCCTAAACCGAGTGATACCCCATTTCAAGAATTTGTCTGGATACTTGATGGGACCAAGTTCATAAATGAAAAACTCCATCCAACAAACTTCTTGGGCTGCATCCTCTGTTGAGTTATAACCAGTATCCTGCACCATAATTACCTCAACATCCCTATTGGAACACTATCCAATATATTGATCCTCAGAAGAGGCTAAACTCAAAACTCTGACAGCATCTCTGTCATCCAGGTCACCTTGGAAGCCTGAACCGATAACCACCTCCCAGAGGAGGTGCCTTTATCTTATACCAAGAACATCCTTTTATGTTTATAATAGCTTCATTTTTTCTCTCCAGGATTGGACTAATATATGCTTATTGCAGCTAGTGCAAAAGCAATATCTGGTGTTGTACAAGACATTGCAAGATTGACTCAATTGCCTAAGCAAATGATATGTCGTTCATGCTAATCCTTCTCCTTATCAGTCTAGAAGACATCTCCTTAGAGAGGGTGACTCCATCACCTGCGGGTATACCACCACGCCAGGAGTCGTCCATTGCTGTCCAAGTACCCGATTGGGAAACATCCCAAATTTAGATCTAAAACCAGAATTATCTATCCGGTTTTGTACAAGACATTACATGATTGCCTCAATTGCCTAAACAAATGATATGTCATTCATGCCAGTCCCCCTCCTCATTAGTCTAGAAGACATCTCTTTAGAGAGGGTGACTCCATCACCTGCGGGTACTCCACTACATCAGGAGTTGTCCATTCTAAAATACTTTTAGAATGTTATCTGAGTAACCGATTGGGGAAATTTCCAAATATAGATCTAGTCACCAGAATTCCTGATATATTATCCATATCCAACGTGGAGAAAACACTACGTGATAACCAAAGTTTGACCGATTGTAGTATAGGAACATCACTTCCTATCCGGAGTATGTTATCCAAATCTCAGGACAGTACTCCCTACATCCTTCTCATTAGGTTCATCTATTGTTTTGATGAAGTCAATCGCATTGACTGTCATATCAAAACAGATGATCTGTCTCTGTTATCCATGTTTCAGTCTACGAATGGACATATACAACTTGTATACCTTTCGTTGCTCCCACTGACTATGATAGCCCTCTGGCAAAGTAATATACACGTGTACTTCCATATTCCCATTTGGAAAGACGTTATAATCATCCATCTGCCAGATATCATAGCCAAGAATAGCATCAGCGCCAAGTCATATCCATATAGACTTCAGCGTAGACACTGAAGTAAAAGTCACATCATAATCCACAACGGGTATTTGATGAAAAATCTTTACAACAAGTCTAGCTTTATTAGGTTAGTACCTTTCCACCTACACAGATCTCGAAAGATCTACTTATTCCTAATGGGTTTTACCCTTTCAGGAGCACCCAGTAAAGTCCTGAATCCATGATTTTCTGATGTGCGTGGAGTCCATCTTGGGTATGAAGAATATGGTCATCTGGAAGTTACCACTTCCTATGACCCACCGATAACAAGTAGGGGGAATAGCAGTGCCAAGTCATATCCGTATGAGCTTTAGCATAGATTCTGAAGTAAAAGTCTCATCACAATCCACAACGGGTATTTGATGAAAACTCTTTAGAACATGTCTAGCCTTATCAGGTTGGTACCTTTCCACTTGCATAGATCTCGAAAGATCTACTTACTCCTAATTGGTTTTACCCCTTCAAGAGCACCCAGTAAAGTCCAAAATCCATGATTTACTGAAGTGCGTAGAGTCCATCTTGGATATGAAACACCCGGTCACCTGGAAGTTACAACTTCCTATGACCTGCTGATAACTAGTAAGGCCATCATCACCATGATGCTGGCCTCCCTGTTATTGTCTACGAGAAAACCGAAGTACCTCTCGGGTGGCTGAGGTCACCTACTTAATCTGTGGAGTGGCTAATGGTTTGTCAAGTCCAATTAAATCTTTAGGTTCTAATAAATTTTCGGTAACTGTTTGTGGTTCTGAAGTCACTTCCAATTCTACCATACTCACACTAGTTTTTTTGCAAAAAGATTCCTTTTATAAAAAGGCGGTGAGTCAAGAACAATGCAACTATTGATCTTGAAAATGGTAGAAAATAAAATCCTAGCGAATGCTTGGGATAATCCACAAACTGCCATTACCGAAGCGTGCCTTGAGTTTGTCCGGATTCTACTTTTAAACAAAAACCGGATAACTCCATATCTTAACAATCTCAAGATATGTAACCATTCTATGTCCATATAGAATCACGACACTAATTTAGATGGAACCAGATCCAAATGTCAAGCATATGTTTCCAGTGCATATCACCTAATGAAAAATGCCAATACAATATTACTCATCATGGAGTGCACCCACGGATGAGTAAGCTGCGAGAGAATCAAGTTCTTAATATTATGATGGAATACATAGCATAAGTATCTACATTTTCGATCACTTTGAAGAATCATGATACTTCCAATATATGGTTCTCTAATTTATTCTTATACCTATAAACTTCTCAAAATCTTTGGACCTTGCATTACAACGAATGCGTGTCTAAAACCAGAGAACTCATAGGTAAACCTGAATGCAGTAAGAGTGCCAACCTCTGGTCCCGAAGGATAGTGGATAACATACATTTTCTTGTATAAGTCCTAAGAGTGTACTAACTCAAATTTTGTGTTTGGTAAATTGAAAACTGTATTTTGGTCGAGAATATCTTACACCGTTATTCAATGCACCTTACCTTATCCTCAACTGATGAAGATAAATGTTCATAACACAATTTTCAAAATGTATCTCACTTTATAAAGGTATAAATATTTCATTTTAAAATTTGGTGCATAACAATGGTTATTCGAAACCAAACATTTGCCGTTAGGCAAAACCAGGCGATTTAATATAATATCATCAATTGCAATGAATTTCGACATTGAGGATCAAATCGCCCATTTCGCAATATTCTACTCTTACTCAACATCTGTAACACCGTATAGAAGTGAGATCTAAATCCGGTAAATACATACCCTGGAGTCAGAATTGATTGGGAAAATATTTCTCTTTTACAAGTACACAAAAATATTGAAACATGAAAATGTTTCAAGAGGGTTGCCGGATATTCCTAGCAATGCCTTTTCTATTATCAAGATTCATGATAGTAGTCGCAATTTCGTTTACCCTCACTTCAATCTCTTTATATGTCTCTACATCTTACCTTCTTCATACCGTGCTTAGGCTAATTGATTTTCTTCCTTCCCTATCTTTCGGCACCAGCCTAATGTTAGGAAGAAGACTATCAAATAAGCGCAATAGGTGTACTCTCCTAATTCAAGGAGCTCTCGCAACCTGAGAGAAGGTAAAGGGATGAGACAACCGAATAATCCTATTCAATTTCTCTAGAATCTGTGGCCATTCTCGACTGAAATAACTTCTTCGAGTTCGTATGTAACTATACGATGGCCGTTCCAAGCGATATGGATCATCATAGTGATACGAAGTGTTCTGAAGAAATGCAAAGGGTAACGTAGGAGTAGTAGCGATATGTGCAACTTTGTCATGAATCATGACAATTGAAAGCCCAAAGGGGGTAAGAAGGTTCGGTTAACTTGGTTCATAAGTTTTTTAAGGTAAGTCATGGGTCGCTGTACCAGAGAAGAGAGAGAGAGAGAGAAAACCACTTAGCGTGGACTCTATCAAAATTAGATTGGTTATTAGTTTAACTAATTAGGATGGCTCCTACTATTTCCTCGAATTTTCCTTCAAACCCTAGAAAGAGAATTAGCCGGGATCATTTACACTTTACAAGTTCGTTAACCGTTCAGCCAGGCCAGTGTTGGTACTCTGAGAGAGGTCCCCCGTGCTTTCGTACATACCAAATTAATAACCCCATTTCCACAGAGGCAGAACCCTGTCAACACTTTCTAGACACCTAATAGGTTAGCTAATTGTGAAGTGAAAAATCTCTCGAGAAGTAATACCTACCTATCAGTGGGAATAGGGACCCAACTATTATTATGTGATAACCTGATGGAATCCACTTAAGTCACCATACTCAAGAAGGTATGCGCATGCCTAGCAAGTTTCCCGTATGTTTGAATCTCCCGATATGGTTTTTTCCCCTAGGACCCAAGTGACCTTGACATAGTCAACATATCAAAGGGTCCTAGTTAAGTTCAACCCGTCATTATCTTAATTGCATTAAACCCACCCTCATAATACCCTTGACACAGTCAAAATGGTTATATGGCTGTCCTAACCAATCTACATATTCATGCGACAGAAAGGTATTACAGAGCTACTATACACTACGCCTTGACACGGTCAACATATGTAGCATGAATACTAAGCAATACTAATCTAAAATGACGGAGGGTTATGGATGGCTTTTGGTGAAATTTTTTTATGCAATGAACTGTTAGTTCATGTTGCATGCTCCCACAACTCTTGTGAGGCGGCGGAAGCGATAAACGAAAATTTTCTTTGTATACAACACGCACTTTTCATAAGATCTTGTCTAAACCATAACTAGAAAAACCTAACTAGAGATCTTATCTACTATGTTAGGGATTACACCTCAATGATACGGTCCTTCAGGTTTTCTCTTTGGTGCAACTCCTTTGCTCCTTGCCACTCCTTAGCTCTTTTGGATGTTGCCGATGTTCTCGATCTCCGGCCACCCCAAGACCTAGATGATCAACGCGAGAGTTATCGTGCAAGTTAGAAACTCTTCATAAGAGCTTAACCTAGAGACCAAGTTTGCTAGAAGAGGTCCTAGGATCATGTAGAGATTAGGGTATTGGATTATCTTTAATCCTAAACTTTTATTTCACAACACATGTGAAGGGTAAAGCATAGGATGAAAGAGGAGAAGAGAAGAAGGAGAGAGAAAGTGTTTGTGATAATGAGAGAGTTCTAGCATGAGAAAATGATATATTGCAAATGAAATAATTGAAGCATATAATATAAAATTAGCACCATACTTCAAGAGTAATTCCAAAACAATATAAAATTAAACAACCCATTCTTGCAACCATGCTTGGACTTTCTTATTTCCACCTCATTTATTTATTTTCATAAAATAAATAATGTCATTATGAGGTGGCACCTTCTAGAAGGTATTCTTGTAACAATTACAAGAATACCCCTCCTCCGTATACCGTATACCCGTATCCGAATTCCGAAAAATACGAATACCATTAATCCAATAATATAATACCGGTATCCGGCTTAAACCAAAGCCTACCAATATTATTGTTCCGATTATTATTCCTGTAACAATTACACGAATATAATCGAAACCCTGTCGTAACACCTTACGGTTGCCTTAACAACTTACGGCCTCTACATCTTTCGCCTGAATGAGGGAACCCTCTGTGTGGAACTCTAAAGACTCGACAGTACGCTGGCAGTGGGTTTAACCACAAGCGCGTCAGCGGCACTAGCTGTGCGTAACGGCTACCCAGGTATATGACGAAAAAGTGGCCGACGAGCGAACTCATCACAACCCCAACGAGCCTGCAAGCAACACTTACCGTACAGTTCGGTCTCTTCGTCTGATACGTCGCATATGAAGTCTAGGGGTGGTAAATGTCAGACCCCAGTAACTTTATAAGTCATGCTGATTTACGGCCCATAACGGTTCGAGAAACCACTGATAACACTTATCAGTAAATCTCGAGAACCCTGGCCAGGGATTTGATGTTATGGCCGATCAAGCATAGAGCGGCACCAACTCCCTATACCGGGAGAGACGAAACCCCTCCTATCGCTCACTGTATCCATGCGATTCGAGACTGTACCCAAAATCCACCTGTTTGCATGACTCGGCAGAGCCGCGGTAGGGAGGAAATCAAAGCATAATGGGAATCATACAAGACACTATAACGATCTCGGATCTACAGACTAACCTGTACAAGTGTCGCCAGAGAACTGCTATCTGACAATAGGTATATATACCATCTAGGAGTTCTCGGCGAGTCCTGTTCAGTGTACCCATTCTCCAATGAGCACCTGTGTACAATCTTTGATGTCAAACACCAATAGTTGTGGAATCAACCATCGCCCCCCAGGGCCAGGAAACGTTTACACTAGTCTAACTTGGTAATACCGATGCCCTGTCTCGATATACCCTCGACTAGGAACTATTAAAGGATATGCTTATAGACTATCCAGGCCCTACTAGTATGATCTCATCATAATCCTGGTAGTCAAGCATAATCCTAAGGGCTTCATCAACATGCATATACAGATATGAAATATAACACAAGTTAAGATGAAGATAAACCAGATAGCATACTATTATTTCGAGCAAAGATTGTTTCTGCACATATACATGCCTAGCATCCTATACAATATAGGCCTCTAGAGCATACATATCTAACAATCTCCCACTTGCACTACGGCTTGTAGTTAATGCAATAAGTACCAACTGTCTGTACTAGAACCAGTTGCCTGCGTACCGCATGCCCAACAGCTCGAACAGTTTCTCAAACTGGACTTGAGGGATGGCCTTGGTGAATGGATCTGCTGTGTTGTCCTTCGTGTCTACTCTCCGTACCTCGATGTCCTGGCGATCCACTATCTCCCTGATGAGGTGATACCGCCTTAAGATATGTCTGGATTTCAGATGGGACCTTGGTTCCTTTGCCAAAGCCATGGCTCCATTGTTATCGCAATACAGAGGTATTAGATTAGCAATGGATGGAACCACTTGAAGTTCGGAAATGAACTTCCTCATCTAGACTGCCTCTTTTGCGGCATCATTAGCAGCAATATACTCAGCTTCCATCGTGGAGTCAGTGACGGTATCTTGTTTGGAACTTTGTAGGGTTACTAGGCACTCTCACAAGGGTCTATAAGGCATCAACCATGCCCGATTTAAAATTTAGACGTGCTGAACAACCCTAACCAAGATCTTTAAACTAGAGATTAGGCGAAACAAAGCATGTTAAACACTTTAACATCTAAGAGTTTGGGATTACAGCCTTTGTAGTCCATTCCTTCACTTCTAAAGCTCCGTGTTAAGCTCCTTTCGCTGCGATCATCGAGTACCCGGACTCTAGAGAGGCTCCATGAAGAGAAAGATGCAAGCTTGCTTCCGATCTTCGATAACAAAGATGATCTACCATGAAGTTTCTTTAACACAAGCTCTCACTCACTAATGAAGTGAACACCCTAATCTAAATGATTAGGATAGATTAGGATGATGAAGTAGGATTTTAGCTCTCATTTGTTTTCTTAATCTCACTCAAAATCATCACTTCATAAAATGCTAGAAAGCTTTTCATGCAAAGAAGAAGAAGGAAGAAGATGATCTCTTTTTTTTTTTGATGAATAATGAATAACTCCTATGGTTACAAATACAACCCTTGAGTTACTTTAACTCATGTAGAGATTTAACCTAGGGTGAAGGGTTTGGGTTGGCTTAAATAATATCTTGCAAAAATATCAACACATAATATCTTTGCAAGAAATAAAACATAAGCTTCTAGAAGCTTCAAGAAGAAGTTAACCCAAATCAAACCCTAACCATATTTAATCTCCACTAATCATGTTGCATTTGTAAACATAACTTGTTATAATATTATATATCACATATACAATAATTATTGTAACAAAATAAAATAATACAATTAACATATATCGCATATATATCAATGTATTGCCCGAGTGAGAAAAAGAATCCTTTTGTGAGCTTATACTAGTTAATGCAATTTAATATATCAAATATATAATTATATATTAAATTATCGAATCAACACTTGATCCGATAATCCGGCTATTTCAGAAATAACCGACTAATATAAACTGTATCAGTTCATCGAATCAACACTTGATCCGATGGCCCGGCTATATCACATATACCTGGCCGATATCTCATATCGTGAGAATCTAATACGGTATCACATACACGTATTGTTCTCGGTCCCGCACATATCACATATGTGCTCTTACTCCGTTTTGCCCGAGTCAAGAAATTTCTGTGTAGGACTCTAAAGAATCGTCAATACGCCGGCAGTAGGTGATGATCATATCAAACACCCACAAGCTATAAGCGGTCAGCTAAACATAACAGCCACCCAGGTATTGAGCGATCAGAAGAACAACAAGCAAGCCTATACATTCTCCTGCGAATCCAATCAGTAACACTCCCGTACAGTCCGGTCTCTTCGTCTGATATGTCGCATATCTCGCCTAGGGGTGGAAAACGTCAGACCCCAGTAGCTTGATAAGTCGTGTCGACATGAGGTCTATAATAGTTCGAGAAACTACTGATAACACTTACCAGTAAATCTCAGCAACCCTGGCCAGGGATTTCCAGTTATAGCCAATCGAACACAGCGGAACATCAACTCCCTATACCCAGAGAGACGAATCCCCTCCTATCGCTCATTGGCTCCATGTGATTCGGGACTGTACCCAAAAGCCACCTTTTTACACACCCTCTTGGATGTGGTATGATGGAAATCAAAGTACAGTGGGAATCACACAAGACTCTATGACGATCTCGGGTCTACAGACCAACCTGTACCAGTGTCACCAGAGAACTGCCATCTGACGTGAGGTATAATACCATCTGGGAATTCTCGGCGAGTCCGTCCAGTGTACCCAGTCTCTACTGAGCACCCGTACACCATCCTTGATGTCAAACACCGATAGATATGAGATCATCCATCGCCCATCATATAGGTCAAGATGCGTATACGCTAGTCTACTCTGGTGTATCGATGCCCTGTCTCGATACACCCTCAACTAGGAACAATTATAGGATGTACTCGTCGACTACCGTGGCCCCACTATTATGATCTCATCATAGTCCCAGTAGTCGAGTACATATCCTAAGGGCTTTATCAACATGTAACATAGAGACAATCAGAGTACATGTTAAGATAAAGAGCAACCAGATAGCATACTATCATGTCGAGCAAGAAAGTCCTCCCTATATATGTCCAAGCATCCACTACAATATACATCGTATGTACAGTAATCGCCTCTAGGGCATACATATAACTAACAATCTCCCACTTGCACTAGGGCCATCTGTTGTGGTATCGCATACCCAACAATTAGCTGTGGTTGAAGTATCTCATACTCAACCATCCCATAAAAGTCTCTACTGGGAAAAAAGCCATTGTGAGTGGATCCGCGCTGTTGTCCTCTGTGTCTACTCTCCTAACCTCGATCTCCCTGGAGATCAACCATCTCCATGATCAGGCGATACTGCCTAAGAATATGTCTGGATCTCTGATGGGACGGGGGTTCCTTGGCAAAAGCCAGAACTCCATTGTCACACAATGGTAGGAACGAAGTTCATCTCATGAACTTATATATATCCAGACTTCCTCTTTGGTAGCATCCTTGGTAATGATGTATCTTGCCTTTAATCGTCTAGTAAGTCACGGTATCTAGCTTGAAACTCTTCCAACATACCGTCCCTTCTGTGAGGGTAAAGAAAATGCCTGCGACTGACATTCAGTCGTGCTTATCACCCTGGAACCTTTCCAGTGATTCTCCCCAGGATTGATTGATACAATCTCACTATAACTAGTGAGAATCCTAACATCCAATTAGATCTATCTCATAGATCCATAACCCTGGATTTAGGAAGTATCACCTTGATCCTATATGGAGAATCATTGTGATAAGAGGAGATTGACCGGGCGTAGCATAGGAAACTCCTTCCCTATCAAGAGTATGTCATCCACGTACTCTACGAGGATCACCACCATACTCTCTACTACCTTTTTGTATATACAAGGTTCATCTACCATTTTGATGAAGTCAAACTCTTTGACTACCACATCAAAACAGACGTTCCAACTCCGCGATACCTGATTTATCACATAAAACAACTTACTCACGTTTCTGCTGCTCCCACTGTCTATGAAGCCCTCTAGCTGTGTACTTATAGATGCTCTCTTCCAAATCAATATTTAGAAAAGCAGTCATGACACCCAACCGCCAAATATCGTAGTCATGGTATGTAGCCGTGGCAAGTAGGATTTGGATGGACTTAAGCATAGCTTTGAAAGTCTCAACTTTTCCATGTATACCAAGTAATCTTATCAAGATATACTTGCTCCTGATGAGGATTTAACCCTTCAGATAAAGCAACCAAAGTCCATACTTTGTTGGTGTATATGGATTCCATCTCAGATCGCTAAGCATCCAGCCATTCTTACAGAGTCCTACTCCTGATGGCCAGCTCGAAACTAGTTGGGTCATCATCTCATGATGCAATCCTCGCTCCCACTGTCATAGAGAAAACCAAAGTATCTCTCAGGTGGGTGAGGAACCCTACTAGATCGGCGGAGAGGCTGAGGTTCGTTGGAAACTGTTGAATCCTTTGGTTCTATCAAATCATCAGCTGTAGTTTATATAGCTGGAACTCTTTCCAGTTCTACCTCATGACGAATAATTTCTTCACAAGAAATTCCCTTTCACAAAGGTGGCATGCTGAGAAACAAAACATCTTTTGTTCCTCTGTTTGGTAGAAGATATTCCCTTACGAATGCTTGGGATATCCAACAAACTTCCACAGAACTGAATTTGCCTCGAGCTTGTCCGGATTTTTCTTTTGACATAGGCCGGACAACCCTAAATCTCAATACACTTAAGAGATGGGCTCTTCCCATACCATATCACATATGGAGAGGTAGGCATCTGATTTGATTGGAACCCTATTCAATAGGTATGCAGCTTCACAAGTGCATAACTCCCAAAAGGAAATAGGAAACTCAGTAGTACTCATCATAGAGTGCACCATATCAAATAGGGTGTGATTGCTCCGCCCCGATACATCGACGTGCTGTGGTTTATACGGAGGAGTAATGCTGAGAGAGAATCTCATTCTCCTTCAGAATAGTCCAGGAATCCCGTGCTTAAGTATTCTCCTCCTTGATCTCATCAAAGGACATAATACTTATACTCGTTTTTGGTTCTCTACTTCTAACTTATATTCTGTGATTATCTCAAAAGTTTCGGACTTGTGTTTCAACAGGAACATGTCTGAATCTTGAGAGATCATCAGTGAATGTATGAAGTACAAAGAACCGGTCCTGGCATGTGTAGACTTGGGACCTTCATACATCAGCATGTATCAATCCTAAGAGTTCACTAACTCTTTCTCTGTTTCCAATAAACGGAGCTGTGGTCATCTTATCTCTATGACATGACCGACAAGTTTCACAAGATGTAAATTCAAACTAATTTAAATATGCATCTATATGTAACTTCAGCTAGTCGGGTCGCATTGATATGACCTAGTCTACAATGCCTCAAGAAGGATTTGTTCATTTCTGAACTCTTCCTCTTGTGTGTGTTCTGTACATTAAGAACTGCGGTTTGATTTAAAACGTCTATGCTTTTAGATAACGTGCCTGATCCGATCAACTCTTGATATAGGAAATGTTCAAAACATTATCCAACAATACAAAATTATATCCTTCTTTACTAATAAAGATACTGACATGATGTTGTATATCAGGTTCAGTATCTAATAACATTCGTTCAAAATCAATGTATTCTGGTAATACAGGGTGATAACTGCTAACTGCCAACAGACCTGGCTGCAACACTTGCATCATTTCCAACTCTTGAAAATTTATCACCCGTTCTCAGTTCTCTACCCATCTGTAGCCCATGTAACAAATTACATTTGCGGGATTCTGATCCGGTATCTCATACCCAGGACGTAAAGGATACTGAGAAACAATTCTCTGTAATGAACACACCCGAAGAAGATGCATCAACATGTACTTTTTTCGTTTGGGCGGCACGGGAATTCTGGTAATCCCCTATTTCCTGCTTTATCTTATAACAATTATAAGTTGGAGCAGGACCAACGTTCCCTAGCGCAGTATAACAAGCGGGTTCGGTCAATACATCCGTATTATTATCTTGATTAAGGTGTGACATAGTTGCAACCAGGAGAGAGAGAGAGAAGAAAACACTCAGCGTGCGCTTTTTACAAGATTAGATTGGTTATCAATTTATCTAATCAGGATGGCTCCCACTGTTTTAGTCAAATCTTCCTTCAAACCCTAAAAGGAAAGACTAGCCGGGATTAATTACACTCTACAAGTTCGCCAATCTTTCAGCCAGGCCAGTGCCAGTACTTTGAGAGAGGTTCCCCGTGCTTTCGTACGGACCTAATTAAAGTAAACCTCGTTTTTCCAGGGGCGTAACCCCGTTAACACCTTTCTAGACACCTACTTGATCGGCTAATTGTAATGTGTAAAACTCTCCCAGGAGTAACTCTTACTCGTAGCGGGTATCAGGATCCAACTATCTCATAGAAGGTATGCAATCTCATTGCAAATTTCAACACTTGAAATTCCCAATAATATTTTGCCCCTAGTGACTTATGACCTTAACTATGGTCAACAAATCATAAGCACTAGTCAAGTTCTACCCATCATTTCTTGATTAAATAGACCCACCCACATGACCCTTAACTAAGGTCAACAAAGTCACATGACTGTCCTAACTAATCGCATCATATGCTATATAGGAAGACATCACTTAGCTACCGTACACTGTGCCTTAACTAAGGTCAACAAACACAGCACGAATACTAAGTACTCTACTTCCTAAAATGACGGAGGGTTACGACAGGTTTTTAAGAAAACCTTTTGTGTAATGAACTTGATATCGTTGTAGAATCGAGTGATTTTAAATGGAATGTTTTTGAGGTCTTTTCTAGTTTTGCTAAAGAGGTCACTCCCGGTGAAGGGATCGTCGGCTCTTTCCTCATCGAATAAGGTGTAGGATATTTCACAAATATCACTATGCAGAGCAAAAACTATAGAAGCAATCAAAGACAAACCGAGTATGCAGCATCTGCTAGTTTCACTAAAGAGATCACTCTCGGTGAAGGGATCTCGGCTTTTTCTTTATCGAATAAGGTGCTGGATGTTCTACAAGGAACACCGCTATGCAAAGCAAGAACTAGAGCTACCAGTTTTTAAACAAGTCTCTACAACATCTTTAGGTTTCTTTTAGTTTCATTAATCTCATTAATGAAGTCCCATTTTATTATGCTTCACAAGCATCACATTTGAAACGGAATCTGCAATATAACATATATCTCATATATATAATATAAACAGTCGTCTCAGACAGTAATATGATCTCATCACAGAATATTGCAGCAGAAGATAACATATGAAATATTGGATATACTAGAATTTCCGTGTTTTATGCGAGCCTGTATAAAACGCGGATTCCACGGTCGCGATGAATAGCCAAACCCACATCCCTAGATCCCTGCGAGAGCGGCAAGCAACACTGCCAATTCTAGGGTTAGGAGACCCGGTCTCGACTCCTCGAGATGGTTTCCCTCTGGACCCTAGAACCCGGTTACTTATGCTCCCCGCCTTGGTTCTACCTAATGCGGAAAAGTAAATAATATACAATGGTGACATCATTCTCAGCCCGGAAGTGCCCCAATAAAAGAATATCACATACAAATAAATTTTACATGAATGAAAAATAAAACCCTCATCTCACATAAAACCCCCGGCTATTCAAAACGCGAAGATCCAATATAACATATCACAGCAACACATAATATCTCATATCATCAACGTAAGAAAGTATGCGTATCCCGATTGTTGTTGATGTATAGCAACAAAGCCGGCGATACACCACATACTACGCTTACGGTCATAGAAAAGAAAATGTAAAACTACAACAGTTGGAATCCGCAACCTCTTTAGACATCGCATGCCTAACCAAATGAATTCCTTAGACATCGTATGCCTAACAATTATAAACCGCGGATTTTAGTCTTAATATCGAAAACACTTTTCAATATCCAGTCGGGCAATTCAACAAGATTCCCGACATCCTGATCGAATGCTCGTCGCAAACTTTAGTAGACGGCCGCACCCCCGGATGCCGTCGACGAAGTGCATTAAGGCGGAACACCGCTGCCGCGTGCACCTGAACGGATGCTTTTGGCGACGGGGTTCTCCTACAGTCACTTGGTCGGGGCTATGGGGCGTGTCTATCTATTAAGTTTACCCGGCGAGTATCCGCGTACCCTACGTGATTGCGACGGACTTTTGATCACATCAAAATTCCGTGGCAACCGATCATCTGAAAGTAATCTGCTAGATTTATAACATTCAAATTAGTTATCTCATAATTACATATGGATTCCAGATATTGTATCACATTCCAGATAAATAGACAATGTTAAACTTTCTGATCGAATAAACAAACACCCAAGATTTCCTAAATAGTTCTCAACACTTGAAATTAGTTTAAAAGCATCCATCACATACCACAGTACCAATGGTCCAGCCGTAGAAGGGTTAAGCCAACGCCTCACATGTGGCAATGCCGTACTGCCCCAAACCCTAAGGTTTAGAGGTAGTTCAAGACGGTCACATAATCGAGTTAAGGTTTGTGTTCTTCTAGAGGGTCCACCGCGTTAC
Organism: Agapanthus africanus; assembly: GCA_030015575.1. Taxonomy (NCBI): domain Eukaryota; kingdom Viridiplantae; phylum Streptophyta; class Magnoliopsida; order Asparagales; family Amaryllidaceae; genus Agapanthus; species Agapanthus africanus. Next base: position 258,474,003 of record CM057351.1, on the reverse strand, counting down.
TTGCACGACTTAGAACGTTCTTAAACTACGGAAAAATCCAACACTTGGAAATTTTTCGGCAGGGGAAAAAGTGAGTTATTGATATCCGTTCGAACTTTTTAACACGTTCTAAAATTACCCGGAAAAACTTAAACGAAGTTAAACTTTTCGATCGAATCAATGAGTTCCCAATACAACCCAAAAAACTCAACACTTGAGTATAATTAAAAATTCCTAGAAACAAGCAGAAGTACCTACGGATATTACTGTGCAAAATCAAAGCCCAATTCCTCTGTACAGCCGCGGATCCGCGACGCAATGCATGGTCTTGCCGCGGTTCCGCCGCTATTTGTGGGAATTACTGGCTCGTTTTGCACAGTAATTCTTATAATTCCATGCTGATTTTTTTGAGTATTTTAATGCAGAAAAAATCACATTTTTACAAAATTTCCAGAGAAGGGTAAAAACCAGGGTTTCGGGGTTCGATCGGACTTTAAACTTCACCTAAAGCTCTAGCTTGGCTCTGATACCACTATAGGGTTACTAGGCACTCTCACAAGGCTCTACAAGGCATCAACCATACCCTATTTAAAATTTAGACGTGCCGAACAACCCTAATCAAGATCTTTAAACTAGAGATTAGGCGAAACAAAGCATGTTAAATACTTTAACATCTAAGAGTTTGGGATTACAATCTTTGTAGTCCGGTCCTTCACTTCTAAAGCTCCGTGTTGAGGTCCCTTCACTGCGATCATCGAGTACCCGGACTCTAGAGAGGTTCCACGAAGAGAAAGATGCAAGCTTGCTTCCGATCTTCGATAACAAAGATGATCTACCTTGAAGTTTCTTTAACACAAGCTCTCACTCACTAATGAAGTGAACACCCTAATCTAAATGGCTAAGATAGATTAGGATGATGAAGTAGGATTTTAGCTCTCATTTGTTTTCTTAATCTCACTCAAAATCATCACTTTATAAAAAGCTAGAAAGCTTTTCATTCAAAGAAGAAGAAGGAAGAAGATGATCTCTTTCTTTTTTTTGATGAATAATGAATAACTCCTATGGTTACAAATACAACCCTTAAGTTACTTTAACTCATGTAGAGATTTAACCTAGGGTGAAGGGTTTGGGTTGGCTTAAATAATATCTTGCAAAAATATCAACACATAATATCTTTGCAAGAAACAAAACATAAGCTTCTAGAAGCTTCAAGAAGAAGTTAACCCAAATCAAACCCTAACTATGTTTAATCTCCACAAATCATGTTGCATTTGTAAACATAACTTGTAACAATATTATATATCATATATACAATATTTATTGTAACAAAATAAAATAATACTATTAACATATATCGCATATATATCAATGTATTACCCGAGTAAGAAAAAGAATCCTTTTGTGAGTTTATACTGTTGCGCCACGGCAGCGCCCCGGCCGTCTATCCGAGGCCAAAATACGGAATCAAAATTTTTCTTAACTTTTAAACTGGCGCTACCGCGGACAATATACCCGGATCGTAACCATTAACCGATACTAGCTATCAAGAGAAAGGGTGAGAGATATACCGAGTGATCCGAGTCCTCCGGTCTTCTCGTCATCGTCCCGATCTCCCGCGGAAACTCCGGTCGTCGCCTCCTTGCCGGAAGGGCACCACATCGTCTGTATCTTTTACGGGCTCCCACCTCAATGCCGAGGAAACTCGGGCATGAAGCTGGCAAGTCGACGTGCCCAAGATGTGCTGTAGAATGTAGTGTAGATGATGCTTGTCTCTTTGGGGTTATGTTGCCTTGATGGAGGAATGGATTGGAACTTTCAAGTGGAACTCTCATTTATCAAGCATGGAATGAGATGATGAATTTTCCTCACCAAAAATGAAACCTCTCATTTTCTCTCCTCTCCAAAAGTTGTGGCCGGCCACTACAAATTGAGAATGGTGGAGGCACAAACAAAACTCATGAAGGGAGGTGAGTGTAGGAGAAAAGAAAAGGTGACCACATTATAAAGCAAAGCTCACATCAACCATTCTTATCACTTCTAATCACATAAAGCAAATGAGGTGATGGAAAAAGAATATAATCATGAAGGAACTATTATGAAACCATCATATGCAAGAAAACCCCTCCACAAAATGTAATTTGCAAAACTGCAAATTACCCCCTCCATCGGAAAAGTCCGGCCGGGAAGGAACAAAGGAAAACCGGCCGGAACGGAATGCAAACTGGCAACCTCAGAAAACTGGCCCCGTAATAAATTACAGGAAACCCCTGATACTGTGCATACACACCCGCATCTGTATTCCGTCCGGATACAAATGCAATGAGACAAAATCTACACTGTACTAAACTAGGATCCGGCTTAAACAAAAGCCGGCTAGTAATATCCGTTCGATCCTGATCCGTGCAATACCGCACGTATCTGATCGAACCCTGCTATATCTCCATACGGCCTCTACAGCGTTTCACCCGAAAGCTTGAGTAACTGAAAGTGTGGTGGACTCTAAAGACTCGTCAATACTATGGCTGTGGATTTAACCACCAGCATGTCAGAGGTATAAGCCAATACGTGACGGGCCACCATCTATTGACCAAAAGGGACGTCGATGAGCGAACTCATCCTGACACCCTACTGAGCCTGTCAGTGACAATATTCGTACAGTCCGGTCCGTTCGTCTATGAGTATCGCATGGCGGGCCTAGGGGGTTGGTAAAAGTCAGACCCCTAAAAGCGGTACAAGTCGTGTCGGAGCGTAGCCCAGAACACCCTGAGATACTACTGGAATACCTACTAGTAAATCTCCTGTCTCGGCCGAGGGCTTTGTGTAATGGCTCTCCTAGACACAGCGCGACCTCACCCCCAATACCGGGAGAGACGAACCCCTGCAGATCCGCTCACTGCCTCCATGTGGCTCGGGACTGTACCCAACTAAAACCTGTTTGCACGACTCCTTTGAGCCGTGGTAGGGTAGTAATCAAAGCACAGTGGGAACTCACACGAGACAAATGACGATCTCAGGTCGATGAACTAACCTGTACACATGTCACCAGGGAACTGCTATCTGACATCTCGTATAAGACCAACTAGCAGGTTCCCGGCGAGTCCTGTCCGGTGTACTCATAACCCAATGAGCACCTGTATACATCTTAGGTGAACCAACTGACACCAGTGGCTTGTGAGACCGGCCACCGCCCCTCGTCGGGGTCTCGACTGTATACACTAGTCTACTAATGGAGTATCGATGCCCTGTCACGAAACTCCTACGACTAGGGACCTTTTAAAGATGTGCTTATAGACAACCAGCTCCCACGTATATGATCGCCATCATACTGCTGGTAGTCAAGCAAGAATCCTAGGGGCTCTATCAACGTGTAATAGTGACATGTCAGGTCACCTAAAGCAGTACACGAAGATAAAGATAAACCAGATAGCATACTATCATCTCGAGTAAGACTGTCCTACCGGGATAGGTCCTCCCTCAATCATTGCAATCACGTGCCTGTGATCCAATAATTGACTCTGAGGGCACTATCTCCAACAATCTCCCACTTGCACTCAAGGCTAATTATTGCGATGTCACATACTCACAGCCCGTGTGATACCGAACACCCAACTCCTCTACTAGTCAGTCTCACAAAACCCGTTTGCGAAACTATTGCGTTCGAGGAATAGCCTCAGTGAGTGGATCCGCAGTGAAGTTTCTTTCTATGTCTCTCTATATCTCAAGTTCGCGGAGAAAGCCATCTCCCGAAATGAGCAATACCTGTCTTGGAACGTCTGGATGTCTGATGGGACCTAGTTCATAAATGAACTCCAAATCCAGACTTCTTAGACTGTATCGTCAACTGAACTTAATCAGTATCCTGCGCCATGCCTTCCCTCAGTATCCACCTGGACCACATGTCCAATATACTTCCCCTCGTCAGAGGGAAAACTATAACTCTGACAACCTCCTTGTCGTCCAGGTCACCTTGGAAGCCTGGAATGATAACCGTCTCCTAAAGGAGGCTGCCGTTATCATATCCCTAGAACATCAACTTATGTTCTAAAACTGCTTCCGACTGTTTCTCCAGGATTGGATTAATATCAACTTATTGCATCTACTGCAAGAACAACATCTGGTGTGGTACTTGACATCTCATGATTGACTCAATTGCCTAAGCAAGTGATTTGTCAATCATGCGTATCCCTCTCCCCTTTAGTCTGTAAGACACCTTTAGAGAGGGTGACTCCATCACCTGCAGGTACACTACCGTGCCAGGAGTCGACCATTATAAATACTCTTAGAATGCTGTCTAAGTACCCTGATTGGGAAACCACCCAAATCTTGATCTAAAACCATAGATCCAGTAACCAGAAAGTCTTATATAATATCCAAGTCCTGTGTGGAGAAACTACTGTGTGACAACCAAAGTATAACCGATCGTAGTATAGGAATATCACTTCCTACTCTGTGTATGTCATCCAAATACCATGACATCACACCCTACTACCTTCTCAACAGATCCATCCCCTATTCTGATGAAGTCAAACCTATGACTGTCACATCAGAAATAGATGATCTATCTCCGCTATATCTGCTTTAGTCTATAAATAGACATAAGCCACCTGTCCACCAATGCTTCCGCTGCTCCCACTGACTACGACAACCCTCTGGCAGAGTCATATACACGTACACTTCTGAAGCTAGTTCAGAACGATGCTATACTCATCCTCGTGCCGGGTCTCGCGGCCTGGAACAACAGCAATGGCAAGTGTGGGTAAACAAGAACTTCCCTGCCACCGTCCTTGAGTATACCGAAGTACCTCTCGAGTGCCTGAGGTTACCCACCATATCTGCGGAGTGGCCAATGGAATGTCAAACCAGATTGAATCTTTAGGTTCCTTATCAAATCTTCAGTAATCGTTTGTGGTTATGGAATTACTTCCAGTTCTACCATACTCCCACTACTGTTTTCTGAAAAAATCCATTTTTAATTAAAACTGTGGCGAGTTAAGAACAATATCACTATTGATCTTCCAGATGGTAGAAAGTCAACCCTCGTCATAGCCTGGGTCAACCCACAAACAGCCATTACAGAAACGTGCCTTGAGTTGTCCAGTGTCTGGTTTTAAGCATAAGCCGGACAACTCCCCGTACCTTAACAATGTCAAGATATGAACTGTTCTATATCCAATATAGAAACAGAGGCACTGATTTAATTTAACCAGATTCAAATCATGCAGCTGTCACCAGTGCATGTCAACTAAATGGAAGGAGGCCGATCAGCGTTACTCAACTTAGGAATGCTTCCAATTATGAGTAACCTGAAAGAGAAGCTAGTTCTCTTAATCATTACTATCAACTGAATACCATATACAAGTATCTACATCTTCGATCACTTTGAAGAATCCTGATACTTGCAATACCTGGTTCTCTACTTTATTCAAATACCTATAACTTCTCAAAATTCGGACCCTGTGTTTCCACGAAACACCTGTCTAAAAACTAGAGAAGTCATAAGTAAACTGAATATAGTACGAGGACCAACCCCTCTGTCCTGATGGACACTGGACAACATACAATACTCTGTATAAGTCCGCTGAGTCTAACAACTCTTTCACTGTGCGTCGTAGGTTGAAAACTGTACTTATGGTTAAGAAGAATTACACCGCTGTTTAATGCTCCTTACCTAACCATCCACTGATATAGGTAAATGTCATCGACATAATATCAAAAGGTATATCTCACTCTATGAAAATAGACGTACAGATATATCAATTTGAAATTGGTGCACAACAGCGGATATTCAAAACCAAATATTTTCCGACCGGCAAACAGCCCAGATGATCTCCTCAAATATCACCGATTACAACGAATCCCGATATAATGAGGATGATCACCCTATTCCCAATAACTTACTCCCACTCATCATCTGTAAAACCATACAGATGTGAGAGTCAAACCTGGTAAATACATACCCTGGAGCAAGTGTCCAATCGGGAAATCAGTTTTCTTTTAACAGTACACAGCTGAACTGAAACATTGAAATGTTTCGATGGGGTATCCTGGTATTCCTAGTAATGCCTCTACCATTATCCAGATTCACAACTATAACCGTATAATTCTTTGCCACCTCTCCAAATCCCTTTATATGTCTTTAGTCATTACCTTCTGCACACCCCTTAGGCCAAATGGTTTTCTTCCTTCCTTACCGTTCGACACCAGCCTATGGTTTGGAAGAAGACTATCCAATAAGCATAATGGGTGTACTGTCCTAGTCCTAGGAGCACTCGCAATGCGAGAGAAGGTGAAGATAAAAGACAACCGAATAAACCTTATTCCTATTTCTCCTGGACCAGAGTCCATCCCCGAACAGGAACAAGTTCCTTTCGAGTTTGTATATAACCATACGAAGGAGTATCCAAATAAACTGTGGATCTTCGTAGTGATACGGAGTGTCCTGGAGAAATACAAAGCTGATTTAGGATTGGCGAAGAAATACTTGGTTCGGTCGTGAATAGCAGTCGCAATTTACTTTGCCCTCTTACTAATCCCTTGCTTTGTCTTAATCTTAATACCTTCTGCACACCGTTTAGGCTAATTGGTTTTCTTCATTCCCTACCGGTCGGCACCAGCCTAAGGTTTGGAAGAAGACTATCCAATTTGCGTAATAGGTGTGCTATCTCCTAAACCAAGGAGTACTCACAACTTGAGAGAAGGTAAAAGGGAAAAGACAACTGAATAATCCTATCCGTTTTCTCCAGAACCGGAAACCATCCTCGAATTCCTTCGAGTTCGTATATAACCATACGATGGTTTTGTCCAATGGAAGTGGACGTTCGTAGCAATACGGGGTGTCGTGGAGAAAAGGGTAAACGTAGGAGTGGCAATGAGGTCTGCAACTCTGACAATCCAAAAGCCAGTGTTAAGAAGGTTCGGTCAACTTGGTTACAGAGTCATAGTCTTAGGGTCGGGTCAAAGGTCGCTGCCAGAGAGAGAGAAAAGAAACATTCAGCGTGCACTCTAACCTAGATCAGAATGGTTACCAATTTATCTAATCAGGAAACCTCCCACTGTACCTCAAATTCTCCTCCAAACCTGAAAGAAGAATTAGTCGGGGTCACCCGAGGAGTAAACTAACTCATCAGTGGGAATCGGGATCCAACTATCATCGCATGATAACTTGACGGAATCCACGTAAGTCACCACACTCCAGAAGGTATGCGCATGCCTGGCAAGTTTCAGTTCTTTTGAAACTCCCGATGTGATTTTTACCCTTAGGACCCAAGTGACCTTGACACAGTCAACAAATCAAAGAGTCCTAGTCAAGTTCAACCCGTCATTATCCTGGATTGCATTAAACCCATCCGTACGAGCCCTTGACACAGTCAACAAGGCCGCACGACTGTCCTAACCAATCCCATTAATATGCTACAAACAAACACTACTTAGCTACCGCACACTACGCCTTGACACAGTCAACAAACGCAGCACGAATACTAAGTAATACTTGTAAGAAATGACGGAGGGCTACGTCTAGTTTTTGGCGAAAAACTTTTAACGTAATGAACTTGATATCGTTGAAGGAACTGCATAGCCTTTTATAAAAATATAGTGACGAAAACCTTTACTAAAGAGGTCACTCCCGGTGAAGGGATCTCGGCTCTTTCCCCATAGAATGAGGTGTAGGATATTCCAACTGAATACCACGATGCAAAGCAAAAGTAATCGGCTATAGTGAAGTTAATGCCCTGACGCAAACTTCTGTCCAAGGGGTCACTCCCGGTGAAGGGATCTCGGCCCTTGCCTCGTCGACTGAGGAGCAGGATATTCCAAATGAATACCACGATGCAAAACAAAAGTGAACGTCCTTGCAATAACAGCTTTTTGAAAAATTGTTCCAACAACATCAGAATAGGTTTGTTTATCTTGCATTGATCCGAATCAACGCAGTCCCATCAATTGATCACACCAATAAAGAACGAAAATAATGATGTACGTATATGCCATCCGCATTCGCCACTGGGTCCCGTCATCACCCGTTAGGTTACTTAACTAACGACAGAGCGGGGACTGGACTAGCGCGGATGCAAAACATATACAACATCTACTAATATATATACCAATATATTATATTCACTCAAGGCGTGATAAGAATGCAACATCACAGAAATGTACAGCATCACAGAACAATACAGATATCTGGAAGCCCCGGGTTTCACAGAGCCGCTGCTGAAACCCGACGTTCCCCTGGTCGTGTGGATAGCCTGTGCAATGAAATCCTAGACCCCTACGGGCGCGGCAAGTCACCCGCCAAAACCTGAAGCGAGGCAGCCCCCTTCAGCACCGTGAATGGACCACCCAGCACTTCATGGAATCCGGTAACTTGGGCACCCCTCCTGGGTCAACCTGTACCCCCTACGAGTGCGGCGAATAGTCCGCCAATCCTAGAGTGAAGCCCCCTCCGTCTCAATGCCATGAGATGCGGGCCCGTTGCCCTCTAGAACCCGGCTATCCGTGCACCCCTCCGCGGGGTAATCCTAGTACAGAAAGTAAAATATACATACAACGGGTACATCGACCGCAACCAGGTCGTGCCCAAAAAGAATAATACAAACAGGCGGTGACGGCAGTCCACATGTCGGACGCTCGCCCCGCAATATCAAATGTACATAATACAACAAAACTGTACTAGCATTGCATCCAGGCTATCCCCCACGACCGATCCGCAACAACACAGCATAAACACAGAACATCAACGTGAAAATCACGTTTGCAAATCCGTCTAACCGGGCTATAGCAGTTAGACAGGATTTACCGATCAAGTGATATTCACGGTCGCAGATATAATGTAAATACTGTGAAATAATGTGTTAAAAATATCCAATCGATCAAAAATTAACAAGTGGGCCCCCAAGTACTACTGTAGCACATCAAGAAATTCTGGGCCCAAAATTAATGTTCCAAAACCCCTAAAATCAGCCCAGAAAGCAACTGAAGAAAAACGACACAGTGATCTGACCATAGTGCGGCGGAACCGCGGCACAAAGGGGGTTTTGCCGCGGTTCCGCGCTCACAGAATGGAATCACTCTATCGAATTTCTACAGTAGCCTTATATTTTCTAGTACATCACTTTTCTGCAACCTGAAAAATTTTTTGAGCAAGAAAAAAATCAACAGAAAACTGATGTGAAGAAAACGCGTATTTTGGAACTTTGGTCGATCGGATAAGTAAAACACATTAGAACAAGCTAGACTAGGTTAATGGCGTGGCTCTGATACCATGTTGCGCCACGGCAGCGCCCCGGCCGTCTATCCGAGGCCAAAATGCGGAATCAAAATTTTTCTTAACTTTTAAACTGGCGCTACCGCGGACAATATACCCGGATCGTAACCATTAACCGATACTAGCTATCAAGAGAAAGGTTGAGAGATATACCGAGTGATCCGAGTCCTCCGGTCTTCTCGTCATCGTCCCGATCTCCCGCGGAAACTCCGGTCGTCGCCTCCTTGCCGGAAGGGCACCACATCGTCTGTATCTTTTACGGGCTCCCACCTCAATGCCGAGGCAACTCGGGCACGAAGCTGGCAAGTCGACGTGCCCAAGATGTGCTGTAGAATGTAGTGTAGATGATGCTTGTCTCTTTGGGGTTATGTTGCCTTGATGGAGGAATGGATTGGAACTTTCAAGTGGAACTCTCATTTATCAAGCATGGAATGAGATGATGAAATTTCCTCACCAAAAATGAAACCTCTCATTTTCTCTCCTCTCCAAAAGTTGTGGCCGGCCACTACAAATTGAGAATGGTGGAGGCACAAACAAAACTCATGAAGGGAGGTGAGTGTAGGAGAAAAGAAAAGGTGACCACATCATAAAGCAAAGCTCACATCAACCATTCTTATCACTTCTAATCACATAAAGCAAATGAGGTGATGGAAAAAGAATATAATCATGAAGGAACTATCATGAAACCATCATATTCAAGAAAACCCCTCCACAAAATGTAATTTGCAAAACTGCAAATTACCCCCTCCATTCGAAAAGTTCGGCCGGGAAGGAACAAAGGAAAACCGGCCGGAACGGAATGCAATCTGGCAACCTCAGAAAACTGGTCCCGTAATAAATTACAGGAAACCCCTGATACTGTGCATACACACCCGCATCTGTATTCCGTCCGGATACAAATGCAATGAGGCAAAATCTACACTGTACTAAACTTGGATCCGGCTTAAACCAAAGCCGGCTAGTAATATCCGTTCGATCCTGATCCGTGCAATACCGCACGTATCTGATCGAACCCTGCCATATCTCCATACGGCCTCTACAGCGTTTCGCCCGAAAGCTTGAGTAACTGAAAGTGTGGTGGACTCTAAAGACTCGTCAATACTATGGCTATGGATTTAACCACCAGCACGTCAGAGGTATAAGCCAATACGTGACGGGCCACCAGCTATTGACCAAAAGGGACGTCGATGAGCGAACTCATCCTGACACCCTACTGAGCCTGTCAGTGACAATATCCGTACATTCCGGTCCGTTCATCTATGAGTATTGCATGGCGGGCCTAGGGGGTTGGTAAAAGTCAGACCCCCAAAAGCGGTACAAGTCGTGTCGGAGCGTAGCCCAGAACACCCTGAGATACTACTGGAATACCTACCAGTAAATCTCCTGCCTCGGCCGAGGGCTTTGTGTAATGGTTCTCCTAGACACAGCGCGACCTCACCCCCAATACCGGGAGAGACGAACCCCTGCAGATCCGCTCACTGCCTCCATGTGGCTCGGGACTTTACCCAACTAAAACCTGTTTGCACGACTCATTTGAGCCGTGGTAGGGTAGTAATCAAAGCACAGTGGGAACTCACACGAGACAAATGACGATCTCAGGTCGATGAACTAACCTGTACACATGTCACCAGGGAACTGCTATCTGACATCTGGTATAAGACCAACTAGCAGGTTTCCGGCGAGTCCTGTCCTGTGTACTCATAACCCAATGAGCACCTGTATACATCTTAGGTGAACCAACTGACACCAGTGGCTTATGAGACCGGCCACCGCCCCTCGTCGGGGTCTCGACTGTATACATTAGTCTACTAATGGAGTATCGATGCCCTGTCTCGAAACTCCTACGACTAGGGACCTTTTAAGGATGTGCTTATAGACTACCAGCTCCCACGTATATGATCGCCATCATACTGCTGGTAGTCAAGCAAGAATCCTAGGGGCTCTATCAACATGTAATAGCGACATGTCAGGTCACCTAAAGCAGTACACGATGATAAAGATAAACCAGATAGCATACTATCATCTCGAGTAAGACTGTCCTACCGGGATAGGTCCTCCCTCAATCATGTAGGGTTCCTAGGCACTCTCAAGGGGTCTCTCAAGGCATCAACCATGCCAATTTCAAAAATACGGTGCCGAGAAACCCTAGTGTACGGATCGTTGGCTAGAAATCTAGGCGAAAATGAAACTAGTTAACAACTTAACTAAAGTTTAAACGGAAATACAACCTTTGTAGATCCGGTGCTCCACCTCCATTGCTCCGCAACGAAGTCCCTTCGCTGTCCAAATGAATTCTCGAGCTCTAGCGTCGGCTTCGTCGGAGAAATGGCGAGCTAGGTCGTCGATGTCCATGCCGAAGATGATCTACGTCGAGGCATCGCTAGATCAAGCTCCACCTTCACCAAGCCTTGAAAACTTGTGAAGGAAACACACTCTACTACTTGGCAAGAGGTAGAGGATGAAGAAATAGGAAGTGGGTAGACTTTAGATTTGGATTTCTCACTCTTTTTCATCACTTGCCATTGATGGAGGCAAGCTTACTTCACTTGAAGAAATGAAGAAGAAGAAGAATAATGTTATGATAAGTTAATTCCAAAAAGAAAATTAAAAGAATAATTATCATGACCAAACCATGGTCAACTGTAGAGAATAAATCATGGTTAGTGGGATGGTTAGGGTTAAGCATGAGACAAAATGGTCACTTGGTCAAAATCTTCATGAAGCTTCATGAACAAAACAAAACAAGCCACCATTTTCTCATTTGCTTTTCTTTTTCCAAAAGAATAAATGAATAAAATGAATAAGGAAAAAGTAAACCCTAACCATTTCATTGACCAAGGTTTAATTCTTTACACTTAACCAAAAGGCATGTATCATCAAACATGATACAAGCAAGTGCACAAAATCATATCGCATATGCAATGCGCACATCCGAGTGAGAAAATCCAATTAAAGTGAACCGATACTAGTTAATGCAAAGTAATATATCAAATATATAATTATGCATTAAATCATTAAATCAACACTTGATTTAACGATCCGGTCATATCGCATATAACCGACTAATATCAACAGTAACAACTTATCGAATCAACACTTGATCCGATAACCCGGCTATATCACATATAACCGATCAATGTCACATATCGCGAGAATCGAATACAGTATCACATACTGGTATCATTCTCGGTCCCGCACATATCTCATATGCGCTCCTATTTCGTTTCGCTTGAGCCAGGAAACCTCTGTGTAGGACTCTAAAGACTCGTCAATACGCCGGCAGCAGGTGATGATCATATCAAACACCCACAAACCGCAAGCGGTCTGCTAAACGTAACGGCCACCCGGGTATTCAGCGATCAGAAGATCGACGAGCAAGCCCGCTCACACTCCTGTGAATCCAACCAGTAACACTACCGTACAGTCCGGTCTCGTCGTCTGATATGTCGCATATCTCGCCTAGGGGTGGTAAACGTCAGACCCCAATAGCTCGATAAGTCGTGTCGATATGAGGTCTATAACAATTCGAGAAACTACTGGTAACACTTACCAGTAAATCTCAGCAACCCTGGCCAGGGATTTCCTGTTATAGCCAATCGAACACAGCGCAACATCAACCCCCTATACCGGGAGAGACGAATCCCCTCCTATCGCTCATTGCCTCCATGTGACTCGGGACTGTACCCAAAAACCACCGTTTTGCACGCCCTCTTGGACGTGGTAAGATGGAAATCAAAGCACAGTGGGAACCACACAAGACTCTATGACGATCTCGGGTCAACAGATTACTCTGTACCAGTGTCACCAGAGAACTGCCATCTGACGTGAGGTATAATACCATCTGGGAGTTCTCGGCGAGTCCGTCCAGTGTACCCAGTCTCTACTGAGCACCCGTATATCATCTCTGATGTCAAACACCGATGGATATGGGATCATCCATCGCCCATCTGTATGGGTCGAGAAGGTACACGCTAGTCTACTCTGGTATATCGATGCCCCGTCTCGATACACCCACGACTAGGGACTTTGAAGGATGTACTTGTGGACTACCATGTCCCCACTAGTATGATCCGCATCATAGTCCAGGTAGTCGAGTACACATCCTAAGGGCTTTACCAACATGTAATAGAGAGACAATCTGAGTACACGTTAAGGTAAAGAGTAACCAGATAGCATACTATCATGTCGAGCAAGAAAGTCCTCCCTATATATGTCCCAGCATCCACTACAATATACATCCTATGTACAGTAATGGCCTCTAGGGCATACATATAACTAACAATTCATTGCAATCACCTGCCTGTGATCCAATAATTGACTCTGAGGGCACTATCTCCAACAATCTCCCACTTGCACTCAAGGCTAATTATTGCGATGTCGCATACTCACAGCCCGTGTGATACCGAACACCCAACTACTCTACTAGTCAGTCTCACAAAACCCGTTTGCGAAACTATTGTGTTCGAGGAATAGCCTCAGTGAGTGGATCCATAGTGAATTTTCTTTCTATGTCTCTCTATATCTCAAGTTCGCGGAAAAAGCCATCTCCCGAAATGAGCAATGCCTGTCTTGGAACGTCTGGATGTCTGATGGGACCTAGTTCATAAATGAACTCCAAATCCAGACTTCTTAGACTGTATCGTCAACTGAACTTAATCAGTATCCTGCGCCATGCCTTCCCTCAGTATCCACCTGGACCACATGTCTAATATACTGCCCCTCGTCAGAGGGAAAACTATAACTCTGACAACCTCCTTGTCGTCCAGGTCACCTTGGAAGCCTGGAATGATAACCGTCTCCTAAAGGAGGCTGCCATTATCATATCCCTAGAACATCAACTTATGTTTTAAAACTGCTTCCGACTGTTTCTCCAGGATTGGATTAATATCAACTTATTGCATCTACTGCAAGAACAACATCTGGTGTGGTACTTGACATCTCATGATTGACTCAATTGCCTAAGCAAGTGATCTGTCAATCATGCGTATCCCTCTCCCCTTTAGTCTGTAAGACACCTTTAGAGAGGGTGACTCCATCACCTGCAGGTACACTACCGTGCCAGGAGTCGTCCATTATAAATACTCTTAGAATGCTGTCTAAGTACCCTGATTAGGAAACCACCCAAATCTTGATCTAAAACCATAGATCCAGTAACCAGAATGTCTTATATAATATCCAAGTCCTGTGTGGAGAAACTACTGTGTGACAACCAAAGTATAACCGATCGTAGTATAGGAATATCACTTCCTACTCTGTGTATGTCATCCAAATACCATGACATCACACCCTACTACCTTCTCAACAGATCCATCCCCTATTCTGATGAAGTCAAACCTATGACTGTCACATCAGAAATAGATGATCTATTTCCGCTATATCTGCTTTAGTCTATAAATAGATATAAGCCACCTGTCCACCAATGCTTCCGCTGCTCCCACTGACTACGACAACCCTCTGGCAGAGTCATATACACGTACACTTCTGAAGCTAGTTCAGAACGATGCTATACTCATCCTCGTGCCGGGTCTCGCGGCCTGGAACAACAGCAATGGCAAGTGTGGGTAAACAAGAACTTCCCTGCCACCGTCCTTGAGTATACCGAAGTACCTCTCGAGTGCCTGAGGTTACCCACCATATCTGCGGAGTGGCCAATGGAATGTCAAACCAGATTGAATCTTTAGGTTCCTTATCAAATCTTCAGTAATCGTTTGTGGTTCTGGAATTACTTCCAGTTCTACCATACTCCCACTACTGTTTTCTGAAAAAATCCATTTTTAATTAAAACTGTGGAGAGTTAAGAACAATATCACTATTGATCTTCCAGATGGTAGAAAGTCAACCCTCGTCATAGCCTGGGTCAACCCACAAACAGCCATTACAGAAACGTGCCTTGAGTTGTCCAGTGTCTGGTTTTAAGCATAAGCCGGACAACTCCCCGTACCTTAACAATGTCAAGATATGAACTGTTCTATATCCAATATAGAAACAGAGGCACTGATTTAATTTAACCAGATTCAAATCATGCAGCTGTCACTAGTGCATGTCAACTAAATGGAAGGAGGCCGATCAGCGTTACTCAACTTAGGAATGCTTCCAATTATGAGTAACCTGAAAGAGAAGCTAGTTCTCTTAATCATTACTATCAACTGAATACCATATACAAGTATCTACATCTTCGATCACTTTGAAGAATCCTGATACTTGCAATACCTGGTTCTCTACTTTATTCAAATACCTATAACTTCTCAAAATTCGGACCCTGTGTTTCCACGAAACACCTGTCTAAAAACTAGAGAAGTCATAAGTAAACTGAATATAGTACGAGGACCAACCCCTCTGTCCTGATGGACACTGGACAACATACAATACTCTGTATAAGTCCGCTGAGTCTAACAACTCTTTCACTGTGCGTCATAGGTTGAAAACTGTACTTATGGTTAAGAAGAATTACACCGCTGTTTAATGCTCCTTACCTAACCATCCACTGATATAGGTAAATGTCATCGACATAATATCAAAAGGTATATCTCACTCTATGAAAATAGACGTACAGATATATCAATTTGAAATTGGTGCACAACAGCGGATATTCAAAACCAAATATTTTCCGACCGGCAAACAGCCCAGATGATCTCCTCAAATATCACCGATTACAACGAATCCCGATATAATGAGGATGATCACCCTATTCCCAATAACTTACTCCCACTCATCATCTGTAAAACCATACAGATGTGAGAGTCAAACCTGGTAAATACATACCCTGGAGCAAGTGTCCAATCGGGAAATCAGTTTTCTTTTAACAGTACACAGCTGAACTGAAACATTGAAATGTTTCGATGGGGTATCCTGGTATTCCTAGTAATGCCTCTACCATTATCCAGATTCACAACTATAACCGTATAATTCTTTGCCACCTCTCCAAATCCCTTTATATGTCTTTAGTCATTACCTTCTGCACACCCCTCAGGCCAAATGGTTTTCTTCCTTCCTTACCGTTCGACACCAGCCTATGGTTTGGAAGAAGACTATCCAATAAGCATAATGGGTGTACTGTCCTAGTCCTAGGAGCACTCGCAATGCGAGAGAAGGTGAAGATAAAAGACAACCGAATAAACCTTATTCCTATTTCTCCTGGACCAGAGTCCATCCCCGAACAGGAACAAGTTCCTTTCGAGTTTGTATATAACCATACGATGGAGTATCCAAATAAACTGTGGATCTTCGTAGTGATACGGAGTGTCCTAGAGAAATACAAAGCTGATTTAGGATTGGCGAAGAAATACTTGGTTCGGTCGTGAATAGCAGTCGCAATTTACTTTGCCCTCTTACTAATCCCTTGCTTTGTCTTAATCTTAATACCTTCTGCACACCGTTTAGGCTAATTGGTTTTCTTCATTCCCTACCGGTCGGCACCAGCCTAAGGTTTGGAAGAAGACTATCCAATTTGTGTAATAGGTGTGCTATCTCCTAAACCAAGGAGTACTCACAACTTGAGAGAAGGTAAAAGGGAAAAGACAACTGAATAATCCTATCCGTTTTCTCCAGAACCGGAAACCATCCTCGAATTCCTTCGAGTTCGTATATAACCATACGATGGTTTTGTCCAATGGAAGTGGACGTTCGTAGCAATACGGGGTGTCGTGGAGAAAAGGGTAAACGTAGGAGTGGCAATGAGGTCTGCAACTCTGACAATCCAAAAGCCAGTGTTAAGAAGGTTCGGTCAACTTGGTTACAGAGTCATAGTCTTAGGGTCGGGTCAAAGGTCGCTGCCAGAGAGAGAAAAGAAACATTCAGCGTGCACTCTAACCTAGATCAGAATGGTTACCAATTTATCTAATCAGGAAACCTCCCACTGTACCTCAAATTCTCCTCCAAACCTAAAAGAAGAATTAGTCGGGGTCACCCGAGGAGTAAACTAACTCATCAGTGGGAATCGGGATCCAACTATCATCGCATGATAACTTGACGGAATCCACGTAAGTCACCACACTCCAGAAGGTATGCGCATGCCTGGCAAGTTTCAGTTCTTTTGAAACTCCCGATGTGATTTTTACCCCTAGGACCCAAGTGACCTTGACACAGTCAACAAATCAAAGAGTCCTAGTCAAGTTCAACCCGTTATTATCCTGGATTGCATTAAACCCATCCGTACGAGCCCTTGACACAGTCAACAAGGCCGCACGACTGTCCTAACCAATCCCATTAATATGCTACAAACAAACACTACTTAGCTACCGCACACTACGCCTTGACACAGTCAACAAACGCAGCACGAATACTAAGTAATACTTGTAAGAAATGACGGAGGGCTACGTCTAGTTTTTGGCGAAAAACTTTTAACGTAATGAACTTGATATCGTTGAAGGAACTGCATAGCCTTTTATAAAAATATAGTGACGAAAACCTTTACTAAAGAGGTCACTCCCGGTGAAGGGATCTCGGCTCTTTCCCCGTAGAATGAGGTGCAGGATATTCCAACTGAATACCACGATGCAAAGCAAAAGTAATCGGCTATAGTGAAGTTAATGCCCTGACGCAAACTTCTGTCCAAGGGGTCACTCCCGGTGAAGGGATCTCGGCCCTTGCCTCGTCGACTGAGGAGCAGGATATTCCAAATGAATACCACGATGCAAAACAAAAGTGAACGTCCTTGCAATAACAGCTTTTTGAAAAATTGTTCCAACAACATCAGAATAGGTTTGTTTATCTTGCATTGATTCGAATCAACGCAGTCCCATCAATTGATCACACCAATAAAGAACGAAAATAATGATGTACGTATATGCCATCCGCATTCGCCACTGGGTCCCGTCATCACCCGTTAGGTTACTTAACTAACGACAGAGCGGGGACTGGACTAGCACGGATGCAAAAAATATACAACATCTACTAATATATATACCAATATATTATATTCGCTCAAGGCGTGATAAGAATGCAACATCACAGAAATGTACAGCATCACAGAACAATACAGATATCTGGAAGCCCCGGGTTTCACAGAGCCGCTGCTGAAACCCGACGTTCCCCTGGTCGTGTGGATAGCCTGTGCAATGAAATCCTAGACCCCTACGGGCGCGGCAAGTCACCCGCCAAAACCTGAAGCGAGGCAGCCCCTTTCAGCACCGTGAATGGACCACCCAGCACTTCATGGAATCCGGTAACTTGGGCACCCCTCCTGGGTCAACCTGTACCCCCTACGAGTGCGGCGAATAGCCCGCCAATCCTAGAGTGAAGCCCCCTCCGTCTCAATGCCATGAGATGCGGGCCCGTTGCCCTCTAGAACCCGGCTATCCGTGCACCCCTCCCCGGGGTAATCCTAGTACAGAAAGTAAAATATACATACAACGGGTACATCGACCGCAACCAGGTCGTGCCCAAAAAGAATAATACAAACAGGCGGTGACGGCAGTCCACATGTCGGACGCTCGCCCCGCAATATCAAATGTACATAATACAACAAAACTGTACTAGCATTGCATCCAGGCTATCCCCCGCGACCGATCCGCAACAACACAGCATAAACACAGAACATCAACGTGAAAATCACGTTCGCAAATCCGTCTAACCGGGCTATAGCAGTTAGACAGGATTTACCGATCAAGTGATATTTACGGTCGCAGATATAATGTAAATACTGTGAAATAATGTGTTTAAAATATCCAATCGATCAAAAATTAACAAGTGGGCCCCCAAGTACTACTGTAGCACATCAAGAAATTCTGGGCCCAAAATTAATGTTCCAAAACCCCTAAAATCAGCCCAGAAAGCAACTGAAGAAAAACGACACAGTGATCTGACCATAGTGCGGCGGAACCGCGGCACAAAGGGGGGTTTTGCCGCGGTTCCGCGCTCACACACTGGAATCACTCTGTCGAATTTCTACAGTAGCCTTATATTTTTCAGTACATCACTTTTCTGCAACCTGAAAAATTTTTTGAGCAAGAAAAAAATCAACAGAAAACTGATGTGAAGAAAACGCGTATTTTGGAATTTTGGTCGATCGGATAAGTAAAACACATTAGAACAAGCTAGACTAGGTTAATGGCGTGGCTCTGATACCATGTTGCGCCACGGCAGCGCCCCGGCTGTCTATCCGAGGCTAAAATGCGGAATCAAAATTTTTCTTAACTTTTAAACTGGCGCTACCGTGGACAATATACCCGGATCGTAACAATTAACCGATACTAGCTATCAAGAGAAAGGGTGAGAGATATACCGAGTGATCCGAGTCCTCCGGTCTTCTCGTCATCGTCCCGATCTCCCGCGGAAACTCCGTTCGTCGCCTCCTTGCCGGAAGGGCACCACATCGTCTGTATCTTTTACGGGCTCCCACCTCAATGCCGAGGCAACTCGGGCACGAAGCTGGCAAGTCGACGTGCCCAAGATGTGCTGTAGAATGTAGTGTAGATGATGCTTGTCTCTTTGGGGTTATGTTGCCTTGATGGAGGAATGGATTGGAACTTTCAAGTGGAACTCTCATTTATCAAGCATGGAATGAGATGATGAATTTTCCTCACCAAAAATGAAACCTCTCATTTTCTCTCCTCTCCAAAAG
Organism: Agapanthus africanus; assembly: GCA_030015575.1. NCBI lineage: Eukaryota > Viridiplantae > Streptophyta > Magnoliopsida > Asparagales > Amaryllidaceae > Agapanthus > Agapanthus africanus. The sequence goes on along the minus strand of CM057351.1, from coordinate 258,454,198 downwards.
TTGTGGCCGGCCACTACAAATTGAGAATGGTGGAGGCACAAACAAAACTCATGAAGGGAGGTGAGTGTAGGAGAAAAGAAAAGGTGACCACATCATAAAGCAAAGCTCACATCAACCATTCTTATCACTTCTAATCACATAAAGCAAATGAGGTGATGGAAAAAGAATATAATCATGAAGGAACTATCATGAAACCATCATATGCAAGAAAACCCCTCCACAAAATGTAATTTGCAAAACTGCAAATTACCCCCTCCATCGGAAAAGTCCGGCCGGGAAGGAACAAAGGAAAACCGGCCGGAACGGAATGCAAATTGGCAACCTCAGAAAACTGGTCCCGTAATAAATTATAGGAAACCCCTGATACTGTGCATACACACCCGCATCTGTATTCCGTCCGGATACAAATGCAATGAAACAAAATCTACACTGTACTAAACTAGGATCCGGCTTAAACCAAAGCCGGCTAGTAATATCCGTTCGATCCTGATCCGTGCAATACCGCACGTATCTGATCGAACCCTGCCATATCTCCATACGGCCTCTACAGCGTTTCGCCCAAAAGCTTGAGTAACTGAAAGTGTGGTGGACTCTAAAGACTCGTCAATACTATGGCTGTGGATTTAACCACCAGCACGTCAGAGGTATAAGCCAATACGTGACGGGCCACCAGCTATTGACCAAAAGGGACGTCGATGAGCGAACTCATCCTGACACCCTACTGAGCCTGTCAGTGACAATATCCGTATAGTCCGGTCCGTTCGTCTATGAGTATCGCATGGCGGGCCTAGGGGGTTGGTAAAAGTCAGACCCCCAAAAGCGGTACAAGTCGTGTTGGAGCGTAGCCCAGAACACCCTGAGATACTACTGGAATACCTACCAGTAAATCTCCTGCCTCGGCCGAGGGCTTTGTGTAATGGCTCTCCTAGACACAGCGCGACCTCACCCCCAATATCGGGAGAGACGAACCCCTGCAGATCCGCTCACTGCCTCCATGTGGCTCGGGACTGTACCCAACTAAAACCTGTTTGCACGACTCCTTTGAGCCGTGGTAGGGTAGTAATCAAAGCACAGTGGGAACTCACACGAGACAAATGACGATCTCAGGTCGATGAACTAACCTGTACACATGTCACCAGGGAACTGCTATCTGACATCTGGTATAAAACCAACTAGCAGGTTCCCGGCGAGTCCTGTTCGGTGTACTCATAACCCAATGAGCACCTGTATACATCTTAGGTGAACCAACTGACACCAGTGGCTTGTGAGACCGGCCACCGCCCCTCGTCGGGGTCTCGACTGTATACACTAGTCTACTCTGGAGAATCGATGCCCTGTTTCGAAACTCCTACGACTAGGGACCTTTTAAGGATGTGCTTATAGACTCCAGCTCTCACTTATATGATTGCCCTCATACTGCTGGTAGTCAAGCAAGAATCCTAGGGGCTCTATCAACGTGTAATAGCGACTCATAAGGTCCCCTAAAGCAGTACACGATGATAAAGATAAACCAGATAGCATACTATCATCTCGAGTAAGACTGTCCTACCGGGATAGGTCCTCCCTCAATCATTGCAATCACGTGCCTGTGATCCAATAATTGACTCTGAGGGCACTATCTCCAACATATGCTAGTTAATGTAATTTAATATATCAAATATATAATTATCCATTAAATTATCGAATCAACACTTGATCCGATAATCCGGCTATTTCACAAATAACCGACTAATATAAACTGTATCAGTTCATCGAATCAACACTTGATCCGATGACCCGGCTATATCACACATACCCGGCCGATATCTCATATCGCGAGAATCTAATACGGTATCACATACACGTATTGTTCTCGGTCCCGCACATATCACATATGTGATCCTACTCCGTTTTTCCTGAGTCAAGAAACCTCTGTGTAGGACTCTAAAGAATCGTCAATACGCCGGCAGTAGGTGATGATCATATCAAACACCCACAAGCTGCAAGCGGTCAGCTAAACGTAACAGCCACCCAGGTATTGAGCAATCAGAAGATCAATAAGCAAGCCTGTACATTCTCCTGTGAATCCAATCAGTAACACTCCTGTACAGTCCGGTCTCTTCGTCTGATATGTCGCATATCTCGCCTTGGGGTGGAAAACGTCAGACCCCAGTAGCTTGATAAGTCGTGTCGACATGAGGTCTATAACAGTTCGAGAAACTACTGATAACACTTACCAGTAAATCTCAGCAACCCTGGCCAGGGATTTCCAGTTATAGCCAATCGAATACAGCGCAACATCAACTCCCTATACCGGGAGAGACAAATCCCCTCCTATCGCTTATTGCCTCCATGTGATTCGGGACTGTACCCAAATGCCACCTTTTTGAACGCCCTCTTGGACGTGGTATGATGGAAATCAAAGCACAGTGGGAATCACACAAGACTCTATGATGATCTCGGGTCTACAGACTAACCTGTACCAGTGTCACCAGAGAACTGCCATCTGACGTGAGGTATAATACCATCTGGGAGTTCTCGGCGAGTCCGTCAAGTATACCCAGTCTCTACTGAGCACCCGTACACCATCCTTGATGTCAAACACCGATGGATATGGGATCATCCATCGCCCATCATATGGGTCAAGATGCGTATATGCTAGTCTACTCTGGTGTATCGATGCCCTGTCTTAATACACCCTCGACTAGGAACAATTATAGGATGTACTAGTCGACTACCGTGGCCCCACTAGTATGATCTCATCATAGTCCCAGTAGTTGAGTACATATCCTAAGGGCTTTATCAACATATAACATAAAGACAATCAGAGTACATGTTAAGATAAGGAGCAACCAGATAGCATACTATCATGTCGAGCAAGAAAATCCTCCCTATATATGTCCAAGCATCCACTACAATATACATCGTATGTACAGTAATGGCCTCTAGGGCATACATATAACTAACAAACTCTTCCAACATATCGCCCCTCCGTTTAGGGTAAATACAAACCCTGAAATGGACTTACTATCATCCTTGTCGCTCTGGAAGCTGGAGTTGGTAAATCTCTCCATTTGGCGATCTCCGTTACCATATTCCATGAACATTTCTTTAGTTCTCTCAAGTACTTCAGAATATTCTTCACAGCAGGCTAGTGTTTCTCCCCTGGGTTGGATTGATACCTGCTTACTGCACTCCGTGCAAAAGCTACATCTGGGCGAGTACACAACATCACATACATTATAGATCCTACTGCTGAAGCGTAGGGAATAATGCTCACGCGAGCCCTCTCTTCATCAGTCTTTGGAGACATCTTTTTGGAGAGGGTGATCCCATGACAAGCGGGTAAATTACCCCTATTGGAATCTTCCATACTAAACCTCTTCAGTATAGTGTCAATGTATCTCGATTGGGACAATCCCAATAATTTCTTAGATCTATCTCTATAGATCTTAATCCCCAGAATGTACGAGGCATCGCCCAGGTCTTTCATGGAGAACCTTTGCGATAAGAATAGTTTGACCGATTGTAGCATAGGAATATCATTTCCTATTAAGAGAATGTCGTCCACGTACAATTCGAGGAATGTAACAGTACTCTCTACAATCCTTTTATAAATGCATGGTTCATCCACATTTTTGATAAAACCAAACTCTTTGATTGTATCATTAAAGAAGATGTTCCAACTCCGTGATGCCTGCTTTAATCTATAGATGGATTTAAGCAGCCTGAATGCTTTTCCGCTGCTCCCACTATCAATGAAGCCTTCTGGCTGATCCATAAAAATGCATTCTTCTAAATCACCATTTAGGAATGCCGTTTTAATATCCATCTGCCAGATCTCATAATCATAGTGAGCAGTTATAGCAAGGAGGATCCAAATGGATTTGAGCATCGCGACTGGTGAAAAGGTTTCATCATAGTCCAGTCTTGGTCTTTGACGAAATCCTTTTGCTACCAGCCTAGCTTTATAGGTCTCCACCTGACCATCCACACCGATCTTTCTTTTAAAGATCCATTTGCACCCTATGAGTTTTACTCCAGAAGGTGCAACCTCCAAAGTCCATACTTTGTTGGTGTGCATGGATTCCATTTCGGATCTCATAGCATGCAGCCACTTCACTAAGTCACCACTCGTGATAGCTTGCTGAAAACTAGTAGGGTCATCATCATCCATGATGCAATCTTCTCTATCACCATCAATTAGAAAACAGTAGTATCTATCAGGTGGGCGAGAAGTCTTACTAGATCTACGGAGTGGCTGAGGTTCGTCAGGTTCTATTGAAATCTCAGGTTCAACCAAATCATTGGTAATTGTTTGTGTATCTAGAATTTCTTCTAGTTCTACCACATTGCCAACAATATCATTTGCAAAAAAATCATTTTCTAAAAATGTGGCATACTAAGAAACAAACACTCTTTGTTCCTCCTTGTGGTAGAAGAGATATCCATATGAGTGTTTTGGATATCCCACAAATCTACACAAAACCGATCGTGTCTCGAGTTTGTCTGGATTCTGCTTTTTCACATAAGCCGGACAACTCCATATCCTAAATCTTTTAAGAGATGGTCTCTTCCTATACCATATCTCATATGGAGTGGTACACACGGTTTTGGTCGGCACCCTGTTCAAAAGATGAATCGCAGTCTCTAATGCGTGCCCCGAGAATGATATTGGTAACTCAGCATCACTCATCATAGATCGTACCATATCTAATAGGGTGCGATTCCTCCTTTTCGATACTCCATTGTGCTGTGGTGTGTACGGAGGAGTGAGCTGAGAGAGAATCCCATTCTCTTTTAGGAAATATAGAAACTCTAAGCTTATATACTCACCTCCTCGATCTGATCGAAGTTTCTTGATACTTAGGCCTGTTTGTTTTTCTACTTCAGATTTATACTCCTTGAACTTTTCGAAGGCTTCAGACTTGTGTTTCATCAAGAACACATGTCCAAATCTTAAGAAGTCATCAGTAAAGGTTATGAAGTATGAAAAACCACCTCTTGCATGTGTAGACATTGGTCCACATACATCACTATGTATGAGGCCTAAGAGTTCAGTAGCCCTCTCTCCGTGTCCAGTAAACGGAGTTTTGGTCATTTTACCTTTGATGCAAGACTGGAAAGTCTCATAAGATTTATATTCAAATGAGTTTAAATATCCATCTTTATGTAGCTTGGTTAGTCTTGTTTCGTTAATATGACCAAGTCTACAATGCCATATGAAAGCTTCATTTATGTCTGAAACCTTTCTTTTGTTTGTGTGTTGTACGTTAAAAACTGTATGTTGGTTTAGGACGTATATCCCGTTATTTAATGTACCAGACCCAATCAACTCTTGATTAAGATTAATGTTCATAACATTAGATTGCAATACAAAATTATATCCTGCATTGTCCAACACCGATATAGATATAATATTACATAATATAGAGGGTACAAAATAACACAGGTTCAAAACCAATATACAACCCGACGGCAAACCAAGGTGATACTCTCCCACTGCTGTAGCATGTACTGAGGAACCATTCCCAATTCGGAGAGTGTGATCACCTTTCTTCAAAAACTTGATATTTCTCAGCCCCTGCAGATAATTGCAGATGTGAGATCCTGACCCAGTATCTAATACCCATGAAGTAGAGTTAATTGAAAAACAGTTTTCTATTATAAACACACCTGAAGTGGAAGCTTCACCCTGCTTCTTCTTATTGAGGTCGGCCAAGTATCCAACGCAGTTTCTCTTCCAGTGCCCAGTCTGGTGGCAGTGGAAACATTCCCCTCGTCCTGTCGCAGTAGCCCCTTTCTTGTCCCTTCCCGGTGCCTTTTTCACTCCGCCTCTCTGCTTGATGGGATTCTTCTTCTTCTTTCCCTTTCCCTTGGATTTGGCTTTTGGGACGGAGGAAGAAGATGGCCCAGAAATAAGAGCGGGAGTTTTCGCTACCTTTAGTATGCTCTCTACACTCCTCAATATATTGAGGAGTTCAGGCAAAGACTTATCTATGTTGTGCATGTTGAAGTTTATAATGAATTGAGCAAAGGCAGGGGAAAGGGACTGCAGAACAATATCAACATACTGCTCGTTCTCCATGGTCCAACCCAAGTCCTCAAGTTCTTCGATAAGTCCAATCATCTTCAATACATGGTCACTTACAGACGTGCCAGCAACCATTCGTATCTGAAACAACTTTCGAGATGCCTCGTATCGGAGAGTACGAGATTGCTCTCCATACAACTCCTTTGTATGGAGAAAGATGGATTGAACATCCATTTTCTCGTGCTGCTTCTGATGTTCACTGTTCATAGAACCAAGCGCGAGGCACTTGGCTATGGCGCAGTCTATATCCCATGTCTTGCGGATTTCTTTATCCGCAACTGAAGAATCAGGGCCTGGGATAGGAGGGGCTGGAGTAATCAGGACGTATCCGACCTTATCATAGGTCAGGGCAATATGCACGTTCCTTAGCCAATCTTTGTAATTCGGTCCCGTGAGTTTATTTTTGTCTAATAAAAGCTTAAGTCCCGTCATAGGTATCTGCCATTAGGAGAGAGAAAAGAAGACACTCAGCGATTGCTCTTGCATAATTAGATAGGTTATTAATCTTATCTAACTGATGTCTCCCACTGCTTTTTATCAAATTTTCCTTCAAACCTTTCAAAAAGAAAATTAGCCAGGATTAATTGTAATCTGCAAGTTCGCTAACTGGTCAGCCAGGTCAGTGTCGGTACTTCGAGGGAGGTTCCCCATGCTTTCGCACGGACCTAATTAAAGTAAACTTCGTTTTCCTAGAGGCGTAACCCTATTAACACCTTTCTAGACACCTACTGGATTAGCTAATTGTAAAGTGCAAAATTCTCCCGGGAGTAACTTTTACTCATAGTGGGATCGGGATCCAACCATCAAATAGAAGGTATGCAATCTCATTGCAAATTTCAACTCTTAAAATTCCCGATTTGATTTTTACCCCTAGTGTCTTATGACCTTAACTATGGTCAACAAATCATAAGCACTAGTCAAGTTCTACCCATCATTTCGGGATTGATTTAGACCCACCCGCAAGACCCTTAACTATGGTCAACAAAGTCATGCGAATGTCCTAATCGATCGCATCAAATGCTTTGTAGGAAGACATCATTTAGCTACCGTACACCACACCTTAACTATAGTCACCAAATATGGCACGAATATTAAGTACTCTGCTTCCTAAAATGGCGGAGGGCAACGGATGGTTTTTGTGAAAACCTTTGACGTTTTGAACTTGATATCGTTGTAGAATCGAGTGAAAAGAGTGGTTTAAGCTCCAGTTTTAAAAATCGAATGGTTTTGTAGTGTCTTTCTAATTTTGCTAAAGAGGTCACTCCCGGTGAAGGGATCTCGGCTCTTTCCTCATCGAATGAGGTGCAGGATATTGATGAATACCACGATGCAAAATAAAAGTTAGATCAACTATAAAAACAATCGAGTTCTTTGTAACATTTGCTAGTTTCGCTAAAGGGGTCACTCCCGGTGAAGAGATCTCGGCCCTTTCCTCATCGAATGAGGTGCATGATATTCAAGAATACCACTATGCAAAGCAAAAACTAGACTTACCCATTTAAAAAAAATTGATTCTACAACATCTTCAGGTTTCTTTTTCTTCACATTAATCACATTAATGCTGTCCTATCATTTACGTTTCCTAAACATCATAGAAAAGAAACGAAAATAGAGTGTACGCTTATGCCATCCGCATTCGCCACTGGGCCCCGTCATGCACCGTTAGGTTACTTAACTAACGGCAGAGCGGGGGCTGGACTAGCGTGGGTGCAAAACATAAGTAACGTTTATTATATATCTCATATATAAATATATCCATTACAGATCACAGATGAATACATTGGATATACTAGAAATTCCGCATTTCATTCAAGCCTTAATGAAAGACAGGTTCCACGGTCGTGATGAATAGCCAAAACCCCACCCTAGATCCCTACGGGTGCGGCAAACTACCCGCCAAATTCCCGAAGTGGAGCAACCTCCCTCAACAAAGTGAGTAGGCCACCCGGCACTTCGAAAACCCAGTAGTTTGTGCACCCCACCTTGGGTCTATCCTAAGAGCAAAAACAGTAAAAAGAAATTATACAACGGTGGCTACAATCTCAACCCGGATGTGCCCCGAAAAATAATATTACATCGCTTTTTACAAATTATATTGAATGAAAGAAAAGAAAAACGCTCTTCTCACATCCCCCAGCCATTCATCACGACGATCCAACATATTCATATACACATACCATCTCATGATATCATTGCAGAAGTGTGCAACCCCGACTAATCGACTTATAGAAATTAGTCGACGTTTCAAACACATATATTATTAACCAAGAAGACCCAATTAGCCAAGCTCTTTAGAATTTCGATCGATAATTTTAAACCATGCCAACACTTGTCACAATCCAGAGCACAAACAACTTTGTGTAAATTCCAGATATTCCAGAAACAAAATTTTCTTAATCTAAACAAATTGCTGAAAAACGAGTCAACTCGGCCATGACTCGGCCGCAGATCGGCGGTCAAACACTGAGTTTGACCGTGGATCCACGGCGTTCCTGGCGAGTTAGAGTCTCGTTTTTCTACAGTGTGCTTAGAAAACCCTGCATGTATTTTTAAGGCTACTGAATTGATTTTTTGAACACTTTAAAAATCGACAGAAAACGGGGACAGAAAATGTGTTTTTCCGGGAAAAATTCGTCGATTGAAGTTCTAACTTTTAGCTAATAATCTAATTATTGTTTAGTTAGGCTCTGATACTATGTTAGTTCATGTTGCATGCTCCCACAACTCTTGTGAGGCGGCGGAAGCGATAAACAAAAATTTTCCTTGCATACAACACACACTTTTCCATACGATCTTGTCTAAACCATAACTAGAAAAACCTAACTTGAGATCTTATCTACTATGTTAGGGATTATACCTCAATGATACGGTCCTTCGGGTCTTCTCTTTGGTGCAACTTCTTTGCTCCTTGCCACTCCTTAGCTCCTTTGGATGTTGCCGATGTTTTTGATCTCCGGCCACCCCAAGACCTAGATGATCCACGCGAGAGTTGTTGTGCAAGCTAGAAACTCTTCATAAGAGCTTAACCTAGAGACCAAGTTTGCTAGAAGAGGTCACTAGGATCATGTAGAGATTAGGGTATTGGATTATCTTTAATCTTAAACTTTTGTTTCACAACACATGTGAAGGGTAAAGCTTAGGATGAAGGAAGAGAAGAGAAGAAGGAGAGAGAAAGTGTTTGTGATAATGAGAGAGCTTTAGCATGAGAAAATGATATATTGCAAATGAAATAATTGAAGCATATAATATAAAATTAGCACCATGCTTCAATAGTAATTCTAAAACAATATAAAATTAAATAACCCATTCTTGCAACCATGCTTGGACTTTCTTATTTCCACCTCATTTATTTATTTTCATAAAATAAATAATGTCATTATGAGGTGGCACCTTCTAGAAGGTATTCTTGTAACAATTACAAGAATACCCCTCCTCCGTATACCGTATACCCGTATCCGAATTCCGAAAAATACGAATACCATTAATCCAATAATATAATACCAGTATCCGGCTTAAACCAAAGCCTACCAGTATTATTGTTCCGATTATTATTCCTGTAACAATTACACGAACATAATCGAAACCCTGTCGTAACACCTTACGACTGCTGTAACAACTTACGGCCTCTACATCTTTCGCCTGGACGAGGGAACCCTCTGTGTGGGACTTTAAAGACTCGACAGTACGCTGACAGTGGGTTTAACCACAAGCGCCTTAGCGGCACTAGCTGTGCGTAACGGCTACCCAGGTACATAACGAAAAAGTGGCCGACGAGCGAACTCATCACAACCCCAACGAGCCTGCAAGAAACACTTACCGTACAGTCCGGTCTCTTCGTCTGATACGTCGCATATAAAGTCTAGGGGTGGTAAATGTCAGCCTAGTAACTTTATAAGTCATGCTGATTTAGGGCCCATAACGGTTCGAGAAACTACTGATAACACTTATCAGTAAATCTCTAGAACACTGGCCAGGGATTTGATGTTATGGTCGATCAAGCATAGCGCGACACCAACTCCTTATACCGGGAGAGACGAAACCCCTCCTATCGCTCACTGTCTCCATGCGATTCAGGACTGTACCCAAAATCCACCTGTTTGCACGACTCGGCAGAACCGCGGTAGGGAGGAAATCAAAGCACAGTGGGAATCACACAAGACACTATGACGGTCTCGGGTCTACAGACTAACCTGTACAAGTGTCGCCAGAGAACTGCTATCTGACAATTGGTATATATACCATCTAGGAGTTCTCGGCGAGTCCTGTTCGGTGTACCCATTCTCCAATGAGCACCTATGTACAATCTTTGATGTCAAACACCAATGGTTGTGGAATCAACCATCGCCCCCCAGGGTCAAGAAACGTACACACTAGTCTAACTTAGTAATACGATGCCCTGTCTCGATATACCCTCGATTAGGAACTATTAAAGGATATGCTACTAGACTATCCAGGCCCCACTAGTATGATATCATCATAATCCTGGTAGTCAAGCATAATCCTAAGGGCTTTATCAACATGCATATAAAGATATGAAATATAACACAAGTTAAGATGAAGATAAACCAGATAGCACACTATTATTTCGAGCAAAGATTGTTTCTGCACATATACATGCCTAGCATCCTATACAATACAGGTTTTTAGGGCATACATATCTAACATGAACTTGATATCGTTGAAGGAACTCGAGTGGCTTTGAAATAGAGTGGTTTAAGCTCTGCTTTTTAAAACTAGTAACATAAACCTTTGCTTAAGAGCGAACTCCCAGTAAAGGGATCAAGGCTCTTCCCTCATAGAATGAGGTGCGGGATATTCCTAAACCGAATACCTCTACGCAAAGAAAAAGAACACGACTATGAGTTTTGAAGAAAACCGAGTAGTTTTAAAAATTGGTTCCGACAACATCATTTAGGTTTATTTTTCCTTGCATTATTCAGGTAATGCATTCCCATCATTTTAAGTTTCAAGCCACACAAGAAATAACCAAAATAGCATGCTATTTATATGCCATCCGCATTCGCTACGGGGCCCCGTCATGCACTGTTAGGTTACTTAACTAACGACAGAGCGGGGGAAGAACTAGCGTGGATGCAAAACATATAAAAGCATATATATATATATATCAACATCGCAGACGGATAATAGTCATCACAGGTAGATAAAAATCATCAGGCACGTGAACAGCAATATGGAATAGCTGATAATCCAGGAGCCCCGCGTTTCATTTGAGCCGTAAATGAGAAGAGACATTCCCTGGTCGTGTGGATAGCCAAGGCAATGAAGAACCTAGACCCCGATGAGTGCGGCAAGTTACCTATCAATCCCGGAAGTGAGGCAACCCCTATCAACAAAGTGAATGGGCTACCCAGAACTTCACTGAATCTGGTAACTTACGCACCTCTCCGGGGGTCAACCTATACCTCCTAAGAGTGTGGTGAATTGCCCGCAAATTCTAGAGTAAGGCCCCTCCGGTCTCAACGACATGAGATGCGGGTCAGTTGCCCTCTAGAACCCGGCTATTCAAGCATTCCTCTGCGGGGTAATCCTAGTATAGAAAAGAAAAATTTATATACAAATGGTGATATCGACCTCAACCTGGTTATGCCCCAATAAAAGAATATACAAACTGGCAGAAACGACAATACACATGTCAGACGCTCGCCCCGTAATAATGAATATACAAATGAATCTAAACTGTATATCTAACATTGCACACAAGGCTATCCATCACGACAATCCATCCATAACATCAGTGATACATAGAACATCAACATGAATATCATGTTCCTAAACTCGTCTGATTGTACATATAGTAACCACTCAGATTATACCTTGTAAGTCGATGTCGCGCACCCTGCGGGTTTGCGAAGAGGAGGAATATTTAAAAAATGATTTTTTAAAGCTCGCAACACCGACTTGAACTTCAGGATCGATGCTAAACCCTAACTAGCTAAACTTGTTATGAGGTTAACTACTCGGAAAGAAGTTATACCCCATGCTACATATCCTTCGGGTCTTCTTTGCTGTCCTCCTCGTCATCATAAGCTCCGAGGATCGTAACGGATTGATGCTTCCTCGTCGGCCTCCTCGATTCAAAGACGATCCACCCAAGAGTCTATAGTCCGAGCTTCTACCTCAAATCCGAGGTAACTAGGGCACTTAGTTCGCTAAACTAGATGGCCTAGAGGATGTAGAGAGTGTAGATGGATTACTTTGTCTCTTGGAACCCTAAGATTCTCAACACATGAGAGGTTTAGGGTTTAGAGGAAGAAGAAGAAGCTTGAGGAAAAGCTAGTTAAGAAAATGAGCTTAGAATATCAAGCATGGCTCAAGTGTAGAATAATGAAGTATATAATAATTGATGAGATAAAATATCTCACAAATATCTACCATGCTTCAAAATATCTATTTTGTCAAGACAATGAGTCATGCATCATCCAACAAATATCTCCACCTCATTTCCTCCACTTCATTTTCAATTATCAAAAAGAAATAAAACCCTAATGAGGTGTCTTCTTCTAGAAGCTTTCCCGAGAAAATTACGAGAATTCCCATCATCCGTATATACATACCCGCATCCGTATTCCAAGGAATACAAATACAAAGAGACAAAAATAATCCATCAATATAATATTAGGATCCAGCTTAAACCAAAGCCCGCTAGTATTATCCGCCCGAACATCATACGTGCACAAGTACACGTATGTGTTCGAAGCCCTGCCGTAAAACCATACAGCCTCTACATCTTTTGCCCGATGCAGGGAAACCCTCTATGTGGGACTCTAAAGACTCAACAATACGCTGGCAGTAGGTTTAACCACAAGTACGTCAGCGGTACTAGCTGCACGTAACGGCTACCCAGGTATCTGTCGATAAGAAGACCGATGAGCAAACTCATCCGAACTCCTACTGAGCCTATCTGTGACAATCTCCATACAGTCCGGTCTGTTCGTCTAAGAGTATTGCATATCGGGCTTAGGGGGCGGTAATCGTCAGACCCCTAATAGCGCAATAAGTTGTGTCAGAGTATAGTCCAAAACACCCTGAGAAACTACCGGAGTACCTACCAATAAATCTTGTTTGCCCTGGCCAGGGACTTTGTGTAATGGCTTTTCGAACACAGCGCGATATCAACCCCCAATACCGGGAGAGACGAATCCTTTATAACTGCCACTGCCTCCATGTGCTTCGGGACTGCACCCAACTACTACTTGTTTGCACGACTCCTTTAAGCCGTGGTAGGGTAGTAATCAAAGAACAATAGGAACACACTCGAGGCGAAGTAGCAGTATCAAGTCGACGGACTAAGCTGTACTCATGTCACCTGGAAACTGCTACCTGATTGAGAGATTTTTAGTATGCTAGTTTTAATTACCGCAATCAAGAAGGTTTCGCTTGGTAGCTAGCCGGATGAGTACGGGTCGGTCCACGGAGAGGTGGGAATCTTTTTCTTAGCGTTTTAACGAGTCCAAATTTTCCAGGTTTGTTCAAGATTAACTATGTGCTAAATATGTATGATAAAAAGAGCTTGTTAGGGTTGGGATTATGTTAGTTTGAGTTAGGAGTTCGCTCACTTCTTTCGTTTGCCACTCTTAAAATCGATGTTACGGTAATTGGCAACAACGGGGATTAGCACGACTAGGAAAGAAACTTGTGAGTATAAGCTAGGCTTTCCAACGCTTAGTTCCTTCCTTTTGGTCCTTGTCCGTCCGTTCTTGGCTCTTAGCCATAACCTCCGGTCAATTCAACCACAACCGGTCTCACTAGGGTGTCACCACTATCATGTAGGATAGGGTGCCGCAGGGAGCTGATTGTGGTTGCCTTGACGGGAGTTCGAATCAAGATGTTGGGCAAAGAAAAAAGTGAGAGAGATTTTCTTCTCTCAAACTTTCCTTATCCTACCTTAACAAGTGAGAAACCAATCACCCATTATAAAAGAAAAATAAAATAAAACTAACAAAGAAGATGGAAAGAAATGAGGTAGAAAATTACAACTAGCTATTTGGGACCTCACTTAGGTAAGGATCACACTTAAGTATCATGGTTGCAAGGATAAAAGAAAATAGAAGAAGAACAAACAAACAAACAAACAAACAAATAACAACTACTTAACAAAGAGAATTACAAGCAACAAATATAAGAACTAAATTATAAGACATGCATATGAAAAGAACTTTTCTTTATTCATCATTCATTCAAAAGCTCACTACAATGTTAATGGAGGAAAGATAGAGAAGGAAAAGAAGTTACAAACTAAACTAGTTTAAATTCTGACAAAAGAATAAGCATCCTCACTTGGCTTGAAACTGGGCTATTTATAGGCAGATAGATAAAACCCTAGGACCAAAATCTGAGCCCTTACACAATTATAAAACTACCCTAAAAATATCTCCTGACTCCGAGTTGACTCAGCCCCGGAATCGCCGCATAAATGTCACATCGGCCTTGGTTCCGCAGCTCTTTGGGTGAGTTTCAGTCTCATTTTTTCTGGGGTATTCCATGTTGCTTTTCTTCTCTGTTTAGTACACTTGGTTTTTCAGAATCATTCCATTTTTCTCCCAGATTCTCAACAGTCCAAAAAGATTAAAGAATGTGGAATTTTGCCTTGATTTTCTTGAGCTTCGCATTATCAACTCGATTCTTGTGCTGCCTCTCTTGTGCTTCCTACATGATTGACCCTTGATTGACATTTGTCTCTCGAACTAGTAGGCTGCACCTAACGGATGGCGAGCAGAAACCCGTATTTTATCTGTTGTTCGCAGTTGTCCTGAATTTGTCGTGTCTGCTCTTGATTTTCATTGTTTTGAGCTGGGAACCTGTAACCTGCAATTATGCAGCAAAAACGGATCAAAAGTACCTACCTATATGCAATGCGATCAAGAATGAGCGATATAAAAGTGCAAAATTCTCATATGAACAAATACCCCCAAACTTATCTTTTGCTTGTCCCGAGCAAAACCATTTTACTCTCAAAAACTCACTTTCGTAGGTATTACGGTTGCACTTAGCGTGTGCAACAAGCTGTTAAACCCCTAGGTTACCCTAAAGGAGGAGTTTTGTAAAGGGGAAAGTCAAGATTTGGTCAAAAAGTGACCTATATTGCACAAAAGTCCTAAATTTTTTTTCTTATTTATTTTTTTCCCAGATATTCTTGAATATTTACAAAATTATCCCCCCTTTTTTTCTAGTTTTTTAATCTTTTTTTTACAAATCGGAATTTCACCAGGCAAGAAATACCCCGACACATAAAACTGAAACAAAACAAAATGGATATGCACCGGACAAGAATATCCATTATATATATACACAAGATGGTATATATATACCCCCAAACTTATTTGAAACAGTGTTTCCATTGTTTATGGCTGGATAACTGAAGTTTGGTAGTAAACGGAGGAAGATTAGTTAATGTAAACCGGCTCCTGCAACATCAGGAGCTCCTCCGATGGTTCTGCGGTGAGCAACGGTTTTACTCTATGTCCATTCACTTCGAATAGTGAACCATCCTTTGGATTCTCCAAATTCACCGCGCCGTGCGGGTATACACATCGCACAAGAAAGGGCCCCTTCCAGCGAGATCGAAGAATACCGGGATGGAAATGGAGTCGGGTGTCATAAAGAAGTACCTGTTGTCCAGGCATGAAGGTTTTGCACGTAATATGTTTATCATGAAACACCTTCGTTCGGTTCTTTATAACAACTACGTTCTCGTAAGCCTCATCCCGAAGCTCGTTCAGTTCGTTAAGTTGTAGCTTCCGATAGCTGCCCGCATCTTCAAGGTTGAAGTTCAGCTCTTTGATAGCCCAAAATGCGCGATACTCGATTTCCATAGGGAGGTGGTAAGCCTTTCCATACACAAGCCGATTGGGAGACATTCCAAGATCAGTCTTGTACGCAGTTCGAAATGCCCAAAGGGCATCGGTTAGTTTCAAGGACCAATCTTTACGGTTCTTGGAAACTGTTTTCTCCAAAATCTGCTTGATCTGCCGATTTGAAATTTCAGCTTGCCCACATGTTTAGGGGTGGTAAGACGTGGATAGCTTATGATTAATTGAGTATTTTCGCATCAAAGTCTCAAAAGACCTATTGCAGAAATGCGTTCCATTGTCGCTAATGATAGCGCGAGGGTGCCTGAACCGGGAAAAGATGTTTTCTTTAAGGAATATAATGACAACATTGTTGTCATTCGTCCGGCTCGGTACTGCCTCGACCTATTTGGAGACATAATCAACAGTTAAGAGAATGTACAGGTTTCCAAAAGAGTTGGGAAACGGGCCCATTAAATCTATTCCCCAAACATCGAACATCTTAACAACTAAGATTGGTTGGAGTAACATCTCGTTTCTCCTGGAAATCCGGCCCAAATGTTGGCACCGAGAGAAAGTTTTGCAGTAATCATGGGCATCTTTGAAAATTTGTGGCCAGTAAAAGCCACACTGCAAGACTTTCTTAGCTTTCTTTCTTAGACTAAAATGCCCGCCACACGCTTGATCGTGGCAAAACAACAGCACACTCTTGAATTCATTATCAGGAATACACCGACGAATGATTTGGTCTGGACAGTACTTGAACAGGTAGGGTTAGTTCCAGTAAAAGTGCTTTACTTGGGATAAAAATCTAAGTCTGTCCCGACTCGACCATTTGTTTGGTATTAGTCCTGTCGCCAAATAGTTCATAATATCTGCGAACTAGGGATCACACGATACTGTCAAGAGTTGTTCATCAGGAAAAACATCGTTAATTGGGAGAGGAAGCGTCGGCGAAGAAGGAAGTCGTGAAAGATGGTCGGCCACTACGTTTTCACATCTTCTTTTGTCCTTAATGACAAGGTCAAACTCTTGAAGTAAGAGGATCCAACGTATTAGCTGAGATTTTGCATCCTTTTTCGCAAAAATATGTCTTAGAGTGGAATGATTGATGTAGACAATGACTGGTGAGCTAATGAGATATGTCCTGAATTTCTCCAAAGCGAACACAACCATCAAGAACTCTTTCTCGGTTGTCGTATAATTCATTTGTGCATCATTCAGGGCCCGGCTCGCATAGTAGATTATGTGCGGCATCTTATCGATGTGCTTTCTTAGGACCGTACCGATAGCAAAGTCGGATGCATCGCACATATTCTCAAAAGGTTGCGTCCAGTCGGGTGAAGAAAGAACGAGAGCAGTGGTGAGTGAGCTTTTCAGTGATTCGAAAGTAGTCAAACAGCTCGAGTTGAAGTTGAACGTGGTATCCTTGGCCAGAAGAAGAGTCAAGGGTCTAGCAATCTTGCTAAAGTCCTTGATAAACCATCTGTAGAAACCAGCGTGGCCAAGAAAAGCTCGGATATCTCTGACGCATTTGGGAGGAGGGAGGTTGGAAATGACATCAATATTTTCTTTGTCAACCTCAATGCCATTTCGTGAAATGATATGTCCTAAGACAATTCCTTTGCGCACCATGAAGTGGTATTTTCCCCAGTTTAAAGTGAGATTTTTATCCTTACATCAGGTAAGGACAACGTTAAGATGTTGCAGACACTCGTCAAAAGAATCGCCAAAGATGGAGAAATCATCCATGAATATCTCCAGAAATTTCTCAAGCATGTCAGAGAATATTCCCAACATACACCGCTGAAAGGTAGTGTGAGCATTGCATAGCCTAAAGGGCATGCGGCGATATGCGAACGTGCCGAATGGACAAGTAAAAGTGGTTTTGTCCTGGTCTTTCTCGGCGATGGAAATCTGGTTGTAGCCTGAGTAGCCTTCCAGAAAACAGTAATACTCATGTTTAGCTAATCTTTCGAGCATTTGGTCAATGAATGGTAGCAGAAAGTGATCCTTCCGCGTCGCGGCGTTGAGTTTTCGATAATCAATGCTTACTCGCCATCCGGTCTGGGTGCGAGTAAGGATCAACTCATTTGCCTCGTTTGTGATGAACATAATACCCGAATTTTTAGGGACAACGTGTATAGGACTGACCCACTGGCTGTCTGAAATATGGTAAATGATACCACTATTCAGACATTTGACGATCTCCTTTTTCACAGCCTCCTTCATGACTGGATTTAATTGCCACTGTGGATCCCTAGCTGGTTTGGCATCATTAATCATATGAATATGATGTTCAACAATTAGGGGACTAATCCCCTTGATGTCCGCCATTGTCCAGCTGAATGCTTGCCGATTGGATTGCAAGACCGTGAAAAGTGCTTTCTTTTGCTCTAGAGCTAGAGAAGCCGAGATGATGACTGGGAGGGTCTAGTTTTTACCTAAGTAAGCATACTTGAGGTGAGACGGCAAGGGCTTGAGTTCGAGCATCGGAGGTGAAATGATTGAAGGAAAGATTGGAGAAAATGTATCAACTCAAAGGATTCCAACAGGGGCTCAAAGTGAGTGTATGCGACCGAGTCAGATGGTTCAACTAACACGTCCGAAAATTCAAAAGATTCAAACTCGGGCGGTGAAAAGCCAAGATCATTTGCAAACGTGAAGCACTTGTAGTCGTTGTTGGAAGCAGATGCATCAGGTTCAAAGAGGAACGCACTAGTGGCGTCAAGATTACTGTAATCGAACAAGAATTCTTCAAATTCACAGTCCCCGGGGGCGATCTTCTGAATGGAACAGACATCCAGTATATGAGCATTCAGTTCGAATGGCTGATTTCCTAACATAAAAATGTTGAGTTCAATTGTCATGTTGCCAAAAGATAGGTTCATGGAACCATTTCGACAATTGATCACAGCATTTGAGATTGCAAGGAATAGACGACCGAGGATCACCGGAATTTGATTCCGGGGGTTAGCTACAGGTTTTGTATCTAAAACAATGAAGTCAACGGGGAATATGAAGTCCCCAACCTTAATTAACACATCCTCTAGCTCACCCCTACGATGGGTGATAGATCGGTCAGCCATTTGAAGAGTACAATGTATAGGTTTTAGTTCTCCTACACCTAGTTGCTCATATACTGAATAAGGAAGAAGGTTAACACTGGAACCAAGATCCAAAAGAGCGCGATTGATGTTCTTATCCCCAATGGTTATTGAAATCATAAGACAGTCAGGGTCCTTCTGTTTTTTTGGTAAATCTTGGGTAAGAGCATTACTTACGTTACTAGCCAAGAAATCTTTCTTTAATACCTGAGATTTCCTCTTCCTAGTGTACAAGTCTTTCAAGATTTTTGCATAAGACGGGACTTGCCGAATTGAATCTAAGAGGGGAATGTTGATGTTAACCTGTTTGAACAACTCCATAATCTTCTCTATTTGTGGATTTTGTTTATTGGATCTTAACCGGTTTGGAAATAGAACATTTTTTAAATTGGTTGAGTCTAATGCTTGTGGAAGAGATTATCGAGTTGGAACGGAACCCAAAACTAGAGTTTGAGTGGAGTGAGATGTGGATCTGTTCGGAGCAGCGGTTGAAGAAGAAAAGCCTTTTGAAGAATGGAGAATAGGCTCAGAAGAAGAAGGAGTAGAGGAAGAAACGGCCGGGGTGTCATCATCATCAATTCGTGTTCCGATATTGTTGTTCAGCATTCTTTCAGATCTCAATATAGTCACGGCACTCACATTATGGTTCTGTTGTTCAAGAGCAATATGTACATTATGTGGGTGACCAGGATTTGGGAGTGGTTGAGATGGAAGCCTTCCTTTCTCTCGCTCGCTTAAATCCGTGTTCAGCTGTGCAATCTGGGCTTCGATGGTCTTGATGCTTTGCCCATGTGCAGAGGTGTGTTGCACCAGAGACTGAATAGAAGACTGGATATTGGCGGTAGATTGAGTCGATTGCTTTACGAAAACCTCTAGATTCCATTCTAGCGAGGAAACCTTATCGTTATTTGACGGAACAAAGTTGTTTTGAGGAAAAGAATTATTACAGGGTGCAAAGTTGTTCGTCAGATTTTTGAAAGGCCGGGGTTGGAATGGCTGCTGAAATTGTTGTTGAGCTTGTTGTTGAGCAGGAGGAGGCCTTTGGAAGTTGTTTTGTCCTTGGAATTGATGCTGATTCTGATTCCAAGCGAAATTGGGATGGTTCCTCCAACCGGGATTGTATGTGGAAGAGTATGGAACGTTTCTTAGTCTTTGCTGAAATGCAGTATTAACCTGATACTGTCTTTGAGATGGTAGATTGTAAGGACACTCTTCGGTCAAATGAGATGGATCCGAATAACAAGCGCAAATGGTATGAGGTGGATAAATATGGGCAGGAGAAGGAGATAAGAATTTGCTCTCAATTGCTTCCAGTTTCCGCATGATCACAGCCATCTCGGCCTTCATTGCAATTGAGATATCGAGTTGATGAACTCCTATCCTAGAGAGACCTGAAGAAGAAGAAGAAGTTGAGTTGTTCGGTCGGGTGCTCTCTTACTGCACTGTTTGTTCCGCAAGATCGTCAAAGAATTGCCAAGCCTCATCGTCAGATTTAGACAGGAAGTGGTCTTGACAGATGGTCTCCATCAACTGTCTAGTTGCTGGATTTAGGCTCTCGTACAGAGTTTGGAAAAGTTGCCATTTCTCTTTACCATGATGAGGACACTGAACAAGGAGGTCCTTGTACCGGTCAAAGCACTTCCAAAAAGATTCGATTGGAAGCTGGGTGAATTGATTTATCTCGTTTCGGATCCGTGCGGTCTTATTATTTGGGTAGCATTTCTTCAGAAATGCTTTTACAAACTCGTGTTATCGAATGAGATGCGGTGCTATACAACCACTTTTCAGCAAGCCCACACAAGGTGAAAGGAATAACTTGTAGCCGTATAGCATCATCAGACATTTGGGTTGTCTTCATCATCGCACATACGTTCTGAAATTTATTGATGAGGATGTAGGCATCTTCGGATTCAAGCCTGTGAAACTTGGGCAATATGTTGATGAAGTGGGGCTTAATTTCAAAATTATCCTCATTGGCCTGTGAAAGTGAAAGACAAGTAGGGAGTGCAACGTGTGTTGGGTAGAATCGATCTTGGAGCACAATTCGTTGTGGCGCTGCTGGATGTGGTTGCGGGTTATTCGCACCAAGTGGAGGTGGAATTATTCCCGGGGGGAGGTAAAGTGATGTTAGGAGGAAATCCCGACATCTCGTAAGAAGAATTTGGTGACGGTGAAATTGAAGGTGAAGATAAAGATGTATGAACAGAATCGCGGTCAACGTCAGAGTTGGCCGGCAAAGGTAAGGGTGAAAGAGCCGTGGAAGGAGTTTCGACGTCGGAGTCGGTCGCGTAGTCGGTAGCGAATAACGTAACGTAGACTAGGCAGGCACTAGTGTCCCGAGTCCAACTGGACATACACTAAACGAGTTTAGTGTAGTCAAAGCATAAAATGTGAGGGTAATGAAACGTCATTGGAGAAAAGTTGGTGAAAGGTAGGTGAAATGGAAATTTGGCAACAAATGACAAGTTTTTATGAAAGTTTTTTGTTTTTTTAGAGAGTTTTGCAAAATATATACGGATTTATGGACACAACGTCAAACAATCACAGTCACAACATGCACAATCACACCTAGAGCTATGGTCTTCAAAGTCCACTAGACTGCTCCTAACTGTTCCAAAGTGACGAGTTGTGAGATAACCTTCAAATCTTCTCTTCACTGCCAATTATGGCCAGGCAAGCACAAGTGAGGTAAGGAGGGTTCCGCTCTCAAATCACCATGAGACGGGCCTTTTTAAAATTACCTCATCACTTGTCTAGCCTAGGCACCACAAAGTCAAGTTTAGATAAACGACCGAATGCCCACAACGTTCCTCTGTCCTATTGAGCACGACAAGTCCTTAGTTGGCTGAGTCTAGATATTTTTTAATTAAGCTCAAGGGTAATGCGTATGTTTTTAGTGATTTTTGGGGTCTTAGGAAGGGTGATGAAATCCCCACCCAATTTGAATTGGTGTTATATCCGCTTAAAGTCCGTATTATTTATGCAAAAAAATAGCAAACAAAAATCTAAAACACTTGCAAAAATTTTATTTAGCGGCGGCACAATGAATCCTGCACAAAAACAGTTTTATTGGAGAGGGGAAGAGAGTTCGCATAAAGAATACTGCAGAAAAAATAGTTCAGTGGAGTTCAGAGGGGGTAGAAAGAAGAGTGGAATACTCACAAAAGTTTTTGGGTGCTGATGTGACAGGTTGACCGCTGTTCCGCGGTCAAACCTATACCTTCACCGCAGTTCCGCGGTAAAATAGACAATTTGGAGCTTCAAAATTCTTCCCTGTGCTAAATTTAATCTTCTCTTCTTGGTTAGATCCCCCGAGTCTTGAATTGATCACTGAATTTGCTCCAGAATTTGTATGGTTAACCGCGGTTTCGTCTTGATCCGCCGTGGTGTAGCCGCGAGATATGGGTCTAACTCCCCACGATTTTGGTACTGAACTCGATCTTCTCTCTCTTATGCACACTTGCAAGAAAAGAATAAAAATAACAAGATGATTTTTACAGTTATATATATATATATATATATATATATATTCACAAATTAACCCGAAACGACACAAAGAAATAAACTACTGTCTCCCCGGCAATGGCGCCATTTGATTGAAAGATTTTTAGTATGCTAGTTTTAATTACCGCAATCAAGACGGTTTCACTTGGTAGCTAGCCGGATGAGTATGGGTCGGTCCACAGAGAGATGGGAATCTTTTTCTTAGCGTTTTAACGAGTTAAGTCCAGATTGTCCAAGTTTGTTCAAGAATAACTTTGTGCTAAATATGTATGATAAAAGAGCTTGTTAGGGTTAGGATTAGGTTAGTTTGAGTTAGGAGTTCACTCACTTCTTTCGTTTGCCACTCTTAATATCGATGTTACGGTAATCGACAACAACGGGGATTAGCACGACTAGGAAGGAAACCTGCGAGTATAAGCTAGGCTTTCCAAGGCTTAGTTCCTTCCTTTTGGTCCTTGTCCGTCCGTTCTTGGCTTTTAGCCATAACCTCCGGTCAATTCAATCACAACCGGTCTCACTAGGGTGTCACCACTATCATGTAGGATAAGGTGCCATAGGGAGCGGATTGTGGTTTTCATGACGGGAGTTCGAATTAAGATGTTGGGCAAAGAAAAGAGCGAGAGAGATTTCCTTCTCTCAAACTTTCCTTATCCTACCTTAACAAGTGAGAAACTACCCACCCATTATAAAAGAAAAAGAAAATAAAACAAACAAAGGAGATGGAAAGAAATGAGATAGAAAATTACAACTTGCTATTTGGGACCTCACTTAGGCAAGGATCATACTTAAGTATCATGGTTGCAAGGATAAAAGAAAATAGAAGAAGAACAAACAAACAAACAAACAACAACTACTTAACAAAGAGAATTACAAGCAACAAATATAAGAACTAAATTATAAGACATGCATATACAAAAAACTTTTCTTTATTCATCATTCACTCAAAAGCTCACTACAATGTTAATGGTGGAAATATGGAGAAGGAAAAGAAGTTACAATTTAAACTAGTCTAAATCCCAACAAAAGAATAAGAATCCTCACTTGGCTTGAAACTGAGCTATTTATAGGCAGATAGATAAAACCCTAGGGCCAAAATCTGAGCCCTTACACAATTACAAGCCTACCCTAAAAATATCTCCTGACTCCGAGTTGACTCGGCCGCGGAACCGCCGCATAAATGCCACATCAGCTGCGGTTCCTCGGCTCTTTGGATGAGTTTTAGTCTCATTTTTCTGGGGTATTCCATATTGCTTTCTTCTCTGTTTAGTACACTTGGTTTTTCAGATCATTCCATTTTTCTCCCAGATTCTCAACAGTCCAAAAAGATGAAAGAATGTGGACTTTTGCCTTGATTTTCTTGAGCTCCGCGTTATCAATGCGATTCTTGTGCCGCCTCTCTTGTGCTTCGTGTATGAATGACCCTTGATTGACATTTGTCTCTCGAACCGGTAGGCGGCACCTGAAGGATGGCGAGCGGAAACCCGTATCTTTATTTGTTGTTGGCAGTTGTCCTGAATTTATCGTGACTGTTCTTGATTTTCATTGTTTTGAGCTGAGAACCTGTAACCTGCAATTATGTAGCAAACACGGATCAAAAGTACCTTCCTATATGCAATGGGATCAAGAATGGACGGTATAAAAGTGCAAAATTCTGATATGAACACCACCCAACGATAGGTATAATACCCACCAGCATCTCCCAACGAGTCCTGTCCAGTGTACTCATAACCCGATGAGCACCTGCATACTATCTCCAGTACGACGTACTAATGGCTATGGGACAGACCATCTCCCCTGCTGGGATGAGAAGTGTATTGTCTACTCTAGAGTATCGATGCCCCGTCTCGATAATCCTACGACTAGGGACCTGTATAAGGATGTGCTTATAAACTACCCATCCTCTATTAGTGTGACTGCCATCACAACGCTGGTAATCAAGCAAAGATCCTAAGGGCTCTACTAATATGTATAAGCGATATGCTAAAAGAAACACATGCACATATTGAGGTAGAGAAACCAGGTAGCATACTACCATTTTGAGCAAGACTGTTAACACAACTGTGAATATCCTAAGCTTCTATTAAGCAATATACAAACCAGTATGATACAATAATGGCCTCTAGGGTGTATATCACTAACATACCGTGCTATGATATTCACGGTTGCAGAAACTAACAAATCCACTGAAAACCACGAATTCAAAATTTCGATCGATTAAAACTTTCCGCATTGGCCCCAAGTACAAACCAGTACTCAAACAAATCTGGGCCAAAACCAAATATTCAAAAAATCACATTTCCATAATCTAGAACACCATAAAAAATTTGGGGCACACCGGCCAAAATTGGACCACGGAACCGCGGACAAATGGCACGTTAGGCGGTGGTTCCTGTTGGGGTTTGGTGCCCGCTGCGGAAGCTGTGGCCGAGGCAGAAGAGAAAACAAAAACTTTTTGCGAGCACCAAACACCCGTAACCAAAGAAATCGATCCAAAACTTTACACCGGTAAACTAGAAATGCAAGGGTGCAGAAACCACAACCTTCGACGCATGTCCACCCAATTGTGGAAGACCCCTCCAAGCTCGTAGCCGCCGGGATCACGTTAGAAAGTCGACCACTATCGCCGAAGAAGATCCACATGAGGGAAACCAGAAGAATTTCTAACCGATGATTCAAACTTGCTAGGTGTGGATGGTCGGTGATGTAGGAATTTTTCACTAAACTTTTTCTCTCATTTTTCTCAAGATCAAGTGAATAAGAGGAAGAAGAAGGAGAAGGAGGTGAGGATGGCTAAAGCTTTCATGAAGCATACAAGATCAAGAATGATCAAGTCTTGAGTTGTGGAATGGAAAAAACTTAGCCATGTGTAGAAAGACTGGCTACTATACAATCAACCATGCATCAACAGTGCACCAATGCACATGAATGTTCACACCAAGCCATACCTCTCTACATGCTCATGCCACCTCATCTCTACCTCATTTTCCCATTTATTTTTCTAAAAAACAAAAAAAAATATGAGGTGTCCTTCTTCTAGAAGCATTCCCATATAAATATGGAATACTTCACCCGGTATACGTATCGCTGCATATACACGTATCCGTATAAAAATACGGATAGCACCAAAGAGAGAAAATGAATAATGAACAATAATACTAAAATATATGTATCAAAATACATATATAAATTATTAAATCAAAACCTGATTTCATAATCCGGTTTAATCCTAAGCCGGCTAGTATTATCAACCGCCCGATTAAAGTCCGTATCCCGTACACGTATTCAATCGGACCCTTGCACGTACCAACGTACGGCTCCTACATTTATCGCCTGGACCGAGAAAATCCTCTGTGTAGGACTATAAAGACTCGGCAATACGCTGGTAGTGGGTTTAACCACAAGCACGTCAGCGACATTAGCTGTATGTAACAGCTACCTAGGTACTTACCGAAAGGGGGTCAACAATCAAGTACTTCCCTACCCTATAGAGTCTGAATGTGACAATCATCGTACAGTCCGGTCATTTCGTCAAAGAATATCGCATATCAGATCTAGGGGGTGGATAACGTTAGAATCTTAATAACCCGATAAGTCGTGTCTGAGTCAAGCTTATCACCAACAAAGATACTACTAATCAATTATCAGTAAATCTCATCCACCATGGCAATGGATTTCTTGTGATAGCCGACTGAACACCGCACGACATCGACACCTAATACCCGGAGAGACGAATCCCTGACAATCGCCACTGTCTCCATGTTGCTCGGGACTATGCCCGAATAAAATCTGTTTGCATGACTCCTTTGAGCCATGGTAAGGTAGTAATCAAAGTACAGTTGGAACTTACACGAGACAAATTATGATCTCAGGTCAAAGGACTAACCTGTACTTATGCCACCTGAAAACTTCCATCTGACGATAGATATAATACAATCTAGAAGTTCTCGGCGAGTCCGTCCGGTGTACTCACCTCTAGTGAGCACCTGTATACTATCTTAGGCGACACAACACTAATTCCTTATGAGACCGGCCACCGCCCCTCGTCGAGGTCCAGAAACATATACATTAGTTTACTCCGGAATATCGATGCCCATTCTCGATACTCGCATGACTAGGGACATTTAAAGATGTGCTTATGGACAACCCAGCTCCCACATATATGATCGCCATCATAATTCCGGTTGTCAAGCAACAATCCTACGGGCTTCATCAATGATGAAGACAAACCAGATAGCATACCATCATCTCGAGTAAAACTGTTATACTTGTATAGGCCCTCTTTTAATTATCATAATCGCCTACTTGCAATTATAATAATTGCCTTGAGGGCACTATATCCAACAATCCCTCACTTGCACTTAAGGCCAATTATTATGGTTTCGTGTACCCACAGCTCATGTGCTACCAAATACCCAACTTCTCTACTAATCAGTTTTGCAAACCATGTTTGTGAAACTTAATTTGTTTAAGACATAGCCTCAGTGAGTGGATCCGCTATAATGTTCCAATTTCATCTTTCTATATCTCAACTTTGCGGAGATCAACCATCTCCTAAACTGAATGATACCCCATCTCATGAATTTTTCTGGATACTTGATGGGATCAATTTCATTAATGAACAACTCCATCCAACAAACTTCTTGGGTTGTATCCTCTGTTGAGTTATAATCAGCATCCTGCACCATGATTACCTCAGTATCCCTATTGGAACACTATCCAATATACTGATCTTTAGTAGAGGCTAAACTCAAAACTCTGACAGCATCTTTGTCATCCAGGTTTCTTTGGAAGCCTAAACCGATAACCGCCTCCTTGAGGAGGCTGCCGTTATCTTATACCAAGATCAACCTCTTATATTCATAATAGCTTCTCTTTGTTTCTCGAGGATTGGATTAATATATGCTTATTGCAACTAGTGCAAAAGAAATATCTGATATTGTACAAAAGATATTGCATGATTGACTCAATTGTCTAAGCAAATGATATGTCATTCATGTCAATCCCTCTTCTTATCAGTGTCGAAGACATCCCTTTTAGAGAGGGTGACTCCATCACCTGTGGGTACACTACCACGCCAGGATTCGTCCATTCTAAAATAATTTTAGAATGCTGTCTAAGTACCCGATTAGGAAACATTCTAAATCTAGATCTAAAACCAGAATTATCTTTTTGGTTTTGTACAAGACATTGCAAGATTGACTCAATTGTCTACACAAATGATATGTTATTCATGTCAGTCCCTCTCCTCATCAGTCTAGATAATATCTCTTTAGAGAGGGTGAATCCATCACCTATGGGTACACCACAACGCCAGGAGTTGTCCATTCTAAAATACTTTTAGAATGCTGTCTAAGTACCCGATTTGGGAAACTTTCTAAATCTAGATTTAGTCACCATAATTCCTGATATATTACTCATATCCAACGTGGAGAACACACTATGTGACAACTAAAGTTTGACCGATTGTAGTATAGAAATATCACTTCCTATATGGAGTATGTCATCCAAATTTCAGGACAGTACTCCCTACACCCTTCTTATTAGGTTCATCTATTGTTTTGATGAAGTCAATCATTTTGACTGTCACATTAAAACAAATAATCTATCTCCGCTATCCTTGCTTGAGTCTACGAATAGACACAAGCAACATGCATACCTTCCGCTGCTCCCACTGACAACAATAACACTCTGGCAGGGTCATACATACGCGCACTTCCAAATTCCCATTTGGAAAGACGTTATAGTCATCCATCTACCAGATATCATAGCCAAGAATAGCATCAGCGCCAAGTCATATCCATATGGACTTCAGCGTAGACACTGAAGTAAAAGTCACATCACAATCCACAATAGCTATTTGATGAAAACTCTTTACAACAAGTCTAGCCTTATTAGGTTAGTACCTTTCCACCTGCACAGATCTCAAAAGATTTACTTGCTCCTAATTGGTTTTACCCCTTCAGGAGCCCCCAACAAAGTCCAAAATCCATGACTTGCTGAAGTGCGTGGATTCCATCTTGAGTACGAAGTATCTGGTAACTTGGAAGTTACCACTTCCTATGACCCGCTGATAACAAGTAGAGGGAATAGAAGTGCCAAGTCATATCCGTATGGGCTTTAGTATAGATACTGAAGTAAAAGTCTCATCACAATCCACAATGGGTATTTGATGAAAACTCTTTAGAACATGTCTAGCTTTATTAGGTTGGTACCTTTCCACCTGCATAGATCTCGAAAGATCTACTTGCTCCTAATGGGGTTTACCCCTTCAGGAGCACCCAACAAAGTTTAAAATCCATGATTTGCTGAAGCGCGTGGAGTCCATCTTGGATATAAAGTATCTATCACCTAGAATTTACAACTTCTTATGACCTATTGATAACTAGTAGGGTCATCATCACCATGATGCTGACTTCCCTGTCATCGTCTACGAGAAACTCGGATGGCTGATATCACCTACTTAATTTGCGGAGCGGATAATGGTTTGTCAAGTCCAATTGAATTCTTAGGTTCTACTAAATTTTTAGTAACCGTTTGTGGTTCAGGAATTACATCCAATTCTACCATATTCCCACTAGTTTATTTTGGAAAAAGATTCCTTTTATAAAAAGGTGGCGAGTCAAGAACAATATAACTATTGATCTTGAAAATTGTAGAAACAAAATCCTAGTGAATGCTTGGGATAATCCACAAACTGCTATTACCGAAGTGTGCCTTGAGTTTGTCCGGATTCTACTTTTAAACAAAAACCGGATAACTCCATATCTTAACAACCTCAAGATATGTAACTATTTTATGTCTATATAGAATTAAGGCACTAATTTAGATGGAATCGGATTCAAAAGTTATGGAGATGTTTTCAGTGCATACCCCAAATGGAAAAAGGCTAATACAATATTGCTCATCATGGAGCGTACTCATGGATGAGCAGCCTGCGAGAGAATCAAGTTCTCAATACTATGATGGAACACCTAGTATAAGTATCTACATCCTCGATCGCTTCGAAGAATCCTGATACTTCCAACGTATGGTTCTTTACTTTATTCTTATACCTATAAACTTCTCAAAATCTTTGGACCTTACATTACAACGAATGTATGTCTAAAACCAGAGAACTCATAGGTAGACCTGAATGAAGTAAGAGTACTAACCCCTTATCCCGGAGGACATTGGACAACAAACATTTTCTTGTATAAGTCCCAAGAGTGTACTAACTTAAATTCTGTGTTTTGTAAATTGAAACATGTATTTTGGTTGAAAATGTCTTACACCATTATTCAATGCACCTTATCTTATCCTCAACTAATAAAGGTAAATGTTTAAAAACACAATTTTCAAAATGTATATCTCACTTTATAAAATAAAGGTACAGATATTTAATTTGAAAATTTGGTGCATAACAACAGTTATTCGAGACCAAATATTTGCCGTTAAGCAAAACCGGGCGATTTAATCCAATATCACCAATTGCAACAAATTCCGATATTGGGGATCAAATCGCCCATTTCCCAATATTCTACTCCTACTCAATATCTGTAACACCGTACAGATGTGAGACCCAAATCTGGTAAATACATACCCTGGAGTCAGAATTGATTGAGAAAATAGTTCTCTTTTACAAGTGCACAGAAATACTGAAACATAAAAATGTTTCATAGGGGGTGGTCAGGTATTCCTAATAATGCCTTCTCCATCATCCAGATTGATGACAGTAGTCGCAATTTTCTTTGCCCTCACTTCAATCCCTTTATATGTCTCTACATCTTACCTTCTGCACAACTTGCTTAGGCTAATTGATTTTCTTTTTTCCCTACCTTTTGGCACCAGTCTAAGGTTTGGAAGAAGACTATCTAATAAGAGTAATAGGTGCACTCTTCTAATACAAGGAGCTCTTACAACCTGAGAGAAGGTAAAGGGAAGAGACAATCGAATAATCCTATTCAATTTCTCTAGAACCTATGGCCATCCATGACTTAAGTAACTTCTTCGAGTTCGTATGTAACTATATGATGGCTGTTCTAAGCGATATAGATTATTGTAGTGATACGAAGTGTTCTGATAAATGTAAAGGGTAAAGTAGGAGTGGCAGGTATATGTGCAACTTTGTCGTGAATCATTACAATCCAAAGCCCAAGTGTGTAAGAAGGTTCGGTTAACTTGGTTCATAAGTTTTTAAGGTAAGTCATGGGTCGCTGTATCAGAGAGAGAGAGAGAGAGAGAGAGAAAAGAAACACTCATCGTGCACTCTATCAAGATCAGATTGGTTATCACTTTATCCGATCAGGATGGCTCCCACTGTATCCTCGAATTCTCCTTCAAACCCAAAAATAAGAACTAGTCGGGATCGTTTACACTTTACAAGTTCGTTAACCGTTCAGCCAGGCCAGTGTTGGTACTCCGAGGGAGGTCCCCCGTGCTTTTGCACGGACCCAATTAATAACCCCATTTTTGCAGAGGCGTAACCTCGTTAACACTTTCTAGAGACCTAATAGGTTAGCTAATTGTGAAGTGAAAAATCTCTTACGGAGTAATACCTACTCATCAGTAGGAATCGGGATCCAACTATCATCATGTGATAACCTGACGGAATCCACTCAAGTCACTACACTCCAGAAGGTATACGCATGCCTGGAAAGTTTCCCATATGTTTGAAACTACCGATATGGTTTTCTCCCCTAGGACCTAAGTGACCTTGACACAGTCAACATATCAAAGGGTCCTAGTCAAGTTCAACCCGTCATTATCCTGATTGCATTAGACCCACCCGCACAGACCAATGACAAGGTCAACAAGGCCAAACGACTTTCCTAACCAATCCATATATCCATACGAAAGAAAAGTATTGTAGAGCTACTGCACACTACTCCTCGGCGAATGGTAACGAAAAACGTAGCACGAATAATAAGCAATACTAATCTGAAATGACGGAGGGCTACGGCTGGTTTTTTGCCACAAACCTTTAACGTAATGAACTTAATATCCTTGAAGGAACTCGAGTGGCTTTAAAATGAAGTAGTTTAAGCTCCGTCTTTTAAAACTAGTAACATAAACCTTTCTTTAAGAGCGAACTCCTAATGAAGGGATCAAGGCTCTTCCCTTATAGAACGAGGTGTGGAATATTCCTAACTGAATACCTCTATGCAAAACAAAAGAATACTACTATGAGTTTTTAAGAAAACCGAGTAGTTTTAAAATTGGTTCCGACAAAATTATTTAGGTTTATTTTCCTTACATTATTTAGATAATGCGTTCCCATCATTTTAAGTTTCCAAGCCATAAAAAAACAACTAAAATAACATGCTTTTATATGCCATTCGCATTCGCCATGGGGCCCCGTCATGCACCGTTAGGTTACTTAACTAACGGCAGAGCGGGGGCAGGACTAGCGCGGATGCAAAATATATTGAAGCATCTACTAAATATATAATATATATCAACATTGCAGGCAGATAATAGTCATCACAGGAAGATTAAAATCATCACAGGCATGCGAACAATAATATAGAACATCGGATAAACTAGGAGCCCTGCATTTTATTTGAGCCATAAATGAGACGCGATGTTCTCTGGTCGTGTGGATAGCTGGTGCAATGAAGAACCTAGACCCCTATGAGTGCGGCAAGTTACCCGCCAATCTCGGAAATGAGGCAACCCCAATCAACAAAGTGAATGGGCCACCCAGTACTTCACGAAATCCGGTAACTTGAGCACCCCTCCGTGGGTCAACCTATACCCCTTACGAGTGCAGTGAATAGCCCCCCAATTTTAGAGTAAGGTCCCTCGGTCTCAACGCCATGAGATGCGGGACCGTTGCCCTATAGAACTCAGCTATTCGAGCACTCCTCCGCGGGGTAATCCTAGTATAGAAAAGAAAATATATATACAACGATTACATTGACCCCAACCTGGTCGTGTCCTAATAAAAGAATATACAAATTGGCGGTAATGGCAGTCCACATGTCAGACGCTCACTCCGTAATAATGAATATACAAATGAATCTGAACTGTACATCTAACATTGCACACAAGGCTATCTATCACAACAATCCATCTATAACATCAGTGCAACACAGAACATCAACGCGAATATCATGTTCACAAACCCATCTGATTGTACATATAGCAACCAGTCAGATTATACCGCACTATGATATTCACGGTCACAGAAACTAACAATTGCACTGAAAACCATGAGTTCAAAATTTCGATCGATTAAAACTTTCTGCATTGGCCCTAAGTACAAACCAATACTCAAATAAATCTGGGCCAAAACTAAATAATCCATAAATCACATTTCCATAAGCTAGAGCACCAGAAAAAATTGGGGGCACAATAGCCAAAATTGGACTGCGGAACCGTGGCCAAATGGCAAGTTAGGCGGCGGTTCCGTGGTCTAATTTTGGGCTCAAGTGCCCAAATTTATTTCTGGGCTCTAGTTTTGTCTGCACATAATTTTAATGTAACCAGAACAATTTTTTGAACAACTTTAAAATTCGAACAACAAGCAGTGAATTTGGAAATGCGATTCGGAAAAATTCGTCGATCGAAACTCTAAATAAATGCAAACTAACTAGTTAAGGTTTATAGAGTGGCTCTGATACTATGTTGGGGTTCGGTGCCCGCGCTGCGGAAGCCGCGGTTGAGACGGAAGCGAAAGCAAAAACTTTTTGCGAGCACCAAACACCCGTAACCCAAGAAATCGATCCAAAACCTTAAACTAGCAAATTAGAAATGCAAGGGTATAGAAACTACAATTTTCGACACGTGTCCACCCAATTGTGGAAGACCCCTCCAAGCTCGTAGCCGCCGGAATCAAGCTTGAAAGTCGACCACCCTCGCCGAAGAAGATCCACCTGAGGGAAACTGGAAGAAGCTCTAACCGATGATCCAAACTTGTTGGTGTGGATGGTCGGTGATGTAGGAATTTTTCACTAAACATTTTCTCTTTTTTTTCTCAAACTCAAGCTGATAAGAGGAAGAAGAAGGAGAAGGAAGTGAGGATGGATAAAGCTCTCATGAAGCATACAAGATCAAGAATGATCAAGTGTTGAGTTGCGGAATGGAAAAATAACATAGCCATGTGTAGAAAGAATGGTTACAATACAATCAACCATGTATTAATAGTGCACTAATAAATACACATGAATGATCACATCAATCCATACCTCTCTACATGCTCATTCCACCTCATCTATACCTCATTTTCCTATTTATTTTTCTAAAATGAAAAACAAATATGAGGTATCCATTTTCTTGAAGCACTCCCGTATAAATACAGAATACATCACCCGGTATACGTATTGCTATATATACACGTATCCGTATAAAAATACGGATAGCGCCAAAGAGAGAAAATGAATAGTGAACAATAATACTAAAATATATGTATCAAAATACATACATAAATTATTAAATCAAAACATGATTTAATAATCCGACTTTATCTTAAGCCGACAAGTATTATCAACCATCCGATTAAAGTCCGTGTATCCCGTATACGTATTTAATCGCACTCCTGCACATACCAACGTATAGCTCCTATATCTATCACTTAGACCGGGAAAACCTTCTGTGTGGGAGTCTAAAGACTCGACAATACGCTGGCAGTGGGTTTAACCATAAGTACGTCAACGGAACTAGCTGTACGTAACGGCTACCCAGGTACTTGCTGAAAGGGGGGTCGACAATCAAGTACATCCTTACCCAATTGAGACTAAATGTGACAATCTCCGTACAGTCCGGTCTCTTCGTCAAAGAATATCGCATATCGGGTCTAGAGAGTGGATAATGTCAGACCCCTACTAACCCGATAAGTCATGTTTGAGTCAAGCTCATCACCAACAGAGATACTACTGATCAACTATCAGTAAATCTCATCCACTGTGGCAACGGATTTCTAGTGATATCCAACTGAACACAGCGCGACATCGACTCCTAATGCCAAGAGAGACGAATCCCTGACAATCGACCATTGCCTCCATGTGGCACGGGACTGTACCCAACTAAAACCTGTTTGCACGACTCCTTTGAGACGTGGTAGGGTAGTAATCAAAGTACAATAGGAACTCACACGAGAAAAATGACGATCTCAGGTCAAAGAACCTGTACTCATGCCACTTGAGAACTTCTATCTGATGATAGATATAATACCATCTAGAAGTTCTCAGCGACTCTGTCCGGTGTACTCACCTCTAATGAGCACCTATATACTATCTTAGGTGACACAACACCAATGGCTTGTGAGACTGGCCACCACCCCTCATCGGGGTCTAGAAACATATACACTAGCCTACTCCGGAATATTGATGCCCAGTCTCGATACTCCCACGATTAGGGACATTTAAGGATGTGCTTATGGACAACCCAGCTCCCACATATATGATCGCCACCATAATGCCGGTTGTCAAGCAACAATCCTATGAGCTTCATCAATGATGAAGACAAACCAGATAGTATATTATCATCTCAAGTAAAACTGTTATACTTGTATAGGTCCTCCTTCAATTATCATAATCGCCTATTTGCAATTACAATAATTTCCTTAAGGGCACTATATCCATCCGCTGTCTAATTTTGGGCTTATGTGCCAAAATTTCTTTCTGGTCTCTAGTATTGCCTGCACATAATTTTAATGCAACCTGAACAATTTTTTGAAAAACTTTTAAAATTCGAACAGTGGGCATGGATTTGGAAATGCGATTCGGAAAAATCCGTTGATCGAAACTCTAAATAAGTTCAAACTATGTAGCTAAGGTTTATGGAGTGGCTCTGATACCATGTTGGGGTTCAGTATCCATGCCGCTAAAGCCACGGTTGAGGCGGAAGCAAAAAACAAAAACTTTTTGTGAGCACCAAACACCCGTAACCCAAGAAATCAATCTAAAACCTTAAACTAGCAGACTAGAATATGCAAAGGGTATGAAACTACAAGCTTCGACGCGTGTCCACCAAATTGTGGAAGACTCCTCCAAGCTTGTAGCCGCCGGGATCGCGCTTGAAAGTCGACCACCCTCCTTGAAGAAGATTCACCCAAGGGAAACCGGAAGAGGCTCCGTCCGACGATCCAAACTTGCTAAGGATGGATGGTGGGTGATGTAGGAATTTTTCCATTAAAATTTTTCTCGCATTTTCTCAAGCTCAAGTGAGAAAGAGGAAGAAGAAGAAGATGTGGTAAAAACGGCTAAGTGTTTTGCCATGAAGCATTACTTGAAGCAAGTGAAGAAAAGAATCCAACTCCAATGTAGAAGTGAATGGCTTCTATTTGTAACCATGGATCAATAGTGCATCCAAATCATATCAACATTAAATACCAAAACCATTCCTTTCTACATGTCTAGGCATGCTTCATGCCACCTCACCTCCATCTCATTTCCATTTGCAACCATCTCATTTCCATTTGATTTTCCTAAATAGAAAAACAAATATGGGGTTTCTATCTTCTAGAAGCATTCCTGTATAAATATGGAATACTTCACCCAGTATATGTATCGCTACATATACGTGCATCCGTATAAAAATACGGATAGCACCAAAAAGAGAAAATGGATAATGAGCAATAATACTAAAATATATGCATCAACATACATATATAAATTATTAAATCAAAACCTGATTTAATAATCCGGCTTAATCCTAAGCCAGGTAGTGCTATTAACTGTCTGATTAAAGTCCGTGTATCCAGTACACGTATTTAATCGGACCCCCTGCATGTACCGACATACGACTCCTACATCTATCGCCTGAGTCGGGAAAACCCTCTGTGTAGGACTCTAAAGACTCGACAATACGCTGGTAGTGGGTTTAACAACAAGCACGTCAGCGACACTAGCTGTATGTAATGGCTACCCAGGTACTTGCCGAAAGGGGGTCGACAATCAAGTACGTCCTTACTCTACTGAGCCTGAATGTAACAATCTCCGTAGAGTCCGATCTCTTTGTCAAAAAGCATCGCATATCGGTTCTTGAGGGTGGATAACGTCAAACCTCTACTAACTCGATAAGTCGTGTCTGAGTCAAGCTCATCACCAACAGAGATACTACCGATCAACTATCAATAAATCTTATCAACCATGGCCACGGATTTCTGGTGATAACCAACTGAACACAACTCGACATCGACTCCTAATACCATGAGAGAAGAATCCCTGACAATCGACCACTGCCTCCATGTGGCTCATGACTGTACCCAACTAAAACTTGTTTGCACAATCCCTTTGAGCCGTGGTAGGGTAGTAATCAAAGTACAGCGGGAACTCACACGAGACAAATGACGATCTCAGGTCAAAGAACCTGTACTCATGCCACTTGAGAACTTCCATCTGATGATAGATATAATACCATCTAGAAGTTCTCGGTGAGTCCGTCCAGTGTACTCACTTCCAGTGAGCACCTGTATACTATCTTAGGTGACACAACACCAATGGCTTATGAGACCGGCCACCGCCCCTCGTCGGGATCTAAAAACATATACACCAGTCTACTCCGGAATATCGATGCCCAGTCTTGATACTCTTATGACTAGGGATATTTAAGGATGTGCTTATGGACTACTCAGCTCCTATATATATGATCTCCATCATAATACAGGTTGTCAAGCAACAATCCTACGGGCTTCATCAACGATGAAGACAAACCAAATAGCATACTATCATCTCGAGTAAGACTGTAATACTTGTATAGGTCTTAATTTAATTATCATAATCACCTACTTGTGATCATAATAATTGCTTTGAGGGCACTATATCCAACAGTATCAATATACAACGACTACATCATTTCGTCTGAACTGGGAAAACCCTCCGTGTGGGACTCTAAAGACTTGACAGTGCGCTGGTAGTGGGTTACTGTATAAATCCATAATCAAAAGCACGTCAGCGGCACTAGCTATACGTAATGGCTATCTAGGTATCTGTCGAAAAGGAAGGCCGATGAGCAAGCTCATCCGAACCCTACTGAGCATATCTATGACAATCTCCTTACAGTCCGATCTCTTCGTTTAAGAGTATCGCATACCGGGTCTAGGGGTTGGTAAACGTTAGACCCTAAACTCGATAATTCATACCGATATGTCCCATGACCAATTCGAGAAACTATTGATCTAATTATCAGTAAATCTCATCTTCTTTGGCTAAGGTCATATTGTTAGTTGTATGTATGCCCTAGAGGCCAGTATTGTACAGATGATGTATATTATATTGGATGCTTGGACATATATAGAGAGGACTTTCTTGCTCGATATGATAGTATGCTATCTGGTTGCTCTTTCCTTTAACATGCATACTTGTCTCTTTATACTGTCTTATAGTTATATGTTGGTAAAGCCCTTAGGATGTGTACTTGACTACCTGGACTATGATGCGGATCATACTAGTGGGGACATGGTAGTCCATAAGTACATCCTTCAAGGTCCCTAGTCATGGGTGTATCGAGACGGGGCATCGATATACCAGTGTAGACTAGCGTATATGCTTCTCGACCCATGAGATGAGCGATGGATGATCCCATATCCATTCGTGTTTGACATCAGAGATGGTATACGGGTGCTCAGTGGAGACTGGGTACACTGGACGGACTCGCCGAGAACTCCCAGATGGTATTATACCTCACGTCAGATGGCAGTTCTCTGGTGACACTTGTGCAGGTTAGTCTGTAGACCCGAGATCGTCATAGAGTCTCATGTGATTCCCACTGTGCTTTGATTTCCACCTTACCACGTCCATGAGGGCGTGCAAAACGGTGGTTTTTGGGTACAGTCCCGAGTCACATGGAGGCAATGAGTGATAGGAGGGGTTTCGTCTCTCCCGGTATTGGGGGTTGATGTTGCGCTGTGCTCGATTGGCCGTAACAGGGAAGTCCCTGGCCAGGGCTGATTCATAGATTTACTGGTAAGTGTTACCAGTAGTTTCTTGACCAGTTATGAGCCTCACATCGGCACGACTTATCGGTTACTGGGGTCTGACGTTTAGCACCTCTAGACTTGATATGCGACATATCAGACGAGAAGACCGAATTGTACCGGAAGTGTTACCGGCAGGTTTTTACAGGAGTTGGAGCGGGCTTGCTTGCTGATCTTCTGATCGCTCGATACCCGGGTATCCGTTACGTCCAGCTAGTACCGCTGACGGCTTGTGGGTGCGTGATGTGATCATCACCTACTGCCGGCGTATTGACGAGTCTTTAGAGTCCTACATAGAGGTTTTACTGGCTCAGGCAAAACGAAATAGGAGCACGTATGTGATATGTGCAAGACCGAGAATAAATGCGTGTATGTGATACCGTATTCTATTCTCGCGACTTTTTGTATCGGTCGGTTATATATGATATGACCGGGTTATCGAATCAAGTGTTGATTCGATAAAGTCGATACGATGGATGTTAGCCGGTTATATGAGATATGACCGGATTATTAAGTCAAGTGTTGATTTAACAATTAAGTGTATAATTGTATATTAGATATACTAATTTACATTTGCTAACACTTGTTCACTTTAGGGTTTTTCTCACATGTACACTACTTTCACATGTATATGATATATGTTAAAATGTGTTATCATATTGTATCATGGTTGATGATACACATGACTTGTGTGTATAAGACAAACACCATCCTAATTGTTATGATTGGATTTAATATTTAAAAGTAATTACAAAATTAGTGCGAAATTGGAAAATGCATGAAGCTTGTGGAAGCTTGTGGATGCATTGACTAAAGTCCACTAGATTTGTTTTTACTTTGGACTTTAACCTAACCATCACACAATTAGCTATGGTTATGGCTCTACAAGGGTTAGTATATGATACTCACTCACCATGGTTACCCTTGACACTTGATCATTATCCTCATCTCTTTTCTTTTGTTCATCATCTTTTTTCTTTAGTTCAAAAGAAAAGCTTGCTAGGGTTTGATCAAAAGTGAGAAACAGAGTGAGAAACAAAATTCTAAAGAGAACCCACTTTCTATTCCTCCATCCTCTACTAGACTAGAACTTTAGTTTAGGGTGTTTACTTCACTAATTCTCGAGTTAGTGAAGTAGGAGCTTGAGTCGGAATTCCCTCGACGTAGATCATCTTCGGCCTCGGAGACTTCAAGCAAGGTCGCACCTTTTCGCCTCGTGAAGCCATGCAAGGGTCCGGGAGAACCACGATCGTAGCGAAAGGACTTCATCAAGGAGCTAAAGAAGTGGAGGACCGATCTACAAAGGTTGTATTTCGTGATCTCTTTGAGTAAAGTTGTTTACTTGCCTTTCGATTCGCCTAAACTCTAGTATACGATCTTGCTTAGGGTTGTTCGGCACCTAAAAATTTAATTTTGGCATGGTCGATGCCTTGTAGAGCCTTGTTAGTGTGCCTAGTAACCCTACAGTGGTATCAGAGCCCGGCTAGAGCATTAGACGATGCGTTAACGAAGTTAAAACTCCGAACGAACCCGACAACGTCGAAATCAACCCCTCTCTGGACTTTTTTCAAAATCTGGGTTTTTTCAGAATTAAAAATACTTAAAAAATACAGCAGGGATTTCTAAGAATTACGGAGCAAAAATGATGAAGTAATATGTACGGACCGCCGCGGTTCCGCGGCAATACCCTGCTTGTGCCGCGGAACCGCGGCCGTACAGTGAGACTTTGACAGTTGGTTTGCACAGTAATTCTTGTATCTGATTGTGTTATTTTATGGGTATTTTTAAACTGACTCAAGTGTTGAGTATTCAGGGGTTCATTTTGTAATCATCGGTTCGATCGGAGAATTTAATTTTGTTTTGTTATTCCGGATAATTTAGAAAGTACTAAAATGTTCGAACGGATATCATTAACTCAATTTTTCCCGGCACTAAAAAGTTTCAAGTGTTGAATTTTTCTCGGGTTTAAATCTTTCGGAAAAACGT
This sequence comes from Agapanthus africanus, assembly GCA_030015575.1. Taxonomy (NCBI): domain Eukaryota; kingdom Viridiplantae; phylum Streptophyta; class Magnoliopsida; order Asparagales; family Amaryllidaceae; genus Agapanthus; species Agapanthus africanus. The sequence continues at coordinate 258,413,824 of CM057351.1, read as the reverse complement.
GCAAGAAATGTGACGGACTCTCTAGCAGACAACAAACCCTAACTCGATTATGTGACCGTCTTGAACTGCCCTTTGAACTTTAGGATTTGGGGCAGTACGGTGTGCCACATGTTAGTTATATGTATACCCTAGAGGCCATTACTGTACATAGGATGTATATTGTAGTGGATGCTGGAACATATATAGGTAGGACTTTCTTGCTCGACATGATAGTACGCTATCTGGTTGCTCTTTATCTTAACATGTATACTTGCTGTCTCTCTATTACATGTTGATAAAGCCCTTAGGATGTGTACTCGACTTCCAGGAATATGATGTAGATCATACTAGTGGGGCCTGGGTGGTCCATGAGTACATCCTTCAATGTTCCTAGTCGTGGGAATATCGAGATGGGGCATCGATATTCCAGAGTAGACTAGCGTATATCCTCTCGACCCATGTGATGGGCGATGGATGATCCCATATCCATTGGTGTTTGACATCAGAGATGGTATGCGGGTGCTCAGTGGTGACTGGGTACACTGAACGGACTCGCCGAGAACTCCCAGATGGTATTATACCTCACGTCAGATGGCAGTTCTCTGGTGACACTGGTACAACTTAGTCTGTTGACCCGAGATCGTCATAGAGTCTTGTGTGTCACCCATTGTGCTTTGATTTCCATCCTACCACGGCTCTACTGAGTCGTGCAAACAGGTGGTTTTTGGATACAGTCCCGATTCACATGGAGGAAATGAGCGATAGGAGGGGATTCGTCTCTCCCAGTATTGGGGGTTGATGTTGTGCTATGCTCGACTGGCCATAACTGGAAATCCCTGACCAGGGTTGCACTGATTTACTGGTAAGTGTTATCAGTAGTTTCGTGCTTGTTATGGACCTTACATCGGCATGACTTATCAAGCTACTGGGGTCTGACGTTTACCACCCCTAGGCGAGATATGTGACATATCAGACGAACAGACCGGACTGTACGGTAAGTGTTACTGGTTGGATTCGCAGGAATGTGAGCGGGCTTGCTCGTTGATCTTCTGATCGCTCAATACCCGGGTGGCCGTTACGTTTAGCAGACCGCTTGCTGCTTGTGGGTGTTTGATATGATCATCACCTGCTGCCGGCGTATTGACGAGTCTTTAGAGTCCTACACAGAGGTTTCCTGGCTCAAGCGAAACGAAATAGGAGCGCATATGAGATATGTGCGGGACCGAGAATAATACCAGTATGTGATACTGTATTCTATTCTCGCGATTTGTATCATTGGACGGTTATATATGATATTGCCGGATTACCGAATCAAGTGTTGATTCGATACATTGATACACTTGATATTAGTAGGTTATATGCAGTATGACCGGATCATTAAATCAAGTGTTGATTTAATGATTTAATGTATAATTATATATTTGATATATTACTTTGCATTAACTAGTATTTGTTCACTTAAGATTGATTTTCTCACTTGATGTGCACAAGTAGTATATGTGATATATTTTTGTGCACTTGATTGTATCATGTTTGATGATACATGCAAACTTGGGTGTATGTTTGATTTAAACCATGTTTAGGTTAATGGTTAGGGTTTTGTTATCTTTATTTATTTTATTTATTCATTTTGGCAAAAATGAAATGGTGGCTAACTTTGTTTCTTTGTTGAAGCTTCATGAAGCTTTGATAAGTCTTGACCATTTTGTCTTTTGCCTTAACCTAACCATTAAACCTAAACCCTAGTTTATTCTCTACATGTGTTAGCTTCACCCATGGTTGCATTATGATAAGATCACTTGATTTATTATTATTCAATAATTCATTTTTCATTCTTCTTCTTCATCTTCTTCATGAGGTGAAGAAAGCTTACTAGAAAAATTTCAAGTGTTGAAATCAAGTGAGAAATCCAAATCCAAAGTGAACCCACATCCTATTTCTTCATCCTCTACCACTTTCCATGTAGTAGAGTGTGTTATCTTCACAAGTTTCATGACTTAGTCAAGGTGGAGCTTGAGTTTGAGTTGCCTCGACGTAGATCATCTTCGGCATTGAAGTCGACGACCTAGCCCGATCATTTCTCCGACGAGACCATCGCCAGAGTCCGGGATCCGATGATCGCAGCGGAGGGACGTCATCACGGAGCTAAAGAGGTGGAGGACCGGATCTACAAAGGTTGTAGTCACTTTCACTTTCTAGTTAAGTTAACTTGCATGTTTCGCCTTACCTCTAGTTAGGATCTTGCTTAGGGTTACTTGGCACTTGATAAAAATTCTAGAATTGGACATGTTTGATCAGTTGTAGAACCTCATGGGTGTGCCTAGGAACCCTACAGTGGTATCAGAGCCTAGCTAGATCCTTAGACGATGAGTAGACGAAGTTAGAAAGCCGATCGAACCTAGAAACCCTAAGTTATACCCTTCTCTGGACAATTTTCAAAACTGTGGATTTTTGTGAATTAAAAATGCTCAGAAAATAGAACAGGAAATTATAAGAGTTACTGCAGAAAACGAACCCCTAACTCTACTAGATCGCCGCGGAACCGCGGCCTTACCCTGCTATTGGCGGCTGTTCCGCGGCCGTATATACTGATTAGGGATTCAATTTTATACAGTAATGCCTGTATCCGTTTCCTCTGTTCTCTAGGAATTTTTAATCTGTACTCAAGAGTTGAGTTTTTTGGGTTGTATTGGGAGTTCGTAGATTCGATCGGATTGTCTAATTTTGTCTATGTGTTGTTCCGGGTAATTTTAGAATATGTTAAAAAGTTCGACCGGATATAAATACCCAATTTTTCCCCTGTCGGGAAATTTCCAAATGTTGGATTTTTCCGTAGTTTAATAACGTTCTAAGTGGTGCAAGTAACGCGATGGACCCTCTAGAAGACAACAAACCTTAACTTGATTATGTGACCGTCTTGAACTGCCCTTTGAACCTTAGGGTTTGGGGCAGTACGGCGTGCCACATGTGAGGCGTTGGCTTGACCCTTCTACGGCTGGACCGTTGGTACTGTGGCATGAAATGGATGTTTTGGAACTGATTTCATGTGTTGAGCTGTTTCGGAAAAACTTGGGTGTTTGAATGTTCGATCGAAAAGTTTAACATTTTTCTATTTATCTAAAATGTGATACAATATTTAGAATTCACAAGTAGTTATGAGATAACTAATTTGGATGTTATAAACATAGCAGTTTAGTCTCACTTGATCGGTAGCCACGGAATTTTGATGTGATCAAAAGTCCGTCGCAATCTTGTAGCGTACGCGGATACTTGCCGGTAAAACTTAATAGATAGCTACGCCCCATAGTCCCGACCAAGTGACTGAAGGAGAACCCCGTCGCCGAAAGCATCCGTTAGGGTGCTCGCGGCTGCGGTGTTCCGCCTTGGTGCACTTCGTCGACGGCATCGGTGGTGCGGCTGCCTACTAAAGTTTGCGATGAGCATTCGATCAGGATGTCGGGAATCTTGTTGAATTGCCCGACTTGGTATTGAAAAGTGTTTTCGATTTTGAGACTGAAATGCGGGGTTTATAAATGTTAGGCATGCGATGTCTAAGGATGGTTGCGGATTCCAATTGTTGTAGTTTTACACTTTCTTTTTTGTGACCGTAAGTGTAATATGTGATATCGCCGGTTTCGTTGCTATATGTCAACGACAATTGTGATGCGCATATTTACTTACGTTGATGACATGTGATGTTATGTGTTGCTGGATATGTTATATTGGATCGTCGTGTTTGAATAGCCGGGGGTTTTTATGTGAGATAAGTGTTTTTCATTTTCATTCATGTAAAAACTTGTATGTAATATTCTTTTATTGGGGCACTTCCTGGTTGCGGAAGATGTCACCGCTGATGTATATTATTTTCTTTTCCGCATTAGGATAGACCCAAGGAGGGGAGCATAAGTAACCGGGTTCTAGGGTCCAGTGGGAGACCATCTCGAGGAGACGAGTCCGGGTCTCCTAACCCTAGAATTGGTAGGGTTGCTTGCCGCTCTCGTAGGGGTCTAGGGGTGTGGGATTGGCTATTCATCACGACCGTGGAATCCGTGTTTTATACTGGCTTGCATTAAAAACACGGACGTCCTAGTATATCCAATATTTCATATGATATTTTCTGCTGCGTTATCTGTGATGTGATCATGTGATATGTTCAAATAGATATAGTATATAGTATATATGATATATTATATAGACGTTGCTTATGTTTTACACCCGCGCTAGCCCTGCCTCGCTCTGGCGTTAGTTACCTAACCTAACGGTGCAGACGGGACATCGAGGCGAGTGCGGATGGCATACGCGTACGTTATATTTATCTGTGATGTTTAGGTGGACTTAAATGATGGGACATTCATTAATGAGATTAATGAAAGAAAATAAACCTAAAAGATGTTGTGGAATCGAATTTCAAAATAAAACAGGTATCTACAGTTCTTACTTTGCATCGCGGTGTTCCTTGTAGAACATCCTGCACCTTATTCGATAAGGAAAGGACCGAGATCCCTTCACCGGGAGTGACTCCTTTAGCAATAACTGGCAGATGCTACAAACTCGGTTTGTCTTTTGATTGCTTCTATAGTTCTTGCTTTGCATAGTGGTATTTGTGAAATATCCTACACCTTATTCGATGAGGAAAGGGCCGACGATCCTTTCACCGGGAGTGACCCCTTTAGCAAAACTAGAAAAGCATCAAAAACACTCCATTTAAAAACCATTTTATTCCGCAACGAGATCAAGTTCAAAGCGTTAAAGGTTTTCTCAAAAACCATCCGCAACCCTCCGTCATTTTAGGAAGTAGAGTACTTAGTATTCGTGCTGTGTTTGTGTAGGGTTGCTATGCACGCGCACAAGGGTCTACGAGGCATCAACCATGCCCGATTGAAAATTTAGCCGTGCCGAACAACCCGAATACGGATCTTTAAACTAGAGATTAGGAGAAAACAAGCATGCTAAACACTTTAACACTAAGTGAGAGGGATTACAACCTTTGTAGATCCGGTCCTTCACTTCATATGCTCCGTGTTGTGGTCCCTTCGCTGCGATCATCGGGTTCCGGACTCTCGAGAGGTTCCACGAAGAGAAAGATGCAACCTTTGCTTCCGATCTTTGATACTAAGATGATCTACCTTGAAGCTCCGTTAACACAAGCTAACACTCATGAAATGATGTGAACACCCTCATCTAAATGGCAAGGGAAGATGGGGATGATGAAGTAGGATTTTTTCTCTCTTTATTTATATTTTTCTCACAATTATTCATCACTTGGAAAAAATCAAGAAAGCTTTTTTCCATGAAAGAATGAAGGAAGAAGAAGATGAACATGATAAAAATCCTTTTGTGATGAATAGGAAAAGAATAATATGATGAATAATGCAACCATGGTTGACTAAACCCATGTAGAGAATTAACTAGGGTTAGGGTTTGGGTTGGGTTAAAGCATGAGTCACTTACAAATATCTTTCACAAAACAAAACCAAAACCTTCTAGAAACATCTAGAAAGCTTAACCCTAATCCAAACCCTAATCATGTTTAATCTCTACTAAACATGTTGCATTATTTATCATATCATGTTACAATATTATATATCACATATATAATATTTATTGTAACCAAATAAAATAATACAATTAACATATATCGCATATATATCAATGTATTATCCGAGTGAGAAAAAGAATCTTTTAGTGAGCTAATATTAGTTAATGTCTTTTAATATATCATATATATTATTATACATTAAATTATCGAATCAACACTTGATCCGACAATCCGGCTATATCACATATAACCGACTAATATTTATCCGTACCGATTCATCGAATCAACTCTTGATCCGATGACCCGGCTGATATCAAATATCGCGAGAATACAATACGATATCACATACCGCATTATCCTCGGTCCCGCACATATCACATATGTGCTCCTACTCCGTTTTGCCTGAGTCAAGAAACCTCTGTGTAGGACTCTAAAGAATCGTCAATACGCCGGCAGTAGGTGATGATCATATCAATCACCCACAAGCTGCAAGCGGTCAGCTAAACGTAACAGCTACCCAGGTATTGAGCGCTCAGAAGATCAACAAGCAAGCCTGTAACTTCTCCTGTGAATCCAAACAGTAACACTCCCGTACAGTCCGGTCTCGTCGTCTGATATGTTGCATATCTCACCTAGGGGTGGTAAACGTCAGACCCCAGTAGCTCGATAAGTCGTGTCGATATGAGGTCTATAACAGTTTGAGAAACTACTGATAACACTTACCAGTAAATCTCAGCAACCCTGGCCAGGGATTTCCGGTTATAGCCAATCGAACACAGCACAACATCAACTCCCTATACCGGGAGAGACGAATCCCCTCCTATCGCTCATTGCCTCCATGTGATTCGGGACTGTACCCAAAAGCCACCTTTTTGCACGCCCTCTTGGACGTGGTATGATGGAAATCAAAGCACAGTGGGAATCACACAAGACTCTATGACGATCTCGGGTCAACAGACTACTCTGTACCAGTGTCACCGGAGAACTGCCATCTGACGTGAGGTATAATACCATCTGGGAGTTCTCGGCGAGTCCGTCCAGTGTACCCAGTCTCCACTGAGCACCCGTACACCATCCTTGATTTCAAACACCGATGGATATGGGATTATCCATCGCCCATCATATGGGTCAAGATGCGTATACGCTAGTCTACTCTGGTGCATCGATGCCCTGTCTCGATACACCCTCGACTAGGAATAGTTATAGGATGTACTCGTCGACTACCGTGGCCCCACTAGTATGATCTCATCATAGTCCCAGTAGTCGAGTACATATCCTAAGGGCTTTATCAACAAGTATCATAGAGACAATCAGAGTACATGTTAAGATAAAATACAACCAGATAGCATACTATTATGTCGAGCAAGAAAGTCCTCCCTATATATGTCCAAGCATCCAATACAATATACATCGTATGTACAGTAATGGCCTCTAGGGCATACATATAACTAACAATCTCCCACTTGCACTAGGGCCATCTGTTGTGGTATCGCATACCCAACAATTAGCTGCGGTTGAAGTATCTCATACTCAACCATCCCATAAAAGTCTCTACTGGTAAAAAAGGCCTTTGTGAGTGGATCCGCGCTGTTGTCCTCTGTGTCTACTCTCCTAACCTCGATCTCCCTGGAGATCAACCATCTCCATGATCAGGTGATACTGCCTAAGTATTATATCTGGATTTCTGATGGGACAGTAGTTTCTTGGCTAAAGCCACAACTCCATTGTCACACAATGGTAGGAACGAAGTTCATCGCATGAACTTATATATATCCAGACTGTCTCTTTGGTAGTATCCTTTAATCGTCTAGTAAGTCACGATATCTAGCTTGGAACTCTTCCAACATACCGTCCCTCCACTGAGGGTAAAGACAATGCCTGCGACTGACATTCAGTCGTCCTTATCATCCTGGAACCTTTCCAGTGATTCTCCCCAGGATCGATTGATACCATCTCACTACAACTAGTGAGAATCCTAACATCCAATTAGATCTATCTCATAGATCCAAAACCCAGGATTTAGGAGGTATCATTTTGATCCTATATGGAGAATCCTTGTGATAAGCGGAGATTTACCAAGCGTAGCATAGGAAACTCCTTCCCTATCAAGAGTATGTCATCCACGTACTCTACGAGGATCACCACCATACTCTCTACTACCTTTTTGTTTATACAAGGTTCATATACCATTTTGATGAAGTCAAACTCTTTGACTACCACATCAAAACAGATGTTCCAACTCCGCGATGCCTGTTTTATCATATAAAACATCTTGCACACGTTTCCGCTGCTCCCACTGTCTACGAAGCCCTCTGGCTGTCTACTTATAGACGCTCTTTTCTAAAACATCATTTAGAAAAGTAGTCATGACACCCAACCACCAGATATCGTAGTCATGGTATGTAGCCGTGGCAAGTAGGATCTGGATGGACTTAAGCATAGCTTTGAAAGTCTCAACTTTTCAATGTACACCAAGTAATCTTCTCAAGATATACTTGCTCCTGATGGGGATTTAACCCTTCAGATAAAGCAACCAAAGTCCATACTTTGTCGGTGTATAAGGATTCCATCTCAGATCGATAAGCATCCAGCCATTCTTACAGAGTCCCACTCCTGATGGCCAGCCCGAAATTAGTTGGGTCATCATCTCATGATGCAATCCTCGCTCCCACTGTCATAGAGAAACCAAAGTATCTCTCAGGTGGGTGAGGAACCCTACTAGATCGGCGGAGAGGCTGAGGTTCGTTGGAAACTATTGAATCCTTTGGTTCTACCAAATTATCAGCTGCAGTTTGTATAGCTGGAACCTTTCCCGTTCTACATAACAGACCTTGCCTCGAGCTTGTCCGAATTTTGCTTTTAGACATAGTCCGGACAACCCTAAATCTTAACAAACTTAAGATATGGGCTCTTCCCTTTCCATATCACATATTAAGTGGTAGGCAACTGATTTGATTTGAACCCTATTCAATTAGTATGCAGCTTCTCAAGCGCATAACATCCAAAAGGAAATAAGAAACTCAGTAGTACTCATCATAGAGCAAACCATATCACATATGGTGCTATTGCTCCGCCCCGATATACCATTGTGCTATGGTGTATACGAAGGAGTAATGCTGAGAGAGAATCTCATTCTCCTTTAGAATAGTCCAGGAATTCCGTGCTCAAGTATTCTCCTCCTTGATCTCATCAAAGGACATAATACTTATACCCGTATTTTGGTTCCCTGCTTCTAACTTACATTCTGTGAATATCTCAAAAGGTTCGGACTTATGTTTCAACAGGAATATATGTCTGAATCTTGAGAGATCATCAGAGAATGTAATGAAGTACAAAGAACCGGTCTTGGCATATGTAGACAGGAGACTTTCATACATCAGCATGTATCAATCCCAAGAGTTCACTAACACTTTCTCTGTTTCTAATAAACAGAGCTATGGTCATCTTATCTTTGTGACATGACCGGCAAGTTTCACAAGATGTAAATTTAAACTAATTTAAATATGCATCTTTATGTAACTTCAGCTAGTCGGGTCGCATTGATATGACTTAGTCTACAATACCTTAAGAAGGATTCGTTCATTTCTGAACTCTTCCTCTTGTGTGTGTTCCGTATACTTAGAACTGTAGTTTGATTTAGAACGTCAATGCTTTTAGATAACGTGCCTGAACCGATCAACTCTTGATATAGGAAATGTTCAAAACATTATCCAACAATACAAAATTATATCCTTTCTTTACTAATAAAGAGACTGATATGATTTTGTATATCAGGTTCGGTATCTAATAACATTTGTTCAGAATCAATGTATTCTGGTAATACAGGGTGATAGTGACCAACAGACTTGGCTGCAACACTTGCATCGTTTTCTGTCTCATGAAACTTATCACCCGTTCTCAGTTCTCTACCTATCTGTAGCCCATGTAACAGATTACATATGCGGGATCCTGATCCGGTATCACATACCCAGGACGTAAAGGATACTGAGAAACAGTTCTGTGTAATGAACACACCCGAAGATGATGCATCAGCATGCACTTTCTTCGTTTGGGCGGCACGGGAAATCTGGTGTTCCCCAATTTCCTGCTCTATCTTATAACAATTATAAGTTGGAACGGGACCAACGTTCCCCAGCTCAGTATAACAAGCGGGTTCGGTCAATATATCCGTATTATTATCTTGATTAAGGCGTGATATGGTCGCTACCTGGAGAGAGAGAGAAGAAAACACTCAGCGTATGCTCTTGCAAGATTAGATTGGTTATCTAATATATCTAATCAGGATGTCTCCCACCGTTTTTATCAAATCTTCCTTCAAACCCTAAAAGGAAAGACTAGCCGGGATTAATTACACGGTACAAGTTCGCCAATCTTTCAGCCAGGCCAGTGTCGGTACTTTGAGGGAGGTCCCCCGTGCTTTCGCACGAACCTAATTAAAGTAAACCTCGTTTTCCCAGAGGCGTAACCCCGTTAACACCTTTCTAGACACCTACTTGATCGGCTAATTGTAATGTGTAAAACTCTCCCAGGAGTAACTCTTACTCGCAGCGGGTATCGGGATCCAACTATCTCATAGAAGGTATGCAATCTCATTGCAAATTTCAACACTTGAAATCCCCAATAATATTTTACCCTAGAGTCCCATGACCTTGACGCAGGCCAACAAACCACAGTGCGCTAGTCAAGTTCAACCCGTCATTTCTTGATTGAATTAAACCCACCCGCACGACCCTTGACGCAGGCCAACAAAGTCGCACGACTACCCAAATCCAATCTGCATCATATGCATAAACAGATAAATACTAGTTAGCTACCGCACACTACGCCTTGACGCAGGCCAACAAACGTAGCACGAATACTAAGTAGGACTTATCTGAAATGACGGAGGGCTACGACTGGTTTTTATGAAAACCCTTTGCATAATGAACTTGATATCGTTGTAGAATCGAGTGATTTTAAATGGAGTGTTTTTGAGGCTTTTCTAGTTTTGCTAAAGGGGTCACTCCCGGTGAAGGGATCGTCGGCCCTTTCCTCATCGAATAAGGTGCAGGATATTTCACAAATACCACTATGCAAAGCAAGAACTATAGATGCAATCAAAAGACAAACCGAGTTTGTAGCATCTGCCAGTTATTGCTAAAGGAGTCACTCCCGGTGAAGGGATCTCGGTCCTTTCCTTATCGAATAAGGTGCTGGATGTTCTACAAGGAACACCGCTATGCAATGCAAGAACTAGAGCTACCAGTTTTTAAACAAGTTTCCACAACATCTTAGGTTTCTTTTATTTCATTAATCTCATTAATGAAGTCCCATTTTAATATGCTTCACAAGCATCTCTTTTAAAACGAAATCTGCAATATAACATATATCTCATATATATAAACATTCGTCACAGGCAGTAATATGATCTTATCACAGAACATTGCAGCAGAAGAACATATATGAAATATTGGATATACTAGGACGTCCGTGTTTTCAATACGAGCCTGTATAAAACACAGATTCCACGGTCGCGATGAATAGCCAAACCCACATCCCTAGACCCCTACGAGAGCAGCAAGTAACACTGCCAATTCTAGGGTTAGGAGACCCGGTTTCGACTCCTCGAGATGGTCTCCCACTGGACCCTAGAACCCGGTTACTTGTGCTCCCCGCCTTGGGTCTACCTAATGCGGAAAAGTAAATAATATACAACGGTGACATCTTCCGCTACCTGGAAGTGCCCCAATAAAAGAATATTACATACAAATAAATTTTACATGAATGAAAAAGAAAAACTCTCATCTCACATAAAACCCCCGGCTATTCAAACGCGACGATCCGATACAACATATCACAGCAACACATAATATCTCATATCATCAACGTAAGCAAGTATGCGTATCCCGATTGTCGTTGATGTATAGCAACGAAGCCGGCGATACCCTACATACTACGCTTACGGTCACAGAAAAGAAAGTGTAAAACTACAACAGTTGGAATCCGCAACCTCCTTAGACATCGCATGCCTAACCAAATGAATTCCTTAGACATCACATGCCTAACAATTATAAACCCCGCATTTTAGTCTCATTATCGAAAACTCTTTTCAATATCAAGTCGGGCAATTCAACAAGATTCCCGACGTCCTGATCGAATGCTCGTCGCAAACTTTAGTAGACGGCCGCACCCCCAGATGCCATCGACGAAGTGCACTAAGGCGGAACACCGCTGCCGCGAGCACCCGAACAGATGCTTTCGGCGACGGGGTTCTCCTACAGTCACTTGGTCGGGGCTATGGGGCGTAGCTGTCTATTAAGTTTACCCGGCGAGTATCCGCGTACGCTACGTGATTGCGACGGACTTTTGATCATATCAAAATTCCGTAGCAACCGATCATTTGAGACTAAACTGCTATGTTTATAATATTCAAATTACTTATCTCATAACTAACTGTGGATTCCAAATATTGTATCACATTCCAGATAAATAGAAAAAGTTAAACTTTCCGATCGAATCATCAAGTACTCAAGTTTTCCCGAAACAGTTCAACACATGAAATAAGTTCAAAAACATTCACTTCGTGCCTCAGTACCAATGGTCCAGCCGTAGAAGGGTCAAGCCAACGCCTCACATGTGGCACGCCGTACTGCCCCAAACCCTAAGGTTCAAAAGGCAGTTCAAGACGGTCACATAATCGAGTTAAGGTTTGTTGTCTTCTAGAGGGTCCACTACGTTACTTGCATGACTTAGAACATTCTTAAACACGAGGAAAAATCCAACTTTTGAAAAATTTTCTGACAGGGGAAAAAATGAGTTATTGATATCCGTTCGAACTTTTTAACAGTTTCTAAAATTATCCGGACAACACATAGACAAAATTAGACAATCCGATCGAATAATCGAATCCCCAAAACAACCCCAGAAAAAACTCAACTGTTGAGTAAAATATAAAAATTTCCAGAAGACTCAGCACTTCAAGACAAGAATTACTGTGCAAGCCACGTGGTGTAACTCAGCAAAGTGGCCGCGGAACCGCCGCGAAACCCAGGGTTGGGCCGCGGTTCCGCGCCTCATTTATCGAGTTAGCATCACGTGCTTCACATTAACTCATAGAATTCCCTGCTGAATTTTTTGGCAATTTTTAATTCACAAAAATCCAAAGTTTCAGAAAATTTCCAGAGAAGGGGTTATGTCGGGTTTTCCGGGTTCGATGGGACTTTAAACTTCGTCTAAACTTCTCCTAAAGCTCTAGCTTGGCTCTGATACCACTGTAGGGTTGCTATGCACGCGCACAAGGGTCTACGAGGCATCAACCATGCCCGATTGAAAATTTAGCCGTGCCGAACAACCCGAATACGGATCTTTAAACTAGAGATTAGGCGAAAACAAGCATGCTAAACACTTTAACACTAAGTGAGAGGGATTACAACCTTTGTAGATCCGGTCCTTCACTTCATATGCTCCGTGTTGTGGTCCCTTCACTGCGATCATCGGGTTCCGGACTCTCGAGAGGTTCCACGAAGAGAAAGATGCAACCTTTGCTTCTGATCTTCGATACTAAGATGATCTACCTTGAAGCTCCGTTAACACAAGCTAACACTCATGAAATGATGTGAACACCCTCATCTAAATGGCAAGGGAAGATGAGGATGATGAAGTAGGATTTTTGCTCTCTTTATTTATATTTTTCTCACAATTATTCATCACTTGGAAAAAATCAAGAAAGCTTTTTTCCATGAAAGAATGAAGGAAGAAGAAGATGAACATGATAAAAATCCTTTTGTGATGAATAGGAAAAGAATAATATGATGAATAATGCAACCATGGTTGACTAAACCCATGTAGAGAATTAACTAGGGTTAGGGTTTGGGTTGGGTTAAAGCATGAGTCACTTACAAATATCTTTCACAAAACAAAACCAAAACCTTCTAGAAACATCTAGAAAGCTTAACCCTAATCCAAACCCTAATCATGTTTAATCTCTACTAAACATGTTGCATTATTTATCATATCATGTTACAATATTATATATCACATATATAATATTTATTGTAACCAAATAAAATAATACAATTAACATATATCGCATATATATCAATGTATTATCCGAGTGAGAAAAAGAATCTTTTAGTGAGCTAATATTAGTTAATGTCTTTTAATATATCATATATATTATTATACATTAAATTATCGAATCAACACTTGATCCGACAATCCGGCTATATCACATATAACCGACTAATATTTATCCGTACCGATTCATCGAATCAACTCTTGATCCGATGACCCGGCTGATATCAAATATCACGAGAATATAATACGATATCACATACCGCATTATCCTCGGTCCCGCACATATCACATATGTGCTCCTACTCCGTTTTGCCTGAGTCAAGAAACCTCTGTGTAGGACTCTAAAGAATCGTCAATACGCCGGCAGTAGGTGATGATCATATCAATCACCCACAAGCTGCAAGCGGTCAGCTAAACGTAACAGCTACCCAGGTATTGAGCGCTCAGAAGATCAACAAGCAAGCCTGTAACTTCTCCTGTGAATCCAAACAGTAACACTCCCGTACAGTCCGGTCTCGTCGTCTGATATGTTGCATATCTCGCCTAGGGGTGGTAAACGTCAGATCCCAGTAGCTCGATAAGTCGTGTCGATATGAGGTCTATAACAGTTCGAGAAACTACTGATAACACTTACCAATAAATCTCAGCAACCCTGGCCAGGGATTTCCGGTTATAGCCAATCGAACACAGCACAACATCAACTCCCTATACCGGGAGAGACGAATCCCCTCCTATCGCTCATTGCCTCCATGTGATTCGGGACTGTACCCAAAAGCCACCTTTTTGCACGCCCTCTTGGACGTGGTATGATGGAAATCAAAGCACAGTGGGAATCACACAAGACTCTATGACGATCTCGGGTCAACAGCTACTCTGTACCAGTGTCACCGGAGAACTGCCATCTGATCTGAGGTATAATACCATCTGGGAGTTCTCGGCGAGTCCGTCCAGTGTACCCAGTCTCCACTGAGCACCCGTACACCATCCTTGATGTCAAACACCGATGGATATGGGATCATCCATCGCCCATCATATGGGTCAAGATGCGTATACGCTAGTCTACTCTGGTGCATCGATGCCCTGTCTCGATACACCCTCGACTAGGAACAGTTATAGGATGTACTCGTCGACTACCGTGGCCCCACTAGTATGATCTCATCATAGTCCCAGTAGTCGAGTACATATCCTAAGGGCTTTATCAACAAGTATCATAGAGACAATCAGAGTACATGTTAAGATAAAGTACAACCAGATAGCATACTATCATGTCGAGCAAGAAAGTCCTCCCTATATATGTCCAAGCATCCATTACAATATACATCGTATGTACAATAATGGCCTCTAGGGCATACATATAACTAACAGTTTGTTGACCATAGTTAAGGCACAGTGTCCGGTAGCTAAGTGATGTCTTCCTACACCGCATATGATGCGATTAGTTCGGACAGTCATATGGCTTTGTTGACCTTAGCCAAGGGTCATGTGGGTGGGTCTAATTAATCATGAAATGACGGGTAGAACTTGACTAGTGCTTATGATTTGTTGACCTTAGCCAAGGTCATAGGTGCTAGGGGTAAAAACCATTATCGGGAGTTTCAAGTGTTGAAATTTGCAATGAGATAGCATACCTTCTATATGATAGTCGGATCCCGATACCCACTGCGAGTAATTGTTATTCCCGGGAGAGTTTTGCACTTTACAATTAGCCGATCAAGTAGGTGTCTAGAAAGGTGTCAACGGGGTTATGCCTCTGGGAAAATGAGGTTTACTGTAATTAGGTCCGTGCGAAAGCACGGGGAACCTCCCTCAAAGTACCGACACTGGCCTGGCTGAAAGATTGGCGAACTTGTAGAGTGTAATTAATCCCGGCTAGTCTTTCCTTTTAGGGTTTGAAGGAAGATTTGATAAAAAAACAGTGGGAGCCATCCTGATTAGATAAAATAAATAACTAATCTAATCTTGCAAGAGCCCACGCAGAGTGTTTTCTTCCCTCTCTCTCCAGGTAGCGACCATATCACGCCTTAATCAAGATAATAATATGGATGTATTGACCGAACCCGCTTGTTATACTGAGCTGGGGAACGTTGGTCTCGCTCCAACTTATAATTGTTATAAGACAGAGTAGGAAATAGGGGAATACCAGGATTCCCATGCCGCCCAAACGAAGAAAGTGCATGAGATGCATCTCCTTCGGGTGTGTTCATTACAAAGAACTGTTTCTCAGTATCCTCTGCATCCTGGGTATTTGATACCAGATCAGGATCCCAGATATGTAATCTGTTACATAGGGCTACAAATAGGTAGAGAACTGAGAAACGGGTGATAAGTTTCATGAGACAGAAAACGGGGCAAGTGTTGCAGCCAAGTCTGTTGGTCACTGTCACCCTGTATTACCAATACATTGATTCTGAACAAATGCTATTAGATACCGAACCTGATATACAAAATCATATCAGTCTCTTTATTAGTAAAGAAATGATAAAATTTTGTATTGTTGGATAATGTTTTGAACATTTCCTATATCAAAAGTTGATCGGTTCAGGCACGTTATCTAAAAGCATTGACGTTCTAAATCAAACTACAGTTCCTAGTATACAGAACACACACAAGAGGAAGAGTTTAGAAATGAATGAATTCTTCTTGAGGCATTGTAGAGTAGGTCATATTAATGCGACCCGACTGGCTGAAGTTACATTTAGATGCATATTTAAATTAGTTTGAATTTACATCTTGTGAAACTTGCCAGTCATGTCACAAAGATTAGATGACCATAGCTCTGTTTATTGGAAACAGAGAAAGAGCTAGTAAACTCTTGGGACTGATACATGATGATGTATATAAGGTCCCCTGTCTACACATGCCAGGACCGGTTCTTTGTACTTCATTACTTTCTCTGATGATCTCTCAAGGTTCAGTCATATGTTCCTGTTGAAACATAGGTCCGAAACTTTTGAGATATTCACAGAATATAAGTTAGAAGTAGAGAACCAAAAACCAGGTATAAGTATTATGTCCTATGATGAGATCAGGGAGGAGAATACTTGTGCATAGAATTCTTGGACTATTTTAAAAGAGGAATGAGATTCTATCTCGGTATTACTCCTCTGAATATACCACAGCACAACGGTGTATCGGGACGGAGCAATCACACCATATTAGATATGGTGTGCTCTATGATGAGTACTACTGAGTTACCTATTTCCTTTTGGGGTTGTGCACTTGAGAAGTTGCATACCTATTGAATTGGGTTCGAATCAAATCAGTGCCTACCACTCCATATAAGATATGGTATGGGAAGAGCCTATCTCTTAAGTAAGTTAGGATTTGGGATTGTCTGGCCTATGTCAAAAGCAAAATCCGGACAAGATCGAGGCAAGGTCGGTTCTGTAGAACTGGAAAAGTTCCAGCTATACAAAACTACAGCTGATGATTTGATAGAACCAAAGGATTCAATAGTCCCCAACGAACCTCAGCCTCTCCGCCGATCTAGCAGGGTTCCTCATCCGCCAGAGAGATACTTCGGTTTCTTGATGACAGTGGGAGCGAGGATTGCATCATGAGATGATGACCCAACTAGTTTCGAGCAGGCCATCAAGAGTGGGGACTCTGTAAGAATGGCTGGATGCTTAGCGATCTGTGATGGAATCCATGTACACCAACAAAGTATGGACTTTGGTTGCTATATCTGAAGGGTTAAATCCCCATCAGGAGCAAGTATATCTTGAGAAGATTACTTCGTGTAGATGGAAAAGTTGAGACTTTCAAAGCTAGACTTGTTAAAGGTTTTCGTCATCGACCAGGCATGGATAATGATGAAACCTTTTCCAGGGCTGTGCTTTAGTCCATCCGGATCCTACTTAAACATTGCTACATACCATGACTACGATATCTGGTGGTTGGGTGCCATGACTGCTTTTCTAATAATGATTTAGAAGAGAACGTCTATAAGAACACAGCCAGAGGGCTTCGTAAACAGTGGGAGCAGCGGAAACGTATGCAAGTTGCTTTACAGGATAAAATAGGCATCGCGGAGTTGGAACATCTGTTTTGATGTGGTAGTCAAAGAGTTTGACTTCATCAAAATGGTAGATGAACCTTGTATGTACAAAAAGGTAGTATGGAGTATGGTGATGATCCTCGTAGAGTACGTGGATGACATACTCTTGATAGGAAAAGAGTTTCCTATGCTACGCACGGTCAATCTCTTCTTATCATATGGATTCTCCATATAGGATCAAAGTGATACCTCCTAAATCCTAGGTTTTGGATCTATGAGATAGATCTAAATGGATGTTAGGATTCTCACTAGTTGTAGTGAGATGGTATCAGTTGATCCTGGGGAGAATCACTGGAAAGGTTCCAGGGTGATAAGGACGACTGAATGTCAGTCGCAGGCATTGTATTTACCCTCAGTGAAGGGATGGTATGTTGGAAGAGTTCCAATCTAGATACCGTGGCAATCTAGACGATAAAGGCTGATAACATTGCTATTAAAGATACTACCAAAGAGGTAGTTTGGGTGTATATTGGTTCATGAGATGAACTAGGTTCCTACCATTGTGTGACAATGGAAGTGTGGCTTTGGCCCAGGAACCCCGATCCCATCAGTGACCCAGACATATTCTGAGGCAGCATCACCTGATCATGGAGATAGTTGTTCTCCAGGGCGATCGAGGTTCGGAGAGTAGACTTAGAGGACAACACGGCGGATCCACTCACAAAGGCCTATTCCCAAAGAGAGACTTTTATGGGATGGTTGAGTATTAGATACTGCAACCACTGCTACAGATGGACCTAGTGCAAGTGGGAGATTGTTAGTTATATGTATGCCCTAGAGGCCATTACTGTACATAGGATGTATATTGTAATGGATGCTGGGACATATATGGGTAGGACTTTCTTGCTCGACATGATAGTACGCTATCTGGTTGCTCTTTATCTTAACATGTATACTTGCTGTCTCTCTATTACATGTTGATAAAGCCCTTAGGATGTGTACTCGACTTCCAGGAATATGATGTAGATCATACGAGTGGGGCCTGGGTGGTCCATAAGTACATCCTTCAATGTTCCTAGTCGTGCGAATATCGAGACGGGGCATCGATATTCCAGAGTAGACTAGCGTATATCCTCTCGACCCATGTGATGGGCGATGGATGATCCCATATCCATTGGTGTTTGACATCAGAGATGGTATGGGGGTGCTCAGTGGTGACTGGGTACACTGAACGGACTCGCCGAAAACTCCCAGATGGTATTATACCTCACGTCAAATGGCAGTTCTCTGGTGACACTGGTACAACTTAGTCTGTTGACCCGAGATCGTCATAGAGTCTTGTGTGTCTCCCACTGTGCTTTGATTTCCACCCTACCACGGCTCTACTGAGTCATGCAAACAGGTGGTTTTTGGGTACAGTCCCGATTCACATGGAGGCAATGAGCGATAGGAGGGGATTCGTCTCTCCCGGTATTGGGGGTTGATGTTGTGCTATGCTTGACTGGCCATAACTGGAAATCCTTGGCCAGGGTTGCACTGATTTACTGGTAAGTGTTATCAGTAGTTTCGTGCTTGTTATAGACCTTACATCGGCATGACTTATCAAGCTACTGGGGTCTGACGTTTACCACCCCTAGGCGAGATATGCGACATATCAGACGAACATACCGGACTGTACGGTAAGTGTTACTGGTTGGATTCACAGGAGTGTGAGCGGGCTTTCTCGTTGATCTTCTGATCGCTCAATACCCGGGTGGCCGTTACTTTTAGCAGACCGCTTGCGGCTTGTGGGTGTTTGATATGATCATCACCTGCTGCCGGCGTATTGACGAGTCTTTAGAGTCCTACACAGAGGTTTCCTGGCTCAAGCGAAACGAAATAGGAGCGCATATGAGATATGTGCGGGACCGAGAATAATACTAGTATGTGATACTGTATTCTATTCTCGCGATTTGTATCATTGGACGGTTATATATGATATAGCCGGATTACCGAATCAAGTGTTGATTCGATACATTGATACACTTGATATTAGTCGGTTATATGCAGTATGTCCGGATTATTAAATCAAGTGTTGATTTAATGATTTAATGTATAATTATATATTTGATATATTACTTTACATTAACTAGTATTTGTTCACTTAAGATTGATTTTCTCACTTGATGTGCACAAGTAGTATATGTGATATATTTTTGTGCACTTGATTGTATCATGTTTGATGATACATGCAAACTTGGGTGTATGTTTGATTTAAACCATGTTTAGGTTAATGGTTAGGGTTTTGTTATCTTTATTTATTTTCTTTATTCATTTTGGCAAAAATGAAATGGTGGCTAACTTTGTTTCTTTGTTGAAGCTTCATGAAGCTTTGATAAGTCTTGACCATTTTGTCTTTTGCCTTAACCTAACCATTAAACCTAAACCCTAGTTTATTCTCTACATGTGTTAGCTTCACCCATGGTTGCATTATGATAAGATCACTTGATTTATTATTATTCAATAATTCATTTTTCATTCTTCTTCTTCATCTTCTTCATGAGGTGAAGAAAGCTTACTAGAAAAATTTCAAGTGTTGAAATCAAGTGAGAAATCCAAATCCAAAGTGAACCCACTTCCTATTTCTCCATCCTCTACCACTTGCCATGTAGTAGAGTGTGTTATCTTCACAAGTTTCATGACTTAGTGAATGTGGAGCTTGACTTTGAGTTGACTCGACGTAGATCATCTTCGGCATCGAAGTCGACGACCTAGCCCGATCATTTCTCCGACGAGACCATCGCCAGAGTCCGGGATCCGATGATCGCAGTGGAGGGACGTCATCACGGAGCTAAAGAGGTTGAGCACCGGATCTACAAAGGTTGTATTCACTTTCACTTTCTAGTTAAGTTGCTAACTTGCATGTTTCGCCTTACCTCTAGTTACGATCTTGCTTAGGGTTACTTGGCACTTGATAAAAATTCTAGAATTGGACATGTTTGATCAGTTGTAGAACCTCATGGGTGTGCCTAGGAACCCTACACCACATGTGAGGCGTTGGCTTGACCCTTCTACGGCTGGACCGTTGCTACTGTGACGTATTCTGGAATCTCTAAACCCCGCTCAAGTGTTGAGCTATTATGGAAATCTTGAGTATTTGATTATTCGATCGGAAAGTTTAATACTGTCTATTTATCTGGAATGTGATACAATATGTGGAATTCATACAAGTTAGGCATGAAATGCGAAATATGTGATATTTCGGATTTACGATGTCTAAAGAGATTGTGGATTCCAAATGTTGTAGTTTTACACTTTCTTTTCTGCGACCGTAAGTGCAATATGTGATCGCCGGTTTCGTTGCTATATGTCAACGACAATTGGGATGCGCATATTTACTTACGCTTATGACATGCGATGTTCTGTGTTGCTGGATATGTTATATTGGTTCGTCGCGTTCTGAATAGCCGGGGGTTTTATGTGAGATGAGAGTTTTTATTTTCATTCATGTAAAATAACGTGTATGTAATATTCTTTTATTGGGGCACTTCCGGATCGAGGTTGATGTCACCTTTTGTATATTATTTACTTTTTCTCACTAGGATAGACCCAAGGAGGGGAGCACAAGTAACCGGGTTCTAGGGTCCAGTGGGAGACCAACTCGAGGAGTCGAGTCCGGGTCTCCTAACTCTAGAATTGGTAGGGTTGCTTGCCGCTCTCGTAGGGGTCTAGGGGTGTGGGTTTGGCTATTCATCGCGACCGTGGAATCCGTGTTTTATAGAGGCTCAAAATAAAACACGGACGTCCTAGTATATCCAATGTTTCATATGTTTCTTCTGCCGCGATATCTGTGATGTGATCCTTTGATATTCTGTGATAAATACTGTATATAGTATATATGATATATTATATAGGCGTTACTTATGTTTTACACCCGCGCTAGCCCTGCCCTGCTCTGCCGTTAGTTACCTAACCTAACGGTGCACGAGGGGACATCGAGGCGAATGCGGATGGCATAAGTGTACGTTGTATTTATCTGTGATGTTTAGGTGACTTAAATGATGGGACTTCATTAATGTGATTAATGAAAGAAAAGAAACCTAAAAGATGTTGTAGAATCAAATTTTCAAATAAAAAGAGTAGCTACAGTTTTGCTTTGCATAGCGATATATATAATATATCCCGCACCTAATTCGATGAGGAAAGAGCCGAGATCCCTTCACCGGGAGTGACCTCTTTAGCAAAACTGCCAGATGCTACAACACTCGGTTTGACTTTTGACTACTTTTAGAGTTTTTGCTTTGCATAGTGATGTATATGATATATCCTGCACCTTATTCCATAAGGAAAGAGCCGAGATCCCTTCACCAGGAGTGACCTCTTTAGCAAAACTAATAAAAGCCTCAAAATCACTCCATTTCAAAATTCACATGATTCTACGACGATATCAAGTTCATTACGCAATAGGTTTTCAGAAAAACCTGTCGTAGCCCTCCATCATTTCAGATAAGAACTGTTTAGTATTCGTGCTGCGTTTTTTGGCCTTTGTCAAGGCCTAGTGTGCGGTAGCTGAATAGTGCTTATCTGCTTATGCATATGATGCAAATTGTTTTGGGGTAGTCGTACGACCTTGTTGGCCTTTGTCAAGGGTCGTGCGGGTGGGTTTGATTCAATCAAGAAATGACGGGTTGAACTTGACTAACATCCTATGATTTGTTGGCCTTTTTCAAGGTCATAGGGGTTAGGGGCAAAATATTATCGGGAATTTCAAGTGTTGAGATTTGCAATGAGATTGCATACCTTCTATGAGATAGTTGGATCCCGATACCCACTGCGAGTAATTGTTACTCCCGGGAGAGTTTTACACAGAACAATTAGCCGATCAAGTAGGTGTCTAGAAAGGTGTCAACGGGGTTACGCCTCTGGGAAAATGAGGTTTACTTTAATTAGGTCCGTGCGAAAGCACGGGGAACCTCCCTCAAAGTACCGACACTGGCTTGGCTGAAAGATCGGCGAAGTTGTAGGGTGTAATTAATCCCGGCTAGTCTTTCCTTTTAGGGTTTGAAGGAAGATTTGATAAAAACAGTGGGAGCCATCCTGATTGGATAAAATAATAATCAATCTGATCTTGCAAGAGCATACGCTAAAGTGTTTTCTTTTCTCTCTCTCCAGGTAGCGACCATATCATGCCTTAATCAAGATAATAATATGGATGTATTGACCGAACTCGCATGTTATACTGTGCTGGGGAACGTTGGTTCCGTTCTTTCTTATAAGAGTTATAAGACTGAACAGGATATAGGGGAATACCAGGATTCCCATGCCACCCGTATAAAGAAAGTACATGTTGATGCATTTTCTTCGGGTGTGTTCATTACTGAGAACTGTTTCTCCATTTCCTCTACGTCCTGGATATTGGATACCGGGTCAGGATCCCATATATGTAATCAGTTACATGGGCTTAGGAAAGGTAGAGAACTTGGAGAAGGTGATAAAGACATAAGGGTTGGAAATAGTGCAATTGTTGCAGCTAAAACCGTCGGGGAATATCACCTTGTATTGCCAACTGGTAATACATTGGTTCTGAACGAATGTTATTACATGCCGACCCTGATATGCAACATTATATTGGTTTCTTTACTAAGTAAAGAAGGATATAATTTTGTATTACAGGATAATGTTATGAACATTTTCCTTAACCAAAAGTTGGTTGGATCAGGCACGTTGTGCAATGGCATTTATGTTCTAAATCAATCAACAGTTCTGAGCATAACAAACGCACACAAGAGGAAGAGTTCAGAAATGAACGAATCCTTCTAGTGGCATTGTAGACTGGGTCACATCAATGCGACACGACTAGCTAAGTTGCATAAGGATGGATATTTGAATCCGTTTGAATTTTCATCTTATGACACTTGCCAGTCATGTCTCAGAGGCAAGATGACCAAAACTCCGTTTACGGGACACGGAGAGAGAGTTACAGAACTCTTGGGACTGGTACATAGTGATGTATGCGGCCCCATGTCTACACATGCCAGGAATGGTTCTGCGTACTTCATTACATTCACTGACGATCTCTCTAGATTCGGATATGTGTTCCTGATGAAACACAAATCAGAAGCTTTTGAGAAATTTAGAGAATATAAATAAGAAGTCGAGAACCAAACCGGGAAAAGTATTAAAATCCTTCGATCTGATCGAGGAGGTGATTACTTGAGCAATGAATTCCTGGACTTCCTAAAAGAGAATGGGATTCTCTTTCAGCTGACTCCTCCATATACACCACAGCACAACGGTGTATCGGAACGGAGGAACCGCACCCTATTAGATATGGTGCGCTCTATGATGAGCACAGCTGAGTTACCTATTTCCTTCTGGGGGTATGCGTTGGAGACAGCAGCATACCTATTGAATCATGTTCCATCTAAATCTGTACCTACCACACCATATGAGATATGGAGTGGGAAGAGACCATGTCTTAAACGAGTTAAGATATGGGGTTGTCCGGCCTATGTCAAAACGCAAAATCCGGACAAACTCGTGGCACGGTCAGTTTTATGCAAGTTTGTGGGATATCCCAAACATTAACATGGATATCTTTTCTACCATACCGAGGAACAAAAAGTGCTTGTTTCTCGACATGCCACCTTTTTAGAAAAGGAATTTCTTACAAAAGAAATTAGTGGCGACCAGGTAGAACTGGAAGAAATTCCGGCTACACAAACTCATACTGAAGATTTAGTGGAACCAGAGGATTCGGTAGTTCCCAACGAACCTCAGCCTCTCCGCCGATCTAGTAGGGTTCCTCACCCACCTGAGAGATACTACGGTTTTCTCATGGACGGTGGGAGCGAGGATTGCATCATGGTTGATGATGACCCAACTAGCTTCGAACATGCCATCACGAGTGGGGACTCAGTGAAATGGCTGGATGCAATGCGGTCCGAGATAGAATCCATGTACACCAACAAAGTATGGACTTTGGAAGATGCTCCTGAAGGGGTAAAACCCATTGGGAGCAAGTGGATCTTCAAGAAAAGACTTGGTGTAGATGGGAAAGTGGAGACTTTCAAAGCTAGACTTGTTGCAAAGGATTTTCGTCAAAGACCAGGTGTGGACTATGACGAAACCTTTTCTCTAGTGGCTATGCTTAAATCCATCCGGATCATGCTTGCCATCGCTGCATATCACGATTATGAAATCTGGCAAATGGATGTTAAGACCGCCTTTCTAAACTGTGATTTAGAAGAGTGCGTGTACATGACTCAGCCAGAGGGCTTTGTAGATAGTGGGAGCAGCGGGAAGGTGTTCAAGCTGCTTAAATCCATTTATGGATTAAAACAAGCATCGCGGAGTTGGAAATCTGCTTTGACGTCGTTATCAAAGAGTTTGATTTCGTCAAAAACGTAGATGAACCTTGTATCTACAAGAAGGTGGCAGAGAGTAAGGTTGTCTTCCTCGTATTGTACTTGGACGACATACTCTTGGTAGGAAATGACATTCCTATGCTGCAATCGGTCAAGCTCTTCTTATCACAAAGATTCTCAATGAAAGATCTAGGTGATGCCTCCTGCATATTGGGAATCAGGATCTATAGAGATAGATCTAAAAGGATATTGGGATTGTCCCAGTCCAGGTACATTGACACCATACTAAAGAGGTTTAGTATGGAAGAGTCCAAACGTGGGTTTTTACCCACGATCTCAGGGCTCACTCTCTCCAAAGAGATGTCTCCCAAGACTGATTTGGAGAGAGCTCGCATGCAAGGGATACCCTATGCTTCGGCAGTAGGCTCTATCATGTACGCGATGCTATGTACCAGACCCGATGTAGCATACTCACTAAGTGTAGTGAGTAGGTATCAAGCTGATCCTGGAGAGAGTCACTGGACAGCTGTGAAGAGCATTCTCAAGTACTTGCGAAGGACTAAAGAGATGCTCTTGGTGTATGGTAACGGAGAACTCCAAGTGGAGTCTTTTACCGATTCGAGCTTCCAGAGTGATAAGGACGACTCTAAGTCGCAGTTGGGATTTGTCTTTACCCTTTACGGAGGGACGGTTAGCTGGAAGAGTTCCAAGCAGGAAACCGTGGCAGACTCGACGATGGAGGCTGAATACATCGCTGCCAACGATGCTGCCAAAGAGGCTGTCTGGATCAAGAAGTTCATTACTGAACTTGGAATGGTTCCATCCATTGAGCATCCAATACCTTTGTATTGCGATAACAATGGAGCGGTGGCTTTGGCCAGGGAACCCAGGTCCCATCAGAGATCCAGGCATATTCTAAGGCGGTATCACCTGATCCGGGAGATAGTTGATCGCCGAGAGATCGAGGTCAGGAGGGTTGACATGAAGAACAACACCGCGGATCCACTCACGAAGGCCATTCCTCAGATATAGTTTGAGAGACTCTTCGGGATGCTCGGTATGCGATACTACAGCAGCTGGCCCTAGTGCAAGTGGGAGATTGTTAGTTGTATGTATGCCCTAGAGGCCAGTATTGTACAGATGATGTATATTATATTGGATGCTTGGACATATATAGAGAGGACTTTCTTGCTCGATATGATAGTATGCTATCTGGTTGCTCTTTACTTTAACATGCGTACTTGTCTCTTTATACTGTCTTATAGTTACATGTTGGTAAAGACCTTAGGATGTGTACTTGAATACCTAGACTATGATGTGGATCATACTAGTGGGGACATGGTAGTCCATAAGTACATCCTTCAAGGTCCCTAGTCGTGGGTGTATCGAGACGGGGCATCGATATACCAGTGTAGACTAGCGTATACGCTTCTCGACCCATGAGATGGGCGATGGATGATCCCATATCCATTGGTGTTTGACATCATAGATGGTATACGGGTGCTCAGTGGAGACTGGGTACACTGGACGGACTCGCTGAGAACTCCCAGATGGTATTATACCTCACGTCAGATGGCAGTTCTCTGGTGACACTTGTGCAGGTTAGTCTATAGACCCGAGATCGTCATAGAGTCTCGTGTGATTCCCACTGTGCTTTGATTTCCACCTTACCACGTCCATGAGAGCGTGCAAAACGGTGGTTTTTGGGTACAGTCCCGAGTCACATGGAGGCAATGAGCGATAGGAGGGGTTTCGTCTCTTCCGGTATTGGGGGTTGATGTTGCGCTGTGCTCGATTGGCCGTAACAGGGAAGTCCCTGGCCAGGGCTGATTCAGAGATTTACTGGTAAGTGTTACCAGTAGTTTCTCGACCCGTTATGAGCCTCACATCGGCACGACTTATCGGTTATTAGGGTCTGACGTTTACCACCCCTAGACTTGATATGTGACATATCAGACGAGGAGACCGGACTGTACAGGAAGTGTTACCGGCAGGATTTTACAGGAGTTGGAGCGGGCTTGCTTGCTGATCTTCTGATCGCTCGATACCCGGGTAGCCGTTACGTCCAGCTAGTACCGCTGACGGCTTGTAGGTGCGTGATGTGATCATCACCTACTGCCGGCGTATTGACGAGTCTTTAAAGTCCTACATAGAGGTTTTACTGGCTCAGGCAAAACGAAATAGGAGCACGTATATGATATGTGCAAGACCGAGAATAAATGCGTGTATGTGATACCATATTCTATTCTCGCGACTTTTTGTATCGGTCAGTTATATATGATATGACCGGGTTATCGAATCAAGTGTTGATTCGATAAAATCGATACGATGGATGTTAGCCGGTTATATGAGATATGACCGGATTATTAAGTCAAGTGTTGATTTAATAATTAAGTGTATAATTGTATATTAGATATACTAATTTACATTTGCTAACACTTGTTCACTTTAGGGTTTTTTCTCACATGTACACTACTTTAACATGTATATGATATATGTTAAAATGTGTTATCATATTGTATCATGGTTGATGATACACATGACTTGTGTGTATGAGACATACACCATCCTAATTGTTATGATTAGGTTTAATGTTTAAAAGTAATTACAAAATTAGTGCGTAATTGGAAAATGCATGAAGCTTGTGAAAGCTTGTGGATGCATTGACTAAAGTCCACTAGATTTGTTTTTACTTTGGACTTTAACCTAACCATCACACAATTAGCTATGGTTATGACTCTACAAGGGTTAGTATATGATACTCACTCACCATGGTTACCCTTGACACTTGATCATTATCCTTATCTCTTTTCTTTAGTTCAAAAGAAAAGTTTGCTAGGGTTTGATCAAAAGTGAGAAAAAAAGTGAGAAACAAAATTCTAAAAAGAACCCACTTCCTATTTCTCCATCCTCTACTAGACTAGCACTTTAGTTTAGGGTGTTTACTTCACTAATTCTCTAGTTAGTGAAGTGGGAGCTTGAGTCGGAATTCCCTCGACGTAGATCATCTTCGGCCTCGGAGACTTCAAGCAAGGTCGCACCTTTTCGCCTCGTAAAGCCATGCAAGGGTCCGGGAGAACCACGATCGCAGCGAAGGGTCTTCATCAAGGAGCTAAAGAAGTGGAGGACCGATCTACAAAGGTTGTATTTCATGATCTCTTAGAGTAAAGTTGTTTACTTGCCTTTCGATTCGCCTAAACTCTAGTATACGATCTTGCTTAGGGTTGTTCGGCACCTAAAAATTTAATTTTGGCATGGTCGATGCCTTGTAGAGCCTTGTTAGTATGCCTAGTAACCTTACACTTATGGTGCTGGCCAACCGAACACAGCGTGACATCGAGTCCATATACCAGAAGAGTCGAATCCCTAACAATCGCTCACTGCCTCCATGTGGCTCAGGACTGTACCCAACTAAAACCTGTTTGTATGACTCAGTAGAGCCATGGTAGGGTAGTAATTTAAGTACAGTGGGAATTCATACGAGACAAATGAAGATCTCGGGTCTAAAGACTAATCTTTACTCATGTCACCTGAGAACTGCTATCTGACGATAGGTATAGTACTGATTGGTGTAATTTATTGCATATTTTTCTAAGCTTTTTATCATTTTATTATCATATATTATGCTGTTCTAGATATCTTTTGTGAATTATTACAGATAACAGGACTTGGATGCAAAAAGAAGGAAAATTTTCCTAAAATGAGGATTAAATGCGAACAATGGAGACTTAAGGGAATTATTCAGAAAATCAAAAGATAATTTGCAAATTTGGAACAAATTTAGGAATATCATTATAAATCAGTAAAGGTTGCAGCAAATAGAGGTGAATCAATTATCACAACAACAAATTAGTTGGAGAAACCAAATCAAATTAAAAGCAACAAATCAACCAGCCTAATTATATGCAAAATATGGGAACAATTCGGAAATCCACGCAACTATTAAAATACAGAGAGATATTTAAGATTTTATGCTCTCAAAAATCATCTAAATTGACAATAAAACTATAAAAAAATTTTGAGCCACGAAACCAAAATTCGACGGCGGATCAACGGTAGATCAAGTCAATTAAGGGCGGATCAGCGGTCGATTTTGGGCTGTTCGATGAGATTTTTTATGGGCACGTTCGTCTTTCTACATAGATTAATATAAGATGTAGGGTTTCGTGTTTTGAAGATGTTAGGAATATGTATGCCCTAGAGGCCATTATTGTATGATATAGTGGCTACTTGGACATATATATAGACGACTTTCTTGCTCGACATGATAATATGCTATCTGGTTGCTTTTATCTTAACATGTAGATTGGTATTTTTATACCTTCTGTCTCTTACATGTTGATAAAGCCCTTAGGATATATACTTGAATACCAGGATTAAGATGAGATCATACTAGTGGGACCAGGGTGGTCCAAAAGTACATCTTTTAACAGTTCCTAGTCGATGGGATATCGAGACAGAGCATCGATATTCCAGAATAGACTAGTGTGTATGTTTCTTTTCCCTTAGAGGGAGATGGTCGATCCCACAACCATTGGTGTGTGACATCAAAGACTGTACACATGTGCTCATTAGAGAATGGGTACACCGAATAGGACTCGCGGATGACTCATAGTTAGTATTATACCTATCGTTAGATAGCAGTCCTCTGGTGACGCTGGTACAGGTTAGTCTGTAGACCCGAGATCGTTATAGAGTATTGTGTGGCTCCCACTGTGGTTTGATTTCCTTCCTACCACGCTCAAGAGGAGTCATGCAAACAGGTGGATTTTGGGTACAGTCCCGAGTCACATGGAGGCAATGAGCGATAGGAGGGGTTTTGTCTCTCCTGGTATTAGGGGTTGATGTTGCGCTATGCTCGATTGGCTATAACTGGAAGTCCCTGACCAGGGCTGCTGCTGAGATTTACTGATAAGAGTTATCAATAATTTCTCGAACCGTTATAGGCCAGACATTGGCATGACTTATCACGTTACTGGGGTCTGACGATTTCTACCCCTAGACATGATATGTGATATATTAGACGAAGAGACCGGACTGCACGGTAAGTGTTACTGATAGGCTTCATGGAGAATATGGACAAGCTTGCTTGTTGATCTTCATATCGCTCATTACCCGGGTAGCCGTTACGTCCAGCTAGTACCGCTGACGGCTTGTAGGCGACTGATGTGATCATCACCTACTGCTGGCGTATTGATGAGTCTTTAGAGTCCCACACAGAAGTTTCCTGGTTCAATCGAAACGAAGTAGGGCACATATGTGATAAGTGCGTAGGCCTGATTAAATACGTGTATGTGATACCGTATTGTAATCTGGAAGTTATCTGTTATCAAGATAGGTTATATGTGATATAATCAGATTATCGAATCAAGTGTTGATTTGATAATGTGATACACAAATAAATGATATTAGTCGGTTATATGTGATATAACCGGATTATTAAATCAAGTGTTGATTTAATAATGTGATATATATTATAATTGATATAATTATATCTTAACTAATATCATTAGCTCACTAATTATTCTTCATATATATATATATATATATATATATATATATATATATATATATATATATATATATATATATATATATATATTTTATGAAGCATGGCATGATTTTCTATCTTGTGAAAAATAGAAATGAGGTGGAAAATGAGAGCATGGGTTGAAGAATGACTTTTATTATTGTTTATTTGTTTGTGTACACTATTGAAGTATGGCTCAATTTTTATAATTGAGATATTTCCATACTTCAATAATGCAACACATGAGGGTAGTTATTCTAACATTTTTTTTGAGCTCATTCTTGAGTTGCTCCCTAACACTCTCTTGCTCTCTTCTTCTTTTTCCTCTTCATGCATCAAAACTCCATGTAACATTTCAGAAAATAAAATATTATTTTTGGGAGTTTAAATAAATAAAACAATTAAATTCATGAACACTATAATGGTATAGAAATTGGTTTTAAAGAAATGGTATAATTATATACCGATAGTTTGGAAAATATTCGGAAGATTAATAAGAATTATTGTTTTTGAAAGAATTTATGTGAATTGGATATTTTATAAATTATTATATAATTAATTATATACAAGTTTAATACTAAACTTGATTAATATTTCACTAATTATGCATTATGTTTGATTGTGCATGGCATGCAACTTAACAAGTTGCAAAAACACTTGTTACATTTTATTGTTGAAACATGACTTCTTCTTTTGTTTAAAAATGATTTTTGATTTTATTAAAAAGAAAAGAAAATAGGTGAGAGAGAGAGAGAGTGATGGGACAAATATCATGGGGGAGAGAGGGATAAAGGGTGAGAATGTTCTAGATTTTAAGCCATCACCTTATTCGTTCTTCATCTCCTCATTTCTCCTCTTTATTTCTTTCTTATCCTCCTTCTTCATCCTCCATCACCTCCTCACTACCACCCATGGCCACCCTCTAAAAACCATCACTAAAACCTATACCCTCTTCACAAAAATTGATCCCAACCTCTCCACAAACACCATGGGCCAATCAAGTTATGGTTTTGAAGACTTTGGGCAACC
This sequence comes from Agapanthus africanus, assembly GCA_030015575.1. Classification (NCBI taxonomy): domain Eukaryota; kingdom Viridiplantae; phylum Streptophyta; class Magnoliopsida; order Asparagales; family Amaryllidaceae; genus Agapanthus; species Agapanthus africanus. The sequence goes on along the minus strand of CM057351.1, from coordinate 258,382,349 downwards.
ATAGAATTTTCCTTAGTTGCCAAATGAGGTAAAATCCCACACTTCTAGTTATGTTTTTAGTATTTCTAATGTCCTAGTGTAATTAAAGTTAAACCGATGTGGTTTAGTGATGTTAGAATTTTCCTAGATGAGGGTTATGAGTTTTATTAATTGAAAAGTAGTAATTGAGGTTTAGTTGTGATCTCAAACCCCTCTAATGTTAGAATTCTGGACAAGACCATAGGCTAAACCCCAAAACATGAACTTTGAAATCCGCCGACATTGGATTTTGTGGAAATTATGGTGATATATTGAGATCTGCTATGACCCGGAGGACCTGAAAAATATTTAGCAAATACATAGAGACGAGCAGACACCTAGAAATCTACCCTACGAACCCGAGCCCCCATACCCCTGATATGGCCATAGATTTACCTGATATGGTCGCAGATTGCGGCCATATTTTAGTGTTAGGGTGTGATCTTGGGTTTGAAGCTCAATTATCTTATAACTAGATCTACCCTATGTGCAAGTTTTCCTAATTCAAACAAGGGAAAAATTTGGAAGTATTTTCTTTAGTTTCTGAATTTGTTTTGCAAGTTTTGTTAACTTGGACTTTGGTATTTGTGTTTTATGTCGGTCGATTGCCATTTACACGACAACGTCGAGAGTTGTTTGACTATTCTTGCATGCGTAGGCCATAGGTTCTAACCTATGTGCACTTCGTATGCCGTTTCGGTTTTCTCATGTTGATTCTTGTTTCTGATACAACGTATTTGGAACTGTAGGTACCCCTGCGTAGACATCGTACGACAAGGGAGAGCGTGGCGTCATCGACTTCGGCAAGAGAGGATCGAGGTGAGTAGATGTATATTTATGGGGGAAGTCGGGTGGATGGCGTATAGCACCCCCGCAAATCGTAGAATAGGATATCTATAATATATAAATGGCTATGTGAGATGGATACTTAGAAAATAGGGTATCTAGGAGAACTTAGGTTAGATTAGGTTTGATCTAGGAAGACCTATCCATAGGATTAATACTTTGGTAGCGAATCGCAGGTTATGAGTAGTCACACACGTGCGCGCACACACTTGGTTTGTGTGTATATGCATATATATGTGTGTGTGTGTGTGTCTGTGTGTGTGTGTGTGTCTGTGTGTGTGTGTGTGTGTATTTTTATATATATATATATATACATATACACGTGAGATGAGTATAGTATATGATATATGGAGACGAGTCGATATGATCGGGTATGATGCCGTGAGATTTTGGTATGTGATTGAGTCGTGATACCGTATATGATATGAGATAATAGAGGATCGTTAGGCGATATACATGCAAACATATGATAACATGTGACTCGATGAAATGATAGATTGTTTGAGACCTTAGTCCCGTACCCGTGATATTGATATAGTACGATGAATGATACCGTACGAATGATAATGTATATATATGATAATTAACCCGTACCCTTGATTTTGGGGATGCCGTACGATGGATTTTATCGTATGAGGTACATATTATGATTGATCCATACTCTTGACTCGAGAATGCCTTACTATGTATTATACAGTACATGACGCTATGAGGCTGGATCGCCAACTATTAGGTATATCGTCTCGGAATATATTTAGATTTTTTTATCATTCCGAGTTGGTTCTTAGTTTAGTCTTTTAGTTGTTTAGGTAAATGCTAGACTAGGCTCGAGTCATACCTATTTTCAAAACTAACGAATCAAGGGTATTTTCAAAAGACAACCCGAGAGATACTACGGATTTTTAAAGGACATATCTTTTTTCAAAAATATCGTAGCCCCTACTTTTCTAAAAACCACAATTCGTGCTATTTTAAAATACTAAGACCGTATGACTCGTACACAGATATGTATACTTTATAATGTTGCGTTTACTATTCACTTTTCTGTTATATTCATGTTGTTCTCATTCTATTGCATATTTATATATGTGTTTCATTAACTATTATGATTCCGTATGTTAGGACACCAGCACCATTACCGATAATGCGTATGTTGCACGTACACTTGTTTGCTGTGTCACACACATCATTATCGGTAATTGCCATGCCACGTACACACTAGAAAACCTTTACTCCATTCATATAATCTCAAAATCTATAGATGTAGTATTTTTTTACATTCATGATCTTAAATGCTAGTGTAGACATTGTATTTCTTACTTAGATGCCATATCCATTTGCATCTATACATTCTAGTTATGCACTGATCATTGGCTTTATGTCGGCATTTATTATCTCATTGTATACTCGTATATTGTGATTCTTTTGGAGATTTCCGTATTCATGTGATTTCTGGATTTGGGGAACAGCAAGTGATATTTATAAACTCATGATTATATTTTTTTAAAAAGAAAAATGCGGTTTCTCGTGATATGATGTGTATGGCATTCACCATGAGTTTTATCGATTCTTGAGTCGCGTGTGTACACATACCCGATTCGAGGAGGGAGATGCACCATTTGCGGGTACATGGTGGACCCGGTGCGGTACCCTAGGGTAAGAAGATCATATAGAAAGACGTTGAGCCCGGCAGGGGAGCACTACCGGCCGGTAATATTTGGCTCGGTGTACATCCGAAGGATACCGACCGCAGTCGTGAGATTTGATGATATGGGTCGATCCGGACAGACGGAGTTCGGGATTTGAGGATTTTGTGTCGTTGTTGGACATGGTTTTCATGATATTTTCGAGCGTCGATACTTGGCACTCAGGTTATCTTGCTTTTTCTGTGTCGTTGCTGGACACACCCTTTTTAGTGTTGCATTCATACATAATACATATGGCATGTAGTTACTTCATGATACGGACACGAGTACTTGACCTTACGCATATGCCTATATTATTATCTCTACTGTTATTAGAAGTTATCGTGTTACTATTATTATTACATTGTACTGTATGACCTACGATATCGTCATATATTCGATTTCTACTCGGTGATGTCTTCTAATCATGAGTTGGCAACTCACCCCCGTTGTGCCACAGTTCTTGCAGGTTTAGCCGTACAGGTTCCGTAGCGGTTTGCTTGCACTCCATATCTTCCGAGTGATTGCTTGGTAGGTGGTTTCACTTGTATCATGACCACCGTTGTATATGTACTTTATATTTCAGTTGTATCTGTTATTTATTTCAGTTGTATCTAGTTAAAGCTCCATCAACCAGACTTGTATATTTAGTAGATTTAAATAACCATAGTTTGTATATTCTTTCTGCCTTAGAGTCGTGCATATGTATTTTATTATTGTTTCTGGTTTTCTTTATGATGTTTAATTTTCTCGCTTTCTTTGTGAGCTTTGATCCTCGTCTTCGGCATTGTATACTTATATTATCTTGCGTGGTTGTTTCCGCTATTTGGCGAAGAGCCAGCTCCCGTTTGGGGATGCCTTATATTATATTGTTTATACCGTTTTCGGGTTAAAATATACAAAGGAGGTGCTGCCCAAATTTCAAACAACAAAAAGTGTTTTCAAGTTAGATACAAATATAGTGTTTTCATATATTACTAATTATGTATATATAAGAATAAGTTTGATTTCGGTAAACCTTATTTCAAAACTGCACCCCCTCTATTTTCCCCTAAAAAGGTTTAGATTTTTGGGCTTTTGGCTTACTTGAATTAGGTGGGGTCCTATAGACTTCACATGATTCAAGTGTCAGTCACGCGTCTTTCCGGGTCGAGACACTCCAACCCTTCACATGTGATGTAAACCATGGAGTTTTGAACAAACTAGTGAGCCTTAAATTCCCTACTTCACAATCCCATACTAAACTAGCACTTTGGTATGGTGTGTTTCCTTCACTAATAGGAGATTAGTGAAGAGGTAGCTTGAGCTAGTGGGCTTCGCGTGGATCATCTTCGGCATGAAGAACATCAGAGAAAGCTTGCACCAACTCGAAGTCGAGTCTAGTGGAGTCGCGTGGACTACAACTCGGAGCTTTAGAAGTGAAGGACTCGATCTACGAGGGTATAGCCATCTTCTCTTCTTTAGTTTTTCATATCATTATAGGTTAAACCCTAAATATTCTAGTTAAGATTTTGGTTAGTCTAACTTAGCACCCTAGAAAAATTTAAATTTGGCATGCTTGATGCTACAAAAACCTTATTGTGGTGCTAGGGTAGACTTTCAGAAGATTCTGAAGGCACGCAACAGTATCCAATAGAGCAATTAGATTGGATTTTCATAGTTGTTAGCAAGTTGATTCTTTTGTATATTTTATTACTTGTTCTCCACACTTCCTTAGCCTTATATAAGTACCTGTATAGCCTTAAGGTTTCATATCTCTCTGATAGAATTCAAGTTAGGGTTTTCAAGGCGAAGAGACTGAGTTATATTGTAAATTTCTTATGAATATTAATAAAACTTTAGTTTTCTTTAATATCATGAGTAACTAATTTTTCTTCTAGGTGTTTTTATTTGCAATTTCTATGGATTGATGTTCTTATTTCTTTTCTTTTCTATATTTTGATTGTAAATATCTTATATCTTTATTATTATCTTTATAGTTATGCATCTAATAAACTAATCTGGTAATGAAAGATGATGCCTTGAACGAGATTAAAGAAAGATGATAACACCGATAATTTAATTAAGTTGATGATAATTAATACTTAAAAAATTAAGGAAGGTAAGATACTAATTTAAATATAAGAGATTCAACCTAGATAATTTAAAGGGATCTAGATTAATCGATAAAATATAATTGTAGACTCATGACCAACATATTTTTGTGGAAAATTAAACCTATGTTACTTTTAATTAACTAGAACTAGGGTTTTAATATGATCTAGATGGTGTTATAATTTTGATAGGCTATGTTATAATTTAAATATAACCTATGCTTAGTTATAATTAATGGAAACATATTAGAATTAGATTAAGAAAAGAAGATGAATATTTTAAATCAACCATAGAAATAAAGCAAATAAAAACCCTATAACTTTCTCTCTCAATAAAAAACCTACTTTTATTTGCATTAAAAAAAATTTAACTCTTTAATTTAATTTAAAAGTAGTTAACACACCTCTCTGTGGAAACGATTCTCAAGTACAACTGCGATAAGCTGTATACTTGCGGTTAAATTTGGAGGATAATAAAATCTCCATCAAGTATCATCTAGAAGTTCTCGGTGAGTCCGTCCAGTGTGCTCACCCCCAGTGAGCACCTGTGTTTATGGGACCAATCATCTCCCCTCGTCGGGGTATAGAAATGTATACACCAGTCTACTCCGGAATATCGAGGCCCAGTCTCGATACTTTCAGGATTAGGGACATTTAAGGATATGCTTATGGACCACCCTGTCCCCATATGTATGATCGTCAACATAACACTGGTAGTCAAGCAATAATCTTACGGGCTTTATCAACATGTATTAGCAATACGTAATAACAAGTAAAACATATACACATGTTTAGATAAAAACAAACCAAATATCATACTATCATATTGAGCACGATTGTCCTGTACATACATATGTTCAAGCATCCACTACATACATATACACACAATAATGGCTTATATGGCATACATATCTAATAATTTCCTATCTGCACTAAGGCCAGTTATTGGCATGTAGAGTACCCAACGTTTGTATTAGGGCCAATTGTTGGCGTATCGCATACCCAATATCTTAAATAGTCGCTCGAACCGTGCTTAAGGGAGGACTTTTGTGAATGGATCCGTCGTGTTTTCTTTTGTATTTACTCTCTGACCCTCGATCTTCCGGCGATGTACGATCTCCCTGATCAGGTGATACCGCCTCAAGATGTGTCTGGATCTTTGATGGGACTATGGTTCATTCGCTAAAGCCGTAGCCTCATTGTTTTTGCAATACAAAGGTATTGGATCAATAATGGACAGAACCACCTCAAGTTCATAAATGAACTTCTTCATCAAGATTGCTTCTTTTGCGGCATCGTTGGCAGCAATGTATTCAGCCTCCATTGTCGAGTCTATGATGGTGTCCCGTTTGAAGCTTTTCTAATAGACTGTCCCCCCGTTGAAAGTAAACACCTAACTCGAGATAGACTTGTTTTCATCCTTGTCACTTTGCAAGCTTGAATTGGTAAAGGACTACACCTGGAGGTCTCCATTACTGTACACTGAGAACATTTCTTTAGTACTTCTTAGGTACTTGGGAATATTGTTCACAGCTATCCACTGCTTCTCCCCTGGGTTTGACTGATACCGGCTTACCACGCTAAGTGAGTAAGCTACATCTATTCTGGTGCATAACATCGCATATATTATAGAACCTACCACCGAAACGTAGAGTATAATGCTCATGCGAGCCCTCTCCTCATCAATCTTTGGAGACATCTCTTTGGAGAGGGTGATGTTAGATATGTATGCCCTAGAGGCCAGTATTGTATATGTCTACATATGGATGCTGGGAATATGTATGTACAGGACAATCTTGCTCAGTATATAGTATATTATTTGACTTTTCTTTGTCAGGATATGTGTATTCATTTCTATTGATGTTTTATCCACTTGCACATATTGATAAAGAATCGATACAGTAGTATATTATTATGGTTTGTCTTTATCTTAACATGTGCATATGTTATATATGTCGACTACATATTGATAAAGCCCGTAGGGTCTTGCTTGACTACCAGCGTTATGATGGCGATCATACTTATAGGAGCTGGGTGGTCTATAAGCACATCCTTAAAAGTCCCAAGTCGCGAAAGTATCGAGATTGGGTATTGATACTCCAGAGTAGACTTGTGTATACGTTTCGAGACCCCAACGAGGGGTGGTGGTTGGTCCCACAGCCATTGGTGTGATCACCTAAGATTGTATACGGATGCTCACTGGGGGTGAGTACACTGGACGGACTCGTAGAGAATCTCTAGATGATATTATACCTATTATCAGATAGCGGTTCTCTTGTGACATGTGTACATGTTAGTCTTTGGACCTGAGATCATCATTTGTCTCGTGTGAGTTCCCACTGTGCTTTGATCACTACCCTACCACGGATGTACCGAGTCGTGAAAATAGGTTTTGGTTGGGTACAGTCCCGAGACACATGGAGGCAGTGAGTGATTTTCAGGGATTCGTCACTCCCGGTATTGGGAGTTGATATCGTACAGTGTTCGATTGGCTAGGACCATAAGACTTTGGCCAAGGTAGTTGGGATTTAATGATAGATTGATCAGTAGTTTCCCAGATTGGTCCTGAGCCGCATCAGCACGAATTATTGGGTTATTAGGGTCTGACGTATACCACCCCCTAGACCCGGTATGCGATACTCTTAGTCGAAGAGATCGGACTGTATGGATATTATCACGAATAGGCTCAGTAGGGATCCAGATGAGTTTGCTCGTCGGCTTTCCTTTTCGACAGATACCTGGGTAGCCGTTACACACAACTAGTGCCGCTGATGTGCTTGTGGTTAAACCCACTACCAGTATACTGTCGAGTCTTTAGAGTGCCACATAGAGGGTTTCCCTACTTCGGGCAAATCGATGTAGATGCCATATGGTTTTACGGCAGAGTTCGATCACATACGTGTACTTGTGTACACATGATGTTCGGGAGGATAATGCTAGTGGGCTTTGGTTTAAACCGGATCCTAGTATTATATTGTTGGATTATTTTCGTCTCTTTTGTATTCGTATTTTTCGGAATACGGATACGGGTATGTATATACTGTAATACCCAGTCCCTTTTATACTATAATCTGTAAATTATTACTCTAAGAATTCTGTTTATTCTTATTTGTAATTTTATTTATTTTATTTATAAATTTATTTCTTTTAAATCCCATTTTCCTTCATCAATAAAACCTAAACCTTAGTATACACTTTTCCTTATCCCCAAGCTCACTCCCTCTTTCCCCTTAAAATTTCTTATTTTACCGAGCCCAGAACTCCATTATTTTCTTTGACTTATTCCTCAACCTCGGCATAACTCACATCTAATTACACCAATTATTTTTCCCTATTTCCTTAGCCCAGCAGCCCATTATAATTATTTTTATAAACATATTCTTTTTCCCTTCACCCCTTTATTAAACCCAATCCAATTTTATCAAATATTTTCCCAGCCCACTTGATTTTTTCTAAGTAAATCTCTTTTTAAAAAAAACAGCCTCGGCCCATTTATTTATAAACCATAATTCCCTTTTAAAATATTTTTCCTAAGCCCGTTCCCATTTTCCTATCACTTCTTTTATTTTATTTCGAGCCCAGCAGCCCAGCCCACTTCCTTCTCCAAATAAATTATTTTTCCTGTTTTTCTTCTGGCCCGGCCCACCTTCCTCTCCTCAGCACTGCGCCTTCTCGACAACCCGACCCGCTCGCGTGCCGACCCGACCCGACCCGCTCCCAACAGTGCCCTCTTCTCCAACGGCTACCCCGGATTTCCCGCGCGAAATCCTCCCGTTGCGCCTTCTTCGCCGTCTTCACCGCCCACGCTCGCGCTCTTGTCGCGCCGTACCCGCGAGCGTTACCATCATGACGCGCACCTCCTCGCCTCCCCATCTTCTTCCTCCTCAACCCAAAACCAGAGCACCCCGAGCTACCCATCTCCTCACCTGCACCATCGTCGACCCATCATCATCATCGTCGACGCCGTCGTCGTCCTCGTCGTCGTCGTCGTCATAATCTCTCTGCCCCTCCCTCTCTAACTCCAGCTCTCTCTCCCTCGTTCCCTCTCTCTCCCAGACCTCTCTTCCTCTGCCTCTCTTTCTCCCTCTCTGTGCTGCTCTCTCTCCCCTCTCCATCTGTGCACTCTCTCTCATTTCTCTCTCTCGCTCACTGCTCCTTCAGCTCTCTCTCTCTCTCTCTCTATACTCTCTCTCTACTCATCACAGTCACTCTCACTACCCCCACTCACCTTCCCGCACCCGAGCTCCTGAGACGGCAACCTCTGCCTGCCTCACCACTATTGACGACCCTCTGCAATCCACGACCCCTTGCCATCGAGACCACCGGCGACCTACCTCCTCTGAAGCTCCAGCACCGAGCTACTACATCGAGGAGCCGAGCTCAAGCCCCAAGCCAACTCAAGCAAGCTAAGCCCTCGGTCATTTCATCGAGCACTTGTTGCAACCATCCCCGACAACGAGACCCACCACGACGAGCCGAAGCAACAGCCAGCCTTGCCTGCACACCTTGTCGCCGTCGGTTCGTCGTCACCGACGTCTCCGCGCCTCAACGACTTCCATCGCCTGCCCGAGCTCACCCGCTGCCGTCGTCGTGCCAGTTCGTCGCGCGCCCGTACTGTACCTTGCTGCCGTGCACCTCCAGGCAAGTTCTTTACTTGCTTACATGCTATTTTATATATGTTTCAAATCAACATCGTATATATATACCATGTTTGCCCTATGTTAAATATTGCAACACAACTGTTCGATACTTGTTCCCTTAGGAAATCTTTATCAAATTTGACGGAACTGGATATATTGCATTGGCCCTCGTAGAGATGGTTAACGTGTGCAAATTTTATTTGAAAATACGACTGTTAAAGATTAAAACGACTACCCCCAAGTTTAACCGTAAAACTGTAATTCTGTTGCACCTGAAAACCGTTAAATTCACCATAAATCATATGCATATTATAATGGTGCGTTCGAGGGCTCAAATCGAAGCTAACTCGACAAACTTTAACCCTATACTAGTTTCCTGACATTTCTGTATTTAAAACGTGATGATAATTGGATCGGAGTGCGACTCTGGACTGCAGTCCAGAGCAACTCCAGTCATTACTTGCTGTTCCATATTGAATACCACAGGATTTACTTAACTCGTAGGTTGCGGAACTCCGCTGTTCAGTATAGATAAATCTGTTAGCTAGAGAACACAATTAGTTTCATCCTGTTTCGTTATCATTTACTATTTAATCGGTAATTTAGAAGATCGGGACGCATAACAGTCCCGACAGAATCAGAACTGACATATTAGGGTTAAACAGATTATAACTCCTAACGTACAGACGCGATTGAAGATCCGTTTGTTGCGTTGAGAACCTTACTGAAAACCCTAGAATTCATCTAACTGTAGAGTCGCTAAAATCTGATCCCAACTGGGATTAAAATGCGTTGCGAAACGGACTTCTGATTCTGAAACAGGATTTCCAGCCGCGAGCGCTTAAAATGAAAAGGTTATAACTTTTGATCCTGGAACCCGATTGGCTTGAAACAAAATTCTATGGATGGATAACTGAATATACTAATTACAACCTGTTTATCATTTCGCCAAATTATATACGTACGTTTCATGATAAATCGTGCAAGTGATAGATTACTGTTTTTATGACACCTTAATTGTGCTTATATACTGTTGATGCATCATAGCATACCTATATCATTGTAGTGATAACCTAGTGATATCGTGCATTTACCCAGTGTTTGTTTCTAGCGATGATTGTGGCAAGTACGTCAGTGTTCGTGTATCCGTGATTAAGTGAAAGTGATACGTACTTGTGCACAATCAGTGTCCCTTTTATTCTATTGCATTGTCGACGTCTGTGGGATGCGTGTACGTGTGACTATAAGTGGTATGGGACACTTATGGAAGCGCTTGCACGGATGTCACAGATAAGGCATCCGACACTGCCATTTATCTTAGGTATTAGTCGGGACGTGCTCGATGGAGGTCCTGCCTCCAGTTCTCGCGCAGACTTGTCACGGATCGATTAGTATTTAGGGTGATGGCTAGCGTTTGATGTAGACCACGGGGTGTGGGGTAGTTTAAGTGTGAGTTCAATAGAATCTCGGGAGTCCTATGCCGGCTTATATATTTAGGGAGTTATATGGAGATTTACAGGGTACGTGATATATACACCGTGATATTCTTGTTACATGTTGGGCCCGTGGTCCCTTGCCCTTGGGTTCTACCCTTGGGTGGAGGACACTCGCGAGTGGTTGACTCTCACACTTGAACTGACGATAGGCTTAGTGACCTGTACAGTGAGACTTAGAGACTGATAGGGATACTGGCATTTTATTCATGATATACTGTGTGGCATACGTGACATATCGTTATACAGCTTTACTGTTCCGCTGCATTGATCACTGCACATTCATATTCTTGCTATCGTTGATTTACTGTCATTCATTACCTTTACCACTGTTAGAACTATCACTTTATTTTATATATATTATTGCTATTGTGTCGCTCTGACGACCTGAGTATGCATGCTCAGTGTGAGGAGAAGATTTAGCTTGGATCAGAACTAGAGGTGCTTCACAGACTTCCTGACTTGCCGTTCCTAGTTACATCCGTTTGTTCCACTTCAGGTCAGTTTACATTATTGTATCTTTCAGTTACTGCATTTCTCATTACCTGCGCATCGTTTACTGTTTACCATGATAAACTAGAAGCCGAAGTGTGACTACGGCAGGACTTTTCCTTGACCGTAGGAGCATGGATGGCCTTGTCTACCCCTCGTATTCCATATTTTGGGAAGCGGGGCGTGACATGGTTTAGTTGGTATCAAAGCCCAGGTTTTGCATCGATTGGGATTGCAGTTTTCCGTGTACAGTTTGGCAATCTAAGACATCCTTCGGTCTAGGTTGTAAACTGTCATTCTTGATTCATATTCACATCGTGCGTTCAACGATCCATTCACTATGGTTTCGGGTGACTTGACAAGCGTACGTGGTGGCAATTGCACTACCGTACTCTATTCAAGTGACTTAAAGTGATACAGTTGATTCTCCACTTGTAATGATATTCATCATCTCTGATATTCTTGAATCCTTGTTCTATCCATATCATATTTTGATTCATTTAGCGTGTGACTCATATCATTCTCGAAATTGTTGTTTCAGGATCATGTCTTCCAACGACTTTTCATCTTTATCCGCTCCCCAGAATCAGAATGTTGAGATCCTTAGTGTACTACAAGGTTTGAAGGAAGCCCAGGAGCGGACAAACGACTTATTAGCTGAAGGATTGAGAAGACAGGTGAATCGGGCACCAGCGGGAGTCTCCTATCATAAAGGGATCCCTATTGGACGAGGAAAAGAGAAGAAAATGAAGCATCAACAGAAGCATCAGAAGAACCTTTGCTGTAGATATTGTAAGAGGCCAGGACACCTTCAGAGGGATTGTCGCCGCGCCCAAGGGAAATGTCTGATATGCGGTTCCGACAAACATCTCATCAACGGTTGCCCAGAAAGGAAAGAACTACAAGTAGGAAACTCGTCCACACTCCCCACTTCTACCAAGTGAGGATTACCGCGTAGTTCGGACTTCGACGATAAGGCGGATCTAACGCAGGATTCAACTCGCGTAACGATGATGCAGCGTTCTGGCAATCGAAGAAGAATTCTATGATTTCCAATTTCAATAATAATGTTGTCATCTTTTATGAATATTTCCTTCCATTTGAACCTTTGTATCCGTCGAACTTTAGTTGAATAAAATAAAATTTGAATCGTGATATATGTATCATTCTCTTGTCATTCCCCTTATCCATATTATTCATTATCACAACATTTTGATCTTGTTGCTTTTAAAATTCCTGCCACCGCATATTTACCTATACTTCGTACCCTGAGCTATTTCCTTGATGTGTCCCATTGCCTGATCATAACTCTTTCTTTTCAGGCCATGGCACACCCCGAAGCAGCGCCGCATGTAGATGATGATGCACAGTCATGCGTTCCTTAGACCACACGCTGATGAGTTCTGATGATAAGATCAACGATCCCCAAGTCAAATTCGGAAACAACGATTCAGAGGACGAAGGAGCAGGCGCCCCAGAGTTTGATATGATGACTGATTCCGACGAAGAAGAAAGAGATCCTGAAGAGCCCCTATAGAGGAAGACCCCGAGGAAGAACCGATAGAAGAAAATTCAGTTGAGGAAAATCCCGTGGAAGAAAATCCAGAAGAAGAGAATCGCATGGAATCAGACCTTGACGAAGAAGCTCCATCCGAGGAAGAAGGACCAGAAGATCAAGACCCTGCTGTTGAAGAACTTCCAGTGGCGATGCTTGCGAGGCGATGTGGAAATGGACGTCCCTACCTGAGTGCGCGAGCCTACCGCAACCTACTGAACCTCCACAATCGCGGCTGACGGAATTTTTCTTTGATGTTGTCTTTCTGGCCAAATAAAATGTGTATAGTTTAGGGTCACTTTTCTTCTTTGGGAATGCCTTGTTTCAATTTTCTTGAATGAAATAAACCTTCTGAATTCGTAAACTTTGTGCTTATTGGTTCAATTGATACTTGTTTATTGCCCTTATCCATTTATTTTCTGCCGAGCTCCTGACTGTCCACCCTACTCATTGTGTAGTTTTCACTCTTGTTTCGATTGGAGAGTACCGCACTCTGATCCCTGGAAGTGAGCCACTATTCATCCTTCGTCTGTACCCTGTTTGAGATCCTTCTGGGAGGAGGACCTTCCTTAGGAATTATCGAGTTCATTAGCTTTTCAAATTCTTGATTCATAGGATTTACCGATCGTTAGTCTCCCCCTATATTTTTACCTTGTAGTCCTTTTGTTGCTCACCATTACTTTCTGTGCTGACCCGATCCCAGCATCTTTGATCTTCAGCTTAAAACCGCCACACTCCGACCTTCTGATTGAGCCACATTTCCTTATAATCATTACCCTATCTAGTCCTATACCTATTTGTGTTCCACCTATTACCCCAAATATATTTAGAGACACTGTTAATCAATATTTAGTTTTCACTATTTTAAATTTATCAAAGAGTGTGTGTTAGTGATTACTCCGTTTTATGTATTTTAAGTACATTATTATTATTCTCATTTTCAGTAGCGCGACCTTACGCCGCGCATATTCTTGTTCCATATTACTTATTTTCACTATATGAGTTTCCTACGTTAATTGACCGATGCAATTTCCTAAGTTGTTTTGACCTACCGACAATTTTTTTTCATTATCTTATTGTCGTCGTTTCATTTTCGAGTGTCGTGCCTATGCTTACTATTATGAGTGGTTGAACCTTATATTTATTATCTCTGTTTGCATACTTAGATGTGCACACATTCGGGTTTCGATTTTATTGAACATGCATTGCTTATTTCCGTTCGTTATTGTTATCTATATTCTCATGTACTTATAGTTCGTCCTTATAGTTGTTCCTACCATATACTTATTTAAATCATTTCTGTTGTATGTTGTTCTTGCATATATATATATATATATATATATATATATATATATATATATATATATATATATATATATATCTTCACAAATTTCATCCACCTGTTTTAAGTGAACCATTATCGTTTTTGAGTTTACAACTTATCGTTTAGTCTTAAATTTCGAGGACGAAATTTTTGTAAGGGTGGTATGATGTAATACCCAGTCCCTTTTATACTATAATCTGTAAATTATTACTCTAAGAATTCTGTTTATTCTTATTTGTAATTTTATTTATTTTATTTATAAATTTATTTCTTCTAAATCCCATTTTCCTTCATCAATAAAACCTAAACCCTAGTATACACTTTTCCTTATCCCCAAGCTCACTCCCTCTTTCCCCTTAAAATTTCTTATTTTACCGAGCCCAGAACTCCATTATTTTCTTTGACTTATTCCTCAACCTCGGCATAACTCACATCTAATTACACCAATTATTTTTCCCTATTTCCTTAGCCCAGCAGCCCATTATAATTATTTTTATAAACATATTCTTTTTCCCTTCACCCCTTTATTAAACCCAATCCAATTTTATCAAATATTTTCCCAGCCCACTTGATTTTTTCTAAGTAAATCTCTTTTTAAAAAAAAACAGCCTCGGCCTATTCATTTATAAACCATATTTCCCTTTTAAAATATTTTTCCTAAGCCCGTTCCCATTTTCCTATCACTTCTTTTATTTTATTTCGAGCCCAGCAGCCCAACCCACTTCCTTCTCCAAATAAATTATTTTTCCTATTTTTCTTCTGGCCCGGCCCACCTTCCTCTCCTCAGCACTGCGCCTTCTCGACAACCCGACCCGCTCGCGTGCCGACCCGACCCGACCCGCTCCCAACAGTGCCCTCTTCTCCAACGGCTACCCCGGATTTCCCGCGCGAAATCCTCCCGTTGCGCCTTCTTCGCCGTCTTCACCGCCCACGCTCGCGCTCTTGTCGCGCCGTACCCGCGAGCGTTACCATCATGACGCGCACCTCCTCGCCTCCCCATCTTCTTCCTCCTCAACCCAAAACCACAGCACCCCGAGCTACCCATCTCCTCACCTGCACCATCGTCGACCCATCATCATCATCGTCGATGCCGTCGTCGTCCTCGTCATCGTCGTCACAATCTCTCTGCCCCTCCCTCTCTAACTCCAGCTCTCTCTCCCTCGTTCCCTCTCTCTCCCAGACCTCTCTTCCTATGCCTCTCTTTCTCCCTCTCTGTGCCGCTCTCTCTCCCCTCTCCATCTGTGCACTCTCTCTCTCATTTCTCTCTCTCGCTCACTGCTCCTTCAGCTCTCTCTCTCTCTCTCTCTCTCTCTCTCTATACTCTCTCTCTACTCATCACAGTCACTCTCACTACCCCCACTCACCTTCCCGCACCCGAGCTCCCGAGACGACAACCTCTGCCTGCCTCACCACCATTGACGACCCTCTGCAATCCATGACCCCTTGCCGTCGAGACCACCGGCGACCTACCTCCTCTGAAGCTCCAGCACCGAGCTACTACATCGAGGAGCCGAGCTCAAGCCCCAAGCCAACTCAAGCAAGCTAAGCCCTCGGTCATTTCATCGAGCACTTGTTGCAACCATCCCCGACAACGAGACCCACCACGACGAGCCGAAGCAACAACCAGCCTTGCCTGCACACCTTGTCGCCGTCGGTTCGTCGTCACCGACGTCTCCGTGCCTCAACGCCTTCCATCGCCTGCCTGAGCTCACCCGCTGCCGTCGTCGTGCCAGTTCGTCGCGCGCCCGTACTGTACCTTGCTGCCGTGCACCTCCAGGCAAGTTCTTTACTTGCTTACATGCTATTTTATATATGTTACAAATCAACATCGTATATATATACCATGTTTGCCCTATGTTAAATATTGCAACACAACTGTTCGATACTTGTTCCCTTAGGAAATCTTTATCAAATTTGACGGAACTGGATATATTGCATTGGCCCTCGTAGAGATGGTTAACGTGTGCAAATTTCATTTGAAAATACGACTGTTAAAGATTAAAACGACTACCCCCAAGTTTAACCGTAAAACTGTAATTCTGTTGCACCTGAAAACCGTTAAATTCACCATAAATCATATGCATATTATAATGGTGCTTTCGAGGGCTCAAATCGAAGCTAACTCGACAAACTTTAACCCTATACTAGTTTCTTGACATTTCTGTATTTAAAACGTGATGATAATTGGATCGGAGTGCGACTCTGGACTGCAGTCCAGAGCAACTCCAGTCATTACTTGCTGTTCCATATTGAATACCACAGGATTTACTTAACTCGTAGGTTGCGGAACTCCGCTGTTAAGTATAGATAAATCTGTTAGCTAGAGAACACAATTAGTTTCATCCTGTTTAGTTATCATTTACTATTTAATCGGTAATTTAGAAGATCGGGACGCATAACAGTCCCGACAGAATCAGAACTGACATATTAGGGTTAAGCAGATTATAACTCCTAACGTACAGACGCGATTGAAGATACGTTTGTTGCGTTGAGAACCTTACTGAAAATCCTAGAATTCATCTAACTGTAGCGTCGCTAAAATCTGATCCCAACTGGGATTAAAATGCGTTGCGAAACGGACTTCTGATTCTGAAACCGGATTTCCAGCCGCGAGCGCTTAAAATGAAAAGGTTATAACTTTTGATCCTGGAACCCGATTGGCTTGAAACAAAATTATATGGATGGATAACTGAATATACTAATTACAACCTGTTTATCATTTCGCCAAATTATATACGTACGTTTCATGATAAATCGTGCAAGTGATAGATTACTGTTTTTATGACACCTTAATTGTGCTTATATACTGTTCATGCATCATAGCATACCTATATCATTGTAGTGATAACCTAGTGATATCGTGCATTTACCCAGTGTTTGTTTCTAGCGATGATTGTGGCAAGTACGTCAGTGTTCGTGTATCCGTGATTAAGTGAAAGTGATACGTACTTGTGCACAATCAGTGTCCCTTTTATTCTATTGCGTTGTTGACGTCTGTAGGATGCGTGTACGTGTGACTATAAGTGGTATGGGACACTTATGGAAGCGCTTGCACGGATGTCACAGATAAGGCATCCGACACTGCCATTTATCTTAGGTATTAGTCGGGACGTGCTCGATGGAGGTCCTGCCTCCAGTTCTCGCGCAGACTTGTCACGGATCGATTAGTATTTAGGGTGATGGTTAGCGTTTGATGTAGACCACGGGGTGTGGGGTAGTTTAAGTGTGAGTTCAACAGAATCTCGGGAGTCCCATGCCGGCTTATATATTTAGGGAGTTATATAGAGATTTACAGGGTACGTGATATATACACCGTGATATTCTTGTTACATGTTGGGCCCGTGGTCCCTTGCCCTTGGGTTCTACCATTGGGTGGAGGACACTCGCGAGTGGTTGACTCTCACATTTGGACTGACGATAGGCTTAGTGACCTGTACAGTGAGACTTAGAGACTGATAGGGATACTGGCATTTTATTCATGATATACTGTGTGGCATACGTGACATATCGTTATACAGCTTTAATGTTCCGCTGCATTGATCACTGCGCATTCATATTCTTGCTATCGTTGATTTACTGTCATTCATTACCTTTACCACTGTTAGAACTATCACTTTATTTTATATATATTATTGCTATTGTGTCGCTCTGACGACCTGAGTATGCATGCTCAGTGTGAGGAGAAGATTTAGCTTGGATCAGAACTAGAGGTGCTTCACAGACTTCCTGACTTGTCGTTCCTAGTTACATCCGTTTGTTCCACTTCAGGTCAGTTTACATTATTGTATCTTTCAGTTACTGCATTTCTCATTACCTGTGCATCGTTTACTGTTTACCATGATAAACTAGAAGCCGAAGTGTGACTACGGCAGGACTTTTCCTTGACCGTAGGAGCATGGCTGGCCTTGTCTACCCCTCGTATTCCGTATTTTGGGAAGCGGGGCGTGACATATACGGTGAGGAGTAATCTTGTAATTTGTTGCAAGAGTGCTTTTAGAAGAAGAAACCTCATTATTTGTTTTAACCATTTAGTTAAATGGTTAATGAGGTGGAGGTATAAGGTGTTGACTTTTCTTAAGTGAACCATGGCTACTTGTTAACTCACTTGGTGAGTTATGAGTTACTATTGAGGCAAGGTGGCATCTAGATATTTTGCACAAAATATCTAGATATTTTGCACAAAATATCTAGATATTTTGTGGTGGGGATAATTGTTTATTATTATATTGGCATGCTTGCTTTATTAGTTAAAATCTTAGCCATTCTTCACTTGAGCTTTTTTTTCTTGTGTTGCTCTCCAAAACACTCTCATCTCCTCCAAACTTCTCTTCTTCTACCTCAAACCTTAATAGTCTCTTATGTTGAGAAACCTAGGGTTATTGAGACAAAACATTCCATCATCACTCTCTATATCACCTAGGTTACTTAGATTAGCAAACCAAGTAACCTAGTTACCTTAGTTTGAAGGTAGGAGCCCAAAGTAGACACTCTCGGGTGGATCATCTTTGACGCAAGGAGCCGTCAATCAAGCCCGATCATGGAGGCCACTAGGAGCACACTAATGGAGAGGAGTGAAGACCCGAAGGAATTGAGCCACTTGGTATAACTCTCTTCATAGTAGATAGTTTCTCAAATAGCTAGTTAGGTTTATGGTAGATCCGGTTTAGGATTATTCTAGCGCCAAGTTTCATTCGTAAAAAAATTTTTGTTCCGCATTTGGCCACGGAAGTTGGTCGGGGCGCTAGCGTAATCTTTCATTATATCAGATCCAGTCCATAAACCTTAGACTAGCAGGTTCAAACAATGTTAAAGTAATGAAACCGAAATAACTCCAAAACACGAAACGAAAATCCAAGTTTCTGTCGAAACTTTCAGAGGCTCTAAATTTTTTTTAAACAATTGCAGAGCCCTCCTTTCATTGTGAGATGAACACAGAACAAAAACGAGACGATTCCACCAAATTGTAGTTGGCCAAACATGCAAAATTACCGACTTCACCGGCTTTTTTGGAAGGAATCATGTTGAGTTTTGGTCTGTGATCTTATCTCTTGGATTTTGGGTTTCATGTGTTGTTTGTTTTTGCCCAAGTTGGATTTTTTGTTGTCTTTGAGTTTGGGGCAATGCGGAGTGTTTCGAAGTCGTTATATTTGATACTGTTTAATAGTTTACAGTACATTCATTTCTATCTGCGACCGTGAATGTCATTTGATCGGTATAACTCGTCTAATTGCTATATGTTTCTTTAGACAAGTTTGCGAACATGACATTCACGATGTTCTGTGTTTGTTCTGTGGTTTTGGTTGCATAGTCGTGGTGGATAGCTTGTGGTGCAATATTAGTGGTACAATTAAGATTCATTTGTATATTCATATTGCGGGGCGAGCGTCCGACATGTGGACTGCCGTCTTTACCGGGTTGTATAGTTTTTATTGGGGCATGACCGGGTTGAGGTCGATATCACCATTGTACATATTATTTTCTTTTTCTGTACTAGGATTATGCTGGGTTCTTTAGCATGATTACTTGTTTAGGAAGGCATCAAGCATGCAATTTTATAAAAATCTAGTGTGCTAACAAACCCGAACCAAGGATCTAACTAGAGAATTAGGGTTATAAAAATATGTAAAGATCTTTACACTAAGTGAATGGGAATACAACCTTTGTAGACTAGTCCTTCACTTCTAAAGCTCCTGTAGTAGTCCTTTTGCTCCAAGTAGTGGTGTCCCGGAATCTCCTTTAGCTCCACTAGGTGAAAGGAACAAGGTTGCTTGAAGAACTTCGAGGTCGAAGATGATCTACATCGAGAAATCTCCAACTCAAGCTATCTCTTCACTAATTGATGAACTAGTGAAGAAACAACCTATACTAAATGGCTAGTTTGGTATAGATTGGTGAAGTAGGAATTTTGCTCACTTTGGAATAATTTCTCTCTCTTTGTTTTCTTTTTTCACTCAAAGTTAGAGAGCAATTGAAGGAGACGAAGAAAATGAACAAGTGATTAACTCATGAACCTTAGGTAAGAAAATATCATATATAACTCATGTAGAGACTTAACCAAGGCTAAAGATAATGGTTAGGTTAATAAAAATCTAAGATAAAACAAAATTAGTGGACTAAGTCAAGATTTCCACAAGCTTCTCCAAGTTTCACAACCCATGACAAATTTCCACATAATTTTGATTTTCCCTTAATAATTAAAACCCCACATTATCTTAAGTATGGTATGGGTCTCATACATCCAAGTCCAATGTATCATCTAGCATGACACAAAATAAATACATTAACATATATCGCATATATATTGAGCTATGTCAAGTGAGTTCCTGAACTTTCGTTTGTTCGCCTTCTATCTAAACTACTGACCTGCCGGTGAACAGCCGGTTACTAAAAAAAGAATTAAGTGAGCTAATATTAGTTAATGTATATTAATATATAAAATATATAATTACATATTAAATTACTAAATCAACACTTGATTTAATAACCCGGTTGTATCGCATATAACCGACTAATATCTTTTATATGTATATCACATATACATATAACATATCATTGAATCAACACTTGATTCAACAATTCGATTATATCATATATAACTTATATCGCGAGATTGGAATCCTGTGTCACACACTTATTAATCTCGGTCCTGCACATATCACATATATGCCCTATTTCGTTTCGCTCGAGCCAGGAAACCTCCGTGTCGGACTCTAAACACTCGTCAATACGCCGACAGTAGGTGATGATTATATCAGTCACCCATAAGCCGTCAGCGGTACTAGCTAGACGCAACTGAAAGTCTACCTTAGCACCACCATGAGGTCCAAGTGACATCAAGCATGCCAAATTCAAATTTTTATAAGTGCTAAGCTAGACTAAACAAGATCTCTAACTAGTTGATTAGGGTTTGATGTTTGATATCATTAAACTATGAGAAGTGGAAGAAGGTTATACTCTTGTAGATCAAGTCCTTCTCTTCTCTAGCTCTGGGTTGTGTTCCACGTGACTCCATTAGGCTCCTCTTCAAGATGAAAGAACCTCCTTTATGATCTTCGCTCTAAAGACGATCCACCAGAAGTCCACTAGCTCAAGATAACCCTTCACTAATCTTATTAGTGAAGGCAACACACCACATCAAATGGCTAATCTAATGTGAGATGATGAAGTAGGGGTTTGATTTTCCCACTAGGGTTCTCACAAGTTCAATGATTCACATCACAAGTGGGGGTTTGAACTTAAAGGTGAGGTGAAGAAAATGGTAGAGAGCAAGAGAGAGCAAGAGCTCAAGAAATGGCTAAGGCATGAATTCAAGAGAGTGTGCAAGCATAAAATGAGAAAATGAATATCTATCTCCTCACTTATTCAAGCATGGAATAAAATGCAATTATAAATTGCAACCATACTTGAATAGTGAGTCAAGAGTAATATACAAATAATAAAACCCATGCCTTTCCCATTCATAAATATCTCCACAATTTACACCTCATTTTTCTATTTTCTTAAAATAGAAAAACATGCCATGCTTCATATAATAATATATATATTTATATATATCAAATATATATATATATATATATATATATATATATATATATATATATATATATATATATATATATATATATATATATATTGTAAGTGTACGGCAGCGCCCCGGCCGTCTGTCCGAGGCCAAAATGCGGAAACAAAAACTTTTCTTTAAACAGAAACCGGCGCTACCGCATACTCAAAACCCGGATCGGACCATTAACCTACTACTAGCAAACTAGAGAGAGGGTAGAGAGCTATACCGAGTGATCTGTGTCCTTCGGTCTTCGGCCAGCATCCCGATCTCCCCGCGGCATCTCCGGTCTCGATCTCCTCGTCGGAAAGGCACCACATCACCAAGTCTTTTTACGGGCTCCCACCTCTGAACCGAGGCAACTCGGACACGAAGTTGGCAAGCCGACGTGTCCAAGATTGCTGTAGACTAAGTGTAGAATGCTATGTCTCGAGGGGGTTTATGAAGTTGCCATTTTAGAGTGAAGGTGGAGATGTGAACTCTTTTGATGGGCTAAGGAATTTTGTGGCAAGAAAAAGAGAACAAAATTTCCTTCCCAAAATTTTGACAGCCCCCCTCCAAACTAGTGGCCGGCCATGATAAAAGGAAGAGGAGGGAGGTGAGCATAAACAAGGTGGGTGAGCATAAAAGAAAAGAGTGGGTGTTGATGAGAAATCATGATCACCACAAAGTCTCATCCTAATCCCTTCACAAAAAGCAAGTCATGATGAACAAAAGGAAGTCAAAGTCAATCTAGAACCATCATGAAGCAACTACTTACAAAAAACACCCTCCACTTTGCTAATTTGCACATTTGCAAATAACCCTGTCCACACCAATTTTCAGCCAAAGAAAGATAGAAAGGAAAATGGCTGAAACGAAATGCAAACTGGCAACTTCAAAAAAGCGATCCCATAATAAATTACAGGAAAACCTCGCGACTGTATTTACATACCCGCATTTGTATTCTGACCGAATAAAAATGCAATGAAACAAAATCTACACTGTATAATACTAGGATCCGGCTTAAACCAAAACCCGCTAGTATCATCCGTCCGATCATGATCCATGCAATACCGCACGTATATGATCAAACCCTGCCATATATCCATACGGCCACTACAACGTTTCGCCCGAAACTTGAGAAACTGTCTGTGGGGGACTCTAAAGACTCGTCAATACTTTGGCTGTGGATTTAACCACTGGCACGTCAGAGGTATTAGCTGTTCGTAACGGGCTACCAGGTATTGACCAAAAGGGACGTCGATGAGCGAACTCATCCTGACACCCTACTGAGCCTGTTAGTGACAATATCCGTACAGTCCGGTCCATTCATCTATGAGTATCGCATGGCGGGCCTAGGGGGTTGGTAAAAGTCAGACCCCCAAAAGCGGTACAAGTCGTGTCGGAGTGTAGCCCAGAACACCCTGAGATACTACTGGAATACCTATTAGTAAATCTCCTTCCTTGGCCAAGGACTTTGTGTAATGGCTCTCCCAGACACAACGCGATCTCACCCCCAATACCGGGAGAGACGAACCCCTGCCAATCCGCTCACTCCCTCCATGTGGCTCGGGACTGTACCCAACTAAAACCTGTTTGCACGACTCCTTTGAGCCGTGGTAGGGTAGTAATCAAAGGACAGTGGGAACTCACACGAGACAAATGACGATCTCAGGTCGATGAACTAACCTGTACACATGTCACCAGGGAACTGCTATCTGACGTCAGGTATAAAACCAACTAGCATGTTCCCGGCGAGTCCTGTCCGGTGTACTCATAACCCAATGAGTACCTGTATACATCTTAGGTGAACCAACTGACACCAGAGGCTTGTGAGACCGGCCACCGCCCCTCGTCGGGGTCTCGACTGTATAGACTAGTCTACTCTAGAGTATCGATGCCCTGTCTCGAAGACTCCCACGACTAGGGACCTTTTAAGGATGTTCGTATAGACCCCAGCTCCCACGTATATGATCGCCATCATACTGCTGGCCGTCAAGCAAGAATCCTAAGGGCTCTATCAACGCGCAATAGTGACCCGTAAGGTCACCTAAAGCAGTACACGATGATAAAGACAAACCATGGTAGCCTACTGTTCTCTATCAACGTGTAATAGTGAACCACAATATCACCTAAGGCATGTACATGACGATAAAGACAAATCAGATAGTATACAAACCTCTCGAGTAAGACTGTCCTACCGGTATAGGTCCTCCCTCAATCATTACAATCACGTGCCTGCGATCCAACAATTGACTCTGAGGGCACTATATCCAACACACACACACACACACACACACACACACACACATATATATATATATATATATAGCAATTAGTGAGCTAATGATATTAGTTAATATATAATTATATCAAATATAATTTATATCAAATTATTAAATCAACACTGATTTAATAATCCGGTTATATCACATATGACCGACTAATATCATTTATCTGTTTATCACATTATCAAATCAACACTTGATTCGATAAACTGGTTATATCACATATAACCTAACCGATACCAGATAACTGCCAGATTATAATACGACATCACACACACGTATTTAATCAGGCCTACGCACATATCACATATGTGCCCTACTTCGTTTCGCTTGAACCAGAAAACTTTTGTGTGGGACTCTAAAGACTCGTCAATACGCCAGCAGTAGGTGATCACATCAATCACCTACAAGCCATCGGCAGTACTAGCTGGACATAACAGCTACCTGAGTATTGAGCGATATGAAGATCAACAAGCAAGCTTGTCCGTACTCTCCATGAAGCCTATCAGTAACACTACCATATAGTCCGGTCTTCGTCTGATATGTCGCATATAAACTCTAGGGGTGGTAAACGTCAGACCCCATTAACTTGTTAAGTCATGCCGATGTTTGGCTCATAACAGTTTGAGAAACTACTGATAACTCTTATCAGTAAATCTCAGCAACCCTGGCCAGAGATTTTCAGTTATAGCCAATCGAGCATAGCGCAACATCAACTCCCAATACCAGGAGAGACTAAACCCCTCCTATCACTCATTGCCTCCATGTGACTCGGGACTGTACCCAAAATCCACCTGTTTGCATGAATCCTTTGAGCCGTGGTAAGTGGGAGCCACACAAGACTCTATGACGATCTCGGGTCTACTGACTAATCTGTACCAGTGTCACCAGAGGATCGCTATCTGACGATAGGTATACTACCAATTAGGAGTCGTCGACGAGTCCTGTTTGGTGTACCCATTCTCTAATGAGCACCTGTGTACAATCTTTGATGTCACACACCAATGGTTGTGGGATTAATTATCGCCCTCTAAGGGACAAGAAACTTACACACAAGTCTACTCTGAAATATCGATGCCCTACTCTCGATATTCCCACGACTAGGAACTGATTAAAGGATGTACTTTTGGACGACCCTGGCCCCACTAGTATGATCTCATCATAATCCTAGTAGTCAAGTACATATCCTAAGGGCTTTATCAACATGTGAGAGTAAGACAGTAAAGAATACCAGTCAACATATTAAGATAAAGAGTAACCAGATAGTATACTATCATGTCGAGCAAGAAATTCCTCTATATATATATGTCCAAGCATCCACTATAATATACATCACATTACAATAATGGCCTCTAGGGCATATATAACTAACAATCTCTCACTTGCACTATGGCTAGTTGTTGTAGTATCTCATACCCAACGTCCCAAAAGTCTCTCAAATAGCATCTGGGGGATGGCCTAGGTGAGTGGATCCACTGTGTTATCCTCTGTGTCAACTCTCCTGACCTCGATCTCCTGGAGATACAACTATCTCTCTGATTAGGTGATACTGTCTTAGAATATGTCTGGATCGCTGACGGGGCCGGGGTTCCTAGGCCAAAACCACAGCTCCATTGTCATCACAATACACAGGTATTGGATGCCCGATGGTAGGAACCTAGTTCATCTCATGAACTCTATTCATCCAGACAAGCTCTTTGGCAGTATTGTTGGTAGTGATGTAATTAGTCTCTATCAACGAGTCTGTTACGGTATATAGTTTGGAACCCTTCCAACATACCGTCCCTCCACTGAGGGTAACGACAAAACCGAAGACCGACTTTCAGTCATCCTTACCACTCTGGAAGCTCGAATCGGTAAAGGACTCCATCTATAGTTCACCGTTACCATACACCAAGAACATCTTTTTAGTCCTTCTCAAGCACTTAAGAATATTCTTCAGCTGTCCAGTGGTTTTTCCAAAGATCTTTTCGATACTTATTCACTACACCTAGTGAGTAAGCTACATCTGGTCTGGTACAAAACATCGCATACATGATTGACCCGTCTGCAAAAGCATAGGGTATCCCTTGTATGCGAGCCTTCTCCAAATCAGTCTCGAGAGACATCTCTTTGGAGAGAGTGATTCCTGAACAAGCGGGTACATTACCATCCTTAGAATCATCCATACTAAACACCTTTAGCATGGTGTCTATGTACCTGGATTGGGACAATCCCAAAATCCGTTTAGATCTATCTTTATATATCTTTATCCCCAGAATGTAAGAGGCATCACCAAGATCTTTCATGGAGAACTTGACTGATAAGAAGAGCTTGACCGAGTATAGCATAGGAACATCGTTTCCTATCAAGAGTATGTCATCCACGTACAATACGAGGAAGACCTCCTTACTCTCTACTTCCTTCTTATTAAAATAGATGTTCCATCTCCGCGATATCTGCTTTAACCCGTAGATGGATTTAAGCATCTTGCCCATGCTTCCGCTGCTCCCACTGTCTACGAAGCCTCTGGCAGTGTCATATACGCTCTCTTCTAAATTACCATTTAGAAAAGCGTTTTTGACGTGCAGTCTGTCAGATTTCGCAGTCATGGTATGCAGCAATGGCAAGTAGGATCCTTATGGACTTAAGCATAACTTTGAAAGTCTCAACTTTTCCATCTACACCAAATTATCTTTCTCAAAGATTCTGTTGCTCCCGATGGGTTTTACCCCTTTAGGAGCAACATCCAAAGTCAATACTTTGTTGGTGTATATGGATTCCATCTCAGATCGCATAATATCCTGCCATTTCACATAGTCTCCACTTGTGATAGCCTGCTCTAAACTAGTTGGGTCATCATCTCCATGATGCATTCCTCGCTCCCACCGTCTACAAGAAAATCGTAGTATCTCTCAGGTGGATGAGGAACCCTACTAGATCTTCGGAGTGGCTTCAGTTCATCAGGGACTATTGAATCCTCCGGTTCCAACAAATCGTCAGTTATAGTTTGTGTTTGCTGGAACTACTTCTAGTTCTACCTTTTGCCACTAATTTCTTCCATAAGAAATTCTTTTTCTAAAAAGGTGGTATATCAAGAAACAAAATATTTTTTGTTCCTCGGTGTGGTAGAAGATATTACCTCATGAATGGTTGGGATATTTTACAAACTTGCACAGAACTGACCTTGTCTCGAGTTTGTCCGGATTTCGCTTTTCAACATAGCCCGGACAACCCCATATCTTAACTCGTTTAAGGGATGGTCTCTTCCCATTCTATATCTCATATAGAGTGGTAGGCAACGGATTTGATCGGAACTATATTTAATAGGTATGCATCTTCTCAAGTGCATGTACCTAAAAGGAAATAGGTAACTCAGCAGTACTCACCATAGAGCGCACCATATCTCATAGGGTGCGATTCCTCCATCCCGATATACCGTTGTGCTGTGGTGTATACGAAGTAGTATACTGAGAGAGAATCTCATTCTCTTTTAAATAGTCTTGGAATTCCGTGCTATAGTATTCTTCTCCTCGATCATATCGAAGGATATGAATACTTTTACCCATCTGGTTCTCATCTTCGTACTTATATTCCTTGAAATTCTTAAAAGATTCAGTTTTGTGTTTCAACAAGAACATATGTCCTTATCTTGAGAGAACATCGGTGAATGTAATAAAGTACGCGGAACCATCCCTGGCATATGTAGACATAGGACCGCATACATCACCATGTATCTGTCCAAGAGTTCAGTAGTTCTTTCTCTGTTTCCAGTAAACGGAGATTTGGTCACCTAGTCTTTGAGACATGACTGGCAAGTTTCATAAGATGTAAATTCGAACGGATTCAAATATGCATCCTTATGGAACTTTAGCTAGTCTTTTTTCATCGATATGACCCAGTCTACAATGCTACAAGAAGACTTCATTCATTTCTGAACTGTAGTTTGATTCAGAACGTGTATACTGTTATACAACATATCTTACCCAATCAACACTTGATTTAGGAAAATATTCACAATATTATTGGTACGAAATAACAGTCGCTTAGAATCAATGTATTACCAGTTAGTAATACTAGGTGATATCTGCCAACTGCTTTGGCTGCAACAATTGCACCATTCTCTACTACTTAGAGACATATCACCCTATCCTAGTTCTCTACCTATCTTTAGCCCATGTAACAAATTACAAGTATGGGATCCAGATTAGGTATCCAATACCCAGGATCTAGAGGTAACTAAGAAACAATTCTTAGTTACGAACACACCCGAAGACAATGCATCAACATGCTTATTCTTCGTTTGGGTGGCGTGGGAATCCATATATTCCGCTATTCCTTGCTCAGACTTATGACAATCATAAGATAGAGCAGAACCTAGCCCAGTATAATAAGTAGGTTCGGTCAAAACATCCATACTATTATCTTGATTAAGGCATTTCATTGGTCGCTACCAGGAGAGAGTGAAGGATAATCACTTTCTGTGCACTTTTTGCAAGATTAGATTGGTTATTATCATATCTAATCAGGATGGCTCCCACTATTTTTATCAAATTTTCCTTCAAACCCTAAAAGTAAGACTGGCCGGGATTAATTACACCCTACAAGTTCGCTAACCGTTCAGCCAGGCCAATGTCGATACTTTGAGGGAGGTTTCCCATGCTTTCGTATAGACCCAATTAAAGTAAATCTCATTTTCCCAGAGGCTTAACCCCGTTGACACCTTTCTAGACACCTAATTGGTTAGCTAATTGTAAAGTGCAAAACTCTCTCAGGAGTAACACTTACTCGCAGTGGGTATTGGGATCCAACTATCTCATAGAAGGTATGCAATCTCATTGCAAATTTCAACATTTGAAATTCCCGATAATATTTTACCCCTAGCAGCTTATGACCTTAACATAGTCAACAAATCATAAGTGCTAGTCAAGTTCAACCCGTCATTTCGTGATTGAATTAAACCCACCTGTACGACCCTTAACATAGTCAACAAAGTCGTACGACTACCCTAATCCAATCGCATCACATGCTTTAACAGATAACCACTAATCAGCTACCGCACACTACGCCTTAACATAGTCAACAAACATAGCACGATTATTAAATAGTACTTATCTGAAATGACGGAGGGCTATGACAGGTTTTTAAGAAAACCTTTTGCGTAATGAACTTGATATCATTGTAGACTCGAGTGATTTGAAAAGGAGTGGTTTAAGCTCCGCTTTTAAAATCATGTGTTTTTCAAAATAAACCGAGTGGGTGTAGCATCTGCTAATTTTTGCTAAAGAAGTCATTCCCGGTGAAGGGATCTCGGCTCTTTGCTCATTGAATGAGGTGTTGGATATTCATCAAGGAACACCACTATGCAAAACAAGAACTAGAGCTACCTTAATTTGATTCTACAATATCTTTAGGTTTCTTTCCTTTCATTAATCTCATTAATGAAGTCCCATCATTTATGCTTCCTAAGCATCATAGAAGAAACGAAAATACTTATACAACGTACGCTTATGCCATCCGCATTCACCACGGGGTCCAGTCATGCTTCGGATTTCATGCCTAACCTTATAAACCCAAAATATCACATACTTCGGATTTCATGCCTAACCAAATGAATTGTTTAGACATCATAAACCAGGAACATCTCATATTCCGAATTTCATGCCTAACCTTATAAACCCCGCATTTTAGTCTCAATATTGAAAACATTGTTCAATAACTAGTCGGGTAATTCAACAAGATTCCCAACAACCTGATCGAATGCTCGTCGGGAATTTTAGTAGATGGCCGCACCCCCCGATGCCATCGACAAAGCGCACTTAGGTGGAATACCGCGGCCGCGAGCACCTAGGAGGATGCTTTTGGCAACGGGGTTCACCTTCAGTCACTTGGTCGGGGCTTTGGGGTGTGGCTATCTAGTAATGTTACCCGGCGAGTATCCGTGTATACTACGTGATTGCGACAGAGATTTGATCCACCCGTGGCAACCGATCAAAAGAGACTAAATTGCTAGGTTTTTAAAATTCAAACTAGTTTTCACAAAACTAATTATTATGGATTCCAAATATTTTATCACATATCAATTTTAAACTCAAAATGATATTAAAATCACGAATACGAAACACTCCGAATTGCCATTACAGAAAGATAACATCACATGCAATCTTTAGCAAAATCAAACAATACCTGAAATACCAAACCTTAGAGACTAGAACACCAGAGGAAAACGAAGCTTAAACTCATCAAGAAAACTGGCCAGGCCGGTTTTTGGCTATGTTTCGCCGGGCAAATTCCGGTGGAATGGGCTCGTTTTCCTTTAGTGTTATATTACATCACGTGTAACATTCTGCACTTGTTTAAATAATTTTCAGAGAACCTTTTTAAAAACGACAGAAACTAGGAATTTGGTTTCGAGATTTCAGAGTTGTTTTGGTTTCGTAATTCTACTAATATCGTCTAATTCTCTAGCTTGGCTCTGATACCACTGTTAGTCAGGCAGCCACCCATCCAATGGTGTCACCACGGCACCTATAGGTACCTCAGAAGCTACTTTTTACGCATGCCCCCTCGCAAGGACTACAACCCGCCGGAACACCTTCCGTTTTCGGGACACTGTGGGGGTAAGAGCCTATGCTTCTCTACACTGTCACACAGTGAGAACCCCCCATAGGTCGACATCCAATGCCTAGTAGCTCTGATACCATTGCTGGGTTTCTTAGCATGACTACTAGGTTTAGGAAGGCATCAAGCATGCAATTTTATAAAAGTCCAGTGTGCTAACAAACCCGAACCAAGGATCTAACTAGAGAATTAGGGTTATAAAAATATGTAAACATCTTTACACTAAGTGAAATGGGAATACAACCTTTGTAGACCGGTCCTTCACTTCTAAAGCTCTGTGTAGTAGTCCCTTTGCTCTAAGTAGTGGTGTCCTGGACTCTCCTTTGGCTCCACTAGGCGAAAAGAACAAGCTTGCTTGAAGAACATCGAGGCCAAAGATGATCTACGTCGAGAAATCTCCAACTCAAGCTACCTCTTTACTAATTGATGAACTAGTGAAGAAACAACCAATACTAAATGGCTAGTTTGGTATAGATTAGTGAAGTAGGAATTTTGCTCACTTTGGAATAATTTTTCTCTTTTTGTTTTTTTTCTCACTCAAAACTAGAGAGCAATTGAAGGAGATGAAAAAAATGAACAAGTGATTAACTCATGAACCATGGGTGAGAAAATACCATATATAACTCATGTAGAGACTTAACCAAGGCTAAAGATAATGGTTAGGTTAATAAATATCTAAGATAAAACAAAATTAGTGGACTAAGTCAAGGTTTCCATAAGCTTCTCCAAGTTTCACAACCCATGACAAATTTCCACATAATTTTGATTTTCCCTTAATAATTAAAACCCCACATTATCTTAAGTATGGTATGAGTCTTATACACCCAAGCCCAATGTATCATCTAGCATGACACAAAATAAATACATTAACATATATCACATATATATTAAATGTATAAAGAGAAAACATTTTCTTAAGTGAGCTAATATTAGTTAATGTATATTAATATATCAAATATATAATTACACATTAAATTATTAAATCAACGCTTGATTTAATAACCCTGTTGTATCTCATACAACCGAATAATATCTTTTATATGTATATCACATATAACATATCGTTCAATCAACACTTGATTCAACAATCCAGTTATATCACATATAACCTGTATCGCGAAATTGGAATACGGTATCATATACAAGTATTAATCTCGGTCCCGCACATATCACATATGTGCTCTACTTCGTTTTGCTTGAGCCGGGAAACCTCTTTTAGGACTCTAAATACTCGTCAATATGCCGACAGTAGGTGATGATCATATCAGTCACCCACAAGCCGCAGCGGTACTAGCTGGACGTAACGGCTATCCGGATATTGAGCGATCATAAGATCAACAAGCAAGCCTGCTTATACTCCCGTGAATCGAATAAGTAACACTACCGTACAGTCTGGTCTCTTCGTCTGATATGTCGCATATCGAGTCTAGGGGTGTTAGACGTCAGACCCCAATAACTTGATAAGTCATGCCGATATGAGGCTCATAAGTGATCGAGAAACTACTAATAACACTTACTAGTAAATCTCCGTATCGGACCTGGCCAGAGACTTCCTGTTATGGCCAATCGAGCACAGCGCAACATTAACCCCCAATACCGGAAGAGATGAATCCCCTCCTATCGCTCATTGCCTCCATGTGACTCGGGACTGTACCCAAAAACCACCATTTTGCACGCTCTCTTGAACGTCATAAGGTGGAAATCAAAGCACAGTGGGAATCACACAAGACTCTATGATGATCTCGGGTCTACAGATTAACCTGTACCGGTGTCACCAGAGAACTTCTATCTGACGTTAGGTATAATACCATCTAGGAGTTCTTGGCGAGTCCTGTTTAGTGTACCCAGTTTCCACTGAGCACCCGCATACCATCTTTGATGTCAAACACCAATGGATATGGGATCATCCATCGCCCATCAAATGGATCAAGAAGCGTATACGCCGGTCTACTCTGGAATATCGATGCCCCGTCTCGATACACTCTCGACTAGGAACAATTAAAGGATGTACTTGTGGACTACCCTGGCCCTATAAGTATGATCTGCATCATAATCCTGGTAGTCAAGTACATCTTAAAGGCTTTACCAACATGTGAGAGCAAGACAGTATCACAATACAAGTCTACATATTAAGATAAGAGCAACCAGATTGCATACTATCATGTTGAGCAAGAAAGTCCTCTCTCTATATGTCCAAGCATCCACTATAATATACAATCATGTACAATAATAGACTCTAGGGCATACGTACAACTAACAGATTACCCCACGGTGGAGTGCATGAATAGCCAGATTCTAGAAGACAACAAGCCCACATCTTATGGTGTTGAGGCTGAGGGGGCTTCATTCTAGAATTGGCGGGCTATTCGCTATACTCGTATGGGGTATAGGATGACCTACAGAGGGGCGCTCAAGTTACTGAATTCCGTGGAGTGCTGGGTGGCCCATTCACTTTGTTGATTGGGGTTGCCTTACTTCTGGGATTGGCGGGTAACTTGCCACGCTCGTAGGGGTCCAGATTTTCATTGCACAGGCTATCCACACGACCGGGAACATCAGGTTTTATTTGCGGCTCAAATGAAATCCGGGGCTCCAAGATTATCCACCATTATGTATTTTTGGCTGAGATTATGTGATGTTGATTATATCATGCCTGGGATGAATATTATATATATTAATATATATACTAGTAGATGTTATATATGTTTTGCATCCGTGCTAGTCCAGCCCCCACTCTGTTGTTAGTTAAGTAACCTAACGGGTGATTGTTTCCCCCAATCAGAGCAAAGCTCTGTTTGAATTTCAAAATTCTAAAAATTGAAGCAACGCTTCAGATCTCTTGCGCTGCGCGCTGTTCATAACAGAATACTGCATTTTATACCGCCCATTCTTACGCTCGAGTGTTTATAGGTAGGTGCTTTTAATCCGTGTTTGTTACATATTTACAGAGTACATGTTTCCAGTCCAAATATTGCAGATCAAGACAAAATCTCCACAGTTACGCCAAAAGCAGAACATCTGTTGACAGCAGATAAAAGCCGGGTTCCGGTCATCCATATCCGTCCAGTGCCGAGTACCAGTTCCTGAGACAAGACATATGACAGTAGTCATTCGTGTCTGGGACAAGCACAGACCACGAGGGGGGCAGCACAAGAATCAATGGGTGCGCGGAGCTCAAGAGAGATAGAAGTCAAAAGTGAAGAAATGATATCAATCTTGGACTATGAATTCTGCTGATATTCTGGAAGACTTTTGTGCAGTATGAAGTTTTCAAACACAAGGACAAATGAAACCAGGAAAACCCACAAAAGTTGACATCCCAAGTCTACTAAAGGGCCGCGGATCCGTGGCCAATAGGGGGTATTGGCCGCGGATCCGCGGCCATGTTGGCGCCTCTTCTGATGAGTTTTTGGGGGCACTTTGGGTACTCCATATTATATCAGAATTTGGCCCTAGGGTTCCCATTCACTGCCTATAAATACTCCAGATCTGAGCCCAACCAAGGATTCATTCTTTTGTTCCTCTTTCTTTCTAGGATTTAGTCTTTTTCTTCTTCTTCTTCATTCTTTTTCCATGAAAATTGTAGTGAGAGCTTTTTGAGTGGGAGATCAATGAAGATGAGGGCTTTTTGTATCATTCTCTTTTGTTTCTTCTTCCCCTTGAGATTCTTGCTTTCTCTTGATCATTCAACCTCTTCATTGAGCTTGAATGGTTAAGGGTTAGTTATTGATCTCAAGGGTCGTATTTTTTCTTATGGAATTAGCGCTTCATTTCACATGCGTTCTCTACCCTTCTCTTGATCTTGCAACCTCTTGATTGAGCTTGCAAGTTTAAGGGTTGGCTATTGATCACTTGCTTGTCTTGAGTTCTAGTTTCTTGTTCTTTTTTTTATCGCTTTTTATTACTTGCTTATTATTATCTTGCTTTACTTTCTTGCAATTTAATTCATGCACTTAATTACTTGTAATCTTTTCTTTTCTTTGTTCTTTTCTTTTTGTTCTCTCTTTTTGGTTCTCTTTTGTGAATGAATGTATTTATTATTGTTAAGAAGAAATACGGTATTATAAGTTAACGTTTCTTTGCCCATTTCCTTTTCCCGTATTTTCCATTGAACTCCGCCCAAACGATACGCAAGCGCTCCGTTAGGCACCGTACCCTGACAAGGTAACGGTGACTCCTAACCGCGACCGGTTGCGTTCAGTTTGGCCGGAGGCGAAAGCAAGAGACAAGAACGGAAGGACAAGGGTAAATAAGCCGTATTCCACGAATACCGCGCTTAAATCCCCTAATCCACGTTGTTGCCAATTGCTCTAGCTTCAATTGGTTAAGACTCGGCTCAAAGGTTTTGAGTACGGATTTCTTTAGCTTGCATTTTCGTATCTTTTCTTAACAATTTTATACTTACAAATATTACACTTAGGATAGTCTCGAACAAACATACACAAATTCTTTATTGACTCGTCTAAGACAAGAACAGAAATTCAACCATCTCCCTGTGGACCGACCCGTGCTCAACCGGCTAGCTGCATAGCGACACCGTCCTGATCGCGGTAAACTTTAGAACTTTGAACATCCGACACGCCAAAGGCGTGCGATCAAATGGCGCCGTTGCCGGGGAGACGGTAGCGTATTTTCTTTCTTGTTATTCGGGTTAATATTCTTTTTGTATATATTTATAATTAAAAAAAAAATCTTTTTGTTATTTTTGATCATTTTTGTGGGCAAGTGTGCAGATTTTTGCGTATTTGCAAACTGCAATTGTGGGAAGCAAAGTGTACGCTCAAGGCTAAGGGAATTGCAAAGTACAGTGCCAAAGATCTGGGTAGTTTGACCCACGCAAGCGAACTTTTCAAGCTTACCGGATTTGATTCAACGGGGGTTTCCTAACCCAAAACTTAACGGTACGTATTTTACTAACACCTTCTTCTCAAATCCGACGCTTCCAATATACTATTCTTTGCAGGATTCTTTGCAAGTTCGCTAGCAAACGCTAAAAAATTAACTAACCCGTATTTGTTGCAGTGCCGTGCTTAAACTAAAAAACGATTGTTTGATTCTTTATAGAATTTTTGAATTGCGCATTGCATACATTAATACGGATTTAAGGGCAAGCGAACCCCACAATATACGGTAAAGGATTTCATCACCTTTTCCGTGGCCCACAAATCACGAACTTGAGCATAACGTTTACCCGCACAAATTTTAAAAGAAACTAGACTTTAAGCCTTAAGGACTTCGCGCTCACTAGGAGAAGTTAACTGTGTTTAGAACCTTGCTTAACGGTATATTGTTTACGGGGTGTCTAGGAAAGTGTTAACGGCGAAACCGCCAAAAGAGAAAGGGTTATTTAATTAAGGAACTTCGCGAAAGCGTTGGAAAACCTCCCCTTATCTCTGCACTTACCTGGCCTGGTGATCAGTGTATCTTGAGCCTGTTTCTCGACATAGTTTTACTTCGACAATCAAGTTCTGGAGCAGGTCTAGTTGACCTAGGTGAACCCTAGAATGATTAGGTGTGGTATTTTCGTGTCGTGATTGTTTTTGTCAATATTCTTTTTGTGTGTATATTTCATTCTTTTGTTAATATATTTCTATAAAAAAAAATAAAAAAAATATCACATTCTTTTTCCTCTCCTTTTCTCTTCCTTTCTTTCATTCTCTCTTCATATCATGGGTACCCCACCTCGCAAAACTCTTGCCGAACTTTGGTACCCACAACCAGACATTACTTCATACGGTTCTTGCTTTGGCCGAACATCGAACGACCCCTCCATGCCCAAAGTTTCACTGAAAGATCGCATAGCAGCGGCTAGGACAAACACTTGCACTCCTCATTCCACTTTGTATCAACCTTTTCAACCTCCCACACCCACTTATGTTGATACCCCTTTCGCAAGTCGTCCTTTGTCCATCGCT
The DNA here is from genome assembly GCA_030015575.1 of Agapanthus africanus. NCBI lineage: Eukaryota > Viridiplantae > Streptophyta > Magnoliopsida > Asparagales > Amaryllidaceae > Agapanthus > Agapanthus africanus. Next base: position 258,345,857 of record CM057351.1, on the reverse strand, counting down.
GAACGTATTGAGCAATCCCGTAGCCGATCTTTCACTCCTTTCACCACTTCAAATTCTTGGGATCAACAATTCCATTCACCTTCTTATCCAAATGTTGATCCTGCTCCTGTCCAGCCATTCAATTCCTACCAATCCTACCCTACTTTTGCATCTTCCCTAGACATTGCTTCAGAACAGCCTTTTGGGAGTTTTCAGTATCCAAACAACTTTGAATCTTTTACTGAAACCCCTTCACAACCAATGTCTAGTCTAGAACAGTCGTTGGAAGACTTTAGGGTAGCGTCAAGCCAACAGATGATGGATTTGAATGCGTCCATGGCCGCCCTCATGCAACCTAGTGACCCGGTAGCTAGTTTTCAACTAGCTCCAACTTTTTCAATGTATGATGAGGCGGCAGGACAGGCTGTGAATTTGAGTAGAGAGAGTGAGATGTACCCCCTTCCAAATCAAACCTACCCGTCCCAAATTGAATCCCACAACTCCTGTTTTGAAAGTCTATCGAGTATCCCACATGATTTATCAATTGAAGATAGAATGATGAATGAGTTGTGCGACTTCGTAGTGTTTGATTTGCCCGATTGTGAAGGGTCCCTTCCAAGTGAAACTATGCCTAATCCTTTTGACCTCTACATCTATATCTTAGAACCAGAATCGATTAATATCCATGCTTTTGATGAGGTGTCAGAGAATTTTGATTTTCACTTGATTGAGGATATTGACGCTGGGGATATTTTGGATGATGAACCCGTAGATTTGGCTGAGTTTGTCTCTTCAAATCATCATCCCGAGTCATTAAATGTTTTTCCCGAACCCCATATGCGTCTGGACTTTGAAGAGAAGAGCATGGATGTGCTAAATTTTGAGGAGAATATTGAGGATAGTTTTGAGGATGAACCAGTTTTGCTTGATGAGTCGGATTTTCCAATTCATCCTGTTCCTTCCACTGACTGTGTACACCCTCCTGAACCTTTAACCGATACCCTTCCTCAACCACTTCCCTCCATCCTTTCCATCGTTCCGACCTTGCAAGAACCCGTCTCACTTTCATTTACTGTGTCTGGTTTACCAAGTTCGGCGTACCCATGGTTTCTCACGAATCTTGAGGGATTTGACCTCATTTCTCGACGGGTAAATATATTAGCACAATCGCTTTTTACACATCGCTCATCACAAATTGTGCTAATCTATTTACTCCATTTGCACCCTCAAGTTCGTATTCCACTTCTTTTTCCCTTCCGCCATTCTTCTTCCTCTCATATACCGAGACCGTATCCCGCTTCTCTTCGCATACGGTCTCGCGTATTGTCCCTCTCTTTTCTCTACGCCTTCTTCCACCAACCTGTACATTATAGCGATAAAATCTTTGAATGGTTGGTGCTCACTTTTGGCCTGTGTAAGGCCTTGTATAGCTTGATACTGTTTTCTTTCCCCCCTAATCCTGAATTTCAACGCTTAACAGTGGAAACACTGTTTTACTTAAGTTTGGGGGGGACACCTTTTTTGTATATATTTTTTTTTTCTTTTTTGTTTTGTATATAATTTGTTTTTAGGGAGCGCCGACAATTTTGACCCTCTTAGTATAGCCTGACAGTGAGGGCACTGTCAAGTTTAAGTTTGGGGGTGTGCTCGGTAAGCTTTCTTCCTTCGCATTCATTTGTATATTTTGCATTTGCATACCTTATTAAAAACCCACAAAAATCGAAAATTTTCCAAAAATATAAAAACTTTGTCGTCAAGTTAGCTAATAGGGTAACTTAGATCTTTATTCCGAAAGATTAGTTGATATGATAGAAATAACTAAATTCTAGGCTTAGGAATTGAAAACCCTAAAAATAACCCTCTTTCTGTTTAAACTTGGTAAGTATACGTCCTTACAGGTTTTTTTGAGAACTAGGTAATCTTGAGTTCAGTTCTTGAGTTAAGTCAAGATAAAGGGAAAGTATTGAAGCTTTACCGGAGGATAAGTCTGAAAAATAGTTTCTTTTCTTAAGTTCAAATTTAGAAAGTATATACCCTACAAACTGCACCTACACTTACCTTGAAACTTGGGATAGTAGAGCATACCTAGAAATACTCTTGCCTGAAAGCCTAGTATGAAAGGAAAAACGGTATTTAAAGCTAAACACCAAAAGAGCATATTGAAAAATAAATCCGGTCTTGAAAAAGAAAAAGAAAAAGAAAAATAGAATAAAGTCAAGACCTGGAAACTGCTATTTACGCTTTAAAGTTCACACATTCAGTAATCGGTTGTTAGTGCCTCAAGAAGCATTAATAGTCGCATGAAAGGTGTGTGAGCAAATCCGTCCATCCTTAATGAAAAGAAGTAGTATTAGGTATTAGGGCAAGGGTATTATAGCTTGAATTGAATTCTTGAGTGTAGGGGTGCAAATATACACACACGTAGGGGTATACAATCGATGTTTGAATAAAAGATAGAAATAAAGAATAAGACTTGTGTTTTCTGTAAAGTTGATAAAAATCCCTGATTTGAGGCCGCACTTTAGAAGGAAAACTCAGGGGAACCAACATCTTTCTAAACTTTTTTGGAACGTATATGATCTAAGAATAAATAGATTAGAGGTGTGAAGCATAAGGGTTGGATATTTCTAACGTAGGATGATAGAATTTCTAACGTAAATACTAAACTGTAGGAGTAGAATCGACGTTAATTTATGACACTAGCTTGACGGGATTTTGTGGGTAATATCCGCTGAAAACCCTCAGGAGACAACACTCCTCCTACTAGGGACACCTAGAGGTTTAACGGCTTGTTGCACGCGCTCAGTGCAATCGCGTTCCCTGCGAAAGTGCGGTTAGGATTTTATTTTTGTGAATAATTGGTTTTGCTCGGGACGAGCAAAAGTTAAGTTTGGGGGTATTTGTTCATAACAGAATACTGCATTTTATACCGCCCATTCTTACGCTCGAGTGTTTATAGGTAGGTGCTTTTAATCCGTGTTTGTTACATATTTACAGAGTACAGGTTTCCAGTCCAAATATTGCAAATCAAGACAAAATCTCCACAGTTACGCCAAAAACAGAACATCTGTTGACAGCAGATAAAAGCCGGGTTTCGGTCATCCATATCCGTCCAGTGCCGAGTACCAGTTCCTGAGACAAGACATATGACAGTAGTCATTCGTGTCTGGGACAAGCACAGAGCACGAGGGGGGCAGCACAAGAATCAATGGGTGCGCGGAGCTCAAGAGAGATAGAAGTCAAAAGTGAAGAAATGATATCAATCTTGGATTAAGAATTCTGCTGATATTCTGGAAGACTTTTGTGCAGTATGAAGTTTTCAAACACAAGCACAAATGAAACCAGGCAAACCCACAAAAGTTGACATCCCAAGTCTACTAAAGGGCCGCAGATCCGCGGCCAATAAGGGGTATTGGCCGCGGATCCGCGGCCATGTTGGCGCCTCTTCTGATGAGTTTTTGGGGGCACTTTGGGTACTCCATATTATATCAGAATTTGGCCCTAGGGTTCCCATTCACTGCCTATAAATACTCCAGATCTGAGCCCAACCAAGGATTCATTCTTTTGTTCCTCTTTCTTTCTAGGATTTAGTCTTTTTCTTCTTCTTCTTCATTCTTTTTCCATGAAAATTGTAGTGAGAGATTTTTGAGTGGGAGATCAATGAAGATGAGGGCTTTTTGTATCATTCTCTTTTGTTTCTTCTTCCCCTTGAGATTCTTGCTTTCTCTTGATCATTCAACCTCTTCATTGAGCTTGAATGGTTAAGGGTTAGTTATTGATCTCAAGGGTCGTATTTTTTCTTATGGAATTAACGCTTCATTTCACATGCGTTCTCTACCCTTCTCTTGATCTTGCAACCTCTTGATTGAGCTTGCAAGTTTAAGGGTTGGCTATTGATCACATGCTTGTCTTGAGTTCTAGTTTCTTGTTCTTTTTTATCGCTTTTTATTACTTGCTTATTATTATCTTGCTTTACTTTCTTGCAATTTAATTCATGCACTTAATTACTTGTAATCTTTTCTTTTCTTTGTTCTTTTCTTTTTGTTCTCTCTTTTTGGTTCTCTTTTGTGAATGAATGTATTTATTATTGTTAAGAAGAAATACGGTATTATAAGTTAACGTTTCTTTGCCCATTTCCTTTTCCCGTATTTTCCATTGAACTCCGCCCAAACGATACGCAAGCGCTCCGTTAGGCACCGTACCCTGACAAGGTAACGGTGACTCCTAACCGCGACCGGTTGCGTTCGGTTTGGCCGGAGGCGAAAGCAAGAGACAAGAACGGAAGGACAAGGGTAAATAAGCCGTATTCCATGAATACCGCGCTTAAATCCCCTAATCCACGTTGTTGCCAATTGCTCTAGCTTCAATTGGTTAAGACTCGGCTCAAAGGTTTTGAGTACGGATTTCTTTAGCTTGCATTTTCGTATCTTTTCTTAACAATTTTATACTTGCAAATATTACACTTAGGATAGTCTCGAACAAACATACACAAATTCTTTATTGACTCGTCTAAGACAAGAACGGAAATTCAACCATCTCCCTGTGGACCGACCCGTGCTCAACCGGCTAGCTGCATAGCGACACCGTCCTGATCGCGGTAAACTTTAGAACTTTGAACATCCGACACGCCAAAAGCGTGCGATCACGCGCTGAGTGCCACATGTCAAAAGCAGACATGCCAGCGCCAGGAGCGCTGCGCTCAAGGCAGCGCACCCCCAATCAGAGCAAAGCTCTGTTTCAAAATTCAAATTTTAAAAAAATTGAAGCAACGCTTCAGATCCCTTGCACTCTGAGCTGCGCGCCACGTGTCAAACACAGGCGCGCTAGTGCACCTGCTCTGAGCGCCACGTGTCAAATGCAGGTGTGTTAGCTCCAATTGCGCCAGCGCTGGAATTTAAAGAATTCCCTACCATTAGATCTAAAGATCTAATAATAATAATAAATTATTAATTAATCAGAATTAAAATTCTGTTCTAGAAAGATCTTTCCAATCTTATTAAAATAAGAAGATTATCTTCTGTAAAACAGAAGCCCTAGGATCAAAGATCCAACGGTGGGGAAATATCCCCAAATCAATCAGAGAAAGATCTCTTCAACTAACTTAACAAATCAATTGGCCCTATATAAAGGCCCCAAGACTTTAAGTCTAAAATAGAGAGAACCCTCTGCAAACTTTAAGATAAGAACTCAGAGAGAAAGAAAGGCAAGCCTTTGAAGAAAGAAGATCATTTTCTTCATCTTTAAAGGTAAAGAATTATATTCTTGAAAAACAAACATGAAATCATCTCATTAAAAAAGAAGAATCATCTTATAAAAAGATCAGAGATCTAAGAACAAGATCAAGATCTTCAAAAGAAAAGAAAAAGATCGAAAGATCTAATTATAAAAGGTTAAAAGAAGTAATTTACTTCATTCATAGATCTTTTGATCTATAAAGGCAGAGCCTTTTGATGAGAACAAGAACTTTGGTTCTTGGATCTTGAGTCAAGGCCTCCTTTGAAGAACAAAAAACTTGTTCTTTGATCTTAATTTGATCAAAAATGCTCTCTGCGCTATTGGACAGTGTCTTGCACTAATGAATTGCGCCTTTGCGCTTATTGGACTGGCGCACAGCGCCAGAACGCGCCACGTGTCAACCGCAGAACAGTTTGCACTTTGCGCTTCTAAAAATAGCGCACTTAGCTCTTAGACTAGCGCACTGCGCCAGAGCGCGCCACGTGTCACTCACCGGCGCACCCATGAATTGGCACAACGCACTTATAAAGCGCAGTGCGCTAACAGACTTGCGCTTAGCGCTGAGCACGACACGTGTCACCTTTGCATGCGCTAGCGCAATGCGCTCTTTGATTGGCGCAAAGTGCTTAACAAGCCATGTGGCGCACTATCAGACCACTATTTTGCCCCTGATAAATGCTATGCATTATTAAAAGGACAGAGCCCAAATAAAGGCCTGACAGGCCAAACATGAATAAAATGTTAAATATTTTTAACTGGACATAGCCCAATTCTGGCCATAAGTCCTCAATATAAATTGAACTGAGCACAACTGCTCTTCCAATCAATTTACACCCAGTTCGAGGGTACATCTCTTTACTCCTCTGATATCTGTCGTTGTAATCCTTCAACGTCGTCAGAGAGGTAACGGGTCCCGATAACCACACATTACTACGGACTGTGGGGTCCTTAAACTCATGGACTATGATGTCATTAACCTCGACCGTGATGTCTTAAAACTAATATCGGACTGTGGAGTCCTCAAATTTACGGACCATGATGTCCTTAACCTCGACCGTGATGTCTTAAAACTAATATCGGATTGTGGAGTCCTCAAATCTACGGACTATGATGTCCTTAACCTCGACCGCGATGTCTTAAAACTAACATTGGACTGTGAGGTCCTTAAACTCATGGACTATGATGTCCTTAACCTCGACCGTGATTTCTTAAAACTAACATTGGACTGTGAGGTCCTTAAACTCATGGATACGGACTATGATGTCCTTAACCTCGACCGTGATGTCTTAAAACTAATATCGGACTGTGGAGTCCTCAAATCTACGGACTATGATGTCCTTAACCTCGACCGCGATGTCTTAAAACTAACATTGGACTGTGAGGTCCTTAAACTCATGGACTATGATGTCCTTAACCTCGACCGTGATGTCTTAAAACTAACACCGGACCGTGAGATCCTTAAACTCATGGACTATGATGTCATTAACCTCGACCGTGATGTCTTAAAACTAACACCGGACCGTGAGATCCTTAAACTCATGGACTATGATGTCATTAACCTCGACCGTGATGTCTTAAAACTAACAATGGACCACAATGTTCTTAAACTAATTATCGACCGCAATGTCATTAAACTAAACAACAGAGCCCGATTTCTCTCTTGTCAGATCTAAACGATCCCGTTAAGTTGGTCTTAGTCTAGAATTAGACTAACGTGTTCTTAACAAACGTTTAAGTTGATCTTAGCCTCAAATAAGGCTAATGTATCCTTAAACACAACCCCCCCAAATCCAAATCTAAGAAAGATATGGATTTGGACTAGTCCACGCCCTACAGGCGACAACATAACTTAGTCTCCGTATACAATCTACGGGCAATCAAACACAAAACAAACACCCACGACACGAAGTGACCATATGGAGAAGGAAAAAGTTGTTACCGCGATGCGGTAGCGTAATTAACTGCAGGGGCTTGCGCCTGCAGGGAAGAGCGTCCTCACAATCAAAAACCCTTCAAACGAGGGGGAATCTGACGAAGTCTGCTACATCGGCCACATCCGTTTAAACCTTCGATACATGGTGCCATAAATCAACTTGGCATCTTCGGAGAGGTGGACGGATAGCACTAATTAGCATCTGCCCCCAGATTCAGGCAAGACGTCCAGTCTTCCCGGCTTCCGGCGGTAAACAGATTCTGTCACGCCCGGTGGGACCTTTTCCTCTTTCCATTCCACACTTCGTGTGTCGTGTTCGCGAACCAATCGCGGTTTGCTAATGGTTGCCCTTGGGTTTCAAGGTACTAAGGTTTAGCGTTTTGCTTGGTGCAGAAAGCAAAGAAGCAATGGCATCAACCTGCTCAAAGTGTTCCACATGCAGCTGCAACTCGCGTCCTGCCTCAACCGGGGGCAAAACCTACGGGCCCTAAGCGGCCTCTCTGTTCACGATGCCCGTGGAGCAGATTACTCAAGCCACCACTGGGCTGTTTTTTGGGACCATGCTCCCGCCAACGAGCTTCACTGCTCCCGTGCCCGTACCAGAAGCTCCCAAGAAGTCGTTCTTCGATCGAATTACAGCTACTGTGGCCCCTCTCAACGGGTCGTCCAACACCAGTGCGTCGGTCTTCTCCAGATTGGGCCAAAATTCCTTCGGGCCCACAATGAAGCTTACAGTCCCAGAGAAGGTTATTCCGAAGAGAGTAACCAACCCTGCTCCCGAAGTCGTCAAGGTGGCTTCTCCTGCCAAGGGGTCGGTCTTTACAAGACTGACCGTCCCAACTCCCACTCCCTCTCCTGCTACCCAAAGGACATCAGTCTTTAATAGGCTGACACTGGCAACGGCCCCTCACCTGAACAGGGGATAAGACAAGGCCATCCCCATTACCGAGCCAACTCCATCAGCTCGACATGCTCGACGTCGCCACTGGCGCCGAGTGAGGAAGTCAGGAGGCATCTCCCCTTCTGGGCTAACTCCACCAGCCCCGACGACGGAAATTAATGCTGCTGTTCCAACTGGGAACAACTTTGAGCTGCTGAATAAGGTGCGTAGGAATTCTCCTACCGCCGTACTGAAAAGATCTCCTCCTCCGGTAGAGAATGTTGCGGAAACAAAGCCGGAACAGTCCCCTCAGCGGCTGTCCTCCAAGATCTACAAAGTCTTGCCGCTGTCCTCCAAGATCTCCAAAGTCTTGCGGCAGGTCCGGAACTCAGTGGTTGATCAAGACTACCCTCGCCGACAGAAAAGGGCGAAGGTTGAACAAGAAGAAAGCCATCTTTCCATGCCACGGAAAGCTATTCGGGCGCCCACCGTGATGCCCCCCTCAACTTCGACCGCTCACGAGAAGAGAAGGCCGGAGAAGATCCCCGTGCCTGCGACAAATGTCAAAGGCACTGAACCCAAACACCTTAAGTCTGGGGGCATGGTGGTCCATACTATTTACATGGCATCCGGAAAGGAGGATAGCCGCGCTTCTACGGGCCATCGACCACTCACCCGATCCATCACAAGAGCCCAGGAACAGCAGCAGCAGAAGCTCCACGAGATGCTGACTGCGATGGCCGCACTCACCGGGCCAAAAGAAAGTCCGGAGACGTCATCGGAACAACGTCGCGAACACGAGACTGATGCGGAGTTCCTTCGGAGAATGCTCGAAAAGAAGGACAAGGAGGCTGCGGAACAAGCGGCCAATATAAATCAAATGGCTCTTCTGTTCCAAGACATGGTCGGGATGATGATACAGCCGGATCCTCCAGCCGAAGATCCTCCGATTATCCTCGAAGATGACAGAGGAGAAACGTCAAATCCACCTCCGACTCTTTCAACAGCCAAAGAGGAAACAATCTCTAAAGCTGCCCTGGATGATTATATTGCTCAACAAATACGAGTTCACCAGGCAAATGAAGCGGCTGGCCAAGTCGTCAAAACTGGGCGACCGTATCTAGGCTGGTATGATCAGATAAAATACCCGTCGGGATATATGATCCCCAAATTCCACGTGTACAAGGGGACGGGCAATCCCCACCAGCACGTCGCCCAGTTCAGAGCTCTGTGCGGCAACACCGGGGGTGATGCTAAGCTTTTGCTCCGCTAATTCGTCGGCAGCTTATCGGAGACGGCGTTTGAATGGTACTCCGAACTTCCAAACGACTCCGTCAAAACTTTCGCAGAAATGGAGTTGCTGTTCACCCAGCGATTCGCAAGCGCTAGCGAACGCACCCCAATAATGGCATTGATTAATGCAAGGGTGAAGCCAGGCGAAACTTGGGTTCAATACGCAATCAGATCGCGGAACTTATGGTCAAAGTGCGAACAGCGCATCGAGGAAGCACCAGCAGTGGGCATGTTCGTGGGCACCCTAGACCCTCATGCAACTATTTCACAGTTCATGATGTTCTTTAAACCAACAATGTTCCAGGTTTTAATTGATAAGGTAGCCCAGATGGATCAAATGGGTCACAGACCGTCTCACCCGAAGCCGGAACCGCGGAACGACAAGGGTAAAGGGAAGGCGACCTTCATTGCGAACACCCAACAGCAGCCCAGTGCCTCAAAGCTAGCGGATCAACTGGAGGAAAGACGACACTATTACAATGAGAAAATGAAGCGTCCTTACTCATTTCCACAGGACAAAATGAAGAGGTTATTCGAGCTGGCTATGCGCAACAGGCTTATGAATTTGCCGAATCCCAGGTGACCGCCGCAGCACAGTGAAGTGAATAATCCCAGTTATTGCCCTTACCACCAAACGGTAAGCCATCCAATCGAGGATTGCTTCGTCTTTGAGGGATGGCTCGAGGATCAGTACCTACAAGGAAAATTCTCATTGTCTGAGAAGTGGAAAGTAAACCCACCACAACCATACACTCCTAAGAAGACGGACACACCGGGGGCAACGCGTTCTTTTGTTGAAGAAGCTCCATGGGAGGTGGCTCTTTCAGCCAAAACCAAAAGGATGCTGAATGATCTTAAGACATGTCCGGCGATTAGATGGAAGAACCCGCTGGAACCCCAGATCATCGAAGGGATGCTGAAGCCGCGCCTAACTCCAAAGATTGGTGGTGATGGCTCAAGCACTCACACCCAGCCGTCAAAATCTTCAAAGAAAAAGAAGAAGAAATCCAAGAAGCTCGTGAAGCCTGGCGACAAGCGCACGGACTTACAGAAGCAGATTGATGCGCTGGAAGAGTATAACCAGAAGGCGCGGACTCCAATCACGCTCCAAGAGTTCCTCAGCCACGTCCTTAAGGACGAAGATGATGGAGAAGACTCGTCGGATGGATTTGAGGAGTACGCGGCAAGTTGCTATGTGATCTCTCACTCGTCGATAGACGATGAAGAAACTCCTTGCACTGAGAAGCTGGGGGGAAAATCCTAAGCCGGAACTTCTGCGGCCATCAGATGAGATAATTGATGCATTCCTGAACACGGCTCTTTTGAAAAGTAAAGCTGATCGGGAGCGTAAGACGGCCATATTTGAAAGAGCCAAACGCCGGCGACTAGATGAAAGAGTCGAGACACTCCCGCCGAATCAAGGAACATCTGTCACGGATAAAAACAAGTTCAAGACGAGGAAAAGGTTTGCTAAAGCCATATCAATGGGAATGAAGCTACCACCCTCCGAAGGAAACACTCCTGATGAAACAGAGATGCATCCTAGCTACTGCTCATATCATCGAAAGATTTCACACCCCACCGAGGGGTGCAATGCTTTTAAAAGATGGTGGCAGGGATATGTTGCTCACCGGCAACATTTTAAGCGGATGAAACGCAAAACTCGTCGGGAGCAGAGAAGTGCGACTAAGTAGCATGAAAGAAATACCGGTAACTGTCGTAGGGTCAACACCGGGGGATCGCAGATTCTCACTTTCGGAAGCGATTCTGATGAAGAGATGGCTCTTGGCCCCCTCTTTAAAGAATCCACCTTGGGGAAGGAGGAAGAACCGAAGGCCTGCGAAAGTTGCGTAATCGCACGCTTCCAGAGAAGAATCTCAGACCAACGAGTAGAAAAGATAAGGGAAAGGAAAAGGTCTCTGAGGATATCGCCCTGGATGACCAAGTCATGAAAGAGCTGACCGCCAAAAAACCGCCAAAGAAGAGTAAGGTGGACTATAACGTTCTTGCGCACTTAAGGAAGTTACCCTCGCAGCTCAGTATTCTCAACGCCCTTCTACTATCCAAAGAAGTGAGAGATTCACTGATCAAGGCGCTACAAGAGCCAGATCAATTCCAAGCTTTTCTCGCCGAAGAAAAGATGAAGGACGAGCTGAAAGAAGTGCACACAGCCGATATCACCTTCGGCGACGAGGACCTCCTCCTTGGGACGTGCGAGCAAAACCGCCCCTTTATGTCTTAGGGTACTGCCACGATATAAAGATAGGCAAAATCCTGGTCGACAATGGGTCTTTCGTCAATCTCCTCAACGTGCGAGTGGTGAAGGAAATCCGTATGAGCGTCCAGCATCTCGCTCGTGATAAAATCACCATCTCCGGTTTTGACTCCCAATCATCACGGACTCTCGGGTCTGTGATATTGACATTACGATTCGGGTTACTTGTCACGAATATTAAATTTCATGTCATTGACGCCAAGACATGCTATAACTCTTTGCTCGGCCGACCTTGGTTACACGAGTACAACATCATCCTTTCTACACAACATCAGTGTATGAAATACTTTAAGGATGTTCTCGAGTATACTGTAATAGGAGAGTTGAACCCGTTCTTCGTAAACGAAGTCCGGAAATACGAAGATGCAAAATACTTCTTGCCAGATTTCGAAGACACAGAGAGATGTCGCAAGCCGGAGAATAAAGCTATCACCACCATTCCTGTCTTTGGGAGTGACACCGAGGAAGAGGAAGAGATAGTTTATCCAGGCTCGCCCCAGTACAACAAGCCAGGACCATCCGCTCCCATGTTGATCTTTGGCAGTGACTCGGAAGATGAGGTCCATGCTATATTCTCTGCTCGGCCATCGATACAAACATTCGCTGATGAAGGGCAAAGTTTGCAAGTTGCCAAGGTTCCGCCCAAACATCATAAAGAATTAGACGCGCTTGATACCTACAGTGTGGAAGAGCTGCAGACGTTCTATGTCCCTCTCAGGCGAGAAGGCGAAAAGGCGATCCTATTCTACCGCTCCGGGGAAACCAGAGCGGAGAAAGAAGTTTGGCATGGCGCCGATTCTACACTTGACAGGCTACAGCCCATCCGTCTGCCTAGATATTACACAAAAGGCTTGAAAAGGCTATTGAAGCGCCAAGGGATACCCTTCAAACAGACCGTTCGAAAAGCTAAGTTCTATGACAGGATCTGGAATGGTCCCGGAACTCAGCGCAAGTTGCCCAATGGGAGAATGGAAGCAATCGGGCTTGGATATGTTCGGTCCAAGAAACGGGAGTTACTCCGCGACTGCTATGTCGTACATGACTTTGATGAAGAAGGAGATGCTCAATGGGAGAATGCTAACCCTGAACCAGAAAGAGCCCCCGACATGAAAATGCCCAGTCCGTCGTTCGAAGAACAAATGGAAAAGCTTATAAGGGAAGTAGGTCAAAAGGTTCGAGACGACCATAATCACGAAATGTCCATCTACGAGAAAGCCAGGACGCAACGCCTTCTTCAACAGGCTGCGAAACATGAAAATGTCCCTCCCTGTCAACCTGTCGTACAAAAGGCTCGACGCAGAGGCAGAAACAAGTCAAAGAGCGGAAAAGGCGTTCGACATCGACAAAGCGGGACCAAGAAGTCACGCGATCGGGAGTCGAGCGGTCTGGATTTGTCCCTTATGAAGAAGATGAGTCGAGCATACTCTTTTCCTCAAGACAAGACAAAGAAGATACTTGATCTTGCTATAAGACATCAAATGCTTACACTTCCGGAGTCCAAACACCCCGAGCAAACAGGCGAAGTCTCTCACCCGGACTATTGCTCCTATCACCGAGCAATGGGACACCCTCTCGAAGACTGCTTCACCTTCAAGAATTTGGTCGAAGACCAATATCAGCTTGGCAAGTTTGATCTATCCGACAGTTGGAGGGTAATACCGCCGCAGAAGCATGAACCCAAAGCCACGAGAGTAGAACCAGATCCACATCGGTCTTGGAAGCGAGTTCGTACTTGTCATATGATAACGATATCACAAGAAGAGCTCGAGAGCATGGACGACCTCCCCTGGTGCTTCGAAAACAATGATGACGAGGCGATCTCAGAGTTCCCACCGGCACCGAATGAGCTGGAAGATGGAATACATACTACTGCAGATAACCTCAAGAAAATTGATTTGGGGACGGCGAACGACCTGCGACCGACATTCGTTAGTGAGCTGTTATCTGAAGAAAGGGTGGCTGCGCTAAAAGACGTGCTTATGCAGCATAATGATTGCTTCGCATGGAACTATTCCGAAATGCCAGGATTAGATCAAGATATTGCTGTTCATAAATTGGCGATATCCTCGGACGTCAAGCCAATCAAATAAGCACCGAGAAGAGTGCGGCTCGAGCTTGAGATAAGCATTAACGCCGAGGTCAAGAAGCTGATCGACTCTGGCTTCATCCAAGAGGTTCAGTATCCTGATTGGATCGCCAATATCGTCCCGGTGATGAAGAAAAATGGGACAGTGCGCATATGCGTGGACTTCCGGGATCTCAATAAAGCCTGCCCGAAGGACGATTTCCCAGTACCGGTCACTGAGCTGATGATAGATCACACATCCACTCACGAAGTCTTCTCCTTCATGGATGGCTCATCAGGATATAATCAGATAAAAATGCATCCCGAAGACCAGAAGCACACCGCTTTCCGGACCCCTTTGGGTATATTCTGCTACAAGGTGATGCCCTTTGGTCTAAAGAACGCCGGTGCCACCTATCAGAGGGCCATGACGAAGATCTTCGATGACCTTATACATGAAAGCGTCGAATGCTATATCGACGACCTCGTGGTGAAAAGCAAATCATACGAGGAACATCTCGAGCATCGGAAGATCGTGTTTCAACGCCTTCGGCAATACAACTAGAAGATGAACCCTCTCAAATGCACGTTCGGGGTCTCCTCGGGCAAATTCCTAGGATTCATTGTCCGACACCGAGGTATCGAGATAGATCCATCAAAGATCAAGGCGATCATGGAAATGCCTCCGCCAAGGACTCTCAAACAATTGCGGTCTCTCCAAGGGAAGCTCGTGTATATCCGGCGATTTATAGCCAATCTCTCTGGCAAGTGCCGCCCATACAGTCACTTGATGAAGAAAGAGACCCCGTTCGTTTGGGATCATAAATGCCAAGGCATGCTGGATGAAATCAAGCAATACTTGCAGAATCTGCCAGTACTAGCCGCTCCGGTCAAGGGAAAGCCCTTTATTCTTTATACAACAGCCCTCGAAGGTTCCTTAGGCGTATTATGGGCACAAGAGAACGTCCAAGGGAAAGAAAGAGCTCTCTATTACTTGAGTCGAGTTCTCCTTGGGGAAGAAAGCAATTAGTCTCCCATCGAAAAACACTGCCTGGCATTAATCTTCGCGATAACGAAGCTCAGGCACTATGCGTCGGTGCATGAAGTCTGTCTCATATCGAAGGTGGATCCTCTCAAATATTTGATGTCAAAAGCCATATTGACGGGTCGACTCACTAAATGGACCCTGCTTTTGATGGAGTTCTCGATAACTTATCGATCTCTTAAATCAGTGAAAGGCCAGGCCATCGCCGATTTCCTCGCTGAACATCCGATACCGGCCGATTCCCCTTTGAATTGTGAACTGCCAGACGAACATGCATTTGATGCGATCGACGGTGGTGATACCCGATGGAAACTTTATTTTGATGGAGTGTCTTCCATGAAAAAGTGCAAACAAAACATGCCCATAATCAAATCAGGGGTATTCCTTATCTTCGTGACCCTATGAAGAGGGATAATGCGCTTCGCCTTCTCCGTAACAGAGCCGAGGACGAATAATGAAGCCGAATACGAAGCTTTGATAGCGGGCCTCGAGATCGCCATCGACATGGGAATTGAAAACCTTCTCATATACGGAGACTCCTAACTGGTCGTTAGTCAAGTAAACGGCGACTACCAGACGTGCAAGCCAGAGCTGGTGAAGTATGGCGAGAAAGTACAGCAACTGCTGACTCAAATTCCCTCCTACATGCTGGAAAACATACCGCGTGCAGAAAATAGCAAGGCGGACACGTTAGCCAAACTCACTAAAGAATTGGCCGATGAGAACCTCGATGACGTAAGAATCGTGGTACAAAGCCATCGGGTTCTTGCACCGGCGGAGATATCGCCGGAATCATCCGAGGAAAAGGAAGCGACCGAACAGACGGCCCTGCAAATGAAAGACCAAGAAAAGGCTGAGGATTGGAGAGAAGTCTTTATAGACTACTTCAAATCCCGTCGAACGCCTGAAGATGCGTCCTCAAGACATCAGCTCATGAAGAGAGCCCTATCTTTTGCCTTCGTCAACGACACTCTGTATAAGAGGTCATTTGATTCTTTGTGGTTGAGATGCCTGGGACCTGAAGAGGCAAAAAGAGTCGTCCAAGAAGTTCACGATGGACTCTGCGGTTCTCACCAAGCCGGGCCGAAGGTGAAATTAAAGATCAAGCGGATGGGTTATTATTGGCCCACGATGATCCAGGACTGCCTCGTGTATGCGAAGCAATGCCACTCGTTCCAGATCCATGGGGACTTTATCCATCAACATCCAAATCCACTACATCCAACGGTGGCTAGCTGGCCGTTTGAAATGTGGGGAACTGACATAATCGGCCCCATCGAACCAACATCGTCCAGAGGACATCGTTTCATTTTGGCGACAACTGATTACTTCTCTAAATGGGCAGAAGCAGTACCGCTGAGTGAAGTGAAGACGGAGAATATCCTCCACTTCTTCAAGACGCACGTTATTTATCGGTTTGGCACTCCGAGACGAATCATCTCCGATAATAGGCCGGCCTACAGAAGCCATAAGATTAGCTGCTTCACACAACAGCACAACATAGACTGGAGATACTCCTCGGTTTATATTCCCTGAGCTAACGGTCTAGCTGAGGCTTTCAATAAGGCCCTGACAAAGATCGTGAAGAAGACGGTGTCCCGAAATAAAAAATACTGGCACGGGAGACTGCAAGAAGCTCTCTGGGCATATCGAACTATGTTCAAGACGGCCACGAACATAACTCCATACGCGTTGGTATTCGGTACAGAAGCGATACTTCCCCTCGAGATAGAGTTACCCTCTCTATGAGTGGCAGTCCATTATGAGATAACGGACGAAGAGAATGCTCACCTTCGGCTTGAGGAGCTTGATGCCCTTGATGAAACCCGGCTCATAGCGCAACAAAATCTGGAGGCTTATAAAGCAAAGATAATGCGCTCTTACGAAAGATTGACTAGGACGAGGACATTCCGCCAAGGCGAACTCGTACTAGTGGTCAAAAGACCTATGATCCCCAATCGCGCCAAGCAGGGAAAATTCGAGCCGAACTATGAAGGCCCGTACATCATAGACAAGGTCTACAAGGGTGGAGCCTATCTACTCATGGACATGCATGGTGAAAGACCTTTCAGGCCAATAAATGGTCGCTTCCTGAAGAAATACTACGCCTAACGAGTTATGGCCTAGGTCAATGATTGATGACGACGACTATGTCCGCTCACTATCTTCCTAAGCCCAAACTCTATAAGTAGTAACCGGCTCACTTAACAATGGACCGAAACGTCCTTAAACTAACAACGGACCGAAACGTCCTTAAACTAACTGCGGACCGAAACGTCATTAAACTAATGACGAACCACTATGTCCTAAAACTAGCTATTGACCGAGATGTCGAGAAGCTACGGCGGATTGCAGCATCTCAAAACTGATAAAAAAAAGAAGAATAAAAGAATAAAAAAAAGAAGAATAAAAAAACGGTATGTCCATAAGCAAAATGGGCACGGATGAAAACCCGAAAGGGCTCCGTGAGTAAAAACAGCAGGGCTACCGGCGAGTCTTGTCAAAACCCGAAAGGGCGCAACCTCGTTAGAATAAAAAAAAAGAAAAGAGAGAAAAACAAAAACAAAGGGAAAACGGTATGTCCATAAGCAAAATGGGCACGGATAAAAACCCGAAAGGGCTCCGTGAGTAAAAACAGCAGGGCTACCGGGGAGTGTTTGTGAAAACCCGAAAGGGCGTAACCTCGTTAAAAGACACTTACAAGGTCCTCTCGACCTTGTGAGGAGAAATCACCCGCGTGAGATCCTTACGACTCACAAGGGAGCAACACACTTAGGGATCCCCACAGTTCTTAAGGAGAAATTACACTTGCGAGATCCTCACGACTCGTAAGGAGAACCTTCTTATGGGACCCTCACGGCTCATAAGATTTGAAAGTCTTAAGCTACAGGGATCTGAACCTGTTCTTAAGCAGCCCCCACAACCTCCAATACTGCCCTACAAGCGGCTCAATGCTGACCCTTGTATACAATCTACGGGCGCGAATAAACACTTCCCTACCAAAGTCCCATCCGTGACTAGGGATATGTCTACATGGTGAACAGCCCTTGTAAGTCCTCTCGACTTATAAGGAGAAAACACTCTTGCAAGATCCTTACGACTTACAAGAGATCATACACTTGGGAGTCCTCACGAATCCTAAGGAGAAAACGCACCTACGAGATCCTCACGACTCATAGGGAGAAATACCTTTATGAGACCCTTACGGCTTATGAAGTCAAAAGCCTTAGTCGACAGGATCCTAACCCTGTTCGCTAAGCCACCTTTGTTCGGTATCGACAGAGGCAAATGATGATTCGCACTTGGCAATATCCCAGTTGTAGCGGTGCTGATGCCGAAATCAATGTCTAATCCCAAACTTGCAGCAAAAAACCAGCAAGCCACACATGCATACGAAATAGCCTAAATGATGGGGCAACTTGCAACAGAAGCAGGAAGTAAAAAAATGTATACATGCAAAATAGCCGAAATGATTGGGCAACTCGCAATAAAAAGCAGCGAGTAAAAATAAAACAAATAGCCGAAATGATTGGGCACCGCGAAAAATAGCCGAAATGATTGGGTAATCGCGACCTTCGCGATATAAAAAGCTGAAATGATAGAGCATCGCGGAAAGAAATAAAATAAAAATAAAAATGAAATTTATGCCCTACAGGTGATATCACAGCAGTCCCTGTATATAATCCAGGGGCGCAAACAAAGAAGGAATCACACTCCTCCTCCCCAGGTTTCATCAGAAGAAGAAGCCAAATCTCGACGGTTCACAGATAGCCTAGAGATCATCTCAACATTCGTCTCATTGCAGCACACACAACATTAAGCAAAGTGGAACAACGGCAACCCCCAGTTCCGTGACTCGGCTGTGTACAGATGACCGAGAGTCAAATTCCAACTCCGTGAAATACGGATATAATCAACAAAATTCCTGGTTACGTGGAATACGGATATGTCACTTCTGACCCCGTGGAAAACGTCCAGAGCGGATCCTGGTCCGCGCAGAGCACTGCAGTGAACCCGTGTGAAGCATCCAGAGCGGAGCCTAGTCCTCGCCGAACACGGCAGTGAACCCGTGGGAAGCATCTAGAGCAAAATTCCTGGTCACGTGGAACGCGGATAACGTCACTTCTGACCCCATGGAAAACGTCCAGAGCGGATCCTCGTCCTCGCCGAGCACGGTAGTGAACCCGTGTGAAGCATCCAGAGCAGAGCCTAATCCTCGCCGCACGGCAGTGAACCCGTGGGAAGCATCTAGTGCAAAATTCCTGGCTACGTGGAATACGGATATGTCACTTCTGAGCCCTTCGAAAACGTCCAGAGCGGATCCTGGTCCTCGCGGAGCACGGCAGTGAACCCGTGTGAAGTATCTAGAGCGGAGCCTAGTCCTCGCCGAACACGGCAGTGAACCCGTAGGAAGCATCTAGTGCAAAATTCCTGGTCACGTGGAACGCGGATAACGTCACTTCTGACCCCGTGGAAAACGTCCAGAGCGGATCCTGGTCTTCGCAGAGCACGGCAGTAAACCCGTGTGAAGCATCTAGAGCGGAGCCTAGTCCTTGCCGAACACGGCAGTGAACCCGTGGGAAGCATCTAGAGCAAAATTCCTGGTCACATGGAACACGGATAACGTCACTGCTGACCCGGTGTAAAACGTCCAGAGCGGATCCTGGTCCTCGCAGAGCACGGCAGTGAACCTGTGTGAAGCATCCAGAGCGGAGCCTGGTCCTCGCCAAACACGGTAGTGAACCTGTGGGAAGCATCCAGAGCAAACATCGGACTGTGGGGTCCTTAAACTCACGGACTATGATGTCCTTAACCTCGACCGTGATGTCTTAAAACTAACAATGAACCATAATGATTTTAAACTGATTTTACCTCGGTTCAAGGGCACATCTCTTCACCCCTTTGATATTTATCGTTGTAATTCCTCAACGTCTTCAAAGAGGTGACGGGTCCCAATAACCACACATTTCGCGGACTGTGAGGTCCTTAAACTCACGGACTATGATGTCCTTAACCTCGACCGTGATGTCTTAAAACTAATATTGGACTGTGGAGTCCTTAAATCCACGGACTATGATGTCCTTAACCTTGACCGTGATGTCTTAAAACTAACATTGGACTGTGGAGTCCTTAAATCCACGGACTATGATGTCCTTAACCTTGACCGTGATGTCTTAAAACTATCCTTGGACTGTGGAGTCCTTAAATACACGGACTATAATGTCCTTAACCTTGACCGTGATGTCTTAAAACTAACATTGGACTGTGAGGTCCTTAAACTCATGGACTATGATGTGAGGTCCTTAAACACATGGACTATGATGTCCTTAACCTCGACTGTGATGTCTTAAAACTAACATTGGACTGTGAGGTCCTTAAACTCATGGACTATGATGTCCTTAACCTCGACTGTAATGTCTTAAAACTAACAACGGACTGTGGAGTCCTTAAATACACGGACTATGATGTCCTTAACCTCGACCGTGATGTCTTTAAACTACGGTATCCTGGAAAACGTCCAGAGCGGAGCCCGGTCCCCGCCAAACACGGCAGTGAAACCGTGGGAAGTGTCTGGAGCGACCCCTGACTCCGTGAAATGCGGATAAGGGCAACTTCACCTATCACTTGTGGGTCTTCACGACTCGTAAGGGAGTAAATTCTCTTGTGAGATCCTTACGACTCTCAAGAGAAAACACACTTAGGAATCCTCACGATTCTTAAGGAGAAATTACACCTACGGGACCCTCTCAGCCGGTAGGGAGAAAATTCTTTATGAGACCCTCACAGTTCATAAAGTTGAAAAGTCTTAGGTGACAGATCCTAACCCTATTTTCTAAGCCATCGCCACTCTATAAAGAGCCTAAGACTGACAGCCATACGCTATCTATAGACCACATTGACTAAAGTCACATGGCAAACAACACAGCAAGAAAGAAGATAGCAGAGAAATAACACAAGACATTATGAAGAACGTGTATCTTTTATTCATGAATTCGATTGGATACAAAATACATCGTATTAAAGAATAAAAGAACAAATACATTTATTCAAAATTACAAATGGTATAAAGTTTCTATTGAGAGGAAAGCACTTTCAGTAGTCCAACCATCCGCTCGCGCACTTCCCTCAGCCCCTCTTCCTGATCGGCTGCCGCAGCCAACTCTGCTTCGACCTGGGCTTGCTGCTGCAAGTAAGATGAAAGTTGTTCCTCGACGGCTCGCTGAGCTGCTTCACGATCTTGTGCATCACGCTCAGCAACATCGAGCTTCTGCTTCAATGTTAACCCATCAGAGATACGTTGCAGAAGGCCCTCGAAGATAACTTTCACCTGGGCAGCGTTCGCGTCGACCTCAGCACACAGTCGAGCAGACTCGCTTGAAGTTTCTTTGCATTCCTTTCGCTTTAAAACCACTTCTTGTTCGAGATGGCGGAAGTAAGAAGCGCTCTGCTCGATCCATGCCGCCCGTTGAGTGCTCGTGGCCAGAATTTCAGGTGCCGGACGCTTAAGCTCAAGCTCATGCAAGCAAGCCTCGACCTCCCGGCAGCGATTAACCCAAGGCTCAACGACGCCCTCACCATGAAAGTTCATGAGCGTCGCCAGCATAGGGTTAATCTCTGCGGAAAAATCTGCGGCAGATGTGGGAGCCTCTGCGTCGAACTCCTCGATATACTCGCTTAACATGCGTGGGCTGGTCACGGCACCTTTGGATGATGGACGCCTTAAAAAGGGCCCGGCCGACATTATAATATGAGACTCGAACGGGGTTGGAGTCGATGTGATTGCTGCAAAATAGATCATAATCAGGTGTCGGCTCAAGAAATAAAGAAAACAAGTAAAAAAGTAGAGTCTACTATACCAGCTGCAGTAGGGGGCAGAGCTGGGAGTACTGGTGGCGCAACGACAACCTCGTCTCCTCCTTCGATTCGTAAGGCTACAAGCAATATAAAGAAGAGATTAGCAATAATGTGACTACCCGTTAAAGAAGAGGACATCGTTTAGAGAAAACACTCACCGACACTAGCAGGCTGTCACGATCCAGAAATGGCCCGTGACGGCCCTAATACTACGCAACGCCTAAAGACGCAACGTAGTAAAAGAAAGCCAAACCCAGAAATCTAAACCATAAAAATACGGAAAAGATAATATAAGTTTTGAAACATTTGAAATCGCAACCCAAATTCTTTAAAAAGTCTTACTTTCTTTCTTTAAAATTTTAGCAACACCCATTTGTAGAAACCAGCCACAATGAATACAACAGAAAATAATAACAGTAGAGATAGAAGCTGTATATATAAAAGACCTCAAATCCACAATAATACAACTAACGTCCTCACCAAGTCTCTATGTCAATAATACAATAGCTGATGGAGAGTACAAAATACAACGAATATACAATATGTAATACAGATAACCGTCTAACCCACCTAAGCAAAATGGTACTGTGAGCTGATGCGGTATCTGTAGCAAAAGGTGGTAGCTGGATAGCTGAATAAAGGAATAGCCTGCCTCGACTACTCTGGGGAAAAACCTGAAACACCTGTGGCACAACGGGGGTGAGTTGCCAACTCGTGAATAGTATAAAACATATGCAGGTAATAGCTGGAATGTACGTACAGCATGAATCTAAGATATGCGATTACAATAATAATATATCATGAAATGCTGAAATAGGGAGAGTACACTAGCAGGTACAATCAATATGTGAAGCAATGATGGCATGATAGTAGTATGCAATGTCTATGCAATAGAGATATGAGAAAGTAAATATGCAGCTATCATAAGGGTACACTATAAGTACTACCAATATATGAATCTGTGCATAAGATAGGTAATGGTGATGTGTAGGGTAGAATATGTCATTTTCCACGGAAACCTGACGTCGTGGCAGGATCACAATCCACCAAGATACTCCAATCCCAAATCCTCAAACCAGGCCCCACATTGGGCACTCACATCAAATAAGTCTCACATCTCCTCAATGTACAATGTCGAGTATATCCCACATATCTAGCGTGTACAATATCAGTGTATCTCACATAAATCACATGTACCACATCAAGTGGATCTCACATATCTCGTATGTACAATATCAGGTAATCTCCTATATCCGAATGTACAAGTCACCAATCACATAGGTGTATCCAATGTCCAAATCCCAATGAATCACCTAGTATCCCAAGTCCAATCTCAATATGAATCTAACATCCTAAAGATATATATACATGTACAGAAATAAATATGATGGGGGCAATACACATATATTAGCGTCCCATTCCACTAATATTGGTGTAAGGGTATATATAACAACGGCTAAGTCCCCTGTTATATATACAAAAAGGGGTTTAAAGAAATATCATGAAACCGTGTGCCAAGCATCGACACAGAAATCCTCGTATATGGGGCTCCGTCAGTCCGGACAGCCCACGGGGTCCGTCTGCAGTGTCGGCCCTCGGCCTCGACAGTACAGGTCATCCCGTATCCATCTCTCTACTCTGGCCAGTAGCCTCCAGACAACTGCCAGGTCCAAACAATCACCGGTAGGTACTCGCCCGCCTCCAGGCTCAATCGGCAAACCCATCGATCTTCTTGCCGAGGGGAACCATACCGGGCCCCACCATGTACTCTCATACGGCAACCACACCTCGTATGGAGTAGGTAATCAGCACCGATAAAACTCATGGGGGACGCTCGAAATATCATATCAAGGAAACCGGGTTGTTACATGTATGCATAATTTCATGAACTCCCGCGGTTCCCAAATCCCAAAAACATCATATAAAATCCAGATAAACAATGCATAAACACAGGAATAATGTATGCGATATATCCGAATGCGAGCAGGTAAACACAAGTATATAGCTGAACCAGATGTATGCGAAATCATGACAAGGTACAGCTAAGTAACATCAGTAATGTGAATATGCGACAACCACTGAATATGCATCTAACATACAGGTGTAGCAAAGTATAGGTATCTACCTATAGGAACTGATGTCGTATACCCCCCTGGGTATAGTAACATATATAGGAAATCCCTCCCTGTATAGGTAAAATATGTAGGAGGTATACCTGTAGCTGTATCGCAAGTGAAAATATACCTATCACTAAAGGTATGATACACTATAGGTATACCGATAAACTAGATGTCAAGTGTGGTAAGCAATGGTAGCTATAAAGGGTAGTGTGTGACATGGCAATTATTGACGGTGTGTGTGTAGCATGCAATCCGTGCTCGTGCAACATGAACCGTCAATAATGTGTGCAGTGTCCTACGGCTGCTAGTCACAGTATATAACTATATCTAGGAAATGCAGTAAGGCGCAATTCTACAATGACGTAGAATGTGCGACAGGAAATTGAATCCTAGCCCAGACGCATAACGCCATGCGGGCGATTTCCCTGTAGATGTTATATCTACTCACCGAAACTCCACGCTGGGTGAATCCTACAGTCTGCTCCCTCTGTAGATGGTGTCTGTAGCTCCTGCCTGCAAACCTGCAAATAAGATATGGAAATCACATATAAGCCAAATATCTCGCGAAACGCGATATCGAATCGAAACGAGAAACTCGCGTCGCGAACTAAATGCGCGTGGCACGATACGCTGAATCGTGTGTGTACGCGTCTAGAAACCATCGCGACACGCCGCGATACGCTGGATCACAGAACCCACTCACGTATCGCGCGTATCGCGCAAACACAAATAACACCAAAACGACATATAGTCCCAGATTTTCCTACAGGTACAATATTACAAAACCAGACATGCCAATGATCTATAAAACACTGCAGAGTACCCTACCCAAAACCCCAAGACCCAACTCCTCTTCCTGGCCGCAATTTGCGGCCAGAATGCCAAAATTGGCGGCCTGAACATGGGGTTTGGGGCTCGTCTTCTGGTGGTGTATCCTAGACCTAGGTATCATGTCCCAGTTTCCACAATTTTACTCTGCAAGGTCCGGGTCTATAGCAGATCACAAATGTCACAAAAATCTCTTTAAAACACCAATTTTGCACAAAACACAAACCCTATGGTATTTTAGTGTAATCTGGGGATTTCTCAGTTGAAGTGGCCTTACTAGCACTTAATTAACCTAAGGTAGCTAACCAATTCAACAATCTACCAAAATTCCACTTAAACACCACATTCTAGCACAAAACTACTAATTAAGCACTAATCGACACGAAACCACACATTGCTAAGCAACTAGGGAAAAGGGTTTCAGAATTTACCCTGTAGCACCCTAAGAAACAGGAGAAGAAGTGTGTGGAGGAGGTGAGAGCTTGCTACAACTGCTGAAGCTCCTGTTGCTGCTGCCCTTGCTAGCTGCTGCTGCTGTTTCTGCTATTGCTGCTGCTTCTGATATTGTTGTTGCTATTGTGTTGTTGTTGTGAAGATGATGACAATGATGATGATGATGTCTGCAGCTGCTGCTGCTGCTTGCTGCTGCTTCCTCTGCTGCTGCTGCCTCTCTCTCTCTCTCTCTCAGTTGCTGCTGCTTCTGCTTCCTCTCTCTCTCTCTCGGCTGTGTGTGTGTGAGTGTTGTGAGAGTGAGTGAGGGAATGAGAGTGAAGAAAATGAGAGGAGAATGAGAGAACAAGCCAAAACCCCACCCCCTTCTCTCTCTCTTTCCTCATAATGAGGCATGGCTCACACCATGCTTCCCATGCCCATCTCTCTCTCTCAAAAGTCAACAATTCAACCAAAGAAAATAAAACCCTTATTAATATTTACAACCATGCACATATCCACCCAAAAGCACCTAAACAAAACTTATTAACTTAAAGAGAAGGGATTAATCTATCATGCTTCCCAAACATGGTCTAACCCCATCTCTAACCCTAGTTAATCATGCACAAGTGTGTGTGTGCCCAACAAAATTCTAATAAAATACACAATAAATAGGATAAAATATTTAAAACTTAATTTGGTAAACTTTTTATTAAAAACCACATTTAAAATAAAATTAGCTACAAAACACATTCTAAGGTGTTACACAGGCGGACTCGTCACGGACAAGAAGGAGAAGTGTGGGTGAAGCACTTGGTACAGGTGGTCAAAAAGGACTCCTGCAAAAACGCAATAGTATAACATCAGTACATAAATTATGCAGCCTAAAGATAAGACTGATGAGTCACAAGTCCAAACCTTCCAACATTTGCGACGGTGCAAGGGAAGAAAGAGAAGTGGTCACCGTCAGAGCAGTAACTGGCGGCGCTCCCTCGGGTAACGCGGCATCAGCACTAGCCGCGCCTGCTTTAGAAACAAGATAAGCCCTGTCAGGAAGAATTGCAGAATAAAAAGAAGGACGTTAACCCAAAATTTACCTTATGAGTCGCCAGCCGGAGCCGTGACGAGGGTGTCACTTGGTGCAACGGTGGCGTCCCCCTCCTCCATTGGGGTGGCCTCACCTCCCTTTGCCTCATCCCCCGACTCCACGGGAAACGTCGTCATGCTAGCGACGCCGGGAGACGACAAGGAACTATAAGCAGGGAGAGCGATGATTGGAGCGGTGCCTGACTCTTGAGAAAGAGTGGCCATCTCATGCTCAGCGACCATAGCAGCCGTCTCACCCGCTACCACCTCGGGCTCAGTGGTCGCAACCGTTTCATCCACTGCTGCCTCAGGCTCGGCCGTAGCAGCCATCTCACCTGCCGCCACCTTGGGCTCAGCATTAGTCGCCATCTCGGGCATAACAGTCGTGACTGTCTTGTCAGCCACTATCTCGGGCCCGACAATTACGGTTACATCGCCTACCGTCGCCTCGGGTTCAGCGGCTTCCTCCTCTACCGTCCCCTCAGGCTCGACGGTCGTCGCCACTCCTTCAGTAACACTCGGCCCTGCACGACAAGATATATAAGAACTGATAGTCTAAAACTTTGACAACAAAGCCTCAAACACACATTACCTGAGACGGATTTACCGTTGGCTTCCCGAGCTGCACGTGCCGCCCGTCTATGAGCAGTAGACAAGGTGACCGGGAGCTCCTCTGAAGGAGTAGCGGCGGGAGTAACGGCGCTTGAGCCTGCTCCTGCAGCCAAAGCAGCGCTACGCTCCCTTGCTGTGCGCCTCAGACGCTTCCTTTCCTCCCGGGCCGTCACGACAGACCTTTTGGAAGCCTCCTTCAGCAAGGCGTCATCGTCCGCGTTCAGGGTTGCCTCCAGAGCTGTCAAGGCTTCCATCATTGGCTTTTTAAGTAGGGCCTCTTGCGGCAATCCCAAAGAGGCCGGGACTTCGGTAGCTGGCCCGGGGAGAATTCCCGCATCGATTTGTGAGGTGGGTCTTGTGGTCCCTGCAATGAGATAAGGAAAGGGTTAGATTAGCCGTTAAAAAAAAGGGGAGAATGAAGAAATAACAAACCGAAACGTACTAATGCCCAATAGAGAACGATTCCTCTCTTCCTCCTCGAAAGTCCTGAGGGAAGCCGCCAGAACCTTTTCAGTAGTGAAGCCTGTTACAAAAAGAAGAATATCAGTCAAGAAATGGCAATAAAGATATAACGCAATGACAAAAGTATGACTAATATTTACTTGATTGTGTGAGGGCGGCTATTTTCACTTGGTGGCTCGCAAGTTGTGCAGAATGTAAGTCCATGTTGCTCACCCCGGTTCTTACGGGGAGGCGGAAACGGCGAAAAACAATTCTTTAGCGCAAGGAAACATGGACTAAAAGCCGGATCTTTGCTAAACTAGAAACTAGCAAACTACAAGAGGCGTTAACTACTATGCCATAGAAATTATACCTCACGACACCGGTCCTTCGGGAATTCATTCCGCTGTCCCGCTCGTCCATCTAAGCTCCGAGGAACGATCCGGATCTTGGTCACCTCCGCGGCCTCCTTGAGTCGAAGACGATCCACTCGAGAGATGTACACCGAGCTCCACCTCGAGCCGAGGCAACTAGGGCAACAAGATCGCTAGTCTTGTTGTCCTAGGTTGTGTAGAAGTAGTAGAGGGATGGTTCTGTCAAGTGGGATCCTTTTTCTCTCAATACATGAGATCAAAGGATGATTTCAAGAGGAGGAAGATGAAGGAGAGTTTTGCAACCATGGATCTCTTTCTCTTTTTCTTTTCTAAGAGAGAGAATCAGAATGAGAAAATGAATCTCATCACTAAAGAAAAAAAGGCACCATGGTTGCAATAATACTAAAACAACATCATTACAAATCCTATCATGATAAAGTTGATGCTACATTGAATTGACCATTTTCATAATCAAAAAGAAAAAGAAAATCCAAAGAAGAGTGTAGACCTCTCATGAAGGTCAATGGTCAACTCCGGTCAACGGGTCAACAAAGCCATGAGAGGTCATGGTGGTCAAATGGTCAATGCAATTAGCCATCACAAAATTATCACTAAAGGGATTAGTAAATAATGTCTCCGTCTCATAATGGTTTTGACCGAACAAATTGCCAAAACCCTAATGAGCCTGCCACATAACGGTTTTGGCCGAAACAACTGCCAAAACCCTAATGAGGCACCTCCTCCTTCATCGCTCCTCAAAACTGTGCATACACACCAGCATCCGCATTCCGTAGAATGCGAATGCATAGAAGACAAAACAAATCCATCCGTGCAATACTAGGATCCGACTTAAACCAAAGCCCACTAGTATTGCCTGCCCGAATAGCATACGCACACAAGTGCACGTAAGTGATCGTAGCCCTGCCGTAAAACCATACGGCCTCTACACGTTTCGCTCAGTGCAGGGAAACTCTCAGTGTGGGACTCTAAAGACTCGACACTACGCTGGCAGTGGGTTTAACCACAGACCGCAAGCGGCACTAGCTGTATGTAACGGTCCCCGGTAGATGTCGATAAGAAGGCCGATGAGGTAAACCCATCCGAACTCCTACTGAGTCTGTATGTGACAATCTCCGTACAGTCCGGTCTGTTCGTCTGATACATCGCATGGCGGGCCTAGGGGGTGGTGAACGTCAGTCCTCTAATAGCGGTACAAGTCGTGTCGGAGTGTATCCCATAACCCCCTGAGATAACACTGGAAACCTACCAGTATATCTCGCTTTCCCTGGCCAGGGACTACTCGTGTAATGGCTCTCCTAGACACAGCGCGATGTCAACCCCCAATACCTGGAGAGACGAATCCTGTCTAACCGTCACTGCCTATAAGTGCTTCGGGACTATACCCAACTACTACCTGTTTGCACGACTCCTTTGAGCCATGGTAGGATAGTAATCTAAGTACAGTGGGAACACACTCGAGGCGAAGTGACAGTGTCAAGTCGGCGGACTAAGCTGCACTCATATCACCTGGGAACTGATAACTGACGATAGGTATAATACCAACCAACAGTTCCTAACGAGTCCTGTCCAGTGTAATCGTAACCTAACGAGCACCCGCATACTATCTCAAGTACGGCGTACTGACGGCTGTGGGACAGACCGTCTCCCACGCTGGGATGAGAAGCGCATACGCTAGTCTACTCCGGAGTATCGATGCCCTGTCTCGAAAGTCCTGCGACTAGGGACCTGTATAAGGATGTGCTTATAAATTACCCAGCCCCCACAAGTATGACTGCCATCACAACGCTGGTAATCAAGCAAAGATCATTAGGGCTCTACTAATATGTATAAGCGATATGCTAAAAGAAACACATGCACATATTGAAGTAGAAACAAACCAAGTAGCATACTACCATTTTGAGCAAGATTGTATATACAACTGTGAATATCCCAAGCTTCCATTAAGTAATATACAAGCTAGTATGATACAGTAATGGCCTCTAGGGCATATACACTAACAATCTCCCACTTGCACTAATGCCATGTACTGGCGTATCGAAGACCTATCATCTCGATCAGCCGCTCGAACTGAGTCTGGGGTAGGGCCTTCGTGAGTGGATCTGCAGTGTTATTCTCCGTATTTACTCTCTTCATCTCGATCTCCCGGCGTTCTACGATCTCCCTGATCAGGTGGTACCGCCTCAAAATGTGCCTGGACTTCTGATGGGACCTGGGTTCCTTCGCTAAAGCTATAGCGCCGTTGTTGTCGCAATACAGCGGTATTGGATCAACAGTGGTAGGAACCACCTGAAGCTCCGTGAGGAAATTCTTCATCCAGACAGCTTCCTTTGCGGCATCGCAAGCAGCTATATACTCCGCTTCCATAGTTGAGTCAGCAACGGTCTCCTGCTTGGAACTCTTCCAGCAAACCGCCCCTCCATTGAGGGTAAAGACATAACCCGACATGGACTTGGCGTCATCCTTGTCACTCTGGAAGCTTGAGTCAGCAAAGGCCTCGATCTGGAGGTCTTTTCCTCCATACACTAAGAACATCTCCTTAGTCCTTCTCAGGTACTTGAGAATGTTCTTTACCGCTATCTAGTGTTTCTCCCCTGGGTTCGACTGATACCGGCTTACAACGCTCAATGCGTATGCTACATCTGGTCTGGTACATAACATCGCATACATTATAGAGCCTACCGCAGAAGCGTAGGGTATAATAGACATGCGATCCCTCTCCAAATCAGTCTTGGGAGACATCTCTTTGGAGAGGGTGATCGCGTGACAAGCCGATAAATTACCGCGCTTGGAATCTTCCATACCGAATCTTTTCAGTATAGTGTCGATGTACCTTGACTGTGAAAGTCCCAACATCCTCTTAGATCTATCACGATAGATCTGGATCCCCAGAATGTAGTTGGCATCGACCAGGTCCTTCATGGAGAACCTCTGCGACAAGAAACCTTTGACTGACTGTAGCATAAGAATATCATTTCCTATTAGGAGAATATCATCCACGTACAAGACGAGGAACACCACAGTTCTCCCTACAATCTTACTGTAAATGCATGGTTCATCTGGGTTTTTGATAAAGTCGAATTCCTTGACAGTATCATCAAAGCAGATGTTCCAACTTCGCGATGCCTGCTTCAGTCCATAGATGGACTTGAGCAACTTGCACACTTTACCGCTGCTCCCACTCTGAATGAATCCCTCCGGCTGATCCATATAGACGCACTCTTCCAAATTTCCATTTAGGAAAGCTGTCTTTACGTCCATCTGCCAGATTTCATAATCGTGGAAGGCAGCAATGACAAGAAGGATCCGAATGGATTTCAGCATAGCCACTAGAGAAAAGGTCTCGTCATAGTCCAAACCAGGTCTTTGACGAAAACCCTTTGCAACAAGTCTAGCCTTATAGGTCTCAACCTGCCCATCTACACCAATCTTCTTTCTGAAGATCCATTTGCAGCCTACGGGTTTTACCCCTTCTGGAGCAAAGTCCAAAGTCCAAACTTTGTTGGTGTACATGGACTCCATCTCGGTCCGCATTGCATCCAGCCATTTTACCGAGTCACCGCTCTGAATGGCTTGCTGGAAGCTAGTAGGCTCACCATAATCCATAGTGCAATCCTCTCTATCCCCGTCTATGAGAAAACCGTAGTATCTCTCGGGCGGATGAGACTGCCTACTACTCCTGCGGAGTGGCGTAGGAATGTCCTGTTCTTTCGAACCCTCTGGTTCTACTAAGCTTTCAGTAATAGCTCGTGGTTCTGGAATTTCTTCCAGTTCTATTGCGCTCTCACTTATCTGATTTTCCCAAAACTCAGTTTCCAAGAAGCGGGCATGACGAGAAACAAAAACTTTTTGTTCCTCTGCGTAATAGAAAAGATACCCCTTGGAGTTCTTTGGGTATCCCACAAACTTACACTGTACTGAACGTGCCTCGAGCTTGTCCGCATGCTGCTTTTTAACAAAAGCTGGACACCCCCATGTCTTAAAGTGTTTAAGGCAGGGTTTCTTCCCACTCCACATCTGATATGGTGTGGTAGGCACTGACTTAGTAGGAACTTGGTTCAAAAGATATGCAGCTGTTTCTAGTGCATAACCCCAGAAGGATCGCGGTAACTCAGCCTTACTCATCATGGAACGAACCATATCCAATAGGGTTCGATTCCTCCTTTCCGATACACCGTTGTGTTGTGGTGTGTATGGAGGAGTAAGATGAAAGAGAATTCCATTCTCTTTTAAGTAGCCCAGAAACTCGGCACTCAAGTATTCACCACCTCGATCAGATCTCAGTGTCTTGATACTTTTGCCTGTTTCTTTTTCAACTTCATTCTTGTATTCCCGAAATTTCTCAAAGGCCTCGGATTTGTGCTTCATTAAGAAGACATGCCCATACCTAGAGAAATCATCAGTGAAAGTAATGAAGTATGAATAACCACTTCGCGCATATGTAGACATTAGACCACACACATCACTGTGTATGAGTCCCAAGAGCTCTCTTGCTCTTTCTCCGTGTCCAGTGAACGGAGTCTTTGTCATCTTTCCCATGAGACAAGATTCACAAGTGGCATAAGACCGGTACTCGAACGGATCCAAGTATCCTTCTTTATGTAACTTTGTCAACTGTGTCTCATTAATGTGACCCAGTCTACAATGCCATAAGAAAGCCTGATTTAATTCCGGAGACTTTCTTTTAAGTGTGTTCTGGACACTGTAGGCCTGAGCTTGATTCAAAACGTATATACCATTTTTCAATGTACCTGACCCAATCAGAACTTGATTTAGGTGGATGTTTACTACATCGCTTACAAAAGTAAAATCATATCCTTCCTTAGAAAGTAAGGATACAGATATGATATTACAAGTCGCACCTGGTACATAAAAACAGTCACGCAGAATCAATATCTGCCCATTTGTCAGTCCTAGATGATATTCCCCTACGGATTCAGCATACATGCTCATTCCGTTAGCAACCCTGAGAGTTATATCACCTTTCTTAATAACCCTACGGTTTCTCAGAGCCTGTAACGAATTACAGATATGAGATCTTGATCCGGTATCCAATACCCAGGAAGTAGGGTTAACTGACATACAGTTCTATATTACAAACACACCCGAAGCCGAAGCCACAACATGCTTCGAATTCTGGCTACTGGCTATACTAGCCCTGCAATCCTTCTGCCACTGTTCATTCCCGTAACAATAGGAACATCCCTCTTTTACTACATCCATTCCCGAAACTTCTGCCCTTCCCTTTCTTTCTACTTCCCTGGTTTCCTTCAGGGTAGTAGGTAGAGACTGTTGAACTAAGTCAGCATATGACCCATTCTTCAACGTGGCATTCAGGTCTGAGAGCTCAAAAGAGCCGGTCTCTGTAAGGACGGTGCCCCCTACAGATGACCCGATAGACAACCTCGCTGGAAGCAATTCGTTCGAGGTCTCATATCTTGCGATACGAGATTACTCTCCATATAAATCTTTGTTATGGAGGAAGATAGAAACTAAGTCCATCTTCTCGTGCTGCCTCTGGTATGCACCATCAACTGAGGCTAACACGAGGCACTTGGCTTTCGTACATTCCTTTTCCAATGTCTTACGGATATGAATATCCGGGACAGGGGAAACTGGGCCTGAGACGGCAGGGGTTGGATCAGTCAAGAGGTGTCCCAGCTTGTCATGGGCAATGGACATCTGGACAGACCTTTGCCAGTCATAACAGTCAGATTCAGTCATTTTATTATCTAGATGTAACCTAGGTGCGGTCACTGGGTCGCTGCAATTAAGAGAGAGAGAAGAAAACACTCAGAATGATGCTCTTGCAAGTTTAGATTGGTTTTTAATTTATCTAAACAGGATGGCTCCCACTGTCTCTCGAATCCCTCCTCAAACCATAAAGGAAGAATTAGTCAGGAATAATCTCACCGTACAATACTTGCTTAACCGTTCAGCCAGGCCAGTGTCGGTACTTCGAGGGAGGTTTTCTAACGCTTTCGCGAAGTTCCTTAATTAAATAACCTCTTTTCCCTGTGGGCGTAGCCCCGCTAACACCTTTCTAGACACCTACTAGGTTTATAGCGTTGATCGTTAAGTGAGAAATTTCCCGAAGAGTAGCATATACTCACAGTAGGATCGGGATCCAAATATCATCGCGTGACAAAACTGAAGGAATCCTACCAGAATCATCACACTCCAAATGGTATGCAGCACTAGCAAGTTTCAGTACTTTTGAAACTCCCGATGTGGATTTTTGCCCCATGCTCTTATGACCTTGACTAAGGCCAACAAATCATAAGTCACATGTCAAGTTTTACCCGTCGTTGTCCAGGTTGATTTGAACCCACCCGTATATACCCTTGACTATGGCCACCAAAGCAATACGACTGTCCCAAACCAACGCATTCTATCTATGAAACATATGAATACCTACCAGCTACCAAACACTGTGCCTTGACTAGGGCTAAAAAACACAGCTTGAATACTGTTGAATATTCATATGAAACGACGGAGGGCTACGAATGGTTTTAGCGAAACCGTGAACGTAGTGAACTTGATATAATCGATGGAACGAGATAGCTTTTAAAAGGAGTGGTTCAAGCTCCGCATTTAAAAGCTGGTTTTTGAAAAGAACCGAGTGGTTTTGAAAGTGTTCCAACGAATTTTACTTGGTTTATTTTCTTGCATTAATTCCAATGCGTCCCATCATTTAATCCTACCATTGCAGAAAACAACCAAAATATGGCGTACGCTTATGCCATCCGCATTCGCCACGGGGTCCCGTCATCACCCGTTAGGTTACTTAACTAACGACAGAGCGGGGGCTGGACTAGCGCGGATGCAAAACATAAGCAACACCTAAATAGATATCATATATAGATATATAGCAATGATAGCCATTCCAGATCACAGATGAACACTTTGGATATACTAGGAATTCGCGATTCGTTCGAGCCTGCAACGAAAAGCGGATTACACGGTCGTGATGAATAGCCAATACCCCACCCTAGACCCCTACGGGTGCGGCAAACTACCCGCCAAGTACCCGAAGCGAAGCAACCTCCCTCAACAACGTGAGTAGGCCACTCGGCACTTCGAGATACCCGGTAGTCCGTGCACCTCTCCTTGGGTCTATCCTAGGAGCAAAAACAGTAAAAAGAAATTATACAATAACGGCTACAACCCCGACCCGGTTGTGCGGCCATACAAATAATATTACATCAATTTACAAATTTTACAATGAATGAAAGAAAAAGAAACTCTCATCTCACATCCACCCCGACTATTCATCCGCGACAATCCAACGAGTTCATATACATAAACCATCAACATTACAGATCACAGATATGTATAACCCCCACTAATCGACGTATAGCGATTAGCGGACGTTCAATACATATATCACATCACAGAAAATATTCATTAGCCAAAGTGTACGGAATATCGATCAAAATACGAATTTGTAACCACCCCAAAAAGTCAATTTGTTCTCTGGAAAATCTGGGTGGAAATAACATGTATTAAAAATCCTAAAACAGACAAATAAAAGCACTGCAGAAAACCCGGTCCACGGCCAAGTCAACTCGGCCGAGGATCCGCGGCAGGAAGCAGGTTCTTGCCGCGGATCCGCGGCGCTTTGACCGAGCCACTGGATCGTTTTTCTGCTGTGCTTTTACAAAACCCTGAGCCGATTTTTCATGTATGTTAAATTATTTTTTGAGCAGTATAAAAAATCGACAGAAACTTGGTTTTTCCGGGCGTGTTTTGCGACTTTTTTTTTCCGATCGATATTCTTAACACTTTGCTAACTTGCTAGTTTATGTTTAGCTAGGCTCTGATACCACTGTAAGTCCATGTTGCTCACCCCGGTTCTTATGGGGAGGCGGAAACGGCGAAAAACAATTCTTTAGCGCAAGGCAACATGGACTAAAAGCCGGATCTTTGCTAAACTAGAAACTAGCAAACTACAAGAGGCGTTAACTACTATGCCGTAGAAATTATACCTCACGACACTGGTCCTTCGGGTCTTCATTCTGCTGTCCCGCTCGTCCATCTAAGCTCCGAGGAACGATCCGGATCTTGGTCACCTCCGCGGCCTCCTTGAGTCGAAGACGATCCACCCGAGAGATGTACACCGAGCTCCACCTCGAGCCGAGGGAACTAGGGCAACAAGATCGCTAGTCTTGTTGTCCTAGGTTGTGTAGAAGTAGTAGAGGGATGGTTTTGTCAAGTGGGATCCTTTTTCTCTCAACACATGAGATCAAAGGATGATCTCAAGAGGAGGAAGATGAAGGAGAATTTTGCAACCATGGAGCTCTTTCTCTTTTTCTTTTCTAAGAGAGAGAATCAGAATGAGAAAATGAATCTCATCACCAAAGAAAAAAGGCACCATGGTTGCAATAATAGTAAAACAACATCATTACAAATCCTATCATGATAAAGTTGATGCTACATTGAATTGACCATTTTCATAATCAAAAAGAAAAAGAAAATCCAAAGAAGAGTGTAGACCTCTCATGAAGGTCAATGGTCAACTCCGGTCAACGGGTCAACAAAGTCAAGAGAGGTCATGGTGGTCAAATGGTCAATGCAATTAGCCATCACAAAATTATCACTAAAGGGATTAGTAAATAATGTCTCCGGCTCATAATGGTTTTGACCGAACAAATTGCCAAAACCCTAATGAGCCTGCCACATAACGGTTTTGGCCGAACCAACTGCCAAAATCCAAATGAGGCACCTCCTCCTTCATCGCTCCTCAAAACTGTGCATACACACCAGCATCAGCATTCCGTAGAATGTGAATGCACAGAAGACAAAACAAATCCATCCGTGCAATACTAGGATCCGGCTTAAACCAAAGCCCACTAGTATTGCCTGCCCGAACAGCATACGCACACAAGTGCACGTAAGTGATCGTAGCCGTGCCGTAAAACCATACGGTCTCTACACGTTTCGTTCAGTGCAGGGAAACTCTCTGTGTGGGACTCTAAAGACTCGACACTACGCTGGCAGTGGGTTTAACCACAGACCGCAAGTGGCACTAGCTGTACGTAACGGTCCCTAGGTATATGTCGATTAGAAGGCCGATGAGGTAAACCCATCCGAACTCCTACTGAGCCTGTATGTGATAATCTCCGTACAGTTCGGTCTGTTCGTCTGATACATCGCATGGCGGGCCTAGGGGGTGGTGAACGTTAGTCCCCTAATAGCGGTACAAGTCGTGTCGGAGTGTAGCCCATAACACCCTGAGATAACACTGGAAACCTACCAGTATATCTCGCTTGCCCTGGCCAGGGACTACTCGTGTAATGGCTTTCCTAAACACAGCGCGATGTCAACCCCCAATACCGGGAGAGACGAATCCTGTCTAACCATCACTGCCTCCAAGTGCTTCGGGACTGTACCCAACTACTACCTGTATGCACGACTCCTTTGAGCCGTGGTAGGGTAGTAATCTAAGTACATTGGGAACACACTCGAGGCGAAGTGACAATGTCAAGTCAGCGGACTAAGCTGTACTCATGTCACCTGGGAACTGATAACTGACGATAGGTATAATACCAACCAACAGTTCCCAATGAGTCCTGTCCAGTGTATTCATAACCTAATGAGCACCCGCATACTATCTCAAGTACGACATACTGACGGCTGTGGGACAGACCGTCTCCCCCGCTGGGATGAGAAGCGCATACGCTAGTCTACTCCGGAGTATCGATGCCCTGTCTCGATAGTCCTACGACTAGGGACCTGTATAAGGATGTGCTTATAGAATACCCAGCCCCCACAAGTATGACTGCCATCACAACGCTGGTAATCAAGCAAAGATCCTAAGGGCTCTACTAATATGTATAAGCGATATTCTAAAAGAAACACATGCATATATTGAAGTAGAAACAAACCAAGTAGCATACTACCATTTTGAGCAAGATTGTATATACAACTGTGAATATCCCAAGCTTCCATTAAGTAATATACAAGCTAGTATGATACAGTAATGGCCTCTAGGGCATATACACTAACACAGAAGCCGCAATAGCGGCGTCAAGATCAGTGTCTTCTGGCACTACAAAGAAACCCTCATTGGTTCCATATTCACTTAAGCCTTCGGTAAGTGGAGCCTCAGGCTCTAAGCCGAGTACAACATCAAGAGAAAGGACCGACTTCTTCTTCTTTCTCTATACGCGAGCTCCGGTCGCACCCAAAATCATCTTACGCTTCTTGGGCACCTTGGGACGGCGGGTCCCGATGTCCGAGCCCACACCGGATTCGGGCGAAACCATGTTTACCGTTTCCACGGGAGCACGGGGCGCTGAGGGCACGTCCACAGGATCACGGGGCAATCCACGCGTGGGGATTAGCACTCGTGGAGGCTCATCTCCAGCATCTCCTCTTAGTGGAGGAGGGACAGGGGTCCTTCGCTTCAGGGGGACATTGCAATCGCTGGCGGGGGGCGCACCCTTACGATCAAGCAGCAGCCGCTTCTCTTCCCTGATGACGGCGCCCATCGCGTGCTGATACCAGGCCCCGTATACGTTGAGGGCCCTTGGAATGCAAGTCGGCTGAAGTGGGAGCCCGTATTTAGCCGCAAAAAATGATGTAGTGCATTCCGTATCCCCTCTCTGGTGGCCGCAGGCTCTTCCAAAAACGCCTCCAATGGGACCCGCTGGTTATAACTTAGTTGTTGGGCGAAACGATGGGGGTTATACCTGATAAAAAGCACCGCCTCGTTTTGCCTGAACATGAGGAAGCCTGGCCGGATGGAGTATAGATGTAGAATCTCCCGGGCTTTCAATACGAAAGCCCCGTCCTTGAAATTATCGCGCAACGCCAACACCGCTTTGGAGGTCTCCGGGTCGATTGTCAGGACCTTGTCCGTGAAAGAAATACCCGCTTCGACTGTGTGCGGACGAAGAAGCAACCCCCTAGCCTCCCGCGGAGGCGAGTTCACGATAGAAGCACCGATCAGCCGCATAATCCTCGGGAATCTGTACTTCTCGTAAAACGAGGGTATTTTATGAATACCAAATACCCCGAGCACGTGCATTTCCATCCACGAAGTGAAGTAGTGCATCGGGAAATTAGCGGGTTGCACCCCCGGTTCAGTTGCGTCCGCCGCCATGCTAAGACCATGGTACAGATGGGCCAACCCGGCAATCCCGATGGCCAATTGTATGCCAGACACCATTCGATGTGCTGGGTAGAACACGGACGGCCTCATATAGTGAGGGTGCATGGGGGGCACGAACCAGCACAACCATAACCCTAGAAACCTGTTCAGTTGATAAAACTGCATATTTGTATTACATTTTTCCTACCATTTTTATATTAAAAAAAGTACTTTAATATAATATATTATACATATGAGGGTTTATGTGTTAAAACACCATTTTCCATGTGTTAATATATTTTAATTAGCATTTGGTAGGAAAATGTATGCAAATAAATCTATTGACCAAATCCTACTAGAAATAAGCCTACTAAATATTATTTGAGATTATTGTGCAGAATTTTCCAAGTTGTTATGCAGAATTTATCAAACAAATCAATTTGTTGAAGAAAACTTGCCAAATTAAGAAGCAAAACTTGGAGACCAAGTCTGGAAGCAACCGAGAGAAGATTTCTGAATTCTAAATGTGCCTAAGATTGCCACATGTCATAAGAAGAAAGCCCAAGAATTTTGATGAAGAGATCTCTGCCTTTAAGCGCGGATCCGCGGCCAAACCCCCCTTGGGCCGCGGATCCGCCGCACTTCTAGGGAATTGGGAGCCAAGATTTTCTGTCATAAATCTATGATGAATTTTACCAAGTTCTCAACAAGAAGATTCTGGATTTGCACTATAAAAGGGCACCGAGAGCCTCTTGGAAAAGTTATCAAGCCGACGAGATCACGAAGTCCAAGACGGCTCACGCTTCCAGGCTGATCATCAACTGTTCGTCTACCTCCTTGAAAGAGATCGAGAAGCAAACTAGTCATTGTAATCATTTTCTAAGGATTCAAGTGTAATGAATATTGTTGATTAATAAAGGTAGCTTTCTTTTTCTTATTCTATTTCTTCGTAGTTTAATTATGCAATTTCTTTCCATATCTTTTTCTCCCAACATGCGCGAGTAATTCTCCGCTTGTTAGGGTTCGTAGGATTAGGGTAGGCTAATGGATGATGAACATTCCTAAACCCTTTTTAAGTCCTATAAAGTTTATGAACTTTATCAAAAGAATCATTAACATCCTAATCGGGCACGCTAGCAATTCTTTGCTAGTTCCGACTGCGATTAGAGATTAGATTAATGATTGTTTTGGTAAAGGCTAGATTTGAACGGAGTTCCGTGTCGAGATAAGGGTTAAGAGTGGGATTCCTTTTCCCTCCAGAAACCCTAATCTACACGCATCACCGTCGTTCTAGTTTTAAATCTATTAATGGATAAAAAGGGTAACTTTTAATTAATCGTCCATGACTACTAAATCCTAACGAACCCTACAAGCCCTTTTATTATATTAACTATATTCTTAAAATAATCTAGATCTATAAATTTGCTCTCTTGCTTAAAGTAGATCTAGAAACTTTTCACAAAATTCTTTATTCCTCCTCTCTTTCTCAACACATCTAAAGTAAGAGTAAAAGATTCAACGTTTCCCTGAGGACGACCCGTACTCACCTCGGTCTAGCTACGCGCGACACCGTTCTGATTGCGGTTATTCTACAAACACACTTTTTCGAATCAATCAAATGAACTTTTGCAAAAAGAATTTTTGAGCGGCGCGATTTTGCAAAGAATCCTGCAGAAAATAGATTTTATTGGATTTGAGGAGAGAGAGAAGGAGTTAAGAAAGATACCAGAGAATTGTGAAACCCTAGATCTCCTGTTTCCTCAAGTCCGTGACTCCAGAATCGTTAAATATACAATTTGCAGTTTTGTTTTAATAATGATATGACTCGTCTAAGAATTCAACACAAATAGTAAAAATAAAAAATTACGCACGTTTCCCCGGCAACGGCGCCATTTGATTGATTCGAAAAAGTGTGTTTGTAGAATAACCGCAATCAGAACGGTGTCGCGTGTAGCTAGACCGAGGTGAGTACGGGTCGTCCTCAGGGAAACGTTGAATCTTTTACTCTTACTTTAGATGTGTTGAGAAAGAGAGGAGGAATAAAGAATTTTGTGAAAAGTTTTTAGATCTACTTTAAGCAAGAGAGCAAATTTATAGATCTAGATTATTTTAAGAATATAGTTAATATAATAAGAGGGCTTGTAGGGTTCGTTAGGATTTAGTAGTCATGGACGATTAATTAAAAGTTACCCTTTTTATCCATTAATAGATTTAAAACTAGAACGACGGTGATGCGTGTAGATTAGGGTTTCTGGAGGGAAAAGAAATCCCACTCTTAACCCTTATCTCGACACGGAACTCCGTTCAAATCTAGCCTTTACCAAAACAATCATTAATCTAATCTCTAATCGCAGTCGGAACTAGTAAAGAATTGCTAGCGCGCCCGATTAGAATGTTAATGATTCTTTTGATAAAGTTCATAAACTTTATAGGACTTAAAAAGGGTTTAGGAATGTTCATCATCCATTAGCCTACCCTAATCCTACGAACCCTAACAAGCGGAGAATTACTCGCGCATGTTGGGAGAAAAAGATATGGAAAGAAATTGCATAATTAAACTATGAAGAAATAGAATAAGAAAAAGAAAGCTACCTTTATTAATCAACAATATTCATTACACTTGAATCCTTAGAAAATGATTACAATGACTAGTTTGCTTCTCGATCTCTTCCAAGGAGGTAGACGAACATTTGATGATCAGCCTGGATGCGTGAGCCGTTTTGGACTTCATGATCTCGTCGGCTTGATAACTTTTCCAAGAGGCTCTCGGTGCCCTTTTATAGTGCAAATCCAGAATCTTCTTGTTGAGAACTTGGTAAAATTCATCATAGATTTATGACAAAAAATCTTGGCTCCCAATTCCCTAGAAGTGCGGCGGATCCACGGCCCAAGGGGGGGTTTGGCCGCGGATCCGCGCTTAAAGGCAGAGATCTCTTCATCAAAATTCTTGGGCTTTCTTCTTATGACATGTGGCAATCCTAGGCACATTTAGAATTCAGAAATCTTCTCTCGGTTGCTTCCAGACTTGGTCTCTAAGTTTTGCTTCTTAATTTGGCAAGTTTTCTTCAACAAATTGATTTGTTTGATAAATTCTGCATAACAACTTGGAAAATTCTGCACAATAATCTCAAATAATATTTAGTAGGCTTATTTCTACTAGGATTTGGTCAATAGATTTATTTGCATACATTTTCCTACCAAATGCTAATTAAAATATGTTAACACATGGAAAATGGTGTTTTAACACATAAACCCTCATATGTATAATATATTATATTAAAGTCCTTTTTTTAATATGAAAATGGTAGGAAAAATGTAATACAAATATGCAGCTTTATCAACTGAACAAATACCCCCAAACTTATCTTTGATCGTCCCGAGCAAACTAGTTTATTCAAGAGGAGAAAAAGAAAGGAGAAAACTAAGCACACTTTCGTAGGCAGACACGATTGCACTGAGCACGTGCAACAAGCCGTTAAAGCTCTAGGTGTCCCTAGTAGGAGGAGTGTTGTCTCCTGAGGGTTTTCAGCGGATTACACCCACAAAATCCAATAACAAAAGAAAGATGGTGAAATTTACATATAAAGATAAGAACTATAAAAGAAAGGCCTTGAAAAGAAGAGTTTCCAACTATACTAGCTTTTCAGTTGTCATGAGCCCTATCTTAATAGTCATGAAAAAATGTTAGAAATCACATCATCCCTCAATAAAACATCGTCTTTATTCTTCATTCCTACCTTTCATCCAAACATTGATCATATAACCCCACGTGTGTGTAAAGAACATCCCCACACTCGGAGAATTCAATTCAAGCTATCATACTCTTGTCCATCGAGCTTAGTACTTTTTAATTTGATGAATATTTAGATTTGCTCACACATTTTCATGCGACCGTTAATACTTCTTGAGGTACTAATCGATCGATTACTCATGTGTTTGCTGATTAGGTGATAATATTTTCCTCTTCTTGCACCACCTAAGGCTTAGCAGTGACTTCTAGACCAGTTGACCTTAGGGCACTAGGTGAAGAGGCACCCTCGCTATATTTTTTTATTGCTGCCTTGGCAATAACAAAACCAGTGTTCATTTTTCTCTTTTCACCATTTTTATATTTTCTTCATTTTTTTTTCATTTCCTTCATACTTTGGCTTTTAGACAAGAGCATTTCAAGGTATCCTCTACTATCCCGAGTTTCAAGACGTGTGTATGTGCATATAGTAGGGTATCAACATTCAAATGTTTGGCTTACAGAATAGAAACTATTTTTCAGACTTATTTTTATCCTCAGATTAGTGACTTCCTTCATCTTACTAACCCTTGGGACAACAGCTCATAACTACTTATTACTAGTTCGTTTAAGAAAACTTCTAATTTTCTTGGTTTTCTTAAACTATTTCTATCTTTTGGATGTAATTTTTCACTTTCTACTCTTTCGTTATAATTTTTTTTTAAATTTTTGAAAAATGTTGTGCTTATGCAAAATATGATGCAAATTGATGTGTAAATAAGCACAAACCTCCCCCAAACCTGTTTACAGCAGTGTCCTCACTGATGTCATCCGTTAAGCTCAAAAACTTGTAGACTTGGGAGGAAATTATTAATGGGGGCAAGAATATATGAAAGTGAAAATGCTCCCCCAAACTTATTTTTGGCTCACAAATTTGAGGACAAAAGTTATGTTCAAGAGCCAAAAATATACCCCCCTCAAACATGAGTTAGACAATACGAAGCATTTTAAGAGGGGATGAGTCTTTTGATCAAAATAAAGCTTTACAAAGACCAAAAGTTAACACCAACCATTCAAAGATTTTATCAGTATATCGTATAGGTTGGTGGAAGAATGTGTTGTATCGAGTCAAGAAAAAGTGGGGAAGGGATAAGAGGTGGTCTGGAAAGGGTGTGAAATTAGAGAAAGGAAAGAATGAGGATGAATGTGAATGATTAGGAAGAAGGAATGGTGACGGTTCAACCTCTATAAGTGGAGATTGATCAATCACAAAATCCATATTGTTTAAAAATTCAAGTTCGTCAGCAAAAAGTTCTTCAAAACTTTTGTCAATGGTGTGATTGAACATTTTGCTGTCAAAGAGTTTTGTGCCAGAATTTATCTTACTTGATTCAAAAATTATTGAGGTAGAGGATTCGAAAAACTCATCTACCTCATTTTCAAAAATATCCAAATCAAGTTGAATTTCTGGTATTATTGAACTTGAATTAACGGATTGTGATTCATCAAAACTCACTGAAACTATAGGAACAGAAGAAGAGCCGGAGAAAGTAGAAGGTGAAATGTGTAAACAAATTAGTGTGTCGAGTGTTGCTGAACCAGATGTGGAAGATGGAGGCTGTATTTCGGTCTGATCTTCAGGTATACCTTTATCATCAACTTCAAGACATATTTGGGGTTCGGGAAGAATTAAAGGCTCAAGATGATGACCACAAGGAAGTGAAAGGATTTGATGAATTGGTGGAACAAAATCATCCAAAATTTTGAGTTCATCAATCAATATATCCCCAACGTCAATCACCTCATTCAAGTGAAGGTTAAAATTCTCAAACACCTCATCAAAAGTATTGTTTTCAATCAGTTTTGGCTCAAGAGTGGAGGTGTAGAGATCACAAGGGTTGGGTATGGTTTCACTTGAAATGGACCCTTCACAGTCGGGTAAATCAAACACTACAAAGTCACACAACTTATCAGACATTGTACTTGATGAATCTATGAAACTGGAGTTGTGGATTTCAGTTTGGAATGGGGAGGTTTGATTAGGAAGGGTGTACAGTTCTGTCTTACTACGCAAATCCAACATAATTTGATTCGTCAGTTCCATAAATTTTTCTAATGTCTGCTCCAGACTAGTCTTGGGTTGATAAGGGGTTTCAGTATAAGATTGAAATTCCTGTGGATAGTTAAAACTCCCAAATGACTGATTAGAAGAACCGTCTAGAGTAGGTATAAAAGTCGGATTGGATTGATAGGAACAGAATGGTTGCTGAAATTGGGTAGGAGTAGGATCAATATTATGATAAGAAGAATATTGATATGGGTTGGTTGGTTGGCTATATACAAATCGCATATCAAACTCTTCTCCGGACAGTGGTGGTGATGGTTGATATTGGTACGGGTTGAAACTTTGGCCTCTAGACCTAGCTATGTGCTCAGCAATGGACATTCGTCTAGGGGCTTCCTCACTCTGGGTATGAACTAAAACAGGTGTAGAATTAGGATACGGTTGATAAGACCTAGACTGAGGTGGCCAGCT
Source organism: Agapanthus africanus (assembly GCA_030015575.1). NCBI lineage: Eukaryota > Viridiplantae > Streptophyta > Magnoliopsida > Asparagales > Amaryllidaceae > Agapanthus > Agapanthus africanus. Next base: position 258,301,031 of record CM057351.1, on the reverse strand, counting down.
GTTTCTTCCTTCTTGTTCTATATGATCTCTTAAGGACATGGAAGAGCCGGACGGTATACCGAAGGGATTACGAAAATAAGAGATATCTGGTTGTGGAAAGCAAAGCTCGGCAAGAGATCGTCTGTTTGGGTCACCCATTATAAGAAAAGAAGAAGAGGGAAGGGGTAAAAAGGAAAGAAAGTAATTGGTTTGTTTTAAAAAAAAGACGGATTTAGATAAATCACAAAAATGCACAACCCTAGAACTATGGTTACCTAGGTCCAGTCTCTAGACCGCTCCTAGACTTCCAAAGGACAAGCCGCAGGATAAATCCTCTACCGCCTCCGTACTACCCTTGTAGCCAGGTAAGTGCCAGGTAAGTGGGAAGGAACCACGTCGTGGGCCTAATTAAAAACCACTAGCCTTTGACACACTTTCCTAAGCACTACAAAAATAATGCGGATAAACGATAGATTACCCACGACCTTCCTCTGTCCTTATTGAGCGAGACAGTCCTTAGAGTCTGGTCTAGATATTTTTTAAATTAATGAAGGGTTGATCTATATGCTTGGTTTGTGATTTGTGGGGCTTAGGAAGGGTGATGAAATCCCCACCTAATCTTGATTTGGTCTTTGCCCCTTAAAGTCCGTATTAAAATATGCAAAACAAAACCAATCACAAAACTTTTGCAAAAAGATTTTTTGAGCGGCACGATTTTGCAAAGAATCCTGCAGAAAATAGATTTTATTGGATTTGAGGAGAGAGAGAAGGAGTTAAGAACGATACCAGAGAATTGTGAAACCCTAGATCTCCTGTTTCCTCAAGTCCGTGACTCCAGATTCTCTCGCAAAATTCACACACAAATCGTTAAATATGCAATTTGCAGTTTTGTTTTAATAATGATATGACTCGTATAAGAATTCAACACAAATAGTAAAAATAAAAAATTACGCACGTTTCCCCGGCAACGGCGCCATTTGATTGATTCGAAAAAGTGTGTTTGTAGAATAACCGCAATCAGAACGGTGTCGCACGTAGCTAGACCGAGGTGAGTACGGGTCATCCTCAGGGAAACGTTGAATCTTTTACTCTTACTTTAGATGTGTTGAGAAAGAGAGGAGGAATAAAGAATTTTGTGAAAAGTTTCTAGATCTACTTTAAGCAAGAGAGCAAATTTATAGATCTAGATTATTTTAAGAATATAGTTAATATAATAAGAGGGCTTGTAGGGCTCGTTAGGATTTAGTAGTCAGGGACGATTAATTAAAAGTTACCCTTTTTATCCATTAATAGATTTAAAACTAGAACGACGGTGATGCGTGTAGATTAGGGTTTCTGGAGGGAAAAGGAATCCCACTCTTAACCCTTATCTCGACACGGAACTCCGTTCAAATCTAGCCTTTACCAAAACAATCATTAATCTAATCTCTAATCGCAGTCGGAACTAGCAAAGAATTGCTAGCGCGCCCGATTAGGATGTTAATGATTCTTTTGATACAGTTCATAAACTTTATAGGACTTAAAAAGGGTTTAGGAATGTTCATCATCCATTAGCCTACCCTAATCCTACGAACCCTAACAAGCGGAGAATTACTCGCGCATGTTGGGAGAAAAAGATATGGAAAGAAATTGCATAATTAAACTACGAAGAAATAGAATAAGAAAAAGAAAGCTACCTTTATTAATCAACAATATTCATTACACTTGAATCCTTAGAAAATGATTACAATAACTAGTTTGCTTCTCGATCTCTTCCAAGGAGGCAGACGAACAGTTGATGATCAGCCTGGATGCGTGAGCCGTCTTGGACTTCGTGATCTCGTCGGCTTGATAACTTTTCCAAGAGGCTCTCGGTGCCCTTTTATAGTGCAAATCCAGAATCTTCTTGTTGAGAACTTGGTAAAATTCATCATAGATTTATGACAAAAAATCTTGGCTCCCAATTCCCTAGAAGTGCGGCGGATCCGCGACCCAAGGGGGGGTTTGGCCGCGGATCCGCGCTTAAAGGCAGAGATCTCTTCATCAAAATTCTTGGGCTTTCTTCTTATGACATGTGGCAATCCTAGGCACATTGAGAATTCAGAAATCTTCTCTCGGTTGCTTCCAAACTTGGTCTCCAAGTTTTGCTTCTTAATTTGGCAAGTTTTCTTCAACAAATTGATTTGTTTGATAAATTCTGCATAACAACTTGGAAAATTCTGCACAATAATCTCAAATAATATTTAGTAGGCTTATTTCTACTAGGATTTGGTCAATAGATTTATTTGCATACATTTTCCTACCAAATGCTAATTAAAATATATTAACACATGGAAAATGGTGTTTTAACACATAAACCCTCATATGTATAATATATTATATTAAAGTCATTTTTTTAATATGAAAATGGCAGGAAAAATGTAATACAAATATGCAGTTTTATCAACTGAACAAAACCCGAGAAAGAAAGTCTCCTCGTCGATGCCCGGAGCGGCGATTTCCGATAAGGGATGATTGCGGCATCAGGGAGGTAAAAACCTTTTTGATCGGCTTTCAGTGCTGATCGACGATCTAAGCCAAGGCCGAAGGGGTCGTCAAGCTTGGCAAATTTTTCGCCCCGTTGCGATAGAATCTCCGGTCGAAGAAAGCGGGCGATGAAGTCTGCGAAACTAACTCCCCGGCCTCCCGATTCCACGTAAAGACTTTCATACATATTCGGCACCTTTACCAAACTCAGAAACTGGTGCTGAATAGCGTTCTCCGGCGTTAAGTCCATCACCAACGGCTTGGTGGCAAAAACGTATTCGTCCGGAGGAAGTAGCTCCTTATAGTGCTCCCCCCTCACCGGCAGACCGGAAATCATAGCAAATTCTTCTAGGGGATGGAAACTTCCCTGTCCATTAGAAGAAAGGTATGGGTGGGGATGTTCCATATCTCCACGAACGCCTTAATCCACCATGTCGGAGGAGCAGAGTACTCGAACAACGAGGCGTAAACTGCGGGGTATAGACCGATCTTCAGCAGGTGCGTCTTCTTCGCTGACAAAATATACCTGGCCCACTGCAAATACCCTGCCGAGTGTTGAAGGGTCAACCCAATATTGTAGGGTTGTCCCCAAGGGCGCGACTCACCCTGGAATATGCGCCGTCCCAAAATATCCATGGCTGCCGATAGCTGCATGGGTATGGCAGCAATCGAAGGTTGAAGAAGACCCTCCAAATTCCAATTTACGACCTCCACGGTATAGTTCACCGGGGGTACATCTGCATATGAGATCGATGAGATCGGCTCTGACGGCGTCGCACAAGAGAAGCTTCGGCGACCTTTGATAATTTCATTGTACCACCTACCCCACAGGTGAAGGTTTTTGTACTCCGGGTTGTAGTCCTTAATGAGAGCAAGAACCTCCCGGTCTACCGGTGCCTCAGGAAATCCTCCCTCTAAACGGAAAAACGGGAACGAGAGGTCAGAAGACATGTCGTCTGCAAGAAAAAGCGAAATTCAATTATCAGTATTATAATTTAATCCCGACGCTCGGTACTTTAAAATTTATACCACACTGCAATGCGGTGGAGAGGGGACCAAAGGGGGACCCACAAAATCCAGATGACAATGCATCAATTAATAAGACAGCCTCATCATTGGATGAGACTGTCAATTAATGAGGAAATCCTCAAAGAATATTCTCATTAAATAAGAAATCCCTCGAGATAAGGAGAAAAACTCCCTTTCAGAGCAAAGCTCTGTAACAGAGTGACACTTGTCAAACTCTGGTCACGAGGGAATAAAATTCCTTAAAAAACCCTTGCTCTGTAATGATGATAGAAAAATCCATCAAAGAAAATTAATTTCTAAGAATTAAAATTCTGGGATCTTAAAGATCCATAAAAGAAAAAAAACTCTTAAGAGTTCCTCAGTAAAAGATCAAAAGATCTATATTGTCAAAAGAGCAGAGCTCTGACCCATGGGCTAAGAAACCCTAAGAAAAGATCTATTCAGATCTATGGGTTCTTGAGAGCAAAGCTCTGTTTATGAAACCCCAAAGGGGTTTTTTTAGATCAAAAGATCTATGAGAGCAAGGCTCTGTTAATTATAATTAATTTAATTTAATTTAATTTTTACCTAAAATTTTCTAGTGTTTTAACTCTTGAAGTTCTTGGAAATGAGAGCAAGGCTCTGAGATAAAAATTCTTGAAGATGATAATCATCTGAGGACCAAGGGTCCTATTTATAGGCGCTGAAGCGCCTCCTCAACTTCTGAGTTGATCCAATGGCTCAGATGTTGTCACCGCTGCACTCACGTGTGCGCAATGTGAGCGCACCAGTGTGGGGGCATTTGTTTCCCCCAATCAGAGCAAAGCTCTGTTTGAATTTCAAAATTCAAAAAATTGAAGCAACGCTTCAGATCTCTTGCGCTGCGCGCTGAGCGCCACGTGTCAAAAGCAGACACGCCAGCGCCAGGAGTGCTGTGCCCAAGGCAGCGCACCCCCAATCAGAGCAAAGCACTGTTTCAAAAATCAAATTTTAAAAAATTGAAGTAACGCTTCAGATCCCTTGCGCTCTGCGCCACGTGTCAAACACAGGTGTGCTAGCGCAGTTGCGTTGCGCTCTGCGCTGCGCGCCACGTGTCAAACGCAGACGCGCTAGCGCAGTTGCGCTGCGCGCCATGTGTCAAACGCTGGTGCGCTAGCGAAGTTGCGCTGCGCGCCACGTGTCAAATACAGGCGTGCTAGTGCAGTTGCGCTGCGCGCCACGTGTCAAACGCAGGTGCATTAGTGCCAATTGCGCCAGCGCTGGAATTTAAAGAATTCCCCTCCGTTAGATCTAAAGATCTAATAATAGTAATAAATTATTAATTAATCAGAATTAAAATTCTGTTCTAGAAAGATCTTTCCAATCTTATTAAAATAAGAAGATTATCTTCTGTAAAACAGAAGCCCTAGGATCAAAGATCCAACGGTGGGGAAATATCCCCAAATCAATCAGAGAAAGATCTCTTCAACTAACTTAACAAATCAATTGGCCCTATATAAAGGCCCCAAGACTTCAAGTCTAAAATATAGAGAACCCTCTGCAATCTTTGAGAGAAGAACTCAGAGAGAAAGAAAGGCAAGCCTTTGAAGAAAGAAGATCATTTTCTTCATCTTTAAAGGTAAAGAATTATATTCTTGAAAAACAGAGATGAAATCATCTCATTAAAAAAGAATAATCATCTTCTAAAAAGATCAGAGATCTAAGAACAAGATCAAGATCTTCAATAGAAAATAAAAAGATCAAAAGATCTAATTATAAAAGATTAAAAGAAGTAATTTACTTCAATCACAGATCTTTTGATCTATAAAGGCAGAGCCTTTTAATGAGAACAAGAACTTTGGTTCTTGGATCTTGAGGCAAGGCCTCCTTTGAAGAACAAAAAACTTGTTCTTTGATCTTAATTTGATCAAAAATGCGCTCTGCGCTATTGGACAGTGCCTTGTACTAATGAATTGCGCCTTTGCGCTTATTGGACTGGCGCATAGCGCCAGAACGCGCCACGTGTCAACCGCAGAACAGTTTGCGCTTTGCGCTTCTAAAAATAGCGCACTTCGCTCTTGGACTAGCGCATTGTGCCAGAGTGTGCCACGTGTCACTCACTGGCGCACCCATAAATTGGCGCAGCGCACTTATAAAGCGTAGTGCGCTAACAGACTTGTGCTTAGCGCTGAGCGCGACACGTATCACCTTTGCATGCGCTAGCGCAATGCGCTCTTTGATTGGCGCAAAGCGCCTGATAAACCACGTGGCGCACTATCAGACCACTATTTTGCCTCTGATAAATGCTATGCATTATTAAAAGGGCAGAGCCCAAATAAAGGCCTAACAGGCCAAACATGAATAAAATGTTAAACATTTTTAACTGGACTTAGCCCAATTCTGGCCATAAGTCCTCAATATAAATTGAACTGAGCACAACTGCTCTTCCAATCAATTTACACCCGGTTCGAGGGTACAACTCTTTACTCCTCTGATATCTGTCATTGTAATCCTTCAACGTCGTCAGAGAGGTAACGGGTCCCGACAACCACACATTACTACGGACTGTAGGGTCCTTAAACTCATGGACTATGATGTCCTTAACCTCGACCGTGATGTCTTAAAACTAATATCGGACTGTGGAGTCCTCAAATCTACGGACTATGATGCCCTTAACCTCGACCGCAATGTCTTAAAACTAACATTGGACTGTGAGGTCCTTAAACTCATGGACTATGATGTCCTTAACCTCGACTGCGATGTCTTAAAACTAACATTGGACTGTGAGGTCCTTAAACTCATGGACTATGATGTCCTTAACCTCGACCGTGATGTCTTAAAACTAACACCGGACCGTGAGGCCCTTAAACTCACGGAGTATGATGTCCTTAACCTCGACCGTGATGTTTTAAAACTAACAATGGACCACAATGTCCTTAAACTAATTATCGACCGCAATATCATTAAACTAAACAACAGAGCCCAATTGCTCTCTTGTCGGATCTAAACGATCCCGTTAAGTTGGTCTTAGTCTAGAATTAGACTAACGTGTCCTTAACAAATATTTAAGTTGATCTTAACCTCAAATAAGACTAACGTATCCTTAAACACAACCCCCCAAACCCAAATCTAAGAAAGATACGGATTTGGACTAGTCCACGCCCTATGGGCGACAACATAACTTACTCTCCGTATACAATCCACGGGCAACCAAATACAAAACAAACACCCACGACACGAAGTGACCATATGGAGAAGGAAAAAGTTGTTACCGCGATGCGGTAGCATAATTAACTGCAGGGGCTTGCGCCTGCAGGGAAGAGCGTCCCCACAATCAAAACCCCCTCAAACGAGGGGGAATTTGACGAAGTCTGCTATATCGGCCGCATCCATTTAAACCTTCGATACATGGTGCCAAAAATCAACTTGGCATCTTCAGAGAGGTGGACGGATAGCACCAATTAGCATCTGCCCCCAGATTCAGGCAAGACGTCCAGTCTTCCCGGCTTCCGGCGGTAAACAGTGATGACGTGGCCCAGTGGTGAATGCAGATGGCATATACGTACATCATATTTTCGTTCTTTTCTGGTGTGATAGGTTAAATGATGGGACCACATTAATTTTGATTCATACAAGAAAAGAAACCTAAAAGGATGTTGGTGGAACAAATTTCGAAAAACTACAGTTATATTATTTCTCTTTGCATAGTGGTATTCGGTTGTGAATATCCAACACCTCATTACACAAGGCAAGAGCTGAGATCCCTTCGCGGGGAGTGACTTCTTGAGCAAAAGTCTATACTGTAGATTACTGGTTTTTTTTTCAAAATCAGAAGTTTTAAAAAAGCAGAGCTTAAACCACTACTTTTCAAAACTACTCAGGTTCCTTCAACGATATCAAGTTCATTCGTTAACGGGTTTTTCGCCAAAAACCCAGCCGTAGCCATCCGTAATTTCAGATGGGTGCCACCTAGTATTCGTGCTGTGTTTGTTGGCAAGCGTCAAGACATAGTCAACGGTAGCTGAGTGATATTTATCTGTTGCATGGATATGCGATTAATCAAGACAGTCGTACAGCTTTGTTGGCAAGCGTCATGAGTTTGTGCGGGTGGGTTCGAATTAATACAGGACAATGACGGGTTGAACTTGACTAGTGGCCTATAACTTGTTGGTATGCGTCAAGGTTATAGGTCGTTAGGGGCAAAAACCACATCGGGAGTTTCAAATATACATGAAACTTGCAGATTTAGCATACCTCCTGGAGTGTGGTGACTAGAGTGAATTCCATCTAGACCATCACACAATGATAGTTGGATCCCGATCCCACTGATGAGTAGGATTACTCTCGGGAGATTATTTCACTTAACAATCAATGCTATAAACCAAGTAGGTGTTTAGAACGGTCTTAGCGGGGCTACGCCTCCAGGAAAAAGAGGTTATATAATTAAGTAACTCCGCGAAAGTATTGGAAAACCTCCCTCGAAGTACCAACACTAGCTTGGCTGAAAAGTTAAGCAAGTATTGTGACGTGTGATTAATCTTGACTAGTTCTTCATTTAGGGTTTAAAGAAGAATTTGAGGAAATAGTGGGAGCCATCCTGATTAGACAAATTAATAACTAATCTAATTTTGCAAGAGTGCACGCTAAGTGTTTTTTCTTTCTCTCCAGGTAGCAACCATTTTACGCCGATAATAAAATATGTCGCTTGGCCGATCCGAATTCTTATTCGGGGCTGGGAAACACCGGTTTGGCTCTAACTTATGACGGTGGTCATGAATATGAGCAAGGGAAAGAGGATTACATGAATTCCTTGATGACCCCAATGAAGAAGAAGCATACTATTATGCCTTCTTCAGGTGTTTTTGTTATTGAGAACTATTTTCGGTCAGTCCTACCTCATGAGTACTAAATACCGGATCAAGATCTCATATCATTGCAGGGACTAAGAAAAAGTAGGATAATTGGACCTGGTGATATGTCCCTCAGAGTAGGGAACAGAGCACAAGTTAATACTGCTGCCGTTGGTGAATATCACCTAGTATTGCCAAAAGGCAATACTATGATTCTAAACAATTGCTACTATATACATTCCATGGTTTGCCACAGCATATCAGTCTCTTTACTTGATAAAGATGGATATAAGTTTGTTCTTGATAGAAATATCATGAACATTTACCTTAATCAGGTATTGGTTGCAGAATGTACACTGTGTAATGGTACCCATGTTCTAAATCAAAACACGGTTTCAATGTACAAAACACATGCAAGAGGAAGAGTTCAGATACGAATAACTCCTACTTGTGGCATTGTAGACCTGGTCATATCGGGGAGAAAAGATTGAGTAAATTGCATAAGGATGGATATTTGAATACGTTCGAGTTTTCATCTTATGAAACTTGTCAGTCCCGTCTCAAAGAAAAGATGACCTAATCTCCGTTCACCGGACACAGAGAAAGAGCAGCAGAGCTCTTGGGACTCATACACAGTGATGTATGTGGTCCAATATCTATACATACAAGGGGTGGGTTCTCGTACTTCATCATATTCATTGACGATCTCTCTAGATTTGGGTATGTGTATCTTATAAAACCCAAATCTGAAGCTTTTGAGAAATTCAAAGAATATAAGAACGATGTAGAGAACCAGATCGCCAAAAGTATCAAGATCCTCTGATCTGACAGAGGAGTGGAGTACTTGAGTACGGAATTCTGGAACTTTCTAAAAGAGAATGGTATTCTCTCTCAGCTTACTCCTCCGTACATACCACAACACAATGGTGTATCGGAGCGGAAGAACCATACCCTATTGGATATGGTTCACTCCATGATGAGTAGTGCTGAGTTTCCTCTTTCATTCTGGGGATATGCCCTTGAAACTGCTATATATTTATTGAATAGGGTTCCTACCAAAAATGTGCCAACCACTCCACATGACATATGGGAGCGGAAGAAACCATACCTTAATTTTATTAAGATATGGGGTTGTCCGGCCTATGTGAAAACACAGAAACTGGAAAAACTAGAGGAACAGTCAGTTTTATGTAAGTTTGTAAGATATCCTAAGCATTCGCAAGGATATCTGTTCTACCACACTGAGGAACAGAAGGTGTTTGTTGCTCGCCACGCCGTCTTTTTAGAGAAGGAATTTCTTGCAAAAGAAATTGGTGGGAGCTATTAGATATGTATGCCCTAGAGGCCTGTATTGTATAGGATGCTAGGCATGTATATGTACAGATAGAATCTTTGCTCGAAATGATAGTATGCTATCTGGTTTATCTTCATCTTAACGTGTGATGTGTTATATTTCATATCTTTATATACATGTTGATGAAGCCCTTAGGATTATGCTTGACTGCAAGGATTATGATGTAGATCATACCAGTGGGGCCTGGGCAGTTTATAAGCATGTCCTTTCATAGTTCCTAGTCGAGAGTATATCGAGACAGGGCATCGATATTACCAGAGTAGATTATGTTAGTTATATGTATGCCCTAGAGGCCATTACTGTACATACGATGTATATTGTAATGGATGCTTGGACATATATAGGGAGGACTTTCTTGCTCGACATGATAGTATGCTATCTGGTTGTACTTTATCTTAACATGTACTCTGATCGTCTCTATGTTACATGTTGATAAAGCCCTTAGGATGTGTACTCAACTACTGGGACTATGATGAGATCATACTAGTGGGGCCACGGTAGTCGACGAGTACATCCTATAACTGTTCCTAGTCGAGAGTGTATCGAGACAGGGCATCGATACACCAGAGTAGACTAGCGTATACGCATCTTGACCCATATGATGGGCGATGGATGATCCCATATCCATCGGTGTTGACATCAAGGATGGTGTACGGGTGCTCAGTGGAGACTGGGTACACTGGACGGACTCGCCGAGAACTTCCAGATGGTATTATACCTCACGTCAGATGGCAGTTCTCCGGTGACACTGGTACATAGTAGTCTGTTGACCCGAGATCGTCATAGAGTCTTGTGTGATTCCTACTGTGCTTTGATTTCCATCATACCACGTCCAAGAGGGCGTGCAAAAAGGTGGCTTTTGGGTACAGTCCCGAATCACATGGAGGCAATGAGCGATAGGAGGGGATTCGTCTCTCCCGGTATAGGGAGTTGATGTTGTGCTGTGTTCGATTGGCTATAACCGGAAATCCCTGGCCAGGGTTGCTGAGATTTACTGGTAAGTGTTATCAGTAGTTTCTCGAACTGTTATAGACCTCATATCGACACGACTTATCAAGCTACTAGGGTCTGACGTTTTACCACCCCTAGGCGAGATATGCAACATATCAGACGACGAGACCGGACTGTACGGGAGTGTTACTGTTTGGATTCACAGGAGAAGTTACAGGCTTGCTTGTTGATCTTCTGAGCGCTCAATACCTGGGTAGCTGTTACGTTTAGCTGACCGCTTGCAGCTTGTGGGTGTTTGATATGATCATCACCTACTGCCGGCGTATTGACGATTCTTTAGAGTCCTACACAGAGGTTTCTTGGCTCAGGCAAAACGGAGTAGGAGCACATATGTGATATGTGCGGGACCGAGGATAATGCGATATGTGATACCGTATTATATTCTCGCGATATTTGATATCAGCCGGGTCATCGGATCAAGTGTTGATTCGATGAATCGGTACGGATAAATATTAGTCGGTTATATGCGATATAGCCGGATTGTCGGATCAAGTGTTGATTCGATAATTTAATATATAATAATATATATGATATATTAAAAAACATTAACTAATATTAGCTCACTAAAAGATTCTTTTTCTCACCCGGATTAATACATTGATATATATGCGATATATGTTAATTGTATTATTTTCTTTTGTTGCAAATATATAATATATATGTGATATATATTATTGTGACATGATATGATTTATTATAAAACATGTTTAAGGATGATATAAAGGGATTAGGGTTTGATTAGGGTTAGCACCTTCTTGTTCATTCTAGAAGGTTTTCTATTTTGTCATGATAAAGATATTTTGTTATGACTCATGCTTTGAACTAACCAAACCCTAACTCTAGTTTATTCTCTACATTGGTTTAGCCACTCATCCTTGACCATGGTTTGATAATCAATCATATATTCTTGATTACTATTCATCACAAAAGGATTGATCAACATTATTCATCTTCTTCTTCCTTCACTCTTCATGAAAAAGCTTGCTTGATTTTTCCAAAGTGATGAATAATTGTGAGAAAAATATAAATAAAGAGAGAAAAAATCCTACTTCATCATCCTCATCTTCCCTTGCCATTTAGATGAGGGTGTTCACATCATTTCATGAGTGTTAGCTTGTGTTAATGGAACTTCAAGGTAGATCATCTTAGTATCGAAGATCGGAAGCAAAGGTTGCATCTTTCTCTTCGTGGAAACTCTCGAGAGCCCGGAACCCGATGATCGCAGCGAAGGGACCACAACACGGAGTATATGAAGTGAAGGAACGGATCTACAAAGGTTGTAATCCTTCTCACTTAGTGTTAAAATGTTTAGCATGTTAGTTTTCGCCTAATCTCTAGTTTAAAGTTCCGTATTCGGGTTGTTCGGCACGGCTAAATTTTAAATCGGGCATGGTTGATGCCTCGTAGACCCTTGTGCGCGTGCCTAGCAACCCTACAGTGGTATCAGAGCCAAGCTAGAGCTTTAGGCGAAGTCTAGACGAATTTTAAACTCCGATCGAACCCGGAAAACCCGATAAAACCCACTCTCTGGAAATTTTCTGAAAATTTGGATTTTTGTGAATTAAAAATTGCCAAAAAATTCAGCAGGGAATTCTATGAGTTACTGTGAAGCACGTGTTGCTAACTCGACAAAAGAGCCGCGGAACCGCGGCCCCACCCTGGGTTTCGCGGCGGTTCCGCGGCCATTTTGGTGAGTTACACCACGTGGCTTGCACAGTAATTCTTGTCTTCAAGTGCTGAGTCTTCTGGAAATTTTTATTTCTTATTCAACTGTTGAATTATCTGAGTTGTATTGGGGACTTAAAGATTCGATCGGATATTTTAACTTTGTTTAGTTTTGTCCGGATAAATTTTAGAAACTGTTAAAAAGTTCGAACGGATATCAATAACTCACTTTTTCCCCTGTCGGAAAATTTTTCAAAAGTTGGAATTTTTCTCGTGTTTAAGAATGTTCTAAGTCATGCAAGTAACGCGGTGGACCCTCTAGAAGACAACAAACCTTAACTCGATTATGTGACCGTCTTGAACTTCCTTTTGAACCTTAGGGTTTGGGGCAGTACGGCGTGCCACATGTGAGGCGTTGGCTTGACCCTTCTACGGCTGGACCATTGGTACTGTGGCATGTGATGGATGTTTTTAAACTGATTTCAAGTGTTGAGATACATTGGGGAAATCTTGGGTGTTTGATGATTCGATCGGAAAGTTTAACTTTTTCTATTTATCTGGAATGTGATACAATATTTGGAATCCACAGGTAGTTATGAGATAACTAATTTGAATATTATAAACATAGCAGTTTAGTCTCAGATGATCGGTTGCCACGGAATTTTGATGTGATCAAAAGTCCGTCGCAATCACGTAGCGTACGCGGATACTCGCCGGGTAAACTTAATAGACAGCCTCACCCCAAAGCCCCGACCAAGTGACTGTAGGAGAACCCCGTTACCGAAAGCATCCGTTCGGGTGCTCGCGGCAGCGGTGTTCCGCCTTAGTGCACTTCGTCGACGGCATCTGGGGGTGCGGCCGTCTACTAAAGTTTGCGACGAGCATTCGATCAGGACGTCGGGAATCTTGTTGAATTGCCCGACTTGATATTGAAAAGAGTTTTCGATAATGAGACTAAAATGCGGGGTTTATAACGGTTAGGCATGTGATGTCTAAGGAATTCATTTGGTTAGGCATGCGATATCTAAGGAGGTTGCGGATTCCAACTGTTGTAGTTTTACACTTTCTTTTCTGTGACCATAAGCGTAGTATGTGGTGTATCGCCGGCTTCGTTGCTATACATCAACGACAATCGGGATACGCATACTTGCTTACGTTGATGATATGAGATATTATGTGTTGCTGTGATATGTTATATTGGATCGTCGCGTTTTGAATAGCCGGGGGGTTTTATGTGAGATGAGAGTAGTTTTTTCTTTTTCATTCATGTAAAATTCATTTGTATGTAATATTCTTTTATTGGGGCACTTCCAGCTTGCGGAAGATGTCACCGTTGTATATTATTTACTTTTCCGCATTAGGTAGACCCAAGGAGGGGAGCACAAGTAACCGGGTTCTAGGGTCCAGTGGGAGACTATCTCGAGGAGTCGAGACCGGGTCTCCTAACCCTAGAATTGGCAGTGTTACTTGTCGCTCTCGTAGGGGTCTAGGGATGTGGGTTTGGCTATTCATCGCGACCGTGGAATCCGTGTTTTATACAGGCTCGTATTGAAAACACGGACGTCCTAGTATATCCAATATTTCATATATGTTCTTCTGCTGCAATGTTCTGTGATGAGATTATATTACTGCCTCAGACGAATGTTTATATTATATATATGAGATATATGTTATATTGCAGATTTCGTTTCAAATGTGATGCTTGTGAAGCATAATAAAATGGGACTTTATTAATGAGATTAATGAAATAAAAGAAACCTAAGATGTTGTAGAAACTTGTTTAATAAAAACTGGTAGCTACAGTTCTTGCTTTGCATAGCGGTGTTCCTTGTAGAACATCCAGCACCTTATTCGATAAGGAAAGGACCGAGATCCCTTCACCGGGAGTGACTCCTTTAGCGATAACTGGCAGATGCTACAAACTCGGTTTGTCTTTTGATTGCTTCTATAGTTCTTGCTTTGCACAGTGATATATATGATATGTCCCGCACCTCATTCGACGAGGAAAGGGCCGACGATCCCTTCACCGGGAGTGACCCCTTTAGCAAAACTAGAAAAGCCTAAAAAACATTCCATTTAAAAATCACTCAATTATACAACGATATCAAGTTCATTACGCAAAGGGTTTTCTTAAAAACCTGTCGTAGCCCTCCGTCATTTCAGATAAGTACTAGTTAGTATTCGTGCTGCGGTAGTTTGGCCTCCGTCAAGGCGTAGTGTACGGTAGTTAACTAATGATTATCTGCTAGCATACGATGCGATTGGATTAGGGTATTCGTACGGCGTAGTTTGGCCTTCGTCAAGGGTCGTGCGGGTGGGTTTAATTCAATCAAGAAATATACGGGTTGAATTTGACTAGCGGACTATGGGTAGTTTGGCCTTCGTCAAGGTCATAGGACGCTAGGGGTAAAATATTATTGGGAATTTCAAGTGTTGAAATTTGCAATGAGATTGCATACCTTCTATGAGATAGTTGGATCCCGATACCCGCTGCAAGTAAGAGTTACTCCTGGGAGAGTTTTATACATTACAATTAGCCGATCAAGTAGGTGTCTAGAAAGGTGTTAACGGGGTTACGCCTCTGGGAAAACGAGGTTTACATTAATTAGGTTCGTGCGAAAGCACGGGGGACCTCCCTCAAAGTACCGACACTGGCCTGGCTGAAAGATTGGCGAACTTGTAGCGTGTAATTAATCCCGGCTTGTCTTTCCTTTTAGGGTTTGAAGGAAGATTTGATTAAAACAGTGGGGGACATCCTGATTAGATATATTAGATAACCAATCTAATCTTGCAAGAGCATACGCTGAGTGTTTTCTTCTCTCTCTCCAGGTAGCGACCATATCACGCCTTAATCAAGATAATAAAACGGAAATATTGACCGAACCCGCTTGTTATACTGAGCTGGGGAACGTTAGTCCCGCTCCAACTTATAATTGTTATAAGACAGAGCAGGAAATTGGGGAATACCAGATTTCCCGTGCCGCCCAAACGAAGAATGTGCATGTTGATGCATCATCTTCGGGTGTGTTCATTACACAGAACCGTTTCTCAGTATCCTTTACGTCCTGGGTATGTGATACCGGATCAGGATCCCGCATATGTAATCTGTTACATGGGCTACAGATAGGTAGAGAACTGAGAACGGGTGATAAGTTTCATGAGACAGAAAACGGTGCAAGTGTTGCAGCCAAGTCTGTTGGTCACTGTCACCCTGTATTACCTGAATACATTGATTCTGAACGAATGTTATTAGATACCGAACCTGATATACAACATCATATCTTTTTCTTTATTAGTAAAGAAAGGATATAATTTTGTATAGTATGGATATTGTTTTGAACATTTCCTATATCAAGAGTTGATCGGTTCAGGCACGTTATCTAAAAGCATTGATGTTCTAAATCAAACTACAGTTCTTAGTATACGGAACACACACAAGAAGAAGAGTTCAGAAATGAAGGAATGCTTCTTGAGGCATTGTAGACTAGGTCATATCAATGCGACCCGACTGGCTGAAGTTACATTTAGATGCATATTTAAATTAGTTTGAATTTACATCTTGTGAAACTTGCCGGTCATGTCACAAAGATAAGATGACCACAGCTCTGTTTATTGGAAACAGAGAAATAGTTAGTGAACTCTTGGGATTGATACATGATGATGTATGTAAGTTCCCCTGTCTACACATGCCATGACTGGTTCTTTGTACTTCATTACATTCTCTGATAATCTCTCAAGATTCAGACATATGTTCCTGCTGAAACACAAGTCCGAACCTTTTAAGATATTCACAGAACGTAAGTTAGAAGTAGAGAACCAAAATACGGGTATAAGTATTATGTCCTTTGATGAGATCAGGGAGGAGAATACTTGAGCACGGAAATCCTGGACTATTCTAAAGGAGAATGAGATTCTCTCTCAGCATTACTCCTCCGTATACACCATAGCACGATGGTATATCGGGGCAGAGCAAAAGCACCCTATGTGATATGGTGTGCCCTATGATGAGTACTACTGAGTTTCCTATTTCCTTTTGGGAGTTATGCACTTGAGAAGCTGCATACCTATTGAATAGGGTTCAAATCAAATCAGCTGCCTACCACTTCATATGTGATATGGAAAGGGAAGAGCCCATATCTTAAGTTTGTTAAGATTTGGGGTTGTCCGACCTATGTCTAAAAGCAAAATCCGGACAAGCTCGAGGTAAGGTCTGTCATGTAGAACTGGAAATGTTCCAGCTATACAAACTGCAGCTAATGATTTGGTAGAACCAAAGGATTCAATAGTTTCCAACGAACCTCAGCCTCTCCGCCGATCTAGTAGGGTTCCTCACCCACCTGAGAGATACTTCGGTTTCTCTATGACAGTGGGAGCGAGGATTGCATCATGAGATGATGACCCAACTAGTTTCGAGCAGGCCATCAGGAGTAGGACTCTGTAAGAATGGCTGGATGCTTAGCGATCAGAGATGGAATCCTTATACACCGACAAAGTATGGACTTTGGTTGCTTTATCTGAAGGGTTAAATCCCCATCAGGATCAAGTATATCTTGAGAAGATTACTTGGTGTACATGGAAAGGTTGAGACTTTCAAAGCTAGACTTGTTAAAGGTTTGCATCATTGACCAGGTATTGATTATGATGAAACCTTTTCTAAGGAGCTATGCTTAAGTCCATCCAGATCCTACTTGCCACGGCTACATACCATGACTACGATATCTGGTGGTTGGGTGTCATGACTTCTTTTCTAAATGATGTTTTAGAAAAGAGCGTCTATAAGTACACAGCCAGAGGGCTTCGTAGACAGTGGGAGCAGCGAAAACATGTGCAAGATGTTTTATATGATAAAACAGGCATCACGGAGTTGGAACATCTGTTTTGATGTGGTAGTCAAAGAGTTTGACTTCATCAAAATGGTAGATGAACCTTGTATATACAAAAAGGTAGTAGGGAGTATGGTGGTGATCCTCGTAGAGTACGTGGATAACATACTCTTGATAGGGAAGGAGTTTCCTATGCTACGCTCGGTTAATCTCCGCTTATCACAAGGATTCTCCATATAGGATCAAAGTGATACCTACTAAATCCTAGGTTTTGGATCTATGAGATAGATCTAATTGGATGTTAGGACACTCACTAGTTGTAGTGAGAAGGTATCAATCGATCCTGGGGAGAATCACTGGAAAGGTTCCAGGGTGATAAGGACGACTGAATGTCTGTCGCAGGCATTGTCTTCACCCTCTGTGGAGGGACGGTATGTTGGAAGAGTTCCAAGCTAGATACCGTGACATACTAGACGATTAAAGGAAAGATACATCGTTACCAAGGATGCTACCAAAGAGGTAGTCTGGATATATATAAGTTCATAAGATGAACTTCGTTCCTACCATTGTGTGACAATGGAGTTGTGGCTTTAGCCAAGGAACTACCGTCCCATCAGAAATCCAGATATAATTCTTAGGCAGTATCACCTGATCATGGAGATGGTTGATCTCCAGGGAGATCGAGGTTAGGAGAGCAGACGCAGAGGACGACAGCGCGGATCCACTCACAAAGGCCTTTTTCCCAGTAGAGACTTTTATGGGATGGTTTAGTATGAGATACTTCAACCGCAGCTAATTGTTGGGTATGTGATACCACAACAGATGGCCCTAGTGCAAGTGGGAGATTGTTAGTTATATGTATGCCCTAGAGGCCATTACTGTACATACGATGTATATTGTAATGGATGCTTGGACATATATAGGGAGGACTTTCTTGCTCGACATGATAGTATGCTATCTGGTTGTACTTTATCTTAACATGTACTCTGATTGTCTCTATGTTACATGTTGATAAAGCCCTTAGGATGTGTACTCAACTACTGGGACTATGATGAGATCATACTAGTGGGGCCACGGTAGTCGACAAGTACATCCTATAACTGTTCCTAGTCGAGGGTGTATCGAGACAAGGCATCGATACACCAGAGTAACCTAGCGTATACGCATCTTGACCCATATGATGGGCGATGGATGATCCCATATCCATCGGTGTTTGACATCAAGGATGGTGTACGGGTGCTCAGTGGAGACTGGGTACACTGGACGGACTCGCCGAGAACTCCCAGATGGTATTATACCTCACGTCAAATGGCAGTTCTCCGGTGACACTGGTACAGAGTAGTCTGTTGACCCGAGATCGTCATAGAGTCTTGTGTGATTCCCACTGTGCTTTGATTTCCATCATACCACGTCCAAGAGGGCGTGCAAAAAGGTGGCTTTTGGGTACAGTCCCGAATCACATGGAGGCAATGAGCGATAGGAGGGGATTCGTCTCTCCCGGTATAGGGAGTTGATGTTGTGCTGTGTTCGATTGGCTATAACCGGAAATCCCTGGCCAGGGTTGCTGAGATTTACTGGTAAGTGTTACCAGTAGTTTCTCGAACTGTTATAGACCTCATATCGACACGACTTATCAAGCTACTGGGGTCTGACGTTTTACCACCCCTAGACGAGATATGCAACATATCAGACGACGAGACCGGACTGTACGGGAGTGTTACTGTTTGGATTCACAGGAGAAGTTACAGGCTTGCTTGTTGATCTTCTGAGCGCTCAATACCTGGGTAGCTGTTACGTTTAGCTGACCGCTTGCAGCTTGTGGGTTTTTGATATGATCATCACCTACTGCCGGCGTATTGACGATTCTTTAGAGTCCTACACAGAGGTTTCTTGGCTCAGGCAAAACGGAGTAGGAGCACATATGTGATATGTACGGGACCGAGGATAATGCGATATGTGATACCGTATTATATTCTTGCGATATTTGATATCAGCCGGGTCATCGGATCAAGTGTTGATTCGATGAATCGGTACGGATAAATATTAGTCGGTTATATGCGATATAGCCGGATTGTCGGATCAAGTGTTGATTCGATAATTTAATGTATAATAATATATATGATATATTAAAAGACATTAACTAATATTAGCTCACTAAAAGATTCTTTTTCTCACCCGGATTAATACATTGATATATATGCGATATATGTTAATTGTATTATTTTCTTTTGTTGCAAATATATAATATATATGTGATATATATTATTGTGACATGATATGATTTATTATAAAACATGTTTAAGGATGATATAAAGGGATTAGGGTTTGATTTGGGTTAGCACCTTATTGTTCATTCTAGAAGGTTTTCTATTTTGTCATGATAAAGATATTTTGTTATGACTCATGCTTTGAACTAACCAAACCCTAACTCTAGTTTATTCTCTACATTGGTTTAGCCACTCATCCTTGACCATGGTTTGATAATCAATCATATATTCTTGATTACTATTCATCACAAAAGGATTGATCAACATTATTCATCTTCTTCTTCCTTCACTCTTCATGAAAAAGCTTGCTTGATTTTTCCAAAGTGATGAATAATTGTGAGAAAAATATAAATAAAGAGAGCAAAAATCCTACTTCATCATCCTCATCTTCCCTTGCCATTTAGATGAGGGTGTTCACATCATTTCATGAGTGTTAGCTTGTGTTAATGGAACTTCAAGGTAGATCATCTTAGTATCGAAGATCGGAAGCAAAGGTTGCATCTTTCTCTTCGTGGAAACTCTCGAGAGCCCGGAACCCGATGATCGCAGCGAAGGGACCACAACACGGAGCATATGAAGTGAAGGACCGGATCTACAAAGGTTGTAATCCCTCTCACTTAGTGTTAAAATTTTTAGCATGTTAGTTTTCGCCTAATCTCTAGTTTAAAGTTCCGTATTCGGGTTGTTCGGCACGGCTAAATTTTAAATCGGGCATGGTTGATGCCTCGTAGACCCTTGTGCGCGTGCCTAGCAACCATACAGATTAGTGTGTACGTTTCTTGACCCTGGGGGCGATGGTTGATCCCACAACCATTGGTGTTTGAAATCAAAGATTGTATACAGGTGCTCATTGGAGAATGGGTACACTAAACAGGACTCACAGAGAACTCCTAGATGGTATATATACTTATTGTCAGATAGCAGTTCTCTGGTGACACCTGTACAAGTTAGTCTGTAGACCCGAGATCATCATAGTGTCTTGTGTGATTCCCACTGTGCTTTGATTTCCTCCCTACCATAGCACTACTGAGTCATGCAAACAGGTAGATTTTGGGTACAGTCCCAAACAGCATGGAGGTAATAAGCGATAGAAGGGGTTTTGTTTCTCCCGGTATAGGGAGTTGATGTCGCGCTATGCTTGATCGGCCATAACAGCAAATCCCTGGCCAGGGTTATCGAGATTTACTGATAAGAGTTATCAGTAGTTTCTCGAACCGTTATGGGCCGCATAAATCAGCATGACTTATAAAGTTACTGGGGTCTAACATTTACCACCCCTAAACTTTATATATGATGTATCAGACAAAGAGACCGGACTGTACGGTAAGTGTCGCATACAGGCTCGTTAGGGTTGTCTTGAGTTCGCTCGTCGGCCACCTTTTTCGTCATGTACCTGGGTAGCCGTTACGCACAGCTAGTACCGCTGACGTGCTTATGGTTAAACCTACTGCCAACGTACTATTGAGTCTTTAGAGTCCCACACAGAGGATTCCCTAGTTCAGGCAAAAGTTGTAGAGGCCGTAAGTTGTTACGGCAACGTTTTGATCATGTTCATGTAATGGTTGCAGGAATAATGATCGGAAGGTTAATACTGACAGGCTTTGGTTTAAGCCGCATACCGGTATTATATTATTGGATTATTTGTATTCTTATTTTTCGAAATTCGGATACAGGTATATTTATACGGTATACGGTGGATGGGTATTCTTGTAATTATACAAGAATACCTTCTAGAAGGAGGCACCTCATAATTAGATATTTATTTTGTGAAAATAAATAAATGAGGTGGAATTTGGAGAAATGTCAAAGCATGGATGAAGGAATGGCTTATATGATTTTTTATTCATTTGGAGTTACTATTGAAGTATGGTGCATTATTTTATTGCATGCTTCAATTATTTTCATTTGAGCCATATCATTTTTTCCATGTTTGATTTTTCCATTCATCACTTTCACATTCTCTCTCCTCATTTTCTCCTTCTTCCTCCTCTTAGCTTTATCCTTCACATGTGATGTGAATCAAATGCTCACGAGACATAATAATCCACTACATGATCTCTATATCATCTAAGTGATCATTTCTAGCACACTTGATCTCTTAGTTAACTCTTAAGAAGAGTTTGAAACTTGTTCCATAGCTCTCGGGTGGATCATCTACGTCTTGAGGTGACCGGAGATCGAGAACATCGCAAGCATCCGAAAGAGCCTAGGATTTGCATCAAAAAGAAGACCCGAAGGACCGGTTCATTAGGTATAACCCTTTCATAGTAGTTAAGAACTCTAGACAGGGTTTGCTAGTTAAGGTTTAAGCACAAAATCTTGGGTTATGTGGGTGTTGCATGCAAGAAATTTTTGTTTACTGCTTCCGCCTCCTCACAAATGTTGTGAGAGTGTGCAACATCACTAACAGGAGCATGGTAGAACTGGAAGAAATTCCAGAGGGACAACCTATAACTGAAGGTTTAGTAGAACCATAAGATTCAATAGTCCCAGACGAAGTTCAGCCACTCTGCAGATCTGGTAAGATTTCTCATTCGCCCGAGAGATATTACGGTTTTCTCAAAGACGGGGATCGATAGGATTGCATCTTATAAGAAGATGATCCTACTAGTTTCAGGCAGGCCATTATCAGTAGGGACTCTGATAAGTGGCTGGATTCTATGCAATCCGAAATGGAGTCCATTTGCACCAATAAAGTGTGGATCCTAGAAGTTGCTCCACCTGGGGTAAAACCCGTTGGATGCAAATGGATCTATAAGAAAAAGATTGGTGTAGATGGGCATGTGGAAACCTATAAGGTTAGACTTATTGCAAAAGGTTTTCGTCAAAGACCGGGATTGGACTATGATGGAACTTTTTCTCCAGTGGCTATGCTCAAATCTATTCGGATCCTACTTGCTATTGCTTCCTTCCATGACTATGAAATCTGGTAGATGGACGTTAAAATGGCTTTCCCTAAATGGAAGTTTGGAAGAATGCGTTTATATGGATCAGCCAGAAGGTTTTGTAGACAGTGGGAGCAGTGGGAATGTGTGCAAGTTTCTCAAATCCATTTATGGATTGATGCAGGTATCGCGTAGTTAGAACATCTGTTTTGATGAAACAGTCAAGGAATTGAATTTGACTTCATCAAGAACGAGAATGAGCCATGTATTAATAAGATGATTGTAGGACAAATTTTCGTATTCCTAGTCTTGTACGTGGATAACATTCTTTTAATAGGAAATGATATTCCTATGCTACAACCGGTCAAGCTGTTCTTGTCACAAAAGTTCTCCATGAAGGACCTGGTGATGTCTCGTACATTATGGGGATCAAGATCTACAGAGATAGATTCAAGAGATTAATCGGACTCTCGCAGTCCAGGTACATAGAGACCATACTAAAGAGATTTAGTATGGAAGACTCCAAGCGCGGTAACATACCCGCATTACACGGAATCACCCTCTCCAAGGAGATGTCTACTAAGACTGACGAGGAAAGGGTTCACATGAGCACTATACCCTACGCTTCAGCGGTAGGATCTATAATGTATGCGATGCTATGTACAAGACCAGATGTAGCTTACGCGCTAAGCGTGGTGAGCCGGTATCAGCCGAACCCAGATGAGAACTATTGGACAGCAGTGAAGAACATTCTGAAGTACCGGAGAAGGACTAAGGAGATGTTCTTAGTTTTCGGTAATGGAGACCTGAAGGTCGAGTCTTTTACCGATTCAAGCTTCCAGAGTGATAAGGATGACAGCAAGTCTATCTCGGGTTTTTTGTTTACCATCAACGGAGGGGCGATGTGTTGGAGGAGCTCTAAACAGGACACCGTCGCAGACTCGACGATGGAGGCTGAATACATTGCTACGAGCCATGCCGCAAAAGAAGCGGTCTGGATGAAGAAGTTCATTACTGAACTTCAGGTAGTTTCGTCCATTGTTGATCCAATACCTCTGTATTGCGATAACAATAGGGTTATAGCCTTAGCGAAGGAACCACGGTCCCATCAGAAATCCAGACACATCTTAAGGCGGTATCACCTGATCATGGAGATCATAGATTGCCAGGAGATCGAGGTCCGGAGAGTGGATACAAAAGAGAACACGGCGGATCCATTTACAAAGGCCCTCCCTCAAGCATAGTTCGAGTGACTTTTTGAGATGCTGGGTATGCGGTACGCCAGCAGCTGGCCTTAGTGCAGACATTGGGTATTCGGTACGCCAATAACTGGCCTTTAGTGCAAGTGGGAGATTGTTGGATATGTATGCCCTAGAGGCCAGTATTGTATATGTATACATATGGATGCTAGGGATATGTATGTACATGACAATCTTGCTCAGTATATAGTATATTATTTGACTTGTCTTTGTTAGGATATGTGTATTCATTTCTATTGATGTTTTATCCAGCTTGCACATATTGATAAAGACTCGATACATTAGTATACTATTATGGTTTGTCTTTATCTTAACATGTGCATATGTTATATATGTCGACCACATGTTGATAAAGCCCGTAGGATCTTGCTTGACTACCAGCGTTATGATGGTGATCATACTTATGGGAGCTGGGTGGTTTATAAGCACATCCTTAAAATTCCCAGGTCGAGGGAGTATCAAGATCGGGCATTGATACTCCAGAGTAGGCTTGCGTATACATTTCGAGACCCCGACGAGGGGCGGTGGTTAGTCCCACAACCATTGGTGTGATCACCTAAGATTGTATACGGGTGCTCACTGGGGGTGAGTACACTGAACGGACTTGCAGAGAACCTCTAGATGGTATTATACCTATCGTTAGATAGCGGTTCTCTTGTGACATGTGTACATGTTAGTCTTTGGACCTGAGATCGTCATTTGTCTCGAATGACTTCCCACTGTGCTTTGATCACTACCTTACCACGGCTCTACTGAGTCATGCAAATAGGTTTTGGTTGGGTACAGTCCCGAGCCACATGGAGGCAGTGAGTGATTGTCAGAGATTCGTTTCTCCAGGTATTGGGAGTTGATATCTCACTGTGTTTGATTGGCTAGGACCATAAGACCATGGCCAAGGCAGTTGGGATTTACTAATAGGTTGATCAGTAGTTTCCCAGATTGGTCTTGAGACGCATCGGCATGAATTATCGGGTTATTAGGGTCTGACGTATACCACCCCCTAGACCCGGTATGTGATACTCTTAGATGAAGAGACCGAACTGTACGGATATTGTCACGGATAGGCTCAGTAGGGATCCGGATGAGTTTGCTCGTCGGCTTTCCTTTTCGACAGGTACCTGGGTAGCCGTTATATACAACTAGTGCCGCTGACGTGCTTATGGTTAAACACACTGCCAGCGTACTGTCGAGTCTTTAGAGTCCCACACAGAGGGTTTCCCTGCTTCGGGCGAAATGATGTAGAGGCCGTATGGTTTTACGGCAGGGTTCGATCACATACGTGTACTTATGCACGCATTATGTTCAGGCAGATAATACTAGTAGGCTTTGGTTTAAGTCCGATCCTAGTATTATAAAGTTGGATTATTTTCGTCTCTTTTGTATTCGTATTTTTCGGAATACGGATACGGGTATGTATATACGGTGATGAGTATTCTTGTAATTTGTTACAAGAGCACTTTTAGAAGAAGAAACCTTATTATTTGTTTTAACCATTTAGTTAAATGGTTAATGAGGTAGAGGTATGAGGTGTTGACTTTTCTTAAGTAAACCATGGCTACTTGTTAACTCACTTGGTGAGTTATGAGTTACTATTGTGGCAAGGTGGCATCTAGATATTTTGCACAAAATATCTAGATATTTTTTGGTGGAGATAATTGTTTATTATCATATTGGCATTCTTGCTTTATTAGTTAAAATCTTAGCCATTCTTCACTTGAGATTTTTTTTCTTGTGTTGCTCTCCAAAACACTCTCATTTCCTCCAAACATCTCTTCTTCTTCCTCAAACCCTAAAATTCTCATGTGTTGAGAAACCTAGGGTTCTTGAAACAAAACCTTCCATCATCACTCTCTACATCACCTAGGTTACTTAAATTAGCAAACCAAGTAACCTAGTTGCCTTAGTTTGAAGGTAGGAGCCCAAAGTAGACACTCTCGGGTGGATCATCTTTGACGCAAGGAGCCGTCGATCAAGCTTGAACTTGGAAGCCACTAGGAGCACACTAATGGAGAGGAGTGAAGACCCGATGGTCTTGAGCCTCTTGGTATAACTCTCTTCATACTAGATAGCTTCTCAAATAGCTAGTTAGGTTTATGGTAGATCCGGTTTAGGATTATTCTAGCGCTAAGTTTCATTCGTAGAAAAAATTTTGTTCCGCATTTGGCTATGGAAGTTGGCAGGGGCGCTAGCGTATTTTTTCAGGCGATTCCGTTCAAAGCGAGTATATTACCACGCTTGGAATCTTCCATACTAAACCACTTTAGTATGGCGTTTATGTACCTGGACTGTGATAGTCCTAACAATCTCTTGGATCTATCTCTGTAGGTTTTAATCCGCAGAATATGGGAGGCATCACCCAGGTCATTCATGAAGAACTTTTATGACAAGAACAGCTTGACTAATTGCAGCATAAAAATATCATTTCCTATCAGGAGAATGTCATCGACGTACAAGACGAGAAATATGATAGCTGTCCCTACAATCTTCTTGTAGATACATGGCTCATCCTCGTTTTTGATGAAATCAAATTCCTTGACCATCTCATCAAAATAGATGTTCCAGCTTTGTAATGCTTGCTTTAATCCATAAATGGATTTAAGCAACTTGCACACCTTCCCGCTGCTCCCACTGTCTTTCATTTCCTCCGTCAGATCCATATAAACACGCTCTTCTAAACTTCCATTTAGAAAAGACGTTTTTACGTCCATCTTCCAGATATCATAATCATGGAAGGCAGCAATGGTAAGTAGAATCCAAATGGATTTGAGTATAGCCACTGGAGAAAATGTTTCGTCATAGTCAATACCGGTTCTTTGACGAAAACTTTTTGCAATAAGTCCAGCCTTATAGGTTTCCACCTATCTATCTACATTAATCTTCTTCTTGAAAATCCACTTCCATCTAACGGGTTTTACCTCAGGAGGAGCAACATCTAAAGTCCAAACTTTATTGGTGTACATGGACTCCATTTCGGATCGCATAGCATCAAACCATTTCTTAGAGTTCTTACTGGTAATGGTTTGCTCGAAACTAGTAGGACCATCTTCTTCTAAGATGCAATCCTCTTGATCCCCGTCTATGAGAAAACCATAGTATTTCTCGTATGGATGAGAAATCCTACTAGATCCGCGGAGTAGCTGAGCTTCGTCCGGGATTATTGAATTTTTAGTTTCCACCAAGTCTTCAGTTATAGTTTGTGGTTCAGGAATTTCTTCCAGTTCTACCGTGCTCCCACTAATTTCTTTTGCAAGAAATTGCCATTCAAAAAATGGCGTAACGAGTAACAAACACATTTTGTTTCTCGATGTGGTTGAACAGATATCCCCGTGAATGCTTAGGGTATCCTACAAACTTACATAATACCGATCGTTCCTCGAGCTTATCTGGGTTTTGCTTTTTAACGAAATAAGGGCAACCCCATATCCTCATCCTACTCTATATCATATGAAGTGGTAGGCACAGATTTGGTCGGAACCCAATTCAATAGATATGTTGCTTTCTCAAGTGCTTGTCCCCAGAAAGAAAGAGGTAAATCAGCATTACTCGTCATAGAGCGAACCATATCCACGAAGGTACGATTCCTTCGCTTCGACACACCGTTGTGTTGTGGTGTATACGGAGGAGTAAGCTCAAAAAGAATTCCATTCTCTTTTAGAAAATCAAGGAATTTCGTGCTTAAGTATTCACCTCCTCAATCAGATAAAAGAACTTTAATAGTTTTGCTAGTCTGGTTCTCTACTTCGCTTATTTATTTTTTGAATTTCTCAAAGGCTTCAGATTTATGCTTCATCAGAAACACATATCCGAACCTTGAGAGATCATCACTGAATATAATGAAGTACGAGAATCCACCCCTTGCATATATAGACGTTGGACCATATACATCACTGTGTATGAGTCCCAAGAGCTCTATAGCTCCTTCTCCGTGTCTCGTAAACGGAGCTCTTGTCATATTTTCTTTGCGACAAGATTGTCAAGTTTTATAAGATATAAATTCGAATGAATTCAAATATTGATTTTTATGTAACTTAGCAAGTATTTTTTCCATTGATATGACCAAGTCTATAATGCCATAAGTAGGCTTCGTTCGTATTTGAACTCTTCCTCTTACGTGTATTTTGTATTTTGAAAACTGTGTTTTGATTAAGAACATAGATACCATTACATAATATACCTTCTGCAACCAGTACCTGATTAAGATAAATGTTCATGATATTTCTATTTAGAAAAAAATTTATATCCATTTTTATTTAGTAAAGAAACTGATATAATATTGTAAAGCATGTAAGGTATATTGTAGCAGTTGTTCAAAATCATAGTATTATCACCTGGCAACTATTAGATGTAGTGCCCTCAAAGCAATTATTATAATCCCATGAAGGCGATTATGATGATTGATGGAGGACCTATACGGGTAGAACAGTCTTACTTGAGATGATAGTATACTATTTAGTTTGACTTTATCATTATGTACATGTCTTGTGTGGTATATGTAGGGTTCCTAGGCACTCTCAAGAGGTCTCACAAGGCATCAACCATGCCAATTTCAAAAATATGGTGCCGAGAAACCCTAATACGGATCGTTGGCTAGAAGTTTAGGCGACAAAGCAAACTAGTTAACACTTAACTACAAGAATACGGAAATACAACCTTTTGTAGATCCGGTCCTCCACCTCCACGGCTCCGTGATGAAGTCCTCTCCGCTGTCCTCATGCAATCCCGGGCTCTAGCGTCGGCTTCATCGGAGAAGAAGCGGGCTAGGTCATCGACGACGATGCCGAAGATGATCTACGTCGAGGCATCGCTAGATCAAGCTCCAACTTTACCAAGTCAAGAAAACTTGTGAAGGAAACACACTCTACTACTTGGCAAGAGGTAGAGGATGAAGAAATAGGAAGTGGGTTCACTTTAGAATTGGATTTCTCACTTATTTTCTCACTTTGCCATTGATGGAGGCAAGCTTCTTCTTGAAGAAGAAAATGTTATGATAAGTTATTTAGAAAATAGAAAATAAAAGAATACTTATCATAATCAACCATGGTCAAGTGTAGAGAATTAACTAAGGTTAGATGAATGGTTAGGGTTAAAGATGAAGACAAAGTGGTCACTTTGGTCAAAGCTTCATGAAGATTCAAGATGCAAACAAAGGAAGCCACCATTTTGTTTTCTTATCCATTTCTTTTTTAATCCAATTAAAAAGATAAATGAATGAATAACAAAATAAAAACCCTAACCATTTACTTAACGAAGGTTTAATTCTTTACACAAAACCTAGCAAACATGTATCAGCAAACATGATACAATCAAGTGCACAAAAGTATATCACATATACAACTTGTGAACTTCAAGTGAGAAAATCCATTTAAGTGAACCTATATTAGTTAATGTAAAGTGATATATCAAATATATAATTATACATTAAATCATTAAATCAACACTTGATTTAACGACCCGGTCATATCGCATATAACCGACTAATATCAATAGTAACAACTTATCGAATCAACACTTGATCCGATAACCCGGCTATAACGCATATAACCGATCAATGTTACAAATCGCGAGAATGGAATACGGTATCACATACACGCATTATTCTCGGTCCCGCACATATCTCATATGCGCTCCTATTTCGTTTCGCTTGAGCCAGGAAACCTCTGTGTAGGACTCTAAAGACTCGTCAATATGCCGGCAGCAGATGATGATCATATCAAACACCCACAAGCCGCAAGCGGTCTGCCAAACGTAACGGCCACCCGGGTATTGAGCGATCAGAAGATCGACGAGCAAGACCGCTCACCCTCCTGTGAATCCAACCAGTAACACTACCGTACAGTCCGGTCTCGTCGTCTGATATGTCGCATATCTCGCCTAGGGGTGGTAAACGTCAGACCCCAATAGCTCGATAAGTCGTGTCGATATGAGGTCTATAACAATTCGAGAAACTACTGGTAACACTTACCAGTAAATCTCAGCAACCCTGGCCAGGGATTTCCTGTTATAGCCAATCGAACACAGCGCAACATCAACCCCCTATATCGGGAGAGACGAATCCCCTCCTATCGCTCATTGCCTCCATGTGACTCGGGACTGTACCCAAAAACCACTGTTTTTCACGCCCTCTTGGACGTGGTAAGATGGAAATCAAAGCACAGTGGGAACCACACAAGACTCTATGACGATCTCGGGTCAACAGACTACTCTGTACCAGTGTCACCAGAGAACTGCCATCTGACGTAAGGTATAATACCATCTGGGAGTTCTCGGCGAGTCCGTCCAGTGTACCCAGTCTCTACTGAGCACCCGTATATCATCTCTGATGTCAAACACCGATGGATATGGGATCATCCATCGCCCATCTGTATGGGTCGAGAAGGTATACGCTAGTCTACTCTGGTATATCGATGCCCCGTCTCGATACACCCACGACTAGGGACTTTGAAGGATGTACTTATAGACTACCATGTCCCAACTAGTATGATCCGCATCATAGTCCAGGTAGTCAAGTACACATCCTAAGGGCTTTACCAACATGTAACAGAGAGACAACTAGTGTACCCGTTAAGGTAAAGAGTAACCAGATAGCATACTATCATGTCGAGCAAGAAAGTCCTCCCTATATATGTCCCAGCATCCACTACAATATACATCCAATGTACAGTAATGGCCTCTAGGGCATACATATAACTAACAATCTCCCACTTGCACTAGGGCCATCTGTAGCAGTGGTTGTAGTATCTCATACTCAACCATCCCATAAAAGTCTCTCTCTGGGAATAGGCCTTCGTAGGTGGATCCGCCGTGTTATCCTCTGAGTCTACTCTCCTGACCTCGATCCCCTGGAGATCAACCATCTCCATGATCAAGTGATACTGCCTTAGAATATGTCTGGATCACTGATGGGACCTGCGTTCCTTGGCATAAGCCACAACTCCATTGTCACACAATAGGAGGAACATAGTTCATCTCATGAACCAACATACACCCAAACAGCCTCTTTGGTAGTATCTTAAGTAGCGATGTATCCTGCCTTTTGTTAGTTGTATGTATGCCCTAGAGGCAAGTATTGTACAGATGATGTATATTATATTGGATGCTTGGACATATATAGAGATGACTTTCTTGCTCGATATGATAGTATGCTATCTGGTTACTCTTTATCTTAACATGTACACTAGTCTCTTTAAACTGTCTTATGGTTACATGTTGATAAAGCCCCTAGGATGTGTACTTGACTACCTGGACTATGATGCATATCATACTAGTGGGGACATGGTAGTCCATAAGTACATCCTTCAAGGTCCCTAGTCGTGGGTGTATCGAGACGGGGCATCGATATACCAGAGTAGACTAGCGTATACGCTTCTCGACCTATGAGATGGGCGA
The DNA here is from genome assembly GCA_030015575.1 of Agapanthus africanus. NCBI lineage: Eukaryota > Viridiplantae > Streptophyta > Magnoliopsida > Asparagales > Amaryllidaceae > Agapanthus > Agapanthus africanus. The sequence goes on along the minus strand of CM057351.1, from coordinate 258,270,060 downwards.
TGGATGATCCCATATCCATTGGTGTTTGAAATCAGAGATGGTGTACGGGTGCTCAGTGGAGACTGGGTGCACTGGACGGACTCGCCGAGAACTCCCAGATGGTATTATACCTCACGTCAGATGGCAGTTCTCAGGTGACACTTGTACAGGTTAGTCTGTAGACCCGAGATCGTCATAGAGTCTTGTGTGATTCCCACTGTGCTTTGATATCCACCTTACCACGTCCATGAGGGCGTGCAAAACGGTGGTCTTTGGGTACAGTCCCGAGTCACATGGAGACAATGAGCGATAGGAGGGGTTTCTTCTCTCCCGGTATTGGGGGTTGATGTTGCGCTGTGCTCGATTGGCCGTAACAGGGAAGTCCCTGGCCAGGGCTGATTAGAGATTTGCTGGTAAGTGTTACCAGTAGTTTCTCGACCCGTTATGAGCCTCACATCGGCATGACTTATCGGTTATTGGGGTCTGACGTATACCACCCCTAGACTTGATATGCGACGTATCAGACGAACAGACCGGACTGTACGGTAAGTGTTACTGGTTGGATTCACAGGAGTGTGAGCGTGCTAGCTCGTCGATCTTCTGATCGCTCAATACCCGGATGGCCGTTACGTTTAGCAGACCGCTTGCGGCTTGTGGGTGCTTGAATGATCATCATCTGCTACCGGCGTATTGACGAGTCTTTAGAGTCCTACACAGAGGTTTCCTGGCTCAAGCGAAACGAAATAGGAGCGCATATGAGATATGTGCAGGACCGAGAATAATGCGTGTATGTGATACCGCATTTCATTCTCGCGATATATGTTTCGATTGGTTATATTCGATATGACCTAGTTATCGAATCATTTATTCGATAAATCGATACATTGAATACTAGTCGGTTATGTGCGACATGACCGGATCATTGAATCAAATGTTGATTTAATAATTTAATGTATAGTTATATATTTGATATATTACTTTGCATTAACTAGTATTGGTTCACTTTATACGGATTTTCTCACTTGATGTGCAAGTTGTATATGTGATATACTTTTTGTGCACAAATATGTATCATGTTTGATGATACATGCTCACATGATTAGGTGTAAAGAATTAAACCATGGTTAAGAAGATAATTAGGGTTTTGATTTATTCTCTCATTTATTTATCCATTCTTTATTTATTTAAATGGATAAATGAAAACATAATGGTTTCTTTTTGTCATGAAGCTTGTTGAAGCTTCATGAAGCTTTGACTAAAGAAACCATTTTGTCTTCTAGCTTAACCCTAACCCTTCTCATTAACCATGGTCTTTTCTCTACACTTAACCTTGGTTAAGATATGATAAGTGTTTGATTTATTTTTCTATTTTCACAAGACTTATCATATTTTAGCTTCATCTTCTCCTTCTTCTTCAAGAGAGAAAACTAGATGCCATCAATGACAACTTGAGCAAAAGTGAGTGAAATCCAATTCTAAAGTGAATCCACCTCCTATTTCTTCACCCTCTACCTCTTGCCAAGTTGTTTTGGGTGTTTTCTTCACAAGTTTCACAACTTGGTGAAGTTGGAGCTTGAACTTGCGCAACCTCGACGTAGATCATCTTCGGCACGAAGTCGACGACATTGCCCGCTCGTTTTCCCGATGAAGCCGACGATCGAGTCTAGGATTCGAGATGGACAGCGAGAGGACACCGACGTGGAGCTAAGCAAGTGGACATCCGGATCTACAAAGGTTGTAGCATCTAACTTATAGTTAAAGTGTTAGCTAGATTATCTTTTCGCCAAGATTTCTAGCAACGATCCGTTAACTAGGGTTTCTCGGCACCATATTTTTGTAAAATGGCATGGTTGATGCCTTGTGAGACCTCTACTGTGTGCCTAGGAACCCTACAGTGGTATCAGAGCCTAGCTAGAGCCTTAGGCGAAGTCTAGACGACGTTTGAAACCAGATCGAACCGAAATCCAAAACCTTAAAATGCTCTCTGGACTTTTTCTAAAAAATGGGATTTTTGTCAATTAAAAATATGCAGAAAATCAAGCAGGGTGTTATTTGAATTACTGTGAAATACGAGGGCCTAAGTCGACTTTTCCACCGCGGAAACGCGGCACATGCCAGGCATGTGCGGCGGTTCCGCGGCCGTACTATTCCTTTGGCTGATGATTTCTGCACAGTAACTCATATAATATAATGCTATATTTTCTGGGATATTTTTATTGTGACTCTACAGCAGAGTATTCTGGGGTTGTATTGGGAATCAAAAGATTCGATCGGATTATCAAATTTCGTCTTTGTGTTTTTCCGGATGATTTTAGAATATGTTAAAAAGTCCGACCGGATATAAATACCCAACTTTTCCCCTGCCGGAAATTTCCAAGTGTTGGATTTTTCCGTAGTTTAACGACGTTCTAAGTAGTGCAAGTAACGCGATGAAACCTCTAGAAGACAACAAACCTTAACTCGATTATGTGACCATCTTGAACTGCCCTTTGAACTTTCGGGTTTGGGGCAGTACGGCGTGCCACATGTGACGCGTTGGCTTGACCCTTCTACGGCTGGACCGTTGGTACTGAGGCACGAACTGAATGTTGTTAAACTTATTTCATGTGTTGAGCTGTATCGGGAAAACTTGGGTATTCGACTGTTCGATCGGAAAGTTTAACATTATCTGTTTATCTGGAATGTGATACAATAATTGGAATTCACAAACAGTTATGAGATAACTAAATGAATGTTATAAATCTAGCAGTTTAGTCCCACATGATATTGAAAAGAGTTTTCGATAATGAGACTAAAATGCTGGATGTATATCTGTTAGGCATGTGATGTCTAAGTATTTCATTTGATTAGGCATGCGATGTCTAAACAAGTTGCGGATTCCAATTGTTGTAGTTTTACACTTTCTTTTCTGTGACCGTAAGTGTAATATGTGATATCGCCGGTTTCGTTGCTATATGACAACGACAATTTGGATGCGCATATTTACTTACGTTGATGACATGTGATGTTATGTGTTGCTGGATATGTTATATTGGATCGTCGTGTTCGAATAGCCGGGTTTTTTTTATGTGTGACGAGTGTTTTTCATTTTCATTCATGTAAAAACTTGTATGTAATATTCTTTTATTTGGGGCACTTCCAGGTAGCGGAAGATGTCACCTTTTGTATATTATTTACTTTTCCGCATTAGGATAGACCCAAGGAGGGGAGCACAAGTAACCGGGTTTTGGGGTCCAGTGGGAGACCAACTCGAGGAGTCGAGTCCGGGTCTCCTAACCCTAGAATTGGCAGGGTTGCTTGCCGCTCTCGTAGGGGTCTAGGGGTGTGGGATTGGCTATTCATCACGACCGTGGAATCCGTGTTTTATATTGGCTCGTATTGAAAACACGGACGTCCTAGTATATCCAATATTTCATATGTTTTTTCTGCTGCGATATCTGTGATGTGATTCTGTGATGGATATAGTATATATGATATATTATATAGACGTTACTTATGTTTTACACCCACGCTAGCCCTGCCCTGCTCTGTCGTTAGTTACCTAACCTAACGGTGCACGAGGGGACATCGAGGCGAATGCGGATGGCATAAGTGTACGTCATATCTATCTGTGATGTTTAGGTATTTAAATGACGGGACTTCATTAATGTGATTAATGAAAGATAAGAAACCTAAGATGTTGTGGAATCAAATTTTAAATAAAACAGGTAGCTACAGTTCTTGCTTTGTACAGCGGTATATGTGATATATCCTGCACCTTATTCGATGAGGAAAGGACCGAGATCCCTTCACCGGGAGTGACTCCTTTAGCAATAACTGGCAGATGCTACACACTCGGTTTGGTTTTTGATTGCTTTTAAGAGTTTTTGCTTTGCACAGCGATATATATGATATATCCCGCACCTCATTCGACGAGGAAAGGACCGAGCTCCCTTCACCAGGAGTGACTCCTTTAGCAAAACTAGAAAAGCCTCAAAATCACTCCATTTCAAAACTTCATTTGATTCTACAACGATATCAAGTTCATTACGCAATAGGTTTTCGGAAAAACCTGCCGTAGCCCTCCGTCATTTCAGATTAGAACTGTTTAGTATTCGTGCTGCGTTTGTTGGCCTTTGTCAAGGCGTAGTGTGCGGTAGCTGAATAGTGCTTATCTGCTTATGCATGTGATGCAGATTGTTTCAGGGTAGTCGTACGACCTTGTTGGCCTTTGTCAAGGGTCGTGCGGGTGGGTTTGATTCAATCAAGAAATGACGGGTTGAACTTGACTAGCATCCTGTGATTTGTTGGCCTTTGTCAAGGTCATAGGACACTAGGGGCAAAATATTATCGGGAATTTCAAGTGTTGAAATTTGCAATGAGATTGCATACCTTCTATGAGATAGTTGGATCCCGATACCCACTGCGAGTAAGAGTTACTCCTGGGAGAGTTTTACACATTGCAATTAGCTGATCAAGTAGGTGTCTAGAAAGGTGTTAACGAGGTTACGCCTCTGGGAAAACGAGATTTACATTAATTAGGTTCGTGCGAAAGCACGGGGGACCTCCCTCAAAGTACCGACACTGGCCTGCCTGAAAGATTGGCGAACTTGTAGTGTGTAATTAATCCCGGCTAGTCTTTCCTTTTAGGGTTTGAAGGAAGATTTGATAAAAAGCAGTGGGAGCCATCCTGATTAGATAAGATAATAACCAATCTGATCTTGCACGAGCATACGCTAAAGTGTTTTCTTCTCTCTCTCCAGGTAGCGACCATTTCATGCCCTAATGAAGATAATAATATGGATGTATTGACCGAACCCGCATGTTATACTGTGCTGGGGAACGTTGGTTCCGTTCTTTCCTATAAGAGTTATAGGAATGAACAGGATATAGGGGAATACCAGGATTCCCATGCCACCCGAATGAAGAAAGTACATGTTGATGCATTTTCTTCGGGTATGTTCGTTACTGAGAACTGTTTCTCTATTTGCTCTACGTCCTGGGTATTGGATACCGGGTCGGGATCCCATATATGTAATCAGTTACATGGGCTAAGGAAAGGTAGAGAACTTGGAGAAGGTGATAAAAACATTAGAGTTGGAAATGGTGCAATTGTTGCAGCTAAGACTGTCGGGGAATATCATCTTGTATTACCAACTGGTAATACATTGGTTCTGAACGAATGCTATTACATGCCGAACCTGATATGCAACATTATATCGGTTTCTTTATTAAGTAAAGAAGGATATAATTTTGTATTACTGGACAATGTTATGAACATTTTCCATAACCAAAAGTTGGTTGGATCAGGCACGTTATGCAATGGCATTTATGTTCTAAATCAATCAACAGTTCTGAGCATAACTAACACACACAAGAGGAAAAGTTCTGAACTGAACGAATCTTTCTTGTGTCATTGTAGACTGGGTCACATCAATGCGACACGACTAGCGAAGTTGCATAAAGATGGATATTTAAATTCGTTTGAGTTTTCATCTTATGATACTTGCCAGTCATGTCTCAAAGGCAAGATGACCAAAACTCCGTTTACGGGACACGGAGAAAGAGTTACTGAACTCTTGGGACTTATTCATAGTGATGTATGCGGTCCCATGTCTACACATGCCAGGGATGGTTCTTCATACTTCATTACATTCACTGACGATCTCTCTAGATTCGGGTATGTGTTCCTGATGAAACACAAATCAGAAGCTTTTGAGAAATTTAGGGAATATAAACAAGAAGTTGAGAACCAAACCGGAAAAAGTATTAAAATCCTACGATCTGATCGAGGAGGTGAATACTTGAGCAATGAATTCCTGGACTTCCTAAAAGAGAATGGGATTCTCTCTCAGCTGACTCCTCCATATACACCACAGCACAACGGTGTATCAGAACGGAGGAACCGCACACTATTAGATATGGTGCGCTCTATGATGAGCACAGCTGAGTTACCTATTTCCTTCTGGGGATATGCGCTTGAGACAGCCATGGACCTATTGAATAGAGTTCCTACCAAATCAGTGCCTACCACTCCATATGAGATATGGAAAGGGAAGAGACCACATCTTAATTACATTAAGATATGGGGTTGTCCAGCCTATGTCAAAAGACAGAATCCAGACAAACTCGAGGCAAGATCAGTCTTATGTAAGTTTGTAGGATATCCCAAGAATTCACAAGGGTATATCTTCTACCATCCCGAGGAACAAAAAGTGTTTGTTTCTCGTCATGCCACATTCTTAGAAAAGAGTTTTCTTATGAAACAGACAAGTGGCATTCAGGTAGAACTGGAAGAGGCTCCAGCGGAACAAACTATAACACAAGACATGGTAGAACCAGAGGATTCCGTAGTTCCCGATGAACCCCAGCCACTCCGCCGATCTAGTAGGGTTCCTCGCCAACCTGAGAGATACTACGGTTTTCTCATGGATGGTGGGAGCGGGGATTGCATCATGGAGGATGATGACCCAACTAGTTTCGAGCAGGCCATCATAAGTGGGGACTCAGTGAAATGGCTGGATGCTATGCGGTCTGAGATGGATTCCATGTACACCAACAAAGTATGGACTTTGGAAGTTGCTCCTGAAGGGGTAAAACCCATTGGGAGCAAGTGGATCTTCAAGAAGAAACTTGGTGTAGATGGGAAAGTGGAGACTTTCAAAGCTAGACTTGTAGCAAAGGGTTTTCGTCAAAGACCAGGTGTGGACTATGACGAGACCTTTTCTCCAGTGGCTATGCTTAAATCCATCCGGATCATGCTTGCCATCGCTGCATATCATGACTACGAAATCTGGCAAATGGATGTTAAGACCGCCTTTCTAAATGGTGATTTAGAAGAGTGCGTGTACATGACTCAGCCAGAGGGCTTCGTAGACAGTGGAAGCAGCGGGAAGGTGTGCAAGCTGCTTAAATCCATTTATGGATTAAAGCAAGCATCGCGGAGTTGGAACATCTGCTTTGACGTCGTTATCAAAGAGTTTGATTTCGTCAAAAATCCAGATGAACCTTGTATCTACAAGAAGGTGGCAGAGAGTAAGGTTGTCTTCCTCGTATTGTACGTGGACGACATACTCTTGATAGGAAATGATATTCCTATGCTGCAATCGGTCAAGCTCTTCTTATCACAAAGATTCTCAATGAAAGATCTTGGTGATGCCTCCTGCATATTGGGAATTAGGATCTATAGAGATAGATCCAAACGGATTTTGGGATTGTCCCAATCCAGGTACATTGACACCATACTAAAGAGGTTTAGTATGGAAGAGTCCAAGCGTGGGAACTTACCCACGATCTCTGGAGTCACTCTCTCCAAAGAGATGTCTCCCAAGACTGATTTGGAGAGAGCTCGCATGCAAGGGATACCCTATGCTTCGGCAGTAGGCTCTATCATGTATGCGATGCTATGTACCAGACCCGATGTAGCATACTCACTAAGTATAGTGAGCAGGTATCAAGCTGATCCTGGAGAGAGTCACTGGACAGCTGTGAAGAGCATTCTCAAGTACTTGCGAAGGACTAGAGATATGTTCTTGGTGTATGGTAACGGAGAGCTCCAAGTGGAGTCCTTTACCGATTCGAGCTTCCAGAGTGATAAGGACGACTCTAAGTCGCAGTCGGGCTTTGTCTTTACCCTTTACGGAGGGACGGTTAGCTGGAAGAGTTCCAAGCAGGAAACCGTGGCAGACTCGACGATGGAGGATGAATACATCGCTGCCAACGATGCTGCAAAAGAGGCTGTCTGGATCAAGAAGTTCATTACTGAACTTGGAGTGGTTCCATCCATTGAGCATCCAATACCTTTGTATTGCGATAACAATGGAGCGGTGGCTTTGGCCAAGGAACCCAGGTCCCATCAGCGGTCCAGACATATTCTGAGGCGGTATCACCTGATCCGGGAGATAGTTGATCGCCGGGAGATCGAGGTCAGGAGAGTTGACACGAAGAACAACACGGCGGATCCACTCACGAAGGCCATTCCCCAGATACAGTTTGAGAGACTCTTCGGGATGCTCGGTATGCGATACTACAGCAGCTGGCCCTAGTGCAAGTGGGAGATTGTTAGTTGTATGTATGCCCTAGAGGCCAGTATTGTACAGATGATGTATATTATATTGGATGCTTGGACATATATAGAGATGACTTTCTTGCTCGATATGATAGTATGCTATCTGGTTACTCTTTATCTTAACATGTACACTAGTCTCTTTAAACTGTCTTATGGTTACATGTTGATAAAGCCCTTAGGATATGTACTTGACTACCTGGACTATGATGCAGATCATACTAGTGGGGACATGGTAGTCCATAAGTACATCCTTCAAGGTCCCTAGTCGTGGGTGTATCGAGACGGGGCATCGATATACCAGAGTAGACTAGCGTATACGCTTCTCGACCCATGAGATGGGCGATGGATGATCCCATATCCATTGGTGTTTGACATCAGAGATGGTGTACGGGTGCTCAGTGGAGACTGGGTACACTGGACGGACTCGCCGAGAACTCCCAGATGGTATTATACCTCACGTCAGATGGCAGTTCTCAGGTGACACTTGTACAGGTTAGTCTGTAGACCCGAGATCGTCATAGAGTCTTGTGTGATTCCCACTGTGCTTTGATCTCCACCTTACCACGTCCATGAGGGCGTGCAAAACGGTGGTCTTTGGGTACAGTCCCGAGTCACATGGAGACAATGAGCGATAGGAGGGGTTTCGTCTCTCCCGGTATTGGGGGTTGATGTTGCGCTGTGCTCGATTGGTCGTAACAGGGAAGTCCTTGGCCAGGGCTGATCAGAGATTGCTGGTAAGTGTTACCAGTAGTTTCTCGACACGTTATGAGCCTCACATCGGCATGACTTATCGGTTATTGGGGTCTGACGTATACCACCCCTAGACTTGATATGCGACGTATCAGACGAACAGACCGGACTGTACGGTAAGTGTTACTGGTTGGATTCACAGGAGTGTGAGCGGGCTAGCTCGTCGATCTTCTGATCGCTCAATACCCGGATGGCCGTTATGTTTAGCAGACCGCTTGCGGCTTGTGGGTGCTTGATATGATCATCATCTGCTACCGGCGTATTGACGAGTCTTTAGAGTCCTACACAGAGGTTTCCTGGCTCAAGCGAAACGAAATAGGAGCGCATATGAGATATGTGCAGGACCGAGAATAATGCGTGTATGTGATACCGCATTTCATTCTCGCGATATATGTTTCGATTGGTTATATTCGATATGACCTAGTTATCGAATCATTGATTCGATAAATCGATACATTGAATACTAGTCGGTTATGTGCGACATGACCGGATCATTGAATCAAATGTTGATTTAATGATTTAATGTATAATTATATATTTGATATATTACTTTGCATTAACTAGTATTGGTTCACTTTATACGTATTTTCTCACTTGATGTGCAAGTTGTATATGTGATATACTTTTTGTGCACAAATATGTATCATGTTTGATGATACATGCTCACATGGTTAGGTGTAAAGAATTAAACCATGGTTAAGAAGATAATTAGGGTTTTGATTTATTCTCTCATTTATTTATCCATTCTTTATTTATTTAAATGGATAAATGAAAACATAATGGTTTCTTTTTGTCATGAAGCTTGTTGAAGCTTCATGAAGCTTTGACTAAAGAAACCATTTTGTCTTCTAGCTTAGCCCTAACCCTTCTCATTAACCATGGTCTTTTCTCTACACTTAACATTGGTTAAGATATGATAAGTATTTGATTTATTTTTCTATTTTCACAAGACTTATCATATTTTAGCTTCATCTTCTCCTTCTTCTTCAAGAGAGAAAACTAGATTCCATCAATGGCAACTTGAGCAAAAGTGAGTGAAATCCAATTCTAAAGTGAACCCACCTCCTATTTCTTCACCCTCTACCTCTTGCCAAGTTGTTTTGGGTGTTTTCTTCACAAGTTTCACAACTTGGTGAAGTTGGAGCTTGAACTTGCGCAACATCGACGTAGATCATCTTCGGCACGAAGCCGACGACATTGCCCGCTCGTTTTCCCGATGAAGCCGACGATCGAGTCTAGGATTCGAGATGGACAGCGAGAGAACACCGACGTGGAGCTAAGCAAGTGGACATCCGGATCTAAAAGGTTGTAGCATCTAACTTATAGTTAAAGTGTTAACTAGATTATCTTTTCGCCTAGATTTCTAGCAACGATCCGTTAACTAGGGTTTCTCGGCAGGGTTGATGCCTTGTGAGACCTCTACTGTGTGCCTAGGAACCCTACACCTTTATCGTCTAGTATGCCACGGTATCTAGCTTGGAACTCTTCCAACATTCCCTCCCTTTACTGAGGGTAAAGACAATGCCTGTGACTGACACTCAGTCGTCTTTATCACTCTGGAACCCTTCCAGTGATTCTCCCCAGGATCGATTGATACCATCTCACTACAGCTAGTGAGAATCCTAACATCCAACTAAATCTATCTCATAGATCCAAAACTCAGGATTTAGGAGGTATCACTTTGATCCTATATGGAGAATCATTGTGATAAGCGGAGATTGACCGAGCGTAGCATAGGAAACTCCTTTCTTATCAAGAGTATGTCATCCACGTACTCTACGAGGATCACCACCATACTCCCTACTACCTTTTTGAATATACAAGGTTCATCTACCATTTTGATGATGTCAACTTCTTTGACTACTTCATCAAAACAGATGTTCCAACTCCGCGATGCCTGCTTTATCCTATAAAGCATCTTGCACACGTTTCCGCTGCTCCCACTGTCTACGAAGCCCTCTGGCTGTGTACTTACAGACGCACTCTTCTAAAACAACATCTAGAAAAGCAGTCATGGCACCCAACCACCAGATATCGTAGTCATGGTATGTAGCCGTGGCAAGTAGGATCTGGATGGACTTAAGCATAGCTACTTGAAAAAGGTTTCATCATAATCCACGCCTGGTAAATGATGCAAACTTTTAACAAGTCTAGCTTTGAAAGTCTCAACTTTTCCATGTACACCAAGTAATCTTCTCAAGATATACTTGCTCGTGATGGGGATTTAACCCTTCAGATATAGTAACTAAAGTCCATACTTTGTTGGTGTATAAGGATTCTATCTCAGATCGCTAAACATCCAGCCATTCTTACAGAGTCCCTACTCTTGATGGCCAGCTCGAAGCTAGTTGGGTCATCATCTCATGATGCAATCCTCGCTCCCACTGTCATAGAGAAACCGAAGTATCTCTCAGGTGGGTGAGGAACCCTACTAGATCGGCGGAGAGGCTGAGGTTCGTTGGTATCTACTGAATCCTTTGGTTGTACCAAATCACCTACTGTATTTTATTTAGCTGGTACCTTTCCAGTTCTACATAACAGACCTTGCCTCGAGCTTGTCCGGATTTTGCTTTTAGACATAGGCCGGTCAACCCCAAATCTTAACTAGCTTAAGAAATGGGCTCTTCCCCTTCCATATCACATATGAAGTGGTAGGCACTGATTTGATTCGAACCTAATTCAATAGGTATGCAGCTTCTCAAGTGCATAACCCCCAAAAGGAAATAGGTAACTCAGTAGTACTCATCATAGAGCACACCATATCAGATAGGGTGTATCTGCTCCGTCCCGATATACCATCGTGCTATGGTGTATACGGAGGAGTAATGCTGAGAGAGAATCTCATTCTCATTTAGAATAGTCCAGGATTTCCGTGCTCAAGTATTCTCCTCCTTGATCACATCAAAGGACATAATACTTATACCCGTATTTTGGTTCTCTACTTCTAACTTATATTCTGTGAATATCTTAAAAGATTCGGACTTGTGTTTCAACAGGAACATAGGTCTGAATCTCGAAAGATTATCAGAGAATGTAATGAAGTATAAAGAACCGGTCCTGGCATGTGTAGACAGGAGACCTTGCATACATCATCATGTATCGGTCCCAAGAGTTCACTAACTCTTTCTCTGTTTCCAATAAACAGAGCTATGGTCATCTTATCTTTGTGACATGACTGGCGAGTTTCACAAGATGTAAATTCAAACTGATTTAAATATGCATCTATATGTAACTCTAGCTAGTCGGGTCACATTGATCTGACCTAGTCTACAATATCTCAAGAATAATTCGTTCATTTCTGAACTCTTCCTCTTGTGTGTGTTCTATATACTAAGAACTGTTGTTTGATTTAGAACATTAATGCTTTTAGATAACGTGCCTGAACTGATCAACTTTTGATATAGGAAATGTTCAAAACATTATCCAACAATACAAAATTTTATCATTTCTTTATTAATAAAGAGACTGATATGATTTTGTATATCAGGTTCGGTATCTAATAACATTCGTTCAGAATCAATGTATTGGTAATACAGGGTGACAGTGACCGACAGACTTGGCTGCAACTCTTGCCCCGTTTTCTGCCTCATGAAACTTATCACCCGTTCTCAGTTTTCTACCTTTTTGTAGCCCTATGTAACAGATTACATATCTGGGATCCTTATCCGGTATCATATACCCAGGATGCGGAGGATACTGAGAAACAGTTCTTTGTAACGAACACACCCGAAGATGATGCATCAGCATGCACTTTCTTCGTTTGGGCGGCACGGGAAATCTGGTATTCCCCAATTTCCTGCTCTGTCTTATAACTATTATAAGTTGGAGCGGGACCAACGTTCCCCAGCTCAGTATAACAAGCGGGTTCGGTCAATTATCCGTATTATTATCTTGATTAAGGCGTGATATGGTTGCTACATGGAGAGAGAGAGAAGAAAACACTCAGTGTGCGCTCTTGCAAGAATAGATTGGTTATTATTTTATCTAATCAGGATGGCTCCCACTGTTTTTATCAAATCTTCCTTCAAACCCTAAAAGGAAAGACTAGCCGGGATTAATTACACACTACAAGTTCGCCAATCTTTCAGCCAGGCCAGTGTCGGTACTTTGAGGGAGGTCCCCCGTGCTTTCGCACGAACCTAATTAATGTAAACCTCGTTTTCCCAGAGGCGTAACCTCGTTAACACCTTTCTAGACACCTACTTGATCGGCTAATTGTAATGTATAAAACTCTCCCAGGAGTAACTCTTACTCGCAGCGGGTATCGGGATCCAACTATCTCATAGAAGGTATGCAATCTCATTGCAAATTTCAACACTTGAAATTCCCGATAATATTTTGCCCCTAGCACCCTATGACCTTGACGGAGGTCAACAAACCATAAGCTACTAGTCAAGTTCAACCCGTCATTTCTTGATCGAATTAAACCCACCCGCATGACCCTTGACGGAGGTCAACAAGGCCGCACGACTACCCTAATCCAATCTGCATCATATGCATAAGCAGATAAATACTAGTTTGCTACCGCACACTACGCCTTGACGGAGGTCAACAAACGTAGCACGAATACTAAATAGGACTTATCTGAAATGATGGAGGGCTACGACAGGTTTTTCTGAAAACCTATTACGTAATGAACTTGATATCGTTGTAGGATCGAATGAATTTTGAAATGGAGTGTTTTTTAGGCTTTTCTAGTTTTTCTAAAGGAGTCACTCCCGGTGAAGGGATCGTCGGTCCTTTCCTCGTCGAATGAGGTGCGGGATATATTATATATATCACTGTGCAAAGCAAAAACTCTTAAAAGCAATCAAAAGACAAACCGAGGGTGTAGTATCTGCCAGTTATTGCTAAAGGAGTCACTCCCAGTGAAGGGATCTCGGTCCTTTCCTTATCGAATAAGGTGAAGGATATATCATATATACCGCTGTGCAAAGCAAGAACTGTAGCTACCTGTTTTATTTTGAAATTTGATTCTACAACATCTTAGGTTTCTTTTATTTCATTAATCACATTAATGAAGTCCCATCATTTAAGTACCTAAACATCACAGATAAATACGACGTACACTTATGCCATCCGCATTCGCCTCGATGTCCCCTCGGGCACCGTTAGGTTAGGTAACTAACGACAGAGCGGGGCAGGGCTAGCGCGGGTGTAAAACATAAGTAACGCCTATATAATATATCATATATACTATATACTGTATCTATCACAGAACATCACATGATCACATCACAGATATCGCAGCAGAAGAAACATATAAAATATTGGATATACTAGGACGTCCGTGTTTTCAATACGAGCCAGTATAAAACACGGATTCCACGGTCGTGATGAATAGCCAAACCCACACCCCATGACCCCTACGAGAGCGGCAAGCAACCCTACCAATTCTGGAGTTAGGAGACCCGGACTCGACTCCTCGAGTTGGTCTCCCACTGGACCCCAGAACCCGGTTACTTGTGCTCCCCTCCTTGGGTCTATCCTAGTGCGGAAAAGTAAATAATATACAAAGGGTGACAACTTCCGCAACCTGGAAGTGCCCCAATAAAAGAATATTACGTACAAGTTTTTACATGAATGAAAATGAAAAACACTCATCTCACATAAAAACCCCCGGCTATTCAAACACGACGATCCAATATAACATATCCAGCAACACATAACATCACATGTCATCAACGTAAGTAAATATGCGCATCCCAATTGTCGTTGACATATAGCAACGAAACCGGCGATATCACATATTACACTTACGGTCATAGAAAAGAAAGTGTAAAACTACAACAGTTGGAATCCGCAACCTATATAGACATCGCATGCCTAATCAAATGAATTCCTTAGACATCACATGCCTAACAATTATAAACCCCGCATTTTAGTCTCAAAATCGAAAACACTTTTCAATATCAAGTCGGGCAATTCAACAAGATTCCCGACATCCTGATAGAATGCTCGTCGCAAACTTCAGTAGGCGGCCGCACCCCCGACGCCGTCGACGAAGTGCACCAAGGCGGAACACCGCTGCCGCGAGCACCCGAACGGATGCTTTCGGCGACGGGGTTCTCCTTCAGTCACTTGGTCGGGGCTATGGGGTGAGGCTGTCTATCAAGTTTACCCAGCGAGTATCCGCGTACGCTATGTGATTGCGACGGACTTTTGATCACATCAAAATTCCATGGCAACCGATCAAGTGAGACTAAATTGCTATGTTTATATCATTCATTCAGTTATCTCATAACTACTTGTGAATTCCAATTATTGTATCACATTCCGGATAAACAGAAAATGTTAAACTTTACGATCAAACAGTCGAACACCCAAGTTTTCCCGATACAGATCAACACATGAAACAAGTCTAAAAACATTCAGTTCGTGCCTCAGTACCAATGGTCCAGCCGTAGAAGGGTCAAGCCAACGACTCACATGTGGCACGCCGTACTGCCCCAAACCCGAAGGTTCAAAGGGCAGTTCAAGACGGTCACATAATCGAGTTAAGGTTTGTTGTCTTCTAGAGTGTCCATCGAGTTACTTGCACTACTTAGAACGTCTTTAAACTACGGAAAAATCCATCACTTGGAAGTTTCCCGACAGGGGAAAAATCGGGTATTTTTATATCCGGTCGAAACTTTTAACATATTCTTAAAATTTATCCGGAAAGCTACACAGACAAAATTTGATAATCCGGTCGAACATTCGAATCCCCAAAACAACCCAGAAAATTCAACTCTTGAAAAAATATTAAAAATTCCCAGGAAAACCAGCACTGAAAATTATGAATTACTGTGGAAAATTCTATGCCACCTAAGACAAAACGGCCGCGGAACCGCCGCACGAGCCATGCTCGTGCCGCGGATCCGCGGCGCAATGATGGAATTAGCCATACGAATTTTACAGTAACCCTTACAATTTCCTGTGGATTTCTCTGCATATTTTTAATTTCGAAAAACTCCAGATTTTGGAAAAAGTCCAGAGAGCATGTTTGTGTTAGGGTTTCGGGTTCGTTCGGACTTCAAACTCCGTCTAGACATCGCCTAAAGCTCTAGCTAGGCTCTAATACCACTGTAGGGTTCCTAGGCACTCTCAAGAGGTCTCACAAGGCATCAACCATGCCAATTTCAAAAATATGGTGCCGAGAAACCCTAATACGGATCGTTGGCTAGAAGTTTAGGCGACAAAGCAAACTAGTTAACACTTAACTACAAGAATACGGAAATACAACCTTTTGTAGATCCGGTCCTCCACCTACACGGCTCCGTGATGAATTCCTCTCCACTTTCCTCATGCAATCCCGGGCTCTAGCGTCGGCTTCATCGGAGAAGAAGCGGGCTAGGTCATCGACGACGATGCCGAAGATGATCTACGTCGAGGCATCGCTAGATCAAGCTCCAACTTCACCAAGTCAAGAAAACTTGTGAAGGAAACACACTCTACTACTTGGAAAGAGGTAGAGGATGAAGAAATAGGAAGTGGGTTCACTTTAGAATTGGATTTCTCACTTATTTTCTCACTTTGCCATTGATGGAGGCAAGCTTCTTCTTGAAGAAGAAGATGAAGAAGAAGAAGAAAATGTTATGATAATTTATTTAGAAAATAGAAAATAAAAGAATACTTATCATAATCAACCATGGTCAAGTGTAGAGAATTAACTAAGTTTAGATGAATGGTTAGGATTAAAGATGAAGACAAAGTGGTCACTTTGGTCAAAGCTTCATGAAGATTCAAGATGCAAACAAAGAAAGCCACCATTTTGTTTTCTTATCCATTTCTTCTTTTAATCCAATTAAAAAGATAAATGAATGAATAACAAAATAAAAACCCTAACCATTTACTTAACCAAGGTTTAATTCTTTACACAAAACCTAGCAAACATGTATCATCAAACATGATACAATCAAGTGCACAAAAGTATATCACATATACAACTTGTGAACTTCAAGTGAGAAAATCCATTTAAGTGAACCTATATTAGTTAATATAAAGTGATATATCACATATATAATTATACATTAAATCATTAAATCAACACTTGATTTAACGACCCGGTCATATCGCATATAACCGACTAATATCAATAGTAACAACTTATCGAATCAACACTTGATCCGATAACCCGGCTATAACGCATATAACCGATCAATGTTACAAATCACGAGAATGGAATACGGTATCACATACACGCATTATTCTCGGTCCCGCACATATCTCATATGCGCTCCTATTTCGTTTCGCTTGAGCCAGGAAACCTCTGTGTAGGACTCTAAAGACTCGTCAATACGCCGGCAGCAGATGATGGTCATATCAAACACCCACAAGCCGCAAGCGGTCTGCCAAACGTAACGGCCACCCGGGTATTGAGCGATCAGAAGATCGACGAGCAAGCCCGCTCACCCTCCTGTGAATCCAACCAGTAACACTACCGTACAGTCCGGTCTCGTCGTCTAATATGTCGCATATCTCGCCTAGGGGTGGTAAACGTCAGACCCCAATAGCTCGATAAGTCGTGTCGATATGAGGTCTATAACAATTCGAGAAACTACTGGTAACACTTACCAGTAAATCTCAACAACCCTGGCCAGGGATTTCCTGTTATAGCCAATCGAACACAGCGCAACATCAACCCCCTATACCGGGAGAGACGAATCCCCTCCTATCGCTCATTGCCTACATGTGAATCGGGACTGTACCCAAAAACCACCGTTTTGCACGCCCTCTTGGACGTGGTAAGATGGAAATCAAAGCACAGTGGGAACCACACAAGACTCTATGAAGATCTCGGGTCAACAGACTACTCTGTACCAGTGTCACCAGAGAACTGCCATCTGACGTAAGGTATAATACCATCTGGGAGTTCTCGGCGAGTCCGTCCAGTGTACCCAGTCTTTACTGAGCACCCGTATATCATCTCTGATGTCAAACACCGATGGATATGGGATCATCCATCGCCCATCTGTATGGGTCGAGAAGGTATACGCTAGTCTACTCTGGTATATCGATGCCCCGTCTCGATACACCCACGACTAGGGACTTTGAAGGATGTACTTATAGACTACCATGTCCCCACTAGTATGATCCGCATCATAGTCCAGGTAGTCAAGTACACATCCTAAGAGCTTTACCAACATGTAACAGAGAGACAACTAGTGTACACGTTAAGGTAAAGAGTAACGAGATAGCATACTATCATGTCGAGCAAGAAAGTCCTCCCTATATATGTCCCAGCATCCACTACAATATACATCCAATGTACAGTAATGGCCTCTAGGGCATACATATAACTAACAATCTCTCACTTGCACTAGGGCCATCTGTAGCAATGGTTGTAGTATCTCATACTCAACCATCCCATAAAAGTCTCTCTCTGGGAATATGCCTTCGTAGGTGGATCCGCCGTGTTATCCTCTGAGTCTACTCTCCTGACCTCGATCCCCTGGAGATCAACCATCTCCATGATCAAGTGATACTGCCTTAGAATATGTCTGGATCACTGATGGGACCTGCGTTCCTTGGCATAAGCCATAACTCCGTTGTCACACAATGGGAGGAACATTGTTCATCTCATGAACCAACATACACCCAAACAGCCTCTTTGGTAGTATCTTAAGTAGCGATGTATCCTGCCTTTATCGTCTAGTATGCCACGGTATCTAGCTTGGAACTCTTCCAACATACCGTCCCTTTACTGAGGGTAAAGACAATGCCTGTGACTGACACTCAGTCGTCTTTATCACTCTGGAACCCTTCCAGTGATTCTCCCCAGGATCGATTGATAGCATCTCACTACAGCTAGTGAGAATCCTAACATCCAATTAAATCTATCTCATAGATCCAAAACTCAGGATTTAGGAGGTATCACTTTGATCCTATATGGAGAATCATTGTGATAAGCGGAGATTGACCGAGCGTAGCATAGGAAACTCCTTTCTTATCAAGAGTATGTCATCCACGTACTCTACGAGGATCACCACCATACTCCCTACTACCTTTTTGAATATACAAGGTTCATCTACCATTTTGATGATGTCAACTTCTTTGACTACTTCATCAAAACATATGTTCCAACTCCGCGATGCCTGCTTTATCTTATAAAGCATCTTGCACACGTTTCCGCTGCTCCCACTGTCTACGAAGCCCTCTGGCTGTGTACTTACAAACGCACTCTTCTAAAACAACATCTAGAAAAGCAGTCATGGCACCCAACCACCAGATATCGTAGTCATGGTATGTAGCCGTGGCAAGTAGGATCTGGATGGACTTAAGCATAGCTACTTGAAAAAGGTTTCATCATAATCCACGCCTGGTAAATGATGCAAACTTTTAACAAGTCTAGCATTGAAAGTCTCAACTTTTCCATGTACACCAAGTAATCTTCTCAAGATATACTTGCTCGTGATGGGGATTTAACCCTTCAGATATAGCAACTAAAGTCCATACTTTGTTGGTGTATAAGGATTCCATCTCAGATCGCTAAACATCCAGCCATTCTTACAGAGTCCCAACTCTTGATGGCCAGCTCGAAGCTAGTTGGGTCATCATATCATGATGCAATCCTCGCTCCCACTATCATAGAGAAACCGAAGTATCTCTCAGGTGGGTGAGGAACCCTACTAGATCGGCGGAGAGGCTGAGGTTCGTTGGTATCTACTGAATCCTTTGGTTGTACCAAATCACCTAATGTATTTTGTATAGCTGGAACCTTTCCAGTTCTACATAACAGACCTTGCCTCGAGCTTGTCCGGATTTTGCTTTTAGACATAGGCCGGTCAACCCCAAATCTTAACTAGCTTAAGAAATGGGCTCTTCCCCTTCCATATCACATATGAAGTGGTAGGCACTGATTTGATTCGAACCTAATTCAATAGGTATGCAGCTTCTCAAGTGCATAACCCCCAAAAGGAAATAGGTAACTCAGTAGTACTCATCATAGAGCACACCATATCAGATAGGGTGTATCTGCTCCACCCCGATATACCATCGTGCTATGGTGTATACGGAGGAGTAATGCTGAGAGAGAATCCTATTCTCCTTTAGAATAGTCCAGGATTTCCGTGCTCAAGTATTCTCCTCCTTGATCACATCAAAGGACATAATACTTATACCCGTATTTTGGTTCTCTACTTCTAACTTATATTCTGTGAATATCTCAAAAGATTCGGACTTGTGTTTCAACAGGAACATAGGTCTGAATCTCGAAAGATCATCAGAGAATGTAATGAAGTATAAACAACCAGTCCTGGCATGTGTAGACAGAAGACCTTGCATACATCATCATGTATCGGTCCCAAGAGTTCACTAACTCTTTCTCTGTTTCCAATAAACAGAGCTATGGTCATCTTATCTTTGTGACATGACTGGCGAGTTTCACAAGATGTAAATTCAAACTGATTTAAATATGCATCTATATGGAACTCTAGCTAGTCGGGTCACATTGATCTGACATAGTCTACAATGTCTCAAGAAGAATTCGTTCATTTCTGAACACTTCCGCTTGTGTGTGTTCTATATACTAAGAACTGTAGTTTGATTTAGAACATTAATGCTTTTAGATAACGTGCCTGAACCGATCAACTTTTGATATAGGAAATGTTCAAAACATTATCCAACAATACAAAATTTTATCATTTCTTTATTAATAAAGAGACTGATATGATTTTGTATATCAGGTTCGGTATCTAATAACATTCGTTCAGAATCAATGTATTGGTAATACAGGGTGACAGTGACCGACAGACTTGGCTGCAACTCTTGCCCCGTTTTCTGCCTCATGAAACTTATCACCCGTTCTCAGTTTTTCTACCTTTTTGTAGCCCTATGTAACAGATTACATATCTGGGATCCTTATCCGGTATCATATTCCCAGGATGCGGAGGATACTGAGAAACAGTTCTTTGTAACGAACACACCCGAAGATAATGCATCAGCATGCACTTTCTTCTTTTGGGCGGCACGGGAAATCTGGTATTCCCCAATTTCCTGCTCTGTCTTATAACTATTATAAGTTGGAGCGGGACCAACGTTCCCCAGCTCATTATAACAAGCGGGTTCGGTCAATTATCCGTATTATTATCTTGATTAAGGCGTGATATGGTCGCTACATGGAGAGAGAGAGAAGAAAACACTCAGCGTGCGCTCTTGCAAGAATAGATTGGTTATTATTTTATCTAATCAGGATGGCTCCCACTGTTTTTATCAAATCTTCCTTCAAACCCTAAAAGGAAAGACTAGCCGGGATTAATTACACACTACAAGTTCGCCAATCTTTCAGCCAGGCCAGTGTCGGTACTTTGAGGGAGGTCCCCCGTGCTTTCGCACGAACCTAATTAATGTAAACCTCGTTTTCCCAGAGGCGTAACCTCGTTAACACCTTTCTAGACACCTACTTGATCGGCTAATTGTAATGTATAAAACTCTCCCAGGAGTAACTCTTACTCGCAGCGGGTATCGGGATCAAACTATCTCATAGAAGGTATGCAATCTCATTGCAAATTTCAACACTTGAAATTCCCGATAATATTTTGCCCCTAGCACCCTATGACCTTGACGGAGGTCAACAAACCATAGGCTACTATTCAAGTTCAACCCGTCATTTCTTGATCGAATTAAACCCACCCGCACGACCCTTGACGGAGGTCAACAAGGCCGCACGACTACCCTAATCCAATCTGCATCATATGCATAAGCAGATAAATACTAGTTAGCCACCGCACACTACGCCTTGACGGAGGTCAACAAACGTAGCACGAATACTAAATAGGACTTATCTGAAATGACGGAGGGCTACGACAGGTTTTTCTGAAAACCTATTGCGTAATGAACTTGATATCGTTGTAGGATCGAATGAATTTTGAAATGGAGTGTTTTTGAGGCTTTTCTAGTTTTTCTAAAGGAGTCACTCCCGGTGAAGGGATCGTCGGTCCTTTCTTCGTCGAATGAGGTGCGGGATATATTATATATATCACTGTGCAAAGCAAAAACTCTTAAAAGCAATCAAAAGACAAACCGAGGGTGTAGCATCTGCCAGTTATTGCTAAAGGAGTCACTCCCGGTGAAGAGATCTCGGTCCTTTCCTTATCGAATAAGGTGCAGGATATATCATATATACCGCTGTGCAAAGCAAGAACTGTAGCTACCTGTTTTATTTTGAAATTAGATTCTACAACATCTTAGGTTTCTTTTATTTCATTAATCATATTAATGAAGTCCCATCATTTAAGTACCTAAACATCACAGATAAATACGACGTACACTTATGCCATCCGCATTCGCCTCGATGTCCCCTCGGGCACCGTTAGGTTAGGTAACTAACGACAGAGCGGGGCAGGGCTAGCGCGGGTGTAAAACATAAGTAACGCCTATATAATATATCATATATACTATATACTGTATCTATCACAGAACATCACATGATCACATCACAGATATCGCAGCAGAAGAAACATATAAAATATTGGATATCCTAGGACATCCGTGTTTTCAATACGAGCCAGTATAAAACACGGATTCCACGATCGTGATGAATAGCCAAACCCACACCCCAAGACCCCTACGAGAGCGGCAAGCAACCCTACCAATTCTGGAGTTAGGAGACCCGGACTCGACTCCTCGAGTTGGTCTCCCACTGGACCCCAGAACCCGGTTACTTGTGCTCCCCTCCTTGGGTCTATCCTAGTGCGGAAAAGTAAATAATATACAAAGGGTGACAACTTCCGCAACCTGGAAGTGCCCCAATAAAAGAATATTACATACAAGTTTTTACATGATTGAAAATGAAAAACACTCATCTCACATAAAAACCCCCGGCTATTCAAACACGACGATCCAATATAACATATCCAGCAACACATAACATCACATGTCATCAACGTAAGTAAATATGCGCATCCCAATTGTCTTTGACATATAGCAACGAAACCGGCGATATCACATATTACACTTACGGTCACAGAAAAGAAAGTGTAAAAGTACAACAGTTGGAATCCGCAACCTATATAGACATCGCATGCCTAATCAAATGAATTCCTTAGACATCACATGCCTAACAATTATAAACCCCGCATTTTAGTCTCAAAATCGAAAACACTTTTCAAAATCAAGTCGGGCAATTCAACAAGATTCCCGACATCCTGATCGAATGCTCGTCGCAAACTTCAGTAGGCGGCCGCACCCCCGACGCCGTCGACGAAGTGCACCAAGGCGGAACACCGCTGCCGCGAGCACCCGAATGGATGCTTTCGGCGACGGGGTTCTCCTACAGTCACTTGGTCGGGGCTATGGGGTGAGGCTGTCTATCAAGTTTACCCAGCGAGTATCCGCGTACGCTACGTGATTGCGACGGACTTTTGATCACATCAAAATTCCGTGGCAACCGATCAAGTGAGACTAAACTGCTATGTTTATATCATTCATTCAGTTATCTCATAACTACTTGTGAATTCCAATTATTGTATCACATTCCGGATAAACAGAAAATGTTAAACTTTCTGATCAAACAGTCGAACACCTAAGTTTTCCCGATACAGATCAACACATGAAACAAGTCTAAAAACATTCAGTTCGTGCCTCAGTACCAACGGTCCAGCCGTAGAAGGGTCAAGCCAACGCCTCACATGTGGCACGCCGTACTGTCCCAAACCCGAAGGTTCAAAGGGCAGTTCAAGACGGTCACATAATCGAGTTAAGATTTGTTGTCTTCTAGAGGGTCCATCGAGTTACTTGCACTACTTAGAACGTCTTTAAACTACGGAAAAATCCAACACTTGGAAGTTTCCCGACAGGGGAAAAATCTGGTATTTTTATATCCGGTCGAAACTTTTAACATATTCTTAAAATTTATCCGGAAAGCTACACAGACAAAATTTGATAATCCGGTCGAACATTCGAATCCCCAAAACAACCCAGAAAATTCAACTCTTGAAAAAATATTAAAAATTCCCAGGAAAACCAGCACTGAAAATTATGAATTACTGTGGAAAATTCTATGCCACATAAGACAAAACGGCCGCGGAACCGCCGCACGAGCCATGCTCGTGCCGCGGATCCGCGGCGCAATGATGGAATTAGGCATACGAATTTTACAGTAACCCTTACAATTTCCTGCGGATTTCTCTGCATATTTTTAATTTCGAAAAACTCCAGATTTTGGAAAAAGTCCAGAGAGCATGTTTGTGTTAGGGTTTCGGGTTCGTTCGGACTTCAAACTCCGTCTAGACATCGCCTAAGGCTCTAGCTAGGCTCTGATACCACTGTAGGGTTCCTAGGCACTCTCAAGAGGTCTCACAAAACATCAACCATGCCAATTTCAAAAATATGGTGCCGAGAAACCTTAATACGGATCGTTGGCTAGAAGTTTAGGCGACAAAGCAAACTAGTTAACACTTAACTACAAGAATACGGAAATATAACGTTTTGTAGATCCGGTCCTCCACCTCCACGGCTCCGTGATGAAGTCCTCTCCACTGTCCTCATGCAATCCCGGGCTCTAGCGTCGGCTTCATCGGAGAAGAAGCGGGCTAGGTCATCGACGACGATGCCGAAGATGATCTACGTCGAGGCATCGCTAGATCAAGCTCCGGTCTCGTCGTCTGATATGTCGCATATCTCGCCTAGGGGTGGTAAACGTCAGACCCCAATAGCTCGATAAGTCCTGTCGATATGAGGTCTATAACAATTCGAGAAACTACTGGTAACACTTACCAGTAAATCTCAGCAACCCTGGCCAGGGATTTCCTGTTATAGCCAATCGAACACAGCGCAACATCAACCCCCTATACCGGGAGAGACGAATCCCCTCCTATCGCTCATTGCCTCCATGTGACTCGGGACTGTACCCAAAAACCACCGTTTTGCACGCCCTCTTGGACGTGGTAAGATGGAAATCAAAGCACAGTGGGAACCACACAAGACTCTATGACGATCTCGGGTCAACAGACTACTCTGTACCAGTGTCACCAGAGAACTGCCATCTGACGTAAGGTATAATACCATCTGGGAGTTCTCGGCGAGTCCGTCCAGTGTACCCAGTCTCTACTGAGCACCCGTATATCATCTCTGATGTCAAACACCGATGGATATGGGATCATCCATCGCCCATCTGTATGGGTCGAGAAGGTATACGCTAGTCTAATCTGGTATATCGATGCCCCGTCTCGATACACCCACGACTAGGGACTTTGAAGGATGTACTTATAGACTACCATGTCCCCACTAGTATGATCCGCATCATAGTCCAGGTAGTCAAGTACACATCCTAAGGGCTTTACCAACATGTAACAGAGAGACAACTAGTGTACACGTTAAGGTAAAGAGTAACCAGATAGCATACTATCATGTCGAGCAAGAAAGTCCTCCCTATATATGTCCCAGCATCCACTACAATATACATCAAATGTACAGTAATGGCCTCTAGGGCATACATATAACTAACAGTATAGCATATCACTATTACATATTGATAGAGCCCATAGGATTCATGCTTGACTACCAGGGTTATGATGGTGATCACACTTGTGAGAACTGGGTAGACTATAAGAACATCCTTAAATATCCCCAGTCGTAGGAATATCGAGACTGGGCATCGATATTCTAGAGTAGACCGGTGTATATGTTTCTTGACCCCAATGAGGGGCGGTGGCCAGTCTCACAGCCATTGGTGTCAGTCAGTCACCAAAGATTGTATGCTTGTGCTTATTGGGTTATAAGTTACACTGGACAGACTCACCGGGAACATGCTAGATGTTATTATACCTATTGTCAGATAGCAGTTCCTGTTTGTCATATGTATGCCCTAGAGGCTATTATTGTACATTATTGTATATTATAGTGGATGCTTGGACACACACACACACACATAAGACTTTCTTGTTCGACATGATAGTATGCTATCTGGATGCTCTTTATCTTAACATATACACTAGTATTATTATATCGTCTCTCTAATACATGTTGATAAAACCTTTAGGATGTTAGCTTGACTACTAGGATTATGATGTAGATTATACTAGTGGGGCTTGGGTAGTCTGTAAGCACATCCTTAAATTGTTTCTTGTCGAGGGAGTATCGAAACAGGGCATCAATATTACAGAGTAGACTAGTGTGTACGTTTCTTGACCTTGTAGGGGGCGATGGATGATCCCATATCCATTGGTGTTTGACATCAAAGATTGTACACAGGTGCTCATTAGAGAATGGGTACACCTAACAGGACTCATCGAGAACTCTTAGATGGTATTATATATATCGTCAGATAGCAGTTCTCTAGTGACACTTGTACAAGTTAGTCTGTAGACCCGAGATCGTCATAAAGTCTTGTGTGGTTCCTACTGTGCTTTGATTTATCCCTACCATGGCTCAAAGGAGTCATGCAAACAGGTGGATTTTGGGTACAGTCCAGAGTCACATGGAGGCAATGAGCGATAGGAGGGGTTTCGTCTCTCCCGGTATTGGGGGTTGATGTTGCGCTATGCACGATTAGCTATAACAGCAAGTTCCTCGCCAGGGCTAATAAGATTTACAGGTAAGTGTTATCAGTAGTTTGTCGAACGGTTATAGGCTACACATCGGCATGACTTATCAAGTTACCGGGGTCTGACGTTTACCACCCCTAAACTTGATATGCGACATATCAGACGAAGAGACCGGGCTGTACGGTAAGCGTTGCTTATAGGATTTTGTGGGGAGTTTGTACACGCTTGCTTATTGATCTTCTATTCGCTCAATACCTAGGTAGCCGTTACTGTTAGTGATATATGCCCTAAAGGCCATTATTGTATCATACTGGTTTGTATATTATATATTGGAAGCTTGGGATGTACACAGATATAGTAACAGTCTTGCTCAATATGGTAGTATGCTACTTGGTTTGTTTCTATCTTAATATGTGTATATGTTTATTTTAACGTATCGCTAATACATAATGGTAGAGCTCTTAGGATCTTTGCTTTACTACCAGCGTTGTGATGGCAGTCACACTAGTGGGGGACGGATAGTCTATAAGCACATCCTTATACAGGTCCCTAGTCGTAGTATTATCGAGTTGGGGCATCGATACTTCAGAGTAGACTAGTGTATACACTTCTCATCCCAGCAGGGGATATGGTCTGTCCCACAGCCATTGGTACATCGTACTGGAGATAGTATGCAGGTGCTCATTGGGTTATGAGTACACTGGATATGACTCATGGGGAACTGCTTGTTGGTACTATACCTATCGTCAGGTAGCAGTTCCCAGGTGACATGAGTACAGCATAGTCCGTTGACTTGACACTGCTACTTCGTCTCGAATGTGTTCTCACTGTTCTTAGACTACTACCCTACCATGGTTCTAATGAGTCGTGCAAACATGTAGTAGTTGGGTGCAGTCCCTAAGCATTTGGAGGCAGTAGCGGTTAGATAGGATTCGTCACTCTTGGTATGTGGTTGATATCGCGATGTGTTCGGAAAGCCATTACACAAAGTCCCTATCCAAGGCAAGCGAGATTTATTGGTAGGTACTCCAATAATTTCTCTGGGTATTCTGGGCTCTACTCCGACACGACTTATTGCGCTATTAAGGGTCTGACAGCTACCGTCCCCTAGGCCCAATATGTGACACTCTTAGAAGAACAGACTGGAGTGTATGGAGATTTTCACAGATAGGCTCAGTAAGAGTTCGGATGAGTTTGCTCATCAGTCTTCTTATCGACAAATACCTGGGTAGCCGTTACGTGCAGCTAGTACTGCTGACGGCTTGTGGTTAAACCCACTACCAGCGTACTGTCGAGGCTTTAGAGTCCCACACAGAGGGTTTTCCTGCTTCGGGCAATTGATGTAGACGCTGTATGGTTTTACAGCAGGGCTTCGATCACATATGTGTACTTGTACATGGATGCTGATCGGGCGGACGATACTAGTGGGTTTTGGTTTAAGCCGGATCTTAGTATTGTATTATTGGATTGTTATCGTCTCAGTGTATCCGTATTTTTCAGAATACGAATGCGGGTATGTATATACGGTGAGGGGAATTCTTGTAATTTGTCAAGGCATGCTTCTAAAAGGAGCAACCTCATTATTTAGTTTTATCCATTTTCTTAATGGATTAATGAGGTGGAAATGGAGGAGACTTTGGTGGCATGGTGCATATCACGGCACTTGGATTTCTTTATTCTTCTTGACTCATTATTGAGGCATGGGTGCTATATTGTATTGTTTTTATTCCATGTCTCAATAAGTAAGATAAGGAAATATATATGACCCATTCTCTACACTTAGCTTTTTTGATGGTTCATTTTCTTCTCCTCATTCTCTCTCTTGAGTTTCTCCATCTCCTTCTTCCTCAAGCTAAACCCTAACCTTCACATGTGTTGTGAACCATAGGGTTTAGTGAGACAAATAATCCATTAGACTTTCTACATCTTCTAGGCTAGTTGGATTAGCGAACCATCTACCCTAGTTACCTCGGTTTAGAGGTTGAAGCTTGAAGCACATTCTCTCGGGTGGATCGTCTTTGATTCGAGGTGGTCGATGAGGTTGCCTGATCCGTTACGATCCTTGGAGCTTATGACGAGGAGGAGGACAGCAACAAGAAGTCTTGAAGGACATGGTAACGTGAGGTATACCATTCGATCTGAGTAGTTAAACTTCCGTAGGTTAGCTAGTTAGGGTTTAGTATCGATCCTGGAGTTCAAGTCAGTGTTGCGAATCATATAAAAATCATTTTTTTTGCAAGCTCCATCTCCTCACGAACCTGCGGGGTGCGCGACATCGACTTACAGTGTTATCAAGGACTACTAAACCATTACTAGCTTGTTAGCAAGTTATTAGAACTTCGATCGTCGGAAAATCGCGAAAACGGAACACCCGCACCCTCAAGTTTCTGTCGATTTTTAAAACTGCCAGAAAAATATTTCAGAGGAATGAAAATTGCATGTAGGGTATTCTAAGATCACTAAAGAAAAATGAGTCACTGATTCTCCAAGACCACCGCGGAACCGTGGCGAATCGGTGCGATTTGCCGCTGTTCCGCGGCCGAGTCAAGGCCGAGTCGGCTCATTTTTCTTCTGTGATTCTTATTATTGGTGTTATGTTTTCTGGTATATTTGGTTTCTACCTAGTATGTTTTGTGTGCTGGTTAGCAATTGGGGTAGACACAGAAAATATGTTTCGATCGAAATTCTAAAGTTATTTGCTATCGGGTTTTCTGTGGTTGGATATATGTGTTCGTAAACTTCAGCTAATTGCTATACATCGGTTAGTTTGGGGTTGCACATATCTGTGATGTTGGTTTGTGTTATGAACTTTATTGGATCGTCGTGGATGAATAGCCGGGGATGTGAGAAGAGAGTTTCTTTCATTCGATGTAAATTGCAAAGTGATGTAATATTACTTTGCGAGGCACATCCGGGTTGAGATTGTTGCCACCATTGTATTATTTCTTTTACCATTTTCTTCTCCTAGGATAGACCTAAGGTGGGGTGCACAAACTACCGGGTTCTTTGAAGTGCCGAGTGGCCTACTCACTTTGCTGAGGGAGGTTACTTCACTTCGGGAAGTTGGTGGGTAGTTTGCCGTACCCGTAGAGGTCTGGGGTAGGGTTTGGCTATTCATCACGACTGTAGAATCCGTCTTTCGTTACAGGCTTAAATGAAATGTGGAATTCCTAGTATATCTAATATGTTCATCTGTGATCTGGAATGCCTATTATTGCGTGAGACGAATGGTTATTATATATATGCTATATAGTAGACATTTATGTTTTGCACCCGCGCTAGTCCAGTCCTTGCTCTAGCATTAGTTAAGTAACCTAACGGTGTTAGACGGGGCCCAGTGGAAAATGCGGATGACATAAACGTACGTGGTATTTTCGTTTCTTTCTATAATGGTAGGTGTAAGTGATGGGACTGCATTAGATTAATGAAAATCAAATAAACCAAAGCTGAATCATTGGAACAATTTTAAAACCACTCGGTTTTTTCAAAATAGAAACTTTTAAATACGAAGCTTAAACCACTCCTTTAAAAGCTATCAGGTTCCTTCAATTAAATCAAGTTCATTACATTCACGGTTTCGCCAAAACCAGCCGTAGCCCTCCGTCATTTCAGTTGAATATTCAGTAGTTTTCAAGCTATATATGTTGACCTTCGCCAAGGTATAGTGATTGGTAGTTGTTGGATATTCATCTGTAGTATAGATAGATGCGTTAGTTTGGGACAGTCGTACTATTATTTTGGCCTTCGTTAAGGGTATGTACGGGTGGGTTCTAATTAACCTGGAAAATGACGGGTAGAACTTGACTTGTGACTTATGATATGTTGGCCTTCGTCAAGGTCATAAGAGCTTGGGGAAAAAATCCACATCGGGAGTTTCTAAAGAAACTGGAACTTTCTAGTGTTGCATATCATTTGGAGTATGATAATTTTGGTAGGATTCCTTCAGGATTATCACACAATGATATTTGGATCCCGATTCTACTGTGAGTATCCACTACTCCTCGGGAGATTTTTTCACTAAAACGATCAATGCTATAAACCAAGTAGGTGTCTAGAATGGTGTTAGCGGGGCTACGCCTCCAGGGAAAAGAGGTTATGTAATTAAGGAACTTCGCGAAAGCATTGGAAAACCTCCATCGAAATACCAACACCAGCCTGGCCGAAAGGTTAAGCAAGTATTGTAAGAGTGAGATTAATCCTGACTAATTCTTCTTTTATAGTTTGAGGAAGGATTCGATATACAGTGGGAGCCATCCTATTTAGATAAACTAAAATCCAATCTAAACTTGCAAGAGCATCATGCTAAGTGTTCTCTTCTCTCTCTCTAATTTGCAGCGACCAGGTGACCAGACTTATGTTACATCTAGATAATAAATTGACTGAGCTAAACTATATTGATTGGCAAAGGTTTGTCCAGATGTCCATTACCTATGACAAGCTGGACCACCTCATTACTTCTCAATCCCCCGCCGTCCTAGGTCCAGATTCCACCGTCGCAGATAATGATATCCGTAAGACATCGAAAAAATACAGTGCGAATACCAAGTGCCTCATGTTGGCCTAAGTAGATGGTGTAAACCAGAGGCAGCACGAGAAGATGGACTTAGTTTCCATCTTCCTCCATAACAAAGGTTTATATGGAGAGCAATCTCGTATCGCAAGGTATGAGACCTCGAAAGAATAGCTTCAAGCGAGCTTGGCTGTCAGATCATTGTAGGGGACCACGTCCCTATAATGATCAGCTGTATTAAACATCTCACAGATCTAGGGACCACGTTGGAGAACGAATCATATGCTGACTTGATTTTACAGTCCCTACCTTCTACTTACGCTCAAGGGAAGAAAGTTATACTTCCAGTTGAGGGCATCCTGAAGGAAACCAGGGAGTCGCCCGCTCTGCTTATTAGGGAATCTTCCTCTTCTGGATCCAAGACGAAAGCCAAGGGAGAAAAGAAGAAGACCTTTTGAAAGCCGATAGGCGGTGTCAGTAAGGTAGAGGGACAGAGAAGGGTAAAAGTTTCAGGGCTAACAGCAGGGAAGGAGGGATATTCCAATTGTCACGGGAAAAGGCATTGGCAGAAGAAATGCAGGGCTTGGAAAGACAGAATCAAGGATCCAAAGCATGTTGTGGCTTCAGCTTCGGGCGTGTTTGTGATTGAAAATTGTCTATCAATTAACTTTACTTCCCGGGTACTAGATACCAGATCAGGATCTCAGATCTGTAATTCATTACAGGCTTTGAGAAACCATAGAGTTATCAGGGCAGGTGATATGACTCTCAGGATTGCTAACGGAATGAGCATGGATGTTGTATCCGTAGGGGAATATCACCTAGGATTAACAAGTGGGCAGATATTGATTTTACGTAACTGTTTGTGTGTACCTAGTCTACCTTGTAATATTATATCTATATCTTTACTTTCTAAAGAAGGATACTATTTTACATTTGTAAGTGGTGTGGTCCACATTCACCTAAATCAAGCTTTGATTGGGTCAGGTACACTAGATAACTGTATATACGTATTAAATCAAACTCATGTTTTCAATGTCTAGAACATACTTATTAAGTCTCCAGAATTAAATAAGGCTTTCTTGTGGTATTGTAGACTGCGTAACATCAATGAAACACGGTTGACGAAGTTACATAGAGAGGGATATTTGGATCTGTTCGAATATCAGTTTTATGCAACTTGTCAATCATGTCTCAAATAAAAGATGATAAAGACTCTATTCACTGGACATGGAGTAAGAGCGAGCGAGCTCTTAGGACTCATACACAGCGATGTGTGTAGTCCAATTCTACAAATGCATGAAGTGGTTATTCCTATTTCATTACTTTTATGGATGATTTCTCTAGTTATGGGCATGTCTTCTTGATGAAACATAGATCCGAGGCCTTTGAGAAATTCTAAGAATATAGGAATGAAGTGGAAAAACAAACCGGCAAAAGTATCAAGAAACTGAGATCTGATCAAAGTAGTGAATACTTAAGTGCCTAGTTCCTGGATTACCTAAAAGAGAATGAAATTCTCTCTCATCTTACTCCTCCATACACACCACAACACAACGGTGTATCGGAAAGGTGGAACAAACCCTATTGGATATGGTACGTTCCATGATGAGTAACTCTGAGTTACCGCGATCCTTCTAGGGTTATGTACTAGAATCAGCTGCATATCTTTTAAACAAGGTTCCTACCAAGACTGTTCCTACCACACCATATCAGATGTGGAGTGGGAAGAAACCCTATCTTCAGTATCTGAAGATATATTGATGTCCAGCTTTTGTGAAAAAACAGCATGCGGACAAGCTCGAGGCACGCTCAGTACCGTGTAAGTTTGTGAGATACCCAAAGAACTCCAGAGGGTATCTGTTCTATTACGCAGAGGAACAAAAGGTTTTTGTTTCTCGTCATGCCCACTTTTTAGAAAATCAATTTTTAGAAAAAGAAACTAGTGGGAGCATAATAGAACAAGAAGAAATTCCAGAACCACAAGCTATTACTGAAAGCATGATCGAACCAAAGGTTTCGAGAGAACAGGACATCCCCACGTCACTCTGCAGGACTAGTAGGCTGTCTCATCCGTCCGAGAGATACTACGTTTTTCTTATAGATGGGGATAGAGAGGATTGCATCATCAACGATGATGAGCCGACTAGTTTCCAGCAAGCCATTCAGAGAAGAGACTCGGTAAAATGAATGGATGCAATGCGGCCCAAGATGGAGTCCATATACACTAACAAAGTATGGACTTAGGACATTGCTCCAGAAGGGGTAAAACCCATAGGTTGCAAATGGATCTTTAAAAAGAAGATTGGTGTAGATGGACATGTTGAAACCTATAAGGCTAGACTTATTGCAAAAGGTTTTCGTCAAAGACCTAGTTTGGACTATGATGAAACCTTTTCTCCATTGGCTATGCTCAAATCCATTTGGATCCTTTTTGCCATTGCTGCCTTCCACGATTAGGAAATTTGGCAGATGGACGTAAAGACCGCTTTTCTAAATGGACGTTTGGAAGAGTGCATTTATATGGATCAGCCAGAAGGTTTCATTCAGAGAAGGAGCAGCGGGAAAGTGTGCAAGTTTCTTAAGTCCATTTATAGATTAAAGTAGGCATCGCGGAGTTGGAACATCTGTTTTGATGAAACGGTCAACGAATTTGACTTTATCAAAAATCCAGATGAACCATGCATCTATAGTAAGATTGTAGTGAGAACTGTGGTATTCCTCATCTTATACGTGGATGACATTCTCTTAATAGGAAATGATATTTCTATGCTACAATCAGTCAAAGAATTCTTGTCACAGAGGTTCTCCATGAATGACCTGGGTGATGCCTCCTACATTCCGAGGATCCAGATCTATCGTGATAGATTTAAGAGAATGTTAGGACTTTCGCAGTCCAGGTATATCGACACCATACTAAATAAATTTAGTATGGAAGATTCAAAGCACGATAGTCTATCGGCTTGTCATGAAATCATCCTCTCCAAATAGATATCTCCCAAGACTTATTTGGAAAGGGCTCGCATGTCGATTATACCCTACGCTTCTGCGGTAGGCTCTATAATGTATGCGATGTTGTGTACCAGACCAGATGTTGCTTACGCACTTAGCGTGGTAAGCCGGTATCAGTCAAACTCAGGGGAGAACCACTGGATAGCAGTAAAGAACATTCTCAAGTACCTGAGAAGGACTAAGGAGATCTTCTTGGTGTATGGCGAAAAAGAACTCCAGATCGAGGCCTTTACTGACTCTAGCTTCCAGAGTGACAAGGATGACTCCAAGTCCATATCGGGTTATGTCTTTACCCTCAATGGAGGGGCGGTCTGTTGGAAGAGCTCCAAGTAGGACACCTTTGCTGACTCGACGATGGAAGCGAAGTATACAGCTGCTTGTGACGCCGTGAAAGAAGCAGTCTGGATGAGGAAGTTTCTAACAGAACTTCAGGTGGTTCCGTCCATTGTAGATCCAATACCTCTGTTTTATGACAACAACGGTGCTATAGCTTTAGCGAAGGAACCCAGGTCCCATCAGAAATCCAAACATATCTTGAGGCAGTACCAACTGATCAGAGAGATCGTTGATCGCTGGGAGATCGAGGTGCGTAGAGTTGATTAAGAGAACAACACTGTAGATCCACTCATAAAGGCCATACCTCAAACACAGTTCGAGAGGCTATTCGAGATGATAGGTCTACGATATGCCAATACATGGCCTTAGTGCAAGTGGGAGATTGTTAGTGTTATATTCCATAGAGGCCATTATTGTATCATACTAGTTTATATATTACATATTGGAAGCTTGGGATATACACGAATATAGTAACAGTCTTGCTCAATATGGTAGTATACTACTTGGTTTGTTTTTATCTTAATATGTGTATATGTTTCTTTTAACGTATCGCTAATATATATTGATATAGCCCTTAGGATCTTTGCTTGACTACCAGCATTGTGATGGCAGTCACACTAGTGGGGGATGGGTAGTCTATAAGCAAAACATTATACAGGTCCCTAGTCGTAGGATTATCGAGACGGGGCATCGATACTCCAGATTAGACTAGTGTATACCCTTCTCATCCCAACAGGGGAGATGGTCTGTCCCACAGCCATTAGTACGTCGTACTGGAGATAATATGTAGGTGCTCATTGGGTTATGAGTACACTGGACAGTACTCGTGGGGAACTGCTGGTTGGTGCTATTCCCATCATCAGGTAGCAGTTCACAGGTGACATGAATACAGCATAGTCCGTTGACTTGACACAGCTACTTCGCCTCGAGTTTGTTCCCACTGTTCTTAAACTACTACCCTACCACGGCTCTAATGAGTTGTAACAACTCCAAATTCTGTGTACATAAAATTCATTTAAAGTTAATGTACAATTTGGGTATTTACAATTCTTGTGAATGCTATAAGCATTTGTTTTGATTTAGAACAGCAAGAAAGTACTTATAGCACATTGGTAAAGCCTTGCACTGCTGTGGCGTAGCCCTTGTGATCGAATCCCGCAGCAACATTATCTTTTTATTTAATTTTCTTTTAAACTTTTAGAAACCCAAGAGTCTACACGTGCAACACACGTAATAGGGTATGTTACAGAATAATCAAACATGTTAAATATGCTAGTTGAAGCGCCAGGGACACATGGCCCCCATTCGAGCCTCCACCTCCATGATCTGACCGGCGAGATTGCATCTCGGGCCGGCGCCGCCGATTTTCCTTGGTCCAAACCCTAATTTTTTCTTTTGCCCTAGACCCTTTGACCCCCCCATAACTCCATTATTATTTGTTTACTCTACACGTTTACAAGGAATAGTAAACCTTTCAAATTCTATTTTTAATGCAAAAATTTAATGCGTTATTCATTACCTCTAAACCCTATATTGCCCTATAAATACCCACCCCATCTTACACCCCTTTCACTCAGAATTCTCTTGCAAAAATTATACCAAAATCCTAAGTCTTTTAGTGTACAAGTGGAGTTAGTGAAGGGCGAAACTCTGATGAACTTCCAAGGAGATTCCGACAAAGAAACGATGCCCTGAAGCTCTCTTTAGGACCCCTCTCTCTCCTTTAGTGCAACAAATCAGTAAGTCCCATTTCACCTCTCATCTTCATCTTTAAAAAGTTACAAAACTAAAACCCGACGGAAGCGAAGTTAGTCTGACTTCCGATTCAGTTTTCTTTAAAAACTATACTTTTCTTAATCAAGATAACTTCATATTCTTAAAAATTGCTTAACAAACATTAAAAAAACTATTAAATCAAGTTTCACCTCAAAATAATCATTTTTGTGACATTTATCACATTTTTACATAAAAATAGCACAAACTATTCATTTCAACATTATAACTTAATTCCTTGCTATACGTTTAGATAGATCACGAGGTAATGACCTACCTCATCATAACACACATCTTTACAATAGAACGATTGATTTAGGGACATTAGAATACGGGAAATATGAATTTACAAATAAATACCCTAACTTATAAAACCGTTTTCTTTACAAAGATGTATTAACAATTTCCTTGCAATTACGCCTCTACAACCAATTTTTGGGGACCCGTTCGGGATGGTGTGGATTATCCCACATCCTCGGGTTTAGTAGAGTGAGATGCAGACCTCCGCAAGGAGTATTCGATCTCGATGGAATTTTTATACATTTTTCTTTGGAAAATGAGATTTTTACAAGAAAATAAATAAAATTATTTTCATTAAATATGTATATATAATTATTACCAAATACTTATTTTATATATATATATATATATATTTATATTTATATATATATATAATATTCCATGTTTCCAAAACTCAAGAAAAGAATTCAAATATTACATGAAACTACCATGATAATTCAAAACAATATCCATATTACAAATAAATACCATATACTATGAAAATTAGGTTTTTCTCACTAGAAATTTCACATCTATGAAATATACATCTATGGAAACTCTAAAGATGATAATTAGATGCTTGAGGTGTATTTTGAAATTATGCCAAATCTATTTTTACATAAAACCCCCTCATGTTATATTAAATTACAATAAGGACCCTAGTAAACAGAGATTTAAGCGGGACCAGTCTCTTGAGCCTCAGAGAGCCGGAGATATGGGTGCTTGCCTATTTAAGGTAGATAACCTAACAAAAGGTGTTATCAATGCGGTAATTGTCTTGGAAAAGACACAAATCCTGCCGTCCATGTGCAGCAGTTATCGATAATATCAAAACCTAACTCAGGACTTCAATTTCTTTTCTAATTGTCTGACTCAGACTGAGTCTAAATATCATCAATCTGACTTGAATGTGATTCAAGTATAAACTACAATTCAACATGAATCCATCTATTCAATCTATATAACTTGACCAAACCGAACGATTGATGTACTCCATTTACATGTTCATCCATTATATCCGTTACATTACTGATATCATGGTTTCGGCAAGTCATCCTTCTATACAATTTATAATACAAGACAATAAAATACAAACAATACAATCAAGACATCGCGGAGTTAATAAGGGGTAGATTGGTACGGAAGGTGTTAGAAGTGGCACGAGACTGCAACCATAAGACACCTAACCTGAATCTCCATTGTCGTTGTATCATAACTGAACGGTTCCTTGTACTCCATATACCTTATTCTCTGGGATCGTGAGACTTCTGTCGTATACACTGGCATTTTTTATACCAAGCTACAGACAACAGCGTTAACAATATAATACAACTTTAAAAGTCACATTCTCCTTCTGTCTATACACTGGCATTTTCTGTACCAAGCTACAAACAACAGCATTAACAATATAATACAACTTTAAAAGTCACATTCTCTTTCTTTCTATTCTATCTCTTCTTACTTTTGGGACTTACCGAGCGATTGTTCGCTGACGACATTCTTTTTCTTCTTTCTTTGGAATGTTGTCAGGTGGATCGGACCTTTTGGAGACAGAGCCCACCGGTGAGGACTTGGATCAGCCAGCCTTTGACCCGGAGCTCTAGTTTACTTGTACATTTCATTTTCATTTCAGTTATGCCATTGTTTAGGCATTGCTTTCATTCCATGTATTTACTTTTCATTGTATTGTAAAAAGAATGTTAATAAATAAAGTTGTTGTTCATTTACATCTTGTCTCTTGTGTACAATTAATTTTATATTGCTTAGATATGTTTAGCGTGTTTACTTCTGAGTAAATGTGTAGCGGCCTCGTCGCGCCCTCTTCTCGTACACCGGGAAGCGGGGCGTGACATGAGTCGTGCAAACAGGTAGTAGTTGGGAGCAGTCCCGAAGCACTTGGAGGCAGTAGCGGTTAGATAGGATTCGTCTCTCCCGATATGGGGGTTGATATCGCACTGTGTTCGGAAATTCATTACACAAAGTCCCTGGCTAGGGTATGTGAGATTTATTCGTAGGTACTCCAGTAGTTTCTCAGGGTGTTCCGGGCTCTACTCCGACACGAATTATTGCGCTATTAGGGGTCTGATGGGTACCGCCCATAGGCCCGATATACGATACTCTTAGATGAACAGAACGGACTGTACGGAGATTGTTACAGATAGGCTCAGTAGGAGTTCAGATGAGTTTTCTCAACGGCCTTCTTATCGATAGATACCTGGGTAGCCGTTACGTGCAGCTAGTACTACTGACGGCTTATGGTTAAACCCGCTGCTAGCGTACTGTCGAGTCTTTAGAGTCTCACACAGAGGGTTTTCCTGCTTCGGGCAGTTGATGTAGACGCTGTATGGTTTTACAGCAGGGCTTCGATTACATACGTGTACTTGTACACGGATGCTGATTGGGCGGACGATACTAGTGGGCTTTGGTTTAAGCCGGATCCTAGTATTGTGTTATTAGATTGTTATCGTCTCAGTATATCCATACTTTTCAGAATACGGATGCGGGTATGTATATACGGTGAGGGGAATTATTGTAATTTGTCAAGGCATGCTTCTAGAAAGAGCCACCTTATTATTTAGTTTTATTCATTTTCTTAATGGATTAATGAGGTGGAAATGGAGGAGACTTTGGTGGCATGGTGCATATCATGGATCTTGGATTTCTTTATTCTTCTCGACTCACTATTGAGGCATGGGTGCTATATTGTATTGTTTTTATACCATGGCTCAATAAGTAAGATAAGGAAATATATATGAGCCATTCTCTACACTTAGCTTTTTTGATGGTTCATTTTCTTCTCCTCATTCTCTCT
Organism: Agapanthus africanus; assembly: GCA_030015575.1. Classification (NCBI taxonomy): domain Eukaryota; kingdom Viridiplantae; phylum Streptophyta; class Magnoliopsida; order Asparagales; family Amaryllidaceae; genus Agapanthus; species Agapanthus africanus. Next base: position 258,231,097 of record CM057351.1, on the reverse strand, counting down.
CTTGAGTTTCTCCATCTCCATCTTCCTCAAGCTAAACCCTAACCTTCACATGTGTTGTGATCCATAGGGTTTAGTGAGATAAACAATCCATTAGACTTTCTACATCTTCTAGGCTAGTTAGATTAGCGAACCATCTACCCTAGTTACCTCGGTTTGGAGGTTGAAGCTTGAAGCACATTCTCTCGGGTGGATCTTCTTTGACTCGAGGAGACCGACGGGATTGCCCGATCCATTACGATCCTTGGAGCTTATGACAAGGAGGAGGACAGCGACAAGAAGATCCGAAGGACATGGTAACGTGAGGTATAACATTCGATCCGAGTAGTTAAACCTCCGTAGTTTAGCTAGTTAAGCTTTAGTATCGATCCTGGAGTTCAAGTCGGTGTTGCGAAGCATATAAAAATTGTTTTTTTGCAAGCTCCGCCTCCCTGCAAACCCATGGGGTGCGCGGCATCGACTTACAGTTACATCCAACTAGTACCGCTGACGGCTTGTGGGTGACTGATGTGATCATTACCTACTGCTGGCGTATTGACGAGGCTTTAGAGTCCCACACAGAGGTTTTTCTTAGCTTAAGCGAAATGAAGTAGGGCACATATGTGATATGTGCGGGACCATGATTAAATACGTGTATGTGATACTGTATTCTAATCTCGCGATATATTATATATGTCGGTTATATGTGATATGACCAGGTTATTGAATCAAGTGTTGCTTCGATAATGTGATATACATATAAATGATATTAGTCGGTTATATATGATATAACCAGATTATTAAATCAAGTATTGATTTATTAATTTGATATATATATATAAATATATTTGATATATAAATATACATTAACTAATATAATGCTCATTAAAGATTTTCTTCTCTTTATAATATATTTAATATATATGTGATATATATTATATGTATTTATATATCGTGTCATGGTGGATAATACATTGGATATGGGTGTATGAGACTCACACCAAGACTAAAGATATTTGGGTGAATATTTATTTAGAGTTAATTCAAAATTAGGTGGAAAATGAGCAAGGCTTAGATGCTTGTGGAAGCATGTAGAAGCCATGACTCATTCCAATAATGTTGTTTTACTGTAGATATTTTACAACTCAACCATGATCTTTAGCCGATGTTTAACTCTCTACATTATGTCTTGAGATATTTTTCTCACCCTAGTTGATCTTCTTCATCTCATTTTTTGCTTTCTAGCTTTGAGTTAGGTGAGAAAAGAAAAAAAGAAAGAGTTTTCTAAAGTGAGCAAAATTCCTACTTCATCAACCTACTCTCATCTAGCTCATAAGATTAAGTTGTTTGCTTCACTAATTCTTGCATTAGTGAAGATGTAGCTTGAGTTAGAGTAACTTCAAGGTGGATCATCTTCGGCCTCGAAGACGATGAAATAAGCTCTTTCTTTTCACCAAGTGGAGCCTAAGAAGAGTTCTAGGGAGCACTACATGGAGTTAAGGGACTACTACTTAGAGCTTTAGATGTGAAGGACCGGTCTACAAATGTAGTATTCTCTATTCACTTAGTGTAAAGTTTATTTACATGCTTGCAAACCCTGATTCTCTAGTTCGATTCTAGGTTAGTGTAGTTTAGACCTCTAGATTTTTTTAAATTGCATACTTGATGCATGTGGAAACCTAGTAGAGGTGTTAAGACACACTTTCATGGTATCAGAGCCAAGCTAGAGCATTAGGTTTGGTCTAAACGATGTTAAAGTATTCGATCGGTATTTTTGAAACCCGGATTTTATACCGTCTATCCAATTTTTTCAAAACTTGTTATTTTGCATATTAAAACTAGTTAGAAAATCGTGCAGGGTATTTGATGGAACCTCAACAAATTCGAGGCCCCATCTCTACTAATGCGCCGTGGAACCATGGCATAAACCCCTGTTTGGCCGCGGTTCCGCCGCATTATTAGGGAGTTGTGGGCTCTTTTCTCTTATGCCGCTCCATCTTGTTATTTAGCACTCTCTGAGAATTTTTTAAATAAGACTCAAGTGTTGAGGTCTCTGTGATTTGTTGGTGTTTGAGATATCGATCGAAATGTTTGATATCGTCTAGATATATTTGATATGTGATACAACATTTGGAATCCACATTAATTAGTTTTATGAAAACTAGTTTGGGTTTTGTAAATCTCACGTTTTAGTCTTTTTTTGATCAATTTCTATGAAGTTTCAATTCGGACCAAAACTCCGTCGCATCTCGTATTGTAAGCAAATAGTGGCCAGGAAACACTACTAGATAGCCATGCCCCATAGCCCCGGCCAAGTGACTGTAGGAGAACCCCGTTGCCAAAAGCATCCGGTCGGGTGCTCACGGCCATGGTGTTCCACCTAAGTGCACTTCGTTGACGGCATCAGGGGTGCAACAATCTACTAAAGTTCCCGACGAGCATTCGATCATAACATTCGGGAATCCTGTTGAATTACCCGACCGCTATTGAAAAGTGACATATATGCAAGATTTAACGGTTAGACATGAAATCTGAGATATGAGATATTCCGGGTTTATGATGTCTAAGGTTTGATGCGGATTCTAATTATTATATGTTTCATTTCTTTTCTGCGACCGTAAGTGTAATATGTGGTATATCGCCGATCTCGTTGCTATACGTTAACGAGTTTCGGGATATGTATATTTACTTACGTGATGATATGTGTTGTTATGTGTTGCTGTGATATGTAATATTGGATCGTCGTGATTGAATAGCCAGGGGTTTTTGCGTGAGATGAGAGTTTTTCTATTTTCATTCATGTAAAAACTGTATGTAATATTCTTTTGTTGGGATACTTTCAGGTTGAGGATGATGTCACCATTGATGTATATTATTTACTTTTCCACATTAGGATAGATCCAAGGCAGGGAGCATAAGTGACCGGGTTCCAGAGTTCAGTGGGAGAACATCTCGAGGAGTCGAAACCTAGTCTCCTAACTCTAGAATTGATAGGGTTGCTTGCCGCTCTCGTTGGGGTCTAAGGATATGGGTTTGGCTATTCATCACGACCGTGGAATCTGTGAATTGATTTAATTTAAAACTTAGACCTCCTTGTATATCCTATATTTCATATGTTGACTTCTGCTGCTATGTTCTGTGACGTGATCATATAACCGCGTGAGACGAATGCTTTATATTATATAGTTATGATATATGTAATAAACGTTGCTTATGTTTTGCACCTGCGCTAGTCCAGTCCCCTCTCTGTCGTTAGTTAAGTAACCTAATGGTTCATGACGGGACCCTGTGGCGAATACGGATGGCATAAGCGTACGTTCTATTTTTGTTTCTTCTATGATATTTAGGAAACATAAATCATGGGACTTCATTAATGAGATTAATGAAAAGAAAAGAATCCTAAAGATGTTGTAGAAACAAATTTTTCAAAAAGGTTGCTCTAGTTATTGCTTTGCATAGCGGTATTCTTTGATGAAAATCCAGCACCTCATTCGATGAGGAAAGAGCCGAGATCCCTTCACCGGGAATGACCTTTTTAGCAAAAGCTTGCAAATGTTACAACCTACTCGGTTTGTTTTGAAAAACTACTCGATTTTAAAATCGGAGCTCAAACCACTCTTTTCAAATCACTCGATTCTACAACGATATCAAGTTCATTACGCAAAAGGTTTTCTTAAGAACTGTCGTAACCCTCCGTTATTTCACATAAGTGCTATTTAGTATTCGTGCTGCTTTTGTTGACTAAGTTAATACGTAGTGTATGGTAGCTGATTAGTGCTTATCTGCAACCATATGATACGCTTGGATTAAGGTAGTTGTACGACTTTGTTAGCCTTCGTCAAGGGTTGTGTGGGTGGATTTAATTCAATCACGAAATATACGGGTTGAAGTTGATTAGCTCCCTATGGTTTGTTGGCCTTCGTCAAGGTCATAGGACGTTAGGGGTAAAAGCAGATATTGGGAATTTCAAGTGTTGAAATTTGCAATCAGATTGCATACCTTCTATGAGGTAGTTGGATCCAGATACCCACTGCAAGTAAGAGTTACTCCTGGGAGAGTTTTGCACTTTACAATTAGCTGATCTAGTAGGTGTCTAAGAAAGGTGTTAACGGGTTTGTGTGCCTCCGGAAACAAGGTTATTTAATTAGTTCCATGCGAAAGCATAGGGAGACTCCCTCGGGGTAGAAATACCTGCTCGGCTGACCGATTGCGAACTTGTAGGGTGTAATTAATCCCGGCTAGTCTTACCTTTTAGGGTTTGAAGAAGATTTGATAAAAACGGTGGGAGCCATCCTGATTAGATAAGATAATAACCAATCTAATATTGCAAGTGCGCACGCTAAAGTGTTTTCTTCTCTCTCTCCAGGTAACGACCATGACATGCCTTAATCAAGATAATAATATAGATGTATTGACCGAACCCGCTTATAATACTGGGCCGGGGAATGTTGGTTCTGCTCTATCTTATGATTGTCATAAGTCTGGGCAAGGAATAGGGGAATATCAGGATTCCCATGCCATCCGAACGAAGAAAGAGCATGATGATGCATCTTCTTCAGGTGTGTTCATAACCGAGAACTGTTTCTCAGTATGCTTTACGTTCTGGGTACTATATACCGGATCAGGATCCCACGTATGTAATACGTTACATGGCTTAAGAAGAAGTAAAGAACTGGGAAAGGGTGATAAATCTCTAGAAGTAGGGAATGGGGCAATTGTTGCAGCCAAAACAATTGGCGAATATCACCTTGGATTATCAAATGGTAATACATTGATTCTGAACGAGTGTTATTTCGTACAAAAAATGATGTTCAATATAATATCAATTTCTTTATTAGATAAACAAGGATATAGCTTTGTACTTGAGAAAAATGTTATGAATATTTTCCTGAATCAAGTATTGATTGGGTTTGGTACATTGTATAACGGTATATACGGTCTAAATCAAACTACAGTTCTAAACATTCAAAACACACAAAAGAGGAAAAGTTCAAAAATGAACGAAGCCAACTTGTGGCATTGTAGACTAGGACATATCAATGCGACAAGACTAGCGAAGTTGCATAAAGATGGATATTTGAATTCGTTCAAATTCACATCTTATGAAACTTGCCGGTCATGTCTTAAGGGTAAGATTACAAAAACTCCGTTTACTGGACACAGAAAAAGAGCTACTGAACTCTTAGGACTGGTACATAGTTGTTCTCCGCCGAAAGACGCGATCGGGACGTTGGGACGTCAGGGCCTGAATTTCGGGGGCAGATGCTAATTGGTTCTATCCGTCCACCTCTTCGAAGATGCCAAGTTGATTTATAACACCATGTATTGAAGGTTTAAACAGATGCGGCCGATGTAGCAGACTTCGTCATATTCCCCCTCGTTGAGGGGTTTTTGATTGTGGGGACGCTCTTCCCTGCAGGCGCAAGCCCCTGTAGTTAATTATGTTACCGCATCGCGGTAACCACTTTCTCCTTCTCCAGATGGTCATTTCGTGTCGTGGGTGTTTGTTTTCTTTTTTTTTTTTTGGTTGCCCATGGATTGTATATGGAGACTAATTTATGTTGTTGCCCGTAGGGCGTGGATTAGTCCAAATCCGTATCTTCTTAGATTTGGGTTTGGGTTGGGTTTAAGGATACGTTAGTCACATTTGAGACTAAAATCAACTTAAACATTTGTTAAGGATACGTTAGTTTAACTTTAGACTAAGATCAACTTAACGGGATCGTTTAGATCCAACAAAAGAGCATTTGGGCTCTATTGATTAGTTTACGGACATTACGGTCCATCGTTAGTTTAAGGACATTACGGTCCGAGGTTAAGGACATCATAGTCCATGAGCTTAAAGACCCCACAGTCCGAAGTTAAGGACATCATAGTCCATGGGCTTAAGGACCCTACAGTCCATAGTTTAAAGACGTCATAGTCTATAAAGTTTAAGGACCCCACAGTCCATGGAATGTTTGGTTATCGGGACCCGTCACCTCTCTGAAGACGTTGAAGGATTACAACGACAAATATCAAAGGAGTGAAGAGATGTACCCTTGAACCAATTTTGGTTGGAAGATCTGTAGTCCAATTTGCAGATTTATGAGCATATGGGCTCAATTAATCTGAATGAGAGATTTATGGCCAACTTGGGCTCGGCCTACTCAGTTAAAATGTTTAACATTTGACAATGCTGAGCATTGGTTTGAGTTCTGACAATATTTTTGTCTTTTACTGAATGCTGACCATTCATCATAGCTCTAAGGCTTTATTTATAGAACAATTTAGGTTCTTTTAGCACACACGTGAGGAGCACGTGGTGCGCTTGGCGCTGAGCGCCAGTCCAAGGAGTGCAAAGCGCTTCTGTTCAAGTAGCGCACATGTGGGGAGCACATGGTGCGCTTGGCGCAGAGTGCTATTTTATGAGCACGAAGCGCTATCTGTTAAGTGGCACACACGTGAGGAGCATGTGGTGTGCTTGGCGCTTAGCGCCAGTTAAAGAGTGCAGAAGCGCATCTGATCAATTTTATGATCTGAGAAATAAATTCTCGTTTGGAAGAGACTTTGTTTCAAGGTTCTAAGAACAAAGTTCTTATTTTGTAGGATATGTTTCAATCTCTAATTTTGATGAAAGGCTTTGCCTTTATGGATCTGTGATCCTAAGAGAATTGACTTATTCTCCCCCCTTTTATTTTATAATGAGATGTTCATGATCTCTTTGTATAAAAGACCTTAGTCTTATAGATCTATGATCTGTGAGAAGAATTATGTTCTTCTTCTTGTTTTATGATGAGATCCTTTAATCTCTTTGTGAAAGACCTTGGTCTTGTAGATCTATGATCTTAAAGAAAGAAGTGAATTCTTCTTTTTAATATGAGATAATTTCATCTCCCTGTTCTTTTTTACCTTGAAGAAAATCTTCTTCTTCTACCGAGAGCTTGGCTCTTCTTTCTGAGATTTCTCAAAGTTTGTGAGGGGGTTCCTCTGTATACTTCTGTATATCGGAGACTTGAAGTCTTGGGGCCTTTATATATGGCAAACTGATTTGTTCAATCAGTTAAGAAGATCTTTTCTCCGATTGATTTGGGGATTTTCCTACCGTTGGATCTTTGATCCAAGGGCTTCTGATTTACAGAAGGCAATCTGTAGGGTTACTAGGCATTGTCACATGGGTCTATAAGGCATCAACCATGCCCGATTTAAAATTTAGACATGCCGAACAACCTAAAGCGAGGATCTTTGCTAGATAATTAGGGTTAAACATGCAAGTAAATATCTTTACAACTAAGAGAGAGGGATTACAACCTTTGTAGTCCACTCCTTCGCTTCATAAGCTCCGAGTAGTAGTCCCTTCGCCGCGATCCATGATCTCCCGGACTCAAGAGAAGCTCCACAACCCGAATGATCCATGCTTGCTTGAAGTCTTCCTTTTCTATGATGATCTACCTTGAAATTTCTTTAACTCAAACTCTCACTCAATAATCAAGTACTAATGAAGTGAACACCCTAATCTAATTGGCTAGATTAGATGAGGATGATGAAGTAGGAATTTAGCTCTCTTTTGTTTTCATAATCTCACACTAATCCATCACAAAAGGAAAACCTAGGAAGCTTTTCAAGAGCTCAAGGAAGAAGAAGAAGAATTATTCCTTTTGTGATGATAATGGATTCTTATTATCATTACAATTGCAACCATGGTTAAGTTAAGAAAGACTTAACCATTGTAGAGATTTAACTAGGGTAAAGGGTGTGGGTTGGGTGAGGAAAATATATCCAAAAATATCAACACATAATATCTTTGCAAGAAACAAAACAAAAGCTTCTAGAAGTTTCTAGAAAAGATTAACCCAAATCAAACCCTAACTATGTTTAATCTCCACTAATTATATTGCATTTGTAAACCTAACTTGTTACAATATTATATATCACATATATAATATATTTTTGTAACAAAAGAAAATAATACAATTAACATATATCGCATATATATCAATGTATTATCCGGTGAGAAAATGATTCAATAAAGCGAGCCAATATTAGATAATGTAATGTAATATATCACATATATAATTATACATTAAATTATCGAATCAACATTTGATCCGACAATCCGGCTATTTCTCAAATAACCGACTAATATAAACTGTATCATTTTATCGAATCAACACTTGATCCGATGACCCAGCTATATCACATATACCCGGCCGATATCAAATATCGTGAGAATAGAATACGGTATCTCATATCGTATCATCCTCGGTCCCTCACATATCACATATGTGCTCCTACTCCGTTTTGCCTGAGTCAAGAAACCTCTGTGTAGGACTCTAAAGAATCGTCAATACGCCGGTAGCAGGTGATGATCATATCAAACACCCACAAGCTGCAAGCGGTCAGCTAAACGTAACAGCCACCTAGGTATTGAGCGATCAGAAGATCAACAAGAAAGCCTGTACATTCTTCTGTGAATCCAATGAGTAACACTACCGTACAGTCCGGTCTCTTTGTCTGATATGTTGCATATCTAGTCTAGAGGTGGTATACGTCAGACTCCAGTAACCGATCAGTCGTGTCGATGTGAGGCTCATAACAGGTCGAGAACCTACTGATAACACTTACCAATAGTACTCAATATCCGCTCTGGCCAGGGACTTCCAGTTATAGCCAATCGAACACAGCACAACATCAACTCCCTATACCGAGAGAGACGAAACCCCTCCTATCGCTCATTGCCTCCATGCGATTCGGGACTGTACCCAAAAGCTACCGTTTTGCACGCCCTCTTAGACGTGGTAAGGTGGAAATCAAAGCACAGTGGGAATCACACAAGACTCTATGACGATCTCGGGACTACAGACTACCCTGTACCAGTGTCACCAGAGAACTGCCATCTGACGTGAGGTATAATACCATCTGGGAGTTCTCGGCGTGTCCATCCAGTGTACCCAGTCTCCAATGAGCACCCGTACACTATCTTTGATGTCAAACACCAATGGATATGGGATCATCCATCGCCCATCATATGGGTCAAGATACGTATTCGCTAGTCTACTCTGGTGTATCGATACCCTGTCTCGATACACCCTCGACTAGGAACAGTTATAGGATGTACTCGCTGACTACCCTGGCCCTACTAGTATGATCTCATCATAGTCCCGGTAGTCGAGTACATATCCTAAGGGCTTTATCAACATGTGAGAACAAGACAGTAAACAAATACAAGTCAACATATTAAGATAAAGTGTAACCAAATAGCATACTATCATGACGAGCAAGAAATTGCTCTCTATATATATCCAAGCATCCACTATAATATACATCATATGTACAACAATGGCCTCTAGGGCATATATATAACTTAAAATCTCCCACTTGCACTAAGGTCGGCTGTTGTAGTATCTCATACCCAGCATCCCGAAGAGTCTCTCAAACTGTGTCTGGGGAATGGCCTTCGTGAGTGGATCCGCAGTGTTATCCTTCGTGTCAACTCTCCTGACCTCGATCTCCCTGCGATCAACTATCTGCCGGATCAGGTGATACCGCCTCAGAATATGTCTGGACTTCTGATGGGACCTGGGTTCCTTGGCCAAAGCCACAGCTCCATTGTTATCACAATGCAAAGGTATTGGATGCTCAATGGATGGAACCACACCAAGTTCAGTAATGAACTTCTTGATCCAGACAGCCTCTTTTGCAGTATCGTTGGCAGCGATGTATTCAGACTCCATCGTCGAGTCTGCAATGGTTTCCTGTTTAGAAATCTTCCAACACACTGCCTTTCCATTGAGGGTAAAGACAAAACCCGAGTGCGACTTAGAGTCGTCCTTATCACTTTGGAAGCTTGAATCGGTTTAGGACTCCACCTGGAGTTCTCCGTTAGCATACACCAAGAACATCTCCTTAGTTCTTCTCAAGTACTTGAGAATGTTCTTCACAGCTATCCAGTGACTCTCTCCAGGATCTGCTTAATACCTACTCACTACACTTAGTGAGTATACTACATCGGGTCTGGTACATAGCATCGCATACATGATAGATCCTACTTCCGAAGCATAGGGTATCCCTTGCATGCGAGCTCTCTCGACATCTCTTTGGAGAGAGTGACTCTAGAGATCATGGGTAGGTTCCCATGCTTGGATTCTTCCATACTAAACCTCTTTAGTATGGTGTCAATGTACTTGGATTGGGACAATCCCAGTATCCTTTTAGATTTATCTCTATAGATCATTATTCCTAGTATGCAGGAGGCATCACCTAGATCTTTCATTGAGAATCTTTGTGATAAGAAGACCTTGACCAATTGCAGCATAGGAACATCATTTCCTATCAAGAGTATGTCATTGACGTACAAAACTAGGAAGACAACCTTACTCTCTGCAACCTTCTTATAGATACATGGTTCATCTACGTTTTTTATGAAGTCAAACTTTTTGTCTACAACATCAAAGCAGATGTTCCAACTCCGTGATGCTTGCATTAACCCATAAATGGATTTAAGCAGCTTGCACACCTTTTCGCTGCTCCTACTACCTACGAAGCCCTCTGGCTGAGTCATGTACACGCACTCTTCTAAATCACCATTTAGAAAGGCGGTCTTAACATCCATCTGCCAGATTTCCTAGTCATGGTATGCAGCAATGGCAAGTAGGATCCGGATGGACTTAAGCATAGCCACTGGAGAAAAAGTTTCGTCATAATCCATACCTAGTCGTTGATGAAAACCCTTTGCAACAAGTCTAGCTTTGAAAGTCTCAACCTTTCCATTTACACCAAGTTTCTTCTTAAAGATCCATTTGATCCCAATGGGTTTTACCCCTTCAGGAGCAACTTCCAAAGTCCATACTTTGTTGGTATACATGGATTCCATCTCAGATCGCATTGCATCCAACCATTTCACGGAGTTACCACTCGTGATGGCCTGCTCGAAGCTAGTTGGGTCATCATCTTCCATGATGCAATCCTCACTCCCACCATCAATGAGAAAACCATAGTATCTCTCAGGTGGATGAGAAACCCTAATAGATCGGCGGAGAGGCTGGGGTTCGTCGGGAACTACTGAATCCTCTCGTTCCACTAAATCTTCAGTTGCAGTTTGTGTCGCTGGAACTTCTTCCAGTTCTACCTCCTTGCCATTAATTTCTTTTGCAAGAAATCCCTTTTCTAAAAAGGTGGCATGTCGAGAAATAAACACCTTTTGTTCCTCGGAGCGGTAGAAGATATACCCTCGCGAATGCTTGGGATATCCAATAAACTTGCACAGAACAGACCTTGCCTCGAGCTTGTCTGGATTTTGTGTTTTTACATAGGCCGGACAACCCCATATCTGAATAAAATTAAGACATGGCCTCTTCCCATTCCATATCTCATATGCAGTGGTAGGCACTGATTTAGTTGGAACTCTATTCAATAAGTATGCTGCTGTCTCAAGCTCATGACCTCAAAAAGAAATAGGTAACTCAGCGTTGCTCATCATAGAGCGCACTATATCTAATAGGGTGCGATTTCTCCGCTCCGATACACCGTTGTGTTGTGGTGTATAAGGAGGAGTAAGCTGAGAAAGAATCCCATTCTCTTTTAGATAGTCTAGGAACTCATTGCTCAAGTATTCTCCTCTTCGATCAGATCGAAGGATCTTAATACTTTTGCCCGTTTGGTTCTCTACTTTGTGCTTATATTCTCTGAATTTCTCAAAAGCTTCAGACTTGTGTTTCATTAGGAACACATGTCCGTATCTTGAGAGATCGTCAGTGAATGTAATGAAGTAGGAAGAACCGTTCCTGGCATGTGTAGACATGGGACCGCATACATCACTATATACCAGTCCTAAGAGTTCCTCAACCCTTTCTCCGTGTCCACTAAACGGAGTTTTGGTCATTTTACCTTTTAGACATGAATGGTAAGTATCATAAGATGATAATTCGAACGGATTCAAATTTCCATCCTTATGTAACTTAGCTAGCCGTGTCGCATTGATATGACCAAGTCTACAATGTCACAAGAAGGATTCGTTCATTTCTGAACTCTTTCTCTTTTGTGTGTTTTGTATATTAAGTACTATATTTTGATTGAGAATGAATATGCCATTATGTAACGAGCCTGATCTAATCAACTTTTGATTCAGGAAGATATTCATAACATTATCTTGTATTACAAAATTATACCCTTCTTTACTTAATAAAAAAACTGATATAATATTGTACATCATGTTTGGTATATAATAGCACTCATTCAGAATCAATGTATTACTACTTGGTAATACAAGGTTATATTCGCCAACTGCTTTGGCTACAATATTTGTACCATTCCCTACTTGTACGGAATGATCACCCTTTCCCAGTTCTCTACCTTTACGTAGCCCACGTAACAATTTACATATGTGGGTTTCCGATCCGGTATCTAATACCCAGGACGTAGGGTGAACTGAGAAACAGTTCTCAATAACTAACACACTCGAAGAAGATGCATCAACATACTTGTTCTTCGTTTGGGTGGCATGAGAATCCAGATATTGTCCTATTCCCTGCTCAGTCTCATAACACTTATAAGAAAGAACGGGATCAACGTTCCCCTGCTTAGTATAATAAGGAGGTTCAGTCAATACATCTATATTATTATCTTGATTATGTCCTGACATGGTCACTACCTGGAGAGAGAGAGAAGGAAACACTTTAGCGTATGCTCTTGCAAGATTAGATTGGTTATTATCTTATCTAATCAGGATGTCTCCTACTGTTTTTATCAAATCTTCCTTTAAACCCTAAAAGGTAAGATTAGCCGGGATTAATTACACCCTACAATTTCGTCAATCTTTCAGCCAGATCAGTGTTGGTACTTTGAGGGAGGTTCCCCGTGCTTTCGCATGGACCTAATTAAAATAAACCTCGTTTTCCCAGAGGCTTAACCCCGTTAACACCTTTCTAGACACTCTTGATCGGCTAATTGTCCTGTGTAAAATTCTCCTAGGAGTAACTCTTGCTCGCAGTGGGTATCGGGATCCAACTATCTCATAGGAGGTGTGCAATCTCATTGCAAATTTCAACACTTGAAATTCCCGATAATGCTTTTACCCCTAGCGTCTTATGACCTTGACGGAGGCCAAACTACCCTTGACGGAGGCCAAACAACGCCGATATTTCCTGATTGAATTAGACCCACCCGCACGACCCTTGACGGAGGCCAAACAATACCGTACGAATACCCTAATCCAATCGTATCTCATGCATCAGGTAAGTACTAAATCAGCTACCGTACACTACGCCTTGACGGAGGCCAAACTACCGTAGCACGAATACTAAAATAGCACCTATCTGAAATAATGGAGGGCTGCACAGGTTTTTCAGAAAACCAAGAGCGTAATGAACTTGATATCGTTGTAGAACCAAGTGATTTTTGAAAAGGAGTGTTTTTGAGGTTTTTCCAGTTTTGCTAAAGAGATCACTCCCGGTGAAGGGATCTCGGCTCTTTCCTCATCGAATAAGGTGCAGGGTATATCATATATACCGTTATGCAAAACAAGAACTATAGAAGCAATCAAAAAACAAAACCGCGAGTTTGTAGCATCTGCTAGTTTTTCAAAGGAGGTCAGTTGATCAGTCGAAAATACCGCATTTTTAACACGGCAATTTCCCTATCATTTGCACTCATCTAGAAGTGTTCGACATTCATATAGCACATATTAGCAAAACGGTCATAAAATATCAGATTGCATGTGTTAGACTTTAAAACCGGCACTATAAGGGAAATTGACTGCAATTCATAGCATGGCATCATTCCTATATATCGCAACTTGTGTTTCGAAGTCTGTGCAGGAAAATCGAGAAGAATGATCAAATTTACAAAACAAAGACGGTTAAAAAGACACCAACTCAAGGATCTGGCAATAATCTAAAAGGCATTCAGAGATTCAACATATCAAAAAGTACACCTGAAGACAACACAAAGCAGCATATTAAGTTTGAAGGCCCAAGCCATCAACTTGGCCGTGGAACCGCGGCCGAAGCCGCCTTGCGCCGCGGTTCCGCGGCGTCCCTGCCACGTCTGCCCTCATTCTCTGCACCAGTACCCTTACCTCAGTGTGTACACTTCATAAAGGCACTACATTTTCCAGAAAGCCCCAGAACATTCTGCCAGTTCAGCAAACCTAGGGTTCCTAACTAAACACCCCAAGCTTCCATAACAAGCTTCACCTAAACTCCATTAAGGACCTAGAACCTTCCCCTAACCTCCTAGCTTAGGGTAGAAGCTAAGCCCTAACTAACTACTTCTAGAAGCCTCTCCTTAACAAACTTTTGGAAGGAAATTCAAATCTCTTGCTAACAAACTTTTGGAGGGAAATTCAAATTTGAAATCCTAGATCTAGGGTTTTGAGGTCTATAAAAGGGAGCCTAGATCTAGGGTTAATGGTTTTTCAATTTCTCATCATTCTCTCTTCATCTTCCATCCACAAGTTGAGTGACACGACTTGTGCGAAACCCTAACCCTAATCCAATCAAAGATCAAGAATTCAAGATCCTTTGAGTGCAAGCCAAGAAAGTCTTCAACGATCCTTTGAAGCGAAGCCGGACTTCAACGGAGCATAAGATCCAAGCGATCCAAGACTCAAGGAGCCGAGCGACGCAAGAATCGACGATCAAAGTTCCATCCTCTTGTAGTTCTTGAGAGTTGTAACTAATTGTTGATATAATAAAGGTGAATATTCTTTAAACTTGCTTACATTTCAATTCGAGCATTATGCTTATATTTCGATTCTTGAATATGTACTTTGTGATGATGCTTGAATAAAACTCCGCTCGTGGAGGAATCGAAACGATTGTAGAATGATGACGTTGATGAATCTTTAAACATTTTCTTAAGTCTTAAAACAATTGTAAATTCTTGAAAATCGATTGATTCATGATCTAGATCGATGCGAATGTGTTCTTGATTCCTTTCGCACGATCTAGAGATCAACAATTGATCATTCGACTTTCAAGAAACTATCTAGTGAATGTGATTCATCGAAAGTACAAAGGATAGGATGAGGACCCTAATTCTTCGCAAGATCCTTGATCCTCGATGAATTCTACATCGATTTAGCATCAACTTGTTAATGGATAAGAAATCGTATTCTTGAATCTTCTTCACATCTACAATCTACTCGATTCCTACGAGCTTTACTTCAAATCTTGAAACCTAAATCAATTGGAATTCTATCACTACTTGATTCTTGATGTTTATCGTTTTCTTGATTCTTGATTAGACTTTGATTCTTGAAATTCATCGATATAAATCTTGAATCGTTTTTTTGCTTTTCTTTTCTATTAAATTTTCGATTCAAATAAAACAAAATACGAACGAATCGCACAATCCCTGTGGACGATCCGCACTTACTAACGCGCTACAATTCGACACCTTTATTGATTGCGGTCAAATATTTTTGGTTGTGATTTCTATTCATTTTCTAAACCGACAACAGAAAATAAGATCAATCAAATGGCGCCGTTGCCGGGGATTGCGCGCTAATTCGTTCTATATTGAAGTTTGAATTGAAAGATTTATTCCATTATAATTTTGTGATCAAAATTCGTACAAAATCTAAACGTGTGTTGTGATTTGATTGCGAGGAATTCTGGAAGCTGTGGAGAAAGTGAAATTTTTTTCAGACATTTCCAGAGAGCTCAAGGAGTTAACAGCAGATTGCTGTGGAAAAATTGTACAGTGAACAGCACCTACGGCCGCCCTTCCGCGGTTTAAGCCCTCTATTGCCGCGATTCCGCGCCTTGGTGAAGGCTTCGCTGCATGAAATTTTCTCTGTGAGTCTCTAACTTTCTTATCTCCTTCTCTGTCTGCTCCAAATAACAAATTTCTGCAGGCTTCTTTGCAAAAATCGCAGCGCCGCGCAAAAAGCAAAATTAAATTGTGCATGTTTTGATTTTTGTGGTTGTTTGCATAATAATACGGACATTAAGGGGCACAGACCAAATCCAGATTAGGTGGGGAGTTCATTACCCTTCCTAAGTCCCAAAAATCATAAAATTTGCATCCGTATTGACCCTCATTAACTAAAAGAAATCTAGAAATGACTCTAAGGACCGTCGCACTCACTTAGGACAAGAGAAGGCCGTGGGTAATTCATTGCTTATCCGCGTTTTCTTGTGGTGTCTAAGGAAAGTGTGTCGAAGGCTAGTGGTTATTAATTAGGCCCACTACTTACGTAGTGGAGTACCTTCCCACTTACCTGGCACTTACCTGGCTACAGGGGGACAAAGAGGCAGTGGAGGATTGATCCTGCGACCTGTCTTTTGGCAGTTAGGAGCGGTCTAGAGCCTGACCTAGTTGACCACTAGATTTTAGGGTTTTGTGTGTTGCATTTGTTGTGTTGCATCATTTTTTCAAAAATCCGTCCAATTTTCAAAACAAACACCGCAGTCATTCATTCATTTTCCCCTAATTATAAGTCACGCTGCCACTTGTACTAACCCTTTTTAGTGCAAGATAGGCTGGACACGGGATTCTAGTGCCCGTTTAGTCTGCGTCCTCCCGATCGACCCAAAAGTTGGTATTTCTACATTTACCTTTTCTTTACCCACCACCACACCCACATCAATGGATCCGTCTCCATCGAATTTCTTTACCACTACTCTGCCGCCGTCCGTTGGTGCGCAGAATCCACCCCGCATCTCTCTCCAAGAGAGGTGCCATCCAACACGAGGTTCCCTTTCCACCTGTCTTTCCATTCCACTAGCCAACGGGGAAAATTTTGAAATAAAACCCCAATACATCAACCTTCTACCAAAATTTTACGGTCTCGAGACTGAGGACGCATACGTGTTTATCACGAAATTTGAAAATGTATGCGCAATGATGGGTACTTCACAGCTCTCTGTGGATGCTATGCGTCTACGTCTTCTTCCATTTACCTTGTACGATATAGCCGAGAAGTGGCTGTATAACACTACCGCACATTCCATTACGAATTGGGAAGAATTCGTTGCAGCATTCCTTAAGAAATTCTACCCTAATCACAAGACAGCTCGAGTCCGCAGCGAAATAAATCAATTCGCCCAGCTTCCAAATGAACCATTTTCAAAATATCTTGACCGCTTCAAAGATCTGTTGGTTCAATGCCCACATCACGGAATCCTGAGATGGGAACTGTGTCGAATCATATATGAGGGCAGTAACCCTAACACTAAACAGAGCCTTGAAAACATGTGTCAAGGAAATTTTATGACCAAAGACGATGGGGAAGCTTGGAAATACTTAGAAGATTTCGCTGAAAAATCTTTACAGTGGTAGAGTCCATCGTTTAGGAGTGGCAATAACCAATCGGATGTTTCCATAGGAGTTAGAGCTGACATTTCAGCTATACACAAGAAACTCGAGACTATGGAAAACAAATTTTTAGCTGCCGCCCTAAATCAAATGTCACTCTCCAAAACTGTATGTGGATGCTGTTCTGATCCTTCTCATTTGACGGGAGAATGTCTACGAAATTCTCCGTTTCAAGGTCACGAGCATACCAATGCCGCTTTTCAAAGACATAGAAATGATCCATATTCTTCCACATATAATCAGGGTTGGAGGAATCACCCGAATTTTGCTTGGAACCAATCACAATCTCAAAACACGGTTCCAACCCAAAACAATTTCCAAAGGGTCCCTCCACCACAACAGCAACCACAACTTCAATTGAGTCAGCACCCCTTCCAAGCACATAACTTTCAAAATCCGGTCAACACACCCGCACCGTCTAGTCCTTTACAGTTGACCGGGACTGATGAATCCTCTTCATTCATAAACTTGCTTCTGACAAATCTCATGCAAGTATCGGCTGAAATAAAGACTTCCGTCGATGATATAAAGAAAAACTCAGCGTCTCAAGCTGAGAGTATCAAATCGATGGAAGCAGAAATTGCACTATTGAAAGCCGAAATGAGTGCAAGAGAGAAAGGGAAACTCCCAGCTCAACCTTTACCCAATCCTGGCTATTCACATCATGTGAATGCAATCACCACGTTGAGATCTGGGAGAGTGCTTGACAATCACGTTGGGGAAGAGATTGATGACACTGAAAAATCTATCGATGATACCCCGGCTGAGACCTTTCCTTCCACTGCTACTTCTAATTCTGACCCCAGTTCTTCTACCCCACCACCTTCTTGCGAGCCTATTCTTCGTTTCCCACAAGGCTCGCCACCTCAGCCCAGCTCTTCTAGTCCACTAAAAACGATCCCCACTCCTATTCTTAGATCGTTCCCACCCACACGATCTTCTCCAATGTTGGACCCTGATCTTATTGCTCAAGCTCCTTACCCGAATCGGTTAAGGGGAAACAGACCGAGTCCACAAATGGAGAAGATCACTGAAATGTTTAAACACGTTAACATCAACATCCCTCTTCTAGATGCTATCCAACAAGTCCCCGCGTATGCGAAAGTTCTTAAAGACTTGTGCACTAGAAAGAGGAAGAAACAAATGCCCAAGAAGATATTCATAGCAAAGACTGTAGACACGGCTTTCCCCCAGCAATTACCGAGGAAACGTAAGGATCCTGGATATCCTACTATTTCCATTTCTATTGGGGAGAAACACATCAACCGTGCTCTACTAGACCTTGGGGCAAGTGTTAACCTGCTTCCTTTCTCAGTCTATGAGTAACTAGGTATCGGAGAGTTGAAACCATCTCCTTGCACTCTCCAGATGGCTGACCGATCAATCACCAAACCTAGGGGTGAACTGGAGGATGTGTTAATAAAAATCGGGAAATTTATATTCCCTGTAGACTTTATTGTAATTGATACACAGCCTGTAGCAAACCCACGGAATCAAATTCCGGTGATTTTAGGTCGCCCCTTTTTGGCCACTTCCAATGCTATCATCAACTGTCGTAACGGTTCTATGACCCTATCTTTCGGGAATAGGACAATAGAACTGAACATTTACAAGTTGGGAAGTTTACCCTTCAAACCTACTGCTCAGGTCTGTTATGTCGACTTAATGGATGTCGACAGTAGCAAATTTGACGATCCTCATGATACTAATCTTGACTCTTTTCATACGTTATTGTTTGACCCAACTATGTATTATACACATACGAACACTTCCACCGAGATGTCCGGGTCTACAATTAACACTGATTATGAATTGCTTATAGAGTCGGAAGATCACCCCGCACTTTGTGATGACATTATTCTTCGGGGTATTGATGAAACTTTTGAGGAGATCTTCGCTGATGAACTCGCATTTTTGAATAACACGGGTGTTGAGATGAATCATCTCCCAATCAATGAAATTGAACCTCCACCCTGTAAGTGCACGGCGGCGCCCCGGCCTCCATCCCGAGGCCAAATGCGGAAGCGATGGTTAACTTTAATTTTCAAACCGGCACCACCGCGCACTATAAACCCGGATCGTGCCATTAAACCAGTCCTACTTAACTGCAAGATGGGGAAGAGAGATATACCGAGTGATCCGAGTCCTCCGGTCTTCTCATCGTCGTCCCGATCTCCCGCGGAATGTCCGGTCTCCACCTCCTCGCCGGAAGGGCACCACGTCGCCTGCTTATTTTACGGGCTCCCACCTCTATACCGAGGCAACTCGGGCACGAAGTTGGTGAGCCGACGTGTTCAAGGTTTGCTGTATAATGTGTTTAGAACCATGTCTCATTTTGGGGTTCATTGAGATTGCCTTTGGAGATGGTGGAGGAATGGAGTTTTGGAGATGGAGCTAAATGGATTTTGTGCAATACAAATGAACCAAAAACCCCACCCAAAATTTTGGGACAGCCCCCTCTCTCCTCTTTGGCCGGCCATGCTCATGGTGTGTGGAGAATGAAAATTCAAGGGAGAAGAACAATAATGCAAGGGAGAGTCAAATGAGATCAAGAGAAGAAATCATCACAAGGAAAGTCCAACACTCAACAAAACAATCATAACTCCAAAAGGTCAAGCCATCATGAACCATCATGAACTATGAAGTCAATGTGATGGTGGAACTATCATGATACAAGGATATGCAAAGACCACCTTCCAAATTGCTTATTTGCACAAATGCAAATAAGCCCTCCTCCACCAATCTTCGGCCAATGAAAGATACAAAGAAATATGGCCGAAGCGGAAAGCAAACTGGCAACTCCAGAAAACTGGACCCGTAATAAATTACAGGAAAACCCCGATACTGTGTATACATACCCGCATCTATATTCCGACCGGATACAAATACAATGAGACAAAATCTACACTGTACTATACTAGGATCCGGTTTAAACCAAAGCCGGCTAGTAATATCCGTCCGTCCTGATCCGTGCAATACCGCACGTATCTGATCGAACCCTGCCATATATCCATACGGCCTCCAGTACTAACCGTCCGATCCTGATCCATGCAATACCGCACGTATCTGATCGAACCCTGCCATATCTCCATACGGCCTCTACAGCGTTTCGCCCGAAACTTGAGTAACTAAATGTGGGGGACTCTAAAGACTCGTCAATACTATGGCTGTAGATTTAACCACTAGCACGTCAGAGGTATTAGCCATACGTGACGGGCCACCAGCTATTGACCGAAAGGGACGTCTGTGAGCGAACTCAGCCTGACACCCTACTGATCCTGTCAGTGACAATATCCGTACAGTCCGGTCCGTTCGTCTATGAGCATCGCATGGCGGGTCTAGGGGGTTGGTAAAAGTCAGACCCCCAAAAGCGGTACAAGTCGTGTCAGAGATCACCCCAGAACACCCTGAGATACTACTGGAATACCTACCAGTAAATCTCCTGCCTTGGCCAAGGACTTTTCATGTTCTGGCTCTCCTAGACACAGCGCGACCTCACCCCCAATACCGGGAGAGACGAACCCCTGAAGATCCGCTCACTGCCTCCATGTGGCTCGGGACTGTACCCAACTAAAACCTGTTTGCACGTCTCCTTTAAGCGTGGTAGGTTAGTAATCAAAGTACAGTGGGAACTCACACGAGACAAATGACGATCCCCAGGTCGATGAACTAACCTGTACACATGTCACCAGGGAACTGCTATCTGACATCAGGTATAAGACCAATTAGCATATTCCCGGCGAGTCCTGTCCGGTGTACTCATAACCTAATGAGCACCTGTATACATCTTAGGTGAACCAATTGACACCAGTGGCTTGTGAGACCGGCCACCGCCCTTCGTCGGGGTCTCGACTGTATACACTAGTCTACTCTGGAGAATCGATGCCCTGTCTCGAAACTCCCACGACTAGGGACCTTTTAAGGATGTGCTTATAGACCCCAGCTCCCACTTATATGATCGCCCTCATACTGCTGGTGGTCAAGCAAGAATCCTAGGGGCTCTATCAACGTGTAATAGCGACATGTCAGGTCACCTAAAGCAGTACACGATGAGAAAGATAAACCAGATAGCATACTATCATCTTGAGTAAGACTGTCCTACCGGGATAGGTCCTCCCTCAATCATTGCAATCACGTGCCTGTGATCCAATAATTGACTCTGAGGGCACTATCTCCAACAATCTCCCACTTGCACTCAAGGCTAATTATTGCGATGTCGCATACTCACAGCCTTTGTGATACCGAACACCCAACTCCTCTACTAGTCAGTCTCACAAATCCCTTTTGCGAAACTATTGCGTTCGAGGAATAGCCTCAGTGAGTGGATCCGCCTTGATGTTTCTTTCTATGTCTCTCTATATCTCAAGTTCGCGGAGAAACCCATCTCCCGAAATAAGCAATACCTGTCTTAGAATGTGTCTGGATGTCTGATGGGATCTAGCTCATAAATGAACTCCAAATCCAAACTTCTTAGACTGTATCGTCAACTGAACTTAATCAGTATCCTGTGCCATGCCTCCCTCAGTATTGCCTTGGACCACCTGTCCAAAATACTTCCCCTCGTCAGAAGGAAAAATATAACTTTGACAACCTTCTTGTCGTCCAGGTCACCTTGGAAGCCTGGAATGATAACTGTCTCCCGAACGAGGCTGTCGTTATCATATCCCTAGAACATCCACTTATGTTCTAAAACTGCTTCCGACTGTTTCTCCAGGATTGGATCAATGTCAACTTATTGCATCTAGTGCAAGAACAACATCTGGTGTGGTACTTGACATCTCATGATTGACTCAATTGCCTGAGCAAGTGATCTGCCAATCATGCACATCCCTCTCCCCTTTAGTCTATAAGACACCTTTAGAGAAGGTGACTCCATTACCTGCAGGTACACTACCGTGCCAGGAGTCGTCCATTCTAAATACTCTTAGAATGCTGTCTAAGTACCCAGATTGGGAAACCACCCAAATCTAGATCTAAAACCATAGATCTAGTAACCAGTATGTCTGATATAATGTCCAAGTCCCATGTGGAGAAACCACTGTGTGACAACCAAAGTATAACCGATTGTAGTATAGGAATTTGTTTTCCTATTCTGTGTATGTCATCCAAATACCATGACATCACACCCTACTACCTTCTCAACAGATCCATCCTCTATTCTGATGAAGTCAAACCTATGACTGTCACGTCAGAAATTGATGATCTATCTCCGCTATATCTGCTTTAGTCTATAAATAGACATAAGCTACCTGTCCACCAATGCTTCCGCTGCTCCCACTGACTACGACAACCCTCTGGCAGAGTCATATAGACGTACACTTCTAAAGCCAGTTTAGAACGACGCTATACTCATCCTCCCGCCGGGTCTCGCGGCCTGGAACAACAGCAATGGTAAGTGTGGGTAAACAAGAACTTCCCTGTCACCGTCCTTGAGGCTACCGGAGTACCTCTCAGGTGCCTGAAGTTACCCACCTTATCTGCGGAGTGGCCAATGGAATGTCAAACCAGATTGAATCTTTAGGTTCCTATGAAATCTTCTGTAATCGTTTGTGGTTCTGGAATCACTTCCAGTTCTACCATGCTCCCACTACTGTTTTTTTGAAAAAATCCATTTTTACTAAAACTGTGGCAAGTTTAGAACAATATCACTATTGATCTGCCAGATGGTAGAAAGTCAACCCTCGTCATAGCCTGGGTCAACCCACAAACAGCCATTATAGAAACGTGCCTTGAGTTATCCAGAGTCTGGTTTTAATCATAAGCCAGACAACTTCCGTACCTTAACATCGTTAAGATATGAACTGTTCTATATCCAATATAGAACCAGAGGCACTGATTTAATTGAACCAGATTCAAATTATGCAGCTGTCTCCAGTGCATGTCAACTAAATGGAAGGAGGCTGATCAGCGTTACTCAACTTAGGAATGCTTCCATTTATGAGTAACCTGAAAGAGAAGCAAGTTCTCTTAATCATTACTATCATCTGAATACCATATACAAGTATCTACATCTTCGATCACTTTGAAGAATCCCGATACCTGCAATATCTGGTTCTCTACTTTATTCAAATACCTATAACTTCTCAAAATTCGGACCTTGTGTTTCCACGAAACACCTGTCTAAAAACTAGAGAAGTCATAAGTAAACCGAATATAGTACGAGGACCAACCCCTATGTCCTGATGGACCCTGGACAACATACAATACTCTGTATAAGTCCCTTGAGTCTAATAACTCATTTCCTGTGTGTCGTAGGTTAAAAACTGTACTTATGGTTAAGAAGAATTACACCGCTGTTTAATGCTCCTCACCTAACCATCCACTGATATAGGTAAATGTCACAGACATAATTTCAAAAAGGTATATCTCACTCTATAAAAATAGACGTACAGATATATCAATTTGAAATTGGTGCATCACAACGGATATTCAAAACCAAATATTTGCCGACCGGCAAACAGCCCAGGTGATTTCCTCAAATATCACCGATTACAACGAATCCCGATATAATGAGGATGATCACCTAATTCCCACTAACCTACTCCCACTCATCATCTGTAAAACCATACAGATGTAAGAATCATACCTGGTAAATATATACCCTGGAGTAAGGACTAATTAGGAAATCAGTTTTCTTTTAACAGTACACAGTGAAACTGAAACATTGAAATGTTTCGATGGGGTATCCCGGTATTCCTAGTAATGCCTCTTCCATTATCCAGATTCACAACTATAACCGTGTAATTCTTTGCCACCTCTCCAAATCCCTTTATATATCTTTAGTCATTACCTTCTGCACACCCCTTAGGCCAAATGGTTTTCTTCCTTCCCTACCGTTCAGCAGCAGCCTATGGTTTGGAAGAAGACTATCCAATAAGCGTAATGGGTGTACTGTCCTAATCCTAGGAGCACTCGCAATGCGAGAGAAGGTGAAGATAAAAGACAACCGAATAAACCTTATTCCTATTTCTCCTGAACCAGAATCCATCCCCGAACTGGAACAAGTTCCTTTCGAGTTCGTATATAACCATATGATGGAGTATCCAATAAACTGTGGATCTTCGTAGTGATTCGGAGTGTCCTGGAGAAATACAAAGGTGAAGTGGGAGTGGTAATGAAATACCTGGTTTGGTCGTGAATATCAGTCGCAATTTACTTTGCCCTCTTACTAATCCCTTGATATGTCTTTACTTAATATCTTCTGTACACCATCGTTATGCTAATTGGTTTTCTTCATTCCCTATCGGTCGGCACCAGCCTAAGGTTTGGAAGAAGACTATCCAATTTGCGTAATAGGTGTACTATCTCCTAAACCAAGGAGTACTCGCAACCTGAGAGAAGGTAAAAGGAAAAGACAACTGAATAGTCCTATCCGTTTTCTCCAGAACCGGAAATCATCCTCGAATAAATTCCTTCGAGTTCGTATATAACTATACGATGGTTTTGTCCAATGGAAGTGGACGTTCGTAGTAATACGGGGTGTCCTGGAGAAAAGGGTAAAAGTAGGAGTGGCAATGAGGTTTGCAACTCTGACAATCCAAAAGCCAGTGTTTAAGAAGGTTCGGTCAACTTGGTCACTGAGTCATAGTCTTAGGGTCGGGTCAATGGTCGCTGCCAAAGAGAGAGAGAAAAGAAACACTCAGCGTGCACTCTATCCTAGATCAGAATGGTTACCAATTTATCTAATCTGGAAACCTCCTACTGTACCATCAAATTCTCCTCCAAACCTGAAAGAAGAATTAGTCGGGATCACCCGAGGAGTAAACTAACTCATCAGTGGGAATCGGGATCCAACTATCATCGCATGATAACGTGATGGAATCCGCTCACGGTATCACACTCCAGAAGGTATGCGCATATCTGGAAAGTTTCAGTTCTTTTGTAACTCCCGATGTGATTTCTGCCCCATGCTCTTATGACCTTGACGAAGGCCAACAAATCATAAGTCACATGTCAAGTTCTACCCGTCATTCTCCAGGTTAATTTGAACCCACCCGTACAAGCCCTTGACGAAGGCCAACAAGGCTATACGACTGTCCCAAACCAACACATCTATCTATGCAGCAGAAAGGTAACAAGCAGCTACCATACACTATGCCTTGACGAAGGCCAACAAACATAGCATGAATACTATGTGCTACCCGTCTGAAACGACGGAGGGCTACGAATAGTTTCTGGCGAAAACCTTTAACGTAATGAACTTGATATCGTTGAAGGAACTGCATAGCTTTTATGAAAATATAGTGACGAAAACTTTTGCTAAAGAGGTCACTCCCGGTGAAGGGATCTCGGCTCTTTCCCCGTAGAATGAGGTGCAGGATATTCCAACTGAATACCACGATGCAAAGCAAAAGTAATCGGCTATAGTGAAGTTATTGCCCTGACGCAAACTTTTGTCCAAGGGGTCACTCCCGGTCAAGGGATCTCGGCCCTTGCCTCGTCGACTGAGGAGCAGGATATTCCAACTGAATACCACGATGCAAAACAAAATAGAACGTCCTTGCAATAACAGATTTTTGAAAAAGTGTTCCAACAACATCAGAATAGGTTTGTTTTTAACTTGCATTGATCCGAATCAACGCAGTCCCATCAATGAATCACACCACAAAGAACGAAAATATACTGATGTACGTATATGCCATCCGCATTCGCCACTGGGTCCCGTCATTACCCGTTAGGTTAGCTGACTAACGACAGAGCGGGGACTGGACTAGCGCGGATGCAAAACATATACAACATCTACTAATATATATATCAATATATAATTTCGCTCAAGGCGTGATAAAATGCAACATCACAGAAATGTACAGCATCACAGAACAATACAGATATCTGGGATCCCCGGGATTCACAGAGCCACTACTGAAACCCGACGTTCCCCTGGTCGTGTGGATAGCCTGCGCAATGAAATCCTAGACCCCTACGGGCGCAGCAAGTTACCTGCCAAAACCTGAAGCGAGGCAGCCCCCTTCAGCAACGTGAATGGACCACCCAGCACTTCACGGAATCCAGTAACTT
This sequence comes from Agapanthus africanus, assembly GCA_030015575.1. NCBI lineage: Eukaryota > Viridiplantae > Streptophyta > Magnoliopsida > Asparagales > Amaryllidaceae > Agapanthus > Agapanthus africanus. Next base: position 258,204,805 of record CM057351.1, on the reverse strand, counting down.
GTGCACCGCTCCTGGGTCAACCTGTACCCCCTACGAGTGCGGCGAATAGCCCGCCAATCCTAGAGTGAAGCCCCCTCCGTCTCAATACCATGAGATGCGGGCCCGTTTCCCTCTAGAACCCGGCTATCCGTGCACCCCACCTTGGGGTAATCCTAGTACAGAAAGTAAAATATACATACAATGGGTACATCGACCGCAACCTGGCCGTGCCCCAAAATAATAATACAATCAGGCAGTGACGGCAGTCCACATGTCGGACGCTCGCCTCGCAATATCAAATGTACATAATACAACAAAAACTGTACTAGCATTGCATCCAGGCTATCCCCCACGACCAATCCGCAACATCACAGCAATACACAAAACATCAATGTGAAAGTCACGTTCGCAAATCCGTCTAACCGGGCTATAGCAGTTAGACAGGATTTACCGATCAAGTGACATTCACGGTCGCAGATATAATGTAAATACTGTGAAATAATGTGTTTATTATATCCGATCGATCAAAATTATAAAAAGTGGGCCCCAAGTACTACTGTAGCACATCAAGAAATTCTGGGCCCAAATTTAATATTCCAAAAACCCTATTTTCAACCCAGAAGGCCTCTGTAAAAAAATTGGTGCAACGATCTGTCAAAACTGCGGCGGAACCGCGGCCCAAGCATTGGTTTGGCCGCGGATCCGCGGTCGAATAATGAGATCTCGCGACCAAATTTCTACAGCAGGCTTATACTTCCCTGCACAGTATTCTGAGACTACCTTAAAAAATTTTCGAGACAAAAAAATTTCGACGGAAAACTGTTGTTTTGAAAAACATGGTTTTGGAACATTTGTTCGATCGGAAATGTAAAACACATTAGCCAAAACTAGACTATGTTAATGGCGAGGCTCTGATACCACTGTAAGTGCACGGCGGCGCCCCGGCCTCCATCCCGAAGCCAAATGCGGAAGCGATGGTTAACTTTAATTTTCAAACCGGCACCACCGCGCACTATAAACCCGGATCGTGCCATTAAACTAGTCCTAGCTAACTACAAGATGGGGAAGAGAGATATACCGAGTGATCCGAGTCCTCCGGTCTTCTCGTCGTCGTCCCGATCTCCCGCGGAATGTCCGGTCTCCACCTCCTCACTGGAAGGGAACCACGTCGCCTGCTTCTTTTACGGGCTCCCACCTCTATACCGAGGCAACTCGGGCACGAAGTTGGCGAGCCGACGTGCTCAAGGTTTGCTGTAGAATGTGTTTAGAACCATGTCTCATTTTGGGGTTCATTGAGATTGCCTTTGGAGATGGTGGAGGAATGGAGTTTTGGAGATGGAGCTAAATGGATTTTGTGCAATACAAATGAACCAAAAACCCCACCCAAAATTTTGGGACAGCCCCCTCTCTCCTCTTTGGCCGGTGATCAGTCGAAAATATTGTATATTTTAGCCGGCAATTTCCTTAACATTTGCATACACTTAGAAGTGTTCGGCATTCATATTCTACATATTAACAAATCTGTCACAAAATATGAGATTGCATGTATTAGACTTTTAAACCGACACTTTAAGGGAAATTAACCGCATTTCATGGCATCGCATCATTTCTGTATTTGCGCAACACTTGTTTCGAAGTCTGTGCAGGAAATTCCAGAAACCGAGCCAAATTGTCAAGAGTGCTGATCAAAATTACACCAAGTCTAAGTCTGGTGATCCGGCAGTAAAATTCCAGAAATTTATTCAAGGCCAATGGGCGCTTCCCGCCGCGGATCCGTGGCATGATGACGTCAGCAGAGAAGCAGATTTTCTCCATGTGCTTATTTCTAACGGCAAAGCTTCCAGAACTCTCCAGAAACTCCACGTGGCTTCATCTAGAAGGCTCGGCCTAACAACCTAGTTCTAGAAGCCTCCCTCCAACTAACTTCTTCTAGAAGCCTCCTTATAACAACCTTCTTCTAGAAGCCTCCTTGTAACAACCTCATTCTAGAATATTCCTTCCAACAAACTTTTTCTAGAAGATTCTTTCTAACAACCTCATTTTGGAGGGAAAATTCAAATTCAAATGAGGTAGTTCATTTTGGAGGGAAAAGTTGTTCATTTTGGAGGGAAAATTCAAATTCAAATGAGGCAGTTCATTTTGGAGGGAAATTCAAATTTCATTTAACAAACTTTTGGAGGGAAATTTGAATTTCATCCAACAAACTTTTGGAGGGAAATTTGAATTTCATTTAACAAACTTTTGGAGGGAAATTTGAATTTCATTTAACAAACTTTTGGAGGGAAACTTAGAATTTGAAATCCTAGATCTAGGGTTAGTTATCTATAAATAGGAGCCTAAATCTAAGGGTTGTGGTTGATCATTAGTTCATCATTAGTTCTTCATTAGTTAAATAATCTTTCCCTCTTTCATCATCTTCTTCCACAAGTCTCGTGACAAGGCTTGTGCGAAACCCTAACCCTAATTCCACTCCTAATCCAAGATCTTGAGTACCAAATCAAGCATGAAGCCTTCAACCTTTTAGGAGCCGAGCCGATCTTCAATCGGGCAAGTGATCCAAGCCGATCCGCGATCCACGGAGACGAGCGAAGCCAAGTCGACGATCAAGTTCCTCCTCTTGTAGTTCTTGAGTGATTGTAACGGAATTGTTGATATAAATAAAAGGTGAAATTCGTTAATCTTGCTTTCTTTTAATTCTTGCATCATGATTAGATCTCAATTTGTAATTGTTGCTCTTGTTGTGATGTTTGAGTGAAACTCCGCTCGTTAAGGAGTCGAGACGATTGTAGAATGATGATGTAACAAATATTAATACGATTTTTAAGTCCTACGAGTTTGTAAACTCTAGCAAGTTCAAGAATCGATGACCTAGTTTCGTAGCGATGCTTTCTTGATTGCGATCGCTCGAAATTAGGGATCTACGATCGTTTCTTGAATTTACTAGAGGCTAGAATGTGAATGACATCGACGAAAGAACAAGGGATAAGATGAAACCCTAGTTTCACAAGAAATCCCTAATTCTCATCGATTATCATCGATCTAGTATCAATTCATCGAAGGATAAGAATACGTAATTGTAAGATTACATCACATCTATAGATCCGATCGATTCCTACGAGCCTCATTTCGATTCTTGAGATTTGGTTTGGAAAAATCAACAAACAATCAATTCTTGATTCTATCTTTTAATGCTTTCTTAGATCTAGTTTTTCTCATTCTTGAACTTCAACTACAAATCTTGAATTGTTTTGTTTTCTTTCTTTAAAGTTTCAATTCATCTAATTCAAAAGACGAACGATTACACTTTCCCTGTGGACGATCCGCACTCACATACTAACTACATCCGACACCGTAGTTGATTGCGGTCAAATAATCTTTGGTTGTGATTTCTTTACTATTTCATTCGATTTATTACAATCACAGAAATTATTACAATCAAATGGCGCCGTTGCCGGGGACTATTTGATTCGATTTATTACAATCACAGAAATTACATCAATCAGCCGGCCATGCTCATGGTGTATGGAGAATGAAAATTCAAGAGAGAAGAACAATAATGCAAGGGAGAGTCAAATGAGATCAAGAGAAGAAATCATCACAAGGAAAGTCCAACACTCAACCAAACAATCATAACTCCAAAAGGTCAAGCCATCATGAACCATCATGAACTATGAAGTCAATGTGATGGTGGAACTATCATGATACAAGGATATGCAAAGACCCTTTTCCAAATTGCTTATTTGCACAAATGCAAATAAGCCCTCCTCCACCAATCTTCGGCCAATGAAAGATACAAAGAAATATGGCCGAAGCGGAAAGGAAACTGGCAACTCCAGAAAACTGGACCCGTAATAAATTACAGGAAAACCCCGATACCGTGTATACACACCCGCATCTGTATTCCGACCGGATACAAATACAATGAGACAAAATCTATACTGTACTATACTAGGATCCGGCTTACACCAAAGCCGGCTAGTAATATTCTTCCGATCCTGATCCGTGCAATACCGCACGTATCTGATCGAACCCTTCCATATATCCATACGGCCTCCAGTACTAACCGTCCGATCCTGATCCGTGCAATACCGCACGTATCTGATCGAACCCTGCCATATCTCCATACGGCCTCTACAGCGTTTCGCCCGAAATTTGAGTAACTGAATGTGGGGGACTCTAAAGACTCGTCAATACTATGGCTGTGGATTTAACCACTAGCACGTCAGAGGTATTAGCCATACGTGACGGGCCACCAGCTATTGACCGAAAGGGACGTCTATGAGCGAACTCAGCCTGACACCCTTCTGAGCCTGTCAGTGACAATATCCGTACAGTCCGGTCCGTTCGTCTATGAGCATCGCATGGCGGGCCTAGGGGGTTGGTAAAAGTCAGACCCCCAAAAGCGGTACAAGTCGTGTCAGAGATCAGCCCAGAACACCCTGAGATACTACTGGAATACCTACCAGTAAATCTCCTGCCTTAGCCAAGGACTTTTCATGTTCTGGTTCTCCTAGACACAGCGCGACCTCACCCCCAATACCGGGAGAGACGAACCCCTGAAGATCCGCTCACTGCCTCCATGTGGCTCGGGACTGTACCCAACTAAAACCTGTTTGCACGTCTCCTTTGAGCGTGGTAGGGTAGTAATCAAAGTACAGTGGGAACTCACACGAGACAAATGACGATCCCCAGGTCGATGAACTAACCTGTACATATGTCACCAGGGAACTGCTATCTGACATCAGGTATAAGACCAACTAGCATGTTCCCGGCGAGTCCTGTCCGGTGTACTCATAACCCAATGAGCACCTGTATACATCTTAGGTGAACCAGCTGACACCAGTGGCTTGTGAGACCGGCCACCGCCCCTCGTCGGGGTCTCGACTGTATACACTAGTCTACTCTGGAGAATCGATGCCCTGTCTCGAAACTCCCATGACTAGGGACCTTTTAAGGATGTGCTTATATACCCCAGCTCCCACTTATATGATCGCCCTCATACTGCTGGTGGTCAAGCAAGAATCCTAGGGGCTCTATCAACGTGTAATAGCGACATGTCAAGTCACCTAAAGCAGTACACGATGATAAAGATAAACCAGATAGCATACTATCATCTTGAGTAAGACTGTCCTACCGGGATAAGTCCTCCCTCAATCATTGCAATCACGTGCCTGTGATCCAATAATTGACTCTGAGGGCACTATCTCCAACACACCCCTTCTTCTGAACTGTAAAAAGAATGCGAGTAATCCATCACATTTACTGCATCGTCTCTCCAAAATGAGACGCACACACATTCTTTTCCACCCCTTATCCTTTCCCCACTTCTTCTTCCACCAACCAGAGCACTGCATTGATAAATTTTTTGAATGGTTGGTGTTAACCTTCGGTCTTTGTAAAGCTTGGCATCGACCAATGATTTTTTTACCCCCCTCATATGATTTTCAAAAGATTAACATTGCATAACTCAAGTTTGGGGTGGGGCAATTTTTTTTCTGGCTCTTGAAAAGAAAAGTTTTACAAAATGATGAGCCATGAATACGTTTGGGGGAGGATCTTCACTTAAATATTTTACCCCATTAATAAATTTCTTCCCAAGCTTATAGGTCTTTTGAGATTTAGCGGATGGCAACAGTGGGGACACTGTTGAAAACAAGTTTGGGGGAGGTTTGTGCTTAATTTCGCATCATTTGCATCATACTTTGCATAAGCACAAAACATTTTTTTTAAAAACCATAAAAATTTCAAAAATCTCAAAAAATATAAAAATAAAATTTATTGTACATAAATAAGATAATGAAAGAGTAGATAGTGAAAAATTACATCCATGAGATTGGAAAAATTTAAGAAAACCAAGAAAATTAGAAGTTTTCTTATACGAACTAGTAATAAGTAGTTATGAGTCGTTGTCCCAAGGGTTAGTAAGATGAAGGAAGTCACTAATCTGAGGATAAAAATAAGTCTGAAAAATAGTTCCTATTCTGGAAGCCAAACATTTTGAACGTTGATACCCTGCTATTCGCAGTTACACACGTCTTGAAGCCCGGGATAGTAGAGGATACCTTGAAATGCTCTTGTCTTAAAGCCGATGTATGAAGGAAATAAAAAAAAATGATGAAGAAAATATAAAGTGGTGAGAAAAATGGACACTGGTTTTGTTATCGCCAAGGGCAATAAAAAATATATATATAGCGAGGGTGCCTCTTCACCTAGTGCCCTAAGGCCAACTGGTCTGGGAGTCACTGCTATGCCTTAGGTGGTGCAAGACGAGGAAAATACACCAAATAAGCAAGCACATGAGTAATCGGTCGGTTAGTACCTCAAGAAGTATTAACGGTCGCATGAATGTATGTGAGCAATCCTAATATTTATTAATTAAAAAGTACTGAGGCTGATGAGCAAGAGTATGATAGCTTGAATTGAATTCTCCGGGTGTAGGGATGTCCTTTATACACACGCAGGGTGATATGATCGATGTTTGGGAGAAAGATAGGAATGAAGAATAAGACGATGTTTTATTGAGGGAGAACGTGATTTCTGACATCTTTTCATGACCATTAAGATAGGGCTCATGACAACCGAAAAGCTAGCTTAGTTGGAAACCCTAATTTTCAAGGCTTTTCTTTTACAATTCTTGTCTTTAAATGTAATATTCATGATCTTTCTTTTATTATTGGATTTTGTGGGTGCAATCCGCTGAAAACCCTCAGGTGACAACACTCCTCCTACTAGGGACACCTAGAGGTTTAAAGGCTTGTTGCACATGCTCAGTGCAATCGTGTTGCCTACGAAAGTGTGCTAGTTAGTTTTTCTCTTTCTTTATTTTCTCCTTCTCTTTTTAATAAAACAATTCGCTCGAGACGATCGAAAATAAGTTTGAGGGAATTTGATCGGTCGAAAATACTGCATTTTTAACATGGCAATTTCCCTATCATTTGCACTCATCTAGAAGTGTTCGGCATTCATATAGCACATATTAGCAAAACAGTCGTAAAATATCAGATTGCATGTGTTAGACTTTAAAACCGGTACTATAATGGAAATTGACTGCATTTCATAGCATGGCATCATTCCTATATATCGCAACTTTTGTTTCGAAGTCTGTGCAGGAAAATCCAGAAGAATGATCAAATTTACAAAACAAAGACGGTTAAAAAGACGCCAACTCAAAGATCTGGCAATAATCTAAAAGGCATTCAGAGATTCAACATATCAAAAAGTACACCTGAAGACAACACAAAGCAGCATATTAAGTTTGAAGCCCCAAGCCATCAACTTGGCCGCGGAACCGATGCCGAAGCCGCCTTGCGCCGCGGTTCCGCGGCGTCCCTGCCACGTCAGCCCTCATTCTCTGCACCAGTACCCTTACCTCAGTGTGTACACTTCATAAAGGCACTACATTTTCCAGAAAGCCCGAGAACATTCTGCCAGTTCAGCAAACCTAGGGTTCCTAACTAAACACCCCAAGCTTCCACAACAAGCTTCACCTAAACTCCATTAAGGACGTAGAACCTTCCCCTAACCTCCTAGATTAGGGTAGAAGCTAAGCCCTAACTAACTACTTCTAGAAGCCTCTCCTTAACAAACTTTTGAAGGGAAATTCAAATCTCTTGCTAACAAACTTTGGGAGGGAAATTCAAATTTGAAATCCTAGATGTAGGGTTTTGAGATCTGTTCAGTTGATAAAACTGCACATTTGTATTACATTTTTCCTACCATTTACATATTAAAAAAAGGATTTTATTATAATATATTATACATATGAGGATTTATGTGTAAAAGCACCATTTTCCATGTGTTAATATATTTTAATTAGTATTTGGTAGGAAAATGTATGCAAATAAATCTATTGACCAAATCCTAGTAGAAATAAGCCTACTAAATATTATTTGAGATTATTGTGCAGAATTTTCCAAGTTGTTATGCAGAATTTATCAAACAAATCAATTTGTTGAAGAAAACTTGCCAAATTAAGAAGCAAAACTTGGAGACCAAGTCTGGAAGCAACCGAGAGAAGATTTCTGAATTCTAAAGGTGCCTAGGATTGCCACATGTCATAAGAAGCAAGCCCAAGAATTTTGATGAAGAGATCCTCACCATTGAGCGCGGATCCGCGGCCAAACCCCCACTTGGGCCGCGGATCCGCCGCAATCTTAAGGAGTTAGAAGACAAGATTTTTTGGGGTGAATCAAAGCTATATTTTACCAAGTTTTCAACAAGAAGATTCTGGCTTTGCACTATAAAAGGGCACCGAGAGCCTCTTAGAAAATCTATCAATCCGAAGAGATCACGAAGCTCCAGACGCTCACGCATCCAGGCTGGTCATCGACTGTTCGACTACCTCCTTAGGAAAGATCGAGAAGCAACTAGTTTGTAATCATTTTCTACGGATTAAAGTGTAGTTTGTTCGAGTCGATTAATAAAGGTAGTTATTTTATTTAATTGTCTTTGTATTTTACATTATGTTTTCCCTCTCTGCCTTTTCATCTTCTTCTCCCAACATGCGCGAGTAATTCTCCGCTTATTAGGGTTCGTAGGATTAGGGTAGGCTAATGGACGATGAAAATAATTAAACCTTTTTTAAGTCCTATAAAGTTTAGGAACTTTATCAAAAGAATCATTAACATCCTAATCGGGCGTGCTAGCAATTCTTTGCTAGTTCCGACCGCGATTAGAGATTAGATTAATGATTGTTTTGGTAAAGGCTAGATATGAACGGAGTTCCGTGTCGAGATAAGGGTGAAGAGTGGGATTCTTTTTCCCTCCAGAAACCCTAATCTACACGCATCACCGTCGTTCTAGTTCTAAATCTATTAATGGATAAAAAGGGTAACTTTTAATTAATCGTCCATAACTACTAAATCCTAACGAACCCTACAAGCCTTCTTATTATATTTACTACATCTTTAAAATAATCTAGATATATGTTTTACATTCTTGTTTAACGTAGATCTAGAAACCATTCTATAAAATTCTTTATCCCTCCTTTCTTTCTCATCACATCTAAAGTAAAAGTAAAAGGTTCCACATTTCCCAGAGGACGACCCGTACTCATCTCGGTCTAGCTACACGCGACACCGTTCTGATTGCGGTTAACTACAAACAAACACTTTTTCGAACCTATCAAATGGCGCTGTTGCCGGGGATACGTGCGTAATTTTTTATTTTTACTATTTGTGTTGAATTCTTAGACGAGTCATATCATTATTAACACAAAACTGCAAATTGCATATTTAACGATTTGTGCGTGAATTTTTGCAAGGAGATCTGGAGTCACAGAATTAAGGAGAACAGGAAACAGAGACATTTTTAGAGATCCAGAGGAGCACAGAAGGCTATACAAAAAAATTTCATCAACTGTTCCTTCTGCCACGCGGCGGAACCGCGGCATAAAGGCACTTCCTGCGGCGGAAACGCGGCAGTTTAGAGAGATCAAGGCCACAGAATTCTATGGTATCTTTCTTAACTCCTTCTCTCTCTCCTAAAATCCAATAAAATCTATTTTCTGCAGGATTCTTTGCAAAAATTGCGCCGCTCAAAAATCTTTTTGCAAACGTTTTGTGATTGGTTTTGTTTTGCATATTTTAATACGGACTTTAAGGGGCAAAGACCAAATCAAGATTAGGTGGGGATTTTATCACCCTTCCTAAGCCCCACAAATCACAAACCGAGCATCTAGATCAACCCTTCATTAATTTAAAAAATATCTAGACCAGACTCTAAGGACTGTCGCGCTCAATAAGGACAGAGGAAGGTCGTGGGCAATCTATCGTTTATCCGCATTACTTTTGTAGTGCCTAGGCAAGTGTGTCAAAGGCTAGTGGTTTTTAATTAGGCCCACTACTGTGGTTCCTTCCCACTTACCTGGCACTTACCTGGCTACAAGGGTAGTATAGAGGCGGTAGAGGATTGATCCTGCGGCTTGTCCTTTGGAAGTCTAGGAGCGGTCTAGAGATTGGACCTAGGTGACCTTAGTTCTAGGGTTGCTTGTGCATCTTCGGGTGATTTGTCTTGAGTCCCACTTTTTCAAAACAATCCAATTTTAAATCACACACACGCTGCCACTTGCACTAAACCCGCTTAGTGCATGCTCGGCTGGACACGGGATCCTAGTGCCCGTCTTGTCCGCGTTCCTGCTATCGATGCCGAAGTCGGTACTTTTTCATCTTCTTTTCCCCAACCACACACCACATCGACCGTGATGGACGACACTCCATCTAATTATAACACCACGCTGCCACCGCCCGCAGGTGAGCAGAATCCACCGCGCATCTCTCTCTCCAAGAAAGGTGCTATCCTATCCGTGGTCCCCTTCCTACTTGTCTATCTCTTCCACCACCTAACGGGGATAATTTCGAAATTAAACCCCACTACATCAATCTGCTATCCAAATTTCATGGGCTTGAGTCGGAAGACGCGTACGTTTTCATCACCAAATTCGAAAACGTATGCGCAATGATGGGTACTTCACAATTGACTTTAGATGCTATGCGCTTACGTCTTCTCCCATTCACACTGTGCGACTTAGCAGAAAAATGGCTTTATAATACTGTCGCACACTCTATCACTAATTGGGATGAATTCGTCATAGCATTTCTTAAGATGTTTTACCCAAACCATAAAACTGCCCATATTAGGAGCGAGATCAACCAGTTCACCCAGCTTCCCAATGAACCATTCTGGAAGTGCTTTGAACGTTTCAAAGATCTGCTTGTCCAATGCCCCCATCACGGAATAAAAAGATGGGATTTATGTCGGATTATATATGAGGGCATTAATCCAGCGACAAAGCAGATGCTTGAAACAATGTGTCAATGCAATTTCATGTCTAAAGATGACAGTGAAGCTTGGAAATATCTGTAAGACCTTGCTGAACACACGTTGCAGTGGGAAAGCGTAAGACCACCTTCAACTAAGGGAGGTATTCACCAGCTCGATATTTCTATTGCAGTAAAAGCCGAAATGGCAGCGATTCAGAAGAAACTCGATGCTATTGAAAACAAGTTTTCATCATTCTCCCTAAATCAGGTCACGCTTCCTAAGACCGTTTGTGGTTGTTGTTCGGATCCTTCACACTTAACGGAAGAATGTCCTATGAATGCATCGTTTCAAGCTAATGCTGCTTTTCAGCAGCGACCTAGAAACGATCCTTATTTTTCCACATATAATCAAGGATGGAGGAATCATCCTAACTTTGCTTGGAATCAAAACCAACAAAGTAATTTTCAAAGACCTCCTCCGCAGCAACCACAACCATAGAATCAGCCCCCCTTTCAGTCACAGAATTTCCAAAATCCGGCCAACATTTCTACACCACAAGTGGCTGGTACCGACAACTCACTTGCACAAACTTTGGATATGTTCATGAAACAATCCATGCAATTTTCGGCTGAGATGAAGTCTTCTATTGATACCCTAACGAAAAACTCCTCCTCCCATGGTGAGAGTATTAAATCAATAGAAAACCAAATCGCACAGTTAAACGCCGCAATGAGTGCGAGAGAGAAAGGGAAACTCCCATCTCAACCCCTACCGAATCCTGGCCATTCACAAAGTCATAATGTGAATGCCGTTACTACGTTGAGATCGGGGAGAGTGCTGAACAACCGAGTGGGTGAGCAATTTGATGATAGTGACACATTTGGTACCCCTTCTTCTTCTTCTTCTTCCCCTAATTCGTCTAGTCTCCCACCTTCGTCCGAGCCTATTATCCGTTTTTCCCAAGGCTCAAGCATTTCACCAAATCTATCTATGTCGATGCCCACTCCAATTTTGGGATCGAATCTGTTGCCACAATCTTCTCCACAAACCTTGGACCCAAAACTTATTGATTGAGCTCCATTTCTAAGCAGATTAAGGGCCAACCGACCTAACCCACAAAAGGAGAAGATTGTGGAAATGTTTAAGCAAGTTAGCGTGAATATTCCTCTTCTAGATGCTATTCAACAAGTCCCATCTTATGCAAGAATCCTTAAAGACTTGTGCACTAGGAAGAGAAAAACTCAAGTGCCTAAAAAGGTTTTCATGACGAGTAATGTTAGCACAGCTTTTACCCAACAAATACCAAAGAAACGTAAAGACCCCGGCTGTCCTACAATCTCTATTTCTATTGAGGGTAAAAATATAAATCGTGCTTTACTCGATCTAGGCGCTAACGTCAACTTGCTTCCTTATTCAGTATACAAGCAGTTAGGAATTGGAGAGTTAAAACCCGTCCATTGTACTCTCCAAATGGCAGACCGATCTATCACCAAACCTCGGGGCGAACTAGAGGATGTGTTAATTAAAGTCTGGGAATTCATATTTCTCGTGGACTTTATTGTTTTAGATACACAACCTGTGGCAAACCCACGCAATCAAATCCCGGTGATACTTGGTCGACCCTTCCTAGCAACTTCTAACGCTGTAATTAATTGTCGTAACGGTTCAATGAACTTATCCTTCGGGAAAATGACAATTGAGCTTAATATTTACAAGCTAGGAAGTCAGCCATCAGAACCTTCTGCTCAATTGCTGGATGTTTGTTCCATCCACGAGATAGCTTCCGAAAGCTGCATGGATGAGGAGCTTTGCTTTGATGTTCTCGACAACACTAATGAGACATCGTTTGATCTTGCACCACTTCACAATGAGGATATGTTCAATGAGTCCGACCTTGAGATTGAACCCGTTGACTCGTTGCAAAAGTCAGCAGCACTTTCCGAGTCAATATCTTATGCAAGTTTTGAACCTCTTAAGGAGTCCGAATATCATTCCGTTACCCCTCCTTCTATTATCTCTCCGCCAATTCTTGATCTCAAACCGCTACCTTCTCATCTTAAATATGCATATTTAGGAGAGAATGAGACTTTGCCAGTAATTATATCCGCTTCTCTAGCCGTAGAGCAAGAGAATGCACTTTTGGCAGTGTTGAGATCGAATCGGCAAGCATTTGGTTGGACAATGGCCGACATCAAAGGGATTAGTCCCTTAATTGTTGAACATCACATACATCTGATGGATGAAGCCAAACCAACCCGAGACCCACAAAGACGGTTAAATCCCGTTAGAAGGAGGCGGTAAAGAAAGAAATCGTCAAGTTCCTTGATAGTGGAATAATCTACCCCATATCTGATAACCAATGGGTAAGTCCAATTCATGTGATCCCTAAAAAGTCTGGCATCACGGTCATCACTAATGAGGCAAATGAGTTAATCCAAACACGCACCCAAACTGGATGGCGCGTATGTATTGATTACAGGAAACTCAATGTCGCGACGAGGAAAGATCGCTTCCCTCTACCTTTCATTGACCAGATGTTAGAACGATTAGCAGGACACGAATACTACTGTTTCTTGGACGGATACTCTGGTTATAACCAGGTCCCCATCGCCGAAAAGGATCAAGATAAAACCACTTTTACTTGTCCTTTCGGAACTTTTGCATATAGACGCATGCCCTTTGGGTTATGCAACTCTCCCGCTACATTTCAGCGGTGCATGATGGGGATATTTTCAGATATGGTGTAAAATTTTCTAGAAATTTTTATGGACGATTTCTCCATTTTTGGGGACTCCCTTGAGGACTGCCTTCGTAATCTTGACGCTGTTCTTACCCGCTGTAAGGATAAGAACTTGACTTTGAATTAGGAAAAATGCCATTTTATGGTCCAAGAAGGTATTGTACTTGGCCATATAATTTCACATAAAGGCATTGAGGTTGACAGAGCTAAAATAGATGTCATTCGAAATCTCCCTCGTCCCAATTGCGTCAAAGATATACGATCCTTCCTTGGTCATGCAGGATTTTATAGGAGATTTATTAAGGACTTTAGCAAAATTGCTAGACCCTTAACCCTTCTATTGGCCAAGGACACTACATTTCACTTCGATTCGGATTGTGAGGCTGCTTTTGAATCGCTTAAAGAATCACTCACTACAGCCCCCGTTTTATCATCTCCGGATTGGAACCACCCGTTCGAGCTTATGTGTGATGCATCATATTTTTCTATTAGTGCGGTCTTAGGACAGCACATTGATAAGATGCCACATGTAATTTACTATGCAAGTAGGACCTTGAATGATGCACAAATAAATTACACAACTACCGAGAAAGAACTCTTGGCAGTTGTATTTGCATTGGAGAAATTCAGGCCCTACTTGATTGGCTCGCCTATTGTGGTTTACACAGATCACTCCGCCCTACGACATCTTTTATCGAAGAAGGATGCGAAGGCCAGGCTAATACGTTGGATCCTATTGTTACAAGAATTTGATCTTGTCATCAAAGACAAGAGTGGATGTGAAAACGTTGTAGCCGACCATCTTTCACGCATCACTTCTTCGCCAACTGTGACCGTGCCGATAAATGACTCATTTCCCTACGAACAGCTCTTGAATGTATCCTACGAATCTTGGTTCGTGGATATCGTGAACTATCTTGCGACGGGACTTATACCTAGCGATTGGTCGAAACAAGACAAACTTCGATTTTTATCCCAAGTAAAATATTTTTACTGGGATGAACCATATCTATTCAAGTATTGTTCTGATCAAATCATTCGCAGGTGTGTCCCTAACGATGAATTCAAGAGCGTGTTATCATTTTGTCATGATCAGGCATGCGGCGGTCACTTTGGACCTCGAAAAACGGCGGAGAAAGTTTTGCAATGTGGCTTTTATTGGCCAACATTATTTAAAGATGCATTTGAACATTGCAAAACTTGTCCGCAATGTCAGCATTTGGGTCGAATTTCATGAAGGAATGAGATGCCGCTCCAACCTATATTGGTTGTGGAAATATTTGATGTTTGGGGTATTGATTTTATGGGCCCTTTTCCCAACTCCTTTGGGAATCTATATATCTTGTTAGCGGTTTGTAAGTGTACGGCGGCGCCCCGGCCGTCAAACAGACGGCCAAATGCGGAAGCGGTGATAAACTTTAATTTTGCGGACTTAGTAAACCGGCACCACCGCGCACTAAACCTCCGGATCGGACCATTAAACTAGTTCTAGCTAACTACAAGACGGGTTAGAGATATACCGAGTGATCCGTATCCTTCGGTCTTCGTCTCCACTCCGATCTCCCGCGGAATCTCCGTCATCTCCTCGCTCGTCGCAAAGGGCACCACGTAGCCGGAATCTTTTACGGGCTCCCGCCTCAATACCGAGGCAACTCAGGCATGAAGCTGGCAAGTCGACATGCCCAAAACTTGTTGTAGGATTTGTAGAGTCTATGTCTCATTGGGGTATTGGTTGCCTTTTGAAGATGGAGGAATGAAGGTATGAAAAATGGTGCTTTCATTTTTCCTTGTATAAAAAATGAGATGAATGAAATTTGCCACACCACCAAAATCCAAAAACTCTCTCTCTCAAAAATTGGCCGGCCACATATATGGTTAGAATGGTGGAGGGTGAACCAAAGATGTGAAGGAAGGTCATTGTAGGAAAAAGGTGGAAGGTGATCATATACAAACATCAACCATGCTTATTACTTACATCAAACCCATACCCACTCAAATCTCATTAAAGCACCATCATGAAAGAAAAACAAAAGATGCTTATCATAATGAATACAAGTGCAAGAAACCCCCTCCTCAAAAGTTATTTGCACAATTGCAAATAACCCCCTCCATCGGAAAAGTCCGGCCGGGAAAGAACAAAGGAAAACCGGCCGGAACGGAAAGCAAACTGGCAACTCCAGAAAACTGGTCCCATAATAAATTACAGGAAAACCCCGATACTGTGCATACACACCCGCATCTGTATTCCGTCCGGATACAAATGTAAAGAGACAAAATCTACACTGTACTATACTAGGATCCGGCTTAAACCAAAACCGGCTAGTAATGTCCGTCCGATCCTGATGCGTGCAATACCGCACGTATCAGATCGAACCCTGCCATATATCCATACGGCCGCTAGTACAAACCGTCCGATCCTGATCCGTGCAATACCGCACGTATCTGATCGGACCCTGCCATATCTCCATACGGCCTCTACAGCGTTTCGCCCGAAAGCTTGAGTAACTGAAAGTGTGGTGGACTCTAAAGACTCGTCAATACAATGGCTGTGGATTTAACCACTAGCACGTCAGAGGTATAAGCCAATATGTAACGGGCCACCAGCTATTGACTAAAAGGGACGTCGATGAGCGAACTCATCCTGACACCCTACTGAGCCTGTCAGTGACAATATCCGTACAGTCTGGTCCGTTCGTCTATGATCATCGCATGTCGGGCCTAGGGGGTTGGTAAAAGTCAGACCCCCAAAAGCGGTACAAGTCGTGTCGGAGTGTAGCCCAGAACACCCTGAGATACTACTGGAACACCTACCAGTAAATCTCCTGCCTTGGCCAAGGTCTTCGTGTAATGGCTCTCCTAGACACAGCGCGACCTCACCCCCAATACCGGGAGAGACGAACCCCTGAAGATCCGCTCACTGCCTCCATGTGGCTCGGGACTGTACCCAACTAAAACCTGTTTGCACGACTCCTTTGAGCCGTGGTAGGGTAGTAATCAAAGCACAGTGGGAACTCACACGAGACAAATGACGATCCCCAGGTCGATGAACTAACTTATACACATGTCACCAGGGAACTGCTATCTGACGTCAGGTATAAGACCAACTAGCATGTTCCCGGGGAGTCCTGTCCGGTGTACTCATATCCCAATGAGCACCTGTATACATCTTAGGTGAACCAACTGACACCAGTGGCTTGTGAGACCGGCCACCGCCCCTCGTCGGGGCCTCGACTGTATACACTAGTCTACTCTGGAGAATCGATGCCCTGTCTCGAAACTCCTACGACTAGGGACCTTTTAAGGATGTGCTTATAGACTACCAGCTCCCACGTATATGATCGCCCTCATACTGCCGGTAGTCAAGAAAGAATCCTAGGGGCTCTATCAATGTGCAATAGCGACCTGTCATGTCACCTAAAGCAGTACACGATGATAAAGGTAAACCAGATAGCATACTATCATCTCGAGTAAGACTGTCCTACCGGGATAGGTCCTCCCTCAATCATTGCAATCACGTGCCTGTGATCCAATAATCGACTCTGAGGGCACTATCTCCAACAATCTCCCACTTGCACTCAAGGCTAATTATTGCAATGTCGCATACTCACAGCCCGTGTGATACCGAACACCCAACTCCTCTACTTGTCAGTCTCACAAAATCCGTTTATGAAACTATTGCGTTCGAGGAATAGCCTTAGTGAGTGGATCCGCTCTGATGTTTCTTTCTATGTCTCTCTATATCTCATGTTCGCGGAGAAAACTATCTCCCGAAATGAGCAATACCTGTCTTAGAATGTCTGGATGTCTGATGGGACCGAGCTCATGAATGAACTCCAAATCCAAACTTCTTAGACTGTATCGTCAACTGAACTTAATCAGTATCCTGCGCCATGCCTCCCTCAGTATTTCCTTGGACGACCTGTCCAAAATACTGTCCCTCGTCAGAAGGAAAACTATAACTCTGACAATCTCCTTGTCGTCCAGGTCACCTTGGAAGCCTGGAATGATAACCGTCTCCTAAAGGAGGCAGCCGTTATCATATCCCGAGAACATTCACTTATGTTCTAAAACTGCTTCCGACTGTTTCTCCAGGATTGGATTAATGTCAACTTATTGCATCTAGTGCAAGAACAACATCTGGTGTGGTACTTGACATCTCATGATTGACTCAATTGCCTAAGCAAGTGATCTGCCAATCATGCACATCCCTCTCTACTTTAGTCTGTAAGACACCTTTAGAGAGGGTGACTCCATCATCTGCAGGTACACTACCGTGCCAGGAGTCGTCCATTCTAAATACTCTTAGAATGCTGTCAAGGTACCCTGATTGGGAAACCACCCAAATCTAGATCTAAAAACATAGATCTAGTAACCAGTATGTCTGATATAATGTCCAAGTCCTATGTGGAGAAAACACTGTGTAACGACCAAAGTATAACCGATCGTAGTATAGGAATTTCTTTTCCTACTCTGTGTATGTCATCCAAATACCGGGATATCACACCCTACTACCTTCTCAACAGATCCATCCCCTATTCTGATGACGTCAAACCCATGACTGTCACATCAGAAATGGATGATCTATCTCCGCTATATCTTCTTTAGTCTATAAATAGACATAAGCCTGATGTCCACCAATGCTTCCGCTGCACCCACTGATTACGACAACCCTCTGCCAGAGTCATATAGACGTGCACTTCTAAAACTAGTTTAGAACGACGCTGTACTCATCCTCCTGCCGGGTCTCGCAGCCTGGAACAACAACAATGGAAAGTGTGGGTAAACAAGAACTTCCCTGTCACCGTCCTTGAGGCTACCGAAGTACCTCTCGGGCGCCTGAAGGTACCCACCTTATCTGCGGAGTGGCCAATGGAATGTCAAAACAGATTAAATCTTTAGGTTCCTTATCAAATCTTCAGTAATCGTTTGCGGTTCTGGAATCACTTCCAGTTCTACCATACTCCCACTACTGTTTTTGAAAAAATCCATTTTTAATAAAACTGTGGCGAGTCTAGAACAATATTTCTATTGATCTACCAGATGGTAGAAAGTCAACCCTCGTCATAGCCTGGGTCAACCCACAAACAGCCATTACAGAAACGTGCCTTGAGTTGTCCAGTGTCTGGTTTTAATCATAAGCCGGATAACTCCCCGTACCTTAACAACGTTAAGATATGAACTGTTCTATATCCAATATAGAACCAGAGGCACTGATTTAATTTAACCAGATTCAAATCATGCAACTGTCTCCTGTGCATGTCAACTAAATGGAAGGAGGCCGATCAGCGTTACTCAACTTAGGAATGCTTCCAATTATGAGTAACCTGAAAGAGAAGCAATTTCTCTTTATCATTACTATCAACTGAATACCATACACAAGTATCTACATCTTCGTTTACTTTGAAGAATCCCGATACTTGCTACACCTGGTTCTCTACTCTATTCAAATACCTATAACTCCTCAAAACTTAGACCCTGTGTTTCTACGAAACACATGTCTAAGAACTAGAGAAGTTAAAAGTAAACAGAATATAGTATGAGGACCAAGCCCTCTGTCCTAATGGACACTGGACAACATACAATACTCTGTATAAGTCCGCTGAGTCTAACAACTCTTTCACTGTGCGTCGTAGGTTGAAAACTGTACTTATGGTTAAGAAGAATTACACCGCTGTTTAATGCTCCTTACCTAACCATCCACTGATATAGGTATATGTCATCGACATAATATCAAAAGGTATATCTCACTCTATGAAAATAGACGTACAGATATATCAATTTGAAATTGGTGCACAACAGCGGATATTCAAAACCAAATATTTGCCGACCGGCAAACAGCCCAGATGATCTCCTCAAATATCACCGATTACAACGAATCCCGATATAATGAGGATGATCACCCTATTCCCAATAACTTACTCCCACTCATCATCTGTAAAACCATACTGATGTGAGAATCAAACCTGGTAAATACATACCCTGGAGCAAGTGTCTAATCGGGAAATCAGTTTTCTTTTAACAGTACACAGTTGAACTGAAACATCGAAATGTTTCGATGGGGTATCCTGGTATTCCTAGTAATGCCTCTTCCATCATCCAGATTCACGACTATAACCGTATAATTCTTTGCCACCTCTCCAAATCCCTTTATATGTCTTTAGTCATAACCTTCTGCACACCCTTTTAGGCCAATTAGTTTTCTTCATTCCCTGCCATTCGGCACCAGCCTATGGTTTGGAAGAAGACTATCCAATAAGCATAATGGGTGTACTGTCCTAGTCCTAGGAGCATTCGCAATGCGAGAGAAGGTGAAGATAAAAGACAACCGAATAAACCTTATTCCTATTTCTCCTGAACCAGAATCCATCCCCGAACTGGAACAAGTTCCTTTCGAGTTCGTATATAACCATACGATGGAGTATCCAATAAACTGTGGATCTTCGTAGTGATACGGAGTGTCCTGGAGAAATACAAAGGTGATTTAGGATTGGAGAAGAAATACTTGGTTTGGTCGTGAATATCTGTCGCAATTTACTTTGCCCTCTTACTAATCCCTTGTTTGTCTTAATCTTAATACCTTCTATACACCGTTTAGGCTAACTGGTTTTCTTCATTGCCTACCGGTCGGCACCAGCCTATGGTTTGGAAGAAGACTATCCAATTTGCGTAATAGGTGTACTACTCCTAAACTAAGGAGTACTCGCAACCTGAGAGAAGGTGAAAAGAAAAGACAACTGAATAGTCCTATCCGTTTTCTCCAGAACCGGAAACCATCCTCGAATTCCATCGAGTTCGTATCTAACCATACGATGGTTTTGTCCAATGGAAGTGGACGTTCGCAGTAATACGGGGTGTCCTGGAGAAAAGGGTAAAAGTAGGAGTGGCAATGAGGTCTGCAACTCTGACAATCCAAAAGCCAGTGTTAAGAAAGTTCGGTCAACTTGGTCACTGAGTCATAGTCTAGGGTCGGGTCAATGGTCGCTGCCAGAGAGAGAGAGAAAAGAAACACTCAGCGTGCACTATATCCTAGATCAGAATGGTTATTACTTTTTCTAATCAGGAAACCTCCCACTGTACCTCAAACTCTCCTCCAAACCTGAAAGAAGAATTAGTCGGGGTCACCCGAGGAGTAAACCAACTCATCAGTGGGAATCGGGATCCAACTCTCATCGCATGATAACGTGATGGAATCCGCTCACGGTATCACACTCCAGAAGGTATGCGCATATCTGGCAAGTTTCAGTTCTTTTGAAACTCCCGATGTGATTTTTACCCCATGCTCTTATGACCTTGACTTTGGCCAACAAATCATAAGTCACATGTCAAGTTCTGCCCGTCATTCTCCAGGTTAATTTGAGCCCATCCGTACAAGCCCTTGACTTTGGCCAACAAGGCTATACGACTGCCCCAAACCAACGCATCTATCTATGCTGCATATGAATAACCAACAGCTACCAAACACTGTGCCTTGACTTTGGCCAACAAACACAGCTTGAATACTATTGACTACCCATATGAAACGACGGAGGGCTACGAATGGTTTCTGGCGAAAACCTTTAACGTAATGAACTTGATATCGTTGAAGGAACGGATAGCTTTTTAGAAAATATAGTGACGAAAACCTTTACTAAAGAGGTCACTCCCGGTGAAGGGATCTCGGCTCTTTCCCCGTAGAATGGGGTGCAGGATATTCCAAATGAATACCACGATGCAAAGAAAAAGTAATCGGCTATAGTGAAGTTAATGCCCTGACGCAAACTTTTGTCCAAGGGGTCACTCCCGGTGAAGGGATCTCGGCCCTTGCCTCGTCGACTGAGGAGCAGGGTATTCCAAATGAATACCACGATGCAAAACAAAAGTGAACGTCCTTGCAATAACAGCTTTTTGAAAAGTGTTCCAACAACATCAGAATAGGTTTGTTTAACTTGCATTGATCCGAATCAACGCAGTCCCATCAATGATCACACCACAAAGAACGAAAATATACTGACGTACGTATATGCCATCCGCATTCGCCACTGGGTCCCGTCATCACCCGTTAGGTTAGCTAACTAACGGCAGAGCGGGGACTGGACTAGCGCGGATGTAAAACATATACAACATCTACTAATATATATACCAATATATTATATTCGCTCAAGACGTGATAAAATGCAACATCACAGAAATGTACAACATCACAGAACAATACAGATATCTGGGATCCCCGGGTTTCACAGAGCCACTACTGAAACCCGACGTTCCCCTGGTCGTGTGGATAGCCTGTGCAATGAAATCCTAGACCCCTACGGGCGCGGCAAGTTACCCGCCAAAACCTGAAGCGAGGCAGCCCCCTTCAGCTCCGTGAATGGACCACCCAGCACTTCACGGAATCCGGCAACTTGGGCACCCCTCCTGGGTCAACCTGTAACCCCTACGAGTGCGGCGAATAGCCCGCCAATCCTAGAGTGAAGCCCCCTCCGTCTCGATGCCATGAGATGCGGGCTTGTTGCCTTCCAGAACCCGGCTATCCGTGCACTCCTCCGCGGGGTAATCCTAGTACAGAAAGTAAAATATACATACACCGGGTACATCGACCGCAACCAGGTCGTGCCCTAAAATAATAATACAAACTGGCAGTGACGGCAGTCCACATATCGGACGCTCGCCCCGCAATAACAAATGTACATAATACAACAGAAACTGTACTAGCATTGCATCCAGGCTATCCCCACCGACCGATCCGCAACATCACAGCATAAACACAGAACATCAACATGAAAGTCACGTTCGCAAATCCGTCTCACCGGGCTATAGCAATTAGACCGGATTTACCGATCGAGTGACATTCACGGTCGCAGATATAATGTAAATACTGTGAAAAATGTGTTTAAAATTTTCCGATTGATCAAAAATTAACAAGTGGGCTCCAAAGCAATACTGTAGCACTCACAGAAATTCTGGACCCAAAATTAATATTCCAAAACCCCTAATTACATCCCAGAAGCCCACTGGAGAATTTCGAAGCATTGATCACCCCAACCTGCGGCGGAACCGCGGCAACAAGGGGGGTTTTGCCGCGGTTCCGCGCTTGAGTCGAGGTATCATTGTCTCGAATTTTCCCAGAGTTCTTAGAACTCCCTGCACATCATTCTGCGACCACCTGAAAAATTTTTAGACTTCAAAAAATTTCAACAGAAACTGATGTGAAGGAAAAATACGGTTTTTGGAAATTTTGGTCGATCGGAAATGCAAACACATCAAACGAAGCTAGACTAAGTTAATGGCGAGGCTCTGATACCACTATAAGTGCACGGCGGCGCCCCGGCCGTCAAACAGACGGCCAAATGCGGAAGCGGTGATAAACTTTAATTTTGCGGACTTAGCAAACCGGCACCACCGCGCACTAAACCCCCGGATCGGACCATTAAACTAGTTCTAGCTAACTACAAGACGGGTTAGAGATATACCGAGTGATCCGTGTCCTTCGGTCTTCGTCTCCACTCCGATCTCCCGCGGAATCTCTGTCACCTCCTCGCTCGTCGGAAAAGGCACCACGTAGCCGGAATCTTTTACGGGCTCCCGCCTCAATACCGAGGCAACTCGGGCATGAAGCTGGCAAGTCGACATGCCCAAGACTTGCTGTAGGATGTGTAGAGTCTATGTCTCATTGGTGTATTGGTTGCCTTTTGAAGATGGAGGAATGAAGGTATGAAAAATGGTGCTTTCATTTTTCCTTATATCAAAAATGAGATGAATGAAATTTGCCACACCACCAAAATCCAAAAACTCTCTCTCTCAAAAATTGGCCGGCCACATATATGGTTAGAATGGTGGAGGGTGAACCAAAGATGTGAAGGAAGGTCATTGTAGGAAAAAGGTGGAAGGTGATCATATACAAACATCAACCATGCTTATTACTTACATCAAACCCATACCCACTCAAATCTCATTAAAGCACCATCATGAAAGAAAAACAAAAGATGCTTATCATAATGAATACAAGTGCAAGAAACCCCCTCCTCAAAAGTTATTTGCACAATTGCAAATAACCCCCTCCATCGGAAAAGTCCGGCCGGGAAAGAACAAAGGAAAACCGGCCGGAACGGAAAGCAAACTGGCAACTCCAGAAAACTGGTCCCGTAATAAATTACAGGAAAACTCCGATACTGTGCATACACACCCGCATCTGTATTCCGTTCGGATACAAATGTAAAGAGACAAAATCTACACTGTACTATACTAGGATCCGGCTTAAACCAAAACCGGCTAGTAATGTCCGTCCGATCCTGATGCGTGCAATACCGCACGTATCAGATCGAACCCTGCCATATATCCATACGGCCGCTAGTACAAACCGTCCGATCCTGATCCGTGCAATACCGCACGTATCTGATCGGACCCTGCCATATCTCCATACGGCCTCTACAGCGTTTCGCCCGAAAGCTTGAGTAACTGAAAGTGTGGTGGACTCTAAAGACTCGTCAATACAATGGCTGTGGATTTAACCACTAGCACGTCAGAGGTATAAGCCAATACGTAACGGGCCACCAGCTATTGACTAAAAGGGACGTCGATGAGCGAACTCATCCTGACACCCTACTGAGCCTGTCAGTGACAATATCCGTACAGTCCGGTCCGTTCGTCTATGAGCATCGCATGTCGGGCCTAGGGGGTTGGTAAAAGTCAGACCCCCAAAAGCGGTACAAGTCGTGTCGGAGTGTAGCCCAGAACACCCTGAGATACTACTGGAACACCTACCAGTAAATCTCCTGCCTTGGCCAAGGTCTTCGTGTAATGGCTCTCCTAGACACAGCGCGACCTCACCCCCAATACCGGGAGAGACGAACCCCTGAAGATCCGCTCACTGCCTCCATGTGGCTCGGGACTGTACCCAACTAAAACCTGTTTGCATGACTCCTTTGAGCCGTGGTAGGGTAGTAATCAAAGCACAGTGGGAACTCACACGAGACAAATGACGATCCCCAGGTCGATGAACTAACCTGTACACATGTCACCAGGGAACTGCTATCTGACGTCAGGTATAAGACCAACTAGCATGTTCCCGGCGAGTCCTGTCCGGTGTACTCATAACCCAATGAGCACCTATATACATCTTAGGTGAACCAACTGACACCAGTGGCTTGTGAGACCGGCCACCGCCCCTCGTCGGGGTCTCGACTGTATACACTAGTCTACTCTGGAGAATCGATGCCCTGTCTCGAAACTCCTACGACTAGGGACCTTTTAAGGATGTGCTTATAGACTACCAGCTCCCACGTATATGATCGCCCTCATACTGCCGGTAGTCAAGCAAGAATCCTAGGGGCTCTATCAATGTGCAATAGCGACCTGTCATGTCACCTAAAGCAGTACACGATGATAAAGGTAAACCAGATAGCATACTATCATCTCGAGTAAGACTGTCCTACCGGGATAGGTCCTCCCTCAATCATTGCAATCACGTGCCTGTGATCCAATAATCGACTCTGAGGGCACTATCTCCAACACGGTTGATTATGTCTCGAAGTGGGTGGAAGCTATACCGTGTCGCACTAATGACAACAAAGTTGTCATTAAGTTCCTTAAAGAAAATATCTTTTCGCGATTCGGACACCCTCGCGCTATCATTAGCGACAACGGGACACATTTCTGCAATAGGTCTTTCGAGGCCTTGATGCGGAAATATTCAATCACTCACAAGCTTTCTACGCCCTATCATCCCCAAACAAGCGGGCAGGCTGAGATCTCAAATAGGCAGATCAAACAGATATTGGAGAAGACGGTTTCGAAAAACCGTAAAGATTGGTCAACCAAATTGACGGATGCTCTTTGGGCATTCCGCACCGCTTATAAGACCGATCTTGGTATGTCTCCATACCGCCTTGTGTTTGGGAAGGCATGCCACCTCCCTGTCGAGATTGAACATAAGGCAATGTGGGCTATTAAAGAGCTTAATTTTGATCTTGATCATGCAGGCAGCTATCGGAAGCTGCAATTGAACATGCTAAGCGAACTCCGCGATGAAGCTTACGATAATGCGGTGATAGTAAAGAACAGGACTAAAGTGTTCCACGATAAAAATCTTTCTAGAAAAACCTTCACATCGGGGCAACAAGTCCTTCTTTACAATTCCCGTCTCCATCTTCATCCGGGTAAGCTTAAATCTCGTTGGAAAGGACCTTTTGTGGTGCAGTATGTACACCCCCACAGGGCAGTTGAGGTCGAAAATTTGAAAAACGGTTCAATTTTTAAAGTAAATGGACATAGATTAAAACCGTATTTTTCTGCTGAACCCGCGGAGGAGCTCCTGTTTTTACCGGAGCCGTTTTATCAAAACTAAATTTCCTCCGCCTCACCTCCATGTTTTTTAACATTTTCTCATTTTAAGAATGGAGGTGAGTAAAAATGGATTTGATTGAATATCTGTGCGTGTCAAAGAATAAGTTTGGGGGAATTTTTCATTTAACTATTGTTTTACCCCTTGTATCTCTCCCTTAGTATACAGGTCCTTGTTCTCAAAAGGCTACATTAGTGAGGACACTGCTGAAAACAGGTTTGGAGGGGAGGTTTGTATTCACTGAATTATCTTTGACACTGGGCATTAAAAATTTTTTTTTTAACAAAAGAGTAGAAAGTGAAAAATTACATCCAAAAGATAGGAATAGTTTAAGAAAACCAAGAAAATTAGAAGTTTTCTTAAACGAACTAGTAATAAGTAGTTATGAGCTGTTGTCCCAAAGGTTAGTAAGATGAAGGAAGTCACTAATCTGAGGATAAAAATAAGTCTGAAAAATAATTTCTATTCTAGAAGCCAAACATTTGAATGTTGATACCCTACTATATGCACTTATACACGTCTTGAAACTCGGGAGAGTAGAGGATACCTTGAAATGCTCTTGTCTAAAAGCCAAAGTATGAAGGAAATGAAAAAAATGAAGAAAATATAAAAATGGTGAAAAGAAGAAAAAAAATGAACACTGGTTTTGTTATCGCCAAGGCAGCAATAAAAAAAATATAGCGAGGGTGCCTCTTCACCTAGTGCCCTAAGGCCAACTGGTCTGGGAGTCACTGCTAAGCCTTAGGTGGTGTAAGACGAGGAAAATATTATCACCTAATTAGCAAGCACATGAGTAATCGGTTGGTTAGTACCTCAAGAAGTATTAACAGTCGCATGAAAATGTGTGAGCAAATCTTTAATATTCATTAAATTAAAAAGTACTAAGATAGATGGACAAGAGTATGATAGCTTGAATTGAATTCTCCGAGTGTAGGGATGTCCATTTCACACACGTGGGGTTATATGATCAATGTTTGGAAGAAAGGTAGGAATGAAGAATAAAGACGATGTTTTATTGAGGGATAATGTGATTTCTAACATTTTTTCATGACTATTAAGATAGGGCTCATGACAACTGAAAAGCTAGTATAGTTGGAAACTCTTCTTTTCAAGGCCTTTCTTTTATGGTTCTTATATTTATATGTAAATTTCACCATCTTTCTTTTGTTATTGGATTTTGTGGGTGTAATCCGCTGAAAACCCTCAGGAGACAACACTCCTCCTACTAAGGACACCTAGAGGTTTAACGGCTTGTTGTTCGTGCTCAGTGCAATCGTGTCTGCCTACGAAAGTGTGCTTAGTTTTCTCCTTTCTTTTTCTCCTCTTAAATAAACTAGTTTGCTCGGGACGATCAAAGATAAGTTTGGGGGTATTTGTTCAGTTGATATAACTGCACATTTGTATTACATTTTTCCTACCATTTACATATTAAAAAAGGACTTTATTATAATATATTATACATATGAGGGTTTATGTGTAAAAGCACCATTTTCCATGTGTTAATATATTTTAATTAGTATTTGGTAGGAAAATGTATGCAAATAAATCTATTGACCAAATCCTAGTAGAAATAAGCCTACTAAATATTATTTGAGATTATTGTGCAGAATTTTCCAAGTTGTTATGCAGAATTTATCAAACAAATCAATTTGTTGAAGAAAACTTGCCAAATTAAGAAGCAAAACTTGGAGACCAAGTCTGGAAGCAACCGAGAGAAGATTTCTGAATTCTAAAGGTGCCTAGGATTGCCATATGTCACAAGAAGCAAGCCCAAGAATTTTGATGAAGAGATCCTCACCATTGAGCGCAGATCCGCGGCCAAACCCCCACTTGGGCCGCGGATCCGCTGCAATCTTAAGGAGTTGGAAGACAAGATTTTTCGGGGTGAATCAAAGCTATATTTTACCAAGTTTTCAACAAGAAGATTCTGGCTTTGCACTATAAAAGGGCACCGAGAGCCTCTTGAAAAATCTATCAAGCCGAAGAGATCACGAAGCTCCAGACGCTCATGCATCCAGGCTGGTCATCGACTGTTCGACTACCTCCTTAGGAAAGATCGAGAAGCAACTAGTTTGTAATCATTTTCTACGGATTAAAGTGTAGTTTGTTCGAGTCGATTAATAAAGGTAGTTATTTTATTTAATTTTCTTTGCATTTTACATTATGTTTTCCCTCTCTGCCTTTTCATCTTCTTCTCCTAACATGCGTGAGTAATTCTCCGCTTATTAGGGTTCGTAGGATTAGGGTAGGCTAATGGACGATGAAAATAATTAAACCCTTTTTAAGTCCTAAAAAGTTTAGGAACTTTATCAAAAGAATCATTAACATCCTAATCGGGCGCGCTAGCTATTCTTTGCTAGTTCCAACCGCGATTAGACATTATATTAATGATTGTTTTGGTAAAGGCTAGTTATGAACAGAGTTCCGTGTCGAGATAAGGGTTAAGAGTGGGATTCCTTTTCCCTCGAGAAACCCTAATCTACACGCATCACCGTCGTTCTAGTTCTAAATCTATTAATGGATAAAAAGGGTAACTTTTAATTAATCGTCCATAACTACTAAATCCTAACGAACCCTACAAGCCTTCTTATTATATTTACTACATCTTTAAAATAATCTAGATCTATATTTATATTCTTGTTTAACGTAGATCTAGAAACCATTCTATAAAATTCTTTATCCCTCCTTTCTTTCTCATCACATCTAAAGTAAAAGTTTCCACGTTTCCCAGTGGACGACCCGTACTCATCTCGGTCTAGCTACACGCGACACCGTTCTGATTGCGGTTAACTACAAACAAACACTTTTTCGAACCAATCAAGATCTATAAAAGGGATCCTAGATCTAGGGTTAATGGTTGTTCAATTTCTCATCATTCTCTCTTCATCTTCCATCCACAGGTTGAGTGACACGACTTGTGCGAAACCCTAACCCTAATCCAATCAAAGATCAAGAATTCAAGATCCTTTGAGTGCAAGCCAAGCAAGTCTTCAACGATCCTTTGAAGCGAAGCCGGACTTCAACGGAGCATGAGATCCAAGCGATCCAAGACTCAAGGAGCCGAGCGACGCAAGAATCGACGATCAAAGTTCCATCCTCTTGTAGTTCTTGAGAGTTGTAACTAATTGTTGATATAATAAAGGTGAATATCTTTAAACTTGCTTACATTTCAATTCGAGCATTATGCTTATATTTCGATTCTTGAATATGTACTTTGTGATGATGCTTGAATAAAACTCCGCTCGTGGAGGAATCGAAACGATTGTAGAATGATGACGTTGATGAATCTTTAAACGTTTTCTTAAGTCTTAAAACAATTGTAAATTCTTGAAAATCGATTGATTGATGATCTAGATCGATGCGAATGTGTTCTTGATTCCTTTCGCACGATCTAGAGATCAACAATTGGTCATTCGACTTTCAAGAAGCTATCTAGTGAATGTGATTCATCGAAAGGACAAAAGATAGGATGAGAAACCCAAATTCTTCGCAAGATCCTTGATCCTCGATGAATTCTACATCGATTTAGCATCAACTTGTTAATGGATAAGAAATCGTATTCTTGAATCTTCTTCACATCTACAATCTACTCGATTCCTACGAGCTTTACTTCAAATCTTGAAACCTAAATCAATTGGAATTCTATCACTACTTGATCTTGATGTTTATCGTTTTCTTGATTCTTGATTAGACTTTGATTCTTGAAATTCATCGATATAAATCTTGAATCGTTTTTTGCTTTTCTTTTCTATTAAATTTTCGATTCAAACAAAACAAAATACGAACGAATCGCACAATCCCTGTGGACGATCCACACTTACTAACGCGCTACAATTCGACACCGTTATTGATTGCGGTCAAATATTTTTGGTTGTGATTTCTATTCATTTTCTAAACCGACAACGGAAAATAAGATCAATCATCACTCCCGGTGAAGTGATCTCGGCTCTTTCCTCATCGAATAAGGTGCAGGGTATATCATATATACCGTTGTGCAAGCAAGAATGTAGCTGCCCTTTTTATAAAGTTTTGATTCTGCAACATCTTTTAGGTTTCTTTTCTTTTATTAATCTCATTAATAAAATCCCATCAATTATGCTTCCTAAGCATCACAGAAGAAACAAAAGCTGTAATATTTATATATCATATATATAGTATAAGCATTCGTCTCAGGCAGTAATATGATCTCATCACAGAACATTGCAGCAGAAGATAACATATGAAACATTGGATATACTAGGACATCCATATTTTAAATTGAGCCTGTATAAAACACGGATTCCTCGGTCGGGATGAATAGCCAAAACCCACATCCCTAGACCCCTACGAGAGCGGCAAGCAACACTGCTAATTCTAGGGTTAGGAGACCCGGTCTCGACTGCTCGAGATGGCCTCCCACTGTACCCTAGAATCTGGTTACTTGCGCTCCCCTCCTTGGGTCTACCTAATGCGGAAAAGTAAATAATATACAATGGTGACATCAACCTCATCTTGGAAGTGCCCCAATAAGAGAATATTACATACAAATGAATTTTACATGAATGAAAATAAAAACCCTCATCTCATATAAAACCCCCGGCTATTCAGAACACGACGATCCAATACAACATATTACAGCAACACATAATATCTCATATCATCAACATAAGCAAGTATGCGTATCCCGACTGTCGTTGATGTATAGCAACGAAGCCGGCGATACACCACATACTACGCATACGATCACAAAAAAGAAAGTGTAAAACTACAACATTTGGAATCCACAATCACTTTAGACATCATAAATCCGAAATATCACATACTTCGCATTTCATGCCTAACTATATGAATTCCACATATTGTATCACATTCCAGATAAATAGACAAAATTAAACTTTCCGATCGAATAATCAAACACCCAAGAATTCCCTAATAGCTCCACACATGAGCGGAGTTCAAAAAACCCAGAACATATTACAGCCCCAGTGAACCAGCCGAAGAAGGGTCAAACCAACGCCTCACATGTGACAACGCTAAACTACCACAAATCCTAGGGTTCAGTGGCAGTTTTGATGGTCACATAATCGAGTTAAGCTTACGTTCTACCAGAGAGTCCACAGATATGCTTGTATGTTTTTCCGAAAGTTTTAAACTCAAGAAATATTCAACACATGAAAATTTTTCGTGTCGGGAAAAAGCGAGTTATTGATATCCGTTCGAACATTTTAACACGTTCTAAATTATCCGGAAAACTAAACGAAATTAAACTTTCTGATCGAATCAACGAATACAAAGGATCTCCAGAACACTCAACACTTGAGTAATATTAAAATTTCCCAAAAGTCTGTACTGATACCTATGGATTAACCCTTCAAATATGAGCCCCTAACACCCAAGTTCGGCCGCGGAACCGCCGCACGAAGCATGCTCCTACAGCGGTTCCGCAGCGACTTTAGGGTATTATGGGTTCGTATTTTACAGTTATCCTTAGAATTTCCTGCTGAATTTTCTGAGTATTTTTAATACGGAAAAAAATCATATTTTAAAAAAGAATTCCAGAGAGGGGTCAAATTTTGACGTTTCGGGGTTCGATCGGACTTTTAACTTCGTATACACGTTGTCTAATACTCTAGCTAGGCTCTGATACCACTGTAGGGTTACTAGGCACTGTCACAAGGGTTTATAAGGTATCAACCATACCCGATTTAAAATTTAGACGTGCCGAACAACCTAAAGCGAGGATCTTTGCTAGATAATTAGGGTTAATTATGCAAGTAAATATCTTTACAACCAAGAGAGAGGGATTACAACCTTTGTAGTCCGCTCCTTTGCTTCATAAGCTCCGAGTAGTAGTCCCTTCGTCGCAATCCATGATCTCCCGGACTCAAGAGAAGCTCCACAACCCGAATGATCCATGCTTGCTTGAAATCTTCCTTTTCTAAGATGATCTACCTTGAAATTTCTTTAACTCAAGCTCTCACTCACTAATCAAGTATTAATGAAGTGAACACCCTAATATAATTGGCTAGATTAGATGAGGATGATGAAGTGGGAATTTAGCTCTCTTTTTTTTTCATAATCTCACACTAATTCATCACAAAAGGAAAACCTAGAAAGCTTTTCAAGTGCTCAAGGAAGAAGAAGAAGAATTATTCCTTTTGTAATGAATAATGAATTCTTATTTCATTACAATTGCAACCATGGTTAAGTCAAGAAAGACTTAACCATTGTAGAGATTTAACTAGGGTAAAGAGTGTGGGTTGGGTTAGGAAAATATCTCAAAAAATATCAACACATAATATCTTTGCAAGAAACAAAACAAAAGCTTCTCGAAGCTTCTAGAAAAGATTAACCCAAATCAAACCCTAACCATGTTTAATCTCCACTAATTATGTTGCATTTGTCAACATAACTTGTTACAATATTATATATCACATATATAATATATTTTTGTAACAAAAGAAAATAATACAATTAACATATATCGCATATATATCAATGTATTATCCGGTGAGAAAATGAGTCAATAAAGTGAGCCAATATTAGATAATGTAATATAATATATCACATATATAATTATACATTAAATTATCGAATCAACACTTGATCCGACAATCTGGCTATTTCTCAAATAACCGACTAATATAAACTGTATCATTTCATCGAATCAACACTTGATCCGATGACCCGGCTATATCACATATACCCGGCCGATATCAAATATCGCGAGAATAGAATACGGTATCTCATATCGTATTATCCTCGGTCCCTCACATATCACATATGTGCTCCTACTCCGTTTTGCCTGAGTCAAGAAACCTCTGTGTAGAACTCTAAAGAATTGTCAATACGCCGGTAGCAGGTGATGATCATATCAAACACCCACAAGCTGTAAGCGGTCAGCTAAACGTAACAGCCACCCATGTATTGAGCGATAGAAGATCAACAAGCAAGCCTGTACATTCTCCTGTGAATCCAATCAGTAACACTACTGTACAGTCCGGTCTCTTCGTCTGATATGTTGCATATCTAGTCTAGGGGTGGTATACGTCAGACCCCAGTAACCGATAAGTCGTGTCGATGTGAGGCTCATAACAGGTCGAGAACCTACTGATAACACCTACCAGTAGTACTCAATATCCACCATGGCCAGGGACTTCCAGTTATAGCCAATCGAACACAGCACAATATCAACTCCCTATACCGGGAGAGAAGAAACCCCTCCTATCGCTCATTGCCTCCATGTGATTCGAGACTGTTCCCAAAAGCCACCGTTTTGCACGCCCTCTTGGACGTGGTAAGGTGGAAATCAAAGCACAGTGGGAATCAGACTACCCTGTACCAGTGTCACCAGAAAACTGCCATCTGACGTGAGGTATAATACCATCTGAGAGTTCTCGGCGAGTTCGTCCAGTGTACCCAGTCTCCACTGAGCACCCGTACACTATCTTTGATGTCAAACACCGATGGATATGGGATCATCCATCGCCCATCATATGGGTCAAGATACGTATATGCTAGTCTACTCTGGTGTATCGATGCCCTGTCTCGATACACCCTCGACTAGGAATAGTTATAGGATGTACTCGCTGACTACCCTGGCCCCACTAGTATAATCTCATCATAGTCCCAGTAGTCGAGTACATATCCTAAGGGCTTTATCAATATGTGAGAACAAGACAGTAAACTAATACAAGTCAACATGTTAAGATAAAGTGTAACCAAATAGCATACTATCATGATGAGCAAGAAAGTCCTCTCCATATATATCCAAGCATCCACTATAATATACATCTTATGTACAACAATGGCCTCTAAGGCATATATATAACCAACACAATCTTCTTGTTTTTAATAAGATTGGGAAATCTTTCCCCACACAGAATTTATTCTGTATTTTGGTGATTTTTAATCACCTTTGGATCGTTGATCCAACGATACTCTGATTTACAGAGCACAGTCTGACGGTGCGAAGCTTTTAGTTCCAGCGCTAGCGCACCCGTGCCTTGTACGTGGTGCGCTGCTTAGAGTGCAGCGCATTTAGCGCTAGCGCACACGTGCTTTGCATGTGTTGCGCTGCTTAGAGTGCAGTGCTCTCAGTGCTAACGCACACGTGCTTTGCACATGGTGCGCTAATTAGGGTGCAGCGCACTTGGCGCTGCTATGAAGCGTTGCTTAATTTCAAAATTTGAATTTTGAACAGAGCTTTGCTCTGATTGGGGGAAACAAATGCCCTCCCCCCTACCGTTGCGCTCACGTGACCCACATGTGAGTGCAGCGGTGGCAACGTCTGCGCCCTTGGATTAAATCAGAAGTTGAAACGGCATCTCAGTGCCTATAAATAGGACCCTTGGTCCTTGAGATGATTTCTGTTCATCTTCTTACTTTCTTTTCTTGAGAATTAATTCTCTTTTTAGAGAAAAACTCTTCATCTTAAGAATTTTCTTAAGGACAGAACTCTGTCAAGATTAAGGTAAAGATTAAATCTTTTGAAGGATCTTTTAATAATCTAGGGTTTCACCCATTAACAGAGCTTTGCTCTTCATAGATCTTTTGATCTAAAGAAAACCTTTTTTAGGGTTTCATTAACAGAGCTTTGCTCTCTTAAAATCATAGATCTAAAGAGATCTTTCTTAGGGTTTCTTAACCCATTAATGGAGCTTTGCTCTTTTTAGATCATAGATCTTCAAGAAAACCTTTGTGGGGTTTCTCAATAGAGCTTTGCTCTTGTTAGATCTTAGATCTTAAGAGATCCTTTTCTGGGTTTTTCAACCCATTAACAGAGCTTTGCTCTTTTTAAATCATATAGATTTATTAATCTTTCATAAAGAACTCTTAAGAGTTTGTTCATGGATCTTGAAGATTATGGAATTTTATTCCATTAAAACTTTACTTTAAGTTCTTTGATGGGTTATTCCATCATTTTTACAGAGCAAGGCTCTTAGAACTTTCTTGAGGAATTTTATTCCTTCATCATTAGAATCTAACAGGTGTCATTCTATCACAGAGCACTGCTCTCAAGAGGAGTTTTACTCCTCTGCCCTAGGGGTTCTCATTGAATGAGAATCCTTCTTTGAGGATCTCCTCATTTCCTTACACAAATTTAAATTTGTTAGGTGTCATAACCAGAATTTGTTTTCTCGATGGGGATATCAAGAGTCGTTTAAATCCTTGTGTCTGTTTTTAATAAGGATTCTCTTAATCAGTCCGTCCACTAACTTCTGCTGATTTTCTTTTTCAGACGTTATGGACGCTCATATGTATGGTTTCGACGAAATTATTTCTTACGGAGACATTCGCGCAACCGGCCGTTCTCAAAACCAGGAATTCACAAATGCGCGGTGTGCTGAAATTATGGGTCGCTTTGATACATACAATGGTCGACTGCTTCCTCGTCGTTCCTCTCTCTTGAAACTTATTGTAGGAGCGATCTGGGAGCGCTTCCTCTATTCTATGCCGGCATGCCGCTTAAGGTATTGGACGATGCCGAAGATAAGTTGCACTCGATGTATCTGATGGGCTTAATCTCAAAGAAAAGGCGAGACAACCTTGTTGATATCCTGCATCAAGCTTTTCAGCAGGCGGCGATACTCGCTGCCTATCGAAGGGTGGAGGACGTCGGTGGGGAGCCTGACGCTTGTGATCGTGAAAGGATGCACACGAAGATGGTCCGAGAGGTCCGAAAATTTTTGGATCGCCTCACTTTTGAATTCCTCCATCCATGTCCTGGATTTGATGTCTTGCCTTTGTAAACATTATAATGGAGTTTTTGTTTACCGTTTTCATCAATGTAAGAATTTTCTGAAGTATGAATAGCAAGCTTTTCCCTTTTCCATGTGTTTATTTTATGCATTAAACCCTTTTCGCTCATGCATGAATGGGTACGCTTTGAATGCTTAACTGAATGCGAATTAAATGTTCTCCTTACTGTAGCTTTCTTCTCTTCGCTGTGTCATCGCCATGTGATTTTAGCAAGTGGCCTGTAGATAGTGGAGAACGTTTCATTTTAGTCTCCTTGTAGGGTAGCGATGGCTTAGGAAACAGGTTCAGGTCTGCTGCCTGAGACTTTTCAATTTTATGAGCCGTGAGGGTCTCATAAAGAATTTTCTCCCTACAGGTCGAGAGGATCCCGTAGGTGTATTTTCTCCTTAGGAATCGTGAGGATTCCTAAGTGCGTTTTCTCTTGAAAGTCGTAAGGATCTTACAAGAGAATTTTCTCCTTACAAGTCGAGAGGACTCGTAAGTGGTTGCTTCCGTTCTTGTCGATGTTTGACTTGGGAGAGTGTGGCCTATAGAATATCTACCTTGACCTCTCTGTGGGGCAATGATGGCTTAGGAAACAGGGTTAGGATCTGCCACCTAAGACTTTTCAACTTTATGAGCCGTGAGGGTCTCATAAAGACTTTTCTCCTTACGAGTCGAGAGGATCTCACAGGTGTATTTTCTCCTTAGGAATCGTGAGGATTCCTAAGTGTGTTTTCTCTTAAGAGTCATAAGGATCTCACGAGAGAATTTTCTCCTTACAAATCGAGAGGACTCGTAAGTGATTGATGAGTTGACCTGCTCCCGAGTCAAAGAATTTCTTTGACGAGGAAGTCGAGGGTTGACTTTATCCGCATTTCATGGAGTCGGGGGTTGACTTTATCCGCATTTCACGGAGTCAGGGGTTGACTTTATCCGCATTTCACGGAGTCAGGGGGTTGACTTTATCCGCATTTCACGGAGTCAGGGGGTTGACTTTATCCGCATTTCACGGCGTTAGGGCTTGACCTTATCCGCATTTCACGGGGTCAAGGGTTTGACCTTATCTGTATTTCACGGAGTCAGGGGTTGACCTTGTCCGCATTTCACGGGGTTAAGGGTTTGACTTTTTCCGCATTTCACGGAGTTAGGAGGTGCTCTGGGCGTTTCCTATAGGGTCAGGATTGACATTAACCGTGTTCCACGGGACCAGGATTTGCTCTGGGTGCTTCCCACGGGGTCAGAATTGACATTAGCCGGGAGCTTCCCACGGGGTCAGGATTGACATTAGCCGTATTCCACGGGACCAGGATTTGCTCTGGGCGCTTCCCACGGGGTCAGGATTGACATTAGCCTGTTCCACGGAACCAGG
The DNA here is from genome assembly GCA_030015575.1 of Agapanthus africanus. NCBI lineage: Eukaryota > Viridiplantae > Streptophyta > Magnoliopsida > Asparagales > Amaryllidaceae > Agapanthus > Agapanthus africanus. The sequence goes on along the minus strand of CM057351.1, from coordinate 258,167,914 downwards.
ATTTGCTCTGGGCATTTCCCACGTGGTCAGGATTGACATTAGCCGTGTTCCATGGGACCAGGAGGTGCTCTGGGCGCTTCCTACGGGGTCAGGATTGATATTAGCCGTGTTCCACGGGACCAGGATTTGCTCTGGGCGTTTCCCATGGGGTCAGGATTGACATTAGCCGTGTTCTACGGGACCAGGATGTGCTCTCTCGGTTGTCTGTGAACCGTCGAGGTTTGGAACAGGGATTTTGCTATGGCTCCAAGGTTGATTGTCGTGTCTGAATCCTGTTGGAATGAGAAGGAACGTTGTTGGTGATCTCTAGACCGTCTGTAAACCGTCGAGATTTGGAATAGGGACTTTGCTATGTCTCCAAGGTTGATTGCCGCATCTGAATCTTGCTGGAACGAGGTGGAACGCTGTTGGTGATCTCTAGGCTGTCTGTGAACCATCAAGATTTGGCTTCTTTTTCTGATGGAGCCTGATGGGAAGGTATGGTTCCCTTTTTGTTTGTGCACCTGGATTGTATACAGGGATCGATGTGATCTCACCTGTAGGGAAAAAAGTTTCATTTTATATATATTTTTCGTTTTCTTTCCGCGATGCTCTATCATTTCATCTTTTTGTATCGCGAAAGTCGCGATTGCCCAATCATTTCAACTATTTTTCACGGTGCCCAATCATTTCGGCTATTTTTTTATTTACTCACTGCTTTTTATTGCGAGTTGCCTAACCATTTTGGCTATTTTGTATGCATACATTTTTACTTACTAATTTTGTTGCAAGTTGCCCCCGGCTATTTTATATGCATTTGTGGATCGCTGGCTTTTTGCTGCGAGTTTGGGATTTGATACCGATTTAGGCATCAGCATCGCTACGACTGGGATATTGCCAGGAGCGAATCATCATTTGCCTCTGTCGATGTCGAACAAAGGTAGCTTAGCGAGCAGGGTTAGGATCCTGTCGAGTAAGGCTTTTAACTTCATGAGCCGTAAGGGTCTCATGAAGGTATTTCTCCCTACGAGTCGTGAGGATCTCGTAAGTGCGTTTTCTTCTTAGGAATCGTGAGGATTCCTAAGTGTGTGTTCTCTTATAAGTCGTAAGGATCTTACAAGAGTGCTTTCTCCTTATAAGTCGAGAGGACTTACAAGTGTTGTCCACTGTGTAAACATATCCCTAGTCGCAGGTGGGACTTTGTTAGGGAAATGTTTATTTGTGCCCGTGGATTGTATACAAGGGTCAATATTGAACCGCTTGTAGGGCAACATTGGAGGTTTTGATGGCTTAAGAACAGGTTCAGATCCCTGTAGCTTAAGGCTTTTGAATCTTATGAGCCGTGAGGGTCTCATAAGAGGGTTCTCCTTACGAGTCGTGAGGATCCCGTAAGTGCAATTTCTCCTTAGGAATGTGAGGATTCCTAAGTGCGTTGCTTCTTTGTGAGTCGTAAGGATCCCACGCATGTATTTTCTCCTTGCAAGGTCGTGGGGACCTTGTAAGTGTCTTTTTAACGAGATTGCACCTTTTCGGGTTTTCACAAACCCGCCGGTAGTCCTGCTATTTTTACTCACAGAGCCCTTTAGGGTTTTCATCCATGCCTATCTTGCTTATGGACGTACCGTTTTTTTACGAGTCTGCGCCCTTTTGGGTTTTCACAAACATCCCCGGTAGTCCTTCTGTTACTCACAGCGCCCTTTCGGGTTTTCATCCGTTCCCATTTTTCTTGTGGACATACCATTTTTTTACGAGTATGTGCCATTTTAGGTTTTCACAAGCATCGCCGGTAGTCCTGTTATTTTTACTCAAGGCGCCCTTTCGGCTTTTCATCCGTGCCCATTTTGCTTGTGGACATACCGTTTTTTTTGTCAGCCTTGGGATGCTGCGGTCCGTAGTAGTTTATAGACGTCTCGGTCAGTTGCAAGTTTTAGGACATTGCGGTCCATCGTTAGTTTAAGGACGTTTCGGTCCGTGGTCGCCATATTTGAGGCGAATTTCTAGTTTACAGACTTTTCGGTCCATGGGGCTTTCTCTATGAATGAGCATGATGCCCCCCGGCATGTCCATCTTTTCCGGAGCATGTGGTTGTGGTGGGTTCATTTTCCAGTTTTCGGACATCGCGAACTTGCCTTGTTGATACTGGTCTTCAACCCAACCTTTAAAGACGAAGCAATCTTCAATTTGATGGCCTATCGCCTGGTGATAGCGGCAATAATTGGGATTATTAGTCTCACCGGGTTGCAATGGGCGTTTTGGATTCGGCAAATTAATGAGCCCGTTGCGCACCACTAGTTCAAACAATCTCCTCGTTTTATTCCGGGGAAACGAATAAGGGCGCTTCATTTTCTCATCAAAGAATCGCCGTTTCTCATCTTGGCGATCAGTTAGTTTCGGATCACTGGGCTGCTGTTGAGCATTGGCGACGAAGGTCGCTTTCGCTTTCCCTTTTTCATTTCGAGATTCCAGCTTCGAAGGAGATGGTCTATGACCCATCTGATCCATTTGGGCTAGCTTGTCAATCATGGCCTGAAAAGTAGTTGGCTTGAAGAACATCATGAATTGAGATATGGTCGCCTGAGGGTCTAGAGTACCCACGAACATACCTACCGTAGGAGCCTCTTCGATGTGCTGCTCGCACTTCGACCACAAATTCCGCCATCATATCGCATACTGCATCCATGTCTCTCCAGGCTTCACCGTGGTATTGATCAATGCCGTGATTGGGGTGCGTTCTCTAGCGCTTGCAAAACGCTGGGTGAATAGCAACTCCATCTCTACAAATGTCTTGACAGCGTCTTTTGGGAGTTTGGAATACCACTCGAATGCTGTCTCTGACAAGCTGCCAACGAATTGGTGAAGCAGTAGTTTATCGTCACCTCAGATGTTTCCGCACAAGGCTCTGAATTGAGCGACGTGCTGATGCGGATTTCCCGCCCCCTTATATACGTGGAATTTGGGGATCGTGTATCCCGGCGGGTACTTTATTTGGTCATACCAACCCGGATATGGTCGTCCAGTTTTAACAATTTTCCCAGCCGCTTCATTCGCCTGATGAACTCGTATCTGTTGAGCGATGTAATCATCCATGGCGGCTTTTGAGATGGTCTCCTCTTTGGCTGCTGGCAGAGCCGGCAGAGGGTTTGACGTTTCCGCTCGGTCTTCTTCGAGGATAATCGGAGGATCTTCAGCTGGAGAATCCGGCTGTAACATCATCCCGACCATGTCTTGGAATATGAACGCCATTCGTTTTATGTTGGCAGCTTGTTCCGCTGCCTCTTTGTCCTTCTTTTCGAGGATTCTGCGAAGGAACTCAGCATTAGTTTCTTGTTCTTGACGTTGCTCTGATGACATTTCCGGGCTTTCTTTTGGCCCTGTGAGTACGTCCATTTGCGTCAATATTTCCTGGAGCTTCTATTGTTGCTCCTGGGCCTTTGTTACAGACCTGGTGAGTGGTCGATGGCCCGTAAAGATACGGCTATCCTTTTTCCCGGATGCCATATAGACAGTATGTACTACCATGCCCCCAGACTTGGGGCATTTATGTTCAGTGTTCTTGCGATTTGTCGCAGACACCGAGATTTTCTCCAGCCTTCTCCTCTTGTGCGCAGTCGATGTTGAGGGGGCCGTTGCAGTGGGCACCCATGTAGCTGTCGCTTTCTGTGGCTTGACAGGGTGGTTCTCTTCTTACCGAACCTTCATCTTTTTCTGTCGGCGGGGATAGTCTTGATCTATCACGGAGTCCTGGACCTGTCGCCAAACTTTATAAATTTTAGAGGACAACCGCTGAGGGGGGCTGTTCTAGCTTTGCCTTTGTAGCTCTCTCCATTGGTGGAGGAGACCTTTTCAGAACAGCCGTCGAAGAATTCTTGCGGAGCCTATTAAGTAGTTCAAAGCTGTTCCCGGTTGGAACAGCATCATCAACATCCACCTTCGAATTTGGCGGAGTTAGTCCAGAAAGGGAATTTCCCCCAGCTTTCCTCACTCGGTGCCAGTGGCGACATCGAGCATGTCGTGCGGCCGGGATCACCTCCGCTGTTGGATCAGCTTTTCCATACCCCCTGTTCTGATGAGAGTTTGTTGTTGGCGCCAGCCTGTCAAAGACAGATGCTCGCTGAGAGGTAATGTCCAATCTTGAAAAGGCCGATTTTCATGAAGGGGAAACGGACTTGGTTACTTCACCTGGAGTGGGGGCTAAAATGGCCAGTCTGGTAAAGACCAACCCCTTAGCAGGAGAAGCCGCCTTGGTGACTTCAAGAGTAGGAATGGCTAAACGCTTAGGGATAACACCTTCAGGAATTGTGGGCTTCTTCATGGTCCCATCTGAGCTTCGGCCCAGTCTGTTGAAAACTGAGGCAGTGGACTTGGGCGACCCGTTGAGAAGGGCTGCAGTAGTTGCAAGCCGATCAAAGACCGACTTCCTCGGAGCTTCTTGCGATGGTACAGGAGCGCTAAAGCTTATTGGTGGGATCATGGTCCCAAAGAATAGCCCAGTAGTGGCTTGGGTCACTTGTTCCACCGGCATTGTGAAAAGGGAGGCCGCTTGGGGGCTGTAGGTTACTCCTCCAGACGGGACAGAGCGAGAGTTGCAGTTGCAGTTAGTGCAGTTTGAAGCCATTGATGTTCTCTTTTCTGCACGGGAGTAAAACCAAATCTTAGTACCTAGAAACCAAGGGAAACCATATCAAACCGCGATTCGTTCACGAACATGACACACGAAGTATGGAGTGGAAAGAGAAAAAGGTCCCCCCGGGCGTGCCAGATTCTGTTCTCCGCCGAAAGACGCGACCGGGACGTTGGGACATCAGGGCCTGAATTTCGGGGGAAGATGATAATTGGTGCTATCCGTCCACCTCTCCGAAGATGCCAAGTTTATTTATGGCACCATGTATCGAAGGTTTAAATGGATGCGGCCGATGTAGCAGACTTCGTCAGATTCCCCCTCGTTGAGGGGTTTTTGATTGTGGGGACGCTCTTCCCTGCAGGCGCAAGCCCCTACAGTTAATTACGCTACCGCATCGCGGTAACCACTTTCTCCTTCTCCAGATGGTCACTTCGTCTCGTGTGTGTTTTTTTTGTTTTTGGTTGTCCGTGGATTGTATACGGAGACTAATTTATGTTGTCGCCCGCAGGGCGTGGATTAGTCAAAATCCATATTTTCTTAGATTTGGGTATGGGTTGGGTTTAAGGATACGTTAGTCTCATTTGAAACTAAGATCAACTTAAACGTTTGTTAAGAATACGTTAGTCTAACTTTAGACTAAGATCAACTTAATGGGATTGTTTAGATCCAACAAAAGAGCATTTGGGCTCTATTGTTTAGTTTAAGGACATTGCCGTCGATTAGTTTAAGGACATTACGGTCCATCATTAGTTTAAGGACATTATGATCCGAGGTTAAGGACATCATAGTCCATGGGCTTAAGGACCCCACAGTCCAAGGTTAAGGACATCATAGTCCATGGGCTTAAGGACCCCACAGTCCATAGTTTAAAGACGTCATAGTCTATAAAGTTTAAGGACATCATAGTCCATGAGTTTAAGGACCCCACAGTCCATGAAATGTTTGGTTATCGGGACACGTCACCTCTTTGAAGACGTTGAAGGATTACAACGACAAATATCAAAGGAGTGAAGAGATGTACCCTTGAACCAATTTTGGTTGGGAGATCTGTAGTCCAATTTGGGACTAAGATCTGAGATTTATGAGCATATGGGCTCAATTAATCTGAATGAGGGATTTATGGCCAACTTGGGCAAGGCCCACTCAGTTAAAATGTTAAACATTTGACAATGTTGAGCATTGGTTTAGGTTCTGACAATATTTTTGTCTTTTACTGAATGGTAAGCATTCATCATAGCTCTAAGGCCTTATTTATAGAACAATTTATGTTCTTTTAGCACACACGTGAGAAGCACTTGGTGCGCTTGGCGCTGAGCGCCAGTCCAAAGAGCGCAAAGCGCTTCTGTTCAAATAGCGCACACGTGGGGAGCACGTGGTGCGCTTGGCGATGAGCGCCAGTTCATGAGCGCAAAGTGCTATTTTATAAGCGCAAAGCGCTATCTGTTCAGTGGCACACACGTGAGGAGCACATGGTGCGTTGGTCGTTTTGTGCCAGTCAAAGAGCGCATAAGCGCATCTGATCAATTTTATGATCTAAGAAATAAATTCTCGTTTAGAAGAGATTTTGTCTCAAGGTTCTAAGAACAAAATTCTTATTTTGTAGGATATGTTTCAATCTCTAATTTTGATGAAAGGCTTTGCCTTTATGGATCTGTGATCCTAAGAAAATTGACTTATACTCCCCCCTTTATTTTATAATGAGATATTCATGATCTCTTTGTATAAAAGACTTTAGTCTTATAGATCTATGATTTGTGAGAAGAATTATGTTCTTCTTCTTATTTTATGATGAGATCCTTTAATCTCTTTATGAAAAACCTTGGTCTTGTAGATCTATGATCTTAAAGAAAGAAGTGAATACTTCTTTTTAATATGATATGATTTCATCTCTCTGTTCATTTTTACCTTGAAGAAAATCTTCTTCTTCTACCGAGAGCTTGGCTCTTCTTTCTGAGATTTCTCAAAGTTTGTGGGGGGGGGGGGTGTTCCTCTGTATGCTTCTGTATATCCGAGACTTGAAGTCTTGGGGCCTTTATATAGGGCAAGCTGATTTGTTCAATCAGTTAAGGAGATCTTTTCTCCGATTAATTTGGGGATTTCCCTACCATTGGATCTTTGATCCAAGGGCTTCTGATTTACAGAAGGCAATCTTCTTGTTATTAACAAGATTGGGAAATCTTTCCCCACACATAATTTATTCTGTATTTTGTTGATTTTTAATCACCTTTGGATCGTTGATCCAACGGTGCTCTGATTTACAGAGCACAATCTCTTTGTTTGGAAAGATTTTGAGGAATCTCTCTTTAACAGAATTTTATTCTGATTAATTTATGATTTATTATCTTTATTAGATCTTTGATATGACGGTGGGGAGCTTTTAGTTCCAGCGCCAGCGCACCCGTGCCTTGCACGTGGTGCGCTGCTTAGAGTGCAGCGCACTTGGCGCTAGCGCACACGTGCTTTGCACGTGGTGCGCTGCTTAGAGTGCAGCGCTCTAGCGCTAGCGCACACGTGCTTTGCACGTGGAGCGCTACTTAGGGCGCAACGCACTTGGCGCTGCTAGGAAGCGTTGCTTCATTTCAAAATTTGAATTTTGAACAGAGTTTTGCTCTGATTGGGGGAAACAATAGTGATGTATGCGGTCCTATGTCTACACATGCCAGAAATGGTTCCTCATACTTTATTACACTCACCGATGATCTCTCAAGATATGGACATGTGTTCTTGATGAAACATAAATCTGAATTTTTTGAGAAATTCAAGAAATATGAGTGTGAAGTTGAGAACCGGGTAAAAGTATTAAAATCTTTCGATCTGATCGAGGAGGAGAATGCTTGAGCACGAAATTCCGTGACTATTTACAAGAGAATGGGATTCTCTCTCAACTTACTCCTCCGTATACACCACAACATAATGGAGTTTCAGAGCAGAGGAATCGCACCCTATTACATATGGTGCATTCTATGATAAGTACTGCTGAGTTACATATTTCCTTTTGGGGTTATGCGCTTGAGACAGCCGCATACCTATTGAATCAAGTTCCATCTAAATCTGTGCTTAATACACCATATGAGATATGGAGTGGAAAGAGACCACATCTTAAACGAGTTAAGATATGGGGTTGTCAGGCCTATGTCAAAAACCAAAATCCGGACAAACTCAAGGCAAGATCAGTTCTTTGCAAGTTTGTGGGATATCCAAAGAATTCACATGGATATCTATTCTACCACAGTGAGGAACAAAATGTGTTTGTTGCTCAACATGCCACCTTTTTAGAAAAGGAATTTTTTGTAAAAGAAATTGTGGCAATGAGGTAGAACTGAAAGAGGTTCCAGCTACACAAACTACAACTGATGATTTAGTGGAACCAGAGGATTCAATAGTTTCCAACGAACCTCAGTCACTCCGCAGATCTAGTAGGGTTCCTCATCCATTTGAGAGATACTACGGTTTTCTCATTGACGGTGAGAGCGAGGATTGGATCATGGAAGATGATGACCCAACTAGTTTCGAGCAGGCCATCACAAGTGGAGACTTTGCGAAATGGCTGGATGCAAGGCGATCTGAGATGGAATCCATATGCACCAACAAAGTATGGATTTTGGAAGTTGCTCCTAAAGGGGTAAAACCTATCGGGAGAAAGTGGATCTTTAAGAAGAAACTTGGTGTAGATGGAAAAGTGGAGACTTTCAAAACTAGACTTGTAGCAAAAGGTTTTTGTCAACGATCTGGTGTCAGCTTTCTTTCACTGAGCTAACTTAGTGTCGATTATGATGAAACCTTTTCTCTAGTAGCTATGCTTAAGTCCATTCGGATCCTACTTGCCATTGCTGCATACCATGACTACGAAATCTTGCAAATGGACGTCAAGACCGCTTTTCTAAATGGTGATTTAGAAGAGAGCGTATACATGACACAACCAGAGGGATTCATAGACAGTGGGAGAAGCAGAAAGGTGTGTAAGCTTCTTAAATCAATCTACGGGTTAAAGCAGGCATCGCGGAGTTGGAACATCTGTTTTGATGTGGCAGTCAAAGAGTTTGAATTCATCAAAAACGTAGATGAACCTTGTATATACAAGAAGGTTGTAGAGAGTAAGGTTGTCTTCCTTGTATTGTACGTGAATGACATACTCTTGATAGAAAATGATGTTCCTATGTTACACTCAGTCAATCTCTTCTTATCATAAAGGTTCTCCATGAAAGATCTGGGTGATGCCTTCTACATCGTGGGGATTAAGATCTATAGAAATAGATCTAAATGGATGTTAGGATTGTCCCAATACAGGTACATTGACACCATACTAAAGAGGTTTAGTAAGGAAGATTCTAAGCGTGGTAATTTACTCGCTTGCTCAGGAAGCACTCTCTCCAAAGAGATGTCTCCCAATACTGATTTGAAGAGGGCTCGCATGCAAGGGATACCCTATGCTTCGGCAGTTGGGTCAATCATATACGCGATGTTATGTACCAGACCGGATATAGCTTACACACTTAGTGTGGCAAGTAGGTATCAATCAGATCCTGGGTAAAAATACTGGATAGCTATGAAAAACATTCTTAAGTACTTGAGAAGGACTAAAGAAATGTTCTTGGTGTATGGTAACGGACAACTCTAGGTGGAGTCCTTTACGGATTCGAGCTTCCAAAGTGATAAGGACGACAGTGAGTTGGTATTGGGTTTTGTCTTTACCCTCAATGGAGAGGCGGTATGTTGGAAGAGTTCCAAGCAAGATACCGTAGTAGACTCGATGATAGAGGCTGAATACATCGCTGCCAATGATACTGCCAAAGAGGTTGTCTGGATGAAGAAGTTCAGTGCTGAACTTGGTGTGGTTCCATCCATTGAGAATCCAATACCCTTATATTATGATAACAATGGAGCAGTGGCTTTGGCCAAGGAACCCCGGTCCCATCAGCGATCCAGACATATTCTTAGGCGGTATCACCTGATCCGGGAGATAGTTGATCACCGGGAGATCGAGGTCAGGAGAGTTGAAATGGAGGATAACACGGCGGATCCACTCACGAAGGCCCTCCCCCAGACGCAATTTGAGAGACTTTTTGGGATGTTGGGTATGAGATACTACAACAACTGGCCTTAGTGCAAGTGGGAGATTGTTAGTCATATGTATGCCCTAAAGGCCATTATTGTACATTATTATATATTATAGTGGATGCTTTGACATATATATATATAGGACTTTCTTGATCGACATGATAGTATGCTATCTGGTTGCTCTTTTTCTTAACATGTACACTAGTATTATTATGCCGTCTCTCTGATACATATTGATAAAGCCCTTTGGATGTTAGCTTGACTACCAGGACTATGATGCAGATCGTACCAATGGGGATTAGGTAGTCCGTAAGAACATCCTTTAATTGTTCCTAGTCGAGAGAGTATCGAGACAGGGCATCGATATTCCAGAGTAGACTAGTGTGTATGTTTCTTGACCCTGTAGGGGATTATGGATGATCCAACATCCATTTGTGTTTGACATCAAAGATTATACACAGGTGCTCATTAGAGAATGGGTACACCGAACAGGACTCGCCGAGAACTCCTAGTTGGTATTATACATATCGTCAGATAGCATTGTTGGCTATAGTGCCTTCAAGGCAATTATCATAGACGCGGACTTATGATTATGATGATTGAATGAGGACCTATACCGATAAAACAGTCTTACTCAAGATGGTAGTATGCTATCCGGTTTATCTTTATCATCATGTACGTGTTGATAGAGCCCATATGATTCTTGCTGGACTGCCAGCATTGTGATGGCGATCACATAATTGGGAGCTGGGGGTCTATAAGAAAATCCTTAAATGTCCCTAGTCGTGGGAGTATCGAGACCGGGCATCGATACTCCAGTGTAGACTAGTGTATACTGATCGAGACCCCGACGAGGGGCGGTAGCCAGGTCTCACAAGCTATTGGTGTTAGTTTGTTCACCTAAGATAGTATACAGGTGCTCATTGGGTTATGAGTACACTGGACGGACTCGCCGGGAACCTGCTAGTTGGTATTATATCTATTGTCAGATAGCAGTTCCCAGGTGACATGTGTACAGGTTAGTCTGTCGACCTGAGATCGTCATTTTTCTCGTGTGAGTTCCCACTGTGCTTTGATTACTATCCTACCACGGCTCAAAGGAGTCGTGCAAACAGGTTTTAGTTGGGTACAGTCCCGAGCCATATGGAGGCAGTGATCGGATTGTCGGGGATTCGTATCCCCCGGTATTGGGGGTTGATGCCGCGTTGTTTACGGATGGCCATCACCATAAATCCGTGGCCACGGTGGATGAGAATTATCGATCCAGGATCGATAGTTTCTCAGGTGGTGATGGGTTTCATACCGACACTAAATATCACGTTGTTGGGGGTCTGACTTTATCTGTTGCGGCACGGCAGCGCCCCGGCCGTCTGTCCGAGGCCAAAATGCGGAATCAAAATTTTCTTATCTTTTAAACTGGCGCTACCGCGGACAATATACCCGGATCGTAACCATTAACCGATACTAGCAATCAAGAGAAAGGGTGAGAGATATACCGAGTGATCCGAGTCCTCCGGTCTTCTCGTCATCATCTCGATCTCCCGCGGAAACTCCGGTCGTCGCCTCCTTGCCGGAAGGGCACCACATCGCCTGTTTCTTTTACGGGCTCCCGCCTCTATACCGAGGCAACTCGGGCATGAAGCTAGCAAGTCGACATGCCCAAGACTTGCTGTAGGATATGTGTAGGACTCATGTCTCATATTGGGGTAATGGATGTTGCCATTTGATGGATGAAGGAATCAAGATAAGAAAAATGATGCTTGCATTTTTCTAGCATCAAAATGAGATCAAGAATGCCACAAGCTCAAAAATGAAACTCTCTCATTCTCACTCAAAGAAGTGGCCGGCCTTGATATATGTGAGAATGGTGGAGGAAAAACAAAAACCATAAGAGGGAGGTGAGTGTAGGAGATGAGAAGAGGTGACCACACCAAAACATCATCATAACAAATGAACATCAAACCCATACCCCTTCTTATCTTAATTAATGCAAGTGATGGTGCAACAAAAGAAAAGATGGAAAGGGAATCTAAAGATTCTATCATAATCAATACAGTTGCAAGAAACCCCCTCCACAAAAGTTATTTACACAATTGCAAATAACCCCCTCCATCGGAAAAGTCCGGCCGGAAAAGAACAAAGGAAAACCGGCCGGAACGGAATGCAAACTGGCAACTCCAGAAAACTGGTCCCATAATAAATTACAGGAAAACCCCGATACTGTGCATACACACCCGTATCTGTATTCCGTCCGGATACAAATGCAATGAGACAAAATCTACACTGTACTAAACTAGGACCGGCTTAAGCCAAAACCGGCTAGTAATATCCGTTCAATCCTGATCCGTGCAATACCGCACGTATCAGATCGAACCCTGCCTTATAACTATACGGCCACTAGTACAAAACTGTCCGATCCTGATCCGTGCAATCCCGCACGTATCTGATCGGACCCTGCCATATCTCCATACGGCCTCTACAGCGTTTCGCCCGAAAGCTTGAGTAACTGTAAGTGCGGTGGACTCTAAAGACTCGTCAATACTATGGCTGTGGATTTAACCACTAGCACGTCAGAGGTATTAGCCAATACGTGACGGGCCACCAGCTATTGACCAAAAAGGGACGTCGATGAGCGAACTCATCCTGACACCCTACTGAGCCTGTCAGTGACAATATCCGTACAGTCCGGTCCGTTCGTCTATGAGTATCGCATGGCGGGCCTAGGGGGTTGGTAAAAGTCAGACCCCCAAAAGCGGTACAAGTCGTGTCGGAGCGTAGCCCAGAACACCCTGAGATACTACTGGAATACCTACCAGTAAATCTCCGGCCTCGGCCGAGGGCTTTGTATAATGGCTCTCCTAGACACAGCGCGACCTCACCCCTAATACCGGGAGAGACGAACCCCTGCAGATCTGCTCACTGCCTCCATGTGGCTCGGGACTGTACCCAACTAAAACCTGTTTGCACGACTCCTTTGAGCCGTGGTAGGGTAGTAATCAAAGCACAGTGGGAACTCACACGAGACAAATGACGATCTCAGGTCGATGAACTAACCTGTACACATGTCACCAGGGAACTGCTATCTGACGTCTGGTATAATCCCAACTAGCAGGTTCCTGGCGAGTCCTGTCCGGTGTACTCATAACCCAATGAGCACCTGTATACATCTTAGGTGAACCAACTGACACCAGTGGCTTGTGAGACCGGCCACCGCCCCTCGTCGGGGTCTCGACTGTATACACTAGTCTACTAATGGAGTATCGATGCCCTGTCTCGAAACTCCTACGACTAGGGACCTTTTAAGGATGTGCTTATAGACTACCAGCTCCCACGTATATGATCGCCATCATACTGCTGGTAGTCAAGCAAGAATCCTAGGGGCTTTATCAACGTGTAATAGCGACATGTCAGGTCACCTAAAGCAGTACACGATGATAAAGATAAACCAGATAGCATACTATCATCTCGAGTAAGACTGTCCTACCGGGATAGGTCCTCCCTCAATCATTGCAATCACGTGCCTGTGATCCAATAATTGACTCTGAGGGCACTATCTCCAACAATCTCCCACTTGCACTCAAGGCTAATTATTGCGATGCCGCATACTCACAGCCCGTGTGATACCGAACACCCAACTCCTCTACTGGTCAGTCTCACAAAGCACGTTTGCGAAACTATTGCGTTCGAGGAATAGCCTCAGTGAGTGGATCCGCTGTGAAGTTTCTTTCTATGTCTCTCTATATCTCAAGTTCGCGGAGAAAGCCATCTCCCGAAATGAGCAATACCTGTCTTAGAATGTCTGGATGTCTGATGGGACCTAGCTCATAAATGAACTCCAAATCCAAACTTCTTAGACTGTATCGTCAACTGAACTTAATCAGTATCCTGCGCCATGCCACCCTCAGTATTGCCTTGGACCACCTGTCCAAAATACTGCCCCTCGTCAGAAGGAAAACTATAACTCTGACAACCTCCTTGTCGTCCATGTCACCTTGGAAGCCTGGAATGATAACTGTCTCCCAAATGAGGCTGTCGTTATCATATCCCTTAAACATCCACTTATGTTCTAAAACTGCTTCCGACTGTTTCTCCAGGATTGGATCAATGTCAACTTATTGCATCTAGTGCAAGAACAACATCTGGTGTGGTACTTGACATCTCATGATTGACTCAATTGCCTAAGCAAGTGATCTGCCAATCATGCACATCCCTCTCCTCTTTAGTCTGTAAGACACCTTTAGAGAGGGTGACTCCATTACCTGCAGGTACACTACCATGCCAGGAGTCATCCATTCTAAATACTCTTAGAATGCTGTCTAAGTACCCAGATTGGGAAACCACCCAAATCTAGATCTAAAACCATAGATCTAGTAGCCAGAATGTCTGATATAATATCCAAGTCCTGTGTGGAGAAACCACTGTGTGACAACCAAAGTATAACCGATCGTAGTATAGGAGTTTCCTTTCCTACTCTGTGTATGTCATCCAAAACCAGGACATCACACCCTACTACCTTCTTAACAGATCCATCCCCTATTCTGATGACGTCAAACCTATGACTGTCACATCAGAAATAGATGATCTATCTCCGCTATATCTGCTTTAGTCTATAAATAGACATAAGCCTGATGTCCACCAATGCTTCCGCTGCTCCCACTGACTATGACAACCCTCTGGCAGAGTCATATAGAACGACGCTATACTCATCCTCCTGCCGGGTCTCGCGGCCTGGAACAACAGCAATGGCAAGTGTGGGTAAACAAGAACCTCCCTGCCACCGTCCTTGAGCATACCGAAGTACCTCTCGAGTGCCTGAGGTTACCCACCATATCTGCGGAGTGGCCAATGGAATGTCAAATCAGATTGAATCTTTAGGTTCCTTATCAAATCTTCAGTAATCGTTTGTGGTTCTGGAATTACTTCCAGTTCTACCATACTCCCACTACTGTTTTCTGTAAAAAATCCATTTTTATTAAAACTGTGGCGAGTCAAGAACAATATCACTATTGATCTTCCAGATGGTAGAAAGTCAACCCTCGTCATAGCCTGGGTCAACCCACAAACGGCCATTACAGAAACGTGCCTTGAGTTATCCAGAGTCTGGTTTTAAGCATAAGCCGGACAACTCCCCGTACCTTAACAATGTCAAGATATGAACTGTTCTATATCCAATATAGAAACAGAGGCACTGATTTAATTGGAACCAGATTCAAATCATGCAGCTGTCTCCAGTGCATGTCAACTAAATGGAAGGAGGCCGATCAGCGTTACTCAACTTAGGAATGCTCCCAATTATGAGTAACCTGAAAAGAGAAGCAATTTCTCTTAATCATTACTATCAACTGAACACCACACACAAGTATCTACATCTTCGATCACTTTGAAGAATCCCGATACTTGCTACACCTGGTTCTCTACTCTATTCAAATACCTATAACTCCTCAAAACTTAGACCCAGTGTTCCTACGAAACACATGTCTAAGAACTAGAGAAGTTAAAAGTAAACAGAATATAGTATGAGGACCAACCCCTCTGTCCTAATGGACACTGGACAACATGCAATACTCTGTATAAGTCCGCTTAGTCTAACAACTCTTTCACTGTGTGTCGTAGGCTGAAAACTGTACATATGGTTAAGAAGAATTACACCGCTGTTTAATGCTCCTTACCTAACCATCCACTGATATAGGTAAATGTCATCGACATAATATCAAAAGGTATATCTCACTCTATGAAAATAGACGTACAGATATATCAATTTGAAATTGGTGCACAACAGCGGATATTCAAAACCAAATATTTGCCGACCGGCAAACAGCCCAGATGATCTCCTCAAATGTCACCGATTACAATGAATCCCGATATAATGAGGATGATCACCCTATTCCCAATGACTTACTCCCACTCACCATCTGTAAAACCATACAGATGTGAGAATCATACCTGGTAAATACATACCCTGGAGTAAGTATCTAATCGGGAAATCAGTTTTCTTTCAACAGTACACAGTGAAACTGAAACATCGAAATGTCTCGTTGGGGTATCCTGGTATTCCTAGTAATGCCTCTTCCATTATCCAGATTCACAACTGTAACCGTATAATTCTTTGCCACCTCTCCAAATCCCTTTATATGTCTTTAGTCATTACCTTCTGCACACCCCTTAGGCCAAATGGTTTTCTTCCTTCCCTACCGTTCGGCACCAGCCTATGGTTTGGAAGAAGACTATCCAATAAGCATAATGGGTGTACTGTCCTAATCCTAGGAGCACTCGCAAAGCGAGAGAAGGTGAAGATAAAAGACACATGAATGTACTTTATTCCTATTTCTCCTGAACCAGGATCCATCCCCGAACTGGAACAAGTTCCTTTCGAGTTCGTATATAACCATACGATGGAGTATCCAAATATACTGTGGATCTTCGTAGTGATACGGAGTGTCCTGGAGAAATACAAAGGTGATTTAGGATTGGCGAAGAAATACTTGGTTCGGTCGTGAATAGCAGTCGCAATTTACTTTGCCCTCTTATTAATCCCTTGCTTTGTCTTAATCTTAATACCTTCTGCACACCGTTTAGGCTAATTGGTTTTCTTCATTCCCTACCGGTCGGCACCAGCCTAAGGTTTGGAAGAAGACTATCCAATTTGCGTAATAGGTGTGCTATCTCCTAAACCAAGGAGTACTCGCAATGAGAGAAGGTGAAAAGAAAAGACAACTGAATAATCCTATTCGTTTTCTCCAGAACCAGAAACCATCCTCGAAGTCCTTCGAGTTCGTATATAACTATACGATGGTTTTGTCCAATGGAAGTGGACGTTCGTAGTAATACGGGGTGTCCTGGAGAAAAGGGTAAAAGTAGGAGTGGCAATGAGGTTTGCAACTCTGACAATCCAAAAGCCTGTGTTAAGAAGGTTCGGTCAACTTGGTCACTGAGTCATAGTCCAGGGTCGGGTCAATGGTCGCTGCCAAAGAGAGAGAGAAAAGAAACACTCAGCGTGCACTCTAACCTAGATCAGAATGGTTATCACTTTATCTAATCAGGAAACCTCCCACTGTACCTCGAATTCTCCTCCAAACCTGAAAGAAGAATTAGTCGGGGTCACCCGAGGAGTAAACCAACTCATCAGTGGGAATCGGGATCCAACTATCATCGCATGATAACTTGACGGAATCCACTCAAGTCACCACACTCCAGAAGGTATGCGCATGCCTGGCAAGATTCAGTTCTTTTGAAACTCCCGATGTGATTTTTACCCCTAGGACCCAAGTGACCTTGACGAATAATCAACAAATCAAAAGGTCCTAGTCAAGTTCAACCCGTCATTATCTTGATTGCGTTAAACCCACCCGCACGACCCTTGACGAATAATCAACAAAGTCTTACGACTGTCCTAACCAATCCACATATCCATACGACAGAAAGCATTACAGAGCTACCGCACACTACGCCTCGGCGAATAGCAACGACAAACGTAGCGCGAATACTAAGCAATACTGAACTGAAATGACGGAGGACTACGGCTGGTTTTTTGGCCAAAAACCTTTAACGTAATGAACTTGATATCGTTGAAGGAACCGGATAACTTTTTATAAAAATATAGTGACGAAAACCTTTGCTAAAGAGGTCACTCCCGGTGAAGGGATCTCGGCTCTTTCCCCGTAGAATGAGGTGCAGGATATTCCAACTGAATACCACGATGCAAAGCAAAAGTAATCGGCTATAGTGAAGTTAATGCCCTGACGCAAACTTCTGTCCAAGGGGTCACTCCCGGTGAAGGGATCTCGGCCCTTGCCTCGTCGACTGAGGAGCAGGATATTCCAAATGAATACCACGATGCAAAACAAAAGTGAACGTCCTTGCAATAACAGCTTTTTGAAAAATTGTTCCAACAACATCAGAATAGGTTTGTTTATAACTTGCGTTGATCCGAATCAACGCAGTCCCATCAATTGATCACACCACAAAGAACGAAAATATACTGATGCACGTATATGCCATCCGCATTCGCCACTGGGTCCCGTCATCACCCGTTAGGTTACTTAACTAACGACAGAGCGGGGACTGGACTAGCGCGGATGCAAAACATATACAACATCTACTAATATATATACCAATATATTATATTCGCTCAAGGCGTGATAAGAATGCAACATCACAGAAATGTACAACATCACAGAACAATACAGATATCTGGGATCCCCGGGTTTCACAGAGCCGCTGCTGAAACCCGACGTTCCCCTGGTCATGTGGATAGCCTGTGCAATGAAATCCTAGACCCCTACGGGCGCGGCAAGTCACTCGCCAAAACCTGAAGCGAGGCAGCCCCCTTCAGCTCCGTGAATGGACCACCCAGCACTTCATAGAATCCGGTAACTTGGGCACCCCTCCTGGGTCAACCTGTACCCCCTACGAGTGCGGCGAATAGCCCGCCAATCCTAGAGTGAAGCCCCCTCCGTCTCAATGCCATGAGATGCGGGCCCGTAGCCCTCTAGAACCCGGCTATCCGTGCACCCCTCCGCGGGGTAATCCTAGTACAGAAAGTAAAATATACATACACCGGGTACATCGACCGCAACCAGGTCGTGCCCCAAAAGAATAATACAAACAGGCAGTGACGACAGTCCACATGTCGGACGCTCGCCCCGCAATATCAAATGTACATATAAAACAAAACTGTACTAACATTGCATCCAGGCTATCCCCCACGACCGATCCGCAACAACACAGCATAAACATAGAACATCAACGTGAAAGTCACGTTCGCAAATCCGTCTAACCGGGCTATAGCAGTTAGACAGGATTTACCGATCAAGTGACATTCACGGTCGCAGATATAATGTAAATACTGTGAAATAATATGTTTAAAATATCCAATCGATCAAAAATTAACAAGTGGGCCCCCAAGTAATACTGTAGCACTCACAGAAATTCTGGGCCCAAATTTAATATTCCAAAAGCCCTATTTTCAGCCCACAAGCCCACTGGAAAAATTGGACAAAGTGAGGATACCAGAGTGCGGCGGAACCGCGGCCCAAGGGGGGGTTTGGCCGCGGTTCCGCGCTCCAATTATCGACTGACTGCGTCGAATTTTTACAGAGGTCTTAGAATTTCCAGTACATTAGTTTTATACAACCTGAAAAATTTTTAGACACCAAAAATTTTCGACAGAAAACTGATGTGAACGAAAATATAGTTTTTGGAATTTTGGTCGATCGGATAAGTAAAACACATTAGAACAAGCTAGACAAGGTTAATGGCGTGGCTCTGATACCATGTTGCGCCACGGCAGCGCCCCGGCCGTCTGTCCGAGGCCAAAATGCGGAATCAAAATTTTCTTATCTTTTAAACTGGCGCTACCGCGGACAATATACCCGGATCGTAACCATTAACCGATACTAGCAATCAAGAGAAAGGGTGAGAGATATACCGAGTGATCCGAGTCCTCCGGTCTTCTCGTCATCGTCCCGATCTCCCGCGGAAACTCCGGTCGTCGCCTCCTTGCCGGAAGGGCACCACATCGCCTGTTTCTTTTACGGGCTCCCGCCTCTATACCGAGGCAACTCGGGCATGAAGCTGGCAAGTCGACATGCCCAAGACTTGCTGTAGGATATGTGTAGGACTCATGTCTCATATTGGGGTAATGGATGTTGCCATTTGATGGATGGAGGAATCAAGATAAGAAAAATGGTGCTTGCATTTTTCTAGCATCAAAATGAGATCAAGAATGCCACAAGCTCAAAAATGAAACTCTCTCATTCTCACTCAAAGAAGTGGCCGGCCTTGATATATGTGAGAATGGTGGAGGAAAAACAAAACCATAAGAGGGAGGTGAGTGTAGGAGATGAGAAGAGGTGACCACACCAAAACATCATCATAACAAATGAACATCAAACCCATACCCCTTCTTATCTTAATTAATGCAAGTGATGGTGCAACAAAAGAAAAGATGGAAAGGGAATCTAAACATTCTATCATAATCAGTACAATTGCAAGAAACCCCCTCCACAAATGTTATTTGCACAATTGCAAATAACCCCCTCCATCGGAAAAGTCCGGCCGGGAAAGAACAAAGGAAAACCGGCCGGAACGGAATGCAAACTGGAAACTCCAGAAAACTGGTCCCATAATAAATTACAGGAAAACCCCGATACTGTGCATACACACCCGTATCTGTATTCCGTCCGGATACAAATGCAATGAGACAAAATCTACACTGTACTAAACTAGGACCGGCTTAAGCCAAAGCCGGCTAGTAATATCCGTTCGATCCTGATCCGTGCAATACCGCACGTATCAGATCGAACCCTGCCATATAACTATACGGCCACTAATACAAAACTGTCCGATCCTGATCCGTGCAATACCGCACGTATCTGATCGGACCCTGCCATATCTCCATACGGCCTCTACAGCGTTTCGCCCGAAAGCTTGAGTAACTGTAAGTGTGGTGGACTCTAAAGACTCGTCAATACTATGGCTGTGGATTTAACCACTAGCACGTCAGAGGTATTAGCCAATACGTGACGGGCCACCAGCTATTGACCAAAAAGGGACGTCGATGAGCGAACTCATCCTGACACCCTACTGAGCCTGTCAGTGACAATATCCGTACAGTCCGGTCCGTTCGTCTATGAGTATCGCATGGCGGGCCTAGGGGGTTGGTAAAAGTCAGACCCCCAAAAGCGGTACAAGTCGTGTCGGAGCGTAGCCCAGAACACCCTGAGATACTACTGGAATACCTACCAGTAAATCTCCTGCCTCGGCCGAGGGCTTTGTGTAATGGCTCTCCTAGACACAGCGCGACCTCACCCCCAATACCGGGAGAGACGAACCCCTGCAGATCCGCTCACTGCCTCCATGTGGCTCGGGACTGTACCCAACTAAAACCTGTTTGCACGACTCCTTTGAGCCGTGGTAGGGTAGTAATCAAAGCACAGTGGGAACTCACACGAGACAAATGACGATCTCAGGTTGATGAACTAACCTGTACACATGTCACCAGGGAACTGCTATCTGACGTCTGGTATAATCCCAACTAGCAGGTTCCCGGCGAGTCCTGTCCGGTGTACTCATAACCCAATGAGCACCTGTATACATCTTAGGTGAACCAACTGACACCAGTGGCTTGTGAGACCGGCCACCGCCCCTCGTCGGGGTCTTGACTGTATACACTAGTCTACTAATGGAGTATCGATGCCCTGTCTCGAAACTCCTGCGACTAGGGACCTTTTAAGGATGTGCTTATAGACTACCAGCTCCCACGTATATGATCGCCATCATACTGCTGGTAGTCAAGCAAGAATCCTAGGGGCTCTATCAACGTGTAATAGCGACATGTCAGGTCACCTAAAGCAGTACACGATGATAAAGATAAACCAGATAGCATACTATCATCTCGAGTAAGACTGTCCTACCGGGATAGGTCCTCCCTCAATCATTGCAATCACGTGCCTGTGATCCAATAATTGACTCTGAGGGCACTATCTCCAACATTATCCACCCCCCTAGACTTGATATGCGATACTCTTAGACGAACAGACCGGACTGTACGGATATTGTCACTGTCAGGCTCAGTAGGGGTTCTGCATGAGTTTGCTCGTCGGCCTCCCTTTCGCTCAATACCTGGGTAGCCGTTACGTACAGCTAGTGCCGCTGACGTGCTTGTGGTTAAACCCACTACCAGCTATTGACGAGTCTTTAGAGTCCCACACAGAAGGTTTCCCTGGTTCTGGCAAAATGATGTAGTAGCCGTATTGGAGACGTGCAGGATTCCGATCGATTGATGTACATTGTACTCGGACTTTCGATTGGACAGTTGATAATACTGGCCGGCTCGGGTTAGAGCCGGATTATTAAATCAGGTATTGATTTAATAATTTACGTATATGTATTTCGGTACGTATATTCTAGTATCATATTCTTTGTGTTATGATATCTCTTTGGGTATTCGTATTTCGGTACGAATGCAGATATAATTATAGTCGAATGTAATCCGTATTTTTTACCGGATAACATTCTACAAGGTGCCACCACATTTCTTGATTTGACCATTTTATTAAAATGGTAAATGAGGTGGAAATTAGCTTAAGGAGGTATGGTGACAACCATGCTTGCAATAGTGCACACAAATGAATTATTAATTCATTTGTTTTCACTATTCAAGCATGGTGGGATTTAAAAATTGAAAAAATGATTTTAACAAAACCTAGCATACTATTTTTCTCTTTCATGGTTGAGTTCATTTTTGAAGCATGAAGGTTTTGTTCATTGTTTTTCCTTCTTGAGCTCCTCATTCACCATGAGCTTCACCTTCCTCTAGCTTTCTTTCTTTTACTTCCACCTTCAAGTTTTTGAGATAGCTAACACTAAGAAACATTCACACTACATCCTAGGCTCTCTAGGGTAGCATCCTAGAGACCCTAGTTGCTCCATAAGCATCATATCGTGGAGCTAGAGCCAGAGTTACATCCCTCGGGTGGATCATCAGAGATGGAGGAAGACCGGCGACCAAACCACATCAAAGGAATTGCTAGGAGCTTGGAATGAAGACCGAAGGACACGGATCAACTCGGTATAACGATTCTAACTCTTAATTTAGCTTGCTGGTTTAGGGTTTAAGGTCGATCCGGGATTCGGGTAGCGGTAGCGCCAGTTCAGAAATTTTTGTTCCGCATTTTGGCCGCGCTTCGATGGCCGGGGCACTGCCGTAACCCTTCATGGTATCAGAGCCACCCTTTAAACCCCTTACTAGCTTGTTTAAACGTGCTTAAAAGATCGATCGACGGAAATTGCCCAAATCACGATTTCATTTTATGTTTGCTGTCGATTTTCAAAAGTGTTCAAAAAATTATTTCCAGTGGCTTAAAAATCCGTGCAGGCGTTTTTAAGGGTGCAGTAAAAATTTGGGCTTCTGATGCCTCCAAAGAGCTGCGGAACCGCCGCACTTACCCCCTATTGGCAGCGGTTCCGCGGCCATTTAGTAGCGACGGGCTTCAAAATTTTTCCTGTAGCCCCCTGACTTGGAATTGTGATTTTTTTAATATCCTGTTTTGGCCCAGGTTTCTGTGAAGTGTTGGTTTTGCTATTGGGGCCAATTTGGAACTTAGTCGATCGATATTTTAAGTGTGCGTTTAACAATACATACATTTCTATCTGCGACCGTGAATGTCACTCGATCGGTAAACCCATATAACTGTTATATGTTCTTTTAGACGGGTTTGCGAACGTGACATTCACGTTGATGTTCTGTTTTGTGCTGTGATGTTGGTTGGATCGTCGTGGTGGATAGCTGTGGTGTAATGTTAGTACAGTTTTATTTCATTTGTACATTTGATATTGTAGGCCGAGCGTCCGACATGTGGACTGCCGTCACTACCAGTTTGTATATTATTCTTTTGGGGCACGACCGGGCTGAGTTCGATGTCACCCTTGTATATTATTTTCTTTTCTGTACTAGGATTACCCCGCGGTGGGGTGCACGAATAGCCGGATTCTAGAGGGCAACTGGTCCGCATCTCATGGTGTTGGGACGGAGGGGATCTTACTCTAGAATTGGCGGGTTATTCGCCGCACTCGTAGGGGGTATAGGTGACCCAGGAGGGGTTCTCAAGTTACCGGATTCCGTAAAGTGCTAGGTGGTCCATTCACGTTGCTGAAGGGGGCTGCCTCACTTCTGGTTTAGGCGGGTAACTTGCCACGCTCGTAGAGGTCTAGGTTTTCATTGCACAGGCTATCCACACGACAGGGAACATCGGGTCTCACTTGCGGCTCAAGTGAAACCCGGGGCTCCAGATTATCCACCATTTTGTGTTGCTTCTGTGATGTTTCTGTGATGTTGCTTTATATCATGCCTGGGACGATTGTTATATATTTAGATATATACTAGTAGATGTTGTATATGTTTTGCACCCGCGCTAGCCCAGTCCCCGCTCTGTCGTTAGTTAAGTAACCTAACGGGTGATGACGGGACCTAGTGGCGAATGCAGATTGCATATACGTATATTTTATTTTCGTTTTTTTCTGGTGTGATTAATTGATAGGACTGCATAGATTCTTATCAATGCAAGGATAAAACAAACCTATATTTATGATGTTATTGGAACCAAGTTTTTAAAACTGAAATTACAGACGTTCGTTTTTGCTTTGCATCATGGTATTCATTTTGGAATATCATGCACCTCATTCGATGAGGCAAGGGCCGAAATCCCTTCACAGGGAGTGACCCCTTGAGTAAAAGTTTGCGTCAATGCAATAACTTCACTATAGTCGTTTCCTTTTGCTTTGCATCGTGGTATTCAGTTTGGAATATCCTGCACCTCATTCGACGAGGAAAGAGCCGAGATCCCTTCACCGGGAGTGACCTCTTTAGCAAAAGTTTTCGCCACTATATATTTATAAAACCACTTGGATTCCTTCAACGATATCAAGTTCATTACGTTAAAGGTTTTTCGCCAAAAACCAGCCGTAGCCCTCCATCATTTCAGACGAGTATTGCTTAATATTCATGCTACGTTTGTTGACCTGGTCAAGGCGTAGTGTTCGGTAGCTCTATAATACTTTTCTGTTGCATGGATATGCGATTGGTTAGGACAGTCGTATGGTCATGTTGACCTAGTCAAGGGCTCGTATGGGTGGGTCTAATTAATCCAGGATAATGACGTGTTGAACTTGACTTGTGACTTATGATATGTTGACCTAGTCAAGGTTATAAGCCGCTTGGGGTAAAAATCATATCGGGAGTTTCAAACATACAGGAAACTTGCCAGGGTTGTGCATACCTTCTGGAGTGTGATGACTTAAGTGGCTTCCATCAAGTTATCATGCGATGATAGTTGGATCCCGATTCCCACTGATGAGTAGGATTACTCCTCGGGTGATTCCGACTAATTCTCCTTTTAGGTTTCGAGGAGAATTCGAGGATATAGTGGGAGCCATCCAGATTAGATAAAGTGATTAACCATTCTGATCTAGGTTAGAGTGTACGCTGAGTGTTTCTTTTCTCTCTCTCTCTGGCTGCGACTATGACCCAAATTTTGACTAAAACTCATGAAACCAAGTTTACCGAACCTTCTTATAACACTTTGGCTTTTGGAATGTCACAATGTCGCATACATCATTGCCACTTCTATATCACCTTTGCTTTTCTCCAGAACACCTCGTATCACTACGAACATCCACTTCCATTGGATAAATACATCGTATAGTTACATACGAACTCGAAGGAACTTTTTCGAGGATGGATTCTGGTTCAGGAGAGATTGAATAGGATTATTCGGTTGTCTTTTCTCTTTACCTTCTCTCGGGTTGTGAGGGCTCCTAGGATTAGGAGAGGGTACGCCTATTGAGCTTATTGGATAGTCTTCCTCCAGACCATAGGCAGGTGCCGAACGGTAGGGAAGGAAGAAAACCAACAAGCTTAACTGTGGTGTACAGAAGGAAATAAGTAAAGATATATAAAGGGATTAGAATAATGGAAAAGTAAATTGCGACCACCATCATTCACGACAAAGACCGTGTATACCCCTGCCACTTCTGCATCCACTTTGCTATTCTCTAGAACACTCCGTATCACTACGGATATCCACTTCCATTGGATATGCCATCGTATAGTTACATACGAACTCGAAGGAATTCGTTCCAGATTCGGGGATGGTTTCCGGTTCAAGAGAAATTGGATAGGATTATTCAGATGTCTTTTCTCTTTACCTTCTCTCAGGTTGCGAGGGCTCCTAGGTACACCTATTACGCTTATTGGATAGTCTTCTTCCAAACCTTAGGCCGGTGCCGAAAGGTAGGGAATGAAGAAAACCATTTAGGGTAAAAGAGGTGTACATAAGGTAATAAGTAAAGACATAATAAAGGGATTGCAGAGAGGGCAGGCAAGTATATGGTTACTGTCGTGAATCAGGAAAATGGAAGAGGCGTTACTAGGAATACCAGTTAACCCCTTTTGAAACATTTTCATGTTTCAGTTTCACTGTGCAATATTAATTGAAAAATTGTTTTCCCAATTGGAATCTAACTCCAGGGTATGTATTTACCAGATCAGTTTCTCACATCTGCATGTTATTATGGATGGTGAGTGGGAGTAAGATATTGAGAATTGGGTGATTAAATCCTCATTATATCGGAGTTCGTTGTGATTGGTGATATTTGAGGAAATCATCTGGATTTTGCCGGATGGCAAATATTTGGTTTTGAATATCCGTTGTTATGCACCAATTTCAAACTGATATATCTGTACATTTATTTTATAAAGTGAGATATAACTTTTTGATATTGTGTCTATGACATTTACCTATATCAGTTGGTTATTAGGTAAGGTGCATTCAACAGTGGTGTAATTCTTCTTAACCATAGTACAGTTTTTCAACCTACGACGCACAGAGTTTGAGTTATTGAACTCAGAGGACTTATACAAAGTATTGTATGTTGTCCAGTGTCCATTAGGACAATAGGGTTGGTACTCGCACTATATTCTGTTTACTCATAACTTCTCTAATTCTAGACATGTATTTCGTTGAAGTGCAAGGTTCGGATTTTGAGAAGTTATAGGTATAAGAATAAAGTAGAGAACCATTTATTGGATGTATCAGGATTCTTCAAGGAAGTCGAAGATGTAGATACTTGTGTTTGGTATTCCGTTAATAGTGATGGTTTTGAGAACTTGCTTTTCTTTCAGGTTACTCATATATGGATGCACTCCTAGATGAGTAATGCCGATTGTCCTCTTTCCATTTGGTTGATATGCACTGGAGACAGCTGCAAGATTTTGAATCTGGTTCCAATTAAATTAGTGCTTTTGTTTCTATATCAGATATATATATAATCAATTTATAACTTAACGATATTAAGGTATAGGGAGTTGTCCGACTGATGCTTAAAACCAGAATCCGGATAAACTCAAGGCACGTTTCAGTAATGGCAGTTTGTGGGTTATCCCGGGCTTTGACGAGAGTTAACTTTTTACCATCAGGAAGATCAGTATTTATATTGTTCTTGACTCGCCACAGTTTTAGTAAAATGGATTTTTTCAGAAAACACGAGTGGGAGTATAGTAGAACTGGAAGTGATTCCAGAACCACAAACGATTATTGAAGATTTAAATAGAACCTAAGGATTCAATTGTTTTTTGACGTTCCATTAGCCACTCCACAGATTTTGGTGGGTAACCTCAGGCACCAGAGAGGTACTTCGGTCTTCTCAGTAACGGTGACAGGGAGGTTCTTATTTACCCAGACTTGTCATTGCTGCTGTTCAAGACTATAAGACCCGGCTGGAGGATGAGTATAGCGTCGTTCTAAACTAGTTTATATATAACTCTGCCAGAGGGTTGTTGTAGTCAGTGGGAGCAGCGGAAGCATAGTAGGCAAGTGGCTTATGTCTAGTCATAGACTAAAGCAGGTATAGTGGAAATAGATCATCTATTTTTGATGTGACGGTCATAGGTCTTGACCTCATTAGACTAGGAGATGGATCTGGTAAGAAGGTAGTAGAGAGTGATGTCCAGGTATTGGGATGACATGCACTTGATAGGAAGGGATATTCCTATACTACGATCGGTTATACTTTGGTTGTCACACAGTTGTTTCTCCACATAGGATATAGAAATAATATCAAGTTTCCTGGTTACTAGATCTATGTTTTTAGATCTAGATTTGGAAAGTATCCCAATTTGGGTACTTTGACATTATTCTAAAGATATTTTAGAACGGACGACTCCTGGCATAGTGGTGAACCTGCAGGTGATGGGGTCAACCTCTCTAAAGGTGTCTTACAGACTAAAGGGGAGAGGGATCTACATGATTAACATATCATTTGCTTAGGCAATTGAATTAATCATGAAATGTCAAGTACCACACCAGATATTGCTTTTGCACTAGATGCAATAAGCAGATATATTAATCCAATCCTGGAAAAACATTGGGAAGCAGTTATTGAACATAAGTGAATGTTCTTGGGAAATGATTACGGCAGCCTCCTTCGGGAGACGGTTATCATTTCAGGCTTTCAAGGTGACCTGAATGACAGAATGACTGTCAGAGTTATAGTTTTTCCCTCTTTTGAGGGAAAGTATGTTGGATAGGTGGTCCAAGCGGATATTGAGGAAAGGAAAGCCACAGGATGCTGATTAAATTCAGTGGACGATACAGTCTAAGTAGTTTGCTGGATTTGGAGTTCATTTGTGAGCTGGGTCCCATCAGATATCCAGACAAATTCTAAGACAGGTATTGCTCATTTCGGGAGATAGTTTTCTCCGCGAAGTTGAGATTAAGAGAGATACAGAAAGAAACATTGGAGCGGATCCACTCACTGAGGCTATTTCTCGAACGCAATCATTTTCGCAAACAGGCTTTGCGAAACTGATTAGTAGAGAAGTTGGGTGTTCGGTATCACACGGGCTGTGAGTATGCGATATCGCAATAATTGGCCTTAAGTGCAAGTGGAAGATTGTTGGCTATAGTGCCCTCAAGGCAATTATCATAGTCGCGGACTTGTGATTATGATAATTGAGTGAGGACCTATACCGAAAAAACAGTCTTAATCAAGATGATAGTATGCTATCTGGTTTGTCTTTATCATCATGTACGTGTTGATAGAGCCCATAGGATTTTTGTTTGAATGCCAGCATTGTGATGACGATCACATACGTGGGAGCTGGGGGTCTATAAGCACATCCTTAAATTTCCCTAGTCGTGGGAGTATCGAGACCGGGCATCGATACTCCAGTGTAGACTAGTGTATACTGATCGAGACCCCGACGAGGGGCAGTGGCCAGGTCTCACAAGCTATTTGTGTTAGTTTGTTCACCTAAGATAGTATACAGGTGCTCATTGGGTTATGAGTACACTGGACGGACTCGCCGGGAACCTGCTAATTGGTATTATACCTATTGTCAGATAGCAGTTCCTAGGTGACATGCGTACAGGTTAGTCTGTCGACCTGAGATCGTCATTTGTCTCGTGTGGGTTCCCACTGTGCTTTGATTACTATCCTACCATGGCTCAAAGGAGTCGTGCAAATAGGTTTTAGTTGGGTACAGTCCCGAACCACATGGAGGCAGTGATCGGATTGTCGGGGATTCGTCTCCCCCGGTATTGGGGGTTGATGTCGCGTTGTGTACGGATGGCCATCACCATAAATCCGTGGCCACGGTGGATGAGAATTATCGATCCAGGATCGATAGTTTCTCAGGTGGTGATGGGTTTCATACCGACACTAAATATCGCGTTGTTGGGGGTCTAACTTTATCCACCCCCCTAGACTCGATATGCGATACTCTTAGACGAACAGACCGGACTGTACGGATATTGTCACTGTCAGGCTCAAAAGGGGTTCTGTATGAGTTTGCTCGTCGGCCTCCCTTTCGCTCAATACCTGGGTAGCCGTTACGTACAGCTAGTGCCGCTGATGTGCTTATGGTTAAACCCACTACCAGCGTATTGACGAGTCTTTAGAATCCCACACAGAGGGTTTCCCTGGTTCTGGCGAAATGATGTAGTAGCCGTATTGGATACGTGCAGGGTTCCGATCGATTGATGTACATTGTACTCGGACTTTCGATTGGACAGTTGATAATACTAGCCGGCTCGGGTTAGAGCCGGATTATTAAATCAGGTATTGATTTAATAATTTACGTATATGTATTTCGGTACGTATATTCTTGTATTATATTCTTTGTGTTATGCTATCTCTTTGGGTATTTATATTTCGGTACGAATGCAGATATAATTACAGTAGAATGTGATTCGTATTTTTTACCGGATAACATTCTACAAGGTGCCACCTCATTTCTTGATTTGACCATTTTATTAAATTGGTAAATGAGGTGGAAATTAGCTTAAGGAGGTATGGTGACAACCATGCTTGCAATAGTGCACACAAATGAATTATTAATTCATTTGTGTTCACTATTCAAGCATGGTGGGATTTAAAAATTGAAAAAATGATTTTAACAAAACCTAGCATGCTATTTTTCTCTTTCATGGTTGAGTTCATTTTTGAAGCTTGAAGGTTTTGTTCATTGTTTTTACTTCTTGAGCTCCTCATTCACCAAGAGCTTCACCTTCCTCTAGCTTTCTTTCTTTTACTTCCACCTTCAAGTTTTTGAGATAGCTAACACTAAGAAACATTCACACTACATCCTAGGCTCTCTAGGGTAGCATCCTAGAGACCTTAGTTGCTCCATAAGCATCATATCGTGGAGCTAGAGCCAGAGTTACATCCCT
The DNA here is from genome assembly GCA_030015575.1 of Agapanthus africanus. Lineage (NCBI taxonomy): Eukaryota > Viridiplantae > Streptophyta > Magnoliopsida > Asparagales > Amaryllidaceae > Agapanthus > Agapanthus africanus. The sequence goes on along the minus strand of CM057351.1, from coordinate 258,138,028 downwards.
CGGGTGGATCATCGGAGATGGAGGAAGACCGGCGACCAAACCACATCAAAGGAATCGCTAGGAGCTTGGAATGAAGACCAAAGGACACGGATCAACTCGGTATAATGATTCTAACTCTTAGTTTAGCTTGCTAGTTTAGGGTTTAAGGTCGATCCGGGATTCGGGTAGCGGTAGCGCCAGTTCAGAAATTTTGGTTCCGCATTTTGGCCGCATTTCGATGGCGGGGGTGCTGCCGTAACCAATCCAAAACCAAATACTAGGATCTGGCTTAAACCAAAACCCAGTAGTAACAACTGCCCGAACACCAAACACGCACAAGTGCGCGTATGTGAACGGACCCCGTCGTAAAACCATACGACCTCTACTATGTTTCACCCAAAGGTGAACAACCCTCTGTGTGGGACTCTAATGAATCGACACTATGCTGACAGTGTGTTTAACAATAGGCCGAAAGCGGTACTAGCTGTACATAATGGTCCCCAGGTAGATGTCGATAAGAAGACCGATGAGGTGAACTCATCCGAACTCCTACTGAGTCTAAATGTGACAATCTCCGTACAGTCCGGTCTGTTCTTTTAAGAGTATCGCATGTCAGGCCTAGGGGGTGGTAAAGGTCAAACCCCCAATAGCGGTACAAGTCCTGTCGGAGTGTAGCCCATAATACCCTGAGAAACTACTAAAAACACTACCAGTAAATCTCGCTTGCTCTGGCCAGGGACTTTGTGTAATGGCTCTCCTAGACACAGCGCGATATCAACCCCCGATATCGGGAGAGACGAATCCTGTCTAACCGCCACTGCCTCCAAGTGCTTCGGGACTGCACCCAACTACTACCTGTTTGCACGACTCAATAGAGCCGTGGTAGGGTAGTAATCAAAGAACAGTGGGAACACACTTGAGGCGAAGTGGCAGTGTCAAGTCAACAGACTAAGCTGTACTCTTGTCACCTGGGAACTGCTACCTGACGATAGGTATAATACCAACCAACAGTTCCCGACGAGTCCTGTCCAGTGTACTCGTAACCTAACGAGCACCTGCATACTATCTCCAGTACGACGTACTGATGGCTGTGGGACAGACTATCTCCCCTGCTGGGATGAGAAGAGTATGCACCAGTCTACTCTGGAGTATCGATGCCCTGTCTCAATAATCCTACGACTAGGGACCTGTATAAGGATGTGCTTATAGACTACCCAGCCCCCACTAGTGTGATCACCATCACAACGCTGGTAGTCAAGCAAAGATCCTAAGGGCTCCATCAATATATATTAGCGATATGTTAAAAGAAACATAAACACATATTAAGATAGATACAAACCAAGTAGCATACTACAATATCGAGCAAGACTGTCGTCAATCCATGTATATACCCCAAGCTTCCAAAATGTAATATACAAACTAGTACTATACAATAATGGCCTCTAGGGCATACATATCCAACAGATTCTAGGTTAGTGTAGTTTAGACCTCTATATTTTTCTAAATTGCATACTTGATGTATGTGGAAACCTAGTAGAGGTGCTAAGACACATTTTCCGTTCCCAGGTGGTATTAGTACAACGTAGTCTGTCGACCCGAAATCGTCATTTGTCTTGAGTGTGTTCCCACTGTACTTTGATTGCTACCCTATCACGACTTGAAAGAGTCGTGAAAACGTGTAGCTTTTGAGTGCAGTCCCGATGCACTTGGAGGCAATGAGCGATTGAGGGGATTCGTCTTTTCCGGTATTGGGAGTTGATGTCGCACAGTGTACGGTTAGCCATCACCATATGACTTAGGGCTAGGCAGATGGGATTTACTTATTGCGATCAGTAGTTTCTCGATTGGTGATAGTGCTTGACACCGACATGACTTATCAAGTTATTAAGGTTCTGACGTTATCCACCCCTTTTACCAGATATGCGATACTCTCAGACGAACAGACCAGACTATATGGTACATGTCGCCGATAGGCTCAGTAGGGTTTCGAACGAGCTTGCTTATCGATCTCCTTTTCGACAATACTTGGGTAGCCATTACGTACAGCTAGTGCCACCGACGTACTTGTGGCTAAACCCACTGCCAGCGTATTGTCGAGTCTTTAGAATCCCACAAAGAGGGTTTCCGGCTTTGGCAAAATTTTGTAGTTGTGGTACGTTGGTACGCGCTTGGGTTCGATTAAAACAAGTGTATTGGATACACTGACGGTAATCGAACGGTCACCAATCGATTAAAACAAGAGTACTAGATACACAAGCCGATCTTTTTGGAAAGAATGATATTAAATCGAGTGTCGATTTAATATTTTATACATATATATTGTATATGTATTTAATAGTAATATGTCACTATTAATTAGTCTCTCTTTTATATATTTTAAATACCTTGGATAACAATTACAAGTATATGTATTTAGTATGTTTTATTACATACATACATACATACATACATATATATATATATATATATATATATATATATATATTGTTTTTGTTTATTCTTCATTCTTTTGTTTTCTTTAGCTTATGTTATTCCTTGGGCATAACATATCCACACCATATTGTAGTATGGTGGCATGTGTAATCAAGAGAAGGTTGTGGACACTTGGATAGTTGGTTTAATCCAAGGGCTTAAATTGTTTTGGAGAAAATAAATTATTAACCATTTCTTTAGAAATGGTTAAGGATTTTTCTCATTCAGACTCTTTTTATTTCATGAGAGCTCCCATCTCCTTTTTTCTCCTCTCTGTACACCTAAGAAAACAAATCAGAAAAAGAAAATAAAAGGAGAGAAAATTATAGTGAAGAAGAAACTATAACTCCTAACTAGTTAGATTAGCAACCTTACTACTTAGGTTAACTCTAGTTTGAATTTGGAGCCATTGCACTTGAGCCTTCAAGATAGATCATCTATAGTGGAGGAGGTGAGCTTGCAAGCATATTCCATGGAGCTTCTAGGAGCCTATAATGGAGTCCAATATAATTTAGGAGCACTTGAAAATGCTACAAAGGTTGTAGCTTCTACCTATTAGCTAGTTTGCTCCTTTATGTTTGTTACAAGTTGTTATCTTTAGCTAAGATTCTAGTGATAGAACTAATTGCTCTCTTGAATTTTTAAAACCATATGTTATCATCTTTTAAAATTGCTAATTGGAGTGCATTAGTTCCTTCAAGTGGCAACACTAGGTGATATTTGCTGATGGCAGTAGCATCAACTTGTGCTCTGTTCCCTACTATAAGGGACATATCACCTGGTTTAACCATTCTAGTTTTTCATATACATACATCTTTCGGCTATTTTTATATGATTGCATATAGATTGGTACTATATATACATTATAGCCTTGATTTTCTTTACCTTGGTCATGAGCTATAGATATTGCACTACGACTTCGGTGATCGTGATTGCTTGATGGTTGTTAGCATTTCATTTCGCAGTATTGTATTACTTCCGTGACTCATATGCTTTCAGATGCTTGTGATTATGTTGCGCCCGCACCGGGCCAGATACTGTTTACTTGATGTTAACATGATAACCACACACAGATTTATATTTTACATGTTAGGATAGTAGTACACGAGTTGTACATGAGGGCTTACTATCTTTATATTCCATCTCTCGAACTCTAAATTCGAAACATGCTTCTTACCCTCTTTGATGTACACATTATTCATGCTTTAGTTATTTCACCGTTTATCCATGCGGCTTCTAACTTGTTATATAATTCTACTCATGAGTTGGCAACTCTGTTAGTGAAATATACCCTAGAGGCCATTATTGTATCATACTGGTTTGTATATTACTTAATGGAAGCTTGGGATATACACGGATATAGTAACAGTCTTGCTCAAAATGGTAGTATACTACTTGGTTTGTTTCTACCTCAATATGTGCATATGTTTCTTTTTGCATATAGCTTATACATATTGGTAGAGCCCTCAGGATCTTTGCTTGATTACCAGCGTTGTGATGGCAGTCACACTAGTGGGGGCTGGTTAGTCTATAAACACATCCTTATACAGGTCCCTGGTCGTAGGATTATCGAGACGGGGTATCGATACTCCAGAGTAGACTATTGTATACTCTTCTCATCCCAGTAGGGGAGATGGTCTGTCCCACAGCCATTAGTACGTCGTACTGGAGATAGTATGCAGGTGCTCATTAGGTTATGAGTACACTGGACATGACTCGTCGGGAACTGCTGGTGGGTATTATACCTATCGTCGGGTAGCAGTTCCCAGGTGACATGAGTACATCATGGTCTGTCGACTTGACACTGCCACTTTGCCTCAAGTGTGTTCCTACTGTACTTTGATTACTACCCTACCAAGGATCAAAAGAGTCATGCAAATAGGTAGTAGTTGGGTGCAGTCCCGAAGCACTTCGAGGCAGTGGCGGTTAGATAGAATTCGTCTCTCCCGGTATTGGGGGTTGATATCGCGCTGTGTTCGGAAGGCCATTACATAAAGTCCTTGACCAAGGCAAGTGAGAGTTACTGATAGGTACTCTAGTAGTTTCTCAGGATATTTTGGGCTACTCTACGACACGACTTATTGCGCTATTAGGGATCTGACGATTACCGGCCCTCTAGGCCCGATATGCGATACTCTTAGACGAACAGACCAGATTGTATGGAGATTGTCACAGATAGGCTCAGTAGGAGTTCGGATGAGTTTGCTCATTGGCCTTCTTATCGACATATACCTGGGGGCTGTTACGTGCAGCTAGTACCGCTTGCGGCCTGTGGTTAAACCCACTGCCAGCGTAGTATCGAGTCTTTAGAGTCCTATTCAGAGGGTTTCCATGTATCAAGCAAAAGATGTTGAGGTCGTATGGTTTTACGACAGGGTTCGATCACGTATGTGTACTTGTACACGCATGATGATTTAGACAGATAATACTAGTGGGTTTTGGTCTAAGCTAGATCTTAGTATTATACAGATCGATATTTTTCGTCTATTTTGTATTCGTATTTTCGGTATACGGATACGGGTATGTATATACGGACGAGGGGAATTTTTGTAAATTGTTCAAATATGCTTCTAGAAGAGACATCTCATAATTGTATTTATCATTTTAGTTTAAATGATTATTCATTTTATGAGTGGAGGAAATGTGGTGTATTTTGCATAAAATTGAGCATGGATTTTAGTAGGTTCATACTCTTTTCTTATGCAATTTTCTCACTAGTTTTTTCCTCAAGAGTTCTTCTTCTACTTACCTCAAGCCATTCTTGTCTCATGAGTTGAGAATTCTATGGCTATGAGAGACAAACATTCCTTATAAATTCTCTACATCATCTACGAAATCTAGTGTAGCGAACTAGATGCCCTAGTTACTTCAGTTGAGGTGGGAGCTTGATGTACAGACTCTCGGATGGATCGTCTTCGACATGAGAGGACCGACGAGGAGGCCCGATCCGAACAATCCATGGAGCCTATTACGATGAGGAGGACAACGACAAGAAGACCCAAAGGACATGTTTTCATGAGGTAAAACTTCTTTCCGAGTAGTTAACCTCTTGTATGTTTGCTAGTTAGGGTTTAGCAACGATCCTAGAGTTCAAGTCGGTGTTGCGATCTTTGTAAAATTCATATTTTAAATATTCCGCCTCCTCTCGGACCCACGGAATTCGTGACATCAACTTACAGTGGTATCATAGCCTACTAAACCTTCTACTAGCATGTTAGCAACTGTTAGAACTTCGATCATCGGAAAAACCGGAAAACGAAACACCAATACCCTAGCTTTCTGTCGAATTTTATAAGTGGCGGAAAAATTATTTCTGTTGTACTAAAATTATGCGCAGGGTATTCTAAGAATGCTGAAGAAAACTGAGCCCATGAATCGCCAAGACGACCATGGAAGCACAGCTAATCGCTCTGATTCGCCGCGAAGTCACAGCCGAGTCAAGGTCGATTCAGGTCATTTTTGTTCTGGTATTTCTTGTTTTTGGTGTATTGTCTTCTGAAATATTTAGTTTCTACCCATTAATTTTTTGAGTGCTGGTTTGCATTTGGGGTAGACACAGAAAATATATTTCGATCGAAATTCTAAATGATCTTAGATAACCGGATCTTCTATATTGTTTATATGTGTTTTTAAACTTCAGCTAATTGCTATATGTCGGTTAGTTTGAAGTCGCACATATCTGTTGGCTTGTGTATGTGAACTTTGTTAGATCGTCATTGATGAATAGCTGGGGATGTGAGAAGAGAGTTGTTTTTCTTTCATTCGATGTAAATTGTAATTTGATATAATATTATTTTGCGGGGCACATCCGGGTTGAGATTGTAGCCACCATTGTATTCTTTTTTTTACTGTTTTCTGCTCCATGGATAGACCCAAGGTGGGGTGCACAAACTACCGGGTTCTTTGAAGTGCTGAGAAGTGATAATCAAATAAAGAGACAGACTATTTAGAAAATTGTTAAAATTATATTCAATAATTACATTATTTATCATGCATAATATAAAGTATATAATTATCTTTTCTAATAAATTACATTCAATAATTATAGTTCCATTACAACTAATAATGTATTACGCACTTATAATTCATACAAAATTAAAAATAAATGTTAGCTCTGTTTATTTTTGTAAGAATTATATTGTTTATGAAGAAATATCACAATCTATAAATAATTCAATTATTTATTTTCTTTTATCATGTGTTGTTTACATCTCAAATTATAATAACTTTTGTGTACCGTATGAATTCATCTATGAATATATTGAATCATCTTTGATTCAATGTGTTATGCGTGGGATCAAAGTCTAGTATTACTATAAAATTGGGTAATCTAGTGAATCTTTTGCAAAAAGGGAATCTTCCCCCAAAACATCATTTTTCCTTTACCTTATTTGTTCTTGCCTCATTTTATTCTTTTTTCTATCTATTTTCAAATGGCCCCATATGAGGCCCAAAAAATTAATATGTCGTGGGTTTTTTTCAAATTATTTTGTTTTCAATTTTTATTATTTGTTATTTTTTTATTTTCTTAATTTATTTTTGGATCAATGATTTGGTATCGATTCATAAAAAAAATTATGGTATTTTTTTTTTCAAAAGAACCAATAGTATTTTTTTATTTTCATACCATTTTTTTTCAAAAATCAAGCATAATAGAATAAAATATGTTTACCGGATAATCCATTATTTACATTTATTTATAGAAATTGTAGTTGCTTTAAAGTCGGTGCCAGGGTTTTATTATTTAAATAATTATTAATATTCCTTGAGAAAAATCATCAATAATTAAAATTTTAGGGTGAGGTTTAAAAAAAAACAATCATATCAATTTCTTTAAATGGAACTAATATTAATTTTCTGTGTTATTAAAAATGGGTACCGACACTTTCTTGACAAAATGAATGTAAAATGATTTTCTATTTGCTTTTTTAATTTTTTTTCAGAAATATCTACAATTATTTTGATCCCATGCGTTACGTGGGGTCAATTTCTATTTCTAGTACAATACAAAGTTGGGTTTGGTCAAGAAATCTTTAGCAAGTTAAAGCACCATCTTTGGAATTTCCACTTTTGCCCTTCTCATTAAGCATATTTATTTCTTTATCCATTTTCAAAAGGCCAGCTCATATGAGGCGCAAGAACAATAAAAAATTTATTTGTAGGATTTTTTAGTTATTTGACTTTTAATTTAATTTATTTTATTTGGCTATAAAGTTATTTCCCATAATTAAAAATATATGGTATGTGTTGGATATATATACCCTAGAGGCTTTTATATATATATAGTATTCTATTTGGTTTGTCTTTATCTTAATATGTGTATATGTTTTACTTGTTGATAAAGCCTATAGGATTATTGCTTGACTACCAGCGTTATGATGGCGATCATACATATGAGGACTGGGTAGTCAATAAGCACATCCTTAAATGTCTCTAGTCATGGGAGTATCGAGACTGGGCATCGATATTCCGGAATAGGCTGGTGTATAAGTTTCTAGACTCCAATGAAGGGAAATGGTTGGTCCCACAGTCATTGGTTTTTGACACATAAGATCTTATACAGGAGCTCACTAGGGGTGCGTACACTAGACGGACTCGCCGAGAACTTCTAAATGGTACTGCACCTATCGTCGGATGGCAGTTCTCAGGTGACATGAGAACATGTTAGTCTTTAGACCTGAGATCATCATTCGTCTCGTGTGAATTCCCACTGTATTTAGATTACCACCCTACCACGGCTCTACTGATTTGTGCAAAAAGGTTTTAGTTGGGTACAGTCCCGAGCCACATGGAGGCTGTTCATATCAGAATATTGTATTTAATACTGCCTATTCTTCTGCTCGTTTATTTATAGGTAGCTACTTTTGATCTGTGTTTGCTACATAATTACATGTTACAATTTCTTAGTCCAAAATAACGCAAATCACGCAAAATCTCTATAGTTATACCAAAATCCAGAACATCTGCCAAAAACAGATAATATCAGGGTTCCGGTCATCTACACCCGTCCAGTACCGCTTACCAGTTCAAGAGATAAGATGAAAAATAGTGGTCATTCGTGTCTTGGTCAAGCACAGAGCATGATAGGGGCAACACAAAGATCAAGAGGTGTGCGGAGCTCGAGGGAGATGAATGTCAAAGAGATTAAAATTATAGCCATTTGGACTGTTGAAAATCTGAACATATTTTGAAACCATTTTGCAATTTTAAACCTGTCAAACAGAAGAACAAAGCAACATAAGGAAAACCAAGAAATATAATACATTGATCCCTCCAAACGACCGCGGAACCGCGGCCAATAGGCCTTTTAGGTGGCGGTTCCGCAACCAAGTCTTGTCATCTCCATATTATATTCTGGGGGTAGTTTGGTAATTGTATAGGGGCTCAGAATATGGCCCCAGAGTTTCATTTCGCTGCCTATAAATAGTCCAGTTTTGAGCCAAGTTTAGGATGCATTTTCTTTACTAGGATTTAGTGTAGTTTAGTTTGTATCTTCTTCTTCTTCTTTTTCTTCGTCTATTCTCCATGAAATTGTAATGAGAGATTTTGAGTGGAAGATTAATGAAGATGAAGGTTGTTTTTATTATCTTGTAACTTTAATTTCTTGTATTGTAATTTTATTTCCTAGTGTAACTTTATTATTTGTTGTTAAGTAGTTGTTGGTTTTCTTTTTTTCTTTTTCTTTTCTTCTTATCCGTATTTTTCAAGCCATGATACTCAATAGAGTCCCTTGCTTAGATGAGAGCCTAAGTAGTTAGCTTGCTACCATTTGTTAAAACTGTATTTTTCCATTCTTTCTTTTCTTCCTTCTTGCTTAATTTTTCTTTTCATGTGTGAATAAATTCCACACTTGTTAAAGCTAAGGAAAGTTAGTATGAGAGACAGAAAAAATCTCTTGTGCTTCTCTTCGCCAAACACCTTAAAATGAACCTAGACCAAAGAAATACAACCCCCTCGCTTAGGCGCACTATAAGTTATATATATCCGCGACCTAAGTCGAGAATTCTTTTGGACGCACTACAAAATGACATGCAGTTGTGACTTAATTGGATACATGGTTGCGTATGTTTGGCCTAAGGTTGGAAATAAGCGCATGTAGCAGACGGATAAGGGAGACTAAGAATGGATTTAGCGTTGGAAAGTTTGCTTAAACTCGCAAATCCCGTTCTTATGTCCTCCTAATCCCCGTTATTTCCGATTATACCAACATCATTTTAAGAATGGCAAAAGACAACCATAAGACTAATCCTAACTCTACTAACCAACCATAACCCTAACAAGTTTACTCGAACATAAAATACGAATACTTAAGACAGAATTGAACATATACATATACACATTCATTGACTCGTTTAAAACAAGAACGAACATACGAACCATCTCTCAATGGACGAATCATACTCAACCGGCTAACTACAAGCGAAACAATTTTGATTGTGGTAAGTAGAGAACAAAGTAGAACGCATAACATAACACATAGCTGCGGTCATTTCCGCCGCTCAATCAAATGGCGGCGTTGCCGGGGAGACGGTAGCGTATTTCTTTCTTATCATTCGGGTTAATATTTTTTTGTGTGTGTGTGTATGTGTGTGTGTATATATAATCAAAACCATCTTGTTTTTTTTGTATTTTTTGTGTGCAAGTGTGCAGGAAAATCTGGAACAAGTACTGTGATCAAGTCAAGAAACAGGGACTTTAATACAGAAGAGGATAACAATGGGAGTGTGCCGAACAAGTTTGGAGCTTCAACACTTCACGGTGGAACCGTGACCAAACTTGATCTTCTTGCCCCCAAAATATTTTAGGCTTCTTCTCTGCTCCACACTTCTCCTTTGAACTCTATTGAATTGTATTTTCTGCAGATTTCTTTGTACAAATTGCGCCGCCGCCAAATAAAAGTTTTTGTTGTTTTAGATTTTTTTTGTTTATCGCTTTGCATATAATAATACGGACATCAAGGGGTTATAACACAAATTAAAATTGGGAGGGGATTTCATCACCCTTTCTAAGACCCCAAAAATCACAAAAAGCATACTTATTATCTTGAGTTAATAAAAAATATCTAGACCAAACCTTTAAGGACTTGTTGCGCTCATTTAGGACAAGTGACGGTTGCGGGGAATCGGTCGTTTATCTAAACTTGACTTTGTGGTGCCTAGACTAGACAAGTGAGAAGGTAATTTTAAAAGGCCCATATTACGGTGATTCGTGAGCGGAACCCTCCTTACTTCACTTGTGCTTACTTGGCCACAATTGGCAGTAAAGAGGCGATTCGAGGGTTATCCTACAATTTGAAGTCTAGGAGCGGTCTAGTTGAATTTTGAAGACTCTAGGTCTAGGTATTGTTTGTGCATATTGTGATTGTGATTGTGATTGTGTAAAATTTAGTCCCATAATTCTGTACTTTTCAAAAACAAAAAAAAACAATTTCAACGATTTCAAAAAAATTCAAAAAAAAAAAATAATTCAAAAATTTATAAAAATTCACCCATTTTCCACCCTCCCTGCCTTTCACTCTTTTCATAACATGGGTACCCCAAACGACCAACTCTTGCTGAATTTTGGCACCCATAACCAGACATTTTTTCTTACGGTTCTTACTTTGGTCGAATTTCAAACGATCCATCAATGCCTAAATTTTCTTTGAAAATCGCATAGCGTGTCTAGGACCAACAATTGGACACCGCAATCCAATTTGTATCAACCTTATCAAACTTTCACACCTTCTTACATTGATATCTCTTTTGAGAGTCATGTTGCGACTCCGAAACCCATTGCTGACAGAATTGAACAATCTCGTAGCCGATCTTTCATTCCTTTCACCACTCCAAATTCTTTAGGAGAACAATTCCAATCACCTTCTTATCATAATGTTGATCCTAATCCTATCCATATTTCACGTCCATTTAATTCTTATCAATCCTACCCAACTTTTACACTTTCTCTAAACATTTCTTCTAAACAGCCATTTGGGAGTTTCATGTATTCATACGAATTTGAATATTTTTATGAAACCCCTTCACAACCCATGTCTAGTCTTGAACAATCACTGGAAGAATTTCGGGTAGCGTCGTGCCAACAGATGGTGGATTTGAATGCGTCCATGGCCGCCCTCATACAACCTAACGAACCGGCAACTAGTTTCCAAGTAGTGAATTTTCCAATGTATGATGAGGCGATTAGACAATTTGAGGATTTGAGTCGTGAGAGTGATTAGTACACCCTTCCAAATCAAACCTACCCGTTTCAAATTGAATTCTACAACTTCAGTTTTGAAAGTCTATCGAGTGCCCCAAATGATTCACCAATTGAAGATAGAACGTTTGATGAGTTGTACGACTATATAGTGTTTAATTTTCCCGATTGTGAAGGGTTTATTTCAAGTGAATCCAATCACAAGCCTTTTGATCTCTACACCTCCATCCTAGAACCATAATTGATTGAAATCCATGCTTTCAATGAGGTGTTTGAGAAATTTGACTTTCACTTGATTGAGAATATTGACGCTGGGAATATTTTGGATGATGGACCCACAATTTTGGATGAGTTTTTCTCAGCAATTCATCATGTCCTTTCACTTTCGTGTGGGCATCATCCCGAACCACTAACTGCTTTTCCGAACTCTATATGCGTCTGGAAATTGATGGTGATTGTTGGGGTCAAAATTTACACCCCGGTTGACCAAGTCAAAATCAAAGTCAACCCCAAGCTAAGTGGGCCCAAGCCCAGGTCAAGTGGACCAATGCCCGGGTCGAGCCCGAACATGAAGCCGCCGGCCTCCTCCATGCCAAAAAAAAATTTTTGTAATAAATAATTTTGAGTATTTCCTTTTTTTATTTTATGAATAAATGTAAGAAAAATGGGCATAAAGCCAAATTTTTGTAAAACCTATGGTTCATGTACAAAATAAATGAGTACATGAGGTATGGGATGTGCAAAATGTCATTTTGTAAAGCCCAAGTGGCTATATGTAAAGTGTGTAGCCTATGAAGGCAAAGATGATGAAAATACCTCAACAATTTTCTCTCTCTCAAAAATTAGGGTCTGTGCCTCAATGGGGTGAAGAAAAACACCCTACAATGATGAATGCATGGATGAGCTGAATTTTGAGAAGAATTTTGAGGATAGCATTGATGATGAAGCAGTTTTACTAGATGAGTCGGATTTTCCAATTTATCATGTCCCTTTCATTGACTGTGACCATTCTCCTGAACGTTTAACTGACACCATTCCTAGATCATTTCCTTCTATCCTTTCAATCGTTCCCACTTTGCAAGACACTGTATCACCTTAATTTCCTGCGTCTGGTTTACCAAATCCAGTCAGCCTATGTTTTCTTACAAATCATGAGCGGTTTGACCTCATTTCTCGAGATGTTGATAGTTTAGTATACTCCATTCTTTCACTTCGGTCATTACAAATTGTACTAATTTATTCACTCCATTTACATCCTCATGTTCGTTTTCCATTTCTTTTTCCCCTCCGCCATTCATCTCCTCTACCGAGACCGTATCCCGATTCTATCCGCAAACGGTCTCGTGTATTCTTCATTTCTTTTGTCTATGCGTTTTTTACCGACCCAGGCTTTTTCACGATAATTTTTTTGAATGGTTGGTGTTAATTTTCGGTATGTGTAAGGCTTTGTATAGATTGATGATGTTCTCTCCCCCCTAACTCTAAACTTCAATGCTTCAATAGTGGAAACACTATTTCATTTATGTTTGGATGGGCCTTTTTGTGTATATATAATTTGTTTGCCTTTTCTTTTATATAAAAAAAGAGGGGATCACTGACAATTTTGACCCTCTTGGTGTTGCATGACAGTGAGAGCACTGTCAAGTTTAAGTTTGGGGGTGTCCTCGGTGAGCTTTCTATCTTTGTATTCATGTGTATATTTTGCATTTACATACTTATTTTAAACCCACAAAAATTGAAATTTTTTCCAAAATATATTAAAACTTTGTCATCAAGTTAGTTAGTAGGGTAATTTAGATTTTTGTTCCAAAAATTTAGTTTAATACGTTAGAAATAACTAAATCCTAGGCTTAGAAATTGAAAACCCTAAAAATAACCCTCCTTCTTGTTTAATCTTAGTAAATATACGTCCTTGCAGTTTTTTTAGAAGTAGGTAATCTTGGGTTCAGTTCTTAAGTTAAGTTGAGATGAAGGGAAAATATTGAAAGTTTTATTGAAAGATAAGTCTGAAAAATAGTTCATATTCTTAAGTCTAAATTCAGAAAGTATATACCCTACAAATTGCGTTTACACGCCCCTTGAAACTTAGGATAGTAGAGAATACCTAGAAATACTCTTGCTTGAAAGTCAAGTATGAAAGGAAAAATCGGTATTTAAAGCTAACCACCAAAAGAGCATTATTGAAAAATATATCCGGTCTTGAAAGGAAAAGAAAAAGAAAGAAAAAGAAAGTAAGAAAAAATTAAATTACAAGACCGGGTAGCTGCTATTTATGTTTTAAGCTCACACATTCAGTAATCAGCTGATTAGTGCCTCAGGAAGTATTAATAGTCGCATGAAAGGTGTGTGAGCAAATCTGTTCATCATTAATGAAAAGAAGTAGTATTAGATATAAGGGTAAGGGTACTATAGCTTGAATTGAATTCTTGAGTGTATGGGTGAAAATTTACACACACGTAGGGGTATATGATCGATGTTTGGAGGAAAGATAAGGATGAAGAATAAGTCTTATGTTTTCTGTAAGATGATAAAAATTCTGGATTGGAGATTGCGCTTTAAAAGGAAAACTCAAGAGAAACCGAGACCTTTCTAAACTGTCAAAACGTATAGGATCTTTGGTTGAATAAATAAGAGGTGTAAAAAATAAGGGATGGATATTTCTAACTTAGGATGATAGAATTTCTAACTTTGGTGCTAAACCGTAGGATTAGAATTAAGATAATTAGCTGACGGGATTTTGTGGGTAGTATCCGCTGAAAACCCTTAGGAGACAACACTCCTCTTACTAGGGACGTATAGAGCTTTAACGGCTTATTGCACATGCTAAGTGCAATCGTGATACCTACGAAAGTGAGCTTAGGACTTTTTGAAAAAAAATGGTTTTACTCGGGATGAGCAAAAGATAAGTTTGGGGGTATTTGTTCACATCAGAATATTGCATTTAATACCACCCATTTTTCTGCACGTTTATTTATAGGTAGATACTTTTGATCCGTGTTTGCTACATAATTACAGGTTATAGGTTCCTAGTCCAAAACAACACAAATCACGCAAAATCTCCACAGTTATACCAAAATCCAGAACATCTACCAAAAACAGATAAAATCCAGGTTCCGGTCATGTACACCCGCCCAGTGCCGCTTACCAGTTCAAGAGACAAGATGAAAAATAGTGGTCATTCATGTTTTGGTCATAAAAGGATGTTGGGATTGTCCTAATTTAGGTACATAGATACCATACTAAAGAGGTTTAGTATAAAAGATTCTAAGCGTGGTAATTTACCCGCTTGTTCATGAATCACTCTCTCCAAAGAGATGTCTCCCAAGACTGATTTGGAGAGGGCTCACATGAACGTGATACCCTATGCTTCTGCAGTTGGGTTTATCATGTACGCGATGTTATGCACCAGACCGGATGTTGCTTACGCCCTTAGTGTGGTAAGTAGGTATCAATCAGATCCAGGGGTGAAGCACCGGATAGTTGTAAAGAACATTCTTAAATACTTGAGAAGGACTAAAGACATGTTCTTGGTGTATGGTAACGGACAACTCCAAGTGAATTCCTTTACCGATTCGAGCTTCCATAGTGATAAGGATGGAAGCAAGTCTGTCTTGGGCTTTGTCTTCACCCTCAATGGAGGGGCGGTATAATGGAAGAGTTACAAGCAAGATACCATTACAGACTCGACAATGGAGGCTGAATACATCGCTGCTAACGATGCTGCCAAAAATACTGTCTGGATGAAAAGGTTCAATATTGAACTTGGAGTGGTTCCATCCATTGAAAATCCAATACCTTTGTATTGTGATAACAATGTATCTGTGGATTTAGCCAAGGAACCCTGGTCCCATCAGCGATCCAGACATATTCTTAGGCGGTATCACCTGATCCGGGAGATAAATGATCGCCGTGAGATCGTGGTCAGGAGAGTAGATACGTAGGATCCACTTATGAAGGCCCTCCCCCAGACACAGTTTGAGAGACTTTTTGGGATGTTGGGTGTACGATACGACAACAACTGGTCTTAGTGAAAGTGGAAGATTGTTACGAATATGTATGTCCTAGGGACCATTATTGTATATTATACTGGATGCTTGGATATATATAGGACTTTCTTGCTTGACATGATAGTATACTATCCAGTTGCTCTTTATCTTAATATTTGCACTTGTTTTAGTTTACCATCTCATAGATACATGTTGATAAAGCCCTTAGGATGTTGGCTTGACTACCAGGACTATGATGCAGATCATACTAGTAAGGCTTGTGTAGTCCTCAAGCACATCCTTTATCAGTTCCTGGTCGAGAAAGTATCGAGACAGGGCATCGATATTCCAGAGTAGACTAGTGTGTACATTTCTTGACCCTGTATGGGACAATGGTTGATCCCATAACTATTGGTGTTTGACATCAAAGATTGTATGCAGGTGCTCATTGGAGAATGGGTACACCGAACAGGACTCATCGAGAACTCCTAAATGGTACCGTACCTATCGTCAGATAGCAATTCTCTGGTGACACTGTGCAGGTTAGTCTGTAGACCCGAGATCGTCATAGTGTCTTGATTGGTTCCTACTGTGCTTTGATTTCCTCCCTACCACGGCTCAAAAGAGTCATGCAAACAGGTGGATTTTGGGTATAGTCCTGAGTCACATGGAGGCAGTGAGCGATAGGAGGGGTTTCCTCTCTTCCGGTATTGGGAGTTAATGTTGCACTATGCTCGATTGGCTATAACAGCAAGTCCCTGGCCAAGGCTGATGAGATTTACTGGTAAGTGTTATCAGTAGTTTCTCGAAAGGTTATAGGCTACACATCAGCATGACTTATCAAGTTAGTGGGGTCTGACGATTCCACCCCCTAGACTCGATATACGATATATCAGACGAAGAGACGGGACTATACAATAAGTGTTCCTTATAGGCTCTATGGGAATTTGGACAAATTTGCTTGTTGATCATTGTTCATAACAAATAACTACATTTTTATACCGCTCATTCATTATCATTTTTGTGATATACCGGTATTATTAACCCGTGTCTAGTCACTATATATAGATTACAGGTATTCGTGAAAAAACACAGGAAACACAATCAAATTCACGGATACGACATGTGTGGGCCGACATTACAACCGGAACAAAAAACCGATCAATGTCTAAAGAGTTTCTTTTTGCATACTTAAAGTGTATACATTTTTGGTCCAATACATTACAAGTTTGAAACTAGCTTTTTGTGGTTTTGACCTAGGTGGGGCTGCCTAGTGCAAGTGGAGACAAGTAGGCATGAGTAATAAATGAAATGAAAAGGTGTGATGTGATTTGGAGTTAGTTTTCCCTCCAAAACTACTGAGTATAACCCAAGCTAATATAATGAAATCAAACAATACCATTGGGATTATGGAGAACACTCAAGATCACCAAGCAAACTCGAGACCCAACAACCTACACGTGGCCGACGACATCATCAAATCGGACGGCGTCGCCGGCCCCACCAAGTACAAATCGCCCCATTTTTCATCTGGTCACTCAATGTTGTCTCATCATCCTACTTTTATTATTTGTTTATTTTGATTTTGAGCATATAAATACCAGATCAGTGGGCACTCTAGGATATACTTTTGGGGAGGAAACTTCGTATACATTGTAACTAGTTTGAATTTGTAGCTCTTAGTTTGAGTTCCTTACCTTTCTCTGGTCTTGCAACTTCTTTATTGAACTTGCAAGATTAGATTTTGGTATTTGAACTCATTTTTCTTGTACTTGGAACCATTGCAATCAAAGCTTCATTTATTTCAAGTTGATTCTTGTATCTTTTCTCTTTTTCATTTTCTTTTATATTTATTAAGTTATGATCTCATTTCATGATGTGTGAGTAGTCTTATGCTTAGGCTATGGTGAGGTAGGTTGTCGAATGGTTTGCCATTCCAAACCCTTCCTTCTTTATTCTTATATTTTGCTCTTCTTTTCTTAATATATGCAATGTTATTATGTTTTGCTTGATAGGATAAATTGTTTTGAATGGTTGCAAATCAACCTTTAACATATATCCTATTTCTTCTTTACATTTTATTGTTGTTATATTTAGAATCGAAGTAAAAAAGAATATGAAATTTAGCTAAGTGTAGTAAACTAGCTCGATAGAACATGTAGCCAAACAAGCATATGTTCTATACTTGCTAGCTTCTCTTAGATCATTTCACGCTCATTTCATCTTAAGACCTTAAATTTTTAGTTTCTTTTTAACCTAATTTTGATATCGTATCCTAAACCGACACTTGTTATCGGGATAGATGCGGTATGCTTTCTTAAGTCAATTAGAAACTAGAAATGAACTTTGAATCAAGATTTAGAGTTGGGGGTAAAGCAGTATTTCAATTTACTAAAGTTTAGCCTAAGTTTTTCCTAATTATCATTTTATCCTTTCTTTATTTCATTTTGTAAAAACGTGACAATTCCAACTCCAAACCATTGTTTTTTAACTCAAAAGAATGTCGTGATATCCACTCCCTGTGGATCGACCCATACTTGCCGGCTTGTATCAACGCACCGTCCACTTGCAGTATTTTTATAACTCGAGACTCACGTCGTGCACTATTTTTTAAAGAAACCGACTTATCCTACATTAACAAAATCCATTTCGAAAGCACGACACAAAGAACCTCCAACAAGTTTTTGGCGCCGTTGCGGGGAGTGGCAATATCATGAAGTTATTTTGAGTTATCTCTGTATATAATTTTCGAAAAATAAAAACTTAACTTTTTGATATTTTGCTCTCTGTTCTTTAGACCCGCTGACACTCTAAGACTAATTAAAAAAGTTAAACTATAAAACCGAGACACTAGTAGAACAATAAGATCACATAAGAAAATTGGAGCCCTAATTTAAAAAACCGACCGGTGAAATCCTTAAAAATACCGGCGACGCTGGCCAATTCTCCTGATTTGCCTCCAAAATTTTCTCCGCTGCTCTCTTGTTCAATTATTATCTAAATTTTAGTGTTTGATTTTTATAATATTTAGTGTGCAAGAGTTTGACACATATATCGTTTTTCGCACTAAAATATCCAATTTTCCGACTTTTTCAGATTCTAAGGAATTGCAAATTGCGATCATGCGGAGCAAAGTGTACATTCAAGGCTCAGGTGATAGTGAAGTACAGTGCCAAAGATCTGGGTAGTTTGACCCGCGCAAGCGAACTTTTCAAACCAATCAGATTCAATTCAATGGGGGTCTCTTAATCCAAAAATCCATCGATACGTATTTCCTAAACACCTTCTTCTCAAATCCGACGCGTCCACTATTCTATCTTTACAGGATTCTTTGCAAGTTCATTTCCAAATGCTAAAGGAACTAACCCGTATTTGTTGCAGCGCCGCGCTTAAACATAAAAAATGATTGATGTTTTGAACAAATTTTTCATTGAATTGTGCATTGCATAAATTTAATACGGAATTAAGGGCAAAGAACCCCAACAAGATACGGTAAAGAATTCCATCACCCTTCTCCGTGGCCCACAAACCACAAAGAACAAGAATTTTTCACACCCCCGTTAATATTAAAAGAAATTAAACTATCAGTCCCTAAGGACTTCGCGCTCAATAGCGAACGTTATGTGTATTTTGAACACCGCCCATCGTTATACTGTTCAAAAAGTGTCTAGGAAAGTGTGAAAGGTGCAACCACTGAAAGAGAGAAGGTTATTATAATTAAGGAACCTCTCGAAAGTGAGGGACAACCTCCCTTCCTCTCTGCAGTTACCTAACTTCTTGATCAGTCTATTTTGGGCCCGTTTCACGATATACTTTTACTTCACAAATCAAGTTTTTTGAGCAAATCTAGTTGACCTAGGTAACCCCTAGATTGTTTAGGTGTGTGAAGTATGTCATGTTTGTGTTCTTGTTGTCCCTTTTTGTGTGATATTTTTCATTTGTGAATACATACATACATACATACATACATACATACATACATACATACATACATACATATATATATATATATATATATATATATATATATATATATATATAATTAGGATTTATAAGAAACACTTTTCTTCCATTTACTTAGTCTTTCCCTAACCACTTCCGGATAGTGCATGTCGGTTTGGACTAGAGATTCACAATTTCGATTAGTCCGGTTCATGACTGTATCTTCCAACTCTTCTATACCTTCTGATTCCTCGGAACCATCTGAAACTCTCTTACCTTCTGCTTTATCGGAGCCGTTCGATTCTACACTTCGTTCACCTTCTTCTCCCACATCACCGACAATGAAGGAAGAGACGATCATAGAGCAGCAAGAGGCAGCATTGCACGACAGATGCTACCCACACAATTCATCCCTACCTTCGTGCATAGTATTGCCCACCATCGCGGCAAACAACTTTGAAATCAAACCGCAATTCATACCACTACTCCCAAAATTCCATGGACTCGATTCCAAGGATGCTTACCTTCTAATCAGTGAATTTGAGGGAGTATGTGCTAAGATGAAAATTCACGGAGTGGGTGAGGATGTCGTTAAGCTCAAATTCATTCCTTTTGCACTTAAAGACAATGCGAAAAGTTGGTTAAACAGTTTGCCAGCTCAATCGATCACGACATGGGACGACTTTGTGAAAGTATTTCTAAAGAAATTTTACCCTATTCACCAAACCGTGCAGATTCGCAATGAAATCCACAATTTCAAATAAAAGGAGGGTGAAATTTTTTGGAAATACTTAAAAAGATTCAAAGACATCTTAATCAAATGTCCCCAACATGGATTAGAACAGTGGAGGTTGTGTCAGATTGTCTATGAGGGTTTAGACTCCAGTTCGTGCATGATGTTAGAGTCCATGTGTCAGTGCAAATTTCTGAGTTATGGTGCTAAGGATGCATGAAACTTTTTAGAAGAACCGGTTGACAAAACCATTCAATGGGAGAGTATGAGTGAGAAACCATCATCTGTAACTAGGAGCGGTGCATATATAGTTTACACCTCTATAGCAGCCAAAGAAAAAATCGCCGCTCTTGTATGGCGAATGGAGGCTTTACAGGGAAAAAATTCACCACTACAGGTCAACCAAGTTTCTCAAACCGTGTGTGCTAATTGTCAGCATCCTAGATACATAATGAATGAATTTCCATTTCTCATTGGGTCCTAGGGACACAAAAACGTTAGTGCGCTGTACCAAAACCAGCGTCCCAGGAATGACCTTTTCTCATAAACGTACAATCCTAGTTAGAAGAATCATTGCAATTTCGCTTGGAATCCGGCACATTTTCAAAACAACAATTCAAAACCGTATTTCCAACAATTTCAAAATTCAAAATTTCAAAACCAGAAAATAGGGTACTCCAACAACCAGCCTCAACAGCCGAATCAGCCCAACCTAACCTTTACACCCCTGGGTTCGTCCAAGGCGGCAAGAGGGTGTCATCCATTGAAAAATGATTGGAAGCTTTGATTAAAAATTCTGCGCAGACTACGTCTAGTCTGGCTACTTTTATGCAAACATCTGGTCAGTTGCATAGCGCTAACACACAAGCGATAGCCAGACTGGAAATTCAAATCAGTCAACTAGCTGCCGCAGTAAATGAATGTGAAAAGGGAAAATTCCTGTAAAATTTCAGAAAAATAAAATATTATTTTTGGGAAATAAAATAATTAAAATAATAAATATTATGAATATTTTAATGAATGGAGATTAGTTTTAATGTTATGGTATGATTAAATACCGATAAATTTGGGAAATATTGGAAAATTAAATTGAATAGTGATTTTTAGAGGGATTTATATGATTTAGGCAAATTATAAATTTTTATAATTAATTATATACAAGTTTATTACTAAACTCCATTAATTTTCACTAATCTTGCATTAAGCTTGATTTGTGCATCATGACATGCAACAAAACTTGTTTCATTTTTCATGCATGGCTTTGTTTTAAATGAGATGAAGAGATAAAGAAAAAGAAAAGAAAAGAAAAGGGAAAAAGAATAAAGAAAGGTGGCATGGGGAGACAAGGAAGCATATGCAAGAGAAAGAGAGGGTGAGGGGTCAACCTTGGACATGGCTTTTTGTTATTCATTCCATTTTCATCTTTTTCTCTGCTCTTCCCTCACTTGGCTGTCCTCTTCCCTCCACCACCTCAACCTCCTCACAACTCCACCAAAAATACATCAAAACACTTCTTTCCCTTCATTAAAAATGTTGACAAGCTCACTACATGCATGGGAAACCAAGAAAGCAAGAATTTTGAGCACTTGGGGCAACTCAAGAAAATTCTTGAGTTGCCAAATGAGGTATCTTCTTTACCATTAGTGTAGTAATCCATTTGCTTTAACTTTTACATTAGTTTAGAAGTGATTTAGTGAGGTTTGAAAATTCCAAGATGAGGCTTGAGGATTTTAGGAGTTGTGAAGTGTAAATTGAGGTCAGTAGAGGCCATACAACCCCTCTAGTGTTAGAATTCAGGACAAAACCTGAGACTTAAACCCAAGACATGAACTTTGAAACCCCAATATCGGAAGATTTTGGGAATTGTGATGATATTTAGAGATCTTCTATGACCCGGGGCACCTGAAAAATATTTTGCGATTACAGAGAGTCATGCAGGCAACCTAGAAGTTAAACCCAAAACCTGAGACCATATCTCCAAGTTTAGGCCACAGATTTAACCCATTTGGCTCAATTTGCGGCCTGGGTATGACCAAATTGATTCGTACTAGGTCCATGGCTTTATCTTCAGTAAATTAGACCCTCCACATGTGCAAAATTGGCTAATTCAACCTAGGGTAAAATCTGGAGGTGTTTTCTTATGTTGTTGTTTCGTTTCGCGACTTTGTTTTAACTTTGGTTTTGGTATTTGGGTTTTAACTCGATGGTTTGACGTTTGTACATCGACATCGAGGATTTGTTTGGCCCTTCTTGCATGCGTAGTTCGTAGGTTCTAATCTATGTACTCTTCGTATGCTGTTTCAGTTTCCTCGTGTTGATTCTTGATTACGATGCGACACATTTGAATATGTAGGTACCCTCGCGTGGTCTTTGGATAACAAGGATGAGCGTGGCGGCATCGACTTCGACAAGTAAGGATCAAGGTGAGTAGATATATATCTACGGGGAAGTCGGGTGGATGGCGTATAGCTCCCCCGCAGTTTCATAGTGTAGCACACAAATGTGTTATGATATTTATGTACTTATGTGTTTTATAAGATGTGTACACTTAGCAATAAATGCTTTAGATGACTTTGTGTTGGATTTAGTGTTGTATGACGAAGGCGTTTTAGTCTAGTTTCTATAGTCACGAAACCCTAGAGTAAAGATTGGCACACACGCACACACACGCATACATTTGATTTTCTTGTGCGTATACACACACACATATATGTATGTGAGTATGTATGTATGTATGTGTATGTATATGTGTGTGTGTGTGTACATATACACGGATGATGAGGATAGTATATGATTCTTGGAGATGAGTCGATGCGATTGGGCATGATGCCATGAGATCGGTGATGTGATTTGGGTCGTATGATGAGACATGACATGATTTTATAGCGGATCGTTGGACGATGTGTTTCATACACACACGGATATATGTTGATGGTATCGGAATGTACTAGACTTTAGATCAGTACCCTTAGTTCATGATATATTGATAATGATGCCATATGATAATAAGATAAATGTGATATTTGACCCGGACCCCGATTTGGTATGTTGTACGATGGATTTTACCGTACGAAGTATAAATATAATGATTGATCCGCACTCTTTATTTGAGGATGTCGTATTATATATTTATAGTACGTGACGTTATTGAGGCGGGATCGCCGACTACTAGATATACCGACTCAGACTTAGGTGGATTTCCTTACCTTTTCGATTAGTCTCTTAATTTAGTCCTGTAGTTTATCAGGTAGATGTTAGACTGGGCTCGAGTCATACTTATTTTCAAAACTAACGAATCATGGGTATTTTAATAACAGGCTGAGGGGTATTACGGATATTTCAAAGGACGTATCTTTTCTTAAAAATATCGTAGTCCCCATTTTCTAAAAACCACGATTCGTGCTATTTCAAATGCCAAAATTGTATGACTCATATGTATATAAATGTTTATTCTTATATGTTGCGTTTACTATTCAATTTCGATGTATTCTTGCCGTTCGCATCGCATTGCATGCTTAAATGAGTTTTCATTAGTTATTATGAACCCATGCTGTCAGGACACCAGCACCATTACCGATGATGCGTATGCTCCATGTACACTGCTTTCCGGCTCACACACATCATCATCGGTAATTGTCATGTCACGTACACTTTAGAAAATATTATTTCATTGACATAACTTGCTAGCTGATAGTTCTAATATATCATTACTGTGTTGGTTTAGATATTGTATTCTGTATTTAGATACCCATGCATATACATATTCATTTGTCATGCAATATTATGGGGCTTTATGCCAGTAATTCACTGTTTATTTACTCTTGAGATTGGGATTTCGGATTTCCATGAGATTTCAGGATTTGGAGAAACCGCAAAGATTTTATAACTTATTATCATTTTAAAGATAGAAAATTGTTGTTTTCTCGTGATATGATGTGAGATATATCCACCATGAGTTTTCTCAGCTCTTGAGCAGTATCATACACCCGATTCAAGGAGGATGATGAACCATCTGCGGGTGCATGGTGGACCCGGTGCGGTATCCCGGGGCAATATGGTCGCAGATGATGGCGTTGAGCCTGGCAGGGGAGCACTACCGACCGGTTATTGGTGACGCGGCGGATATCCGGAGGATACCGACGTAGTCGTGAGGTATTTATGATTTGGGCCAATCCGGATTGCCGGAGCCTGAGATATCGAGACATTGAAATACTGAGATTTTATGATATCGGTCAGTCCGGATTGCCGGAGCCCGAGATATTGGATATTGGGATATATATTTTGTGTCGATATTTGATACGGATTCTATGTTGATTTCATTGATGATACCTCGATTTTTATATACAGAAATTTCACTAAATTAAGAAAACGGTTTTCTCATTTAGATGTATTCTGTTTTCATGCATTCATAGATCATATAAATGATATGTTGTTACCTGAGGTACTGACACGAGCACTTGGTATTACACTTATATATAGGTGTTTACCCTTGCCATTTATTATGCTTCAGGCTGTATTATTTTAAGGATATTACTATTATATAACCTAGGATAGAGTCATACATGCGATTTCTTCTCGGTGATATTTTCTACTCACGAGTTGGCAACTCACCCCGTTGTGCCACAGTTTCTTGCAGGTTTTGCCATACAGGTTTCCTTGGCGACTTTGCTGGCATACTACTTCATTTCGGGTGATTGCTTTTGTAGGTGGGTTCACTCACATCGTGACCACAATTGTACTTTATTTATATTCAGTTGTATCTAGTAACTCCATCAACCAGACTTGTATATTTTATAGACATAGAAGATCAGTGTATATTCTTTCGACCTTAGAGTCGCGCGCTTGTATTATTACGGTTTTCTGGTTTCCTTGATAATGTTAGATTTCATTCCGAGTTTTGATTCTCGCCCTTCAGCGTTGTATATTATATTGCTTGCGTGGTTGTATCCGCCAATTGGAGAAGAGCTAGCTCCCGCTTGGGGATGCCTTTATTCTTCATGTATATTATACATGTTTGTACCCGTTTGGGGCCAGTATTTACGAAGGAGACTCTGCCGAAATTTTCGGGAAAATATGATGTTGTTTTTAAATATTTAATGCCACTTATTTTATTTAAACTACTTGCTTTAAAAAAGTTTTCCTCCACTTCTTATTTAAAATGGTTTAGATTTCTGGGCTTTTGGCTTACTTGGGTTAGATGGAGTCCTATAGACTTCATATGATTCAAGTGCCAGTCACGTGCCATTTCGGATCGTGACAATTCCCTTTCCAACCGGTGACAAATCCAAGAGAGCAAAGAAACCACAACGCTCATGTTGTTCAACAGAACAACATTGAGAATGTGAATGCCATCACCGTCCTCAAATTAGGATGCACGATTGACAACAAGGTTGTCAAACCCAACGACTCATCCAAACATGCGGTTGTCAGTTTACCGGCATGTGCCACATCACTTATTCCTTCTTCCGGTCCATCTTCATCTTCATTGCCTTCTTCCTCTTCACCTTCTTCTTCTTCTTCGTCGTCAGCTGCACATCCTTCAAAGAAACCAGAGCCATCGTCGCAAATTCGTCCAGCTAGAACACTCACGCCGTCTACACCTGTTCCATCTGCAACTTTTTCAAACCAAGTGTTTGAGCCCAAGGCTCTCTATCCCAATAGGTTGAAATGAAAGAACCCCTCTGCAAGTATGGAAAAGGTGTTAGAAGTCTTCAAACACCGTGAAGTCAACATTCTGTTGTTGGACGTGGTCCAACAACTCCCGGCATTTGCAAAATTTCTGAAGGATTTGTGCATGCAAAAACGATGCACGAATGTGCCCAAAACAGTCTTCTTGGCCGCCACTCTAAGCGATGTCTTGTCTAAATCCATTCTGGTAAAATATAAGGACTCTGGCTATCCTACTATTTCTTGCACTATTGGGGACAAGCAAATCAACCGTGCTTTATTAGACTTAGGGGCAAGCGTGAACCTTCTCCCTTACTCAGTTTACGAACAACTGGGTTTAGGAGAATTAAAACCGACCAAAGTGACTCTGCAATTAGCAGATCGATCCATAAAGGTACTGAGGGGAGAGATAGATGATGTTCTGATCAACGTAGGGGAATTCATATTCTCCATAGATTTCATCTTATTAGAGACTGAACCAGTCGTCAATCCCAGCGGTCAAATTCCAGTCATAATAGGGGGGCCTTTCCTAGCCATGTCCAACATGTTGATCAATTGTCATAACGGATCCATGAAACTCTCATTTGGAAATATGACGATTGACCTCAACATCTTCACGCTAGGAAATCAAGCAAGCGAGAGACACGACAATACAATTGAAGTTAACGCTGTACATGATATGAATGAGGATGAGACATTTGACTTCAAAATGAATGTCTAGATGAAACGTTTCAAGAACTGCTTTCTGAGGAGCTTCTTTTGCTTGAAAAGCTAAGCCCTGAATAGGCTTCCTACGCACATTGGGGGCCCAAATTTGAACCACTTCGTAAAAAACCAACCCCTGAAGCACGACCATCTGTGGAGGAGCCACCCAGACTTGCCCTCAAAGTTCTACCTGACCACCTCAAGTATGCATACTTGGGCAATAACGAAACGCTTCCGGTTATAATTGCAACCAACCTTGCGTCCGAGCAAAAGTTGGCCCTCATGAATGTTCTAAGAAAGAACATGGAAGCAATTGGTTGGTCAATGGCTGATATCAAAGGAATCAACCCTGCTATCTGTCAGCACAGAATCCACATGACTGATGATTCCAAAGCCTTCAAGGATCCTCAACGCCGGCTTAACCCGGTTTTGAAAGAAGCGATGCGAAATGAAATGCTAAAGTGTCTTGACAATGGGATCATATATCCCATATCTAATAGCAAATGGGTAAGACCCATTCACGTTGTACCCAAAAAATCGGGTATCACGATAATCATGAATAAAGCAAACGAGCTAGTCCCAACCCGCACACAGACGGGATGGAGAGTCTGTATTGATTCCAGAAAGCTCAACGCAGCAACTCGCAAGGATCATTTTCCGCTGCCCTTCATTGATCAAATGCTTGAATGCCTAGCCGGACATGCCTCCTATTGTTTCCTAGATGGATATTCCGGCTACAATCAAATCCCGATCGATCCAGAGAATCAGGACAAAACAACCTTCACTTGTCCTTTTGGTACATTCGCCTACCGTCGCATGCTATTTAGGCTGTGCAATATACCTGCAACATTTCAGCGGTGCATGATGAGCATCTTTTCTGACATGGTAGAGTGATTCTTAGAAGTGTTCATGGATGATTTCTCTATTTTTGGAAATTCATTTTCTAAGTGTCTGAGGCATCTTGAACCGGTCATGATACGATGCAAGGAAAAACACCTCACACTCAATTGGGAGAAGTGCCATTTTATGGTCAAACAGGGCATTGTGTTAGGTCATATCATCTCTGAAAATGGCATTGAAGTCGATAAAGCAAAAATCGACGTCATTTCAAGCCTCCCACCTCTACGGACTGTCTATGACATCAGGGCATTCTTAGGCCACGCCGGTTTTACAAGAATTTCATCAAGAATTTTAGAAAACTAGCTAGACCCTTGACTTCTTTGCTGGCTAAGGATATTCCCTTTGATTTCAATTCTGGGTGCCTTACTGCGTTCAAACTTCTGAAATCGGAGCTCACTTCTGCTTCAATCTTAAGTGCACCAGACTGGAATGAACCTTTCGAGCTAATGTAAGATACTTCTGACTTTGCGATAGGTGTTGTCTTAGGACAACGATTTGAAAAGAAGCCGCACGTTATCCACTGCGTGAGCAGGACGTTGAATGATACACAACTAAATTACACCACTACTGAAAAGGAATTCTTAGATGTTGTGTACGCACTTGAAAAATTCCGTCCTTACTTGATCGGGACCCACTTCATGATTTACACAGATCGTTATGCACTTAGGCACCTCTTTGCAAAAAAGGATGCTAAAGCCAGACTGATACGTTGGATTCTCCTTCTTTAAGAATTTGACTTGACCATCAAGGATAAGAAGGGAACCAACAATGTTGTTGCCGATTGTTTGTCTCGCTTAACTAATGCACCAATTGAGGAAATTCTAATCAACGAACAACTTCTCTCTGTATAGGTCGAACCTTAGTTCGCTGATATCGTGAACTATCTTGTCACCGGAGAAACGCCTTCTTTTTGGTCAAATCAGGACTAGTCAAAATTTCTCTCCTAAGTCAAATTCTTTTATTGGGATGAACCATACCTGTTCAAGTACTGTCATGATCAGATTATCAGAAGGTACGTCTCTAACTCTGAAATGAGAAGTGTTCTGTCTTTCTGTCATGATCAATCTTGTGGGGGCCATTTTGGATCCAGAAAGACGGCTGAAAAGGTTTTGCAAAGCGGCTTCTACTGGCTGACGCTTTTCAAAGATGCTTTCGAATATTGCAAAACTTGTAGCCGATATCAACACATGGGAAAGATTGGAAAATGGAATCAGATGCCCTTACATTCCATTCTGATTGTAGAGATTTTTGATGTCTGGAGTATCGATTTCATGGGGCCATTCCCAAACTCTTTCCGGAATTTGTACATTTTGTTGGCTGTTGACTATGTGTCCAAATGGGTGGAGGCTATCCCATGTCGAACCAACGATAACAAGGTTGTCGTAAAATTCTCAAAAGAGAACATCTTTTCTCGGTTCGGTACACCTCGCATCATCATCAGTGATAATGGAACGTATTTTTGCAACCGATCTTTTGAATCACTGATGAAGAAATACTCCATTAGCCACAAATTGTCAATGCCCTACCATCCTCAAATTTGCGGTCAGGTCGAAGTCTCCAATAGACAGATTAAATAGATTCTGGAAAAGACCGTCAACCAAAACCACAAGGATTAGTCGTTGAAGTTGAATGACGCGCTTTAGGCGTTTCGCACCGCTTTCAAAACAAATTTAGGTATGTCTCCATACTGACTCATCTTCGGAAAAGCGTGTCATCTGCCTGTTGAATTGGAACACGGCGCATTCTGGGCAATTAAACAGCTCAAAGCCGGCGAGGCACGAAAACTTCAATTAAATGATCTCGATGAGATACGCAATGACGCGTATGAGAACGCCAAGTTGTACAAAGAAAAAATGGAAGTTTTTCACGACAAGGCGATTCTTCGAAAGACATTCACTGTGGGCCAGAAGGTTCTACTTTACGACTCCAGACTTCATCTGTTCCTAGGGAAATTGAAGTCACGTTGGACAGGTCCATTTTTTGTGCGTGCCGTCTTTCCTCACGGTGCAGTCAACATTGAAAATCAGCACTCTGGCAACACCTTCAAAGTCAATTGCCAACGTCTGAAGCCATTCTTAGAATTGTCTACGGAAACGGGGGAGCTCATGTTTTTACATGAGCCACGTTATCTTTATTAAATCACATCCCCAAATCTTGTATATACAAATTTTGCTTCTTTTTGTAATTAATTATTATTTTGACCCTCAACAATTTTGACTCTCGTTGTACAGCATAGCAGTGAGTGCACTGTCAAGTTTAAGTTTGGGAGTATGCTCGGTAAGCATTTCTATCTTCTGCATTCATTTGTATATTCTGCATTTGCGTACATTTCAATAAAAATTAAAATAAAAAAACCATAAATATTTAAAAATTTCTCAAAAACATAAAAACTTTGTCGTCATGTTAGCTAGCAGGGAAATATAGACTCGAAGTCTGACAATTCGGTTGATAAGATAGAAATAACTAAATTCTTTTAGAGAGATCGAAAAGCCAAAAGATAACGTACTGTTGAGTTTAACCGTAACTAATATACGTCTTTTATATCACTTTACACGTGTCATAAGTTTTTGAAAATTAGATGAAAGGTCTAATATGTTGTTAAACATTTTGAAAATTGATAAACATCTTTACGATCAAAAAGGTTTGTTCTGAATTAAGTAATATCAAAAATAGTTCATAAAGTGAAGAGAATATGAAGGATATTATTGATGTTTTAATAGAAGCTAAAAATCTGAAAAATAACCCATCTGAAAATTTGTTGGAGTGATTACACTCCTTATCCACATGAATAAGTCTTCAGGATTAAAAAGACTTGCAATATCTCCGTTCACCCTACATTCAAAATATTTAAAAATGCAACAAAATGAGTCTTTTGTTTTGTGGCCTTGGTAACTTGAGCAATTAAGTCTTAGAGGTGTTTTCACACCTAATGCCCTAAAATTATCTGGTTTGGAAGTCATTGACTCAAATCCCGCTAAGATTCCAATCGCCAAATAAAATAAGCTAAGTAAGTGTTCTCTTCGAGTTAAAAGTTCTCACGGTTCTTTGTGGGAGAATAATTTTGGCGGAGATGAGTTTTCTATTATAACATTTTCTTAGCAGAGATATGAACATTAAATTATAAGACATTTTGCACGATCATGAAAGGTGTGTATGAACAAAAATAGGTGAAGGGTGGGAGTGAAGAATAAGATTTTGTTCTCTGTTAAAAATGATAGAAATTCTGACTTGAAACTTAACTGGAGAACGAAACTTGAGAAAATCTTAAGTCTTTTCAAACTCGTATGATCCTTCAAAAGTTGGTCCTTGTCCGTATTTATGACATAATGACCCTAATCGAAGTTCTTAAAAACTTAACAACACTAGTCGCACAACCACGTAAAGTTGTATATGAGTTTATGTTAAATAAAATGTGATGAGTGAAAAATAAGGGTTGGACGTTTCTGATTAGGACAATAGAACTTCTAGCTTTGATACCTAACTTTAATATTAGAATCAACTGCTTTCTCACGAAACTAACTTGACGGGATTTTGTGGGTGTAATCCGCTGAAAACCCTCAGGAGATAACACTCCTCCTACTAGGGACACCTAGAAGTTTAACAGCTTGTTGCACGAGCTCGGTGCAATCACGTTCCCTGCGAAAGTGAGGTTAGGATTTTGTTTTGCTCGGGACGAGCAAAATATAAGTTTGAGGGTATTTGTTCATTACAAATAACTGCATTTTTATACCGCTTATTCATTATCATTTTTGTGATATATCGGTATTATTAACTCGTGTTTGCTCAGTAAATACAGATTACAAGTATTCATGAAAAAAACACAGGAAACACAATCAAAATCACGGATACGACATGTGTGAGCCGACACTGCAACCGGAACAGAAAACCCATCAATGTCTAAAGAGTTTCGTTTTGCAAACATAAAGTGTACACATTTTTGGTCCAACATATTACAAGTGTGAAACTAGCTTTTTGTGGCATTGACCTAGGTGCGGCTGTCTAGTGCAAGTGCAGAACATAAGTGGGCATGAGTAATAAATGAAATGAAAAGGTGTGATGTGATTTGGAGTTAGTTTTCCCTCCAAAACTACTGAGTATAACACAAGCTGATATAAAGAAATTAAACAACACCATTGGGATTATGGAGAGCACTCAAGATCACCAAGCAAACTCGAGACCCAACAACCTACACGTGGCCGGTGTTGGGACTTCACCCACACGCACCTACGTGTATGTTTTGGAAAAGAGATTGTTTTCAAGAAATATTTGCCACGTGAGCTCAGTCTTGTTTTAAAATTTATAAACCGCAAGTGCACGGCGTGTTGTAGCGAGCCGGTAAGTACGGGTCGATCCACAGGGAATTAGTGATTAGGGTTTAAGTACGAGAAATAAAAGAATTTGGGTTTGTTGTCACGAAAATATAAAAATACGAAATATATAGAAAAAAAAAGTTAAGAAAGTTGGCCGTGGGTGTGGCTCGGATGGTTGAATCGCGGCGATTTCGTCGATGCTCCCTTGATCATGAGTTTTCCGTCCTTGTGTTGATCCCGACATGAAACATGACTTGTCAATGCGGTTGTGAAGCAAAAATCATCAAAATACCGAAGTTCGACACAAGATATGAAACTAATCCGATTTGTTCATGTACCGTTTGTATGTCCAATCTTGAGATATCAACACTAAGTATAAGAGTTAGCAAGCATAAATCAACATCAAATACACAAATTAGTGAGTGAGAGCAAGTAGTCTTAGTGTTAAGTTTGTTATGTGTGTGTGATAGTATAGGGTATATGAAACCAAGAGATTTGTTAAGCCACTTGATCACAAAATACCATATCTAAACTTAGCAACCTTAACACTAAATTGATTTTAACTTAAATATTGTAAAATGGAGAGAATGAGTGAATATGGTATATGAAGAGGTTAACTTGTAACCTGTTAGTGTTTATGCCCTAGAAGGCCATTACTGTATCATACTAGCTTGTATATTACTTAATGGAAGCTTGGGATATTCACATGTATATAACAGTCTTGCTAAACATGGTAGTATGCTACTTGGTTTTTCTATCTTAATATGTGAGTGTACGTATTGATAGAGCTCTTAGGATCTTGCTTGTCTACCAGCGTTGTGATGGCAGTCACACTAGTGGGGGCTGGGTAGTCTACAAGCACATCCTCATTCAGGTCCCTGGTCGTTGGATTATCGAGACAGAGCATCGATACTCCGGAGTAGACTAGTGTGTACGCTTCTCATCCCAGTTGGGGAGATGGTCTGTCCCACAGCCGTCAGTACGTCGTACTGGAGATAGTATACAGGTGCTCGTTAGGTTACGGGTACACCGGACAGGACTCACAGGGAACTGTTGGTTGGTTTGATACCAGTCGTCAGTGAACAGTTCCCAGGTGACATGAGTACAGCATAGTCCGCAGACTTGATACTGCTACTTCACCTCGAGTGTGTCCCACTGTTCTTAGATTGCTACCCTACCACGGCTCAAAGGAGTCGTGCAAACAGGTAGCAGTTGGGTGCAGTCCCGAGCACTTGGAGGCAGTGGCGGTTAGACAGGATTCGTCCCTCCCGGTATTGGGAGTAGATATCGTGCTGTGTCAGAGAGCCATTACGCAAAGTCCCTGGCCAGGGCAAGCGAGATTTGCTGGTAGGTTCCAGTAGTTTCTCAGGGTGTAATGGGCTTCACTCCGACACGACTTATACCGCTATTAGGGGACTGACGCTTGCCGCCCCCCTAGGCCCGATATGCGATAGTCTTGGACAAAAGGACCGGACTGTATGGAGATTGTCATATCTGACTCAGTAGGAGTTCGGATGGGTTTACTCATCGGCCTTCTTATCGACAACTACCTGGGGACCGTTACGTACAGCTAGTGCCGCTTGCGGTCTGTGGTTAAACCCACTGCCAGCGTAGTAGTCGAGTCTCTAGAGTCCCACACAGAGAGTTTCCTACTCCAGGCGAAACGATATAGAGGTTGCATGGTTTTGCGACAAAGGGTTCGGACGCATACGTGCGTTTACGCGCGTACGACTTTCGGACAGTTTTTACCAGTCGGCTTTGGTTTAATCCAGTTACTGGTATCCGGTTATTGGATTTATACAGTCTAAAGTTTTTCCGTATTTTTTACGGATCGGAGGGGCGTTCTCGTAATTACTCGAGAAGCTTCTAGAAAATGTGACTAAGGAGGTTTCTTTTGGATAAGAGAGTGAGTCATGGTGGTGATTCATTCACTTCATTAATGCACATTTATTGCTTAATGACTCATGCTAATGAATCACCACAAGATATTTTATGAAGCATGCTTATTCATTTCCTTTATTGATTATTCTAAAATAAGAATGCTTCATAATATTATGATACACTCTCTCTCTTCTCTCATTATCTTATCTCACATTCTCTCTCCTCAAGCTCTCATCTTCAAACCCTAATCCTTAATCCTCATGTGTTGAGATCAAAGGATTAGTTAGACTAAACAATCCATAACCTACACTCTACATCATCCTTTCATCTTTGATTAGCAATCAAAGTTGATTAGTTACCTCAAGTTAGAGGTTTAGCTTGGAGTTTCGCTCTCGGGTGGATCGTCTACTACCTAGAGAAGGTCGAGGAGAACAAAGGAGGACGTAAAGAAGAAGGACCGGTTTCATTAGGTATAATCCCTAATCACTTGTGAAAAGAAACTCATAAGATACGGTTATTTATAGTTTAGCTTCGATTCAAGCGGTTTGTCGATGTTCGTTGTTTAAACTTGATTGTTTTTGAAAATTCCGCCTCCCCATAAGTACTGGGGTGAAGTACATCGACTTACAGTGGTATCAGAGCCTCGCTAAACAATAAATAACCTAGTTGCAAATTTGTACGAATTTCGAACGGAAAAACGAAGCCGGAAAACCCTAAAAAATGTAAGTTTCTGTCGAATTTAAAACGATGTCAGAAAATTTTTCAGGTGAGCTCAGAGTGCTTGACATGACACCAGAAGAACACCCAAGAAAAACAGTCGACTGAATCGACCAACTCGCCGCGGAACCGCGGCCTCAGCCACTGAGTTGCCGCGCTTCCGCCGCCGAGTTGGCGAGTCAGCGGCCGATTTTTCTTCTGTTGCTTCTCTGTGTAATTTGGGGTTTTCTGGAATGTTTAATTATTGCTCAGGTTACTGTTTAACAGAGCAGATTTTGGAGCAATATTGAAGTTGTTTATTCGATCGAATTGTACAGTATTTGCGTATTCGATTATATCTGTGATTGTTTAATGTGTTCGTAAACCTCCCCCAACTGCTAGTATGTCGGTTGGCAGGGGGTTGCACATTTCTGAAATGGTTATATCTGTTTGTGCATATAAACTGTATTGGACTGTTGTGGTGTATAGCCGGGGTTTGCAATGGGTTATTGTTTTAATTCATTTGTTGTAAATGTAACTTGTTGTAATATTATTTTTGCGGGGCACTTCCAGGTTGCGGTCGTAGCCACCGTTGTATTATTTCATTTTACTGTTTTTGCTCCTAGGACTGACCCAAGGTGGGGTACACAGACTGCCGGGTGGGTAGTTTGCCGTACCCGTAGGGGTCGAGGGTGGGGTAACGGCTATTCATCACAACTGTGTAATCTGTCTTTTCTTGCAGGCTCAAAAGAAATACAGATTGCTTGCAAATCTAATATTGTTTATCTGTGTTCTGGAATGAATATCATTGCGTCAGACGAATGTAAAATATCTATATTATGATAGCTATTTAGACGTCACTTATGTTTTACACCCGCGCTAGCCCAGCCCCCGCTCTGTCGTTAGTTAAGTAACCTAACGAGTGATGACGGGACCCCGTGGCGAATGCGGATGGCATAAGAGGACGTTGTATTTTCGTTGTTTTCTGCAATGATAGGTTAATGATGGGACGCATTATCTGTAATGCAAAGTAAAACAAACCAAAATTTAAATCGTTGGAACAATTTAAAAGAAACCACTCGGTTATTTTTAAAACAGATATTTTTAAATGCGGAGATTTAACCACTCCTTTTAAAAGCTATCAGGTTCCTTCGGTTATATCAAGTTCACTACGTTCACGGTTTCGCCAAAACCAGTCGTAGCCCTCCGTCATTTCTTATGGATGATCAGTAGTATTCAAGCTATGCTTGTTGGCATACGTCAAGGCATAGTGTTTGGTAGCTGCTGGGGTATTCATTTGTTGCATAGATAGATGTGTTGATTTGGGACAGTCGCATTACCTTGTTGGCATACGTCAAGGGTATATACGGGTGGGTTCAAATTAACAAGATAATGATGGGCAGAACTTGACATGTGACTTATGATTTGTTGGCATACGTCAAGGTCATAAGAGCATGGGGCAAAAACTTATATCGGGAATTTCTAAAGAAACTGAAATTTGCAAAGAGATGCATACCATTTGGAGTTTGATGAATGTTGGTAGGATTCCTTCAACATTATCATACGATGATATTTGGATCCCGATCCTACTGTGAGTATATGCTACTTATCAGGATATTCGTCGCTTAACGATCAATGCTATAAACCTAGTAGGTGTCCAGAAAAGTGTCAGCGGGGTTACGCCCCCAGAGAAAAGAGGTTACTTAATTAAGGAACTTCGCGAAAGCGTTGGAAAACCTCCCTCGAAGTATCGACACCGGCCTGGCTGAACGGTTAAGCAAGTATTGTACGGTGAGAATAGTCTTGGCTAATTCTTCTTTTATGGTTTGAGGAAGGATTCGAGAAACAGTGGGAGCCATCCAGTTTAGATAAACTAAAAACCACTCTAAACTTGCAAGAGCATCATGCTAAAGAGTTTTCTTCTCTCTCTCCTAATTGCAGCGACCCTGAAAATGACTGGACTTAAGTTACTTTTAGAGAAAAATATACTGACGGGGCCAAACTATAAAGATTGGCTGCGGAATGTCAAGATGGCTTTGACCTATGACAAACTGGGGTACGTCCTCACCGCTACGGCACCTGCTGTCCCTGGTCCCAAATCCAGTAATGCGGATAAGGAAATCCGCAAAACCTGGGATTTAGATTGCGCGAGAGCCAAGTGCATCGTGCTTGCCTCGATGAACAATGAACATCAGAGGAGGCACGAGGATATGTCCCTTGATGGCATATTTCTCCATACAAAGAAACTTTATGGAGAGCAATCTCGTATAGCAAGATACGAGACCTCTAAGAAATTATTTCGAGCGAGGTTGGCTGTCGGATCATCGGTAGGTGAACATGTCCTACAGATGATTGGCTATATAGAAGAGCTCGCAGACCTTGGGACGACTTTGGATAATGAGCTCTATACAGACCTTGTTCTCCAGTCCCTTCCTCCCACCTACGCCCAGTTTATCCTCAACTTCAATCTTCAAGGAAAAGAAGTTGAACTTGCGGAACTCCTGAACATGTTAAGGAGTGCAGAGGGCACCTTGCAGAAGGCAAGGGAAACACCCGCTATGTTTGTTGGCAGTTCATCTTCTTCCGGGTCCAAGGCTAGGGCCAAAGGAAGGAAGAAGAAGGCCGCACCCAGACCTAGAGGAGGTGTTAGTAAGGTGGGAGGGAAGGGAAAGAAAAAGAAAGCAGCACCGGTAGTTGGCCTGGATGAGTGCTTCCATTGTCACAGGAAAGGGCACTGGAAGAAGGATTGCAAGGCGTGGAACGCCAAGAACCAGGAACCGAAGCAAGCTGTGGCTTCGACTTCAGGTGTGTTTGTAATTGAGAATTGTCTGTCGATCAACTCTACTTCCTGGGTATTGGATACCGGATCAGGATCTCATATTTGCAATTCATTGCAGGCACTGAGAAACCGTAGAGTGCTGAAGGAAGGTGATATGATCCTCAGGGTTGCTAACGGAGCTAGCGTGGGAGCTGCGTCCGTCGGGGATTATCACCTAGGATTGACGAGTGGACACATTTTGGTTTTACATAACTGTTATTTTGTACCCAGCTTAACGTGTAATATCATATCAGTTTCCTTGTTATCAAATAAAGGTTATGATTTCACGTTTGTAAGAGATGTTGTCAACATCCACCTTAATCATGGTTTGATTGGGTCAGGTACTCTAAATAACGGCATATATGTGTTAAACCAACTCCAAATTTTCAATGTCCAGAACACACTAAAAAGAAAGTCTCCAGATTTAAATAAAGCTTTCTTATGGCATTGTAGACTGGGTCACATCAATGAGAGAAGGTTGACTAAGTTGCATAGAGAAGGATATTTGGACACGTTCGAATATCAAACTTATGACACTTGTCAATCTTGTCTCAAAGGAAAGATGACAAAGACTCCATTCACTGGACAAGGAGTAAGAGCGAGCGAGCTCTTAGGACTCATACATAGTGATGTATGCGGTCCAATGTCTACACATGCGAGAGGTGGTTATTCCTACTTCATTACTTTTACAGATGATTTCTCTAGGTATGGATATGTTTTCTTAATGAAGCATAAATCAGAGGCCTTTGAGAAATTCCTGGAATTCAAGAATGAAGCGGAAAACCAAACAGGCAAAAGTATTAAGACACTAAGATCTGATCGAGGTGGAGAATACTTAAGTGCCGAGTTCCTAGGTTACCTAAAAGAGAAAGGAATTCTCTCTCAGCTTACTCCTCCGTACACTCCACAGCACAACGGTGTATCGGAGAGACGGAATCGAACCCTATTAGATATGGTACGATCCATGATGAGTAATGCTGAGTTACCGCGATTTTTCTGGGGGTATGCGCTAGAATCAGCGATACATCTTTTGAACAGAGTTCCAACCAAAACTGTGCCTACCACACCATATCAGATGTGGAGTGGGAAGAAACCCTATCTTCAGTACCTGAAGACGTGGGGATGTCCAGCTTTTGTAAAAAAGCAGCATCCGGACAAGCTCGAGGCACGCTCAGTAGAGTGTAAGTTTGTGGGATATCCAAAGAACTCTCATGGATATTGCTTCTATTACGCAGAGGAACAAAAGGTTTTTGTTTCTCGTCATGCCCGCTTCTTAGAAACTGAATTTTTGGAAAATCAGAAGAGTGGGAGCGAAATAGAACTGGAAGAAATTCCAGAACCACAAACTGCTACTGAAATTTTGGTAGAACCAGAGGTTCAAGAAGAACAGAACATTCCCGCACCCCTCCGCAGAAGTAGTAGGCCGTCTCATCCGCCTGAGAGATACTACGGTTTTCTCATTGACGGGGATAGAGAGGATTGCATCATAGAAGATGATGAACCTACTGACTTCCAGCAGGCCATCCAGAGCGGCGACTCGGTACGATGGCTAGATGCAATGCGGACCGAAATGGAGTCCATGTACACCAACAAAGTATGGACTTTGGACTTTGCTCCAGATGGGGTAAAACCCATAGGATGCAAATGGATCTTCAAGAAAAAGATTGGTGTAGATGGACAGGTGGAAACCTATAAGGCTAGACTTGTTGCAAAGGGTTTTCGTCAAAGACCTGGTTTGGACTATGACGAAACTTTTTCTCCAGTGGCTATGCTCAAATCCATTCGGGTCCTTCTTGCTATTGCTGCCTTCCATGATTATGAAATCTGGCAGATGGACGTAAAGACGGCTTTTCTGAATGGAAATTTAGAAGAGAGCGTCTATATGGATCAGCCAGAGGGTTTCAATCAGAGTGGGAGCAGCGGGAAAGTATGCAAGCTGCTTAAGTCCATTTACGGACTAAAGCAGGCATCGCGGAGTTGGAACATCTGTTTTGATGAGACAGTCAAAGAATATGACTTTATCAAAAATCCAGATGAACCGTGCATATATAGTAAAGTTGTGGCCAGAAGTGTCGTATTCCTCGTCTTGTACGTGGATGACATTCTATTGATAGGAAATGACATTCCTATGCTACAATCTGTCAAAGGATTCTTGTCACACAGGTTCTCCATGAAAGACCTGGGTGATGCCTCTTACATTCTGGGGATCCGGATCTATCGTGATAGATCCAAGAGGATGTTGGGACTTTCGCAGTCCAGGTATATCGACACTGTACTGAAAAGATTCAGTATGGAAGATTCTAAGCGCGGTAATCTACCGGCTTGTCACGGAATCACTCTCTCCAAAGAGATGTCTCCCAAGACTGATTTGGAAAGGGAACGCATGTCTATTATACCCTACGCTTCTGCGGTAGGCTCTATAATGTATGCGATGTTGTGTACCAGACCAGATGTAGCTTACGCACTAAGCGTGGTAAGCCGGTATCAGTCAGACCCAGGGGAGAAACACTGGATAGCAGTAAAGAACATTCTCAAGTACCTGAGGAGGACTAAGGAGATGTTCTTGGTTTACGGCGGAAAAGACCTCAGGTTGGAGGCCTTTGCTGATTCCGGCTTCCAGAGTGATAAGGACGATTCCAAGTCCATGTCGGGTTATGTCTTTACCCTCAATGGAGGGGCGGTGTGCTGGAAGAGCTCCAAGCAGGACACCGTTGCTGACTCGACGATGGAAGCGGAGTATATAGCTGCTTGCGATGCCGCAAAAGAAGCAGTCTGGATGAAGAAGTTCCTAACAGAACTTCAGGTGGTTCCTACCATAGTTGATCCAATACCTCTGTATTGCGACAACAACGGAGCTATAGCTTTAGCGAAGGAACCAAGGTCCCATCAGAAGTCCAGACACATCTTGAGGCGGTATCACCTGATCAGGGAGATCATTGATCGTCAGGAGATCGAGGTTCGGAGAGTTGCTTCAGAAGAGAACATTGCTGATCCATTCACGAAGGCCCTTCCTCAGATTCAGTTCGAGAGGCTGCTCGAGATCATTGGTCTGCGATATGCCAGTACATGGCCCTAGTGCAAGTGGGAGATTGTTAGTGTTTATGCCCTAGAAGGCCATTACTGTATCATACTAGCTTGTATATTACTTAATGGAAGCTTGGGATATTCACATGTATATAACAGTCTTGCTAAACATGGTAGTATGCTACTTGGTTTTTCTATCTTAATATGTGAGTGTACGTATTGATAGAGCTCTTAGGATCTTGCTTGTCTACCAG
The DNA here is from genome assembly GCA_030015575.1 of Agapanthus africanus. NCBI lineage: Eukaryota > Viridiplantae > Streptophyta > Magnoliopsida > Asparagales > Amaryllidaceae > Agapanthus > Agapanthus africanus. Next base: position 258,097,466 of record CM057351.1, on the reverse strand, counting down.
CGTTGTGATGGCAGTCACACTAGTGGGGGCTGGGTAGTCTACAAGCACATCCTCATTCAGGTCCCTGGTCGTTGGATTATCGAGACAGAGCATCGATACTCCGGAGTAGACTAGTGTGTACGCTTCTCATCCCAGTTGGGGAGATGGTCTGTCCCACAGCCGTCAGTACGTCGTACTGGAGATAGTATACAGGTGCTCGTTAGGTTACGGGTACACCGGACAGGACTCACAGGGAACTGTTGGTTGGTTTGATACCAGTCGTCAGTGAACAGTTCCCAGGTGACATGAGTACAGCATAGTCCGCAGACTTGATACTGCTACTTCGCCTCGAGTGTGTCCCACTGTTCTTAGATTGCTACCCTACCACGGCTCAAAGGAGTCGTGCAAACAGGTAGCAGTTGGGTGCAGTCCCGAGCACTTGGAGGCAGTGGCGGTTAGACAGGATTCGTCCCTCCCGGTATTGGGAGTAGATATCGTGCTGTGTCAGAGAGCCATTACGCAAAGTCCCTGGCCAGGGCAAGCGAGATTTGCTGGTAGGTTCCAGTAGTTTTTCAGGGTGTAATGGGCTTCACTCCGACACGACTTATACCGCTATTAGGGGACTGACGCTTGCCGCCCCCCTAGGCCCGATATGCGATAGTCTTGGACGAACGGACCGGACTGTATGGAGATTGTCACATCTGACTCAGTAGGAGTTCGGATGGGTTTACTCATCGGCCTTCTTATCGACAACTACCTGGGGACCGTTACGTACAGCTAGTGCCGCTTGTGGTCTGTGGTTAAACCCACTGCCAGCGTAGTAGTCGAGTCTCTAGAGTCCCACACAGAGAGTTTCCTACTCCAGGCGAAACGATATAGAGGTTGCATGGTTTTGCGACAAAGGGTTCGGACGCATACGTGCGTTTACGCGCGTACGACTTTCGGACAGTTTTTACCAGTCGGCTTTGGTTTAAGCCAGTTACTGGTATCCGGTTATTGGATTTATACAGTCTAAAGTTTTTCCGTATTTTTTACGGATCGGAGGGGCGTTCTCGTAATTACTCGAGAAGCTTCTAGAAAATGTGACTAAGGAGGTTTCTTTTGGATAAGAGAGTGAGTCATGGTGGTGATTCATTCACTTCATTAATGCACATTTATTGCTTAATGACTCATGCTAATGAATCACCACAAGATATTTTATGAAGCATGCTTATTCATTTCCTTTATTGATTATTCTAAAATAAGAATGCTTCATAATATTATGATACACTCTCTCTCTTCTCTCATTATCTTATCTCACATTCTCTCTCCTCAAGCTCTCATCTTCAAACCCTAATCCTTAATCCTCATGTGTTGAGATCAAAGGATTAGTTAGACTAAACAATCCATAACCTACACTCTACATCATCCTTTCATCTTTGATTAGCAATCAAAGTTGATTAGTTACCTCAAGTTAGAGGTTTAGCTTGGAGTTTCGCTCTCGGGTGGATCGTCTACTACCTAGAGAAGGTCGAGGAGAACAAAGGAGGACGTAAAGAAGAAGGACCGGTTTCATTAGGTATAATCCCTAATCACTTGTGAAAAGAAACTCATAAGATACGGTTATTTATAGTTTAGCTTCGATTCAAGCGGTTTGTCGATGTTCGTTGTTTAAACTTGATTGTTTTTGAAAATTCCGCCTCCCCATAAGTACTGGGGTGAAGTACAACCATATTCACTCATTCTCTCCATTTTACAATATTTAAGTTAAAATCAATTAAGTTTGAATCACATTGAAGCATATTAAACATTAACAAGAGGAGGAGGAAGGCAAAACCATTCATCTCGCATCCATACCATCACCATAACCAAAAAATTACTCAAACATGATAAAAAGAAAAACAAAAAACAAAAGGAAAAAAAAGAAAGAAAAGCACAACTATATTAACACTTGAATGAGTTGAGATACATGGTGTTGGTTACTTGTTCAACCTCCATAATGAAGCTCTCAAAAGAAAGCTCCAAGTGGGAAAAAGAAGAAGAAGAAACCAAGCTTAGGCTCACACAACTCTTAAGCTAAACCAAAAACTAAAAAATTGAATGGGTATATTACATAATTTTTACATGCCCTTTTTTACATGGCCCTTCTCTCTAAATCTATTCTGATATTTATAGGCTCAACATCAGAATAAATAAACAATAAAAACATGATGATATGACCACAATAGACAATCAGAAGAAAAATGGAGACATTTGGAGACAGGGGGCGGCGGCGTCGGCCATTTGGGGCTTCTCGTCGTCGGGGCTTGAGGAATGGGACCCGTCTTGGTATGGTGAACTCGAATGCTCTCCAATATCACTCTGGTGCTGTTTGATTTGTCTATATAAGCCTGGTTTGCATTCAGGGATTTGGAGGGAAACTTGATACTTTATATCACATCATACTTTTTCTTCACTTTAACACACATCCCCACTTGTGCCCACTTATGTACTAGGCAGCCCCTATCTAGGTCCAAAGATCAAAGAGTTAGTGCACACTTGTTTTGTGTTGGACCAAAATTGTGTACACTTTATTCTTTACAAAAGAACTCTTTGAATAACGATCAGTTTTCTGTTCTGATTGCAGTGTCAGCTCACAAATGTCATATCCATGATTTTGAGTATGTTTTCCAGTGTTTTGTCATGAATAACTGTAATCTGTATTTACTGAGCAGACATTGGTTAATAGTACTGATATATAACAAAATTGATAATTATTGAGTGGTATTAAAATGTAGTTTTCTATGATGAACAAATAACCCCAAACTTATCTTTTACTCGTCTCAAGCAAAAAAAAAATCCTAATCTCACTTTAGCAGGGAACGCGATTGCACTAAACACGTGCAGTAAGATGTTAAACCTCTAGGTGTCCCTAGTAGGAGGAGTGTTGTCTCCTGAGGGTTTTCAGCGGATTGCACCCACAAAATCCCGTCAAGTTAGTTTCGCAAGAAAACTGTTGATTCTAATTTTAAGGTTAAGTATCAAAGCTAGAAGTTCTATTACCCTAGTTAGAAATGTCCAACCCTTATTTTTCACTCCTCACACTTTATTTAACATAAGCTTATACACGTCTTTACGTGGTTGTGCGAATAGTCTCGATAAGATTTTAAGAACTTGATTAGGGTCATCATGTCATAAATACGGACTAGGATAGACTTCTAAAGGATCATACGAGTTTGAAAAGACTTAATATTTTCTCAAGTTTCGTTCTCCAGTTAGGTTTCAAGTCAGAATTTCTATCATTTTTAACAGAGAACTAATTCTTATTCTTCACTCTTATCTTTCACCTGTTGTTGTTCATACACACTTTTCATAGTCGTGCAAAAAGTCTTATAATATGAACCTTCATATCTCCGCGAAACACTATTTTAATAGAAAACTCATCTCTGCCAAGATTATTCTCCCACAAAGAACCGTGGGAATTTTTAACTCGGAGAGAACACTTGCTTGGCTTGTTTTATTTGGCGATTGGTGACATAGCGAGCTTTAGGTCAATGACTCCCAAACCAGATGGTTTTAGGGTATTAGGTGTGGAGACACCCCTAAGACTTAATTGCCCAAGTTACCAAGGCCACAAAACAAAAGAATTATTTTTTTTGCATTAAAAATATTCTGAAGGCAGTGAAAATGGAGATATAACTAGTTTTTTCTTTTTAAATCCCGAAGACGTGTTCATGTGGATAAGGTGTGTAATCACTCCAACAAGCTTCCATATGAGTTATTTTTCAGACTATTAGGTTCCATTAAAATCTCAATAATTTCTTTCATATCTACTTCACTTTGTGAACTATTCTTGATATTACTTAATTCAAGACAAACCTTTTTGATCCTAAAGTTGTTTATCATTTTTCAAAAAGTTTGAGACATGTCAGACATTCATCTAATTTTCAAAATCTCATGACACGTGTAAAGTGATATAAAAGACGTATATTAGCTACGGTTAAACTCAAAGGAAAGCCATCTTTCGGGTTTTCAATCTCTCGAAAAGGATTTTGTAGTTTTTATCTTATCAACCGAACCGCCAAATTTCGAGTCTAAGTTCCCCTGTCAGCTAACATGACGACCAAGTTTTTATGTTTTTGAAGAAAATTTTCAATTTTAATGGGTTTTTTAATTTGTATGCAATGCAGAGTATACACATGATGCAGCAAAATAAACGCAGTACTCACCCCCAAACCTGAGTTTTACGATGTCCTCATCGTTGCCCCCGTCTCCGGTAGCTAGGTTTAGACATCAGGGTGAGAATTTTATTCACAAAAAAGAAAAATCTAAGACTAATTACAGTATTTATAAGTTAAGAGATTGCGTTAGTCCATAAATTAGTACCGGCCATTCAAAAATTTTATCAATATACGGCCAAGCTGGTAAAAGAGAAAGTATATAAACAAGAAAAAGACAAAGTACATTGTATGGTTAGATATTAGTAAAGGACATGGGCGTGTGAAAGTAGGGATCAGAAGACATTGAATGCGAAGATGATGTTTTGAAGGAATTAAAGAATTGTTGTCCGAATGAATTGAATGTTTAAGAAGTATGTGTTGAGTTTCAATATCAGGTTTGTTTAAAAACTGGAGTTCATCCACAAAAAGTTTAGCAAAAGAAAGCTTAGTAGGATGTTCCCAAATTGATCTTGACTCAAACTCACAAAGAATATCAAGTTCATCCGCAAATATCTTCTCAAAACTTGGCATGAAAGAATGTTTCTCAAGGCTGTCTTTCTCCCTATAAACCTGCACAATCCTACTCTTGTTGTTATAGCTCATATCTCCCAAAACTAGTTCTCCCTCATCACATTTGTATATGGGTAGGTTGATGTCATCTAAAAATGTAGGTTCCCACACTAACGTTTCGTCCGAAACAATATCAATAGGTGATACAAAAATTATGGGTTCCTGATCTTTAATTTCCTCTAACAATCTATCACAACCATACCCAACAAATTCACAAACTCCCTCTTCTATGATTGGAGTGCAAAAATCAGTCAGTGCAAGAATTTCCTCTTCAAGTAGGATATCAGTTAAATCAACCTCAAGATTATAAGTGACAAGAGACTCAGTAGATATCTGAAGGCCAGTGTTGGACTGACTTAGAGGGTTTTCTTGTTTTTCCTGATAACACTCAGTCAATTTAATTACATCATCATCTATGAAATCATCAAAATTTGTTTGATCGTTTATCTCACTCAGGTGACTTCCTAGATGACAGACATTGACATTATTAGGTTCTAATTGATAGTGTTCACTCTTTAGAATTCTCACAGCGAAATATTTCACTTGTTCTTCGATTCTAGCCAATGATTGAGCTTGAGCGTGAAACAATTGCTCAGATTGTTGTATGAACAGGGCAAGCATCGCAGCTGTTTGATTATCGACTGCAGTCATCACTTCAATACCCTTCTCTAAAGCGGTCAACCTAGCATCCATCTCACCATCATACCCTAATAAAGTGTCAGTTGTTTTAGAAAAGGAGGGTTTGTGATGGTGGTGATGCTAAAACCGTCATCTTGTCGACCTTTTTCTCTAATCTTTCAATTATTTGACCTATGTTTGAAGTGGAGCTGGGTTCAAAAGTGTTAGGTGGGTGACCGATATCAAAATTCTGGGACGGTTGGCCACCCCCTAAGAAAGGACAGTTTTCATGAATGTAGGAAGAATCATGGCAATTTGAACAAAAGAATTGGGTATGAGTATAAACAAAAGAATGTGGATCGTGAAGAATCAAATCAAATTGTGTGTCACCCATATCAACAAGTACTCACAAAAAATCACAAGAACAAAGAATATCACACCCCCAGTAGTCTATGTTATGCTATGTCAACTAGATCTGCTCAAGAACCTGATTGTCGAAGTAAAACTGTATCGAGAAACGGGCTCAAGATATACGAATCACAAAGCCGGGTAAGTGCAGAGATAAGGGGAGGTTATCCAACGCTTTCGCGAAATTCCTTAATTAGAATAACCCTTTCTCTTTTAGCGGTTTCGTTGTAAACACTTTTCTAGACACCTTGTGAACGATATACCGTTAAGCGGTGGTCTAAACACAATTAACTTCTCCTAATGAGTGCGAAGTCCTTAAAGTTAGAGTTCTAATTGATTTTAAAATTACTATGGGTATTCAAGAATGCAGTTTTGTGATTTGTGGGCCACGGAAAAAGGTGATGAAATCCTTTATCGTATCTTGTTTGGTTTCGTGCCCTTAATATCCGTATTAAGATGCAAATGCACAATGCAATAAAAGAATTTAAGAAATCAAGCAAGCAAGCAAGTCTTTTCTCGTTTTAACCTTAAGCGCTGTAACAAATATGGGTTAGTTCTCCATTCAATTGGTGGCAAATTGTGCGAAGAATCCTACAGAAGATAGAATATTAGAATGCGTCGGATTTGAGCAAAGGTGTTTGAAAAATACGTATCAATGTGAATTTTAGGTTTAGAAACCCCCTTTGAAGTGATTACGAGTATTTGAATGTTCGCTCTCGCGGGTCAAACTATCCGAATCTTTGGCACTATACTTTACTAACGTCTTGCAAGTGAATTTGATTTTTTCTCCGTACGATCGCTCCTCGTAATTCCGTCGAAATCTGAAAATATCAGAAAATACGATATTTAGTGCAAAAATTGATATATCTGCCCAAATTCCTTCACACACCTAATTATAAAAATTAAACAATACCAACAAAGTACTAACAAGAAATTGGAGACACCACAAAAGAAAATATTCCAAAACACCTAAAGGAGGCCAGCGGCGCCGGATTTTTGAAGAATGGCGCCGGACAAAGTAAGTCCTTCGATGCACAATTTTTTTGTGGGTTCTCTATGCTATGTTAGTGTTCTAATAGTATACTTTGACTTTTAAGTATAATTGCAGGGTGATAGAAGGTCACAAAAACATAGAGCAAAGTTAGAAAATTGGTGTTTTGTTAGTTTTGAAAAAAATTGAGTTAATAGTTAGTTTGAACAAGAAACAACAATATCTAATGACTACCAAATCCCCGGTAATGGTGCCAAAAACTTATTGGGGGTTTACCCGCTCGCGCCTACATGTATGTTTTGGAAAAGAGATTGTTTTTAAGAAATATTTGCGTACACGAGCTCGGTTTCGTTTTAAAATTTATAAACCGTAAGTGCACGGCGCGTTGTAGCGAGCTGGCAAGTACGGGTCGATCCACTGGGAATTAGTGATTAGGGGTTGTTTCTTAAGGTTCGAGAAATAAAAGAATTTGGGTTTGTTGTCACGAAAATAGAAAATATGAAATATATAGAAAACAAGTTAAGAAAGTTGGCCGTAGCTTTGGCTCGGATGGTTGAATCGCGGCGATTTCGTCAACGCTCCCTTGATCATGAGTTGCCCGTCCTTATGTTGATCCCGACGTGAAACATGACTTGTCAATACGGTTGCGAAGCATAAATCATCAAAATACCGAAGTTTGACATAAGATACGAAACTAATCCGTTTTGTTCACCTACCGTTTGTATGTCCAAGCTTAAGGTATCAACACTAAGCACAAGGGTTAGCAAGCATATATCAACATCAAATACACAAATTAGTAAGTGAGAGCAAGTAGTTTTAGTGTTAAATTTGCTAAGTGTGTGTGATAGTATAGGGTATATGAAACCAAAAGCTTTGTCAAGCCACTTCATCAGAAAATACTATATCTAAACTTAGCAAGCTTAACACTAAATTGATTTTAACTTAAACATTGTAAATTGGAGAGAATGTGTGAATATGGTATATGAAGAGGTTACCTAATAACCATGGTTTCAAAATACCATATCACAAAATAACATAGAATAATCTTTAAGTTAGAATTATATTGAAGCATATTAAAGATTAACAAGAGGAGGAGGAAGGCAAAACCATTCATCTCGCATCCTTACCATCACCACAACCAAAAGATTACTCAAACGTGATAAAAAGAAAAGCAAACAATAAAAGAAAAAAAAACAAAGAAAGAAAAGCACAACTATATTAACACTTGAATGAGTTGAGATACATGGTGTTGGTTACTTGTTCAACCACCATAATGAAGCTCTCAAAAGAAAGCTCTAAGAGAGAAGAAGAAGAAGAAACCAAGCTTAGGCTCACACAACTCTCAAACTAAATAAAAAAACTAAAGAATAGAATGGGTATGTTACATAATTTTTACATGCCCTTTTTTACATGTCCCTCTCTCTAAATTTGTTCTGGTATTTATAGGCTCAACATCCGAATAAACAAACAATAAAAACATAATGATGTGACCACATAAACAACCAGAAGAAAAATGGGGACATTTGGAGACAGGGGGGCCGGCGGCGCCGGCCATTTAGGGCTTCTCGTCGGTCGGGGATTGAGTAGTGGGGCCTGTCTTGGTATGGTGAACTTGAGTGCTCTCCAATATCACTCTGGTGCTGTTTGATTTGTCTATATAAGCCTGGTTTGCATTCAGGGATTTGGAGGGAAACTTGATACTTTATATCACATCATACATTTTCTTCACTTTAACACACATTCCCACTTATGTATTAGGCAGCCCCCATCTTGGTCTAAGGATCAAAGAGCTAGTGCACACTTGTATTGTGTTGGACTAAAATTGTGTACACTTTATTCTTTACAAAAGAACTCTTTGAATATCAATCGGTTTTCTGTTCTGATTGCAGTGTCGGCTCACAAATGTCATATATGTGATTTTGAGTATGTTTTCCAGTGTTTTGTCATGAATACATGTAATCTGTATTTACTGAGAAGACACTGGTTAATAGTAACGATATATAACAAAATTGATAATGAATGAGTAGTATTAAAATGCAGTTTTCTGTGATGAACAGCCGGCGACATCATAAAATCGACCGGCGCCGTCAGCTCCACCATGGACAAATCGCCCCATTTTTCATCTGGTCACTCAATGTTGTTTCACCATCCTTGTTTTATTATTTGTTTATTTTGATTTTGAGCCTATAACTACTAGATCAGTGGGCAAGCTAGGATATACTTTTGGGAAGAAAACTTTGTATACATTGTAACTAGTTTGATTTTGTAGCTCTTAGTTTGAGTTCGTTGCCTTCCTCTGGTCTTTCAACTTCTTTCTTGAACTTGCAAGATTAGATTTTGGTATTTAAACTCATTTTTCTTATACTTGGAACCATTGCAATCAAAGGTTCATTTATTTCAAGTTGATTCTTATATCTTTTCTCTTTTTCATTTTCTTTTATATTTATTAAGTTGTGATCTCATTTCATGACATGTGAGTAGTCTTGTGCTTAGGCTATGGTGAGGTAGGTTGTCGAATGGCTTGCCATTCCAAACCCCTCCTTCTTGATTCTTATATTTTGCACTTCTTTTCTTAATATATGCAATGTTATTATGTTTTGCTTGATAAAATATATTGTTTTGAACGGTTGCAAATCAACTTTTAATATATATCCTATTCCTTTTTTATATTCTATTGTTGTTATATTAAGAATCGAAGTTGAAATAAATAGAAATTTAGCTAAGTGTAGTAAACTAGCTCGATAGAATATGTAGCCAAACAAGCATATGTTCTATACTTGCTAACTTCACTTAGCTCATTTCATATTAAAATCTTAAATTTTTAGTTTCTTTTAACCTAATTTTGATATCGTATCCTAAACCGACACTTGTTATAGGGATAGATGCGGTATGCTTTCTTAAGTCAATTAGAAACTAGAAATAGACTTTGAATCAAAATTGAGAGTTGAGGGTAAAACCGTATTTCACTTTAATAAAACTTAGCCTAAGTTTTCCTTAATTATCACTTTATCCTTTCTTTATTTCATTTTATTTAAACATGACAATCCAGCTCCAAACCATTGTTTTATAACTCAAAAGAATGCCGTCATATCTACTCCCTGTGGATCGACACGTACTTACCGGCTTGTATCAACGCACCGTGCACTTGCGGAATTTTATAATTCGAGACTCACGTCATGCACTATTTTTATCAAGAAACTGACTTATCCTACATTGAAAAAATCCTTTTCAAAATCACGACACCCTGAGTCTCCAACAATCTTCTATTCGTTCAATACCTGGGTAGCCGTTACGTTTAGCCAGTACCGCTGACGGCTTGTGGGTATCTGATGTAATCATTACCTACTGCTGACGTATTGAGGAGTCTTTAGAGTCCCACATAAAGGTTTTCTCGCTTAATCGAAACAAAGTAGGGCAGTATGGTAATATGTGCGGGGGCTTGATTAAATACGAGTATTTGATACCGTATTCTAATCTATCGGTATTTGATATCAGTCAGGTTATATGTGATATAACCAGATTATTTGTTAATTCATTGATTTGATATATATATATATATATATATATTTGATATTGGTCGGTTATATATGATATGACCGGATTATTGAATCAAGTGTTGATTTAATATCTTATATTGAATATTAGCCGGTTATATGTGATATAACCGGATAATTGAATCAAGTGTTGATTTAATATTTTGACACACACACACACATATATGATATTAGTCGGTCATACATGATATATCCAGATTATCGAATCAAGTGTTGATTTAATAATTTGATATATATATATATATATATATATATATATATATATATATATATAAACTAATATTTAGCTCACTTAAGATTTTCTCACTTAAGATTTTCTTTCTTTATATATATATATATATATATATATATATATATATATATATATATATATAAAAGGTTAATGGAGAAAAGATGCCATAGGTGGGAATTTTCTCCTATGGCACCTTAACAATGCATTCTCCATGATTTTTTTCAACGATCGGCATACATCATCTCCATTTTTATTATTTAAGATGTTGATACACTAAATTTCATGTGATTATACTATTTTTTACCGTTGATTTAGTTGGTGCAGAATTAATGGTTTACCGATAACAGAACTTTTTATATTTCTAATTCAACGGTGAAAAAGTGGTGAAATCACATGAAATTTGGTGTATGCAATTCTTTGATGATAACGTTGATGATAATGGATGCCGATCGTCGGAAAAAAAAATGGTGGAGGTTATATTTTTTCGATGCTATAGGAGGAAATCCCCTACTATGGTCTCTTTCCCCCATTATTCTCTCTGTGTGTGTGTGTGTGTGTGTATCATGGTTGATGATACATAGAACATGGATGTATAAGAATCACATAAGAGTAAAAGGATAATAGGAAAGATTTATATTTTTAAGAAAAAGAGAATGAGTCATGGATTTGGATGCTTGGAAAAGCATTGAGAAGTCATGACTCATTTCTAATTCTTGTTTATTCTAAGATATTTTATCATCCTTGTCTTATCTTATATCTCAAGTGTGATGGTTCACAAAACACTCAAGTTCGTCCTCATCTCATTCTTCATCTCTTTACTGGAATTTTCTTGAGTTGAGAAAAGAAAAAGAGAAAAATATTTACTTTATCAACCTACACTAATCTAGCCCATTAGTTTAGCTTGTTAACTTCACTAATATATTGATTAGTGAAGCGTGAGCTTGAGTGAGGGAGATTTCAAGATGGATCATCTTTGGTAACGAAGACAATAAGAAAGCTTGATCCTTTCTTCAAGTGGAGTCTTAAGAAGAGTTCTCGGGACTACTACTTGGAGTTTTAGAGATGAAAGACTTGGCTACAATGGTTGTAGACTCTATTCACTTAGTTTAGATTCTTGTTTGCTTACTTTGAAACCCTAATTCTCTGATTCGAATCTAGTTTAGTATACTTAGCACTCTCGATTATTTAAAATTGCATACTTGATGCTCATATAAATCTAGTAGAGGTGTAAAGATATATTTTCACGTCGAGACCATGAAGGAATTTCATCAACCGATCCACTTCATTTAAAGCCTGCAACTTGGTTAGAGCACCATAAGTACAGACAGGAAAATCAATATAAGAAAATAATGCATCCCATAAAGTTTTCATCTTGGTAAAATAAACGGTCAAGGAATCATCCTGTTGGCGAAGTTTGTAAATATACCGACGAAATTCAAAAATGCGCGGAGCATTTTGCTGAGAGGGCAGAGATTGAAGGCCTGCCTAGGCTTCATGCGCAGTGTTGAAGTAGACGAGATTTTGTCCGATAGTGTTGATAGAGGAATGAACAAGCCATGAAAGAACCATGCGATCGCAACAAATCCAGCAGGCATGTTCTAAAGCCGTCATCGTCGGTTTGGGTAGGGTTCCATCGAGAAATCCTAACTTGTTTTTGACCACTAGAGCAAGGATGAGAGAGCGACGCCAGGAGGAAAAATTATCCCCATTCAGTAGTTCGCTTGTGATTTTTTGTTGAGGTTGTTCGAAGGGATGTAGAAAGTAAGATGAGAAAGATGAAATATAATCTTTGTTGTTGGATGGGATGAGCGTGGTCATTGTTGGAAAATTTGGCTGGTGGATCTTTTAAATTAGCCTGATAAGGGAAATTCTGTAACAATGTAGAATATTTACGTGAAACACGTCTTTTCTCATTCATTATCCATTGTTATATACAGATCTAAATGCTATATTTAACCACAAAATATATGGTTATATTTACAGCTAAATATCTATGATTCTCGCTTGATTGAAGAAACATATCTTTAACCCTAATAATAATATATATCGCCATGTATAACAATATGCATTGCCAAATATTCTCGGCTAACTATGTGTTTCAATATCACTAAGGTACCCTTGAAATTAACACTTATGATGATTTACGATTAAAAAAAACATTATGGAATTTGAGTGAAAATCCATGATACTTAAGGGGAGTTTATTGTAATTTATCATTTTATATTTTTTATGATATTATGCTTGAATTCAACCCCTTTAATGACCCGTACTAAGTTCTTAGTCTTTTCATTCTAATTTCTCTAATAATAGTCATACAATATCATTTGTATTAGTTTATTTAACGAGACTTTCCAAGGAAAGATATATTAGGGCTCCATATCTTCGAAAATTAAATTCTTTTTTCCTACATTTTGTAACGTTTTCCATCAATTATAACGCTTTAGCATATGATTTTGATGGCAGTCGGTAGTCAAATTTTTTACTCGTATGGATTCACTATTGCAATTTGATTAACATGGCAAAATCAAAATCATTTATGACTGATTGCTATCGATGCTTGAATCTCTTAATTAGAACTTCATTACAAATAGTTGATCTATTGAAAAAATTTATCTCATAAGTTTTTAATATGCTTAGTACATATTTAATTAGAAATACATTTCATCAAATTTGTTAGAAAATTGGAACTTTTGAGATATAATTTATTATATCAATATCTTGTAATATCCTTTAACAAATTCAAATTAATATATATGATGCACTTCTCTAAATATAAAGGTATAGCATATATTAAACGTTAATATAAAATAGTATTACCATAGAAGTTCAACCCAAATAACTACTCAACAACAGTATTAAAAGTTCCGTACTTGCCTTTTTCGTTCTCAAATTTAGACATTTTTAGAACGTATTTTCTAATTTACTCTTAACAACACTAAACAAAAAAAATAAAAATAATATTGCTTTGATATCTAATTCCAAACAATTCTTTAGATAGGTACAAGACGCTTTTCATTAAACCTCTACACATTTGAGTGATAATAATCCTTCCATAGATATGTGTTAGTTTTCGGTGATCAAAAAAGGAGTCATCGTTTACATTGTATTACAAGTATATTCGGTTGCGGCTTAAGTCGATGAAATGTTCTATGTTTGTACTAGTTGTAATAAGAAGTAAGGGTTTTTTCAAGCAGTTCAATTAATCTGAGATTTTTCGATACTTCTAAAATGTTTATTACAAATATCCATCCGCGGATATCAAGCCAAGACGGATATAAATCAAGAGACCCATAAAGTTTTTCCTCAACCGCATCATAAATCTCATCATATATTCATTTACCACTCGCGCGTATTCACGTGAGTGTTTGGTAGTATTGAAAATAATCAATTGTGCATATCCTAGAATATTAGATTGTCAAATTCATTTGGAATTTGCAGGGTATGGATACATTAAATATGAAGGTAGATTAGTCAAAATGAAATTTAGAATTTAGTTCAGTCTTGCTCTTTGACTCTGTTATTTTATTCAGTGCATGTTGCAAGTATTTAATGTGCATGGCCATTGTATTCAAAGTCCAAGACTATTAATTTGTACCCAGCTAATTGATTTTGACTGTGTTTGTGGTTGGCTGTTGGATTTTATTGCACTATTGTCAACATGCTCTGTTTTGCTCAACAAGGCTTAATTCCCACAAAAAAAAAATTTCCAAATTCTTTAACTCATTTATAAAAAAATATAGAATTTCTTAAATTAGAAGAAACTGCCATACTTTGAATTTTGTGGTAGTTTTTTTCAGGGCTAAATTGTTCAAATGTACCCATCAACTTTCATGTTTTTGGTGATTGATACTATGAACCTATATAATCAGAGATTAGTACCATGAACTATATATTTTGACATAACTACGATACGGTGTTAACTTTTGTGTCTTAGTGGACCATTAAACCTCTCGAAATTTTAAGGGTTGATTGAGAACGTAAGGGTAAAATGGGGAAAACATTGATGACGTGGCAGTTAAATATAAGTTTGCAGAAGGAAGAAAATTGATGGTATTTAGTTGCAATCGGGGGTGATAGTTCATGGTATTTGTTTATAATTAAATTAGTTCATGGTATCAATCATAAAAAACGTGAAAGTTGATATGTACATTTATGCAATTTAGCCCTTTTCAATTATTGCTGGCGCGGCACCTTTTTTATGGTAGTTTTTCTTGGTTTTTGAATGTTAATCAAGTAGTTTTTAAACGTTTTCTAATAGTTTTATTTGTATTTAACAAAAATTTGAAAGTTTATGGTAATTAAATCAAATTATTTGGTTGTTGTAACATTTCAAAAATTTTAAAGTTTATTTTAGAATTTAAATAATGATATAATGAGTTTTATTAAAATGATAACAGAATGTTGGATTTTAGGGCTGCGGGTTTTAAAACAACACATTTGACAGTTTTTTTAATATCTATTATGGCATGGAAAGCATATTTTAACCTTAATGTTTTCATTATTCTCTAAATGAAAATTTGGATTTTTCTTTTAAAATTTATGGTTAATTATTGGAAGATGCATGGGAATAGAAGAGGCATGAGCTCACCACGCCTATATGCACCATATCCATTTTCCTTTTCCTCCTCTCTTCTCCAAAGTTTTTCTTACTCTCACAAAACTCTAGCTCTCTCTCACTCACTCTCTCTCTAAACCCAACTCTAAATAAACTCTATACATCTTCAACTTCTCAACACCAAACTCATCTCTTCATATAGAAATCATCATCAACCTCTTTCATATAGAAATCATCATCAACCTCTTGGTAGCTTCATAGAAGCTTGGATGTTCTCTTAATTTCCGTTTCAAAAGGTAAAAATCCATCTTTTAATAAGTTTTTGCCATGAAAACTATATTTTCTACTTAAAAATCATGTTTTTATGGTTTAAATCTTGCACAAATGGACTTTTAAATAGTTACTTGTAGTTGTAGTGTGTTAGTGGAAGTTTTCTTGTTGTTGTAACTTGTATTCATTAGAAAAGAGTTAGTTTTTGTGTTTCTTTTCGAGCCGCAGTTTTGTTCTTCAGACGTTTGTATTGTTTCTGTTTTAAATTCATATTGTTTGTCAGATCTTTGAGTTTTGAGTTTCAGACGTATGTTCTTTATCTGGGGTCTCAGTGTTTTTGAGGTCAGACATCTAACACTTGTTTTTCAGACGTCCGCTGGTTCTCAGTCTTGACGAGATGTCTTCTTCAGACGTCTGAGCCTTTTTGCTTCAGACGTCTGATGCTCTATTTTTCCTGATTAACTTGAGTTTTGTACCATATTTAGTTTGTTTGGGTTTATATCGATATTGATGGGGTTTCCTTACCTTTTTATGATTATTATTGGTTATAGGATCGGGTGTGGGTGATCCCGAGGCGATGAGGAGAGGTGCAGTAGTCGTGAGATTCGACTAGCTAGTGCCACAGCTGGTGAGTAGATTTAGCATCTATAAGTGGGTGATATACGTATACTAGATGTCCGTATTGACTATTATTGAGCGCATTAAATTATTTCCGGACTAAATGAATTTATGATTTTGATTCAATAGAATATTTGGTTGTCATCGTATGTGATGAGATTCCGTACTGGATGAGGTGGTGATAGTTAGTCGAATACGGTCTTTTAATATTGACTCGCTGAGTTTTACGATTTATCCCGATTGGAAGATTATGTAAATACAGAGGTTGTACTCATTTCTAAATAACGATTTGTTTCATGTTTTAAACAATAATGCAAAGGATATAATGTTTGGATTTCAAAGGGATATATAATTTTTAAACATCGCAGCCTATTTATTTCCAAATAACGTTTCGTTCTACTTTAATGTATAATTGGATTATTCGGAAGTATTTATCCATTTACAATGCTCGTTCATGCTATGCTTACTTTACTTGTTATCCGTTCGCGCTATGATTATATTATTTGTTTGTGTTACGTTTATGTTATCCGTTCGCGCTATGATTGCGTTATTTGTTTGTGCTACGTTTATATTATCCGTTCACGCTATAATTATTTTTTCTTGAAATGATGATGATACGTCCACCATGAGTTTTCTATGTATTGTGGTTTGGTGTTATCCGATACAAGACAGGGGAGAACCGGTTATGGATACAGACTGAGGCAAGGGAGAACCGTTACGTATACATATTATTTTACTAGTTTACGTTGCATTACGTTACTCGTCTGTGCTATGATTATTTCACGCAGACAAAAAGGGTATGATTTAATTGTGATTTATATTATTGAGGAATATTGTGTGTGATCAATCCAAAGAGATTGAGGATATATTCTGAAAAAGAATTAAAGTGTGATCAATCCGTGAGCGATTGATGTTATATGTGATCAATTCATAAGTGATTGAGGTCAGAAGGCACAAGATGTCTTACTGAGGTCAGAGGGATCATCATAAATACCTTGCTGAGGTCGGAGGGTCGTTTTAAATACCCCGCAGAGGATGAGATGTATTAAACTATACAGTTTTCGAACAAGACTGATCCAAAAGATAGTACCTGAGATATTATTTTCATGTGACGTATAATGTTTAAGATATGCATATTACATTCGTGACTTGCATGCTTTCATATGCCTTAGTGGTTTTGCTACGCCCGTATCAGGCAAGATGTAGATTTATTTTATGATGCCATGATAACCATATATGTTAGTATACTACACATGCTAGAATAGCGATATACAAGTTTTACATGATGGGTTATTATTATTGTTGTTCACCGCTTGAATTCTAGTTTTGATGCACACTTATTTACCTTCCGAAATATACATGTTTACTTATGCCTTAGTTGTTTCACTATTTATGCATGCGATTTCTATCTTATTATGTGAATTCTGCTCACGAGTTGGCAATTTACCCCCGTTGTTCCATAACTTCTTGCAGGTTTGGTCGTTTGGATTGATAGCGACGGTAAAAGCTTATCTTGGTCGTGGTTGCATATTTATTTTGAGGTAGGTGGGTTAGAATTCGTTTCGGCATTTACCTTGTATCTATTTTTGTACTTAGAAGTACTCCAGCAACTAAGTGTTAGTAATATATGCCCTAAAGGCCATTATTGTATCATATTGTATTGTATATTACTTAATGGAAGCTTGGGATATACACGGATATAGTAATAGTCTTGCTCGAAAGGGTAGTATGCTACCTGGTTTGATTCTATCTCAACACGTGCATGTGTTTCTTTTAGCATATCGCATATACATATTGGTAGAGCCCTTAGCATCTTTGCTTGATTACCAGCGTTGTGATGGCAATCACACTAGTGGGGGCTGGGTAGTCTATAAGCACATCCTATACAGGTCCCTAGTCATAGGATTACCGAGACGGGGTATCGATACTCCACAGTAGACTAGTGTATATGCTTCTCATCCCAGCAGGGGAGATGGTGTATCCCACAGCCATTAGTACGTAGTACTGGAGTAGTATGCAGGTGCTTGTTCCCCTCCGAACGGCGGCCGGGACGCGAGGCGTCCGTGCCTGACGTTCGGGGCAGATGCTAATTGGTGCTATCCGTCTATCTCTCCGAAGATGCCAAGTTGTTTATGGCACCGTGCATCGGAGGTTTAGACGGATGCGGCCGATGTAGTAGACTTCGTCAGATTCCCCCTCGTTTGAGGGGTTTTTGATTGTGGGGACGCTCTTCCCTGCAGGCGCAAGCCCCTGCAGTTAATTACTCTACCGCATCGCGGTAACAACTTTCTCCTTCTCCAGATGGTCACTTCGTGTCGTGTGTGTTTATTTTATGTTTTGTTGCCCGTGGATTGTTTACGGAGACTGAGTTATGTCGTCGCCCGTAGGGCGTGGACTAGTCCAAATCCGTGTTTATCTTAGATTTGGGTTTGGGGGTCTGGTTTGAGGATACGTCAGTCATACTTGAGGCTAAGATCAGCTCAAACGTTTGTTAAGGATACGTTAGTCCGATTTGAGACTAAGATCAACTTAACAGGATCGTTTAGATCCGACAAAAGAGCGTTTGGGCTCCATTGTTCCAGTTTAGGGACATAGTGGTCCATCGTATATGTGGCCGTCGGGACCCGTCACCTCTCTGACGATGTTGAAGGATTACAACGACGGATGTCAGAGGAGTTCAGAGATGTACCCTCGAGCCAGAGTTAATTTGGGGGATTCATAGTCCAATCTGTTTGAAGGTTTAAGGATACGTTAACCATCTTTGAGGCTAAGATCAACTTAAACGGGACCGTTTAGATCCGACAAAAGAGCATGCTGGGCTCTATTGTTCTAGTTTAAGGACATTGCGTTCCATGGGTAGTTTAAGGACATTGCGGTCCATGGGTAGTTTAAGGACATCTCGGTCAAGGTTAAGGACGTGATAGTCCATGGGTTTAAGGACTCCACAGTCCGGTGTGTGCTCTGGATGCTTCACACGGGTTCACTGCCGTGCTTGGCGAGGACCAGGCTCCGCTCTGGGCGTTTTCCGCGGGGTCAAAGAGTGACGTTATCCACGTTCCACGTAACCAGGAATTTTGCACTAGATGCTTCACACGGGTTCACGGCCGTGCTCGGCGAGGACTAGGCTCTGCTCTGGGCGTTTTCCACGGGGTCAAAGAGTGACGTTATCCGCGTTCCACGTGACCAGGAATTTTGCATTAGACATGGGTTTAAGGACCCCACAGTCTATATCATGGGTGGTCATCGGGACCCGTCACCTCTTTGAAGACATTGAGGGATTACAATGCCAAGTATCAAATGAGTGAAGAGATATACCCTAGAACCGGAATGGATTAAATAGTCCTTGGCCCAATTTGGGATCAAGACCCATTAATTATATTATGAGCCCATTGGCCCAGTTAATTACGAATTGAGGACTTATGGCCAGCTTGGGCTAAGTCCTATCATATCTGGAATATTGACATCTTGTGGGTCCATTGAGGGAGAGGCTTTGCCTCTATCCCTTTAGCCAATTGGGCCAAAGCCTAGTGTTAAACACTTCAGAGCAATCAGTGTTGAACACTGGGAATGAGGTTGACAAGTTAGTGTTTAACACTAAAAGATAATTGGTGTTAAACACCAGCAACAAGGCTTTCAGATTAGTGTTAAACACTAAAACAGATCAGTATCAAGCATCGGCAACAGAGCTCTCAAATTAGTGTTAAACACTAAGGTAGTCAGTGTTGAACACTGCAAGTAAAGTTCTTTGATTGGTGTTGAACACTACGGCCCAACAGTGTGTTAACACTGGATTCAGAAGTTCCAACTTAGTGTTAAACACTAAAACAAGAGGAGTCACGTGGCGACACGTGAGAGCGCCCTCTCTCCATTCATTCTGCTGAGATTATTGCATCTTTCAGAGCATCACGTGCCATCACGTGACGGGCATTCATATGCCTATGTATTAGAGCTTCTGTCAAGGGTCACGTGGGTCACGTGGGGGACTGCCTCAAAGGGCTTTCTGTAGATCTTTTGAGGGGGTCACGTGGTGGCACGTGACCCTGCCTCCATGTATATTGTTTAGAGAATCTGTTGATCCTTTTTCAGGAATTAAATTCCTCGAGCTTTAATTTTCAAAGGAATTAAATTCCTACTTCCTTTTGAAGACTTATATTCTGGAGTAGAATTGAACCCTGAATCTTCTGTAGGAATTAAATTCCTCGTTTATGTGAAGAACTGAATAGGGTTAAACCCTAATAAAAGCTTTTTAAGGAATTAAACTTCCAGTCCCTGTTAAATTATGATTAAGGGAATTGAATTCCCGTTGTTTCAACAGAACTAAGTTCTTAATTAGGGTTAAACCCTGTTTCTCTCTGTTCTGATGGAATTAAATTCCCATAACACAGGGTCAAGCCCTACTTTTATCTTAGAGGAATTAAATTCCTATAGTTCTGTGAGAATTAAATTCTCGTTTTTCCATTCCCTCTCCATGTTTTGGATTTGCATGGCAGGATCTCAACCCATTGAGAATTAAATTCTCAACCTAAAGGGGAGATGTGCACTTTGCAGATCCTCTATCAAAGAGAGAAGAAATATGTTCTTCTGTTTTTTTATTTTGTCAGAGTTAAACTCTGTTGAGAATTAAATTATCCTTCTTTCAGGAAGCCTTCCCTTTCTTACCTAGGGTTTTCTTTTTGCAGAAGCTCCAAATTCCTCAAAGTATCAAGGTTCTCTCCTTTTTTCTCCCTCTGCGTGTATCTATCCCTTTCTTTTGTGTCTCTAGGCTCCTATTTATAGGAGAAGCAGCCGAATCAATTAGTTTTTGATGAATCTTTATTAAGAGATTTGATTTGTATCCATCATTTGTTTTTGACCCTTGGATTATTAGGTGAATTTTATTCACCATTGGATTTCAAATCCAGGGATTCTCCTTTATTATTTCGGTTAGATTTAAAGGGGAAATCTTTCCAAACTCGAGATTTTCCCATAGATAGATGATCTCTGAATCTTTAATTCGATCTGCTCCAGATAATCGCTTTCCTTTGGAAAGATTTGAATCTCTTTCAGAATTTAATTCTGTTAGCAAAACGGGCTTTGAAAGCCGGTCACGTGTGACCACGTGACCCATGGTCACGTGTGGACACGTGACTCCCTTGTAACGAGCCTTTTCCTTCTTTTGCACTCTGCCTTCTTCTGATGCTTAGCCGTCACGTGCCACCACGTGACCCCTGGTCACGTGTGAGCACGTGACCCTTGTCTGGACTCTTTTTCTTGATTTAACTGGAGAACAATTCTGATGTTTTGAGCGTCACGTGCTAACACGTGACCCCTGGTCACGTGGGAGCACGTGACATCTTTTGAAGCTTTTTCCTTGATTTGATCAGGGATCCGGTGTGCCTTTGACGCTGGTCACGGGGGAGCACGTGACTCTTTCTGAAGCCCTTTTCTTCGATGTAGTCAGGAAACTGAACTTGCCTTGATGATGCGCTTAGGTGTCACGTGTCGACATGTGACCGCTGGTCACGTGTAAGCACGTGACCCTCTTCTGAAGCTTTTCCCAGAAGCTTTCCTGATTTTAAATCAGGAAACAAATGCCCCCACAGCGTTGTTCTCACATGTCTGCACGTGAGTGCAACGCTGTCACCTCTTGTGACCGTTGGATTCCTCTAGGGATCTGGGGAGATGAAACGTTTCCACTACCTTCTATAAATATCTCTGTCTCTTCATAGGAGCCTTCACTTTGCTCATCTTCTTCTTCTGAGAATTTCTTCCTTGAGAATTTAATTCTTGCTTTCAGAGCTTAGTTCTCTGCCTCGAAACATTTTCAGAGTTTAACTCTGTTTAAAAGGACTCTTCCTCCTCAGGTAATGGTGATCGAAGCGCCTTCAATTTGACAGCACTCTCTGGATTTTAAATCCATATCAAGGGTTTCACAAAGAACCCATTTTTTCTCTAAGTTCTTTAGCCAAAATATGAGACCACTTAACCTCCAACAGCAGATCTCTTAGGGTTTAGATGATCTTTGGGGAAATGATGATGGCGTTTCAACCCCATGGAATTTAATTCCATCTCAAAAAAAGTTTTCTGGGAATTTAATTCCTTTTCTTAATAAGGAATTTAATTCCAATGAAGGACTCAGTTTCTTCACACGGAGGCTTCTTGGGGTTTCCTTGTCATTCTATGATTAGTGAAGAAGAAGAGGGTTTGTAATAAGTCGTCCTGATTTTTATTTCAGGTATCATGGACGCTCATTTGTGTAATCTCAACGAAATCATTTCCTACGGGAATATTCGTGCCCTGGGCCGTAGTCAGAATCAGGAGTTCACCAACGCTCAGTGTGCTGAGATTATGAACCGCTTTGACGAGTACAACCATCGGCTCCTCCCCCGTCGCTCTTCTCTTCTGAGGCTCATCGTGCTGGCGATTTGGGAGGTTCTTCCTCTCTTCTGCGCCGGTGTGCCACTCAGGGCATTGGACGTTGCCGAGGATAAGATACATTCGGTGTATCTGATGAGTCTGATCTCGAAGAGAAGGCGTGACAACCTCATTGATCTTTTGCACCAGGCGTTTCAGCAGTCGGCCATACTTGCCGCCTACCGGAGGGCGGAGGACATCCGCGAGGACCCCGATGCTTGCGATCGCGAGAGAAAACATACTCGGGCGGTTCGAAATGCTTGGAGGATCTTGGACAAGGTCAAGCTTGAGTTTCTCAATCCGTGCCCCGCGCCTGAGGTCTTGCCGTTGTAATCGTTTTCTTTTCATTTTGTATGAACCTTTTTAAAGCATGAATGATAAACTTATCGTGTCCTCTGTATGTTTGCATGCTTTTCTGTGAGATTTTATCATTTCACTATTGTTGTTGCTGGTGCTTTTAATATGCATGGTGCTATTCCATTTTTTAGTGCACGTCAAATTTGGGCCTCACGTGTTCCGTACGTGGGATCATTTGATGGGACTATTCACAAAATTTTTCATGCCGTATCTTTAGTGCACAGTATCAGATGCAGAAAAGGAGCCATGGAAATAGTTCCATCTCCTTGATTTTCGATGCCTTTCCTTTTTTGGGCTTTGGAAACAGCTTTCACATGCAGGATTTTCCGCGCATAGCACTTAATGCACCTCTTTGTATCTGAGGCAATGGCCTTCATTTTCTCTTCACAGAGAACTTTTATTCCTATTTTGACGTGATTCAATTCGAGAACAACTAAGTGCCATGGCCTGCAATCGTCCACGCGCTCGTCGACAGCCATGGGAAGTGCCTATCGAGGAGATGATTCCTCGCTTTGCTGCACAATTGGTGGACCCTCTCCTTACCGACGACGAATGTGACTCAGCGGCGTACGAGCTCTCGATTCGTAGGGGGTCCCCTCTTCCAATGGGCTCCCTCTGGCTCCGGATGATTCTTGCCGCCGTGTTTGCCGACGTCCCTCCTCACCCGGCGGAGATGACCCTAGCGATGCTCGATGCGGCTGAAGAGAAGCTCGAAGGCTTTCACGAGGCCTGCATGATTACTCAGGCTCTGAAAGATCGCTCAGTTCCTCTTTTGAGTGAAATAAGAGCCCGACGGGCTGTTATGTCTGCTTTTGCAGATGACCATGGCGCCAATCGATGGGGAGCGACTCCTCGCGAGAACCGTCGCTTTGATGTGTTGGAGAGAGCAGAGAGAGAGATGGAGAACCTTGTTCTTTGTTTTGTTAACCCTTGTGCCATTGATCCCGTGTTTGGTGACCTTTTCCCGTTAGAGTAGCATTTTTAAATTAGTCCCTCCTTTTCTGTGCTTTATGCCGAACTTCCATGTAGGCTTGGTACTAGTATGTATGTTTCCGCTCGCATAAATAAACTTTGTATTTTTCTTATGAGAACTTTCTTTAATTGCGAATGCTATCATCACTTTCATGCATATCAGACCTTTTTGAGCCGTATGAATGTCCATACGATTGCAAATGCATGCTTGAAATACGTCGGAAATCTTTCTTGTTGCTTTTCACATCAGGTGATGTGAGTGCGCTTTAGATCGATTATTCCCGTCGACTGGAAACCCATTTATACGGTCTTGTAAATATCTTATTTCCAAGGCTGCGGTCACGAAAGCGAGCTTACGTGGCCTGATAGAGCGACACGTAGCGAACGTATTGTTGTGCGAGAAAAGGGCTCGGCCGTAAATTTTCGGAGAGGGAGCCAGCTTCCAAGGCGCTGAGCGAGCTTCATGCCAGCCTCACAGCCAAGGCCAACAAAGCATACGAACTCTGGCGGGTGCTTCAGGAGTCCATAAAAGAGGTGGTGGCTCTCGATAAAGCTGCCACGTTCACTCGTGAGAGGGTCGAGGCTCATAAAGCCACCGAGAAAGAGCTCGAAGCTCGGCTTGCTTCGTATCAGGCTCAGCAAGCTCAGGCGGAGGCTCGTCTTCTGGTGATCTTGCGTCATGAAGCCGTGGCTCAGCAACAGAACGATGAGCTGGTAAAATTACTACACCGCCCGCCGGCTTGAGGACTTGTATCTTTTCTCCCTTTTTTGTACATACTCATGAATGAGAGTATCTCTTTTTTCTGTTTCTTTCATAAATTGTACTTTGTATCTATTTTGGTTTATGAATAAAAGATACATTTTTCCTCTCAATGGTGTGTCCCCTTTTTATTGAATGTATTCTGCGGATATTCTATCTTGATCTCTTTGCAGGACAGCGATGGCTTAGGATTCAGGGTTAGGATCTGCTTCCTAAGGCTTTTGCATTTTATGAGCCACGAGGGTCTCGTAAAGAGTTTTTCTCCCTACAGGTCGAGAGGATCCCATAGGTGTAAGTTCTTCTTAAGAATCGTGAAGATTCTTAAGCGGGTTTTCCCTTGAGAGTCGCAAGGATCTCACAAGAGAAATTTTTCTTCCTTACAGGTCGTGAGGACTTGTAAGTGCTGGGTGTGGTCGCCCTTGTCCGTGTTTTACGGAGTCAGGGGTTTCTCCAGGTATTGTAGTTTAAAGATGTCGCGGTCAAGGTTAAGGACCTCATAGTCCGTGGATTTAAGGACTCCACAGTCCGATGTTAGTTTTAAGACATCGCGGTCAAGGTTAAGGACCTCATAGTCCGTGGATTTAGGGACTCCACAGTCCGATGTTAGTTTTAAGACATCACGGTCAAGGTTAAGGACCTCATAGTCCGTGGATTTAGGAACTCCACAGTCCGGTGTTAGTTTTAAGACATCACGGTCAAGGTTAAGGACCTCATAGTCCGTGGATTTAGGGACTCCACAGTCCGGTGTTTGGTTGCAGGGACCCGTCACCTCTTTGAAGACGTTGAGGAATTACAACGCCAGGTATCAAAGGAGTGAAGAGATGTACCCTTAAACCAAGGTAGAATCCGTAGGGAATCGGGGGGGTTGATCGTTAGTTTTAAGACATCACGGTCGAGGTTAAGGACGTCATAGTCCGTGGATTTTAAGGACTCCACAGTCCGATATTTGCTCTGGATGCTTCACACGGGTTCACTGCCGTTCTTAGCGAGGACCAGGCTCCGCTCTGGATGCTTCACACGGGTTCGCTGCCGTGCTTGGCGAGGACCAGGATCCGCTCTGGACGTTTTCCACGGGGTCAAAGAGTGACATTATCCGCGTTCCACGTAACCAGGAATTTTGCGCTAGATGCTTCACACGGGTTCACTGCCGCGTTAGGCGAGGACTAGGCTCCGCTCTGGATGCTTCACACGGGTTCACTGCCGTGCTCTGCGAGGACCAGGATCCGCTCTGGACGTTTTCCACGGGGTCAAAGAGTGACATTATCCGCGTTCCACGTAACCAGGAATTTTGCACTAGATGCTTCACACGGGTTCACTGCCGCGTTAGGCGAGGACTAGGCTCCGCTCTGGATGCTTCACACGGGTTCACTGCCGTGCTCTGCAAGGACCAGGATCCGCTCTGGACGTTTTCCACGGGGTCAAAGAGTGACATTATCCGCGTTCCACGTAACCAGGAATTTTTCACTAGATGCTTCACACGGGTTCACTGCCGCGTTAGGCGAGGACTAGGCTCCGCTCTGGATGCTTCACACGGGTTCACTGCCGTGTTCTGCGAGGACCAGGATCCGCTCTGGACGTTTTCCACGGGGTCAAAGAGTGACATTATCCGCGTTCCACGTGACCAGGAATTTTGCACTAGATGCTTCACACGGGTTCACTGCCGCGTTAGGCGAGGACTAGGCTCCGCTCTGGATGCTTCGCACGGGTTTACTATCGTGTTCTGCGAGGACCAGGATCCGCTCTGGACGTTTTCCACGGGGTCAAAGAGTGACGTTATCCGTGTTCCACGTGACCAGGAATTTTGTTGATTGTATCCGCATTTCACGGGATGGAGGTTTGACTCTTGGTGATATGTATCGCCGAGCCATGGAACTGGGGGTTGCCGCTGTTCCGTTTCGCTTGATGTTGTGTCTGCTGCCATGAGACGGACGTCGAGATGATCTCTAGGCTATCTGTGAACCGTCGAGATTTGGCTTCTCCTTATGATGAAACCTGGGGAAGGAGTATGATCCCTTCTTTGTTTGCGCCCCTGGATTGTATACAGAGGTAGATGTAACATCACCTGTAGGGCAAAAATTTTCATTCTTTCATCATTTTTTTTATTCTTTCCGCGATGCTCTATCATTTCAGCTTTCTATATCGCGAAAATCGCGATTGCCCAATCATTTCGGCTATTTTTTCGCGGTGCCCAATCATTTCGGCCATTTTGCATGCATACATTTTTACTTACTGATTTTGTTTGCAAGTTGCCCCATCATTTCGGCTATTTCGTATGCATTTTTTTTGGGCTCGCTGATCTTTTTTTCACGAGTAGGGGATTTGGGATCTGATACCAATCTTGGCATCAGCATCGCTGCGACTGGAATATTGCAAGGAGCGAATCATCATTTGCCATGAAAGGACTTGAAATTTGATACCGGTTTAGGCATCAGCATCGCTGCAACTGGGATATTGCCAGGAGCGAATCATCATTTGCCTTTGTCGATGTTGAACAAAGGTAGCTTAGTAAACAGGGTTAAGGGTCCTGTCGGCTAAGGCTTTTGACTTCATGAGTCGTAAGGGTCTCACAAAGGTATTTCTCCCTACAAGTCGTGAGGATCTTGTAGGTGTGTTTTCTCCTTGGGAATCGTGAGGATTCCTAAGTGCATGTTCTCTTGTAAGTCGTAAGGATCTTACAAAAGGGTTTTCTCCTTATAAGTCGAGAGGACTTACAAGTGTTGTTTGCTGTACAAGCATATCCCTAGTCACGGATGGGACTTTGTTAGGGAAATATTTATTCGTGCCCGTGGATTGTATACAAGGGTCAGTGTTGCGCCGCTTGTAGGGCAATATCGAAGGTTGTGGGGGTTGCTTAAGAACAGGTTCAGGTCTCTGTAACTTAAGACTTTCAAATCTTATGAGCCGTGAGGGTCCCATAAGAGAGTTCTCCTTATGAGTCGTGAGGATCTCGCAAGTGTAATTTCTTCTTAGGAATCGTGAGGATCCCTAAGTGTGTTGCTCCCTTGTGAGTCGTAAAGATCTCACGCAGGTGGTTTCTCCTTACAAGGTCGAGAAGATCCTGTAAGTGTCTTTTAACGAGGTTGCGCCCTTTCGGGTTTTCACAAACACTCGCCGGTACCCCTGCTGTTTTTACTCACGGAGCCCTTTCGGGTTTTCATCTGTGCCCATTTTGCTTATGGACATACCGTTTTTTTATTCTTTTTATTCTTTTTTCTAACGAGGTTGCGCCCTTTCGGGTTTTCACAAACACTCGCCGGTAGCCCTGCTGTTTTTACTCACGGAGCCCTTTCGGGTTTTCATCCGTGCCCATTTTGCCTATGGACATACCGGTTTTTTTCTTTTTTTTTCTTTTTGCTTTTTTGCTTTTTTTTTAACCACGCCAGCCTGAGGATGCCGCGGGTTGATAGTAGTTTAACGACGTTTCAGTCATTTGCAAGTTTTAGGACATTGCGGTCCGTCGTTAGTTTAGGGATGTTTCGGTCCGCCGTCGCTGTATTTGAGAAGCATCTCTAGTTTACTGACTTTTCGGTCTATGGGGCTTTCCCTATGAATGAGCATGATGCCCCCGGCATATCCACCTTTTTCGAAGCATATTGTTGTGGCGGATTTACTTTCCACTTTTCGGGCAGCGCGAACTTGCCCTGTTGGTATTGGTCTTCAACCCAGTTTTTGAAGACGTAGCAATTGTCGAGTGGGTGACCCATTACTCTATGGTAGGGACAATAGTTTGGATTGTTAACGTCACCTGGTTGCAATGGACGTTTTGGATCTGGCAAAGTGATAAACCTGCTGCGCACTGCTAGCTCGAACAATCTCTTTGTTTTATCTTTGGGAAACGAGTAAGGACGTTTCAACTTCTCATTGAGATATCGCGGCTCGTTGTTTTGACGAAAAAACGGTCTCGGGTTACTCGGCTGTTTTTGAGTGTTGGCAACAAAGGCCGTTTTTTTCTTTTCCTTTCTCATTTCGTTTGCTCCATCGTTTGCGGGTCCGAGATTCTTTCCGGGCAGCGCGGGATTGTACTGCTGAACGTTCTCGCAACTCTCCAATTCTTTTGTTTTAGAAATGAATTCCTTGAAGAGAGGGTTGAGGGCGGCTTCTTCGTCAGAATCGCTTCTAAAGGTGAGAACTCGTGATCCCCCGGGCTCGTACCTATGACAATTGCCGGCAACTCTTTTATGCTCATCTGTCGTATTTTTTCGCTGTCTACGAGCTTCCCGCTTTATTCTATTGACGTGTTGTCTATGAGCGATATATCCTTGCCACCAACACTTAAAGGCGTTGCAGTCTTCAGTAGGATGTGCGATCCTCTGATGATATAGGCAGAAGTTGGGGTGTACGTCCGTTTCATCAAAATGTATATCACCAGGAGAATTTTTTCTGAAAGAGGGCGGCCTCATCCCCATTGATATGGCTTTGGCAAATCGTTTCCTTGTTTTGATCCTGCTTTTATTTGCGGCGGATGTACTTTGATCTGGTGGGAGTGTTTCGACCCTTTTGTCCAGTCGTCGGCGTTTGGCCTTTTCAAATATGGCCATCTCGCGCTCCCGATCAACTTTACTTTTTAGACGAATCTCATCTAGAAAAGCGTCGATCATTTCGTCTGACGGCCACACGAATTCTGGCTCAGGCTCTGCCCCCAGTTTCTCAGTGCAAGGAGTTTTTTCATCGTCCATAAATGAGTGGGAGATCACGTGACAAGTTGCCTCCGGTGCGTCCGTCCTCTTTGGAGTGTGCGGCTGTGGTGGGTTTACTTTCCAATTTTCAGACAGCGCGAACTTGCCTTGTAGGTACTGATCTTCTATCCATCCTTTAAAGACGAAACAATCCTCAATCGGGTGACTTACCGTTTGGTGGTAAGGGCAATAATTGGGATTATTAAGATCGCCTGGCTGCGACAGACGCTTTGGACTCGGCAGATTGATGAGTCTGTTGCGCACTGCTAGCTCGAACAGTCTTCTCGTTTTATTCTGAGGAAATGAGTAAGGACGTCATAGCCTCTCTTCGAGGGATGGGCGTGGACGCACGTTGTTTTGGCGAACGACCGGCTTTGAGTTGCTCGACTGTTGCTGAGCATTGGAGGCGTCGCTCGCTTTCCCTTTTCCTTTCTCATTTCGGGAATCGGGTCTTGGAGGAGACGGTCCATGGCCCATCTGGTCCATTTGGGCTAATCTGTCGATCAAGGCCTGAAAGGTGGTCGGCCTGAAGAACATCATGAATTGCGAGATGGTCGCCTACGGATCGAGAGTGCCCACAAACATGCCTACCGCAGGTGCCTCTTCTATGCGTTGTTCGCATTTCGACCATAGGTTTCGCCATCGTGTCGCGTATTGGACCCACGTTTCGCCTGGCCTTATCCTGGAATTTATTAATGCCGTTATCGGGGTGTGTTCACTAGCACTCGCGAATCTTTGTGTAAACAGTAGCTCCATTTCTGCAAATGTTTTGACAGAGTCGTCAGGTAGCTCCGAATACCATTCAAAGGCTGTTTCTGCTAAGCTGCCGACGAATTGTCGTAGTAACAATTTGTCATCGCCTCCAGTATTGCCGCATAAGGCCCTGAATTGAGCGACGTGCTGATGTGGATTTCCCGTTCCCTTGTATACATGGAACTTAGGGATCGTATATCCCGGCGGGTAACTGATTTGGTCATACAAGCTCGGATAGGGCCGTCCGGTTCTAGCAATTTGCCCAGCCGCTTCATTTGCTTGGTGAGCTCGTATTTGCTGAGCTATATGGTCATCCAGTGCGGCCTTGGAAATGGTTTCTTCCTTGGCAGCTAAAAGAGCCGAAGGAGGATTCGATGTCTCTCCTTTGTCATCTTCAAGGACAATCGGAGGATCTTCAGCAGGAGGGTCCGGCTGTAACATCATCCCTACCATATCTTGGAAGAGGAGCGCCATCTGTTTTATGTTAGCCACTTGCTCTGCTGCTTCTTTGTCCCTCTTTTCGAGGACTCTGCGTAAAAAGTCAGCGTCGGTTTCTTGTTCTTGACGCTCATCCGAAGACGTTTCAGAGCTTTCTTTTGGCTCAGTGAGTGCAGCCATTGTAGTCATCATTTCCTGAAGCTTTTGTTGTTGCTCCTGGGCTTTCGTTACGGATCGGGTGAGCTGTCGGTGGCCCGTAGAAGTGCGGCTTTCCTCCTTTCCAGAAGCCATATAAACAGTGTGCACCACCATGCCCCCAGACTTGGGGCGTTTGTGTTCGGTGTCTTTAAGACTTGCCGAAGACACAGGGGCTTTTTGCGGCCTCCTTTTTTAAGTGATTGGAGTTAAGGGAGCCATTGTAATGGGCACCCAAGTAGCCATTGCTTTTTGTGGCTTGACATGGGGATTTTCTTCCTGCCGAACCTTCATCTTTTTTTGTCGGCGGAGACAGTCTTGATCTATCACGGAGTTTTGGACTTGACGCCAGACCTTGTAAATTTGAGAGGATAGCCGTTGAGGGGGCTGCTCCAGCTTCTTCTCTGGGGTATCCTCTACAGGTGAAGGAGTTCTCTTCAGCATCGCAGTAGGAGAGTTTCTGCGCACCGTGTTCAGCAATTCAAAGCTGTTCCCGGTTGGAACAGCAACATCGATCCCTACCGTTGGAGTTAGCGGAGTTATCCCAGATGGGGAGTTGCCCCCAGCCTTCCTCACTCGGCGCCAGTGGCGACGTCGAGCGCGTCGTGTAGATGGAGTTGTCTCAGCCGTAGGGGTGACCTCCTCATGCCCCCTGCTTTGAGGAGAGACCGTTATTGGTGCTGGCCTGTCGAAGACTGACACCCATTGAGAAGCAATGTCTAATCTGTCAAAGACAGACCTCTGGGCAGAGTAAGCAGCTTTGAGGACCTCGCCTGGAGCAGAAGCCGGAATGGCCATCCTTGTAAAAACTGACTTTTTGGAAGGAGAAGTCTTTTCAATGATTTCGTCCGCTTGAGCCGGGATGGCTATTCGCTTTGGGATGGCAACTTCGGGTATCGCGGGCTTGTAGACGCTGTGGCCCAATCTGCTGAAAACCGAGGTATTGAAGTTGGGCAACCCGTTGAGAGGGGTCGCGGCAGTGGTAAGCCGATCAAAGACCGACTTCTTTGGGGCTTCTTGCAACGTCATTGTGGCATTGAAGCTCAACGGTGGGAGCATGGTCCCGAAGAATAATCCAGTGGTGGCCTGAGTTACCTGCTCCACTGGCATCTTGAAAAGGGAGGCCACTTGGGGCCCATAAGTCACTCCTCCAGCAAGGACCGAGTGAGAGTTGCAGTTGCAGGCAGTGCAGTTTGAAGCCATTGATCTTCTGTTTTCTGCACGGAGCAAGACACCAAATCTTAGTACCTCGAATCCACAGGCAACCACCGTAAACCGCGATTCGTTCGCAAACACGACACACGAAGTGTGGAGTGGAAAGTGGAAAAGGTCCCACCGGGCGTGCCAGAATCTGTTCCCCTCCGAACGGTGGCCGGGACGTGAGGCGTCTGTGCCTGAGGTTCGGGGCAGATGCTAATTGGTGCTATCCGTCCATCTCTCCGAAGATGCCAAGTTGTTTATGGCACCGTGCATCGGAGGTTTAGACGGATGCGGCTGATGTAGCAGACTTCGTCAGATTCCCCCTCGTTTGAGGGGTTTTTGATTGTGGGGACGCTCTTCCCTGCAGGCGCAAGCCCCTGCAGTTAATTACGCTACCGCATCGCGGTAACAACTTTCTCCTTCTCCAGATGGTCACTTCGTGTCGTGTGTGTTTATTTTATGTTTTGTTGCCCGTGGATTGTTTACGGAGACTGAGTTATGTCGTCGCCCGTAGGGCGTGGACTAGTCCAAATCCGTGTTTATCTTAGATTTGGGTTTGGGGGTCTGGTTTGAGGATACGTCAGCCATACTTGAGGCTAAGATCAGCTCAAACGTTTGTTAAGGATACGTTAGTCCGATTTGAGACTAAGATCAACTTAACAGGATCGTTTAGATCCGACAAAAGAGCGTTTGGGCTCCATTGTTCCAGTTTAGGGACATAGTGGTCCATCGTATATGTGGCCGTCGGGACCCGTCACCTCTCTGACGACGTTGAAGGATTACAACGACGGATGTCAGAGGAGTTCAGAGATGTACCCTCGAGCCAGAGTTAATTTGGGGGATTCATAGTCCAGTCTGTTTGAAGGTTTAAGGATACGTTAGCCATCTTTGAGGCTAAGATCAACTTAAACGGGACCGTTTAGATCCGACAAAAGAGCATGCTGGGCTCTATTGTTCTAGTTTAAGGACATTGCGGTCCATGGGTAGTTTAAGGACATTGCGGTCCATGGGTAGTTTAAGGACATTGCGGTCCATTGTTAGTTTTAAGACATCTCGGTCAAGGTTAAGGACGTCATAGTCCATGGGTTTAAGGACTCCACAGTCCGGTGTGTGCTCTGGATGCTTCACACGGGTTCACTGCCGTGCTTAGCGAGGACCAGGCTCCGCTCTGGGCGTTTTCCGCGGGGTCAAAGAGTGACGTTATTCACGTTCCACGTAACCAGGAATTTTGCACTAGATGCTTCACACGGGTTCACGGCCGTGCTCGGCGAGGACTAGGCTCTGCTCTGGGCGTTTTCCGCGGGGTCAAAGAGTGACGTTATCCGCGTTCCACGTGGCCAGGAATTTTGCATTAGACATGGGTTTAAGGACCCCACAGTCCATATCATGGGTGGTCATCGGGACCCGTCACCTCTTTGAAGACATTGAGGGATTACAATGCCAAGTATCAAAGGAGTGAAGAGATGTACCCTAGAACCGGAATGGATTAAATAGTCCTTGGCCCAATTTGGGATCAAGACCCATTAATTATATTATGAGCCCATTGGCCCAGTTAATTACGAATTGAGGACTTATGGCCAGCTTGGGCTAAGTCCTATCATGTCTGGAATATTGACTTCTTGTGGGTCCATTGAGGGAGAGGCTTTGCCTCTATCCCTTTAGCCAATTGGGCCAAAGCCTAGTGTTAAACACTTCAGAGCAATCAGTGTTGAACACTGGGAATGAGGTTGACAAGTTAGTGTTTAACACTAAAAGATAATTGGTGTTAAACACCAGCAACAAGGCTTTCAGATTAGTGTTAAACACTAAAACAGATCAGTATCAAGCATCGGCAACAGAGCTCTCAAATTAGTGTTAAACACTAAGGTAGTCAGTGTTGAACACTGCAAGTAAAGTTCTTTGATTGGTGTTGAACACTACGGCCCAACAGTGTGTTAACACTGGATTCAGGAGTTCCAACTTAGTGTTAAACACTAAAGCAAGAGGGGTCACGTGGCGACACGTGAGAGCGCCCTCTCTCCATTCATTCTGCTGAGATTATTGCATCTTTCAGAGCATCACGTGCCATCACGTGACGGGCATTCATATGCCTATGTGTTAGAGCTTCTGTCAAGGGTCACGTGAGTCACGTGGGGGACTGCCTCAAAGGGCTTTCTGTAGATCTTTTGAGGGGGTCACGTGGTGGCACGTGACCCTGCCTCCATGTATATTGTTTAGAGAATCTGTTGATCCTTTTTCAGGAATTAAATTCCTCGAGCTTTAATTTTCAAAGGAATTAAATTCCTACTTCCTTTTGAAGACTTATATTCTGGAGTAGAATTGAACCCTGAATCTTCTGTAGGAATTAAATTCCTCGTTTATGTGAAGAACTGAATAGGGTTAAACCCTAATAAAAGCTTTTTAAGGAATTAAACTTCCAGTCCCTGTTAAATTATGATTAAGGGAATTGAATTCCCGTTGTTTCAACAGAACTAAGTTCTTAATTAGGGTTAAACCCTGTTTCTCTCTGTTCTGAAGGAATTAAATTCCCATAACACAGGGTCAAGCCCTACTTTTATCTTAGAGGAATTAAATTCCTATAGTTCTGTGAGAATTAAATTCTCGTTTTTCCATTCCCTCTCCATGTTTTGGATCTGCATGGCAGGATCTCAACCCATTGAGAATTAAATTCTCAACCTAAAGGGGAGATGTGCACTTTGCAGATCCTCTATCAAAGAGAGAAGAAATATGTTCTTCTGTTTTTTTATTTTGTCAGAGTTAAACTCTGTTGAGAATTAAATTCTCCTTCTTTCAGGAAGCCTTCCCTTTCTTACCTAGGGTTTTCTTTTTGCAGAAGCTCCAAATTCCTCAAAGTATCAAGGCTCTCTCCTTTTTTCTCCCTCTGCGTGTATCTATCCCTTTCTTTTGTGTCTCTAGGCTCCTATTTATAGGAGAAGCAGCCGAATCAATTAGTTTTTGATGAATCTTTATTAAGAGATTTGATTTGTATCCATCATTTGTTTTTGACCCTTGGATTATTAGGTGAATTTTATTCACCATTGGATTTCAAATCCAGGGATTCTCGTTTGTTATTTCGGTTAGATTTAAAGGGGAAATCTTTCCAAACTCGAGATTTTCCTATAGATAGATGATCTCTGAATCTTTAATTCGATCTGCTCCAGATAATCGCTTTCCTTTGGAAAGATTTGAATCTCTTTCAGAATTTAATTCTGTTAGCAAAACGGGCTTTGAAAGCCGGTCACGTGTGACCACGTGACCCATAGTCACGTGTGGACACGTGACTCCCTTGTAACGAGCCATTTCCTTCTTTTGCACTCTGCCTTCTTCTGATGCTTAGCCGTCACGTGCCACCACGTGACCCCTGGTCACGTGTGAGCACGTGACCCTTGTCTGGACTCTTTTTCTTGATTTAACTGGAGAACAATTCTGATGTTTTGAGCGTCACGTGCTAACACGTGACCCCTGGTCACGTGGGAGCACGTGACATCTTTTGAAGCTTTTTCCTTGATTTGATCAGGGATCCGGTGTTCCTTTGACGCTGGTCATGGGGGAGCACGTGACTCTTTCTGAAGCCCTTTTCTTCGATGTAGTCAGGAAACTGAACTTGCCTTGATGATGCGCTTAGGTGTCACGTGTCGACATGTGACCGCTGGTCACGTGTAAGCACGTGACCCTCTTCTGAAGCTTTTCCCAGAAGCTTTCCTGATTTTAAATCAGGAAACAGTGCTCATTAAGTTATAAGTACACTAGACAGGACTCGTTGGGAACTGTTGGTAGGTATTATACCTATCGTCGGGTAGCAGTTCCCAGGTGACATGAGTACAGCTTAGTCCGTCGACTTGACACTGCTACTTCGCCTCGAGTGTGTTCCCACTGTACTTTGATTACTACCTTACCACGGCTCAAAGAAGTATTGCAAACAGGTAGTAGTTGGGTGCAGTCCCGAAGCACTTGGAGGCAGTGACGGTTAGATAGGATTCGTCCCTCCCGGTATTGGGGGTTGATATCGCGCTGTGTTCGAAAGGCCATTATACAAAGTCCTTGGCCAAGGCAAGCGAGAATTACTGGTAGATACTCCATTAGTTTCTCAGGGTATTTTGGGCTACTCTCCAACACGACTTATTGCGCTATTAGGGGTCTGACGATTACCGCCCCTAGGCCCGATATGTCATGCTCTTAGACGAACAGACCGGACTGTACAGAGATTGTCACATACAGGCTCAGTAAGAGTTCGGATGAGTTAGCTCATCGGCCTTCTTATCGACACATACCTGGGTAGCCATTACGTGCAGCTAGTACCGCTTGCGGCTTGTGGTTAAACCCACTGCCAGCGTAGTGTCGAGTCTTTAGAGTCCCACATAGAGAGTTTCCTTGTATCGGGCAAAAGGTGTAGAGGCCGTATGGTTTTACGGCAGGACTTCGATCACTTACGTATATTTGTGCACGTATGACGATCGGAAGGATAATACTAGTGGGCTTTAGTTTAAGCCGGATCCTAGTATTATACTGATGGATTTGTTTCCTCTCTTTGTATTCGTATTCTTCGGAATACAGATGTGGGTATGTATATATGGATGAGGGGCATTCTCGTAATTTTCTCGGGAAAGCTTCTAGAAGTTGGACACCTCATTAGTGTTTTATTCTTTATTGGATTAAACAAAATGAGGTAGAGGAAATGAGGTGGATTTCAACATGGAATCTAGCATGGCTACTTGGTGACTCATGGCATGACTCAACACTAGATATTTATGAAGCATGGTTGATATTTTGTTGTGATAATTATCTCATGAATCATTAATATGCTTCATTTTTCTAAAAGAGGACATCCAAGCTTCATTCAAATTCACACTCCACTCTCATTTTCTTCAAGTCTTCTTCTTCTTCCTCTAAACCTTAAAAACTCTCATGTGTTGAGAAATCTTGGGTTCCAAGAGACAAAACACTCCATCTTCTTACTCTACACCTTCTAGGACTTCTAGTTTAGCGAACTAGAAACCGTAGTTATTTCAGATTCGAGATAGGAGCTTGGACTATAGACTCTCGAGTGGATCGTCTTTGACTCGAGGAGGCCGTCGAGGTTGCTTCGATCCATTTAGATCCTCGGAGCCTACGACGACGAGGAGGACAGCGAGAAGACCCGAAGGACGTGATACTACGAGGTATAACATTCATCCGAGTAGTTAAACCTCAAGTTGTTTGCTAGCTATGGTTTATGATCGATCCTTGGTTCAAGTCGGTGTTGTGAAGTCCGTAAAAATTATTTTTTGCAATTTCCGCCTCCCCGCGAACACATGGGGTGCGCAACAACGACTTACACTAAGTCAGGTGTATTTGCTCAAGAACTTAGATATTGTATTATTGTTATAGTCGAACTCGTGTGAGGTTGGCTTGACTTTATTTATATATAGTATTTATTGCTTTCCGCTTGTTGTTCTTTTCCTTTAGGTGTCGTATATTTTGCGTGGATTGTGTCTCCATCGTGTGGGCGTCCAGTTAGCTCCCATGTAGGGATGCATTTAATTTACTGCTGTTGTATATGAATTTTATTCAAAATTTACTAAGGAGGTTCTGCTCATTTTTCTAACGATAACTCTTTACAGAACAAGTTTTACTTCATTTTATAAATCTTTTCTTAAAACATCACCTCTATTTTTTCTTTCACTTATAGGTTTTGATCCTGGTTTAGGCTTAGATTACGTTATTGCTCAATTGGTTTCGTGTAATCTAAGTGCCGGTCACGTGCCGTTTTCAGGTCGTAAAAAAGTTGGTTTCAGAGCACTTGGTTTTACCTTTTTTGAGTCTAGGTTTAACCATATGGAGTCTAGATGACGATCTTTCGAAACTCGACTTAATCTTGCGGAACTTAGACCTGATTTTGAGGGTCTTAGACCCGAACTTTCGATACGTAGATTGTCCTTGGTATGATGGAGTAGCTAACTTAAGTGGAGTTACGTAGTGTAAATATGTTCCCCGACATATTTACAATACGATACTCCTCTTGAGTGCCCTTAGGATGTATCTTGAGAGTTTTTCTTCGATTCTATGCATTCCTTCGTTCTATTTGTTAAACTTTTACCAACTCTTATTTCTTATTTCTGTCACCATGCCGCCGAAGTTTTCATAAGTCGAGAAGGCTACAGCTAGAGATGAGTTCAGGGCAGGCTCGTCTGAGACGAGGACTGACCAGTACGGTACTTCGGTGACATAAGAACATGTTGATCTTCTTTCTTCCAGTAGTATTTCTCGTTTGGAAGCGAGCGTTCAGGATCTGTATCACACTTCTGTTTTCATGTATGCACTTTGCATCATAGTATTTCGAGCTTGTGTGGGACTTTGGAGCCCTTTTTAATTTGATTGAATAAAATGTTTTTAGATTTGGGTTTAATATAAATTCGGAGACCAAATTTATTTAAGAGGGAAATATTATAACAATTCAAAAATTTTAAACTTTATTTTAGAATTTAAATAATGATATAATGAGTCTTATTAAATTGATAACAAAACTTTGGATTTTGGGATTGCAGTTTTTAAAACAACACATTTGACAGTTTTTTAATATTTATTGTGGCAAGACAAGCATATTTTAATCTTAACATTTTCATTACTCTCTAAATGAAAATTTGGTTTTTTTCTTTATGTTTAATAATTGGGAGAGGCATGTGCATGGGTGAGGCATGGGCTCACCATGTTTATATGCACCATATCCATTTTCCCTTTCCTCATTTCTTATCTAAAGTTTCTCTCTCACTCTCACAAAACTCTAGCTCTATCCCACTCACTCTCAAAACCCAACTCTAAACAAACCCTACACATCTTCTTTTCCTCAACACCAAACTCATCTTTTCAAGTAGAAACCATCATCGACCTCTTGGTAGCTTCATACAAGCTTCAATTTTCTCTTCATTTCTATTTCAAAAGGTAAAGATCTATCTTTTAATAAGTTTTTGCCATGAAAACCATATTTTCTACTTAAAAATCATGTTTTTATGCTTTAAATCTTTCACAAATGGAGTTTTAAATAGTTAATTGTAGTTGTACTGTGATAGTGCAAATCTTCTTGTTGTTACAACTTGTATTCATTAGAAACGAGTTAGTTTTCATGTTCAAAACATTTTGCAAAATTCCAATTTCTCGAGCATCATTTTTATCCTTCACGTCTGAGACTTGAGCTTCAGACGTCTGCGTTGTTTCTTTTTTAAATTGATATTGTTTGTCACACGTCCGAGCTTTGAGCTTTAGAAGTATGCTCTTTCTCTTGGATCTCGGTATTTTTGAGGTCAGACGTCACTTGTTCTTCAAACGTCTGCCGCTTCTCTGTATCGACGGAACGTCTTCTTCAGACGTCTGAGCCTTCTAGCTTCAAATATCTAATGCTCTTTCCTGATTAACTTGAGCTTTGCACCATATTTAGTTTGTTTGGCTTTATATAGATATTGATGGGGTTTTTTTTGCATGTTTATGATTATTATTGGTTATAGGATCGAGTGCCGGTGATCCTGAGATGATGAGGAGAGGTGCAGCAGTCGTAAGATTCGACTAGCTTGTGGCACAGTCGGTGAGTAGATTTAGCATCTACAAGTGGAAAATCGGATGGTTGGCTTATAGCACCCCCGACAACTAAATTTACTATAACCACTTTTGTAACATTTCAAATTTTTTAAAAGGTTTATTTTAGAATTTAAATATTGATATAATAAGTTTTATTAAAATGATAAAATTTATTGAATTTAGTTTTCATATGTGTGTGTGTGTGTGTAAGCTTTGAAGAATTAGGTTATGTGTTATGTCTCGCTTTTAATTAATAAAACTAATACATTCTTTTCTACTTAATTTTATTAAGTCATGATAGACATATTATAGTATTTATATTTCCTTATTTTTTTTATTTAAATAGAAAATAGGAATTTTCATTATGGTTGATAAAATGGGAGAGGCATGGGCATGGGATTGCCACACTATATGTACAGACCTTTAATTTCTTTTTCCTTCTTCTCTAAATCTTTATCTCTCCCTAATCTCAACCCCAAAACCATAGCTCTCTCTCACTCTCTCAAATGTCCTCAAGTTTTTTACTAGAATTGAAGATTTTGAAGATTTCTTTGCATTTGAAGGAGTTTCTTGATTCCAGCACTACATACATACTTCTTTACTTATTTAGATTAATGATATCTATTTTTATATTTTAGTTACATTCTCTATTCATGATGATATGTTTTATGTGTATAACTATTAAGATTTTAAAAAGTATAATGATTCAAAAGTTTAAGTACTTGTAATTGTTTATTTAGTTGAATTATGTTCAGGAAATCAGTGACAAGCTGGGATTACAAGGTTTTTAAAAATTCTCTGTTAGGAATTAACTCTTTTGGTGAACTGAAAAGTTGTAAATAACTGAAGTATCTTGTAGGTAAGAGATTTTAGTTGAGTTTTACTGTAAAATGGAATTTTTACGAATTTCTAAATGAGGAGTTTTCAACCAGGAATTTCTGTTTTCAATGGATGTTTTTCACTAAACTTATAAACATTTTTTGCATTTTTCCATTAACAATTTGAAATATATAAAAATCTTAAGTTGTAGATATTTTTGTGTAGATATCATTAGAATTTTTATTTGACTTATTCACTTTTCAAAATCAAGAGGTATCATTTTTCAGTGAAAGGTTGTTTTTTGGTCTGTGAAAAATATTCAGAAACATTTTTTGTTTTGTATTTTATTTTATGTCTTATACTTGAAATACAGAAAATAAATTTTGGGTTATCAAAAGTAACTCATTTATCTATATGTAGAATTTTAGTTTGAATCAAAATATTGTGTTTACTATTTTTGGGGATTTTTTCAAAGTAAGCCTTAAAACTGCAGTTTTCTGAACTTGCATTTTTAAACGTTATTCATTCAAGAATTGTATTTTCCTCGCTAAATATTATCAGTAGGATAATCTTATTCATGTGTGTGTCCTTACACTTGAAGGACCATTAGTGGAGGCGCCCGAGGCGAGGCAAGAAGTCGTAGGATTCGACTAGCTCGTTTTGTAGTTCGATGAGTTGATTTACCATTTACAAGTGGGAAATCGGGTGGATGGCGTATAGCACCCCCGATATGTAAATTTATTTTTAAAACTTCTTTATTGATTATAATTCATGTCTCATATTCTCAGTTTACCAATACTATGTTTCATTTCCTTTGCTATACTTTTGCGAATACAAATGCTATGACATTTACACAATTACTAATGATAACCAAACGGCATCAACACAGACTTACGTGTTACACGTACACATCATTAGTAATTGCCATGGCACATATATACATAGAATCACATGCTAACATGTACACATTATTAGTAATTTCCATGCCACGTGTAGAACTTGCTATGCTTTATGTTTACCGTCGAAAACCAGACTGAGGCGCAGAGAGCGCATCTGGCCTGAATCTGGGGGTAGATACTATTTGGTCATATCCATCCACCTCTCCGAAGATACCAAGTTGATTTATGGTACTGTATATCGGATGTTTGGATGGATACGACCGATATAGCTGATTTTAGATTCTCCCTCACAGATGAGAGGTTTATTAATTGTGGGGACGCTCTTTCCTGCAGGCGCAAGCCCTTACATTTAATTATGATATTGCGAAAGAAAACAACTTTCTACTTCTCTAAGCTTTGTTTCGTATGTCGTGTTTTAGTTTTTTTTTAAATTTTGGGTTGCCCTTGGATTGTATACGA
Organism: Agapanthus africanus; assembly: GCA_030015575.1. Taxonomy (NCBI): domain Eukaryota; kingdom Viridiplantae; phylum Streptophyta; class Magnoliopsida; order Asparagales; family Amaryllidaceae; genus Agapanthus; species Agapanthus africanus. Next base: position 258,056,024 of record CM057351.1, on the reverse strand, counting down.
AGACTAACATTGTCGTATCCGTAGGGCGCGGATTAGTCCAAATCTGTATATATTAGATTTGGGGGTGAACTTAGATCACATTTCTTACATGGGTGAGGTCCATCAGTTCAGAGAATACTTAAGTTTATCTAAGGACCGTTAGTTTTGTTTTAGACTAAGATCAACTTAGAACTTTAGCTATGGATCGTTAGTCGTATTTAGGACTAAAATCAACTTAGGGTACTTGGGGTATAGACATGGCCTAGGGACACTTGACCTCTTTTAAGAGCTATGTCAACTAAGGTGGCTCTCAAATTGATCATATGATCATCACAGAAGATTATACTTCAAGGTTTAGCCACTTTGGCTAAATATTGGGTCGGTTTGATACCAGAGCATGTAGGGTTCATGTACGGATCGGTTCGAGCCGATAGGGCTCTAGTTCTTGCTCACTTGATATTCACATAAGCGCATGAGCATATTGGTGCTCGGCTCGGCTTGAGCCGAATAAGGTTTTTGGTGCGCTTATGTTCTTCTCATGTGAGGTAGCCATATGAAGCTTGGTACATTTTCACGTACTTCTTACGTGATGCAACCATATGAGCTGAATGGCTCGGTGCACATGCTTAACACATGATGCAAACCGAGCTAGGGTTCTTTAGAGGGTCTAACCCCTATTGTTTGGAAAGATTCAAACTTTTGGGAGATGCTATATTTTAATCATCAAAATTATAAAAAGTTGGTCTTTTGACCATTATTAAGGTCTCAGGTGCTTAAGCAGACACGTTTTATGGAGAACTATGTCTTGTAGAGCAAAAGCTTTGACTTTTTGGCTTTTAATATTTTTTGATGATGAGAAACTCAAGTTTTCCCTCAGATCTTGGATTTTGAGATCAAGATCTCTCCATTAGAATATAATTTCTCATTTTGAAAGCGATTTGTCTCATAGATCTTTGATCTAATGGAAGAAAATAAGTTTTTATGAGGACTAAGCATCTTTAATGAAGGAAATAGGTAAAGAGATCATTTCTCTCTTTTCACCTAGGGTTTTGAGGAGGAGATGATCTTCTTAGCAAAGAATTAAATTCTCAGTTGTAATCTTATAGAGGTTTTTTTTGTTTCTTGCAGAAGCTTATAGGGGTATTCTCTGTATGGAGATCAATCTCCTATGTGTCTATTTATAGGAGAGGAGAACGGTCATTTAGTTTGAAAGGATCTCTCATTTTTAGAGATCTCAGTTGATCGAATTGATCTTAGAATCAAATGGTGATTTTTGTACATCGTTTGATTTTTAATCCAAGGTCTCTCTATTTTAACAGAGACAATCATTCTTATTTTAAGAAAGATCATGGAAAATATTTTCCAAAGATAGAGATTGCTTCAAATAATTGTTGCCGGTGCCACATGCTTTGCATGTGTGGCGCGGCCCAAGAAGATAGATTCGGCTCCACGTGCCTTGCATGTGAGCGCTGCCACAAGTGTCTTTGGCTTAGTTACTAAACGCCACAATTTGGGCGGGAAGACTTTACATGGTATAATATGATCAATATTATGTGCATGTACGCGACTAGATGTCCGTACTATTGCTGTGTGCGTGCGTAGACTAGTGGTCTATATTTTTTGAACTGTGTGTTTGCATACCGTTCATTACGATTAACTACATTTTATACCGCCCATTCTATATCATTTTGTTAATAAACGCATGTTATTAATCCATGGCTACTACTTAAGTACATGTTTTAGGTATTCCAGGCAATTATGGTAAAAACACGGTACAATGTGCACATTTGCGACAAATTTAGGCCAAAACTATAACTGGACGGATAATTGATAAAAATACAAGTTTTGCAACAAAAAATAGTCAAATTGTGCACTACATGTGTTAATGGACAGCCAATGGGATTGCAAGAGGGTTGTACAAGACTTTTGATTGGTGCACAAATGATTGCAATGGATAAAGAGTTGATGTGAAGTGTGAATGGGAAAAAGTAATCATCATCTTGGACTTTAAACAGCTAGAGTGCAATCGAGATTGAATTAGAAGAAAAAAATATCGTAAAAATCAATTGGTGAGCTTAGAAGTCTGCTGTTTGAAGATGGGCCCCCACTCCATTTCCTGGCTGCCCCTGCTTTCTTTTTGGCTGCCCAGGTCAGTCCCATGTTGCCCAATTTGGCTCGTGTTTCTCCCCTATTTCCATCAATGCCTAATTAAGTCTCTGGGATATTTCTTTTTGTCTATAGAAACCCCTAAAATAGCAGGTCTCTGGATAGTATGAGCAGGATGGTTTTTTGAGTTGGAAAATGGTGTGAAATATAACGAATGCTTTTTCTTCTTCCCTCTTGAAGCTTTCAGTTGAGAGCTCCACTAATGAGGTTGAAGTTGTACTCTTATCTTGTATCTCAAGACTCTCCAATTGTTAATACACTTGAACTCTTTTTGTTTTTGTTTACTTGTGTAATTTCTTTACTCATTCTTATTTCTTTATCTTGTGTTTCTCTTTTGTTATTTTGATATGATGCTTGAGTAATTCTTGGATATGGTGATGGTAAGGTTGAGAGATGAATGGCAAAGCCTTCCTCTCATTTCTCTTTGATTAATCTTTGTGCTTAATTTGATTATAACTTTAAGGTTATAACATGCTTATGGTTTGATAGGGTATTTTGCTTTCGATGGTTACCTGGTAATCTTTAGCATATACCCTATTCTTTCCACATCTCCATTTTTCAATTTTAAACTTAGAATCAATATTAGTGTTAAGTTTGCTAGGCAATTTAGATAGGGTATGTTACTTCATTGTTTTTTGACACCCTTCATTAAGTATATACCATATACTATCATCCAAACACTCAGCAAGTTTAATGCTAAACCACTTTTAGAAGCAATTGTTTTAATCTCAATTGTAATTGTGTTTGTCTTGACGGTTTATTCTTGCGATCCGCTTTGATATACCGTGCTTCATAATCCATTTGCAAGAGAGAGGAAACATTCATGTGATCAAAAGAGAGAGGAGAAGATATTGCCAAGATGAATTGAAGGTGTATCCGCGAATCACTCATCCAAGTCGGAGCTAAGGCCGCTTTACGATTTCTTATAACTTTGCATTTTATAATTTGTGACACCAAAACAAACCAATATTCTTTTCTCTCTGAAGTTGCCATAACAACTCTTAATCACCAATTCCCGGTGGATCGACTATATTTGCCTGCTAGCTCCAACGAGCCGTGCACTTGCGGTTCTAAATATTTTAAAATGAGACTAAGCTCGCGCGTGCCGCATTTCTAAACTCAAACTTTTATTTTAAACTCAAGGCGTGCGCGAGTGAATCCTCAATAAGTTTTTAGCGTCATTGCCGGGGATGCGGTAGTCATTAGGGGTTGTTATTAAAGTTCATCTTGTATATACAGAACTAACATACACAAACTAACAAAATAAAAAAAAATCTAAACAAAAAATCTAACTTTTATAATAATAGTTCTTTGTTATTTTAATCTGTTATTACTCTGAGACTTGTAAAATAATTTAAAGTATGAAAATGAATCAATAGTTGAGTTTAGAGCATACTAGAAAAAGATGAAACCCTAATTTTTTGGTTTGGCCGACGCTTTGAACTTGCATCACCTTTGCTGACGTTTTTCTCCTGATTTTTTCAGGTACCATAGCCGGTCATCTATATTCCATCAGGGGAATCATTTCCCTTGCATTCATTCGTTCTTATGGGCCGGTCTACACTGCTGCTAAGTGCGAAGCCATGCTACGCCGCTTTGAAGATTATAACGGGCGACTGCTTTCTCGCCACTCTTCTCTTATGTAGATGATTTTTAAAGCGATCTGGGAAGCGCTGCCTAAGAGCAATAGGTTGATGCCGCTTCAAGCGCTTGACTAGGCCGAAGACAAAGTGCACTCGGTCTACCTGATGGGCCTGATCTAAAAAAATGGAGGGACGATGCGATTACTCTCTTGCACCTCATTTATGAGCAGAGAGCAATCATATCCTTATACGCGAAGGTGGAAGATATCAGTGGCGACCCTTAAGCTTGTCTTCATGAGCAGGTACACAAGAAGATGCAAGACGATGCTTGGGAGGCTTTGTTGGGTTTTATTTTCGAGTTTATCAAACCTTGTACCAATGCTAGTATCCTGCCGCTGTAAACTTTGAATGATATAATAGCGTTTTCTTTTGTTTTACTTTTCACTTTTCAGTACTTGTCCTCAGTTGGTAGTCCGTAATCCACCTTTTGACGTTTGAATGGAAAGCACCTTTTTGTTCGCCTAAATATCGTGCTTCTGCAAACTGTACTTCTCTCTTTTGTTTGTGCTGAAATGGCTTAGCTTAGTTTATTTACTTATCCTGGAGCTTTCAGTTTATCTTTCCCTTAGGTGTAGATAAACTTAGACTAACGTTGACATACCCCTGTTAGTATATGAGGCCGTCAGGTTTGTGATACTAGGTGTAGTCTGTCACACCATTGCGTTAGCTGACTTCTTCTCGGTTTGCGTCCCTCGGATCGCGGTTCGAGTAGCCACGCACTTGTTGTATCTTCAATCCCATCTAAGGTGAGAAACAACGTTTCAAGTAATCTTTCTAGGTCAGAGTATCCATATTGGCATCAAAAGATTCAGCGTTAGGCGTCACCATGGCGCTCTACCTTGAGGTCAGACTGTTATCAGTCCCTGGGAAGTCATAACTACACCCTTCGGAGGTAAGATGATATCCAATGGTCTTTAGGCTTATATGTACAACCATCAAGACCTGGGGCTAGGAATATGCCATCACCCCACTTTCATTTTGACCCTTTGGTCTTTATTGACACTTCGTCTGTACTCTACAGGAGTAGATTGGACATCGAGATAGTCTTCAGGCTGTGTGTATTACCATTGAGACTTACTTCTTCCTCTGGCAGAGCATGGTGGAACACACTGCTCCTTTTCATTTGTTCATGCTCGTGGATTATATATAGGAGTCAGTATTGTCCTACCTGTAGGGCATTTTTTGTTTCCTTTTCTTCTTTTTATTTTATTTTTATTTTTATATATATCCGCAATTGCTCTATCATTTCAGCTTTTCTTATTTCAAAATTCGCAATTGCCCTATCATTTCGGCTATTTTTCGCGGTTGCTCAATCATTTCGGTTATTTATTTTATTTACTCACTGCCTTTTATTGCGAGTTGCCCAATCATTTCGGCTTTTTAAAATTTATTTTATTTACTCGCTGATTTTTTATTGTGAGTTGTCTAATCATTTCGGCTATTTTATTTTTATTTCCTAGTTTAATGACTCAGGGGTTGAGAGTTTGGACTTCAAGTCGGCATCAACGTTGCAAACACTATATTGGATGTAGGTACCCTCAAGGCAATTATCGTAGTTGCAGAAATGCAATTACAGAATTCATGAGAACCTATACCAGGAACAGTCTTTCACGAGATGATAGTACGCTATCTGATTAATATTTGTCATTCATAAGTATACGTTTTTCTTGCTATAATGTATCACTACTACATGATGATAAAGCCCCTAGGATTTTTTCTTGATTTCCAAGATTATGATAAGGATCATACTTGTAGGGCCTGGGTAGTCTATAAGCACATCCTTAAAAGTCCCTAGTCATAGGAATATCGAGACCGGGCATCGGTACTCCAGTTTAGACTAGTGTATACATTTCATGACCCTGTATAGGGCGATGACTGATCCTACGGCCATTGGTGTTTGACACCGATGATTGTATACATGTGCTCATTGGATGAGTTACACTTGATGGACTCGCTGAGAACTCCCAAATGGTATTATACTTATCGTCGGATAGCAGTTCTCTGGTGACATGAGTGCAGGGTAGTCCCTATAACCAAGATCTCCACAGTGTCTTGTGTGTATTCCCACTATACTTAGATTACTACCCTACCACGGTTTTAAAGAGTCGTGCAAACAGGTTTTAGTTAGGTACAGTCCCGAATCACATGGAGGTGGTGAGCGGTCGAGAGAATTCGTCTCTCCCGGTATAGCGAGTTGATGTCGTAATGTGAATAACCGGCTGTGACCATAAGTCTTTGTCCAAGGAAGTCGGGATTTACCGATAAGTGTTATCAGTAGTTTTTCGGATGGACATGAGCTTGACGTTAGCACGACTTATCGGGTTATTGGGAGTCTGACGGTTTCCATCTTCCAGACCCGGTATGCGACAGTCTTAGACGATGAGACCGGACTGTACGGTGAATGTCACTGATAGGCTTTAGCAGGGTACGGACGAGTTTGTTTGTCGACCGGTTTTTCATTCAATACCTAGGTAACCATTATGTATAGCTAGTGCCGCTAACGTGCTTGTAGGTTAACCTAATGGGGGATTGATCAGAAAGTGTTTCAGATCAATCGGATATGATCATGACTTACTGCCAGCGTATTGTCGAGTCTTTAGAGTCCTACACACATGGTCTTCTCATTCTAGTGAAATGATGTAGTGTACGTACGGCGATGCGTGCGGGGTCCAATTAGTGATACTACATGTATTAATCAGATGAGTGATACTAGCCGATTTATGATTGAACCGGGTCATTAAATCAAGTGTTTATTTAATGATATTACTTATATATGATGATGCATATATAAACTAGTATTAATGTGTTATTCTCACACTCTCTTTTTTGTTACATGTTATGTTATATTTCATGTGCATGATACATATGATGGTCATGTGTAAATATATGTATGATATTATTGTATATATATATATATATTTATTGTTTTCTTTTTTCATTTCTATTTTCATATGGAAATGGATGAGGTGTGTACTAGGTGACACACACTCTCATCCTTTTGTGCCATGTGTATAGAGGGAAGAGAAAATGGCAGTGTTATAGCTAAGGGTCTTCTTGACTCTAACCATAACACATCTAGTTTTTTCTCTCTCATTCCAAACATGGAGAAATGAAGAAGTAAAAGGAAAAAGGAAGAGAGTTCAAGAATTCACTACATTTTCTACATCCCTCCCATCTCATGTCTAGCAAGCATGAAGAGTAAGTTACATCAAGTGGTTGATGTTGAAGCTAGAACCGGTGGCCATCGTATGGACCATCTTCGACGAAACCGATCGGGAACCAAGCGAGATCCGGAGCGCCGTGGAGCTTAGCCGAAGTCCTTGGTTTCATCATTGGAGCAAGAGAAGAAGTATCAAAGGTTGTATCCTCTTTACTCTAGCTTTTTTAGTTACAAGTTTATAGTCTATGGTAGTATTCTAGGGTTTGGGTGTCTTGTTCGCTCGGATTTTGTCATTTTTACGCTTCCGCAAAGTTTTCGAAACCCATCCGGCGAGCACGACAAACCTCCACACTGAAGCACGTATGTCAAAAGCAATTCATCATCTGCCTAGGGAAACTTGGGATTTGATATCTTTTTTGGCATCAGTATCGCTACACTAGAATATTTCCATGTGCAACTCTTCATGTTTCGTTGCCCATTTGGATAATGGTGGCTTAGAAGACATGTTTAGATCCCTTTAAACTGGGGCTTTTTGACTTTATGAGCCACAAGGGTCTCATAAAGGTATTTCTTCCTATGAGTCGAGAGGATCTCATAGGTGTGCCTTCTCCTTAGGAGTCGTGAGGAATCCTAAGTGGGTTTTCCCTTGTAAGTCGTAAGGATCTTATAAGAGAGTTTTTTATTTGCAAGTCGAGAGGATCTTGCAAGTGCATTTTCTCTTTAAGAACCGTGCGGATCTCTAAGTGTATTTTCTCTGGTGAGTCGTATGGGTCTCACAAGAGTGTTTTCTTTTCATGAATTTGCGCCCTTTCGGTTTTTCACAAACTCGCGGGTAGTCCTACTGTTTTTACTAACGAAGCCCTTTCGGGTTTTCATCCATGCCTTTTTTTCTTATGGACACACAGATTTCTTTTAATCCTTGCACAGCTGGTGGGACTCTTAGATGTGGCTTTGCCGCGGGTTACCCAACATCGCTTGCCGGTGGGACTAGTCGTAGGGCAGAATGCCAGTTTAAGGACATAGCGATCCATGTGAAATTTGGATGGGGTATGGCTTGTTTGTGCCTATGGTGAAAGTGTACGCTAGCACCCTACCGGTTTTTACAAGCAATAAGCATGCCAAATTTTAAATTTTCGGGGTGCTAATCTACACTTAACAAGATCGTTAGCTAGGTGATTAGGGTTTAAAGTTTGATATCAATAAACTATGAGAAGTGAAAGAAGTTATACCCTTGTAGATCATGTCCTTTGCTTCTAAAGCTCCGGGTTGAAGTCCACGTGACTCTACTAGGCTCCTCTTCGAGTTGAACGAACCTCCTTCGTGATCTTCGCGCCATAGACGATCCACCTGAAATCCTTCTAGCTCTAGCTACCTCTACACTAAACATCTTTAGTATAGGAAACACACCACACTAAATTGCTAGTTTGGTGTGGGATGGTGAAGTAGGGGATATGAAAAGCTCACAAGTTTGTGTTCAAGCTTCATGATTCACATCACATGTGAGGGTTGAAGCTTGAACAATGGTGAGGAGGAAGAAGAAGAAGCAAGAGAGCAACTCAAGAAAAAAGAAAAAGCATGAAAAATGGATAAGTCTTTTTTAGAATGAAGAATGGCTTATGATAAAAACCCTCACTCATTGAAGCATGCCAATTTTACAAATATAATATGAAGCCATGCTTCAATAGTAAGTCAAGTTGAATAAACAAATACAAAAGCCATGCTTCATCCCATGCTTCTCATTTTCCACCTCATTTTTCTATTTTCCAAAAATAGAAAAATCCATGCCATGCTTATATATATCATATATACATATTAATACATATAAGAAAATATTTAGTGAGCTAATGATATTAGTTAAGATATAATTATATCAAATATAATATATATCACATTATTAAATCAACACTTGATTTAATAATCCGGTTATATCACTTATGACCGACTAATATCATTAATCTGTATATCACATTATCAAATCAACACTTGATTCGATAATCTGGTTATATCACATATAACCTAACTTGATAATAGATAACTGCCAGATTAAATACGGTATCCCATACTCGTATTTAATTTGGCCCACGCACATATCACATATGTTTCCTACTTCGTTTTGCTTGAACCAGGGAACTTCTGTGTGGGACTCTACAGACTCATCAATATGCCAGCAGTAGGTAATGATCACTTCAGTCACCCACAAGTCGTCGGTGGTACTAGCTGGATGTAACGGCTACCCGGGTATTGAGCGATATGAAGATCAACAAGCAAGCTCATCCATACTCTTCATGAAGCCTATCAGTAACACTAACGTACAGTCCGGTCTCTTTGTCTGATATGTCGCATATCATGTCTAGGGGTGGTAAACGTCAGCCCCCAGTAACGTGATAAGTCATGCAGAAGTCTGGCCTATAACGGTTTGAGAAACTACTTGTAACACTTATCAATAAATCTCAGCAGCAACCCTGGCCAGGGACTTCCAGTTATAGCCAATCGAGCATAGCGCAACATCAACCCCCAATACCGGGAGAGACGAAACCCCTCCTATCGCTCATTGCTTCCATGTAACTTGGGATTGTACCAAAAATCCAACTGTTTGCATGACTCCTTTGAGCCGTGGTAGGGAGGAAATCAAAGCACAGTGGGAGGTACACAAGACTCTATGACGATCTCGGGTCTACAGACTAACCTGTACCAGTGTCACCAGAGGACTGCTATCTGACGATAGGTATACTACCACATAGGAGTCCTCGGCGAGTCCTGTTCGGTGTACCCATTCTCCAATGAGCACCTGTGTACAATCTTTTTTATCACACACCAATGGCTGTGGGATCAACCATCACCCTCTAAGAGACAAGAATCATACGTCTACACTGGAATATCGATGCTCTGGTCTCGATATTCCTATGACTAGGAACTGGATGTACTTGTGGACCACCCTGGCCCCAGTAGTATGATCTCATCATAATCTTGGTAGTCAAGTACATATCCTAAGGGCTTTATCAACATGTGAGAGCAAGATAGTAAAAAATACCAGTCAACATGTTAATATAAAGAGTAACCAGATAGCACACTATCATGTCGAGCAAGAAAGTCATATATATATATATATATATATATGTCCACGCATCCACTATAATATACATCACATGTACAATAATGCCCTCTAGGGCATACATATAACTAATAAGCTCCCACTTGCACTAAGGCCATATGTTGTAGTATCTCATATCTAACATCCCAAAAAGTCTCTCAAATTGTATCTAGGGGAGGGCCTTTGTGAGTGGATCCGCTACGTTGTCCTTCGTGTCAACTCTTCTGACCTCGATCTCCCGGCGATCTACTATCTCCCTGATCAGGTGATACCGCCTCAGAATATGTCTAGATCTCTGATGGGACCTGGGTTCCTTGGCCAAAGCCACCGCTCCATTGTTATCACAACACACAGGTATTGGATGCTCAATGGATGGAACCACACCAAGCTCATCAATGAACTTCTTCATCCAGACAGCTTCCTTGGCAGCATCGTTGGCAGCGATGTATTCAGCTTCCATCGTCGAGTCTGCTACGGTGTCTTGCTTGGAACTCTTCTAACACACCGCCCCTCCATTGAGGGTAAAGACAAAACCCGAGACTGACTTACTGTTGTCCTTATCACTCTGGAAGCTCGAATCGGTAAAGGACTCCACCAGGAGTTCACCGTCACCATACACCAAGAACATTTCTTTAGTCCTTCTCAAGTACTTAAGAATGTTCTTCATAGCTGTCCAGTGGTTCTCCCCAGGATTTGATTGATACCTGCTCACTACACCTAGTGAGTAAGCTACATCCGGTCTGGTACATAAAATCGCATATATGATAGAGCCTACTCCAAAGCATAGGGTATCCCTTGCATGCGAGCCCTCTCCAAATCAGTCTTGGGAGACATCTCTTTGGATAGAGTGATTCCTGAACAAGTGGATACTTTACCTTACTTGGAATCTTCCATACTAAACCTCTTTAGTATAGTTTCTATGTACCTGGATTGGGACAATCCTAAAATCCGTTTAGATCCATCTCTATAGATCTTTATCCCCAGAATGTAGGAGTCATCACCAAGATCTTTCATAGAGAACTTGAGTGATAAGAAGAGCTTAACCGAGTGTAGTATAGGAACATCGTTTCCTATTAAGAGTATGTCATCCACGTACAATACGAGGAAGGCCACCTTACTCTCCACAGCCTTCTTATATATACAAGGTTCATCTATATTTTTGATGAAGTCAAATTGTTTGATAGCTTCATCAAAACAAATTTTCCAACTCCGTGATGCCTGCTTTAATCCGTAGATGGATTTAAGCAGCTTGCATACCTTTCCACTACTCCCACTATCTGCGAAGCCCTCTGGTTGTGTCATGCATACGCTCTCTTCTAAATCACCATTTAGAAAAGCGGTCTTGACGTCCATCTGCCAGATTTTGTAGTCATGGTATGCAGCAATGGCAAGTAGGATCCTGATGGACTTAAGCATAACGACCGGAGAAAATGTTTCATTATAGTCGACGCCGGGTCGTTGACGAAAACCTTTTGCTACAAGTCTAGTTTTGAAAGTCTCAACTTTTCCATCTACACCTATCTTCTTTTTGAAGATCCACTTGCTCCCAATGGGTTTTACACCTTCAGGAGCAACTTCCAAAATCCATACTTGGTTGGTATACATGGATTCCATCTCGGACCGCATAGCATCCAGCCATTTCACAGAGTCCCCACTCGTGATGGCCTGCTCGAAACTAGTTGGGTCATCATCTTCCATGATGCAATCCTCGCTCCCACCGTCTATGAGAAAACCGTAGTATCTCTTAGGTGGATGAGAAACCCTACTAGATCTGCGGAGTGACTGGGGTTCATTGGGCACTATTGGATCCTCCGGTTCCACAAAATCGTCAGTAGTAGTCTGTGCTGCTGGAACTTCTTCTAGTTCTACCTCATTGTCACTAATTTCTTTTACAAGAAATTCCTTTTCCAAAAAGGTGGCATGTTGAGCAAAAAACACCTTTTGTTCCTCACTTTGGTAGAAGATATACCCTTACGAATGTTTGGGATATCCTACAAACTTGCACAGAACTGACCTTGCCTCGAGCTTGTCCGGATTTTGCTTTTTGATATAGGCCGGACAACCTCATATCTTAATGAAATTAAGATATTGTCTCTTCCCATTCCATATCTCATATGGAGTGGTAGGCACAGATTTGGTTGGAACCCTATTCAATAGGTATGCAACTGTCTCAAGCGCATGTCCCCAAAAAGAAATAGGTAACTTAGCAGTACTCATCATAGAGTGCACCATATCTAATAGGGCGCAATTCCTCCGCTCCGATTCACCGTTGTGCTGTGGTGTATACGGAGAAGTAAGTTAAGAGAGAATCCCATTCACTTTTAAATGGTCTCCGAATTCCCCGCTCAAGTATTCACCTCCCCGATCAGATCGTAGGATTTTAATACTTTTTCCTGTCTGTTTTTCAACTTCATACTTATATTCCTTGAATTTCTCAAAAGCTTCAGACTTGTGTTTCACTAAGAACACATGTCCGAATCTTGAGAGATCATCGGTGAATGTAATGAAGTACGAAAACCATTCCTGGCATGTGTAGACATAGGACCGCATACATCACTATGTATCAGTCCCAAGAGTTCAGTAGCTCTTTTTCCGTGTCCAGTAAACGGAGTTTTGGTCATCTTTCCTTTGAGACATGACTGGAAAGTTTTATAATATGAAAATTCGAACGGATTCATATATCCATCTCTATGTAACTTAGCCAGTCTTGTCGCATTGATATGACCTAGTCTACAGTGCCACAAGAAGGCTTCGTTCATTTATGAACTTTGCCTCTTGTTTGTGTTCTGTATGTTAAGAACTGTACTTTGATTAAGAACGAATATACCGTTACATAACATACCAGATCCAATCAACACTTGATTCTGGAAAATTTTCATAATATTATCCTCTAATGTGAGATTACATCCTTCTTTAGTTAGCAAAGAAACTGATATAATGTTGCACATCAACTTTGGTATGTAGTAACGGTCGTTCAGAATCAATGTATTACCAGTTGGTAATACAAGGTGATAATCGCCAATTGCCTTGGCTGCAACAATTGCACCATTCTTTACTGTTACGGATTTATTACCTTTTCCCAGTTCTCTACCTTTCTTTAACTCATGTAACAAATTACATACGTGGGATCCTGATTCGGTATACAATATCCTGGAAGTAGAACAAACTGAGAAACAGTTCTCGGTAACGAACACACCCGAAGAAGATGCATCAATATTCTATTTCTTCGTACGGGTGGCACGAGAATCCTGACATTCCCCTATCCCTTGCTCAGACTTCTGACATTCATAAGATAGAGCGGGACCAACGTTCCCTAGCCCTGAATAAAAGGTGGGTTCGGTCAATACATCCATATTATTATCTTGATTAAGGCGTAACATAGGTTGCTTTCTGGATAGAGAGAAAAGAAAACGCGTTAGCCTGCGCTCTTTGCAAGATTAGATTGGTTATTATCTTATCTAATCAGGATGGCTCCCACTGTTTTTATCAAATTTTCCTTCAAACCCAAAAGGTAAGATTAGCCGGGATTAATTACACCCTACAAGTTCGCTAATCGTTCAGCCAGGCCAGTGTCGGTACTTTGAGGGAGGTTCCCTGTGCTTTCGCACGAACCTAATTAAAATAAACCTCGTTTCTCTAGAGGCATAATCCCGTTGACACCTTTCTAGACATCTACTTGATCGGCTAATTGTAAAGTGCAAAACTCTTCCAGGAGTAACTCTTACTCGCAGTGGGTATCGGGATCCAACTATCATATAGAAGGTATGCAATCTCATTGCAAATTTCAACACTTGAAATTCCCGATAATGGTTTTTACCCTTAGCTTCTTATGACCTTGACGGAGGTCAACAAACCATAGGCTGCCGGTCAAGTTCAACCCGTCATTTCTTGATTGAATTAAACCCATCCGCATGACCCTTGACGGAGGTCAATAAGGCCGTGCGACTACCCTAATCCAATCGCATCACATGTGGCAGATAAGCACTGATCAGCTACCGAACACTACGTCTTAACGGAGGTCAACAAACGTAGCACGAATACTAAATAGTACCTATCTGAAATGACAGAGGGCTATGCAGGTTTTTAAGAAAACCATGAGCGAAATGAACTTGATATCGTTGTAGAATCTAGTGATTTTATAAAGAAGTGTTTTTGAGGTTTTTCTAGCTTCGCTAAAAAGGTCACTCCCGGTGAAGGGATCTCGGCTCTTTCCTCATCGAATGAGGTGCAGGATATTCAGTAATACCACTATGCAAAGCAATAACTATAGAAGCTGTAAAAAAAAAACTGAGTTGGTTGTAGCATTTGCTAGTTTCGCTAAAGAGGTCACTCCCGGTGAAGGTATCTTGGCTCTTTCCTCATCGAATGAGGTGTTGGATATTCATCAAGGAATACCACTATGCAAAGCAAAAACTAGAGCCAGCATTTTTTTTTGAAAATTTGATTCTACAAAATCTTTTGGTTTCTTTCTTTTCATTAATCTCATTAATGAAGTCCCATCAATTTAATGTTTCATAAACATTACAGAAAAGTGAAACGAAAATAGAACGTACGCTTATGCCATCTGCATTCTCCACTGGGCCCCGTCACGCACCGTTAGATTACTTAACTGCCGGCAGAGCGGGGGCTCGACTAGCGCGTGTGCAAAACATAAGCAACGTTTAATATATATCATATATATAATAGAACATTCGTCTCACGCAGTTATATGATCAACATCACAGAACTAAGCAACAGAAGCAATATATGAAATATTGGATATACTAGGATTTTCGTGTTTTAAATTTAGCCAGTAATGTAAAACACGGATTCCACAGTCGTGATGAATAGCCAAACCCACTTCCCATAGACCCCTACGAGAGCGGCAAGTAACCCTACTAATTCTAGAGTTAGAAGACCCGGTCTCAACTCCTTGAGATGGTCTCCCACTGGACCCTAGAACCCGGTTACTTGTACTCCCCACCTTGGGTCTATCCTAATGCGGAAAAATAAATAATATACAACAGTGGTGATATCATCCTCAACCCGGAAGAGCCCCAATAAAAGAATATTACATATAGATTATACATGAATGAAAATATAAAAACTCTCATCTCACATAAAACCCCCAAGCTATTCTTTCACGACGATCCAATAAATCATATCAACAACAACATATGATATCACATATCATCAACGTAAGTAAATACGCGTATCCCAAATTCCGTTGACATATAGCAACGAGTTTTGGGATACCCCACGTATTACACTTACAGTCGCAGAAAAGAAATGTAAAACTGCAATAATTAGAATCCGCATATCCTTAGACATCATAAACCCGGAATATCTCATATTCCGAATTTCATGCCTAACCTATAAACCTTGCATTTTAGTCTTATATTAAAAACTCTTTCCAATATTTTAGTCGGGTAATTCAACAAGATTCCCGACTACTCGATCGAATGCGCGTCGGAAACTATAGTAGATGGCCCCACCCCCGATGCCGTCGACCAAATGCACTTAGCGGAACACTGTGTCCGCGAGCACCCTAGTGGGTGCTATAGGCAATGGGGTTCTCCTACAGTCACTTGGTAGGGCCAATGAGGCGAGGCTATCTTGTAAATTTATTCGGCGAGTATTCGTGTACGATACGTGATTGCGATGGACTTTCGATCCGAATCTAAACTTTATGGCAATCAATCTACCGAGACTAAAGCGCTAGATTTATAAACACTAACTAGTTTTCACAAAACTAATTAAATGCGGATCCTCGCTACTGCATTCATATCAAATTAAAACCCAAAACGATGCAACAATTACGATTACGAAATACTCCGTATTAGCCCCAATAGAACCGTTAACATCACATGCAAACTGGGCTAATTAAACAATACCAGAAACCCCAAAATCAAGCCCAGAGAACACCAAAACATTTCGAGCCAGAGAGGACTTCAAAAAACCGGCGAGGCCGGATATATTGTGAATGTCACCAGGTTAAATCCGGTGAAGTGGTCTCAAACTTTTTCAGTGTTCTAGTTGTATCACATACAACATTCTGTAGTTGCTAAAATAATTTTTTCAGATCATTTTAAAATCGACAGAAACTGGATTTTTGGGTTTCGTTGTTTTGGAGTTTTTCGGTTTCGCGATTATAATTACATCGTCTAATCTTCTAGCTTAGGCTCTGATACTATGAAAGTGTATGCTAGCACCCCACTGGTTTCTACAAGCATCAAGCATGCCAAAATTTAAATTTTCGGGGTGCTAATCTACACTTAACAAGATCGTTATCTAGGTGATTAGGGTTTAAAGTTTGATATCAATAAACTATGAGAAGTGAAAGAAGTTATACCCTTGTAGATCGTGTCCTTCGCTTCTAAAGCTCCGGGTTAAAGTCTACGCGACTCTACTAGGCTCCTCTTCGAGTTGAACGAACCTCCTTCGTGATCTTCGTGCCATAGACGATCTACCCGAAGTACCTCTAGCTCTAGCTACCTCTACACTAAACTCCATTAGTATAGGAAACACACCACACTAAATTGCTAGTTTGGTGTGGGATGGTGAAGTAGGGGATATGAAAAGCTCACAAGTTTGCGTTCAAGCTTCATGATTTATATCACATGTGAGGGTTGAAGCTTGAACAATGGTAAGGAGGAAGAAGAATAAGCAAGAGTGAAACTCAAGAAAAAAGAGAAAGCATGAAAAATGGCTAAGTGTTTTTAGAATGAAGAATGGCTCATGATATAAACCCTCACTCATTGAAACATGCCAATTTTACAAATAAAATATGAAGCCATGCTTCAATAGTAAGTCAAGTTGAATAAACAAATACAAAAGCCATGCTTTATCCCATGCTTCTCATTTTCCACCTCAGTTTTCTATTTTCCAAAAATAGAAAAATCCATACCATGCGTATATATATTTATATATATATATCATATATACATATTAATACATATAAGAAAATGTTTAGTGAGCTAATGATATAAGTTAAGATATAATTATATCAAATATAATATTTATCACATTATTAAATCAACATTTGATTTAATAATCCGGTTATATCACATATGACCGGCTAATATCATTAATCTGTATATCACATTATCAAATCAACACTTGATTCGATAATCTGCTTATATCACATATAACCTAACTTGATAATAGATAACTGCCAGATTACAATACGGTATCCCATAATCGTATTTAATCTGGCCCACGCACATATCTTATATGTGTCCTACTTCTTTTCTCTTGAACCAGGGAACTTCTGTGTGGGACTCTAAAGACTCGTCAATACGCCAGCGGTAGGTGATGATCACATCAGTCACCCACAAGCCGTCAGCGGTACTAGCTGGACGTAACGGCTACCCGGCTATTGGGCGATATGAAGATCAACAAGAAAGCTCGTCCATACTCTCCATGAAGCCTATCAGTAACACTACCGTACAGTCCGATCTCTTCGACTGATATGTCGCATATCATGTCTAGGGGTGGTAAACGTCATCCCCCAGTAACGTGATAAGTCATGCCGATGTCTGGCCTATGACGGTTTGAGAAACTACTGATAACACTTATCAGTAAATCTCAGCAGCAGCCCTGGCCAGGGACTTCCAGTTGTAGCAAATCGAGCATAGCGCAACATCAACCCCCAATACCGGAAGAGCCAAAACCCCTCCTATTGCTCATTGCCTCCCTGTGACTCGGGACTGTACCCAAAATCCACCTATTTGCACGACTCCTTTGAGCCGTGGTAGGGAAGAAATCAAAGAATAGTGGGAGCCACACAAGACACTATGACGATCTCGGGTCTGCAGACTAACCTGTACCAGTGTCACCAGAGGATTGCTATCTGACGATGGGTATACTACCATATAGGAGTCCTCGGCGAGTCCTGTTCGGTGTACCCATTCTCCAATGAGCACCTGTGTACAATCTTTTTTGTCACACATCAATGGTTGTGGGGTCAACCATCTCCCTTTAAGGGACAAGAAATATACACACTAGTCTACACTGGAATATCGATGCCCTGGTCTCGATATTCCCACGACTAGGAACTGATTAAATGATGTACTTGTGGACCACCCTGGCCCCACTAGTATGATCTCATCATAATCCTGGTAGTCAAGTACATATTGTTAGTTGTATGTATGCCCTAGAGGCCAGTATTGTACAGATGATGTATATTATATTGGATGCTTGGACATATATAGAGATGACTTTCTTGCTCGATATGATAGTATGCTATCTGGTTGCTCTTTATCTTAACATGTATACTAGTCTCTTTATACTGTCTTATAGTTACATGTTGGTAAAGCCCTTAGGATGTGTACTTGACTACCTGGACTATGATGTGGATCATACTAGTGGGGACATGGTAGTCCATAAGTACATCCTTCAAGGTCCTTAGTCGTGGGTGTATCGAGACGGGGCATCGATATACCAGTGTAGACTAGCGTATACGCTTCTCGACCCATGAGATGGGCGATGGATGATCCCATATCCATTGGTGTTTGACATCAGAGATGGTATACGGGTGCTCAGTGGAGACTGGGTACACTGGATGGACTCGCCGAGAACTCCCAGATGGTATTATAACTCACGTCAGATGGCAGTTCTCAGGTGACACTTGTGCAGGTTAGTCTGTAGACCGGAGATCGTCATAGAGTCTTGTGTGATTCCCACTGTGCTTTGATTTCCACCTTACCATGTCTATGAGGTCATGCAAAACGGTGGTTTTTGGGTACAGTCCCGAGTCACATGGAGGCAATGAGCGATAGGAGGGGTTTTGTCTCTCCCGGTATTGGGGGTTGATGTTGCACTGTGCTCGATTGGCCGTAACAGGGAAGTCCCTGGCCAGGGCTGATTAGAGATTTACTGGTAAGTGTTACCAGTAGTTTCTCAACCCGTTATGAGCCTCACATTGGCACGACTTATCGGTTATTGGGGTCTGACGTTTACCACCCCTAGACTTGATATGCGACATATCAAACGAAGAGACCGGACTGTACGGGAAGTGTTGCCGGTTGGCTCGACGGGAGTTGTAGCAGGTTCGCTTGTTCTCTTCTGATCGTTCAATACTCGGGTGGCCGTTACGTTTAGCTGACCGCTTGCGGCTTGGGGGTGCTTGATATGATCATCACCCACTGCCGGCGTATTGACGAGTCTTAGAGTCCCACAAAGGAGTTACCTAGTCCAGGCGAAACGTTGTGGTACGCGTATGCGATATGCGCATGGACCCGGTTAAAATACGCGTATAGGATACCATATATTGATCGGGCGGCTTGTTATTGGTGGGGTCGTATGTGATATGACTGGATTGATAAATCAAGTGTTGATTTATCATTTAACCTTTAGTTTCTCACTAGAAATCTTTTCTTGTGTTTGATGGATGTATGCATGCATGTATGGTTTCTTTATAGATTCATGCACATATGGATGTGCATGCACACATACATACATACATCATCCTTCATGGTTGTATATACAAAGAGAATGGTAGCAATATAAGACTCACACCATGGTTTTATATATGAATTATTATTGCATTTGATTTAAAACAAAAAGAAAAAGGAAAGGATAATTCATGGTTTCTTTGTAGGGTTCCTAGGCATACTAATGAGGTCTCACAAGGCATCAACCATACCAATTTCAAATTTTACAAGTGCCGAGAAACCCTAGACTATATCGTTAACTAGAATTTTAGGCGAAACACGCAACTAGTTAACAACTTAACTAAGTGAACGGAAATACAACCTTTGTAGATCCGGTTCTCCACCTCCATGGCTCCGCGATGAAGTCTCCTCGCTCCGATCATCGGATCTCGGGCTCTAGCGTCGGCTTCATCGGAGAAATGATCGGGCTAGTTCGTCGACTTCGATGCCGAAGATGATCTACGTCGAGGCAACACAAGATCAAGCTCCAACTTCACCAAGTCATGAAACTTGTGAAGAAAACACCCTATACTACTTGGCAAGTGGTAGAGGATGAAGAAATAGGAAGTGGGTTCACTTTAGAATTGGATTTCTCACTCATTTGCTCAAGTTGCCATTAAAGGTTGTAAGCTTTTCTTCTTGAAGATGAAGAAGAAGAAGAAAGAATATCATGATAAGTTATTTCAAAAAGAAAATAAAAAGAATACTTATCATATAGCAACCATAGTTAGGTGTAGAGAATAAACCATGGTTAGTGTGAATGGTTAGGGTTAAGCATGAAGACAAAATGGTCACTTAGTCAAAGCTTCATGAAGCTTCAACTATAATACAAAATAAGCCACCATTTTCTTTTCTTTTGCCAAAAAGAAATAAAGAAATAAATGAATAAATAAATAAAATCAAAACCCTAACCATTACATAACCATGGTTCAATCTTATCATACACCCATACTATCATGTATCATCAAACATGATACAATCAAATGTACAAAAGTATATCACATATACAATGTGCACATCAAGTGAGAAAATCCATTTAAAGTGAACCAATACTAGTTAATGCAAAGTAATATATCAAATATATAATTATGCATTAAATCATTAAATCAACACTTGATTTAACGATCCGGTCATATCTCATATAACCGACTAATATCCAATGTATCGGCTTATCGAATCAATCCTTGAATCGATAACTAGGTTATATCGCATACAACCAATCGATACATTCATCGCGAGAATGAAATACGGTATCACATACACGCATTATTCTCGGTCCCGCACATATCTCATATGCGCTCCAATTTCGTTTCGCTTGAGCCAGGAAACCTCTGTGTAGGACTCTAAAGACTCGTCAATACGCCGGCAGCAGGTGATGATCATATCAAACACCCACAAGCCGCAAGCGGTCTGCTAAACGTAACGGCCACCCGGGTATTGAACGATCAGAAGATCGACGAGCAAGCCCGCTCACACTCCTGTGAATCCAACCAGTAACACTTACCGTACAGTCCGGTCTGATCGTCTGATATGTCGCATATCTTGCCTAGGGGTGGTAAACGTCAGACCCCAGTAGCTCGATAAGTCGTGTCGATATGAGGTCTATAACAGTTCGAGAAACTACTGGTAACACTTACCAGTAAATCTCAACAACCCTGGCCAGGGATTTCCGGTTATAGCCAATCGAACACAGTGCAACATCAACTCCCTATACCGGGAGAGACGAATCCCCTCCTATCGCTCATTGCCTCCATGTGATTCGGGACTGTACCCAAAAACCATCGTTTTGCACGCCCTCTTGGACGTGGTAAGGTGGAAATCAAAGCACAGTGGGAACCACACAAGACTCTATGACGATCTCGGGTCAACAGACTACTCTGTACCAGTGTCACTAGAGAACTGCCATCTGACGTAAAGTATAATACCATCTGGGAGTTCTCGGCGAGTTCGTCCAGTGTACCCAGTCTCTACTGAGCACCCGTATATCATCTCTGATGTCAAACACCAATGGATATGGGATCATCCATTGCCCATCTGTATGGGTCGAGAAGGTATACGCTAGTCTACTCTGGTATATTGATGCCCCGTCTCGATACACCCACGACTAGGGACCTTGAAGGATGTACTTATGGACTACCATGTCCCCACTAGTATGATCCGCATCATAGTCCAGGTAGTCAAGTACACATCCTAAGGGCTTTACCAACATGTAACAGAGAGACATATCAGTGTATACGTTAAGGTAAAGAGTAACCAGATAGCATACTATCATGTCGAGCAAGAAAGTTCTCCCTATATATGTCCCAGCATCCACTACAATATACATCCTATGTATAGTAATGGCCTCTAGGGCATACATATAACTAACAATCTCCCACTTGCACTAGGGCCATCTGATAGCAGTGGTTGTAGTATCTCATACTCAACCATCCCATAAAAGTCTCTCTCTGGGAAAAGGCCTTTCGTGAATGGATCCGCCGTGTTGTCCTCTGAGTCTACTCTCATAACCTTGATCACCCTGAAGATCAATCATCTCCATGATCAGGTGATACTGCCTTAGAATATGTCTGGATCACTGATGGGACGGACGTTCCTTGGCATAAGCCACAACTCCATTGTCACACAATGGGAGGAACGAAGTTCATCTCATAAACAAATATACACCCAGACTTCCTCTTTGGTAGCGTCTTAAGTAGCGATGTATCCAGCCTTTATCGTCTAGTATGCCACGGTATTTAGCTTGGAACTCTTCCAACATACTGTCCCTTTACTGAGGGTAAAGACAATGCCTGCGACTGGCATTCAGTCGTCCTTATCACCCTGGAACCTTTCCAGTGATTCTCCCCAGGATCAATTGATACCATCTTACTACAGCTAGTGAGTATCCTAATATCCAATTAGATCTATCTCATAGATCCAAAACCCAGGATTTAGTAGGTATCACTTTGATCCTTTATGGAGAATCATTGTGATAAGCGGAGATTGACCGATCGTAGCATAGGAATCTTCTTCCCTATCAAGAGTATGTCATCCACGTATTCTACGAGGATCATTACCATACTCCCTACTACCTTTTTGTATATACAAGGTTCATCTACCATTTTGATGATGTCAAACTGTTTGACCAACTCATCAAAACAGATGTTCCAACTCCGCGATGCCTGCTTTATCACATAAAACATCTTGCACACGTTTCCGCTGCTCCCACTGTTTACGAAGCCCTCTGGCTGTGTACTTATAGACGTACTCTTCTAAAACATTATTTAGAAAAGCAGTCATGACACCCAACCGCCAGATATCGTAGTCATGGTATGTAGCCGTGGCAAGTAGGATCTGGATGGACTTAAGCATAGATCCTTAGAAAAGGTTTCAACATAATCCATACCTGGTCAATGATGCAAACCTTTAACAAGTCTAGCTTTGAAAGTCTCAACCTTTCCATGTACACCAAGTAATCTTCTCAAGATATACTTGCTCCTGATGGGGATTTAACCCTTCAGATATAGCAGCCAAAGTCCATACTTTGCTGGTGTACATGGATTCCATCTCAGATTGCTAACCATCCAGCCATTCTTACAGAGTCCCTACTCTTGATGGCCAGCTCAAAACTAGTTAGGTCATCATCTCATGATGCAATCCTCTCTCCCACTGTCATAGAGAAACCGAAGTAACTCTCAGGTGGGTGAGGAACCTTACTAGATCGGCGGAGAGGCTGAGTTTCGTTGGAATCTACTGAATCCTTTGGTTCTGTCAAATTATCGGCTGCATTTTGTATAGCTGGAACATTTCCAGTTCTACATAACAGACGTTGCCACGAGCTTGTCAGGATTTTGCTTTTAGACAAAGGCCGGACAACCCCAAATCTTAACTAACTTAAGATATTGGCTCTTCCCTTTCCATATCACATATGAAGCGGTAGGCAACTATTTTGATTGGAACCCTATTCAATAGGTATGCAGCTTCTCAAGTGCATAACTCCCAAAAGGAAATAGGAAACTCAGTAGTACTCATCATAGAGCATACCATATCAAATAGGGTTCTATTGCTCCGCCCCGATATACCATCGTGCTATGGTGTATACGGAGGAGTAATGTTGAGAGAGAATCTCATTCTCCTTTAGAATAGTCCAGGAATTCCGTGCCTAAGTATTCTCTTTCTTGATCTCATCAAAGGACATAATACTTTTACCCGTATTTGGTTCTCTACTTCTAACTTATATTCTGTGAATATCTCAAAAGGTTCGGACTCATGTTTCAACAGGAACATATGACTGAATCTTGAGAGATCATCAGAGAATGTAATGAAGTACAAAGGACCGGTCTTGGTATGTGTAGACAGGGGACCTACATACATCAACATGTATCATCCCAAGAGTTCACTAACTCTTTCTCTGTTTCCAGTAAACAGAGCTATGGTCATTTTATCTCTTTGACATGACTGGCAAGTTTCACAAGATGTAAATTCAAACAGATTTAAATATGCATCTATGTGCAACTAGCTAGTCGGGTCGTATTGATATGACCTAGTCTACAATACCTCAAGAAGGATTCGTTCATTTCTGAATTCTTCCTCTTGTGTGTGTTCCGTATTCTAAGAACTGTAGTTTGATTTAGAACGTCAATGCTTTTAGATAACGTGCCTGAACCGATCAACTTTTGATATAGGAAATGTTCAAAACATTATCCAACAATACAAAATTTTATCATTTCTTTACTAATAAAGAGACTGATATGATTTTGTATATCAGGTTCGGTATCTAATAACATTCGTTCAGAATCAATGTATTGAAAATACAGGGTGACAGTGACCAACAGACTTGGCTGCAACACTTGCCCTGTTTTCTGCCTCATGAAACTTATCACCCGTTCTCAGTTCTCCACCTTTCTATAGCCCTATGTAACAGATTACATATCTGGGATCCTGATCCGGTATCAAATACCCAGGATGCAGAGGATAGAGAAACAGTTTTTTGTAATGAACACACCCGAAGGAGATGCATCATATGCACTTTCTTCGTTTGGGCGGCATGGGAAATCTGGTATTCCCCAATTTCCTGCTCTGTCTTATAACAATTATAAGTTGGAGCGGGACCAACGTTCCCCAGCTCAGTATAACAAGCGGGTTCGGTCAATAATCCGTATTATTAACTTGATTAAGGCATGATATGGTCGCTACCTGGAGAGAGAGAGAAGAAAACACTCAGCGTGCGCTCTTGCAAGAATGGATTGGTTGTTATTTTATCTAATTAGGATGGCTCCCACTGTTTTTATCAAATCTTCCTTCAAACCCTAAAAGGAAAGACTAGCCGGGATTAATTACACACTACAAGTTCGCCAATCTTTCAGCCAGGCCAGTGTCGGTACTTTGAGGGAGGTCCCCCGTGCTTTCGTACGAACCTAATTAATGTAAACCTCATTTTCCCAGAGGCGTAACCTCGTTGACACCTTTCTAGACACCTACTTGATCGGCTAATTGTAATGTGTAAAACTCTCCCAGGAGTAACTCTTACTCGCAGCGGGTATCGGGATCCAACTATCTCATAGAAGGTATGCAATCTCTTTGCAAATTTCAACACTTGAAATTCCCGATAATATTTTGCCCCTAGCGTGCTATGACCTTGACGCATGCCAAACAACCCATAGTCCGCTAGTCAAGTTCAACCCGTACATTTCTTGATTGAATTAAACCCACCCGCACGACCCTTGACGCATGCCAAACAACGCCGTACGAATACCCTAATCCAATCGCATCGTATGCTAGCAGATAAGCACTAGTTAGCTACCGTACACTACGCCTTGACGCATGCCAAACAACCACAGCACGAATACTAACTAGTACTTATCTGAAATGATGGAGGGCTACGACAGGTTTTTCTGAAAACCTATTGCTTAATGAACTTGATATCGTTGTAGAATCAAATGATTTTAAAATGGAGTGTTTTTGAGGCTTTTCTAGTTTTGCTAAAAGGGTCACTCCCGGTGAAGGGATCGTCGGCCCTTTCCTCGTCGAATGAGGTGCGGGATATATCATATATATCACTGTGCAAAGCAGAAACTATAAAAGCATCAAAAGACAAACCGAGGGTTGTAGCATCTGCCAGTTATTGCTAAAGGAGTCACTCCCGGTGAAGGGATCTCGGTCCTTTCCCAATCGAAGAAGGTGCAGGATGTTCTACAAGGAACACCGCGATGCAAAGCAAGAACTGTAGCTACCCTTTTTTATTTTGAAATTCGATTCCACAACATCTTAGGTTTCTTTTCTTTCATTAATCACATTAATGAAGTCCCATCATTTTAGTTATCTAAACATCACAGATAAATACGACGTACACTTATGCCATCCGCATTCGCCTCGATATCCTCTCGTGCACCGTTAGGTTAGGTAACTAACGGCAGAGCAGGGAAGGGCTAGCGCGGGTGTAAAACATAAGCAACGTCTATATAATATATCATATATACTATATACAGTATTTATCACAGAACATCACATGATCACATCACAGATATCGCAGCAGAAGAAACATATGAAATATTGGATATACTAGGACGTCCGTGTTTTCAATACGAGCCAGTATAAAACACGGATTCCACGGTCGCGATGAATAGCCAAACCCACACTCCTAGACCCCTACGAGAGCGGCAAGCAACCCTACCAATTCTAGAGTTAGGAGACCCGAACTCGACTCCTCGAGTTGGTCTCCCACTGGACTCCAGAACCTGGTTACTTGTGCCCTCCTCCTTGGGTCTATCCTAGTGCGGAAAAGTAAATAATATACAAAATGTGACATCTTCCGCAACCTGGAAGTGCCCCAATAAAAGAATATTACATACAAGTTTTTACATGAAAAAAAATGAAAAAACACTCATCTCACAAAAAAAAACCCCCGGCTATTGAACCACGACGATCCAATATAACATATCCAGCAACACATAACATCACATGTCATCAACGTAAGTAAACATGCGTATCCCAATTGTCGTTGACATATAGCAACGAAACCGGCGATATCACATATTACACTTACGGTCACAGAAAAAAAGTGTAAAACTACAACAGTTGGAATCCGCAAACTCTTTAGACATCACATGCCTAGCCAAATGAATTCCTTAGACATCGCATGCATAACAAATATAAACCCCGCATTTTAGTCTCATTATCGAAAACACTTTTCAATATCAAGTCTGGCAATTCAACAAGATTCCCGAAAAACTGATCGAATGCTCGTCGCAAACTTTAGTAGACGACCGCACCCCCGATACCGTCGACGAAGTGCACCAAGGCGGAACACCGCTGCCGTGAGCACTCAAACGGATGCTTTCGGCGACGGGATTCTCCTACAGTCACTTGGTCGGGGCTATGGGGTGTAGCTGTCTATTAAATTTACCCGGCGAGTATCCGCGTACGCTACGTGATTGCGACGGACTTTTGATCACATCAAAATTCCGTGGCAACCGATCAAGTGAGACTAAAGTGCTATGTTTATAACATTCATATTAGTTATCTCATAACTATTTGTGAATTCCAATTATTGTATCCCATTCCAGATAAAATAGAAAATGTTAAACTTTCCGATCGAACATTCAAACACCCAAGTTTTCCCAAAACAGATCAACACATAAAACAAGTTTAAAAACATCCAGTTCATGCCTCAGTACCAACGGTCCAGCCGTAGAAGGGTCAAGCCAATGCCTCACATGTGGCACGCCGTACTGCCCCAAACCCTAAGGTTCAAATGGCAGTTCAAGACGGTCACATAATCGAGTTAAGGTTTGTTGTCTTCTAGAGGGACCATCGTGTTACTTGCACTACTTGGAACGTCATTAAACTACGGAAAAATCCAACAATTGGAAATTTCCCGGTGGGGGAAAAAGTGGGTATTTATATCCGGTCGAACATTTTAACATATTCTAAAATTACCCGGAAAACACATAGACAAGTTTAGACAATCCGATCCAATCTACGAAATCCCAATACAACCCAGAAAACTCAACTGTTGAGTAAAATATAAAAAATTTCCAGAAGATTCAGTACTTCAAGACAAGAATTACTGTGCAAGCCACGTGGTCTAACTCACCAAAATGGCCGCGGAACCGCCGCGAAACCCAGGGTGGGGCCGCGGTTCCGTGGCGCTTTAGTCGAGTTAGCATCACGTGCTTCACAGTATCTCATAGAATTCCCTGCTGAATTTTTTGGCAATTTTTAATTCACAAAAATCCAAATTTTCAGAAAATTTCCAGAGAGCAATTTGATTCAGGGTTTCGATGTTCGTTCGGATTTCAAACGTCGTCTACGCAACGCCTAAGGCTCTAGCTAGGCTCTGATACCACTGTAGGGTTCCTAGGCACACTAATGAGGTCTCACAAGGCATCAACCATGCCAATTTCAAATTTTACAAGTGCCGAGAAACCCGAGACTAGATCTGTCATGTCCCGCTTCCCAGAGTACGCAAGATTGGGCACGTGACATAGCCAACCATGCTACCTGTGGGTAGGAAGTATCCATCCACAGTCACATTACGGTTGTAAGGATATCAAGAACAAGATAAAAACTAATCTAATACATGTCCAAATCCATAATAACAAGAATCAATAAACAATAAGTGCGGAAGCTAATGATCCAATACAACGAATAAACAGTACGTCCCATAATGCGGGCTCACATCTGGAAATGAAATGAAATAAATAAACTAAACCCTAAGGACTCACTGTTCAGCCTGCTGGCTGAAGTACTCCTGCTCGGTCATCGACAATGGTACGGAATCTGGGCCATGCAAAACCCAGACGTCAGTGCGTCATGACATCAAGTATATAGTATAAACATGGTAATAAGCAATGCAAGTATGAGCATGAATAAAGCAATAATAAGAGATAACAAGCAGGGTAGTGTGCAATGGTGTCCAAACTGTCCTATCAGGTTTTCTACTCTATAGTCTTTGAAACCAATTGATGAATCGTCGATGTAACCCAATAGTATCCCGTACATGCCCGGGATCACGGCCACAATATTCCCGGCTGCAGCCGAGACATGCCGTTAGGCACAGAAAGGAAAGTGTACACTTGGTATTACCCCGTACATACCCGGGATCACGGCCACAATATTCTAGGCTGAAGCCGAGACATGCCGTTAGGCACAGAAAGGAAAGTGTACACTCGAACGGTAGTGAACTGTCGAGCTACAAGTCAGGTTCATCTTTGATTTCCCCATACCCCCAAGCTATGTATGTCAGGTCAGGTATTCAGTAGTCAAGGACTAATGCCAACACAAATCTGGTAAGAGTAGGTCTGTCTGGATAGACAGCGGGGATGGTCGGGTTTGTCGGCATTAGGCATGAAATCATGTAACAAGTAATGTCATGGTACAACAGGATGAGTCGGTATGTATGTATATGTCAGGTGTAGCAGGGTCAGGTCAATAGATAGTGCAATCGGGTAAGTGCTCACAACAGGTACACAATCAATAATGAACAGCAGCGGGAAACAGTAATTAACCATAAAATTCCATGTAACCACAGTGATATTTGTATTCTCTTATTAACAGGTTCAGCACCTTTAGGGTGCAATAGCCACAGGGTGAAGCAATATCCACAATCATGAAGTAATGAAGCCACAGGAATTTACACTAAGTATAATAATAGTCTCGCGAATGATTTAACAGTTTAAGCAGAAATGATCCAGTCGTTTATTTAGTTGAAATATGGATTGATGTTGGATTGATTAAATACGAGAACTATTATAACGATTCCATGTTAAAGATAACCGCATCTGTCAATTCTAACTTATAACGTTTTATCAATAACCATCATTAAGTTGTCTTATAGTATGAATTTAATTGCGTGGCAAGACTAGATCTCGCACGCTAGCATATTAGAGCAAGTATTCAGATACTTGCCTCGGCGGTTCTGCAATCTGGAACACGGATGCGATGTCGGCAAAAACACGATATGATAGCACGGGCCACGGATCGAGTCCCAACAGAGAACAATGGGATCACACGGACCAGGGGGCTTCGCTGGAGCGTCGGGTTCGCCAAGACGGCACGGTCGGATTCCGGCAAAACGCGACAACAAGTTAGCAACACACAATGAACTCAATGCGATCAGCGGGGGTGATTTGTACAGAAGGAGAGAAGAGGAAGCTTACAGAGAGATATACCAGGTGACCCCGGCGAGCTCGACGGCGCTGGAACGCCGGCGAGGCAACGGCGGCGGCTGCAAGGGCTGAATGGCCTCGGGGTGCGCGGGAGAGGGTGCTGCGGCGAGTGGAGGAAAGGGTGGTCGGCTCTGGTGGTCGAGGGGGAGACGGAGGTGGCCCTGGTGACGACGGCGAGGTCGCCGGCGCGTTCTCCGGGGAACAGCGGAGGGTAGGCGATGGGTTAAGGGCTCGGGTTGGTGGTCCAGCGAGGGGAGGAAGGAAGCGACGACGAGGTCGGGACGAGGAGGGTGAGAGGGTGTCGCGGGAGTCGTCGGCGACGAGAGGTGGCGTCGATGGCGAGGTCTGCGAGGGTTGGAGGCATCGTCGGGGTTGGGTGCAGGCGCGGGAATCGTCGGAGGAAGGAGGTAAGTGGGCGCGGTAAGTCTCGTGGTGGCGAGGGCGGCGACGGCGAGGTCGCGGGGGATCGGCGGTGAGGTTGCGAGAAGCTAGGGTTAGGGTTCGAGGCGTTTTCTCCTGAAGAAGAGGATGGGTGAAGGGCGGCTGCATGCGTGAAAATTTATAGAGGAAGAGAGAGAGAGAGAGATTGGAGAGAGATTGAGGGAAGAGAGAGAGAGAGATAGGGAAAAGGGAAGGGGCCCACGCGGTAAAATCCCACGCTGTGATTGGCTAATCACGAGATGGGAAAAGATTTGAGATTAAAATTTTGAAGGAGTTGGAGAGAGAAAGCAGGTAAGGAAATATATTTCCGTATATTTTTTTAGTTTAAGGTATTAAATTTAAATGGGCCATTTTGGCGCGAAATGAAACATTTCCAAATCGTGCCCGGGTTGCGCCCAAATGTTCCAAATTCAAATTATAGGATTTTAAGCGGGTTCCAAATTTTGAAAAGAGGTGTTTAATGATTAAAATGCATGCCCCCAAGTCGGACACTTGCACGCGCGCGTAGTCGTCCAAACTTGCCCGTTTAGCCAAACGGAACGGAATCTCGACACGCGGACGCTACCACGCGACTAGTGGCGACGAGTAGGCCAACATGGACATTTTAAATTTCATTTTAGGAGTTAAAATTTGTTATGTGCCAAAATGACTTAACCGGTTAAAATTTAGCAATAAACCCCAGAAAAACAGAATAATTGAAAAGAGCCATAAATAACCCTCAACTAGTAATATAAATAGTATTATTGGGTTCGGGTGTTACATCATACCCAACTACAAAGAATTTCGTCCTCGAAATCCTAAGGATACAAGATAGCTAACTACTGGAAAAGGTGAGGGAATTTCTGTCGGATCTCGTCTTCTCGCTCCCAAGTGGATTCTCCATGCGATCGATTACCCCAAGAAACTAGCACAAGAGGGATAACCTTGTTCTTAAGAACCTTTTCTCTTCGATCCTTAATTTCAACTGGTCGCTCCTCAAAAGTCAGGTCCTCCCGTACGGTCAACTCCGAATGATCCAAGACATGAGTCTCATCACGAACATACTTCCGTAGTTGAGACACATGAAACACATCGTGAACTCCTGCTAAAGACTGTGGTAACGCCAACCGGTACGATACCTCTCCAACACGCTCCAAAATCTCGAAGGGTCCAACGAATCGAGGACTAAGCTTTCCCCGACTTCCAAAACGAATCACCCCTCTAGTCGGTGATATCTTCAGGAATACCAAATCACCCACGGCGAACTCTAGAGGTCTTCTCGACGTGTCGGCCCAACTCTTCTGTCTGTCTTGAGCTGCCTTCATATGCTTCCTGATTGTATTCACCTTCTCGACTGTCTGTACCATCAAATCTGGTCCTAGTAACCTTCGTTCACCAACATCATCCCAACAGACAGGTGAACGGCACTTACGCCCATACAGTGCTTCAAACGGGGCCATCTGAATAGTTGCTTGGAAGCTATTGTTGTACGAAAACTCCCAGGTGTAGATGATCTTCCCAAGAACCTTTGAAGTCCAACATGCAAGCCCTCAACATATCTTCAAGGGTCTGGATCGTTCTCTCTGACTGTCCATCAGTCTGAGGATGATAAGCTGTGCTAAACTTCAATCGAGTCCCCAAACTTTCTTGTAAGCTCCTCCAAAAGTGCGACAGGAACCGAGTGTCCCGATCGGACACGATGCTTACCGGTACTCCATGCAATTTGACAATCTCCTGCATGTACCGCTCTGCCAAAGTCTCTGTCGATTGACCAACCCGAAAAGGAATAAAGTGAGCTGCCTTGGTCAACCGATCGACAATCACCCATACTGCATTGTTGCCCTTTGGACTCCGCGGTAAAGCCGTCACGAAATCCATGGTTATATGTTCCCACTTCCACTGAGGAATCGGAAGTGGTTGCAACAAACCAGCAACCCTTTGGTGTTCAGCCTTGACTTGCTGACACACCAAGCACATAGCCACGAAACGAGCAATTTCCCGTTTCATACCTTCCCACCAGAAGTGCTGTCGAATATCTCGGTACATCTTTGTCCCTCCTGGATGTACAGAGTAAGCTGAACTGTGTGCCTCCTTCATAAGCTCTTCACGCACATCTCCTTTCGGCACACACACACGGCTACCATATCTCAACGAACCATCTTCATGGATCAGTAAATCGGTTCGTAATCCGGCTTCAACCTGCTCTTGAAACTTTTGCAGTCTAGGATCCTGCGATTGTGCCGCTTTAATCTTATCAACTAAGGACGATTGTACTTGCAACTGCATCAACTGTCCTGTAGCATGTGGTAGCACAACCTCCAAGTCAAATCTCTGAAAATCCGCAATGATCTCCCTCTGTGCGGTCAACACCTGAATTGCTGGTAACCGACTCAGCGCATCCGGCATGACGTTGACCTTTCCTGGATGGTACTTAAGATCGAGGTCATAGTCGGCCATCAGCTCCAACCATCTGCGTTGCCTCATGTTCAACTCCCTCTGAGTGAATACATATTTCAAACTCTTGTGATCTGTAAAGACTTCGACTCTCTCGCCCAATAGGTAGTGTCTCCAAATCTTCAGGGCGAAGATCACGGCTGCAAGCACTAAGTCATGAGTCGGATAGTTCTTCTCATGAGTCTTCAGCTGTCTCGATGCGTAAGCGACGACTTTCCCGTTCTGCATTAAAACACATCCCAATCCCTTTCCAGATGCGTCGCTATGAATCACCAGTCCTCCTGAATTATCCGGTACGGTCAGGATCGGGGCGGTTATCAACTTCTGCTTCAATGTCTCGAAGGCCAATGCACATCCATCCGTCCAAACAAACGGTACCTCCTTACGCGTAAGCTTGGTTAACGGCTCAGCTAAACGAGCGAAGTTCTCCACAAATCTTCTGTAGTAACCGGCGAGTCCAAGGAAACTTCTTATCTCCGCAACATTCTTTGGAACAGGCCAATCCCGAACTGCTGTAATCTTCTCGGGATCAACGACGATTCCATCGCCCGACACGACATGCCCCAGAAACTTCACTTCTTCCAGCCAGAATTCACACTTACTCATCTTCGCAAATAACTTCTCTTGTCTCAGCGTCTGCAGTGCGATCCTTAAGTGCTCAGCATGCTCCTCCGGACTCTTCGAGTATACCAGAAAATCGTCAATGAATACCACAATAAACTGGTCCAAGAAGGGTGAAAAGATCCTGTTCATCAAATCCATAAATATTGCCGGCGCATTAGTCACTCCGAAAGGCATCACTAAATACTCGAAATGCCCATACCGAGTTCGAAACGCCGTCTTGCAAATGTCTTCTGCCTTCACTTGGACCTGATGATATCCTGATCGCAAGTCCAGTTTCGAGAATACCCTCGCGCCACTGAGCTGCTCAAAAAGTTCTCCAATGCGAGGGATCGGGTATTTGTTCTTAACAGTCACCCGGTTCAATTCTCGATAATCAATGCACATCCTTCTAGTGCCATCCTTCTTCTTTACTAAAAGAACTGGAGCTCCCCAAGGCGAGTTGCTGCTTCGAATCCATCCCTTCTCGAGTAATTCACCCACTTGTTTCTTAACTTCTTCCAATTCTACCGGTGCCATCGGATAATATGATTTTGATACTGGCGCTGCACCAGGAATAAGGTCAATCGAAAACTCCACATCTCGCTTCGGCGGTAAGCCCAAAATATCTTCAAACACATCCATAAAGTCGCGGACAACAGCCGGCTCTTCATTACTATCCACTACCATAGCCGCAAGAACATTGTTCGTCGGCCTAGCCCTAAACTCGACCGGCCCAACAGAACTGCTTCCTCCGATGAAAGTAAACTCAGGGTGTCCGGGAATCTGGAAAATTACTTTCCTTGCCCTACAATCAATGTGTGCGTGGAAAGTGCCAAGAAAATCCATTCCCAAGACTACTTCATAACTGCCCGTATCAATCACCAAGAAATCTGCAAAAAGCTCCCGTCCACAGACAACAACTGTACAATCTCTACATTCCTTACTAGCTATGATTTTCCCATTCCCAGTGTGTATGTCCCAGAAACTAGACAGGGTCGTGCAGGTGATCGAGTGTGTAGTTATAAATTTGGATGACATAAAACAGTGGGATGCTCCGGAATCAAATAATGCCAATGCGGGAAAACCACGAACGAGTATAGTACCTGAAACCACTTCTCCTGATGCCTTGGCTTCCTCAGCCGTCAACGTGAAAGCTCGACCCTGGTTGGGTCCTTGTGTCAGCTGTTTCTGCCCTTGGAACGGTCTCTGCGGAGGCTTCTGTGTCTCATCTATCATGCGAAGCTTCGACGGACAAGCACCAACTGCGTGATCGGCTGCTCCACAAACCAGACAAAGTCCCAGTCTCCTTCGACAATCCTTTTGCAAGTGGCCCGGTAAATTGCAGTAGTTACAACTCATGCTCTTTCTTCGATCGACGATCACCGGCTTCTTCATTGGCGCTACACCTCGACGGTCCACTGGAATACCTTTGCGCCCATTATCTCGGTTAGGTACAAATGCAGGCTTCCTGGCCGCAACTGCTGTCTGGTGAAGGTTCCCTTTCGATCCCGATAAACTCTGCTGCTCTCTGGCTGCCGTAAGAACCTGCGAGAAAGTGGTCAAACCCAGGGAGACAATCTGCCTCTGGATGTCCACATCCAAACTGCGCAAGAACCTTCGCGCCCTGTCTGCCTCCTTGGCGACTAAGGGTCCAGCGAAACGGCTGAGTCTCGTCCATTCCGCTGCATGTATATCCACAGCTGCTCCATTTTGTTTCAGCCCAATAAATCTCTCCTCCATTTCCTCCCGGGCAGTCCGCGGGAAGAACTTTTCCAAGAAACTTTTGGAGAAATCCGCCCAACTGATTGGCTTGGACAAGCGGGTCTCCTCCACAAGCCACCACTCTCGGGCGTAATCCACCAGCTGAATGCGCACCACATCAACTCTCTTGTCTTCTGGGATCTGTGCCGCAATCAGTAAATTCTCCGTGTCCACGAGCCACTGCTCGGCTGGCAACGGCTCCTCCAAGCCCGTGAAAGTAGTAGGACCCAGTCGTCTGAAATCTGTCACGGTCCCTACTCGGTCGACTGGCTTCGCTACAGCGGTGTTTACAGACTGCTGCATAGCCTGCAAACCCTCCTGAAATGAATCTGCTTGCTGCTGGATCAGCTCAGTTTGCCTCTTCTGATTTTCCAACATCCCACGTATCACTCCTAACATGGCGGCTTCATCCACCCGCCTCTGATACGTCTTGAAATTCTTATCTGCCATGGCCCTGAAATCAAAACAAACAACATTAGCATGATGATAGATTCAATATATAAATCAAGGCTAGAACTCCAAGATACTTAAATAGAGTGCTGCATTGTAGCTATGCCGCGGTATCATAGCCGCAATTACTTAACTCCACCCAAGTCGCCTAAGTCCTAGAGATATCAAGAAGTTAGGTTTTCGAGTTAACAATGCAAAGTAAGTCTGCATGTCGACATGATCCGGAAGAATGATTCAAGGATGGTAACACGGTCAAAGTGGCAGGACATGTTTCCTAATCACGGGTATTATGATTCGTGTATCGGGTGCAATACCCAACTACAAAGAATCAACTCAATTAACCTATGGCTCTGATACCAAAAGAACCATGTCACGCCCCGCTTCCCAGAGTACGTAAGATTGGGCACGTGACATAGCCAACCATGCTACCTGTGGGTAGGAAGTATCCATCCACAGTCACATTACGGTTGTAAGGATATCAAGAACAAGATAAAAACTAATCTAATACATGTCCAAATCCATAATAACAAGAATCAATAAACAATAAGTGCGGAAGCTAATGATCCAATACAATGAATAAACAGTACGTCCAATAATGCGGGCTCACATCTGGAAATGAAATGAAATAAATAAACTAAACCCTAAGGACTCACTGTTCAGCCTGCTGGCTGAAGTACTCCTGCTCGGTCGTCGACAATGGTACGGAATCTGGGCCATGCAAAACCCAGACGTCAGCGCGTCATGACATCAAGTATATAGTATAAACATGGTAATAAGCAATGCAAGTATGAGCATGAATAAAGCAATAATAAGAGATAACAAGCAGGGTAGTGTGCAATGGTGTCCAAACTGTCCTATCAGGTTTTCTACTCTATAGTCTTTGAAACCAATTGATGAATCGTCGATGTAACCCAATAGTATCCCGTACATACCCGGGATCACGGCCACAATATTCCCGGCTGCAGCCGAGACATGCCGTTAGGCACAGAAAGGAAAGTGTACACTTGGTATTACCCCGTACATACCCGGGATCACGGCCACAATATTCTCGGCTGAAGCCGAGACATGCCGTTAGGCACAGAAAGGAAAGTGTACACTCGAACGGTAGTGAACTGTCGAGGTACAAGTCAGGTTCATCTTTGATTTCCCCATACCCCAAGCTATGTATGTCAGGTCAGGTATTCAGTAGTCAAGGACTAATGCCAACACAAATCCGGTAAGAGTAGGTCTGTCTGGATAGACAGCGGGGATGGTCGGGTTTGTCGGCATTAGGCATGAAATCATGTAACAAGTAATGTCATGGTACAACAGGATGAGTCGGTATGTATGTATATGTCAGGTGTAGCAGGGTCAGGTCAATAGATAGTGCAATCGGGTAAGTGCTCACAACAGGTACACAATCAATAATGAACAGCAGCGGGAAACAGTAATTAAACATAAAATTCCATGTAACCACAGTGATATTTGTATTCTCTTATTAACAGGTTCAGCACCTTTAGGGTGCAATATCCACAATCATGAAGTAATGAAGCCACAGGAATTTACACTAAGTATAATAATAGTCTCGCGAATGATTTAACAGTTTAAGCAGATATGATCCAGTCGTTTATTTAGTTGAAATATGGATTGATGTTGGATTGATTAAATACGAGAACTATTATAACGATTCTATGTTAAAGATAACCGCATCTGTCAATTCTAACTTATAACGTTTTATCAATTACCATCATTAAGTTGTCTTATAGTATGAATTTAATTGCGTGGCAAGACTAGATCTCGCACGCTAGCATGTTAGAGCAAGTATTCAGATACTTGCCTCGGCGGTTCTGCAATCTGGAACACGGATGCGATGTCGGCAAAAACACGATATGATAGCACGGGCCACGGATCGAGTCCCAACAGAGAACAATGGGATTACACGGACCAGGAGGCTTCGCTGGAGCGTCGGGTTCGCCAAGACGGCACGGTCGGATTCCGGCAAAACGCGACAACAAGTTAGCAACACACAATGAACTCAATGCGATCAGCGGGGGTGATTTGTACAGAAGGAGAGAAGAGGAAGCTTACAGAGAGATATACCAGGTGACCCCGGCGAGCTCGACGGCGCTGGATCGCCGGCGAGGAAACGGCGGCGGCTGCAAGGGCTGAATGGCCTCGGGGTGCGCGGGAGAGGGTGCTGTGGCGAGTGGAGGAAAGGGTGGTCGGCTCTGGTGGTCGAGGGGGAGACGGAGGTGGCCATGGTGACGACGGCGAGGTCGCCGGCGCGTTCTCCGGCGAACAGCGGAGGGTAGGCGATGGGTTAAGGGCTCGGGTTGGTGGTCTGGCGAGGGGAGGAAGGAAGCGACGACGAGGTCGGGACGAGGAGGGTGAGAGGGTGTTGCGGGAGTCGTCGGCGACGAGAGGTGGCGTCGACGGCGAGGTCTGCGAGGGTTGGAGGCGTCGTCGGGGTTGGGTGCAGACGCGGGAATCGTCGGAGGAAGGAGGTAAGTGGGCGCGGTGAGTCTCGTGGTGGCGAGGGCGGCGACGGCGAGGTCGCAGGGGATCGGCGGTGAGGTTGCGAGAAGCTAGGGTTAGGGTTCGAGGCGTTTTCTCCTGAAGAAGAGGATGGGTGAGGGGCGGCTGCATGCGTGAAAATTTATAGAGGAAGAGAGAGAGAGAGAGATTGGAGAGAGATTGAGGGAAGAGAGAGAGAGATAGGGAAAAGGGAAGGGGCCCACGCGGTAAAATCCCACGCTGTGATTGGCTGATCACAAGATGGGAAAAGATTTGAGATTAAAATTTTGAAGGAGTTGGAGAGAGAAAGCAGGTAAGGAAATATATTTCCGTATATTTTTTTAGTTTAAGGTATTAAATTTAAATGGGCCATTTTGGCGCGAAATGAAATATTTCCAAATCACGCCCGGGTTGCGCCCAAATGTTCCAAATTCAAATTATAGGATTTTAAGCGGGTTCCAAATTTTGAAAAGAGATGTTTAATGATTAAAATGCATTCCCCCAAGTCGGACACTTGCACGCGCGCGTAGTCGTCCAAACATTCCCGTTTAGCCAAATGGAACGGAATCTCGACACGCGGACGTTACCACGCGACTAGTGGCGACGAGTAGGCCAACATGGACATTTTAAATTTCATTTTAGGAGTTAAAATTTGTTATGTGCCAAAATGACTTAACCGGTTAAAATTTAGCAATAAACCCCAGAAAAACAGAATAATTGAAAAGAGCCATAAATAACCCTCAACTAGTAATATAAATAGTATTATTGGGTTCGGGTGTTACAAGATCGTTAACTAGAATTTTAGGCGAAACATGCAACAAGTTAACACTTAACTAAGTGAACGGAAATACAACCTTTGTAGATCCGGTTCTCCACCTCCATGGCTCCGCGATGAAGCCTCCTCGCTGCGATCATCGGATCCCGGGCTCTAGCGTCGGCTTCATCGGAGAAATGATCGGGCTAGGTCGTCGACTTCGATGCCGAAGATGATCTACGTCGAGGCAACACAAGATCAAGCTCCAACTTCACCAAGTCATGAAACTTGTGAAGAAAACACCCTATACTACTTGGCAAGTGGTAGAGGATGAAGAAATAAGAAGTGGGTTCACTTTAGAATTGGATTTCTCACTCATTTGCTCAAGTTGCCATTAAAGGTTGCAAGCTTTTCTTCTTGAAGATGAAGAAGAAGAAGAAAGAATATCATGATAAGTTATTTCAAAAAGAAAATAAAAAGAATACTTATCATATAGCTACCATAGTTAGGTGTAGAGAATAAACCATGGTTAGTGTGAATGGTTAGGGTTAAGCATGAAGACAAAATGGTCACTTAGTCAAAGCTTCATGAAGCTTCAACTACAATACAAAATAAGCCACCATTTTCTTTTCTTTTGCCAAAAATAAATAAATAAATAAATGAATAAATAAATAAAATCAAAACCCTAACCATTACATAACCATGGTTCAATCTTATCATACACCCATACTATTATGTATCATCAAACATGATACAATCAAATGTACAAAAGTATATCACATATACAATGTGCACATCAAGTGAGAAAATCCATTTAAAGTGAACCAATACTAATTAATGCAAAGTAATATATCAAATATATAATTATGCATTAAATCATTAAATCAACACTTGATTTAACGATCTGGTCATATCTCATATAACCGACTAATATCCAATGTATCGGCTTATCGAATCAATCCTTGAATCGATAACTAGGTATATCGCATACAACCAATCGATACATTCATCGCGAGAATGAAATACGGTATCACATACACGCATTATTTTCGGTCCCGCACATATCTCATATGCGCTCCTATTTCGTTTCGCTTGAGCCAGGAAACCTCTGTGTAGGACTCTAAAGACTCGTCAATACGCCGGCAGCAGGTGATGATCATATCAAACACCCACAAGCCGCAAGCGGTCTGCTAAACGTAACGGCCACCCGGGTATTGAGCGATCAGAAGATCGACGAGCAAGCCCGCTCACACTCCTGTGAATCCAACCAGTAACACTTACCGTACAGTCCGGTCTGATCGTCTGATATGTCGCATATCTTGCCTAGGGGTGGTAAACGTCAGACCCCAGTAGCTCGATAAGTCGTGTCGATATGAGGTCTATAACAGTTCGAGAAACTACTGGTAACACTTACCAGTAAATCTCAACAACCCTGGCCAGGGATTTCCGGTTATAGCCAATCGAACACAGTGCAACATCAACTCCCTATACCGGGAGAGACGAATCCCCTCCTATCGCTCATTGCCTCCATGTGATTCGGGACTGTACCCAAAAACCATCGTTTTGCACGCCCTCTTGGACGTGGTAAGGTGGAAATCAAAGCACAGTGGGAACTACACAAGACTCTATGACAATCTCGGGTCAACAGACTACTCTGTACCAGTGTCACCAGAGAACTGCCATCTGACGTAAGGTATAATACCATCTGGGAGTTCTCGGCGAGTCCGTCCAGTGTACCCAGTCTCTACTGAGCACCCGTATATCATCTCTGATGTCAAACACCAATGGATATGGGATCATCCATTGCCCATCTGTATGGGTCGAGAAGGTATACGCTAGTCTACTCTGGTATATCGATGCCCCGTCTCGATACACCCACGACTAGGGACCTTGAAGGATGTACTTATGGACTACCATGTCCCCACTAGTATGATCCGCATCATAGTCCAGGTAGTTAAGTACACATCCTAAGGGGTTTACCAACATGTAACAGAGAGACATATCAGTGTACACGTTAAGGTAAAGAGTAACCAGATAGCATACTATCATGTCGAGCAAGAAAGTTCTCCCTATATTTGTCCCAGCATCCACTACAATATACATCCTATGTATAGTAATGGCCTCTAGGGCATACATATAACTAACAATCTTTCTACACTCTTCTTTGACCTAACCATGCTCACCCACCATTTAACCATGGATTAACTTTCCTTTTGGGTTTTAACTCAAGTTCAATAATATATTCATTGTTTAACCATGGTTTGAGATGAGGGAAGAAAAATATATATAGATATATTTTCTATTTTCTCATGGGAGTTTATCTTTACTCTTGTTCAAAAGCCATCATCTTCTTCCTCCTTCACCTTTTGCTCTCTAGAT
This sequence comes from Agapanthus africanus, assembly GCA_030015575.1. NCBI lineage: Eukaryota > Viridiplantae > Streptophyta > Magnoliopsida > Asparagales > Amaryllidaceae > Agapanthus > Agapanthus africanus. The sequence goes on along the minus strand of CM057351.1, from coordinate 258,015,110 downwards.
TTTTGTAGTGAGCAAAATACTCATCAAGTTAGGATTTTGAAGTGAGAAAAGCCACCACAACATCATTCTACACAAGTCTTGACTTGCCCACTTGTTTAGAGTGTTAGCTTCCATTTTCATTCTTGATCTTGTGAAGTTGCAAGCTTGGACAAAGCGGACTCCGGGTGGATCATCGTGGACCTAGAGGAGTTCAAGCGGACCTTTTCCAAACCCCAAGTAGCCGAGGAGTCTAGCGTAGGGAGCTACAAAGGTTGTACTCTCAAAACCCTAGCTTTTCATACTTGAGATGATGTGCAAAATATTGAAACCCTAATTTTCTAGGAACGATTCATTGTATGTTTACGTAGCACCCTATTAATTCAATCTTTGGTACATGTGATGCTTCCAATCCTTTCATGAGGTGCTAGGTAAACCCTACATTGGTATCAGAGATGACCTAGAACATTAGGCGATGGGTTAACGAAGTTAAAACCCCGATCGAACCCGAAAACGACAAAACGACCCCCTCTCTGGACAATTTTTAAAATCTGGGATTTTTGTGAATTAAAAATACAGCAGGGATTTCTAAGAATTACGGTGCAAAAATGATGACGTGATCTGTACGGACCGCCGCGGTTCCACGGCAATACCCTGCTTGTGCCGCGGAACCGCGGCCTTACAGTGAGACTTTGGCAGTTGGTTTGCACAGTAATTCTTGCATCTGAATGTGTTATTTTATGGGTATTTTTAAACTGACTCAAGTGTTGAGAATTTAGGGGTTCATTTTATTACCATCGATTCGATCGGAGAATTTAATTTTGTTATGTTTCTTTCCGGATAATTAGAAAGTATTGAATTGTTCGAACGCGTGTCATTTGCTCACTTTTCACGGGGTTTAAATCTTTTGGAGCTACGTGCAAGTTTTGTGGTGGACCCTCTAGAAGACAACAAACCTTAACTCGATTATGTGACCGTCTTGAACTGCCATTTGAACCTTAGGGTTTGGGGCAGTACGGCATGCCACATGTGAGGCGTTGGCTTGACCCTTCTACGGCTGGACCGCTACTACTGTGTCACACTCCAGGTTTTTGAACTCCGCTCAAGTGTTGAGCTTTAGCGAATCTTGGGTATTTGATCGTTCGTTCGAAAACTTTAATACTGTCTAATTATCTGGAATGTGATGCAATGTGTGGAATTCATATTACTAGACATGAAATACGAAGTATGTGATATTTCGCATTTACGATGTCTAAAGAGAATGTGGATTCCAGATATTGCAGTTTTACACTTTCTTTTCTGTGACCGTAAGTGTAGTATGTAGTGGTATTGCCGATTGTCGTTGCTGTACGTCGACGACAATCGGTGTATGCATACTTACTTACGTTGATGATATGAGATATTATGTGTGGCTGAGATATGATGTGCATGATTGTCGCGATTGAATAGCCGGGGTTTTTATGTGAGAAGAGAGTTTTATATTTTTATTCATGTAAATTCAAATGTAATGTAATATTCTTTTATTTGGGGCACTTCCGGGTTGAGGTTGACGCCACCAGTGTTGTATATTATTTACTTTTCCGCATTAGGATGGACCCAAGGAGGGGAGCACAGGTGACCGGGTTCTAGGGTTCAGTGGGAGGTCATCTCGAGGAGTCGAGACCGGGTCTCCTAAACTCCAGAATTGGTAGGGTCGCTTGCCGCTCTCGTAGGGGTCCAGGGTGTGGGCTTGGCTATTCATCGCGACTGTGGAATCCATATTTTCTATTATTGGCTAAATACTAAATACGGACGTCCTAGTATATCCCACATTATATCTATGTTTCTTCTGCGATATCTGTGATGTGATCATTTGATATGTTCTGATGGATACAGTATATAGTATATATGATATATTATATAGACGTTACTTATGTTTTACACCCGCACTAGCCCTGCCCTGCTCTGTCGTTAGTTACCTAACCTAACGGTGCACGAGAGGACATCGAGGCGAATGCGGATGGCATAAGTGTACGTCGTATTTATCTGTGATGTTTAGGTGACTTAAATGATGGGACTTCATTAATGTGATTAATGAAAGAAAAGAAACCTAAAAGATGTTGTAGAATCAAATTTTTAAATAAAAGGGTAGCTACAGTTTTGCTTTGCATAGTGGTATATATGATATACCCTGCACCTTATTCGATGGGGAAGGAGCCGAGATCCCTTCACCGGGAGTGACCTCTTTAGCAAAACTGGCAGATGCTACAACACTCGGTTTGACTTTTGACTACTTTTGGAGTTTCGCTTTGCACAGTGATATATATGATATATCCTGCACCTTATTCGATGAGGAAAGAGCCGAGATCCCTTCACCGGGAGTGACCTCTTTAGCAAAACTAATAAAAGGCTCAAAATCACTCCATTTCAAAACTTCACTTGATTCTACAACGATATCAAGTTCATTGCGCTCATGGTTTTCAGAAAAACCTGCGTAGCCCTCTGTCAATTCAGATAAGTAATATTTAGTATTCGTGCTGCGGTTGTTTAGCATGCGTCAAGGCGTAGTGTACGGTAGCTGATTATTACTTATCTATAGCATGAGATGCGATTGGATTAGGGTATTCGTACGGCGTTGTTTGGCATACGTCAAGGGTCGTACGGGTGGGTTTAATTCAATCACGAATTGTACGGGTTGAACTTGACTAGCGGACTATGGGTTGTTTGGCATGCGTCAAGGTCATAGCACGCTAGGGGCAAAATATTATCGGGAATTTCAAGTGTTGAGATTTGCAATGAGATTGCATACCTTCTATGACATAGTTGGATCCCGATACCCACTGCGAGTAATTGTTACTCCTGGGAGAGTTTTACACAGGACAATTAGCCGATCAAGTAGGTGTCTAGAAAGGTGTCAACGGGGTTACGCCTCCGGGAAAACGAGGTTTACTTTAATTAGGTCCGTGCGAAAGCACGGGGAACCTCCTTCAAAGTACCGACACTGGCCTGGTTGAAAGATCGGCGAAGTTGTAGGGTGTAATTAATCCCGGCTAGTCTTTACTTTTAGGGTTTGAAGGAAGATTTGATAAAAACAGTGGGAGCCATCCTGATCAGATAAAATAATAACCAATCTGATCTTGCAAGAGCATACGCTAAAGTGTTTTCTTCTCTCTCTCTCCAGGTAGCAACCATGTCATGCCTTAATCAAGATAATAATATGGATGTATTGACCGAATCCGCATGTTATACTGTGCAGGGGAACGTTGGACCCGTTCTTTCTTATAAGAGTTATAAGACTGAACAGGGAATAGGAGAATATCTAGATTCTCAAGCCGCCCAAAAGAACATGCATGTTGATGCATCTTCTTCAGGTGTGTTAGTTATTGAGAACTATTTCTCAGTTCACCCTACATCCTGGGTATTAGATACCGGATCAGGATCCCATATATGTAAAATGTTACATGGGCTACGGAAAGGTAGAGAACTGGGAAAAGGTGATCATTCCGTTCAAGTAGGGAATGGGGAAAATGTTGCAGCCAAAGCAGTTGGCGAATATCACCTAGTATTACCAAGTGGTAATACACTGATTCTAAATGAATGCTATTATATACCAAACATGATGTGCAATATTATATCAGTTTCTTTATTAAGTAAAGAAGGATATAATTTTGTAGTAAAGGATATTATTATGAACATATTCCTAGATCAAAAGTTGATTGCATCAGGCTCTTTACATAATGGCATATTCATTCTAAATCAAAATACAGTCCTCAATATACAAAACACACACAAGAGGAATGAACGAATCCTTCTTGTGGCATTGCAGACTTGGTCACATCAATGCGACATGACTAGCTAAGTTGCATAAGGATGGATATTTGAATCCGTTTGAATTTTCATCTTATGACACTTGCCAGTCATGTCTCAAAGGTAAGATGACCAAAACTCCGTTTACGGGACACGGAGAAAGAGTTACGGAACTCTTAGGGCTGATACATAGTGATGTATGCGGTCCCATGTCTACACATGCCAGGGACGGTTCTTCCTACTTCATTACATTCACTGACGATCTCTCTAGATACGGACATGTGTTCCTGATAAAACACAAGTCTGAAACTTTTGAGAAATTCAGAGAATATAAGCACGAAGTGGAGAACCAAACGGGCAAAAGTATTAAGATCCTTCGATCTGATCGAGGAGGAGAATACTTGAGCAATGATTTTCTGGATTATTTAAAAGAGAATGGGATTCTCTCTCAGCTCACTCCTCCTTATACAACACAGCACAACGATGTATCGGAACGGAGAAACCACACCCTATTAGATATGGTGCGCTCACTGATGAGTACAGCTGAGTTACCTGTTTCCTTCTGGGGATATGCGCTTGAGACAGCCATGGACCTATTGAATAGAGTTCCTACCAAATCAGTGCCTACCACTCCATATGAGATATGGAAAGGGAAGAGACCACATCTTAATTACATTAAGATTTGGGGTTATCCAGCTTATGTCAAAAGACAAAATCGGGACAAACTCCAGGCAAGATCAGTCTTATGAAAGTTTATAGGATATCCCAAAAATTCACAAGGGTATATCTTCTACCACCCCAAGGAACAAAAGGTGTTTGTTTCTCGACATGCCACTTTCTTAGAAAAATATTTTCTTATGAAACAGACAAGTGGCATTGAGGTAGAACTGGAAGAGGTTCCAGCGACACAAACTATAACAGAAGACTTGGTAGAACCAGAGGATTCAGTAGTACCTGACGAACCCCAGCCGCTCCGCCGATCTAGTAGGGTTTCTCATCCGCCTGAGAGATACTACGGTTTTCTCATTGATGGTGGAAGCGAGGATTGCATCATGGAAGATGATGACCCAACTAGCTTCGAGCAGGCCATCACGAGTAGGGACTCAGTGAAATGGCTGGATGCAATGCGGTCTGAGATGGAATCAATGTACACCAACAAAGTATAGACTTTGGAAGTTGCTCCTGAAGGGGTAAAACCCATTGGGAGCAAGTGGATCTTAAAGAAAAAACTTGGTGTAGATGGGAAAGTGGAGACTTTCAAAGATAGACTTGTTGCAAAGGGTTTTCGTCAAAGACCAGGTGTGGACAATGACGAAACCTTTTCTCCAGTGGCTATGCTTAAATCCATCCGGATCATGCTTGCCATCGCTGCATATCATGATTATGAAATCTGGCAAATGGATATTAAGACCGCCTTTCTAAACGGTGATTTAGAAGAGTGCGTGTACATGACTCAGCCAGAGGGCTTTGTAGATAGTGGGAGCAGCGGGAAGGTGTGCAAGCTGCTTAAATCCATTTATGGATTAAAGCAAGCATCGCGGAGTTGGAACATCTTCTTTGACGTCGTTATCAAAGAGTTTGATTTCGTCAAAAACATAGATGAACCTTGTATCTACAAGAAGGTGGCAAAGAGTAAGGTTGTCTTCCTCGTATTGTACGTGGACGACATACTCTTGATAGGAAATAACATTCCTATGCTGCAATCGGTCAAGCTCTTCTTATCACAAAGATTCTCAATGAAAGATCTTGGTGATGCCTCCTGCATATTGGGGATTAGGATCTATAGAGATAGATCCAAACGGATATTGGGATTGTCCCAATCCATGTATATTGACACCATACTAAGAGGTTTAGTATGGAAGAATCCAAGCGTGGGAACTTACCCACAATCTCTGGAGTCACTCTCTCTAAAAAGATGTCTCCCAAGACTTATTTGGAGAGAGCTCGCATGCAAGGGATACTCTATGCTTCGGCTGTAGGCTCTATCATGTTTGCGATGCTATATACCAGACCCGATGTAGCATACTCACTAAGTGTAGTGAGTATGTATCAAGCTGATCCTGGAGAGAGTCACTGGACAGCTGTGAAGAGCATTCTCAAGTACTTACGAAGAACTAAAGAGATGCTCTTGGTGTGTGGTAACGGAGAACTCCAGGTGGAGTCCTTTACCGATTCGAGCTTCCAGAGTGATAAGGACGACTCTAAGTCGCAGTCGGGATTTGTTTTTACCCTTTATGGAGGGGCGGTTAGTTGGAAGAGTTCCAAGCAGGAAACTATGGCAGACTCGACGATGGAGGCTGAATACATCGCTGCCAATGATGCTGCCAAAGAGGCTGTCCGGATCAAGAAGTTCATTACTGAACTTGGAGTGGTTCCATCCATTGAGAATCCAATACCTTTGTATTGCGATAACAATGGAACAGTGGCTTTGGCCAAGGAACCCAGGTCCCATCAGCGATCTAGGCATATTCTGAGGCGGTATCACCTAATCCGGGAGATAGTTGATCGCCGGGAGATCGAGGTCAGGAGGGTTGACACGAAGAATAACACAGCGGATCCACTCACGAAGGCCATTCCCCAGATACAGTTTGAGAGACTCTTCGGGATGCTCGGTATGCGATACTACAGTAGCCGGCCCTAGTGTAAGTGGGAGATTGTTAGTTGTATGTATGCCTTAGAGGCCAGTATTATACAGATGATGTATATTATATTGAATGCTTGGACATATATAGAGATGACTTTCTTGCTCGATATGATAGTATGCTATCTGGTTGCTCTTTATCTTAACATGTATACTAGTCTCTTTATACTAACTTATAGTTACATGTTGGTAAATCCCTTAGGATGTGGACTTGACTACCTGGACTATGATGCAGATCATACTAGTAGGGACATGGTAGTCCATAAGTACATCCTTCAAGGTCCCTAGTCATGGGTGTATCGAGACGGGGCATCGATATACCAGTGTAGACTAGCGTATACGCTTCTCGACCCATGAGATGGGCGATGGATGATCCCATATCCATTGGTGTTTAACATCAGAGATGGTATACGGGTGCTCAGTGGAGACTGGGTACACTGGATGGACTCACCGAGAATTCCCAGATGGTATTATACCTCACGTCAGATGGCAGTTCTCAGGTGACACTTGTGCAGGTTAGTCTGTAGACCCGAGATCGTCATAGAGTCTTGTGTGATTCCCACCGTGCTTTGATTTACACCTTACCATGTCCATGAGGGCGTGCAAAATGGTGGTTTTTGGGTACAGTCCCGAGTTACATGGAGGTAATGAGAGATAGGAGGGGTTTCGTCTCTCCCGGTATTGGGGGTTGATGTTGCACTGTGCTCGATTGGCCGTAACAGGGAAGTCCCTGGCCAGGGCTGATTAGAGATTTACTGGTAAGTGTTACCAGTAGTTTCTCGACCCGTTATGAGCCTCACATCGGCATGACTTATCGGTCATTGGGGTTTGACGTTTACCATCCCTAGACTTGATATGCGACATATCAGACGAGGAGACCAGACTGTACGGGAAGTGTTGCCCGTTGGCTCGACGGGAGTTATAGCAGGTTCGCTTGTTCTCTTCTGATCGTTCAATACCCGGGTGGCCGTTACGTTTAGGTGACCGCTTGCGGCTTGGGGGTGCTTGATATGATCATCACCCACTGCCGGCGTATTGACGAGTCTTAGAGTCCCACAAAGGAGTTACCTAGTCCAGGCGAAACGTTGTGGTGCGCCTATGCGATATGCGCATGGACCCGGTTAAAATGCGCGTATAGGATACCGTATATTGATCGGGCAGCTTGTTATTGGTGGGGTCGTATGTTATATGACCGGATTGATAAATCAAGTGTTGATTTATCATTTAACCATTAGTTTCTCACTAGAAATCTTTTCTTGTGTTTGATGGATGCATGCATGCATATATGCTTTCTTTATAGATTCATGCACATATGGATGTGCATGTACACATACATACATACATCATCCTTCATGGTTGTATATACAAAGAGAATGGTGGCAATATAAGACTCACACCATGGTTTTATATATGAATTATTATTGCATTTGATTTAAAACAAAAAGAAAAAGGAAAGGATAATTCATGGTTTCTTTCTACACTCTTCTTTGACCTAACCACGCCCACCCACCATTTAACCATGGATTAACTTTCCTTTTGGGTTTTAACTCAAGTTCAATAATATATTCATTATTTAACCATGGTTTGAGATGAGAGAAGAAAAATATATATAGATATATTTTCTATTTTCTCATGGGAGTTTATCTTTACTCTTGTTCAAAAGCCATCATCTTCTTCCTCCTTCACCTTTTGCTCTCTAGATTTTTGTAGTGAGCAAAATACTCATCAAGTTAGGATTTTGAAGTGAGAAAAGCCACCACAACATCATTCTACACAAGTGTTGCCCACTTTTTTAGAGTGTTAGCTTCCATTTTCATTCTTGATCTTGTGAAGTTGCAAGCTTGGACAAAGCGGACTCCGGGTGGATCATCGTGGACCTAGAGGAGTTCAAGCGGACCTTTTCCAAACCCTAAGTAGCCGAGGAGTCTAGCGTAGGGAGATACAAAGGTTGTACTCTCAAAACCCTAGCTTTTCATACTTGAGATGATGTGCAAAATATTGAAACCCTAATTTTCTAGGAACGATTCATTGTATGTTTACTTAGCACCCTATTAATTCAATCTTTGGTACATGTGATGCTTCCAATCCCTTCATGAGGTGCTAGGTAAACCCTACACATATCCTAAGGGCTTTATCAACATGTGAGAGCAAGACAGTAAAGAATACTAGTCAACATGTTAAGATAAAGTGTAACCAGATAGCATACTATCATGTCGAGCAAGAAAGTCCACTATATGTGTGTGTGTGTGTGTGTGTGTGTGTGTGTGTCCAAGAATCCACTATAATATACATCACATGTACAATAATGGACTCTAGGGCATACATATAACTAACACATGGATTGTATACGACGATCAATTTGAAGATCGACCGTAGGGAAGAATGCCAGTTTAGGAACATAGCGGTCCATCAGAAGGCTTTAAAAGTGCAACCTTTGTTTCAAATTGCCCATGGATTGTATACGGTGGATGATTTGGAGACTAACCACAGGGTAGCATATATTTAGGGAGTATAGTTTCCCGGTGAGACTGTACGGCTTTTAAGGTCTCGAATTAGGAAGATAAGAATCGGACATAAGGATCATCATTTATCATTGACCTAAGTCAATTCCCTTTAAGCATAGTACTTCTTGAGAAAACGACCGTTTATCGGCCGAAAAGGCCTTTTCCCATACATGTCCATCAGCAGGTCAGCCCCGCCTTGGTAGACCTTTTCTACGATGTACGGGACTTTATAATTTAGCTCAAACTTTCTACATTTTGCATGATTGGGTATCATCGGTCTTTTGACAACCAGTACGAGTTCGCTTTGGCGGAATGTTCTCGGTCTGGTTAGCCTTTCGTATGCCTGGGTCATCCTTTCCCGATGGGCTTCCAAGCTTTGTTGTGCTACAAGACGGGTTTCATCAAGAGCATCAAGTTCTTCAAGCCGGAGGTGCGCATTTTATTCAACTATCAGCTTGTATTGGATCGCCATCCACAGAGATGGCAACTCGATTTGCACTGGGAGCACCGCTTCAGTGCCAAACACTAATGCATAAGGTGTTGTCTTCGTGGCTATCTTGAACGTCGTTCGATACACCCAAAGAGCTTCATGCAGCTTTTCGTGCCAATCCTTCTTATTCTTGGAAACCATATACTTTATGAGCTTGGTCATCATCTTATTAAAATATTTTGCTAGACCGTTGGCTCACGGAATATAAACGGAGGAATATCTCCAGTCTATCTTGTGCTGTTGAGTGAAACGACATATCTTGTGGCTTCTATTTGCTGGTCCGTTGTATGAGACCATCCGTCGTAGGATTCCGAACTGATATATCACATGAGCCTTGAAGAAGTGGAGAATATTTTCCGTCTTCAGTTCCCTCAGTGGTACCGCTTCCACCTATTTGGAGAAGTAGTCAGTGGTGGTCAAGATGAACCGATGCCCTTTCGATGATGGTGGTTCGATGAGGCCAACTATATCGGTCCCCCACATCTCAAAAGGCTAACTGGCTACGGTTGGGTGCAACAGATTTGGATGTTGGTGGATGAAATCCCCATGGATTTGGCATGAGTGGCATTGCTTTTCATTTTTGATGCAGTCTTGAATCAGCGTGGACCAGTAGTAGCCCATTCTTTTAATCTTCTGCTTCATTTTTGGACCATCTTGATAGGATCTGCAAAGTCCATCATGTACTTCTTTAACGAATTTCTTTGCTTTCTCTGGTCCTAAGCATCTTAGCTATATATAATCGAAGGATCTTTTTTATAAGGTGTCATCGATGAAAGCAAAAGATAGAGGTCATTTCATGAGCTGGTGTCGTTGTGATATGTCTTCAGGCACTTGTTGAGACTTGAAGTACTCTATGAAAACTTCCCGCCAGTCTTCTTTCTCTTCTTCTTCTTCTTCTTCTTCTTCTTCTTCTGCTTGAAGAGTTTTCTTTTCTTCATTTGGAGTTTCTTTCTCTTTGGACTTGTCTGTTGGCGGTTCCAAAGGCAGTTTTACTAATGCTAGGGTCTTGCGACTTTGGACAATGATCCTCACATCGTTAAGGTTTTTATCAGCCAGTTCTTTAGCCAATTTGGCAGGCACGTCTACTTTTCTATTTTCCGCTCACAGGACACTTTCCAGTGTATATGATGGGACTTGCTTTAGCAACTTCTGCGCATTTTCGCCATACCTTATTACTGGCTTGGATGTCTTGTAATCGCTATTGACTTGACCGACGATTAGCTGAGAATCCCCGTATATATGGAGACCCTTGATTCCTATATCAATCACGATTTCGAGACCAGCTATGAGAGCTTTATATTCCGCTTCGTTGTTGGTCCTAGTCTCAGTCAACGAGATCGCGTAGCGCAGTATTCCTCCTTAAGGGGTAATGAAAATGAGGCCTATTCCGGCTCTGATTATCGGAACTTTTTTCTTTCATACTTTCATCGAGGAAGCCCCATCTAAGTAGAGCTCCTATTGAGGCATTTCTTCTTCTTTTTCTCCTCGACTGCATTTAACGCATGTTCGTCCGGCAGCTCGAAATTTAAAGAAGAATCGGCTGAAATAGGGTACTTGGAGAGGAAATCAACGATGGCTTGTCCTTTTATAGCTCTAAGAGGGTGATAAGTTATTGAGAACTCCATCAGCAGAAGGGCCCATTTGGTGAGTCTTCCTGATAATACGGTTCTCGTCATTAGATACTTGAGGGGATCCACCTTCGATATAAGGTGAACTTCATGCGTCAATGCACAGTTTCTGAGCTTTGTGATTGCAAAGATCGGTGCCAGGCAATGCTTTTCGATGGAGGAGTAGTTGTTTTCTGCTTCTAGTAGGACTCGATTTAGGTAGTACAAAGCCCTTTCTTTTCCTTGGTCATTCTTCTGTGCCTATAGCGCGCCTAGAGAATCATCAAGTGCGGTTGTATATACGATAAGGGGCTTTCTCTTGACTAGGGCGGACAATACCGATGGATTTTGCAGGTACTGCTTGATTTCCTCCAATACTTTTTGGCATTTTTAGTCCCATGCAAAAGGAGTTCCTTTCTTCTTAAGGTGTCCGAATGAACGACACTTACCAGACAGGTTTTTTCACACCTGTTTAAGTGCTCACTTATATATATGTGTGTATTTGAGTAAGAAACAACATTGAAGGTATGCACACTTATATCAGTGTGCGTGTGAAAGTTAGTGAGTGACATGTGAGTACCATACGCGCGCATCTTTGGCGTTCACATTTAGCAAAAGTTTCTAAGGATAAAGTACACACGCAAAGCACATGAGCATATGCTTGCCACATGCACGTGCACACATGCAAGATGCACATATATTTAAATGATGTAATAAGTGGAAAGACATTTGTTGGAGGTGAAATATTCATCAGTCAACGATAAAAAAGCATTTAAATAAGTATTTTATTCTACAGAGAAGAGATTACCAAACAAGGTATCGGGACTACAGGGGTTAACAAAACATTATACAAAATTCTCTAATTTCCTCTCGACCTTCTCTACCATATCGAAACAGTGATTCTCGTGAAAAGTCACTCCCCACCGATCAGTGTCGTGCTCATCGGCAAAAGCAGACGTGACAGCCCGCTGAGCCCGTATTTAACTCAGCAAATGGATGGAATGATCCCTTAGAGACTTTGTGATCAGACCGGCCTCCTTGAAGCAGACAGCTTTATTCTCCACTGCTTCAAGCATTGCCGAAGTCATCTCCGCCGGATGAGGCGGAATGTCGTCGAGAACGGCAAGGAAAATCTTGTGAAGCCAGATGGTTCCGGCGGGAAGAGAAGATCCTTTACGAATCATGAGCTCATGCATCGCTGTGTCGCTTTGATCATCCATGAGAGCGGGATTCACCATACGTGCAACAAAATGAGGAATAATCTCCCCGATAGGCACCTCCCATGGCTGTCGAGGAGCATTCAAGCGAGCACAAGCCATGGTTATCTTTGTGGAAAGATGGTTCTTTCTCTACGAAAGTGAAGGAGAAGATTAGTACTTCTTCAAATTATAAAGAGAATTATTCAAGTCTTGGTATAAAAAATGTTGTGCATGGTGTCAATTGGAACTATTTCCTAGCTCTGACTAAAAAAGAGTGTTGGCAAAGAAAAGGGTGACTCAGAAAATCACGAGAAGAGGAAACAAAACCCTCCCATGTGCAATGCACGTGACCTCCATCTTCAGTAAGGGTTAAACCCTGAGATATAAACCTCACATATTAAATACGTGAGCGCTCACATGTTAAACACGTGAGCGCCCACATGCAAAACATGTGAGCGCTGAATACAGATAAATAAATGGCTTTCATGTAGAATCAATGGTTCTCAACTGCACTGCCTGCAGCAATAACTCCCTCTCCACCCCAGCCGGAGGAGTGACATACGGGCCTAACGTGGCTTCCATTTTCTCAATGCCGGTGAAGCAGGTCACACAGGCCACTACCAGACTATTCTTTGGGACCATGCTCCTACCCGTAAGCTTTAGAGCTTCAGCGCCATAAGAAGAAGCTCCCAGATGGTCAGTCTTTGATCTACTGACAACTGTTACAGTTCCTATCAGCAAGCCGTCCAACTCTAGAGTCCCGGTCTTCAACAGACTGGAGAAGAACTCGAATAGGCTCGTTAAGACCAAATAAAGTACCCACTGGGATATACGATCCCGAAGTTCCACGTTTATAAAGGAACGGGTAATCCCTATCAGCACGTCGCACAATTCAGAGCTCTGTGCGGCAATACTGGAGGCGACGATAAATTGTTGCTTCTCCAATTTGTCGGAAGCTTATCGGAAACAGCTTTCGAATGGTACTCGATGTAGGGTTCCTATGCACTCTTGTGAAGGTTCATAAGGCATCAAACATGCCCGGATAAAAATTTAGACGTGCCGAACAACCCAAAGCCGGGATCTTTGCTAGATTATTAGGGTTTAACATGCAAGATAACAACTTTATTGCTAAGTGTGAGGGATTACAACTTTTGTAGTCCGCTCCTTCGCTTCATAAGCTCCGAGTAGAAGTCCCTTCGCCACGTTCCACGATCTCCCGGACTCAAGAGAGGCTCCACGACTCGAATGATCTATGCTAGCTTGTAGTGTTTTGTTTCTCCGATGATCTACGTCGAAGTTGCTATAACCCAATCTCTCTCACTCTAATGAGGTGAACACCCTAATCTAATGGGCTAGATTAGATGAGGATGATGGAGTAGTATTTTTTCTTTCTTTTTATATCATAATCTCACATGAAATCATCACAAAAGGAAAATCAAGTAAGCTTTCTCAAAGCTAAGAGAGAAGAAGACGATGAATGAAAAAGATAATCCTTTTGTGATGAATAGTAGAAGTGAATATATGATTGATTATGGATCCAAGGTCAAGGATGAGAAGGTTAACCTTTGTAGAGAATAAACTAGGGCTAGGGTTTGGTTAGGTTAAAACAATGAGTCATGAGAAAATATCTATCATAATATCTTCATTAAGACAAAAGGAAAAGTTCTAGAAGGTGCATGAAGCAACCAACCCTAATCAAACCCTAACCTTGCTTTATCTCCACAAAACATGTTCCATAATTAATCATAACAAGTTACTATAATATATACTATATATCTGTAACAAAAGAAAAATAATACAATTAACATATATCGCATATATATCAATGTATTATCCGGTGAGAAAATGAAATAATAAAGCGAGCCAATATTAGATAATGTAATACAATATATCATATATATTATTATACATTAAATTATTGAATCAACACTTGGTCCGACAATCCGGCTATATCGAATATAACTGACTAATATATCATGTACCGATTCATCGAATCAACACTTGATCCGATGACCCGGTTCATATCTAAATATCGCGAGAATACAATATGGTATCTCATATCGTATTATCCTCGGTCCTGCACAAATCACATATGTGCCTCTACTCCGTTTTTCCTGAGCCAAGAAACCTCTGTGTAGGACTCTAAAGAATCGTCAATACGCCGGTAGCAGGTGATGATCATATCAAACACCCACAAGCTGCAAGCGGTCAGCTAAACGTAACAGCCACTCAGGTATTGAGCGATCAGAAGATCAACAAGCTAGCCCGTGCGTTCTCTTGTGAATCCAATCAGTAACGCTCTCATACAGTCCGGTCTGTTCGTCTGATATGTCCCATATCAAGTCTAAGGGTGGTATACGTCAGACCCCATTAACCGATAAGTCGTGTCGATGTGTGGCTCATAACGGGTCGAGAAACTACTGGTAACACTTACCTGTAAATCTCTATATCATCCCTGGCTAGGGACTTCCAGTTATAGCCAATCGAACACAGCACAACATCAACTCCCTATACCGGGAGAGACGAATCCCCTCCTATCGCTCATTGACTCCACGTGATTCGGGACTGTACCCAAAAGCCACCGTTTTGCATGCCCTCTTGGACGTGGTAAGGTGGAAATCAAAACACAGTGGGAATCACACAAGACTCTATGACGATCTCGGGTCTACAGACTACCCTGTACCAGTGTCACCGGAGAACTGCCATCTGACGTATGGTATATCACCATCTGGGAGTTCTCGGCGAGTCCGTCCAGTGTACCCAGTCTCCACTGAGCACCCGTACACCATCCTTGATGTCCAACACCGATGGATATGGGATCATCCATCGCCCATCATATGGGTCAAGATGCGTATACGCTAGTTTACTCTGGTGTATCGATGCCCTGTCTCGATATACCCTTGACTAGGAACAGTTATAGGATGTACTTATCGACTACCATGGCCCCACTAGTATGATCTCATCATAGTCCCAGTAGTCGAGTATAGATCCTAAGGGCTTTATCAACATGTGAGAGTAAGACAGTAAACCATTACAAGTCAACATGTTAAGATAAAGTGAAACCAAATAGCATACTATCATGACGAGCAAGAAAGTCCTCTCTATATATATCCAAGCATCCATTATAATATACATCATATGTACAACAATGGCCTCTAGGGCATATACATAACTAACAATCTCCCACTTGCACTAAGGCCAGCTGCTGTAGTATCTCATACCTAGCATCCCGAATAATCTCTCAAACTGTATCTGGGGAATAGCCTTTGTGAATGGATCCGCAGTGTTGTCCTTCGTATCTACTCTCCTGACCTCGATCTCCCGGCAATCAACTATCTCCCTGATCAGGTGATACCGTCTCAGAATATGTCTGGACTTTTGATGGGACCTGGGTTCCTTGGCCAACGCCACAGCTCCATTGTTATCACAATACAGAGGTATTGGATGTTCAATGGATGGAACCACACCAAGTTCAGTAATGAACTTCTTGATCCAGACAGCCTCTTTGGCAGCATCGTTGGCAGCGATGTATTCAGCCTCCATCGTCGAGCCTGCAACGGTATCCTGTTTGGAACTCTTCCAACATACCGCTCCTCCATTGAGGGTAAAGACAAAACCCGAGTGTGACTTAGAGTCGTCCTTATCACTTTGGAAGATGGAATCGGTAAAGGACTCCACCTGGAGTTCTCCGTTAGCATATACCAAGAACATCTCCTTAGTCCTTCGTAAGTACTTGAGAATGTTCTTCACAGCTATCCAGTGACTCTTTCCAGGATCTGCTTGATACCGACTCACTACACTTAGTGAGTATGCTACATCAGGTCTGGTACATAGCATCGCATACATGATAGAGCCTACTGCCGAAGCATAGGGTATCCCTTGCATGCGAGCTCTCTCCAAATCAGTCTTGTGAGACATCTTTTTGGAGAGAGTGAGTCCAGAGATCGTGGGTTGGTTCCCACGCTTGGATTCTTCCATACTAAACCTCTTTAGCATGGTGTCAATGTACCTGGATTAGAACAATCCCAATATCCGTTTAGATCTATCTCTATAGATCATGATTCCCAATATGCAGGAGGCATCACCTAGATCTTTCATTGAGAATCTCTGTGATAAGAAGAGCTTGACTGTTTGCAGCATAGGAATATCATTTCCTATCAAGAGTATGTCATCTACGTACAATACGAGGAAGACAACCTTACCCTCTGCTACCTTCTTATAGATACAAGGTTCATCTATATTTTTGATGAAGTCAAACTCTTTGACTACAACATCAAAATAGATGTTCCAACTCCGCGATACTTGCTTTAACCCATAAATGGATTTAAGCAGCTTGCACAACTTTCCGCTGCTCCCACTATCTACGAAGTCCTCTGGCTGAGTCATGTACATGCACTCTTCTAAATCACCGTTTAGAAAGGCGGTCTTAACATCCATTTGCCAGATTTCGTAGTCATGGTATGCAGCAATGGCAAGTAAGATCCGGATGGACTTAAGCATAGCCACCGGAGAAAAGATTTTGTCATAATCCATACCTGGTCGTTGACGAAAACCCTTTGCTACAAGTCTAGCTTTGAAAGTCTCAACTTTTCCATCTATACCAAATTTCTTTTTAAAGATCCACTTGCTCCCAATGGGTTTTACCCTTTCAGGAGCATTTTCCAAAGTTCATACTTTGTTGGTGTACATGGATTCCATCTCAGATCGCATTGCATCCAGCCATTTCACTGAGTCACTACTCATGATGGCCTGCTCGAAACTAGTCGGGTCATCATCTTCCATGATGCAATCCCCGCTTCCACCATTAATGAGAAAACCGTAGTATCTCTCAGGTGGATGAGAAACCCTACAAGATCGACGGAGAGGCTGGGGTTCATCGGGTACTACTGAATCCTCTGGTTCTACCAAGTCTTCTGCTATAGTTTGTGTTGCTGGAACCTCTTCCAGTTCTACCTCCTTGCCACAAATTTCTTTTTCAAGAAATTCCTTTTCTAAAAAGATGGCATGTCGAGAAATAAACACCTTTTGTTCCTCAGTGTGGTAGAAGATATACCCTTGTGAGTTCTTGGGATATCCTACAAACTTACATAAGACAGATCTTGCCTCGAGTTTGTCCGGATTTTGTCTTTTGACATAAGCTGGACAACCCTATATCTTAACATACTTAAGAGATGGTCTCTTCCCTTTCCATATCTCATATGGAGTGGTAGATACTGATTTGGTAGGAACCATATTCAATAGGTGTATGGCTGTCTCAAGCGCATACCCTCAAAAGGAAATAGGTAACTCGGCCTCACTCATCATAGAGCGCACCATATCTAATAGGGTGCGATTCCTCCGTTCCGATACACCGTTGTACTGTGGTGTATAAGGAGGAGTAAGCTGAGAGAGAATCCCATTCTCTTTTAGATAATCCAAAAAATCATTGCTCAAGTATTCTCCCCCTCGATCAGATCGAAGGATCTTAATACTTTTGCCCGTTTGGTTCTCTACTTCGTGCTTATATTCTTTGAATTTCTCAAAAGCTTCAGACTTGTGTTTTATCAAGAACACATGTCCGTATCTAGAGAGATCATCAGTGAATGTAATGAAGTAGGAAGAACCGTTCCTGGCATGCGTAGACATGGGACCGCATACATCCCTATGTACCAGTCCTAAGAGTTCCGTAACTCTTTCTCCGTGTCCACTAAACGGAGCTTTGGTCATTTTTCCTCTGAGACCTGAATGGCAAGTATCATAAGATAATAATTCGAACGGATTCAAATATCCATCCTTATGTAACTTAGCCACTCGTGTCGCATTGATATGACCAAGTCTACAATGCCACAAGTAGGATTCGTTCATTTCTGAACTTTTCCTCTTGTGTGTGTTTTGTATATTGAGGACTGTATTTTGATTGAGAATAAATATGACATTATGTAACAATCCTGATGCAATCAACTTTTGATTTAGGAAGATGTTCATAACATTATCCTGTACTACAAAATTATATCCTTCTTTACTTAATAAAGAAACTGATATAATGTTGCACATCATGTTCGGTATATAATAGCACTCATTCAGAATCAGTGTATTACGATTTGGTAATACTAGGTGATATTCGCCAACTGCTTTGGCTGCAATACTTGCACCATTCCCTACTTGAACGGAATGATCACCTTTTCCCAGTTCTCTACCTTTACTTAGCCCATGTAACAATTTACATATGTGGGATCCTGATCCGGTATCTAATACCCATGACGTAGGGTGAACTGAGAAACAGTTCTCAATAACTAACACACCTGAAGAAGATGCATCAACATGCATGTTCTTTTGGGCGGCTTGAGAATCTAGATATTCTTCTGTTTCCTGTTCAGTCTTATAACTCTTATAAGAAAGAATGGGTCCAGCGTTCCCTTGCACAGTACAATAAGCGGGTTCAGTCAATACATCCATATTATTATCTTGATTATGGCCTGACATGGTCGCTACCTGGAGAGAGAGAGAAGAAAACACTTTAGCGTATGCTCTTGCAAGATTTGATTGGTTATTATCTTATCTAATCAGGATGTCTCCTACTGTTTTTATCAAATCTTCCTTCAAACCCTAAAAGGTAAGATTAGCCGGGATTAATTACACCCTACAATTTCGTCAATCTTTCAGCCAGATCAGTGTCGGTACTTGAGGGAGGTTCCCCGTGCTTTCGCACGGACCTAATTAAAGTAAACCTCGTTTTCCCAGAGGCGTAACCCTGTTAACACTTTTATAGACACCTACTTGATAGGCTAATTGTCCTGTGTAAAACTCTCCCAGGAGTAACTCTTATTCGCAGTGGGTATCGGGATCCAACTATCTCATAGGAGGTATGCAATCTCATTGCAAATTTCAACACTTGAAATTCCCGATAATATTTTTACCCCTAACGTGCTATGACCTTGACGAATGCCAACAAACCATAGTCCGCTAGTCAAGTTCAACCCGAACATTTCTTGATTGAATTAAACCCAGCCGTACGTCCCTTGACGAAAGCCAACAAAGCCGCACGACTACCCTAACCCAATCTCATCATATGTTGCAGATAAGTAATAGTCAGCTACCGCACACTACGCCTTGACGAAAGCTAACAAACGCAGCACGAATACTAAGTATTACCTATCTGAAATGTCGGAGGGCTACGCATGTTTTTCAGAAAACTTTGAGTGTAATGAACTTGATATCGTCGTAGAATCGAGTAATTTTGAAAAGGAGTGTTTTTGAGGCTTCTAGTTTCTCTAAAGAGGCCACTCCCGGTGAAGGGATCTCGGCTCTTTCCCCATCGAATAAGGTGCATGATATATCATATATACCGCTGTGCAAAGCAAGAACTATATAAGTGTAACACTTGCGTTTTTATGGTTAGTAATAATTAAGTGTTAATTTTGGGGTTTTTGGTAAAAAGCTTACCAAAGCGGGATTCTAGTAATCTATCTGGATTTATGGTTAGTTTTGCGGAATTTTATCGCAACCACACACACTTGTGCATGTTAACAAGGGTTAAGACTATGGTTGCCACACATTTGGGCTTGTAGGTTAGCTATGTTTAATTTGACCATGGTGGGTTAGGTCCTTAGTTAAGTTAATGGTGTTGTTTAGAGCTAAATTAGCTTAGTTGGAGATGGTTGGCTTTGACCATGGGGTTTTGGAGAGTTTAAGGTTGACTTAGAGTGAGGATGAGGGATGTGATGTGTCATGATGAATTAAGGTTGAGTCTCCTCACTCATTTCACAACTTTTTCACCTCTCTCTCACTCACTCACTCACACATCAGTTCAGCCAGAAAATTTGCATCAGATCAGCCGCATTTTTCATCTTTTCAGCCCAAATCAGCACCACACATCAGCCCCCATGCCTAGCTCTGTTTTCAGCATCTGCAACAGCAGTTTCCAGCCTTCCCAGCCCCTATTTGTTCATCTACAGCTGCTACTTCAGCCCCCTCAACCTCAAACTACAAACACACAACACTACCACCTCACTCACACTACACATCAGCCCAAATTTCATTCAGATCAGCCACCTGAAACATCAGCCTTCAACCCATCTTTTCTCACCATTTCAGCCTTTAAACTGCTGCAGACAGCAACAGCCACAGCTGCTTCAGCCCCTCAACCCCATACCACACACACACCACCTCATACCACACCATACCAGCAACAGCAACAGCAACAGCAACAGCAGTCCTGGTGAAGTTCCGATCATTCCAACCACGTTTTGAGGCACCTACCCTCTTCTTCTTCTCCTTCTCCTCGGTTGCAAGGGTCCTAGGGGGGTATAACTCTTAAACTTTTCCCATATTGTGTAGATTATGTGCTTGATTAGCTAGTTTTAGTGATAAATGGAATTTTTGTGCTAGAATTGTGTAGTAATGCTAAATCTAGTTCCTTGGAGTGTTTGTAGCTTAATAGACCCTTTTTGGTGTTAATTAGTCTGTTTTAGCCTAGTAGTGTCATTAAATTTAGATGGATAATCTTAATTTGCTAAAAGTGAAACCTTAAAATACGGGTTCTGTCACCTTTTTAAGATATTAGGATCTGCTATTTTGGGGTACTTTTTCTAGAGTAGCAAACAAGATTAGATTAGTATGCAGGGTTTTATGAAGTGTTTTGTGTGACCCGAGCCCCTCTCGCCGGAAGTTGGCCGGCGGCCTCCTCTTCCCTGACCGGCGACGCCGGCCTCCTGGTGAGGTGAGTGTGTGTGTTTGTGTAGGTAAGGGTCTGTGGACATTTTACTTAGAGTGGTATTGTTTACTTGTTGGGTTTTCACCTGAAACTAAATCTGGGGTTGTGTAGCCATATTATTGTGTTTTGGTGGACTTTGAAACTAACTTGGGAAATTTTGTTGGAGAACAGGGAGTTTTAAGGTGTTTAAAGTTAGGATTACCCTTAGTTACGCTGTTGGTATCACTTGTTTCCTGTTTAACCTATCTAGCTCCTTAAATTACCCCTTTGTGCACACTTGGTGCTGTAGCTAAGCCCTTTTTTTGTTAATGGAAATCTGCTGTACTTAGGTTAACATTTTAGGTAAACAAATATATACATTAGGATATAAACTGTGCAAGGACCCTAGGGTAGAAACCTAGACCCATGTCGCCGGATTTGGGCCGGCCTGACCCCCCCTTGCCGCCGGCCCAATAGGGTAGGGTTGTCCTGATTTTTGGGTAGGTAAGTGTCTATAGGTTGGGTGATGTATTTGGTCTTGTTTATTTCCCTTGTTTTTGTTCCAACTGAAATCTGGAGCCTGTTACCTAGATTTAGCGTTGCGGGACTTGCGCGACACGTGCGACACGTGTCGAGTTAGTTTGCTGTGTATCACGGTGTGTCGCCGTGTGTCACCAAGTGTCGCGTTGGGTTTTGGTGCACGCACACCTGTTACGTTCACGCGCGCGCTTAGTTCGCGACACGAGTTTTTTGTTTGGTTTAATATCGCGTTTTTGCAATATCTTAGCTTATGTACTGCTTTGTATAAATTCTAGGTTCGCAGGCGGGGACTTCGAGCGCAGCAGAGAAAGGCAAGCAGGTGGTCGGGCACACTTAGCACGGGACCACGGGTGAGTAGATTTAGCATCTACGGGGGACGATCGTTTGGATGGCGCGAGTCGCCCGTTAGATTTAATAAACTCGTAATTAGTAAACTTGATATTACTTGTGAAATTATGATAAAAATACTTGCATGATAACTGCTGTAGTTAGTATCTATATGATGTTCCACATACACAGATTCATTATAGGACACATGCACCATTACCAGGCTTTATATGCAGCACGAGCACTATTCATGTGGACACACACACCCTGATAATTGCCATGTCACAACACTAGATAACTATAAATCTGAAACATGTTAATTGCCTAGGAATGTGCTATTGAAATAAATGTTTAAGATGAAACCATAAGAATTACAATACTCGTGCATATATGTTATCATATCATCTGCTCATGCCTAGTGTAAATCATGCATTGCAAATTGATACCATAAGCATTCATAATCATCGACATATGCATTATGATGAGTTCAGGAGATTTATGATATTTCTGGATTTTGGGGAAAGCCGCAAGATTTCACAACTATTAACTGTTTAAAAAGATAAAAGGTTGCGGTTTTCTAGTGATTTAAAGTGTCGTCCACCATGAGTTTGCTGTGGTTTTCGAGATCCGTGTCGAGGAGTGGAGGAACCGTCACGGATACATGGTGGGCCCAGTACGGTACCCCGGGGCAAGAAGATCGCAGGAGATGGCGTTGAGCCTGGCTGGGGACAGATTACCTACCGGTGACTTCATTTGGCACGGCGGATATCCAGAGGATACTGACCGTGGCCGCTGGATTGAGACATGGATTTTGTTGTGGATCAGCCGGATGGCTGAGGCCAGAGAGGCTGGACATGGATATTTGGGATTTGGATAGTTTTGAGGTGTCGCTGCTGGACACGGTTTTTACCGATTTCTTGGATATTATGCTGATGTTTAAAAAGGAAAGTTTCAAAACAAAGGAAAAAGGGTAATTCTCATACATACTTGATAGTACCTTCATGTGGCACACATACCGGTATTACATCTATGCGACATATCTATATGTATACTTGCTAGCACACTGTTGATGCATACATACCTGCTAGTACATGTAGCCATACCTGTGTTAGGGATGCCAGGACACTTGTGTGCATGCATTCGATAGCCTTAGTAGATGTTATTTATTACTCACGAGCTCGCAACTCACCCCGTTGTGCCACAGCTTTTCTGCAGGTCCACTCCGTCAGCACTGTAGCGGCGGATACTTTTGCTTCTTTTGCACTTTTGCCTGGACTCGAGGCTTTTGCTCTTAGGTGGGTGATTATCAGTTTGTACCACCTTATATATTTGTTGTATCTAGAACATTCCATCTACTGCTATTATCATTTCAGTTGTACCTGTTTTATTTGGATTACTGTATATTGACCTAGAGGTGAGGTTGTGAGACTTGGGGATTTATTTTGTGATATATCTGGGTCGAACTCACTTGAGTCGACATGCTATTTCTTATGCACTGTTATTCCTATATATATCTGCTTGCACCTTTGAGGCTGATTTTACTTGTGAGATTCTGCTGGAATATTGGAAAAAGAGGAAAGTTATTTTAAAAAGGCAATTTGATTTGGTAATAAAGTAAATGCTTAAATAATTTGGTTTTTCTTTCACTCTAAAGATCTTAATTGGGTTTTGTATTCCGGGCTTCGGCTTTCTTATTTTATGAACGCCTTAAGACGTTTCGTAATCTAAGTGCCGGTCGCATTCCGTACCTTGCGGGTCGTGACAATAAGCTGTCAAAAATTAAACCGCGAGTTTGTAGCATCTGTCAGTTTCGCTAAAGAGGTCACTCCCGGTGAAGGGATCTCGGATCTTTCCTCATCGAATAAGGTGCAGGGCATATCATATATACCGCTATGCAAAGTAAAAACTGTAGCTACCCTTTTTATAAAGTTTTGATTCTACAACATCTTTCAGATTTCTTTTCTTTTTATTAATCTTATTAATAAGTATCCCATCACCTTATGCTTCCTAAGCATCAAAGAAGAAACGAAAGCAGTAATATTTATATATCAGCATATATATATTTAGTATAAGCATTCGTCTCAGGCAGTAATATGATCTCATCACAGAACATTGCAGCAGAAGAATATATATGAAATATTGGATATACTAGGACGTCCGTGTTTTCAATACGAGCCTGTATAAAACACGGATTCCACGGTCGCGACGAATAGCCAAACCCACATCCCAAGACCCCTACGAGAGCGGCAAGTAACACTGCCAATTTTAGGGTGAGGAGACCCGGTCTCGACTCCTCGAGATGGCCTCCCACTGGACCCTAGAACCCGGTTACTTGTTCTCCCCTCCTTGGGTCTACCTAATGCGGAAAGGTAAATAATATACACTGGTGACATCAACCTCAACCTGGAAGTACCCCAATAAAAGAATATTACTTTACAAATGAATTTTACATGAATGAAAATAAAAACCCTCATCTTACATAAAACCCCCGGCTATTCAGAACACGACGATCCAATATAACATATCACAGCAACACATAATATCACATATCATCAACGTAAGTAAATATGCGCATCCCAATTGTCGTTGACATATAGCAACGAAACCGGCGATATCACATATTACACTTACGGTCACAGAAAAGAAAGTGTAAAACTACAACATTTGGAATCCACAATCACTTTAGACATCGTAAATCCGAAATATCACATACTTCGCATTTCATGCCTAACTATATGAATTCCACATATTGTATCGCATTCCAGATAAATAGACAGTATTAAACTTTCCGAACAGATAATCAAATACCCAAAATTTCCTAAATAACTCAACACTTGAGCGGAGTTCAAATAATCCCAGAAACTGTCACAGTACCGATGATCCAGCCGTAGAAGGGTCAAGCCAACGCCTCACATGTGGCACGCCGTACTGCCCCAAACCCTAAGGTTTAGAGGCAGTTCAAGACGGTCACATAATCGAGTTAAGGTTTGTTGTCTTCTAGAGGGTCCACCGCTTAACTTGTACAATTTTCCGAAAGATTTGAACCCGAAAAAAATTCAACACTTGAAAGTTTTACGTGCTGGGAAAAAGTGAGTTAATGATATCCGTTCGAACATTTTAACAGTTTCTAAATATCCGGAAATAATAACGAATTTAAATATTCCGATCGAATTTGCGATTACAAAATAAACCCCAGATTACTCAAAACTTGAGTCACTTTAAAAATACCCAGAAGCATCAACAAGTACCTACAGACATTACCCTGAAGCCACGTGTCCCAATACCCAAAATCGGCCGCGAAACCGCCGCGGGAAGCAGGTTCCCACCGCGGTTCCGCGGCGACTTAATCGAATTGGGAGCTCGTATTTCAAGATAATTTTAATAATTCCCTGCTGATTTTTTTTAGGTATTTTTAATTCAGAAAAATCACAGTTTTAAAAAAATGTACAGAGAGGGGTCCGTTTCGTCGTATCGGGGTTCGTTCGGAGTTTTAACTTCGTATACACGTCGCCTAATGCTCTAGCTTGGCTCTGATACCACTGTAGGGTTCCTAGGCACTCTTGTGAAGGTTCATAAGGCATCAAACATGCCCGGATAAAAATTTAGACGTGCCGAACAACCCAAAGCCGGGATCTTTGCTAGATTATTATGGTTTAACAGGCAAGATAACAACTTTATTGCTAAGTGTGAGGGATTACAACCTTTGTAGTCCGCTCCTTCACTTCATAAGCTCCGAGTAGAAGTCCCTTCGCCGCGATCCACGATCTCCCGGACTCAAGAGAGGCTCCACGACTCGAACGATCCATGCTAGCTTGTAGTGTTCTGTTTCTCCGATGATCTACGTCGAAGTTGCTATAACCCAAGCTCTCTCACTCTAATGAGGTGAACACCCTAATCTAATGGGCTAGATTAGATGAGGATAATGGAATAGTATTTTTGCTTTCTTTTTATATCATAATCCCACATGAAATCATCACAAAAGGAAAATCAAGTAAGCTTTCTCAAAGCTAAGAGAGAAGAAGATGATGAATGAAAAAGATAATCCTTTTGTGATGAATAGTAGAAGTGAATATATGATTGATTATGGAACCATGGTCAGGATGAGAAGGTTAACCTTTGTAGAGAATAAACTAGGGCTAGGGTTTGGTTAGGTTAAAACAATGAGTCATGCGAAAATATCTATCTTAATATCTTCATTAAGACAAAAGGAAAAGTTCTAGAAGGTGCATGAAACAACTAACCCTAATCAAACCCTAACCTTGCTTTATCTCCACAAAACATGTTCCATAATTAATCATAACAAGTTACTATAATATATATCACATATATATTATATATTTGTAACAAAAGAAAAATAATACAATTAACATATATCGCATATATATCAATGTATTATCCGGTGAGAAAATGAAATAATAAAGCGAGCCAATATTAGATAATGTAATACAATATATCATATATATTATTATACATTAAATCATCGAATCAACACTTGATCCGACAATCCGGCTATATCGAATATAACCGACTAATATATCATGTACCGATTCATCGAATCAACACTTGATCCGATGGCCCGGTTCATATCTAAATATCGCGAGAATACAATACGGTATCTCATATCGTATTATCCTCGGTCCTGCACATATCACATATGTGCCTCTACTCCGTTTTGCCTGAGCCAAGAAACCTCTGTGTAGGACTCTAAAGAATCGTCAATACGCCGGTAGCAGGTGATGATCATATCAAACACCAACAAGCTACAAGCGGTCAGCTAAACGTAACAGCCACCCAGGTATTGAGCGATCAGAAGATCAACAAGCTAGCCTATGCGTTCTCCTGTGAATCCAATCAGTAACACTCCCATACAGTCCGGTCTGTTCGTCTGATATGTCGCATATCAAGTCTAGGGGTGGTATACGTCAGACCCCAGTAACCGATAAGTCGTGTCGACGTGTGGCTCATAACGGGTCGAGAAACTACTGGTAACACTTACCTGTAAATCTCTATATCAGCCCTGGCCAGGGACTTCCAGTTATAGCCAATCGAACACAGCACAACATCAGCTCCCTATACCGGGAGAGACGAATCCCCTCTTATCGCTCATTGCCTCCACGTGATTCGGGACTGTACCCAAAAGCCACCGTTTTACACGCCCTCTTGGACGTGGTAAGGTGGAAATAAAAACACAGTGGGAATCACACAAGACTCTATGACGATCTTGGGTCTACAGACTACCCTGTACCAGTGTCACCGGAGAACTGCCATCTGACGTGTGGTATATCCCCATCTAGGAGTTCTCGGCGAGTCCGTCCAGTGTACCCAGTCTCCACTGAGCACCCGTACACCATCCTTGATGTCCAACACCAATGGATATGGGATCATCCATCGCCCATCATATGGGTCAAGATGCGTATACGCTAGTCTACTCTGGTGTATCGATGCCCTATCTCGATATACCCTCGACTAGGAACAGTTATAGGATGTACTCATCGACTACCATGGCCCCACTAGTATGATCTCATCATAGTCCCAGTAGTCGAGTACAGATCCTAAGGGCTTTATCAACATGTGAGAGTAAGACAGTAAACCATTACAAGTCAACATGTTAAGATAAAGTGAAACCAAATAGCATACTATCATGACGAGCAAGAAAGTCCTCTCTATATATATCCAAGCCTCCATTATAATATACATCATATGTACAATAATGGCCTCTAGGGCATATACATAACTAACACTCGAAGCTACCAGATGACTCCATGAAAACCTTCTCTGAAATGGAGCTGCTATTCACGCAACGGTTCTCCAGCACGAGTGAACAAACTCCGATCATGGCGCTAATCAATGCTAGGGTCAAGCCGGGAGAAACATGTGTCCAATACGTGATACGGTGACGGAACCTATGGTCTAAATGTGAATAGCGCATTGAGGAGTTTCCGGCTGTGGGAATATTTAATGGGATGATAGATTCTCAATCGAACGTGTCCCAATTCATGACCTTCTTCAAGCCCACAACGTTCCAGTCGCTGATTGACAAGCTAGCACAGATGGACCAGATGGGTCATGGCTCTTCTTCCTCAATAATGGACTCTCAAAATAATAAAGGCAAAGGAAAAGCGTCCTTTATTACCAACATGCAGCAATAACCGAGCGGTCCAAAACCAGCTACTCACCGAAACGACGCACGTGCATGCCCGTCCTTAGAAGAAAGATTGGGATGTGCTTACTCGTTCCCTCGCGATAAAACAAGGAGGTTGTTTGAGCTGGTAATGTGAAATAATCAAATCACATTGCCAAATCCACGGCGTCTAGCATAAGTCGGCGACGTCAATAACCCCAACAGCTGCTCCTATCACAGGATAGTTAACCATCCAATTGAGAATTGCTACATCTTCAAAAATTGGGTGGAGGACCAGTACCAGCAGGGAATTTTGCACTGCCCGATAGCTAGAAGGTAGATCCGCCGCAAAAGCACGCTCCCAAAAAGGTGGATGCACATGGGGCATCCTACTCGCTCATAGAAGAACCTCTATGGGAAGTAGTTCTTTCAGCTAAAACTAAAAGAATGCTGAAAAATCTACAAGCTTATCCGAAAATCAAGTGGAAGAACCCGCTTGAACCCGAAATCATAGAAGAGATGTTGAAACCACGTCCCACATCAAGAGTCGCCGACAAGTGGAAAATCCCCCAAGTTAAGCCTGCAAAGTCTTCTAAGAAAAATAAGAAGACTAACAATCCTGTGCAGCCTACTGAGTATGATGACAAGCCCACAGACGTCCAAAAATACATAGACGCGCTGGAAGAATATAACCAGAAGGCGCGAACACCGGTCACGCTCGAAGAATTCCTCATGCATATTTTTGAGGACGGAGACAGTGACGATGATGATGGAAATGACTCATCAAAAGGAATGGAAGACCGTGTAGTAAGCTGCCACATAGTCTCTCATTCATCGTTATATGATGAGGAAGCTCCGCCGGCGTCAGAAAGCGACGTAGAGAAGCTGGGGGAAAGATAGGCACTAAATTCCCCGAAAATGCCGGAATAAAACCCGATTGAGAGGCTACTAAACAAAGCCTTTCAAAAGAGCAAAAATGATCGAGAACACGAAACGAACATATACGAAAAGGCCAATGTTGGGTTACGGCAGCGCCCCGACCATTAATCCGTGACCAAATGCGGAACAAAAATTTATAAAACTTAGCACTACCACAACCAATTACCCGGATCTACGCATAAGCCCTAGATAACAAAACATGCAAAGGAGTTAGAATGGTTATACCGAATAGATCCGTGTCCTTCGGTCTTCAAGTATCATCCCAAGCTCTTAGGGGCTTCCTTGATCAAGCTTGATCTCCGGTCTCCCTCTATTGAAGATGATCCACCCGAGAGTCTATGCAATGAGCTCCAACCTCATATCCGAGGCAACCAGGGCACCTAGATCGCTACTCTAGATGCTGTAGATGAAGTAGAGAGTGATGAATGATTAATTTGTCTCAAGACACCCAAGGATTCTCAACTCATAAGAGAGTTTGGGTGGAGCTAGAGGAAGAAGAAGATGCCATGAGAATGAGGTGTTGATAGCAACTCAAGAAAGAGAAAAAGAAATGAATAATGACTTCTTTTTTTTTTGTTTTTTGTGTGATTGTGATAAGAAATAATGGAGCCATCACATAAATGTCTATGTCTCCAAAATTTCTTAGTCAACAAAAAATATCTCAAGTCAACATAATCTCACAACAAAAAAAACCCTAAGCATGCTAGAATAGTAACCATGGGTCACCAATTAGTCATGCCACAAAAATGCAATAAACACCTCATCTTACACCTCAATAACCTTTTAATCCAAAAAAGTCTAAACCATAAAGAGGTTTAATCTTCTAAAAGTAATCTTGTAAGAAATTACAAGAATACCCCTCAACCGTATATACATACCCGCATCCATATTCCGAAGAATACGAATACAAAAAGATGAAAATAATCCAACAAATATAATATCAGGATCCGGCTTAAACCACTAGTATTGTCCGTCCGAACATCATCCGTGCACAAGTACAAGTATGTGATTGAACCCTGCCGTAAAACCATACGGCCTCTACATCATTTTCCCCGAAGCAAGGAAATCCTCTATGTGGGACTCTTAAGACTCATCAATACGCTGGCAGCGAATTTAACTTTAAGCACGTCAACGGCACTAGTTGTACGTAACGGCTACCCAGGTATTGAGCGAAAGGGAGGCCGATGAGCAAACTCATCCTGAAACCACTACTGAGCCTGACAGTGAAAATATCTGTACAGTCCGGTCCGTTCATATGTGAGTATCTCATATCGAGTCTAGGGGGTGGATAAAGACAGACCCCTAATAACACAACATTTAGTATCGGTATGAAGCTCATCACCACCTGAGAAACAACCGATCCTTGATCAGTAATTCTCGACTACCTTGGCTAAGGATTTCTGGTGATGGGCACCCATGCACAACTGCGACATCAACCCCTAATACCGGGAGAGACGAATCCCCCGACGATCCGCTCATTGCCTTCATGTAGCTCGGGACTGTACCTAACTAAAACCTGTTTGCACGACTCATTTGAGCCATGGTAGGGTAGTAATCAAAGCACAGTGAGAACTCACACGAGACAAATGACGATCTCAGGTCGATAGACTAACCTGTAAAAATGTCACCAGGGAACTGCTATCTGTGCTATCTGACAATAGGTATAATACCAACTAGCATGTTCCCGGTGAGTCCGTTCGGTGTACTCATAACCCAATGAGCACCTGTATACATCTTAGGTGAACAAACTAACACCAATGGCTTGTGATACCGGCCACCGCCCCTTGTCGGGGTCTAGATCAGTATACATTAGTCTACTCTGGAGTATCGATGCCCAGTCTCGAAATTCCCATGACTAGGGACATTTAAGGATGTGCCTATAGATTACCCAGCTCCCACGTATATGATCGCCATCATAATGCTGGTAGTCAAGCAAGAATCCTATAGGATCTATCAACATGTAATAGTGATCAGTAAAGCCACCTAAAGCAGATACATGATGATAAAGACAAACCAGATAGCATACTATAGGTCCTCCCTCAATCATTGCAATCACGTGCCTGCGATCAAATAGTTGACTTGAGGGCACTATAGCCAACAATCTCCCATTTGCACTTAAGGCTAATTATTGCGGTGTCGCATACTCATAGCCCGTATGATACCGAACACCCAACTTCTCTACTAATCAGTTTCACAAAGCTCGTTTGTAAATTTATTGCGTTCGAGAAATAGCCTCAGTGAGTGAATCCTCTCCAATGTTTCTTTCTATGTCTCTCTTTATCTCAAGTCCCCGGAGAAAGCCATCTCCCGAAATGAGCAATACATGTCTTAGAATATGTCTGGATATCTGATGGGACCCGGTTCACAAATGAACTCCAAATCCAGAAAACTTCTTAGACGGTATTTTCCACTGAATTTAATTAGTATCCTGCGCCATGCCTTCCTCAGTATCCGCTTGGACCACCTGTCCAAACTATTTCCCCTCAAAAGAGAGAAAACTATAACTCTGACAGTCACTCTGTCATCCAGGTCACCTTTGAAGACTGGAATGATAACCGTCTCTCGAAGGAGGTTGCCGTCACCAAATACCTAGAACATCCACTTATGTCCATAAACTGCTTCCGAACGTTTCTCCAGGATTGGATTAATATATGAACTTATTGCAGCTAGTGCAAAATCAACATCTGGTATGGTACTTGACATCTTATGATTGACTCAATTGCCTAATCAAGTGATATGCCAATCTTGCATATCCCTCTCCTCTTTAGTCTATAAGACACCTTTAGAGAGGGTGACTCTATCACCTGCAGGTACACCAACATGCCAGGAGTCGTCCATTCTAAAACACCTTTAGAATAGTGTCAAAGTACCCAGATTAGGAAACTACCCCAATCTATATATAAAACCATAGATCTAGTAACTAGAATGCCTGATATAATATCCATATCCAATGTGGAGAAACCAACTGTGTGACAAACATAGTATAACCGATCGTAGTATAGGAATTTCACTTCCTATAAAGTGCATGTCATCCAAATACCAGGACATCACACCCTACTACCTTCTTAACAGATCCATCTCCTATTCTGATTAAGTCAAAGCATATGACTGTCACATCAAAAATAGATGATTTGTCTCCGCAATACCTGCTTCAGTCTATAAATAGACACAAGCTACTTGTCCACCATGCTTCCGCTGCTCCCACTGACTATAACAATCCTTTGGCAGAGTCATATACATGTGCACTTATAAAGATAGTTTAGAACGACGTTATACTCATCCTCCTGTCGGGTCTCATAGTCTAGAACGGCAGTAGCAAGTCTGGGTAAACAAGAATCTCCCTGTCACCGTCTTTGAGGATACCGAAGTACCTCTCAGGCGCCTGAGATTACCCACCATATCCACAGAGTGGATAATGGAATGTCAAAAACCAATTGAATATTTAGGTTCTATTAAATCTTTAGTAATCGTTTGTGGTTCTGGAATCACTTCCGATTCTACCATACTCCCGCTACTGTTTTATGAAAAAAAGTCCATTTTGCTAAAACTGTGGCGAGTCAAAAACAATATCACTATTGATCTTCCAGATGGTAGAAAGTGATCCTTCGACATAGCCCGGGATAACCCACAAACATCCATTACTGAAACGTGCCTTGAGTTTATCCAGAGTCTGGTTTCAAGCATAAGCCGGACAACTCCATATACCTTAACATCGTTAAGATATGAACCATTTTATATAAAATATAGAAACAGAGGCACTAATTTAATTGGAACCGGATTCAAATCATGTAGCTGTCTCCAGTGCATGTCAACTAAATGGAGAGAGGCCGATCAACATTACTCAATTAGGAGTGCATCCAGATATGAGTTACCTGAAAGAGAAGCAAGTTATCAAAACCATTACTATCAACTGAATACCAAACACAAGTATCTACATCTTCGATCACCTTGAAGAATCCCGATACTTGCAACACATGGTTCTTTACTTTATTCTTTTATCTATAACTTCTCAAAACTTGGACCTTATATTTCTATGAAATACTTGTCTAAAAACTAGAGAAGTCACAAGTAAACAGAATATAGTACGAGTACCAACCCTTTTGTACTCATGGACACTGGACAACATACAATACTTTGTATAATTCCCCTGAGTTCAATAACTCAAACCCTGTACGTCGTAGGTTGAAAACTGTATTATGGTTAAGAAGAATTACACCGTTGTTGAATGCTCCTTACCTAACCATCAACTGATATAGGTAAATGTCATAGACATAATTTCAAAAAGTTATATCTCACTTTATAAAATAAACGTACAGATATATGAGTTTGAAACTGGTGCATAACTATGGATATTCAAAACCAAATATTTACCGTCCGGCAAAAACCTAGGTGATTTCCTCAAATATCATCAATTACAGCGAATTCAGATATAATGAGCATCTAATCACCTAATTCCCAATATCTTACTCCCACTTGTCATCTGTAATACCATACAGATGTGAAAATCAGATCTGGTAAATACATACCCTGGAGTAAGAATCTAATTAGGAAATCGGTTTTCAATTAACAACTCACAGTGAAACTGAAACATGAAAATGTTTCGAAGGGGTATCCGGGTATTCCTAGTAATGCCTCTTCCACTATCCAGGTTCATGACTGTAACCGTATATTTCATTGTCATCTCTCCAATCCCTTTATTTGCTTTACTTATTACCTTCTGTACACCGTACTTAGGCTAAATAGTTTTCTTCCTTCCTTACCTTTTAGCACCGGCCTAAGGTTAGGAAGAAGACTATCCAATAAGCGTAATAGGTGTACCCTCCTAATCCTAGGAGCCCTCGCAACCTAAGAGAAGGTAAAGGGAAAAGACAACTGAATAATCCTTATTCTATTTCTCCTGAACCAGAATCCATTCTCGAACTGGAACAAGTTCCTTCGAGTTCGTATGTAACTATACGATGGATTATCCAATAAATGTGGATCTTCGCAGTTATACGGGGTGTTCTGGAGAAATGCAAAGGTGAAGTAGGAGTGGCGATGATATATGCGGTTTGGTCGTGAATGATAGCAGCTGCAATTTACTCTTCCTTCTTTCTAATCCCTTTATTTGTCTTTACTTATTACCTTCTGTACACCTCACTTAGGCTAATTGGTTTTCTTCCTTCCCCACCTTTCGGCACCTGCCTATAGTTTGGAAGAAGACTATCCAATAAGCGTAATAGGTGTACCCTCTCCTAATCCTAGGAGCCTACACAACCTGAGAGAAGGTAAAAGGAAAAGACAACTGAACAGTCCTATTCAATTTCTCCAAAACCGGAAACCATTCTCGAATCTGAAACAAGTTTCTTCGAGTTCGTATGTAACTATACGATGGTCATATCCAATAATTATGGATCTTCGCAGTGATACGGAATGTTCCAGAGAAAAGAAAAGGGTAAAAGTAGAAGTGGCAATGAAGTATGCAACTCTGACAATCCAAAAGCCAGTGTGTTGTAAGAAGGTTCAGTTAACTTGGTTCATGCGTTTTAGTCTAGGGTCGGGCCATGGTCGCTTCCAAAGAGAGAGAGAAAAGAAATACTCTGCGTGCACTCTAACCTAGATCAGAATGGTTAATCACTTTATCTAATCCGGATGGCTCCCACTGTTTCCTTGAATCCTCCCCCAAACCCAAAGGAGAATTAGTCGGGATCATCTAAAATCACCCGAGGAGTAAACCAACTCATCAGTGGGAATCAGGATCCAACTATCATCGCATGATTACTTGATGAAATCCATTCAAGTTATCACACTCCAGAAGGTATGTGCATGCCTGGCAAATTTCAGTTTCTTTAGAAACTCCCGATGTGATTTTTACCCCATGCTCTTATGAACTTGACTAAGGCCAACAAATCATAAGTCACATGTCAAGTTCTACCCGTCATTGTCCAGGTTAATTTGAACCCACCCGTACTCGCCTATGACTAAGGCCAACAAGGTTGTACGACTGTCCCAAACCAACGCATCTATCTATACAACAGAAAAGTAACAAATAGATACCATACACTATGCCTTGACTAAGGCCAACAAACATAGCATGAATACTAAGTGCTGCCTGTCTGAAATGATGGAGGGCTACGAATGGTTTTTGGTGAAAAACCTTTAACGTAATGAACTTGATATCGTTGAAGAAACCAGATAGCTTTACAAATATATAGTAGCGAAATCTTTTGCTAAAGGGGTCACTCTCGGTGAAGGGATCTCAGCTCTTTCCTTGTCGAATGAGGTGCAGGATATTCCTAACTGAATATCACGATGCAAAGCAAAAAGTAATCGACTATAGTGAAGTTATTACCTTGACGCAAACTTCTGCCCAAGAGGTCACCCCCGGTGAAGGGATCTCGGCTGTTGCCTCGTCGAATGAGGTGCTGGATATTCATAACCGAACATCGCTGTGCAAAACAAAAGAAAACGTCCTTGTAATAACAGCTTTTTAAAATTTGTTACAATAACATCAAATAGGTTTGTTTTCCTTGCATTGATCAGAATCAACGCAGTCCCATCAATTAATCACACCAGAAAAGAACGAAAATATGATGTGCGTATATGCTATCTGCATTTTCCACTGGGCCCCGTCATCACCCGTTAGGTTACTTAACTAACAACAGAGTGGGGGCTGGAGTAGCGCGGGTGAAAAACATAGACAACATCTACCAGTATATATATAACAATATATAATAATCGTTCCATGCATGCTATATGCAACATTACAGATAAGCGATAAGCATCACAGAATAATACTGATAATCTGGGAGCCTCGGGTTTCCTTTGAGCCGCAAGTGAAACCCGACGTTCCCATGGTCGTGTGGATAGCCTGTGCAATGAAAACCTAGACCCATACGAGCACGACAAGTTACCCGCCAATCCCAGAAGTGAGGCAACCCCAATCAACAATGTGAATGGGCCACCCGGTACTTCACAGAATCTGGTAACTTGAGCACCCATTCTTGGGTCAACCTATACCCCCTACGAGTGCGGCGAATAGCTCGCCAATTCTAAAGTGAGTCCCCCTACTTCTTACCGCCATAAGATGTGGGCCCATTGCTCTCTAGAATCTAGCTAACCATACACTCCATCGCGGGGTAATTCTAGTATAGAAAAGAATATGTACAACGGTGACATCGACCTCAACCCGGTCGTGCCCCAAACAAATAATATACAAACTGGAAGAAGGCAGTCCAGATGTCGGACGCATGCCCTTCAATATCAAATGTATAAATAAATCCAAACTGTACTACCATTTCACCCAAGCTATCCACCATGACGATTCCGCCACAACCATAGCACAACACAGTACATCAATGTGAATGTCACGTTCACAAACCAGTCTAAAAGATATATAGCAATTAGATAAGTTGTACCGCTCTAATGGCATTCATGGTCGTAGATAGTAATGTATGTACTATAAACTATTACATTAGAATTCGGCACGCAATTAGCAAACTAAACCAATTTCCAAAACCATGAAAAAAATAGTAAGCTAAAGTTCAAAAAACCGACGTTTAAAGCCAATTCGGAATTCCGAATCAAAACGAAACGCGCCCGAACCTTTCCGGGGAGTTAGAGTATGAAATTAACTTCGAGTCGGGAGGCCTATAGAGGGTACCCACCCCCGAGGCCATCACGAGGTGGCTAGGGGGTGAGGCAGCCCAGGGTGGGGTAATTTCGAGTCCCCACCGCCAAGACCACCTTGTGGTGATCTTGGGGAGTGGGCCCAGCCATTCGGTCTACCCAGGGCTTTCCCTGGGTGCCCATGAACCACCCTGCGGCTTCTCAGTTCAAACCGTGAGCTCGCGGGGTGTGCAAACATCTCAAACTTTCAGTTTTCGGAACTGTTTTTGTCGGCAGTTTTAGCATGACAAAAACGACGGATTTCTAATGTCATAAAGAGTTAACTATGGTTTATGGAGTTGCTATGATACCATGTTGGGTTATGACATCGCCCAGGTCATCAATCCGTGACCAAATGCGGAACAAAAATTTATAAAACTTGGCGCTACCACAACCAATTACCCTGATCTATCTATAAGCCCTATATAACAAAACATGCAGAGGAGTTAGAATGGTTATACCGAATAGATCCGGGTCTTTTGGTCTTCAACCATCATCCCAAGCTATTAGGGGCTTCCTTGATCAAGCTTGATCTCCACTCTCCCTCCATCGAAGATGATCCACCCGAGAGTCTATGCAACGAGCTCCAACCTCATATCCGAGGCAACTAGGGCACCTAGATCGCTACTCTAGATACCGTAGATGAAGTAGAGAGTGATGAAGGATTAATTTGTCTCAAGACACCCAATGATTCTTAACTCATAAGAGGGTTTGGGTAGAGCAAGAGGAAGAAGAAGATACCATGAGAATGAGGTGTTGAGAGCAACTCAAGAAAGAGAAAAAGAAATGAATAATGGCTTGTTTTTTTTGGTTGTGTGAGTGTGAAAAGAAATAATGGAGCCATCACATAAATTTCCATGTCTCCAAAATATCTTAGTCAACAAAAAATATCTCAAGTCAATATAATTTCACAACAAACAAAAACCCTAAGTATGCTAGAATAGTAACCATGGGTCACTAATTAGCCATGCCACAAAAATGCAATAAACACCTCATTCTACACCTGTAACATTTCAGAAAAATAAAATATTATTTTTGGGAATTTATATAATTAAAATAATAAATATTATGAATATTTTAATGATGTGGTATAATTATATACCGATAGTTGCAAAAAAATTAAATTGAATGGTGATTTTTGGAGGGAATTAAGTGATTTAGGCAAATTATAAATTTTATAATTAATTATATGCAAGTTATTTATAAACTTGATTTATAATCACTAATTATGCATTAAGCGTGATTATGCACATGACATGCACCATGTCATATTGCTAACACTTGTTACATTTTATTCTACCATGGCTTTAATTCTCCATTTTTCCTTTATGCATGGTTTTTCAATTTTGGTTAATGGAAAAGAAGAAGGAAAATAGAAAAGAAAAGGGAAAAAGATTAGAATATGAGGTATGAGCAAGAGAGAGAAGAGAGAAAGGGTGAGGGGTCTCTTGACTTTGGCTCATTGGTGTTTGTCTTCATCATCTTCATCATTTCTCCTTCCTCTCCTCTCCCTCGTGGCTGCCCTCTCCCTCCACCACTTACACCTCCTCACTTCAATCCCAAAAACACCTCAAAACACTTCATTATCTTCACAAAAAGCGTGCACAAGCTCACTAGAAGCATGGGGAACCAAGATAGTTGGGATTTTGAAGACTTGTGGCAACTCAAGAAAATTCTTGAGTGGCCAAATGAGGTATTTCTTTCACCATTAGAATAGTAGTTCATTTCCTTTAGCATTCTTGTTAGTTTAAAATTGTTTAAGTGAGATTTAGTGAACTTGGAAAATTCCACGTTGAGGTTAGGGTTTGATTTGAATTGAGATGGTGCAATTAAGGTTTAGTAGTGATCTTAAACCCCTTTAGTGTTAGAATTCTGGACAAAACCAGAGATTAAAACCCCAAGACACGAACTTAGAATCTCCGATGTCGGGTTTTGTATGGAATTGTGGTGATATTTAGAGATCTGCTATAACCCGGGAACAACAAAAAATATTTAGCGAAGACTGAGAGATGTGCAGACACCCTAGAAGCCATCCCCAAGACCCGAGGCCCCAACTCCTTTCATTGGCCGGAAATAAATTCTTTCTGGCCGCAAATTGCGGCTAGGTCAGGGGTGATCAGGTTCGTGTTTGGTCTATGGCTCCATTTTCTATAAACTAGACCCTTCCCATATGCAAAATTGGCTAATTTCACCTAGGGTAAAATCTCAAAGTGTTTTACATCGTTTCTGATTTCGGTTTTGCGAATTCTGTAACTTGAACTTCGGTATTTTTGTGTTGTCTCGATCGATTGGCGTTTGTACGTCGATGTCGAGGGGTATTGGTTCTTATTGCATGCGTAGATAATAGGTTTTAACCTATGTGCGTTTCGTGTACCATTTTGGTTTTTATCCGCGATTTCGGTTTACGATGTTATTTGTTTATATGTAGGCACCTTCACGTGGACTTCATACGACGAGGAGGAGATTGGCAACATCGGCTTCGGCAAGCAAGGATCGAGGTGAGTAGATATATCTACGGGGGAAGTGGGGTGGATGGCGTATAGCACCCCCGCAGTTGGTAGTGTAGCCTATGATATATCATGTCTGTGTGTATATACGAATATGTGTTATGTGAAACATTACTTATTAGCTAGAAAGATTTTAGAAGAGCGTGTGTTAGTTTTAGTGTAATTGGTACAACACGTTTTTAGTTAGTTCTTAGTCACGAACCCTAGAATAAGGCATACACGCGCACACACGCACACACGGGTTATGTTTTGGCGTATATGATATATGTATGTATGTATATATATATGTGGATGCGTTGCTATATATATATAAATACACACACACATATACGTATACCCGTATGATGAGGATAGTATATGATACTTGGAGATGAGTCGATGTGATTAGGCATGATGCTGTGAGATCGGTGATGTGATTGGGTCGTGTTATGTGATACAACATTTTATATTAGCGGATTGATGGGCGATGTATTTTCATACACACACGGATATATGTTGATGGTATCCGTATGTATTAGACTTAGATCAGTACTATGTTCATGTTATTATGATAATGATACCATATGGATATTGAGGTATATGTGATAGGCGACCCATACCCCGATTTTGGGATGTCGTATGATGGATTTACCGTACGAGATATAATTATGATAATATATCCGCACTCTTGATTCGAGGATGTCGTATTATATATTTATTCGTACGTGACGCTATTGAGGCGGGATCACCGACTACTATATATATCGACTCGGACTTAGGTGGTTTTCTTACCCTCTGATTTGTCTCTTAGCTTCGTCCTGTAGTTTACTTGGTAGATGTTAGACTGGGCTCGAGTCATAGTTATTTCCAAAGCTAACGAATCGTGAGTATTTTACAGACAGGCCGAGGATACTACGGATCTTTCAAAGGATGTACTTTTTCTTAAAAAACACCGTAGCCCCTATTTTCTAAAAACCACGATTCGTGCGATTTCAAATGTCAACACTGTATGACTCATATATAAGGACGTATATTCTTCATTGCTGCGATTACTATTTATTCTCCGTTTATTCATATTGTTCATATCGCATTGCATGCTTATACTTGTGATTACAGACTCTTGTTGTCAGGACACTAGCACCATTACCGATGATGCGTATGCTCCACATACACTTACTTGTCAGCTCACACACATCATCATCGGTAATCTTCATGTTACGTACACTTTAGAGAATATTATTTCATTGATATCGCTTGCTAGCGGATAGTTCCGATATATCATTACTGTGCTAGTTTAGATATTGCATTCTTTATTTAGATATCCATGCATGTCTATATTCATTTGTCATGTAATATTATGGGGCCTTATGCCAGTAATTCACTGTTATTTACTCTCGTGATTTGGATTCTGATTTTCTATGAGATTTTCTGGATTTGGAGAAACCGCAAGATTTTATAAACTCATTTTATTCAAAAGATAAAAAGAGTGGTTTTCTCGTGATATGATGTGAGATATATCCACCATGAGTTTTCTCGGCTCTTGAGCGATATCATACAGCCGATTCGAGGAGGAAGAGGAACCGTCTGTGGGTGCAAGGTGGACCCGGTGCGGTACCCCGGGGAAATATGGTCGCAGATGATGGCAATAAGCTCGGCAGGGGAGCACTACCGACCGGTTATTTGTGACGTGGCGGATATCTGGAGGATACCGACTTAATCGTGAGATATGATGATTTGGGCCAGTCCAGATGGCCGGAGCCCGGGGCCAGTCCGGATTGCCGGAGCCTGAGATACTGAGATTTGATGATATGGGCAAGTACGAATTGCCGGAGCCCAAGATATTGGATATTGTGATTTATGTTTTGTGTCAATGCTTGACACGGATTCTATATGATTTCATGGATGATACATCGGTTTTTATACGGAAATATCAGTGAGACAGGAAAACAGTTTTCTTATTCAAGATGTATTCCGTTTTCATTTTTATTGCATTCATACATCATATATTTGATATGTTGATACCTGAGGCACTGACACGAGCACTTGATATTACACTTATGTGTAGATGTTTCAGGATTATATATTGAGTATATTATCGTATGACCTAGGATTGAGTCATACATGCGATTTCTGCTCGGTGATGTTTTCTACTCACGAGTTGGCAACTCACCCCTGCTGTGCCACAGTTTCTTACAGGTTTTGCCGTATAGGTTTCGTTGCGGCTTGCTGGCATACTGCTTCCTTCCGGGAGATTGCTTTAGTAGGTGGGTTCACTCGTATCGTGACCACCATTGTACTTTTATTCATTTCAATTGTATCTAGTAACTCCATCAACCAGACTTGTATTATTTGATAGACTTAGAAGACCAGTTGTATATTCTTTCGACCTTAGAGTCACGCTCTGTATTATTATGGTTTTCCTTTGGTTTTATGGTGGATATTGCTTTTCTTGATGAGTTTTGATCCTCGCCCTTCGGCATTGTATTTTATATTGCATTGCGTGGTTGTGTCCGCTAATTTGCGAAGAGCTAGCTCCCGCTTAGGGATGCCTTATTCATTATGCATATTATTCATATTTGTACCCGTTTGGGGCCAGTATTTACAAAGGAAACTCTGCCAAAATTTTTGACTTGATGTTTAAAATGCATACTACGGCTTATTTTATTAAAACCACTTGCTTTAAAACAAGTTTTCCTTCACTTTCCCTTTAAAATGGTTTAGATTTCTGGGCTTTTGGCTTACTTGAATTAGATGGGGTTCTATAGACTTCATAAGATTCGAGTCATGTGCCATTTCGGGTCGTGACAACACCTCAATAACCTTTTAATCCAAAAAGGCCTAAACCATAATGAGGTGTAATCTTCTAAAAGTAATCTTGTAAGAAATTACAAGAACACCCCTCAACCGTATATACATACCCGCATCCATATTCCGAAGAATACGAATACAAAGAGACGAAAATAATCCAACAAATATATTACCAGGATCCGGCTTAAAACAAAGCCCACTAATATTATCCGTCCGAACATCATCCGTGCACAAGTACACGTATGTGATCGAACCCTGCCGTAAAACCATACGACCTCTACATCATTTCGCCCGAAGCAGGGAAACCCTCTGTGTGGGACTCTTAAGACTCGTCAATACGCTGGCAGTGGGTTTAACCATAAGAACGTCAGCGACAATAGCTGTATGTAACGGCTGCCCACGTATTGAGCGAAAGGAAGGACGACGAGCAAACTCATCCTGAAACCCCTACTGAGCCTGACAGTGACAATATACTTACAGTCCGGTCCGTTTGTCTATGAGTATCGCATATCGAGTCTAGGGGTGGATAAATTCAGACCCCTAATAACGCGACATTTAGTGTCGGTATGAAGCCCATCACCACCTTAGAAACTACCGATCCTTGATCAGTAATTCTCGACTATCTTGGCCAAGGATTTCTGGTGATGGCCGCCCGTGCACAACCGCGACATCAACCCCCAATACTGGGAGAGACGAATCCCCCAACAATCCGCTCAATGCCTCCATGTGGCTCGGGACTGTACCCAACTAAAACTTGTTTGAACGACTCCTTTGAGCCATGGTAGGGTAGTAATCAAAGCACAGTGGGAACTCACACGAGACAAATGACGATCTCAGGTCGATAGACTAACCTGTACACATGTCACCAGGGAACTGCTATCTAACAATAGGTATAATACCAACTAGCATGTTCCCGGCGAGTCCGTTCGGTGTACTCATAACCCAATGAGCACCTGTATACATCTTAGGTGAACAAAATAACACCAATGGGTTGTGAGACCGGCCACCGCCCCTCGTCGGGGTCTCGATCAGTATACACTAGTCTACTCTAGAGTATCGATGCCCATTCTCGAAACTCCCCCGACTAGGGAAAATTAAGGATGTGCCTATAGACCACCCAGCTCCCACGTATATGATCGCCATCATAATGCTGGTAGTCATGCAAGAATCCTATGGGCTCTATCAACATGTAATAGTGATCAGTAAAGCCACCTAAAGCAGATACATGATGTTAAAGACAAACCAGATAGCACACTATCATCTCGAGTAAGACCGTTCTACCAGTATAGGTCCTCCCTCAATCATTGCAATCACCTGTCTACGATCCAATAATTGACTTGAGGGCACTATAGCCAACAGCAACATCTATACCAAGAAGCTACAACGAGGACTGGTCATGAAGTTTTCCAGATAAATCAAAGAACGCCTGCTACAATAAAAGCAGGACTAAAGCTGAGAAGAGGTTCGCCAAAGCCCTGTCCATGGGGATGAAACTGCTACTGCTCCTGATGTATACTCCCGGGGTCTCATACTTTGACAGAGGAGAATCACATTCAAAATACTTCCTATATCATCGAAGGGTCGCCCACCCCGTTAGGAGTGCAATGCCTTCAAGAAGTGGTGGCAGGAATATGTTGCCCATCGAAAACACTTCAAGAAGGAGAAGCGCGAAGCTCGCGCTCGTCAACGTGAGGCAGACAGGACAAACACGTATAAAGGAAAAAGTGGAACCAATCATATGGTTGGTACTAGTTCAGAAGGGTGAAAACATCAAGTTTTCACCTTTGGGGGCGATTCCGAGGAGGACGAAACATCCCTCAACCCTCTCTTTGAAGACTCCGCTTAAGAAAAGAAGAGGAGGAGAAGAATTGCGAAAACATTCAGTTGCGTAACCGTACGCTATCTGAGAAGAACCTCGGACCTGCAAACAAAGGTTTGAACAAAAAAGACAAAGGGAAAAGGAAGATACCCGAG
The DNA here is from genome assembly GCA_030015575.1 of Agapanthus africanus. Lineage (NCBI taxonomy): Eukaryota > Viridiplantae > Streptophyta > Magnoliopsida > Asparagales > Amaryllidaceae > Agapanthus > Agapanthus africanus. The sequence continues at coordinate 257,971,394 of CM057351.1, read as the reverse complement.
GAAATCGCCTTTGATGACGAAGCAGTCAAAGAACTCACCGCAGAGGACCTGCCAAAGAAAAACAAGGTGGACTACAATGTCCTTGCGCATTTGAGGAAAATACCCTCATAGCTGAGCATACTGGATGCTCTCTTCTTGTCCAAAGAGGCACGAGATTCCCTGATCAAGGCCTTACAAGAGCCAGGTCAGTTCCAAGCTTTCCTCGCAAAAGAGAAGATGAAAGATGATCTGGCAGAGATCCACTCGGCTGATATTACATTCAGTGAAGAAGATTTACTCCTCGGTACATGCGAACATAATCGACCGCTATACGTCACCGGGTCTTGCCACGATATCAAGATAAGGAAAATCCTTGTCGACAACGGATCCTCCGTCAATCTTCTTAACATGAGAGTGCTTAAGGAAATATGCATGAATGTTCAGCACCTTACCCGAGATAAAATTACCATCTCCGGGTTTGATTCACAGTTATCACGGACGCTGGGGTCTGTAATACTCAAGCTTTGCTTCGGGCTGCTAGTCATTGACATCAAATTCTATGTCATTGATGCCAAAACTTGCTATAATGCCCTACTCGGTAGGTCTTGGTTACACGAATACAATATCATCCCTTCTACACAACATCAGTGTATGAAGTATTTCAAGGATGGTTTGGAGTACACTGTCACGGAAGAACTCAATCCGTTCTCGCTGAATGAAGTGCGAAATTATGAAGATGTGAAATACTTTTTGCCGGATTTCGAGGATACTGAAAGGTGCTACAAGCCGAAGAATAAACAAAAATCTGTAGCTGCCATCCCGATCTTTAGAAGCGATATCGAGGAAGACGAGCAGATAGTCTATTCGGGGAAACCTCAAAAGTAAAACAATAAACCCGGGCCATCGACCCCTATCTTGGTCTTTGGCAGCGACTCCGAGGACGAGACCAATGCAGTGTTCTCCATCCGCCCGTCGACGCGGACTCTTGCTGAAGCGGATCAAAGTCTACAAATTATGATAGCTCTGCCTCAACATTATAAGGAATTTGATGTGCTCAATACATACAGTATATAAGAACTGCAAACTTTCTACGTGCCTCCTAGGAGAAGAGGTGAAAAGGAAATCCTCTTCTACAAATCTATGGAGACCAAGGTAGGAAAAGAAGTCTGGCATGGGGCCAACCCCACCCTTGACAATTTCCAGCCCATCCGTATGCTAAGCTATTATGCGGAGGGATTAAAGAAACTGTTAAAGCACCAAGGCGTACCTCTCGAACGAACGATTCGACAGACCCAATTCTATAAGAATATTTAGGATATTCACGGGAATCAATGAAAGAAGCCCTATGGGAAGATGGAAACAGCTGGGCTGGGATATGTTCAGTCCAAGAAACGAGAAAAAGTCTACGGTTGTCACGTCATAAATAACTAGAGTGAAGAAGAAAACACTCTTCCAAATAGCCCTGAAGTCAAATTGGAGCGAGATCCCACTTTGAGAACATTGAGTCCGTCGCTCGAGGAGAAAATTGATAAGCTAATAAAAGAAGATTGGCAGACGAGTTGAGATAACCACACCTACAAAATAACCATATGTGAAAAGGTCAAGACGCAACATCTCAATCAGCAATCAATGGAAGAAGTAGACTGTGATACTCTTCATCTATAGCCAGCTGATTACTTGCGTGAAAAAGGAAAATTCCGAAGTAGAGGTAAAAATAAGGCAAAAAATGCAAACAACGTTCAAGGAAAATAAAGCAAGTCCAACACGCCATTTAATCGAGAAAAGATTAGTTGGAGCCCGTCCTTTATAAAGAAGATGGGTCAGAAATATTCCTTCTTGTAGAGTTCCACAGCACTGCCACTGGGTTTCGGGAGGCATCGACCATGCCGTTTTCAAAAAATTGGCGCGCTAAACAACCCTAACCTAGAATCTTAAGTAGAGAATTAGACGAAACATGCATGTAAACACCTTTACATCTAAGTGGACAAGGAATACAACCTTTGTAGACCGTTCCATCACTTCAATAGCTCCGTGTAATAGTCCCTTCGCTCCAAGTAGTGAACTCCCGAACTCTAGAAAGGCTCCACAAGATGAAAGGAACAAACTTGCTTGATGTCTTCGAGGCCGAAGATGATCTACGTCGAGGAGACACTAACTCAAGCTACCTCCTCACTAATTAGGAAATAGTGAAGGAAACAACCTAAACTAAAGGGCTAGTCTAGTGTAGGTTGATAAAGTAGGAATTTTGCTCACTTTAGAAATATTTTTCTCACTAATTTTCTTCACCTCCCAAAAAGCTAGAGAGCTTGAGGAAGGAGATGAAGAAAAGCAACCATGGAAAAAAGCAAGTGTAGAATGCTAACCATGGGTGAGTTAATATCATATACTAACTCATGTAGAGACTAAACCATGGCTAATCATAATGGTTGGGTTAATAAATATCTTAAGTAAAACAAAATTAGTGGACTAAGTCAATGGTTCTACAAGCTTCCACTAAGCTTAAACCATGACTAATTTCCAACTAATTTTAATTTATTTTAAATAAATAAACCTTACATTTTCATAAGCATGGTGTGATGCTCATACACCCATGTAGCATGTATCATCAAACACGATACAAAAACAATACATTAATATATATCACATATATATTAAATGTATAAGTGAGATAAATAAATGCTTAAGTGAGCTAATATTAGTTAATGTAAATTAATATATAATTATACATTAAATTATTAAATCAACACTTGATTTAATAATCCGGCTATATCACATATAACCGACTAATATCATTTTTATCAACTTATCGAATCAACACTTGATTCGATAACCCGGCTATATCATATATAACCGACCGATATCACATATCGCGAGAATAAAATACGGTATCACATACACGTATTAATCTCGGTCCCGCACATATCACATATGTGCTCTTACTTCGTTTCGCCTGAGCCAGGAAACCTCTGTGTAGGACTTTAAAGACTCGTCAATACGCCTGCAGTAGGTAATGATCATATCAATCACCCACAAGCCATCAGTGGTACTGCTAGACGTAACGGCCATCCAGGTATTGAGCGATCAGAAGATCAACATGCAAGCCTGTTCATACTCTTGCGAATCTAATAAGTAACACTACCGGTCTCTTCTACAGATATGTCGCATTTCTCAACCTGGAGGTGGTAAACGTCAGACCCCAATAGCCTGATAAGTCATGACGATGTGAGGCCAATAACGGCTCGAGAAACTACGGATTGTTAGTGATATGTATGCCCTAAAGGCCACTACTGTACATGCGATGTATATTGTAGTGGATGCTTGGACATATATATGGAGGACTTTCTTGCTCGACATGATAGTATGCTATCTGGTTGCTCTTTATCTTAACATGTACTCTGATAGTCTCTATGTTACATGTTGATAAAGCCCTTAGGATGAGTACATGACTACCAGGACTATGATGCAGATCATATTAGTGGGGACAGTGTAGTCGCAAAGTACATCCTTCAAATGTTCCTAGTCACAGGTGTATCGAGACAGGGCATCGATATACCGGAGTAGACCAGCGTATGCTTCTTGACCCATGTGGAAGGGCGATGTTTGATCCCATATCCATTGATGTTTGACATCAGAGATAATATACGGGTGCTCAGTGGAGACTAGGTTCACTGGACGAACTCGCCGAGAACTCCCAGATGGTATTATACCTCACGTCAGATGGCAGTTCTCTGATGACACTGGTACAGGTTAGTCTGTAGACCCGAGATCGTCATAGAGTCTTATATGATTCCCACTGTGCTTTGATTTCCATCATACCACGTCCAAGAGGGCGTGCAAAACGGTGGCTTTTGGGTACAGTCCCGAATCACATGGAGGCAATGAGCGATAGGAGGGGTTTCGTCTCTTCCAGTATAGAGAGTTGATGTTGCGCTGTGTTCGATTGGCTATAACTGGAAATCCCTAGCCAGGGTTGCTGAGATTTACTGGTAAGTGTTATCAGTAGTTTCTCGAACTGTTATGGACCTCATATCGACACAACTTATCGGTTAATGGGGTTTGACGTTTACCACCCCTAGACTTGATATGCGACATATCAGACGAAGAGACCGGACTGTACGGGAGTGTTACTGATTGAATTTGCAGGAGAATGTACATGCTTGCTTGTTGATCTTCTGATTGCTCAATACTTGGCTGGCTGTTACGTTTAGCTGACTGCTTGCAGCTTGTGGGTGTTTGATATGATCATCACTTATTGCCGGCGTATTGACGATTCTTTAGTGTCCTACACAGAGGTTTCCTGGCTCAGGCAAAACGGAGTAGGAGCACATATGTGATATGTGCGAGACCGAGAATAATGCGATATGAGATACTGTATTCTATTCTCGCGATATATGATATCGGCCGGGTATATGTGATATAGCCGGGTCATCGGATCAAGTGTTGATTCGATGAATCGGTACATGTTATATTAGTCGGTTATATGCGATATAGCCGGATTGTCGGATCAAGTGTTGATTAGATAATTTAATGTATAATTATATATGTGATATATTACATTACATTAACTAATATAAGCTCGCTTTATTGATTCATTTTCTCACCGATTAATACATTGATATATATGCGATATATGTTAATTGTATTATTTTCTTTTGTTACAAAAATATATTATATATGTGATATATAATATTGTAACAAGTTATGATTACAAATGCAACATGATTTGTGGAGATTAAACTAGTTAGGGTTTTATTTGGGTTAGCATTTGGGTTAGTTTTTTCAAGAAGCTTCAAGAAGTTTTCTTTGTCTTTTGCTAAGATATTTTGTAAAGATATTTTGTGTAGATATTTCTTAACCCAACCCAAACCTTTTACCCTAGTTAAATATCTACAAGGGTTAATCCTTCAGTCTTAACCCATGGTTGATTTGTAACCATTACAATGAAATTTATTATTCATCACAAATAGACTTCTTCCTCCTTGAAAAAGCATTCTAGCTTTTTGACTTGTGATGATTTAAAGTGAGAAATGAAAACAAAAGAGAGCAAAATTCCTACTTCATCATCCTCATATATTCTAGCCACTTAGATTAAGGTGTTCACTTCACTAATACTTGATTACAGAAGTAAAAGCTTGATCTTGAGATTCTTCAAGGTAGATCATCTTCGAAAAGGAAGATTTCAAGCAAGAATGGATCATTCGACTTGTGGAGCCTCTCTTGAGTGGGAGATCATGGATCGTGGCAAAGGGACTACTACTCGGAGCTTATGAAGTGAAGGAACGGACTGCAAAGGTTGTAATTCCTCTCTCTTAGATGTAAAGTTGTTTACATGAATGCTAAACCTAATTTTCTAATTAAGATCTTGGTTAGGGTTTGTTTAGCACCCCAAAAATTTCAATATGGCATGTGTGATGCCTTCCTAAACCTTGCTAAGGTGCTATACTAACCCTGCAGTGGTATCAGAGCCAAGATAGAGTTTTAGCCGTTGTCTAGACGAAATTAAAAGTCCGATCGAACCCCGAAACATCGTTTTTGACCCCCTCTCTGGAAATTTTCTAAAATGTTGGTTTTTTCCGTATTAAAAATACTCAGAAAATTAAGCAGGGAATTCTAAGGATTACTATGAAATACGAACTCTTAATTCCCTCAAGTCACCGCGGAACCGCGGCAATACCATGCTTTGCGCGGCGGTTCCGCGGCCGTACTTGGGTATTAGGGATAAATGTTTCTAGGTAATATTCGTAGGTATTACTATATGCTTCTGGGAATTTTTAATATTACTCAAGTGTTGAGTGTTCTGGAGATCTTAAGAATTCGTTGATTCGATCGGAAAATTTAACATCGTTTAGTTTTTTGGGTAATTTAGAACGTGTTAAAAAGTTCGAACGGATTTCAATAACTCACTTTTTCCCCTGTCGGAAAACTTTCAAGTGTTGGATTTTTTCACTGAGTTTAAAACTTTCGGGAAATCATGCAAGCGTATCTGTGGACCCTCTAGAAGAACGTAACCTTAACTCGATTATGTGACCGTCAAAACTTCCACTGTAACCTAGGGTTAGTGGTAGTTTAGTGTTGCCACATGTGAGGTGTTGGTTTGACCCTTCCACGGCTGGTTCATTGGGGCTGTGACATGTTATGGGATTTTTTGAACTCCGCTCAAGTGTTGAGCTATTTGGGAAATCTTATGTTTGATTATTCGATCGGAAATTTTAACATTGTCTATTTATCTGGAATGTTATACAATATGTGGAATTCATATAGTTAGGCATGAAATGCGAAGTATGTGATATTTCGGATTTAAGATATCTAAAGTGATTGTGGATTCCAAATGTTGTAGTTTTACACTTTCTTTTCTGTGACCGTAAGCGTAGTATGTGGTGTATCACCGGCTTCGTTGCTATATATCAACGACAATCGGGATACGCATACTTGCTTACGTTGATGATATGAGATATTATGTGTTGCTGTGATATGTTATATTGGATCGTCGTGTTTTGAATAGCCAGGGTTTTATGTGAGATGAGAGTTTTTCTTTTTCATTCATGTGAAATTCAATTGTATGTAATATTCTTTTATTGGGGCACCTCCAGATTGAGGATAATGTCACCATTATATATTATTTACTTTTCCGCATTAGGATAGAACCAAGGCGGGGAGCACAAGTGTAACACCCGAGCCCAATAATACTATTTATATTACAAGTTGAGGGTTATATATTGCTCATTTCCAATTATTCTGTTTTTTTGGGGTTTATTGCTAAATTTTAACCGGTTAAGTCATTTTGGCACATAACAAATTTTAACTCCTAAAATGAAATTAAAAGTGTCCATGTTGGCCTACTCGTCGCCACTAGTCGTGTGGTAGCGTCCGCGTGTCGAGATTCTGTCCCGTTTGGCTAAACGGGCAAGTTTGGACGACTACGCGCGCGTGCAAGTGTCCGACTTGGGGGCGCGCATTTTAATCATTAAACACCTCTTTTCAAAATTTGGAAACCGCTTAAAATCCGATAATTTGAATTTGGAACATTTGGGCGCAACCCGGGCGCGATTTGGAAATGTTTCATTTCGCGCCAAAAAGGCCCATTTAATTTAATATCTTAAACTAATTTATATACGAATTTTTCCTTAACTGTTAATAATCTTTCACAAATCCTTTCAAATTCCTTTTCGAATCTCGTGATCAGCCAATCACGAGCTCAGAATCTCTCGTGGGCCCCCTATTCTCCTTCTCTCTCTCACTCTAAATCCTTTCCCTATCTCTCTCTCTCCCTTCCCTCATTCTCTCTCTCCCTCTAACAACTCTCTCTCTCCTCTATTTATATCTCGCATGCAGCCGCCCCCATTCGCTTCCTCCTCCATCATGAAAACCCAACGAACCCCTAACCCTAGCCCTCGTACTCGCGCCGTCGACCTCCCCGCGACCTCGCCGTCGCCGCCCTCGCCACCGCGAGCCCAGCCGCACCTCCTACCTCCCTCCTTCGCCTCTTCCCGCACCTGCACCCAACCCCGACACCGCCACCAACCACCGCAGACCTCGCCGTCGACGCCGCCTCCCGTCATCGACGACTCCCACGACTCCCTCTCCTCCTCCTCGTCGCAACCTCGTCGTCGCCTTCCTCCTCCCCTCGCCGGAACACCTTCAGTCACGCAGCCCGACCCTGCACCATCCCCGGGTCGCCGGAGAACGCGCCGTCGACCCTCGTCGACGTCACCCGCGCCACCTCCGACCACCTCCTTCTCCCCTCGACCACCAGAGCCGACCACCACCCTCCTCCACTAGTCGCAACACCCTCTCCAGCGAACCCCGAGGCCATTCAAGTCTTCGCAGCCGCCGTCGCTGCCTCGCCGGCGTTCCAGCGCCGTCGAGCCCGCCGGGGTCACCCTGGTATCTCTCTGTAAGCATCCTTATCTCTCCTTTGTGCAAAGTTTTTTCCCCCCTGCTGATCTTGTATGTATTTCATTGTGCTAACCTCGTTGCCGTGACTTTTGCCGGAACCCGACCGTGCCGTCTTGTGAACCCGACGCTCCAGCGAAGTACCCTGGTCCGTGTGATCCCGTTGTTCTCTGTTGGGACTCGATCCGTGTCCCGTACACCCATCTCGTGTTTTCTGCCGACTTTGCATCCGTGCTTTCCGGTTTGCGAAACCGTCGAGGCAAGTATCTGAATACTTGCTTTAACATGCTAGCATACGAGATCTAGTCTTGCCATGCAGTTGAATATCATACTATATAATACTACAACTTAATGATGGTAATTGATATTATATTATAAGTTAGAATTGATAGTTGCAGTTATCTTTAACATGGAATCGTTATAATAGTTTCTCGTAATTAATCAACCCACTACCAATCCATATTTCAACTAAATAAAACAATTGGATCATATCTGCTTTAATTGTTAAATCATTCACGAGACAATTATTATACTTAGTGCAAATTCATGTAGCTTCATTACTTTATGATTGTGGATATTGCTTCACCTTGTGGCTATTGCACCCCAAAGGTGCGTGAACCTGTTAATAAGAGAACACAAAACATCATTGTGTTTACATGGAATAATATGGTTATTTACTGTTTCCTGCTGCTGTTCATTATTTGATTGTATACCTGTTGTGAGCACATACTCGATTGCACTACATATTGGCCTGACCCTGCTACACATAACATATACATACATACCGACTCATCCCGTTGTAGCATGACATGACTTGTTTCATGACCTCATGCCTAATGCCGACAAACCCGACCATCCCTACTGTTTATCCAGACAGACCTACTCTTACCGGATTTTGTTTTGGCATTAGTCCTTGACTACTGAATACCTGACCTGACATGCATAGCTTGGGGGTATGGGGAAATCAAAGGTGAAACCGACTTGTAACTCAACAGTTCGATACATGTTCTGATCAGTCTTACGGGCTTGGCCAGCCCCGGAGTGTTGATGCTGACATCACTCGCCTATCCTACTACCTTTTACTGCTTAGCGGCACGTCTCGGATTCAGCCCCGAGGGCTTTGACCGTGGTCCCGGGAACGCACGGGATACTATTGAGTTACATCGACGATTCATCAATTGGTTTCAAAGACTATAGAGTAGAAACCTGATAGGACAGTTCAGTCACCATTGCACATGACCCTGCTCTGTTATTTCTTAGTACTGCTTTATTCATGTTCATATTTGCATTGCTTATTACCATGTTTATATATATACTTGATGTCGTGACGCGCTGACGTCTGGGTTTTGCATGGCCCAGATTCCGTACCACTGTCGACGACCGAGCAGGAGTACTTCAGCCAGCAGGCTGAACTGTGAGTTCATTAGGGTTTAGTTTATTTATTTCATTTCATTTCCAGAGGTGAGCCCGCATTATGGGACGTACTGTTTATTCATTGTATTGGATCATTAGCTTCCGCACTTATTGTTTATTGATTCTTGTTATTATGGATTTGGACATGTATTAGATTAGCTTATTATCTTGTTCTTGATATCCTTACAACCGTAATGTGACTGTGGATGGATACTTCCTACCCACAGGTAGCATGGTTGGCTATGTCACGTGCCCAATCTTGCGTACTCTGGGAAGCGGGGCGTGACATGGTTCTTTTGGTATCAGAGCCTTAGGTTAATTGGGTTGATTCTTTATAGTTGGGTATCGCACCAGATACACGAATCAGAATACCCGTGATTAGGAAACATGTCCTGCCACTTTGACCGTTTTACCATCCTTGAATCATTCTTCCGGATCATGTCGGCATGCAAACTTACTTTGCATTGTTAACTCGAAAACCTAATCTCTTGTTATCTCTAGGACTTAGGCGACTTGGGTGGAGTTAAGTAATTGCGGCTATGATACCGCGGCATAGCTACAATGCAGCACTCTATTTAAGTATCTTGGAGTTCTAGCCTTGATCTATACTCAGAATCTATCATCATGCTAATGTTGGGTACTTTGATTTCCAGGAATATGGCCGGTCAGAATTTGAAGATGGACCAAAGACGTGCGTTCTTAGCCGCCAGGCGTAGAGTGATAAGGGGATTGCTGGAGAAACTAAAGGAACAAACCGAGCTGGAACTGGCTTTCGCACTGAACCAAACGTCTGTACGTAGAAGTATTCCGGTGAACAGGCGCAGCATAGCACCAATGAAGAAAACAATTGTGGGTGATCGGAAAGGGAGCGTGATTTGTAACTACTGCCTTATACCCGGACACGTGCGAAAGGAGTGTCGTAGGAGGCTGGGACTCTGTTTTAGATGTGGAGCGGCAGATCACACCGTTAGTGCTTGTCCGTCGAAGCTTCGTACAAGGGATGATATTCAGAAGCCTCTGCAGGGACCGTTCCAAGGGCAGGAACAGCTGACTCAAGGACCAAATCAGGCTCGAGCGTTCACGTTGGCAGCTGAGGAAGCTAAGGCATCGGGAGAAGTGGTTTCAGGTAATTTACTCGTTCATGGTTTTCCCGAATTGGCATTATTTATTTTCGGAGCATCCCACTGTTTTATGTCATCCAAATTTATAACTACACACTCGATTACCTACGCGACCCTGTCTAGTTTCTGGGACATACACATTGGGAATAGGAAAATCATAGCTAGTAAGGAATGTAAAGATTGTACGGTTGTTGTTTGCGGACGGGAGCTTTTGCAGATTTCTTGGTGATTGATACGGGCAGTTATGAAGTAGTCTTGGGAATGGATTTTCTTGGCACTTTCCACGCACACATTGATTGTAGGGCAAGGAAAGTAATTTTCTAGATTCCCGGACACCCTGAGTTTATTTTCATCGGAGGAAGCAGTTCTGTCGGGCCAGTCGAGTCTAGGGCTAGGCCAACGAACAATGTTCTTGCGGCTACGGTAGTGGATAGTAATGAAGAGCCGGCAGTTGTCCGCGACTTTATGGATGTGTTTGAAGATATTTCGGGCTTACCGCCGAAGCGAGATGTGGAGTTTGCGTTTGACCTTATTCCTGGTGCAGCGCCAGTATCAAATCTTATTATCCGATGGCACCGGTGGAATTGGAGGAAGTTAAGAAACAAGTTGGTGAACTACTCGAGAAGGGATGGATTCGAAGCAGCAACTCACCTTGGGGAGCTCCATGTCTTTTTTAGTGAAGAAGAAGGATCGCACTGCAGACGCTGAGACAAGAGAAGTTATTTGCGAAGATGAGTAAGTGTGAATTCTGGCTGGAAGAAGTGAAGTTTCTGGGGCATGTGGTGTCGGGCGATGGAATCGCCGTCGATCCCGAAAAGATTGCAGCAGTTCGAGATTGGCCTATTCCCAAGAATGTTGCGGAGATAAGCAGTTTTCTTGGACTCACCGGTTACTACAGAAGATTTGTGGAGAACTTCGCGCGTTTAGCTGAGCCGTTAACCAAGCTTACGCGTAAGGAGGTACCGTTTGTTTGGACGGATGGATGTGCATTGGCCTTCGAGACGTTGAAGCAGAAGTTGAAAACCGCCCCTATCCTAACCGTACCGGATAATTCGGGAGGACTGATGATTCACAGCGACGCATCCGGAAAGGGATTGGGATGTGTTCTGATGCAGAATGGGAAAGTCGTCGCTTACGCATCGAGACAACTGAAGACTCATGAGAAGAATTATCCGACTCATGACTTAGAGCTTGCAGCCGTGATCTTCGCCCTGAAGATTTGGAGACACTACCTTTAGGGCGAGAGAGTCGAAGTCTTTACAGATCACAAGAGTTTAAAGTATGTGTTCACTCAGAAGGAGTTGAACATGAGGCAACGCAGATGGTTGGAGCTGATGGCCGACTATGACCTTGATCTTAAGTACCATCCAGGAAAAGTCAACATCGTGCCGGATGCGCTGAGTCGGTTACCAGCAATTCAGATTTTGACTGCACAGAGAGAGATCATTGCGGATTTTCGGAGATTCGACTTGGAGGTTGTGCTACCCCATGCTACAGGACAGTTGATGCAGTTGCAAGTATAGTCATCCTTAGTTGAGAAGATTAAAGCGGCACAATCGCAGGATCCTAGACTGCAAAAGTTTCGAGAGCAGGTTGGAGCCGGACTACGAACCGATTCACTGATCCATGAAGACGGTTCGTTGAGATATGGTAGCCGTGTGTGTGTGCTAAAAGGAGATGTGCGTGAAGAGCTTATGAGGGAGGCACACAGTTTCGGCTTACTCTGTACATCCAGGAGGAACAAAGATGTACCGAGATATTCGACAGCATTTCTGGTGGGAAGGTATGAAACGGGAAATTGCTCGCTTCGTGGCTAAGTGCTTGGTGTGTCAGTAAGTCAAGGCTGAACACCAAAGGGTTGCTGGTTTGTTGCAACCACTTCCGATTCCTCAGTGGAAGTGGGAACATATAACCATGGATTTCGTGACGGCTTTACCGCGGAGTCCAAAGGGCAACAATGCAGTATGGGTGATTGTCGATCGTTTGACCAAAGCAGCTCACTTTATTCCTTTTCGGGTTGGTCAATCGACAGAGACTTTGGCAGAGCGGTACATGCAAGAGATAGTGAGATTGCATGGAGTGCCGGTAAGCATCGTGTCCGATCGGGACACTCGGTTCTTGTCGCACTTTTGGAGGAGTTTACAAGAAAGTTTGGGGACTCGATTGAAGTTTAGCACAGCTTATCATCCTCAGACTGATGGACAATCGGAGAGAACGATCCAGACCCTTGAAGATATGTTGAGGGCTTGCATGTTAGACTTCAAAGGTTCATGGGAGGATCATCTACACCTGGTGGAGTTTTCGTACAACAATAGCTTCCAAGCAACTATTCAGATGGCTCCGTTTGAAGCACTGTATGGTCGTAAGTGCCGTTCACCTGTCTGTTGGGATGATGTTGGTGAACGAAGGTTACTAGGACCAGATTTGGTGGTACAGACAGTCGAGAAGGTGAATACAATCAGGAAGCATATGAAGGCAGCACAAGACAGACAGAAAAGTTGGGCCGACACGTCAAGAAGACCTCTAGAGTTCGCCGTGGGTGATTTGGTATTCCTGAAGATATCACCGACTAGAGGGGTGATTCGCTTTGGAAGTCGGGGAAAGCTTAGTCCTCGATTCGTTGGACCCTTCGAGATATTGGAGCGTGTTGGAGAGGTATAGTACCGTTTGGCATTACCACAGTCATTAGCAGGAGTTCACGACGTGTTTCATGTGTCTCAACTACGGAGGTATGTTCGTGATGAGACTCATGTCTTGGATCATTCGGAGTTGACCGTACGGGAGGACCTAACTTTTGAGGAGCGACCAGTTGAAATCAAGGATCGAAGAGAAAAGGTTCTTAAGAACAAGGTTATCCCTCTTGTGCTAGTTTCTTGGGGTAATTGATCGCATGGAGAATCCACTTTGGAGCGAGAAGACGAGATCCGGCAGAAATTCCTTCACCTTTTCCAGTAGTTAACTATCTTGTATTCTTGGAATTTCGAGGACGAAATTCTTTTGTAGTTGGGTATGATGTAACACCCGAGCCCAATAATACTATTTATATTACAAGTTGAGGGTTATATATTGCTCATTTCCAATTATTCTGTTTTTCTGGGGTTTATTGCTAAATTTTAACCGGTTAAGTCATTTTGGCACATAACAAATTTTAACTCCTAAAATGAAATTAAAAGTTTCCATGTTGGCCTACTCGTCGCCACTAGTCGCGTGGTAGCGTCCGCGTGTCGAGATTCTGTCCCGTTTGGCTAAACGGGCAAGTTTGGACGACTGCGCGCGCGTGCAAGTGTCCGACTTGGGGGCATGCATTTTAATCATTAAACACCTCTTTTCAAAAATTGGAAACAGCTTAAAATCCTATAATTTGAATTTGGAACATTTGGGCGCAACCCGGGCGCGATTTGGAAATGTTTCATTTTGCGCCAAAAAGGCCCATTTAATTTAATATCTTAAACTAATTTATATACAAATTTTTCCTTAACTGTTAATAATCTTTCACAAATCCTTTCAAATTCCTTTTCGAATCTCGTGATCAGCCAATCACGAGCTCAGAATCTCTCGTGGGCCCCCTATTCTCCTTCTCTCTCTCACTCTAAATCCTTTCCCTATCTCTCTCTCTCTTCCCTCATTCTCTCTCTCCCTCTAACAACTCTCTCTCTCTCCTCTATTTATATCTCGCATGCAGCCGCCCCCATTCGCTTCCTCCTCCATCACGAAAACCCAACGAACCCCTAACCCTAGCCCTCGTACTCGCGCCGTCGACCTCCCCGCGACCTCGCCGTCGCCGCCCACGCCACCGCGAGCCCAGCCGCACCTCCTACCTCCCTCCTTCGCCTCTTCCCGCACCTGCACCCAACCCCGACACCGCCACCAACCACCGTAGACCTCGCCGTCGACGCCGCCTCCCGTCGTCGACGACTCCCGCGACTCCCTCTCCTCCTCCTCGTCGCAACCTCGTCGTCGCCTTCCTCCTCCCCTCGCTGGAACACCTTCAGTCACGCAGCCCGACCCTGCACCATCCCCGGGTCGCCGGAGAACGCGCCGTCGACCCTCGTCGACGTCACCCGCGCCACCTCCGACCACCTCCTTCTCCCCTCGACCACCAGAGCCGACCACCACCCTCCTCCACTAGTCGCAACACCCTCTCCAGCGAACCCCGAGGCCATTCAAGTCTTCGCAGCCGCCATCGCTGCCTCGCCGGTGTTCCAGCGCCGTCGAGCCCGCCGGGGTCACCCTGGTATCTCTCTGTAAGCATCCTTATCTCTCCTTTGTGCAAAGTTTTCCCCCCCGCTGATCTTGTATGTATATCATTGTGCTAACCTCGTTGCCGTGACTTTTGCCGGAACCCGACCGTGCCGTCTTGTGAACCCGACGCTCCAGCGAAGTACCCTGGTCCGTGTGATCCCGTTGTTCTCTGTTGGGACTCGATCCGTGTCCCGTGCACCCATCTCGTGTTTTCTGCCGACTTTGCATCCGTGCTTTCCGGTTTGCGAAACCGTCGAGACAAGTATCTGAATACTTGCTTTAACATGCTAGCATACGAGATCTAGTCTTGCCATGCGGTTGAATATCATACTATATAATACTACAACTTAATGATGGTAATTGATATTATATTATAAGTTAGAATTGATAGTTGCAGTTATCTTTAACATGAAATCGTTATAATAGTTTCTCGTAATTAATCAACCCACTACCAATCCATATTTCAACTAAATAAAACAATTGGATCATATCTGCTTTAATTGTTAAATCATTCACGAGACAATTATTATACTTAGTGCAAATTCATGTAGCTTCATTACTTTATGATTGTGGATATTGCTTCACCTTGTGGCTATTGCACCCCAAAGGTGCGTGAACCTGTTAATAAGAGAATACAAAACATCATTGTGTTTACATGGAATAATATGGTTATTTACTGTTTCCTGCTTCTGTTCATTATTTGATTGTATACCTGTTGTGAGCACATACTCGATTGCACTACATATTGGCCTGACCCTGCTACACATGACATATACATACATACCGACTCATCCCGTTGTACCATGACATGACTTGTTTCATGACCTCATGCCTAATGCCGACAAACCCGACCATCCCTGCTGTCTATCCAGACAGACCTACTCTTACCGGATTTTGTGTTGGCATTAGTCCTTGACTACTGAATACCTGACCTGACATGCATAGCTTGGGGGTATGGGTAAATCAAAGGTGAAACCGACTTGTAACTCAACAGTTCGATACATGTTCTGATCAGTCTTACGGGCTTGGCCAGCCCCGGAGTGTTGATGCTGACATCACTCACCCATCCTACTACCTTTTACTGCTTAGCGGCACGTCTCGGATTCAGCCCCGAGGGCTTTGACAGTGGTCCCGGGCACGCACGAGATACTATTGAGTTACATCGACGATTCATCAATTGGTTTCAAAGACTATAGAGTAGAAACCTGATAGGACAGTTCAGTCACCATTGCACATGACCCTGCTCTGTTATTTCTTAGTACTGCTTTATTCATGTTCATATTTGCATTGCTTATTACTATGTTTATATATATACTTGATGTCGTGACGCGCTGACGTCTGGGTTTTGTATGGCCCAGATTCCGTACCACTGTCGACGACCGAGCAGGAGTACTTCAGCCAGCAGGCTGAACTGTGAGTTCATTAGGGTTTAGTTTATTTATTTCATTTCATTTCCAGAGGTGAGCCCGCATTATGGGACGTACTGTTTATTCATTGTATTGGATCATTAGCTTCCGCACTTATTGTTTATTGATTCTTGTTATTATGGATTTGGACATGTATTAGATTAGCTTATTATCTTGTTCTTGATATCCTTACAACCGTAATGTGACTGTGGATGGATACTTCCTACCCACAGGTAGCATGGTTGGCTATGTCACGTGCCCAATCTTGCGTACTCTGGGAAGCGGGGCGTGACAACAAGTAACCGGGTTCTAGGGTCCAGTGGGAGACCATCTCGAGGAGTCGAGACTGGGTCTCCTAACTCTAGAACTGGCAGGGTTACTTTCCGCTCTCGTAGGGGTCTAGGGATGTGGGTTTGGCTATTCATCGCGACCGTGGAATCCGTGTTGTATACTGGCTTAACTTAAAATACGGAATTCCTAGAATATCCAATATTTCATATGTGTTTCTTCTGCTGCAATGTTCTGTGATGAGATCATATTACTGCCTGAGACGAATGTTTATATTATATATATGAGATATATGTTATATTGCTGATTTCATTTCAAATGTGATGCTTGTGAAGCATAATAAAATGGGACTTCATTAATGAGATTAATGAAATAAAAGAAACCTAAAGATGTTGTAGAAACTTGTTTAAAAACTGGTAGCTCTAGTTCTTGTTTTGCATAGCGGTATTTCTTGTAGAATATCCAGCACCTTATTCGATAAGGAAAGAGCCGAGATCCCTTCACCGGGAGTGACCTCTTTAGCAAAACTGGCAGATGCTACAAACTCATGGTTTAGTTTTTGATTGCTTCTATAGTTCTTGCTTTGTACAGCGGTATTTATGAAATATCCTGCACCTTATTCGATGAGGAAAGAGCCGAGATCCGTTCACCGGGAGTGACCTCTTTAGCGAAACTAGAAAAGCCTCAAAAGCACGCCATTTAAAATCACTCGATTCTACGACGATATCAAGTTCATTACGCAAAGGGTTTTCTTAAAAACCTGTCGTAGCCCTCCGTCATTTCAGATAAGTACTCCATAGTATTCATGCTACGTTTGTTGGCTTTCGTCAAGGCGTAGTGTTCGGTAGCTATTTATACTTATCTGCATAAGCATATGATGCGACTGAGTTAGGGTAGTCGTGCGACTTTGTTGGCTTTCGTCAAGGGTCGTGCGGGTGGGTTTAATTCAATCAGGAAATGACGGGTTGAACTTGACTAGTAGCCTAGGGTTTGTTGGCTTTCGTCAAGGTCATAGGATGCTAGGGGTAAAATATTATTGGGAATTTCAAGTGTTGAAATTTGCAATGAGATTGCATACCTCCTATGAGATAGTTGGATCCCGATACCCGCTGCGAGTAAGAGTTACTCCTGCGAGAGTTTTACACATTACAAATTAGCCGATCAAGTAGGTGTCTAGAAAGGTGTTAACGGGGTTACACCCCTAGGAAAATGAGGTTTACTTTAATTAGGTCCGTGCGAAAGCATGGGGAACCTCCCTCAAAGTACCAGCACTGGCCTGGCTGAAAGATTGGCGACTTGTAGGGTGTAATTAATCCCGGCTAGTCTTTCCTTTTAGGGTTTGAAGGAAGATTTGACAAAAACAGTGAGAGACATCCTGATTAGATATATTAATAACCAATCTAATCTTGCAAAAGCATACGCTGAGTGTTTTCTTCTCTCTCTCTCTCCAGGTAACGACCATGTCATGCCTTAATCAAGATAAATAATACGGATGTATTGACCGAACCCGCTTGTTATACTGAGCTGGGGAACGTTGGTCCCGCTCCGACTTATAATTGTTATAAGACCGAGCAGGAAATAGGGGATTACCAGAATTCCCGTGCCGCCCAAACGAAGAAAATGCATCCTGATGCATCTTCTTCGGGTGTGTTCATTACCGAGAATTGTTTCTCAGTATCCTTTACGTCCTGGGTATGAGATACCGGATCATGATCCCGCAAATGTAATCAGTTACATGGGCTAAAGATAGGTAGAGAACTGAGAACGGGTGATATGTTTCAAGAGTTGGAAACGGTGCAATTGTTGTAAGCCAAGTCTGTTGGCAGTTATCACCCTGTATTAACAAATACATTGATTCTGAACGAATGTTATTAGATACCGAACCTGATATACAACATCATATCAGTATCTTTATTTAATAAAGAAGGATATAATTTTGTATTGTTGGATAATGTTTTGAACATTTCCTATATCAAGAGTTGATCAGTTCAGGCACGTTATCTAAAAGCATAGACGTTCTAAATCAAACCACAATTCTTAATGTACAGAACACACACAAGAAGAAGAGTTCAGAAATGAACGAATCCTTCTTTAGGTTTTGTAGACTAGGTCATATCAATGTGACCCGACTAGCTAAGTTACATTTAGATGTATATTTAAATTAGTTTGAATTTACATCTTGTGAAACTTGCCAGTCATGTCACAAAGATAAGATGACCATAGCTCTGTTTATTGGAAACAGAAAAGGATTTAGTGAACTCTTGGGATTGATACATGATGATGTATGAGGTCCCCTGTCTACACATGCTAGGACTGGTTCTTTGTACTTCAGAAGTAGAGAACCAAAACGGGTATAAGTATTATGTCATTTGATATGATCAGGGAGGAAAATACTTGAGCACTGGATTCCTGGACTATTTCTAAAGGAGAATGAGATTCTCTCTCATCATTACTCCTCCGTATACACCACAATACATTGGTATATCGGGGCGGAGCAATCGCACCCTATGTGATAAGGTGTGCTCTATGATGAGTACTACTGAGTTTCCTATTTCCTTTTGGGGTTATGCACTTGAGAAGCTGTATACCTATTGAATAGGGTTCCAACCAAATAAGGTGCCTACCACTCCATATGTGATATGGTATGGAAAGAGCCCATCTCTTAAGGATGTTAAGATTTGGGGTTGTCCAAAGCAAAATCCGGACAAACTCAAGGCAAGGTTAGTTCTGTAGAAGTTTGTTGGATATCCCAAATATTCGCAAGGGAATATCTTCTGCGAAACTGGGGAGCAAAAGGTGTTTTGGGAGCAAAAGTTGTTTTGTTTCTCAGCATGCCACCTTTTGGAAAGGGAATTTCTTGTGAAGAAATTAGTGGTCATGAGGTAGAACTGGAAAATGTTCCAGCTATACAAACTGCAGCTGATGATTTGGTAAACCCGAAGGATTCAATAGTTTCTAACGAACCTCAGGCCCTCTGCCGATCTAGTAGGGTTCCTCACCCACCTGAGAGATACTTCGGTTTCTCTATGACAGTGGGAGCGAGGATTGCATCATGAGATAATGACCCACCTTATTTCGAGCAGGCCATTAAGAGTGGGGACTCTGTAAGAATGGCTGGATGCTTAGCGATCTGAGATGGAATCCATATACACCAACAAAGTATGGATTTTGGTTGCTTTATCTGAAGGGTTAAATCCCCATCAGTAGCAAGTATATCTTAAGAAGATTACTTGGTGTACATGGAAAAGTTGAGACTTTCAAAGCTATGCTTAAGTCCATCCATATCCTACTTGCAATTGCTACATACCATGACTATGATATCTGGCAGTTAGGTGTCATGACTGCTTTTCTAAATATTGATTTAGAAGAGAGCATCTATAAGTACACAGCCAGAGGGCTTCGTAGATAGTGGGAGCAGTGGAAACGTATGCAAGTTGCTTTATGGGATAAAGCAAGCATCGCGGAGTTGGAACGTCTGTTTTGATGTGGTAGTCAAAGATTTTGACTTCATCAAAATGGTAGATGAACCTAGTATATATAAAAAGGTAGTAGGGAGTATGGTGGTGATCCTCGTATAGTACGTGGATGACATACTCTTGATAGGGAAGGAGTTTCCTATGCTACGCTCGGTCAATCTCTTCTTATCACAAAGATTCTCCATATAGGATCAAGGTGATACCTCCTAAATCCTGGGATATGGATCTATGAGATAGATCTAATTGGATGTTAGGATTCTCATTAGTTGTAGTGAGATGGTATCAATCGATCCTGGGGAGAATCACTGGAAAGGTTCCAGGCTGATAAGGAAGACTGAATGTCAGTCACAGGCATTGTCTTTATCCTCAGTGGAGGGACGGTATGTTGGAAGAGTTCCAAGCTATATACTGTGACATACTAGACGATTAAAGCAAGATACATCGTTACCAAGGATGCTACCAAAGAGGTAGTCTGGATATATATGAGTTCATGAGATTAACTTCATTCCTACCATTATGTGACAATGGAGTTTTGGCTTATGCCAAGGAAACCCCGTCCCATCAGAGATCCAGACATATTCTTAGGCAGTATCACCTAATCATGGAGATGTTGATCTCCAGGGAGATCGAGATTAGGAGAGTAGACACAGAGGACAACAGCACGGATCCACTCAAAAAGGCATATTTCACAGTAGAGACTTTTATGGGATGGTTGAGTATGAGATACTTCAACCACAGCTGATTGTTGGGTATGAGATACTACAACAGATGGCCCTAGTGCAAGTGGGAGATTGTTAGTGATATGTATGCCCTAGAGGCCATTATTGTACATGCGATGCGTATTGCAGTGGATGCTTGGACATATATATAAAGGACTTTCTTGCTCGACATGATAGTATGCTATCTGGTTGCTATTTATCTTAGCATGTACTCTGATAGTCTCTATGTTATATGTTGATAAAGCCCTTAGGATGAGTAGTTGACTACCAGGACTATGATGCAGATCATACTAGTGGGGACAGTGTAGTCGCTAAGTACATCCTTCAAATGTTCCTAGTCGCAGGTGTATCGAGACAGGGCATCGATATAACAGAGTAGACTAGCGTATGCTTCTTGACCCATGTAGATGGGCGATGGATGATCCTATATCCATTGATGTTTGACATCAGAGATAGTATACGGGTGGTCAGTGGAGACTGGGTACACTGGACGGACTCGCCGAGAACTCCCAGATGGTATTATACCTCACGTCAGATGGCAGTTCTCTGGTGACACTGGTACAAGTTAGTCTGTAGACCCGAGATCGTCATAGAGTCTTGTGTGATTCCCAACGTGCTTTGATTTCCATCATACCATATCTAAGAGGGCATGCAAAATGGTGTCTTTTGGGTATAGTCCCGAATCACATGGAGGCAATAAGCAATAGGAGGGGTTTTGTCTCTTCCGGTATAGGGAGTTGATGTTGCGCTGTGTTCGATTGGCTATAACTGGAAATCCCTGGCCAGGATTGCTGAGATTTACTGGTAAGTGTTATCTGTAGTTTCCCAAACTGTTATGGACCTCATATCGACACGACTTATCGGTTACTGGGGTCTGACGTTTACCACCCCTAGACTGGATATGCGACATATCAGACGAAGAGACCGGACTGTACGGGAGTGTTACTGATTGGATTCGCAGGAGAATATACAGGCTTGCTTGTTGATCTTCTGATTGCTCAATACCTGAGTGTCTGTTACGTTTAGCTGACCACTTGTAGCTTGTGGGTGTTTAATATGATCATCACCTATTGTCGGCGTATTGACGATTCTTTAGAGTCCCACACAGAGGTTTCTTGGCTCAGGCAAAACGGAGTAGGAACAAATATGTGATATGTGCGGTACCGAGAATAATGCGATATGAGATACCGTATTCTATTCTCACGATATATGATATCGGCCGGGTATATGTGATATAGCCGGGTCATCGGATTAAGTGTTGATTCGATGAATCGGTACATTTTATATTAGTCGGTTATATACGATATAGCCGGATTGTCGGATCAAGTGTTGATTCGATAATTTAATGTATAATTATATATGTGATATATTACATTACATTAACTAATATAAGCTCGCTTTATTGATTCATTTTCTCACCGATTAATACATTGATATATATGCGATATATTTTAATTGTATTATTTTCTTTTGTTTCAAAAATATATTATATATGTGATATATAATATTGTAACAAGTTATGATTATAAATGCAACATGATTTGTGGAGATTAAACTAGTTAAGGTTTTATTTGGGTTAGCATTTGGGTTAGTTTTTCAAGAAGCTTCAAGAAGCTTCAAGAAGTTTTCTTTGTTTTTAGATATTTTGTAAAGATATTTTGTGTAGATATTTCTTAACCCAACCCAAACCCTTTACCCTAGTTAAATATCTACAAGGGTTAAACCTTCATTCTTAACCCATGGTTGATTTGTAACCATTACAATGAAATTCATTATTCATCACAAATAGACTTCTTCTTCTTCTTCCTCCTTGAAAAAGCTTTCTAGCTTTTTGACTTGTGATGATTTAAAGTGAGAAAATGAAAACAAAAGAGAGCAAAATTCCTACTTCATCATCCTCATCTATTCTAGCCACTTAGATTAGGGTGTTCACTTCACTAATACTTGATTAGAGAAATAAAAGCTTGATCTTGAGATTCTTCAAGGTAGACCATCTTCACAAAGGAAGACTTCAAGCAAGAATGGATCATTCGACTTGTGGAGCCTCTCTTGAGTCCGGAAGATCATGGATCGCGGCAAAAGGACTACTACTCGGAGCTTATGAAGTGAAGGAACGGACTACAAAGGTTGTAATCTCTCTCTCTTAGATGTAAAGTTGTTTACATGAATGTTAAACCTAATTCTCTAATTAAGATCTTGGTTAGGATTTGTTTAGCACCACAAAAATTTCAATATGGCATGTGTGATGCCTTCCTAAACCTTGCTAAGGTTCTATACTAACCCTACACTGATAACACTTACCAGTAAATCTCAGCAATCCTGGCCAAGGATTTCCTGTTATGGCCAATCGAGCATAGCGCAACATCAACCCCCAACACCGAGAGAGACGAAATCCCCTCCTATCGCTCATTGTCTCCATGTAACTGGGGATTGTACCCAAAACCATCGTTTAGCACATTCTCTTGAACGTGGTAAGGTGGAAATCAAAGCATAGGGGGAATCACACAAGACTCTATGACGATCTCGGGTCTACAGACTAACCTGTACCGGTGTCACCAGAGAACTGCTATCTGGCGTAAGGTATAATACCATCTAAGAGTTCTCGGCGAGTCCGTTCAGTGTACCCAGTCTCCACTGAGCACCCGTATACCTTCTCTGATGTCAAGCACCAATGGATGTAGGATCATCTATCTCCCATCATATGGGTCAAGAAGCATATACGCTAGTCTACTCTAGAATATCGATGCCCCGTCTCGATACTCCCATGACTATAAACAATTAAAGGATGTACTTACCGACTACCCTGGCCCCACTCTTATGATCTGCATCATAGTCCTGGTATTCAAGTACATATCCCAAGGGCTTTATCAACATGTAACATAGAGACAATAAGTGTACATGTCAAGATAAAAAGCAACCAGATATCATACTATCATGTCGAGAAAGAAAGTCCTTCCTATATATGTCCAAGCATCCACTATAATATACATCATATGTAAAATAATGGCTTCTAGGGCATACATATAACTAACAATCTCCCACTTGCCGTTGGGCCAGTTGTTGTAATATCTCATACTCAACGTCCGATAGAAGTCTCTCTAGGGAAAGGCCTTTGTGTGTGGATCTGCCGTGTTATCCTTCGTTTCAACTCTCCTAACCTCGATCCCTTGGAGATCAACCATCTCCCTGATCAGGTGATACTGTCTCAGAATATGTCTGGATCGCTGATGGGACCGGGGTTCCTAGGACAAAGCCACAACTCCATTGTTGTCACAATAACAGTTATTGGACGCTCAATGGTAGGAACCATGTTCATCTCATGAACAATAAATGTCCTGACACCCACTTTGGCAGCATCGTTTGTAGCGATGTATTCAGCCTTTATCGTCTAGATTGCCATGATATCTAGCTTGGAACACTTCCAACATACCGTCCTTCCACTGAGGGTAAAGACAAAGCCTGGGACTGACTATCAGTCGACTTTATCATTCTGGAAGCTTGAATTGGTAAAGGACTCCCACTGGAGTTCACCGTTACTAAACACCAAGAACATTTCTTCAATGCTTCTCAAGTACTTAAGAATGTCCTTCAAAGCTGTCCAGTGATTCTCCCAAGATCCGATCGATTCCTGATCACTACACCTAGTGAGTTAGCTACATCTGGTCTGGTACATGACATCACATACATGATAGTGCCTAGTGCCGAAGCATAGGGTATCCCTTGCACGCGAGCTCTTTCCAAATCAGTCTTAAAAGACATCCTTTTGGAGAGAGTGATCCCTGAGTAAGTGGGTGAACCACCACGCTTAGAATCTTCCATACTAAACCCCTTTAGTATGGTGTTAATGTACCTGGATTTGGGACACTCCCAATATCCACTTAGATCTATCACTATAGATTATAATCCTTAAGATGTAATAGGTATCATCCAGATCTTTCATGGAGAATCCTCGCGATAAGAGTAGCTTGACCGAGTGTAGCATAGGAAACCATTTCCTATCAAGAGTATGCCATCCACGCACAATACGTGGAAGACAACCTTACTCTCTACAACCTTCTTGTATATACAAGGTTCATCTACCTTTTTGATGAAGTCAAACTGTTTGACTGCCACATCAAAACAGATGTTCCAACTCCGCGATGCGTGCTTTAATCCTGATGGACTTAAGCCTAGCCACTAGAAAAAAGGTTTCATCATAAACCATACCTGGTTATTAACGAAAACCTTTTACTACAAGTTTAGCTTTGAAAGTCTCAACTTTTCCATTTACACCAAGAATCTTCTCAAGATCCATTTGCTCCCAATGGGTTTTACCCCTTCATGTGCAATATTCAAAGTCATACTTTGTTGGTGTACATGGATTCCATCTCTGATTGCATAGCATCCAGCCATTTCACAGAGTCCCCACTCGTGATGGCCTGCCTGAACCTAGTTGGGTCATCATCTACCATGATGCAATCATCGCTCCCACCGTCACCGAGAAAACCGTAGTATCTCTTTGGTGGATGAGGAACCCTACCAGATTCGCGGAGAGGTTGAGGTTCGTTGGAGACTATTGAATCCTTTGGTTTCACCAAATCATCAGCTGTTAGTTTGTCCAGCTGGAACTCCTTCCAGTTCTACCTCATGACCATTAATTTCTTCCATAAGAAATTCCTTTTCTAAAAAGTTGGCATGATGAGAAACAAAACACCTTTTGAACTGACCTTGCCTCGACTTTGTCCGGATTTTTCTTTTCAACATAGGCCGGACAACTCCATAGCTTAACTCGTTTAAGAGATGGTCTCTTCCCATTACATATCTCATATGGAGTGGTAGGCACAGATTTGGATGGAACCCGATTCAATAGGTATGCAACTTCTCAAGTGCATAACTCTAAAAGGAAACAGGTAACTCAACAGTACTCATCATAGAGTGCGCCATATCTCATAGGGAGCGATACCTCCGCCCCGATACATCGTTGTGCTGTGGTGTATACGAAGGAGTAAGCTGAGAGAGTATCCTATAATCTTTTAAATAATCCAGAAACTCCATGCTTACGTATTCTCCTCCTCGATCACATCGAAGGACTTTGATACTTCTACCCGTCTGGTTTCTCAACTTCAAGCTTATATTCCTTGAATTTCTCAAAAGTTTCAGACTTGTGTTTCAACAGGAACATATGTTCGAACCTCGAGTGATGGTCAGTGAATATAATGAAGTACGAGGAACCAACCCTGGCATTTGTAGATATAGAACCCTATACATCACCATGTATCAGGCCCAACAATTCAGTAACTCGTTCTCTGTTTCCAGTGAACGGAGTATTGGTCATTTTACTTTTGAGAAAAGATTGGAAAGTATCATAAGATAAAAATTCGAACAGATACTGATATTCATCCTTATGTAACTTAGCTAGTTATGTTGTATTGATATGACCTAGTCTATAATGCCACAAGAAGGATTCGTTCATTTTTGAACTACTCCTCTTGTGTGTGTTCTATATACTTTGAACCGAGGTTTGATTTAGAACGTATATGCCATTACATAACGTGTCTGATCCAATCAACTCTTAATTAAGGAAAATGTTCACAACATTATCCGGTAATACAAAATTATATCCTTCTTTAACTTAATAAAGAAACTGATGTAATGTTCTATATCTGGTTCGGTATCTAATTACATTTGTTCAGAATCGATGTGTTTACCATTTGGTGATACAATGTGATATTTGCCAACTGATTTGGCTGCAACAATTGCACCATTCTCTAACACTTAGGGACATATCACCCAATTCCAGTTCTCTATCTTTCTATAGCCCATGTAACATATTACATATGTGGGATCCTATTCCGGTATCTCATACCTAGGACGTAGAGGATACTGAAAAAAAGTTCTTGGTAATCGAACACACCTGAAGAAAATGCATCAACATGCACATTTCTCGATTGGGTAACGTAGGAATCCGGATATTCCCCTATTTTCTGCTCGGACTTATAACAATTATAAGATAGAGCGGAACCAACATTCCCCAGCTCAGTATAATAAGCAGGTTCGGTCAATACATCCATATTATTATCTTGATTAAGGCATATCACGGTAGCTACCAGGAGAGAGAGAGAAGAAAACACTCAGCGTATGCCCTTGCAAGATCAGATTGGTTATTCTTTTATCTAATCAGGATGGCTCCCATTGTTTTTATCAAATCTTCCATCAAACCCTAAAAGGTAAGACTAGCCGGGATTAATTACACCCTACAAGTTCACCAATCTTTCGGCCAGGTCAGTGTCAGTACTTTGAGGGAGGTTCCCCGTGCTTTCCCACGGACCTAATTGAAATAAACCTCGTTTTTCCAGGGGCGTAACCCCGTTAACACATATCTAGACACCTACTTTGATCGGCTAATTGTAATGTGCAAAACTCTCCTAGGAGTAACTCTTACTCGCAGCGGGTATCGGGATTCAACTATCACATAGAAGGTATGCAATCTCATTGTAAATTTCAACACTTCAAATTCCCGATAATATTTTGCCTCAAGTGATCTATGACCTTGACAAGGTCAACAAACCATAAATCGCAAGTCAAGTTCAACCCGTACATTTCATGATTGAATTAAACCAACCCGCATGACCCCTGACTGGTTCAACAAGGCCGCGCGACTACCCTAATCCAATCACATCTCATGCTTTACAGATAAGCACTAATCAGCTACCGCACACTACGCCTTGACAAGGTCAACAAACGCAGCATGAATACTAAATAATCCTTATCTGAAATGACGGAGGGCTACGACAGGTTTTTAAGAAAACCTTTTTCTTAATGAACTCGATATCGTTGTAGAATCGAGTGATTTTGAAAAGGAATGTTTTTTTTAGCTTTTTACTAGTTTTTCTAAAGAGGTTATTCCCGGTGAAGGGATCTCGGCTCTTTCCTCATCGAATGAGGTGCTGGATATTTCATAAATACCTCTATGCAAAGTATGAACTAAAAAAGCAATCAAAAGACAAAACCGAGTGGGTTGTAGTATCTGCTAGTTTCACTAAAGAGGTCACTCCCGGTGAAGGGATCTCGGCTCTTTCCTCGTCGAATGAGGTGCTGGATATTCTACAAGGAATACCGCTATGCAAAGAAATAACTAGAGCTACCAGTTTTTAAAACAGGATTCTACAACATATTTACTTTTCTTTCATTTCATTAATCTCATTAATGAAGTCCCATCATTTATGCTTCCTAAGCATCACAGAAGAAACGAAAATACAACGTACGCTTATGCCATCCGCATTCGCCACAGTGTCCCGTTATGCGCCGTTAGGTTACTTAACTAACAGCATAGCGGGGCGGGACTAGCGCGGGTGTAAAACATAAGCAACGTTTATTATATATGATATATATAATAATAACATTCGTCTCGTCATATAAAGTGATCACATCACAGAATAACAGCAGCAGAAGTCCACATATGAAATATTGGATATACTTAGAATTCCTTGTTTTAAATTAAGCCAGTAAAAAATATGGATTCCACGGTTGCGATGAATAGCCAAACCCACATCCGTAGACCCCTACGAGAGCGGCAAGCAACCCTACCAATTCTAGAGTTAGGAGACCCGGTCTCGACTCCTCGAGGTGGTCTCCCACTGGACTCTAGAACCCGGTTACTTGTGCTCCCCACCTTGGGTCTATCCTAATGCGGAAAAGTAAATAATATACATCAATGGTGACATCATCCTCAACCCGGAAGTGCCCCAATAAAAGAATATTACTTACAAGTTTTTACTTGAATGAAAATGAAAAACTCTCATCTCACATAAAAAAACCCCGGCTATTCAAACACGACGATCTATTATAACATATCATAGCAACACATAACATCACATGTCATCAACGTAAGTAAATATGCGTATCCTAATTGTCGTTGACGTATAGCAATGAAACCGATGATACACCACATATTACCCTTACGTTCGCAGAAAAGAAAGTGAAAATTACAACAATTGGAATCCACAACCACCTTAGACATCATAAACCCAATGTATCACATATTTCGGATTTCATGCCCAACCAAATGAATTCCTTAGACATTGCATTCCTAACAATTATAAACCCCGCATTTTAGTCTCGATATTGAAAACACTTTTCAATAACCAATCGGGTAATTCAGCAAGATTCCCGACAACCTGATCGAATGCTCGTTGGAAACTTTAGTAGACGACCGCACCCCCAATATCTTCGACAAAGTGCACTTAGACGGAACACCGCCGCCGTGAGCACCCGAATGGATGCTTTTGGCAACGGGGTTCTCCTACAGTCACTTGGTCGGGGCTATGGGGAGTGGCTATATAGTAAGATTGCCCGGCGAGTATCCGCGTATGCTACGTGATTGCGACGGACTTTTGATCCACATCAAAATCCCGTGGCAGCCGATCAATTGAGACAAAATTGCTAGATTTATAAAATTCAAATTAGTTTTCACAAAACTAATTATTGTGGATTCCAAATATTGTATCACAATTAACAGATAGCTATACGATGTTAAACTTTTCGATCGAATCAACAAACACCCAAAATTTCCCAAAGATCTCAACGCTTGAGCACAGTTTAAAAATTACCCAGAACATGCCACAACACCTATAGACCAACCGTAGAAGGGCCAACCCTTGCCTCACCTATGGCGCCTCGGAACTACCGCAAACCCTAGGGTTTAGCAGCGGTTCCGGCGGTCACAGAATCGAGCTAGGGTTTCGTTCTTCTAGAGGGTCCATAGAATCACCTGCATGATTTTCTGAAGATTTTAAACTTAGAAAAATCCAACTTTTGGAAAATTTCCAGCATAGGAGAAAATGGGTTATTGATATTCGTTCGAACTTTTTAACGTCGTCAAGATTACCCGAAACGATGTTAGAATTATGACTACGAAGCACTCCGAATTGCCTTTACATAAAGATAACATCACATGCAATCTGAGTAAAAACAAGCAACACCTGAAACACCAAAACCTAGAGCCTGGAACACCAAAGCGAAACGAGCCCAAATCTCCTCTAGAAAACCGGTGGGTCCGGTTTTGGGGCATGTCTTGCCGGGTCAAACCCGGTGAAAGTGACAGTTACATCTCATGTAACATTCTGCAGTTGCTTAAAAAAATTTTAGTGGACTTTTAAAATTCGACAGAAACTAGGTTTTTTATTTCGTGGTTCCGGAGTTGTTTCGGTTTCGTAATTCTATAAATATCGTATAATTCTCTAGCTTGGCTCTGATACCATTGTAGAGTTCTACAACACCACCACTGGGTTTCAGGAGGCATCGACCATGCCGTTTTGAAAAAATTGGCGTGCTAAAGAACCCTAACCTAGAATCTTAACTAGAGAATTAGACGAAACAGCCATGTAAACACCTTTACATCTAAGTGAACAAGGAATACAACCTTTGTAGACAGGTCCTTCACTTCAATAGCTCCATGTAATAGTCCCTTTGCTCCAAGTAGTGAACTCCCGAACTTTAGAAAAGCTCCACAAGATGAAAGGAACAAACTTGCTTGAAGTCTTCGAAGCCGAAAATGATCTACGTCGAGGAGACACCAACTCAAGCTACCTCCTCACTAATTAGGAATTAGTGAAGGAAACAACCTAAACTAAATGGCTAGTCTAGTGTAGGTTGATGAAGTAGGAATTTTGCTCACTTCAGAAATATTTTTCTCACTAATTTTCTTCACCTCCCAAAAAGCTAGAGAGCTTGAAGAAGGAGATGAAGAAAAACAACCATGGAAAAAAGCAAGTGTAGAATGGCAACAATGGGTGATTTAATATCATATACTAACTCATGTAGAGACTAAACCATGGCTAATCATAATGGTTGGGTTAATAAATATCTTAAGTAAAACAAAATTAGTGGACTATATCAATGGTTTTACAAGCTTCCACTAAGCTTAAACCATGACTAATTTCCATCTAATTTTAATTTAATTTAAATAAATAAAACCTTTCATTATCATAAGCATGGTGTGAGTCTCATACACCAGCATGATCATCAAGCATGATACAAAAACTATACATTAATATATATCACATATATATTAAATGTATATGTGAGATAAATAAATGCTTAAGTGATCTAATATTAGTAAAAGTAAATTAATATATCAAATATATAATTATATATTAAATTATTAAATCAACACTTGATTTAATAACCCGGCTATATCACATATAACCGACTAATATCATTTGTATCAACTTATCGAATCAACACTTGATTCGATAATCCGGCTATATCACATATAACCGACCGATATCACATATCGCGACAAAAGAATATGGTATCACATACACATATTAATCTCGGTCCCGCACATATCACATATGTGCTCCTACTTCGTTTTGCTTGAGCCAGGAAACCTTTGTGTAGGACTCTAAAGACTCGTCGATATGCCGGCAGTAGGTGATGATCATATCGGTCACCCACAAGCCATCAGCGGTACTGCTAGACGTAATGTCACGCCCCGCTTCCCAGTAGATGGAAACGATAACGTGGTAAGCCCGCGACGTATTTATTCCGAGAAGACCATTTCTCGAAATAAATACGCTAAGCGACTATAAGCAACATAAAGTAACAAGAACAAACAAAAAATGAAATCCAACTCTGATTTATTACATTCATGATTCATAGTAAACAAAATATCTGAATACAAGATATATTACATGATAAGCCTTAACAAGGAGGCATACATAAATAAGGTGAAATGAAATAAAAAGCTGAATGAAACTATACGTCTGTTTGTGATACGAACTGGTTGTACTCTTTTTTCGACCACTTCTATCTTTTCTGTCTCAATGTCACCTGACGAACATTCCAAGAAAGAAAGAAAGATGGGTGGAATGCCCGTCAGCGAACTTGCGCTCTGTAAGTCCCCAAGAAATGTGAGATATGAAAGTATATAAATGAATATGCAAGGTGACATGTGATATAGTATGAATGGAAATTAAACATAAACAAGTATAGCATGATAATGTTAATGACAACTATGTAAGCATGGCAATATAACATAAGCATAATAAACAAGTATAGCATGACTGTGGAGTGTAGGTATAATGAACATGAAGTGAATGCATGTGTCCTAAAAGGTCTTTAAAAGGGTAAAATTAACTAAAGTGAGTTCAAGTGTGAATGTCAACCAATCTCAAGAGTATTCTCGAACCCAAGGCGATCGTCCAGGGGTAAGGAATCACGGGCCCAAAATAGCGAGAATTCAATTGTTGAAGTATTCCAAACCCAACAGGCTATCATACAGGGGCTTGGAAACACGGGCCCTCATTCGTGAATTCGTGATTTGTACTGTTTCAGCCCGGTACCACAACAACATGATTTGTACCGTTTCAGCCCGGTACCACAACAACATGATTTGTATTAATGGGACTCATGAGATTCTGTTGGATTCATATTCAAACTACTCCCAACACCCCGTATTTATTATTTTATGATTAATGTTATGAGTCTTGATCGAATTCATGAATACAAAAGGTGATGTATGATATCAAGTTTTCAAGATTGAGTTCATATAGTCATGTCAAGTGCAAGTCATGCCAATTATATTCATGGTTCGAGTCAAGTTGTTTCAAGTGTACATACTTGGTTCAAGTATTCATGATTGAGTCGTGTCAAGATCAAGTCAATTCTAATATGTAATGATTTAATCAGAAGTCATATAAATAAAAATATATAAGCAATCATAGAACATGATATGAGATAAGTATACAAGTAACGTCCAAAATAATATTGTAAATAATTGTTGTATCAAGTTAATTAATTTCAGAATATAAATAGAAATATAGATCTAAGTGTTGTGCACGCATGAGTTCCAGTATTGCCTAAATACGACTATCGTCGCGCAAAACATATCAGAATCTGTTCAGCACTGTCACACATTTTTAAAACGCAGTTTGAGTTAATTTCTATCGGGTTTCAGGTTACAAAAATTATTAAAAAATCGTAGGTCTTTCGATGTACTTATCTAAAACATTAAGATTCGTGTGATTTAGATTTTTGAAGCTCTAGTTATGATCGTTTTAACATCAGCGATTAAAACAGAAATTCAGATTTCTGTACAGTAACTATATATTATATTGCAAAGCCTATATCGAGTTGTTTCATACGTTTCTAAGTAATATAATATACATAAAATTATAGTTCTATCAATTATCCATCTACACATCTAAAGTTTGTCACGAACGGACATTGGGAGTTCGAGTTATGTCCTATTTAAAAACAGTGTGCGAATCAGGATAGAATCTGTCCAGATCCATCACTTAATATTGTAACGCAGTTTTGTATATTTTACGTCAATTTTCAGTAAAAACTTACAACTAAGAAAATCTTGATTATTCTAGGTAGATATCCAAAATACTTGAGTTTGCTCAATTTGGACATCGGTATACTAAGTTATGTGTTCTAAATATTGACCGATAACTGCAGTTTTCTATTTTACGAACAGTGAATAAAAATGATGTAATTCCTAAACCATTATGCGGTTCGATCTAAAAATTTTATAGCATGTAAAAAATAATATATTCTATCATATTTAAATTTCCTGAAATTTCCAGAAGTAAAAATTAATTTCTAAAAATTATTTTAAAAGTAAAGGTATTAATATGTCATATATGAGAAATAAGAAAACCATGGTATTTATTCGTAACTTCAATTTTTTTTACAAACTTTAAATAAAGTAATTTAAAATACAACAATAAACGATGCAATCTTAATTGGTTACTATGAAATCTTAACATATGGATTGAGAGTAATGTAAAAGACTTTACAAACTATATATGTGTGTATGTTTGTGTGTGTTCATTATTTATATCCTTTTAATTAATTATTTAGGAACTATGATATGTCAAAGAAAGTTTTTCATGGCAATATAAGAAATAGAAAGATAAATAGAAAGAGATGGAGGGAGGGAAAGAGACAAAGGGCTTACATACACAAGCCGGTATTGTCACCGGGCTTATCCATCCGCCGATAGGCTCGCGTTTCTAGCGAGATTTTCTTGAGAATTTCTTCATATTCTTCTTCGGGGAATTTAGATGAAGATGGATATGTGAAATGGTAGAAAGATGTGATGATGAAAAGAAAGAGGAGTGAGATATAAAAAAGTTTATGGCCACCATAATTCTAATAAATTATGGCTCATAATCATTCTAATTATTTTGGGAGTTAAAAAGAAGGTAAAATGAAAGGTCTCATTTGTAGCTTATGAGAAGAATAAAAATTGATAAAAAATAATTGCAAGAATGAAGATTTGAACATGTGACTTATAGAATAACAATGTAAGGACTTAACCAATGTGCTATAAGGTTGTTCATGCATATATTTAATTAGAATTAAATATATGCTGTTGCTTGAAAAGAAAGTAAGCTTTTGGGCTCATAGTTTTATAAAAGAAAATGAAAATGAGATTGGTTTTAGATTATGGGTTGGGTTAGGTATTGCGTTTAATTTGAAATAGTTTAAGATTTAGTTTAAATAAATATGTTTAGGAAAATTAGATGGAATAATAAAATAATATATTTAATAGAAAAAAAATATACGAAAAATACTAAGAATAAATAAATACAATATTTTACTAAAGAAAAAACACGAAGGTATAGTAATATTAGGGTCGTTACACGTAACGGCCACCCGGGAATTGAGCGATCAGAAGATCAACAAACAAGCCTTCTTATACTCCTGCGAATCCAATAAGTAACACTACCGTACAGTCCGGTCTTTTCGTCAGATATGTCGCATATCTCAGCCTGGGGATTGTAAATGCCAGACCCTAATAGCCTGATAAGTCATGCCGATGTGAGGCCCATAACGGTTCGAGAAACTACTGATAACACTTACCAGTAAATCTCTGCAAGCTTGGCCAGGAATTTCCTGTTATGGCCAATCGAGCACAGCGCAACATCAACCCCCAGTATCGGGAGAGACGAAATCCCCTCCTATCGCTCATTGCCTCCATATGATTCGGGACTGTACCCAAAAACCACTGTTTTGCACGTTCTCTTGAACGTGGTAAGGTGGAAATCAAAGCACAGTGGGAATCACACAAGACTCTATGACGATCTCGGGTCTACAGACTAACCTGTACCAGTGTCACCAGAGAACTGCTATCTGACGTGAGCTATAATATCATCTAGGAGTTCTCGGCGAGTCCGTTAAGTGTACCCAGTCTCCACTGGGCACCCGTATACCTTCTCTGATGTCAAACACCAATGGATGTAGGATCATCCATCGCTTATCATATGGGTCAAGAAGCATATACGCTAGTCTACTCTGGAATATCGATGCTCCGTCTCGATACTCCCACGACTAGGAACAATTGAAGGATGTACTTACCGACTACCCTGGCCCCACTAGTATGATCTGCATCATAGTCCTGGTAGTCAAGTACACATCCTAAGGGCTTTATCAACATGTAACAAAGGGATAATAAGTGTACATGTCAAGATAAAGAGCAACCAGATAGCATACTATCATGTCGAGCAAGAAAATCCTCTCTATATATGTCCAAGCATCCACTATAATATAAATTATATGTACAATAATGGCCTCTAGGGCATACATATAACTAACACTTCTCGCAAGACAAGACAGGGAAAATATTCAGTCTTGTCATGAAGCACCAAATGTTGATACTTCCGAAGTCTCGGCACCCCGAACAAATAAATGAGGTCCACCAGTCGTACCATTGCTCTTATCACAAAGTAATAAGTTATCCCCTTAAGGACTGCTTCACATTCAAGGACTGGTTCGATGACCAATATCAACAAGGCAGGTTTATGCTATCCGATAGCTAGAGGATAAACCTGCCGCAAAAGTATGAGCCAAAGAAAACCTATACCATAAGGATAGGACCAGCTCGACCACGAAAATAGAAACGGACTCTTACCTGTCATATGGTAACTCTTTGAAAAGAGGGAAAGGACGAGGTTATGATTGACCTTTTCGGATGCTTCACAAATGAAGATGATGACGAGAAGATCTCTAAATTTCCACCTACTCTAAAAGAGCTGGAGGATGGAATACATACCACGGCGGACAACCTAAGGAAAATCGACTTAGGAATAGAGGATGATCTAAGGCCGACGTTTGTCAGTGAGCTGCTATCTGAAAAACAAGAAGCCACACTGAAAGACGTGCTTATGTAGTACAAAGATTGCTTCGCCTAGAACTACTCTGAAATGCTGGGTTTAAATTCAGAAGTGGCTAAAACTTGAGATGAGTATCAACGCCGAAGTCAAGAAATTAATCGACTCCGGCTTTATCCAAGAAGTTCAATATCCCGACAGGATCACCAACATCGATCCGGTGATGAAGAAAAATGGGACAGTTTGCATCTGCATGGACTTTCGAGACCTTAACAAAACGTGCCTGAAAGATGACTTCTCAGTACCTGTTGTCGAGTTAATGATCGATAACACGTCCACCCACTAAGTCTTCTCTTTCAAGGATGGATCTTCAGGAAACAACCAGATAAAGATGGATCCTGAAGACCAGAAGCATACCGCCTTCCGGACTTCGTTAGGCGTATTTTGCAACAAGGTGATGCCCTTCGGTTTGAAAAATGCCAGAGCCACATACCAAAGAGCCATGACAAAGATATTCGATGACCTCATACACGAGATCATCGAATGCTATATCGACGACCTTTTGGTTAAGAGCAAATCTCATGAGGAGCATTGGGAACACCTAAAAATTTTGTTCCAACGTCTTCGGAAGTATAATCTGAAGATGAACCCTCTAAAGTGTGCGTTTGGAGTCTCCTCAGGCAAATTCTTAGGCTTCATCATACACCACCATGGTATCGAAATTGATCCCTAAAAAATCAAGGCGATTATGGAAATTCCCTCGCCAAGAACCCTCAGACAACTGCGGTCTCTCCAAGGAAAGCTCGCGTATATCTGGCGGTTCATAACCAAACTCTTCGGAAAATCCCGTCCCTATAGCCATCTGATGACGAAGGGGACCCATTCATCTAGGTTCAGAAGTGCCAAAACGCACTAGACAAAATCAAACAATACTTGCAAAATCCACCGGTATTAGCCGTCCCAGTTAAGGGAAAACCCTTTATCTTATACACGACGGCCCTTGATAGTTCTCTAGGCGTACTAAGAATGACCAAGGAAAGGAAAGAGCTCTGTAATATCTAAGCCGAGTTCTCCTACGGGAAAAAGCAACTATTTCCCTATCGAAAAGCATTGCCTGGCGTTGATCTTCGCAATAACGAAGCTCTAATATTTTGCCTTGGCGCACGAAGTCCATCTCATATCAAAAGTAGATCCTCTAAAGTATTTGATGTCAAAGGCCATACTGAAGGGAAGGCTTGCCAAATAGGCCTTCGTGCTGATGAAATTCTGGATAACATATCGACCCCTCAAAGCGGTGAAAGGATAAGTCATCGCCGAATTTCTCGTGGAACATCCGATACCAGCCGACTCTCCCCAAAATAGTGGGTTGCTGGATGAATACGCGTTCGACGCAGTTGAAGAAGAAAAAGAAGAAAATGAGTCTCAATAGGAAATCTACTTCAACGAAGCATCTTCCTTGAAGAGGCGAAAGAAGAATACTTCCATAATCAAACCCGGGGTAGGTCTTATTTTCATGAATCCATAAGGAGGAATATTGCGTTACGCCCTCTCCTTAATAGAACCCAGGACTAATAATGAAGCAGAATATGAAGTTTTGATAGCCGGTCTTGAGATCGCTATCGATATGGGAATCAAAGACCTTCTCATATACGGAGACTCCCAGCTCAAGTAAACGGCGACTATAAGACATTTGAGCTAGAACTAATAAGGTATGGCGAAAGAGTGTAGCAACTGCTGACCCAAATCCCTTCATACATCCTAGAAAGCGTACCGCAAGCGGAAAACAACAAAGCGGATGCGTTAGCCAAATTGGATAAAGAATTGGCTGATGAAAACCTCGATAACGTAAGGATCATTGCATAAAGCCGTAGGATCCTCGTGCCAGCAGATACATCTTCAGAAGACCTGATAGAGCCACCCGAAGGAAAAGAAACGACCGAACAAGAAGTCCTCCAAATAGAGGACGAAGAAGAGGTCAAGGACTAGAGGAAAGTCTTCATAGACTACTTTAAGTCTTAACGAACGCACAAAAATGCATCTTCTAGACATCAGTTTATGAAACGAGCTTTGTCATTCGCCTTCGCCAATGATACTCTATATAAGAGATTTTGACTTTCTATAGCTAAGGTGCCTAGGGCCGAAGGAAGCAAAGAAAATCGTCTGAAAAGTACATGACGGACTTTGCGGCTCTTATCAAGCGGGTCCAAAGATGAAGCTGAAGATAAAAAGGATGGACTATTACTGGCCCACGATGATTCAGAACTGCCTCGAATACGCGAAGCAGTGCCACTCATGCTAAATACACGGGGACTTCATACATCAATATCCAAATCCGTTGCACCCGACAGTGGCTAGTTGGCCGTTCAAGATGTAGGGAAATGATATAATCAGCCCCTGTTCCTGCAAAAAATTTCTACGTAAAAGAGCCCAAGGTATCAAATGGCAGCGATACGCTTAAGAAAATACAAACCAGTATTTTCCGGGCTTTATTTTGACAAACTCCCGAATAATAACTAGCTAAATTCTAATGGTATCGAAAGTATCGCGAAAAATCCTTCGATTTGATATATTATGGGCTTCATAATTCATCCGGGATCAAAAGTTATGAGCAAATGTGCTATGCACGTGTAATCTAAGTAATGTTCTACTACATGGGGATACATTTTTTGTCCCACATCGGGAAAAAGAGAGATCTCTTCTCTACTACTCCTATATAAATAAGAGGGGATACCTCTTATAAAGAAATGAGAATTCAATTCTCAAAGGAGCTTAGTTCTCCATAAGAGCTTAGTTCTCTAAGTTAGGGCTATAGCTGCCCCCTCATAATGCGTATATGCGCAAGCGCCATGTGCGCTACGTGCAACGCACGTGTGTCCGCCATGTGCGCACCACGTGCGAGGATTCAATCCTTAAAAGAGCTTAGTTCTCCAAGTTAGGGCCTTAACTGCCTCCCATAATGTGCATATGCGCAAGCGCCATGTGCGCTACGTGCAACGCACGTGCGCCCGCCACGTATGCACCACATGCAATGCATGTACGCCCGCCACGTGCGCACCACGTGTGAGAATTCAATCCTTAAAGGATCTTAGTTCTCCAAGTTAGGGCCTTAGCTTCCCCCCATGATGTGCAAGCTACGTGCACATCACATGAAACGCATGTGCGCAACTCATGCGATGCACATGCGTCCATGTCGTGCGAAATATGGGCGCCCGCCACGTACGACGCACGTGCGCCCAACACGTGCGATGCACGTGCACGAACACAAAGAAGTCTTTTCCAGCAGCGAGAATCTTAAGCTCCAACCTATTCTTCCCCTTGATGAGTGGGACATGGTTCAAAGGGTACATCCCTCCATACGTTTGATATATGGAGCTGTAATCTCTCAGTGTCGTCGTAGAGGTGGTGGGTCCCAACGACCAATGATCCTTCTTTCTAAAAAAGAAAAAGGAGGAGACCACCTCATAAGCTTCTAAAAAAATATACAAAAGCCTCCCAAAAGCTCCCACAAAACAAAAGAGAATTTAATTCTCAAACCAAGAGTTTAACTCTTCTTAAAGAACATAGTTCTTCATATGGATCTGAGATCCGCAAGACAAATCTCCCACAAGTTGAGAATTTAATTCTCATCGGGAATAACTTGTTCTTGAGAATCAAAGATTCATGGAAGAACGAATTTTAAAAGGAAGAAGATGGAGTTCAAATCAAGAACTTAGTTTGTTCAAATCAAGAACTTAGTTCTTTAAAGAACCCGATTCAAGATCCTCAAAATAATGATCTTGGTGATCGTTAATGGTCAAAATACCATTAACAGGGATTTAATCTCTCGGAGAAGATGTTGTTTCTTCAAATCAAAAACTTAGTTCTTTAAAAAACTCGATTCAAGACACTCAAAATAATGATCTTGGTGATCGTTAATGGTCAAAAAACCATTAACAGAGATTTAAGCTCTCGGAGAAGATGGAGTTCAAATCAGAAACTTAGTTTCTTCAAATCAAGAACTTAGTTCTTAAAAGAACCCGATTCAAGATCCTCAATATAATGATCTTGGTGATCGTTAATGGTCAAAATACCATTAACAGAGATTTAAGTTCTCTAAAATCATCAACAGAAAT
The DNA here is from genome assembly GCA_030015575.1 of Agapanthus africanus. Taxonomy (NCBI): domain Eukaryota; kingdom Viridiplantae; phylum Streptophyta; class Magnoliopsida; order Asparagales; family Amaryllidaceae; genus Agapanthus; species Agapanthus africanus. The sequence goes on along the minus strand of CM057351.1, from coordinate 257,931,644 downwards.
TTAATCTCCAAAAGAACTCAGCGCTTCACGTGAAAAGCACGTGAGCGCTCGTTCGACACTCCGCGACGAATCAACTCGGATAATGGGCCGGCCTACAGAAGTAATAAGATTAGCCGCTTCGCGCAGCAGCATAATATTGATTGGTGATACTTTTCAATCTATAATCCCCGAGCTAACGTTCTAGCTAAGCTTTCAACAAGACCTTGACGAAGATCATAAAGAAAACAGTGTCCAGAAATAAAAGGGATTGGAAAGAGACTACATGAAGCTCTCTGGGTGTATCGAACCACGTTCAAAATGGCCACGAATACTACGCCATTCGCGTTGGTATTCGGCACAGAAGCGGTACTTCCCATGGAGATAGAGTTACCCTTTCTACGAGTAGCAGTTCGATACGAGCTGATGGATGAAAAAAATGCCCATCTTCGACTTGAGGAGCTCGATGCCCTCGATGAAACTCGTCTCATGGCGCAGCAAAACCTGGAAGCTTACAAAGCAAGGATGACGCGTTCATACAAAAGACTAACCAGGCCGAGAACATTCTGCCAAGGCGAACTCGTGCTAGTTGTAAAAAGACCTATGATCCCCAATCATGCAAAGCGGGGGAAATTCGAGCCAAACTATGAGGGTCCGTACATCATATGTAGGGTTCCTAAGCACGGCAGCAAGGTTTCAGGAGGCATTTCCCATGCCAATTTCGAATTTTTCTATGCTTAAACAAACCCTAAAAAAGAACTTTAACCAGAGAATCAAATGGAAACACAAAGTAAACTACTTTACTTCTAAGTGATTAGAGATTACAACCTTTGTAGTCCGTTCCTTCACTTCAACGGCTCCTTGTTGTGGTCCCTTCGCTGCGATCATTGAACTCCCGGACTCTTGAGAGGCTCCATGAAGTGAATGATGCATCCTTACTTGAAGTCTTCACTATCCAAGATGATCTACGTCGAGACAACACGAACTCAAGCTTTCACTTCACTAATATGAAATTAATGAAGCTAACACCCTAATCTAAATGGTTAGTATAGAAGAGGATGATGAAGTAGAAAGTGGGCTCTCTTTAGTTTTCTTTTTCTCACTTTATTTCGTCACAAAGAAAAAGCTAGCAAGCTTTTGTGAGGAGGAAGAAGAAGAAGCTCAAGTGATGAAGAGAATGAGGTTAGAAATGCAACCATGGGTTAATTATGTGTCATGGCTAACTCATGTAAAGAATAAACCATGAGCTAGGGTTAATGATTAGGTTAACAAATATTTTAAGCAAAAAACAAATCAAGTGGACCAAGTCAATGTTCTACAAGTTTCATGCAAGCTCCATGCCATGATAAAATCCAAATGATTTTTAATCACTTAATAATAAATATTAACCAACATTAAACCTAGCTTGGTTTAAGTCTCATACACCCAACTTTGCATGTGTAACCAAGCATGTCACAATTATATATCACATATATAATTTTGTGAACAAAAGAAAATAATATATTTATCATATATCACATATATATCAGTGTATCTTCAAGTGAGAAAAAGTAATTCTTAAGTGAGCTAATATTAATTAATGTAATTTAATATATCAAATATATAATTCTACATTAAATTATTAAATCAACACTTGATTTAATAATCCGGCTGTTTTACATATAACCGACTAATATAGTATGTATCCTTTTATCGAATCAACAATTGATCTGATAACCCAGCTATATCACATATAACCGGCCGATATCACATATCGCGAGAATAGAATACGGTATCACATATCATATTAATCTCGGTCCCGCACATATCACATATGTGCTCCTATTTCGTTTCACCTGAGCCAGGAAGCCTCTGTGTAGGACTCTAAAGACTCGTCAATACACCGACAGTAGGTGATGATCATATCAAACACCCACAAGCTGCAAGCGGTCAGCTAAACATAACAGCCACCTGGGTATTGAGCGATCAGAAGATCAACATGCAAGCCTGCTCACACTCCTGTGAATCCAATCATTAACACTACCGTACGGTCCAGTCTCTTCGTCTGATATGTCGCATATCCAGTCTATGGGTGGTGAACGTCAGACCCCAGTAACCGATAAGTCATGTCGATATCAGGCTCATAACGGGTTGAGAAACTACTGATAACACTTACCAGTAGATCTCCAAATCAGCCCTGGTCAGGGGCTTCCAGTTATAGCCAATCGAGCACAGTGCAACATCAACCCCCAATACCGGGAGAGACGAAACCCCTCCTATTGCTCATTTCCTCCATGTTATTCGGGACTGTACCCAAAGCCACCATTTTGCACGTTCTCATGAACGTGGTATGGTGGAAATCAAAGCACAGTGGGAATCACATAAGACTCTATGACGGTCTCGGGTCTACAGACTAACCTGTACCAGTGTCACCAGAGAACTGCTATCTTACGATAGGTATAATACTATCTAGGAGTTCTCACGCGAGTCCGTTCAGTGTACCCAGTCTCCACTGAGCACCCGTACACCATCTTTGATGTCAAACACCAATAGATATGGGATCATCCATCGCCCATCATATGGCTTAAGATGCGTATACGCTAGTCTACTCTGGAGTATCGATGCCCTGTCTCGATACACTCTCGACTAGGAAAAATTATCGGATGTACTCGTGGACTACCCTAGCCCTACTAGTATGATCTGCATCATAGTCCTAATAGTCAAGTACATATCCTAAGGGCTTTATCAACATGTGAGAGCAAGACAGTAATACAATACAAGTCAACATGTTTAGACAAAGTGAAACCAGATAGCATATTATCATGTCGAGCAAGAAAGTCCTCTCTATATATATCCAAGCATCCACTATTATATACATCATATGTACAACAATAGCCTCTCGGGCATATACATAACTAACAATCTCCCACTTGCACTAAGGCCAGCTGTTGTAGTATCTCATACCCAATATCCCGAAGAGTCTCTCAAATTGTATCTGGGGTATGGCCTTCGTGAGTGGATCTGTAGTGTTGTCCTTCGTGTCAACTCTCCTGACCTCGATATCGCGGCGATCAACTATCTCCATTATGAACTTCTTTATCCAGACAGCCACTTTGGCAGCATCGTTAGCAGCGATGTAATCAGCCTCCATCGTCGAGCCTGCAACGGTTTCCTGTTTGGAACTCTTCCAACAAACCGACCCTCCATTAAGGGTAAAAACAAATCTTGAGTGCGACTTAGAGTCGTCCTTATCACTTTGGAAGCTTGAATCGGTAAAGGACTCCACTTGGAGTTCACCGTTACCATACACAAAGAACATCTCTTTAGTCTTTCTCTAGTACTTGATAATGTTCTTCACAGCTGTCCAGTGACTCTCTCCTGAATCTGCTTGATACCTACTCACTACACTTAGTGAGTATGCTATATCGGGTCTAGTACATAGCATCGCGTACATGATAGAGCCTACTGTCGAAGCATAGCGTATCTTTTGCATGCGAGCTCTCTCCAAATCAGTCTTAGGAGACATCTCTTTGGAGAGAGTGAGTCCAGAGATCGTGGGTAAATTCCCATGCTTGGATTCTTCCATACTAAACCTCTTTAGTATGGTGTCAATGTACCTGGATTGGGACAAACCCAGTATCCGTTTAGATCTATCTCTATAGATCTTAATCCCCAAGATACAAGAGGCATCACCTAGATCTTTCATTGAGAATCCGTGTGATAAGAAGAGCTTGACCGAGTGCAGCATAGGAACATCATTTCCTATCAGGAGTATGTCATCCACGTACAATACGAGGAAGACAACCTTACTCTCTGCCACCTTCTTGTATATACAAGGTTCATCTACGTTTTTGATGAAGTCAAACTCTTTGACTAAAACATCAAAACAGACGTTCCAACTCCGTGATGCCTGCTTTAACACGTACATGTATTTAAGCAGCTTGCACACCTTTCCGCTGCTCCCACTGTCTACGAAGCCCTCTGGCTGAGCCATGTACACGCACTCTTCTAAATCACCATTTAGAAAGGAGGTCTTAACATCCATCTGACAAATTTCGTAGTAATGGTATGCAACAATGGCAAGTAGGATCCGGATGGAATTAAGCATATCTACTGGAGAAAAAGGTTTCATTGTAATCCACACCTGGTCGTTGACAAAAACCTTTTGCAACAAGTTTAGCTTTGAAAGTCTCAACTTTTCTATCTACACCAAGTTTCTTCTTAAAGATCCATTTTCTCCCAATGGGTTTTACCCCTTCAGGAGCAACTTCCAAAGTCCATACTTTGTTGGTGTACATGGATTCCATCTCAGATCGCATTGCATCCAGCCACTTCACTGATTCCCTACTCGTGATGGCCTGTTCAAAGCTAGTCGGGTCATCATCTTCCATAATGCAATCTTCGCTCCCACTATCAATGAGAAAACCGTAGTATCTCTCAGCTGGATGAGGAACCTTACTAGATTGGTGGAGCGGCTGTAGTTCGTCGGGAACTACTGAATCCCCTGGTTCTACCAAATCTTCTGTCGTAGTTTGTATAGCTGGAACCTCTTCCAGTTCTACCTCCTTGCCACTAATTTCTTTTTCAAGAAATTCCTTTTCTAAAAAGGTGGCATGTCGAGAAACAAACACCTTTTGTTCCTCGGTGTGGTAGAAGATATACCCTTGTGAGTTTTTGGGATAGCCTACTAACTTGCAAAGAACAGACCTTGCCTCGAGTTTGTCCGGATTGTGCCTTTTGACATAGGCCGGACAACCCCATATCTTAACATAATTAAGACATGGTCTCTTTCCCTTCCATATCTTATATGGAGTGGTAGGCACAAATTTGGTAGGGACCTATTCAATAGGTGTATGGCTGTCTCAAGCGCATACCCCCAAAAGGAAATAGGTAACTCAGCGGTGCTCATCATAGAGCGCACCATATCTAATAGGGTCCGATTCTTCCACTCCGATACACCATTATGCTGCGGTGTATACGGAGGAGTAAGCTTAGAGAGAATCCCATTCTCTTTTAGATAGTCCAAGAACTCATTGCTCAAGTATTCTCCTCCTCGATCAGATCGAAGGATCTTAATACTTTTACCCGTTTGGTTCACGACTTCGTTCTTATATTCTTTGAATTTCTCAAAAGCTTCAGACTTGTGTTTCAACAGGAACACATGTCCGTATCTTGAGAGATCGTCAGTGAATGTAATGAAGTACGAAGAACCATTCCTGGCATGTGTAGACATGGGACCGCATACATCACCATGTATCAGTCTCAAGAGTTCCGTAACTCTTTCTCCGTGTCCACTAAATGGAGTTTTGGTCATCTTGCCTTTGAGACATGAATGGAAAGTATCATAAGATGATAATTCGAACAGATTCAAATATCCATCCTTATGTAACTTAGCCAGTCATGTCACAATGATATGACCTAGTCTACAATGCCACAAGAAGGATCCGTTCATTTCTGAACTCTTCTTCTTGAGTGTGTTTTGTATATTAAGAACCGTGGTTTGATTTAGAATGTATATGTCATTATTTAACGAGCCTGATCCAATCAACTTTTGATTCAGGAAGGTGTTCATAACATTATCCTGTACTACAAAATTATATCCTTCTTTACTTAATAAAGAAACTGATATAAGATTGCATATCAGGGTCGGAATGTAATAGCATTCGTTCAGAATCAATGTATTACCATTTGGTAATACAAGGTGATATTCGCCAACTGCTTTGGCTGCAACATTTGCACCATTCCCTACTCTTACGGAATGATCACCATCTCTCAGTTCTCTACCTTTCCATAGCCCATGTAGATCCCGATCCGGTATCTAATACCCAGGACGTAGAGTGAACTGAGAAACAGTTCTCGATAACTAACACACCCGAAGAAGACGCATCAACATACTTGTTCTTCGTTTGGGCGGCATGAGAATCCGGATATTCCCCTTTTTCCTGCTCTTTCTTATAACAATTATAAGAAAGAACGGAACCAACGTTCCCCTGCTCAGTATAATAAGCGAGTTCGGTCAATACATCCATATTATTATCTTGATTAAGGCCCGACATGGTCGCTACCTGAGAGAGAGAGAAGAAAACACTTTAGCGTTTGCTCTTGCAAAATTAGATTGGTTATTATCTTATCTAATCAGGATGGCTCCCACTGTTTTCATCAAATCTTCCTTCAAACCCTAAAAGGTAAGACTAGCCGGGATTAATTACAACTTACAAGTTCGCCAATCTTTCAGCCAGGCCAGTGTTGGTACTTTGAAGGAGGTTCCCCGTGCTTTCGCACGGATCTAATTAAAATAAATCTCGTTTTCCCAGAGGCATAACCCCGTTAACACCTTTCTAGACACCTACTTGATCATCTAATTGTAATGTGTAAAACTCTTCCAGGAGTAACTCTTACTCGCAGTGGGTATCGGGAACCAACTATCTCATAGAAGGTATGCAATCTTATTGCAAATTTCAACACTTGAAATTCCCAATAATACTTTTGCCCCTAACGTGCTATGTCCTTGACGAAAGCCAACAAACCATAGTCCGCTAGTCAAGTTCAACCCGTACATTTCATGATTGAATTAAACCCACCCGCACGACCCTTGACGAAAGCCAACAAAGCCGTACGACTGCCCTAATCCAATCGCATCATATGCAGTAGATAAGCACTAAGTAGCTACCGCACACTACGCCTTGACGAAAGCTAACAAACGTAGCACGAATACTAAATATTACTTATCTGAAATGTCGGAGGGCTACGACAGGTTTTTCTGAAAACCTTTCGCGTAATGAACTTGATATCGTTGTAGAAACAAGTGATTTTGAAAAGGAGTGTTTTTGAGGCTTTTACTAGTTTCACTAAAGAGGTCACTCCCGATGAAGGGATCACATCTCTTTCCTTATCGAATAAGGTGCAGGAAATTTCACAAATACCACTATGCAAAGCAAGAGCTATAGAAGTAATAAAAACAAAACCGAGTGAGTTGTAGCATCTGCTAGTTTCGCTAAAGAGGTCACTCCCGGTGAACGGATCTCGGATCTTTCCTTATCGAATAAGGTGATGGATATTCTACAAGGAATACCGCTATGCAAAGCAAAAACTAGAGCTACCCTTTTTGACAATTTGATTCTACAACATCTTTTAGGTTTCTATTCTTTCATTAATCTCATTAATGACGTTCCATCATTTATGTTTCTTAAGTATCACAGAAGAAACGAAAATACAACGTATGCTTATGCCATCAGCATTCGCCACAGTGTCCTGTTATGCACCGTTAGGTTACTTAACTAACGGCATATCGGGGCGGAACTAGCGCGTGTTAGTTATGTATATGCTCTAGAGGCCATTATTGTACATATGATGTATATTATAGTGGATGCTTGGATATATATAGAGAGGACTTTCTTGCTCGACATGATAGTATGCTATCTGGTTGCTCTTTGTCTTAACATGTAGACTTGTATCGGAACAATGTCTTGCTCTCACATGTTGATAAAGCCCTTAGGATGAGTACTTAACTACTGGGACTATGATCTAGATCATACTAGTGGGGCCATGGTAGTCTACAAGTATATCCTATAATTGTTCCTAGTCGAGGGTGTATCAAGACAGGGCATCGATACTCCAGAGTAGACTAGCGTATACGCATCTTGACGCATATGATGGGCGATGGATGATCCCACATCCATTGGTGTTTGACATCAAAGATGGTATACGGGTGCTCAGTGGACTGGGTATACTGAACGGACTCGCCGAGAACTCCTAGCTAGTATTATAGCTATCGTCAGATAGCAGTTCTCTGGTGACACTGGTACATGTTATTCTGTAGACCCGAGATCGTCATAGAGTCTTGTGTGATTCCCACCGTGCTTTGATTTTCACCTTACCACGTTCCTGAGAACGTGAAAAACGGTGGCTTTTGGGTACAGTCCCAAATCACATGAAGGCAATGAGCGATAGGAGGGGTTTCGTCTCTCCCGGTATTGGGGGTTGATGTTGCGCCGTGCTCGATTGGCTATAACTTCAAGTCCCTGGCCAGGGCTGATATGGAAATCTACTGGTAAGTGTTATCAGTAGTTTCTCGACCTGTTATGAGCCTCACATCGACACGACTCATCGGTTACTGGGGTCTGACATTTACCACCCCTAGACTGGATATGCAGCATATCAGACGAATAGATCGGACTGTTAGTGTTTATTCCCTAGAGGCCATTATTGTATCTTACTAGATTGTATATTACTTAATGGAAGCTTGGGATATTCACAGTTGTATAGACAGTCTTGCTAAAATGGTAGTATGCTACTTGGTTTGCTTCTATTTTAATATGTGCATTTGTTTCTTTTAACATATCGCTTATACATATTAGTAGAGCCCTCAGGATCTTTGCTTGATTACCAGCGTTGTGATGGCAGCCACACTAGTGGGGGCTGGGTAGTCTATAAGCAACATCCTATACAGGTCCCTGGTCATAGGATTATTGAGACAGGGCATCGATACACCGGAGTAGAATGGTGTATACGCTTCTCATCCCAGCATGGGGAGAAGGTTTGTCCCACAGCTGTCAGTACGTCATACTGGAGATAGTATTCAGGTGCTCGTTAGGTTACGAGTACACCGGACAGAACTCGCTGGGAACTGCAGGTTGGTACTATACCTATCGTCAGATTGCAGTTCCCAGGTGACATGAGTACAACTTAGTCCGTCGACTTGACATTGCTACTTCGCCTCGAGTGTGTTCCCACTGTACTTAGATTACTACCCTACCACGGCTCAAAGGAGTCATGCAAACAGGTAGTAGTTGGGTGCAGTACCGAAGCACTTGGAGGCAGTGGCGGTTAGACAAGATTCGTCTCTCCCGGTATTAGGGGTTGATATCGCGCTGTTTATGGAGAGCCATTACGCAAAGTCTCTGGCCAGGGCAAGCGATATTTATTGGTAGGTGCTCCAGTAGTTTCTCAAAGTGTAATGGGCTTCACTCCGACATGACTTATATCGCTATTAGGGGACTGACGCTTGGCGCCCCTAGGCCCGATATACGATAGTCCTAGACGAACAGACCGGACTGTACGGAGATTGTCACATACAGGCTCAGTAGGAGTTCGGATGGGTTTCCTCATCGTTCTTCTTATCGACATCTACCTGGGGACCGTTACGTACAGCTAGTACCGCTTGCGGCCTGTGGTTAAACCCACTGCCAGCGTAGTGTCGAGTCTTTAGAGTCCCACACAGAGAGTTTCCCTGCACCGGGCAAAAGGTGTAGAGGCCATATGGTTTTACGGCAGGGTCGTGATCACTTACGTACGCTTATGCACGTACTATGATCGGGCAGATAAGACTAGTGGGCTTTGGTTTAAGCCGGATCCTAGTATTATACAGATGGACTTATTCAGTCTCAGTTTATCTGTGTTTTTCGGAAATACGGATGGGAGGGGCAATCTTGTAATTTGTCGGGAAGGTTCTAGAATGAGGTGACTCATTTGTGTTTTTTTCTTTTTTGATTTAAACTAAATGAGGTGGAGGAGATGAGGTGTAAGTTTCATTAAATGATCCATGACTCATTAGATGATTCATCTTGTGAATTAAATGAAGCATGATGAATATTAGCTAGATATTTATTTTTGTGAGATATTATTATGCTTCATGATATTCACAAATGAGAATAGTTCATTCATTATCACAAAACACTTCTCTCTCCTCAAGTCTTCATCTTCTTCCCCAAAACCCTAAAAGCTCTCATGAGTTGAGAATCCTAGGGTTTAAAGTGACTAAGTAATCCATCTAAATACTCTACGCCCTCTAGGACTTCTAGATTAGCAAACTAGAAGCCGTAGTTATCTCAGATTTGAGATAGGAGCTTGGACTATAGATTCTCGGATGGATCGTCTTTGACTCGAGGAGGCCATTGAGGTACCCATGTTCCATAGAGCCGACGAGGTGTGGAGGACAGCCATGAAGACCCGAAGGACATGTAACGTGAGGTATAACTTCAAATCAGAGTAGTTAAACCTCTCGTAGTTTGCTAGTAATGGTTTAGACACGATCCGTGTGCTCAAGTCCGTGTTACGAAGCATTGATAATTGTTTTTCATATATTCTGCCTCCCCGCGAACACGTGGGGTGCGTGACATGGACTTATAGTGGTATCAGAGCCTACTAAACATTACTAGCTTGTTAGCAACTAATTAGAACTTCGATCGTCGGAAAAACACGAAAACATTACCCCGCTTCCCTAAAGTTTCTGTCGATTTTAAACTTGACGAAAAAATTATTTCAGAAGTATGAAAATTCACAGCAGGGAATTCTAAGAATACTGGAGAAATTCGAGTTTCTAACTCAGTGAGACGACCGCGGAAGCGCGGCGGATTAGTGCAATATGCCGCGGATTCGCGGCCGAGTCGACTCCGAGTTGACTCGTATTTACACAATTTGTCTTATTTTTGGGTGTTCTGTTTTTCTATATATTTTGTTTCTACCTAGGTCTTTTCAGTGTTGGCTTGCATTTGGGGTAGACACGGAAAAAGGTTGTCGATCGAAATTCTAAGTTATTTGCTAATCGGGTTATTTGATGTGTTCGTAAACCTCCGCTAATTGCTAGTATGTCGGTTAGTTGGGGGTTGCACATTTCTGTAATGGATATTGGTTTATGTATATGAACTCCATTGGATCGTCGTGGATGAATAGCCAGGGATGTGAGATAAGAGTTTTTATTTTTCGTTTGATATAAATTGTAATATGTTGTAATATTCTTTTGCGTGGCACATCCGGGTTGAGCTTGTAGCCACCGTTGTATTATTTCATTTACTGTTTTGTACTTCTAGGATAGACCTAAGATGGGGTACACAAACTACCGGGTACTTTGAAGTGTTTAATGGGCTACTCACGTCATTGAGGGAGACTGTTTCACTTCTGGTACTAGGCGAGTAGTTTGCCGCACCCGTAGGGGTCTAGGATGGGGTTTGGCTACTCATCACGATCGTATAATCCGTATTTTGTTGCAGGCTCGAACAAAACGCGGATTCCTAGTATATCCAATATGTGCATCTGTGATCTGGAATGCCTATTATTGCGTCTGACGAATGTACAATATCTATATATGATATCTAGTAGGCGTTGCTTATGTTTTGCATCCGCGCTAGCCCAGCCCCCGCTCTGTCATTAGTTAAGTAACCTAACGGGTGAATGACGGGGCCCAGTGGCGAATGCGGATGGCATAAGCGGACGTTGTATTTTCGTTGTTTCCTGCAATGATAGGATAAATGATGGGATGCATTATTTTAATGCAAAGAAAACAAACCAAAGATGAATCGTTGGAACAATTTAAAAGAAACCACTCGGTTATTTTAAAACAGCAGATTTTTAATTGCGGGGCATAAACCACTCCTTTTAAAAGCTATCAGGTTCCTTCGATTATATCAAGTTCACTACGTTCACGGTTTCGCCAAAACCAGTCGTAGCCCTCCGTCATTTTATTTGGGTATTCAGTAGTATTCAAGCTATGTATTTTGACCAACGCCAAGGCATAGTGTTTGGTAGCTGCTGGGTATTCATCTGTTGCATAGATAGATGAGTTGGTTTGGGACGGTCGTACTGCCATTTGGCCAACATCAGGGGTATGTACGGGTGGATTCAAATTAACAAGATAATGATGGGTAGAACTTGACATATTACTTTTGATATTTTGGCCAACGTCAAGGTCATAAGAACATGGGGCAAAAATCCACATCAGGAGTTTCTAAAGAAACTAAAACTTGCTAGTATTGCATACCATTTGGAGTTTGATAATGTTGGTAGGATTCCTTCAGCATTATCACACGAAGATATTTGGATCCCGATCCTACTATGAGGATATGCTACTCATCAGGAGATTCGTCACTTAACGATCAATGCTATAAACCAAGAAGGTGTCTAAAACAGCATCAGCGGGGCTACACCTCCAGGGAAAAGAGGTTATTTAATTAAGGAACTTCACGAAAGCGTCGTAAAACCTCCCTCGAAGTACCGACACTAGCCTGGCTGAACGGTTAAGCAAGTATTGTACGTGAAATTAGTCCCGACTAATTCTTCTTTTATGGTTTGAGGAAGGATTAGAGAAACAGTGGGAGCCATCCTGTTTAGATAAACTAAAAACCAATCTAAATTTGCAAGAGCATCATGCTAAAGTGTTTTCTTCTCTCTCTCTCAACTGCAGCGACCTTGTGACCATGACTAGGTTACATCTAGATAACAATTTGACTGAATCTGACTTTTATGACTGGCAAAGGTCTGTCCAGATGTCCATTGCCTATGACAAGCTGGAACACCCTATTACTACTCAAGCCCCGCCGTCCCAGGTCCAGTTTCCACCGTCACGGATATGAATATCCGTTAGACATTGCGAAAGGACAGTACGAATGCCAAGTGCCTCTTGTTGGCTTCAGTTAATGGTGTATACCAGAAGCAGCATGAGAAGATGGACTTAGTTTCCATTTTCCTCCATAACAAAGATTTATATGGAGAGCAATCTCGTATCGCAAGATATGAGACCTCGAACGAATTGCTTCAAGCGAGATTGGCCGTCGGGTCATATGTAAGGGACGACGTCCTTACGATGACTAGCTATATTGATGAGCTCACGGACCTGGAGACCACGTTGGGAAATAGGTCATATGCTGACTTATTTCCACAGTCCCTACCCTCTACTTACACCCTGAAAGAAACTAGGGAGACACCCGCTCTGCTTAATGGGGGACCTTCTTCTTTTGCATCCAGGGCGAAAGCAAAGGGTGAAAAGAAGAAAACCGCCACAAAGCCGAAATACTGTGTCAGTGAAGTAGAAGGAAAGGGAAGAGCAAAAGTTTCGGGACTTGGTCTAGGGAAGGAGGGATGTTCCTATTGTTATGGGAAGGGGCATTGGCAGAAAGATTGCAGGGATTTAGAAGCCAATAGCCAGGATTCGAAGCATGTTGTGGCTTCGGCCTCAGGTGTGTTTGTAATTGAGAACTGTTTGTCAATTAACTCTACTTTCTGGGTACTAGATACCGGATCAGGATCTCATATCTGTAATTCGTTACATGCTTTGAGAAACCGTAGAGTTATCAGGGTAGGTGATATGTCTCTCAGAGTTGCGAACGGAATGAGCATGGACGCTGAATCCGTGAGGGAATATCGCCTAGGACTGACAAGTGGGCAGATATTGATTCTACGTAACTGTTTGTATGTATCTAGTTTGACTTGTAATATCATATCAATATCCTCACTTTCTAGAGAGGGATATGATTTTACATTCGTAAGCGATGTGGTAAACATCCACCTAAATCAAGTTCTGATTGGGTCCGATACATTAGATAACGGTATATACGTAATAAATCAAGCTCAGGTTTTCAATGTCCAGAACACACTTAAAAGAATGTCTCCGGAAATAAATCAGGCTTTCTTATGGAATTGTAGACTAGGTCACATCAATGAAACACGGTTGACTAAGTTATATAGAGAAGGATATTTGAATCCGTTCGAATATCAATCTTATGCTACCTGTTAATCTTGTCTCATGGGAAAGATGACAAAGACTCCGTTTACTGGACACGGAGTAAGAGCAAGCGAGCTCTTGGGACTCATACACAGTGACATGTGCGGTCCAATGTCAACACATGCAAGAGGTGGTCATTCCTACTTCATTACTTTTATGGATGATTTCTCTAGGTATGGACATATCTTCTTGATAAAGCATAAATCCGAGGCTTTTGAGAAATTCCGAGAATACAAGAATGAAGTGGAAAACCAAACAGGTAAAAGTATCAAGACACTGAGATCTGATCGAGGTGGTGAATACTTAAGTGCCGAGTTCCTGGGATACTTAAAAGAGAATAGAATTCTCTCTCAGCTTACTCCTCCATACACACCACAACAAAATGGTGTATCGGAAAGGCGGAATCGAATCCTATTAGATATGGTTCGTTCCTTCATGAGTAAGGCTGAGTTACCGCGATCTTTCTGGGGTTATGCACTAGAATCAGCTGCATATCTTTTGAACAAGGTTCCAACCAAGATTGTGCCTACCACACCATATCAGATGTGGAGTAGGAAGAAACCCTATCTTCAGTACTTGAAGACATGGGGATGTCCAGCTTTTGTTAAAAAGAAGCATGCGGACAAGCTCGAGGCACGCTCAGTACAATGTAAGTTTGTGGGATATCTAAAGAACTCCAATGGGTATTATTTCTATTATGCAGAGGAACAAAAGGTTTTTGTTTCTCGTCATGCCCATTTCTTGGAAGCTGAATTTTTAGAAAATCAGAAGAGTGGGAGCGCAATAGAACTGGAAGAAATTCCAGAACCACAAGCTGTTACTGAAAGTATGGTAGAACCAGAAGTTTTAGAAGAAAGGGACATCCCAGCGCCTATCCGCAGAAGTAGTAGGCAGTCTCATCCGCCCGAGAGATACTATGATTTTATCATAAACGGGGATCGAGAGGATTGCTTCATTGACAATGATGACCTTACTAGCTTCCAGCAAGCCATTCAGAGCGCGACTCAGTAAGATGGCTGGGTGCAATGCGGACCGAAATGGAGTCCATGTACACTAACAAAGTATGGACTTTGGACATTGCTCTAGATGGGGTAAAACCCGTAAGATGCAAATGGATCTTAAGAAGGAAGATTGGTGTAGATGGACAGGTTGAAACCTATAAGGCTAGACTTGTTGCAAAGGGTTTTCGTCGAAGACCTGGTTTGGACTATGACGAAACCTTTTCTCCAGTGGCTATGCTCAAATCCATTCGGGTCCTTCTTGCCATTGCTGCCTTCCACAATTATGAGATCTGGCAGATGGACGTAAAGACGGCTTTTCTAAATGGTAATTTGGAAGACTGCGTCTATATAGATCAGCCAGAGGGATTCATTCAGAGTGGGAGCAGCGGTAAAGTGTGCAAGTTGCTTAAGTCCATTTATGGACTAAAGCAGGCATCGCGGAGTTGGAACATCTGTTTTTATGATACTGTTAAAGAATTCAACTTTATCAAAAATCCTGATGAACCATGCATATATAGTAAGATTGCAGAGAGAACTGTAGTATTCCTCGTCTTGTACGTGGATGACATTCTCTAAATAGGAAATGATATTCCTATGCTACAGTCAGTCAAATGATTCTTGTCACAGAAGTTCTCCATGAAGGACCTGGGAGATGCTTCCTTTATTCTGGGGATCCAGATCTATCGTGACAGATCAAAGAGGATGTTGGGACTTTTGCAGTCCAGGTACATAGACACCATATTGGAAAGATTCAGTATGGAAGATTCTAAGCACAGTAACCTACCGGCTTGTCACGGAATCACTCTCTCCAAAGAGATGTCTCCCAAGACTGATTTAGAAAGGGCTTGCATGTCGATTATACCCTACGCTTCTGCGGTAGGCTCTATAATGTATGCGATGTTATGTACCAGACCAGATGTAGCATACACATTGAGCGTTGTAAGCCGGTATCAGGCAAACCCAGGGCAGAAGCACTGGATAGCAGTAAAGAACATTCTCAAGTACCTGAGGAGGACTAAGGAGATGTTCTTGGTGTATGGCAGAAAGGACCTCCAGATCGAGGCCTTTGCTGACTCCAGCTTTCAGAGTGACAAGGATGACTCCAAGTCCATGTCGGGTTATGTCTTTATCCTCAATGGAGGGGTGGTCTGTTAGAAGAGTTCCAAGCAGGACACCGTTGCTGACTCGACGATTGAAGCGGAGTACATAGCTGCTTACGATGCCGCAAAAGAAGCTTTCTGGATGAAGAAGTTCCTCACGGAACTTCAGGTGGTTCCTACCAGTGTTGATCCAATACCTCTGTATTGTGACAAAAACGGCACTATAGCTTTAGCGAAGGAACCCAGGTCCCATCAGATGTCCAGACAAATCTTAAGGCTGTATCACCTGATCAGGGAGATCATAGATCATCGGGAGATCGAGGTGAAGAGAGTAGATGTTAGTGTATATGCCCTAGAGGCCATTACTGTATCATACTAGTTTGTATATTACTTAATGGAAGCTTAGGATATTCACAGTTGTATAGACAATCTTTCTCAATATAGTAGTATGCTACTTGGTTTGTTTCTACTTCAATGTGTACATGCGTTTATTTTAGTATATCACTTATACACATTAGTGGAGCCCTTAGGATCTTTGCTTGATTGCCAGCGTTGTGATGGCTGTCACACTAGTGGGGGCTGGGTAATCTATAAGCACATCCTTATGCAGGTCCCTAGTCGCAGGACTATCGAGAGAGGGCATCGATACTCCGGAGTAGACTAGCGTATGCGCTTCTCATCCCAGTGTGGGAGATGGTCTGTCCCAAAGCCATCAGTACGTCGTACTGGAGATAGTATGCGGGTGCTCGTTGGGTTACGAGTACACTGGACAGGACTCGTCGGGAACTGTTGGTTGGTACTATACCTATCGTCAGTTATCAGTTCCCAGGTGACATGAGTACAGCTTAGTCCGCTGACTTGACACTGTCATTTCGCCTCGAGTGTGTTCCCACTGTACTTAGATTACTGCCCTACCACGGCTCAAAGGAGTCGTGCCAACAGGTAGTAGTTGGGTGCCGTCCCGAAGCACTTGGAGGCAGTGACGGTTAGACAGGATTCGTCTCTCCCGGTATTGGGGGTTGACATAGCGCTGTGTCTAGGAGAGCCATTACACGAGTAGTCCCTGGCCAGGGCAAGCGAGATATACTGGTAGGTTTCCAGTGTTATCTCAGGGTGTTCTGGGCTTCACTCCGACCCGACTTGTACCGCTATTAGGGGACTGGCGTTTACCGCCCCCTAGGCCTGCCATGCGATGAATCAGACGAACAGACCGGACTGTATGGAGATTGTCACATTCAGACTCAGTAGGAGTTCAGATGGGTTTCACCTCGTCCGTCTTCTTATCGGCATCTACCTGGGGACCGTTACGCACAGCTAGTGCCGCTTGCGGTCTGTGGTTAAACCCACTGCCAGCGTAGTGTCGAGTCTTTAGAGTCCCACACAAAGGGCTATTCTCCTTTGGGCAAAACAGAGTAGAGGTCGCATGGTTTTGCCGTTAGTTACCTAACCTAACGGTGCACGTTAGTTACCTAACCTAACGGTGCACGAGGGAACATCGAGGCGAATGCGGATGGCATAAGCGTACGTTGTATTTATTTATGATATTTAGGTAACTTAAAATGATGAGACTTCATTAATGAGATTAATGAAATAAAAGAAACCTAAATATGTTGTAAAAACTTGTCTCGAAAAAAGGGTAGCTCTAGTTTTGCTTTGCATAGTAGTATTCCTTATAGAATTTCCAGCACCTTTTTCTATAAGGAAATAGTCGAGATCCCTTCACCGAGATTGACCTCTATAGAGAAACTAGCAGATGCTACAACTCACTCGGTTTTGTTTTTTATTGCTTCTATAATTCTTGCTTAGCATAGTGGTATTTGTGAAATATCCTATACCTTATTCGATAAGGAAAGAGCCGAGATCCCTTCACCGGGAGTGACCTTTTTAGCAAAACAAGTAAAAGCCTCAAAAACACTCCATTTCAAAATCACTCGATTCTACGACTATATCAAGTTCATTACGCAAAAGGTTTTCTTAAAAACCTATCGTAGCCTTCCGTCATTTCAGATAAGTACTGGTTAGTATTTGTGCTACGTTTGTTGACTATGTTAAGACGTAGTGTGCGGTAGCTGATTAGTGCTTATCTGCATAAGCATATGATGCGATTGGATAAGGCTAGTCATGCGACTTTGTTGACCTTATTAAGGGTCATGCGGGTGGGTTTAATTCAATTAGGAAATAACGGGTCGAACTTGGCTAGCGCTTATGATTTGTTGACCTTGTTAAGGTCATAAGTTACTAAGGGCAAAACAATATCTGGAATTTCAAGTGTTGAAATTTGCAATGAGATTGCATACCTTCTATGAGATAGTTGGATCCCGATACCCTCTGCGAGTTAGAGTTACTCCTGGGAGAGTTTTTGCACTTTACAATTAGCCGATCAAGTAGGTGTCTAGAAAGGTGTTAACGGGGTTATGCCTCTAGGAAGGCGAGATTTATTTTAATTATGTCCGTGCGAAAGCACGGGGAAACTCCCTCAAAGTACCAACACTGGCCTGGCTGAAAGATTGGTGAACTTGTACGGTGTAATTAATCCTGCTTAGTCTTTCCTTTTAGGTTTTGAAGGAAGATTTGACTAAAACAGTGGGAGCCATCCTGATTAGATAAATTAATAACCAATCTAATTTTACAAGAGCATACGCTGAGTGTTTCCTTCTCTCTCTCTTCAGGTAGCGACCATATCACGCCTTAATCAAGATAATAATATGGATGTATTGACCGAACCCTCTTGTTATACTGAGCTGGGGAGTTGGTCCCGTTCCAACATATATTTGTTATAAGACCGAGCAGGAAATAGGGGATTACCAGGATTCCCGTGCCGTCCAAATGAAGAAAGTGCACGATGATACATCTTCTTCGGGTGTGTTCATTACAGAGAACCGTTTCCCAGTTTTCTTTACGTCCTGTGTATGAGATACTGGATCAGGATCCCACATATGTAATCTGTTACATGAGCTACAGATAGGTAGAGAACTGAGAATGGTGATAAGTTTCAAGAGTTGGAAACAGTGCAAGTGTTGCAGCCAATGTGTTGGCAGTTATCACTGTAACACCTTAGAATGCGACTAGTGGTTAATTAAGCGTTAATGCGGATTTTTAGTAAAAAGTTTACCAAAGTGGTTTTAAAATATTTTATAAAAATTAATGAATATTTTATCAGTATTTAAATTGGGCTTGCACAAACATGTGCATATTAACCTAGGGTTAAATGGGGGGTTAACAATGATTAAGTAGCCATGACACTTTAACCCCATTCTAATTAAGTCTTATGAATTATAAAAATTAATTATTTTTCAAAATTTTAAATTTATAAGAAATCTTATTTTATGTTGACTTGAGAGAGAGGAGGAGAGGGAGATGGCATCATGAGCATGACAAGCATACCATGAATTTAATGAAGAGAGAGAGGGGGATGCATTGCTCCTCTAAACTCACCCCTCATTCCTAAACCCTCACTCACTCACTTACACCCTCACACTCCCACTGA
Organism: Agapanthus africanus; assembly: GCA_030015575.1. Taxonomy (NCBI): domain Eukaryota; kingdom Viridiplantae; phylum Streptophyta; class Magnoliopsida; order Asparagales; family Amaryllidaceae; genus Agapanthus; species Agapanthus africanus. The sequence continues at coordinate 257,912,606 of CM057351.1, read as the reverse complement.
TCCTCTCATTCTCATTTCTATTCTTCATATCATCTTCTTAAACTTTCACACTCCCTCAACTGAAACCGTAACCTCACCCTCACAAAACCCACACAAATCTACACTAAACTCCTTCAAAACCCTTCTCTAACCAAGATCAAGCCACTAGATGCACTTGGAGCAAGGGAAGCTAAGGTTTTGGAGCAATTTTGGTTAGGTAATGACTTTCTACTTTTAATTAGCTAGTTAATATGTTTTGTTGCCGTGTAGTTTCAGTTTAGAAGCATAAAGTTTTAGTTTTTGTGCCGATATCATATTTTAGTGACGTTTTAGGATTTCTGCAACCTGTTGTGACCCTGAGAGTTTTCTGTTAAACCAAACAGTGTAGTAGTGTAGTTCTAGTTACCCTGAGTGTACACTTATGATACGAACCCCACCTGAGACCTTGTGGCCGGCGACATTAGGCCCAAATCCGGCAAGCTCGGCCGAGGAGGGGGCTGGTAGTTTTCAGGGTAGCTTTTTGCAGTGGTTTAAATGCATTTGGTACTGTTTGATTTTTGTGATTTTACAGTGGGTTAAATCTGGGATCGAATAGCTAGCTTTAGTGTTGCGACGATGCGCGTTACGATATCCGGCACGGTGTCCGACTCAGTTCTGCGCTTCGCATGATTTCTGCGCGTAGGGTCTGTTGTTTTAGTGTCACACACACGTTAGCCGCTAAACAAACACTTTAAGTGGTTGTCGGAGTCGGTGCGTCGGTTTAAGCGTAGTTGTGCATATTATTGGTCGATTTCTAAGTTTTTCTTTGCTATGTTTATGTGTTAATAGGGTCGCAGGCGGGGACTTCGGACGTTGCGAAGAAAGGGAAGCAGGTGGTCGGGTATACGTAGATCGAGATCACTGTGAGTAGATTTAATATCTACGAGGAAATCGCCCGTATGGCGTTATGCGTCAGAGCTTGATATACTAATATAGCCGCATGTTTATATCAATATAGATTGATCGTGCATGAGCATCATACATACCATTATATTGTTGTGCCTCGACTGAGTATCAAAGGGACACTGCACTATTACTGACGGTTCATGTTGCACGAGCACTAATTTGTATCATACACCCACACCGTCGGTAATTGCTATGACATGCCTATACACATATACAGTATCTTATTGTTATTTACATTGACACATGAATTATGGTTACAGTGCGCACATACATATTGTACATCCATACTTGCGTACATACATATTATACATCCATACTTGCGTATATACATATTGTACATCCATACTTGCGTACATACATGTTGTACATCCATATTGTACATCCTGTTGGATATATGTATGCCCTAGAGGCCATTATATGTATAGTGGATGCATGGACATGTATATATATATATATATATATAGATTACTTTCTTGCTCGACATGATAGTATGCTATCTGGTTTACTTTATCTGACAAGTTGATTTGATCATGTTTTTATTCATTTGCACATGTTGATAAAGCCCTCAGGATATTTGCTTGACTACTGTAACTGTGATGCAGATCATACTAGTGGGGCACGTGTAGTTTATAAGCATATCCTAGAACTGTTCCTAGTCGTGGGTGTATCGAGACAGGGCATCGATATTCCAGAGTAGACTAGCGTATACTATTCTTTTCCCATATGATGGGCGATGGATGTTCCCATATCCATCTGGTGAGGTGACACCAAAGAATGTATGCGGGTGCTCTGTGGAGACTGAGTACACTGAACAGACTCACAGAGAACTCCTATGTGGTATTATATCTATCGTCGGATAGTATTTCTCAGGTGACACTGGTACAGGTTAGTCTGTAGACCCGAGATCGTCATAGAGTCTTGTGTGTCTTCTCACTGTACTTTGATCTCCACCCTACCATGGTTCTACTGAGTTATGCAAACAGGTGGTCTTTAGGTACAGTCCTGAGGCATATGGTGGCAATAAGCGATAGGAGGGGTTTCGTCTCTCCCGGTATTGGGGGTTGATGTTGTGCTATGCTTGATTGGCTATAACAGGAAGTCCCTGGCCAGTGCTACTGAGATTTATTGATAGGCGTTATCAGTAGTTTCTCGATCTGTTATCAGCCATATACCAGCTTGACTTATTGAGTTATTGGCGTCGACGACACCATTCCCAGACTTGATATGCAACATATTTGACGAGGAGACCGGACTGTACGGTAAGTGTTGCCAGATGGCTCGACGGGAGTTTTGACAACTTTGCTGGTTTTCTTCTGATCGTTCAATACCCGGGTGGCCGTTACGTTTAGCTGACCTCTTGCGGCTTGTGGGTGTTTGATATTATCATCACCCACTGCCGGCGTATTGACGAGTCTTAGAGTCCTACACATAAGTTTCCTAGCCCAGGCGAAAAGATGTGGTGTGCATATGAGATATGCGTGGGACCCGATTGAATACGACTATTTGATACCGTATGTTAATCAGGCGTTTTTCTATTAGTCGTGTCGTATGCGATACGACCGGATTGTTAAATCAATTGTTGGTTTAACATTTTGACTTTTAGTTTTATTTTAATTCTTTAGTCAAACCCTTTTTATTAAAGAGGAAGAATGCATGCATGGATGCACATGATGATGTGCATAGATACATGCATGCAAAGTGTCATGGTTGTTGATACACATATGAAGGCAATATAAGACTTACATGGAATTTGATTTATATATATTCTTTTTGCATTTAAATTAAAAGGAAAAGAAAAGGATTATGCATCCATAGTAATCTTCTACACTCTTCTTGAAGTTAACCTTGCTCACCCACTTTTTAACCTTGGATTAATATTCCTTTTGCCTTTTAACTCAAGTGCAATAATATCTGAATTAAGTAACCCTGGTTTGAGATGAAGAGTAGAAAATATATATACTTATCTTTTCTATTATTTCAGTAAGCTTTATCATTATCAAAAGCTTTTGCCTTCATCTTCTTCTTCCTCCTTGCTCTATAGGTTTTACCATAGTGAGAGAGAGATAAAAAGAAAGGGTTTTGACAAAAAAAAACTCACCACTTCATCATTCTACTCTAATCTAGTCAATTAGTTTAGAGTGTTTAGCTACAACTTCTTCTTGCATCAAGTGGAGTTACAAGCTTGGAGCTAGTGAACTTCGGGTGGATCATCGTGGACGTAGAAGCTTACTGGCAAGCCTTTCCAATCTCTCAACGATCCTAAGAGTCACTAAAAAGAGGACTACAAAGGTTTTATTCCTTTCACTTAGTGTAAATTTAGTTCTTGTATGTGATACTTGTGATGTTACCCTAGAAATTCTTGTTAAAGATTCATGCTTTGTTTGCTTAGCACCTCTAAAATTTTGATGTGGCATATGTGATGCTTCCATACTCATAAGTAGGTGCTAGGTAAGCCCAACAATGGTATCAGAGCCAAGCTAGAATTCTAGACTTGGTGTTATAACAAATGCGAATACGAAAATGACTACGAAAAATACGGTATTACGGAACCCATGGATTGCTCTCTGGAAATTTTTTAATAGGTCATCTAAAAATTTTTCAAACAGGTACAGAATGCAGTGCATGCAATCCTAAGAACCCAGGTGAAATACGGGGGGGGGGGGGTTTGCTTGGATTTTTGCCGAGCACATCCCCACAAAAACCGGCCAGGCCGGCCCCCTGCCCCCTTTGCACCCCCTGTTTCACCTGTGCTCTGTTGTTTGCATGTTGGGTTTTGTGGTATTGTTTGTTTAGCCCAATTTTCATGTGATGATTGTTTAGACTTCGGGCTAATTCGTAGTGATTCGTAGTCGTACTTTTAACACTAAATTGGTAAGCTAGACTATTTTTAGCATTTCGAACGAACATCGGACACCCCACTTTCTACCCCGCTGAAATTTCCAAGTGTTGTAATTTTCCTAAGTTAACATTATATTCAATAGTAGTGCAAGTATCCTATGGACCCTCTAGAAGATCATAATAACCTTAACTCGTTTCTGTGCCCATGGAACCGCGAACGAACCTTCGGGTTTGCCTTGGTGTCATAGGTGAGGCGTTGGTTAACTCCTTCTACGGCTGGATCATAAGACACTGTGGCGCGATTTTGGGTATTTGTAACTTTTCTCAAGTGTTGAGCTCTTGGGGTAAAACGTGGGTGTTTGTTGATTTGATCAAAACGTTAAACATCGTCTTGATATCTGTGATTGCAATTGTTGTTTTTTTCACTTTCTTTTCAGTGACCGTAAGCGTAGTATGTGGTGTGTCGCCGGCTTCGTTGCTATACATCAACGGCAATCGGGATACGCCTACTTGCTTACGTTGATGATATGAGATATTATGTGTTGTTGAGATATGATGCATGATTATCGCGATCGAATAGCCGGGGGTTTTATGTGAGATGAGAGTTTTAATTTTCATCCATGTAAAAGTTAAATGTATGTAATATTCTTTTATTTTGGGCACTTTCGGGTTGAGGATGATTTCACCATTATTGTATATTATTTACTTTTCCGCATTAGGATAAACCCAATGATGGGAGCACAAGTGATCGGGTTCTAGGGTTCAGTGGGGGGTCATCTCGAGGAGTCGAGACCGAGTCTCCTAAACTCTAGAATTGGCACGATCACTTTCCGCTCTCGTAGGGGTCTAGGGGTGTGGGCTTGGCTATTCATCGCGACCGTGGAATCCGTATTTTCTATTGTTGGCTGAATACAAAATACGGACCTCCTAGATATCCTTTTTATTTTCATATGTGCTTCTGCTGCTGTTGATATTTTGTAATGTGATTACTTAGTATCCGAGACGAATGGATTATTATTATATATATTATATATAATAAACATTGCTTATATTTTACACCCGCGCTAGTCCCGACCCGCTATGCCGTTAGTTAAGTAATCTAACGGTGCATAACGGGATACTATGGCGAATGGGGATGGTATAAGTATACGTTCTATTTTTTAGTTTCTTTTCTGTGATGGCTTAGGAACTTAAATGATGGGACTGCATTAATGAGATTAACGTAAAGTAAAAGAAACCTAAAGATGTTGTAGAATCAGATTTGAAACCCACTCGGCTTTTTTATGAAAAATGCAAGTTTCGAAAGATGCAGAGCTTAAGCCGCTCCTTTTCTAAATTGTTTTGATTCTACAACGAGATCAAGCTCAAAGCGTTAAAGGTTTTCATAAAAACCATCCACAACCCTCCGTCATTTTAGGAAGAAGAGTACTTACTATTCGTGCTACGTATGTCGACCATAGCCGAGGCGTAGTGTACGGTAGCTAAGTGATGTCTTCCTACATCGCATATGATGCGATTAGTTAGGACAACCACATGATTATGTCGACCATAGCCGAGGGTCATATAGGTGGGCCTAATTAATCACGAAATGACGGGTAGAACTTGACTAGTGCTTATGATATGTTGACCATAACCAAGGTCATAAGCAGCTAGGGGTAAAAATCATATCGGGAGATTCAAAAGTTGAAATTTGCAATGAGTTTGCATACCATCTATATGATAGTTGGATCCCGATCCCACTGTGAGTAAGATTTACTCCCAGGAGAGTTTTGCATTTTGCAATTAGCTAATCCAGTAGGTGTCTAGAAAGGTGTCAACGGGGTTTGACCTCTGGGAAAACGAGATTTATTTTAATTAGGTCCGTGCGAAAGAACGGGGAGCCTCCCTCAAAGTACCGACACTGGCCTGGCTGACCGATTAGCGAAACTGTAGAATGTAATTAATCCCGGCTAGTTTTCTTTTCAGGTTTTGAAAGAAAATTTGATTAAAGCAGTGAGAGACATCGATTAGATAAGATAATAACCAATCTAATTCTTTGCAAGAGTATTTCGCTGAGTATATTCTTTTCTCTCTCCTAATGGCAGATACCGATGACAGGACTTAAGCTTCTACTAGAGAAAAACAAACTGACTGGGCCAAATTATAAAGAATGGAAGACGAACTTGAACATTGCACTCGCATATGATAAAGTATCATATGTCCTCACTACCAAAGCCCCACCCGTCCCAGGACCTGAATCATCTGTTTCGGATAGGGAGATCCGAAAAACATGGGATATTGATTGCAACACGGCCAGGTGCCTCACTCTTGCTTCTATGGACAACAACCATCAGAAACAACACGAGAAGATGGATGCACAATCCATCTTTCTTCATACAAAGGAGTTGTATGAAGAGTAATCTCGTACTTTGAGATACGAGGCATCTCGAAAGTTGTTTCAGATGAGAATGGCCCTTGGTGTATCAGTAGGAGACCATGTTTTGAAGATGATTGGTCTTATTGAAGAACTTGAGGAACTAGGATGGACTATGGATAATGAGCAATATACGGATGTTGTTCTGCAGTCTCTCTCCCCCGCCTTTGCTCCGTTCATAGTGAATTTAAATATGAACGATTTAGAGAAATCATTGCCTGAACTTTTCAATATATTGAGAAGTACAGAGAGCATGCTGAAAACAGCGAAGAATCCTGCTCTGCTTGCTGGGCCATCTTCCTCTTCCGTCCCAAAAGCCAAGGCTAAGGGAAAGAAGAAGAAGAAGTCCATCAAACCGAAAGGAGGAGTCCAAAAGGCAAAGGGGAAAGACAAAACCGGGGCCGCGGGAAGTGGAAAAGGGGAATGTTTTTTCTGCCACAATATGGGACATTGGAAACGGAACTGTGCTTTGTATCTTGCTGATCTCAAGAAGAAGAAGCATGCTGATGCTTCCAGTTCAGGTGTGTTTGTAACTGAGAACTGTTTTTCAATTAACTCTGCATCTTGGGTATTAGATACCGGTTCTGGATCTCACATCTGCAATTATATGCAGGGGCTGAGAAACAGTAGAGTTTTGAAGACTGGAGACCATACTCTGCGGGTTGGAAATGGTTCCAATGTACATGCTGTATCCGTAGGAGAGTATCATCTTGGGTTGCCTTCGGGTTGTATATTGGTTTTGAACCCGTGTTATTTTGTACCAAGTATGCTATGTAATATAATATCCGTTTCTTTGTTGAACAATGAAAGATATCATTTTGTGTTGCAAAATAATGTTATGAACATTAACTTGAATCAAGAGTTGATTAGGTATGGTACATTAAATAACGGTATTTACGTCCTGAACCTACACACAGTTTTCAACATACAACATACTAATAAAAGAAAACTTTCAGATATAAATGAAGCTTTTCTTTGGCATTGTAGACTTGGTCATATTAATGAAACCAGACTAAACAAGCTACATAAAGATGGATATTTAAATTATTTTGAATATAAATCTTATGCGACTTTCTAGTCTTGTATCAAAGGTGAAATGACCAAAACTCCGTTTATTGGACATGAAGAAAGAGCTGAGGAACTCTTAGGCCTCACACATAGCGATGTATGCGGACCAATGTCTGCACATGCTAGAGGCGGTTTTTCGTACATCATCACTTTTACTGATGATTTCTCAAGATTCGGACACGTGTTTTTGATAAAGCAAAAATCCAAAGCTTTCGAGAAATTCAAGGAGTACAAACTTGAAGTAGAAAAACAAACGGGCCTGAGCATCAAGAAACTTTGATCAGATTAAGGCGGAGAGTACTTAAGTACAGAGTTTTCAAACTTCTTAAAAGAGAATGGGATTCTCTCTCAGCTCACTCCTCCATACACACCACAGCACAACGGCGTGTCAGAATGGAGGAATCGTACCCTATTAGATATGGTACGATCCATGATGTGTGATACTGAGTTACCGCTTTCCTTTTGGGGACATGCATTGGAGACAACAATGTATCTGTTAAACAGAGTTCCAACCAAGACCGTGTCTACCACTCCATATGAGATATGGAGTGGAAAGAGACCATCTCTTAAAAGAGTTAGGATTTGGGGTTGTCCGGCTTATGTCAAAAAGCAGAATCCGGATAAACTCGAGACACAACCGGTCATGTGTAAATTTGTGGGATATCCAAAACATTCCTATGCATATCTATTCTACCATAAGGAGGAACAAAAAGTGTTTGTTGCTCAGCATGCCACATATTTGGAAAATGAAGTCTTTACAGAAAGTACTGATGACAATATGGTAGAACTAGAAGAAGTTCTAGAGACACAAATTACTCAGGACGAATTGGTTGAAACTGATGTTACAGTAGAACTTCAAGAACCTCAGCCACTCCGGAGATCTAGTAGAACTTCTCACCCACCGGAGAGATATTATGGGTTTCTGATTGATGGTGATAGAGAAGATTGCATCATAGATGATGATGGCCCTACTAGTTTTCAGCAAGCTATCACGAGTGGTGACTCTGTGAAGTGGCCGGAAGCCATGAGATCCGAAATGGAGTCCATGTACACCAACAAAGTGTGGACTTTGGACGTTGCACCTCTTGGGATAAAACCCGTTGGCTGCAAATGGATTTTTAAGAGAAAGATTGGTGTAGATGGACAGGTAGAGACCTATAAAGCAAGTCTTGTAGCAAAAGGTTTTCGTCAAAGACCAAGACTGGACTATGATGAAACTTTCTCTCCGGTAGCAATGCTTAAATCCATCCGGATCCTACTTGCTATTGCTGCTCACCATGATTATGAAATCTGGCAGATGGACGTTAAAACTGCATTTCTGAATGGTGATTTAGAAGAATGTGTTTCTATGGATCAGCCAGAGGGCTTCATTGACAGTGGGAGCAGCGGGAAAGCATGTAGATTGCTTAAATCCATTTATGGATTAAAGCAGGCCTCACGGAGTTGGAACATCTGTTTTGATGATACAATCAAAGAGTTTAATTTTATCAAAAATATAGATGAACCATGCATTTATAAGAAGATTGTAGGGAATACTGTCACATTCCTCATATTATACGTGGATGACATTCTCCTGATAGGAAATGATATTCTTATGCTACAATCGGTCAAACTATTCTTATCATAAAGGTTCTCCATGAAAGACCTGGGGGATTCCTCGTGCATTTTGGGTATAAGGATCTATAGAGATAGATCCAAGAGGTTATTAGGATTGTCCCAATCAAAGTACATTGACACTATCCTAAAAAGGTTTAGTATAGAAGATTCTAAGCTTGGTGCCTTGCCCGCTTGCCATGGAATCACTCTCTCCAAAGACTTCTGTCCGAAGACTGATGAAGAGAGAGCTCGCATGAGCATTATACCCTACGCTTCAGCCGTAGGATCTATAATGTATGTGATGTTATGTACACGCCCTGATGTTGCTTATGCACTAGCTGTTGTAAGCAGGTATCAATCCAACCCAGGGGAAAAATATTGGATAGCAGTGAAGAACATTCTTAAGTACTTGCGAAGGACTAAAGAATTGTTCTTGGTGTATGGTAATGGGGATCTCCAAATGGAGGCCTTTACCGATTCCAGCTTCCAAAGTGATAAGGATGACAACAAATCTATCTCAGGGTTTGTATTTACCCTCAATGGAGGGGCGGTTAGTTGGAAGAGTTCCAAACAAGATACCGTTGCAGACTCCACGATGGAAGCTAAGTATATTGCTGCAAATGATGCTGCCAAGGAAGCCGTCTGGATGAAGAAGTTCGTCATGGAACTAGGAGTAGTTTCAACCATTGTTGATCCAATACCTTTGTATTGTGATAATAATAGGGCTATGGCATTAGCTAAAGAACCTAGATCCCATCAGAAGTCCAGACACATCCTAAGGCGATATCATTTGATCTGGGAGATAGTAGATCTCCACGAGATCGAGATTCGGAGAGTAGATACAAAGAATAACACAATGGATCCACTCACCAAGGCCCTTCCACAGCCGCAGCATGAGCGACATTTTGAGATGTTGGGTATGAGATACGCCAATAACTGGCCTTAGTGCAAGTGGAAGATTGTTGGATATATGTATGCCCTAGAGGCCATTATATGTATAGTGGATGCTTGGACATGTATATATATATATATATATAGATTACTTTCTTGCTCGACATGATAGTATGCTATCTGGTTTACTTTATCTGACATGTTGATTTAATCATGTTTTTATTCATTTGCACATGTTGATAAAGCCCTCGGGATATTTGCTTGACTACTGTGACTGTGATGCAAATCATACTAGTGGGGCACATTTAGTTTATAAGCATATCCTAGAACTGTTCCTAGTCGTGGGTGTATTGAGACAGGGCATCGATATTCCAGAGTAGACTAGCATATACTATTCTTTTCCCATATGATGGGCGATGGATGTTCCCATATCCATCTGGTGAGGTGACACCAAATAATGTATGCGGGTGCTCAGTGGAGACTGAGTACACCGAACGGACTCATAGAGAACTCCTATATGGTACTATATCTATCGTCGGATAGCAGTTCTCAGGTGACACTGATACAGGTTAGTCTGTAGACCCGAGATCGTCATAGAGACTTGTATGTCCTCCCACTGTACTTTGATCTCCACCCTACCACAGCTCTACTGAGTCATGGAAACAGGTGGTCTTTGGGTACAGTCTCGAGGCATATGGGGGCAATGAGCGATAGGAGGGGTTTCGTCTCTCCCGGTATTGGGGGTTGATGTTGTACTATGCTTGATTGGCTATAACAGGAAGTCCCTGGCCAGGGCTACTGAGATTTACTTATAAGCGTTATCGGTAGTTTCTCGATCTGTTATCAGCCATATACCAGCATGACTTATTGAGTTATTGGGGTCGACGACACCATCCCCAGACTTGATATGCAACATATTTGACGAGGAGACCGGACTGTACGGTAAGTGTTGCCAGATGGCTCGACGGGAGTTTTGACAGCTTTGCTGGTTTTCTTCTGATCGTTCAAGAGCCGGGTGGCCGTTACGTTTAGATGACCGCTTGCGGCTTGTGGGTGTTTGATATGATCATCACCAACTGCCGACGTATTGACGAGTCTTAGAGTCTCACACAGAAGTTTCCTATCCCAGGCGAAAAGATGTGGTGTGCATATGAGATATGCGCAGGACCCGATTGAATACGACTATTTGATACCGTATGTTAATCAGGCGTTTTTCTATTAGTCGTGTCGTATGCGATACGACCGGATTGTTAAATCAATTGTTGGTTTAACATTTTGACTTTTAGTTTTATTTTAATTCTTTAGTCAAACCCTTTTTATTAAAGAGCATGGATGCACATGTTGATGTGCATGTATGCACATGTTGATGTGCAAAGATACATGCATGCAAAGTGTCATGGTTGTTGATACACATATGAAGGCAATATAAGACTTACATCGAACTTGATTTATATATATTCTTTTTGCATTTACATTAAAAGGAAAAGTTAAGGATTATTCATCCATAGTTATCTTCTACACTCTTCTTGAAGTTAACCTTGCTCAGCCACTTTTTAACCTTGGATTAATATTCCTTTTGCCTTTTAACTCAAGTGCAATAATATCTAAATTAAGTAACCATGGTTTGAGATGAAGAGTAGAAAATATATATACTTATCTTATCTATTATTTCATTAAGCTTTATCATTATCAAAAGCTTTTGCCTTCATCTTCTTCTTCCTCCTTGCTCTCTAGGTTTTACCATAGTGAGAGAGAGAGATAAAAAGAAAGGGTTTTGACAAAAGAAAGCTCACCACTTCATCATTCTACTCTAATCTAGCCAATTAGTTTAGAGTGTTTAGCTTCAACTTCTTCTTGCATCAAGTGGAGTTACAAGCTTGGAGCTAGTGAACTTCGGGTGGATCATCGTGGACGTAGGAGCTTACTAGGAAGCCTTTCCAACCTCTCAACGATCCTAGGAGTCACTACAAAGAGGACTACAAAGGTTGTATTCCTTTCACTTAGTGTAAATTTAGTTCTTGTATGTGATACTTGTGATGTTACCCTAGAAATTCTAGTTAAAGATCCATGCTTTGCTTTCTTAGCACCTCTAAAATTTTAAAGTGGCATGTGTGATGCTTCCATACTCATAAGTAGGTGCTAGGTAAGCCCAACACATCCATACTTGAGTACATACATATTGTACATCCATATCCATGCTTTGTTTGCGTAGCACCTCTAAAATTTTAAAGTGGCATGTGTGATGCTTCCATACTCATAAGTAGGTGCTAGGTAAGCCCAACACATCCACACTTGAGTACATACATTTTGTATATCCATATTTGCGTACATACATATTGTACATCCATACTTGCCTACATACATATTGTACATACATATTGTATATCCATACTTGAGTACATACATATTGTACATCCATACTTGCGTACATACATATTGTACATTCATACTTGAATACATACATATTGTACATCCATACTTGCGTACATAAATATTGTACGTCCATACTTGACTACATACATATTGTACATCGATACTTGAGTACATACATATTGTACATCCATACTTGAGTACATACATATTGTATATCCATACTTGCGTACATACATATTGTACATCCATACTTGAGTACATATATATTATACATCCATACTTGCGTACATACATATTGTACATCCATACGTGAGTACATACATATTGTACATCCATACTTGCGTACATACATATTGTACATCCATACTTGAGTACATACGTATTGTACATCAATAGTTGCGTACATACATATTTGCACATACTTAGATGATGCTGGCTTGATTTTGGAGAATTGGGAACCGCATGATATATTTTAAAAATGGATTCATTTAAAAGAGCGGTTTTCCTTTCTATGCTCATAGTACGTCTTTATGTTGCATATATCATATTGCATGGAATTACGCATTGAGTTATGGATTTCATGTGATTTCTAGATTTGAGAACCGTGGTATTATTTCAAGAAAGTATGCATTGTTTTGAAAACCCGGTTTCTGTTGATATGATGTTTCAGTGCGTCCACCATGCGTTTTCTCGGTTCTGAGACGTGTGCTAGAAAACCCGATTCGAGCAGTTAGATGATCCGTTTGCGGGTTCATGGTCGACTCGGTATGGTATCCCGGGGCAAGAAAGTGATGTCGCGCAGTAGACGATGAGCCTGGCAGAGGGACTACTTCCTACAGGTAATTGGTTGGACCTGGCGGTTATCCGGAGGATACCGACCGGAGTCCAGAGATGGATATGGGCTGACCCGTACTGCCGGAGCCCGAGGGCCGATCCCGCAGACGGAGCCCGTGGGCCGATCCGGACCGACAGAGCCCGATATATGTGGATTTGCGTGTCGATGCTGGACATGAGTATTTCATGATGTTTTCGAGTGCCGATGTTGGGCACTCTTGTTCCATGAGATCTACAGGATATGAGGGCCGACTCGAGTGACGGCGCCTGACTTATTAGGATTAGGGCTGTATTTGATGGACACCGGGTTTTTCCACGATGATGATTTGTGTTGATGATATGTTTTATCCTATGCTCAGCATTCATTGTTATGAACTGCATCATGTATTTGTAGTACCTGATAGAGTATCTCGCAAGATTATTGCATACCCAGATTATCATATTGATGTCATCTGATTACATATGTTAGAGTATCGCTGTACGTGCATACCTGCGATTACCTGTATATGTTATTTACTATTCACAAGTTGGCAACTCACCTCCATTGTGCCACAGTGTTTTGCAGGTTGACCCTCAGAGTAATAGCGGGAGGGCTACCTCATTGTATCTTTTTGCTGCAGTTACCGCTTCATTTGGCGTGTGAGCCGTTTTGCTTATAGGTGGGTTTTGTGGTTATCCGGTTATTTTCATTGTACACCTTATTGTATCTAGTACTCTCTATCTACCATTTCATGTATTGACTTAGAGACCAGTTCTGAGGATGATATTGTATATTATTTGGTGACTCTGGATGTCGAGCTCGTGTGAGCCGACTTTTATTTTGGAATTTTTATCCCTTATGCTGTTTTTCACTTTATTGTTCATTCTTCGCTACGGCGTCGTATATTATTCTTGTGGTGGTTGTTTCCGCCGTTAGGCGTGATTTCTCCCTTTTGGGATGCTTTATTTATTTCATGCGTTGTTTTACTTGTATCTTATGCTTGTACCCGTTTCGGGGCTAGTTTTTATAAAGGAGGTGCTGCTGAAATTTTTAAGAAAATAATTTAAACTTCAAAGATTTTACATGAGATTCCAAATGTTTTTAACAAATGTTTTCTTCACTTACCACTTTTGATGTTTTAGATTTCTGGGCTTTTCGGTTTACTTAAATTCCGTTGCGCTTGTAGACATTACGTGGTTTAAGTGCCGGTCATGTGCAAAATTTCGGGTCGTGACAAAGTTGGTATCTGAGCCGGTCCCTCAAAAGTAGGTCTGTGGTTCGAGGACGAACCATTGTTCTAAGTGGGGGGTTGGAATGTAATACCCCAGGTGGAGTTGGGGCTGAATACCACCTATCCCGTGAGAAGTGAGGTGTTATCCGATATTAAGGTGGGGATGTAACCAATACGGATGCACACGGGGACCCACCAGAACAATGGGGAGTATCGAATTCCATTCCGAAAGAGGGCATGATCTGAACTATAAATGGAATGATACAACTCTTATAACACAGAGGCGCCTTTTGAATTAATCGGAACTCCGTAGTTAAGCGTGCTTAAGCCAGAGAAATTCTGGGATGGGTAACCTACTGGGAAGTAGCCCCGGGTACATTCAAAGGGACAAAATCGTGCGGCTTCGGCCAGAGCGGACAATACCATCTGTGTTTGGGGGTGGTTCGTAACAAATATGGTATCAGAGCGCCAGGTTTTACCTTTCGGAGTGTAGGATGACCTTAGTATGATGGAGTAGGTAGCTTAAGTAGAGTGGCGTAGCGTGTGTATGTTCCGCGACATACTTTGGACACGGTACTCTGCCTAAGCGACCTTAGGACATGATGGTTAAAAATTCCATATATGATTATATACATCCTTGCGATTCGATTTTCGTAATCTTATCGAATCCTGTTTTCATTTCCAGCCATTATGCCGTCGAAGATTACGAGGGCGCAGAGAGCGGCCGCGAGAGCCGAGGTCAGGGTTGGCTCGCCTGAGATGAGGACTGACCAGAGCAGTACGCCCATTGTTCAGGAGCAGATTGATCCACCTTTGCTTGATCGTATTACTAGGCTAGAGACCAGTATGCAGGATTTGCACTAAATGAGGGGATCACTAGTCGAGGCCTGTAGAGCGCAGCGACCGGAGGTTTTCCCACCTATTGCGGGGACCGAGGTGGTGCCTACTGTCAGGCAGTGGTACCTGCAGCTACAAAGATGTTCACCGTATCGTTATCTGAGTTCATGAGGCTGAAGCCTCCAGTTTTCACAGGCACAGATGCAGCTGAGGACCCATAGTCATTTATTGATCGGATAGCCAGGATATGTCGTTCACTGAGATGCTCCGACGCGAGATGGGTAGAGTTCGTGAGTTTTCGTCTGGAAGGTCTTGCGCAGAAGTTGTGTGGGTCGTAGGAGAAGGGCAGAGCCACAGGTCTTTCTCCTATGACCTGGACTGAGTTCGTGATGGTGTTTCTTGCCCGTTTTCTTCCACAGAGCGTCAGGGATGCTCGAGTGCGCAGTTTCGAGTCGTTACGCCAGACTCCGGGGATGACGGTGGCAGAGTACGACGTGCAGTTTACCGAGCTATCTACGTATGCCCCGTATTTGGTAGCTACTGAGGAGATGCGGGTCAAGAGATTTGTTCGAGGTTTACTTACCCAGTTGTTCCTCGCTATCAACGCCCAGCATTGTGATACATATGCAGCAGCAGTGGATGCAGCCCTATTAGTCAAGGAGCGTCTTTCAGAGACGTCGGTCGTTCCGGAACCGAAGAGGGTTCGCACTGGGGTATTAGCATAGAGACAGCCGTTCAGACGCTGCGACAGCTTTCGTTCAGGTACGGGGGGTAGCAGAGACTCGAGACGAGGCCGATTATTCAGCTCTTATCCCCGGGAGGGTCAGCAATCATCATTTAGATGTTTCCGGTGCAGGAGTTCTTATCATCGTGTTCGAGATTGTACTGAGCCACGTGAGGACGAGACAGCCGTACCACATGTTACCTTACCACCTACTCCACCTCAGTGAGCATTGCCTCTTGCACCTTTTATTTCTCTGCGTCAGACTTATGCACAGAGAGGTCGTGGTCGCGGAGGGTTTGTTCAGAGAGGACGGGGCGACCTAGGTAGAGGACAGCCAGTTGCCGGTAGAGGACGGCCAGTCACAGGTAGAGGGCAGGCACAGGTGTTTGCTTTGACCCATCAGGACATGCAGGTGTCCAATGCAGTGGTTTCATGTACCCTTTCAGTATGTTCTTTTGATGCACACGTGCTGTTTGATTCGGGATCTACACACTCGTATTTTTCTACACACATCTTGCCGAGATTGGCTAGAGAGTTTTGTTTGTTAGATCAGCCGCTTGTTGTGACCACTCCCGTTGGCGAGTCATTTGTTGCGCGACACGTGGTTCTGTCGTGTGTTTTCCGTATTGGTGAGAGAGATTTGTCCGTCGACTTGATCCTTCTTGAGATGTTGGACTAGGAAGTTCTCCTGGGCATGGAATGGTTAGCTACGTGCTATGCGTCTATGGATTGCAACGAGAAGACAGTTAGGTTTTGTTTTCCCGATGAGTCAGTTTTTGTTGTGCAGGGGGACCGTGGTGCCTCCCCTCACAGTTTGATTTCAGCCCTTTGCGCTAGTCGGCTTTTGAGGAGGGGATGTCATGGATTCTTAGCTTTCATTCGTGATACCGGAGCCACAGTAGATTCGTTGGACCGTGTTCCTCTCATGCGAGAGTTTCTCGACGTCTTTCCCGATGACTTTCTTGGATTGCCGCCAGAGCGTGAGATAGAGTTTTGCATTGATCTGATTCCCGGCACGGGGCCTATTTCTATACCGTCTTACTAGATGGCCTCGGCGGAGCTTAGGGAGCGTAAGGATTAGTTGCAGGAGTTGCTTGATAGGGGACTTGTACGTCCGAGTGTTTCGCCTTAGGGAGCTCCTGTTCTGTTCGTCAAGAAGAAGGACGACAGTTTGAGGTTGTGCATCGATTATCCTCAATTGAACCGAGTTACGGTGTGGAATAGGTATCCTTTACCTCGCATTGACGATTTGTTTGATCAGCTCCAGGGCGTGGGACATTTTTCTAAGATTGATTTGAAATCAGGTTATCATCAGTTGCGGGTTCGGAATGATGACATTCCGAAGACTGCTTTTCGTACACGCTACGGGCATTATGAGTTTTTGGTGATGTTGATTTGACTCACCAATGCCCCAGCAGCGTTCATGGATTCGATGAACCGGATTTCAGGCCGTACCTTGATCTGTTCATTTTCTTATTCATTGACGACATCTTAGTGTATTTCTGGAGCCGAGAAGAGAACGAGCAGCACTTGCGTATTACGTTGCAGACCGTGAGGGAGCATCATCTGTTCGCTAAATTCTCCAAGTGCGCATTCTGGCTTGACAGTATTGACTTTTTGGGTCACGTGGTGACAAGAGATGGCATATGTGTGGACCCGAAGATGATCGACACTGTTCAGCATTGGCCCAGACCGGTATCAGTGATAGAGATTTGCAGCTTTCTAAGTCTGGCTGGCTACTAACGACGTTTTGTTCAGGACTTCTCCCGTATCGCTTCACCGTTGACCGGGTTGACCCGGAAGGGGGCTCCTTTTGATTGGACTGAGGCTTGCGAGCATAGCTTCCAGCAGTTGAAGACTCGTCTGACTACTGCACCAGGGTTATCATTGCCTTCGAGATCGGGCGGTTTTGTGGTTTATTGCGATGCTTCTCGAGGGGGGCTAGGCTGTGTGTTGATGCAGCACGGTAGGGTTATCGCTTATGCTTCTCGGCAGTTGAAGAAGCACGAGCAGAACTACCCCACTCATGATTAAGAGATGGCGGTGGCGGTTTTTGCACTCAAGATCTGGAGACATTACCTATACGGCGAGTCGTGCCAGATATTCACGGACCACAAGAGCTTGAAGTACATATTTCAGCATCGAGACCTGAATCTGAGAAAGCGCCGTTGGATGGAACTAATGAAGGACTATGATTGTGAGATTCTATATCATCCGGGCAAGGCGAACGTAGTGGCAGATGCTTTGAGTCGGAGGCCCGGAGATAGTTTATCCTATTTGAGCGCAGTTCGGAGGCATTCGTCGGCAGATTGGCAGATTCTATGCGACAGCCGAGTGCAGTTTGAATTTACTCCGACCGGAGGACAGCTTGCTCATGTCCGTGCACGTTCACAGTTGCTTGATCGTATCCATGAGTCGCAGTCCAGTGATGACCGTCTTTCAGAGAGCATGGAGCAGGTTAGACAGGGCAGAGATTCCGAGTTCGTGGTCGATGATCAGGGGATCTACTATTTGGGACTCGATTGTGCGTACCAGATTCTGAAGGACTGAGGCGTAAGATTCTTGAGGAGGCACATCGATCGGTCTAGAGTGTTCATTCGGGTTCCACCAAGATGTATCATGATTTGAGGGATGTTTACTGGTGGGAAGGGATGATGGCACGACCCGAAATTGGTACGTGACAGCCCTAATACTACGCAACGCCTACAGACGTAACGCAGTAAAAGAAAGCCCAAACCCAGAAATCTAAACTATTAAAAAGACAAGAAAAGATAGTAGAAGTTTTGAAACATTTGAAATCACAACCCAAATTCTTTAAAAGCACAACTTATTTCCTTTAAAATTTTGACAGCACCTCCTCTGTAAAAACTAGCCTAAAAAATGGGTACAACATAAATAAAAGTAAAGCATCCCCAAACGAAAACAAAAACACGCCCAAAGGCGGAAAACAACCACCACAAAAAATATACGACGCCGAAGCGAAGAAATAAAAGACTATAGAAAGGAAACTGTATAAAAGACAACAAATCACAAATATACAATACAACACGAAAGTAGTAGATGGAGAGTACAAGGATACAACAAATATATAATACAACACGAATAACCAAAAAACCCACCTAAGCAAAACAGCACATTGTGAGCCGATGCGGTATCCGTAGCAAAAAATGGTAGATGAACAGCCTGCCTCGACTACTCAGGGGAACACCCTGCAAAACAACTGTGGCACAACGGGGGTGAGTTGCCAACTCGTGAATAGTAAATAACATATGCAGGTAATCGTAAGTATGTATGTACAGCGCGAATCTAACATATGTAATCTAAAAGCAGTAAAAGGTCATATGAATGCGATAATCATGAAAGGTACACTAGCAGGTACAACTAGTACATGAAGCAATAATATAACAATCTGTATGCAACAATCATGTAATAATGGTATGAAAATGTATATATATGCAACAGTCATGAAAGGTACACTAACAGGTACTACTAATACATGAAACAGTGTACAAACAATAAATGTAGAGTATGGAATGAAACATGCCAATTCCACGGAATCCTGACATCGTGGTAGGATCACAATCCGTCAAGACAAATCAAATCCCAATTTCCTCAATCAGCCCCCATATTGGCTCTCATATCATATAAGTCTCACAAATCCGGAATGTACTCTTCCGAATAAATCTCCTATATCCTGAATGTACAAATCAGCAATCTCATATATATCCTGTATCAAATTCAAATAAATCACCTATATCCAAAATCTAATCTCAAGTAAAAGTCTAACACCCTAAATATATTTCTAACACGCTAAATATATTTACATGAATTAGTATGATGATGTATATAAATTAATGTCAATACACATATATTAGCGTCCCATTCCACTAATATTGGTGTAAGGGAATATATAACAGCGTCCTAACCCACTGTTATATATACAAAGAAGTAAAAAGGTCAATACACATATATTAGCGTCCCATTCCACTAATATTGGTGTAAAGGCATATATAACAGCGGCTTAAACTCCTGTTATATATACAAAGGAGTAGAAGAAATATCATGAAACCAATCTGTCAAGCATCGACCCAGAAATGCCAGTCTATCAGATGCTGTCACCAAGACTGGTACCCTGATAGGTACGTATCATACGCTATCCCGAAAGCTCGAGTGCCTATCTCTGACCCTCGCCCCTCGACGTATCTATACGTACATGATTCCCGTCGGCATCCACATGATAACCGCTGAGTCATTGGTAATGGCACCGGTAGGTACTTGCCCACCTTCCAGGCTCAGTCGGCAATGTCCATCGATCATCTTGCCGAGGGGAACCGTACCGGGCCCCACCATGTACCCTCATACGGCACCCACTCCTTGTATGGAGTATATAATCAGAACCGATAAATCTCATACTGGATGCTGAAATATCACATGAAGGGAAACCAGGTTTTTCAAATAATGCATAATTTCATGAACTCCCACGGTCCCCAAATCCAGAAAACATCATGGAAAAATCCATATAACAATGCGAAAATCTATGAATATAATATATGCAACATAGAGCTGAAATGTAAGCATATAACGGAAAAGCCGCTAATTAACTGCAACAAGTTAATATAAATATCATGCGGTTCCTAATTTCTCCAATTCTAAAATAACATCAAGTAAATGTAAACATGTAGCTATAACCAGATGTATGTGAAAACATACAGGTATAGCAAGATATATGTATCTACCTATAAGTAATGACGTAGTATACCCCCTGGGTATAAGTGAAATATGTGTGCAAGGTATACCGGTAGCTATGTCATAAAGTGTGTATGTATCTATCACTAATGGTACAATACTCTATAGGTATACAAGTTTCTAACATGTAAGTATGTGAAAGTATATGTGTAAGCATGTAAGTATACAGGTATGCTAAATGTCATATGCGATAAGAAATATGAATCAATGTCATATTGTCCCTAACCAAGCAATATCCTAACTATAAGTGGTTTGTGTGTGGCATGGCAATTATTGATGGTGTGTGTAGTATACAATCAGTGTTCGTGCAACATGAATCGTCAATAATATGTGCAGTGTCCTTAGGATACTAGTCCAAGACAACAATACCTAAGTAATAGGGTAAATGCGCAATTCTAAATATGACATAGAATATGCGACAGAAATAACATCTCTAGCCCAGACGCATAACGCCATGCAGGCGATTCCCCTGTAGATGTTAAATCTACTCACCAATGCTCCTGGCTAGGTGAAGTCTACCACCTGTTTTCCCTTTACAGCAGTGTCCGAAGTCCCCGCCTGCGAACCTGCAACATAATACGATAAAACAAGTATATATATTAATAATAGACCCAAAATACATAAAATCTACACGGACCAACACGACACACATACGTATTCTAAAGGGTTCGTATTGTAGCTAACGCGTATAGCGACATTACGAAACCAACTCAGACCAACAGCAACATGTAACACGCATCGTATCAGATAACGTATCGCACGAAACGAAACTGTAGAAACACACAAGTGGTCCCATATTTTTCTGTATCAGTAATCTGTAAAAATTGCAAGTACCATCAGACTACAAATAACCATAGAGACCCCTGCCCAAAAACCCAACACCCAAGTCCCCAGTCTGGCCGCAATTTGCGGCCAGAAGCAATAAATCTGCGGCCCAATCATGATGGAATTGGTTCGTATTTTGTTGGTAGGTTCTAGGTCTCTACACTAGACTACTGTCAAGTCAATTTTTGCAACAATTACCTGGTTTAACAGCAGATCATCCGAGACCCCAAATCGACACTAAAAATACGATATTTACCTGAAACGATATGATACGCGATAAAAACCAGAAACTTTAAAGCTAAGCTACACAAAACTAACTTAAAGAACAGAAAAGAAACATTACCTACTCAAAAGCACTCAAAGATCCAAGCTTTGTACACTCCAAGGCATCCAAGAGGCAAGTGATGGAAAAAGATGTGGTTTTTGTGATGAAATTGTGAATTTGTGATGGATTTTGTAAAGAAAAGAGAGAGAGCTCAGTTTAGAAAAAGAATAAGATGAAGGAATGAGAAAGAGATAGAGAAAAGAGAGAAAGTGATTGATAAACAGAGAGAGAGAGAGGTGAGGTTAAGGGTGAGTGCACCTTGCACTGAAAACATCATTAATGCTTTCACACACACCTTGCCACCTCATCTCATCCAAACAAAAATCTTCTCTTCTTCTCACAAAAGATCTAGTAATTAGGGTTAAGGATTTGATTAACAAGGATTAGGTTAAGGGTCATGGTTGCTAAGAACAAAAACAGCACAAACAAACATCATATTTACGTGCACACGTGCGTGCATGCTTATAACAAATAATAATAGTTTATTAATTAAATTTTATAAAATGTGAGGAACCCGAATTGGTAAACTTTTTTTTATAGTAAACCCGCATTAACATCTAAATGAACACTAACCGAAATCTAAGGCGTTACAATCTCCCCCTTATAAAAATTCGTCCCCGAATTTAAAATTCTTACTAAGCGTACCTTCAAGAGAAGATTACAAACTCTCCTATCTCGCTCGCAGCCTCCCAAGTAATTACCCCACTATACGGCTACGTCCATGAAAACCCTTCACAGATGGCACGACCCTTGACCGACGTTTCTCCACCTGCCAAGCCATTAACAAAATTGTCTGCTGGTGAACGAAAGATCGCGTCCAAGCTAAATGGTCAGGTGTTGAATCATATGAGAAAGGTCATGAAGGAAAATGCAAACTATCGACACAGGGAATACGGGGTGAATACTCAATAATCTGGGCGGAAGTGTCAAATTAAAGGCAACGAAACTAACTCGCCTATAGGATCTCAAAAGGACCTACAATTCTGGGATAAGCTTCCCAAAACTCAACACGTCATTCATCGGAAAAATCCATAGGAATACATGATCTCCCACTGCGAACTCATGTCTGCGACCAACACGGTCGGCATAAGACCTTTGTCTGCAATGGACTACTCTCATCCTGACCTAAATCCACTGGATCAACTCCGAAGTCTTTAGACTAGCTGGGGTCCAAAAATCCTACTACACAGAGTCAGAAAAACAGACTGGTGATCGACACGACCTAACCCCTAAACCTAAAGGTTGCCAATTGGAGTGACTCCTGAGAAGTGCTATCGAGGAGAACCGTAACGATGGCAAGTGTCGATCCCAACTGCCGAAAACAATTAATACGTACGCACAAACTTAATAAAGAACAACTGAGCAAACCGAGCCAAAACCGGACAACAACATCCAAATGGAGTCATACCCTGTCTAGACCTGGGTAGACACCATAGCGAAATTCATGGAGAACTGCTCCCACTCCCACTTCGGAACAGTTAAAGGTTGCAACTTTTCAGCCGTTCTCAGATGCTCAACCAAAGAACACCACAAGATAGACACCTTGAAACGAAATCCAAAACTTCACTCTTCATTTCCGTCCACCCGTAACTATCTCACAAGTCACGTCAAATGTTGGTGGAACTCGAATGAGTACAGAGAGTTGACAGATGTGCCTGCTCTAGGATTTCGCGTCTCTACCCAATAGTATCAGGTACCTAAACACGTCTCTAAACTTAGCACACCCTTGTCACAATCAAGGACTCTGAATCATTACCCAGTCGAGTATGCTCAAGTATCTCTGACGAACGAGCGTCGGCGGGCAGTGCGTCGCGAAAGCGATTAAGGAAAAGTGGTCGGGCGTGGACATGAGCAAGCTGTCCCCGCAGTAGAGGCGAACACAAGCTGTACTCAACGAACGCACAAGAACAGTAAATCTGCAGAAGACTGTCTCAACAATCAACACCCACTGCAGGAAGATGCACATTAAGCTCTGGTGGTCTGTGAAAATCTGACACGACTCTCGAACAAGTAGTGTCTCCAAATCTCCAACGCAAGACCACCGCGGCCATCTCCAGATCATGAGTGGGATATCCTGCTCGTACTTTCTTCAAGTGTAGGGAAGCAAAAGCGATAACTCTATAATGCCGCATCAGCTCAAAATCGAGCTCCACTCGCGAAACATCACAGTTAAACAACGAAGTCTCCCGAACCAGAAAGCAAAGAAAGAATTGATGCAGTTGTTAACTGAGTTTTCAACTGCTGTAAAAAATCTGCACACATGCCTCAGTCAAAAGAAAAGAAACCTCCTTTCCGGTCAGTTTAGTCAACGGTACAACACTACACTAGTAATACTGCACGAAATGGCGGTAAAAACCTGCTAAACCCAAAAATCAACGGACCTCCGTCCGTACACAAGTCTGGCCAAAGCTGTACGGCCACGATCTCCCTCGGAACCCTACGAAACCGCCTCCCGTAACTACAAGACCTAGAAGTTAACACAAGCAAGCCTGAAGGAACACTCCGAGAATCTAGAAAACCGCTGGTGCTCTCCCAGTATCTGCAAAACAAATCCTCATGTGCTGCTCCTGTCCTTCAAGATACAAAGAATAGACCAGATTGTCGTCAATAATACAACAATAACTGGTCGAGGAATGGCATGAAGAAATCTGGTTCATCATATCTACGAATGCTGCTAGGGCATTGGTGAGTCCAATGACACCACCAAAACACATAAGGCCCGTAGCACGCACAAGGCAGTCTTCGGAATGTCATCACTCCGAACCCGCAATAATGACCTGATCCTGAAACAAACTTAGAAAATGTCTCGCACTCTGGAGCTGATTGAAGAAATCGTCAATGCTAGGTAAAGGATACTTATCCGCACCGTAAGCCGGTTAAATTGACGATCAATCAATACACATCCTCAACTGCCGTACTTCTCCTTGACGAACAGAAATAGGAGGTCCTCAAAAAGAAAAACTCAAACGTACAAGTCCCCCAACAACAACTCTGCAGCTGATCCTTAAGCTCCCTAAGCTTCGCCGGCTCATCTGGAACAATGTCGGATAACTCTCGCACGAAAGGAACCTGGTCCAGCAAACCAACTGTGGCTCCGGTACCACGAATGAACGCCAAGAATCCACGACATCCTTTCCTCAAAAGCCGACTAGCGAAAAAGGCTGAATTCGAGCTGTGAGAGGCGACACAACTATCCACCTGCACAACAAGAACTGACACGCCGGGGAAAAACAACACCTGGCTGTTTTCTCGTGGCAGTCCACAGACGCTTAGGACGTAGCTAACCAGTCCGTGTCCAGGAGAACGTCAAATCCAACATCTCTAGAAGGATCAAGTGACGGATGAATCTCCTAACCGATTGGCACATGACTGAAATACGTGTTGCGCAACAAAAGAATCGCTGACAGAAATTAACACAACAAACGACTGATCTACCTAACATGACTCTCGTCCCAACCACGACACAAAGCGTGCAAAAAAACAAGTACAACAAAAGAACATACCAATTAAGAATACCTGAAAATTCTGCATTAGACGCCCGCGCGTCCCGATGAGTAGAAGCAAACTCTCGTGTCTGCCCCCTACCCGGAACTGGCTGAACTCCTCCTCTGCTGGACTGACCCCTCTGAGCGAACCTTCCGCGTCCACGACCTCTCTGAATACGACCCTGATGTAGTGCTAAGGAACAATTCCTAATGAGGTGATGAAGGCTCCCACACCAGAAACATCCACGCGACGACTGCTGACCCTCCTGGGGATGAGAGCTGAACGACTGACCACGTCCTAAGCCTCTGCTGCTGACCCTCTGTCTCCGTGCTGGTACACCGGTACGAGTCCTCCACTGTTCCGGAACTCTCAAAGTCTCTGGAAGACGTGTCTCGTAGACTGGGTCTGCATCTACTGGTGCTAAGTAGGTGATGGACTGCTGCATGCTGATCGCAAGGAACAACTGGTTAACAGGGGTGACAACCTCCTGTCACTGCTCTCGAACAACCTCGACCAATGAGCTCATCGTCTGGCGCATGTCCTGCATCTCTGCCACAAGCCTAGCGAGCTGATCTGTCGAAGTTGAATCTGTCTGTACCTGTGCAACGAGCGTGCCATCCTGGTCAGTCCTCGTCTCACCCGAGTCAACTCTGACCTCGGCCATCGCTGCATTACTCGAGTCCCCATAGTCATCGGCGGCAAGGCTATAAATGGAAATAAGATTCGATAAGGACACTAGAATCGAGTCACAAAGATATGAACCATCAAGGCAGAAATTTCAAGAAATGTACTTAGGTCCCTTTAGGCGGAGTACCACATCGTGAATATGCTGCAGACATACACACACTACGTTACTCTGCTTAAGCTACCTACTCCATCATACCAAGGTCATCCTACACTCCGAAAGGTAAAACCTAACGCTCTGATACCAACTTTGTCACGACCCGAAATTGGCACGTGACGGCCCAAATACTACACAACGCCTACAGACGTAACGCAGTAAAAGAAAGCAAAAACCCAGAAATCTAAACGATTAAAAAGACAAGAAAAGAAAGTAGAAGTTTTGAAACATTTGAAATCACAACCCAAATTCTTTAAAAGCCCAACTTATTTCCTTTAAAATTTTGACAGCACCTCCTCTGTAAAAACTAGCCCCAAAAATGGGTACAACATAAATAAAAGTAAAGCATCCCCAACCAAGAGCAAAAACACGCCCAAAGGTGGAAAAAAACCACCACAACAAATATACGACGCCGAAGCGAAGAAATAAAACACGATAGAAAGGAAACTGTATAAAAGACAACAAGTCATAAATAATATACAATATCGTCCTCACACAAGTCTCTAAGTCAAACATGAAAGTAGTAGTTGGAGAGTACAAGGATACAACGAATATACAATACAACACGAATAACCACAAAACCCACATATGCAAAACAGCACACTGTGAGCCGATGCGGTATCCGTAGCAAAAGATGATAGATGAATAGCCTGCCTCGACTACTCAGGGGAACACCCTGCAAAACAACTGTGGCACAATTGGGGTGAGTTGCCAACTCGTGAATAGTAAATAACATATGCAGGTAATCGCAAATATGTACGTACAGCGCGAATCTAACATATGTAATCTAAAAGCAGTAAAAGGTCATATGAATGCGATAATCATGAAAGGTACACTAGCAGGTACAACTAGTACATGAAGCAATAATATGACAATCTGTATGCAACAATCATGCAATAATGATATGAAAATGTATATATATGCAACAGTCATGAAAGGTACACTAACAGGTACTACTAATACATGAAACAGTGCACAAACAATAAATGTAGAGTATGGAATGAAACATGCCAATTCCACGGAATCCTGACATCGTGGTAGGATCACAATCCATCAAAACAAATCAAATCCCAATTTCCTCAATCAGCCCCCAT
Source organism: Agapanthus africanus (assembly GCA_030015575.1). Taxonomy (NCBI): domain Eukaryota; kingdom Viridiplantae; phylum Streptophyta; class Magnoliopsida; order Asparagales; family Amaryllidaceae; genus Agapanthus; species Agapanthus africanus. Next base: position 257,885,580 of record CM057351.1, on the reverse strand, counting down.
ATTGGCTCTCATATCATATAAGTCTCACAAATCCTGAATGTACTCTTCCGAATAAATCTCCTATATCCTGAATGTACAAATCAGCAATCTCATATATATCCTGTATCAAATTCAAATAAATCACCTATATCCAAAATCTAATCTCAAGTAAAAGTCTAACACCCTAAATATATTTCTAACACCCTAAATATATTTACATGAATTAATATGATGATTTATATAAATTAATGTCAATACACATATATTAGCGTCCCATTCCACCAATATTGGTGTAAGGGCATATATAACAGCGTCCTAACCCACTGTTATATATACAAAGAAGTAAAAAGGTCAATACACATATATTAGCGTCACATTCCACTAATATTGGTGTAAGGGCATATATAACTGTTAGTGTATATGCCCTAGAGGCCATTATTGTATCATACTAGTTTGTATATTACTTAATGGAAGCTTGGGATATTCACCTTGTATATACAATCTTGCTCAAAATAGTAGTATGCTACTTGGTTTGTTTCTACTTCAATGTGTACATGTGCTTATTTTAGTATATCGCCTATACACATTAGTGGAGCCCTTAGGATCTTTGCTTGATTACCAGCGTTGTGATGGCAGTCACACTAGTGGGGCTGGGTAATCTATAAGCACATCCTTATGCAGGTCCCTAGTCGCAGGACTATCGAGACAGGGCATCGATACTCCGGAGTAGACTAGCGCATGCGCTTCTCATCCCAGTGTGGGAGACGGTCTGTCCCACAGCCGTCAGTACGTCATACTTGATATAGTATGCGGGTGCTCGTTGGGTTACGAGTACACTGGACAGGACTCGTCGGGAACTGACTAGTTGGTATTATGCCTATCGTCAGTTATCAGTTCCCAGGTGACATGAGTACAGCTTAGTCCGCTGACTTGACACTGTCACTTCGCCTCGAGTGTGTTCCCACAGTACTTTGATCACTACCCTACCACGGCTCAAAGGAGTCGTGCAAACAGGTAGTGGTTGGGTGCAGTCCCGAAGCACTTGGAGGCAGTGACGGTTAGACAGGATTCGTCTCCCGGTATTGGGGGTAGACATCGCGCTGTGTCTAGGAGAGCCATTACACGAGTAGTCCCTGGCCAGGGCAAACGAGATATACTGGTAGGCTTCAAGTGTTATCTCAGGGTGTTTTGGGCTTCGCTCCGACACGACTTGTACCGCTATTGGGGGACTGACGTTTACCGCCCCCTAGGCCCGCCATGCGATGTATCAGACGAACAGACCGGACTGTACGGAGAATGTCATATTCAGGCTCAGTAGGAGTTCAGATGGGTTTCGCCTCGTCGGTCTTCTTGTCGGCACTACCTGGGGACCGTTACGCACAGTTAGTGCCGCTTGCGGTCTGTGGTTAAACCCACTGCCAGCGTAGTGTCGAGTCTTTAGAGTCCCACACAGAAAGCTTTTCGCCTTTAGGCAAAAGAGTAGAGGTCGCATGGTTTTGCGACAGGTCGCATGGTTTTGCGACAGGGTTCGGTCACATCCGTGCACTTGTGCACGTACAGTGTCCGGACAGTTTACACTAGCGGGCTTTGGTTTAAGCCAGATCCTAGTGTGCGTATTGGGATTGGATTTATCCAGTTTGTATTCGTGTTCCTCGGAACGCGGATGCGGGTGTGTATGCACAGTTGACGGAGAGACAGAGGCAGAGGATTCTCATTAGGGTTGTTGACCGTTGACCGTTGACTATTGACTTTTTGCTCAACCCTAATGAGAATATGATATATGATTAACAATTATATTAATTAAGTATTGTGGTGACATGGTTGTTGAGGAATTGACTTTGTTGACTTGTTGACTTTTGTTGACTTGTTGACTTTGTTGACCGGTTGACTAGGATTGACTAGTTGACCATCATGATGACTATGGCTATCATTTCATGGCAAAGACTTTTTACTTGCTTGTTTCTTTTGTGAGAAATGAGTGCATGAAATGATTTAGCCATTTTGACTTGAACCATTTTACACAATACTTGATTATTATTTTTGTGATGATGGTTTTGGATTATGAGAGGATGAAAGACAAAAGAGAGGCTAATTCTCACTTGACCATTCTCTCTCCTTTGTTTTGAGCTCTCTTCCTCTTGCTCTCATCCTCTTCCTCTTGTTCTCTTCTCTTGACTCTATGGTTCACTTGTCTCATGAGTTGAGAACCAAGAACCTTAGATAAAATCCCATACAAACTCTTCTCTACTCATTCTAGTTCATAAGGTTTAGCAAACCGAGTGAACTAGTTTCTTCAAAGATCGAAGAAGGAGCCAAAAGGTTGAAGCTTTCAGGTGGATCTATCTTCGGCGTAAGGAGACGACGGGAAGAAGCCGATCCGGACCACCATCGGAGTTTGAAGACGAAGGAGTTCAAGACAAGCAAGGTATAAACCCCCTAACCGAGTAGTTAAAGACTCCTAGTTAGGTTGTTAGTTAGATGTTTAACAAAGATCCGGGTTTTAGGTCCATGTTACCACCTCTATAAAAATCGTTTTCTATCAAATTCCGCATGCCCGAAAGTACCGGGAGAGGTAGCATGGATTTACAGTGGTATCAGAGCCTAGTTAAACTCTATCTAACATGTTAGCAAGTAACTAGAAGATCGATCAAAGAAAAAGACCCGAAAACGAACCCGAGAATTTCAAGTTTCTGTCGATTTTTATTCTGTTCAAAAGTTGATTATTTTCATATCTAAAATCGGCTCAGGCTTTTATTAGAATAACCACCAAATTTGGTCCAACGATCGAGTCAAAGCGCCGCGGAAACGCTGCGGGAGCACTCTCCCGCCGCGGATCCGCGGCCGAGTTGACTCGGCCGAGGTCCATCTTTGGTGCAGTGTTATTCTGGGGTTGTTTTGGGATTTTTGATATATGTGTTTTCTGCCCAGATTTTCCAGAACGAAATATTTATTTTTAGGGTCCCGAAAATCCGTATTTTTGATCGAACTTCTAAAAGACTTAAGCTAACGGGTTTTTCTGTAATCTGATATTTGTATTGAACATCTACTAATCGCTATACGTCGATTAGTGGGGGTTATACAAATCTGTGATCTATAATGTTGCTGGAATGTGGATATGAATATGTTGGATTGTCGTGGGTGAATAGCCGGGGGTTGTGAGACGAGAGTTTTTCTTTTCTTTCAATTCATGTAAATTTGTAAATTGATGTAATAATTATTTGTATGGCCGCACAACCGGGTCGGGGTTGTAGCCGTCATTGTATAATTACTTTTTACTGTTTTTGCTCCTAGGATAGACCCATGGAGGGGTGCACAAACTACCGGGTATGCCGAAGTGCCGAGTGGCCTACTCATGGGGATGAGGGAGGTTGGTTCGCTTCGGGTACTTGGCGGGTAGTTTACCGCACTCGTAGGGGTCTTGGGTGGGGTATTGGCTATTCACCGCGACCGTATAATCTGCTTTTTGTTACAGGGTCGTACGAATTGCAGGTTCCTATTATATCCAATGTATTCATCTGTGATCTGAAATGTTTATCATTGCAGTATATCTATATATGATATTATTTAGGCGTTGCTTATGTTTTACTGACGCGCTAGCCCAGCCCCCGCTCTGTCGTTAGTTAAGTAACCTAACGGGTAATGACGGGGCCCAGTGGCGAATGCGAATGGCATAAGCGTACGTCATATTTTGGTTGTTTTCTGCAATGGTAGGATTAAATGATGGGACGCATTAAAAGAACTAATGCAAGAATATCACGCATTAAAAGAACTAATGCAAGATAATAAACCAAGTTAAAGTCGTTGGAACACTTTCGAAAAACCACTCGGTTCTTTTCAAAACCAACTTTTAAATGCGGAACTTGAGCCACTCCTTTTAAAAGCTATCTCGTTCCATCGACTATATCAAGTTCACTACGTTCACGGTTTAGCCAAAACCATTCGTAGCCCTCCGTCGTTTCGTATGAATATTCAATAGTATTCAAGCTATGTTTGTTGACCTTCGTCAAGGCATAGTGATTGGTAGCTGTTGGGTGTTCATATGTAGCATAGATAGATGCGTTGGTTTGGGACATTCGCATTACCTTGTTGACCTTCGTCAAGGGTACATACGGGTGGATTCAAATTAACCTGGATAATGACGGGAAGAACTTGACATGTGACTTATGATTTGTTGACCTTCGTCAAGGTCATAAGAGCATGGGGCAAAAATCCACATCGGGAGTTTCATAAGTACTGAAACTTGCTAGATTTGCATACCATTTGGAGTGTGATGATTCTGGTAGAATTCCTTCAGTTTCGTCACGTGATGATATTTGGATCCCGATCCTACTGTGAGTATATGCTACTCCTCGGGAAATTTCTCACTAATCGATCAATGCTATAAACCTAGTAGGTGCCTAGAAAGGTGTTAGCGGGGCTACGCCCCCAGGGAAAAGAGGTTCTTTAATTAAGGAACTTCGCGAAAGCGTTGGAAAACCTCCCTCGAAGTACCGACACTGGCCTGGCTGAACGGTTAAGCAAGTATTGTGCGGTGGGAATGATCCCGACTAATTCTTCCTTTATGGTTTGAGGAGGGATTCGAGAAACAGTGGGAGCCATCCTGTTTAGACAAACTAAAAACCACTCTAAACTTGCAAGAGCATAATGCTGAGTGTTTCTTCTCTCTCCTAATTGCAGCGAACTAATCGACATGACTGGACTTAAGTTACTCCTAGATAAAAATGTACTGACAGGGCCAAACTACAAAGATTGGCTCAGGAATGTCAAAATGGCAATCACTTACGACAAGCTGGGGTATCTTCTTACCACCAAAGCTCCCCCTGTTCCTGGTCCCACTTCCAGCCTCGCGGATAAGGAAATCCGTAAGACTTGGGAGATTGATAGCGCGAAGGCCAAATGCCTCGTACTTGCCTCGATGGACAGCGAACATCAGAGGAGGCACGAGAATATGGACCTTGAATCCATATTTCTCCATACAAAAGAACTGTATAGAGAGCAATCTCATATCGCAAGATACGAAGCGTCGAAAAAGTTATTTTCGGCAAGGATGGCCGTCGGATCATCAGTAGCAGAACACGTGCTTAAGATGATCGGCTACATTGAGGAGCTCGCGGACCTAGGGACCACATTAGAGAGTGAGCTCTATACGGACTTAGTTCTCCAGTACCTTCCTTCCACTTACGCCCAGTTTATACTGAATTTCAACCTACAAGAAAAGGAGGTTGAACTTTCAGAGCTCCTCAACATGCTGAGGAGCGCAGAGGGCACCCTACAGAAAAGTAGGGAAACATCCACTTTGTTTGTAGGAGGATCATCTTCTTCTAGGTCCAAGGCGAAAGCCAAGGGAAAGAAGAAGAAAGCCCCCGCCAAACCAAGAGGCGGTGTTAGTAAAGTGGATACGAAGGGAAAAGCAAAAGCAACAAAGAAAGTGGGGAAGCTTGTGGATAAGGAAGAATGCTTCTATTGTCAAAAGAAAGGACACTGGAAGAATGATTGCAGGGCCTGGAAGGCCAGAACACAGGAATTGAAGCAGGTTGCAGCTTCAGATTCAGGTGTGTATGTTATTGAAAACTGTCTTTCAATAAACTTTGCTTCCTGGGTATTGGATACCGGATCAGGATCTCATATCTGTAATTCTTTGCAGGCGTTGAGAAACCGTAGGGTTTTGAAGGCAGGTGACATTACCCTCAGAGTTGCGAACGGAGCTAGCATGGATGCTAAAGCCGTGGGGGACTATCACCTGGGAATGTCAGATGGACATGTTTTGGTTTTGCGTAATTGCTTTTTTGTACCCAACGCAACTTGTAATATCATTTCTGTATCTTTAGTTTCTAAAGAAGGTTATGAATTTGCGTTTGTAAGTAATGTTGTAAACATTCACCTTAATCAAGTTTTGATTGGGTCAGGTACATTGAGTAATGGTATATACGTATTAAACCAACCACAGATTTTCAACGTCCAGAATACACACAAAAGAAAGTCTCCGGAAATAAATCAGACTTTCTTATGGCATTGTAGACTGGGTCACATCAATAAGAGAAGGTTGACGAAGTTACATACAGAAGGATATTTGAATCCGTTCGAATATCAATCGTATGCCGCTTGTTGTTCAGTCGATAAAACTGCACATTTGTAGTACATTTTTTCTACCATTTTTATATTAAAAAAGGACTATATTATAATATATTATACATATGAGGGTTTATGTGTAAAAACATTATTTTCCATGTGTTAATATATGTTAATTATCGTTTGGTAGGAAAATGTATGCAAATAATATTATTGATCTAATCCTAGTAGAACAAAGTCTACTAAAATCTTATTTGAGTTGTTGTGCAGAATATTTCCAAGTTGTTATGAAGGATTTAACAAACAAATCAATTTGTTGAAGAAAAACTTGCCAAATTAAGAAGCAAACTTGGAGACCAAGTCTGGAAGCAACCGAGAGAATATTTTAAAGATATAAAGGTGCCTAGGATTGCCAAATGTCACCATCAGAGAGCCCAAGAAAAACGACAGAGAGATCTCGACCCATGAGCGCGGATCCGCGGCCAAAAACACCCTTGGGCCGCGGATCCGCCGCAGTTCGATGAGGTTGGAATGCAAGATTTTGGGATATCTACAACTGCTGAATTTTACCAACTTCTCAACAAAAAGATTCTGGGTTTTCACTATATAAAGGCACCGAGGGCCTCTTGGAAAAATCTATCAAGTCGACGCGATCACGAAGTCTAAGACGGCTCACGCATCCAGACTGATCATCAACGGTTCATCTACCTCCTTAGAAGAGATCGAGAAGCAAACTAGGTTTTTGTAATCATTTTCTAAGGAATCAAAGTGTACTTGATCTTGTTGATTAATAAAGGTAGTTCTTTTTCTTATTCTATTTCTTCGTAGTTTAATTATGCAATTTCTCTCCATCTCTTTTTCTCCCAACATGCGCGAGTAATTCTCCGCTTGTTAGGGTTCGTAGGATTAGGGTAGGCTAATGGACGATGAAAATAATTAAACCCTTTTTAAGTCCTATAAAGTTTAGGAACTTTATCAAAAGAATCATTAACATCCTAATCGGGCGCGCTAGCAATTCTTTGATAGTTCCGACCGTGATTAGAGATTAGATTAATGATTGTTTTGGTAAAGGCTAGATATGAACGGAGTTCCGTGTCGAGATAAGGGTTAAGAGTGGGATTCCTTTTCCCTCCAGAAACCCTAATCTACACGCATCACCGTCGTTCTAGTTCTAAATCTATTAATGGATAAAAGGGTAACTTTTAATTAATCTTCCATAACTACTAAATCCTAACGAACCCTACAAGCCCTATTATTATATTATTTAAATCTCTAAAATAATCTAGATCTATATTTTACATTAAAGTAGATCTAGAAACTTTTCACAAAATTCTTTATTCCTCCTCTCTTTCTCAACATATCTAAAGTAAAAATAAAAAGTTCTACGTTTCCCAGAGGACGACCCGTACTCATCTCGGTCTAGCTACACGCGACACCGTTCTGATTGCGGTTAACTACAAAACAAACACTTTTTCGTAACAATCAAATGGCGCCGTTGCCGGGGATACGTGCGTAATTTTTTATTTTTACTATTTGTGTTGAATTCTTAGACGATTTATATCATTATTAACACAAAACTGCAAATTGCATATTTAACGATTTGTGCGTGAATTTTTCAAGGAGATCTGGAGTTACAGAATTGAGGAAAACAGAAGACAGAGGCATTCATCGAGATCCAGAGGAGCACAGAGGGCTTGAGAAAAATTTTCAGCAATTGTTCCTTCCACCTTGCGGCGGAGCCGTGGCAAAAGTACCATTCTTGCGGCGGAAACGCGGCTGTTTGGAGGGATTAGGGCTACAGAACTCTCTGGTAAGATTCTCAACTCTTTCTCTCTCTCCTCAAATCCAATAAAATATATTTTCTGCAGGATTCTTTGCAAAATTGCGCCGCTCAAAAATCTTTTTGCAAAAAGTTTTTGTGTTTGGTTTTGTTTTGCATATTTAATACGAATTTTAAGGGGCAAAGACCAAATCAAGATTAGGTGGGGATTTCATCACCCTTCCTAAGCCCCACAAATCACAAACCGAGCATATAGAACAACCCTTCATTAATTTAAAAAATATCTAGACCAGACTCTAAGGACTGTCGAGCTCAATAGGAAAAAGACTAGTATAGGCATCGGCCGTTTATCCTAACTGACATTGCGGTGTCTAGGCTAGTGGTTTTTAATTAGGCCCACTGTAGTGGTAGTTCCTTCCCACTTACCTGGCCGTACTTGTCCGTGAAGAGGCGGTTTGAGGTCCTATTTCTAGCCTTAGTTAGGAGCTGTCTAGAGACTGACCTAGGTAACCTTAGTTCTAGGGTTGCTTGTGCATTTTAGGGAGATTTGTGTTGAGTCCCACTTTTTCAAAACAAACCAATTTTAAAATCACACACACGCTGCCACTTGCACTAAACCCGCTTAGTGCATGCTCGGCTGGACACGGGATCCTAGTGCCCGTCTTGTCCGCGTTTCTGCTATCGACGCCGAAGTCGGTACTTCTTCATCTTCTTTTCCCCTACCACACACCACATCAACCGAGATGGACGGCACTCCATCAGAGTATAACACCACGCTGCCACCGCCCGAAGGTGCGCAGAATCCACCGCGCATCTCTCTCCAAGAGAGATGCTATCCTATCCGTGGTCCTCTTCCCACTTGTCTATCTCTTCCACCACCTAACGGGGATAATTTCGAAATTAAACCCCACTACATTAATCTGCTGCCCAAATTTCACGGTCTTGAGTCGGAAGACGCGTATGTTTTCATCACCAAATTCGAAAATGTATGCGCAATGATGGCTACTTCACAATTGACTTTAGATGCTATGCGCTTACGTCTTCTCCCATTCACACTGTGCGACTTGGCAGAGAAATGGCTTTATAATACTTCCGCACACTCTATCACTAATTGGGATGAATTCGTCGTAGCATTTCTTAAGAAGTTTTACCCAAATCATAAGACTGCATATATTAGGAGCGAGATCAACCAGTTCACCCAGCTTCCCAATGAACCATTTTGGAAGTGCTTTGAACGTTTCAAAGATCTGCTTGTCCAATGCCCCCATCACGGAATACAAAGATGGGATTTATGTCGGATTATATATGAGGGCATTAATCCAGCGACAAAGCAGATGCTTGAAACAATGTGTCAATACAATTTCATGTCTAAAGATGACGGTGAAGCTTGGAAATATTTGGAAGACCTTGCTGAACACACGTTGCAGTGGGAAAGCGTAAGACCACCTTCAACTAAGGGAGGTATTCACCAGCTCGATGTTTCTATCGCAGTAAAAGCCGAAATGGCAGCGATACAGAAGAAACTCGACGCTATTGAAAACAAGTTCTAAACATTCTTCCTAAATCAGGTTACGCTTCCCAAGACTGTCTGTGGTTGCTGTTCGGATCCTTCACACTTAACGGAAGAATGTCATATGAATGCATCGTTTCAAGCTAATGCTGCTTTTCAGCAGCGACCTAGAAACGACCCTTATTCTTCCACATATAATCAAGGATGGAGGAATCATCCTAACTTTGCTTGGAATCAAAACCAACAAAGTAATTATCAAAGACCTCCTCCACAGCAACCACAACCACAGAATCAGCCCCCCTTTCAGTCACAAAATTTCCAAAATCCGGCCAACATTTCTACACCACAAGTGGCCGGTACTGACAACTCACTTGCACAAACTTTGGATATGTTCATGAAACAATCCATGCAAAATTCGGCTGAGATAAGGTCTTCTATTGATACCCTAACGAAAAACTCCTCCTCCCATGGTGAGAGTATTAAATCAATAGAAAACCAAATCGCACAGTTAAACGCCGCAATGAGTGCGAGAGAGAAAGGGAAACTCCCATCTCAACCCCTACCGAATCCTGGCCATTCACAAAGTCATAATGTGAATGCCATTACTACGTTGAGATCGGGGAGAGTGCTGAATAACCAAGTGGGTGAGCAGTGTGATGATAGTGACATCAATGATACCCCAGCTTCTTCTTCTTCCCCTAATTCGTCTAGTCTCCCACCTTCATCCGAGCCTATTCTCCGTTTTCCCCAAGGCTCGAACCCTTCGCCCATTTCGCCAAATCTATCTAAGTCGATTCCCACTCCAGTTTTGGGATCGAATCCATCCCCACAGTCTTCTCCACAAACGTTGGACCCAAAACTTATTGATCAAGCACCTTATCCAAACAGGTTGAGGGGCAATAGACCAAGTCCACAAATGGAGAAGATTGTGGAAATTTTTAAGCAAGTTAACATAAACATTCCTCTCCTAGATGCTATTCAACAAGTTCCGTCATATGTGAAAATTTTAAAGGACTTGTGCACTAGGAAGCGAAAAGTTCAAGTACCTAAAAAAGTTTTCCTTGCGAGTAATGTGAGCACTGCTTTTACACAACAACTACCCAAGAAACGAAAGGACCCCGGAAGTCCTACAATTTCTATTTCCATTGGGGGTAAAAATATCAATCGTGCTCTACTCGATCTTGGTGCTAGTGTTAACTTGCTTCCGTATTCTGTTTATGAGCAATTAGGGATCGGGGAGTTAAAGCCAGCGCATTGCACTCTTCAGATGGCCGATCGATCTATCACCCAACCTAGGGGTGAGCTAGAGGATGTATTAATCAAAGTCGGGGAATTCATATTTCCTGTGGACTTTATCGTTATTGATACACAACCTGTGGCAAACCCACGCAATCAAATCCCGGTGATACTCGGTCGACCCTTTTTGGCCACTTCCAACGCAGTAATTAATTGTAGAAACGGCTCTATGACCCTATCCTTTGGAAAGAAGTCAATTGAGCTTAACATTTACAAGTTGGGAAGTGAACCCTCCGAACCCTATGCTCATGTGTGTTCTGTTGAATTAATGGATGTTGACAGCAGCGAATTTGATCAACCTCATGATATAGACTCTTTTCATATGTTGTTGTTTGACCCAACCATTTACTCTTCCACCGAGTTGTCCAGGTCAACATCTAATGAGGAACTTTATATTGAGTCTGACGATCACCCCATTTTTTCTGATGACATTATTTTTCGGGGTATCGATGAAAGCTTTGAGGAAATTTTCGCTGATGAACTCGCATTTTTACAAGACACGGGTGTTGAGATGAATCAACTCCAAGATAAAGAAATTGGACCTCCACCCCCTCTTTTGGACAATCATGACAATGCGAGTAATCCATCATTACTATCACTGTGTCGTCTCTCCAAATTGAGACGCAATACTTTTCCAATACACCTCTTGTCACCTCCCCACTTCTTCACATCGAAAGGTGACATGTTCTTCCACCAACTTTGGTGCTTCATCGATAAAATTTTTGAATGGTTGGTGTTGACCTTCGGTCTTTGCAAAGCTTGGCATTGACCAATAATCTTGACCCCCTCGTGTGATTTTAAAAGATTAAAATTGTTTAACTCAAGTTTGGGGGAGGTGGTATATTTTGGCTTTTGAAAGAAAATGATTTTTACAACATTGTGAGCCAAAAAAATATGTTTGGGGGAGGATTTTCACTTTCATATATTCTTGCCCCCATTAATAATTTCTTCCCAAGTCTACAGGTTTTTGAGCTTAACGGATGATATCAGTGAGGACACTGCTGTAAACAGGTTTAGGGGAGGTTTGTGCTTATTTACACATCAATTTGCATCATACTTTGCATAAGCACAACATTTTCAAAAATAAAAAAAAAAATTTTATAACAAAAGAGTAGAAAGTGAAAAATTACATCCAAAAGATAGGAATAGTTTAAGAAAACCAAGAAAATTAGAAGTTTTCTTAAACGAACTAGTAATAAGTAGTTATGAGCTGTTGTCCCAAGGGTTAGTAAAATGAAGGAAGTCACTAATCTGAGGATAAAAATAAGTCTGAAAAATAGTTTCTATTCTGGAAGCCAAACATTTGAATGTTGATACCCTACTATATGCACTTACACACGTCTTGAAACTCGGGATAGTAGAGGATACCTTGAAATGCTCTTGTCTAAAAGCCAAAGTATGAAGGAAGTATAAAAATGGTGAAAAGAAAAAAAAATGAACACTGGTTTTGTATCGCCAAGACAGCAATAAAAAAAATATAGCGAGGGTGCCTCTTCACCTAGTGCCCTAAGGCCAACTGGTCTGGGAGTCACTGCTAAGCCTTAGGTGGTGCAAGACAAGGAAAATACTATCACCAAATCAGCAAGCACTTGAGTAATCGGTCGGTTAGTACCTCAAGAAGTATTAGCGGTCGCATGAAAAGGTGTGAGCAAACCTAAGTATTCATAAAGTACTGAGGTAGATGGACAAGAGTATGATAGCTTGAATTGAATTCTCCGAGTGTAGGGATGTTATTTTCACACACGTAGGGTTATATGATCAATGTTTGGAAGAAAGGTAGGAATGAAGAATAAAGACGATGTTTTATTGAGGGGTAATGTGATTTCTAACATTTTTTCATGACTATTAAGATAAGGCTCATGACAACTGAAAAGCTAGCATAGTTGGAAACTCTTCTTTTTAAAGTATTTCTTTTATGGTTCTTGTCTTTATATGTAAATTTCACCATCTTTCTTTTGTTATTGGATTTTGTGGTTGTAATCCGCTGAAAACCCTCAGGAGACAACACTCCTCCTACTAGGGAAACCTAGAGGTTTAACGGCTTGTTGCACGTGCTCAGTGCAATCGTGTCTGCCTACGAAAGTGTGCTTAGTTTTCTTATTTCTTTTTCTCCTCTTGAATAAACTAGTTTGCTCGGGACGATCAAAGATAAGTTTGGGGGTATTTGTTCAGTCGATAAAACTGCACATTTGTAGTACATTTTTCCTACCATTTTTATATTAAAAAAGGACTATATTATAATATATTATACATATGAGGGTTTATGTGTAAAAACATTATTTTCCATGTGTTAATATATGTTAATTATCATTTGGTAGGAAAATGTATGCAAATAATATTATTGATCTAATCCTAGTAGAACAAAGTCTACTAAAATCTTATTTGAGTTGTTGTGCAGAATATTTCCAAGTTGTTATGAAGGATTTAATAAACAAATCAATTTGTTGAAGAAAAACTTGCCAAATTAAGAAGCAAACTTGGAGACCAAGTCTGGAAGCAACCGAGAGAATATTTTAAAGATATAAAGGTGCCTAGGATTGCCAAATGTCACCATCAGAGAGCCCAAGAAAAACGACAGAGAGATCTCGACCCATGAGCGCGGATCCGCGGCCAAAAACACCCTTGGTCCGCGGATCCGCCGCAGTTTGATGAGGTTGGAATGCAAGATTTTGGGATATCTACAACTGCTGAATTTTACCAACTTCTCAACAAAAAAATTCTGGGTTTTCACTATATAAAGGCACCGAGGGCCTCTTGGAAAAATCTATCAAGTCGACGCGATCACGAAGTCCAAGACGGCTCACGCATCCAGACTGATCATCAACGGTTCATCTACCTCCTTAGAAGAGATCGAGAAGCAAACTAGGTTTTTGTAATCATTTTCTAAGGAATCAAAGTGTACTTGATCTTGTTGATTAATAAAGGTAGTTCTTTTTCTTATTCTATTTCTTCGTAGTTTAATTATGCAATTTCTCTCCATCTCTTTTTCTCCCAACATGCGCGAGTAATTCTCCGCTTGTTAGGGTTCGTAGGATTAGGGTAGGCTAATGGACGATGAAAATAATTAAACCCTTTTTAAGTCCTATAAAGTTTAGGAACTTTATCAAAAGAATCATTAACATCCTAATCGGGCGCGCTAGTAATCCTTTGCTAGTTCCGACCGCGATTAGAGATTAGATTAATGATTGTTTTGGTAAAGGCTAGATATGAACGGAGTTCCGTGTCGAGATAAGGGTTAAGAGTGGGATTCCTTTTCCCTCCAGAAACCCTAATCTACACGCATCACCGTCGTTCTAGTTCTAAATCTATTAATGGATAAAAAGGGTAACTTTTAATTAATCTTCCATAACTACTAAATCCTAACGAACCCTACAAGCCCTATTATTATATTATTTAAATCTCTAAAATAATCTAGATCTATATTTTACATTAAAGTAGATCTAGAAACTTTTCACAAAATTCTTTATTCCTCCTCTCTTTCTCAACATATCTAAAGTAAAAATAAAAGGTTCCACGTTTCCCAGAGGACGACCCGTACTCATCTCGGTCTAGCTACACGCGACACCGTTCTGATTGCGGTTAACTACAAAACAAACACTTTTTCGTAACAATCACTTGTCAATCCTGTCTCAAAGGAAAGATGACAAAGACTCCGTTCACTGGACACGGAGTAAGAGCGAGCGAGCTCTTGGGACTCGTACACAGCGACGTGTGCGGTCCAATGTCTACGCATGCGCGAAGCGGTTATTCTTACTTCATCACTTTTACGGATGACTTTTCAAGGTACGGTTATGTCTTCTTAATGAAACATAAGTCCGAAGCCTTTGGAAAGTTCCAGGAATATAAGAATGAAGTAGAAAAACAGACCGGCAAAAGTATCAAGATTCTAAGATCGGATCGAGGTGGAGAATACTTGAGTGCCGAATTCCTGAATTACTTAAAAGAGAATGGAATTCTCTCTCAGCTTACTCCTCCATACACTCCGCAACATAACGGTGTATCGGAGAGACGGAACCGGACCCTATTGGATATGGTACGTTCCATGATGAGTAACGCTGAGTTACCGCGATCATTCTGGGGATATGCACTAGAAGCAGCTGCGTATCTCTTGAACAAGGCTCCCACCATGACTGTGCCTACCACCCCATATCAGATGTGGACTGGGAAGAAACCCTGTCTTAAGTATCTTAAGGTATGGGGAAGTCCAGCTTTTGTAAAAAAGCAGCATGCGGACAAGCTCGAGGCACGTTCAGTACAGTGTAAGTTTGTGGGATACCCAAGGAACTCCAGGGGGTATCTTTTCTATTCCGCTGAGGAACAAAAGGTTTTTATTTCTCAGCATGCCCGCTTCTTGGAAACTGAGTTTTTGGAAACCCAGATATGTGGGAGCACAATAGAACTGGAAGAAAATCCAGAACCACAGACTATTACTGAAAGCTTAGTGGAACCAGAGGGTTCAAAAGAACAGGACATTCCTATGCCGCTCCGCAGGAGTAGTATGCAGTCTCATCCGCCCGAGAGATACTATGGTTTTCTCATAGACGGGGATAGAGAGGATTGCATCATAGATTATGATGAGCCTACTAGCTTCCAGCAGGCCGTTCAGAGCGTTTACTCAGTGAAATGGCTGGATGCAATGCGGACCGAAATGGAGTCCATGTACACCAACAAAGTATGGACGTTGGACATTGCTCCAGACGGGGTAAAACCCGTAGGATGCAAGTGGATCTTCAAAAGGAAGATTGGTGTAGATGGACAGGTTGAGACCTATAAAGCTAGACTTGTAGCAAAGGGTTTCCGTCAAAGACCTGGCTTGGACTATGACGAAACCTTTTCTCCAGTGGCTATGCTGAAATCCATTCGGATCCTTCTTGCCATTGCTGCCTTCCACGATTATGAGATCTGGCAAATGGACGTAAAGACCGCTTTTCTAAATGGAAATTTAGAGGAGTGTGTCTATATGGACCAGCCAGAGGGTTTCATTCAGAGTGGGAGCAGCGGAAAGGTGTGCAAGTTGCTTAAGTCCATCTATGGACTAAAGCAGGCATCGCGGAGTTGGAACATCTGCTTTGATGAGACAGTCAAAGAATTTGGCTTTATCAAAAATCCAGAGGAACCATGCATCTATAGTAGATTTGTAGCGAGAACTATAGTATTCCTCGTTTTATACGTGGATGACATTCTCTTAATAGGAAATGACATTCTTATGCTACAATCTGTCAAGGGGTTCTTGTCACACAGGTTCTCCATGAAAGACCTGGGTGATGCCTCGTACATTCTGGGTATCCGGATCTACCGTGACAGATCCAAGAGGATATTAGGACTTTCGCAGTCCAGGTACATCGACGCCATACTGAAGAGATTCAGTATGGAAGATTTCAAGCGCGGTAACCTACCGGCTTGTCACGGGATCACCCTCTCTAAAGAGATGTCTCCCAAGACTGATTTGGAGAGGGATCGCATGTCTATTATACCCTACGTTTCTGCGGTAGGCTCTATAATGTATGCGATGTTGTGTACTGTAAGTCCACGTTGCCACCCCCGGTTCTTGCGGGGAGGCGGAAACGGTATAAAAAACAAATTTTTAGCGCAAGGGGCAACATGGACTAATAGAGTCGGGATCTTTTCTAAACTAAACTAGCTATCAAGCAAAAGAGAGTTAGCTACTCGGATGAAAAGTTATACCTAACTTGAACTCCTTCTTCTTGAAACCTTGTAGAGGTTGATGGTTCTTCCACGTTGCCTTCTTCCGTCAAAGATGGATCCACCTGAGGGTTCAACCTTCGGGCTCTTTCTCGAACTTAGAGTGAACTAGGATCTCCGGCTTGCCAAACCTTTAACCCTAGAGAGAGTAGAGAGTGTCTTTGGGGTGTTTTTCTTTCAAGGAGAGGGATTCTCAACACATGAGAAGGATTCTCCTTGAGCTAGAGGAAGAAGAAGATGAAGTGAGGAGAGAGAAGCAATATGATAGAATGAGTTCTTTTTCCTTTTGCAACCATAACAAAAGAAAAAAGAATTATCAAATTAATAATAATAATGAAAATGAAATAGTTGATGGAAGGTTTAGGAATGACCATTATCATTTCATTCATTAAATGAATTTTGCTAGAATCAAAGAGCATCTTTGCAAAGTAATGATGATGGTCAAACATTCAACTATGGTCAACTAGTCAACCATGGTCAACAAGTCAACAAAAACCCAACCATGACACAATTTCATTTAATTAATATTATTAATTGATATTTCATAAATCCATTAGGGTTTGGAAAAAGACGACTGTCAACTGTGCATACGCACCCGTTCCGAAACCCTAATGAAAGTCCTCTTCCTCCTCCTCAAACAACTGTGCATACACACCTGCATTCTTGTTCCGAGGAACATGAATGCTGAGATATAAAAGCAACCCCAAAACATATACCAGTATCTGACTCAAACCAGAGCCAGCCAGTAATATCCGTCCGGACTCCAAACGTGCACAAGTGCGCGGATGAGAACGAACCCTGTCGCAAAACTATGCGACCTCTATTCTGTTTTGCCCAATGGCGAATAGCCCTCTGTGTGGGACTCTAAAGACTCGACACTTACGCTGGCAGTGGGTTTAACCACAGACCGCAAGCGGCACTAGCTGTGCGTAACGGTCCCCGGGTAGATGCCGACAAGAAGACTGACGAGGTGAACCCCATCTGAACTCCTACTGAGTCTGAGTGTGATAATCTCCGTACAGTCCGGTCTGTTCATCTGATACATCGCATGGCGGGCCTAGGGGGTGGTAAACGTCAGTCCCCTAATAGCGGTACAAGTCGTGTCGGAGTGAAGCCCAAAACACCCTGAGATAACACTGGAAGCCTACCAGCATATCTCGCTTTCCCTGGCCAGGGACTACTCGTGTAATGGCTCTCCTAGACACAGCGCGATGTCAACCCCCAATACCGGGAGAGACGAATCCTGTCTAACCGTTACTGCCTCCAAGTGCTTCGGGACTGTACCCAACTACTTCCCGTTTGCACGACTCCTTTGAGCCGTGGTAGGGAAGTAATGAAAGTACAGTGGGAACACACTCGAGGCGAAGTGACAGTGTCAAGTCAGCGGACTAAGTTGTACTCATGTCACCTGGGAACTGATAACTGACGATAGGTATAATACCAACCTGTCAGTTCCCGACGAGTCCTGTCCAGTGTACTCGTAACCTAACGAGCACCCGTATACTATCTCCAGTACGACGTACTGATGGCTGTGGGACAGACCATCTCCCACACTGGGATGAGAAGCGCATACGCTAGTCTACTCCGGAGTATCGATGCCCTGTCTCGATAGTCCTGCGACTAGGGACCTGTATAAGGATGTGCTTATAGATTACCCAGCCCCCACTAGTGTGACTACCATCACAACGCTGGTAATCAAGCAAAGATCCTAAGGGCTCCACTAATGTGTATAGGTGATATACAAAAATAAACACATGTACACATTGAAGTAGAAACAAACCAAGTAGCATACTACTATATTGAGCAAGATTGTTTATACAAGGTGAATATCCCAAGCTTCCATTAAGTAATATACAAACTAGTATGATACAGTAATGGCCTCTAGGGCATATACACTAACATACCAGACCGGATGTAGCTTATGCACTAAGTGTAGTAAGCCGGTATCAGTCAAACCCTGGAGAGAAACACTGGATAGCGGTAAAGAACATTCTCAAGTACCTGAGAAGGACTAAGGAGATGTTCTTGGTGTATGGCGGAAAAGATCTCCAGATCGAGGCCTTTGCTGACTCCAGCTTCCAGAGTGACAAGGATGATTCCAAGTCCATGTCGGGTTTTGTCTTTACCCTCAATGGAGGGCCGGTGTGTTGGAAGAGTTCCAAACAAGAAACCGTTGCAGACTCGACGATGTAAGCGGAATACATCGCTGCATCTGATGCCGCAAAAGAAGCCGTCTGGATGAGGAAGTTCTTGAAAGAACTTCAGGTGGTTCCGTCCATTGTTGATCCAATACCTCTGTATTGCGACAACAACGGGGCTATAGCTTTAGCGAAGGAACCCAGGCCCCATCAGAAATCCAGACACATCTTAAGGCGGTATCACCTGATCAGGGAGATCGTGGATCGCCAGGAGATCGATGTTCGGAGAGTCGCTTCAGAAAATAACACTGCAGATCCATTCACCAAGGCCTTGCCCCAGACTCAGTTCGAGCGGCTGATCGAGATGATAGGTCTTTGATACGCCAGTACATGGCCTTAGTGCAAGTGGGAGATTGTTAGTGTATATGCCCTAGAGGCCATTACTGTATCATACTAGTTTGTATATTACTTAATGGAAGCTTGGGATATTCACCTTGTATATACAATCTTGCTCAAAATAGTAGTATGCTACTTGGTTTGTTTCTACTTCAATGTGTACAAGTGCTTATTTTAGTATATCGCCTATACACATTAGTGGAGCCCTTAGGATCTTTGCTTGATTACCAGCGTTGTGATGGCAGTCACACTAGTGGGGCTGGGTAATCTATAAGCACATCCTTATGAAGGTCCCTAGTCGCAGGACTATCGAGACAGGGCATCGATACTCCGGAGTAGACTAGTGCATGCGCTTCTCATCCCAGTGTGGGAGACGGTCTGTCCCACAGCCGTCAGTATGTCGTACTTGAGATAGTATGCGGGTGCTCGTTGGGTTACGAGTACACTGGACAGGACTCGTCGGGAACTGACTAGTTGGTATTATGCCTATCGTCAGTTATCAGTTCCCAGGTGACATGAGTACAGCTTAGTCCGCTGACTTGACACTGTCACTTCGCCTCGAGTGTGTTCCCACTGTACTTTGATCACTACCCTACCACGGCTCAAAGGAGTCATGCAAACAGGTAGTGGTTGGGTGCAGTCCCGAAGCACTTGGAGGCAGTGACGGTTAGACATGATTTGTCTCTCCCAGTATTTGGGGTACACATCGCGCTGTGTCTGGGAGAGCCATTACACGAGTAGTCCCTGGCCAGGGCAAACGAGATATACTGGTAGGCTTCCAGTGTTACTCAGGGTGTTTTGGGCTTCGCTCCGACACGATTTGTACCGCTATTGGGGGACTGACGTTTAACGCCCCCTAGGCCCGCCATGCGATGTATCAGACGAACAGACCGGACTGTACGGAGAATGTCATATTCAGGCTCAGTAGGAGTTCAGATGGGTTTCGCCTCGTCGGTCTTCTTGTCGGCACTACCTGGGGACCGTTACGCACAGCTAGTGCCGCTTGCGGTCTGTGGTTAAACCCACTGCCAGCGTAGTGTCGAGTCTTTAGAGTCCCACACAGAAAGCTTTTCGCCTTTAGTTAAAAGAGTAGAGGTCGCATGGTTTTGCGACAGGTCGCATGGTTTTGCGACAGAGTTCGGTCACATCCGTGCACTTGTGCACGTACAGTGTCCGGACAGTTTACACTAGCGGGCTTTGGTTTAAGCCAGATCCTAGTGTGCGTATTGGGATTGGATTTATCTAGTTTGTATTCGTGTTCCTCGGAACGCGGATGCGGGTGTGTATGCACAGTTGACGGAGAGACAGAGGCAGAGGATTCTCATTAGGGTTGTTGACCGTTGACCGTTGACTATTGACTTTTTGCTCAACCCTAATGAGAATATGATATATGATTAACAATTATATTAATTAAGTATTGTGGTGACATGGTTGTTGAGAGATTGACTTTGTTGACTTTTTGATTTTTGTTGACTTGTTGACTTTGTTGACCGGTTGACTAGGATTGACTAGTTGACCATCATGATGACTATGGCTATCATTTCATGGCAAAGACTTTTTACTTGCTTGTTTCTTTTGTGAGAAATGAGTGCATGAAATGATTTAGCCATTTTGACTTGAACCATTTTACACAATACTTGATTATTATTTTTGTGATGATGGTTTTGGATTATGAGAGGATGAAAGACAAAAGAGAGGCTAATTCTCACTTGACCATTCTCTCTCCTTTGTTTTGAGCTCTCTTCCTCTTGCTCTCATCCTCTTCCTCTTGTTCTCTCCTCTTGACTCTATGGTTCACTTGTCTCATGAGTTGAGAACCAAGAACCATAGATAAAATCCCATACAAACTCTTCTCTACTCATTCTAGTTCACAAGGTTTAGTAAACCGAGTGAACTAGTTTCTTCAAAGATCGAAGAAAGAGCCAAAAGGTTGAAGCTTTCAGGTGGATCTATCTTCGGCATAAGGAGACGACGGGAAGAAGCCGATCCGGACCACCATCGGAGTTTGAAGACGAAGGAGTTCAAGACAAGCAAGGTATAAACCCCCTAACCGAGTAGTTAAAGACTCCTAGTTAGGTTGTTAGTTAGATGTTTAAGAAAGATTCGGGTTTTAGGTCCATATTACCACCTCTATAAAAATCGTTTTTTATCAAATTCCGCATGCCCGAAAGTACCGGGAGAGGTAGCATGGACTTACAATAACAGCGGCTTAAACCCCTGTTATATATACAAAGGAGTAAAAGAAATATCATGAAACCAATGTGTAAAGCATCGACACAGAAATGCCGGTCTATCAGGTGCTGTCACCAAGACTGGCACCCTGATAGGTACGTATCATACGCTATCCCGAAAGCTCGAGTGCCTAGCTCTGACCCTCGCCTCTCGATGTATCTATACATACATGACTCCCATCGACATCCACATGATAACCGCTGAGTCATTGGTAATGTCACCGGTAGGTACTTGCCCACCTTCCAGGCTCAATCGGTAAGGTCCATCGATCATCTTGCCGAGGGGAACCGTACCGGGCCCCACCATGTACCCTCATACGGCACCCACTCCTCGTATGGAGTATATAATCAGAACCGATAAATCTCATGGTGGATACTGAAATATCACATCAAGGGAAATCGGGTTTTTCAAATAATGCATAATTTCATGAACTCTCACGGTCCCTAAATCCAGAAAACATCTAGGAAAAATCCATATAACAATACGAAAATCCATGAATATAATATATGCAACATAAAGCTAAAATGTAAGCCTATAACGGAAAAGCCGCTAATTAACTGCAACAAGTTAATATAAATATCACGTGGTTCCTAATTTCTCCAATTCTAAAATAACATCAAGCAAAGGTAAACATGTAGCTATAACTAGATGTATGTGAAAACATATAGGTATAGCAAGATATATGTATCTACATATAAATAAAAATGTAGTATACCCCCTAGGTATAAGTGAAATATGTGTGCAAGGTATACCTGTAGCTATGTCATAAAGTGTGTATGTATCTATCACTAATGGTACAATACTCTATAGGTATACAAGTATCTAACATGTAAGTATGTGAAACCATATGTGTAAGCATGTAAGTATACATGTATGCTAAATGTCATATGCGATAAGAAATATGAATCAATGTCATAATGTCCCTAACCAAGCAATATCCTAACTATAAGTGGTTTGTGTGTGACATGGCAATTATTGACGGTGCGTGTAGCATACAATCAGTGCTCGTGCAATATGAATCGTCAATAATATGTGCAGTGTCCTAAGGATACTAGTCCAAGTACAACAATTCCTAAGTAATAGGGTAAATGCGCAATTCTAAATATGACAAAGAATATGCGACAGAAATAACATCTCTAGACCAGACGCATAACGCCATGCGGGCGATTTCTCTGTAGATGTTAAATCTACTCACCAACGCTCCTGGTTAGGTTAAGTCTACCAACTGTTTTCCCTTTGCAGCAGTGTCCGAAGTCTCTGCCTGCGAACCTGCAACATAATACGATAAAACAAGTATATATATTAATAATAGACCCAAAATACATACAATCTACACGGACCAACACGACACACATACGTATTCTAAAGGGTTTGTATTGTAGCTAACGCGTATAGCGACACTACGAAACCAACTCAGACCAACAGCAACACGTAACACGCATCGTATCGGATAACGTATCACACGAAACGAAACACTAGAAACACACAAGTGGTCCCAGATTTTTCTGTACCAGTAATCTGTAAAAATTGCAAGTACCATGAGACTACAAATAACCCTAGAGATCCCTACCCAAAAACCCAACACCTAAGTCCCCAGTCTGGCCGCAATTTGCGGCCAGAAGCAATAAATCTGCGGCCCAATCATGGTGGAATTGGTTCGTATTTTGTGGGTAGGTTCTAAATCTCTATACTGGGCTGCTGTCAAGTCAATTTTTGCAACAATTACCTGGTTTAACAGCAGATCATCCGAGACCCCAAATCGACACTAAAATTACGATATTTACCCGAAACGATACGATACGCGAAAAAAAACAGAAACATTAAAGCTAAGCTACACAAAACTAACTTAAAGAACAGAAAAGAAACATTACCTACTCAAAAGCACTCAAGGATCAAAGCTTTGTACACTCCAAGGCATCCAAGAGGCAAGTGATGGAAAAAGATGTGATTTTTGTGATGAAATTGTGAATTTGTGATGGATTTTGTAAAGAAAAGAGAGAGAGCTCAGTTTAGAAAGAGAATGAAATGAAGGAATGAGAAAGAGATAGAGAAAAGAGAGAGAGTGATTGATAAAGAGAGAGAGAGGTGAGGTTAAGGGTGAGTGCACCTTGCATTTAAAACATCATTAATGCTTTCACACACACCTTGCCACCTCATCTCATCCAAACAAAAATCTTCTCTTCTTCTCACAAAAGATCTAGGAATTAGGGTTAAGAATTTGATTAACAAGGATTAGGTTAAGGGTCATGGTTGCTAAGAACAAAAATAACAGAAACAAACATCATATTTACGTGCACACGTGCGTGCGTGGTTATAACAAATAATAATAGTTTATTAATTAAATGTGAGGAACCCGAATTGGTAAACTTTTTTTTACAGTAAACCCGCATTAACATCTAAACGAACACTAACCGAAATCTAAGGCATTACAGATGAAGAGAGACGTCACAAACTTCATTTCGAGGTGCCTGACTTGTCAGCAAGTCAAGGCCGAGCACCAGAGGCCCGCGGGAGAGTTGCAGCCTTTGCCCATTCCGTAGTGGAAATGGGAGCAGATATCTATGGACATCATTGTGGGTCTACCCAGGACCGGTCGAGGGTATGACTCCATTTGGGTGATCGTGGATCGATTGACAAAAGCGGCTCACTTTCTTCCAGTCAAGACCACTTTTGTATTTTCTCAGTATGCTGAGATATTCATCGATGAGATTGTACGATTGCATGGCGTCCTAATTTGTATTGTGTCCGACCGAGGCACCCAGTTCACCAGTTTAGGAGGCTTTGGGCACCCGATTGAGTTTCAGCACAACATTCCATCCGCAGACCGACGGTTAGCCAGAGCGGACTATTCAGACTCTTGAGGACATGCTTCAAGATTGTATTCTAGACTTCGGTAGCAGCTAGGATCATCATTTTCCCTTGATAGAGTTCTCCTATAATAATAGCTTCCAGGATACGATTCAGATGGCACCTTTCGAGGCTTTATATGGGAGGAGATGTAGATCGCCCGTCTGTTGGACAGAGCTCAGCGAGAGCAGTATTTTGGGGCCGCAGATCGTACAGGAGACGTCCGAGAAGATACAGTTGATTCGAGATAGGATGAGGGCAGCTCAAAGCAGAAAGAGATCGTATGTTGACAAACGTCGTCGCAGACTCGAGTTCGCCGTTGGCGATCATGTTTTCCTGAGGATCTCTCCGATGAAGGGCGTGATGAGATTTGGGCGGAAAAGGAAACTAAGTCCCAGATATGTGGGTCCCTTCGAGATCCTCGAGCGTGTCGGCGCAGTTGCATATCGTTTGGCTCTTCCACCCAGCTTTCCGGATGTTCGCCCCGTACTCCATGTGTCGATGCTTCGTAGATACCTTCATGACCCTTCTCACATGATTCAGTATCAGATCGTTCAGCTAGAGCTTGATCTTTTGTTCACCGAGCAGCCAGTAGTGATATTGGACCGGCAGGTGAAGAAACTTCGATCAAAGTTCTTGTCATCTGTGAAGGTTTTTTGGCACAGCCCGAATGGTGAAGAAATCACTTAGGAGGCCGAGAGCAAGATGCGGAAGAAATCCCTCATCTCTTTGAAGGTACGCCTAGTAAAAATTTTAAATTCGGGGACGAATTTCTTTAAGGGGGGAAGATTGTAACACCTTAGAATACGATTAGTGGTTAATTAAACGTTAATGCAGATTCTTAGTAAAAAAGTTTACCAAAGTGGTTTTCAAATATTTTATAAAAATAAATGAATATTTTATCAGTATTTAAATTGGGCCTGCATACACATGTGCATGTTAACCTAGGGTTAATTAGGGAGTTAACCATGCTTAAGTAGCCATGGCACCTTAACCATATTCTAATTAAGTCTTATGAATTATATAATTTAATTAGTTTTCAAAATTTTAAATTTAAAAGAAATCTTATTTTGTGTTGACTAGAGAGAGAGGAGGAGAGAGAGAGGGCATCATGAGCATCGCAAGCATGCCATGCATTTAATGAAGAGAGAGAGGGGGAGGCATGTGTAAGTCCACGTTACCCATCCCGGTTCTTACGGGCTTACGGAAATGGTGAAAAACGATTTTTTCTAGGGTGGTAACATGGACTCAAAATACGGATCTTTGTTAAACAACTACCTAACAACCTAACTAGGAGTTTTACCTACTCGGTTAGGGGGTTATACCTTAACTTGAACTCCTTCGTCTTCAACTCCTTGCGGTGGTCGGATCGGCCTCACCTCGTCGTCTCCTCGCTCCGAAGATGGATCTACCCGAAAGCTTCTACCTTTTGGCTTCTATTTCAAACTAGAAGAAACTAGAACACTTGGCTTGCTAGACCTTGTGTACTAGGATGAGTAGAGAAGAGTAATGGGTTTTGATCTTTATGGCTCTTGCTTCTCAACACATGAGACAATAGAACCATGAACTAGAGAGAGAGCAAGAGGAAGAGGAAGAGCTCAAGCATGAGAGAGAAAGGAAATGAAAAAGTGAGCAAGACTTTTGCTATCCAAGCTCTCATAATCCAAAACAATCATAACCATTATAGTAATTGAGTATTATGTGATGGTTCAAGTCAAAATGGCAATATCATTTCATGCACTCATTTTTTGAAAAATAACAAGCAAGCAAAAGTCTTTGTCATGAAATGATAGCCATTCTAATGATGATGGTCAACTAGTCCAACCTAGTCAACCGGTCAACAAAGTCAACAAGTCAACAAAGTCAACCCTTCAACCCAACCATGGCACAATAATACTTAATTAATATTATCATTAATCATATTTCTTATTCTCATTAGGGTTTAGCAAAAGTCAACAGTCAACAACCCTAATGAGAATCCTCTGCCTCTGTCTTTCTATCAACTGTGCATACACACCCGCATCCGCGTTCCGAGGAACACAAATACAAACGAGATAAAACGAATCCCAAAACGTACACTAGGCTCTGGCTTAAACCAAAGCCTGCTAGTGATAACTGCCCGGACACTAAACGTGCACAAGTGCACGGATGTGACCGAACCCTGTCGCAAAACTATGCGACCTCTACTCTTTTGCCTAAAAGCGAATATCTCTCTGTGTGGGACTCTAAAGACTCGACACTACGCTGGCAGTGGGTTTAACCACAGACCGCAAGCGGCACTAGCTGTGCGTAACGGCCCCCAGGTAGATCCCGATAAGAAGACGGACGAGGTGTAACCCATCTGAACACCTACTGAGCCTGAATGTGACAGTTTCCGTATAGTTCGGTCTGTTCCTGATCATATCGTGGCGGGCCTAGGGGCGGTAAACGTCAGTCCCCTAATAGCGGTACAAGTCATGTCGGAGTGTAGCCCAAAACACCCTGAGATAACACTAGAAACCTACCAGTATATCTCGCTTGCCCTGGCCAGGGACGACTATGTGTAATGGCTCTCCATGACACAGCGTAATATCAACTCCCAATACCGGGAGAGACGAATTCTGTCTAACCGTCACTGCCTCCAAGTGCTTCGGGACTGCACCCAACTACTACCTGTTTGCACGACTCCTTTGAGCTGTGGTAGGGTAGTAATCAAAGTACAGTGGGAACACACTCGAGGCGAAGTGACAGTGTCAAGTCAGCGGACTAAGCTGTACTCATGTCACCTGGGAACTGATAACTGACGATAGGTATAGTACCAACCAACAGTTCCCGACGAGTCCTTTCCATTGTACTCGTAACCTAACGAGCACCCGCATACTATCTCAAGTAGGACATACTGACGGCTGTGGGATAGACCGTCTCCCTTGCTGGGATGAGAAGCGCATACGCTAGTCTACTCCGGAGTATCGATGCCCTGTTTCGATAGTCCTACGACTAGGGACATGTATAAGGATGTGCTTATGGATAACCCAGCCCCCACGAGTGTGACTGCAATCACAACGCTGGTAATCAAGCAAAGATCCTAAGGGCTCCACTAATGTGTATAGGTAATATACTAAAAGAAACACATGTACACATTAAAGTAGAAACAAACCAAGTAGCATATTACCATTTTGAGCATGATTGTCTAAACAACTGTGAATATCCCAAGATTCCATTAAGTAATATACAAACTAGTATGATACAGTAATGGCCTCTAGAGCATATACACTAACAATCTCCCACTTGCACTAAGGCCATGTATTGGCGTATCGAAGACCTATCATCTGGATCAGCCGCTCGAACTGAGTCTAGGTTAAGGCCTTCGTGAGTGGATCAGCAGTGTTATCTTCCATAGCTACTCTCCGAACCTCGATCTCCTGGCGACCCACGATCTCCCTGATCAGGTGATACCGCCTCATGATGTGTCTGGACTTCTGATGGGACCTGGGTTCCTTCGCTATAGCTATATCCCCGTTGTTGTCGCAATACAGAGGTATTGGATCAATAATGGACAGAACCACCAGAAGTTCCGTTAAGAACTTCCTCATCGAGACGGCTTCTTTTGCGGCATCTGCAGCAGCGATATATTCCGCTTCCATCGTCGAGTCAGCAACGGTTTCCTGTTTGGAACTCTTCCCACACACCGCCCCTCCATTGAGGGTAAAGACATAACCCGACATGGACTTGGAATCATCCTTGTTACTTTGGAAGCTGGAGTCAGCAAAGGCCTCGATTTAGAGGTCTTTTCCGCCATACACCAAGAACATCTCTTTAGTCCTTCTCAGGTACTTGAGAATGTTCTTTACCGCTATCCAGTGCTTCTCCCCAGGGTTTGAATGATACCGACATACCACACTCAGTGCATAAGCTACATCTGGTCTGGTACACAATATCGCATACATTATAGAGCCTACCGCAGAAGCGTAGGGTACAATAGACATGCGATCCCTTTCCAAATCAGTCTTGGGAGACATCTCTTTGGAGAGGGTGATCCCGTGACAAGCCGGTAGATTACTGTGCCTGGAATCTTCCATACTGAATCTTTTCAATATGGTGTCGATGTACCTGGACTGTGAAAGTCCTAATATCCTCTTGGATCTATCACAATGGATCCGGATCCCCAGAATGTAAGAGGCATCACCCAGGTCTTTCATGGAGAACCTGTATGACAAGAACCCTTTGACAGATTGTAGCATAGGAATGTCATTTCCTATTAAGAGAATGTCATCCACATATAAAACGAGGAATACGACAGTTCTTGCTACAAATCTACTATAGATGCATGGTTCATCTGGATTTTTGATAAAGCCAAATTCTTTGACCGTCTCATCAAAACAGATGTTCCAACTCCGCGATTCCTTCTTTAGTCCATAGATGGACTTAAGCAAGTTGCACACCTTTCCGCTGCTCCCACTCTGAATGAAACCCTCTGGCTGGTCCATATAGACACACTCCTCTAAATTTTCATTTAGAAAAGCGGTCTTTACGTCCATCTTCCAAATCTCATAATCGTGGAAGGCAACAATGGTAAGAAGGATCCGAATGGATTTCAGCATAGCCACTGGAGAAAAGGTTTCGTCATAGTCCAAACCAGGTCTTTGACGAAAACCTTTTGCAACAAGTCTAGCCTTATAGGTCTCAACCTGTCCATCTACACCAATCTTCCTTTTGAAGATCCACTTGCATCCTACGGGTTTTACCCCATCTGGAGCAACGTCCAACGTCTATACTTTGTTGGTGTACATGGACTCCATTTCGGTCCGCATTGCATCCAGCCATTTTACCGAGTCAACGCTCTGAATGGCCTGCTGGAAGCTAGTCGGCTCATCACTATCAATGATGCAATCCTCTCTATCCCCATCTATGAGAAAACCGTAGTATCTCTCGGGTGGATGAGACTGCCTACTACTCCTGCGAAGCGGCGCAGGAATGTCCTGATCTTTCGAAGCCTCTGGTTCTACTAAGCTTTCAGTAATAGCTCGTGGTTCTGGAATTTCTTCCAGTTCTATTGCGCTCCCACTTATCTGATTATCCAAAAACTCAGTTTCCAAGAAGAGGGCATGACGAGAAACAAAAACCTTTTGTTCCTTTTCGCAATAGAAGAAATATCCCTTGGAGTTCTTTGGATATCCCACAAACTTGCACTGTACTGAGCGTGCCTCGAGTTTGTCCGCGTGCTGCTTTTTGACAAAAGCCGGACATTTCCATGTCTTAACGTGCTTAAGATAAGTATTCTTCCCACACCACATCTGATATGGTGTGGTAGGCACAGTCTTAGTTGGAACTCGGTTCAAAAGGTATGCAGCTGATTCTAGTGCATATTCCCATAATGATCGCGGTAACTCAGCGTTACTCATCATGGATCGTACCGTATCCAATAGGGTCCGATTCCATCTCTCCGATACACCGTTATGTTGCAGAGTGTCTGGAGGAGTAAGCTGAGAGAGAATTCCATTCTCTTTTAGGTAATCCAGGAACTCGGCACTCAAGTATTCACCACCTCGATCAGATCTCAGTGTCTTGATACTTTTGCCGGTTTGTTTTTCTACTTCATTCTTATATTCCTGGAATTTTCCAAAGGCTTCGGATTTATGTTTCATTAAGAAGACATATCCATACCTTGAAAAGTCATCCGTAAAAGTAATGAAGTAAGAATAACCGCTTCGCGCATGTGTGGACATTGGACCACACACGCCGCTGTGTATGAGTCCCAAGAGCTCGGTCGCTCTTACTCCGTGTCCAGTGAACAGAGTCTTTGTCATCTTTCCTTTGAGACAGGATTGACAAGTTGTATACGATTGATATTCGAACGGATCCAAATATCCTTCTGTATATAACTTCGTCAACCTTCTCTCATTGATATGACCCAGTCTACAATGCCATAAGAAAGCCTGGTTTGTTTCCGGAGACTTTCTTCTGTATGTATTCTGGACTTTGAAAATCTGTGGTTGGTTTAATACGTATATACCATTGCTTAATGCACCTGACCCAATCAGAACTTGATTAAGGTGAATGTTTACAACATTGCTTACAAATGCAAATTCATAACCTTCTTTAGATAATAAAGATACAGAAATGATATTACAAGTTGCATTGGGTACAAAATAGCAATTACGCAAAACTAAATCGTTTCCATCTGACAACCCCAGGTGATAGTCCCCCACAGACTCAGCATCCATGCCAGCTCCGTTTGCAACTCTGAGGGTCATATCACCTTCCTTCAAAACCCTACTCTTTCTCAATGCCTGCAAAGAATTACAGATATGAGATCCTGATCCGGTATCCAATACCCAGGAAGTAGAGTTTATTGATAGACAGTTTTCAATAACATACACACCTGAAGTCGAAGCCGCAACTTGCTTCGGGTCCTGGTTTCTGGCCTTCCAAGCCCTGCAATCTTTCTTGCAGTGTCCCTTCTTATGACAATAGAAGCATTCTTCCTTTCCCACAAGCTGCCCCGCTATCTTTGTTGCCTTTGCTTTTCCCTTCGTATCCACTTTACTAACACCGCCCCTTTGTTTGGCGGGGGCTTTCTTCTTCTTTCCCTTGGCTTTCGCCTTGGACTTAGAAGAGGAAGATTCTCCTACAAACAAAGTGGATGTTTCCCTACCTTTCTGTAGGGTGCCCTCTACACTCCTCAGCATGTTGAGGAGCTCCGGAAGATCAACTTCTTTTCCTTGCAAGTTGAAGTTCAGGATAAACTGGGCGTAAGTGGAAAGAAGGGACTGGAGAATCAAGTCCGTATAGAGCTCGTTCTCTAACGTGGTCACAAGGTCCCCGAGCTCCTCAATGAAGCCAATCATCTTAAGCATGTGTTCCGCTACCGATGATCCGACGGCCAATCTCGCCGAAAACAGCTTTTTCGAGACTTCGTATCTGGCGATACGGGATTGCTCCCCATACAGTTCTTTTGTATGGAGAAATATGGATTCAAGGTCCATATTCTCGTGCCTCCTCTGATGTTCATTGTCCATAGAGGCAAGCACGAGGCACTTCACCTTCGCGCAATCGATCTCCCAGGTCTTATGAATTTCTTTATCCGCGACGCTGGAGGTGGGACTTGGGACAGGGGGAGCTTTGGTGGTAAGAAGATACCCCAACTTGTCATAAGTGATTGCCATTTTGACATTCCTGAGCCAATCATTGTAGTTTAGCCCTATCAGTATGTTTTTATCTAGAAGTAACTTAAGTCCGGTTATGACGATTGGTCGCTGCAATTAGGAGAGAGAGAAGAAACACTCAGCATGAAGCTCTTGCAACTTCAGAGTGGTTTTTAATTTGTCTAAACATGAGTGCTCCCACTGTATCTCGAATTCCTCCTTATACCAAAAAGGAAGAATTAGTCGGGATCAATCTCACCGTACAATACTTGCTTAACCGTTCAGCCAGGCCAGTGTTGGTACTTTGAGGGAGGTTTTCCAACGCTTTCACGAAATAACCTCTTTTTCCTGGGGGCGTAGCCCCGCTAACACCTTTCTAGACACCTACTTGGTTTATAGCATTGATCGTTAAGTGAGAAATTTCCCGAGGAGTAGCATATACTCACAGTAGGATGGGGATCCAAATATCATCGCGTGACAAAACTGAAGGAATCCTACCAGAATCATCACACTCCAAATGGTATGCAGTGCTAGCAAGTTTCAGGTTCTTTTGAAACTCCCGATGTGGATTTTTGCCCCATGCTCTTATGACCTTGACTTTGGCCAACAAATCATAAGTCACATGTCAAGTTCTACCCGTCATTCTCCAGGTTAATTTGAACCCACCCGTACCTACCCTTGACTTTGGCCAACAAGGCAGTACGACTGTCCCAAACCAACGCATCTATCTATGCTGCACATGAATACCCAATAGCTACCAATCACTATGCCTTGATTTTGGCCAACAAACATAGCTTGAATACTATTGACCATCCATGTGAAACGACGGAGGGCTACGAATGGTTTTGGCGAAACCGTGAACGTAGTGAACTTGATATAATCGATGGAACGAGATAGCTTTTAAAAGGAGTGGCTTAAGCTCCGCGTTTAAAAGTTGTTTTTTAAAAGAAAACGAGTGGTTTTTGAAATTGTTCCATCGACTTTACTTTGGTTTATTTTCTTGCGTAAATTTTTAATGCATCCCATCATTTAATCCTACCATTGCAGAAAACAACGAAAATATGACGTACGCTTATGCCATCCGCATTCACCACGGGGCCCGTCATTACCCGTTAGATTACTTAACTAACGACAGAGCGGGGGCTGGACTAGCGCGGATGCAAAACATAAGCAACGCCTAAATAGATATCATATATAGATATATACATTCGTCACATGCAATGATAGCCATTCCAGATCACAGATGAACACATTGGATATACTAGGAATCCGCATTCCGTACGATCCTGTAACGGAGAGCGGATTACACGGTCGCGATGAATAGCCAATACCCCATCCTAGACCCCTACGGGTGTGACAAACTACCCGCCAAGTACCTGAAGCGAAGCAACCTCCCTCAACACCGTGAGTAGGCCACTCGGCACTTCGAGGTACCCGGTAGTTTGTGCACCCCACCTTGGGTCTATCCTAGGAGCAAAAATAGTAAAAAGAAATTATACAATGACGCCTACAACCTCACCCCGGTTGTGCGGCTAATTAACTAATATTACATCAATTACAAATTTACATGAATTGAAAGATAAAGAAAACTCTCATCTCACAACCCCCCGGCTATTCATCCGCGACAATCTAATGAATTCATATACACATACCATCAATATTACAGATCACAGTTATGTATAACCCACACTAATCGACGTATAGCGATAAGCAGACATTCAATACATATATCACATCACAAATATAAGCCCATTAGCTTAAGTCTTTAGAAGTTCGATCAAAATACGGATTTTTAGGCCCTAAAAACAAATTTTGCTTTCTGGAAAATCTGAGCAGAAAAAACATATTGTAAAAATCCCAAAACACCCCACTGAACACACTGCAAGAAAATTCGCCCAAGGCCGAGTCAACTCGGCCGTGGATCCGCGACGGGAGCATGCTCCTGCCACGATTCTGCGGCGCTTTGACCGAGTCCCTGGACCAATTTTTTAAAGTGTGTTATAGAAAGCCTGAGCCTATTTTTAGTGTAAGATTTATCAATTTTTGAACAAGAAAAATATCGGCAGAAACTAAACTTTTCGGGTGTGTTTCGTGACTTTTTCTCCGATCGAACTTCTAGTTACTTTGCTAACATGTTAGATAGTGTTTAACTAGGCTCTGATACCACTGTAAGTCCACGTTACCCGTCCCGGTTCTTACGGGCTTGCGAAAATGGTCAAAAACGATTTTTTCTAGGGTGGTAACATGGACTGAAAATACGGATCTTTGTTAAACAACTACCTAACAACCTAACTAGGAGTTTTACCTACTCGGTTAGAGGGTTATACCTTAACTTGAACTCCTTGCGGTGGTCGGATCGGCCTCACCTCGTCGTCTCCTCGCGCCGAAGATGGATCCACCCGAAATCTTCTACCTTTTGGCTTCTACTTCAAACTAGAAGAAACTAGAACACTTGGCTTGCTAGACCTTGTGTACTAGGATGAGTAGAGAAGAGTAATGGGTTTTGATCTCTATGGTTCTTGCTTCTCAACACATGAGACAATAGAACCATGAACTAGAGAAAGAGAGCAAGAGGAAGAGGGAGAGCTCAAGCATGAGAAAGAAAGGAAATGAAAAAGTGGGCAAGACTTTTGCCATCCAAGCTCTCATAATCCAAAACAATCATAAC
This sequence comes from Agapanthus africanus, assembly GCA_030015575.1. Classification (NCBI taxonomy): domain Eukaryota; kingdom Viridiplantae; phylum Streptophyta; class Magnoliopsida; order Asparagales; family Amaryllidaceae; genus Agapanthus; species Agapanthus africanus. The sequence continues at coordinate 257,851,838 of CM057351.1, read as the reverse complement.
CATAATAGTAATTGAGTATTATGTGATGGTTCAATTCAAAATGGCAATATCATTTCATGCACACATTTTGTGAAAAATAACAAGCAAGCAAAAGTCTTTGCCATGAAATGATAGCCATTGTAATGATGATGGTCAACTAGTCCAACCTAGTCAACCGGTCAACAAAGTCAACAAGTCAACAAAGTCAACCCTTCAACCCAACCATGGCACAATAATACTTAATTAATATTATCATTAATCATATTTCTTATTCTCATTAGGGTTTAGCAAAAGTCAACAGTCAACAACCTAATGAGAATCCTTTGCCTCTGTCTCTCTGTCAACTGTGCATACACACCCGCATCCGAGTTCCGAGGAACACGAATACAAACTAGATAAAACTTATCTCAAAACGTACACTAGGATCTGGCTTAAACCAAAGCCTGCTAGTGATAACTGCCCGGACACTAAAAGTGCACAAGTGCACGGATGTGACCGAACCCTGTCGTAAAACCATGCGACCTCTACCCTTTTTCCTAAAGGCGAATAGCTCTCGGTGTGGGACTCTAAAGACTCGACGCTGCGCTGGCAGTGGGTTTAACCACAGACCGCAAGCGGCACTAGCTGTGCGTAACGGCCCCCAGGTAGATGCCAATAAGAAGACGGACGAGATGAAACCCATCTGAACTCCTACTTAGCCTGAATGTGACAGTCTCCGTACAGTCCGGTCTGTTCGTCTGATCATGTCGCATGGCGGGCCTAGAGGGCGGTAAACGTCAGTCCCCTAATAGCGGTACAAGTCGTGTCGGAGTGTAGCCTAAAACACCCTAAGATAACACTGTAAACCTACCAGTATATCTCGCTTGCCCTGGCCAGGGACGACTATGTGTAATGGCTCTCCATGACACAGCGCGATATCAACTCCCGATACCGGGAGAGACGAATCCTGTCTAACCGTCACTGCCTCCAAGTGCTTCGGGACTGCACCCAACAACTACCTGTTTGCACGACTCCTTTGAGCCGTGGTAGGGTAGTAATTAAAGTACAGTGGAAACACACTCGAGGCGAAGTGACAGTGTCAAGTCAGCGGACTAAGCTGTACTCATGTCACCTGGGAACTGATAACTGACGATAGGTATAGTACCAACCAACAGTTCCCGACGAGTCCTGTCCAGTGTACTCATAACCTAACGAGCACCCGCATACTATCTCAAGTACGACGTACTGGCGGTTGTGGGACAGACCGTCTCCCCTGCTAGGATGAGAAGCGCATACGCTAGTCTACTCTAGAGTATCGATGCCCTGTCTCGATAGTCCTACGACTAGAGACCTGTATAAGGATATGCTTATGGATTACCTAGCCCCCACGAGTGTGACTTCCATCACAACGCTGGTAATCAAGCAAAGATCCTAAGGGCTCCACTAATGTGTATAGGTCATATACTAAAAGAAACACATGTACACATTAAAGTAGAAACAAACCAAGTAGCATACAACCATTTTGAGCAAGATTGTCTATACAATGTGAATATCCCAAGATTCCATTAAGTAATATACAAACTAGTATGATACAGTAATGGCCTCTAGGGCATATACACTAACAACATGTCTCCTCTAAACTCACCCCTCATTCCTAAACCCTCACTCACTCATTTACACCCTCACACTCCCACTCATCTTCTTATTCTCATTTATATTCTTCATATCATCTTCTTACACTCTCACACTCCCTCAACTGAAACCCTAACCTCACCCTCACAAAACCCACACAAATCTACACTAAACTGCATCAAAACCCTTTTCTAACCAAGATCAAGCCACTAGATGCACTTGGAGCAAGTGAAGCTAAGGTTTTGGAGCAAGTTTGGTTAGGTAATGACTTTCTACTGTTAATTAGCTAGTTAATATTTTTTTTTTCCTTGTAGTTTCAGTTTAGAAACATAAAGTTTTAGTTTTTGTGCCGATATCGTATTTTGGTGTCGTGTTAAGATTTCTGCAACCTGCTGTGACCCCGAGAGTTTTCTGTTAAACCAAACAGTGTAGTAGTGTAGTGCTAGTTACCCTGAGTGTACACCTGTAATACGAACCCCACCTGAGACCTTGTGGCCGGCGACTTCAGGCCCAAATCTGACGAGCTCGGCCGAGGAGGGGGCTGGGGGATTGTAGTTTTCAGGGTATCTTTCTGCAGTGGTTTAAATGCGTTTGGTACTGTTTGATTTTTGTGATTTTACAGTGGGTTAAATCTGGGATCGAATCGCTAGCTTTTGTGTTGCGACGACGCTCGTTACGATATCCGTTACGGTGTCCGACTTAGTTCTGCGCTTCGCGTGATTTCTGCGCGTAGGGTCTGTTGTTTTAGTGTCACACACACGTTAGCCGCTAAACAAACACATTAAGTGGTTGTCGGAGTCGGTGCGTCGGTTTAAGCGTAGTTGTGCGTATTGTTGGTCAATTTCTAAGTTTTGCTTTGCCATGTTTATATGTTAATAGGGTCGCAGGCGGGGACTTCGGACGCTGCGAAGAAAAGAGATCAGGTGTTCGGGTATACGTAGATCGAGATCACTGTGAGTAGATTTAACATCTACGAGGAAATCGCCCGTATGGCGTTATGCGTCAGGGCTTGATATACTAGTATAGCCGCATGTTTATATCCATATAGATTTATTGTGCATGAGCATCATACATACCATTATATTGTTGTGCCTCGACTGAATATCTAGGGGACACTGCACTATTACTGACGGTTCCTGTTGCACAAGCACTAATTTATATGTTACACCCACACCGTCGGTAATTGCCATGACATGTCTATACACATATGCAGTATCTTATTGTTATTTACATTGACACATGAATTATGGTTACAGTGCGCACATACATATTGTATATCCATACTTGCGTACATACATATTATACATCCATACTTGCGTACATACATATTGTACATCCATACCTGCGTACATACATATTGTACATCCACACTTAAGTACATACATATTGTACATCCATACTTGAGTACATACATATTGTTCATCCATACTTGCGTACATACATATTGTACATCCATACTTGTGTACATACATATTGTACATCCATACTTGCGTACATACATATTGTACATCCATACTTGAGTACATACATATTGTACATCTATACTTGCGAACATTCATATTGTACATCCTTACTTGAGTACATACATATTGTACATCCATACTTGAGTACATACATATTGTAATCCATACTTGCGTACATACATATTGTATATCCATACTTGCGTACATACATATTGTACATCCATTCTTGAGTACATACATATTGTACATCCATACTTGCATACATACATATTATACATCCATACTTGCGTACATACATATTATTCATCCATACTTGCGTACATACATATTGTACATCCATACTTGCGTATATACATATTTGCACATACTTAGATGATGCTGGCTTGATTTTGTAGAATTGGGAACCGCGTGATATATTTTAAAAATGGATTTATTTAAAAGAGCGGTTTTCCCTTCTATGCTCATAGTATGTTTTTATGTTGCATATATCATATGGCATGGATTTACTCATTGAGTTATGGATTTCATGTGATTTCTGGATTTGAGAACCGTGGTATTATTTCAAGAAAGTTTGCATTGTTTTGAAAACCCGGTTTCTCTTGATATGATATTTTGGTGCGTCCACCATGCGTTTTCTCGTTTTTGAGACGCGTGCTAGAAAACCTGATTTGAGGAGTTGGATGATCCGTTTGCAGGTTCATGGTGGACCCGGTATGGTACCCCAGGGCAAGAAAGGGATGTCGCGCAGTAGATGATGAGCCTAGCAGAGGGACTACTACCTTCCGTTGATTGGTTGGACCTGGCGGTTATCCGGAGGATACCGACCGGATTCGAGAGATGGATATGGGCCGACCCTGCTGCCGGAGCCCGAGGGCCAATCCCGCAGACGGAGCCCGTGGGCCGATCCGGACTGACGGAGCCCGATATATGTGGATTTTCGTGTCGATATTGGACACGAGTATTTCATGATGTTTTCGAGTGCAAATGTTGGGCACTCTGGTTCTATGAGATCTACAGGATATGAGGGCCGACTCGAGTGACGGCGCCTGACTTATTGGGATTTGAGGTGTATTTGATGGACACCGGGTTTTTCCACGATGATGATTCGTGTTGATAATATGTTTTATCCTATGCTCAGCATTCATTGTTATGCACTGCATCATGTATTTGTAGTACCTGATAGAGTATCTCGCATGATTATTGCATACCCAAATTATCATATTGATGTCATCAGATTGATTATGTTAGAGTATCGATGTACGTGCATACCTGCAATTACCTGTATATGTTATTTACTATTCACGGGGTGGCAACTCACCCCCGTTGTGCCACAGTGTTTTGCAGGTTGATCCTCAGAGTAGTCGCGGTAGGGCTACCTCATTGTATCTTTTTGCGATGGATACCGCTTCAATTGGCGTGTGAGCCGTTTTGCTTATAGGTGGGTTTTGCGGTTATCCAGTTATTTTTCATTATACACCTTATTGTATTTAGTACTCTCCATCTACCATTTTATGTATTGACTTAGAGACCAGTTGTGAGGACGATATTGTATATTATTTGGTGACTCTGGATGTCGAGCTCGTGTGAGCCGACTTTTATTTTGGAATTTTTATCCCTTATGCTGTTTTTCACTTTATTGTTCATTCTTCGCTACGGCGTCCTATATTATTCTTGTGGTGGTTGTTTCCGCCGTTGGGCGTGATTGCTCCCGTTTGGGATGCTTTATTTATTTCAAGTATTGTTTTACTTGTATATTATGCTTGTACCCGTTTCGGGGATAGTGTTTACAAAGGTGGTGCTGCCGAAATTTTAAAAATAATTTAAACTTCAAAGATTTTACTTGAGATTCCAAATGTTTTTAACAAATGTTTTCTTCACTTACCACTTTTGATGGTTTAGATTTCAGGGTTTTTTGGCTTACTTAAATTGCGTTGCGCCTGTAGATGTTACGTGGTTTAAGTGCCAGTCACGTGCCAAATTTCGGGTCGTGACAATCACCCTGTATTACAAAATACATTGATTCCGAAGGAATGTTATTAGATACCGAACCTGATATACAATATCATATTAGTCCCTTTATTTAGTAAAGAAGGATATAATTTTGTATTGTTGGATAATGTTTTGAACATTTCCTATATCAAGTGTTGATCGGTTTAGGCACGTTATCTAAAAACATATACGTTCTAAATCAAACTACAGTTCTTAAATGTATAGAACACACACAAGAGGAAGAGTTCAGAAATGAACGAATCCTTCTTGAGGCAATGTAGACTAGGCCATATCAATGCGACCCGACTAGCTAAGTTACATTAAGATGCATATTTAAATCAGTTTGAATTTACATCTTGTGAAACTTGCCAGTCATGTCATAAAGATAAGATTACCATAGCTCCGTTTATTGGAAACAGAGAAAGAGTTAATGAACTCTTGGGATTGATACATGCTGATGTATGAAAGTCCCCTGTTTACACACGCCAGAACTGGTTCTTTGTACTTCATTACATTCACTGATGATCTGTCATGATTCGGACATATGTTCCTGTTGAAACATAAGTCTGAACCTTTTGAGAAATTCAAAGAATATAAGTTAGAAGTAGAGTACCAAAACGGGTATAAGTATTATGTCCTTTGATGAGATCAGGGAGGAGAATACTTGAGCATGGAGTTCCTGTACTATTCTAAAGGAGAATGAGATTCTCTCTCAGCATTACTCCTCCATATACACCACGGCACGTTGGTATATCGGGGCGAAGCAATCGCACCCTATGTGATATGGTGTGCTCTATGATGAGTACTACTGAATTGCCTATTTCTTTTTGGGGTTTATGCAATTGAGAAGCTGCATACCTATTAAATATGGTTTCAACCAAATCAGGAGCCTACCACTCCATATGAGATATAGTATGGGAAGAGCCCATCTCTTAAGAAAGTTAAGATTTGGGGTTGTCTGGCCTATGTCTAAAAGCAAAATTCGGACAAGCTCGAGGCAAGGTCAGTTCTGTGGAAGTTTGTTGGATATCCTAAGCATTCGCAAGGGAATATCATCTACCACAATGAGGAACAATTTTTTTTTTATTTCTCAGCATGCCACCTTTTAGAAAGGGAATTTCTTATGAAGAAATTAGTCATCATGAGGTAGAACTGGAAGGAGTTCCAGCTATACAAACTGCAGCTGATGATTTGGTAGAACCGGAGGATTCAATAGCTCCCGACAAACCTCAGCCTCTCCGCCGATCTAGTAGAGTTCCTCATTCACCAGAGAGACTTCGGTTTTCTCTATGACAGTGGGAGCGATGCTTGCATCATGAGATGATGACCTAGCTATTTTCGAGCAGGCCATCAAGAGTGGGGACTCTGTGAGAATGGCTGGATGCTAAGCGATCAGAGATAGAATCCATATACACCAACAAAGTATGGACTTTGGTTGCTTTATCTGAAGGGTTAAATCCCCATCAGGAGCAAGTATATATTGAGAAGATTACTTGGTGTATACGGAAAAGTTGAGACTTTCAAAGTTAAGACTTGTTGCAAAAGGTTCTCGTCATCAACCAGGTGTGGATAATGATGAAACCTTTTCTCCAATGTCTATGCTTAAATCCATCCGGATCCTACTTTCCATTGCTACATACCATCACTACGATATCTGGCGGTTGGGTGTCATGACTGCTTTTCTAAATAGTGATTTAGAAGAGAGCGTCTATAAGTATACAGCCATAGGGCTTTGTAGACAGTGGGAGCAGCGGAAACATGTGGAAGTTGCTTTATGGGTTAAAGTAGGTATCGCGGAGTTGGAACATCTGTTTTAATGTGGTAGTCAAAGCATTTGACTTCATCAAAATGGTATCAAAATGAACCTTGTATATACAAAAAGGTAGTAGAGAGTATGGTGGAGATCCTCGCATTATACGTAGATGACATACTCTTGATAGGAAAGGAGTTTCCTATGCTACACTCGGTCAATCGCCTCTTATCATAAGGATTCTCCATATAGGATCAAGGTGATACCTCCTAAATCCTAGGATTTGGATCTATGAGATAGATCTAAGTGGATGTTAGGATTCTCACTAGGTGTAGTGAGATGGTATCAATCGATCCTGGGGAAAATCACTGGAAAGCTTCCAGGGTTCTAAGGTCGACTGAATGTCAGTTACAGGCATCGTATTTACCCTTAGTAGGGGGACGTTATGCTGGAAGAGTTCTAAGATAGATACCATGACAAACTAGACGATAAAGGCTGGATACATTGCTACCAATGATACTACCAAAGTGGCCGTCTGGGTATATATAAGTTCAAGAGATGAACTTCGTTCCTACCTTTGTGTGACAATGGAGTTGTGTCTTAGGCCAGGTAACTCCCATCCTATCAGAGATCCAGACATATGCTTAGGCAGTATCACTTGATCATGGAGATGGATGATCTCCAGGGAGATCGAGGATAGGAGAATAGACTACAGAGGACAACACGGCGGATCAAATCACAAAGGCCTTTTCCCTAGAGAGACTTTTATGGGATGGTTGAGTATGAGATACTTCAACCACTGTTGATTATTGGGTATGGGATACTGCAACAGATGGCCCTAATGTAAGTGGGAGATTGTTAGTTATATGTATGCCCTAGAGGCTATTATTGTACATACGATGTATATTATAGTGGATGCTTGGACATATATAGGGAGGACTTTCTTGCTCGACATGATAGTATGCTATCTGGTTGCACTTTATCTTAACATGTACACTGATTGTCTCTATGTTACATGTTGATAAAGCCCTTAGGATGAGTACTTGACTACCAGGATTATGATGCAGATCATATTACTGGGGACAGAGTAGTCGATAAATACATCCTTCAAATGTTCCTATTCATGGGTGTATCGAGACAGGGCATCGATATACCAGAGTAGACTAGCGTATAGCTTCTCGACCCATATAGATGGGCGATGGATGATCCCATATCCATTGGTGTTTAATATCAGAGACAGTATACGGGTGATCAGTGGAGACTGGGTACACTAGACGGACTCGCCGAGAACTCCCATATAGTATTATACCTCACGTCAGATGGCAGTTCTCTGGTGACACTGGTACATGTTAGTCTGTAGACCCGAGATCGTCATAGAGTCTTGTGTGATTCCCACTATACTTTGATTTCCACCTTACCACGTTCAGGAGAACGTGCAAAATGGTAGCTTTTGGGTACAGTCCCGAATCACATGGAGGCAATGAGCGATATGAGGGGTTTCGTCGCTCCCGGTATTAGGAGTTGATGTTGCGCTGTGCTCGATTGCCTATAACAGGAAGTCCCTGGCTAGGGCTGCTTCAGAGATATACTAGTAAGTGTTGTCAGTAGTTTCTCGACCCGTTATGAGCCTCATATCGGCACGACTTATCGAGTTACTAGGGTCTGATGTTTACCACCCCTAGACGAGATATGCGAGATATCAGGCGAAGAGACCGGACTGTACGGTAGTGTTACTGATTGGATTCGCAGGAGCATAAGCAGGCTTGCTTGTTGATCTTCTGATCGCTCAATACTCGGGTGGCCGTTATGTTTAGCAGACCGCTTGCGGCTTGTGGGTGTTGATATGATCATCATCTACTACCGGCGTATTGATGATTCTTTAGAGTCCTACACAGAGGTTTCCTGGCTCAAGCGAAATGGAGTAGGAGCACATATGTGATATGTGCGGGACCGAGATTAATACGATATGTGATACCTTATTCTATTCTCGCGATATGTGATATCGGTCGGCTATATATGATATAGCCGGGTTATCGGATCAAGTGTTGGTTCGATATGTTGATTCATTTGATATTAGTCGGTTATATATGATATAGCCGGATTATTAAATCAAGAGTTGATTTAATAATTTAATGTATAATTATATATTTGATATATTACATTACATTAACTAATATTAAGCTCACATAAGATTTTTTTTCTCACTTGATGTGCACATTGTATGTATGCGATATGTATATTTGTGTACATGTTTGTGTCATGCTAGGTTACATATGCAACAAGTAGGTATGAAACTTATACCATGCTAGGGTTAAGTTAGGGTTTATAATTTTATTAAAGGTTAAACAAATTAGTGAAGAATTAGTTTAATGTTCAAAGCTAAAAGAAGCTTGTATGAACCTTTGACTAAGTCCACTCTTTTGTCTAGCTTAGGATATTTATTAACCCAACCCTTAACCTCATAGCATGGTTTATTCTCCACAATGGTTAGTGCATGACATACACTAACCGTGGTTGCATTTCTAACCTCATGAATTCATTCATCACTTGATCACTTGCTTCTTCTTCTTCTTCCTCTAAAGCTTTCTAGCTTCAATGGAGATGTGAGAAAAAAATATGAGAAAATCAATTCTAAAGTGAGCCCACTTCCTACTTCATCATCCTCTACTACTTTCCATTTAGTATAGGGTGCTTGCTTCACTAATTTCACAATTAGTGAAGAGATATCTTGTGTTAGTGTCTCCTCGATGTAGATCATCTTCAGCCTCAAAGACTTTGATGCAAGCATGTTTATTTCTTCATGGGAGCCTCTCTAGAGTCCGGAGTTCACGATCGTAGTGAAGGGACTACTACACGGAGCTATTGAAGTGAAGGACCGGTCTACAAAGGTTGTATTCCTTGCTCACTTTACTTGCAAAGTGTTTGCATTTATATTCGTCGGATTTCTAGTATACGATTCTAGGGTTAGGGTTAGCTAAAACGGAAAATTTTTAATATGGCATGAATGATGCCTCCCTAAACCTTGCTGCCGTGCTAGAGAACCCTGCATAAACAAACCCTAAACAAGATTTTTAACTAGAGAATCAAAAGGAAACACCAAGTAAACTACTTTATTTCTAAGTGATTAGAGATTACAACCTTTGTAGTCCGTTCTTTCACTTCAACAGCTCCTTGTTTTGGTCCCTTCATTGCGATCATCGAACTCCTGGACTCTTGAGAGGCTCCATGAAGTGAATGATGCATCCTTGCTTGAAGTTTTCACTATCCAAGATGATCTACGTCGAGTCAACACGAACTCAAGCTTTCACTTCACTAATATGAAATTAGTTAAGTTAACACCCTAATCTAAATGGATAGTATAGAAGAGGATGATGAAGTAGGAAGTGGGCTCTCTTTAGTTTTCTTTTTCTCACTTTATTTCATCACAAAGAAAAAGCTAGCAAGCTTTTGTGAGGAGGAGGAAGAAGAAGCTCAAGTGATGAAGAGAATGAGATTAGAAATGCAACCATGGGTTAATTGTGTGTCATAGCTAACTTATGTAGAGAATTACCATGGGCTATGGTTAATGGTTAAGTTAACGAATATCTTAAGCAAAAAACAAATCAAGTGGACCAAGTCAATGTTCTACAAGCTTCATGCAAGCTCCATGCCATGATAAAATCCAAATGATTTTTAATCACTTAATAATAAATATTAACCAATATTAAACCTATCTTGGTTTAAGTCTCATACACCCAAGTTTGCATGTGTAATCAAGCATGTCACAATTATATATCATATATATAATTTTGTGAACAAAAGAAAATAATACATTTAACATATATCACATATATATATCAATGTATCATCAAGTGAGAAAAGGTAAAAGTAATTCTTAAGTGAGCTAATATTAATTAATGTAATTTAATATATCAAATATATAATTCTACATTAAATTATTAAATAAACATTTGATTTAATAATCCGGCTATATTACATATAACCGACTAATATAATATGTATCATTTTATTGAATCAACACTTGATCCGATAACCCGGCTATATCACATATAACCGGCCGATATCATATATCGCGAGAATAGAATACGGTATCACATATCGTATTAATCACTTTCCTGCACATATCACATATGTGCTCCTACTCCATTTCGCCTGAGCCAGGAAACCTCTGTGTAGGACTTTAAAGACTCGTCAATGCGCCGGCAGTAGGTGATGATCATATCAAACATCCACAAGCTGCAAGCGGTCAGCTAAACGTAACAGCCACCCGGGTATTGAGCGATCAGAAGATCAACAAGCAAGCCTGCTCACACTCCTGTGAATCCAATCAGTAACACTACCGTACAGTCCGGTCTCTTGGTCTTATATGTCGCATATCCAGTCTAGGGGTGGTGAACGTCAGACCCCAGTAACCGATTAGTCGTGTCGATGTGAGGCTCATAACGGGTCGAGAAACTACTGATAACACTTACCAGTAGATCTCCAAATCATCCCTGGACAGGGACTTCCAGTTATAGCCAATCGAGCATAGCGTAACATCAACCCCCAATACCGGGAGAGACGAAACCCCTCCTATCGCTTATTGCTTCCATATGATTCGGGACTGTACCCAAAAGCCACCGTTTTGCACATTCTCATGAACGTGGTAAGATGGAAATCAAAGCACGGTGGGAATCACACAAGACTCTATGACGATCTCGGGTTTACAGACTAATCTGTACCAGTGTTACCAAAGAACTGCTATCTAACGATAGGTATAATACCGTCTAGGAGTTCTCGGCGAGTCCGTTCAGTGTACCCAGTCTCCACTGAGCACGCATACACCATCTTTGATGTAAAACACCAATGGATGTGGGATCATCCATCGCCCATCATATGGGTCAAGATGCGTATACGCTAGTCTACTATGGAGTATTGATGCCCTGTCTCGATACACGCTCGACTAGGAACAATTATTGGATGTACTCGTGGACTACCCTAACCCCACTAGTATGATCTGCATCATAGTCCTAGTAGTCAAGTACATATCCTAAGGGCTTTATCAACATGTGAGAGCAATACAGTAATACAATACAAGTCAACATGTTTAGACGAAGTGAAACCAGATAGCATACTATCATGTCGAGCAAGAAAGTCCTTTATATATATATATCCAAGCACCCACTTTTATATACATCATATGTACAACAATGGCCTCTAGGGCATATACATAACTAACATCATAGACAAGGTTTACCAAGGTGGGGCATATTTGCTAATGGATATGCATAGTGAAAGACCTTTCCGGCCAATAAACGGCCGGTTCCTTAAGAAATACTATGGTTGACAAGTCACAACTCAGGTTAATGATAGATGAAGACGCTCGTGTCCGCTCGCTGTCTTCCTAAGTCAAGACTCTATAAGTAGTATCCGGCAAAACATTGTTGGCTATAGTGCCCTCAAGTCAATTATTGGATCGTAGGCACGTGATTGCAATGATTGAGGAGGGACCTATACTGGTAGAACAGTCTTACTCGAGATGATAGTATGCTATCTGGTTTGTCTTTATCATCGTGTACATGCTTCAGGTGACATTACAGATCACTATTACATGTTGATAGAGCCCATAGGATTCTTTCTTGACTACCAGCAGTATGATGGCGATCATATACGTGAGAGTTGGGTGGTCTATAAGCACATCCTTAAAGTGTCCCTCGTCGTGGGAGTTTCGAGACTGGGCATCGATACTCCGAAAGTAGACTAGTGTATATGGATCAAGACCCTAACGAGGGGCGATGGCCGGTCTCATAAACCGTTGGTGTTAGTTGGTTCACCTAAGATGTATACAGGTGTTCATTGGGTTATGAGTACACCAGACGGACCCGTCGGGAATATGCTAGTTGGTATTATACCTATTGTAGATAGCAGTTCCCTGGTGACAAGTGTACAGGTTAGTCTATCGATTTGAGATCGTCATTTGTCTCATGTGAGTTCCCACTGTGCTTTGATTACTACCCTACCATGGCTCAAAGGAGTCGTGCAAACGTGTTTTAGTTGGGTACAGTCCCGAGCTACATGGAGGCAGTGAGCGGATCGTCAGGGGATTTGTCTCTCCCGGTGTTGGGGGTTGATGTCGCGGTGTACACGGGTGGCCATCACCAGAAATCCTTGGCCAAGGTAGTCGAGAATTACTGATCTAGGATCGGTAGTTTCTCAGGTGGTGATAGGTTTCATGCCGACACTAAATGTCAAGTTATTAGGGGTATGACTTTATCCACCCCCTAGACTCGATATACTATACTCATAGACGAACGGACCGGACTGTACGGATATTTTCACTGTCAGGCTCAGTTGGGTTTCAGGATGAGTTTGCTCGTCGGCCTCCCTTTCGCTCAATACTTGGGCAGTCGTTACGTACAGCTAGTGCTACTGATGTTCTTGTGGTTAAACCCACTGCCAGCGTATTGACGAGTCTTTAGAGTCCCACATAGAGGGTTTCTCTGGTTCGGGCGAAACGTTGTAGAGGCCGTATGGTTTTATAGCAGGGTTCGATCATATACGTGCACTTGTGCACGGATCATGATCTGACGGATAATACTAGTGGGCTTTGGTTTAAACTGGATCCTAGTATTCTGTTGTTGGATTACTTTCGTCACGTTGTATTCGTATTCAGTCGGAATACGGATGCGGGTATCTACATACAGATGAGGAGTATTATTGTAATTCGTTACAAGAAAACTTTAGGGTTTCCATTTCTTTTCTTTTATATTGTATTAAACATTTAGGGTTTTCTTTAAATGTTTAATATTGTTGTGATGAAGAGTGTGAGTGCAAGTCTTGGCATTATGCATTGATCCATAACACATGCACTTGGTAACTCATAGTATTGAGTCAAGTGTTGTTTTGTTTTGGCAAAGATATTTGTGTGAGGATTTTTTATTTATGTGCTCACAATAAAACACACACGTTTTTTTTAGCCAAAACAACACAAGAAAATTGAGCAGATACTTTTCTTTGGTTGTTTTTTCTTTAGCCAAAAACTTGAGCTCACACTTCTTCTCCAATGGCAACTTCTTCAACCTCCACCCATTCCCTCTCATGAGTTGAGAATCCTTGGGTGTTTTGAGACAAAGTATTCACACACTATCTCTACTTCATCTTGGGTATCTAGGCTAGCAAACTGGATGCCCGAGTTGCTTCGGTTTTGAGGTGGGAGCCCGTATTACGAACCCTCGACGTGGATCTTCTTTGACGGAGGGAAACCGGAGATCAAACTCGATCGGGAAGCCGTGAGGAGCTTGGGACAGAGGTAGAAAACCGAAGGACACGGATCGATCGGTATAACCTCTCTATACTCCTTTTGTATAATTAGTATAGGGTTAATGGTACGTTTCGTCGATTAGGGTTCCGTTAGCGCCGAGTTTTAAAAGTTTTTGTTCCGTATTTGGCCACGGATTGATGGCTGGAGTGCTGCCGTAACCCAACATGGTATCAGAGCCAACCCATTAACCACATACTAATTTGTTTAGACGATGTTAAAGTATCGAAACCGAAACAACTCCTAATCAATACCCTGAATATTCCATTCTCTGTCGAATTTTAAATGGTCTTCTAAAAATATTTTAGCAACTGCAAAAGACTACCAAGGTGACAACTAGACTACAAACCAAACACGAGCCCCTAACTCCACTGTTGGACCGGCCACATTGAGGTAAAATCCATCCTGGCCGTTTTTTTAGGGGATCTGGGACTTGAGTTTTGTTGTGATGTCTAGTCTCTGGAATAATGTTCGGTGGTATTGCCAGTTTAGCCCAGTTTGGATAAGGTTTTATCTATTTGTTTGAGGCTATTCGGGGTTATTTCGAAGTCGATATTTCTAACATTGTTTAAAATTTTACAGTACTTACATTACTATCTGCGACCGTGAATGTCATTAGAGCGGTACAACTTGTCTAATTGCTATTACTCTTTTAGACGGGTTTGCGAACATGACATTCAGGTTGATGTTCTGTGTTGTGCTATATTTTTGCGGAATCGTCGTGGTGGATAGCTTGGGTGCAATGATAGCACTGTTTGGATTTATTTGTACATTTGATATCGTGGGGCGAGCGTCCGACATGTGGACTGCCGTCACTGCCTATTTATATATTATTTGTTTGGGGCACGACCGAGTTGAGGTCGATGTCACCGATGTACATATTTTTCTTTTCTGTACTAGGATTACCCCGTGAGGGAGTGCACGGATAACCGGGTTCTGGAGGGCAACGGGTCCGCATCTCATGGCGTTGAGAAGGAAGGGGCCTCACTCTAGAATTGGCGGGTTATTCGCCGCACTCGTAGGGGGTATAGGTTGACCCAAGGAGGGGTGCTCAAGTTACCGGATTCCGTGAAGTGCTGGTGTAACATTCAGAAAATTTGGAAATAAATAAAATTAATTAATTAAATAATAAAGTGTCAAATTAAAAAAGTTATTAAAACCAAATAAGACAATTTCATAAGTTATATGTAAAACAAATTAAATTTTTAATTTTACATAAATAAATTATAAGGGTTTTAGTGATAAATTTAGCTTCATTTTAATAAAATGGTGATTATATAATAACATAAGTTGTGAGGGGTTTCTATGTAAAGTTTAGGAATTTGTGCAAATGGGAATTGATTAAGGGTGTAAGTGAAAAAGAGGTAAATTAGGTTTTTGTTCAGAATTTTATCTTAAGATAAATTAAAATGGAAAGATAATGTTTTGCCACCACCTCCTCTCATGCACAACACACTCCCCATACCTCCTCCTTGCATGAAACCACCACATCTTGTTTGGTGATACCTCCTCATGCACCTCACCCTTCCCTTCACCATTTATCTAAGGTGTTCAGATCATTTTAACAAGTTAAACATTCAGAAAATTTCAAAAGTTAAAGAAAATTTAGAACGAGAAAAGAAAAGTAAAAGAAAGAGAAGTGAGAAGGAGAAAATAGCTAAGTAGTTCCAACATCAAGCTAGGACTAGCAGCTTATGCATCTTGGAGGGTGTTCTTCCAGCAAATTACTTGAAGGTAAAATCCTTAATCACAGTAGGAATTTAGATTCCGTAACTAGTCTAAATTGAAATAAAAATTTCTATAATATCATATTTTTAGCAAAAACTGAACTCTGTTATAATCTGCTATAGTTTAGATAAAAATTTACTTAACTAAATGTTCATATCAGATTTTTCCATTTTCATACCGCCCAATTTTTATCACATTGCATATCGGTAGGTACACTTGAGCCGTGTTTGCTAGTCAATTGCAAGATACAGGTTCTCGGCTCTAAAACGGTGAAATTCATGGAAAAACACGACAAAATCAGGGTTCCTGCCAAGCACGGATAAAACACGGGTCTCCGCTCTTTATCCGTCTGTCGCCACACACCAGTTTAAGAGAAAAAATAGCAAATCAATGTCGTTTTCATGCACAAGGCTCAATGGCAACACAAGATCCAAGAAATCTACACGGAGCTCGAGGAAATCATGACAAAAAGATCCACATCAAATCACCTTTTGCTCAACAGAAATTCTGGAAAAATCGTGAAGAAATTCTGAGAAAATACATATACCAGAATAAAGGGCACACAGAACCAGGGAGCACCACCAAATATGAAGGCACAATCCCTCTAAACGGCCGCGGTTCCGCGGCATTAGCAGGCTTAGGACGCGGAACTGCGGCCGTACGGTCTCTTCAGAGTGAAATATTTTAGGGGCAGTTTGGTCATTCTATGTGGAGCCCGATTCTTGCCCTAGGTTTCCAGTTCCCTGCCTATAAATAGCCCAGAACCTTGTGAAGCCAAGGGTGCTTAATCTTGTATTTTTCTAGGTGTTAGAATACTTGTTCTTCTTCCTCTTCTCATCTCTTCTCCATTGAAAAACTTGTAGTGAGCTTTTGTGAGTGAAGAATGATGAATAAAGAAGTTCCTTTTGTTATTATATCTTGTCTTGTTCTTTAGTTAAATTATTATTGCTTGTAATTTTCATTTGTTAACTTAGTTGTTGTTATTTCTTGTTGTTTCTTTCTTTTCTCTTTTCCTTTATCCTTAAACAACCATGACGCTTACGCTTGATCCTTGCCAAGGTGAGGTCGCAAATAGCTAGTTGTTATCTTCTAATCTCCTTCTTTCTATCTTCCTCTTTTGTTTTGTTTTCTTTTCGTTATTATGTGTGAGTAGTTTCCATACTTGTTAGGCTAGGATAAGGAAAGTTTGAGAGAAGGAAATCTCTCTCACTCTTTCCTTGCCCAACATCTTATATCGACTCCCGTTAATTGAACCACAATCCGCTCCCTACGGCACCCTATCCTACATGATAGCGGTGATTCCGTAGTGAGACGGGTTGTGGTTGAATTAACCGGAAGTTATGGCTAAGAGCCAAGAACGGACGGACAAGCACCAAAAGGAAGAACTTAAGCGTTGGAAAGCCTAGCTTATACTCGCAAGTTCCTTCCTAGTCGTGCTAATCCCCGTTGTTGCCGATTACCGTAACACCGATATTAAGAGTGGCAACGAAAGAAGTGAACGACTCCTAACTCAAACTAACCTAATCCTAACCCTAACAAGCTCTCTTTACATATCATTTTAACACTTAGTTAATCACAAACAAATCTGGACCTTCGGACTTAACTCGTTAAAACACAAGAAAAAGATTCCCATCTCCCTGCGGACGACCCGTACTCAACCGGCTAGCTACAAGCGAAACCGTTTTGATTGCGGTAATTAACTAAACTTGAACACGCAGAATTTCTACCAATCAAATGGCGCCGTTGCCGGGGAGACGGTAGTTTATTTCTTTGTGTAATTTCGGGTTAACTTGTGAATATAAATATAACCGAAAAACAAAACAAAAAATATACTTTGTAAAAAAAAATCACTTTGTTATTTTTGATTAGTTTTTGTGCAAGTGTGCTGGATAATACGGAGTTCAAGTTCAGTGCCAAAGACGTGGGAAGATAGACCCATATTTCGCGGCTACACCGCGACGGATCAAAACGAAGCAAACGGTCTACTGTAAAAATCTGGAGCATATACAGTGAGCAACTCAAGATTCAGCAAATCCAGACAAGCAGAGGACACACAGAAGAGCACAACCCAGAAAACTGAAGGCCCAATCCCACTATCTTGCCGCGGAACCGCGGCATAAGCTAGCTTAGGCCGCGGAACCGCAGCCGTTTGGTGGCCTCAGTGTGTCAAATTCCCTGTAAGTGTCTCTCTTATCTCCCCCACTCCTCTGGACTCCAATAAACTGTGTTTTCTGCAGCATTCTTTGCGCAAATTCTCTTCCACCTTCCAATAAACTGTTCTTGTGCAGGTTTCTTTGCGCCGCGCTAAAAATAAAAATTGTTTGCAGTTGATTTGTTACCGCTTTGCATTCATTAATACGGACTTAAGGGGCTTGAAACCAATTCAGATTGGGTGGGGATTTCATCACCCTTCCCAGGACCCCAAAAATCACAAAAAGCATATGCATTGACCATTGTTAATTAAAAAATACTAGACTCAGCCCTAAGGACTTCGCTCTCAATAGGACAGAGGACTAGTTACAGGCATCGGCTGTTTATCCTATCTGACTTTTGTGGTGCCTAGGCAAGTGTGACGAAGGCAAGTGCTTATTTAATTAAGGAACTTCGCGAAAGCATTGGACAACCTCCCACTTACCTGGCACTTATCTGGCCGCATTTGACGGAGAAGAGGCGGTTTGAGGTCCTATTTCTAGCCCTCTGGAACAGTTTGGAGCTGTCTAGCAGACCTAGGTGACCCTAGATCTAGGTGAGATTGTGCATATCTTATTTGTGATTGCTTAAAGCCGTAAGTCCGTACATATTTCTGTAAAGCTCTTTCTAAAAAAAAGGAAAAAATCAAAAACTTTTATAAAAACTTGCCATTTGTCGCCAAATCCATTTTTCACCCACCACCCATCGTTTTCTCCATTGACGTTTTCTTACCCTCACCTTCTCCGCTTTGACTATACTAAACTCGTTTAGTGTATGTCCGCTTGGACTCGGGACACCAGCGCCCGCCTAGTCCGCGTTACGTTAGTCGCTACCGACTACGCGATCGACTCAGACGTCGAAACTCCGTCCACGCCTCTTTCACCTTTACCTTTGCCGGCCAACTCCGACGTTGACCGGAATTCTGTTCATACATCTTCACCTTCACCATCACCAACCTCTTCTTCCGCGATGTCAGGATTTAATCCGAACATCCCTTTGACTACCCCCGGATTGGCTCCACCTCCTACGGAGACAAATAACCCACCACCACCGCCTGTAGTAGCGCCGCAGCGAATCGCGCTCCAGGATCGTTTCTATCCCACCCGTTCTGCACTTCCCACCTGCCTTTCTCTTCCACCGGCCAATGGGGATAATTTTGAAATTAAGACCCACTTCATTAACATGCTTCCGCGATTTCATGGGCTTGAATCTGAAGATGCCTATATCTTCATCAATAAATTTCAAAACGTTTGTTCCATGATGAAAACCACCCAGCTGTCGGACGATGCTATACGTCTACGGGTCATTCCGTTCACTTTCTGCGATCTTGCTAAAAAATGGCTGTATAGCACCGCTTCCCACTCAATAACCAGTTGGGACGAGTTTGTTAAAGCGTTTCTAAAGAAATTTTATCCGAATCATAAAACTGCAAGGATCCGCAATGAAATCAACCAATTCTCTCAGCTTTCTTCTGAACCCTTCTGGAAGTGCTTTGACCAGTACAAAGACCTTCTTGTTCAGTATCCTCACCACGGTATAGAGAAATGGCAGCTTTGCTAAACCCTATACGAGGGCCTGAACCCAGCAACCAAGCAGTTGTAGGAAATCATCTGTCAGGGCCACTTCCTATCAAAATCTGACGAGGAAGCGTGGCAATTCTTTGACGACCTTGCGGAGCAAACGCTACAATGGGAGAGCACCAGACCGACTTCTTCTTCTTCTACCTCCACTTCTACCGGTCAGTCTAGGGTAGGAATTCACCAACTTGATGTCTCTATTGCGATGAAAGCTGAAATGGCTGCAATAACGAGAAAGCTAGAAGCAATAGAGAGCAAATTTTCTTCTCCTGCCCCTGTTCTTCCCCTTCGTACCATCTGCGCTTGTTGTTCCGATCCTTCTCACTTAACCGAAGAGTGTCCTTACAATCCACCATCGCAAGGACAGGATCAGGTTAATGCTGCATTCCAGCAAAGACTGAGGAATGATCCATACTCTTCCACCTACAATCCCGGTTGGAGGAACCATCCCAATTTCTCCTGGAATCAGAATCAGAATCAATTCCAAGGCAACAATTTCCAGAGGGCCCCTCCTCCGCAACAACAAGCGCAACAACAAACTCAACAGCAATTTCAGCAGCCCTTCCAACCCCAACCTTTTCAAAATCAGACGAACAACTTTGCACCCAACAATTCTTTTCCACCAAACAACTTTGTTCCGTCAAACAACGATAAGGTTTTCTCGCTCGAACGAAGTCTGGAGGCGTTCGTTAAACAATCGACACAATCCACCGCCAACAACCAATCTTCCATTCAGTCCTTAGTGCAACACACTGCCGCTCACGGGCAAAGCATCAAAACCATCGAGGCCCAGATTGCACAGCTGAATGCGGCCTTAAGCGAGCGAGAAAAGGGGAAGCTCCCGTCCCAGCCACTCCCAAATCCCGGTCACCCACATAATGTACATGTTGCTCTTGAACAACAGAATCATAATGTGAGTGCCGTGACCGCATTGAGATCGGGATGGATGCTGCAAAACAACATTGGCACACGGATCAACGATGACACCCCGGCCGCCGTTTCTTCTTCTTCTTCTTCTGCTTCTTCGTCTTCTGAGCCTATTCTCCGTTCTTCATAAGGCTCTCCTTCCTCTTCTTCTGCTCTGAATGGACCCACTTCTCACTCCACGAAAACACCTGTTCTGGGATCCGTTGCGACTCCACAATCTCCTCCACAAGCATTAGACTCAACCAATTTTAAAAACGTCCCATTTCCAAACCGGTTGAGGTCTAATAAACAAAATTCTTAAATGGAGAAGATTCTGGAGTTATTTAAGCAGGTTAACATTAACATTCCTCTTTTAGATGCTGTCCAACAAGTCCCATCCTACGCGAAAATCTTAAAGGATTTGTGCACAAAAAAGAGAAAGTCTCAGGTACGCAAGAAAGTTTTCTTGGCTAGTGCTGTGAGTGATGCCCTTACCCAATCTTTACCACAAAAACGGAAGGACCCTGGCTATCCTACGATTTCTATTACCATTGGGGATAAGAACATCAACCGCGAACTATTAGATCTTGGTGCCAGTGTTAACCTGCTTCCGTACTCAGTATACGAGCAATTAGGCGTCGGAGAGCTGAAACCCACGCACTGCACTCTCCAAATGGCCGACCGACCGATCACCCATCATAGGGGCGAGCTAGAGGATGTGTTAATCAAAGTCGGGGACTTCATATTCCCCGTTGACTTCATTGTATTAGACACACAGCCTGTAGCTAACCCCCGAAATCAAATTCCGGTGTTACTCGGTCGCCCATTCCTTGCAACCTCAAATGCTGTGATCAATTGTCGCAATGGTTCGATGAACCTCTCTTTTGGAAACATGACGATTGAACTCAACATTTTTAGGTTGGGGAATCAGCCCGCCGAACCTAATGCTCATATACTGGACGTCTGCTCGATCCAGGAGATCACCCCTGAAGAGTGTGAATTCGAGGAATTTCTGTTCGAACACGATAATCTTGACGCCACTAGTGCGTTCCTCTTCGAACCTGCTGCTGTTTCCGCGCCCGACAACGACTACGAGTGTTTCACATTCTCGAACGATCTTAGCCGCTCACAACCCGAGTTTGAATCCTTCGAATTTCCGGATGAGTTACCTGAACCATCCAACTCGGTCGCCTACACTCGTTTTGAACCTTTGCTGGAGTCCTTTGAGTTCGAGATCTCTGCACCAATCTTGCCTTCAATCGTTTCGCCTCCAACGCTCGAACTCAAGCCTTTGTCGTCTCACCTTAAGTACGCTTACTTAGGTGAGAGCGAGACCCTCCCTGTCATCATCTCGGCTTCTCTAGCTCCCGAGCAAGAGAAAGCCCTTCTCACGGTCTTGCACAGCAACAGGCAAGCTTTTGGCTGGTCCATGGCGGACATCAAGGGGATTAGTCCCCTGATCGTTGAACATCACATTCATCTGATGGATGATGCCAAACCAGCCCGGGATCCACAAAGACGTCTAATCCAGTCATGAAAGAGGCTATGAGAAGGAGATCGTAAAATGTCTAGATAGTGGTATCATTTACCCTATCTCTGATAGCCAGTGGGTTAGCCCCATTCACGTTGTCCCCAAGAAATCAGGTATAACGGTCATAACCAACGAGGCAAACGAGTTAATCGCTACTCGCACCCAAACTGGGTGGCGAGTATGCATTGATTACAGAAAACTCAACGCCGCAACGCTGAAAGACCACTTCCCGCTACCTTTCATTGACCAAATGCTTGAACGATTAGCCGGACACGAGTACTACTGCTTTCTTGATGGCTACTCCGGCTATAATCAGATTCCCATCACCGAAAAAGACAAGGACAAGACCACATTCACTTGTCCTTTCGGCACGTTTGCATATCGTCGCATACCCTTTGGGTTATGCAATGCGCCCGCTACCTTCCAGCGGTGTATGATGGGAATCTTCTAAGACATGGTGGAAAAATTACTGGAGATCTTCATGGATGATTTCTCCATCTTCGGCGATTCCTTCAACGAGTGTTTGCTCCATCTTGACGCTGTCCTTACCCGATGTAAGGACAAGAATCTCACTTTGAATTGGGAGAAGTGCCACTTCATAGTGCGCGAAGGTATTGTCTTAGGACATATCATCTCGCAAAATGGCATAGAGGTTGACAAAGCAAAGATTGAGGTCAATTCCAATCTCCCTCCTCCCCGATGCGTCAGAGATATCCGAGCCTTCCTTGGCCATGCCGGTTTCTATAGACGGTTCATCAAGGACTTTAGCAAGATTGCTAGGCCCTTGACTCTTTTGCTGGCCAAGGATACGCCATTCGACTTCAACTCGAACTGTGTGACTGCATTCGAGTCATTGAAAACCTCACTCATTTCTGCTCCCGTTCTTTCTTCACCTGACTGGACGCACCCATTTGAGATTATGTGCGATGCATCCGACTTTGCCATTGGTGCTGTCCATGGACAACACATCAACAAGATGCCGCACGTAATCTATTATGCGAGCCGAACCCTGAACGACGCCCAACTCAATTATACAACAACTGAGAAGGAATTCTTGGCTGTTGTATTTGCTTTAGAAAAGTTCAGGCCCTCCCTCATCGGCTCTCCAGTCATTGTCTACACAGACCATTCTGCTCTGCGCCATCTTTTTGCGAAGAAAGATGCAAAATCTCGGCTAATACGTTGGATCCTCTTGCTTCAAGAGTTTGACCTTGTCATTAAGGACAAACGAGGATATGAAAACGTAGTTGCCGACCATCTCTCACGACTTCCTTCTTCGCCTTCGCTTCCAATTCCGATCAACGACGTTTTCCCTGATGAACAACTCTTGACAGTATCTTGCGAACCCTGGTTCGTAGATATTGTGAACTATTTGGCCACAGGATTACTACCGACTGAATGGTCGAGTCAGGACAGACTTCGCTTCTTATCCCAAGTAAAACACTTTTACTGTGACGAACCCTATCTGTTCAAGTACTGTTCCGACCAGATTATTCGTCGGTGTGTCCCTGATGAGGAATTCAAGAGTGTGCTGTCGTTTTGCCACGATCAAGCGTGTGGCGGGCATTTTGGCCCCAGAAAGACAGCTGAGAAGATCTTGCAATGTGGTTTCTACTGGCCACAACTCTTCAAAGACGCTCATGACTATTGCAAGACTTGCTCCCGGTGCCAACACATGGGCCGGATATCCCGGAGGAACGAGATGCCGCTCCAACTAATCTTGGTTGTGGAGATTTTCGATGTTTGGGGGATAGATTTCATGGGGCCGTTTCCCAGCTCTTTTGGGAACTTGTACATCCTTCTTGCTGTTGATTACGTCTCTAAGTTGGTCGAGGCTGTGCCCAACCGGACTAACGACAACAAGGTTGTCGTTAGGTTTCTTAAAGAAAACATTTTCTCCCGTTTTGGGCACCCCCGAGCGATCATTAGCGACAATGGAAGTCAATTTTGCAACAAAACCTTCGAGGCCTTGATGCGGAAATACTCCATTAATCATAAGCTCTCTACGCCCTACCACCCCCAAACCTGTGGGCAGGCCGAAGTTTCAAATCTGCAAATTAAGCAGATACTGGAGAAGACGGTTTCCAAGAACCGTAAGGATTGGTCGCTGAAACTCACTGATGCCCTTTGGGCATTTCGAACCGCTTATAAGACCGATCTTGGCATGTCTCCCTATCGGCTTGTGTACGGAAAAGTTTGCCACCTACCTGTCAAAATAGAGCATCGCGCATTTTGGGCGATAAAGGAGCTGAATCTGTCTCTCGAAGATGCGGGCAGCCATCGAAAGCTGCAGTTGAACGAATTAAGCGAGCTTAGGGATGAGGCTTACGATAACACGGTTGTCGTTAAGAACCGAACGAAGGTGTTTCACGATAAACACCTTTTGCGCAAAACCTTCGTACCTGGTCAGCAGGTACTGCTTTACGACACCCGACTTCACTTCCATCCAGGAAAGCTCAGATCTCGCTGGAAAGGGCCGTATTTTGTGCGGAATGTGTATCCGCAGGGCGCTGTGGATTTGGAAAATCCAAAGGACGGTTCATTTTTCAAAGTAAATGGACACCGACTAAAACCTTACCTTAGCGCCAAACCAACAGAGGAGCTCCTGATCTTAAAGGAGCCGATTTACCCTGCATAATCTTCCTCTACCTACCACCAAACTTCGGTTATCCAGCCAAGAACAGTGGACACTGTTCCAAATAAGTTTGGGGGTATGTATATACCATTTTGTATATATTTGTGGATATTCTTTTCCATTCTTTTTCTTTTTCTTTTCTTAAAAAAAAACAATAAAAAAAAAATTGTGTTTATCTAACCGACAATTTTGACCCTTCAAATGATCTTTTCATGCGATGACAGTGAGGACACTGTCCAGTTTAAGTTTGGGGGTACGCTCGGTACGCATTTCTTACCTTCGCATTCATAAGTATATTTTGCATCTGCATACTAAAATCCATAAAATCCATAAAAATCTGAAAATTTTCTAAAAACATAAAAACTTTTCTGTCAAGTTAGCTAGTGGAAGGACTCTGATTCAACATTTCGACGGTTTTGTTTGATTAGATAAGAATAACTAAATCTTATGTTTAGATTTTGAAAACCTGAAAGATAACCCTCCTTTGAAATTAACTACAGCTGATATACATCTTTACATCACACTACACGTGTCGTGTGTTTTCGAAATTAGATGACAAGTCTTTTATGTCTAAAAACTTTTAAATGGATCAATGATTTTCTGAGGATCAAATAGGTTTGTTCTGAAATAAGTAATATTAAGAATAGTTTATGAAGTAAGTGAATATGAAGGAATGCTATTGATGCCTTAATTGGAACTAAGTCTGAAAAATAACCCATCTGAAACTTGATTGGAATGATTACACACCGAACCCACTAAACACGTCTTCTATCCAAAAAAATAATTGAACTACCGGTTATATCTCCGTTCGTATTAAATCATCATGATTTTCACGCCAAACTGTCTTTTTTATTTGGACCTAGGTAACTTGAGTAATTAAGTCCGCTGGGGTATTTCTACACCTAATGCCCTAAAACTAACTGGTTTGGGTGCATTGGCCCAAAGCTCGCTAAGAAGCCTAGAAAGTCCAGATTAAAACAAAGTCAAGCAAGTGTTCTCTCCGAGTTAAAATTCCTAACGGTTCTTTGTGTGAGAATAATCTTGATAAAAGACAGGCTTTTATAAAAAATTTACCGGAGATATGAAGGTTTTATTCTATGATAAAGACTATTGCACGTTCACAGAGGTGTGTATGAAATGAAAACAAGAAAAATGTGGAGTGAAAAATAAGACCTAGTTTCCTGTTAAAGAAGATAGAAATTCTAAAGTTGAAACTTTACTGGAAAACGAAACTTGAAAAATGCTTAACTCTTTATAAAACTTATGTGATCCTTTCAAAATTCTTATCTGGGCTTTATTGTGTGACATGAGGACTTTATTCGACCTTTCTGGAACTTAACGACACTATTTGCACTGCACGTAAAGACATATAAAATCTTAAGTTAAATAAGTGTTGGAGATAGTGCCCTCATAGTCAATTATTGGATCGCAGGTACGTGATTGCAATGATTGCGGAGGACCTATACCGGTAGAACAGTCTTACTCGAGATGATAGTATGCTATATGGTTTGTCTTTATCAGTCGTGTACATGTTCAGGTGACTGATTGCATGTTACACTTTGATAGAGCCCTTAGGATCTTGCTTTACTACCAACAGTATGATGGCGATCATATACGTGAGAGTTGGGTAGTTTATATGCATATCCTTAATTGTGGTCCCTAGTCGTGGGAGTTTCGAGACAGGGCATCGATACTCCGGAGTAGACTAGTGTGTACAGTCGAGACCCCGACGAGGGGCGGTGGCCGGTCTCACAAGCCACTGGTGTCAGTTGGATCACCTAAGATGTATACATGTGCTCATTGGGTTATGAGTACACCGGACAGGACTCGCCGGGAATCTGCTAGTTAGTACTATACCTATCGTCAGATAGCAGTTCCCTGGTGACATGTGTACAGGTTAGTTCATCGACCTGAGGTCGTCATTTGTCTCGTGTGAGTTCCCACTGTGCTTTGATTTCTACCCTACCACGGCTCAAAGGAGTCGTGCAAACAGGTAGCTTTTGGGTACAGTCCCGAGCCATATGGAGGCACGTGAGCGGATCGGCAGGGGTTTCGTCTCTCCCGGTATTGGGGGCGAGATCGTGCTGTGTCTAGGAGAGCCATTACGCAAAGCCCTCGGCCGAGGCAGGAGATTTACTGGTAGGTATTCCAGTAGTATCTCAGGGCGTTCTGGGCTACACTCCGACACGACTTATACTGCTAATGGGGGTCTGACGTTACTAGCCCCCTAGGCGGATATGCGATACTCATAGACGAACGGACTGGACTGTATATACATTAACACTATTAGGCTCAGTAGGGTTTTCGGAGGAGTTCGCTCATCGGTCCCCCTTGAGTTCGCTCCTCGGCCACCCTTGAGGTCAGTCCATGGGCAGCCGTTACGCATAGCTAGTGCCGCTGACGGTTTGTGGTTAAACCCACTGCCAGGGTGCTGACGAGTCATTAGAGTCCCCCACAGACAGTTTCCCAAGTTCGGGCGAAACGTTGTAGAGGCCGTATGGTTTTATGGCAGGGTTCGGAAAATGCACGTGCGTTTACGCACGTGTCGTTTTTTGGACAGATGATACTGGTCGGCTTTGGTTTAAGCCGGATCCGAGTATTATATTGAGTAGGTATAATATCTTTGTCTCAGTTGCATTTGTATTCGGTCGTAATACAAATGCGGGTATATTTATACAGTTTCGGGGTTGTCCTGAAATTCGTTTCAGGATCACTTTTGGAAGTTGCCAGTTTCCAGTTTTCTATCAGCCGTCTTTTAACATTCGGTTAAAGACGGATTTGTCTTTTCTTGAGATGAGTGTGGATTCTTCTAGAAGGTTCTAGATGAGGTGACTAGGATTAAATGGTGTTAAGTTTTCATTGGTTGCATTTAAGGGTTCATTAATGCATGATGACTAGGTTTGTGAGTCATGCTTTAACCTTAATGCTTTTTGTTTTCCTTAAGATCTTTTCTTCTTGATCTTTTAAGTGAGAAGCTTTCTTGTGGTCACCCCCTTCTCCTACGGTCACCTCCCTCTTGCTATATATGGCTTGCCCTCACTCTCTCACTTGATTTTATTTGTAGAAAAAGATTATGATAGTATTCGGGATGTATGGAATTTTACAGTTCATTTCATTCCATCACCCGATTTCCACGGCAACTTCATTAACCGATCGTCCACGGACTTGGACGAAGTGAGACAAAGTCATCTACTCATTCTCTACATCAATCTTGGTCGTCTCTTTTAGCAAACTTGACGATCGAGTTGCCTCGAGTCAGAGGTGGGTGCCCGTTTAAAGAACCGATCATGTGGTGCCACTTCGACGAGGACATCGGAGATCGACGAGATCGGAGCAGCCGCAACGGAGCGTGGGATGATGGTTGAAGAACGAAGGACTCGGATCGTTCGGTATAACTTTCCTACACTCTTTACAGTTTGTTAGTTTAGCAATAATGGCAGATCCGGGTTAAAGTATACGATAGCGCCAGTTTAAATGTTTTTGTTCCGCATTTGGCGTCTGTAGACGGCCGGGGCGCTAACGTAGACTTACAGTGGTATCAGAGCCTAACCATTTTGCTATACTAACTTGTGCTAACGTGTTCAAAACTTCGATCGAACCGAAAAACCAAAATTGCAAAATTTCTACCCGACAGTTTCTGTTAATTTTAAACGGTGTCAAAATTGATTTCTGTATATCTTAAAAATCAGTGCAGGGTTTTCTAAGACATCTGAGAAAAAACGGTCACGTGATCCCACTAAAGCGCCGCGCTTCCGCAGTCAAACCTAGGGTTTGACCGCGGAACCGCCGCGCTTCAGAGGGAACAGTGCACCAATTTTTCTCAGTTGGCTTTATTTGGGATTTTGTGATTTTTGGTATATATCATTTGCGCCCAGGTTTTGTTACTATTCACCAGTAAGCCGTGGGGCCCACTTTTTGATATTTGGTCTTTGGTCGATCGTAATTTAAACACGTTAGTTTACAGTGCTTACATTATATCTCCGACCGGGAATGTCATTTGATCGGTAAACTGCGTCTGATTGCTATAGTTCTTTTAGACGAGTTTGCGAACGTGACATTCGCGTTGATGTTCTGTGTTGTGCTGTGATGTTGCGGATTTGTCGTGGTGGATAGCAGTGTGCAATGGTAGTACAGTTTGAGTTTATTTGTACATTTGATATTGCGGGGCGAGCGTCCAACTTGTGGACTGCCGTCACTGCCTGTTGTATAATATTCTTTTGGGGCACGACCAGGTTGCGGTCGATGTACCTATTGTACTATTTTTCATTACTGTACTAGGTTATGCCCCGAG
Source organism: Agapanthus africanus (assembly GCA_030015575.1). Taxonomy (NCBI): domain Eukaryota; kingdom Viridiplantae; phylum Streptophyta; class Magnoliopsida; order Asparagales; family Amaryllidaceae; genus Agapanthus; species Agapanthus africanus. The sequence continues at coordinate 257,822,891 of CM057351.1, read as the reverse complement.
ACGGAGTGCACGGATAGCCGGGTTCGGGAGGGCAACGGGTCCGCATCTCATGGCTTTGAGAGGCAGAGGGGTCCCACTTCAGAATTGGCAGACTATTCGCCGCACTTGTACGGGGTACAGGTTGACCCAAGGAGGGGTGCTCAATTTACCGGATTCCGTGAAGTGCCGGGTGTTCCATTCACTATGCTGTGGGGACTACCTCGCTTCAGGTTTTGGCGGGTAACTTGCCGCACCCGTAGGGGTCTAGGTTTCATTGCACAGGCTATCCACACGACAGGGGAACGTCGAGTTTCAGCAGCGGCTCTGTGAAACTCGGGGATCCCAGATTATCTGTATTGTTCTGTGATGCTTATTACTTTTCTGTAATGTTGCATATTATCACGCCTGGAGCGATTATGTATATTGGTTTATATACTATTAGATGTTGTATATGTTTTACACCCGCGCTAGTCCAGTCCCCGCTCTGTCGTTAGTTAAGTAACCTAACGGGTGATGACGGGACCCAGTGACGAATGCGGATGGCATATACGTACATTTTATTTTCGTTCTTTTCTGGTGTGATTGATTGATGGGACTGCGTTGATTCTGATCAATGCAAAGTAAAACAAACCTGTTTGAGTTGTTGGAACAAATTTAAAAGGTGTTATTGCAAAGACGTTTCCTTTTGTTATGCATAGCGGTATTCAGTGGAATATTCTACACCTCATTCGACGGGGCAAGGGCCGATATCCCTTTACCGGGACCGACCCCTTGGACAGAAGTTTGCGTCAGGGTAATAACTTTACTATAGTCGATTACAAGTTGCTTTGCATAGCGGTATTCAGTGGAATATCCTGCACCTCATTCCACGAGGAAAGAGCCGAGATCCCTTTACCGGGAGTGACCTCTTTAGCAAAAGGTTTTCGCCACTATATTTTTAAAAGCTATCAGGTTCCTTCAGCGATATCAAGTTCACTACGCTAAAGGTTTTTCGCCAAAAACCAGCCGTAGCCCTCCGTCACTTCTTTTGGGTATTTAGTAGTATTCAAGCTATGCATTTTAGCCAAAGTTAAGGCATAGTGTTTGGTAGCTGCTGGGTATTCAATTGTTGCATAGATAGATGAGTTAGTTTGGGACAGTCGTTCTGCCGATTGGCCAAAGTCAGGGGCATGTACGGGTGGGTTCAAATTGACAAGATAGTGACGGGTAGAACTTGGCATGTGACTTATGACACTTTGACCAAAGCCAAGGTTATAAGAGCATGGGGCAAAAATCATATCAGGAGTTTCTAAAGAAACTGAAACTTGCCGAGTATGCTCATACCTTCTGGAGTATGAGTAACGTGGATGCATTCCATCACGTTATCATGCGATGAGAGTTGGATCCTGATTCCCACTGATGAGTTGGTTTACTCTTCGGGTGATCCCGATTAATTCTTCTTTAGGTTTGGAGGAGAATTTGACAGGACAGTGGGAGGTTTCCGGATTAGATAAAATGATGACCATTCTGATCTAGGTTAGAGTGCACGCAGAGTGTTTCTTTTCTCTCTCTCTCTTTGGCAGCGACCTTTGACCGACCCTAGACTATGACTTAGTGACCAGGTTGACCGAACCTTCTTAAAATACTGGCTTTTGGATTGTCTGAGTTGCATAAGTCATTGCCACTCCTTCTTTTACCCTTTGCATTTCTCAGAACACCCGTATTACTACGGATATCCACTTCCATTAGATAGATCCATCGTATGGTTATATACGAACTCGAAGGGACTTCTTCGGGGATGGATCCAGGTTCAGGAGAAATAGAATTGGTTTATTCAGTTGTCTTTTATTATCACCTTCTCTCAGGTTGCGAGAGCTCCTTGGTTTAGGAGAGTACACCTATTACGCCTATTGGATAGTCTTATTCCAAACCATAGGCTGGTGCCGAAAGGTAGGGAATAAAGAAAACCAATTAGCCTAAGCAGGGTGTGCAGAAGGTAATATGTAAAGACAAAATAAAGGGATTAGAAAGAGGGCAAAGTAAATTGCGACTGATATCATTCACGACCAAAACCGCGTACTTCATCGCCGCTCCTATTTCACCTTTAAAAGAATAAGGTATTATTCAGTTGTCTTTTATCATCACCTTCTCTCAGTTGGGAGTACTCCTTGGTTTAGGAGGGTACACCTATTATGCTTACTGGATAGTCTTCTTCCAAACCATAGGCTGGTGCCGAACGGTAGGGAAGGAAGAAAACCAGTTAGCCTAACGATGGTGTACAGAAGGTAACGACTAAAGACAAATAAAGGGATTTGGAGAGTTGGCAATAAAATATACGGTTGAAGTCATGAATTGGATTATGGAAGAGGCATTGCTATGAATACCAGGATATCCCTACGAAACATTTTCATGTTTCAGTGCATTGTTAAAGGAAAAACTGTTTTCCTGATTAGACACTTACTCCAAGGGTATGTATTTACCAGGTTTCATTCTCATATCTGTATGGTTTTACAGATGATGAGTGGGAGTAAGATATTGGGAATTAGGTGATCATCCTCATTATATCGGAATTCGTTGTAATTGGTGATATTTGAGGAAATCGCCAGGGTACAGTTTTCTACCTACGACGCACAGGTTTTGAGTTGTTTAACTCAGCGGACTTATACAGAGTATTGTATGTTGTCCAAGTGTCCATCAGGACAAAGGGGTAGGTCCTCGTACTATGTTCTGTTTACTTATAACTTCTCTAGTATTTAGACAAGTGTTTCGTAGAAATACAAGGTCTAAGTTTTGAGAAGTTGTGGGTATAAGAATAAAGTGGAGAACCAAGTGTCACAAGTATCGGGATTCTTCAAAGAGATCGAAGATGTAGATTCTTGTGATTGGTATTCAGATGATAGTGATGGTTTTGAGAAACGAGTTTTCTCTTTCAGGTTACTCATAATTGGATGGATTCCTAAGTTGAGTAATGCTGATTAGCCTCTTTCCATTAAGTTGATATGCACTGGAGACAGATGCATGGATTTGAATATGGTTCCAAATTAAATTAGTGCCAAAGTTTCTGTATTGGATATAGAATGGATCGTACCTTAAAAGAAATTAAGGTACGGGGAGTTGTCCAGCTTATGATTAAAACCAGACTCTGGATAACTCAGGGCACGTTTCTGTAATGGCTGTTTGTGGGTTGACCCTGGCTATGACGAGGGTTGATATTCTACCATTTGGAAGATCAATAGTGATATTGTTCTTGACTCGCCACAGTTTTAGTAAAAATGGATCTTTTTCAGAAAACAGTAGTGGGAGTATGGTAGAACTGGAAGTGATTCCAGAACCGCGAACGATTACGAAAAAATTTAATAGGACCTATACATTCAATCAGGTTTGACATTCCAATAGCCACTCCCCAGGTATGGTAGGTAACCTCAGACACCCGAGAGGTACTTCGGTAGCCTCAAGGACGGTGACAGGGAGGTTCTTATCTACCCAGACTTGACACTACTGTTGTTCCAGGATATGAGACCCGGTAGGAGGGTTGTCGTAGTCAGTGGGAGCAACGGAAGCATGGTGGGCAAGTAGCTTATGTCTATTTATAGACTTGAGCAGTTATAGCGGAGATAGATCATCTAATTTTGATGTGACAGTCATGGGTTTGACTTCAATCAGAATAGGGGATGGATCAGTTAAGAAGGTAGTAGGGTGTGATGTCATGGTATCTGGATGACATACACAGAGTGGGAAGTAAAATTCCTATACTACGATCGGTTGTACTGTGGTCGTCACACAGTTGTTTCTCCAGACAGGATATGGATATAATATTTGACATTCTGGTTTCTAGATCTATGGTTTTAGATCTGGATTTGGGTAGTTTCCCAATGCGGGTACTTTGACAGATATTCTAATGGTTTTTGGAATAGTTGACTCCTAGCATGGTGGTGTACCTGCAGGTGATGGAGTCACCCTCTCTAAAGGTGTCTTACAGACTAAAGGGGAGAGGGATGCGCATGATTGGCAGATCACTTGCTTAGGCAATTGAGTCAATCATGAGATGTCAAGTACCACACCAAATGTTGGTTTTGCACTAGATGCAATAAGTTTGTATTAATCCAATCCTGGAGAAACATAAGGAAGCAGTTTTAGAACATTGGTACATGTTCTATGGATTTGATAACGGCAGCCTCTTTCGGGAGACGGTTATCATTTCAGGCTTCAAAGGTGACATGGATGACAGAGTGATTGTCAGAGTTATAGTTTTCCCTCTGACGAAGAGGGACAGTATTATGGACAGGTGGTTCCAGAGGATACTGTGGGTGGCATGGTGCTGGATACTGATTAGGTTCAGTGATCCATACAGTCTAAGAAGTTTGGATATGGAGTTCATTTATGAACTAAGGTCCCATCAGATATCCAGACATATTCTAAGACAGGTACTACTCAATTCGGGAGATGGCTTTCTCCGTGAACTTGAGATTAAGAGAGATACAGAAAGAAACTTCTAGGCGGATCCACTCACCGAGGCTATTTCTCGAACACAATAGTTTTACGAACGGGCTTTGTGAAACTGATTAGTAGAGGAGTTGGATGTTCGGTTTCACACGGGCTGTGAGTAGTCGACATCGCAATATTAGCCTTGAGTGCAAGTGGGAGATTGTTGGAGATAGTGCCCTCATAGTCAATTATTGGATCGCAGGTACGTGATTGCAATGATTGCGGAGGACCTATACCGGTAGAACAGTCTTACTCGAGATGATAGTATGCTATCTGGTTTGTCTTTATCAGTCGTGTACATGTTCAGGTGACTGATTGCATGTTACACTTTGATAGAGCCCTTAGGATCTTGCTTTACTACCAACAGTATGATGGCGATCATATACGTGAGAGTTGGGTAGTTTATATGCATATCCTTAATTGTGGTCCCTAGTCGTGGGAGTTTCGAGACAGGGCATCGATACTCCGGAGTAGACTAGTGTGTACAGTCGAGACCCCGACGAGGGGCGGTGGCCGGTCTCACAAGCCACTGGTGTCAGTTGGATCACCTAAGATGTATACAGGTGCTCATTGGGTTATGAGTACACCGGACAGGACTCGCCGGGAATCTGCTAGTTAGTACTATACCTATCGTCAGATAGCAGTTCCCTGGTGACATGTGTACAGGTTAGTTCATCGACCTGAGGTCGTCATTTGTCTCGTGTGAGTTCCCACTGTGCTTTGATTTCTACCCTACCACGGCTCAAAGGAGTCGTGCAAACAGGTAGCTTTTGGGTACAGTCCCGAGCCATATGGAGGCACGTGAGCGGATCGGCAGGGGTTTCGTCTCTCCCGGTATTGGGGGCGAGATCGTGCTGTGTCTAGGAGAGCCATTACGCAAAGCCCTCGGCCGAGGCAGGAGATTTACTGGTAGGTATTCCAGTAGTATCTCAGGGCGTTCTGGGCTACACTCCGACACGACTTATACTGCTAATGGGGGTCTGACGTTACTAGCCCCCTAGGAGGATATGCGATACTCATAGACGAACGGACTGGACTGTATATACATTGTCACTGTTAGGCTCAGTAGGGTTTTCGGAGGAGTTCGCTCATCGGTCCCCCTTGAGTTCGCTCCTCGGCCACCCTTGAGGTCAGTCCATGGGCAGCCGTTACGCATAGCTAGTGCCGCTGACGGTTTGTGGTTAAACCCACTGCCAGGGTGCTGACGAGTCATTAGAGTCCCCCACAGACAGTTTCCCAAGTTCGGGCGAAACGTTGTAGAGGCCGTATGGTTTTATGGCAGGGTTCGGAAAATGCACGTGCGTTTACGCACGTGTCGATTTTCGGACAGATGATACTGGTCGGCTTTGGTTTAAGCCGGATCCGAGTATTATATTGAGTAGGTATAATATCTTTGTCTCAGTTGCATTTGTATTCGGTCGTAATACAAATGCGGGTATATTTATACAGTTTCGGGGTTGTCCTGAAATTCGTTTCAGGATCACTTTTGGAAGTTGCCAGTTTCCAGTTTTCTATCAGCCGTCTTTTAACATTCGGTTAAAGACGGATTTGTCTTTTCTTGAGATGAGTGTGGATTCTTCTAGAAGGTTCTAGATGAGGTGACTAGGATTAAATGGTGTTAAGTTTTCATTGGTTGCATTTAAGGGTTCATTAATGCATGATGACTAGGTTTGTGAGTCATGCTTTAACCTTAATGCTTTTTGTTTTCCTTAAGATCTTTTCTTCTTGATCTTTTAAGTGAGAAGCTTTCTTGTGGTCACCCCCTTCTCCTACGGTCACCTCCCTCTTGCTATATATGGCTTGCCCTCACTCTCTCACTTGATTTTATTTGTAGAAAAAGATTATGATAGTATTCGGGATGTATGGAATTTTACAGTTCATTTCATTCCATCACCCGATTTCCACGGCAACTTCATTAACCGATCGTCCACGGACTTGGACGAAGTGAGACAAAGTCATCTACTCATTCTCTACATCAATCTTGGTCGTCTCTTTTAGCAAACTTGACGATCGAGTTGCCTCGAGTCAGAGGCGGGAGCCCGTTTAAAGAACCGATCATGTGGTGCCACTTCGACGAGGACATCGGAGATCGACGAGATCGGAGCAGCCGCAACGGAGCGTGGGATGATGGTTGAAGAACGAAGGACTCGGATCGTTCGGTATAACTTTCCTACACTCTTTACAGTTTGATAGTTTAGCAATAATGGCAGATCCGGGTTAAAGTATACGATAGCGCCAGTTTAAAAGTTTTTGTTCCGCATTTGGCGTCTGTAGACGGCCGGGGCGCTAACGTAGACTTACAATAAGAAGCGAGGTGTGAAAAATAAAGGTTCGATAGTCTAGACTTAGGATCATAGAATTGTTATTTTCTGAAACAAAACTTTAGGGTTTGAATCTTAGTTATTTTACAAAACCAACTTGACCGGATTTTGTGGGTAGTATCCGCTGAAAACCCTCAGGAGACAACATTCCTCCTACTAGGGACACCTAGAGGTTTAACGGCTTGTTGCACATGCTCAGTGTAATCGCGTTCCCTGCGAAAGTGAGGTTAGGAAATTTTTTTGTGAATAAATTGGCTTTGCTCGGGACGAGCAAATGATAAGTTTGGGGGTATTTTTTCATATTAGATTTTTGCATTTTCATACCGCCCAATTTTTATCACATTGCATATCGGTAGGTACTCTTGAGCCGTGTTTGCTAGTCAATTGCAGGATACAGGTTCTCGGCTCTAAAACGGTGAAATTCATGGAAAACCACAACAAAATCCGGGTTCCTGCCAACCACAGATAAAACACGGGTCTCCGCTCTTTATCCGTCTGTTGCCACACACCAGTTTAAGAGACAAAATGGCAAATCAATGTCGTTTTCATGCACAAGGCTCAATGGAAACACAAGATCCAAGAAATCTACACGGAGCTCGAGGAAATCATAACAAAAAGATCCACATCAAATCACCTTTTGCTCAACAGAAATTCTTGAAAAATCGTGAAGAAAATCTGAGAAAATACATATACCAGAATAAAGGGCACACAGAACCAGGGAGCACCACCAAATATGAAGGCACAATCCCTCTAAACGGCCGCGGTTCCGCGGCATTAGCAGGCTCAGGCCGCGGAACCGCGGCCGTACGGTCTCTTCAGAGTGAAATGTTTTAGGGGCAGTTTGGTCATTCTATGTAGAGCCCGATTCTTGCCCTAAGTTTCCAGTTCCCTGCATATAAATAGCCCAGAACCTTATGAAGCCAAGAGTGCTTAATCTTGTATTTTTCAAAGTTTTAGAATACTTGTTCTTCTTCCTCTTCTCAACTCTTCTCCATTGAAAAACTTGTAGTGAGCTTTTGTGAGTGAAGAATGATGAATAAAGAAGTTCCTTTTGTTATTATATCTTGTCTTGTTCTTTAGTTAAATTATTATTGCTTGTAATTTTCATTTGTTAACTTAGTTGTTGTTATTTCTTGTTGTTTCTTTCTTTTCTCTTTTCTTTTATCCTTAAACAACCATGACGCTTACGCTTGATCCTTGCCATGGTGAGGTCGCAAATTGCTAGTTGTTATCTTCTAATCTCCTTCTTTCTATCATCCTCTTTTGTTTTGTTTTCTTTTCGTTATGATGTGTGAGTAGTTTCCATACTTGTTAGGATAGGATAAGGGAAGTTTGAGAGAAGGAAATCTCTTTCACTCTTTCCTTGCCCAACATCTTAAATCGACTCCCGTTAATTGAACCACAATCCGCTCCCTACGGCACCCTATCCTACATGATAGCGGTGATTCCGTAGTGAGACCGGTTGTGGTTGAATTAACCGGAGGTTATGGCTAAGAGCCAAGAACGGACGGACAAGCACCAAAAGGCAGAACTTAAGCGTTGGAAAGCCTAGCTTATACTCGTAAGTTCCTTCCTAGTCGTGCTAATCCCCGTTGTTGCCGATTACCGTAACACCGATATTAAGAGTGACAACGAATGAAGTGAGCGACTCCTAACTCAAACTAACCTAATCCTAACCATAACAAGCTCTCTTTACATATCATTTTAACACTTAGTTAATCACAAACAAATCTGGACCTTCGGACTTAACTCATTAAAACACAAAGAAAAAGATTCCCATCTCCCTGCGGACGACCCGTACTCAACCGGCTAGCTACAAGCGAAACCGTTTTAATTGCGGTAATTAACTAAACTTGAACACGCAGAATTTCTACCAATCACTAAACAAGTTCTTAATGATGTATGTTGAACCTAGAGCAAACTATAGGAGAACGAACCAGAGGGCTCGGTTTTGGGCCGGCGACTAATTAGAAAATTCTGGCATCGCCGGATTTGTAGGGAGCTAGGGTGTATTGGCTTCTTGGGTAGGTTCCTGTTTAGAATTTTGGTCATTTTGGTATTGTTTAATTAAGTTAGTTTAACTGTATAAAAAATATGAAAGCTAATATCGGAAAAAGATATCTAAAATATAGAATACGACACGGTTAAAACGTATCGCGATCTGTTTTCAGTCACGATGCAGCGTTGGGTTAAAATTCAGTGAGGTTAAGTGTTAGATCGTTTGCAATAGTCGTACGTAAAGTAATTAGCACGTACAGCTTGTGTTCCTTGATTTTTGCCGTATCGGAGTAGTCGTTTCCTTATACAAGTTAATTTTCAATGTTAGATTCAAATACGGGAACTTCAGAGGCCGCAAAGAAAGGAATAGAATTGGCGATTCCTGAGTAGATACGACGTATTTCCGATGAGTAGATTTGCATCTACGGGGGAAGTCGGGTGGATGGCGTATAGCACCCCCGCAACCTGATAACTATTATTATGATATCTACTTAAGTTTAGCTTTTCTTCAAAGCATTGATATAGTATTGCATCTTTTATGCCCTCCATTTGCATAAAGTTTCATATGTAGTTTTTAAATGAGATATACGTAATATTTGATCTGTACGATATGGGTATGATTTGATGAGTTTGTACGAGGGATCATGCCGTACTTAAGATGATAGGGATATAGCGACATGATGAGCTATAATACAAGGATTTATACGTATCGGAAATGATGAACTTTGTATGCCGAATAACGGCCAATTTATTCTTTGACTCATAGAGATAGATTATGTTCTGTTTTAGGAGGTAATACTAGTATGAGCTATATTATTTTAAAAACCCCGGTTCGTTGTCTTTTAAATAAACTACCATGATGCATGCCGTTTTTAAAACAAATATCTATTTTAAATCTATGGCAGCTTCCTTATTTCAAACTTAAAGTTCCGATCATTTCTAAAGATAATGGTATAGTTCATAACAAGTAATTACAATACGTACGTTTAGATTATTTTACAGGTTTGCATTATATTATCTATATTATATGTTTCTGTGTTACGCACACTCTGATAGAACACTGCATAAATACCAAGGAGTACTATGCTGCACAAGCACGTAAATATATGTTACACTACACCTCATTGGTACTGCCATGTCACTGTAGAATCGTTCTGTTGCATATGTGTTAATATATAGATTTTTACACCGTAGAACACTTGCACAAATACTAATGATTTCCATGTTGCACGAGCACAGACGCGTATGCTACACTACACATCATTAGTAGTGCCATGACACATCAGTATTGAAATCATTATGCTATGTGATATGATTACGTGGTCTTTTCCTATTCATGTTGTAGTACTATAGATGTTGTATTTGATTTTTTGGGATTTCTGAGTATTTTTACTCCTGATGATATATATAGCGGTGGTCTGGGACACTGTTATATATGTACATATATAATATATCATCAATATAACCTATGCAAGTTTCTTATTCCTCACTTGATAAAAATATGATGAGTAAACGTCCACCAGGAGATTTGTGTTTTCTGATTTGGATATCCGGACCGAGTCGGTGGGTATACGGTTACGGATTTACAATTTTATCCAGACTGAGTCAGTAGGGATACAGTTGGATACCTGGTGGACCCGGTCGAGACCGAGGGGAAGGATAGCCGCATTTGAGGCGGGGGAGCCAAACGAGGTGACTCGATTCGGAGATAAAAATGAACATGGCAGATATCCAGGGGATACTGACCGTAAATAGAAATGAGCACGGCAGATATCCAGGGGATACTGACCGGGGTTCGATGGGGCACGGCGGATATCGAGGGGATACTGATCGTAACCAGGATATCATGTGGCGATCATCTGTTGAGATGGTGTCGACGGTATATGTATTTACGTGTCGATGCTGGACACGAGAGATTGCGGATTTCAATGTCGATGCTGGACATCTATATGTATATTGATGTGATCATTAACATGAGGTACACAGTTAGATATGTATTTATTGGATTCCACCAGGACTGATCCGGGGGACAGTACCAGCATATATTTGTACAGACATTCATAGACAAAAAGGGAATTCCAATATGGATAATAGATTCATGATTTTGATTCATATGACGTTGAGATATTATACATGTGATTGCATGATAGTTAGTATTTCACCTTTGCATATCATATAGTATATCGATACAGATTATGATAGTACTATATTTATGACCTAGGTATCGTCATGCATTTCGATTTCTACTTTTAGATGCACTTTTATTCACTGAGTTAGCAACTCATTCCTGTTGTGCCACAGTTTCCTGCAGGTTTTACCGCTTGTATTATCAGCGGTTTGGGCACACATTCTTTTGGGGATTGATGGGTAAATGAGTTGTTATTGTATCCTACTCACTCTTGATTATTCATATATTCTTGTATCTAGCGGAAACTTTATCAACTTAGAAATGATATATTATGGACTTAGAAGTGAGAATTAGAGTTGTGTCATGAGTTGTCACACTCTTTGGAGTCGACTTCTTCTTTAAATTGATTGGTTGTTCCATCGTTTGGACGTGGAGACTAGCTTCCATTGGGATGCTATTTTATTATGTTGTATCAGTTTTTTTTAAAGTGAAAAGGAGGTGATGTCAAGTTTCAAAACTTCATAAATGCTTTTCAACATACTTAGTTAAATTTAGATGTTATTTTAAATTGATTATATCGGATGATTATTTAAATCTCACCTCCAATATTTTCGAAAAGGGTTTAGATTCCGGGTTTCGGCTTACTTGGATTCCGTTGATATCTTTAGATGTCATGTGATTTAAGTGCCGGTCACGTGCTACATTTAGGTCGTGACAGCTGGGTAACCCATTCACTTTGTTTAAGGGGCTGCCTCGTTTCTGGTTTTCACGGGTAACTTGCCGCGCTCGTAAGGGGTCTAGGTTTTCATTGCATAAGCTATCCACACGACCAGGGGAACGTCGGGTTTCACTTGTGGCTCAATGGAAACCCAGGGCTTCCAGATTATCTGTATTGTTTTGTGATGCTTATCGCTATTCGGTGATGTTGCATTTATCATACCTGGAACGATTATTATATATTGTTACATATATACTAGTAGAAGTTGTATATTTTTTCACCCGTGCTAGTCCAGTCCCCGCTCTGTTGTTAGTTAAGTAACCTAACGGGTGATGACGGGACCCAGTGGCGAATGCGGATGGAATATACGTATATTACATTTTCGTTCGTTTGTGGTGTGATTAATTGATGTGACTGTGTTGATTCAGATCAATGCAAGGAAAACAGACCTATTCGATGTTGTTGGAACAAATTTTCAAAAGCTATTATTATAAGGACGTTTTCTTTTGTTTTGCACAGAGGTATTCGGTTATGAATATCCAGCACCTCACTCGACGAGGCAAGAGCCGAGATCCCTTCACCGGGAGTGACCTCTTGGGCAGACGTTTGCGTCAGGGTAATAACTTCACTATAGTCGATTACGTTTTGCTTTGCATCATGGTATTCAATGAGAATATCCTGCACCTAATTCCACGAGGAAAGAGCCGAGATCCCTTCACCGGGAGTGACCACTTTAGCAAAAGTTTTCGCCGCTATATTTGTAAAAAACTATCCGGTTCCTTCAACGATATCAAGTCCATTACGTCAAAGGTTTTTCACCAAAAACCATTCGTAGCCCTCTTTCATTTCATATGGGTAGTGTAAGTGCACGGCGGCGCCCCGGCCTCCATCCCGAGGCCAAGTGCGGAAGCGGTGATTTACTTTGATTTTTCGAACTTAGAAACCGGCACCACCGCGCACTATAAACCCGGATCATGCCATTAATCTAGTCCTAGCAAACAATATAAGGAGTAGAGAAGTATACCAAGCGATCCGTGTCCTTCGGTCTTCGTCTCCACTCCGATCTCCCGCGGAAACTCCGTTCATCTCCTCCTCGTCGGAAAAGGGCACCACGTAGCCGGAATCTTTTACGGGCTCCCACCTCTGGACCGAGGCAACTCGGACGCGAAGTTGGCTAGCCGACGCGTCCAAGATTTGCTGTAGAATAGTGTAGTAGCCATTGTTTCTTTAAGGTATATGAAGTTTCCTTGATGGAGGGATAGATGGAATGAACTTTGGAGAGGTGAGAAGGGTTTTGTGAGCAAGCCAAAAATGAGATGTATCATTTTCCCTCATACCAAAAATGAATCTCCTCTCTCACCCTCTCCTATGAAGTGGCCGGCCTATCCAAAAGAATGAGGAGGGAATCAAAAACAAAAGGGAGGTGAGTGTAGGAGAGCAAGGGTGGTGACCACATCCAAAAGGCAATGATAACAAAGTCACACCAAATCAAATCCAACTCTAATCTCAATTAATGCAAAGGAAAAGATGGATAAAGCATCTCATGATGATAATCATATCATGAAGCCACAAATGCATAAAACCCCTCCTCAATAAGTTATTTGCAAACTTGCAAATAACCCCCCTCCAACAGAAAGTCCGGCCGTGAAGGAACAAAGGAAAACTGGCCGGAACGGAATGCAAACTGGCAACTTCAGAAAACTGGTCCCGTAATAAATTAAAGGAAAACCCCGATGCTGTGTATACACACCAGCATCTGTATTCCGACCGAATACAAATGCAAAGAGACAAAACTACACTGTATAATACTAGGATCCGGCTTAAACCAAAGCCCGCTAGTATTATCTGTCCGATCCTGATCTGTGCAATACCGCACGTATCTGATCGAACCCTGCCATATACCCATACGGCCTCTAGTACTAACCGTCCGATCCTGATCCGTACAATACCGCACGTATTTGATCAAACCCTGCCATATCTCCATGCGGCCTCTACAGCGTTTCGCCTGAAACTTGAGTAACTGAATGTGTGGTGGACTCTAAAGACTCGTCAATACTATGGCTGTGGATTTAACCACTAGCACGTCAGAGGTATTAGCCATACGTGACGGGCTACCAGCTATTGACCAAAAGGGACGTCGATGAGCGAACTCATCCTGACACCCTACTGAGCCTGTCAGTGATAATATCCGTACTGTCCGGTCCGTTCGTCTATGAGCATCGCATGACGGGCCTAGGGGGTTGGTAAAAGTCAGACCCCCAAAAGCGGTACAAGTCGTGTCGGAGTGTAGCCCAGAACACCCTGAGATACTACTGGAATACCTACCAGTAAATCTCCTGCCTTGGCCAAGGACTTCGTGTAATGGCTTTCCTAGACACAGCGCGACCTCACCCCCAATACCGGGAGAGACGAACCCCTGAAGATCCGCTCACTGCCTCCATGTGGCTCGGGACTGTACCCAACTAAAACCTGTTTGCACGTCTCCTTTGAGCGTGGTCGGGTAGTAATCAAAGTACAGTGGGAACTCACACGAGACAAATGACGATCCTCAGGTCGATGAACTAACCTGTACACATGTCACCAGGGAACTGCTATCTGACGTCAGGTATAAGACCAACTAGCATGTTCCCGGCGAGTCCTGTCCGGTGTACTCATAACCCAATGAGCACCTGTATACATCTTAGGTGAACCAACTGACACCAGCGGCTTGTGAGACCGGCCACCGCCCATCGTCGGGGTCTTGACTGTATACACTAGTCTACTCTGGAGTATCGATGCCCTGTCTCGAAACTCCCACGACTAGGGACCATTTAAGGATGTGCTTATAGACTACCAGCTCCCACGTATATGATCGCCCTCATACTGCTGGAAGTCAAGCAAGAATCTTAGGGGCTCTATCAACATGCAATGGTGACCTGTAAGGTCACCTAGAGCTGTACACGATGATAAAGATAAACCAGATAGCATACTATCATCTCGAGTAAGACTGTCCTACCGGGATAGGTCCTCCCTCAATCATTGCAATCACGTGCCTGTGATCCAATATTTGACTCTGAGGGCACTATCTCCAACAATCTCCCACTTGCACTCAAGGATAATTATTGCGATGTCGCATACTCACAGCCCGTCTGATACCGAACACCCAACTCCTCTACTAGTCAGTCTTACAAAGCTCGTTTGCAAAACTATTGCGTTCGAGGAATAGCCTCAGTGAGTGGATCTGCTTTGATGTTTCTTTCTATATCTCTCTATATCTCAAGTTCGCGGAGAAAGCGATCTCCCGAAATGAGCAATACCTGTCTTAGAATGTGTCTGGATGTCTGATGGGACCTAGCTCATAAATGAACTCCAAATCCAAACTTCTTAGACTGTATCGTCAACTGAACTTAATCAGTATCCTGCGCCATGCCTCCCTCAGTATTGCCTTGGACCACCTGTCCAAAATACTGCCCCTCGTCAGAAGGAAAAACTATAACTCTGAAAACCTCCCTGTCGTCCAGGTCACCTTGGAAGCCTGGAATGATAACTGTCTCCCGAATGAGGCTGTCGTTATCATATCCCTAGAACATCCACTTATGTTCTAAAACTGCTTCCGACTGTTTCTCCAGGATTGGATCAATGTCAACTTATTGCATCTACTGTAAAAACAACATCTGGTGTGGTACTTGACATCTCATGATTGACTCAATTGCCTGAGCAAGTGATCTGCCAATCATGCACATCCCTCTCCCCTTTAGTCTGTAAGACACCTTTAGAGAGGGTGACTCCATTACCTGCAGGTACACTACCGTGCCAGGAGTCGTCCATTCTAAATACTCTTAGAATGCTATCTAAGTACCCTAATTGGGAAACCACCTAAAACTAGATCTAAAACCATATTACTAGTAACCAGTATGTCTGATATGATGTCCAAGTCCCATGTGGAGAAACCACTGTGTGACGACCAAAGCATAATCGATCGTAGTATAGGAGTTTCTTTTCCTATTCTGTGTATGTCATCCAAATACCATGACATCACACCCTACTACCTTCTCAACAGATCCATCCCTTATTCTGATGAAGCCAAAGCTATGACTGTCACATCAGAAATTGATGATCTATCTCCGCTATATCTGCTTTAGTCTATAAATAGACATAAGCTACCTGTTCACCAATGCTTCCGCTGCTCCCACTGACTACGACAACCCTCTGGAAGAGTCATATACACGTACACTTCTGAAGCCAGTTCAGAACAACGCTATATTCATCCTCCTGCCGGGTCTCGCAGCATGGAACAACAGCAATGGCAAGTGTGGGTAAACAAGAACCTCCCTGCCACCGTCCTTGAGGCTACCGGAGTACCTCTCGGGCGCCTGAGGTTACCCACCATATCTGCGGAGTGGCCAATGGAATGTCAAATCAGATTGAATCTTTAGGTTCCTTATCAAATCTTCAGTAATCGTTTGCGGTTCTGGAATCACTTCCAGTTCTACCATACTCCCACTACTGTTTTCTGAAAAAATCCATTTTTATTAAAACTGTGGCGAGTCTAGAACAATATCGCTATTGATCTTCCAGATGGTAGAAAGTCAACCATCGTCATAGCCTTGGTCAACCCACAAACAGCCATCACAGAAATGTGCCTTGAGTTGTCCAGTGTCTGGTTTTAATCATAAGCCGGACAACTCCCCGTACCTTAACATCGTTAAGATATGAACTGTTCTATATCCAATATAGAACTAGAGGCACTGATTTAATTGAACCAGATTCAAATCATGCAGCTGTCTCCAGTGCATGTCAACTAAATGGGAAAGAGGCCGATCAGCGTTACTCAACTTAGGAATGCTTCCAATTATGAGTAACCTGAAAGAGAAGCAAGTTCTCTTAATCATTACTATCAACTGAATACCACACACAAGTATCTACATCTTCGATCACTTTGAAGAATCCCGATACTTGCAATACCTGGTTCTCTACTTTATTCAAATACCTATAACTTCTCAAAATTCGGACCCTGTGTTTCCACGAAACACTTGTCTAAAAACTAAAGAAGTCATAAGTAAACCGAATATAGTACGAGGACCAACCCCTCTGTCCTGATGGACCCTGGACAACATACAATACTCTGTATAAGTTCCTTGAGTCTGATAACTCATTCATTGTGTGTCGTAAGTTGAAAACTGTACTTATGGTTAAGAAGAATTACACCGCTGTTTAATGCTCCTTACCTAACCATCCACTGATATAGGTAAATGTAATAGACATAATTTCAAAATGGTATATCTCACTCTATAACAATAGACGTACAGATATATCAATTTGAAATTGGTGCACAACAGCGGATATTGAAAACTAAATATTTGCCGACCGGCAAACAGCCCAGGTGATTTCCTCAAATATCACCAATTACAACGAATTCCGATATAATGAGGAAGATCACCTAATTCCCAATAACTTACTCCCACTCATCATCTGTAAAACTATACAGATGTGAGAATCATATCTGGTAAATACATACCCTGGAGTAAGTGTCTAATCGGGAAATCAGTTTTCCATTAACAGTACACAGTGAAACTGAAACATTGAAATGTTTCGTTGGGGTATCCTGGTATTCCTAGTAATGCCTCTTCCATTATCCAGATTCACAACTGTAACCGTATAATTCTTTGCCACCTCTCCAAATCCCTTTATATGTCTTTAGTCATTACCTTCTGTACACCCCTTTAGGCCAAATGGTTTTCTTCCTTCCCTACCGTTCGGCACCAGCCTATGGTTTGGAAGAAGACTATCTAATAAGCATAATGGGTGTACTGTCCTAATCCTAGGAGCACTCGCAACGCGAGAGAAGGTGAAGATAAAAGACAACCGAATAAACCTTATTCCTATTTCTCCTGAACCAGAATCCATCCCCGAACTGGAACAAGTTCCTTTCGAGTTCGTATATAACCATACGATGGAATATCCAATAAACTGTAGATCTTCGTAGTGATACGGAGTGTCCTGGAGAAATACAAAGGTGATTTAGGATTGGCGAAAAAATATTTGGTATGGTCGTGAATGGCAGTCGCAATTTACTTTGCCCTCTTACTAATCCCTTTCTTTGTCTTTACTTAATACCTTCTGTACACCGTTTAGGCTAATTGGTATTCTTCATTCCCCACCGTTCGGCACCAGCCTAAGGTTTGGAAGAAGACTATCCAATTTGCGTAATAGGTGTACTATCTCCTAAGCCAAGGAGTACTCGCAATTTGAGAGAGAAGGTAAAAGGAAAAGACAACTGAATAGTCCTATTCGTTTTCTCCAGAACCGGAAACCATCCTCGAATAAATTCCTTCGAGTTCGTATCTAACCATACGATGGTTTTGTCCAATGGAAGTGGACGTTCGTAGTAATACGGGGTGTCCTGGAGAAAAGAGTAAAAGTAAGAGTGGCAATGAGGTTAGCAACTCTGACAATCCAAAAGCCAGTGTTAAAGAAGGTTCGGTTAATTTTGGTCACTGAGTCATAGTCTTAGGGTCGGGTCAATGGTCGCTGCCGAAGAGAGAGAGAAAAGAAACACTCAGCGTGCACTCTAACCTAGATCAGAATGGTTACCAATTTATCCAATCTGGAAAGCTCCCACTGTACCGTCAAATTCTCCTCCAAACCTGTAAGAAGAATTAGTCGGGATCACCCGAGGAGTATACCAACTCATCAGTGGGAATCGGGATCCAACTATCATCGCATGATAACGTGACGGAATCCGCTCACGGTGTCACACTCCAGAAGGTATGCGCATATCTGGCAAGTTTTAATTTCTTTAGAAACTCCCGATGTGATTTTTACCCCATGCTCTTATGACCTTGACTTTGGCCAACAAATCATAAGTCACATGTCAAGTTCTACCCGTCATTCTCCAGGTTAATTTGAACCTACCCGTACCCACCCTTGACTTTAGCCAACAAGGCAGTACGACTGTCCCAAACCAACGCATCTATCTATGCTGCATATGAATACCCAATAGCTACCAAACACTGTGCCTTGACTTTGGCCAACAAACACAGCTTGAATACTATTGACCACCCATATGAAACGACGGAGGGCTACTAATGGTTTCTGGCGAAAACCTTTAACGTAATGAACTTTATATCGTTGAAGGAACTGATAGCTTTTAAAAATATAGTGACGAAAACCATTGCTAAAGAGGTCACTCCCGGTGAAGGGATCTTGGCTCTTTCCTCGTAGAATGAGGTGCAGGATATTCCAACTGAATACCATGATGCAAAGCAAAAGTAATCGGCTATAGTGAAGTTATTGCCCTGACGCAAACTTTTGTCCAAGGGGTCACTCCCGGTGAAGGGATCTCGGCCCTTGCCTCGTCGACTGAGGAGCAGGATATTCCAACTGAATACCACGATGCAAAACAAAAGTGAACGTCCTTGCAATAACATCTTTTTGAAAAGTGTTCCAACAACATCAGATTAGGTTTGTTTTTAACTTGCGTTGATCCGAATCAACGGAGTCCCATCAATTAATCACACCACAAAGAACGAAAATAATATGACGTACGTATATGCCATCCGCATTCGCCACTGGGTCCCGTCATTACCCGTTAGGTTAGCTAACTAACGACAGAGCGGGGATTGGACTAGCGCGGATGCAAAACATATACAACATCTACTAATATATATACCAATATATTATATTCGCTCAAGGCGTGATAAAAATGCAACATCACAGAAATGTACAGCATCACAGAACAATACAGATATCTGGGATCCCCGGGTTTCACAGAACCACTACTGAAACCCGACGTTCCCCTGGTCGTGTGGATAGCCTGTGCAATGAAATCCTAGACCCCTACGGGCGCGGCAAGTCACCCGCCAAGACCTGAAGCGAGGCAGTCCCCTTCAGCACCGTGAATGGACCACCCAGCACTTCACGGAATCCGGTAACTTGGGTACCCCTCCTGGGTTAACCTGTACCCCCTACGAGTGCGGCGAATAGCCCACCAATCCTAGAGTGAAGCCCCCTCCGTCTCAATGCCATGAGATGCGGGCCCGTTGCCCTCTAGAACCCGGCTATCCGTGTACCCCTCCGCGGGGTAATCCTAGTACAAAAAGTAAAATATACATACAACGGGTACATCGACCGCAACCTGGTCGTGCCCCAAAAATAATAATACAAACAGGAAGTGACGGCAGTCCACATGTCGGACGCTCGCCCCGCAATATCAAATGTACATAATACAACAAAAAACTGTACTAGCATTGCATCCAGGCTATCCCCCACGACCGATCCGCAACATCACAGCAATACATAGAACATCAACGTGAATGTCACGTTCGCAAATCCGTCTAACCGGGCTATAGCAGTCAGACAGGATTTACCGATCAAGTGACATTCACGGTCGCAGATATAATGTAAATACTGTGAACCAATGTGTTTAAAATATCCGATCGATCAAATTTTACCAAGTGGGCCCCCAAGTACTACTGTAGCACATCAAGAAATCTGGGCCCAAAAAATAACATTCCATAAAACCTATTTTCAGCCCACAAGCCCACTGCAAAAAATTGGTGAAGTGAAGCCAAATTCCTGCGGCGGAACCACGGCCAAAGAGGGGCTACGGCCGCGGTTCCGCGGTCGTACAGAAGGATCACGTTACCAAATTTTTGCAGTGTTCTTATGATTCTCTGCACATCATTCTGAGACAACTTGAAAAATTTTTGGACTTCAAAAAATTTCGACAGAAACTGATGTGAAGAAAAATACGGTTTTTGGAAAATTGTTCGATCGGAAATGTAAAACACATTAGGCAAACCTAGACTATGTTAATGGCGAGGCTCTGATACCACTGTAAGTGCACGGCGGCACCCCGGCCTCCATCCCGAGGCCAAGTGCGGAAGCGGTGATTTACTTTGATTTTTCGAACTTAGAAATCGGCACCACCGCGCACTATAAACCCGGATCGTGCCATTAATCTAGTCCTAGCAAACAAGATAAGGAGTAGAGAAGTATACCAAGCGATCCGTGTCCTTCGGTCTTCGTCTCCACTCCGATCTCTCGCGGAAACTCCGTTCATTTCCTCC
The DNA here is from genome assembly GCA_030015575.1 of Agapanthus africanus. NCBI lineage: Eukaryota > Viridiplantae > Streptophyta > Magnoliopsida > Asparagales > Amaryllidaceae > Agapanthus > Agapanthus africanus. The sequence goes on along the minus strand of CM057351.1, from coordinate 257,802,233 downwards.
TCGTCGGAAAAGGGCACCACGTAGCCGGAATCTTTTACGGGCTCCCACCTCTGGACCGAGGCAACTCGGGCGCGAAGTTGGCTAGCCGACGCGTCCAAGATTTGCTGTAGAATAGTGTAGTAGCCATTGTCTCTTTGGGGTATATGAAGTTGCCTTAATGGAGGGATAGATGGAATGAACTTTGGAGAGGTGAGAAGGGTTTTGTGAGCAAGCCAAAAATGAGATGTATCATTTTCCCTCATACCAAATATGAAGCTCCTCTCTCACCCTCTCCTATGAAGTGGCCGGCCTATCCAAAAGAATGAGGAGGGAATCAAAAACAAAAGGGAGGTGAGTGTAGGAGAGCAAGGGTGGTGACCACATCCAAAAGGCAATGATAACAAAGTCACACCAAATCAAATCCAATCTAATCTCAATTAATGCAAAGGAAAAGATGGTTAAAGCATCTCATGATGATAATCATATCATGAAGCCACAAATGCATAAAACCCCTCCTCAATAAGCTATTTGCAAACTTGCAAATAACCCCCTCCAACAGAAAGTCCGGCCGTGAAGGAACAAAGGAAAACTGGCCGGAACGGAATGCAAACTGGCAATTTCAGAAAACTGGTCCCGTAATAAATTACAGGAAAACCCCGATGCTGTGTATACACACCCGCATCTATATTCCGACCGAATACAAATGCAAAGAGACAAAACTACACTGTACAATACTAGGATCCGGCTTAAACCAAAGCCCGCTAGTATTATCTGTCCGATCCTGATCCGTGCAATACCGCACGTATCTGATCGAACCCTGCCATATACCCATACGGCCTCTAGTACTAACCGTCCGATCCTGATCCGTGCAATACCGCACGTATTTGATCGAACCCTGCCATATCTCCATACGGCCTCTACAGCGTTTCGCCCGAAACTTGAGTAACTGAATATGTGGTGGACTCTAAAGACTCGTCAATACTATGGCTGTGGATTTAACCACTAGCACGTCAGAGGTATTAGCCATACGTGACGGGCTACCAGCTATTGACCAAAAGGGAAGTCGATGAGCGAACTCATCCTGACACCCTACTGAGCCTGTCAGTGACAATATCCATACAGTCCGGTCCGTTCGTCTATGAGCATCGCATGGCGGGCCTAGGGGGTTGGTAAAAGTCAGACCCCCAAAAGCGGTACAAGTCGTGTCGGAGTGTAGCCCAGAACACCCTGAGATACTACTGGAATACCTACCAGTAAATCTCCTGCCTTGGCCAAGGACTTCGTGTAATGGCTCTCCTAGACACAGCGCGACCTCACCCCCAATACCGGGAGAGACGAACCCCTGAAGATCCGCTCACTGCCTCCATGTGGCTCGGGACTGTACCCAACTAAAACCTGTTTGCACGTCTCCTTTGAGCGTGGTAGGGTAGTAATCAAAGTACAGTGGGAACTCACACGAGACAAATGACGATCCTCAGGTCGATGAACTAACCTGTACACATGTCACCAGGGAACTGCTATCTGACGTTAGGTATAAGACCAACTAGCATGTTCCCGGCGAGTCCTGTCCGGTGTACTCATAACCCAATGAGCACCTGTATACATCTTAGGTGAACCAACTGACACCAGCGGCTTGTGAGACCGGCCACCACCCCTCGTCGGGGTCTCGACTGTATACACTAGTCTACTCTGGAGTATCGATGCCCTGTCTCGCAACTCCCACGACTAGGGACCATTTAAGGATGTTCTTATAGACTACCAGCTCCCACGTATATGATCGCCCTCATAGTGCTGGCAGTCAAGTAATAATCCTAGGGGCTCTATCAACGTGCAATGGTGACCTGTAAGGTCACCTAAAGCAGTACACGATGATAAAGATAAACCAGATAGCATACTATCATCTCGAGTAAGACTGTCCTACCGGGATAGGTCCTCCCTCAATCATTGCAATCACGTGCCTGTGATCCAATAATTGACTCTGAGGGCACTATCTCCAACAGGTAGCATTTAGTATTCATGCTATATTTGTTGGCTTCATTAAGGTATAGTGTATGGTAGCTGCTTGTTACCTTTCTGTTGCATAGATAGATGCGTTGGTTTGGGACAGTCGTACAGCCTTGTTGGCCTTCGTCAAGGGCGAGTACGGGTGGGTTCAAATTAACCTGGACAATGACGGGTAGAACTTGACATGTGACTTATGATTTGTTGGCCTTCGTCAAGGTCATAAGAGCATGGGGTAAAAATCACATCGGGAGTTTCAAACATACAGGAAACTTTCCAGGCATGCGTATACCTTCTGAAGTATGATAACGTGAGTGGATTCTATTAGGTTATTATGCGATGATAGTTGGATCCCAATACCCACTGATGAGTTGGTTTACTCCTCGGGTGATTTTAGATAATCCTGACAAATTCTTTCTTTAGGTTTGGAGGAGAATTTGAGGATACAGTAGAAGACATCCTGATTAGATAAAGTGATTAAGCATTCTGATCTAGGTTTGAGTGCACGCTGAGTATTTATTTTCTCTCTCTCTTTGGTAGCGACCATGTCCCGACCCTAGACTATAACTCAGTAACCAAGTTAATCGAACTTTCTTAAAACACTAGCTTTTGGATTGTCAAAGTTGCATACTTCATTGCCACTCCTAATTTTACCCTTTGCATTTCTCTGGAACATTCCGTATCACTACGAAGATCCACATATTTATTAGATATGACCATCGTATAGTTACGTACGAACTCGAAGAAACTTGTTTCAGATTCGAGAATGGTTTCCGGTTTTGGAGAAATTGAATAGGACTATTCAGTTGTCTTTTCCTTTTACCTTCTCTCAGATTGTGAGGGCTCCTAGGATTAGGAGAGGGTACACCTATTGCGATTATTGGATAGTTTTCTTCCAAACCATAGGCAGGTGCCGAAAGGTGGGGATGGAAGAAAACCAATTAGCCTAAGTGTGGTGTACAGAAGGTAATAAATAAAGACAAATAAAGGGATTAGAAAGAGGGCAAAGTAAATTGCGACTGCTATCATTCACGACCAAACCACGTATTTCATCGCCACTCCTACTTCACCTTTGGATTTCTCCAGAACACCCTATATCACTACGAAGATCCACAGTTATTGGATAATCCATCGTACTCGAAGGAATTTGTTCCAGTTTGAGGATGGATTCTGGTTCAGGAGAAATATAATAAGGATTATTCTGTTGTCTTTTATTTTTACCTTCTCTCAGGTTGCGAGGGATCCTAGGATTAGGAGAGTACACCTATTACGCTTATTGGATAGTCTTCTTCCAAACCATAGGCTGGTGCCGAACGGTAGGGAAGGAAGAAAACCATTTAGCCTAAGGATGGTGTACGGAAGGTAATGAGTAAAGACAAATAAAGGGATTTGGAGAGACGTCAAAGAAATATACGGTTATAATCATGAATCTGGATAATGGAAGAGGCATTACTAGGAATACCCGGATACCCCTTCGAAAATTTTTCATGTTTCAGTTTCTCTGTGCAATGTTAATTGAAAACTGATTTCCCAATCAGATCCTTACTCCAGGGTATGTATTTACCAGACTTGATTCTCACATCTATATGGTTTTACAGATAATGAGTGGGAGTAATTTATTGGAAATTAGGTGATTATATCCTCATTATATCGGAATTCGTTTTAATTGGTGATATTTTAGGAAATCGCATGGGGTTTTGCCTGACGGCAAATAATTGGTTTTGAATATCCGTTGTTATGCACCAATTTCAAACTGATATATATGTACGTTTATTTCATAAAGTGAGATATAAATTTTTGAAATTATGTCCATGACATTTACCTATATCAGTTGATGATTGGGTAAGGAGCATTAAACAGCGGTGTAATTCTTCTTAAACATAGTACATTTTTCAACCTACGACGCACAGGGTTTGAGTTATTCAACTCAGGGGACTTATACAAAGTATTGTATGTTGTCCAGTGTCCATTAGGACAAAAGGGATGGTCCTCGTACTATGTTCTGTTTACTTATGACTTCTCCAGCTTTTGATAGGTATTTCGTAGAAATACAAGGTCCAAGTTTTGAGAAATTATAGGTACAAGAATAAAGTAGAGAACCATCTGTTGCGAGTATCAGGATTCTTCATGGTGATCGAAGATGTAGATACTTGTGTTTGGTATTCAGTTGATAGTAATTGTTTTGAGAACTTGCTTCTCTTTCAGGTTACTCATAAATTTGCACTTCTAGTTGAGTAATGCTGATCGGCCTTTCTCCATTTAGTTGACATGGACTGGAGACAGCTGCATGATTTGAATCTAGTTCCAATTAAATCAGCTCCTCTGTTTCTATATTGTATATAGAGTGGTTCATATCTTAACGATGTTAAAGTATATGGAATTGTCCGGCTTATGCTTAAAACTAGACTCTGGAAAACTCAAGGCACATTTCTGATATGGCAGTTTGTGGGTTATCCCGGGCTATGACGAAAGATAACTTTCTACCATATGGAAGATCAATAGTGATATTGTTCTTGACTCACCACGGTTTTAGTAAAATGGATTTTTTCAGAAAACGGTAGTGGGAGTATGGTAGAACTGGAAGTGATTCCAGAACCAAAAACGATTACTGAAAATTTGATAGAACTTAAAGATTCAATCAGGTTTGACATTCCATTAGCCACTGCGCAGATATGGTGGGTAACCTCTGTTGGAGATAGTGCCCTCAGAGTCAATTATTGGATCACAGGCACGTGATTGCAATGATTGAGGGAGGACCTATCCCGGTAGGACAGTCTTACTCGAGATGATAGTATGCTATCTTGTTTATCTTTATCATCGTGTACTGTTTTAGGTGACCTGACATGTCGCTATTACACGTTGATAGAGCCCCTAGGATTCTTGCTTGACTGCCAGCAGTATGATGGCGATCATATACGTGGGAGCTGGTAGTCTATAAGCACATCCTTAAAAGGTCCCTAGTCGTAGGACTTTCGAGATAGGGCATCGATACTCCATTAGTAGACTAGTGTATACAGTCGAGACCCCGACGAGGGGCGGTGGCCGGTCTCACAAGCCATTGGTGTCAGTTGGTTCACCTAAGATGTATACAGGTGCTCATTGGGTTATGAGTACACCGGGCAGGACTCGCCGGGAACCTGCTAGTTGGTCTTATACCAGATGTCAGATAGCAGTTCCCTGGTGACATGTGTACAGGTTAGTTCATCGACCTGAGATCGTCATTTGTCTCGTGTGAGTTCCCACTGTGCTTTGATTACTACCCTACCACGGCTCAAAGGAGTCGTGCAAACAGGTTTTAGTTGGGTACAGTCCCGAGCCACATGGAGGCAGTGAGCGGATCTGCAGGGGTTCGTCTCTCCCGGTATTGGGGGTGAGGTCGCGCTGTGTCTAGGAGAGCCATTACACGAAGCCCTCGGCCGAGGCAAGGAGATTTACTGGTAGGTATTCCAGTAGTATCTCAGGGTGTTCTGGGCTACGCTCCGACACGACTTGTACCGCTTTTGGGGGTCTGACTTTTACCAACCCCCTAGGCCCGCCATGCGATACTCATAGACGAACGGACCGGACTGTACGGATATTGTCACTGACAGGCTCAGTTGGGTGTCGGGGTGAGCTTCCTCATCGACGTCCCATTTGGTCAATACCTGGTGGCCCGTCACGTATTGGCTTATACCTCTGACGTGCTAGTGGTTAAATCCACAGCCAAGGTATTGACGAGTCTTTAGAGTCCACCACACTCAGTTACTCAAGTTTCGGGCGAAACTCTGTAGAGGCCGTATGGAGATATGGCAAGGTTCGATCAGATACGTGCGGTATTGCACGGATCGTGATCGAACAGTTTTTACTAGCCGGCTTTGGCTTAAGCCGGATTCTAGTATTTGATAGTGTAGTTTTGTCTCTTTGCATTTGTGTTCAGTGGGAATACAAATGCGGGCATGTATTTGCAGTAGTGGGGTTTTCCTGTAATTTATTACGGGACCAGTTTTCTGGAGTTGCCAGTTTGCATTCCGTTCCGGCCGGTTTTTCTTTGTTCTTTCCCGGCCGGACTTTTCCGATGGAGGGTGTTATTTGCAAGTTTGCAAATAACACATTGTGGAGCTTTTATTTGCATAAAGATTGATATGATAAGAATCTTTGCTTTTCATGCCTTTATTATGATAAGAATGGATTTGATTTGGATTTGAGTTTTAGTGATGATTATGTCTTGGATGTGGTCACCTTTCTTTTGTTCCTACCATCACCTCCCTTCATGCTTCATAATCTATCCTCCACCATTTCTAAAGAGTGAGAGAGATTATAATTTCATGGTTGAGAAAAAAGAAAGAGAGAAGAAGAAAAGAGAAGGAAAATGAGAGTGATTCATTTTTGTGTATATCATTCTTCATCTCATTCCATTGCTAGAAAATTGAAAGCACCAATTTTCTATATACCATTCCTCCATCTATGGCAACTTCAAGAAACCCCAAAGAGATAACCTACTATACTATTCTATAGCAAGCCTTGGACGCGTCGGCTAGCCAACTTCGCGCCCGAGTTGCCTCGGTCAAGAGGCGGGAGCCCGTAAAAGATTCCGGCTACGTGGTGCCCTTTCCGACGAGCGAGGAGGTGACGGAGATTCCGCGGGAGATCGGAGTGGAGACGAAGACCGAAGGACACGGATCGCTTGGTATATCTCTCACCCCATCTCTAGTTAGCTAGTATAGGTTAATGGTTTACGATCCGGGTTTTCTTTGTCCGCGGTAGCGCCGGTTTCCGAGTAAGGAAAAATTTTGATTCCGCATTTTGGCCTCGAGTACGAGGCCGGGGCGCTGCCGTGGCGCAACATGGTATCAGAGCCACGCCATTAAACTTACCTAGCTTGTTCTAATGTGTTTGCGTTTCCGATCGACCGAAATCTCCAAAAACCGTATTTTTCTAGCACTTCATTTCTGTCGAAATTTTTTGAAGTCCAAAAATTTTTCAGGTTGTCTCAGAATGATGTGCAGGGAGTTCTAAGAATACTGAAAAAATTTGGTAAAGTGATCGTTCCGTACGACCGCGCAAGCGCGGCCTAAGCCCCTCATTGGCCGCGCTTCCGCCGCGAGAAGTAGGCTTCACTTCACCAATTTTTCTCAGTGGTCTTGTGGGCTTAAATTAGGGGTTTTGGAATATTAAAATTGGGCCCAGGTTTTCTGTGAGTGCAACAGTTTTGATTGGGGGCCCACTTGTTAATTTTTTGGTCAATCGGAAAATTTTAAACACATTTTTCACAGTATTTACATTATATCTGCGACCGTGAATGTCACTCGATCGGTAAATCCGGTCTAACTGCTATAGCCCGGTTAGACGGATTTGCGAACGTGACTTTCACGTTGATGTTCTATGTTTATGCTGTGTTGTTGCGGATCGGTCGTGGGGGATAGCCTGGATGCAATGCTAGTACTGTTTTGTTGTATTATGTACATTTGATATTGCGGGGCGAGCGTCCGACATGTGGACTGCCGTCACTTCCTGTTTGTATTATTCTTTTGGGGCACGACCTGGTTGCGGTCGATGTACCCGGTGTATGTATATTTTACTTTCTGTACTAGGATTACCCCGCGGAGGGGTGTACGGATAGCCGGGTTCTAGAGGGCAACGGGCCCGCATCTCATGGCATTGAGACGGAGGGGGCTTCACTCTAGGATTGGCGGGCTGTTCGCCGCACTCGTAGGGGGTACAGGTTGACCCAGGAGGGGTGCCCAAGTTACCGGATTCCGTGAAGTGCTGGGTGGTCCATTCACGGTGCTGAAGGGGGCTGCCTCGCTTCAGGTTTTGGCGGGTGACTTGCCGCGCCCGTAGGGGTCTAGGATTTCATTGCACAGGCTATCCACACGACCAGGGGAACGTCGGGTTTCAGCAGCGGCTCTGTGAAACCCGGGGCTTCCAGGTATCTGTATTGTTCTGTGATGCTGTACTTTTCTGTGATGTTGCATTTTATCACGCCTTGAGCTAAATATAATATATTGGTATATATATTAGTTGATGTTGTATATGTTTTACATCCGCGCTAGTCCAGTCCCCGCTCTGCCGTTAGTTAGCTAACCTAACGGGTGATGACGGGACCCAGTGGCGAATGCGGATGGCATATACGTACGTCAGTATATTTTCGTTCTTTGTGGTGTGATTAATTGATGGGACTGCGTTGATTCGGATCAATGCAAGATAAACAAATCTAATCTGATGTTGTTGGAACATTTTTCAAAAAGCTGTTATTGCAAGGACGTTCACTTTTGTTTTGCATCGTGGTATTCATTTGGAATATCCTGCTCCTCAGTCGACGAGGCAAGGGCCGAGATCCCTTCATCGGGAGTGACCCCTTGGACAGAAGTTTGCGTCAGGGCAATAACTTCACTATAGCCGATTACTTTTGTTCTGCATCGTGGTATTCAGTTGGAATATCCTGCACCTCATTCTACGGGGAAAGAGCCGATATCCCTTCACCGGGAGTGACCTCTTTAGTAAAGGTTTTCGTCACTATATTTTCTAAAAAGTTATCCAGTTCCTTCAACGATATCAAGTTCATTATGTTAAAGGTTTTTCGCCAAAAACCAGTCGTAGCCCTCCGTCATTTCAGATTAGTATTGCTTAGTATTCGTGCTACGTTTGTCGTTGCTATTCGCCGAGGCGTAGTGTGCGGTAGCTTTGTTGTGCTATTCTGTCGCATGGATATGTGGATTGGTTAGGACAGTCGTACGACTTTGTTGATTATTCGTCAAGGGTCGTGCGGGTGGGTTTAACGCAATCAAGATAATGACTGGTTGAACTTGACTAGGACCTTTTGATTTGTTGATTATTCGTCAAGGTCACTTGGGTCCTAGGGGTAAAAATCACATCGGGAGTTTCAAAAGAACTGAAACTTGCCAGGCATGCGCATACCTTCTGGAGTGTGGTGACTTGAGTGGATTCCGTCAAGTTATCATGCGATGATAGTTGGATCCCGATTCCCACTGATGAGTTAGTTTACTCCTCGGGTGACCCCGACTAATTCTTCTTTCAGGTTTGGAGGAGAATTTGAGGTACAGTGGGAGGTTTCCAGATTAGACAAAGTGATAACCATTCTGATCTAGGTTAGAGTGCACGCTGAGTGTTTCTTTTCTCTCTCTCTTCGGCAGCGACCATTGACCCGACCCTGGACTATGACTCAGTGACCAAGTTGACCGAACCTTCTTAACACTGGCTTTTGGATTGTCAGAGTTGCAGACCTCATTGCCACTCCTACTTTTACCCTTTCTCCAGGACACCCCGTATTACTGCGAACGTCCACTTCCATTGGACAAAACCATCGTATGGTTAGATACGAACTCGAAGGACTTCGAGGATGGTTTCTGGTTCTGGAGAAAACGGATAGGACTATTCAGTTGTCTTTTCTTTTCACCTTCTCTCAGGTTGCGAGTACTCCTTGGTTTAGGAGTAGTACACCTATTACGCAAATTGGATGGTCTTCTTCCAAACCATAGGCTGGTGCCGACCGGTAGGGAATGAAGAAAACCAGTTAGCCTAAACGGTGTACAGAAGGTATTAAGTTAAGACAAAGCAAGGGATTAGTAAGAGGGCAAAGTAAGTTGCGACTGCTATTCACGACCAAACCAAGTATTTCTTCGCCAATCCTAAATCACCTTTGTATTTCTCCAGGACACTCCGTATCACTACGAAGATCCCATTTTATTGGATAATCCATCGTATGGTTATATACGAACTCGAAAGGAACTTGTTCCAGTTCGGGGATGGATCCTGGTTCAGGAGAAATAGGAATAAAGTACATTCAGGTGTCTTTTATCTTCTCCTTCTCTCGCATTGCTAGTGCTCCTAGGATTAGGACAGTATACCCTTTATGCTTTTTGGATAGTCTTCTTCCAAACCATAGGCTGGTGCCGAACGGTAGGGAAGGAAGAAAACCATTTGGCCTAAAGGGGTGTACAGAAGGTAATGACTAAAGACATAAAGAGGGATTTGGAGAGGTGGCAAAGAATTATACGGTTACAGTTGTGAATCTGGATAATGGAAGAGGCATTACTAGGAATACCAGGATACCCCATCGAAGCATTTCAATGTTTCAGTTTCACTGTGTACTGTTAATGGAAAACTGATTTCCCAGTTAGACACTTGCTCCAGGGTATGTATTTACCAGGTATGATTCTCACATCTGTATGGTTTTACAGATGATGAGTGGGAGTAAGTTATTGGGAATTGGATGATCATCCTCATTATATCAGGATTCGTTGTAATCGGTGATATTTGAGGAAGTCACCTGGGTTGTTTGCCGGACGGCAAATATTTGGTTTTGAATATCCGCTGTTATGCACCAATTTCAAATTGATATATCTGTACGTCTATTTTTATAGAGTGAGATATACCTTTTGAAGTTATGTCGATGACATTTACCTATATCAGTGGATGGTTAGGTAAGGAGCATTTAACAGCGGTGTAATTCTTCATAACCATAAGTACAGTTTTCAACCTACGACACACAGTGAATGAGTTATCAGACTCAAGGGACTTATACAGAGCATTGTATGTTGTCCAGTGTCCATTAGGACAGAGGGGTTGGTCCTCTTACTATATTCTGTTTACTTTTAACTTCTCTAGTTCTTAGACATGTGTTTCGTGGAAACACAGGGTCTAAGTTTTGAGGAGTTATGGGTATTTGAATAGAGTAGAGAACCAGGTATAGCAAGTATCGGGATTCTTCAAAGTGATCGAAGATGTAGATACTTGTGTATGGTATTCAGTTGATAGTAATGATAAAGAGAACTAGCTTCTCTTTCAGGTTACTCATAATTGGAAGCATTCCTAAGTTGAGTAACACTGATCGACCTCCTTCCATTTAATTGACATGCACTGGTGACAGCTGCATGATTTGAATCTGGTTAAATTAAATCAGTGCCTCTGTTTCTATATTGGATATAGAACAGTTCATATCTTAACGATGTTAAGGTACGGGGAGTTGTCCGGTTTATGCTTAAAACCAGACACTGGACAACTCAAGGCACGTTTCTGTAATGGCTGTTTATGGGTTGACCCAGGCTATGATGAGGGTTGATTTTCTACCATCTGGCAGATCAATAGAAATATTGTTCTCGACTCGCCACAGTTTTATTAAAAATGGATTTTTTCAAAAATAGTAGTGGGAGTATGGTAGAACTGGAAGTGATTCCAGAACCACAAACGATTACTGAAGATTTGATAAGGAACCTAAAGATTCAATCTGATTTGACATTCCATTGGCCACTCCGCAGATAAGGTGGGTAACCTCAGGCACTCGAGAGGTACTTCGGTATGCTCAAGGACGGTGGCAGGGAGGTTCTTGTTTACCCAGATTTACCATTGCTGCTGTTCCAGACTATGAGACCCGGCAGGAGGATGAGTATAGCGTCATTCTAAACTAGCTTTAGAAGTGCACGTCTATATGACTCTGGCAGAGGGTTGTCGTAGTCAGTGGGAGCAGCGGAAGCATTGGTGGACATCAGGCTTATGTCTATTTATAGACTAAAGCAGATACAGCGGAGATAGATCATCTATTTCTGATGTGACAGTCATAGGTTTGACGTCATCAGAATCGGAGATGGATCTGTTGAGAAGGTAGTAGGGTGTAATGTCATGGTATTTGGATGACATACACAGAGTAGGAAAGGAAACTCCTATACTACGATCGGTTATACTTTGGTTGTCACACAGTGTTTTCTCCACACAGGACTTGGATATTATATCAGACATTCTGGTTACTAGATCTGTGGTTTTAGATCTAGATTTGGGTAGTTTCCCAATCTGGGTACCTTGACAGCATTCTATAAGTATTTAGAATGGACGACTCCTGGCACGGTAGTGTACCTACAGGTGATGGAGTCACCCTCTCTAAAGGTGTCTTACAGACTAAAGGGGAGAGGGATACGCATGATTGACAGATCACTTGCTTAGGCAATTGAGTCAATCATGAGATGTCAAGTACCACACCAGATGTTGTTCTTGCAGTAGATGCAATAAGTTGATATTAATCCAATCCTGGAGAAACAATCGGAAGCAGTTTTAGGACATATGTGCATGTTCTAGGGATATGATAACGACAGCCTCATTTGGGAGATAGTTATCATTCCAGGCTTCCAAGGTGACACGGATGGCAGAGTGGCTGTCAGAGTTATAGTTTCTCCTTCCGACGAGGGGCAGTATTTTGGACAGGTGGTCCAAGGCAATACTGAGGGAGGCATGGCGCTGGGTACTGATTAAATTCAGTTATCGATACAGTCTAAGAAGTCTGGATTTGGAGTTCATTTATGAGCTAGGTCCCATCAGACATCCAGACGTTCCAAGACAGGTATTGCTCATTTCGGGAGATGGCTTTCTCCGCGAACTTGAGATATAGAGAGACATAGAAAGAAACTTCTCTGCGGATCCACTCACTGAGGCTATTCCTCGAACGCAATAGTTTCACAAACGAGCTTTGTGAGACTGACTAGTAGAGGAGTTGGGTGTTCGGTATCACACGGGCTGTGAGTATGCGACATCGCAATAATTAGCCTTGAGTGCAAGTGGGAGATTGTTGGAGATAGTGCCCTCAGAGTCAATTATTGGATCACAGGCACGTGATTGCAATAATTGAGGGAGGACCTATCCCGGTAGGACAGTCTTACTCGAGATGATAGTATGCTATCTTGTTTATCTTTATCATCGTGTACTGTTTTAGGTGACCTGACATGTCGCTATTACACGTTGATAGAGCCCCTAGGATTCTTGCTTGACTGCCAGCAGTATGATGGCGATCATATACGTGGGAGCTGGTAGTCTATAAGCACATCCTTAAAAGGTCCCTAGTCGTAGGAGTTTCGAGATAGGGCATCGATACTCCATTAGTAGACTAGTGTATACAGTCGAGACCCCGACGAGGGGCGGTGGCCGGTCTCACAAGCCATTGGTGTCAGTTGGTTAACCTAAGATGTATACAGGTGCTCATTGGGTTATGAGTACACCGGGCAGGACTCGCCGGGAACCTGCTAGTTGGTCTTATACCAGATGTCAGATAGCAGTTCCCTGGTGACATGTGTACAGGTTAGTTCATCGACCTGAGATCGTCATTTGTCTCGTGTGAGTTCCCACTGTGCTTTGATTACTACCCTACCACGGCTCAAAGGAGTCGTGCAAACAGGTTTTAGTTGGGTACAGTCCCGAGCCAAATGGAGGCAGTGAGCGGATCTGCAGGGGTTCGTCTCTCCCGGTATTGGGGGTGAGGTCGCGCTGTGTCTAGGAGAGCCATTACACGAAGCCCTCGGCCGAGGCAAGGAGATTTACTGGTAGGTATTCCAGTAGTATCTCAGGGTGTTCTGGGCTACGCTCCGACACGACTTGTACCGCTTTTGGGGGTCTGACTTTTACCAACCCCCTAGGCCCGCCATGCGATACTCATAGACGAACGGACCGGACTGTACGGATATTGTCACTGACAGGCTCAGTTGGGTGTCGGGGTGAGCTTCCTCATCGACGTCCCATTTGGTCAATACCTGGTGGCCCGTCACGTATTGGCTTATACCTCTGACGTGCTAGTGGTTAAATCCACAGCCAAGGTATTGACGAGTCTTTAGAGTCCACCACACTCAGTTACTCAAGTTTCGGGCGAAACGCTGTAGAGGCCGTATGGAGATATGGCAGGGTTCGATCAGATACGTGCGGTATTGCACGGATCGTGATCGAACAGTTTTTACTAGCCGGCTTTGGCTTAAGCCGGATTCTAGTATTTGATAGTGTAGTTTTGTCTCTTTGCATTTGTGTTCAGTGGGAATACAAATGCGGGCATGTATTTGCAGTAGTGGGGTTTTCCTGTAATTTATTACTGGACCAGTTTTCTGGAGTTGCCAGTTTGCATTCCGTTCCGGCCGGTTTTTCTTTGTTCTTTCCCGGCCGGACTTTTCCGATGGAGGGTGTTATTTGCAAGTTTGCAAATAACACATTGTGGAGGTTTTATTTGCATAAAGATTGATATGATAAGCATCTTTGCTTTTCATGCCTTTATTATGATAAGAATGGATTTGATTTGGATTTGAGTTTTAGTGATGATTATGTCTTGGATGTGGTCACCTTTCTTTTGTTCCTACCATCACCTCCCTTCATGCTTCATAATCTATCCTCCACCATTTCTAAAGAGAGAGAGAGATTATTATTTCATGGTTGAGAAAAAAGAAAGAGAGAAGAAGAAAAGAGAAGGAAAATGAGAGTGATTCATTTTTGTGTATATCATTCTTCATCTCATTCCATTGCTAGAAAATTGAAAGCACCAATTTTCTATATACCATTCCTCCATCTATGGCAACTTCAAGAAACCCCAAAGAGATAACCTACTACACTATTCTATAGCAAGCCTTGGACGCGTCGGCTAGCCAACTTCGCGCCCGAGTTGCCTCGGTCAAGAGGCGGGAGCCCGTAAAAGATTCCGGCTACGTGGTGCCCTTTCCGACGAGCGAGGAGGTGACGGAGATTCCGCGGGAGATCGGAGTGGAGACGAAGACCGAAGGACACGGATCGCTTGGTATATCTCTCACCCCATCTCTAGTTAGCTAGTATAGGTTAATGGTTTACGATCCGGGTTTTCTTTGTCCGCGGTAGCGCCGGTTTCCGAGTAAGGAAAAATTTTGATTCCGCATTTTGGCCTCGAGTACGAGGCCGGGGCGCTGCCGTGGCGCAACAACCTCAGGCACCTGAGAGGTACTCCGACATCCTCGAGGAAGGTGACAGGGAGGTTCTTGTTTACCCTGACTTGCCATTACGGTTGTTCTAGACTATGAGACCCGGCAGGAGGATGAGTATTGCGTCGTTTTAAACTAGCTTTAGAAGTGCACGTGTATATGACTCTGCCAGAGGGTTGTTGTAGTCAGTGGGAGTAGCGGAAGCATAGTGGACAAGTAACTTGTGTCTATTAATAGACTAAAGCAGATATAGAGGAGGTAGATCATCTATTTTTGATGTGAGAGTCATGGGATTTGGCTTTATCAGAATAGGAGATAGATCTGTTAAGGAGGTAGTAGGGTGTGATGTCTTGGTATATGGATGACATATACTTTGTAGGAAGTGAAATTCCTATACTACGATCGGTTATACTGTGGTTGTCACACAATGGTTTCTCCACATAGGATATGGATATTATATTAGGCATTCTGTTTACTAGATCTATAGTTTTAGATCTAGATTTGGGTAGTTTCCCAATCTGGGTACTTAAACAGTATTCTAAAGGTGTTTTAGAATGCACGACTCCTGGCATGGTGGTGTACCTGCAGGTGATAGAGTCACCCTCTCTAAAGGTGTCTTACAGACTAAAGGGGAGAGGGATGTGCATGATTGGCATATCACTTGCTTAGGCAATTGAGTCAATCATGCGATATCAAGTACCACACCAGATGTTGTTTTTGCACTAGATGCAATAAGTTGATATATTAATCCAATCGTGGGGAAACGTTCGGAAGCAGCTAATGAACATAAGTGGATGTTCTAGGGATT
The DNA here is from genome assembly GCA_030015575.1 of Agapanthus africanus. Classification (NCBI taxonomy): domain Eukaryota; kingdom Viridiplantae; phylum Streptophyta; class Magnoliopsida; order Asparagales; family Amaryllidaceae; genus Agapanthus; species Agapanthus africanus. The sequence continues at coordinate 257,786,756 of CM057351.1, read as the reverse complement.
TGGTAACGGCAGCCTCCTTCGGGAGACGGTGTCACGACCCGAAATGACATGCGACTGGCACTTGAATCATTTGAAGTCTATAGAACCCCATCTAATTCAAGTAAGCCAAAATCCCAGAAATCTAAACCATTTAAAAGAAGAAAGTGAAGGGAAAACTTGTTTAAAAGTTTGCGTATAAATCACTTTGAAAGTTGTAGTAAATATTTTTAAAACATCAAGTCTTTTCCGAAAATTTCGGCAGAGTCTCCTTTGTAAATACTGGCCCCAAACGGGTATAAACATGCATAATATACATAAAGTCATCCCTAAGCAGGAGCTAGCTCTTCGCCAATTGGCGGTCACAACCACACAAGCAATATAATATACAATGCTAAAGAGCGTGGATCAAAACTCAAAAGGAAACTTAAAATCATCAAGAACCACATAATAATACAACGCGCAACTCTAAGGTCAAAAGAATAACAACTGGTCTTCTAAGGTTAATAAATATACAAGTCTGGTTGATGGAGTTAATAGATACAACTGAATATAAATAAAAGGTACAATTGTGGTTACGACGCAAGTGAACCTACCCACCAAAGCAATCACCCGGAATGAAGTAATGTGCCAGCAAAGCCGCCAAGAAAAACTTGCACGGTAGAACCTACAAGAAACTGTGGCACAACGGGGGTGAGTTGCCAACTCGTGAGTAGAAAACATCACAGAGCAGAAATCGCATGTATGACTCAATCCTAGGACATACGATCAGTAATATCCTCAAATAATATGGCCTGAAGCATATAATAATGGCAAGGGTAATGTTCACACCAGAATATTGCTTTTACTACCGCCCATTCTTATGCTCGTTTGTTTACAGGTAGGTGCTTTTAATCCGTGTTTGCTATATATTTACAGGCTACATGTTCCTAGTCCAAAATAACGCAATTGATACAAAATCTCCACTGTTACGCCAAAATACAGAACATCTGTTGACAGCAGATAAAAGTCGGCGTCCGGTCATCCGTACCCGTCCAGTGTTGCGTACCAGTTTCTGAGACAAGACATATGACAGTGGTCATTCATATCTCGGACAAGCACAGAGCACGAGGGGGCAGCACAAGAATCAATAGGTGCGCGGAGCTCGAGGGAGATAAGGTCAAAAGTATTATTTTTGATGCCATTTTGGACCGTTGCAGATCTGAAGCAATTGTGGAAGCAATTTGCAATTTGGTACATGTAGAACAACATAAGACAGCAAACCAGGGAAACCGACAAAATATCATGACCTGACCCATCAAGACGGCCATGGATCCGCGGCCAACATGGGGGTTAGGCCGCGGATCCGCGGCCATGTTGACTTGGCAGTTGACAAAGTTTCAGGGGCTGTTTGGTAATTGCATGTTGGTCCTGAATGTTGCCCTAGGTTCTCTGTTTCCTGCCTATAAATAGCCCAGAACTTGCCAAGCCATAGGTGTTCTTTTGATGCCCTCTTTTTTTTAGTTTTTGGTTTAACTTCTTCTTCTTCTTCATCTTTCCTCCATTAAATTGTTGCGAGAGCTTTTGAGTGGATGTTAAATGAAGATGAGGGTTATTTTGTATCATTCTTTTGCTTAGCTTCCCCTTGAGATCCTTGCTTTCTCTTGATCTTTCAACCTCTTTGTTGAGCTTGAAGGTTTAAGGGTTGGTATTTGATCTCAAGGGTTGTATCATTTTGGAAGGAATAAAGTCTCTTTTGTGCTTCATTTTGCCTTGGGTTTTTAGCTCTCTCTTGATCTTGCAATCTCTTAATTGAGCTTGCACGTTTAAGTTTGGGTTATTAAACCCATGGTGTGTAACTTGTTCCATGGTTTCTAGTTCTCTTTCTTGCTTATTTCTTTCTTACTTTTTATTACTTGCTTTACATTCATGCTTTACTTTCATGCAGTTAAATTCCATGCACTTCTAATTACTTGCTTGTAATCTTTTCTTTTCTTTGCTTATCTTTTATTTTGCTCTTTTTGGTTCGTTTTGTGAATGTTTGTAATATGTTGTTGTTGAGAATAAATACAATATTGTAAGTTAAGGTTCATTCCTCATTTCTTTTTCCCGTTATTTCCTTTGAACTCCGCACAAACGTTACGCAAGAGCTCCGTTAGGCACCCTACCCTACCAAGGTAACGGTGATTCCTAACCGCGACCGGTTGCGTTCGGTTTGGCCGGAGGCGAAAGCAAGAGACAAGAACGGAAGGACAAGGGTAAATAAGCCGGATTCCACGAATACCGTGCTTAAATCCCCTAATCCACGTTGTTGCCGATTGCTCTAGCTTCAATTGGTCAAGACTCGGCTCAAAGGTTTTGAGTGCGGATTTCCTTATCTTACACTTTCGTATCTTTTTCTTAACAACTTTATACTTGCATATAACACTTAAGATAGAATTGAACAAACATATACACATTCTTTATTGACCCGTCTAAAACTCGAACGGACATACAACCATCTCCCTGCGGATCGACCCGTGCTCAACCGGCTAGCTGCATAGCGACACCGTCCTGATCGCGGTTATAACTTTAGAACTTTGAACATCCGACACGCCAAAAGCGTGCGATCAAATGGCGCCGTTGCCGGGGAGACGGTAACGTATCTTCTTTCTTGTTATTCGGGTTAATATTCTTTTTGTATATATATAAAATTGTAAATAAAATTAAAAAAATTCTTTTTGTTATTTTTGATAATTTTTGTGTGCAAGTGTGCAGACTAATCAGGAGCAAGTACAGTAATCAAATAAAGAAACAGAGGTTTTTATTATGGTGTACAGAGAAGGGCACATGTACAGACCTAAGATTCAGGCGGCAGATCATCAATTTGACCGCGGAACCGCGGTCAAAGAGGGGATACAGCGGCGGTTCCGCGGTCATATTGAGGCTTCCGAGCCCCAAATTTTTTCTGCCCTTTCTCTCTCCTCTAGTTCCCTCTCTGAATTCCACTATACTGTATTTTCTGCAGGTATCGTTGCACAGAATTGCACAGCCGCCAAATAAATTTTTGTTGTTTTAGATTTTATTTGTTTACCGCTTTGCATATATTAATACGGACTTTAAGGGGCTTGAACACCAATTCAAATTGGGTGGGGATTTCATCACCCTTCCTAAGACCCTACAAATCACTAATTGCATACGCATTAACTTGAGCTAATAAAAAAAATACTAGACTCAGCCCTAAGGACGTCGCGCTCAATAGGACAAAGGACTGGTTGTAGGCATCGGCCGTTTATCCTATCCTGACTTTGCGGTGTCTAGGAAAGTGTGTCTAAGGCAAGTGGTTACTTAATTAGGACCACTACTTACGTAGTGGGGAGCGTCCCACTTACCTGGCCGCAATTGGCGGAGAAGAGGCGGTTTGAGGTCCTATTTCTAGCTCTTTGGAACAGTTAGGAGCTGTCTAGCTGACCTAGGTGACCCTAGCTCTAGGTCTGTTTGTGCATATTGTGCTTGTGATTGTGCTTGTAAATTTTAGTCCCATAATTCCGTATTCTTTTAAAAAAACAATTTTCAAAACTCCAAAAACAATCATTTTTTTAATAAAAATAAAAAAATATTCTTTTTCCCCTCCTTTTCTCTTCCTTCCTTTCTTTCTCTCTTCATATCATGGGTACTCCACCTAGAAAAATTCTTGCCGAACTTTGGTACCCACAACCAGACATTACTTACGGTTCTTGCTTTGGCCGAACATCGAACGATCCCTCCATGCCCAAAATTTCATTGAAAGATCGCATAGAAGCGTCTAGGACAAACACTTGCCATCCGCAATCCACTTTGTATCAACCTTTTCAACCTCCCCCACCCTCTTATGTTGATACCCCTTTCGCATGTCGTCATTTGTCCATCGCTGAACATATTGAACAATCCCGTAGCCGATCTTTCACTCCTTTCACCACTACAGATTCTTGGGATCAACAATTCTATTCACCTTCTTATCCAAATGTTGATCCTGTTCCTATCCAGCCATTCAATTCCTACCAGTCCTACCCGACTTTTGCACCTTCCGTAGACATTGCTTCTGAACCGCCATTTGGGAGTTTTCAGTATCCAAACAACTTTGAATCTTTTACTGAAACCCCTTCCCAACCCATGCCTAGTCTGGAACAGTCCTTGGAATACTTTAGGGTAGCGTCATACCAACAAATGATGGATTTGAATGCGTCGATGGCCGCCCTCATACAACGTAGTGACCCGGTAGCTAGTTTTCAACTAGCTCCAAATTTTCCAATGTATGACGAGGCGGTAGGACAGGCTGAGAATTTGAGTGGAGAGAGTGAGCTGTACCCCCTTCTGAATCAAGCCTACCCGTTTCGACTTGAATCCCACAACTCCGGTTTTGAATGTCTATCTAGTGTTCCAAACGATTCATTGATTAAAGATAGAACAGATAATGAGTTGTGTGACATTGTAGTGTTTGATTTGCCCGATTGTGACGGGTCCCTTTCGAGTGAAACCACTCCCAATCCTTTTGACCTTTACACCTCCACTCTAGAACCTGAATTGATTAATATCCATGCTTTTGTTGAGGTGTCTGAGAATATGGATTTTCACTTGATTGAGGATATTGACGCCGGGAATATTTTGGATGATGAACCTGTAGATTTGGCAGAGTTTTTCTCTCCTATTCGTCATCCCGAGTCATTAACTGTTTTTCCCGAACCCCATATGCGTCTTGATTTTGATGAAATTTGCATGGATAAGCTGAATTTTGAGGAGACTATTGAGGATAGTACTAAGGATGAACCAGTTTTAATTGATGAGTCAGATTTTCCAATTCATTCTGTTCCTTTCATTGACTGTGTACACCCTCCTGAACCTTTAACCGATAACCTTCCTCAATCACCTACCTCCATCCTTTCCATCGTTCCGACCTCGCAAGTAACCGTATCACTTCCATTTCCATTGTCTGGTTTACCAAGTTCGGCGTACCCATGGTTTCTCACGAATCTTGAGGGATTTGACCCCATTTCTCGACGGGTTGGTAGATTAGCACAATCACTTTTTACACATAATTCATCACATATTGTGCTAATCTATTCAATTCATTTTCACCCTCAAGTTCGTATTCCACTTCTTTCTCTCTTCCGTCATTCTTCTTCTTATATACCGAGACCGTATACCACTTCTATCTCCATACGGTCTCGTGTATTCTCCATTTCTTTTCTCTATGCCTTCTTCCACCAACCTGTACATTATAGCGATAAAATCTTTGAATGGTTGGTGCTCACTTTTGGCCTGTGTAAGGCCTTGTATAGCTTGATACTATTCTCTTTCCCCCCTAATCCTGAACTTCAACGCTTAACAGTGGAAACACTGTTTTACTTAAGTTGGGGGGGAACCTTTTTGTGTATATATTTTTGTTTTGTTTTTTGTTTTGTATAAAAAATTTTTTAGGGAGCGCCGACAATTTTGACCCTCTTGGTGTAGCCTGACAGTGAGGGCACTGTCAAGTTTAAGTTTGGGGGTGTGCTCGGTAAGCTTTCTACCATCACATTCATTTGTATATTTTGCATTTGCATACCTATTTTAAAACCCACAAAAATCAGAAAATTTTTACAAAAATATAAAAACTTTGTCGTCAAGTTAGCTAATAGGGTAACTTAGATTTTATTCCGAAAGTTTAGTTGATATATTAAAATAACTAAATCCTAGGTTTAGGAATTGAAAACCCTAAAAATAACTCTCATTCTGTTTAAACTTGGTGATTATACGTCCTTACAGTTTTTTTTAAGAAATATGTAATCTTGAGTTCAGTTCTTGAGTTAAGTCAAGATGCGGGGAAAGTATTGAAGTTTTACTGAAGAATAAGTCTGAAAAATAGTTTCTTCTATTGAGTTCAAATTTAGAAAGTATATACCCTACAACTGTACTTACACGCACCTTGAAACTTAGGATAGTAGAGAATACCTAGAAATACTCTTGCCTGAAAAACTAGTATGAAAGAAAAAACGGTATTTAAAGCTAAAAACACCAAAAAGAGCAATATTGAAAAATATATCCGGTCATGAAAAAGAAAAAAAGAAAAAAATATAAAAAGAAAAATAGAATAAAGTCAAGACCTGTAAACTGCTATTTACGCTTTAATCTCACACATTCAGTAATCGGCTGTTAGTGCCTCAAGAAGCATTAATGGTCGCATAAAAGGTGTGTGAGCAACACTGGCCATCCTTAATGAAAAGAAGTAGTATTAGGTATTAGGGCAAGGGTACTATAGCTTGAATTGAATTCTCAAGTGTAGGGGTGAAATAATACAGACACGTAGGGGTATACAATCGATGTTTGGATAAAAGATAGAAATAAAGAATAAGACTTGTATTTTCTGTAAAGTTGATAAAAATCCCGGAATTAAGACCGCACTTTAGAAGGAAAACTCAGGTGAACCAACATCTTTCTAAACTTTTTTGGAACGTATAGGATCTATTGTTAAATCGATAGGAGGTGTGAAACATAAGGGTTGGATATTTCTAACTTAGGATAATAGAGTTTCTAACATAGATACTAAACTGTAGGAGTAGAATCGATGTTAACTTATGAAACTAGCTTGATGGGAATTTGTGGGTGTAATCCGTTGAAAACCCTCAGGAGACAACACTCCTCCTACTAGGGACACCTAGATGTTTAACGGCTTGTTGCACGAGCTTAGTGCAATCGCGTTCCCTACGAAAGTGCGGTTATGATTCTTTTTTTGTTAATAATTGGTTTTGCTCGGGACGAGCAAAAGTTAAGTTTGGGGGTATTTGTTCACACCAGAATATTGCTTTTACTACCGCCCATTCTTATGCTCGTTTGTTTATAGGTAGGTGCTTTTAATCCGTGTTTGCTATATATTTACAGGCTACATGTTCCTAGTCCAAAATAACGCAATTGATACAAAATCTCCACTGTTATGCCAAAATACAGAACATCTGTTGACAGCAGATAAAAGCCGGCTTCCGGTCATCCGTATCCGTCCAGTGCTGCGTACCAGTTCCTGAGACAAGACATATGACAGTGGTCATTCGTGTCTCGGACAAGCACAGAGCACGAGGGGGGAAGCACAAGAATCAATGGTGCACGGAGCTCAAGGGAGATAAGGTCAAAAGTATTATTTTTGATGCCATTTTGGACCGTTGCAGATCTGAAGCAATTGTAGAAGCAATTTGCAATTTGGTACATGTAGAACAACATAAGACAGCAAACCAGGGAAACCGACAAAATATCATGACCTAACCCATCAAGACGGCCGCGGATCCGCGGCCAACATGGGGGTTAGGCCGCGGATCCGCGGCCATGTTGATTTGGCAGTTGACAAAGTTTCAGGGGCTGTTTGGTAATTGCATGTTGGTCCTAAATGTTGCCCTAGGTTCTCTATTTCCTGCCTATAAATAGCCCAGAACTTGCCAAGCCATGGGTGTTCTTTTCATGCCCTCTTTTTGTTAGTTTTTGGTTTAACTTCTTCTTTTTCAACATCTTTCCTCCATTAAATTGTTGTGAGAGCTTTTGAGTGGATGTTAAATGAAGATGGGGGTTATTTTTTATCATTCTTTTGCTAAGCTTCCCCTTGAGATCCTTGCTTTCTCCTGATCTTTCAACCTCTTCATTCAGCTTGAAGGTTTAAGGGTTGGTATTTGATCTCAAGGGTTATATCATTTTGGAAGGAATAAAGTCTCTTTTGTGCTTCATTTTGCCTTGGGTTTTTAGCTCTCTCTTCATCTTGCAATCTCTTAATTGAGCTTGCAAGGTTAAGTTTGGGTTATTAAACCCATGGTGTGTAACTTGTTCCATGGTTTCTAGTTCTCTTTCTTGCTTATTTCTTTCTTACTTTTTATTACTTGCTTTACATTCATGCTTCACTTTCATGCACTTAAATTCCATCCACTTTTAATTACTTGCTTGTAATCTTTTCTTTTCTTTGTTTATCTTTTATTTTGCTCTTTTTGGTTCGTTTTGGGAATGGTTGTGATGTGTTGTTGTTAAGAATAAATACAATATTGTAAGTTAAGGTTTCATTCCTCATTTCCTTTTCCCGTTATTTTCTTTTGAACTCTGCCCAAACGTTATGCAAGCGCTCCGTTAGGCACCCTACCCTACCAAGGTAACGGTGATTCCTAACCGTGACCGGTTGCGTTCGGTTTGGCCGGAGGCGAAAGCAAGAGATAAGAACGAAGGACAATGGTAAATAAGCCGGATTCCACGAATACCGTGCTTAAATCCCCTAATCCATATTTTTGTCGATTGCTCTAGCTTCAATTGGTCAAGACTCGGCTCAAAGGTTTTGAGTGCGGATTTCCTTAGCTTACACTTTCGTATCTTTTTCTTAACAACTTTATACTTGCATATAACACTTATGATAGAATTGAACAAACATATACACATTCTTTATTGACTCGTCTAAAACTCGAACGGACAAACAACCATCTCCCTGCGGATCGACCCGTGCTCAACCGGCTAGCTGCATAGCGACACCTGTTGGATATAGTGCCCTAAAAGTCAATTATTGGATCGCAGGTACGTGATTGCAATGATTGAGGAAGGACCTATACCGATATTATTTGTGTATATGCCCTAGAGGCCATTACTGTATCATACTAGTATGTATATTACTTGATGGAAGCTTGGGATATTCACAGTTGTATATACAATCTTGCTCGAAATGGTAGTATGCTACTTGGTTTGTCTCTACTTCAATATGTGCATGTGTTTCTTTTAGCATATCGCTTATATACATATTAGTGGAGCCCTTAGGATCTTTGCTTGATTACCAGCGTTGTGATGGCGCTCACACTCCTGGGAGCTGGGTAATCCATAAGCACATCCTTATACAGGTCCCTAGTCATTGGACTATCGAGACAGGGCATCGATACTCCGGAGTAGACTAGCGTATGCGCTTCTCATCCCAGCGTGGGAGACGGTCTGTCCCACAGCCGTCAGTACGTCGTACTTGAGATAGTATGCGGGTTCTCGTTAGGTTACGAGTACATTGGACAGGACTCGTCGGGAACTGTTGGTTGGTATTATACCTGTCGTCAGTTATCAGTTCCCAGATGACATGAGTACAGCTTAGTCCGCTGTCTTGACACTGTCACTTCGCCTCGAGTGTGTTCCCACTGCACTTTGATTACTACCCTACCACGGCTCAAAGGAGTCATGCAAACAGGTAGTTTTTGGGTGCAGTCCCGAAGCACTTGGAGGCAGTGACGGTTAGATAGGATTCGTCTCTCCCGGTATCGGGGGTTGACATCGCGCTGTGTCCAGGAGAGCCATTACACAAGTAGTCCCTGTCCACGGCAAGCGAGATATACTGGTAGGTTTCCAGTGTTATCTCAGGGTGTTCTGGGCTACACTCCGACACGACTTGTACCTCTATTAGTGGACTGACGTTCACCACCCCTTAGGCCCGCCATGCGATGTATCAGACGAACAGACCGGACTGTACGGAGACTGTCACATACAGGCTCAGTAGGAGTTCAGATAGGGTCACCTCGTCAGTCTTCTTATCGGCATCTACTTGGGGACCGTTGCGTACAGCTAGTGCCGCTTACGGTCTATGGTTAAACCCACTGCCAGCGTAGTGTCGAGTCTTTAGAGTCCCACACAGAGAGTTATTCGCCTTTAGGCAAAATGAGTAGAGGTCGCATGGTTTTGCGACAGGGTTCGTTCACATCCGCGCACTTGTGCACATTTGCTGTCCGGACAGCTTATACTAGTGGGCTTTGGTTTAAGACAGATTCTAGTATATGATTTGGGATTGGTTTTATCTCATTGTATTCGTGTTCCTCGGATCACGAATACGGGTGCGTATGCACAGTTGATTGAGACAGAGGGAGAGGACTTTGATTAGGGTTAATGACCATTGTCATTTTGCTAACCCTAATGCTTATGTGTATATTATGGTTAATTGATATTAGTTATATATAATTGTGCATGGTTAGGGTTGATGACTATTTGACCACTCTTGACTTGTTGACCTAGGTTGACACTTTGACCATCATCATTCTATATAAATGATGCTCTTTGATCCTTGCAATTTGCATTAAATATGAAATGATAATGGTCATGTCTTGATTAAGCTATGACAATTATCTCACTAATTTTCAATTTAAAATAATTCACACATATATGTGAGAATGCTTCATTATTCTCTCATTCCATCATATTCATTCTCTCTCCTCCTCTTCCTCTCTCTCTCAAGCTCTCCCCTCTCATGTGTTGAGAAACACTTGAACTTGAGAAAACCACTTCTAGATAGTCTCTACTCTCATCTAGGGTTCTAGGATTAGCACTTCTAGCACCTTAGTTACTTCTAGCTTGAAGTTGAAGCCAAAGGTTGAGGCTCTCGGGTGGATCCTTCTTCGACTAGAGAAGGCGACAAGGTGATCCCTTTCTACCACTCCAAGGAGCAAGGAGAGAAGGACATAAAGCCCAAGGTATAACCTTTTTACCCTATAGCTAACTCTCTTTAGCTTTTAGCTAGTTTTGTTTAGAAAAGATCCCGACTTTGTCTAGTCCATGTTGCCTAGGGTAGTAAAAATCCGATTTTTATTCCGTTTTCCGCCTCCCCGCAAGCACCGGGGTGGGCAACGTGGACTTACAGTGGTATCAGAGCCTAACTAAACAAAAACTAGCTAGGTAGTAAAGTGTATAGAAGTTCAATCGGAAAAAATCACAAAACTTAAAATACAAAACCCTGAGTTTCTGTTGAAATTTTTTCTGCTCTAAAAATAAAAAATTATACGTCAAAAATCATCTCAGGGTTTTGTTAAGAAACTCACCAAACCCGGTCCAGTGAATCGTTCAAAGCGCCGCAGTTTCGCGGCAATAGCAAGCTATCGCCACGTAACCGCGGCCGAGTTGACTCGGTTCTGGATCGAGTTTGGTGCAGTGTTCTTCTGACATAGTTTTGGTATTTTTAAGATGGTTTATTTGTGCCCAGGTTTTCCAGAAAAGAAATTTGTTTTTGGGGGCCTATAAATCCGTATTTTTGATCGAACATCACTTCACTTTGACTAATGGGTTATATCTGTGATGATTATATGTATTGAACGTCGGCTAATCACTATACGTCGATTAGTGGGGGTTGTACATATCTGTGATCTGTGTTTGTTGATGGTATGTGTATATGAATGCATTGGATTGTCACGGGTGAATAGCCGGGGTGGATGTGAGATGAGTGTTTCTTTTTCTTTCATTCATGTAATATGTAAATTGATGTATTATTATTTGTATGGCCGCACAACCGGGTCGGGGTTGTAGCCGTCATTGTATAATTCTTTTTACTATTTTTTCTCCTAGGATAGACCCATGGAGGGGTGCACAAACTACCGGGTATCTCGAAGTGCCGAGTGGCCTACTCACGGTGTTGAGGGAGGTTGCTTCGCTTCGGATACTTGGCGGGTAGTTTGCCGCACCCGTAGGGGTCTTAGGTGGGGTATTGGCTATTCACCGCGACCGTGTAATCCGCTTTTCGTTGCAGGCTCGAACGGATTGCGGATTCCTAGTATATCCAATGTATTAATCTGCGATCTGTAATGTCTATCATTGCTATATATTTATATATTATAACTATTTAGGTGTTGCTTATGTTTTACAGCCGCGCTAGCCCAGCCCCCGCTCTGTCGTTAGTTAAGTAACCTAACGGGTGATGACGGGGCCCCGTGGCGAATGCGAATGGCATAAGCGTACGTCATATTTTGGTTGTTTTCTGCAATGGTAGGATTAATTGATGGGACGCATTAAAAGAACTAATGCAAGAGAATAAACCAAGTAAAAGTCGATTGGAACACTTTGAAAACCACTCGGTTCTTTTCAAAACTAAACTTTTAAACGCGGAGCTTGAACCACTCCTTTTAAAAGCTATCTCGTTCCATCGATTATATCAAGTTCACTACGTTCACGGTTTCACCAAAACCATTTGTAGCCCTCCATCATTTCAGTTAAATGTTCGGTAGTATTCAAGCTATGTATTTTGACCTCACGCCAAGGCATAGTGATTGGTAGCTGCCAGATATTTATCTGTTGCATAGATAGAATGCGTTGGTTTGAGACAGTCGTACAGCCATTTTGGCCTACGTCAAGGGTAGGTACGGGTGGGTTCAAATTAACCGGGATAATGATGGGAAGAACCTGACATGTGACTTATGACAGTTTGACCTCACGCCAAGGTCATAAGAGCATGGGGCAAAAATCCACATCGGGAGTTTCATAAGCACTGAGACTTGCTAGCGCTGCATACCATTTGGAGTGTGATGATTCTGGTAGGATTCCTTCGGTTTTATCACGCGATGATATTTGGATCCCGATCCTACTGTGAGTATATGCCACTCCTCGGGAAAACTCTCACTTAACGATCAATGCTATTAACCTATTAGGTGTCTAGAAAGGTGTTAGCGGGGCTACGCCCACAGGGAAAAGAGGTTACTTAATTAAGGAACTTCGCGAAAGCGTTGGAAAACCTCCCTCGAAGTACCGATACTGGCCTGGCTGAACGGTTAAGAAAGTATTGTACGGTGAGATTGATCCCGACTAATTCTTTCTTTACGGTTTGAGAAGGGATTTGAGAGACAGTGGGAGCCATCCTGTTTAGACAAACTAAAAACCACTCTAAACTTGCAAGAGCATCATGCTAAAGTGTTTCTTTTCTCTCTCCTAATTGCAGCGACCATTCAACATGACCGGACTTAAGTTATTACTAGATAAAAATATACTGACAGGGCCAAACTACAAAGATTGGCTCAGGAATGTCAAGATGGCAATCACTTACGACAAGTTGGGGTATGTCCTTTCCACCAAAGCTCCCTCTGTCTCAGGTCCCACCTCCAGCGTCACGGATAAAGAAATCCGTAAGATATGGGAGATCGATTGCGCGAAGGCCAAATGCCTCGTGCTTGCCTCGATGGACAACGAACATCAGAGGAGGCATGAGAATATGGACCTAGAGTCCATATTTCTCTATACAAAATAACTGTATGGAGAGCAGTCTCGTATCGCAAGATACGAAGTGTCGAAGAAGCTATTTTCGGCAAGAATGGCCGTCGGATCATCGGTAGCGGAACACGTGCTTAAGATGATTGGCTACATAGAGGAGCTCGCGGACCTTAGGACCACGTTGGAGAATGAACTCTAACTGATTTGATTCTCCAGTCCCTTCCTTCCACTTACGCCCAGTTTATCCTAAACTTCAACATGCAAGGAAAGGAGGTTGAACTTTCCGAACTTCTGAACATGTCGAGGAGTGATGAGGGCACCCTACAGAAGGGTAGGGAGACATCCACTTTGTTTGTAGGAGGATCTTCCTCTTCTAGGTCCAGGGCGAAAGCCAAGGGTAAGAAGAAGAAAGCCCCCGCCAAACCAAGAGGCGGTGTCAGTAAAGTGGATACGAAGGGAAAAGGAAAGGCAACAAAGGTAGCGGGAAAGCTGGTGGGGAAGGAAGAATGCTTCTATTGTCACAAAAGTGGACACTGGAAACAGGACTGCAAGGCTTGGAAGGCCAGAACCCAGCATCTGCAGCGAGTTGCGGCTTCAGCTTCAGGTATGTATGTTATTAAAAACTGTCTATAAATAAACTCTACTTCCTGGGTATTGGATACCGGATCAGGATCTCATATCTGTAATTCTTTGCAGGCGTTGAGAAAGCGTAGAGTTTTGAAGGCAGGTGTTATGACCCTCAGAGTTGCAAACGGAGCTAGCATGGATGCTGAGGCCGTGGGGGACTATCACCTGGGATTGTCGGATGGACACTTTTTGGTTTTACGTAGTTGTTATTTTGTACCAAATGCAACCTGTAATATCATTTATGTATCTTTATTATCTAAAGAAGATTATGAATTTGCATTTGTAAGTAATGTAGTGAGCATTCACCTTAATCAAGTTTTGATTGGGCCAGGTACATTGAACAACGGTATATACGTATTAAACCAACCACAGATTTTCAATGTCCAGAATACACACAAAAGAAAGTCTTCAGAAATCAATAAAACTTTCTTATGGCATTGTAGACTGGGTCAAATCAATGAGAGAAGGTTGACCAAGTTACATGCAGAAGGATATTTGGATCCGTTCGAATATCAATCGTATGCAACTTGTCAATCCTGTCTCAAAGGAAAGATGACAAAGACTCCGTTCACTGGACACGGAGTAAGAGCGAGCGAGCTCTTGGGACTCGTACACAGCGACGTGTGCGGTCCAATGTCTACACATGCACGAAGCGGTTATTCTTACTTCATTACTTTTACGGATGATTTTTCAAGGTTCGGACATGTCTTCTTAATGAAGCATAAATCTGAAGCTTTTGAGAAATTCCTGGAATACAAGAATGAAGTAGAAAAACAAACAGGCAAAAGTATCAAGACACTAAGATCTGATCGAGGTGGAGAATACTTGAGTGCCGAGTTCCTGGGTTACTTAAAAGAGAATGGAATTCTCTCTCAGCTTACTCCTCCATACACTCCGCAACATAACGGTGTATCGGAGAGACGGAACCGAACCTTATTGGATATGGTACGGTCTATGATGAGTAACACTGAGTTACCGCGATCGTTCTGGGGATATGCGCTAGAATCAGCTGCATACCTTTTGAACCGAGTTCCCATTAAGACTGTGCCTACCACACCATATGAGTTATGGAGTGGGAAGAAACCCTATCTTCAATACCTGAAGATTTGGGGATGTCCAGCTTATGTCAAAAAGCAGCATACGGACAAGCTAGAGGCACGCTCAGTACTGTGCAAGTTTGTGGGATACCCAAAGAACTCCAGGGGGTATCTTTTCTTTTACGCAGAGGAACAAAAAGTCCTTGTTTCTCGTAATGCCCATTTTCTGGAACATCAGTTCTTAGAAAAAGAAATAAGTGGGAGCGCAATAGAACTGGAAGAAATTCCAGAACCACGAGCTATTACTGAAAGCTTAGTAGAACCAGAGGGTTCGAAAGATCAGGACATTCCCACGCCACTCCGCAGGAGTAGTAGGCAGTCTCATCCGCCCGAGAGATACTACGGTTTTCTCATTGACGGGGATAGAGAGGATTGCATCATAGATTGTGATGAGCCTACTAGCTTCCAGCAAGCCATTCAGAGAGTCGACTCGGTAAAATGGTTGGATGCAATGCGGACCGAAATGGAGTCCATGTACGCCAACAAAATATGGACGTTGGACATTGCCCCAGATGGGGTAAAACCCGTAGGATGCAAGTGGATCTTCAAAAGGAAGATTGGTGTAGATGGACAGGTTGAGACCTATAAAGCTAGACTAGTTGCAAAGGGTTTTCGTCAGCGACCTGGTTTGGACTATGACGAAACCTTTTCTCCAGTAGCTATGCTGAAATCCATTCGGATCCTTCTTGCCATTGCTGCCTTCCATGATTATGAAATTTGGCAGATGGACGTAAAGACCGCTTTTCTAAATGGACATTTAGAGGTGTGTGTCTATATGGACCAGCCAGAGGGTTTCATTCAGAGTGGGAGCAGCGGAAATGTGTGCAAGTTGCTTAAGTCCATTAATGGACTAAAGCAGGCATCGCGGAGTTGGAACATCTATTTTGATGAGACAGTCAAGGAATTTGGCTTTATCAAAAATCCAGATGAACCATGCATCTATTGTAGATTTGTAGCGAGAACTGTAGTATTCCTCGTTTTATACATGGATGACATTCTCTTAATAGGAAATGACATTCCTATGCTACAATCTGTCAAGGGGTTCTTGTCATACAGGTTCTCCATGAAAGACCTGGGTGATGCCTCATACATTCTGGGGATCCGGATCTACCGTGACAGATCCAAGAGGATTTTAGGACTATCACAGTCCAGGTACATCGACACCATACTGAAAAGATTCAGTATGGAAGATTCCAAGCGCGGTAATCTACCGGCTTGTCACGGGATCACCCTCTCCAAAGAGATGTCTTCCAAGACTGCTTTGGAGAGGGATCGCATGTCTATTATACCCTACGCTTCTGCGGTAGGCTCTATAATGTATGCGATGTTGTTTACCAGACCAGATGTGGCTTATGCACTGGGTGTGGTAAGAAGGTATCAGTCAAACCCTGGAGAGAAACATTGGATAGCGGTAAAGAACATTCTAAAGTACCTGAGAAGCACTAAGGAGATGTTCTTGGTGTATGGCGGAAATGACCTCCAGATTGAGGCCTTTGCTGACTCCAGCTTCCAGAGTGACAAGGATGATTCCAAGTCCATGTCGGGTTTTGTCTTTACCCTCAATGGAGGGGCGGTGTGTTGGAATTGCTGACTCGACTATGGAAGCGGAATACATCGCTGCATCTGATGCCGCAAAAGAAGCCGTCTGGATGAGGAAGTTCTTGAAAGAACTTCAGGTGGTTCCGTCCATTGTTGACCCAATACCTCTGTATTGCGACAACAACGGGGCTATAGCTTTAGCGAAGGATCCCAGGTCCCATCAGAAATCCAGACACATCTTTAGGCGGTATCACCTGATCAGGGAGATCGTGGATCGCCAGGAGATCGAGGTTCGGAGGGTTGCTTCAGAAGATAACACTGCAGATCCATTCACGAAGGCCATACCCCAGACTCAGTTCGAGCGGCTAATCGAGATGATAGGTGTTCGATACGCCAGTACATGGCCTTAGTGCAAGTGGGAGATTGTTAGTATATATGCCCTAGAGGCCATTACTGTATCATACTAGTATGTATATTACTTGATGGAAGCTTGGGATATTCACAGTTGTATATACAATCTTGCTCTAAATGGTAGTATGCTACTTGGTTTGTCTCTACTTCAATATGTGCATGTGTTTCTTTTAGCATATCGCTTATATACATATTAGTGGAGCCCTTAGGATCTTTGCTTGATTACCAGCGTTGTGATGGCGCTCACACTCGTGGGAGCTAGGTAATCCATAAGCACATCCTTATACAGGTCCCTAGTCGTTGGACTATCGAGACAGGGCATCGATACTCCGGAGTAGACTAGCGTATGCGCTTCTCATCCCAGCATGGGAGACGGTATGTCCCACAGCCGTCAGTACGTCTTACTTGAGATAGTATGCGGATGCTCGTTAGGTTACGAGTACACTGGACAGGACTCGTCGGGAACTGTTGGTTGGTATTATACCTATCGTCAGTTATCAGTTCCCAGGTGACATGAGTATAGCTTAGTCCGCTGACATGACACTATCACTTCGCCTCGAGTGTGTTCCCACTGCACTTTGATTACTACCCTACCACGGCTCAAAGGAGTCATGCAAACAGGTAGTTTTTGGGTGCAGTCCCGAAGCACTTGGAGGCAGTGACGGTTAGACAGGATTCGTCTCTCCCGGTATTGGGGGTTGACATCGTGCTGTGTCCAGGAAAGCCATTACACAAGTAGTCCTTGGCCAGGGCAAGCGAGATATACTGGTAGGTTTCCAGTGTTATCTCAGGGTGTTCTGGGCTACACTCCGACACGACTTGTACCGCTATTAGGTGACTGACGTTCACCGCCCCCTAGGCCCGCCATGCGATGTATCAGACGAACAGACCGGACTGTACGGAGACTGTCACATACAGGCTCGGTAGGAGTTCAGATAGGGTCACCTCGTCAGTCTTCTTATCGGGATCTACCTGGGGACCGTTATGTATAGCTAGTGCCTCTTGCGGTCTGTGGTTAAACCCACTGCCAGCGTAGTGTCGAGTCTTTAGAGTCCCACACAGAGAGCTATTCGCCTTTAGGCAAAATGAGTAGAGGTCGCATGGTTTTGCGACAGGGTTCGTTCACATCCGCGCACTTGTGCACGTTTGCTGTCCGGATAACTTATACTAGCGGGCTTTGGTTTAAGCCAGATCCTAGTATATGATTTGGGATTGGTTCTATCTCATTGTATTCGTGTTCCTCGGATCACGAATACGGGTGCGTATGCACAGTTGATTGAGACAGAGGGAGAGGACTTTGATTAGGGTTAATGACCATTGTCATTTTGCTAACCCTAATGCTTATGTGTGTATTATGGTTAATTGATATTAGTTATATATAATTGTGCATGGTTAGGGTTGATGACTATTTGACCACTCTTGACTTGTTGACCTAGGTTGACACTTTGACCATCATCATTCCATATAAAAGATGCTCTTTGATCCTTGCAATTTGCATTAAATATGAAATGATAATGGTCATGTCTTGATTAAGCCATGACAATTATCTCACTAATTATCAATTTACAATAATTCACACATATATGTGAGAATGCTTCATTATTCTCTCATTCCATCATATTCATTCTCTCTCCTCCACTTCCTCTCTCTCAAGCTCTCCCCGCTCATGTGTTGAGAAACACTTGAGCTTGAGAAAACCTCTTCTAGATAATCTCTACTCTCATCTAGGGTTCTAGGATTAGCACTTCTAGCACCTTAGTTACTTCTAGCTTGAAGTTGAAGCCAAAGATTGAGGCTTTCGGTTGGATCCTTCTTCGACTAGAGAAGGCGACAAGGTGATCCCTTTCTACCACTCTAAGGAGCAAGGAGAGAAGGACATAAAGCCCAAGGTATAACCTTTTTACCTTATAGCTAACTCTCTTTAGCTTTTAGCTAGTTTTGTTTAGAAAAGATCCCGACTTTTTCTAGTCCATGTTGCCTAGAGTAGTAAAAATCCTATTTTTATTCCGTTTTCCGCCTTCCCGCAAGCACCGGGGTAGGCAACGTGGACTTACAGATATGACAGTCTTGCTCGAGATGATAGTATTCTATCTGGTTTGACTTTATCATCGTATACATGCGTTAGTTCACTATTGCATGATGATAGAGCCCATAGGATTCTTGCTTGACTACCAGCATTATGATGGCGATCATATACGTGGGAGCTGGGGTCTGTAAGCACATCCTCAAAGTGTCCCTAGTCGTGGGAGTTTCGAGACAGGGCATCGATACTCCAGAGTAGACTTGTGTATACAGTCGAGACCCCGACGAGGGGCGATGGCCGGTCTCACAAGCCATTGGTGTCAGATGGTTCACCTAAGATGTATACAGGTGCTCATTGGTTTATGAGTACACCGGACAGGACTCGCCGAGAACATGCTAGTTGGTATTATACATATCGTCAGATAGCAGTTCCCTGGTGACATGTGTACAGGTTAGTTTGTCGACCTGAGATCGTCATTTGTCTCATGTGAGTTCCCACTGTGCTTTGATTTCAACCCTACCACGCTCAAAGGAGACGTGCAAACAGGTATTTTTTGGGTACAGTCCCGAGCCACATTGAGGCAGTGAGCGGATCGTCGGGGATTCGTCTCTCTCGGTATTGGGGGTTGATGTCGCACAGTGCACGGCTGGCCATCACTAGAAATCCTCGGCCGAGGTAGTGGAGAATTACTGATTTGGATCAGTAGTTTCTCAGGTGGTGATGGGCTTCATACCGACACGATTTATCGCGTTATTAGGGGTCTGACTTTATCCACCCCCTAGACTCGATATGCGATACTCTTTAGAAGAACGGACCGGAATGTATGTATATTGTCACTGTTAGGCTCAGTAGGGTTTATGGATGAGTTCGCTCGTCAGCTTCCCTTTCAATCAACACATAGGCAACCGTTACGTACAGCTTGTACCTCTGACGTGCTAGTGGTTATACCCAGTGCCAGTGTGTTGATAAGTCATTAGAGTCCCCCACCGACAGTTTACCAAGTTCGGGCGAAACGTTGTAGAAGCCGTATAGTTTTATGGCAGGGTTCGGAATATGCACGTGCGTTTTCGCACGTGTCATATTTCGGGCAGATAATACTGGTCGTCTTTGGTTTAAGCCGGATCCGAGTATTATGCTGTGTAGATATAATATCTTTGTCTTAGTTGCATTTGTATTCGGTCGTAATACAAATGCGGGTATGTTTATACTGATACGGGGTTATCCTGAAATTCGTTTGAGGATCACTTTTGGAATTTGCCAGTTTCCAGTTTTCTATCGCCCGTCTTTAACATTCGGTTAAAAACGGATTTATCTTTTCTTGATAAGTGTGAGTCGTGGTTCTAGAAGGTTCTAGATTTGGCGACAAGGCTTGATGATTCATTGTTAGCATTAATTGAAATGGTGACTAGGTTAATGACTAGGTTAATGTTCATTGGTTTGCATTTAATGTTATTTGTGACTCATTCTTTTCTTTAAGTGAGTTATGATAAGTATCATATCTTATTGTCACCACTTTGCTCCTACCCTCACCTCCCTCTTGCTATATGTTGGCCGTCCCCTCTTGATAGAAATGGTGGTGGTTCATTTTGGAAAAAGAATATAGTTTTGGTTCATGGAAATTAGTATACTCCATTTCTCATTTAACGCGATCCAAAAGGCAACTTTATTAACCGTTCGTCCACGGTTTTGGACGAAGTGAGACAAAGTGTTCTACTCATTTTCTACATCATC
This sequence comes from Agapanthus africanus, assembly GCA_030015575.1. NCBI lineage: Eukaryota > Viridiplantae > Streptophyta > Magnoliopsida > Asparagales > Amaryllidaceae > Agapanthus > Agapanthus africanus. The sequence continues at coordinate 257,766,428 of CM057351.1, read as the reverse complement.
TTAGTCGTCTCTTTTAGCAAACTTGACGACCGAGTTGCCTCGGTTCAGAAGCGGGAGCCCGTTTAAAGATCCGTCGACGTAGTGCCACCTAGACGGGAAGACTGGAGATTCAAGAGATCGGAGTAGCCTCAACATAGCGTGGGATGATGGTTGAAGACCGAAGGACTCGGATCATTCGGTATGACATTTCTACCCACTTTGTAGTTTGTTAGTTTAGCTTTAATGGCAGATCCGGGTTATAGTACACGATAGCGCCAGTTGTAAAAGTTTTTGTTCCGCATTTGGCGTCAGTTAGACGGCCGGGGCGCTGCCGTGGACTTACAGTGGTATCAGAGCATCACCATTAAGCTTTACTAACTTGTGCTAATGCGTTTAAAACATCGATCGAGCGGAATTTTCAAAAACTATATTTTTCTGTATAAAAGTTTCTGTCGATTTTAAACTTAGCCTAAAAATTATTTTGATCACTACAGAAAATCGAACATGCTTTTATATGATCACTGGTGAAATTTGGTGGGCCAATTCCACATTAATGCCGCGGATCCACGGCCTAAACCATGTTTTGGCCGCGGATCCACCGCCACTTAGTGGAATTAGAGAGCCAATTTTCTACAGTAGCTTCTAAACAGTGAATTGTGGTTTCTGGAATGTTTCTTTTGGGCCCATATTTGATTACTGTACAACAGATGTTCGTGGGGCCCACTTCGGGAAATTTTGTCGATCGAAATTTTAAACTTGTTAGTATATAGTACTTACTTTATATCTCCGACCGGGAATGTCATTCGAGCGGTAAACCGCGTCTAATTGCTATAGTTCTTTTAGACGGGTTTGCGAACATGACATTCGCGTTGATGTTCTGTGTTGTGCTGTGATGTTGCGGATATGTCGTGGTGGATAGCAGGTGCAATGGTAGTGTTGTTTTGATTTATTTGTACCTTTGATATTGCGGGGCGAACGTCCAACATGTGGACTGCCGTCACTGCCTGTTTGTATAATATTCTTTTGGGGCACGACCGGGCTGAGGTCGATGTACCCGTTGTATATATTTTCATTTCTGTACTAGGTTTACCCCACGACGGAGTGCATGGATAGCCGAGTTCTGGAGGGCAACGGGTCCGTATCTAGAACTGGCAGACTATTCGCCGCACTCGTAGGGGGTACAGGTTGGCCCAAGGAGGGGTGCTCAGGTTACCGGATTCCGTGAAGTGCCGGGTGGTCCATTCACTATGCTGTAGGGGGGCTGCCTCGCTTCAGGTTTTGGCGGGTAAGTTGCCGCACCCATAGGGGTCTAGGTTTCATTGCACATGCTATCCACACGACCAGGGGAACGTCGGGTTTCAGTAGCGGCTCTGTGAAACCTGGGGATCCCAGATTATCTGTTTTGTTCTATGATGCTTATTACTTTTCTGTAATGTTGCATATTATCACGCCTGGAGCGATTACTGTATATTGGTATATATAATATTAGATTTTGTATATGTTTTACAGCCGCGCTAGTCCAGTCCCCGCTCTGTCGTTAGTTAAGTAACCTAACGAGTGATGACGGGACCCAGTGGCGAATGCGGATGGCATATACGTACATTTTATTTTTCGTTCTTTTCTGGTGTGATTAAATGATGGGATTGCGTTGATTCTTATCAATACAAGGATAAAACATACCTATATTTGATGTTGTTGGAACAAATTTTAAAAGTGTTATTACAAAGACGTTTCATTTTGTTTTGCATAGTGATATTCAGTTTAGAATATCCTGCACCTCATTCGACGAGGCAAGGGCCGAGATCCCTTCACCGGGAGTGACCTCTTTGGCAGAAGTTTGCGACAGGGTAATAACTTTACTATAGTCGATTACAAGTTGCATTGCATCGCGGTATTCAGTTGGAATATCCTGCACCTCATTCCATGAGGAAAGAGCCGAGATCCCTTCACCTGGAGTGACCTCTTTAGCAAAAGGTTTTCGTCACTATATTTTTATAAAAAGCTATCAGGTTCCTTCAACGAGATCAAGTTCATTACGTTAAAGGTTTTTCGCCAAAAACCAGTCATAGCCCTTCGTCATTTCTTATGGATGGTCAGTAGTATTCAAGCTATGTTTGTTGACTAAAGTCAAGGCATAGTGTTTGGTAGTTGCTGGGTATTCATCTGATGCATAGATAGATGTGTTGGTTTGGGACAGTCGTATTACCTTGTTGACTAATGTCAAGGGTATGTACGGGTGGGTTCAAATCAACCTGGATAATGACGGGTAGAACTTGACATGTGACTTATGATTTGTTGACTAAAGTCAAGGTCATAAGAGCATGAGGCAAAAATAAAATCGGGAGTTTCAAACATAATGAAACTTGCCAAGTATGCGCATACCTTCTGGAGTGTGATAACTTGAGTGGCTTCCATCAAGTTATCATGCGATGATAGTTAGATCCCGATTCTCACTGATGAGTTAGTTTACTCTTCGGGTGATCCCGACTAATTCTTCTTTCAGGTTTGGAGGAGAATTTGAGATTACAGTAGGAGGTTTCCTGATTAGATAAAGTGATAACCATTCTGATCTAGGTTAGAGTGCACGCAGAGTATTTCTTTTCTCTCTCTCTTTTTGGCAGCGACCTTTGACCGACCCTAGACAATGACTCAGCGACTAAGTTGACTGAACCTTTTTAAAATACTAGCTTTTGGATTGTCTATAGTTGCATAAGTCATTGCCGCTCCTTCTTTTACCCTTTTTATTTCTCAGAATACCCCGTATTACTACGGACATCCACTTCCATTGGATAGATCCATCGTATGGTTATATACGAACTCGAAGGGACTTCTTCGAGGATGGATCCAGGTTCAGGAGAAATAGAATTGGTTTATTCAGTTGTCTTTTACTATCACCTTCTCTCAGGTTGCGAGGGCTCCTTGGTTTAGGAGAGTACACCTATTACGCTTATTGGATAGTCTTCTTCCAAACCATAGGCAGGTGCCGAAAGGTAGGGAATGAAGAAAACCAATTAGCCTAAGTAGGGTGTACAGAAGGTAATAACAAAAGACAAAATAAAGGGATTAGAAAGAGGGCAAAGTAAATTGCGACTGTTATCATTCATGACCAAAACCACGTACTTCATCGCCACTCCTATTTCACCTTTAATAGAATAAGGTATTATTCAGTTGTCTTTTATCATCACCTTATCTCAAGTTGCAAGTACTCGTTGGTTTAGGAGGGTACACCTATTATGCTTACTGGATAGTCTTCTTCCAAACCATAGGCTGGTGCCGAACGGTAGGGAAGGAAGAAAACAACTTAACCTAACAATGGTATACAAAAGGTAACGACTAAAGACAAATAAAGGGATTTGGAGAGATGGCAAAGAGATATACGGTTATAGTCATGAATTGGATTATGGAAGAGACATTCTAGGAATACCAGGATAGCCCTACGAAACATTTTCATGTTTCAGTGCATTGTTAAAGGAAAACTGATTTCCCGATTAGATACTTACTTCAGGGTGCGTATTTACCAGGTTTCATTCTCATATCTGTATGGTTTTACAGATGATGAGTGGGAGTAAGTTATTGGGAATAAGGTGATCATCCTCATTCTATCGGAATTCGTTGTAATTGGTGATATTTGAGGAAATCGCCTAGGTACAGTTTTCAACCTACGATACACAGGTTTTGAGTTATTCAAACTCAGTTGACTTATACACAGTATTGTATGTTGTCCAGTGTCCGTCAAGACAAAGGGGCAGGTCCTCATACTATTTTCTGTTTACTTATGACTTCTCAAGTTTTTAGATAAGTGTTTCGTAGAAATACAATGTCTAAGTTTTGAGAAGTTGTGGGTATAAGAATAAAGTAGAGAACCAGATGTCGCAAGTATCGGGATTCTTCAAAGAGATAGAAGATGTAGATTCTTGTGAATGGTATTCAGTTGATAGTAACGGTTTTGAGAAACTTGTTTCTCTTTCAGGTTACTCATAATTGGATGGATTCCTAAGTTGAGTAATACTGATTAGCCTCTCTCCATTAAGTTGATATGCACTGGAGACAGCTGCATGGTTTGAATCTGGTTCCAATTAAATTGGTGCCTCTATTTCTATATTGTATATAGAATAGTTCATATCTTAACGATGTTAAGGTAAGCAGAGTTTTCCAGCTTATGCTTAAAACCAGACACCGGATAACTCAAGGTATGTTTCTGTAATAGCAGTTTGTGGGTTGACCCTGGCTTTGACGAGGGTTGATTATCTACCATCTGGAAGATCAATAGTGATATTGTTCTTAACTCGCCACAGTTTTAGTAAAATGGATTTTTTTTCAGAAAACAGTAGTGGGAGTATGGTAGAACTGGAAGTGATTCCAGAACCGCAAACGATTACGGAAAATTTAATAGGACCTATATATTCAATCAGGTTTGACATTCCAATAGCCACTCCGCAGATATGGTGGGTAACCTCAGACACCCGAGAGGTACTCCGGTACTCTCAAGGACGGTGACAGGGAGGTTCTTGTTTACCCAGATTTGACACTACGGTTGTTCCAGGCTATGAGACCCGGCAGAAGAATAAGTGTAGCGTCGTTCTAAACTAGCTTTAGAAGTGTACGTATATATTATTCTGCCAGAGGGTTGTCGTAGTTAGTAGGAGCAGCGGAAGCATAGTGGGCAAGTAGCTTATCTCTATTTATAGACTTCAGCAGTTATAGCGGAGATAGTTCATCTAATTTTGATGAGACGGTCATGGCTTTGACTTCATCAGAATAGGGGATGGATCTGTTGAGAAGGTAGTAAGGTGTGATGTCTTGGTATTTGGATGACATACATAGAAGTAAAATTCCTATACTACGATCGGTTGTACTTTGGTCGTCACACAGTTGTTTCTCCACAAAGGATATGGATATAATATTAGACATTCTGGTTACTAGATCTATGGTTTTAGATCTAGATTTGGGTAGTTTCCCAATGTGGGTACTTTGACAGTATTCTAATAGTATTTTAGAATAAATGACTCTTGGAATGGTGGTGTACCTGCAGGTGATGGAGTCACCCTCTCTAAAGGTGTCTTATAGACTAAAGGGGAGAGAGATGTGCATGATTGGCAGATCACTTGCTTAGGCAATCGAATCAATCGTGAGATGTCAAGTACCACACCAGATGTTGTTTTTGCACTAGATGCGATAAGTTTATATTAATCCAATCCTGAAGAAACATAAGGAAGCAGTTTTAGAACATAAGTGCATGTTCTACGAATTTGATGACAACAGCCTCCTTCGGGAAACGGTTATCATTCCATGCTTCCAAGGTGACATGGATGATAGAGTGATTGTCAGAGTTATAGTTTTCCCCCTAACGAGGGACAGTATTATGGACAGGTGGTCCAAGAGGATACTGTGGGAAGCATGGTGCTGGATACTGATTAGGTTCAGTTATCAACAAAGTCTAAGAAGTTTGGATTTGGAGTTCATTTATGAACTAGGTCCCATTAGATATCCAGACATATTCTAAGACAGGTATTACTCGATTCGGGAGATGGTTTTCTCCACGAACATGAGATTAAGAGAGACAAAGAAAGATACATCTGGGCGGATCCACTCACTAAGGCTATTTCTCGAACAAAATAGTTCTACAAACTAGCTTTGTGAAACTGATTAGTAGAGGAGTTGGGTGTTCGGTATCAAACAGGCTGTGAGTATGCGACATCGCAATAGTTAGCCTTAAGTGCAAGTGGGAGATTGTTGGATATAGTTCCCTAAAAGTCAATTATTAGATCGCAAATACATGATTGCAATGATTGAGGCAGGACCTATACCGATATGACAGTCTTGCTCGAGATGATAGTATGCTATCTGGTTTATCTTTATCATCGTATACATGCTTTAGTTCACTATTGCATGATGATAGAGCCCATAGGATTCTTGCTTGACTACCAGTAGTAAGATGGCGATCATATATGTGGGAGCTGGGGTCTGTAAGAACATCCTTAAAGTGTCCATAGTCGTGGGAGTTTCGAGACAGGGCATCGATACTCCAGAGTAGACTAGTGTATACAGTCGAGACCCCGACAAGGGGCGATGGCCGGTCTCACAAGCCATTGGTGTCAGATGGTTCACCTAAGATGTATACAGGTGCTCATTGGGTTATGAGTACACCGGACAGGACTCGCCGGGAACATGCTAGTTGGTATTATAGATATCGTCAGATAGCAGTTCCCTGGTGATATGTGTACAGGTTAGTTTGTCGACCTGAGATCGTCATTTTTCTCGTGTGAGTTCCCACTGTGGTTTGATTTCTACCCTACCACGCTCAAAGGAGACGTGCAAACAGGTGTTTTTTGGGTACAGTCCCGAGCCACATGGAAGCAGTGAGCGGATCGTTCGGGATTCGTCTCTCCCAGTATTGGGGGTTGATGTCGCACAGTGCATGGGTGGCCATCACCAGAAATCCTCGGCCGAGGTTGTGGAGAATTACTGATTTGGATCAGTAGTTTCTCAGGTGGTGATGGGCTTCATACCGACATGATTTATCGCGTTATTAGGGGTCTGACTTTATCCACCCCCTTAGACTCGATATGCGATACTCTTAAGACGAACGGACCGGACTGTATGTATATTGTCACTGTTAGGCTCAGTAGGGTTTATGGATGAGTTCGCTCGTCAGCTTCCCTTTCAATCAATACATAGGCAACCGTTACGTACAGCTTGTACCTATGACATGCTAGTGGTTATACCCAGTGCCAGTGTGTTGATAAGTCATTAGAGTCCCCCACCGACAGTTTCCCAAGTTCGGGCGAAACGTTGTAGAAGCCGTATGGTTTTATGGCAGGGTTCGGAAAATGCACGTGCGTTTTCGCACGTGTCATATTTCAGGCAGATAATACTGGTCGGCTTTGGTTTAAGCCGGATCCGAGTATTATGCTGTGCAGATATAATATCTTTGTCTCAGTTGCATTTGTATTCGGTCGTAATACAAATGCGGGTATGTTTATACTGATACGGGGTTATCCTGAAATTCGTTTCAGGATCACTTTTGGAAGTTGCCAGTTTCCAGTTTTCTATCGTCCGTCTTTAACATTCGGTTAAAAACGGATTTATCTTTTCTTGATGAGGGTGAGTCGTGGTTCTAGAAGGTTCTAGATTTGGTGACAAGGCTTGATGATTCATTGTTAGCATTAATTGAAATGGTGACTTGGTTAATGACTAGGGTAATGTTCATTAGTTTGCATTTAATGTTATTTGTGACTCATTCTTTTCTTTAAGTGAGTTATGATAAGTATCATATCTTATTGTCACCACTTTGCTCCTACACTCACCTCCCTCTTGCTATATGATGGCCGGCCCCTCTTGATAGAAATGGTGGTGGTTCATTTTGGAAAAAGAATATAGTTTTTTGTTCATGGAAATTAGTATACTCCATTTCTCATTTCACCTGATCCAAAAGGCAACTTTATTAACCGTTCGTCTACGGCTTTGGACGAAGTGAGACAAAGTGTTCTACTCATTCTTTACATCAACTTGGAAGTCTCTTTTAGCAAACTTGACGACCGAGTTGCCTCGGTTCAGAGGCAGGAACCCGTTTAAAGATCCGTCGACGTGGTGCCACCTGGACGAGAAGTCCGGAGATTCAGGAGATCGGAGCAGCCGCAGCATAGCGTGGGATGATGGTTGAAGACCGAAGGACTCGGATCATTCGGTATAACATTTCTACCTACTTTATAGTTTGTTAGTTTAGCTTTAATGGCAGATCCGGGTTATAGTACACGATAGCGCCTGTTGTAAAAGTTTTTGTTCCGCATTTGGCGTCTGTTAGACGGCCGGGACACTGCCGTGGACTTAGAACACCGTCCTGATCGCGGTTATAACTTTAGAACTTTGAACATCCGACACGCCAAAAGCGTGCGATCAGGAAACATCTATGCATAAGTGTAATCCCATGTACTCGTGTCGGTGCCTCAGGTAGCAATATATCATAAATATGATGTATGAATGCAATATAATGAAAACAGAATACATCATGAATGAGAAAACCGTTTTATTAATTTAGTGAGATTTCTGTATATTTAAATCGAGGTATCATCAATGAAATCATCATAGAATCAGTGTCAAGCAACGACACAAAATATAAATCTCAATGTCTCAATATCTCAGGCTCCGGCTATCCGGACTAGTTTGTATCATCAAATATCAATATCTAGGGCTCCGGCTATCCGGACTGGCCCATATAATTAAATCTCAAGACTACGTCGGTATCCTCCGGATATCCGGCGCGTCACAATAAAATCACCGGTCAGTAGTGCTCCTTTGTCTCAGGCTCAACGCCATCATCTGCGACCTTCTCGCCCCGGGGTACCGCACCGGGTCCACCATGCACCCACAGACGGTTCCTCCTCTTCGAATCGGGTGTATGATATCGCTCAAGAGCCGAGAAAACTCATGGTGGACATATCTCAAATCATATCATGAGATTTTATCTTTTGAAATGAAAATGAGTTTATAAATCTTACGGTTTATCCAAATCCAGAAATCTCATGGAAAGTCCGAAATCCAAAACTGAAGAATCAATAATAATGAATACTAGGCACCGGCAATCCAGACCGGCCCTTATAATATTGCATGACAATGAATATATGAATGCATCTGATATCAAGCAAGGAATGCAATAATTAAACTAGCATATGAAAGCAATAACATATAGGAACTATCAGCTAGCAAGCTATGTCCATGAATTCTCTAAAGTGTACGTGACATAGCACTTATCGATGAAGATGTGTGTGAGCCGGCAAGTGAGTGTACGTGGAGCATACGCATCATCGGTAATGGTGCCAGTGTCCTAATAACAGGTTTCATCATTATTAACGAAATACCTATAAGCATGCAATGCAATGCGAACAGTAGAATAAATGGCAAATGAATATTAAATGCAGCAATAAAGAAATAAACATTCATATATACGAGTCATACAGTTTTTGGTATCTAAAATCGTACAAATCGTTGTGTTTAGAAAATAGGGCTACGGTGTTTTTATGAAAAAGTACATCCTTTGAAATATCCGTAGTATCCCTTGACCTGTCTTTAAAATACTCACGATTCGATAGTTTTGGAAATAAGCATGACTCGCGCTCAGTCTAACATCTACTAAGTAACTACAGGACTAAACAAACAGACTAGTCGAAAGGGTAAGAAAATCGACCTAAATCTGAGTCGATCTATATTTATATATATATATATATATATATATATAATAGTTGGTGATCTCACCTCAATAGTATCGCGTACGATACAATATCTATATATCATATGACATCCTCGAGTCAAGAGTGCGGATCAATCATCATAATTATAGCTCATCATAATTATAGCTCGTACGGTAAATCCATCACACGACATCCCAAATCTGGGTACGGGTCGAATGTCACATTTATCTCATTATTCATCTGGTATCCTTATTATCATGTATCATGAACTGGGGTACTGATCTAAGTCTAGTACAATACTGATACCATATACATATATATATATATATATATATACGTGTGTATGAAAACACATCGCCTAAAGATCCGCTATAATATATATATATATATATATATATATATATAACATTACACATTCGCATTCTATACTATGAAACTGCGGGGGTGTTATACGCCATCCACCCGACTTCCACCGTAGATATATATCTACTCACCTGGTCCTTGTCTGCCGAAGTCGATGCCGCCATCCTCTTCTTCATCGTCTGAAATCCACGTGAGAGGTACCTATATGCAAACATATATAATATCGTAAACCGAAATCGGGGGGAAAAACCAAAACGGCGCACGAAACACGCATAGGTTAAAACCTATGACACACTCATGCAAAATGACCAAATAACCCTCGACATTGGCGTACAAACGCCGATTGATCGAGAAAACCCAAACGTACCAATCGTGGTTTCACAACTTACTAAATATAATATGAAATAAGTTGCAACTCATCAAAACCTCAAAATAAATTAAATCGATTTATTTCCGAAAACCTAGAAAGCATTCATTTACCGTTTTAGTACAAAACTTGATATTTAAACAAATCTAGCGGCCACAATATTCACTAAATATAATAACTAGATCATACAAACCATTACTAAAATTTAATCTCATCATTTTTCATAAACCCCAAAATTCTAGTTTGCAAAATTATCCAATTTTAACAATTTTCAAAGTAAAAATACACAAATCAACATCTAGACTAGGTTTTGCATGATCTAAGGTGGTAAACTACAATTTATGATTTTAATGATGTCATGAAAACCCTAACTAGATTTTAATCTCTCATTTTTAATTAAATTCTAAAAACCTAGTTTGGTAGAAATCTTAATTAGAACACATTACAAGCAACAATTAGTAATATAGAAACTAGCTTAGGTTTAGCATGCCTAAAAATGTTAAACTACACCATGCAACCCTTTTCAAATGATACAAACCGTAAATTAAACTCAATTCCATTTTCTTTAAAATTCTAACTTCAATTAAAGCATATTTAAACACTTAAATAGATTAGCTTTAAGCAATTAACTAGCAATTTAAGTATTGGGTAAAAGATTTATACCTCCAAGATTTGTAAATCTACATGCAACTTAGCCTCCCAAATTAACTTCACGCTCTAAGATCAATACTAGAATAGGTCAAGAAGAAATGGGTAGAGATTGGATTTTGATTTTTTGAGATTTTGTGTTGATTTTTGAAGAATTTTGTTAGGGTTTTTGAAGTGAAAATGGGGTCAAGAATTGGGGGGCTGCATGAGGGAGGGGCTGTTAGTTATATGTATGCCCTAGAGGCCATTACTGTACATAGGATGTATATTGTAGTGGATGCTGGGACATATATTGGTAGGACTTTCTTCCTCGACATGATAGTACGCTATCTGGTTGCTCTTTATCTTAACATGTATACTTTCTGTCTCTCTGATTACATATTGATAAAGCCCTTAGGATGTGTACTCGACTTCCAGGACTATGATGAAGATCATACTAGTGGGGCCTGGGTAGTCAATGAGTACATCCTTCATTGTTCCTAGTCGTGGGAATATCGAGACGGGGCATCGATATTCCAGAGTAGACTAGCGTATATCTTCTCGACCCATGTGATGGGCGATGGATGATCCCATATCCATTGGTGTTTGACATCAGAGATGGTATGCGGGTGCTCAGTGGAGACTGGGTACACAGAACGGACTCGCCGAGAACTCCGAGATGGTATTATACCTCACGTCAGATGGCAGTTCTCTGGTGACACTGGTGCAGCTTAGTCTGTAGACCCGAGATCGTCATAGAGTTTTATGTGTCTCCCACTGTGCTTTGATTTCCACCCTACCACGGCTCTACTGAGTCGTGCAAACAGGTGGTTTTTGGGTACAGTCCCGATTCACATGAAGGCAATGAGCGATAGGAAGGGATTCGTCTCTCCCGGTATTGGGGGTGGATGTTGCGCTATGCTCGACTGGCCATAACAGGAAATCCCTGGCCAGGGTTGCAGTGATGTACTGGTAAGAGTTATCAGTAGTTTCGCGAATGTTATGGACCTTACGTCGGCATGACTTATCAAGCTACTGGGGTCTGACGTTTACCACCCCTATGCGAGATATGCGACATATCAGACAAACAGACCGGACTATACGGTAAGTGTTACTGGTTGGATTCACAGGAGTGTGAACGGGCTTGCTCGTCGATCTTCTGATCGCTCAATACCCGGGTGGCCTTTACGTTTAGCAGACCGCTTGTGGCTTGTGGGTGTTTGATATGATCATCATCTGCTGCCGGCGTATTGACGAGTCTATAGAGTCCTACACAGAGGTTTCCTGGCTCAAGCGAAACGAAATAGGAGCGCATATGAGATATGTGCGGGACCGAGAATAATGCGTGTATATGATACCGTATTCCATTCTCACGATGAATGTATCGATTGGTTGTATGCGATATAACCTAGTTATCGAATCGAAGATTGATTCGATAAGTCGATACATCGGATACTAGTCGGTTATATGCGACATGACCGGATCATTGAATCAAGTGTTGATTTAATGATTTAATGTATAATTATGTATTTGATATATTACTTTGCATTAACTAGTATTGGTTCACTTTAAATGGATTTTCTCACTTGAAATGCACATTGTATATGTGATATATTTTTGTGCACTTGTTTGTATCATGTTTGATGATACATGCTCACTTGGGTTTGTGTAAAGATTAAACCATGGTTGTGTAATGGTTAGGGTTTTCTTTTTATTTATTTATTATTCATTTTGTTTATTTTGGAAAAAGAAAATGATAAAGAGAAAATGGTGGCTTTCTTTGTTTGTAGTTGAAGCTTCATGAAGCTTTGACTAAGTGACCATTTTGTCTTCATGCTTAACCCTAACCATTCAAACTAACCATGATTTATTCTCTACACCTAACTATGGTTGCTATATGATAAGTAGTCATTTATTTTCTATTTTAGAATAATACTTATCATATTCTTTCTTCTTCTTCTTCATCTTCAACAATGAAGTAAGCTTGCCTCCATCAATGGCAACTTGAGAAAAAAAGTGAGAAATCCAATTCTAAAGTGAACCCACCTCCTATTTCTTCATCCTCTACCTCTTGCCAAGTAGTATAGGGTGTTTTCTTCACAAGTTTCATGGCTTGGTGACGTTGGAGCTTGATCTTGAGTTTCCTCGACGTAGATCATCTTCGGCATCGAAGCCGACGACCTAGCCCGTCCATTTCTCCGATGAAGCCGATGCTAGAGTCCGGGATTCGATTTGGACAGTGGAGGGACGTCATCACGGAGCCTAGGAGGTGGAGGACCGGATCTACAAAGGTTGTAGCCTCTTTCCTTTTAAGATAAAGTTGTTTACTTGCATCGCATCACCTATACATCTAGTTAACGATCCGTATTAGGGTTTCTCGGCACTTGTAAAATTCTAATTAGCCATGTTTGATTACTTGTGAGACTTCATTAGTGTGCCTAGGAACCCTACAGTGGTATCAGAGCCTAGCTAGAGCCTTAGGCGATGCGTAGACGGAGTTAGAAGTCCGATCGAACCGAAACCCTAATTCAAAGTTGCTCTCTGGACTTTTTTCATAAACTGAGTTTTTTCCAGATTAAAAATATGCAGAAAAATGAGCAGGAGATTGTAAGAGTTACTGTGAAATTCGATCGCGTAATTCCATCAAACCGCCGCGGTTCCGCGGCAAGAGCATGGCTGATGCGGCGGTTCCGCGGCCGTACGGCCTCCTTGTTCAATGAATTTTACACAGTAACTCCTATTTGGTCGTGCTGGTTTTCCTGGGAATTTTTAATCTGAACTCAAGAGTTGAGTTTTCTGGGTTGTATTGGGGACTTCGTGTGTCGATCGGATTGTCTAATTTTGTCAGTGTGTTTTTCCGGGTAATTTTAGAATATGTTAAAAAGTTCGACCGGATATAAATACCCACTTTTTCCCCTGCCGGGAAATTTCCAATTGTTGGACTTTTCCGTAGTTTAAAGACGTTCTAAGTAGTGCAAGTAACGCGATGGACCCTCTAGAAGACAACAAACCTTAACTCGATTATGTGACAGTCTTGAACTGCCCTTTGAACCTTAGGGTTTGGGGCAGTACGGCGTGCCACATGTGAGGCGTTGGCTTGACCCTTCTACGGCTGGACCGTTGGTACTGAGGCATGAACTGAATATTTTTAGACTTATTTCATGTGTAGAGCTGTATCGGGAAAACTTGGGTGTTCGATTGTTCGATCGGAAAGTTTAATATTTTTCCTATTTATCTGGAATGCGATACAATAATTGGAATTCACAAGCAGTTATGAGATAACTGAATGAATGTTATAAATCTAGCGGTTTAGTCTCGCTTGATCGGTTGCCACGGAATTTTGATGTGATCAAAAGTCCGTCACAATCACGTAGCGTACGCGGATACTCGCCGGGTAAACTTAATAGACAACTACACCCCATGGCCCCGACCAAGTGACTGTAGGAGAACCCCGTCGCCGAAAGCATCCGTTCGGGTGCTCGCGGCAGCGGTGTTCCGCCTTGGTGCACTTCGTCGATGGTATCGGGGGTGCGGCCGTCCACTAAAGTTTGCGACGAGCATTCGTTCTGGATGCCGGGAATCTTGTTGAATTACCCGACTCGATATTGAAAAGAGTTTTCGATAAATGAGACTGAAATGCGGGGTTTATAATTGTTAGGCATGTGATGTCTAAGGAATTCATTTGATTAGGCATGCGATGTTTGAAAAGTTTGCGGATTCCAACTGTTGTAGTTTTACACTTTCTTTTCTGTGACCGTAAGTGTAATATGTGATATCGCCGGTTTCGTTGCTATATGTCAACGACAATTGGGATACGCATGTTTACTTACGTTGATGACATGTGATGTTATGTGTTGCTGGATATGTTATGTTGGATCGTCGTGTTTGAATAGCCCGGGGGTTTTTATGTGAGATGAGTGTTTTTCATTTTTCATTCATGTAAAAACTTGTATGTAATATTCTTTTATTGGGGCACTTCCAGGTTGCGGAAGATGTCACCGTTGATGTATATTATTTACTTTTCTGCATTAGGATAGACCGAAGGAGGGGAGCATAAGTAACCGGGTTCTGGGGTCCAGTGGGAGACCATCTCGTGGAGTCGAGTCCGGGTCTCCTAACCCTAGAATTGGTAGGGTAACTTGCCGCTCTCGTAGGGGTCTAGGGGTGTGGGATTGGCTATTCATCACGGCCGTGGAATCCGTGTTTTATACTGGCTCGCATTGAGAACACGGACGTCCTAGTATATCCAATGTTTCATATGATTCTTCTGCTGCGTTATCTGTGATGTGATCATGTGATTTGTTCAGATAGATAGTATATAGTATATATGATATATTATATAGACGTTGCTTATTTTTACACCCGCGCTAGCCCTGCCTTGCTCTGGCGTTAGTTACCTAACCTAACGGTGCAGACGGGATATCGAGGCGAATGCGGATGGCATAAGCGTACGTTATATTTATCTGTGATGTTTAGGTGGACTTAAATGATGGGATATTCATTAATGAGATTAATGAAAGAAAATAAACCTAATTGATGTTGTGGAATCAAATTTCCAAATAAAAACAAGTAGCTACAGTTCTTTCTTTGCATCGTGGTATTCCTTGTAGAACATCCTGCACCTTATTTGATAAGGAAAGGACCGAGATCCCTTCGCCGGGAGTGACTCCTTTAGCAATAACTGGCAGATGCTACGACACTTGGTTTGTCTTTTGATTGCTTCTATAGTTTCTGCTTTGCACAGTGATATATATGATATATCCCGCACCTCATTCGACGAGGAAAGGGCCGACGATCCCTTCACCGGGAGTGACCCCTTTAGCAAAACTAGAAAAGCCTAAAAAACATTCCATTTAAAAACCATTTGATTTCGCAACGAGATCAAGTTCAAAGCGATAAAGGTTTTCATAAAAACCATTCGCAACCCTCCGTCATTTTAGGAAGTAGAGTACTTAGTATTCGTGTTGTGTTTGTTGACCATAGTCAAGGCACAGTGTACGGTAGCTAAGTGATGTCTTCCTATACCGCATATGATGCGATTAGTTAGGACAGTTGCGTGACTTTGTTGACCTTAGTTAAGGGTCATGTGGGTGGGTCTAATTAATCACGAAATGACGGGTAGAACTTGACTAGTACTTATGATTTGTTGACCTTAGTTAAGGTCATAGGTGCTAGGGGTGAAAACCTTTATCGGGAGTTTCAAGTGTTGAAATTTGCAATGAGATTGCATACCTTCTATATGATAGTTGGATCCCGATACCCACTGCGAGTAATTGTTACTCCTGGGAGAGTTTTGCACTTTGCAATTAGCCGATCAAGTAGGTGTCTAGAAAGGTGTCAACGGGGTTACGCCTCTCGGAAAACGAGGTTTACTGTAATTAGGTCCGTGCGAAAGCACGGGAAACCTCCCTCAAACTACCGACACTGGCCTGGCTGAAAGATTGGCGAACTTGTAGAGTGTAATTAATCCCGGCTAGTCTTTCCTTTTAAGGTTTGAAGGAAGACTTGATAAAAATAGTGGGAGCCATCCTGATTAGATAAAATAAATAACCAATCTAATCTTGCAAGAGCGTACGTAGAGTGTTTTCTTCTCTCTCTCTCCAGGTAGAGACCATATCACGCCTTAATCAAGATAATAATATGGATGTATTGACCGAACCCGCTTGTTATACTGAGCTATGGAACGTTGGTCCCGCTCCAACTTATAATTGTTATAAGACAGAGCAGGAAATAAGGGAATACCAGGATTCCCATGCCGCCCAAAGGAAGAAAGTGCATGAGATGCATCTCCTTCGGGTGTGTTCATTACAAAAAACTGTTTCTCAGTATCCTCTGCATCCTGGGTATTTGATACCGGATCAGGATCCCAGATATGTAATCTGTTACATAGGGCTACCGAAAGGTAGAAAACTGAGAACGGGTGATAAGTTTCATGAGACAGAAAACGGGGCAAGTGTTGCAGCCAAGTCTGTTGGTCACTGTCACCCTGTATTACCAATACATTGATTCTGAACAAATGCTATTAGATACCGAACCTGATATACAAAATCATATCAATCTCTTTATTTATTAAAGAAATGATAAAATTTTGTATTGATAGATAATGTTTTGAACATTTCCTATATCAAAAGTTGATCGGTTCAGGCTGGTTATCTAAAAGCATTGACGTTCTAAATCAAACTACAGTTCCTAGTATACAGAACACACACAAGAGGAAGAGTTCAGAAATGAACGAATCCTTCTTGAGGCATTGTAGACTAGGTCATATCAATGCGACCCGACTGGCTGAAGTTACATTTTAGATGCATATTTAAATCAGTTTGAATTTACATCTTGTGAAACTTGCCAGTCATGTCACAAAGATTAGATGACCATAGCTCCGTTTACTGAAAACAGAGAAAGAGTTAGTAAACTCTTGGGACTGATACATGATGATGTATGTAAGGTCTCCTGTCTACACATGCCAAGACTGGTTCTTTGTATTTCATTACATTCTCTGATAATCTCTCAAGATTCAGACATATGTTCCTATTGAAACACAAGTCCGAACCTTTTGAGATATTCACAGAATATAAGTTAGAAGTAGAGAACCAATAACCGGGTATAAGTATTATGTCCTATGATAAGATCAGGGAGGAGAATACTTGTCCATGGCATTCCTGGACCATTCTAAAGGAGAATGAGATTCTCTCTCCGTATTACTCCTCTGAATACACCACGGCACAACAGTGTATCAGGGCGGAGCAATCGCACAATATTAGATATGGTGTGCTCTATGATAAGTATTACTGAGTTACCTATTTCCTTTTGGGGTTGTGCACTTGAGAAGCTGCATACCTATTGAATTAGGTTCGAATCAAATCAGTGCCTACCACTCTATATGAGATATGGTATGGGAAGAGCCTATCTCTTTAGTAAGTTAAGATTTGGGGTTGTCCGGCTTATGTCTAAAGCAAAATCCGGACAAAATCGAGGCAAGGTCAGTTCTGTAGAACTGGAAAGGTTCCAGCTATACAAAACTGCAGCTGATTTGACTGGACCAAAGGATTCTACAGTCCCCAACGAACCTCAAGCCTCTCCGCCGATCTAGTAGGGTTCCTCATCCGCTTGAGAGATACCTCGGTTTCTCGATGACAGTGGGAGCGAGGAATGCATCATGAGATGATGACCCATCTAGTATCGAGCAGGCCATCGAGAGTAGGGACTCTGTAAGAATGGCTGGATGCTTAGCGATCTGAGATGGAATCCATATACACCAACAAAGTATGGACTTTGGTTGCGATATTTGAAGGGTTAAATCCCAATCAGGAGCAAGTATATCTTGAGAAGATTACTTGATGTAGATGGAAAAGTTGAGACTTTCAAAGCTAGACTTGTTAAAGGTTTTCGTAATTGACCCAGAGTGGAAAATGATGAAACCTTTTCCAGGGACTATACTTAAGTCCATCCAGATCCTACTTAACATTGCTACATACCATGCCTGCGATATCTGGTGGTTGGGTGTCATGACTGCTTTTCTAAATACTGATTTAGAATAGAAAGTCTATAAGTACACAGCCAGAGGGCTTCGTAAATAATGGGAGCAGCGGAAACGTGTGCAAGATGATTTACAGGATAAAGCAGGCATCGCAGAGTTGGAACATCTGTTTTGATATGGTAGTCAAAGAGTTTGACTTCATCAAAATGGTAGATGAACCTTGTATGTACAAAAGGGTAGTATGGAGTATGATAATGATCCTCATAGAGTACGTGGATGACATACTCTTAATAGGAAAGGAATTTCCTAAGCTACGATCGGTCGATCTCCTCTTATCACATAGATTCTCCATATAGGATCAAAGTGATACCTCCTAAATCCTGAGATTTGGGTCTATGAGATAGATCTAAATGGATGTTAGGATTCTCACTAATTGCAGTGAGATGGTATCAGTTGATCCTGGGGAGAATCACTGAAAAGGTTCCAGGGTGATAAGGACGACAGAATGTCAGTCACGGGCATTGTCTTTACCCTCAGTGGAGGGACGGTATGTTGGAAGAGTTCCAAGCTAGATACCGTGGCAGACTAGACGATAAAGGCTGGTAACATCGCTATTAGAGATACTACCAAAGAGGCAGTTTGGGTGTATATTGGTTCATAAGATGAACAAGGTTCCTACCATTGTATGACAATAGAAGTGTGGCTTTGGCCCAGGAACCCCGATACCATCAGTGACCCAGACATATTCAGAGGAAGCATCACCTGATCATGGAGATAGTTGATCTCCAGGGTGATCGAGGTTAGGAGAGTAGACTCAGAGGACAACACGGCGGATCCACTCACGAAGGCCTTTTCCCAGAGAGAGACTCATAAGGGATGGTTGAGTATTAGATACTGCAACCACTACTACAGATGGCCCTAGTGCAAGTGGGAGATTGTTAGTTATATGTATGTCCTAGAGGCCATTACTGTACATAGGATGTATATTGTAGTGGATGCTGGGACATATATAGGTAGGACTTTCTTGCTCGACATGATAGTACGCTATCTGGTTGCTCTTTACCTTAACATGTATACTTTCTGTCTCTCTGATTACATGTTGATAAAGCCCTTAGGATGTGTACTCGACTTCCAGGACTATGATGAAGATCATACTAGTGGGGCCTGGGTAGTCAATGAGTACATCCTTCATTGTTCCTAGTCGTGGGAATATCGAGACGGGGCATCGATATTCCAGAGTAGACTAGCGTATATCTTCTCGACCCATGTGATGGGCGATGGATGATCCCATATCCATTGGTGTTTGACATCAGAGATGGTATGCGGGTGCTCAGTGGAGACTGGGTACACTGAACGGACTCGCCGAGAACTCCCAGATGGTATTATACCTCACGTCAGATGGCAGTTCTCTGGTGACACTAGTGCAGCTTGGTCTGTAGATCCGAGATCGTCATATAGTTTTATGTGTCTCCCACTGTGCTTTGAATTCCACCCTACCACGGCACTACTGAGTCGTTCAAACAGGTGGTTTTTGGGTACAGTCCCGATTCACATGGAGGCAATGAGCGATAGGAGGGGATTCGTCTCTCCCGGTATTGGGGGTGGATGTTGCGCTATGCTCGACTGGCCATAACAGGAAATCCCTGGCCAGGGTTGCAGTGATGTACTGGTAAGAGTTATCAGTAGTTTCACGAATGTTATGGACCTTATGTCGGCATGACTTATCAAGCTACTGGGGTCTGACGTTTACCACCCCTAGGCGAGATATGCGACATATCAGACGAACAGACCGGACTATACGGTAAGTGTTACTGGTTGGATTCACAGGAGTGTGAGTGGGCTTGCTCGTCGATCTTCTGATCGCTCAATACCCGGGTGGCCGTTACGTTTAGCAGACCGCTTGCGGCTTGTGGGTGTTTGATATGATCATCATCTGTTGCCGGCGTATTGACGAGTCTTTAGAGTCCTACACAGAGGTTTCCTGGCTCAAGCGAAACGAAATAGGAGCGCATATGAGATATGTGCGGGACCGAGAATAATGCGTGTATATGATACCGTATTCCATTCTCACGATGAATGTATCGATTGGTTGTATGCGATATAACCTAGTTATCGAATCGAAGATTGATTCGATAAGTCGATACATCGGATACTAGTCGGTTATGTGCGACATGACCAGATCATTGAATCAAGTGTTGATTTAATGTATAATTATATATTTGATATATTACTTTGCATTAACTAGTATTGGTTCACTTTAAATGGATTTTCTCACTTGAATTGCACATTGTATATGTGATATATTTTTGTGCACTTGTTTGTATCATGTTTGATGATACATGCTCACTTGGGTTTGTGTAAAGATTAAACCATGGTTGTGTAATGGTTAGGGTTTTCTTTTTATTTATTTATTATCCATTTTGTTTATTTTGGCAAAAGAAAATGATAAAGAGAAAATGGTGGCTTTCTTTGTTTGTAGTTGAAGCTTCATGAAGCTTTGACTAAGTGACCATTTTGTCTTCATGCTTAACCCTAACCATTCAAACTAACCATGATTTATTCTCTACACCTAACTATGGTTGCTATATGATAAGTATTCATTTATTTTCTATTTTAGAATAATACTTATCATATTCTTTCTTCTTCTTCTTCATCTTCAACAATGAAGAAAGCTTGCCTCCATCAATGGCAACTTGAGCAAAAGAGTGAGAAATCCAATTCTAAAGTGAACCCACCTCCTATTTCTTCATCCTTTACCTCTTGCCAAGTAGTATAGGGTGTTTTCTTCACAAGTTTCATGGCTTGGTGAAGTTGGAGCTTGATCTTGAGTTGCCTCGACGTAGATCATCTTCGGCATCGAAGCCGACGACCTAGCCCGCCCATTTCTCCGATGAAGCTGATGCTAGAGTCCGGGATTCGATTTGGACAGCGGAGGGACGTCATCACGGAGCCTAGGAGGTGGAGGACCGGATCTACAAAGGTTGTAGCCTCTTTCCTTTTAAGATAAAGTTGTTTACTTGTATCGCATCACCTATACATCTAGTTAACGATCCGTATTAGGGTTTCTCGGCACTTGTAAAATTTTAATTAGCCATGTTTGATCACTTGTGAGACTTCATTAGTGTGCCTAGGAACCCTACAGGGGCTCGGCCAGATTTTTGAGGGGGAGGAGAGAGAGTGAGGTGTGGAAAATAAAAAGTCAGGAAAGACCAAAGTCAACACAAACCCATACCTCTTTTCTTATTCTTTTTCTTTTTTTTTTGTGAGGAAAGATGTGTGGGTAATTGGGGGCTGTCATGGCTCGGCTCCATGATGGGGAATGGGGGTTTGTGTGTGTGTATAAGTGTAGGTGAGTGAGTGGGTGCACACACAAGAAGATAAATACCAAACCTCAATTTCTATTTAATTTATTTTCACAATTTAAGCCATTTTCTTTTATATTTTCTAAAACCATCTTGATAACTTCTTATCGTTTCAAAAAGCACATGTTACATTTTGGTTTAATGTGTCATGATATACTAAACTTGTATTAACCCATTTCAATTTGTAATTATCACTAATTAAATGTATTGGTGAAAGCTTAAAATAATATTAAAAAAATTAATTAAGGAAAATTTTTAAGAAAACTAGAAATTTGCAAGTGACTAATTAAATACCAAATACTAGCAATTACATAGCTAGAATAGCTATATTTAATTCTTTGTTCAAAAATAATTATATCTAGGTTTTTGCGGAAAACGCCAGTTATTTTACCGATTATCCGAAATTTAACCTAAATGGTTTTCAAAACGTTACAGACGGTTATCATTCCAGGCTTCCAAGATGACCTGGATGACATAGTGACTGTCAGAGTTATAGTTTTTCCTCTTATTGAGGGGCAGTAGTTTGGACAGGTGGTCTAAGCGGATACTAAGGGAGGCATGGCGCAGAATACTGATTAAGTTCAATAGACGATACAGTCTAGGAAGTTTGCTGGATTTGGAGTTTATTAGTGAACTGGGTCCCATAAGATATCCAGACATATTCTAAGACAGGTATTGCTCATTTCGGGAGATGGCTTTCTCCGCGAACTTGAGATAAAGAGAGACATAGAAAGAAACATTGGAGCGGATCCACTCACTGATGCTATTTCTCAAATGCAATAGCTTGACAGATGAGCTTTGTGAAACTGATTAGTAGAGAACTTAGGTGTTCGGTATCACACGGACTGTGAGTATGCGACACCGCAAAAATTAGCCTTTAGTGCAAGTGGGGGATTGTTGGCAATAGTGCCA
The DNA here is from genome assembly GCA_030015575.1 of Agapanthus africanus. Lineage (NCBI taxonomy): Eukaryota > Viridiplantae > Streptophyta > Magnoliopsida > Asparagales > Amaryllidaceae > Agapanthus > Agapanthus africanus. The sequence continues at coordinate 257,744,153 of CM057351.1, read as the reverse complement.
TCAAGTCAATTATTGGATCGCAGGCACGTGATTGCAATGATTGAGGGAGGACCTATATCGGTAGAACAGTCTTACTCGAGATGATAGTATGCTATCTGGTTTGTCTTTATCATTGTGTACATGCCTCAGGTGACATTACAGATCACTATTACATATTGATAGAGCCCATAGGATTCTTGCTTGACTACCAGCAGTATGATGGCGATCATATACGTGAGAATTGGGTGGTTTATAAGCACATCCTTAAAGTGTCCTTAGTCATGGGAGTTTCGAGACTGAGCATCGATACTCCTAGAGCAGACTAGTGTATATGGATCGAGACCCCGACGAGGGGCGGTGGCCGGTCTCACAAGCCATTGGGGGGAAGTTGGTTCACCTAAGATGTTTACAGGTGGTCATTGGGTTATGAGTACACCGGACGGACTCGCCGGGAACATGCTAGTTGATATTATACCTATTGTCAGATAGCAGTTCCCTGGTGACATGTGTATAAGTTAGTCTATCGACCTGAGATCATCATTTGTCTCGTGTGAGTTCCCACTGTGCTTTGATTACTAACTTACCATGGCTCAAAGGAGTCATGCAAACAGGTTTTAGTTGGGTACAGTCCCGAGCCACATGAAGGTTGTGAGCGGATCGTCAGGGGATTCGTCTCTCCCGGTATTGGGGGTTGATGTCATGGTGTGCACGGATGGCCATCACCAGAAATCCTTGGCCAAGATAGTCGAGAATTACTGATCTATGATCGATAGTTTCTCAGGTGGTGATAGGTTTCATACTGATACTAAATGTCAAGTTATTAGGTGTCTGACTTTATCCACCCCCTAGACTCGATATACGATACTCATAGACGAACGTACCGGACTGTACAGATATTGTCACTGTCAGGCTCAGTAGGGTTTCAGGATGAGTTTGCTCGTCGGCCTCCCTTTCGCTCAATACCTGGGCAGTTGTTACGTACAGCTAGTGCCACTTATGTGCTTGTGGTTAAACCCGCTGCCAGCGTATTGGCGATTCTTTAGAGTCCCACACAGAGGGTTTCCCTGGTTCTGGCGAAACGTTGTAGAGGCCATATGGTTTTATAGCAGGGTTTGATCATATACGTGCACTTGTGCACGGATCATGATCGGACGGATAATACTAGTAGGCTTTGGTTTAAGCCGGATTATAGTATTATATTGTCGGATTACTTTCGTCTCGTTGTATTCGTATTCAGTCGGAATACGGATGTGGGTATGTATATACAGATGAGGGGTATTTTTGTAATTCGTTACAAGATAACTGTAGGGTTTCCATTTCTTTTCTTTTATATTGTATCAAACATTTAGGGTTTTCTTTAAATGTTTAATATTGTTGTGATGGAGAGTGTGGGTGCAAGTCTTACCATTGTGCATTGATTCATAGCACATGCACTTGGTGACCCATGGTATTGGGTCAAGTGTTGTTTTGTTTTGGCAAAGATATTTTTGTGTGGATTTTTTATTTATGTGCTTACAATAAAACACACACCTTTTTTTAGCCAAAACAACACAAAAAAATTGAGCAGATACTTTTCTTTGGTTGTTTTTACTTTAGCCAAAAACTTGAGCTCACACTTCTTCTCCAATGGCAACTTCTTCAACCTCCACCCATTCCCTCTCATGAGTTGAGAATCCTTGGGTGTTTTGAGAAAAAGTATTCATACACTATCTCTACTTCATCTTGGGTATCTAGGCTAGCAAACTGGATGCCCGAGTTGCTTCAGTTTTGAGGCGGGAGCCCGTATTACGAACCCTCGACGTAGATCTTCTTCGACAGAGGGAGACCGGAGATCAAACTTGATTGGGGAAGCCGCGAGGAGCTTGGGACAGAGGTTGAAGACCGAAGGACACGGATCGATCGGTATAACCTCCCTAAACTCCTTTTGTATAACTAGTATAGGGTTAATGGTACGATCCGTTGATTAGGGTTCCGTTAGCGCCGGGTTTTAAAATTTTTTGTTCCGTATTTGGCCACGGATTGATGGACGGGGCGCTGCCATAACCCAAAAAACTTCGCCTCGAAGCTGGCCATGGACCGAGACATCCTTCAACTAACAATGGACCGAAATGTCCTTAAAATAAAAGTTGCCTCCAAAATGGCAGCAATGGACCGAGATTTCCCTAAACTAACACTGGACCGAGATGTCCCTAAACTAACAATGGACCGTAATGTCCTTAAACTAAATATGTCGCCTCAAACATGGAGATAGTGGAATTCAAGTCTACAAGTCCCAGCGGCGCAGACTCATCCAAAGGACATCGGTTCATACTAGCAATGACCGATTACTTCTCTAGGTGGGCAGAAGCAGTACGTCTAAGAGATGTGAAGACGGAGAATATCCTCCAATTCTTCAAAACCCATGTCATCTACCGGTTCGGAACTTCGCAACAGATAATCTCGGATAATGGGCCAGCTTATAGAAACCAAAAAATAAGTCATTTCGCACAGCAGCACAAGATAAACTGGAGATACTCCTCAGTCTATAATCCTCAGGCCAATGGTCTAGCTGAAGCATTTAACAAGAACCTAACCAAGATTATAAAAAAGACGGTGTCCCGAAACAAAAAGGACTGGTATGAAAGACTGGATGAATCTCTTTTGGCATACCAAACAAAGTTCAAGACTGCCACAAATACAACACCATATGCATTGGTGTTTGGCGCAGAAGCAGTACTCCCACTAGAGATAGAGCTCCCCTCAACACGAGTACCAGTTCAATACGAGCTGACGGATGAAGAAAATGCTCATCTTAGGCTAACTTGACGCTCTCAACGAAACCCACCTTATATCATAGCAAAACCTGGAGGCTTATAAGACAAGGATGACACGGTCATATGAAAGACTGACCAGGCCAAAAACATTCCTCCAAGGAGAACTCGTGCTGGTCGTTAAAAGACCAATGATCCCCAATCATGAAAAACGGGGAAAGTTCGAGCCAAACTATGAAGGCCCGTACATCATAGATAAGGTCTGCCATAGTGGAGCTTATCTGCTCATGGATATGCCTGTGTCCGCTCGCTATCTTCTTAAGTCAAAACTTTTAAAGTGGTACCAAATGAAATTCGTCCCAGATACGGGAATGTCGGACCGAAACTTCCCTAAATAATATCGGACCGAAACGTCCCTAACTAGCATGTCGCCCAAAACACGGAGATAATGGACCACTACATCCTTAAACCGGTATTGGACCATAATGCCTTTAAACTAACATATTGCCCTACGGTGGGCATCCATATCGAGCGCCACGGGCATAAAACAATTCACATCCTTCCCAGGTCCCACATGATGTGGTCCTTCGAAGAATGTCATGATCAACAAATTATAGTGCATTACTTTACGGGCCTCCTAAAAAAAGGTATGTCCACAAGCTGATAGGAATGGGTGAAAACCCGAAAGGGCGCCGTGAGTAAAAAAAGCAAGACTGCCAGCAAGTTTGTGAAAACCCAAAAGGACGCAATCTTGTAAAATAAAAAAAATTATATCCACTTGTAAAGTCCTCACGACTTTGTAAGGAGAAAACACATGCATAAAATCCTTATGACTCACAAAGGAGCAACTCACTTAGGAATCCCTATGATTCCTAAGGAGAAAATACACTTGTGAAACCCTCATGACTCGCAAGGAGTGTTGGTTCCTAGTGCCCTCACCGTTAACTCGCAGCCAAAGCGAAATCCAAAAACAAAAATTTTCATGGCACTAGAAACCCTAAACCAAGAATCTAACCAAACACCTAAACTAGAACCATAACAAGATAGAAACCACAACCTTTATAGTGTCTTCATTTGCACCAATTTGGATGGAATCTAGCATGCTCTCAAGCGCTCCGGGTCGCGTTTGTAAGAAGGTCCTCCTTCGCCGAAGATGATCCACCCGAGGGAACAGATCCAAGCTCCGGCTTCACCTAGTAAAGCAACCGATGCTCCAAGCTCGCTATGAATGCAGAGTGGGGATGTTGGAATTTTCCTGTCATGACCCGAAAGAGCACGTGACTGGCCCTTAAACCATATGAAGTCTATAGGACTCCATCTGATCCAAGAAAGCCAAAAGCCCAGAAATCTAAAACCATTTTAAGAGTAAGTAACGAAAACTGGTTTAAAGAAGTGAAGAAAAACATGTCTGAAGTCAAGATTTTTAAATAACTAAGCCGAATATACATTTTAAAATGTAAACCTTTTCTAAAAATTTCGGCAGAGTTTCTTTTGTAAATAGTGGCCCCGAACGGGGTACAACAAGTACAATATATATGCAATGATAAAGGGCATCCCCAAGCGGGAGCTAGCTCTTCGTCAATTGACGGTCACAACCACGTAAGCAATAATATACAATGCCGAATGGCAAGGGTCAAATCCAAAAAGAAACTCAATATGCATGAAAACCGCAATACTACTAAGCGAGACTCTAAGGTCGAATAATACATCACTAATTTTAAGTCTGAAACAATATACAAGTTTTGGTTGATGGAATTTCTAGATACAATGAATAATACAAGTACAATGGTGGTTCTTGAAACAAAGGAACCCACCTACCAAAAGCAATTCACCCGCAAGGAAGCAGTATGCCAGAAATGCCGCTAAGGAACCTGTACGGCAAAACCTGCAAGAACTGTGGCACAACGGGGGTGAGTTGCCAACTCGTGAATAGAGAATATCTACAAATAGAAACCGAAGGCAAGACATAATCCTAAGTCAATACGATCAGTATACGATATAAACCTCAAGAGTAAGTCTGAAGCATGATAAGGTGGCAATGCAACATCTAAACATGTAGGTAGTGCTAAATACTCGTGCCAGTCCTCAGGTAATAACATGTCATAACTATAAGGTATGTCCGCGTGAAGTAAATATGATGAAGTATCAAATGAAAATCAATACACATATATTAGCGTCCCATTCCACTAATATTGGTGTAAAGGTATATATAACAGCGCCCTCATACCCTGTTATATATACAAATGAAGTATGATCAATGTAGTCAAAGTCTGTATGTAATCAATATCTGTATATATGTGGATCCCGTCCACCTGTCACCCAATGACAATAAGCATCATGCACGCAAATATGAGGATATAATAAAAATCATGGAAATCATCATGAAACCTGTGCCTAGCATCGGCACATAAATCCTCATCCATATAGGGCTCCGTCAGCGGTATTGGCCCTCGGCTCCGGCAGTACGGGTCAGCCCATGTCCATCTCTCAACTCCGGTCGGTATCCTCCAGATATCCGCCGAGCTCAAATACAATCACCGGTAGGTAGTAGTCCCTCTGCCAGGCTCACCGTCTACTACACAGCGAAACCGTTCTCGCCCCGGGGTACCATACCGGGTCCACCAGGTACCTGCAATTGGCCTCATCCGCCTCCTCGAATCGGGTTTCACATGTCGCTCTCAGCACCGAGAAAACACATGGTGGACACACTGAAATATCATATCAAGGGTAACCGGGTTTTTAAAACAATTATATATTCTCTTTTGAAATACCCACGGTTCCCAAATACAGAAATATCATGGAAACAACATATCTCAATGCGTATAATCAAAACATGATGTATGCGACATGTAAAGAAAGGTAAGCATAACAGTAAGTCATGCAACATGAAATAGTAATGCGCACATGTCAAGGGAAACCGCTCTTTTAAAATGAATCAGTTTTTGAAGAATATCTTGCGGTTCCCAAATTTCTAATCAAGTCAGAATCATCTATGTATGTGTACAGGTATAAGTGTATAATATGCCATGCAAGAATCATATCATGAATGCAACAGTATTACAGTGTAGTGGCATGGCAATTATCGATGATGAAGTGTGTGAGGCGGCAAATAGTATACGTAGAACATACGCATCATCGATAATGGTGCTGGTGTCCTAACAGCATGATAATAATATAGCAATAAACATATGCAAAGCAATGTGAATAGCATGAATATGAAATCGAATAATCAACACCACAGTGAAGAAACTACTATGCAAACTACAAATCTAAGTATCAAGTCAATCGGGAGAGGTATGGAAACCACCTAAATCTGAGTCGATATATATATAGATATAATAGTCGGTGATCCCGCCTCAATAATATCGCGTACGATACTGTATATCGTAAGACATCCTCGAGTCTTGAGTGCGGATCCATCATCAATATAGGCTCGTACGGTAAATCGTCGCACGGTATCCTAATAGCTGGGTACGGGTCAATATCACATTATCTCACCACATATCAGGTATCACTATCATCATCTCACATAATCTGGGGTACTGATCTAAATCTAGTACAATCGATACCATCTATCATTGCGTGTGTAAGCACACGTCTAAGGGCCCGCTAGAGATCACATGTCGTATCCCAAATACGAATCATATCAAATCACCAATCTCGCGTCACAATGCCTGTTCATATCAGATTTTTGCATTTTTATACCGCCCAATTCTTATCAAATTGCTTATCGGTAGGTACTCTTGAGCCGTGTTTGCTAGTCAATTGCAGGATACAGGTTCTCGGCACTAAACGGTGAAATTCATAGAAAAGCACGACAAAATCCGGATTCCTGCCAACCACAGATAAAACACGGTCTCCGCTCTCTATCCGTATGTTGTTGCACACCAGTTTAAGAGACAAAATGGCAAATCAATGTCATTTTCATGCACAAAGCTCAAAGGCAACACAAGATCCAACATATCCACGCGGAGCTCGAGGAAATCATGACAAAAAGATCCACATCCAATCACCTTTTGATCTACTAAAATTCTGGAAGTAATGTGGAAAGATTATCAGAAAAAACATATGCCAAACTACAGACAAGAGTAGACCAGGGAACCCCACAAAGCCCGAGAAGCCAACTCCACTAAAGTGTCGCGGTTCCGCGGCATATGCATGCTTAGGCGCGGAACCGCGGCCGTACGACCTCCTTAGTTGACTATTTTTCAGGGGTATTTAGGTCATTCTCTATGGAGGCAGATGGTTGCCCTAGGTTTCCAGTTTCCTGCCTATAAATAGTCCAGAACATGCCAAAGCCAAGGGTGCATATTCTTGTATTTAGATTTAGGTTATATGCTGTTGTTCTTCTTCCTCCTCTCATCTCTTCTCCATTAAACAACTTGTAGTGAGCTTTTGTGAGTGAAGAATGAATAAAGGAGTTCTTGTTCTTACCATGCTTGTCTTTTTATTTTGTTAACTATTATTGCTTGTAATTTTCATTTGCTAATTTAGTTGTTGTTATTTGTGTTTGTTTCATTCTTGTTCTCTTTTCCTTTATCCTTAAAGAACCATGATGCTTACGCTTGATCCTTGCCGAGGTGAGGTCGCAAATGGGTAGTTGTAATCTTCTAACCTCTTTCTTTCTATTTGTCTCCTTTGTTTTATTTTCATTTTTCTTGTAATGGGTGAGTAGTTTCCATACTTGTTAGGGTAGGATAAGGAAGGTTTGAGAGAAGGAAATCTCTCTCACTCTTTCCTTGCCCAACATCTTAAATCGGACTCCCGTTAATTGAACCACAATCCGCTCCCTACGGCACCCTATCCTACATGATAGCGGTGATTCCGTAGTGAGACCGGTTGTGGTTGAATTAACCGGAGGTTAAGGCTAAGAGCCAAGAACGGACGGACAAGCACCAAAAGGAAGAACTTAAGCGTTGGAAAGCCTAGCTTATACTCGCAAGTTCCTTCCTAGTCGTGCTAATCCCCGTTGTTGCCGATTACCGTAACACCGATATTAAGAGTGGCAACGAAAGAAGCGAGCGACTCCTAACTCAAACTAACCTAATCCTAACCCTAACAAGCTCTCTTTACATATTATTTTAGCACATAAGTAATCTAAAAACAAACCTGGAAATTTGGACTTAACTCATTATAGCACATAGAAAAAGATTCCCATCTCTCTGCGGACGACCCGTACTCAACCGGCTAGCTACAAGTAAAGCCTTCTTAATTGCGTTAACAAACTGAACACGCAAAAACTCTACCAATCAAATGGCGCCGTTGCCGGGGAGACGATAGTTTATTTCTTTGTGTAATTTCTGGTTAATTTATGAATATAAATATAACCGAAAAACAAAACAAAAAAAAATACATTGTAAAAAAAACCCATCTTGTTATTTTTGATTAGTTTTTGTGCAAGTGTGCAGGATAAAAAGACGGTCGAGTTCAGTGCCAAAGACGTGGGAAGTTAGACCCATATCCCGCGGCTACATCGCGACGGATCAAGACGAAGCAAAACGCTCTACTGTAAGATTCTGGAGCATATTCAGTGAGCGAATCAAGATTCAGGAGCTCCAGACTAGAAGAGGACAGCCACGGCAGCACACCCAAAATTTTCAGAAGCCCAACTCCATCTTATTGCCGCGGAACCGCGGCATAAGCAAGCTTAGGCCGCGGAACCGCGGCCATTTAGTGCCTTCAGGGTGCTAAAATGTTTTGGTGAGTCTCTTTCCTCTCCCCCACTCCTCTGAACTCCACTGAACTGTGTTTTTCTGCAGCATTCTTTGCGCAAATTCTCTTCCCTCTTCCAATAAATTATTTTTGTAGAGGATTCTTTGTGCCGCGCTAAAAAAAATAAAAATTGATTGTTGTTGATTGCTACTGCTTTGCATATATTAATAGGGACTTTAAGGGGCTTGAAACCAATTCAGATTGGGTGGGGATTTCATCACCCTTCCCAGGACCCCAGAAATCACAAAAAACATATGCATTGACCATTGTTTAAATTAAAAATTATTAGACTCAGCCTTAAGGACTTCGCGCTCAATAGGACAGAGGACTAGTTACAGGCATTGGCCGTTTATCCTATCCTGACTTTGTGGTGTCTAGGCAAGTGTGTCCAAGGCAAGTGGTTATTTAATTAGGACCACTACTTACGTAGTGGGGAGCCTCCCACTTACCTGGCACTTACCTGGCCGCAATTGGCGGAGAAGAGACGGTTTGAGGTCCTATTTCTAGCCCTTTGGAACAGTTAGGAGCTGTCTAGCTGACCTAGGTTACCCTAGATCTAGGTGTGATTGTGCATATCTTTTTTGTGATTGCTTCAAGCCGTAAGTCCGTACATATTTCTATAAAGCTCTTTCCAAAAAGGAAAAAAAAAACACAAAACCAAAAACTTTTATAAAAACTTGCCCTTTGTCGCCAGAATCCATTTTTTCACCCACCACCCATCATATTTCTCCTTTGACGTTTTCTTACCCTCACCTTCTCCGCTTTGACTATACTAAACTCGTTTAGTGTATGTCCGCTTGGACTCGGGACACTAGCGCCCGCCTAGTCCGTGTTACATTAGTCGCTACCGACTACGCAATCGACTCAGACGTCGAAACTCCGTCCACGCCTCTTTCACCCTTACCTTTGCCGGCCAACTCCGACGTTGACCGGAATTCTGTTTATACATCTTCACCTTCACCATCACCAACCTCTTCTTCCGTGATGTCAGGATTTAATCCAAACATCTCTTTGACTCCCCCGGGATTGACTCCACCTCCTATGGAGGCAAATAACCCACCACCACCGCCTGTTGTAGCGTCGCAGTGAATCGAACTCCAGGATCGTTTCTATCCCACCCGTTCTGCACTTCCCACCTGTCTTTCCCTTCCACCGCCAAATGGGGATAATTTTGAAATTAAGCCCCACTTCATTAACATGTTTCCGAAATTTCATGGGCTTGAATCTGAAGATGCCTATATCTTCATCAACAAGTTTCAAAATGTTTGTGCCATGATGAAAACTACCCAGCAGTCTGACGATGCTATACGGCTACGGGTCATTCCGTTCACTTTATGCGATCTTGCTGAAAATGGCTGTATAGCCACGCTTCCCACTCCATAACCAGTTGGGATGAGTTTGTGAAAGCGTTTCTCAAGAAATTCTATCTGAATCATAAAACCGCAAGGATCCGTAACGAAATCAACCAATTCTCTCAGCTTCCTTCTGAACCTTTTTGGAAATGCTTTGACCGGTATAAAGACCTTCTTGTTCAGTGCCCTCACCACGGTATAGAGAAATGGCAACTTTGCCAAACCTTATACGAGGGCCTGAACCCAGCAACCAAGCAGTTGTTGGAAACCATCTGTCAGGGTCACTTCCTATCGAAATCTGACGAGGAAGCATGGCAATTCTTCGACGACCGTGTGGAACAAACACTACAATGGGAGAGCACCAGACCGACTTCTTCTTCTTCTACCTACACTTCTACCGGTCAGTCTAGGGTAGGAATTCACCAACTTGATGTCTCTATTGCGATGAAAGCTGAAATGGCTGCAATAACGAGAAAACTTGAAGCAATAGAGAGCAAATTTTCATCTCCTGCTCCTGCCCCTGTTCTTCCCCTTCGTACCATTTGTGCTTGTTGTTCCGATCCTTCTCATTTAACCGAAGAGTGTCCTTACAATTCTCCATCTCAAGGACAGCATCAGGTTAATGCTGCATTTCAGCAAAGACCGAGAAATGATCCATACTCTTCCACCTACAATCTCGGTTGGAGGAATCACTCCAATTTCGCCTGGAATCAGAATCAACATCAATTCCAAGGCAACAATTTCCAGAGGCCCCCTCCTCCGCAACAACAAGCGCAACAACAAATTCAACATCAATTTCAGCTGCCCTTCCAAACCCAACCTTTTCAAAATCAGACGAACAACTTTGCACCCAACAATTCTTTTCCCCAAAACAACTTTGTTCCGTCAAACAACGATAAGGTTTCCTCGCTCGAACGAAGTCTGGAGGCATTTGTTAAACAATCGACACAATCCACCGCCAACATCCAGTCATCTATTCAGTCTTTGGTGAAACACACTGCAGCACACGGGCAAAGCATCAAGACCATCGAAGCCCAGATTGCACAACTGAATGCGGCGTTAAGTGACCGAGAAAAGGGGAAGCTTCCATCTCAACCACTCCCAAATCCCGGTCACCCACATAATGTACATGTTTCTCTTGAACAACAGAACCATAATGTGAGTGTCGTGACTACATTGAGATCGGGAAGGATGCTGCAAAACAACATTGGCACACGGATCGACGATGACACCCCGGCCGCTTCTTCTTCTTCTTCTTCTCCTTCGTCTTCTGAGCCTATCTCCATTCTTCAAAAGGCTCTCCTTCTTCTTCTTCTGCTCTGAACGGACCCACTTCTCACTCCATCAAAACACCAGCTTTGGGATCTGTTCCAGCTCCACAATATCCTCCACAAGCATTGGACTCAACCAATTTTAAAAACGTTCCATTTCCAAACCGGTTGAGGTCCAATAAACAAAATCCACAAATGGAGGAGATTCTGGATTTGTTTAAGCAGGTTGACATTAACATTCTCCTTTTAGATGCTGTCCAACAAGTCCCGTCCTACGCGAAAATCTTAAAGGACTTGTGCACGAAAAAGAGGAAGTCTCAGGTACCCAATAAAGTTTTCTTGGCTAGTGCTGTGAGTGATGCTCTTACCCAATCTTTACCGCAAAAAATTGAAGGATCCTGGCTGTCCTGCGATTTCTATTACCATTGGGGATAACAACATCAACCGTGCACTATTAGATCTTGGTGCCAGTGTTAACCTGCTTCCGTACTCAGTATAGAGCAACTAGGTGTAGGAGAGCTGAAACCCACACACTGCACTCTCCAAATGGCCGACCGATCGATCACCCATCCTAGGGGTGAGCTAGAGGATGCTTTAATCAAGGTTGGGGACTTCATATTCCCTGTTGACTTCATTGTATTAGACACACAGCCTGTAGCTAACCCCCGGAATCAAATTCCGGTGATACTCGGTCACCCATTCCTTGCAACCTCAAATGCTGTGATCAATTATCGCAATGGGTCGATGAACCTATCTTTTGGAAACATGACAATTGAACTCAACATTTTTAGGTTGGGGAATTAGCCCTCCGAACCTAATGCTCATATACTAGACGTATGCTCAATCCAGGAGATCACCCCAGAAGAGTGTGAATTCGAGGAGTTTCTGTTCGATCGCGATAACCTTAACGCCACTAGTGCGTTCCTCTTCGAACCTGCTGCTGTTTCTGCGCCCGACAATGACTACGAGTGTTTCACTTTCTCTAACGATCTTAGCCACTCACCACCCGAGTTTTAATCCTTCGAATTCCCGGATGAGTTACCTGAACCATCCAACTCGGTCGCTTACACTCGTTTTGAACCTTTGCTGGAATCCTTTGAGTTCGAGACCTTTTCACCAATCTTGCCTTCAATCGTTTTCCCTCCAACGCTCAAACTCAAGCCTTTACCGTCTCACCTTAAGTACGCTTACTTGGGTGAGAATGAGACCCTACCGGTTATCATCTCGGCTTCTCTAGCTCCAGAGCAAGAGAAAGCCCTCCTTACGGTCTTGCACAACAATAGGCAAGCTTTTGGCTGGTCCATGGCGGACATCAAGGGGATTAGTCCCCTGATCGTTGAACATCACATTCATCTGATGGATGATACCAAACCAGCCAGAGATCCACAAAGGCGACTCAACCCAGTCATGAAGGCGGCTATGAAGAAGGAGATCGTAAAATGTCTGGATAGTGGTATCTTTTAACCTATCTCTGATAGCCAGTGGGTTAGCCCCATTCACGTTGTCCTTAAGAAATCAGGCATAACGGTCATAACCAACGAGGCGAACGAGTTAATCCCTACTCGCACCCAGACTGGGTGGCGTGTATGCATCGATTACAGAAAACTCAACGCCGCAACGCTGAAGGACCACTTTCCGCTACCTTTCATTGACCAAACGCTTGAACGATTGGCCGGACACGAGTACTACTGCTTTCTTGATGGCTACTCCGGCTATAATCAAATTCCCATCGCCGAATAAGACCAGGACAGGACCACATTCACTTGTCCTTTCGGCACGTTCGCATATCGTCGCATGCCTTTTGGGTTATGCAATGCGCCCGCTACCTTCCAGCGGTGTATGATGGGAATCTTCTCAGACATGGTGGAGAAATTCTTGGAGATCTTTATGGACGATTTCTCCATCTTCGGCGATTCCTTCAACGAGTGTTTGCTGCATCTTGACGCTGTCCTTACCCGATGTAAGGACAAGAACCTCACTTTGAATTGGGAGAAGTATCACTTCATGGTGCGCGAAGGTATTGTCTTAGGACATATCATTTCGCACAATGGCATAGAGGTTGACAAAGCGAAGATTGAGGTCATTTCCAATCTTCCTCCTCCCAGATGCGTCAGAGACATCCGAGCCTTCCTTGGTCATGCCGGTTTCTATAGACGGTTCATCAAGGACTTTAGCAAGATTGCTAGGCCCTTGACTCTTCTACTGGCCAAGGACACGCCATTCGACTTCAACTCGAGCTGTGTGACTGCGTTCGAGTCACTAAAAAGCTTACTCACTTCTGCTCCCGTTCTTTCTTCACCTGACTGGACGCATCCATTTGAGATTATGTACAATGCATCCGACTTTTTCATTGGTGTTGTCCTTGGACAACACATCAACAAGATGCCGCACGTAATCTATTATGTTAGCCGAACCCTAAACAACGCCCTACTTAACTATACAACAACCGAGAAGGAATTCTTAGCTATTGTATTTGCTTTAGAAAAGTTCAGGCCCTACCTCATCGGCTCTCCAGTCATTGTCTACACAGACCATTCTGCTCTGCGCCATCTTTTTGCGAAGAAAGATGCAAAATCTTGGCTGATACGTTGGATCCTCTTGCTTCAAGAGTTTGACCTTGTTATCAAGGACAAAAGAGGATGTGAAAACGTAGTCACCGACAATCTCTCACGACTTCCTTCTTCGCCTTCGCTTCATATTCCGATCAACGACATTTTTCCGGATGAACAACTCTTGACAGTATCTTGCGAACCCTGGTTCGCAGATATTGTGAACTATCTGGCCACAGGATTACTACCGACTGAATGGTCAAGTCAGGACAGACTTCGATTCTATTCCTAAGTAAAACACTTTTACTGGGACGAACCCTACCTGTTCAAGTACTGTCCCGACCAGATTATTCATCGGTGTGTCCCTGTCGATGAATTCAAGAGTGTGCTGTCGTTTTGCCACGATCAAGCATGTGGCGGGCATTTTGGCCTCAGAAAGACAGCTGAGAAGATCTTGCAATGTGGTTTCTACTGGCCACAACTCTTCAAAGACGCTCATGACTATTGCAAGACTTGCTCCCGGTGCCAACACTTGGGCCGGATATCCCAGAGGAACGAGATGCCGCTCCAACCAATCTTGGTTGTGGAGATTTTTGACGTTTGGGGGATAGATTTCATCGAGCCGTTTCCCAGCTCTTTCGGGAACTTGTACATCCTTCTTGCTGTTGATTACGTCTCTAAGTGGGTCGAGGCTGTGCCCAGCCGAACTAACGACAACAAGGTTTCTTAAAGAAAACATTTTCTCCCGGTTTGGGCACCCCCGAGCGATCATTTGCGACAATGGAACTCATTTCTGCAATAAGACTTTTGAGGCCTTGATGCGGAAATATTCCATTAATCATAAGCTATCCACGCCCTACCACCCCCAAACCTATGGGCAGGCCGAAGTTTCAAATCGGCAAATCAAGCAGATACTGGAGAAGACGGTTTCCAAGAACCGTAAGGATTGGTCGCTGAAACTCACTGATGCCCTTTAGGCATTTCAAACCGCTTATAAGACCGATCTTGGCATGTCTCCCTATCGGCTTGTGTACGGAAAGGCTTGCCACCTCCCTGTCGAAATAGAGCATTGCGCATTTTGGGCGATAAAGGAGCTGAATCTGTCTCTCGAAGATGCAGACAGCCATCGGAAGCTGCAGTTGAACGAACTGAGCGAGCTTAGGGATGAGGCTTACGATAACGCGGTTGTCGTTAAGAATCGAACGAAGGTGTTTCACGATAAACACCTTTTGCGCAAAACTTTCGTACCTGGTCAACATGTACTTCTTTACGACATCCGGCTACACTTCCGTCCAGGAAAGCTCGGATCTCGCTGGAAAGGGCCGTATTTTGTGCGGAATGTGTATTCGCATGGCGCTGTGGATTTGGAAAATCCAAAGGACGGTTCATTTTTCAAAGTAAATGGACACCGACTAAAACCGTATCTTAGCGCCGAACCAACAGAGGAGCTCCTGGTCTTACAGGAGCCGGTTTACCCTACATAATCTTCCTCTGCCTACCACCAAACTTCGGTTATCCAGCTAAGGACAGTGGACACTGTTCCAAATAAGTTTGGGGGTATGTATATACCATTTTGTACATATTTGTGCATATTCTTTTCCATTTTTGCTATTTTTCTTTTCTTTAAAAACAAAAAAAAAAATGTGTATATCTAACCGACAATTTTGACCCTTCAATGATCTCTTCATGCAACGACAGTGAGGACACTGTCCAGTTTAAGTTTGGGGGTACGCTCGGTGCGCATTTCTAACCTTCGCATTCATATATATATTTTTCATCTGCATATTACTCCATAAAATCCATAAAAATCAGAAAATTTTATAAAAACATAAAAACTTTTCTGTCAAGTTAGCTAGTGGGAGAACTCTGATTCAACATTTCGACGGTTTTGTTTGATAAGATAAGAATAACTAAATCTTATTTTTAGATTTTGAAAACCTGAAAGATAACTCTCCTTTGAAGTTAACTATAGCTGATATACGTCTTTACATCACACTACACATGTCGTGAGTTTTGGAAATTAGATGACAAGTCTTTTATGTCTAAAAACTTTTAAATGGACAAATGATTTTCTGAGGATCAAATAGGTTTCTTCTGAAATAAGTAATATCAAGAATAGTTTATGAAGTAAATTGAATATGAAGGAATGTCATTGATGCCTTAATTGGAACTAAGTCTGAAAAATAACCCATCTGGAACTTGATTGGAATGATTACACACCGAACCCACTAAACACGTCTTTTATCCAAAAAAATAATTGAACTGCCGGTTATATCTCCGTTCGTATTGAATCATCATGATTTTCACGCCAAATTGTCCTTTGTTTTTAGACCTAGGTAACTTGAGTAATTAAGTCCGCTGGGGTGTTTCTACACCTAATGCCCTAAAGCCAACTGGTTTGGGTGCATTGGCCCAAAGCTCGTTAAGAAGCCTAGAAAGTCCAGATTAAAACAAAGTCAAGCAAGTATTCTCTCCGAGTTAAAATTCCTAACGGTTCTTTGTGTGAGAATAATCTTGACAAAAGACAGGATTTTATAAAAAATATTTCTATCGGAGATATGAAGGTTTTATTCTATGATAAAGACTATTGCATGTTCACAGAGGTATGTATGAAATGAAAACAAGAAAAAGGTGGAGTGAAAAATAAGACCTAGTTTCCTGTTAAGGAAGATAGAAATTCTCAAGTTGAAACCTTACTGGAAAACGAAACTTGAAAAATGCTTAACTCTTTATAAAACTTATGTGATCCTTTTAAAAAAATTTATCTGGGCTTTATTGTATGACATGATGACTTTATTCGACCCTCTGGAACTTAACGACACTATTTGCACTGCACGTAAAGACATATAAAATCTTAAGTTAAATAAGAAGCGATGTGTGAAAAATAAAGGTTCGATAGGCTAGACTTAGGATAATAGAATTGTTATTTTCTGAAACAAAACTTTAGGGTTTGAATCATAGTTATTTTGCAAAACTAGCTTGACCGGATTTTGTGGGTAGTATCCGCTGAAAACCCTCAGGAGACAACACTCCTCCTACTAGGGACACCTAGAGGTTTAACGGCTTGTTACACATGCTCAGTGCAATCGCGTTCCCTGCGAAAGTGAGGTTAGGAATTTTTGGTGAATAAATTGGCTTTGCTCGGGACGAGCAAATGATAAGTTTGGGGGTATTTTTTTATATCAGATTTTTGCATTTTTATACTGCCCAATTTTTATCATATTGCTTATCGGTAGGTACTCTTGAGCCGTGTTTGCTAGTCAATTGCAGGATACAGCTTCTCGGCTCTAAACGGTGAAATTCATGGAAAAGCATGACAAAATCCGGATTCCTGCCAACCACAGATAAAACACGGGTCTCCGCTCTCTATCCGTATGTTGCCGCACACCAGTTTAAGAGAAAAAATGGCAAATCAATGTCATTTTCATGCACAAAGCTCAATGGCAACACAAGATCCAACATATCTATGCGGAGCTCGAGAAAATCATGACAAAAAGATCCACATCCAATCACCTTTTGATCTACTAAAATTCTGGAAGAAATGTGGAAAGATTATCAGAAAAAACATATGCCAAACTACAGACAAGAGCAGACCAGGGAACCCCACAAAGCCCCAGAAGCCAACTCCACTAAAGTGCCGCGGTTCCGCGGCATAAGCATGCTTAGGCCGCATAACCGCGGCTGTACGGCCTCCTTAGTTAACTATTTTTCAGAGGTATTTAGGTCATTCTCTATGGAGGCAGATGGTTGCCCTAGGTTTCCAGTTCCCTGCCTATAAATAGTCCAGAACTTGCCAAAGCCAAGGGTGCATATTCTTGTATTTAGATTTAGGTTATATGTTGTTGTTCTTCTTCCTCCTCTCATCTCTTCTCCATTAAAAAACTTGTAGTGAGCTTTTGTGAGTGAAGAATGAATAAAGGAGTTCTTGTTCTTACCATGCTTGTCTTTTTATTTTGTTAACTATTATTGCTTGTAATTTTCATTTGCTAATTTAGTTGTTGTTATTTGTGTTTGTTTCATTCTTGTTCTCTTTTCCTTTATCCTTAAAGAACCATGATGCTTACGCTTGATCCTTGCCGAGGTGAGGTCGCAAATGGGTAGTTGTAATCTTCTAATCTCTTTCTTTCTATTTTTCTCCTTTGTTTTATTTTCATTTTTCTTGTAATGGGTGAGTAGTTTCCATTCTTGTTAGGGTAGGATAAGGAAAGTTTGAGAGAAGGAAATCTCTCTCACTCTTTCCTTGCCCAACATCTTAAATCGGACTCACGGGAATTGAACAACAATCCGCTCCCTACGGCACCCTATCCTACATGATAGCGGTGATTCCGTAGTGAGACCGGTAGTGGTTGAATTAACCGGAGATTAAGGCTAAGAGCCAAGAACGGACGGACAAGCACCAAAAGGAAGAACTTAAGCGTTGGAAAGCCTAGCTTATACTCGCAAGTTCCTTCCTAGTCGTGCTAATCCCCGTTGTTGCCGATTACCGTAACACCGATATTAAGAGTGGCAACGAAAGAAGTGAGCGGCTCCTAACTCAAACTAACCTAATCCTAACCCTAACAAGCTCTCTTTACATATCATTTTAGCACATAAGTAATCTAAAAACAAACCTGGACATTTGGACTTAACTCGTTAAAGCACATAGAAAAAGATTCCCATCAACCAGCGGACGACCCGTACTCAACCGGCTAGCTACAAGCGAAACCGTCTTGATTGCGGTAACAAACTGAACACTCAAAAACTCTACCAATCAATGCCCAACATCATCGACTCATCTTCAATGTCATCCAATATCATCAGACACAGTGCAAGTATAATGAATATGCAAGGGTGTGCGTGTAGGTGTAAATCTATTCTAGGGTTCGCGACTATGAACTACACTTGTTACTTCTAACCCTACACTATCCATAATACACCTATCATATATATATATATATATATATATATATATATAACAACAACGGACTACGGGGGTGCTATACGCCATCCACCCGACTTCCCCCGCAGATATAATCTACTCACATTGTGTCTTTATTTATCGATGTCGTCACGCGTTTGCTTGCCATCTCAAAGTCTTCATAGGGTACCTACACATTAACGTATCACAAATGCGTATCAAAACCAAATCAAAGCGAAAACGACAAACTAAAGCCAAAACGATACGCTATGGGGCCTATAGGTTAGAACCTACGGGTACGCCTCCAAAAAAATCAACAACCTTCGATATCGTTGTATAAACGCCAAGTAGTCGAGGTAAAACACCATAAGCAAATTCAGAATTAGAAATACGGAATACGGAAACACGAATCCAAAACAGCAACTAAGGAAATAGGCTCCAGATTTCACCTTAGGTCAAATTAGACAAATCTATACATGTCAGGGGTCTAAACTACTGGAAATAGGGCCATGCACCAAAAACGAGGCAATTCCCTCCTGCTCTGGCCGTAATTTACGGCCAGAAGGAATTAATTGACGGCCAGAACATGGTGGTTGGGGCTAGGGCTTTGGGTGTTGGTTTCTATTTGCCAGCACATCTCACTGCCAACTAAAAATTATTTTAGACGTCTCGGGTGATAGCAGATTCCCAAACACAGTGACAGATTTGCAGTTTTCCCCGATATCGATTCCGTAAATCCGTATTCTGGGTTCATGTTACAGGTATTGTCCAATACAACATCACAACAGGGGTTCTAAGATCATTACAAACTTCAATTTCACCTTTGACTTCAGATTTACCCTAAACCCTAACTAGAAATCTCCAAGGTTCACAAAACGACACAATATCGATATGAAACTAGCATGGATGAAATAAGAATTTGAACTACTACTCTAGGGTGCAGAAATTACCTCCTTTGGCAACTCAAGAAAATTCTTGAGTTGCTCAAAGTCCTCCAAATCCATTCTTGCTAGGCTCAAAGTGTAGCTAGTGAGCTCGGGAACATTTTTTGTGAAATGGGAATAGGGTTTTGGGACGGATTTCATGGTGGATCTAGGGTTTTTGTGAAGAGGGAGAGAGAGAGGGATGGCAGCAGCAGCAGCAAGGGGAGGGAGAGGAGAGAGAATGAGAAGGGGAAAATGATGGGGAATGGTTCTACAAGTCAAAAGGTAAACCCCATACCAACCTCTCTCCTAATCATCATACTTTACCTTTTCTTTTCTTTTCTTTCCTCTCTAAACCCTTCTCACTAGAATAGTAAACCTAAACGAGAACCCATGGTAGAAAATGCACAAGTGTTGGAAAAATGATATGTCCATGTTTTGCACAAAAATGCTAAAAAACCGATTAGCGATTTTTAATCACGATTAGCATTAAATTAGAATATAACTAATCATAAAAACTTAAGAATGGCATAATTCTATAAATTACCCTATTTTAGAATTTTCCATATTTTTTCCAAAATTTTTCCCATTTATTTGTATTTAATAATACCAAAATAATAAAATATTCATTAAAATAATATTAAATTATAAAAATTCCCAAAAATTAATATTTTATTTTTTTTGAAATGTTACAATCTACCCCCCCTTAAATAAATTCGGTTCCCGAATTTAAATTTAAACCCCCAAATACCAAAACATTTCAGTAAAAATCCAAATTGTTGGGGTTCCGAAAACATCAATACGTAGCGAATATCATAAAAATGTACCGCTCTATAAGAAATCAAGCCCCAAAATGTATATATGAATATCCGGTGCGTTTGGTGCGCACGGAAATCAAAATCCATATATGTGCCATACATGGGCACAAAACAACATCTAGGTGCAATGGGTGTGCACAAAAAAATCTGTCGTAGGCAACGAGTGTGCCTGGCTGCAAAATCAGGTGCATTTGACATGCACTAAGAATCCCGATTCAGTGCATCTGGCGTGCACAAGAATCGTATATCAAAGCACTAAAGGTGCATGAAAACTATGCTGGAAGTGTAAATCAAATCACTGCATAAGATAGGCATGAAATCACAATCAATAGCTCAAATGTAATAACTATGCGCAAAATGTAAATACCCAGTGGGTGCATGAAACAAATATCATGAAACTCAGTCATCAAAACCAAATCATGCAAACAGAACGCCCAAAATACCGAAATCCAAGAGGATGGATACTTGATAATCGAATCACAAAATCACAAATGATGAACACCGTCGTCGGTAGTTCCTCCTTCAAGGTCGAGAAGGAGTCGGTGCATCCAATGCTAGCAGCACAAGATATCTACTTGCCTCTTTCTCACGGTCTGGCGTCCTCTGACTCTGGGTCTTTATCTTCTCTGCGGATTACCTATCTCGAAATCAATCGGCTCATCGGCCCTGTCAGGTGTGCTAACAGGAACGATTCCGTTCTGGCACTTCTCTGGTCATCTCTCGGTCAATTCTCATGACCACTCATAAAGCAGCATGTTACTGGCGTCGGCCTCTGATTCCTTGAATGCATATCACATCCGATCCTGGGTGCAAACATCATTGCAGTAGTGTCCTGGAAGGAATCCCGTTCAAGGTCTCTGCCGATCTTGCCTACGCCGGTTTGTACGGAGGCTGGTACTCTTGCATAATTTCTTCTCGCTCGATGGACATCTGTGTCCTCAGCACAACATTTTCTCAGAAATTGGTCGCATCCCAACGCCTCTGTAAGCATATCAGGTATCTAGTCTCGACGGGAAGTAATGACAGCTCGTCAGCGTCTCGCACGAACCTCTTGTCCCGCTTGTCTGTATCATCGTCCACATCGATGTCACATCTTTATCTGCGCACTACAACGTTCTCGTCTACAGTCCATCCGAAGTCTCTCGCATACCTCCTTCCTGCCGAATTTCCCGGAAGTCATCGTCCTTTACCGAAACTAATTCCTGTTCCAGAACGGCTGCATACTCCTCGCAACTTCTTCTGGAAGGTATATCCATATACAACGCCTCTGCGTGCGTATCGCATCTCTGATGTCAGCGGAGGGGAACGTCATCTCGTCGAAATCTCTTGCGAACTCTTTACTTCACTATGCTTCAATGTCGACTGATTCGGACTCGTCTCATCGTGGCTGCATGGACTGTGCTCCAATGGCTATACTCGTATCTGGAGTCTCCCAAGCAAAACATTCCATCACATGATATCCGAATGATGTCGAATCATTCGATCGACTCGTCAGAACCTCATAATCCCCCAAGAGATCAACATCTTGAGTACAGTTTAATAGTATCGAGTACATGCCACAGCGTCAGTGGTCCAGCCGTAGAAGGGCAAACCCAAGCCTCATTAATGGCGCCGCGGAACTGCCACAAACCCTATGGTTCAAAAGCTTTCACACGGTCATTAAGTCGAGTTAGGGTTTCATTCTTCTAAAGGGTCCATAGAATCACCTGCATGTCTTTTCGCATACTTTAAACTTGGAAAATAGGCTCCTGACATTCGATCGTCTCTATCGACTCTCAACGAACCTGCGTGAAGTCGTCTCTAGCTGGAAGCAACCTATCTGATGACCTCGCATCGGTAAGCGAACGAACTACACGCCTTAGTCATCCACCCCCGGTGACTAGCGACCGTCCATCATATCTCTAAGTATAAACTCATGCTGCAGTAGCTCAAATCATCTGGGTGATATCTCGTTATTTGCAGCAGCAACTGGCTCGTTCGTCTGTACGCCGAACAACGCCTCAATCCTCCAGGAAAGGCAATACATCGGCGGTCATCTCTAAATCGGTCTGCTCTAGATCTGAGTAAGACTCTCCGCACTAGAAATCTTCAACTCAACTGGGCCTGCTCCGGCGCATAAATCGAACGAATCACCTTCGTCTCTCAAATCAGGTAGACTAGCTATCATCTGTCTCATATCCGCCTAGAAGCTCCGGCGATCTCAGCTTGTAAGCTCCAGAAGCGACATCCTGTCAATCTCAGCAACAGCTGGTCTATCTGTCTGCACGGTAAGTGACATCATCATCTCTGAGGTATGATGTACATCAACAATCCTCTCTCAACTGGCAGCTCTAACAGTGGCCCGATCATCCGGTGTAAAACCAAGCACTCGCCTCCACAAGAGGTCACAATCATCGATAATAACTCGAGACGTTCCCATGTCACCAGAAAACACAATGGTCGGCCCTCGTACCAGACGAGCTCGCCCTGATCGTAACCCTAGCAGCAGCCCAAACTGCGCTCAAACATGGCGACAGGGACCTCAATCGAGTATCGAAGAGAGCAGATCAAAGGCAAGAAAGAAAACAACAGATCCAGAATGGATACATGATCATAAGAAGGAGCAGCATCAATGAAAGTATGATCATGGAACTAATAGAATCGAGGATCTCAAGTGGATGTATAATCATGGATATGAAGAGAATCACTGATCTGGAAAATATGTACATCCTAAGGTTCCTTAAGCGGAGTGGCGTGTCGTAAGTATGCCGCGGAACATACCCACGGTACGTCACTCTACTTTAGTCACAAATTCCATCAACCAAGGGTCATCCTACGCGACGAAAGTTCAGGTCTAATACCCCTTCAACTAAGTCTAAGTTCCGTAAGTTCCGTATATATATAAACGCCCTAGGCTCCACATAGTCAAACTTAGACTCGAACAAAGGTCAACCTAGCGCTCTGATACCAACTTTGTCACGACCCGAAAGAGCACGTGACTAGCCCTTGAACCATATGAAGTCTATAGGACTCCATCTGATCCAAGTAAGCCAAAAGCCCAAAAATCTAAAACTATTTTAAGAGTATGTAAAGAAAACTGGTTTAAAGAAGTGAAGAAAAACATGTCTGAAGTCAAGGATTTTAAATAACTAAGCCGAATATACATTTTAAAATGTAAAGTCTTTTTTAAAAATTTCGGCAGAGTTTCTTTTGTAAATACTGGCCCCGAACGGGGTACAACAAGAACAATATATATGCAATGATAAAGGGCATCCCCAAGTGGGAGCTAGCTCTTCGTCAATTGACGGTCACAACCACGCAAGCAATAATAAACAACGCCGAAAGGCGAGGGTCAAATCCAAAAAGAAACTCAATAAGCATGAAAACCGCAATACTATTAAGCGCGACTCTAAGGACGAATAATACATCACTAATGTCTAAGTCTGAAACAATATACAAGTTTTGGTTAATGGAATTTCTAGATACAATGAATAATACAAGTATAATGGTGGTTCTTGATACAAAAGAACCCACCTACCAAAAGCAATTCACCCGCAAGGAAAAAGTGTGCCAGAAATACCGCTAAAGAACCTGTACGGCAAAACCTGCAAGAACTGTGGCACAACGGGATGAGTTGCAAACTCGTGAATAGAGAATATCTATAAGCAGAAACCGAAGGCAAGACATAATACTAAGTCAATATGATCAGTATACGATATAAACCTCAAGAGTAAGTCTGAAGCATGATAAGGTGGCAATGTAACATCTAAACATGTTGGTAGAGCCAAGTAATCGTGCAAGTGCCTCAGGTAATAACATGTCATAACCATAAGGTATGTCTGCATGAAGTAAATATGATGAAGTATCAAATGAAAATCAATACACATATATTAGCGTGCCAGTGCCTCAGGTAATAACATGTCATAAGTATAAGGTATGTCTTCATGAAATAAATATGATGAAGTATCAAATGAAAATCAATACACATATATTAGCGTCCCATTCCACTAATATTGGTGTAAGGGTATATATAACAGCGCCCTCATACCCTGTTATATATACAAATGAAGTATGATCAATGTAGTCAAAGTCTGTATGTAATCAATGTCTGTATATATGTGGATCCCGTCCACCTGTCACCCAATGACAATAAGCATCATGCATGCAAATATGAGGATATAATCGAAATCATGGAAATCATCATGAAACCTGTGCCTAGCATCAGCACATAAATCCTCATCCATATGGGGCTCCGTCTACGGTATCGGCCCTCGGCCCCGGCAGTACGGGTCAGCCCATGTCCATTTATCAACTTCTGTCGGTATCCTCCAGATATCCGCCAAGCTCAAATACAATCACCGGTAGGTAGTAGTCCCTCTGCCAGGCTCACCGTCTACTACACAGAGAAACCGTTCTCGCCCCAGGGTACCATACCGGGTCCACCATGTACCCGCAATCGGCCTCATCCGCCTCCTCGAATCGGGTTTCACATGTCGCTCTCAGCACCGAGAAAACACATGGTGGATGCACTGAAATATCATATCAAGGGTAACCGGGTTTTTAAAACAATTATATATTCTCTTTTGAAATACCCACGGTTCCCAAATCCAGAAATATCATGGAAACAACATATCTCAATGCGTATAATCAAAACATGATGTATGCGACATGTAAAGAAAGGTAAGCATAACAGTAAGTCATGCAACATGAAATAGTAATGCGCACATGTCGAGGGAAACCACTCTTTTAAAATGAATGAGTTTTTGAAGAATATCTTGCGGTTCCCAAATCTCTAATCAAGTCAGAATCATCTATGTATGTGTACAGGTATGAGTGTACAATATGCCATGCAAGAATAATATAATGAATGCAACAGTACTACAGTGTAGTGGCATGGTAATTATTGATGATGAAGTGTGTGAGCCGGCAAATAGTGTACGTGGAACATACGCATCATCGATAATGGTGTTGGTGTCCTAACAGCATGATAATAATATAGCAATAAACATATGCAAAGCAATGTGAATAGCATGAATATGCGGAAATCGAATAATCAACACCACAGTGAAGAAACTACTATGCAAACTACAGATCTAAGTATCAAGTCAATCGGGCGAGGTATGGAAACCACCTAAATCTGAGTCGATATATATAAATATAATAGTCGGTGATCCCGCCTCAATAATATCGCGTACGATACAGTATATCGTAAGACATCCTCGAGTCTTGAGTGCGGATCTATCATCAATATAAGCTCGTACGGTAGATCGTCGTACGGTATCCTAATAGCTGGGTACGGGTCAATATCACATTATCTCACCACATATTAGGTATCACTATCATCATCTCACATAATCTGGTGTACTGATCTAAATCTAGTACAATCGATACCATCTATCACTGCGTGTGTAAGCACACGTCCAAGGGCCCGCTAGAGATCACATGTCGTATCCCAAATACGAATCATATCAAATCACCAATCTCGCGTCACAATGCCCAACATCATCGACTCATCTCCAATGTCATCCAATATCATCAAACAAAGTGCAAGTATAATGAATATGCAAGGGTGTGCGTGTAGGTGTAAATCTATTCTATAGTTCGCGACTATGAACTACACTAGTTACTTCTAACCCTACACTATCCATAATACACCTATCATATATATATATATATATATATAGCAACTACGGACTGCGGCGGTGCTATACGCCATCCACCCGACTTCCCCCGTAGATATAATCTACTCACCTTGTGTCTTTATTTATCGATGTCGTCACGCTTTTTCTTGCCATCTCGAAGTCTTCATGGGGTACCTACACATTAACGTATCACAAATGCGTATCAAAACCAAATCAAAGCTAAAACGACACACTAAAGCCAAAACGATACGCTATGGGGCTTATAGGTTAGAACCTACGGGTACGCCTCCAAAACCATCAACAACCCTCGATATCGTCGTATAAACGCCAAGTAGTCGAGGTAAAACACCATAAGCAAATTCAGAATTACGGAATACGGAAACACGAATCCAAAACAACAACTAAGGAAATAGGCTCCAGATTTCACCCTAGGTCAAATTAGACAAATCTATACATGTCAGGGGTCTAAACTACTGGAAATAGGGCCATGCACCAAAAACGAGGCAATTCCCTCCTGCTCTGGCCGCAATTTGCGGCCAGAAGGAATTAATTGGCGGCCAGAACATGGTGGTTGGGGCTAGGGCTTTGGGTGTTGGTTTCTATTTGCCTGCACATCTCACTGCCAACTCAAAATTATTTTTAGACGTCTCGGGTGATAGCAGATTCCCAAACACAGTGACAGTTTTGCAGTTTTCCCCGATATCGATTCCGTAAATCCGTATTCTGGGTTCATGTTACAGGTATTGTCTAATACAACATCACAACAGGGGTTCTAAGATCACTACAAACTTCAATTTCACCTTTGACTTCAGATTTACCCTAAACCCTAACTAGAAATCTCTAAGGTTCACAAAACGACACAATATCGATATGAAACTAGCATGGATGAAATAAGAATTTGAACTACTGCTCTAGGGTGTAGAAATTACCTCCTTTGGCAACTCAAGAAAATTCTTGAGTTGCTCAAAGTCCTCCAAATCCATTCTTGCTAGGCTCAAAGTGTAGCTAGTGAGCTCGGGAACATTTTTTGTGAAATGGGAATAGGGTTTTGGGGTGGATTTCATGGTGGATCTAGGGTTTTTGTGAAGAGGGAGAGAGAGAGGGATGGCAGCAGCAGCAGCAAGGGGAGGGAGAGGAGAGAGAATGAGAAGGGGAAAATGATGGGGAATGGTTCCACAAGTCAAAAAGGTAAACCCCATACCTACCTCTCTCCTAATCATCACACTTTACCTTTTCTTTTCTTTTCTTTCCTCTCTAAACCCTTCTCACTAGAATAGTAAACCCAAATGAGAACCCATGATAGAAAATGCACAAGTGTAGGAAAAATGATATGTCCATGTTTTGCACAAAAATGCTAAAAAACCGATTAGCGATTTTTAATCGCGATTAGCATTAAATTAGCATATAACTAATCATAAAAACTTAAGAATGACATAATTCCATAAATTACCCTATTTTAGAATTTTCCATAATTTTTCCAAAAATTTTCCCATTTATTTATATTTAATAATACCAAAATATTAAAATATTCATTAAAATAATATTAAATTATAAAAATTCCCAAAAATTAATATTTTATATTTTTTGAAATGTTACATTTCCGCTATCATTTTGTCTCAAATCTAAGCTCAAGAGAGCAAACAAAGAAGAAGGAGGAAGAGGCGAGGAAAAATAGCCATGAGCAACTCATGAAAGCATGAGAGAATGAATCAAGAACAGAAAAGAGTAGAATGGCTTCATTATTTTTATAACCATGTAATTAAAATTTCATAACCAATTTGTGAATAAAAAAATGAAGCCCAATCCTCTCTACATGTC
This sequence comes from Agapanthus africanus, assembly GCA_030015575.1. Taxonomy (NCBI): domain Eukaryota; kingdom Viridiplantae; phylum Streptophyta; class Magnoliopsida; order Asparagales; family Amaryllidaceae; genus Agapanthus; species Agapanthus africanus. The sequence goes on along the minus strand of CM057351.1, from coordinate 257,716,463 downwards.
TTCAACCATGCTCAATGCTATCTCACCCTCCACCCCATTTCATGAATATTCATAAATAAGGTGTCCATCTTCTAGAACAAACTCCGTATAAATACGGAATACAACCCGGTATACGTATCGAAATATATATACGCGTATTCGTATAAAAATACGAATAGCCAAAAGAGAAAATGAATAGTGAACAATAATACTAGAATACATATATTAAATATATATATATATATATATTATTAAATCAAAACTTGATTTAATAATCCGGCTTAATCCTAAGCCGCTAGTATTATCAACTATCCGATTAAAGTCCGTGTAGCCTGTACACATTTAATAGGACACTTGTATGTACCAACATACGTCATCTACATCATATCGCCTGAACTAGGAATACCCTCTGTATGGGACTCTAATGACTTATCAATATAATGTAAGTGGGTTTAATCACAAGCACGCCAGCGGCACTAGCTGTATGTAATGGCTACCCAGATATTGAGCGAAAGGAAGGACAACGAGCAAACTCATCCATACTCCTACTGAACCTGTCTGTGACAATCTCCATACAGTCCGGTCTGTTCGTCTAAGAGTATTGCATATCGGGTCTACGGGGTGGATAAAGCCAGACCTCTAATAATGTGATACTTCGTGTCGGTGTGAAACCCATCACCCACTGAGAAACTTCTGATCCAAATCATTAACTCTCGTCCACTTTGGCTAAGGATTTCCGGTGATGGCCACCTGTGCACAACACGATATCTACCCCCAATACTGGGAGAAGTGAATCCTCGACAATCCGCTCATTGCCTTCATGTGGCTCGGGACTGTACCCAACTAAAATTTGTTTGCACGACTTCTTTGAGACGTGGTAGGATAGTAATCAAAGCACAGTAGGAACTCACACGAGACAATTGACGATCTCAGGTCGACAGACTAACCTGTATTGATGTCACCTGAGAACCGCTATCTGACAATAGGTATAATACCATCTAGCATGTTCCCGACGAGTCCGTCCAATGTAACTCATAACCCAATGAGCAACGTATACTATCTTAGATGGATATAGTCCCGAGCCACATGGAGCAACATATACTATTTTAGATGGGTACAGTCCGTCCAATGTAACTCATAACCCAATTTGCCTGCTTGCGATTATAGTAATTATCTTGAGGGCACTATATCGAACAATCTCTCACTTGCACTTAAAGCTAATTATAGCAGTGTCACATACTCACAGCCTGTGTGCTACCGATCACCCAACTTCTCTACTAATCAGTTTCGCAAAGCACGTTTGCAAAACTATCGCGTTCGAGAAATAGCCTCTGTGAGTGGATCCGCTCCAATATTTCTATCTTTATCTCTTTAAATCTTACCTTTGCGGAGAAAGACTATCTCCCAAAATGAGCGATACCTGTCTTAGAATTTGTCTAGAAATCTAATGGGACCAAGTTCATAAATGAACTCCAAATCCAACAAACTTCTTAGACTATATCTTCCACTGAATTTAATCAGTATGCTGCACCTTACCTTCCTCAGTATCCGCTTGGATCCTCTGTTCAACATACTTCCCCTTATCAGAGGGCAAACTATTAACTCTGACAGTCACTCTATCATCCAGGTCACCTTGGAAGCCTGAAATAATAACAGCCTCCCCGAAGGAAGCTGCCTTTACCATATACCAAGAACATCTTCTTATGTTCATAACTGCTTCCTAATGTTTCTCCAGTATTGGATTAATATATGCTTATTGTAGCTAGTGCAAAGGCAATATCTGGTGTGGTACTTGACATCTCATGATTGACCCAATTGCAGAAGCAAGTGATATGTCAATCATAGAAATCCCTCTCCTCATCAGTCTGGAAGACATCTCTTTAGAGAGGGTAACTCCCTTACCCACAGGTACACTACCACGCCAGGAGTCATCCATTCTAAAATGTTGGATATGTATGCCTTAGAGGCCTGTATTGTATAGGATGCTAGGGATATATATGTACAGGATAATCTTGCTCAGTTGTATATAGTATATTATTTGAGATGTCTCTGTCTTAATATGCGTATTTATTTCTCTTATTGCTTTATATTTCTTACACATTGATAAAGACACGATACAGTAGTATTCTATTATGGTTTGATTTTATCTTAACATGTGCATATGTTATACTTGATATCACATATGGCTGATACATGTTGATAAAGCCCAAAAGATTTCGCTTGAATACCAGTGTTATGATAGCGATCATACTCGTAGGAGCTGGGTAGTCCATAAGCACATCCTTAAAGGTCCCAAGTCACAGGAGTATCGAGACCGGGCATCAATATTCTAGAGTAAACTTGTGTATACGTTTCTAGACCCCGACGAGGGGCGGTGGTTGATCCTACAACCATTGGTGTGATCATCTAAGATTGTATACAGGTGCTCACCGGGGGTGAGTAAACTGGACGGACCTGCCGAGAACCTCTAGATAGTATTATACCTATCATCAGGTAGCGGTTCTCAGGTGACATGAGTACAGGTTAGTCTTTAGACCTGAGATCATCATTTGTCTCATGTGAGTTCTTACTGTGGTTTGATGACTTCCCTACCACGACTCTACTGGGTCGTGCAAACATGTTTTGGTTGGGTACAGCCCCGAGGCACAAGAAGAGAGTGAGTGATTATCAAGGATTCGTCTCTCCCGGTATTGGGAGTCGATATCGCACTATGTCCGGTTGGCCAGAACCATAAGACCTTGGCTAAGGCAGTTGAGATTTACCGATAGTTAGATCGATAGTTTCTCGGATTAGTCCTGAACCAAATCGACATGACTTGTCAGGTCAGTAGGGTCTGATATTTACCACCCCAAGATCCGGTATGCGATACTCTTAGACGAAGAGACCAGATTGTACGTAGATTGTCACGGATAAGCTCAGTAGGGGTTCGGATTAGCTTGCTCGTCGGCCTTATTTTTGACAGGTACCTGGTCGCTGTTATGTACAGCAAGTGCCGCTGACGTGCTTGTAGTTAAACATACTTCCAGCGTACTTTCAAGTCTTTAGAGTCCCATACATAGGGTTTCTCTGGTTCGGTAGAAACGATGTGGTGGCCGTATTTTGATACATTCAGGGTTCTGATCGAATGATGATACTAGCCGGTTTAGGATTAAACCAGATTATTAAATCAAGTATTGCTTTAATAAGTACGTATACATATTTTGATATGTATATTCTAGTGTTATCCGGGTTTTCGATCGAACGGTTGATAATACTAGCCGGCTTAGGATTAAGCCGGATTATTAAATCAGGTATTGATTTAATAATTTACATATACACATTTCGATATGAATATTCTTGTATTATGTTCTATGTATTATTCTATCTCTTTGGGTGTCCGTATTTTGATACGAATACGAGTATGTATATACGGTAGAATGTATTCCGTATTTATACGGAAAGACATTCTAGAAGGAGGACACCTCATCATGCATTTTCCATTTTATTTGTAAAATGCAAAATGAGCTGTAAATAGGAAATGACGTGTAAATGAGAGAATAGTGTGAACCATGCTTGAATAGTATTGACAAATGAATTGTAAATTCATCTGTGCAAACTATTAAAGCATGGTTATGTTATTTTTATTGGAATTTTTTTTTTTACAAAACCATGCTGATTTTTCATTCTCACCATGAGCTTCTCTCTCCTCACTAGCTTTTCTTGAGTACCTCCTCCTTCATCTTCATCTTCCTCCCTACCATCTCATGAGTTGAGAATTAAGGCAGGAAGAGAGATAGAAATATACTAGAAAACTCACTACATCATCTTAACTACCTAAATTAGCAAACTAGATTGTTGAGTTGCTTCATTAGTGAAGCTAAGTTTAGATTACAAACTCTCGGGTGGATCATCTAGGATCAAGAGGGCTATCAAACAAGGTTGATCTAGGAGACCTCAAGGAGATAAGGAAGAGGAGTGAAGACCTAAAGGACACGTATCTAACGGTAAAACGCTCTATCACAGTAGCTAGATTCCTATAGCTTACTAGTTTCATGTTTAGTTAGATTCTAGGTAGTGTTTTCTATCGCCAGTTTTTTAAAGGTCAAAGTTTTTCGTTCCACAATGGCCGCGGTCGGTGTCTTGGGCTCTAGGAATCCCAATATAAAATACTTTAGAATAGTGTCAAAGTACCCGAATTGGGACACTTCCCAATTCTAGATCTAAAACCATAGATCTAGTCACCAGAATCCCTGATATTTTGTCCCGGTCCTATGTGGAGAAACACCTTGTGATAACCACAGTATAACCAAACATAGTATAGGAACATCAGTTCCTATCAGGAGTACGCCGTCCAAATACCAGGACATCACTCCCTACTATTTTCTTACCAGGTCCATATGTTATTCTGATGAAGTCAAACTCTATGACTGTTACATCAAAATAGATGATCTATCTACGCTATTCTTGCTTTAGTCTATAAATAGACATAATATACTTGCCCACCATGCTTCCGCTGCTCCCACTGACTACAACAAATTTCTGGCAGAGTCATATACACGTGCACTTCTAAAGCTAATTTAGAACGACGTTATAGTCATCCACCTGCCAGATCTCATAGTCTAAGATAGCTGTAGTGGCAATCTTGGGTCATCAAAACCTCCCTGTCATCGTCCTTGAGGAAACCAAAGTACCTCTTGAGTGGCTGAGGTTACCTATCAATTCTGCGGAGTGGCTGATGGATTATCGAATCCTATTGAATTCTTAGGTTATATTAAATTTTCAGTAATTTTTTGTGGTTCTAGAATGACTTCCAGTTCTACTATACTCCCACTAATGTTTTCTGAAAATAATTCATTTTACTAAAATGGGTGGCCTGTCAAGAACAATGTAACTATTGATCCTCAGAATGGAAGAATATTAACCCTCGTCAAAGCCCGGGATAACCCACAAACTGCCATTTCTGAAATATGCCTTGAGTTTATCTGGATTCTGGTTTTAAATATAAGCCGGGCAATTCAATATACCTTAACATCGTTAAGATATAAATCCATTCTATATCCATAGAAACAAAATGCACTAATTTAATTGGAACCGGATTCAAAAATCATGCTGATGTTTCCAGTGCATATCATCTAAATGGAAGAAGGCCATGCATCATTACACATGAAGGATCGCACCCACGGATGAGTAACTTGAGAGAGAAGCAAGTTCTCAAATATATTACTTACGACGGAATACGTAGCATAAGTATCTATATCTTCGATCACCTCGAAGAATCCTAATACTTCCAACTCATAGTTCTCTACTTTTTTCTTATACCTATAACTTCTTAAAATTTGGACCTTGTATTTCAACGAAATACGTGTCTAAAACCAGAGAAGTCATAAATAAACAGAATATATTACGAGTATCAACCCCTTTGTCCGAATAGACATCAGACAACATACAATACTTTGTATAAGTCCTTTGAGTTTAATAACTCAAACCCCTGTGCGTAGTAGGTTAAAAACTGTGTTATGGTTAAGAATAATTACACCGTTGTTGAATGCACCTTACCTAATTATCAACTGATTAAGGTAAATGTCATGAACATAATTTCAAAAAATTATCTCACTTATAAAATAAACGTACAGATATATCAATTAAAAATTGGTGCATAACAACGGATATTCAAAACCAAATATTTGTCATTGGGCAAAACCCAAGTAACTTCCTCCAATATCACCAATTAGAAAGAATTCTGATATTGTGGATCTAATCACCTAATTCCCAATATCTTACCCCCATTCAGCATCTGTAACGCCATACAGATGTGAGAATCAAGTCTAGTAAATACATACTCTGGAGTCAGAATCTAATTAGGAAAGCAATTTTCAATTAACACTGTACAGTAAAACTGAAACATGAAAATGTTCGAGGGGGTGGCTGAGTATTCCTAGTAATGCCTCTTCCACTATCCAGATTAATGATAGTAGTCACAATTTTCCTTGTCCTCACTCCAATACCTTTATATGTCTTTATTTCTTACTTTCTATACACTATATTTAGGCTAATTGGTTTTCTTCTTCCCTACCTTTCGACACCTGCCTAAGGTTTAGAAGAAGACTGTCCGCGTAATAGGCGCACTCTCCTCATATTAGGAGCCCTTGCAACCTGAGAGAAGGTAAAGATAAAAGAAAACCGAATAATCTTATTCAATTTCTCCAGAACCAGAATCCATTCTTGAACTAAAACAAGTTTCTTCGAGTTCGTATATAACTATACGATGGCATACCCAAGCATTATGGATCTTCGTAGAGATACAGAGTGTTCTGTAGAAATGTAAAGGGATAGTAGGAGTGGCAAGGATATATTTATGTTACTTTGTCATGAATCATGACAATCCAAATCCAAAATGTGTAAGAAGATTCAGTTAATTTGGTTCATGAGTTTTAGTTCAAGGTCAGGTCATGGCTGCTGCCAAAGAGAGAGAGAAAAAAACACTCGGCGTGCATTCTAACCTATATTAGATTGGTTAATCACTTTATCTAATAGGATGGCTCCCACCGTTTCCTCGAATTCTCCTTCAAACCCTAAAAGGAGAAATAGTCGGGATCATCTGAAAATCATCCGAGAAGTAACACCTACTCATCAATGGGAATCGGGATCCTACTATTATCGCGTGATAACTTGATAGAAGCAACTTAAGTCACCACACTTCAGAAGATATGCGCATGCATGGCAAGTTTCCTTTATATTTGAAACTCCCGATATGGTTTTTGCTCCTAACGGCTTTTGACGTTGACTAGGTCAACATATCATAAGTCGTAAGTCAACTTCAATGCGTCATTATCCTAGATTAGTTAGACCCACCCGTACGAGCTCTCGACTAGGTCAAAATGGCTGTACGACTGTCCTAACTAATCGCATCACCATGCAGCAGAAAAGTACTACAGAGCAACCGAACACTACACCTTGACTAGGTCAACATATGCAGTATGAATACTAAGTAATACTAATCTGAAATGGCTGAGGGCTACAGCTATTTTTTGGCAAAAAATGTTTACGCAATGAACTTGATATCGTTGAAGGAACTCAAGAAAAAGGAGTGGTTTAGGCTCTGCATTTTTAAAACGGGTGGTTTTGTAGAAAACCGATAGTTTTGAAGAAAACCAAGTAGTTTATAGTCACATAAAATTTTGCCAAAGAGGTCTTTCCCTATGAAGGGATCTAGGCTCTTTCCTCATCGAATGAGGTGCAGGACATTCCTAACTGAATACCTTGACGCAAAGCAAAAGGAAACGCCTATAATTTTCAAAAATTGGTTCCAACAACACCATTTAGATTTGTTTTTCTTGCATTAATCAGAATTAATGCAGTCCTATTAATTAAACATATCATGCTAGAAAGAAACGAAAATAGGCACGCAAATATATGCTCCGCATTCGCCATAGGGTCCTGGATCTTCACCATAAAGTTACTTAACTTACGGCAGGGCGGGGACAGGACTAGCACGGATGCAAAATATATATAGCGTTTACTATATATATATATAATATAGCAATATTCGTCTCACGCATGATATCAAGTAACATCACGGAAATATCACAGCAGAAGCAAACACAATATGGAAGTGGAAATAATCTAGGAAAAATACATTTTAATGGAGCCAAATATGAAATGCAATTTTCTCGTTCATGTGGATAGCCCGTAATATCGGATCCCAGACCCCTACGAGTGTGGAAAGCCACCCACCAATCCTAGAAATGAGGCAACCCCAATCAACGAAGTGAGTGGGCCATCCAGCACTTCCAAAATCTGGTGATTTGGGCACCCCTCTGCAGGTCAATCCTATACCTCCTACAAGTGCGGCGAATAGCCTGCCAATTCTAGAGTAAGGCACCCCAGTCACAACGCCATGAAATGGTGGCCCGTTTCCATCTAGAACCCGGCTACTTAAGCACTCCACCATGGGATAATCCTAGTGCATGTAATGAAAATCTGAATATACAATGGTGACTACGTCCGCAACCTGGACGCACCCCAAAGAATAATACAAGCCACGATGAAGGTAGTCCATATGTCGGACGCTCGCCATGCAATATGAATATATATTACATCACATAGAAATACATCAAATACTACATACACCGGGCTATCCATCGTGACATATCCAACATAACCATAATCAACAAGCAATATCCATCACAGAACATGCAAACTTGCGAGTATATTCCGTAACCCCGACTAATTGATACATATAGCAATTAGACGACGTTTTACCAAACATTATGACACAAACAACCATCACAAAGCCTACGACAATCGAATATCGTAAACAAATGGCTAACAATTTAATTTTCCAAAACACTGAAAATCAAGTGTGCAAAAAACCGACAAGAAATTTTATGCTAAAACCCACTCCGGGAGTCCGAAATGAGCTCGGAATGAGCCAAAACTTCACGGAGGACCTCAAAACGAAATTAACATTGACCCGGAGGCACCTAAGGGGGTACCCACCCTCTAAGCCACCCTATGGTGTCCCAAAGGGCAGGCAGACCCGGAACTGCCTTCTGAGACAGTTTCGAGTCCCCACCCACCCAAGGCCACCATATGGGAGGTCTCGGGGGAGTGGGCCCGCCTTAGGTCCCCCGGGGTCCCCGCGCACCTCCCCGTGGCTTCTCAGTACAAACCGAGAGCCCGCCGGTGTTGGCTATACCGCCCTCAAGGAAATTATTGTAATCGCAGGAAAGTGATTGTGATGATTGAAGGAAGACTTATACGGGTTGACCTGTCTTACTCGAGATGATAGTATGCTATCTGGTTTGACTTTATCATCATGTACATGCATTATGTAGTATTACAGATCAATATTACATCTTGATAGAGCCCATAAGATTCTTACTTGACTACCAGCATTATGATGGCGATCATATACGTGGGAGCTTGGTGGTCTATAAGCACATCCTTAAATGTCCTTAGTCGAGCGAGAATTGAGACTCGGCATCGATACTCCGGAGTTGACTAGTGTATACTTTTCGAGACCCCGACGAGGGGCGGTGGCCGGTCTCACAAGCCATTGGTGTTAGTTAGTCACCTAAGATAGTATACATGTGCTCATTGGATTATGAGTTACACCGGACAGACTCACCAGGAAAATGCTAGATGGTATTATACCTATTGTCAAATAGCAGTTCTCAGGTAACATGTGTACAGGTTAGTCTGTCAACCTGAGATCGTCATTTTTCTCTTGTGAGTTCCCACTGTGCTTTGATTACTACCCTACCATGGCTAAAAGGAGTCGTGCAAACAGGTTTTAGTTGGGTACAGTTCCGAGCCACATGGAGGCAGTAAGAGGATTGTCGGGGATTTTTCTCTCCCGGTATGGGGGGTCGATGTCGCTCTGTTCACAGGTTTCCATCGCCAAAAATCCTTAACCAAGGTGGACGAGAATTACTTATTTGGATCAGTGGTTTCTCAGTAGGTGATGGGCTTAACACCGACACGAAATATCGCGTTATTAGGGCTCTGACTTTATCCACCCCTAGACCCGATATGCGATACTCTTACATGAATAGATCGAACTATATGGAGATTGTCATAGACAGGCACAGTAGGGGTACGGATGAGTTTTCTCGTCGGCTTTCCTTTCACTCAATACCTTGGTAGCCGTTACGTACAGCTAGTGCCGCTAACGTGCTTGTGGTTAAACCCACTGCCAGCGTATTGACGAGTCTTTAGAGTCCTAAACAGAGGGTTTTTCCGGTTCAGGCGATATGATGTTGATGACGTAAGTTGGTACATACAGGTGTCCGATTAAATATTTGTACAGGCTACACAGATTTTAATCGGACAGTTGATAATACTAGCGTCTTAGGATTAAGCCGGATTATTAAATCAAGTTTTGAATTAATAATTTATATATATGTATTCTAGTATTATTGTTCACTATTCATTTTCTCTCTTGGCTATTCGTATTTTTAAATGAATACGCGTATATGTATTTCGATACATATACCGGGTTGTATTCTGTATTTATACGGAATATCTTATAGAAGATGGACACCTTATTATATGATTTTCTTTTTAGAAAATCATTTACAAATGAGGTGGAGGGTGAGGTGGCATGAGCATGATTGGAGGTGTATAGAGAGGAATGAGCTTTAATTTTTTATTGTAAAAGAAAATGATATGAGATATTTTTTGTATGGTTCAAAAATGATGAAGTCATTCTTTCTACATGCCATTCTTTCTCTTGTACCTTTTTTTGACTTAGCTAATTTTTCTTGAGTTACTCATGCCCATGTTTTTTCATCTCCTCCTCTTTCTTTAGTTGCTCTCTTGAGATTTGGAAATGAGAGAAAACGATAGTGGAAATTCCTACATGCCCACTCTCCATTGTTAGCAATATTGGAGCATCGGTTGCTTCGCTAGGAGATGCTTTTTGGGGTTTGCTAGCACCCTGGCCATCTACCGTGGCCGATGCGGAACAAAAAATGGTGTTTAAAAATTTTTGCGCTAAAAAACCCGTCCTAGAATCGAACAATAAACCTAAAACTAGCTAACTACAAAGAGCTTATCTACTGTGGTAGAAGCGTTATACTGAATGATCCGTGTCCTTCGGTCTTCTATCCTCTTTTTTGGCTGCTTGAGGTCTCCTCGATCGAGCTTTGTCACCGGTCTTCCTCCGTCGAAGATGATCCACCCGAGTGATGTAGCTCATGGCTCTAGTTTCACACAAAGAATTTAGTGAAGCAACTAGGGACTCTAGGTTGCTAATCTAGAGTGCCTAGGGATGTAGTGAGTTGCTCTAAGTGTATATCAATCTCTCTTCTACTCTTGATTCTCAAAACAAGAGATGGTAGGGAAGAAGATGAAGAAGAAGGAGGAGGATCTCAAGAAAGGTAGTAAAGAGAGAAGAAACAAAATGGTGAGAGTTTTTTTCAAAACCAATCATGCAAAAACCACAAGTGAAAAATTCAAGTGAGAAAAAACTAGAGAGAGAGAAAAACCTTAAGCATGGTTTTGAAAAACTCAATTTCTAAATATAAAATTGCAACCATACTTGAATAGTTTGCACAAATGAATTAATTCATTTGTCAACACTATTCAAGTATGGTTCTCACCATTCTCTCTTCATCACCTTTACACATCATTTCCATTTAATTTAATAAATGGATAAACCAAAATGTCGTGTCCACCTTCTAGAATGTTTTCTGTATAAATACGTGTTCCCGTCAAAATCTTCGGCCAAGAGTTATTTGTTCATGTTTACACCGTATTAAGTTTCGTTTACAGATATGTGTGAAATCGGGCTCAATCATATACGCACATATACGCATCAGAGGAAGAACACTCTTTCGCGGTCTAGTCGAAAGAAAAGTGACAGGTGTTAGAAAGGGAACACTTGGTGGTCAACGACAAAAAGAAAGCATTTAATTGAATATTTTATTCTACAGGAAATAGATCACCATACATGGGATTGAAAGTACAGGGATTCACAAAACTATGGATAAAATTCTTTATCTTCCTCTCTTCCTTCTTCACCATGGCAAAGCGTTGATCTTCATGAAGAGTAACTCCCCATCGGTCAGCATCGTGCCCATCAGCGAAGGCAGACAAGATGGCCCGCTGAGCCCGTATCCGGCTGAGCAGCTGAACAAAGCAATCCCTTGAAGCCATGGTAATCAAAAGTGCCTCATGAAAGCACTCGATCTTGTCCTCCACTGCGTTGAGTATCGCCGGAGTCATCTCCGCTGGATGAGGGGGAATATCATCGAGCAAGGACAAGAAGACCATCCGGAGCCAAATGGAACCGATGGGGAGAGGAGATCCTCTACGAGTCAAGAGCTCGTGCAGCACCGTATCACATTAGTCATCCGTAAGAGCAGGGTTCACCAACCGGGCAGCAAAACGAGGAACAATTTCCTCAATAGGCACCTCCCATGGCTTGCACCGAGCATGTAGACAATTACAAGCTACAGCTCTTCTATGTTAAAATAATTCTCTGAAAATGAAAGAGAAGAGAAACATTGCTTCATATTATGAAGGGAGGCATTTAAGTACAGGCATAGAAAATGTTGTGCATGATGGAATTATTTTCAAGCTCTGTTAAAAAAAGGCATTGGGAAAAAAGTTTGAATCAAGAAAAGCAGAGAAAGAAGGTGAAAACACACCTTCAGAACTGAGGTAGCGCCTCACGTGCCTTGCACGAGGGCACCAGCGCCAAGAGTTAAAACTTCTAAGGCAGCGCCTCGCGTTCCTTGCACGAGGGCGCCAGTGCCGAGAGTTAAAAAACTCTGAGGCAGCGCCTCCCGTGCCTCGCACAAGGGCGCTGGCACGAGAACCAAATCTCTCTGTTAAACAGAGCCGTTTGATCAAAGATCCAACGGAGATGATAAATCATCAGAGTACAGAATTAAATTCTGTTGAGGACATATTCCTCAAATCTTTCTAAACAAGAAAGATTACTCTCTGAAATACAGAGCACCGTTGGATTAAAAATCCAATGGTGATTAAAAATCACCAAGCTACAGAATAAGTTCTGTATGGGAAAATATTTTCTAATCTTGTTAAAAACAAGAAAGATATCTTCTGTAAAACAGAAGTCCTTGGATAAAAAATCCAACGGTGGATAAAAACCTCGAATCAATTAAATATATCTCAACGAGAGATTTCTTTAACTAAATCAACAAACTTGCCTCCACTATATAAAGGACCCAAAACTTCAAGTCTTGTACAGAAAAACCTCCCCATAAGCTTTAGAGCAAGCAAGAAGAAAGCTTTAAGAAGGAAGAAAGAAGAATACCTTTCTTTGAGGTAAATAAAAATAATAATAGAGATCAGAGCATCTCATATGCATATCCAAGGGTTTAACCCTCAAAAAAGAACATAGTTCTTTCCCTGGATCTGAGTCCCATAAGACAAGTCTCCCAAAAATGAGAATTCAATTCTCATGGAGATGAACTTGTTCTTGGGGATCAAAGACCCAGAAAAGAATAGATAATTGTACTCTTCATAACAGAACACACAAAGAAATCCTAGCGCCAAGCGCCGCACGTATCCCTCACGTGGGCGCTGCTCAATAAAGAGTGCTTAGCACTTAATGGTTGGCGCTCAGCGCTAAGCGCTAAGCGCCTCACGTGGGCGCTGCTCAATAAAGAGTGCTTAGCACTCAGTGGTTAGCGCTCAACGACAAGCGCCTCACGTGTCCCTCATGTGGGAGCTGCTCAATAAGGAGTGCCTAGCACTCAATAGTTGGCACTCAGCGCCAAGCGCCTCACGTGATTCGCACGTGGGCGCCATAAAGAGTGTTTAACAATCCATAAAAATAAAAGAACAAAAAAAGCAAGAGGAAAGTAATGCAAAGTATAAGTTTCAGAACCCAAATGAATGCTCAGCATTATTTGCATAGAAAAGGGACAGAGCCCAAGCAAGTGTTTAACAGTTTATTCAAAGACTGAGTGGGTTGAGTCTAAGTTGACCAAATCCTCAATTCAGATCAGCCGAGCCCATGTGCTCATCATTTTCCAAATTGGTCTTCGTCCCAAACACGACTACAGATCACCCAACGGACATTAGTTCAAGGGTACATCTCCTCACATCTCAGGTACATGTCGTTGTAATTATTAAGCATCTTCAAAGAGGTGGTGGGTCCCGATAACCAACAACTCTTTGGTGCACTCCCAAATTGACGGGCACATCCCATAATGGACCGAAAACGTTTTTAAACTAAAACAATAGAGCTCAAATGCTCTTTTGTTGAATCTTAATGATCCTAAATCCTGTTGAGTAGATCTTAGTAAAAAATTGGACTAACATATTCTCAACAAACATTTAAGTCGATCTTAATCTCAAACAAGATTAACGATCCTTAAATCAACCCAAACCCAAATCTATGAATATATGGATTTGGACTAATCGATGCCCTATGGGCGACAATATAAATTAGTCTCCGTATACAATCCACGGGTAACCAAAAGTAAAACAAATATCACACGACACGAAGTGACCTTCTAGAGCAGAAGAAAGTGGTTATCCCTACGCGGTAATGAAATTAGCTGCAGGGGCTTGCGCCTGCAGGGAAGAGCGTCCCCACAATCAAAAACCCCGCACAAACGAGGGGAATGTGATGAAGTCTGCTACAATAGCCGCATCTGTCCAAACCTCCGATATACAGTGCCATAAATCAACTTGGCATCTTCGGAGAGGTGGATGGATAAATCCAAATAGAATCTTCCCCCAAATTCAGGCAAGACGTTTGTCTTCCCAGTTTTCGGCGGTAAACAGATTCTGGCAGTCCCGGTGGGACCACTTCCTCTTTCCACTTCACACATTCTGTGTCGTGTTCGGGAACAAATCACGGTTTAATATGGTTGCCCCTGGATTCGAAGTACTAAGATTTGATGTCTTGCTCCATGCAGAAAAGGAGATAACATCGATGGCCTCCGACTGCACTAACTGCAACAGCAACTCTCGCTCCGCCCCGACTAGAGGAGTGACTTACGGGCCCCAAGAGGCCTCCATCTTTGCAATGCCAGTGGAGAAGGTGACTCAAGCCACCATTGGATTGTTCTTTGGGACCATGATCCCACCAGCAATCTTCAGCGCTTCGGTGCCATCACAGGAAGCTCCGAAGAAGTCGGTTTTCAATCGGCTTGCAACCTCTGCGGCCCCTCTCAACGGGTCGTCCATGGCTGCCATCTCCGTCTTTGATAGACTGAGCCAAAGCTCCAGTGAGCCTGCAAAGAGGCTCGCGATACCTGAAGGGGTTATCCCGAAGCGGATAGCCATTCCAGTTCTGGAAAGACTGGCCGTTCCAAGACTGGCCGTTCCAATTTCTGCTTTGGGCAAAGTCACTAAAATTGCTTCCCCTACCAAAAGGTCAGCCTTCGAAAGATTGACCGTCCCCACTCAACGGAGCAGGGGGAACGACGAAGCCGCTCCAACGACAGAGATAATCCCGTCTGCAAGGCATGCTCGACGTCGCCACTGGCGCCGAGTGAGGAAAGATGGGGGCAACTCCCCCTCCAGACTTACTCCACCTACCCTAATGATAGAAGTTGACGCTGCTGTTCCAACTGGGAATGGTTTTGAACCTCTTAGGAGTGTGTGAAAGAACTCTCCAACCGCTGTACTGAAGAAGTCGCCTCCGCCTGTTGAAAACACAACGCAGGCAAATCTGGAACAGCCTTCTCAGCGGCTGTCCTTTAAAATCCACAGGGTCTGGTGGAAAATCCAAGACTCTATAATTGATAAAGACTACTCTTGCCGACTAGAGAAAAAGAAGGTTCCGCAGGAGGAGGACCACCCCGCCGTCATACCATGGAAGGTATCATCCACATGGGTACATGCTGCAACGACCCCCTCAACTTCGACCTCCCATAAGAGGAGAAGGACGGATAAGATCCCTATGCCTGCGGTAAATTTCAATGGCAATGGACCCAAACGCCCAAAGTCTGGGGGCATGGTAGTACAACCGGTGTACATGGCTTCCGGGAAAGAAGAAAGCCGTACTTCCACGGGTCATCGACCACTCACACGGTCTATAACAAAAGCTCAAGAGCAGCAGCAAAAGCTCTAAGAAATGCTACTGAGGATGTCAGCACTCACTGGGCAAAAAGAAAACCCGGAAGTATCGTCTGGGCAACGCCAGGAACAAGAGTCCGACACCGAATTCTTGCGAAGGGTGCTGGAAAGAAAGGAAAAAGAGGCCGCGGAACAGGCCGCTAATATAAAACAGATGGTGCTTCTGTTCCAAGACATAGTTAGGATGATGACCCAGCCGGAACCTCTAGCCGAAGACCCTCCGATAATCATCGAAGACGACGAAGGAGAAACGTCAAATCCTCCACCGGCTTTCTCAGCAGACAAGGAAGAAACGATCTCTAAGGCTACCCTTAACGACTACATAGCTCAACAAATACGAGCTCATCAGGTAAGCAAAGCGGCCGGCCAAGTCGTCAGAACTGGGCGACCTTATCCAGGCTGGTACGATCAAATCAAGTACCCGCCGGGATACACAATCCCTAAATTCCAGGTGTATAAGGGGACAGGCAATCCCCATCAGCACGTTGCTCAGTTCAGAGCTCTATGCGGCAATACTGGAGGTGATGACAAACTGCTGCTTCGCCAGCTCGTCGGCAGCTTGGCGGAGACATCATTTGAATGGTACTCAGAGCTTCCAAATGACTCCATCAAAACATTCACAGAAATAGAGCTACTATTCACGCAGCGTTTCGCAAGCGCACCCTGATCACCACATTAATCAATGCCAGGGTGAAGCCGGGAGAAACCTGGGTTCAATACGCAGTTCGGTGGCGGAACCTATGGTCAAAATGCGAACAACGCATAGAAGAAGCTCCTGCCGTGGGTATGTTCGTAGTGACCCTTGATCCTCAGGCTACTATATCCCAATTTATGATGTTCTTCAAGCCGACCACCTTCCAGGACTTGATTGACAAGGTCGCCCAAGTAGACCAGATGGGCAGGATCTCCGGAATGAAAAGGGCAAAGGGAAAGCGAACTTCGTTGCCAACGCTCAACAATAACCGAGTGACCCAAAATCGGTTGCTCGCCAAAGCAACCAACCACGATCTCTTGAAAGGAAGTTGAGACGTCCTTACTAGTTTCCCCGAGATAAGACCAGGAGACTGTTTGAACTGGCGGTGCGCAATAGGCTCATCTCTCTGCCGGATCCGAGACGCCCACTGCAGCCTAGTGATGTTAACAGTCCCAACTACTGCCCCTACAAAAGAGTAATGGGCCAACCAATCGAGGATTGCTACGTCTTCAAAAACTGGATTGAGAACCAATACCAACAAAGCAAGTTTGCGCTATCCAAAAACTGGAAGGTAAACCCGCCACAGCAGCACGCTCCTAAAATGGTGGATATGCCAGGGGCATCATGTTCATTTGTAGAAGAAGCTCCGTAGGAAATTGTCCTTTCGGCTAAAACTAAAAGAATGCTGAAGGATCTTCAAGCATGCTCGACAATTAGGTGGAAAAGTCCGCTGGAACCTGAGATCATTGACGGGATGCTGAAACCGTGCCCAACACCGAAGGTTGGTAGCGATAGACAAAACACCCAGGTCACGCCTTCAAAGTCTTCGAAGAAAAAGAAGAAGACCAAGAAGCCTGTGAAGCCTGAAGACGATCGTGTGGATCTACAAAAATACATCGACGCACTGGAGGAATACAACCAAAAGGCGCGGACCCCAGTCACACTTGAAGAGTTCCTTAAGCATATTCTTGAGAACAGAGACAGTGACATTGATGAAGGAAACTACTCGTTAGAAGAACACGAGGATTATGTAGCGAGTTGCCACATGATCTATCACCTGTCGTTAAAAGACGAAGAACCTCACTCCGCGGCGGAAAGCAACGCAGAAGAACTGGGGGCAGGAATGGCGTCAAAATCCCTGGAACCGTCAGTCGACTTGATTGACAAGTTGCTAAGTGAAGCCCTTCAAAAAAGTAAAGCCGACCGAGAGCGTGAAACGGTCATATACGAAAAGGACAAGCGTAGGCGTCAGGACGAAGAAGCTGCGGCGTGGAAGAGTCACAAGGTACTCCAACTAGATCAAAGCATACCCATGGCAGACAAAAGAAGGTTTAAGATAGGGAAACGGTTCGCCAAAGCCCTGTCAATGGGGATGAAGCTGCTACCTGTCAAAGGAAATGCTCCCGGGAGTACGTGCCTCGATGAAGCGGATGTACACCCAGACTACTGGTTATACCATCAGAGGATTACACACCCCACCAAAGAGTGCAGCGTCTTCAAGAAGTGGTGGCTGGGATATTAGTTATATGTATGCCCTAGAGGCTATTACTGTACATACGATGTATATTGTAATGGATGCTTGGACATATATAGGGAGGACTTTCTTGCTCGATATGATAGTATGCTATCTGGTTGTACTTTATCTTAACATGTACTCTGATTGTCTCTATATTACATTTTGATAAAGCCCTTAGGATATGTACTCGACTACTGGGAATAAGATGAGATCATCCTATAACTGTTCCTAGTCGAGGGTGTATCGAGACAGGGCATCGATACACCAGAGTAAACTAGTGTATACGCATCTTGACCCATATGATGGGCGATGGATGATCCCGTATCCATCGGTGTTTGACATCAAGGATGGTGTACGGGTGCTCAGTGGAGACATGGTACACTGGACGGACTCGCCGAGAACTCCTAGATGGCATTATACCTCACGTCAGATGGCAGTTCTCCGGTGATACTGGTACAGAGTAGTCTGTTGACCCGAGATCGTCATAGAGTCTTGTGTGATTCCCACTGTGCTTTGATTTCCATCATTCCATGTTTAAGAGGGCGTGCAAAAAGGTGGCTTTTGGGTACAGTCCCGAATCACATGGAGGCAATGAGCGATAGGAGGGGATTCGTCTCTCCCAGTATAGAGAGTTGATGTTGTGCTGTGTTCGATTGGCTATAACCGGAAATCCCTAGCTAGGGTTGCTGAGATTTACAGGTAAGTGTTATCAATAGTTTCTCGAACTATTATAGACCTCATATCAACACGACTTATCGAGCTACTGGGGTCTGACGTTTTACCACCCCTAGGCGAGATATGCGATATATCAGATGACGAGACCGGACTGTACGGGAGTGTTACGGATTGGATTCACAGGAGAATGTACAGGATTTCTTGTTGATCTTCTGAGCGCTCAATACCTGGGTGGATGTTACGTTTAGCTGATCGCTTGCAGCTTGTGGGTGTTTGATATGATCATCACCTACTACTGGCATATTGACGATTCTTTAGAGTCCTACACTGAGGTTTCTTGACTAAGGCAAAACGGAGTAGGAGCACATATGTGATATGTGCGGGACCGAGGATAATACGATATGAGATACCGTATTCTATTCTCGCGATATTTGATATCAGCCGGGCCATCGGATCAAGTGTTGATTCGATGAATCGGTACGGATAAATATTAGTCGGTTATATGCGATATAGCTGGATTGTCGGATCAAGTGTTGATTCGATAATTTAATGTATAATAATATATATGATATATTAAATTACATTAACTAATATTTTCTCACTAAAAGATTCTTTTTCTCACTCGGGTAATACATTGATATATATGTGATATATGTTAATTGTATTATTTTATATTGTTGCGATAAATATTATATTTGTGATATATAATATTGTAACATGATATGGTTATTAATGTAACATGTTTTGTGAAGTTTAAACATGATTAGGGTTTGGATTAGGGTAAAGACTTCTAGTAGATTCTAGAAGCTTTTCTTTTGTCTTGAATGAGATATTATGCTTGATATTTATGTGTGACTCATTCTTAACCCAACCCAAACCCTAGCCCTAGTTAAATCTCTACATGATTCATCCTTGACCATGGTTGCAAGATTAATCATTATGATATTTTCATTATTCATCACAAAAGGATTGGATCACTATTCTTCTTCTTCTTCCTCTTTTGAAAAGCATTCTTGCTTTGATTTTGTGATGAAAAATAAGTGAGAATAAGAAAACAAATGAGAGCAAAAATCCTACTTAATCATCCTCATCTATCCTTGCCATTTAGATGAGGGTGTTCAATTCATATTATGAGTGTTAGCTTGTGTTAACGAAACTTCAAGGTAGATCATCTTTGTATCGAAGATCGGAAGCAAGACTGCATCTTTCTCTTCGTGGAACCTCTCGAGAGTCCGTAACTCGATGATCGCAGCGAAGGGACTTCAACACGGAGCTTTAGAAGTGAAGGACCGGATCTACAAAGGTTGTAATCCCTCTCACTTAGTGTTAAAGAGTTTAGCATGCTTGTTTTCGTCTAAACCCTAGTTTAAAGATCCAGCTTTGGGTTGTTCGGCACGGCTAAAAATTTAATCGGGCATGGTTGATGCCTCGTAGACCCTTGTGCACGTGCCTAGCAACACTACAGTGGTATCAAAGCCAAGCTAGAGCTTTAGGCGAAGTCTAGACGAAGTTTAAAGTCCGATCGAACCCGGAAACTCCGATGTTTACCTTTCTCTGTACATTTTTCAAAAATGTGATTTTTTCTGAATTAAAAATGCTCAGTAAAACAAGCAGAAAAAACTAAGAATTACTGTGAAGTACGGTCCACTAAGTCAATTATTTGACCGCGGAACCGCGTCCAAACCAAGGGTTTGGCGGCGGTTCCGCGGCCAAAATTGTAACTTAGTCCATGGAATTTCATGTAATTATTCTTAGGTCCTTTCTTGTTATTTTTTTCTGGGAATTTTTTAATTCCACTCAAGTGTTGAGTTTTCTAGGGTTGTATTGGGGACTCGTTGATTCGATCGGATAATTTAACTCTGTTTAGTTTGTCCGGGTAATTTTTAGAAACTGTTAAAAAGTTCGAACGAATATCAATAACTCACTTTTTCCCCTGTCGGAAAATTTTTCAAAAGTTGGATTTTTTTTTCTTTCTCGAGTTTAAGAACGTTCTAAGTCGTGCAAGTAACGCGGTGGACCCTCTAGAAGACAACAAATTTTAACTCGATTATGTGACCGTCTTGAACTGCCTCTAAACCTTAGGGTTTGGGACAGTACGGCGTGCCACATGTGAGGCGTTGGCTTGACCCTTCTATGGCTGGACCATTGGTACTGTGCCATGTGATGGATGTTTTTAAACTGATTTCAAGTGTTGAGATAAATTGGGGAAATCTTGGGTGTTTGATTATTCGATCGGAAAGTTTAATATTGTCTATTTATCTGGAATATGATAAAATATTTGGAATCCACATATAGTTATGAGATAACTAATTTGAATGTTATAAATCTAGCCGTTCAGTCTCAGATGATCGGTTGCCACGGAATTTTGATGTGATCAAAAGTCTGTTGCAATCACGTAGGGTACGCGGATACTCGCCGGGTAAACTTAATAAACAGCCACGCCCCATAGCCCCGACCAAGTGACTGTAGGAGAACCCCGTCGCCAAAAGCATCCGTTCGGGTGCTTGCGGCATCGGTGTTCCGCCTTAGTGCACTTCGTCGACGGCATCCGGGGGTGCGGTCGTCTACTAAAGTTTGCGACGAGCATTCGATCAGGATATCGGGAATCTTGTTGAATTGCCCGACTTGATATTGAAAAGAGTTTTCGATAAAGAGAGTAAAATGCGGGGTTTATAATGGTTAGGCATGCGATGTCTAAGGAGGTTGCGGATTCCAACTGTTGTAGTTTTACACTTTCTTTTCTGTGACCGTAAGCGTAGTATGTGGTGTATCGCCGGCTTCTTTGCTATACATCAACGACAATCGGGATACGCATACTTGCTTACGTTGATGATATGAGATATTATGTGTTGCTGTGATATGTTATATTGGATTGTCTCGTTCTGAATAGCCGGGGGTTTTATGTGAGATGAGAGTTTTTTTCTTTTTCATTCATGTAAAATTCATTTGTATGTAATATTCTTTTATTGGGGCATTTCCTGGGTGGGGATGATGTCACCGTTGTATATTATTTACTTTTCCGCATTAGGTTGACCCAAGGCGGGGAGCAAAAGTAACCGAGTTCTAGGGTCCAGTGGGAGACCATCTCGAGGAGTCTGGACCGGGTCTCCTAACCCTAGAATTGGCAGTGTTGCTTTCCGCTCTCGTAGGGGTCTAGGGATGTGGGTTTGGCTATTCATCGCGACCATGGAATCCGTGTTTTATACAGGCTCGTATTGAAAACACGGACATCCTAGTATATCCAATATTTCATATATGTTCTTCTGCTGCAATGTTCTGTGATGAGATCATATTACTGCCTGAGACGAATGTTTATATTATATATATATATGAGATATATGTTATATTGCAGATTTCATTTCAATTATGATGCTTGCGAAGTATAATAAAATGAGACTTCATTAATAAGATTAATGAAATAAAAGAAACCTAAGATGTTGTAGAAACTTGTTTAAAAACTGGTAGCTCTAGTTCTTGCTTTCCATAGCGGTGTTCCTTGTAGAACATCCAACACCTTATTCGATAAGGAAAGAGCCAAGATCCCTTCACCGGGAGTGACCTCTTGAGTGAAACTAGCAGATGCTACAAACTCGGTTTGTCTTTTGATTGCTTCTATAGTTCTTGCTTTGCATAGTGGTATATTTGTTATACCCTGCACCTTATTCGATGAGGAAAGGGCCGACGATCCCTTCACCGGGAGTGACCCCTTTAGCAAAACTAGAAAAGCCTAAAAAACACTCCATTTAAAATCACTCGATTCTACAACGATATCAAGTTCATTACGCAAAGGGTTTTCTTAAAAACCTGTCGTAGCCCTCCGTCATTTCAGATAAGTACTACTTAGTATTCGTGCTGCGGTAGTTTGGCATTCGTCAAGGCGTAGTGTACGATAGCTAACTAGTATTTATCTGCTTATGCATATGATGCAGATTGGATTAGGGTATTCGTACGACGTTGTTTGGCATTCGTCAAGGGTCGTGCGGGTGGGTTTAATTCAATCAAGAAATGTACGGGTTGCACTTGACTAGCGGACTATGGGTTGTTTGGCATTCGTCAAGGTCATAGAACGCTAGGGGTAAAATATTATTGGGAATTTCAAGTGTTGAAATTTGCAATGAGATTGCATACCTTCTATGAGATAGTTGGATCCCGATACCCGCTACGAGTAAGAGTTACTCCTGGGAGAATTTTACACATTACAATTAGCCGATCAAGTAGGTGTCTAGAAAGGTGTTAACGGGGTTACGCCCCTGGGAAAACGAGGTTTACTTTAATTAGGTTCGTGCGAAAGCACGGGGGACCTCCCTTAAAGTACCGACACTGGCCTGGCTGAAAGATTGGCGAACTTGTACCGTGTAGTTAATCCCGGCTAGTCTTTCCTTTTAGGGTTTGAAGGAAGATTTGATTAAAATAGTGGGAGACATCCTGATTAGATATATTAGATAACCAATCTAATCTTGCAAGAGCATACACTGAGTGTTTTCTTCTCTCTCTCCAGGTAGCGACCATATCACGCCTTAATCAAGATAATAATACGGAAGAATTGACCGAACCCGCTTGTTATACTGAGCTGGGGAACGTTGGTCCCGCTCCAACTTATAATTGTTATAAGACAGAGCAGGAAATTGGGGAATACCAGATTTCCCGTGCCGCCCAAACGAAGAAAGTGCATGCTGATGCATCTTCTTCGGGTGTGTTCATTATAGAGAACTGTTTCTCAGTATCCTTTACGTCCTGGGTATGTGATACCGGATCAGGATCCCGCATATGTAATCTGTTACATGGGCTAGAGATAGGTAGAGAACTGAGAACGGGTGATAAGTTTCATGAGATAGAAAACGGTGCAAGTGTTGCAGCAAAGTCTGTTGGTCACTATCACCCTGTATTACCAGAATACATTGATTCTGAACGAATGTTATTAGATACCGAACCTGATATACAACATCATATCAGTCTCTTTATTAGTAAAGAAAGGATATAATTTTGTATTGTTGGATAATGTTTTGAACATTTCCTATATCAAGAGTTGATCGGTTCAGGCACGTTATCTAAAAGTATTGACGTTCTAAATCAAACTATAGTTCTTAGTATATAGAACACACACGAGAGGAAGAGTTCAGAAATGAACGAATCCTTCTTGAGGCAATGTAGACTAGGTCATATCAATGCGACCCGACTAGCTAAGTTACATTTAGATGCATATTTAAATCTGTTTGAATTTACATCTTGTGAAACTTGCTGGTCATGACACACAGATAAGATGACCATAGCTCTGTTTATTGGAAACAGAGAAAGAGTTAATGAACTCTTGGGATTGATACATGCTGATGTATGATGGTCCCCTGTCTACACATGCCAAGACCGGTTCTTTGTACTTCATTACATTCTCTGATGATCTCTCAAGATTCAGACATATATTCCTGTTGAAACACAAGTCCGAACCTTTTGAGATATTCACATAATGTAAGTTAGAAGTAGAGAACCAAAATACGGGTATAAGTATTATGTCCTTTGATGAGATCAAGGAGGAGAATACTTGAGCACGGAATTCCTGGACTATTCTAAAGGATAATGAGATTCTCTCTCAGCATTACTCCTCCGTATACACCACAGCACGTCGGTGTATCGGGGTGGAGCAATAGCACCCTATGTGATATGGTGTGCTCTATGATGAGTACTACTGAGTTTCCTATTTCCTTTAGGGAGTTATGCACTTGTGAAGTTGCATACCTATTGAATAGGGTTCCGATCAAATCAGTGGCCTACCACTTCATATGTGATATGGAAAGGGAAGAGCCCATATCTTAAGTTGTCCGGCCTATGTCTAAAAGCAAAATCCGGACATGCTCGAGGCAAAGTTAGATCGGTGGAAGTTTGTAGGATATCCCAAGCATTCGCAAGGGAATATCTCCTACCTAGCCGATGAACAAAAATGTTTTGTTTCTCAACATGCCACCTTTGTGAAAGGGAATTTCTTGTGAAGAAATTATTGGTCATGAGGTAGAACTGGAAAGAGTTCCAGCTATACAAACTACAACAGATGATTTAGTAGAACCAAAGGATTCAATAGTTTCCAACGAACCTCAGCCTCTCCGTCGATCCAGTAGGGTTCCTCACCCACCTTAGAGATACTTCGGTTTCTCTATGACAGTAGGAGCGAGGATTGCATCATGAGATGATGACCCAACTAGTTTCGAGCTGGCTATCAGGAGTGAGACTCTGTAAGAATGGCTGGATGCTTAGCGATCTGAGATGGAATCCTTATACACCAAGAAAGTATGGACTTTGGGTGCTTTATCTGAAGGGTTAAATTCCCATCAGGAGCGAGTATATCTTGAGAAGATTACTTGGTGTACATGGAAAAGTTGAGACTTTCAAAGCCATGCTTAAGTACATCCAGATCCTACTTGCCACGGCTACATACCATGCCTACGATATCTGGCGGTTGGGTGTCTTGACTTCTTTTCTAAATGATGTTTTGGAAGAGAGTGTCTATAAGTACACAGCCAGACGGCTTCGTAGACAGTGGAAGCAGCGGAAACGTGTGCAAGATGTTTTATGTGATAAAACAGGTATCGCGGAGTTGGAACATCTGTTTTGATGTGGTAGTCAAAGAGTTTGACTTCATCAAAATGGTAGATGAACCTTGTATATACAAAAAGGTAGTATAGAGTATGGTGATGATCCTCGTAGAGTACGTGGATGACATACTCTTGATAGGGAAGGAATTTCCTATGATACGCTCGGTCAATCTCCGCTTATCACAAGGATTCTCCATATAGGATCATAGTGATACCTCCTGAATCCTGGATTTTGGATCTATGAGATAGATCTAATTGGATGTTAGGATACTCACTAGTTGTAGTGAGATGGTATCAATCGATCCTGGGGAGAATCACTGGAAAGGTTCTAGGGTGATAAGGACGACTGAATGTCAGTCGCAGACATTGTCTTTACCCTCAGTGGAGGGACGGAATGTTGGAAGAGTTCTAAGCTAGATACCGTGACTTACTAGACGATTAACGGCAAGATACATCATTACCAAGGATGCTACCAAAGAGGCAGTCTGGATATATATAAGTTCATGAGATGAACTTCGTTCCTACCATTGCGTGACAATGGAGTTGTGGCTTTTGCCAAGGAACCCCCCGTCCCATCAGAAATCCAGATATAATTCTTAGGCAGTATCACCTGATCATGGAGATGGTTGATCTCCAGGGAGATCGAGGTTAGGAGAGTAGACACAAAGGACGACAGCGCGGATCCACTCACAAAGGCCATTTTCCCAGTAGAGACTTTTATGGGATGGTTGAGTATAAGATACTTCAACCGCAGCTAATTGTTGGGTATGCGATACCACAACAGATGGCCCTAGTGCAAGTGGGAGATTGTTAGTTATATGTATGCCCTAGAGGCCATTACTGTACATACGATGTATATTGTAATGGATGCTTGGACATATATAGGGAGGACTTTCTTGCTCGACATGATAGTATGCTATCTGGTTGTACTTTATCTTAACATGTACTCTAATTGTCTCTATATTACATGTTGATAAAGCCCTTAGGATATGTACTCGACTACTGGGAATATGATGAGATCATACTAGTGGGGCCACTGTAGTCGACGAGTACATCCTATAACTGTTCCTAGTCAAGGGTGTATCGAGACAGGGCATCGATACACCAGAATAGACTAGCATATACGCATCTTGACCCATATGATGGGCGATGGATGATCCCATATCCATCGGTGTTTGACATCAAGGATGGTGTATGGGTTCTCAGTGAAGACTGGGTAGACTGGACGGACTCGCTGAGAAATCCTAAATGGTATTATACCTCACGTCAGATGGCAGTTCTCCGGTGACACTGGTACAGAGTAGTCTGTTGACCCGAGATCGTCATACAGTCTTCTGTGATTCCCACTGTGCTTTGATTTCCATCATACCACGTCCAAGAAGGCGTGCAAAAAGGTGGCTTTTGGGTACAGTCCCGAATCACATGGAGGCAATGAGCGATAGGAGGGGATTCGTCTCTCCCGGTATAGGGAGTTGATGTTGTGCTGTGTTCGATTGGCTATAACCGGAAATCCCTGGCCAGGATTGCTGAGATTTACTGGTAAGTGTTATCAGTAGTTTCTCGAACTGTTACAGACCTCATATCGATACGACTTATCGAGCTACTGGGGTATGACGTTTTACCACTCCTAGGCGAGATATGCGACATATTAGACGACGAGACCGGACTGTACGGGAGTGTTACCGATTGGATTCACAGGAGAATGTACAGGCTTGCTTGTTGATCTTCTGAGCGCTCAATACCTGGGTGGCTGTTACGTTTAGCTGACCGCTTGCAGCTTGTGGGTGTTTGATATGATCATCACCTACTGCCGGCGTATTGACGATTCTTTAGAGTCCTACACAGAGGTTTCTTGACTCAGGCAAAATAGAGTAGGAGCACATATGTGATATGTGCGGGACTGAGGATAATACGATATGAGATACCGTATTCTATTCTCGCGATATTTGATATCAGCCGGGTCATCGGATCAAGTGTTGATTCGATGAATCGGTACGGATAAATATTAGTCGGTTATATGCGATTTAGATGGATTGTCGGATCAAGTGTTGATTCGATAATTTAATGTAGAATAATATATATGATATATTAAATTACATTAACTAATATTTGCTCACTAAAAGATTATTTTTCTCACTCGGGTAATACATTGATATATATGCGATATATGTTAATTGTATTATTTTATTTTGTTACGATAAATATTATATATGTGATATATAATATTGTAACATGATATGGTTATTAATGCAACATGTTTTGGGGAGTTTAAACATGATTAGGGTTTGGATTATTAGTAGATTCTAGAAACTTTTCTTTTGTCTTGAATGAGATATTATGCTTGATTTTTATGTGTGACTCATTCTTAACCCAACCCAAACCCTAGCCCTAGTTAAATCTCAACATGAGTCATCCTTGACCATGGTTGCAAGATTAATCATTATAATATTTTCATTATTCATCACAAAAGGATTGGATCACTATTCTTCTTCTTCTTCCTCTTTTGAAAAGCTTTCTTGCTTTGATTTTGTGATGAAAAATAAGTGAGAATAAGAAAACAAATGAGAGAAAAAATCCTACTTCATCATCCTCATCTATCCTTGCCATTTAGATGAGGGTGTTCACTTCATATTATGAGTGTTAGCTTGTGTTAACGAAACATCATGGTAGATTATCTTTGTATCGAAGATCGGAAGCAAGACTGCATCTTTCTCTTCGTGGAACCTCTCGAGAGTCCGGAACACGATGATCGCAGCGAAGAGACTTCAACACGGAGCTTTAGAAGTGAAGGACCGGATCTACAAAGGTTGTAATCCCTCTCACTTAGTGTTAAACTGTTTAAAATACTTGTTTTCGCCTAAACTCTAATTTAAAGATCCGGCTTTGGGTTGTTCGGCACGGCTAAATTTTTAATCGGGCATGGTTGATGCCTCGTAGACCCTTGTGCATGTGCCTAGCAACCCTACAAGGGATACGTGGCCCACTGGCAACATTTCAAGAGGGCGAAGTGTGAAGCTCGCCGACAGCGAAGAAATGTGACAAATGACTGTAGAAAAATGACTGGCAACTGATATATGGTTGATACCATGAAATCTCAAGTTCTTACCTTCGGGAGCGATTCTGACGAAGAAATAACCCACGGCCCTCTCCTCAAAGAATCCACCTCTGGAAAAGAAGAAGGGGAGGAGAACTGCGAAAACATTCAGCTGCGTAACCGTACGTTTCCTGAAAAGAATCTCGGACTCTCAAACAAAGGTTCGGGTAAGAGAGACAAGGGGAAAGAAAAGGTCCCTGAGGAAATTGCCCTCGATGATAGAGTCGTCGATGAGCTCGGATTACAATGTCCTGGCACACCTGAGGAAGATACCTTCATAACTGAGCATACTTGATGCTTTCCTCCTATCCAAAGAGGCACGAGATCCTCTGATCAAGGAATTACAAGAGACCGATCAGTTTCAAGCCTTCCTTGCAGAAGAAAGATGAAGGACGAGCTCGAAGAAGATCACATAGCTGACGCCACATTCAGCGATGAAGGTCTCCTCCTCGGAACGTTCGAGCACAACCGTCCTCTGTATGTCACTGGGTACTGCCATGATATCAAGATAGCGAAGATCCTGGTTGACAACGGGTCCTCCGTCAACCTTCTTAATGTGAGACTGTTGAAGGAGATTTGCATGAACGTTCAACACCTGGCTTATGACAAAATTACTATCTTCGGGTTCGACTCGCAGTCATCACGGACGCCGGGGTCCGTAATACTGACATTACACTTTGGGATGCTCATCACTGACATCAAGTTTCATGTCATTGACGCCAAAACTTGCTATAACGCTCTGCTCGGCCGACCTTGGTTACACGAGTACAACATCATCCCTTCTACACAACATCAGTGTATGAAATACTTCAAAGACGTCCTCGAGTACACAGATACACGGGAGCTAAACCCATTCTCTGTAAATGAAGTCCGCAAATATGAAGACGCTAAGTACTTCTTACCAGACTTCGAAGACACGGAAAGATGTCGTAAACCAGAGAATAAACAAAAAGCCGTCGCCACCATCCCGATCTTTGGGAGCGAGATACCGAGGAGGATGAAGAGATAGTCTTCTTGGATCAACCCCAAGGCAGCAGGCCAGGACCATCTACTCTTATTTTGGTCTTCGGCAGCAACTCTGAAGACGAAGTCAACACAGTATTCTCTGTTCGTCCATCAATGCAGACCTTCGCTGAAGCTGATCAGAGTTTGCGAATCACCATAGTTCCGCAGCAGCAATACAGGGAACTTGATGCACTCGATACATACGGCGTGCAAGAGTTACATACCTTCTACATTCTTCCTAGGCGAAAAGGTGAAAAGGCGATCCTCTTTTAACAATCCATGGAGACAAAAGGGGAGAAAGAAGTCTGGCATGGTGCCGATTTTGCACTCGATAGGCTCCAACTAATCCGTCTGCCTAGATATTGCGTAGATGGATTGAAAAGGCTGTTAAAATGCGAAGGCGTACCCTTTAAACAAACCGGTCGACAAGCCAAGTTCTATAACAAGATTTGGGACATTCTAGGGACTCAGCGAAAAATGTCCAACAGGAGGATGGAGATGACTGGGCTTGGATACGTTCCTTTCAAGAAACGGGAGCGATTCCATGGCTGCCACGTTACAAAGGACTCCGGAGGAGAAGGGAATGCTTTGCCAAATAGCGCCGATATCGAGCCAAAGCGGGGTTCCGCCGTAAAAATGCCAAGCCCGTCATTCGAAGAACAAATTGACAAGCTAATTAGGGAAGCGGGTCAAAAGGTTCAGGATGACCATAGCCGCGAAATGGCCATTTAAGATAAAGCCAAGATGCAACGTATCATTCAGCAGGCTACGGAGGATGACGATGCCCTTCACCCTTAGCCCGCTGTGCGCTCTCGTGGCAAGAAGAAAGCCCGACGTAGAAGCAACAACAAGGTGAAGAATGAGAATGACGCTAAAAAACAATGAAGCGGATTCAAGAAGCCACGCGATCGAGAAAAAGTCAGCTGGAATCCGTCTTTTATGAAGAAGATGGATCGTGAGTACTCGTTCCCCCAAAACAAGACAAGGAAAATATTCGACCTTGTCATGAAATATCAAATGATGACACTCCTGGAGTCTCGGAACCCTGAGCAAATAAACGAGGTCTATCATCCGGCTTATTGCTCCTACAACCGACTAATAAGACATCCTCTTGAAGACTACTTCACCTTCAAAGACTGGGTTGAAGACCAGTATCAGCAAGGCAGGTTTGCTCTGTCCGACAATTGGAGGGTAGCCCCACAACAAAAGCATAAGCCAAAAGCAACCTACACTGCGAGGGAAAGTCCACATCAACATCGAGCTTGGAAATGAGCTCGTACCTGTCACATGATAACATTCTGAAAGGAGGGCGAGCATGAGAATGTGGACGACCTCTCCCAGTGCTTCGCGGATGAAGATGAGGACGAGGTGATCTCAGAATTTCCACCGGCTCTAAAAGAGTTGGAAGATGGGATACACACCACAACAGACAACCTGAGAAAAATCAACTTGGGGACGGAAAATGATCCAAGGCCAACGTTCGTCAGTGAGCTGTTGTTTGAAAAGCAGGTAGACACACTAAAGGACGTGCTTATGCAATATAAAGACTGCTTCACATGGAAATATTCCGAGATGTCGGGACTAGATCCAGAAATAGTGTTACATAAACCGGTTATATCGCCGGACGTTAAGCCAGTCAATTAGGCGCCAAGAAGAATGCGGCTCAAACTTGAAATGAGTATCAACGCCGAAGTCAAGAAGCTAATTGACTCTGGATTCATCCAAGAAGTTCAATACCCCGACTGGATTGCCAATATCGTTCCGGTAATGAAGAAAAATGGGACAGTACGCATCTGTGTGGACTTCCGAGATCTCAACGAAGCTTGCCTGAAGGATGACTTCCCAGTGCCTGTTACCGAGCTGATGATCGATAACACGTCCACTCATGAGGTCTTCTTCTTCATGGACGGATCTTTGGGGTATTATCAAATAAGGATGCATCCCGAAGACCAAAAGCATACTGCCTTCCGGACTCCGCTGGGCATATTCTGCTATAAAGTGATGCCCTTCGGTCTGAAGAATGCTGGCGCTACCTACCAGAGGGCCATGACGAAGATCTTTGATGACCTCATACATGAGATTGTTGAATGTTATATCGATGACCGCGTGGTGAAAAGCAAATCGTACGAGGAGTACTGGGGGCATTTGAAAATAGTGTTCCAGCGTCTTCGAAAATATAATCTAAAGATGAACCCTCTGAAATGCGCATTTGGAGTCTCCTCAGGAAAATTCCTAGGATTTATCGTACGACACCGAGGCATCGAAGTATAACCATCAAAGATCAAGGCTATTATGGAAATGCCCTCGCCAAGAAATCTCAAGCAACTGCGGTCTCTCCAAAGAAAGCTCGCGTATATCCGACGGTTCATAGCTCACCTCTCTGGAAAATGCCTCCCCTATAGCCATATAATGAAGAAGAGAACCCCGTTCGTTTGGGATCATAAATTCCAAAGTGCACTGGATGAATCAGGCAA
This sequence comes from Agapanthus africanus, assembly GCA_030015575.1. Taxonomy (NCBI): domain Eukaryota; kingdom Viridiplantae; phylum Streptophyta; class Magnoliopsida; order Asparagales; family Amaryllidaceae; genus Agapanthus; species Agapanthus africanus. The sequence continues at coordinate 257,684,899 of CM057351.1, read as the reverse complement.
TATCTGCTGAACCCACCGGTACTGGCCGCTCCGGTCAAGGAAAAGCCTCTCATCCTGTACACAACATCCCTTGAAGGTTCTCTAGGCGCGCTATGGGCATAGGAGAACGACCAGGGAAAGGAGAGAGCTCTCTATTATTTGAGTCGAGTCCTTCTGGGGGCAGAAAAAAACTACTCCCCATTGAAAAGCATTGCCTGGCACTGATCTTCGCGATAACGAAGCTCATGCATTATGCCTTGGCACATGAAGTCCATCTTATTTCAAAAGTGGATCCTCTCAAATATTTGATGTCAAGAGGCATACTAATAGGAAGGCTTGCCAAATGGGCCCTCCTCTTGATAGAGTTCTCGATAATATATCGACCCCTCAAGGCAGTAAAAGGCCAGGCCATCGTCGACTTTCTCGCTGAGCATTAGATACCAGCCGACTCTCCCTTAAATTGTGAATTGCCAGATGAACATGCGTTCGACACAACCGAAGGGAAGACGGAGGAAAATAATGTCCAATAGGAACTCTACTTTGACAGAGAGTCTTCCATGAAGAAGCGAAAGCAAAACACCCCCATAATCAAATCTGGGGTAGGCCTTATCTTTGTGACTCCACAAGGAGGGATAATGCGTTTTGCCCTTTCCTTAACAGAGCCAAGAACAAACAACTAAGAAGAATATGAAGCTTTGATAGCAGGTCTTGAGATCTTTGTCGACATGGGGATCGAAAACCTCCTCATAAATGAAGACTTCCAGCTGGTCGTTAGCCAAGTAAATGGTGACTATCAGACGTGCAAGCTAGAGTTGGTAAAATATGGCGAAAAAGTGCAACAGCTGCTGACTCAAATCCCCTCCTACATCCTTGGAAAGCATACCGCGTGCAGAAAATAGCAAGGCAGATGCATTATCCAAGCTTGCTAAGGAACTGGCTGACAAAAACCTCGATGACGTGAGGATCATTGTGCAAAGCCGCCGGATTCTCGCGCCAGCAGAAACAACTCCGGATTCGTCTGAAACAAAAGAAGCGACTGGACAAACGGTCCTCCAAATAGAAGATGAAGAAAGGGTCAAGGTCTGGAGAGAAGTCTTCGTAGACTACTTCAAATCCCATCAAACACCCGAAGACGCATCGTCAAGACATCAGCTCATGAAGCGAGCCCTGTCCTTCGCCTTCGTCAATAATACTCTATATAAGAGATCGTTCGACGGTCTGTGGCTGAGATGCCTGGGACCAGCTGAAGCAAAAAGGGTCATCCAAGAAACTCACGACGGACTCTGCAGTTCCCATCAGGCCCGGCCAAGATGAAGCTGAAGATCAAAAGAATGGGTTACTATTGGCCCATGATGATTCAGGACAGTCTGGAATATGCGAAGCAGTGTCACTCATGCCAGATTCACGGAGACTTCATCCACCAGCATCCGAATCCGCTATACCCAACATTGGATAGCTAGCCGTTCGAAATATGGGGAACCGATATAATCATGCCCATCGAACCAGCATCGTCCAAGGGACATCGGTTCATATTGGCAACAACCGATTACTTCTTTAAGTGGGCATAGGCAGTACCGTTAAGGGAGGTGAAAACGGAGAACATCCTCAATTTCTTCAGGACACATGTCATCTACCGGTTCGGCACCCCATGACGAATCATTTCGGATAATGGGCCAGCCTACAGGAGCCATAAGATCAACCACTTCGCACAGCAGCATAATATGGATTGATGATACTCTTCAGTCTATAATCCCCGAGCTAATGGTCTCGCTGAGGATTTCAACAAAACCTTGACGAAGATCATAAAGAAAATGGTGTCCAGAAATAAAAGGGACTGGCATGAGAGACTGCATGAAGCTATCCGGGCGTATCGAACCACGTTCAAAATGGCCACGAATACAACGCCATTCGCGTTGGTATTCGGCATGGAAGCGGAACTTTCCTTGGAGATAAAGCTACCCTCTCTACGAGTAGCAGTTCGATACGACCTGACGGATGAAGAAAACGCCCATCTTCGTCTTAAGGAGCTCGATTCCCTCGATGAAACTCGTCTCATGGAGTAGCAAAACATGGAAGTTTACAAAGAAAGGATGACTTGCTCATACGAAAGACTGACTAGGCTGAGAACATTCCGCCAAGGCGAACTCGTATTAGTCGTAAAAAAACCTATGATACCCAATCGTGCAAAGCGGGGGAAATTCGAGCCGAACTACGAGGGCCCGTACATCATAGACAAGGTCTACCAAGGTGGGGCCTATTTGCTCATGGATATGCATGGTGAAAGACCCTTTCGGCCAATAAACGACCGATTCCTTAAGAAATACTACCCCTGACGAGTCACAACTCAGGTTAACGATAGATGACGACGCTCGTGTCCGCTCACTTTCTTCCTGAGTCAAGACTCTGTAAGTAGTATCCGGCAAAACTTCACCTCAAAATCCTCACGGACCGCAACGTCCTTAAACTAGCTGTGGACCGAGATGTCCCTAAACTAACAATGGACCGTAATGTCCATAAACTAAGTACGTCGCCGCAAACACGGCGATAGTGGAATTCAAGTCCACGAGTCCTAACGATGAGGACTGGAACTCATATCCCACCAGCAAACAAATGGGCCACATGCGGCAAAACTATTTTCGAGGGTTTCATCGTTGTAAAAAAAATGGTACGTCCACAAGCAAAATAGGCACGGATGAAAACTCGAAAGGGCTCCATGAGTAGAAACAGCAGGACTACCGGCGAGTTTGTGAAAACCCGAAAGGGCGCAGACTCGTAAAAAAATAAGAAGAAATTTCTTTTTGTGCACTTGCAAGGTCCTCTCGACCTTGTAAGGATAAAATACCTGCGTGAGATCCTTACGACTCACAAAAGGGAGCAACACAGTTAGGGATCCCCACAATTCCTAAGGAGAAATTACACTTACGAGATCCTTACGGCTCATAAGGAGAATTCCCCCTGTGAGACCCTCACGGATCTTAGGATTCAAAAGCCTTAAGCTATAGGGATCTGAACCTGTTCTTAAGCCATCATATTCCCCAAATTGCCTTACAGGCGGTTCAATATCGGCCCTTGTATACAATCCACGGGCACAAATAAACGATTCTCCCACCAAGTTCTACCAATCACGAGATTTGGTGAACAACACTTGTAGGTCCTCTCGACTTGCAAGAAGAAAATACTGTTGTGAGATCCTTACGATTTACAAGAGAAGATATCACTTAGGAATCTTCACGACTCCTATAGAGAAAATACACCAATGAGATCCTCACGACTCGTAGGAAGAAATATCTTTATGAGACCCTTACGGCTCATGAAGTCAAAAGGCCTTAGTCGGCAGGATCCTAACCCTGTTTGCTAAGCCATCTTTTTTCAAATCAGCAAGGCAAATGATGATTCGCTCCTGGCAACATTCCAGTGATAGCGATGCTGATGCCTAAATTGGTAGCAATTTCCAAGTCCTCTCAAAGCAAATGATGATTCACTCCTGGCCATATTCCAGTCGCAGTGATGATGATTCCAAGATTGGTATTAGATCTGTCCCATACTCGCAACAAAAATCAACGAGTAAAAAAAATGCATATGAAATAGCAGAAATGATTGGGCAACTCGCAATAAAAATCAGCGAGAAAAATATATGCATATAAAAACAGCCGAAATGTTTGGGCAATTCGCAATAAAAAAGAAGCGAGTAAAAAAAGAAAACAGCCGAAATGATTGGGCACCGCGATAAAACAGCCGAAATGATTGGGCAATCACAACTTTCACGATATAAAATGCTAAAATGATAGAGCATCACCAAAAGAAATAAAAAAATGATGAAACTTCTGCCCTGCAGGTGAGTCCACATTGACCCCTGCATACAATCTATAGGCACAAACGAAAAGGGAATCACATTTTCCTACCAGGCTCCATCAGAAAGAGAGCCAGGTCTTGACGGCAACATCTACAGCCTAGAGATCAACAACGGCGTTCCTTCTCACTCCAGCAGGATGCAGATGCAACGTCAACAACCGACCCCAGGGTCAAAATGACAGAGCCATGGCAAAGTCCCTAGTTCCAAGACTCGACGGTTCACAGACAACCTAGAGACAACCTCGACATTCGTCGCAATATGGTAGACACGATGTCAACAAATGAAGCAAAGGAAGATCTCTAGATTCAGGGTATCGACGGCCAAAACTACAGCCTAGAGATCAACAACGGCATTCCTTCTCACTCCAACAGGATGCAGATGCGACGTCAACGACCGACCCCAGGGTCAAAACAGCGGAGCCATGGCAAAGTCCCTAGTTCCAAGACTCGACGGTTCACAGAAAACCTAGAGACAACCTTGACATTCATCGCAATATTGCAGACACAATGTCAACAAACGAAGCAAAGGAAGATCCCTAGCTTCAGGGTCTTGAAGGTAACTCAAATGAGACCTAAAAGACCATCGGAGATCATCCAACACCAGCGCGGAGTGGTCATGACTCATCTGGGCTCCCAAACCGAGCCTAAGCTCAAGTAAAAAGCGACATGGAATATCCCTAACGCTTGCTCTTCGGACAGTAATATCACATGGAAGATTACTTGGGATTAGAAACACGACAGTCGTGGGGCTACTCGAACAGCAAGATTGCGTATCGGGGAATACATCGTCCAACGCGACGGTACGATGGATAAAAGCCCTAGTACCACAGACCCTAACAGACTTCTATCAGCAGAGGTTAACTGTGACGTTAGGAAATCCTTATGAGAACTTCTCGATTCGTATCGACTCGTAGGGAAAACAATATTCCTGCAAGAACTTCTCGACTCGTCTCGACTCGTAGGGAAAAGCCTTAGGCAACGGGGATATCAACCAGTTTCCTAAGCACTGGGGCCCTGCAAGTAGACCCAAGATGGACTATTGTATATAATTCATGGGCCACACTCTCCAAAGTCGAGTATCGACAAGGAGGGAAAAAACCCACTTACGAGTCCTCTTGACTTGTAAGGGGGAAAATTCTCTTGTGTGATCCTTACGACTCTTAAGAAAAAATGCAATTAGGAGTCTTCACAACTCCTAAGGAGAAAATACAACTACGGGATCCTCATGAGTCGTAGGGAGAAAAGTCTTTATGAGACCCTCATGGTTCATAAGGTTGAAAAGTCTTGGGCGGCAAATCCGAACCAGCTTCCTAAGCCATCGCTGCCCTGCAAGGAAGTCAAGACGGACTATTCACGGGACACGCTCTCCAAAGTCGAGTATCGACAAGGAGGGAAAAAACAACTTACGAGTCCTATCGACTTGTAAGGGGGGAAATTCTCTTGTGAGATCCTTACGACTCTCAAGAAAAAACGCGCTTAGAAGTCCTCACGGCTCCTAATGAGAAAATACACCTAAAGGATCCTCACGACTCGTAGGGAGAAAAGTCTTTACCAGACCCTCACGACTCATAAAGTTGAAAAGTCTTGGGCGGAAGATCTGAACCTGCTTCCTAAGCCATCGCTGCCCTACAAGGAAGTCAAGACGGACTATCTACAGGCCACACTCTCCAAAGTCGAATATCGATAAGGAGGGAAAAAACCACTTACGAGTCCTCTCGACTTGTAAGGGGGAAAATTCTCTTGTGAGATCCTATCGACTCTCAAGAGGGAATGCACTTAGGAGTCCTCATGACTCTTAAGGAGAAAATACACCTATGGGATCCTCTCGACTCGTAGGGAGAAATAACATTCTTGAGTCCCTTACGGCTCATGAAGATGGAATAAATTCTTAAGATACAAAGACCCTAAACTTGTCTCCTAAGCCTTCAATTCCATAGCCATGACATTCTTACATGGGCAAAATAGTAGGGAGAATTTGTTCCCGTCAAAATCATCGGCCAAGAGTTATTTGTTCCTGTTTACACCGGTTTAAGTTTCGTTTACAGATATGTGTGAAATTAGGCTCATTCACATACGCACATACATGCACCAGAGGAGAAACATGTGTTAGAAAGGGAGCACTTGGTGGTCAACGACAAAAAGAAAGTATTTAATCGAACATTTTATTCTACAGGAAATAGATCATCATACATGGGATCGAAAGTATAGGGATTCACAAAACTATGGATAAAATTCTCTAACTCCCTCGCTGCCTTCTCCACCATGGAAAAGTGGCGATCTTCACGAAGAGTCGCTCCCCATCGGTCAGTACCGTGCCTATCAGGAAAGGCAGACATGATGGCCCGCTGAGCCCGTATCTGGCTTAGCAGCAGAATAGAGCGATCCCTCAGAGCCGTGGTAAACAAAAGTGCCTCATGAAAGCACTCGATCTTGTCCTCCACTGCGTCGAGTATCGCCGGAGTCATCTCCGCTGGAAGAGGAGGAATATCATCGAGCATGGACAAGAAAACCATCCGGAGCCAAATGGAGCTGATGGGGAGAGGAGATCCTCTATGAGTCAAGAGCTCATGCAGCACCGTATCACATTAGTCATCCGTAAGAGCAAGGTTCACCAAGCGGGTAGCAAAACGAGAAACAATTTCCTCAATAGATACCTCCCATGGCTGCCGGCGAGCATATGGATGATTACAAACCATAGCTCTTCTCTGTTAAAATAATTCTCTGAAAGTGAAAGAGAAAAGAAGGATTGCATCATATTATGAAGGGAGACATTTAAGTCCAGGCACAGAAAATGGTGTGCATGATGGAACTATTTCCAAGCTCTGTTAAACGAAGGCATTGGGAAAGAAAATTTTGACTCATGAAAACCAGAGAAAGAAGGTGAAATGACACCTTCAGTACTGAGGCAGCGCCTCACGTGCTTTATACGAGGGGGCCAATGCCGAGAGTTAAAAACTCTGATGCAGTGCCTCACGTGCCCCATACGAGGGCGCCGGCGCCAAATGTTAAAAACCCTTAGGCAGCGCCTCACGTGCCTCGCACGAGGGCGCCAGCGCCAGAACCAAATCTCTCTGTTAAATAGAGCCGTTGGATTAAAGATCCAACGAAGATGATAAATCATCAGAGTACAGAATTAAATTATGTTGAGGAAATATTCTTCAAATTTTTCTAAACAAGAAAGATTACTCTCTGAAAAATAGAGCACCGTTGGATTAAAAGTCCAATGGTGATTAAAAATCACCAAGCTACCGAATAAGCTCTGTATGGGAAAATATTTCCTAATCTTGTTAAAAATAAGAAAGATATCTTCTGTAACACAGAAGTCCTTGGATCAAAGATTCAACGGTGGATAAAAACCCCAAATCATTTAAAGATCTCTCAACGAGAGATTTCTGTAATTAAATCAACAAACTTTCCTCCACTATATAAAAGACCCAAGACTTCAAGTCTTGTACAGAAAAACCTCCCCATAAGCTTTAAAGCAAGCTTCAAGAATGAAGAAAGAAGTATACCTTTCTTCGAGATAAATAAAAATAATAATAGAGATCAGAGCATCTCATATGCATATGCAAGGGTTTAACCCTCATAAAAGAACATAGTTCTTTCCCTGGATCTGAGACCCATGAGACAAGTCTCCAACAAATGAGAATTCAATTCTCATGGGGATGAACTTGTTCTTAGGGATCAAAGATCCAGAAAATAACAGAGAATTGAACTCTTCAAAACAGAATACACAAAGAAAGCCTAGCGCCATGCATCGCACGCGTCCCTCATATGGGCGCTGCTCAATAAAGAGTGCTTAGCACTTAATGATTGGTGCTCAGCGCCAAGCGCCTCAAGTGTCCCTCACGTGGGCGCTGCTCAATAAAAAGTGCTTAGCACACAGTGGTTGGCGCTCAGCGCCAAGTGCCTCACGTGGGCGCTGCTCAATAAGGAGTGCCTAGCACTCAGTGGTTGGCGCTCAGCGCCAAGCTCCTTACGTGCTCCGCATGTGGGCGCTATAAAGAGTGTTTAACACTCCATAAAATTAAAAGAACAGAAAATGCAAAGGGAAAGTAAAGCAAAGTATAAGTGTCAGAACCCAAATGAATGCTCAGCATTATTTTCACAGAAAAGGGACTGAGCCCAAGCAAGTGTTTAACACTTTATTCAAAGACTGAGTGGGTTGAGTCTAAGTTGACCAAATCCCCAATTCAGATCAACCGAGCCCATGTGCTCATTATTTTCCAAATTGGTCTTAGTCCCAAACACGACTACAGATCTCCTCACACCTCTGATACATGTCCTTGTAATTCTTCAGCGTCTTCAGAGAGGTGGTAGGTCCCGATAACCAACAACTCTTTGGTGCACTCCCAAATTAACGGGCACATCCCACAATGGACCGAAAACGTCCTTAAACTAAAACAATAGAGCCTAAATTCTCTTTTGTTGGATCTGAATGATCCTAAATCCTGTTGAGTAGATCTTAGTAAAAAATTGGACTAACGTATCCTCAACAAACATTTAAGTCGATCTTAATCTCAAACGAGATTAACGATTCTTAAATCAACCCAAACCCAAATCTAAGAATATATGGATTTGGACTAATTCATGCCCTACGGGCGACAACATAAATTAGTCTCCGTATAGAATCCACGAGCAACAAAAAATAAACCAAATATTATACGACACGAAGTGACCTTCTGGAGCTGGAGAAAGCGGTTATCGCTACACGTAACGTAATTAACTGTAGGAGCTTGCGCCTGCAGGGAAGAGCGTCCCCACAATCAAAAACCTTTCGCAAACGAGGGGGAATCTGACGAAGTCTGCTATAACGGCCGCATCTGTCCAAACCTCCGATATACAGTTCCATAAATCAACTTGGCATATTCGGAGAGGTGGACGGATAAATCCAAATAGCATCTGCCCCCAAATTCAGGCAAGACGTTTGTCTTCCCAGTTTTCGGTGGTAAACAATACAGATTACACTCAATTGCATATACATACCTGTATTCATACCAAAATACGAATACCCAAAGGGATAGAATAACAGAAAGAACATAATACTAGAATATACAGATCGAAAGAATATATGTAAATTATTAAATCAATACCTGATTTAATAATCCGGCTCAAACCCAAGCCGGATAGTATTATCAACCGTCCAATCGAAAGTCCGGGTAACTAGTACAATCATTCGATCGGAGCCCTGCACGTATCAAAATACGGCTACTACATCATTTCGCCTGAACCAGGAAAACCCTCTTTGTTGGACTCAAAAGACTCATCAATACGCTGGCAGTGGGTTTAACCACAAGCACGTCAGCGGCACTAGCTGTACGTAACGGCTACCCAGATATTGAACGAAAGGAAAGCCGATGAGAAAACTCATCTGGACTCTTACTGAGCCTGTCTGTGACAATATCCATACAGTCTGGTATGTTTCTCTAAGAGTATCGCATATCGGGTCTAAGGGGATCAAGTCGGACCACTAATAACGCGATATTTCATGTCGGTGTGAAGCCTATCACCTACTGAGAAATTTCTGATCCAAAACAGTAATTCTCGTCCAACTTGGCAAAGGATTGCTGGTGATGGCCACCCGTGCACAGCAAAGGATTTAATCAGTATCCTACGCCATGCCTTCCTCAGTATCCGCTTGGATCACTTGTCTAACATACTGCCCCTCAAAAGAGGGAAAACTATAACTCTGACAGTCACTCTGTCATCTAGGTCACCTTGGAAGCCTGAAAAGATAACTGTCTCCTGATGGAGGCTACCGTTACCAAATACCAAAAACATCCACTTATGTTCATAACTGCTTTCCAATGTTTCTCCAGGATTGGATTAATATATGCTTATTACAGCTAGGGTAAAAGCAACATCTGGTATGGTACATGACATTTCATGATTGACTTAATTACCTTAGTAAGAGATATGTCAATCATGCAAATCCTTCTCATCGTCAGTCTAGAAGACATCTCTTTAGAGAAAGTGACTCCATCACCTGCGGGTACACCACCACGCAGTTGGATATGTATGCCTTAGAGGCTATTATTGTATATGTATACACATGGATGATTGGACATATATATGTACATTACAGTCTTGCTCGATATGATAGTATGTTATCTGGTTTGTCTTTATCTTAACATGCGCATATGTTTTACTTGTTATTACGTATCATTCATACATGTTGATAAAGCCCGTAGGATCATTGCTAGACTACCTGCGTTGTGATGGCGATCATACTTGTGGGAGCTGGGTAGTCCGAACACATAACCTTAAATTTTCCCAAGTCATGGGAGTATCGAGACTGAGAATCGATATTCCGGAGTAGACAAGTGTATGCGTTTCTAGACCCCGACGAGGGGCGATGGTTTGGTCCCGCAACCATTGGTCTTTTGCACCTAAGATCGTATACAGGTGCTCACTGGGTGTTAGTACACCGGACGGACTCGCCGAGAACTTCCAGATGGTACTATACCTATCGTCAGGTGGAAGTTCTCAGGTGACATGAGTACCGGTTAGTCTATGGACCTTAGGTCGTCATTTTTCTCGTGTGAGTTCCCACTATACTTTGATCACTACCCTACTACGGCTCTACTGGGTCATGCAAACTGGTTTTGGTTGGGTACAGTCCCGAGCCACATGGATGCAGTGAGCGATTGTCGAGGATTTGTCTCTCCCAGTATAGGGAATCGATATCGTACTGTGTTCGATCGGTCAGGACCATAAGACCTTGGCCAAGGCAATTGGGATTTACTGATAGGCTGATCAGTAGTTTTCCGGATTGGTCCTAAGCCACATCAGCACGAATTATCGGGTTATTAGGGTCTGACGTTTACCACCCCTAGACCCAGTATACGATACTCTTAAATGAAGTGAATGGACTGTATGGAGATTGTTACAGATAGGCACAGTAGGGATCCAGATGAGTTTGCTCGTCGGTCTTCCTTTTCGACTAGTACCCGGGTAGCCGTTACGTACAGCTAGTACCGCTGACATGCTTATGGTTATGAATTTATCTAGTAACTCACCGCCGGCGTACTGTCGAGTCTTTAGAGTCCTACACAGAAGGTTTCCCTGGTTCAGGCTAAATGTTGTAGTATCCGTATACGTGCAGGGTTCCGATCGATTGATGTACTTTGTGCCCGGACTTTCGATCGGACAGTTGGTAAAACTAGCCGACTCGGATTTGAGCCGGATTATTAAATCAGGTATTGATTTGATAAGTTACATATATGTATTTCAATATGTATATTCTAGTATTACGTTCTTCGTGTTATTCTTTGTCTTTGGGCATTCATGTTTTTATCCGAATGCAATGTATATATAGTAGACTGTAATCGATATTTTATTATAGATTAGCTTCTAGAAAGTAGACACCTCATCATGGATTTTTCCATTTATTGATAAATGGAAATGAGGTGGAAATTGGAGGAGAGAGAGGTATGGTGAGAGCCATGGCTTCAATAGTTGATAAATGAATTCTTTATTCATATATGACAACTGTTGAAACATGGCTACACTTGTTTATTCATGGATATTCTTTCACAAAACCATTGTGAATGATATTCTCTCTCATGATTGCTCATTTTCATTTGCTCTAACCATTTTGCTTCACCCTTCACTCATTCTCTTGAGTTCCTCCACCTTCATCTTCTTCCCTTTCTCTACACTCTCATGTGTTGAGAAATAAGAGAAAGGGCTAGATAGAGATAGTAAAACATATAGAACTCCACAATACATCCTAGACAACTTGGATTAGCAACCCAAGTTCTCTAGTGGCTTCTATTGATACTTAGTTAGGAGCTAGAGCCATGGATCACATCCCTCGGGTGGATCATCTACAATAAAGGAGGGCCAGAAAACAAGTTCGATCCCGGAGGACCGATGGAGCCGGAAAAGGAGATCAAGCACGTTCAAGGAGGCCACCAGGAGGACATGATGGGGAAAGGACCGAAGGACACGGGTCATTTGTGTTAGTTATATGTGTGCCCTAGAGGCCATTATTGTACATAGGATGTATATTGTAGTGGATGCTAGGTCATATATAGGAAGGACTTTCTTGCTCGACATGATAGTATGCTATCTGGTTGCTCTTTATCTTAACGTGTACACTGATTGTCTCTCTGTTACATGTTGGTAAAGACCTTAGGATGTGTACTTGACTACCTAGACTATGATGCAGATCATACTAGTGGGGACATGGTAGTCCATAAGTACATCCTTCAAGGTCCCTAGTCGTGGGTGTATCGAGACGGGGCATCGATATACCAGAGTAGACTAGCGTATACCTTCTCTACCCATACAGATGGGCGATGGATGATCCCATATCCATTGGTGTTTGACATCAGAGATGATATACGGGTGCTCAGTGCAGACTGGGTACACTGGACGGACTCGCCGAGAACTCCCAGATGGTATTATACCTTACGTCAAATGGCAGTTCTCTGGTGACACTGGTATATGTTAGTCTGTAGACCAGAGATCGTCATAGAGTCTTGTATGATTCCCACTGTGCTTTGATTTCCACCTTACCATGTCGAAGAGAGCGTGCAAAACGGTGGTTTTTGGGTACAGTCCCGAATCACATGGAGGCAATGAGCGATAGGAGGGGATTCGTCTCTCTCGGTATAGGGAGTTGATGTTGCGCTGTGTTCGATTGGCTATAACCGGAAATCCCTGGCCAGGGTTGCTGAGATTTACTGGTAAGTGTTACCAGTAGTTTCTCGAACTGTTATAGACCTCATATCGACACGACTTATCGAGCTACTGGGGTCTGACGTTTACCACCCCTAGGCGAGATATGAGACATATCAGACGAACAGACCGGACTGTACGGTAAGTGTTACTGGTCGGATTCACAGGAGTGTGAGCGGGCTTGCTCTTTGATCTTCTGATTGCTCAATACCCGGGTGGCCGTTACATTTAGCAGACCGCTTACGGCTTGTGGGTGTTTGATATGATCATCACCTGCTGCCGGCGTATTGACGAGTCTTTAGAGTCCTACACAAAGGTTTCCTGGCTCAAGCGAAACGAAATAGGAGCGCATATGAGATATGTGCGGAACCGAGAATAATACCAGTATGTGATACTGAATTCTATTCTCGCGATTTGTATCATTAGACGGTTATATGAGATATAGCCGGGTTACCGAATCATGTGTTGATTCGATACATTGATACACTTGATATTAGTCGGTTATATGCAGTATGACCGGATCATTAAATCAAGTGTTGATTTAATGATTTAATGTATAATTATATATTTGATATATTACTTTACATTAACTAGTATTTGTTCACTTAAGATTGATTATCTTACTTGATTGTGCACATTGTATATATGATATATGTTTGTGCACTAGTTTGTATCATGTTTGATGATACATGCAAACTTCGGTGTGTGTTTACTTTAAACCATGTTTAGGTTAATGGTGAGGGTTTTAAATTAATTATTTATTTTATTCATTTATTTTTGGGCAGGAAATAAAATGGTGGCTTCTTTTGGTTTTTACTTGAAGCTTCATGAAGCTTTGAAAAGCTTTGACCATTTTGTTTCTTTCCTTAACCTAACCATTCACCTAAACCCTAGTTTATTCTCTACATGTGTTAAACTCACCCATGGTTGCATTATGATAAGGCTTCACTTGATTTTCTATTTTATATAATTCTTTTCCATTCTTTTCTTCTTCTTCATCTTCTTCAAGAAGAGAAGAAACCATTGCTAGATTTTTCCAAGTGATGATTCCAAGTGAGAAATCCAAATCCAAAGTGAATCCTCTTCCTATTTCTTCATCCTCTACCACTTGCCATTTAGTATAGGGTGTTTTCTTCACAAGTTTCATGACTTAGTGAAGGTGGAGCTTGAGTTTGAGTTGCCTCGACGTAGATCATCTTCGGCATCGAAGTCAACGACCTAGCCCGATCATTTCTCCGACGAAACCAACGCTAGAGTCCGGGATCGGGTTGATCGCAGCAGAGGGACGTCATCACGGAGCTAAGGAAGTGGAGGATCGGATCTACAAAGGTTGTATTTCCATTCACTTAGTAGCAAAAGTTGTTTGCTTGCATTTGTTTTCGCCTTACCTATAGTTAACGATCTAGCATTAGGGTTCTTTGGCACATAAATTTTTGAATTTGGCATGGTAGATGCCTTGTGGAACCTCTTGAGTGTGCCTAGGAACCCTACAGTGGTATCAGAGCCTAGCTAGAGCTTTAGGCGAAGTGTAGACGAAGTTAGAAATCCGATCGAACCCCGAAACCCCGATCAAAACCCTTCTCTGTACATTTTTTCAAACTGTGGATTTTTGTAAATTAAAAATGCTCAGAAAATTAAGCAGGAAAATCTTAGAATTACTGTGAAGTACGGACCTCTAACTCAAAAATTTGACCGCGGAACCGGTGCCAAACCAAGGGTTTGGCGGCGGTTCCGCGGCCAAAATTGTGAATTAGTCCCTCAAACTTCACATATTTATTCTTAGGTCCTTTCTTGTCATTGTTTTCTGGGAAGTTTTTAATTCCACTCAAGTGTTGAGTTTTCTAGGGTTTTATTGGGGACTCGTTAATTCGATCGGATAATTTAACTTCGTTTATGTTTTTCCGGATATTTTAGAAACTGTTAAAAAGTTCGACCGGATATAAATACCCAATTTTTCCCCTGCCGGAAAATTTCCAAGTGTTGGATTTTTCCGTAGTTTAGGAATGTTCTAAGTAGTGCAAGTAACGCGATGAACCCTCTAGAAGACAACAAAACTTAACTCGATTATGTGACCGTCTTGAACTGCCTTTTGAACCTTAGGGTTTGGGGAAGTACGGCGTGCCATATGTGATGCGTTGGCTTGACCCTTCTACGGCTGGACCGTTAGTACTGTGGCATGAAGTGAATGTTTTTATACTTATTTCAAGTGTTGAGCTGTTTCGGGAAAACTTGGGTGTTTGATTGTTCGATCGGAAAGTTTAACATTTTCTATTTATCTGGAATGTGATACAATATTTGGAATCCATAAATAGTTATGAGATAACTGATTTGAATGTTATGAATCTAGCAGTTTAGTCTCACTTGATCGGTTGCCACGGGATTTTGATGCGATCAAAAGTCCGTCGCAATCACGTAGCGTACATGGATACTCGCCGGTAAACTTAATAGACAACCACGCCCTATAGCCCCGACCAAGTGACTGTAGGAGAACCCCGTCGCCAAAAGCATCCGTTCGGGTGCTCGCGGCAGCGGTGTTCCGCCTCAGTGCACTTCGTCGACGGTATCGGGGGTGCGGCCATCTACTAAAGTTTTTGACGAGCATTCGATCAAAATGTCAGGAATCTTGTTGAATTGCCCGACTTGATATTGAAAAGTGTTTTCGATAATGAGACTAAAATGCGGGGTTTATAATTGTTAGGCATGCGATGTCTAAGGAATTCATTTAGTTAGGCATGCGATGTCTAAGGTGGTTGCGGATTCCAACTGTTGTAGTTTTACACTTTCTTTTCTGCGACCGTAAGTGTAATATGTGATATCGCCGGTTTCGTTGCTATATGTCAACGACAATTGGGATGCGCAAATTTACGTACGTTGATGACATGTGATGTTATGTGTTGCTGGATATGTTATATTGGATCGTCGTGTTTGAATAGCCGGGGTTTTTTTATGTGAGATGAGTGTTTTTCATTTTCATTCATGTAAAAACTTGTATGTAATATTCTTTTATTGGGGCACTTCCAGGTTGCGGAAGATGTCACCATTGTATATTATTCACTTTTCCGCACTAGGATAGACCCAAGGAGGGGAGCACAAGTGACCGGGTTCTGGAGTCCAGTAGGAGACCAACTCGAGGAGTCGAGTCCGGGTCTCCTAACTCTAGAATTGGTAGAGTTGCTTGCCGCTCTCGTAAGGGTCTAGGGGTGTGGGTTTGGCTATTCATCGCGACCGTGGAATCCGTGTTTTATACTGACTCGTATTGAAAACACGGACGTCCTAGTATATACAATGTTTTATATGATTCTTCAGCTGCGATATCTGTGATGTGATCATTTGATGTTCTATGATAAATACTGTATATAGTACATATGTTATATTATATAGGCGTTACTTATGTTTTACACCTACGCTAGCCCTGCCCTGCTCTGCCGTTAGTTACCTAACCTAACGGTGCACGAGGGGACATCGAGGCGAATGCGGATGGCATAAGTGTACGTCGTATTTATCTGTGATGTTTACGTAACTTAAATTATGGGACTTCATTAGTATGATTAATGAAATAAAAGAAACCTAAAAGATGTCGTGGAATCGAATTTCAAAAACAGGTGGCTACAATTCTGGCTCTGCATCGCGGTGTTCCTTGTAGAACATCCTGCACCTTATTCGATAAGGAAAGGGCCGAGATCTCTTCACCGGGAGTGACCCCTTTAGCAATAACTGGAAGATGCTGCATCCCTCGGTTTGTCTTTTGATTGCTCCTATAGTTTTTATTTTGCACAGCGGTATATATGATATATCCTGCACCTTATTCGATGAGGAAAGGGCCGACGATTCCTTCACCGGGAGTGACCCCTTTAGCAAAACTAGAAAAGCCTCAAAAACACTCCATTTTAAAATCATTTGATTCTACAATGATATCAAGTTCATTATGCAATAGGTTTTCAGAAAAACCTGTCGTAGCCCTCCGTCATTTCAGATAAGTACTAGTAAGTATTCGTGCTGCGGTAGTTTGGCCACCGTCAAGGCATAGTGTACGGTAGCTAACTAATGCTTATCTGCTAGCATACGATGCGATTGGATTAGGGTATTCGTACGGCGTTGTTTGGCCTCCGTCAAGGGTCGTGCGGGTGGGTTTAATTCAATCAGGAAATGACGGGTTGAACTTGACTAGCGGACTATGGGTAGTTTGGCCTCCGTCAAGGTCATAGGACGCTAGGGGCAAAATTATCGGGAATTTCAAGTGTTGAAATTTGCAATTGCATACCTTCTATGAGATAGTTGGATCCCGATACCTACTGCGAGTAAGAGTAACTCCTGGAAGAGTTTTACACATTACAATTAGCCGATCGAGTAGGTGTCTAGAAAGGTGTTAACGGGGTTACGCCTCTGGGAAAACGAGGTTTACTTTAATTAGGTCCGTGTGAAAGCACGGGGAACCTCCCTCAAAGTACCGACACTGGCCTGGCTGAAAGATGTTAGTTTTATGTATGTCCTAGAGACCATTACTATACAAAGGATGTATATTGTAGTGGATGCTTGGACATATATAGGGAGGACTTTCTGGCTCGACATGATAGTATGCTATCTGGTTGCTCTTTACCTTAACGTGTACACTAATTGTCTCTCTGTTACATGTTGTTAAAGCCCTTAGAATGTGTACTTGATTACCTGGACTATGATGCAGATCATACTAGTGGGGACATGGTAGTCCATAAGTACATCCTTCAATGTCCCTAGTCATGGGTGTATCGAGACGGGGCATCGATATACCAGAGTAGACTAGCGTATACCTTCTCGACCCATACAGATGGGCGATGGATGATCCCATATCCGTTGGTGTTTGACATCAGAGATGATATACGGGTGCTCAGTGGAGACTGGGTACACTTGACGGACTCGCCGAGAACTCCCAGATGGTATTATACCTTATGTCAGATGGCAGTTCTCTGGTGACACTGGTACAGGTTAGTCTGTAGACCAGAGATCGTCATAGAGTCTTGTGTGATTCCCACAGTGCTTTGATTTCCACCTTACCACGTCTAAGAGGGCGTGCAAAACGGTGGTTTTTCGGTACAGTCCCGAGTCACATGGAGGCAATGAGCGATAGGAAGGGATTCGTCTCTCCCAGTATAGGGAGTTGATGTTGCGCTGTGTTCGATTAGCTATAACCGGAAATCCCAGGCTAGGGTTGCTGAGATTTACTGGTAAGTGTTACCAATAGTTTCTCGAACTGTTATAGACCTGATATCGACACGACTTATCGAGCTACTGGGCTCTGACGTTTACCACCCCTAGGCGAGATATGCGACATATCAGACAAACAGACCGGACTGTACGGTAAGCGTTACTGGTTGGATTCACAGGAGTGTGAGACGGCTTGCTCGTTGATCTTCTGATCGCTCAATACCCGGGTGGCCGTTACGTTTAGCAGACCGCTTGCGGCTTGTGGGTGTTTGATATGATCATCACCTGCTGTCGGCGTATTGACGAGTCTGTAGAGTCCTACACATAGGTTTCCTGGCTCAAGCGAAACGAAATAGGAGCGCATATAAGATATGTGCGGGACCGAGAATAATACCAGTATGTGATACTGTATTCTATTCTCGCGATTTGTATCTTCGGCAGGTTATATGTGATATAGTCGGGTTACCGAATCAAGTGTTGATTCGATACATTGATACACTTGATATTAGTCGGTTATATGCAGTATGACCGGATCATTAATCAAGTGTTGATTTAATGATTTAATGTATAATTATATATTTGATATATTACTTTGCATTAACTAGTATTGGTTCACTTAAGATGGATTTTCTCACTTGATGTGCACATTGTATATATGATATAGTTTTGTGCACTAGTTTGTATCATGTTTGATGATACATGCAAACTTGGGTGTGTATGATTAAACCATGAATAGGTTAATGGTTAGGGTTTTGATTTACTTATTTATTTATTCTTTTCAATTATTTTTAGGCAAGAAATAAAATGGTGGATTCTTTTGTTTTTTCTTGAAGCTTCATGAAGCTTTGAAAAGCTTTAATCATTTTGTTTCTTTCCTTAACCCTAACCATTTAGTTTAACCCTAGTTTATTCTCTACACTTGTTAACTCACCCATGGTTGCTAAATGATAAGAATCACTTGGATTTTCTTTTTGAAATAAGTCTTTTTCATTCTCTTCTTCTTCTTCATCTTCTTGATGAAGAAAAAGAAAGCTTGCTTGAAAATTATCAAGTGATGA
This sequence comes from Agapanthus africanus, assembly GCA_030015575.1. NCBI lineage: Eukaryota > Viridiplantae > Streptophyta > Magnoliopsida > Asparagales > Amaryllidaceae > Agapanthus > Agapanthus africanus. The sequence continues at coordinate 257,666,144 of CM057351.1, read as the reverse complement.
ATCCAAGTGAGAAATCCAAATCCAAAGTCAACCCACTTCCTATTTCTTCATCCTCTACCACTTTCCATGTAGTAGAGTGTGTTATCTTCACAAGTTCCATGACCTAGTGAAGGTGAAGCTTGAGTTTGAGTCGCCTCGACGTAGATCATCTTCGGCATCGAAGTCAACGACCTAGCCCGACCATTTCTCCGATGAAACCGACGCTAGAGTCCGGGATTCCAATGATCGCAGCGGAGGAACGTCAACATGGATCTAGAGATGTGGTGTACCGGATCTACAAAGGTTGTATTTCCATTCACTTAGCAATAAAGTTGTTTAATTGCATGTTTCGCCTTTGCCTCTAGTTATCGATCTATCATTAGGGTTTCTCGGCACAATAAAAATTTGATTTTGCCATGGTTGATCAGTTGTGGAACCTCTTGAGTGTGTCTAGTAACCCTACAGTGGTATCAAAGCCTAGATAGAGCCTTAGGCGAAGTGTAGACGATGTTTTAGGTCCGATCGAAACACGAAACCCTAATCCGACCCCTTCTCTGTACATTTTTCAAAACTGTGCATTTTTCCTAATTAAAAATATGCAGAAAAATAAGCAGGGTTTTATAAGAGTTACTGTGCAGCACGTGGGCATAAGTCGACTAAAGCGCGGCGGAACCGCGGCACGAGCATGGCTCGTGCGGCGGTTCCGCGGCCACTTAGTCGCTTCATTCATTTCTGTTTGCACAGTAATATTCTTTTATCATTCCTGATTCTTCTGGATATTTTTAATTAATATTCAACAGTTGAATTTTCTGGGTGGTATTGGGGACTCAATGATTCGATCGGAATCTTTAAGTTCGTCTATGTGTTTTCCGGATATTTTAGAATATGTTAAAAGGTTCGACCGGATATAAATACCCACTTTTTCCCCCTGCCAGGAAATTTCCAATTGTTGAATTTTTCCGTAGTTTAATGACGATCTAAGTAGTGCAAGTAACGCGATGGTCCCTCTAGAAGACAACAAACCTTAACTCGATTATGTGACCGTCTTGAACTGCCCTTTGAACCTTAAGGTTTGGGGCAGTACGGCGTGCCACATGTGAGGCGTTGGCTTGACCCGTCTACGGCTGGACCGTTGGTAATGAGGCATGAAGTGAATGTTTTTAGACTTATTCCATGAGTTGAGCTGTTTCGGGAAAACTTGGGTGTTTGACTGTTCGATCGGAAAGTTTAACATTTTCTGTTTATCTAGAATGTGATACAATATTTAGAATCCACAAGTAGTTATGAGATAACTAATATGAATGTTATAAACATAGCAGTTTAGTCTCACTTGATCAGTTGCCACGGAATTTTGATGTGATCAAAAGTCCGTCGCAATCACGTAGCGTACGTGGATACTCGCCGGGTAAACTTAATAGACAGCTACACACCATAGCCCCGACCAAGTGACTGTAGGAGAACACCGTCGCCGAAAGCATCCTTTTGGGTGCTCACGGCAGCGGTGTTCCGCCTTGGTGCACTTCATCGACGGCATCGGGCGTGTGGCCGCCTACTAAAGTTTGCGATGAGCATTCGATCAAAATATCGGGAATCTTGTTGAATTTCCCGACTTGATATTAAAAAGTGTTTTCGATAATGAGACTAAAATACGGCGTTTATAATTGTTAGGCATGCGATGTCTAAGGAATTCATTTGGTTAGGCATGCGATGTCTAAAGGGGTTGCGGATTCCAACTGTTGTAGTTTTACACTTTATTTTCTGTGACCGTAAGTGTAATATGTGATATCGCCGGTTTCATTGCTATATGTCAACGACAATTGGGATACGCATGTTTACTTACGTTGATGACATGTGTTGTTATGTGTTGCTGGATATGTTATATTGGATCGTCGTGTTTGAATAGCCGGGGGTTTTTATGTGAGATGAGTGTTTTTCATTTTCATTCATGTAAAAATATGTATGTAATATTCTTTTATTGGGGCACTTCCAGGTTGCGGAAGATGTCACCGTTGATGTATATTATTTACTTTTCCGCATTAGGATAGACCCAAGGAGGGGAGCACAAGTAACCGGGTTCTAGGGTCCAGTGGGAGACCATCTCGAGGAGTCGAGTCCCGGTCTCATATCTATAGAATTAGTAGGGTTGCTTGCCGCTCTCATAGGGGTCTAGGGGTGTGGGTTTGACTATTCATCACGACCGTGGAATCCGTGTTTTATACTGGCTCGTATTGAAAACACGGACGTCCTAGTATATCCAATATTTCATATGTTTCTTCTGCTGCGATATCTGTGATGTGATCATTTGATATGTTGTGATAGATACTGTATATAGTATATATGATATATTATATAGACGTTACTTATGTTTTACACCCGCGCTAGCCCTTCCCCGCTCTGCCGTTAGTTACCTAACCTAACGGTGCACGAGGGGACATCGAGGCGAATGCGGATGGCATAAGTGTACGTCGTATTTATCTGTGATGTTTAAGTGACTTAAATGATGGGACTTCGTTAATATGATTAATTAAAGAAAAGAAACCTAAAAGATGTTTTGGAATCGAATTTTCAAAAAACAGGTAGCTACAGTTCTTGCTTTGCATCGCGGTGTTCCTTGTAGAACATCCTGCACCTTATTCGATAAGGAAAGGACCGAGATCCCTTCACCGGGAGTGACTCCTTTAGCAATAACTGGCAGATGCTACAACCCTCGGTTTGTCTTTTGATTGCTTCTATAGTTTCTGCATTGCACAGCGGTATATATGATATATCCTGAGACCTTATTCAATGAGGAAAGGGCCGACGATCCCTTCACCGGGAGTGATCCCTTTAGCAAAATTAGAAAAGCCTCAAAAACACTCCATTTCAAAATTCATTCAATCCTACAACGATATCAAGTTCATTACGCAATAGGTTTTCAGAAAAACCTGTCGTAGCCCTCCGTCATTTCAGATAAGTACTACTTAGTATTCGTGCTACGGTAGTTTGGCATTCGTCAAGGCGTAGTGTGCGGTAGCTAACTAGTACTTATCTGCTTATGCATATGATGCCGATTGGATTAGGGTATTCGTACGGCGTTGTTTGGCATTCGTCAAGGATCGTGCGGGTGGGTTTAATTCAATCAAGAAATGTACGGGTTGAACTTGACTAGCACACTATGGGTTGTTTGGCATTCGTCAAGGTCATAGTACGTTAGGGGCAAAAGCATTATCGGGAATTTCAAGTGTTGAAATTTGCAATGAGATTGCATTCCTTCTATGAGATAGTTAGATCACGATACCCGCTGCAAGTAAGAGTTTCTCCTGGGAGAGTTTTACACATTACAATTAGCCGATCAAGTAGGTGTCTAGAAAGGTGTCAACGGGGTTACGCCTCTGTGAAAACGAGGTTTACATTAATTAGGTCCGTGCGAAAGCACGGGGAACCTCCCTCAAAGTACCGACACTGGCCTGGCTGAAAGATTGGCGAACTTATAGCATGTAATTAATCCGGCTAGTCTTTCCTTTTAGGGTTTGAAGGAAGATTTGATAAAAACAGTGGGAGCCATCCTGATTAAATAAAATAAAAACCAATCTGATCATGCAAGAGCGCACGCAGAGTGTTTTCTTCTCTCTCTCTTTAGGTAGCGACCGTTTCACGCCTTAATCAAGATAATAAAACGGATATATTGACCGAACCCGCTTGTTATACTGAGCTGGGGAATGTTGGTCCCGCTCCAACTTATAATTGTTATAAGACAGAGCTAGAAATAGGGGATTACCAGAATTCCCGTGCCGCCCAAACGAAGAGTGTGCATTCTGATGCATCATCTTCGGGTGTGTTCATTATACAGAACTGTTTCTCAGTAATTTTTACATCCTGGATATGAGATACTGGATCAGGATCCCGCATATGTAATTTGTTACATGGGCTACAGATAGGTAAAGAACTGAGAATGGGTGATAAGTTTCATGAGACAGAAAACGGGGCAAGTGCTGCAGCCAAGTCTGTTGGTCACTGTCACCCTGTATTACCAGTATATTGATTCTGAACGAATGTTATTAGATACCGAACCTGATATACAAAATCATATCAGTCTCTTTATTAGTAAAGCAAGGATATAATTTTGTATTGTTGGATAATGTTTTGAACATTTCCTATATCAAAAGCTGATCGGTTCAGGTACGTTATCTAAAAACATTGATGTTCTAAATCAAACTACAGTTCTTAGTATACGGAATACACACAAGAGAAAGAGTTCAGAAATGAACGAATCCTGCTTGAGGCATTGTAGACTAGGTCATATCAATGCGACCCGACTGGCTGAAGTTACATTTAGATGCATATTTAAATTAGTTTGAATTTACATCTTGTGAAACTTGCCGGTCATGTCACAAAGATAAGATGACTATATCTCTGTTTACTGGAAACAAAGAAAGAGTTAGTGAACTCTAGGGATGATACATGTTGATGTATGTAGGTCCCCTGTCTACACATGCCAAGACCGGTTCTTTGTACTTCATTACATTCTCTGATGATCTCTTTAGATTCAGACATATGTTCCTGTTGAAACACAAGTCCGAACCTTTTGAGATATTCACAGAATATAAGTTAGAAGTAGAGAACCAAAACGGGTATAAGTATTATGTCCTTTGATGTGATCGAGGAGGAGAATACTTGAGCACGGAAATCCTGGAGTATTCTAAAGGAGAATGAGATTCTCTCTCAGCATTACTCCTCCGTATACACCATAGCACGATGGTATATCGGGGCGGAGCAATAGCACCCTATGTGATATGGTGTGCTCTATGATGAGTACTACTGAGTTTCCTATTTCCTTTTGGGAGTTATGCGCTTAGGAAGCTGCATACCTATTGAATAGGGTTCAAATCAAAACAGTTGCCTACCGCTTCATATGTGATATGGAAAGGGAAGAGCCCATATCTTAAGTTTGTTAAGATTTGGGGTTGTCCAGCCTATGTCTAAAAAGCAAAATCCGGACAAGCTCGAGGCAAGGTCAGTTATGTAGAACTGGAAAGGTTCCAGCTATACAAACTGCAGCTGATGATTTGGTAGAACCAAAGGATTCAATAGATTCTAACGAACCTCAGCCTCTCCACCGATCTAGTAGGGTACCTCACACACCTGAGAGATACTTTGATTTCTCTATGACAGTGGGAGCGAGGATTGCATCATGAGATGATGATCCAACTAGTTTCGAGCTGGCCATCAGGAGTGGGACTCTGTATGAATGGCTGGATGCTTATCGATCTGAGATGGAATCCTTTTACACGAACAAAGTATGGACTTTGGTTGCTTTAACTGAAGGGTTAAATCCCCATCAGGAGAAAGTATATCTTGAGAAGATTACTTGGTGTACATGGAAAAGTTGAGACTTTCAAAGCTAGACTTGTTAAAGCTTTGCATCATTAACCAGGTATGGATTATGATAAAACCTTTTCAAGTAGCTAAGTTTAAGTCTATCCAGATCCTACTTGCCACGGCCACATACCATGACTACGATATCTGGCGGTTGGGTGTCATGACTGCTTTTCTAAAATGATGTTTTAGAAGAGAGCGTCTGTAAGTACACAGCCAGAGGGACTTGTAGACAGTGGGAGCAGCGGAAACGTGTGCAAGATGTTTTATGTGATAAAGCAGGCATCGCGGAGTTGGAACATCTGTTTTGATGTATTAGTCAAAGAGTTTGACATCACCAAAATGGTATATGAACCTTGTATAAACAAAAGGGTAGTAGGGAGTATGGTGGTGATCCTCGTAGAGTACGTGGATGCCATACTCTTGATAAAAAAGGAGTTTCCTATGCTACGCTCGGTCTATCTCCGCTTATCACAATGATTCTCAATATAGGATCAAAGTGATACCTCCTAAATCCTGGGTTTTGGACCTATGAGATAGATCTAATTGGATGTTAGGATGCTCACTAGTTGTAGTGAGAAAGTATCAGTTGATCCTGGGGAGAATCACATGAAAGGTTCCAGGGTGATAAGGACGACTGAATGTCAGTCCCAGGCATTGTCTTTACCCTCAGTAAAGGGACGATATGTTGGAAGAGTTCCAAGCTAGATACCGTGGCATAATAGACGATAAAGGTTGGATACATCGCTACTTAAGATACTACCAAGGAGGAAGTCTGGATGTATATTAGTTCATGAGATGAACTTCGTTCCAACCATTGTGAGACAATGGAGTTGTGGCTTATGCCTAAAAACGCCTGTCCCATTAGTGATCCAGACATATTCTGAGGCAGCATCACCTGATCATGGAGATAGTTGATCTCCAGGGTGATTGAGGTTAGGAGAGTAGATTCAGAGGACAACACGGAGGATCCACTCACAAAGGCCTTTTCCCCGAGAGAGACTATTATGGGATGGTTGAGTATGGGATGCTATTACCACTGCTACAGATGGCCCTAGTGCAAGTGGGAGATTGTTAGTTATATGTATTCCCTAGAGGCCATTACTATACATAGGATGTATATTGTAGTGGATGCTTGGACATAAATAGCGAGGACTTTCTTGCTCGACATGATAGTATGCTATCTGGTTGCTCTTTACCTTAACGTGTACACTGATTGTCTCTCTGTTACATATTGGTAAAGCCCTTAGAATGTGTACTTGACTACCTGGACTATGATGCAGATCATACTAGTGGGGACATGTTAGTCCATAAGTACATCCTTCAAGGTCCCTAGTCGTGGGTGTATCGAGACGGGGCATCGATATACCAGAGTAGACTAGCGTATACCTTCTCGACCCATATAGATGGGCGATGGATGATCCCATATCCGTTGGTGTTTGACATCAGAGATGATATACGGGTGCTCAGTGGAGACTGGGTACACTAGACGGACTCGCCAAGGACTCCCAGATGGTATTATACCTTACGTCAGATGGCAGCTCTCTGGTGACACCGGTACAGGTTAGTCTGTAGACCAGAGATCGTCATAGAGTCTTGTGTGATTCCCACTATGCTTTGATTTCCACCTTACCATGTCCAAGAGGGCGTGCAAAACGATGGTTTTTGGGTACAGTCCCGAGTCACATGGAAGGAATGAGCGATAGGAGGGGATTTGTCTCTCCCGGTATAGGGAGTTGATGTTGCGCTTTGTTCGATTGGCTATAATCGGAAATCCCTGACCAGGGTTGCTGAGATTTACTGGTAAGTGTTACCAATAGTTTCTCGAACTTTTATAGACCTCATATCGACACGACTTATCGAGCTACTGGGGTCTGACGTTTACCACCCCTAGGCGAGATATGCGACATATCAGACGAACAGACCGGACTGTACGGTAAGTGTTACTGGTTGGATTCACAGGAGTGTGAGCGGGCTTGCTCGTTGATCTTCTGATCGCTCAATACCCGGGTGGCCGTTACGTTTAGCAGACCGCTTGCGGCTTGTGGTTGTTTAATATGATCATCACCTGCTGCCGGCGTATTGATGAGTCTTTAGAGTCCTACACAGAGGTTTCCTGGCTCAAGCGAAATGAAATAGGAGTGCATATGAGATATGTGCGGGACCGAGAATAATACCCGTATGTGATACTGTATTCTATTCTCGCGATTTGTATCATCGGCAGGTTATATGTGATATAGCCGGGTTACCGAATCAAGTGTTGATTCGATACATTGATACACTTGATATTAATCGGTTATATGCAGTATGACCGGATCATTAATCAAGTGTTGATTTAATGATTTAATGTATAATTATATATTTGATATATTACTTTGCATTAACTAGTATTGGTTCACTTAAGATGGATTTTCTCACTTGATGTGCACATTGTATATATGATATAGTTTTGTGCACTAGTTTGTATCATGTTTGATGATACATGCAAACTTGGGTGTGTATGATTAAACCATGATTAGGTTAATGGTTAAGGTTTTGATTTACTTATTTATTTATTCTTTTCATTTATTTTTAGGCAAGAAATAAAATGGTGGATTCTTTTGTTTTTTCTTGAAGCTTCATGAAGCTTTGAAAAGCTTTGACCATTTTGTTTCTTTCCTTAACCCTAACCATTTAGTTTAACCCTAGTTTATTCTCTACACTTGTTAACTCACCTAAGGTTGCTAAATGATAAGAATCACTTGGATTTTCTTTTTGAAATAATTCTTTTTCATTCTCTTCTTCTTCTTTATCTTCTTCATGAAGAAAAAGAAAGCTTGCTTGAAAATTATCAAGTGATGAACCCAAGTGAGAAATCCAAATCCAAAGTGAACCCACTTTCTATTTCTTCATCCTCTACCACTTGCCATGTAGTAGAGTGTGTTATCTTCATAAGTTCCATGACCTAGTGAAGGTGGAGCTTGAGTTTGAGTCGCCTCGACGTAGATCATCTTCGGCATCGAAGTCAACGACCTAGCCCGACCATTTCTCTGATGAAACTGACGCTAGAGTCCGGGAATCCGATGATCGCAGCGGAGGGACATCAACACGGAGCTAGAGAAGTGGTGGACCGGATCTACAAAGGTTGTATTTCCATTCACTTAGCAATAAAGTTGTTTAATTGCATGTTTCGCCTTTGCCTCTAGTTATCGATCTATCATTTGGGTTTCTCGGCACAAGAAAAATTTGATTTTGCCATGGTTGATCAGTTGTGGAACCTCTTGAGTGTGCCTAGTAACCCTACAAAAGATCGGCGAAGTTGTAGGGTGTAATTAATCCCGGCTAGTCTTTCCTTTTAGGGTTTGAAAGAAGATTTGATAAAAACAGTGCGAGCCATCCTGATTAGATAAAATAATTACTAATCTGATCTTGCAAGAGCGCACGCAGAGTGTTTTCTTCTCTCTCTCTCCAGGTAGCGACCATGTCACGCCTTAATCAAGATAATCATATGGATTATTGACCGAACCAACTTATTATACTGAGCTGGGGAACGTTGGTCCCGCTCCAACTTATAATTATTATAAGACAGAGCCGGAAATTGGGTATTACCAGAATTCCCATGCCGCCCAAACGAAGAAAGTGCATACCCATGCATCATCTTCGGGTGTGTTCATTACAGAGAACTGTTTCTCAATGTCCTTTACGTCCTGGGTATATGATACCGGATCAGGATCCCACATATGTAGAATATTACATGGGCTACAGAAAGGTAGAGAACTGAGGATGGGTGATAAGTTTCATGAGGCAGAAAACGGTACAAGTGTTGCAGCCAAGTCTGTTGGTCACTATCACCCTGTATTCTAAATACGTTGATTCTGAATGAATGTTATTAGATACCGAACCTAATATACAAAATCATATCAGTCTCTTTATCAGTAAAGAAATGATAAAATTTTGTATTGTTGGATAATGTTTTGAACATTTCCTATATCAAAAGTTGATCGGTTCAGGCACGTTATCTAAAAGCATTGATGTTCTAAATCCAACTACAGTTCTTACTATACGGAACACACACAAGTGGAAGAGTTCAGAAATGAACGAATCCTTCTTGAAGCATTGTAGACTTGGTCATATCAATGCGACCCGACTGGCTGAAGTTACATTTAGATGCATAATTAAATTATTCTGAATTTACATCTTATGAAACTTGCCAGTCATGTCACAAAGATAAGATGACCATAGCTCAGTTTACTGGAAACAGAGAAAGAGTTAGTGAACTCTTGGGATTGATACATGTTGATGTTTGTAAGGTCCCCTGTCTACACATGCCAAGACCGGTTTTTTTGTACTTCATTACATTCTCTGATAATCTCTCAAGATTCAGACATATATTCCTGTTGAAATACAAGTTCGAACCCTTTGAGATATTCACAGAATATAAGTTAGAAGTAGAGAACCAAAACGGGTATAAGTATTATGTCCTTTGATGTGATCAAGGAGGAGAATACTTGAGCACGGAAATTCTGGACTATTCGAAAGGAGAATGAGATTCTCTCTCAGCATTACTCCTCCGTATACACCATAGCATGATGGTATATCGGGGCGGAACAATAAAACCCTATGTGATATGGTGTGCTCTATGATGAGTACTACTGAGTTTCCTATTTCCTTTTGGGAGTTATGCGCTTGAGAAGATCCATACCTATTGAATAGGGTGCAAATCAAAACAGTTACCTACCTCTTCATATGTGATATGGAAGGGAAGAGCCCATATCTTAAGTTTGTTGAGATTTAGGGTTGTCCGGCCTATGTCTAAAAAGAAAAATCCGGACAAGCTCGAAGCAAGATCTGTTATGTAGAAATGGAAATGTTCCAGCTATACAAACTGCAGCTGATGATTTGGTAGAACCAAAGGATTCAATTGTTTCCAACGAACCTTAGCCTCTCCGCCGATCTAGTAGGGTTCCTCACCCACCTGAGAGATACTTCTGTTTCTCTATGACAGTAGGAGCGAGGAATGCATCATGAGATGATGATCCAACTAGTTTCGAGCTGGCCATCAAGAGTGGAACTCTGTAAGAATGGCTAGATGCTTAGCGATCTGAGATGGTATCCTTATACACCAAGAAAGTATGGACTTTAGTTGCTTTATCTGAAGGGTTAAATCCCTATCAGGAGCAAGTATATCTTGAGAAGATTACTTGGTGTACATGGAAAAGTTGAGACTTTCAAAGCTAGACTTGTTAAAAGTTTGCATCATTGACCAGGTATAGATTATGATGAAACTTTTTCTAAGTAGCTATGCTTAAGTCCATCCAGATCCTACTTGCCACGGCTACATACCATGACTACGATATCTGGCGGTTGGGTGCCATGACTGCTTTTCTAAGTGATGTTTTAGAAGAGTGCGTCTATAAGTACACAGCCAGAAGGCCTCGTAGACAGTGGGAGCATCGGAAACGCGAGAAAAATGTTTTATGTGATAAAGCAGGCATTGCGGAGTTGGAACGTCTGTTTTGATGTGTTAGTCAAAGAAGTTTGACATCATCAAAATGGTAGATTAACCTTGTATAAACAAAAGGGTAGTAGGGAGTATGGTGGTGATCCTTGTAGAGTACGTGGATGACATACTCTTGATAAGAAAGGAGTTTCCTATGATACGCTTGGTCAATCTCCGCTTATCACAATGATTCTCCATATAGAATTAAAGTGATACCTCCTAAATCCTAGGTTTTGGATCTATGAGATAGATCTAATTGGATGTTAGGATACTCACTAGTTGTAGTGAGATGGTATCAGTTGATCCTGGGGAGAATCACTGGAAAGGTTCCATGGTGATATGAACGACTGAATTTCAGTCGCAGGCATTGTCTTTACCCTCAGTAATGGGACGGTATGTTGGAAGAGTTCCAAGCTAGATATCGTGGAAAACTAGACGATAAAGGCTGGATACATCGCTACTTAAGATGCTACCAAAGAGGCAGTCTGGATGTATATTTGTTCATGAGATGAACTTAGTTCCTCCCATTGTGTGACAATGGAGTTGTGGCTTATGCCAAGGAACGTCCGTCCCATCAGTGATCCAGACATATTCTAAGGCAGTATCACCTGATCATGGAGATGGTTGATCTCCAAGGAGATCAAGCTTAGGAGAGTAGACTCAGAGGACAACACGGCGGATCCCCTCACAAAGGCCTTTTCCCAGAAAGAGACTTTTATGGGACGGTAGAGTATGAGATACTACAACCACTGCTACAGATGGCCCTAGTGCAAGTGGGAGATTGTTAGTTATATGTATGCCCTATAGTCCATTACTGTACATAGGATGTATATTGTAGTGGATGCTGGGACATATATAGGAAGGACTTTCTTGCTCGACATGATAGTATGCTATCTGGTTGCTCTTTATCTTAACGTGTACACCGATTGTCTCTCTGTTACATATTGGTAAAGCCCTTAGAATGTGTACTTGACTACCTGGACTATGATGCAGATCATACTAGTGGGGACATGGTAGTCCATAAGTACATCCTTCAAGGTCCCTAGTCGTGGGTGTATCGAGACGGGGCATCGATATACCAGAGTAGACTAGCGTATACCTTCTCGACCCATACAGATGGGCGATGGATGATCCCATATCCATTGGTGTTTGACATCAGAGATGATATACGGGTGCTCAGTGCAGACTGGGTACACTGGACGGACTCGCCGAGAACTCCCAGATAGTATTATACCTTACGTCAGATGGCAGTTCTCTGGTGACACTGGTACAGGTTAGTCTGTAGACCAGAGATCGTCATAGAGTCTTGTGTGATTCCCACTGTGCTTTAATTTCCACCTTACCACGTCTAAGAGGGCGTGCAAAACGGTGGTTTTTGGGTACAGTCCCGAATCACATGGAGGCAATGAGCGATAGGAGGGGATTCGTCTCTCCCAGTATAGGAAGTTGATGTTGCGCTGTGTTCGATTGGCTATAACCGGAAATCCCTGGCCAGGGTTGCTGAGATTTACTGGTAAGTGTTACCAGTAGTTTCTCGAACTGTTATAGACCTCATATCGACACGACTTATCGAGCTACTGGGGTCTGACGTTTACCACCCGTAGGCGAGATATGCGACATATCAGACGAACAGACCGGACTGTACGGTAAGTGTTACTGGTCGGATTCACATGAGTATGAGCGGGCTTGCTCGTTGATCTTCTGATCGCTCAATACCCGGATGGCCGTTACGTTTAGCAGACCGCTTGCGTCTTGTGGGTGTTTGATATGATCATCACCTGCTGCCGGCGTATTGATGAGTCTTTAGAGTCCTACACAGAAGTTTCCTGGCTCAAGCGAAATGAAATAAGAGAGCATATGAGATATGTGCTGGACCGAGAATAATACCAGTATGTGATACTGAATCATATTCTCGCGATTTGTATCATCGGATGGTTATATGAGATATAGCCGGGTTACCGAATCAAGTGTTGATTCGATACATTGATACATTTATTATTAGTCGGTTGTATCCAGTATGACCGGATCATTAAATCAAGTGTTGATTTAATGATTTAATGTATAATTATATATTTGATATATTACATTACATTAACTAGTATTTGTTCACTTAAGATTGATTATCTCACTTGATTGTGCACATTGTATATATGATATATGTTTGTGCACTAGTTTGTATCATGTTTGATGATACATGCAAACTTGTGTGTGTGTTTACTTTAAACCATGTTTAGGTTAATGGTTACGGTTTTAAATTAATTATTTATTTTATTCATTTATTTTTGGGCAAGGAATAAAATGGTGGCTTCTTTTGGTTTTTACTAGAAGCTTCATGAAGCTTTGAAAAGCTTTGACCATTTTGTTTCTTTCCTTAACCTAACCATTCACCTGAACCCTTGTTTATTCTCTACATGTGTTAAACTCACCCATGGTTGCATTATGATAAGGCTTCACTTGATTTTCTATTTTATATAATTCTTTTCCATTCTTTTCTTCTTCTTCATCTTCTTCATGAAGAGAAGAAACCATTGCTATATTTTTATAAGTGAGAAATACAAATCCAAAGTGAACCCACTTCCTATTTCTTCATCCTCTACCACTTGTCATGTAGTATAGAGTGTTTTCTTCACAAGTTTCATGACTTAGTGAAGGTGGAGCTTGAGTTTGAGTTGCCTCGACGTAGATCATCTTCGGCATCGAAGTCAACGACCTAGCCCGATCATTTCTCCGACAAAACCAATGCAAGAGTCCAGGATCCGGTTGGTCGCAGCGGAGGGACGTCATCACGGAGCTAAGGAAGTGGAGGACCGGATCTACAAAGGTTGTATTTCCATTCACTTAGTAGCAAAGTTGTTTGCTTGCATTTGTTTTCGCCTTACCTCTAGTTAACGATCCAGCATTAGGGTTCTTTGGCACATAAATTTTTGAATTTGGCATGGTAGATGCCTTGTGGAACCTCTTGAGTGTGCCTAGGAACCCTACAATTTGGTGATGCTTTCTTTCCATAGTAGATAACACTCCTAGTTTATCTAGTTAGGTTTATAGTTAGATCCGGTTTAATGGGTTATTCTAGCACCATTTTTAAACTTGTTAGAAATTTTTGTTCCGCAAACCGTCACGTTTGATGGCTAGGGCGTTCGGGTAACCCAACATGGTAACAGAGCCACTCCATAAAACCTATACTAGCTAGTTTTGACGTGTTTAGAATATCGATCGACCGAATTTTTCCAAAACCACACCCGTATCATAGTTTCTGTCGATTTTTTAAAGCGGTCTAAAAATCATTTTCAGTGCATCAGAAATTCGTGCAGGCTTTTCTAAGAACCCTCAAGAAATTTGGGCCCATGATCCCTCTATTACACTGGGGAACCGCGGCATAACATACATGTTTGCCGCGGTTGCGCGGTGGTATTAGGGCTTCTGTGCCCAATATTTCTTCCGGTGGTCTTATGTTTGGAATTGTGGTTTCTAGGATGTTTAGTTTATGGGCACAGATTTGTTTGAGTACTGGATTAGCACTTGGGGCCTATTCGAAAAAGTTTAGTCGATCGAAAATTTAAAATACGTGTTATTATCAGTACTTAGTTTAGAATCTGCGACTGTGAATGTCATTTGATCGGTATATCCCGTCTATTTGCTATATGTTCTTTTAGACGAGTTTGCGAACAAGACATTCATGTTGATGTTCTGTGATTGTGCTGAAATTGTAGTTGGATTGTGTAGGGTTCCTAGGCACACTTGTGAAGGTTCATGAAGCATAAAAAATGCCCGAATAAAATTTTACATGTGCTGAACAACCCAAAGACGGGATCTTTGCTAGATTATTAGGGTTTAGCATGCAAGATAACATCTTTAAAGCTAAATGTGAGGGATTACAACCTTTGTAGTCCGCTCCTTCGCTTCACAAGCTCCGAGTAGAAGTCCCTTCGCCGTGATCCACGATCTCCCGGACTCAAGAGAGGCTCCACGACTCGAATGATCCATTCTAGCTTGAAGTGTTCCGATTCTCCGATGATCTACGTCGAAGTTGCTATAACCCAAACTTTCTCACTCTAAAGAGATGAACACCCTAATCTAATGGGCTAGATTAGATGAGGATGATGGAGTAGTATTTATGCTATCTTTTTATTTCACTTTCTCACAATAAATCATCACATAAGGAATTTCTAGTGAGCTCTCTCTTTCAAAAACCAAAGAGAGAAGAAGATGAAGAATGAAAGAATAATCTTTTTGTGATGAATAGTAGTCAAGTGTATATGATTGATTATAGAACCATGGTCAAGGATGATAGGATAAAATTTATAGAGAATAAACTAGAGTTAGGGTTTGGTTAGGTTAAAGATAAGTATCAACCATAATATCTTAACCAAGACAAAATAGAATCCTTCTAGAATGAACATGAAAGAGCTAACCCTAATCAAACCCTAATCCCTTTTTATCATCCTTAAACATGTTTTATAATAAATCATATCTTGTCACAATAATATATATCACATATATATTATATATTTGCAACAATTGAAAATAATACAATTAACATATATCGCATATATATATCAATGTATTAATCCGGTGAGAAAATGAAATAATAAAGCGAGCCAATATTAGATAATGTAATACAATATATCATATATATCATTATACATTAAATCATCGAATCAACACTTGATCCGACGATCCGGCTATAACGAATATAACCGACTAATATATCATGTACCGATTCATCGAATCAACACTTAATCCGATGTCCCGATTCATATCTAAATATCGTGAGAAGATAATACGGTATCTCATATCGCATTATCCTCGGTCCTGCACATATCACATATGTGCCTCTACTCCGTTTTGCCTGAGCCAAGAAACCTCTGTGTAGGACTCTAAAGAATCGTCAATACGCCGGTAGCAGGTGATGATCATATCAAACACCCACAAGCTGCAAGCGGTCAGCTAAACGTAACAGCCACCCAGGTATTGAGCGATCAGAAGATCAACAAGCTAGCCTGTCCGTTCTCCTGTGAATCCAATCAGTAACACCCCCGTACAGTCCGGTCTGTTTGTCTGATATGTCGCATATCAAGTCTAGGGGTGGTATACGTTAGACCCCAGTAACCGATAAGTCGTGTCGATGTGAGGCTCATAACAGGTCGAGAAACTACTGGTAACACTTATTACTATATCTCTATATCATCCCTGGCCAGGGACTTCCAGTTATAGCCAATCGAACACTGCACGACATCAACTCCCTATACCGGGAAAGACGAATCCCCTCCTATCGCTCATTGCCTCCATGTGATTTGGGACTGTACCCAAAAGCCACCATTTTGCACACCCTCTTGGATGTGGTAAGGTGGAAATCAAAGCACAGTGGGAATCACACAAGACTCTATGACGATCTCGGGTCTACAGACTACCCTGTACCAGTGTCACCAGAGAACTGCCATCTGACGTGTGGTATATCACCAACTGGGAGTTCTCGGCGAGTCCGTCTAGTGTACCCAGTCTCCACCGAGCACTCGTACACCGTCCTTGATGTCAAACACCAATGGATATGGGATCATCCATCGCCCATCATATGGGTCAAGATGCGTACACGCTAGTCTACTCTGGTGTATCGATGCCCTGTCTCAATATACCCTCGACTAGGAACATTTATAGGATGTACTCATCGACTACCGTGGCCCCACTAGTATGATCTTATCATAATCCCTGTAGTCGAGTACAGATCCTAAGGGCTTTATCAACATGTGAGAGAAAGACAGTAAACCAATATAAGTCAACATGTTAAGATAAAGTGAAACCAAATAGCAAACTATCATGACGAGCAAGAAAGTCCTCTCTGTATATATCCAAGCATCCATTATAATATACATCAAATGTACAACAATGGCCTCTAGGGCATATACATAACTAACAATCTCCCACTTGCACTTAGGCCAGCTGCTGTAATATCTCATACCTAGCATCCCGAATAATCTCTCAAACTGTATCTAGGTAATGGCCTTCATGAGTAGATCCGCAGTGTTGTCCTTCGTATCTACTCTCCTGACCTCAATCTCCCGGCGATCAACAATCTCCCTGATCAGGTGATACCGCCTCAGAATATGTCTGGACTTCTGATGGGATCTGGGTTCCTTGGACAAAGCCACAGCTCCATTTTTATCGCAATACAGAGGTATTGGATGTTCAATGGATGGAACCACACCAAGTTCAGTGATGAACTTCTTCATCCAGACAGCCTCTTTGGCAGCATCGTTGGCAGCGATGTATTCAGCCTCCATCGTCGAGTCTGCAACGGTATCCTGTTTGGAACTCTTCCAACATACCGCCCCTCTATTGAGGGTAAAGACAAATCCCGAGTGCGACTTAGAGTCGTCCTTATCACTTTGGAAGCTGGAATCGGTAAAGGACTCCACCCGGAGTTCTCCATTACCATACACCAAGAACATGTCTCTAGTCCTTCGCAAGTACTTGTGAATGTTCTTCACAACTGTCCAGTGACTCTCCAGGATCTGCTTGATACCGACTCACTACACTTAGTGAGTATGCTACATCGGGTCTGGTACATAGCATCGCATACATGATAGAGCCTACTGCCGAAGCATAGGGTATCCCTTGCATGCGAGCTCTTTCCAAATCAGTCTTGGGAGACATCTCTTTAGAGAGAGTGAGTCACGAGATCATGGGTTGGTTCCCATGCTTGGATTCTTCCATACTAAACCTCTTTAGTATGGTGTCAATGTACCTGGATTGGGACAATCCCAGTATCTGTTTGGATCTATCTCTATAGATCATAATCCCCAATATGCATGAGGCATCACCTAGATCTTTCATTGAGAATCTTTGTGATAAGAAGAGCTTGACTGATTGCAGCATAGGAATATCATTTCCTATTAAGAGTATGCCATCCACGTACAATACGAGGAAGACAACTTTACTCTCTGCCACCTTCTTATAGATACAAGGTTCATCTATATTTTTGATGAAGTCAAACTCTTTGACTACAACATCAAAACAGATGTTCCAACTCCGCGATGCTTGCTTTAACCCATAAATGAATTTAAGCAGTTTGCACACCTTTCCGCTGCTCCCACTATCTACGAAGCCCTCTGGCCGAGTCATGTACACGCACTCTTCTAAATCACCATTTAGAAAGGCGGTCTTAACATCCATTTGCCAGATTTCGTAGTCATGGTATGCAGCAATGGCAAGTAAGATCCGGATGGACTTAAGCATAGCCACTGGAGAAAAGGTTTCGTCATAATCCACACCTGGTCGTTGACGAAATCCCTTTGCTACAAGTCTAGCTTTGAAACTCTCAACTTTTCCATCTACACCAAATTTCTTTTTAAAAATCCACTTGCGCCCAATGGGTTTTACCTTTTCAGGAGCATTTTCCAAAATCCATACTTTATTGGTGTACATGGATTCCATCTCAGATCGCATTGCATCCAGCCATTTCACAGAGTCACCACTCGTGATGGCCTACTCGAAACTAGTCGGGTCATCATCTTCCATGATGCAATCCTCGCTTCCACCATCAATGAGAAAACCGTAGTATCTCTCAGGTGGACGAGAAACACTACTAGATCAGCGGAGAGGCTGAGGTTCGTCGGGTACTACCAAATCCTCTGGTTCCACTAAATCTTCAGTTACAGTTTGTGTTGCTGGAACTTCTTCTAGTTCTACCTCAGAGCCACTAATCTCTTTTTCAAGAAATCCCATTTCTAAAAAGGTGGCATGTTGAGCAGTAAACACCTTTTGTTGTTCACTGTGATAGAAAAAATATCCATTTGAATGTTTAGGATATCCCACAAACTTACATAGAACTGACCGTGCCTCGAGTTTGTCTGGATTTTGCCTTTTGACATAGGCCAGTTGTTCATATCAGATTTTTGCATTTTCATACCGCCCAATTTTTATCACATTGTACATCGGTAGGTACTCTTGAGCCGTGTTTGCTAGTCAATTGCAGGATACAGGTTCTCGGCTCTAAACGATGAAATTCATGGAAAAACACGACAAAATCCGGGTTCCTGCCAACCACAGATAAAACACGGGTCTCCGCTCTTTATCCGTCTGTTGCCACAAACCAGTTTAAGAGAAAAAATGGCAAATCAATGTCATTTTCATGCATAAGGCTCAATGGCAACACAAGATCCAAGAAATCTATGCGGAGCTCGAGGAAATCATGACAAAAAGATCCACATCAAATCACCAATTGCTCAACAGAAATTCTGGAAAAATCGTGAAGAAAATCTGAGAAAAATCATATACCAGACTCATGGGCACAGCAGACCAGGGAAGTAAAAAAAACCAAATCCCTAAATCCACCATATGGCCGCGGATCCGCGGCCAATAGGGGGGTCTAGGCCGCGGATCCGCGGCCGTACAGGCGCCGCATCTGTCGAAACTTCAGGGGTTGTTTTGTCTTTTTACATGGGTCCAGAATGTTGCCCTAGAATTTCTGTTACCTGCCTATAAATAGCCCAGAACCTTGTGAAGCCAAGGGTGCTTAATCTTGTATTTTTCAAGGTTTTAGAATACTTGTTCTTCTTCCTCTTCTCATCTCTTCTCCATTGAAAAACTTGTAGTGAGCTTTTGTGAGTGAAGAATGATGAATAAAGAAGTTCCTTTTGTTATTATACTTGTCTTGTTCTTTAGTTAAATTATTATTGCTTGTAATTTTCATTTGTTAACTTAGTTGTTGTTATTTGTGTTTGTTTCTTTCTTTTCTATTTTCCTGTATCCTTAAACAACCATGATGCTTACGCTTGATCCTTGCCGAGGTGAGGTCGCAAATAGCTAGTTGTTATCTTCTAATCTCCTTCTTTCTATCTTCCTCTTTTGTTTTATTTTCTTTTCCGTATTATGGGTGAGTAGTTTCATACTTGTTAGGGTAGGATAAGGGAATTTTGAGAGAAGGAAATCTCTCTCACACTTTCCTTGCCCAACATCTTAAATCGACTCCCGTTAATTGAACCACAATCCGCTCCATACGGCACCCTATCCTACATGATAGCGGTGATTCTGTAGCGAGACCGGTTGTGGTTGAATTAACCGGAGGTTATGGCTAAGAGCCAAGAACGGACGGACAAGCACGAAAAGGAAGAACTTAAGCATTGGAAAGCCTAGCTTATACTCGCAAGTTCCTTCCTAGTCGTGCTAATCCCCATTGTTGCCGATTACCGTAACACTGATATTAAGAGTGGCAACGAAAGAAGTGAGCGACTCCTAACTCAAACTAACCTAATCCTAACCTAAACAAGCTCTCTTTACATATCATTTTAATACTTAGTTAATCACAAACAAATCTGGAAAATTGGACTTAACTCGTTAAAACACATAGAAAAAGATTTCCATCCTCCTGCGGACGACCCGTACTCAACCGGCTAGCTACAACCGAAACCGTCTTGATTGCGGTAATGAACTAAACTTGAACACGCAGAATCTCTACCAATCAAATGGCGCCGTTGACATTTTCTTACCTTCGCATTCATATGTATATTTTGTATCTGCATATTAAAATCCATAAAAATCTGAAAATTTTCTAAAAACATAAAAACTTTTCTGTCAAGTTAGCTAGTGGGAGGACTCTGATTCAACATTTCGACGGTTTTGTTTGATAAAATAAGAATAACTAAATCTTATGTTTAGATTTTGAAAACCTGAAAGATAACTCTCCTTTAAAGTTAACTATAGCTGATATACGTCTTTATATCACACTACACGTGTCGGGAGTTTTTGAAATTAGATGACAAGTCTTCTATGTCTAAAAACTTTTAAATGGATCAATGATTTTCTGAGGATCAAATAGGTTTGTTCTGAAATAAGTAATATCAAGAATAGTTTATGAAGTGAGTGAATATGAAGGAATGTTATTGATGCCTTAATTGGAACTAAGTCTGAAAAATAACCCATCTGGAACTTGATTAGAATGATTACACACCGAACCCACTAAACACGTCTTTTAGCCAAAAAAATAATTGAACAGCCGGTTATATCTCCGTTCGTATTAAATAATCATGATTTTCACGCCAAACTGTCTTTTGCTTTAGGACCTAGGTAACTTGAGTAATTAAGTCCGCTGGGGTTTTTCTACACCTAATACCCTAAAACCAACAGGTTTGGGTGCATTGGCCCAAAGCTCGCTAAGAAGCCTAGAAAGTCCAGATTAAAACAAAGTCAAGCAAGTGTTCTCTCCGAGTTAAAATTCCTAACGGTTCTTTGTGTGAGAATAATCTTGATAAAAGACAGGTTTTTATAAAAAAAATTTTAAGCGGAGATATGAAGGTTTTATTCTATGATAAAGAATATTGCACATTGACAGAGGTGTGTATGAAATGAAAACAAGAAAAAGGTGGAGTGAAAAATAAGACCTAGTTTCCTGTTAAGGAAGATAGAAATTCTGAAGTTGAAACTTTACTGGAAAACGAAACTTGAAAAATGCTTAACTCTTTATAAAACTTATGTGATCCTTTCAAAATTTTTATCTGGGCTTTATTGTGTGACATGATGACTTAAATCGATCCTTCTGAAAACTTAACGACACTATTTGCACTGCACGTAAAGACATATAAAATCTGTAGTTAAACAAGAAGCGAGATGTGAAAAATAAGGTTCGATAGTCTAGACTTAGGATAATAGAATTGTTATTTTCTGAAACAAAACTTTAGGGTTTGAATCTTAGTTATTTTACAAAACCAACTTGACCGGATTTTGTGGGTAGTATCCGCTGAAAACCCTCAGGAGACAACACTCCTCCTACTAGGGACACCTAGAGGTTTAACGGCTTGTTGCACATGCTCAGTGCAATCGCGTTCCCTGCGAAAGTGAGGTTAGGAAATTTTTTGTGAATAAATTGGCTTTGCTCGGGACGAGCAAATGATAAGTTTGGGGGTATTTGTTCATATCAGATTTTTGCATTTTCATACCGCCCAATTTTTATCACATTGCACATCGGTAGGTACTCTTGAGCCGTGTTTGCTAGTCAATTGCAGGATACAGGTTCTCGGCTCTAAACGATGAAATTCATGGAAAAACATGACAAAATCCGGGTTCCTGCCAACCACAGATAAAACACGGGTCTCCGCTTTTTATCCGTCTGTTGCCACACACCAGTTTAAGAGACAAAATGGCAAATCAATGTCATTTTCATGCACAAGGCTCAATGGCAACGCAAGATCCAAGAAATCTATGCGGAGCTCGAGGAAATCATGACAAAAAGATCCACATCAAATCACCTATTGCTCAACAGAAATTCCGGAAAAATCGTGAAGAAAATCTGAGAAAAATCATATACCAGACTCATGGGCACAGCAGACCAGGGAAGTAAAAAAAACCATTCCCTAAATCCACCATAGGGCCGCGGATCCGCGGCCAATAGGGGGTCAAGGCCATGGATCCGCGGCCGTACAGGCGCCGCATCTATCGAAACTTCACGGGTTGTTTTGTCTTATTACATGGGTCCAGAATGTTGCCCTAGAATTTCTGTTACCTGCCTATAAATAGCCCAGAACCTTGTGAAGCCAAGGGTGCTTAATCTTGTATTTTTCTAGGTTTTAGAATACTTGTTCTTCTTCCTCTTCTCATCTCTTCTCCATTGAAAAACTTGTAGTGAGCTTTTGTGAGTGAAGAATGATGAATAAAGAAGTTCATTTTGTTATTATACTTGTCTTGTTCTTTAGTTAAATTATTATTGCTTGTAATTTTCATTTGTTAACTCAGTTGTTGTTATTTGTGTTTGTTTCTTTCTTTTCTATTTTCCTTTATCCTTAAACAACCATGATGCTTACACTTGATCCCTGCCGAGGTGAGGTCGCAAATGGCTAGCTGTTATCTTCTAATCTCCTTCTTTCTATCTTCCTCTTTTGTTTTATTTTCTTTTCCGTATTATGGGTGAGTAGTTTCATACTTGTTAGGGTAGGATAAGGGAAGTTTGAGAGAACGAAATCTCTCTCACTCTTTCCTTGCCCAACATCTTAAATCGACTCCCGTTAATTGAACCTCAATCCACTCCCTACGACACCCTATCCTACATGATAGTGGTGATTCCGTAGTGAGACCAGTTGTGGTTGAATTAACCGGAGGTTATGGCTAAGAGCCAAGAACGGACGGACAAACACCAAAAGGAAGAACTTAAGCGTTGGAAAGCCTAGCTTATACTCGCAAGTTCCTTCCTAGTCGTGCTAATCCCCGTTGTTGCCGATTACCGTAACACCGATATTAAGAGTGGCAACGAAAGAAGTGAGCGACTCCTAACTCAAACTAACCTAATCCTAACCCTAACAAGCTCTCTTTACATATCATTTTAACACTTAGTTAATCATAAACAAATCAGGAAAATTGGACTTAACTCGTTAAAGCACATAGAAAAATATTCCCATCTCCCTGCGGACGACCCGTACTCAACCGGCTAGCTACAAGCGAAACCGTCTTGATTGCAGTAATTAACTAAACTTGAACACGCGGAATCTCTACCAATCAAATGGCGCCGTTGCCATGATGAAAACCTCCCAGCTGTCGGACGATGCTATACGTCTACTGGCCATTCGTTCACTTTATGCGATCTTGCTGAAAAATGGCTGTATAGCACCGCTTCCCACTCAATAACCAGTTGGGACGAGTTTGTTAAAGCGTTTCTAAAAAAATTCTATCCGAATCATAAAACCGCAAGGATTCTTAATGAAATCAACCAATTTTCTCAGCTTCCTTCTGAACCCTTCTGGAAGTGCTTTGACCGGTATAAAGACCTTCTTGTTCAGTGTCCTTACCACGGTATAGAGAAATGGCAACTTTGCCAAACCTTATACGAGGGCCTGAACCCAGCAACGAAGCAGTTGTTGGAAACCATCTGTCAGGGCCACTTCCTATCAAAATCTGACGAGGAAGCGTGGCAATTCTTCGACGACCTTGCGGAGAAAACGCTACAATGGGAGAGCACCAGACCGACTTCTTCTTCTTCTACCTCCACTTCTACCGGTCAGTCTAGGGTAGGAATTCACCAACTTGATGTTTCTATTGCGATGAAAGCTGAAATGGCTGCAATAACGCATTTGATTGGTAGAGATTCTGAGTGTTCAAGTTTAGTTAATTACTGCAATCAAGACGGTTTCGCTTGTAGCTAGCCGGTTGAGTACGGGTCGTCCGCAGGGAGATGTGAATCTTTTTCTATGTGCTTTAACGAGTTAAGTCCAATTTTCCAGATTTGTTTGTGATTAACTAAGTGTTAAAATGATATGTAAAGAGAGCTTGTTAGGGTTAGGATTAGGTTAGTTTGAGTTAGGAGTCGCTCACTTCTTTCGTTGCCACTCTTAATATCGATGTTACGGTAATTGGCAACAACAGGGATTAGCACGACTAGGAAGGAACTTGCGAGTATAAGCTAGGCTTTCCAACGCTTAAGTTCTTCCTTTTGGTGCTTGTCCGTCCGTTCTTGGCTCTTACCCATAACCTCCGGTTAATTCAACCACAACCGGTCTCACTACGGAATCACCGCTATCATGTAGGATAGGGTGCCGTAGGGAGCGGATTGTGGTTCAATTAACGGGAGTCGATTAAAGATGTTTGGCAAGGAAAGAGTGAGAGAGATTTCCTTCTCTCAAACTTCCCTTATCCTACCCTAACAAGTATGAAACTGCTCACCCATAATACGAAAACGAAAATAAAACAAAAGAGGAAGATAGAAAGAAGGAGATTAGAAGATAACAACTAGCTATTTGCGACCTCACCTCGGCAAGGATCAAGCGTAAGCATAATGGTTGTTTAAGGATAAAGGAAAAGAGAAAAGAAAGAAACAAACACAAATAACTTCAACTAAGTTAACAAATGAAAATTACAAGCAATAATAGTTTAACTAAAGAACAAGACAAGTATAATAACAAAAGGAACTCCTTTATTCATCATTCTTCACTCACAAAAGCTCACTACAAGTTTTTCAATGGAGAAGAGATGAGAAGAGGAAGAAGAACAAGTATTCTAAAACCTAGAAAAATACTAGATTAAGCACCCTTGGCTTCACAAGGTTCTGGGCTATTTATAGGCAGGTAACAGAAATTCTAGGGCAACATTCTGGACCCATGTAAAAAGACAAAACAACCCCTGAAGTTTCGACAGATGCGGCGCCTGTACGGCCGCGGATCCGCGGCCTAGACCCCCTATTGGTCGTGGATCCGCGGCCCTATGGTGGATTTAGGGAATGGGTTTTTTTTACTTCCCTGGTCTGCTGTGCCCATGAGTCTGGTATATGATTTTTCTCAGATTTTCTTCACGATTTTTCCAGAATTTCTGTTGAGCAATAGGTGATTTGATGTGGATCTTTTTGTCATGATTTCCTCGAGCTCCGCGTAGATTTCTTGGATCCTGTGTTTCCATTGAGCCTTGTGCATGAAAATGACATTGATTTGCCATTTTGTCTCTTAAACTGGTGTGTGGCAACAGACGGATAAAGAGCGGAGACCCGTGTTTTATCTGTGGTTGGCAGGAACTCGGATTTTGTCGTGTTTTTCCATGAATTTCATCTTTTAGAGCCGAGAACCTGTATCCTACAATTGACTAGCAAACATGGCTCAAGAGTACCTACCGATGTGCAATGTGATAAAAATTGGGCGGTATGAAAATGCAAAAATCTGATATGAACAAATACCCCCAAACTTATCATTTGCTCGTCCCGAGCAAAGCCAATTTATTCACAAAAAATTTCCTAACCTCACTTTCGCAGGGAACGCGATTGAACTGAGCATGTGCAACAAGCCGTTAAACCTCTAGGTGTCCCTAGTAGGAGGAGTGTTGTCTCCTGTGGGTTTTCAGCGGATACTACCCACAAAATCCGGTCAAGTTGGTTTTGTAAAATAACTAAGATTCAAACCCTAAAGTTTTGTTTCAGAAAATAACAATTCTATTATCCTAAGTCTAGACTATCGAACCTTATTTTTCACATCTCACTTCTTGTTTAACTACAGATTTTATATGTCTTTACGTGCAGTGCAAATAGTGTCGTTAAGTTTCCAGAAGGATCGATTTAAGTCATCATGTCACACAATAAAGCCCAGATAAAAATTTGGAAAGGATCACATAAGTTTTATAAAGAGTTAAGCATTTTTCAAGTTTCGTTTTCCAGTAAAGTTTCAACTTCAGAATTTCTATCTTCCTTAACAGGAAACTAGGTCTTATTTTTCACTCCACATTTTTCTTGTTTTCATTTCATACACACCTCTGTGAATGTGCGATAGTCTTTATCATAGAATAAAACCTTCATATCTCCGCTTAAATTTTTTTTTATAAAAGCCTGTCTTTTATCAAGATTATTCTCACACAAAGAACCGTTAGGAATTTTATCTCGGAGAGAACACTTGCTTGACTTTGTTTTAATCTGGAATTTCTAGGCTTCTTAGCGAGCTTTGGGCCAATGCACCCAAACCAGTTGGTTTTAGGGCATTAGGTGTAGAAACACCCCAGCAGACTTAATTACTCAAGTTACATAGGTCCCAAAACAAAAGACAGTTTGGCGTGAAAATCTTGATGATTTAATACGAACGGAGATATAACCGGCAGTTCAATTATTTTTTTAGCTAATAGACGTGTTTAATGGGTTCGGTGTGTAATCATTCCAATCAAGTTCCAGATGGGTTATTTTTCAGACTTAGTTCCAATTAAGGCATCAATAACATTCCTTCATATTCACTCAATTCATAAACTATTCTTGATATTACTTATTTCAGAACAAATCTATTTGATCCTCAGAAAATCATTGATCCATTTAAAAGTTTTTAGACATAGAAGACTTGTCATCTAATTTCAAAAACTCACGACACGTGTAGTGTGATGTAAAGATGTATATCAGCTGTAGTTAACTTTAATGGAGAGTTATCTTTCAGGTTTTCAAAATCTAAACATAAGATTTAGTTATTCTTATTTTATCAAACAAAACCGTCGAAATGTTGAATCAGAGTCCTCCCACTAGCTAACTTGACAGAAAAGTTTTTATGTTTTTAGAAAATTTTCAGATTTTTATGGATTCTATGGATTTTAATATGCAGATGCAAAATATACATATGAATGCGAATGTAAGAAATGCGTACCGAGCGTACCCCCAAACTTAAACTGGACAGTGTCCTCACTGTCATTGCATGAAGAGATCATTTGAAGGGTCAAAATTGTCGGTTAGCGATACACAATTTTTTTTGTTTGTTTCCGTTTTTAAAAAAAGAAAAAGAAAAGGAATGGAAAAGAATATCCACAAAAATGTACAAAATGGTATATACATTTTTGCCCACCACCCATCGTATTTCTCCATTGACGTTTTCTTACCCTCACCTTCTCCGCTTAGACTATACTAAACTCGTTTAATGTATGTTCGCTTGGACTCAGGACACTAGCGCCCGCCTAGTCCGCGTTATGTTAGTCGCTACCGACTATGCGATCGACTCAGACATCGAAACTCCGTCCACGCCTCTTTCACCCTTACCTTTGCCGGCCAACTCCGACATTGACCGGAATTCTGTTCATACATCTTCACCTTCACCCTCACCAACCTCTTCTTCCGCGATGTCAGGATTTAATCCGAACATCTCTTTGACTACCCATGGATTGGCTCCACCTCCTACGGAGACCAATAACCCACCACCACCGCCTGTTGTAGCGCCGCAGCGAATCGTGCTCCAGGATCGTTTCTATCCCACTCGTTCTGCACTTCCCACATGCCTTTCTCTTCCACCGGCCAATGGGGATAATTTTGAAATTAAGCCCCACTTCATCAACATGCTTCCACGATTTCATGGGCTTGAATCTGAAGATGCCTATATCTTCATCAATAAATTTCAAAACGTTTGTGCCATGATGAAAACCACCCAGCTGTCGGACGATGCAATACGTCTACGGGTCATTCCCTTCACTTGATGCGATCTTGCTGAAAAATGGCTGTATAGCACCGCTTCCCACTCAATAACCAGTTGGGACGAGTTTGTTAAAGCGTTTCTAAAAAAATTCTATCCGAATCATAAAACCGCAAGGATTCGTAATGAAATCAATCAATTTTCTCAGCTTCCTTCTGAACCCTTCTGGAAGTGCTTTTACCGGTATAAAGACCTTCTTGTTCAGTGTCCTTACCACGGTATAGAGAAATGACAACTTTGCCAAACCTTATACGAGGGTCTGAACCCAGCAACGAAGCAGTTGTTGGAAACCATCTGTCAGGGCCACTTCCTATCGAAATCTGACGAGAAAGCGTGGCAATTCTTCGACGACCTTGCGGAGCAAACGCTACAATGGGAGAGCACCAGACCGACTTCTTATTCTTCAACCTCCACTTCTACCGGTCAGTCTAGGGTAGGAATTCACCAACTTGATGTCTCTATTGCGATGAAAGCTGAAACGGCTGCAATAACGAGAAAGCTTGAAGCGATAGAGAGCAAATTTTCTTCTCCTCCTCCTGCCCCTGTTCTTCCCCTTCGTACCATTTGCGCTTGTTGTTCCGATCCTTCTCACTTAACCGAAGAGTGTCCATACAATCCACCATCGCAAGGACAGGATCAGGTTAAAGCTGCATTTCAGCAAAGACCGAGGAATGATCCATACTCTTCCACCTACAATCCCGGTTGGAGAAACCACCCCAATTTCGCCTGGAATCAGAATCAGAATCAATTCCAAGGCAATAATTTCCAGAGGCCCCCTCCTCCGCAACAACAAGCGCAACAACAAACTCAACAGCAGTTTCAGCAGCCCTTCCAACCCCATCCTTTTCAAAATCAGACGAACAACTTTGCACCCAACAATTCTTTTCCACCAAACAACTTTGTTCTGTCAAACAACGATAAGGTTTCCTCGCTCGAACGAAGTCTGGAGGCGTTCGTTAAACAATCGACACAATCCACTGCCAACATCCAGTCTTCCATTCAGTCCTTAGTGCAACACACTGCCGCACACGGGCAAAGCATCAAGACCATCGAGGCCCAGATTGCACAGATTAATGTGGCCTTAAGCGAGCGAGAGAAGGGGAAACTCCCGTCCCAGCCACTCCCAAATCCCGGTCACCCACATAATGTACATGTTGCTCTTGAACAACAGAACCATAATGTGAGTGCCGTGACCACATTGAGATCGGGAAGGATGCTGCAAAACAATATCGGCACACGGCCCAACAATGACACCCCGGCCACTTCTTCTTCTTCTTCTTCTTCTTCTTCTGCTTCTTCATCTTCTGAGCCTATTCTCCATTCCTCAACAGGCTCTCCTTCCTCTTCTTCTGCTCTGAACGGACCCACTTCTCACTCCACGAAAACACCTGTTCTGGGATCCGTTCCTACTCCACAATCTCCTCCTCCAGCATTGGACTCAACCAATTTTAAAAACGTTCCATTTCCAAACCGGTTGAAGTCCACCAAACAAAATCCACAAATGGAGAAGATTCTGGAGTTATTTAAGCAGGTTAACATTAACATTCCTCTTTTAGATGCTGTCCAACAAGTCCCGTCCTACGCAAAAATCTTAAAGGACTTGTGCACGAAAAAGAGGAAGTCTCAGGTACCCAAGAAAGTTTTCTTGGCTAGTGTTGTGAGTGATGCTCTTACCCAATCTTTACCACAAAAACGGAAGGACCCTGGCTGTCCTACGATTTCTATTACCATTGGGGATAAGAACATCAACCGCGCACTATTAGATCTTGGTGCCAGTGTTAACCTGCTTCCGTACTCAGTATACGAGCAATTAGGCGTAGGAGAGCTGAAACCCACACACTGTACTCTCCAAATGGCCGACCGATCGATCACCCATCCTAGGGGTGAGCTAGAGGATGTGTTAATCAAAGTCGGGGACTTCATATTCCCTGTTGACTTCATTGTATTAGATACACAGCCTGTAGCTAACCCCCGGAATCAAATTCCGGTGATACTCGGTCGCCCATTCCTTGCAACCTCAAATGCTGTGATCAATTGTCGCAATGGTTCGATGAACCTCTCTTTTGGAAACATGACAATTGAACTCAACATTTTTAGGTTGGGGAATCAGCCCTCCGAACCTAATGTTCATATACTGGACGTCTGCTCGATCCAGGAGATCACCCCAGAAGAGTGTGAATTCGAGGAGTTTCTGTTCGAACACGATAACCTTAACGCCACTAGTGCGTTCCTCTTCGAACCTGTTGCTGTTTCTGCGCCCGACAACGACTACGAGTGTTTCACGTTCTCGAACGATCTTAGCCGCTCACAACCCGAGTTTGAATCCTTCAAATTTCCGGATGAGTTACCTGAACCATCCAACTCGGTCGCCTACACTCGTTTTGAACCTTTGCTGGAGTCCTTTGAGTTCGAGACCTCTGCACCAATCTTGCCTTCAATCGTTTCACCTCCAACGCTCGAACTCAAGCCTTTGCCGTCTCACCTTAAGTACGCTTACTTAGGTGAGAACGAGACCCTCCCTGTCATCATCTCGGCTTCTCTAGCTCCAGAGTAAGAGAAAGCCCTTTTTGCGGTCTTGCACAGCAATAGGCAAGCTTTTGGCTGGTCCATGGCGGACATCAAGGGGATTAGTCCCTTGATCGTTGAACATCACATTCATCTGATGGATGATGCCAAACCAGCCAGGGATCCACAAAGACGTCTCAACCCAATCATGAAAGAGGCTGTGAAGAAGGAGATCGAAAAATGTCTAAATAGTGGTATCATTTACCCTATCTCTGATAGCCAGTGGGTTAGCCCCATTCACGTTGTCCCTAAGAAATCAGGTATAACGGTCATAACCAACGAGGCGAACGAGTTAATCCCTACTCGCACCCAAACTGGGTGGCGAGTATGCATTGATTACAGAAAACTCAACACCGCAACGCGGAAGGACCACTTTCCGCTACCTTTCATTGACCAAATGCTTGAACGATTGGCCGGACACGAGTACTACTGCTTTCTTGATGGCTACTCCGGATATAATCAAATTCCCATCGCCGAAAAAGACCAGGACAAGACTACTTTCACTTGTCCTTTCGGCACGTTTGCATATCGTCGCATGCCCTTTGGGTTATGCAATGCGCCCGCTACCTTCCAGCGGTGTATGATGGGAATCTTCTCAGACATGGTGGAAAATTTTTTGGAGATCTTCATGGATGATTTCTCCATCTTCGGCGATTCCTTCAACGAGTGTTTGCTGCATCTTGACGCTGTCCTTACCCGATGTAAGGATAAGAACCTCACTTTGAATTGGGTGAAGTGCCACTTCATGGTGCGCGAAGGTATTGTCTTAGGACATATCATCTCGCAAAATGGCATAGAGGTTGACAAAGCAAAGATTGAGGTCATTTCCAATCTCCCTCCTCCCAGATGCGTACGAGACATCCGAGCCTTCCTTGGCCATGCCGGTTTTTATAGACGGTTCATCAAGGACTTTAGCAAGATTGCTAGGCCCTTGACTCTTTTGCTGGCCAAGGACACGCCATTAGACTTCAACTCGAGCTGTGTGACTGCATTCGAGTCATTGAAAAGCTCACTCACTTCTGCTCCCGTTCTTTCTTCACCTGACTGGACGCACCCATTTGAGATTATGTGCGATGCATCCGACTTTGCCATTGGTGCTGTCTTTGGACAACACATCAACAAGCTGCCGCACGTAATCTATTATGCGAGCCGAACCCTGAACGATGCCCAACTCAATTATACAACAACTGAGAAGGAATTCTTGGCTGTTGTATTTGCTTTAGAAAAGTTCAGGCCCTACCTCATCGGCTCTCCAGTCATTGTCTACACAGACCATTCTACTCTGCGCCATCTTTTTGCGAAGAAAGATGCAAAATCTCGGTTAATACGTTGGATCCTTTTGCTTCAAGAGTTTGACCTTGTCATTACGGACAAACGAGGATGTGAAAACGTAGTTGCCGACCATCTCTCACGACTTCCTTCTTCGCCTTCGCTTCAAATTCCGATCAACGACGTTTTCCCGGATAAACAACTCTTGACAGTATCTTGCGAACCCTGGTTCGCAGATATTGTGAACTATTTGGCCACGGGATTACTACCGACTGAATGGTCAAGTCAGGACAAACATCGCTTCTTATCCCAAGTAAAACACTTTTACTGGGACGAACCCTATTTGTTCAAGTACTGTCCCGACCAGATTATTCATCGGTGTGTCCCCGACGATGAATTCAAGAGTGTGCTGTCGTTTTGCCACGATCAAGCGTGTGGCGGGCATTTTGGCCCCAGAAAGACAGCTGAGAAGATCTTGCAATGTGGTTTCTACTGGCCACAACTCTTCAAAGACGCTCATGACTATTGCAAGACTTGCTCTCGGTGCCAACACTTGGGCCGGATATCCCGGAGGAACGAGATGCCGGTCCAACCAATCTTGGTTGTGGAGATTTTCGATGTTTGGGGGATAGATTTCATGGGGCCGTTTCCCAGCTCTTTCGGGAACTTGTACATTCTTCTCGTTGTTGATTACGTCTCTAAATGGGTCGAGGTTGTGCCCATCCGGACTAACGACAACAAGGTTGTCGTTAGGTTTCTTAAAGAAAACATTTTCTCCCGTTTTGGGCACCCCCGAGCGATCATTAGCGACAATGGAAGTCATTTCTGCAACAAGACTTTCGAGGCCTTGATGCGGAAATATTCCATTAATCATAAACTATCCACGCCCTACCACCCCCAAACCTGCAGGCAGGCCGAAGTTTCAAATCGGTAAATCAAGCAGATACTGGAGAAGACGGTTTTCAAGAACCGCAAAGATCGGTCGCTGAAACTCGCTGATGCCCTTTGGGCATTTCGAACCGCTTATAAGACCGATCTTCGCATGTCTCCCTATCGGCTTGTGTACGGAAAAGCTTGCCACCTACCTGTCGAAATAGAGCATCGCGCATTTTGGGCGATAAAAGAGCTGAATCTTTCTCTCGAAGATGCGGGCAGCCATCGGAAGCTGCAGTTGAACGAACTGATCGAGCTTAGGGATGAGGCTTACGATAACACGTTTGTCGTTAAGAATCGAACGAAGGTGTTTCACGATAAACACCTTTTGCGCAAAACCTTCGTACCTGGTCATCAAGTACTGCTTTACGACACCCGACTACACTTCCATCCAGGAAATCTCAGATCTCGCTGGAAAGGGCCGTATTGTGTACGGAATGTATATCCGCAGGGCGCTGTGGATTTGGAGAATCCAAAGGACGGTTCATTTTCAAAGTAAATGGACACCGACTCAAACCGTACCTTAGCGCCGAACCAACAGAGGAGCTCCTGGTCTTACAGGAGCCGGTTTACCCTGCATAATCTTTCTCTGCCTACCACCAAACTTCGGTTATCCAGCCAAGAACAGTGGACACTGTTCCAAATAAGTTTGGGGGTATGTATATACCATTTTGTACATTTTTGTGGATATTCTTTTCCATTCCTTTTCTTTTTCATTTCTTTAAAAACGGAAACAAACAAAAAAAAAATTGTGTATCGCTAATCGACAATTTTGACCCTTCAAATGATCTCTTCATGCAATGACAGTGAGGACACTGTCCAGTTTAAGTTTGGGGGTACGCTCGGTACGCATTTCTTACCTTCGCATTCATATGTATATTTTGCATCTGCATATTAAAATCCATAAAAATCTGAAAATTTTCTAAAAACATAAAAACTTTTCTGTCAAGTTAGCTAGTGGGAGGACTCTGATTCAACATTTCGACGGTTTTGTTTGATAAAATAAGAATAACTAAATCTTATGTTTAGATTTTGAAAACCTGAATGATAACACTCCTTTAAAGTTAACTATAGCTGATTTACGTCTTTACATCACACTACACGTGTCGTGAGCTTTTGAAATTAGATGACAAGTCTTCTATGTCTAAAAACTTTTAAATGGATCAATGATTTTCTAAGGATCAAATAGGTTTGTTATGAAATAAGTAATATCACGAATAGTTTATGAAGTGAGTGAATATGAAGGAATGTTATTGATGCCTTAATTGGAACTAAGTCTGAAAAATAACCCATCTGGAACTTTATTGGAATGATTACACACCGAACCCACTAAACACGTCTTTTAGCCTAAAAAATAATTGAACTGCTGGTTATATCTCCGTTCCTATTAAATCATCATGATTTTCATGCCAAACAGTCTTTTGTTTTTGGACCTAGGTAACTTGAGTAATTAAGTCCGCTGGGATGTTTCTACACGTAATGCCCTAAAACCAACTGGTTTGGGTGCATTGGCCCAAAGCTCGCTAAGAAGCCTAGAATGTCCAGATTAAAACAAAGTCAAGCAAGTGATCTCTCCGAGTTAAAATTCCTAACGGTTCTTTGTGTGAGAATAATCTTGATAAAAGACAGGCTTTTATAAAAAAAAATTTAAGCGGAGATATGAAGGTTTTATTCTATGATAAATACTATTGCACATTCACAGAGGTGTGTATGAAATGAAAACAAGAAAAAGGTGGTGTGAAAAATAAGACCTAGTTTCCTGTTAAGGAAGATAGAAATTCTGAAGTTGAAACTTTACTGGAAAACGAAACTTGAAAAATGCTTAACTCTTTATAAAACTTATGTGATCCTTTCCAAATTTTTATCTGGGCTTTATTGTGTGACATGATGACTTAAATCGATCCTTCTGGAAACTTAACGACACTATTTGCACTGCACGTAAAGACATATAAAATCTGTAGTTAAACAAGAAGCGAGATGTGAAAAATAAGGTTCGATACTATCTGTAGTTTTGTTATTTTCTGAAACAAAACTTTAGGGTTTGAATCTTAGTTATTTTACAAAACCAACTTGACAGGATTTTGTGGGTAGTATCCGCTGAAAACCCTCAGGAGATAACACTCCTCCTACTAGGGACACCTAGAGGTTTAACGGCTTGTTGCACATGCTCAGTGAAATCGCGTTCCCTGCGAAAGTGAGGTTAGGAAATTTTTTGTGAATAAATTGGCTTTGCTCGGGACGAGCAAATAATAAGTTTGGGGGTATTTGTTCATATCAGATTTTTGCATTTTCATACCGCCCAATTTTTATCACATTGCACATCGGTAGGTACTCTTGAGCCGTGTTTGCTAGTCAATTGCAGGATACAGGTTCTCGGCTCTAAACGATGAAATTCATGGAAAAACATGACAAAATTTGGGTTCCTGCCAACCACAGATAAAACACGGGTCTCCACTCATTATCCGTCTATTGCCACACACCAGTTTAAGAGATAAAATGGCAAATCAATGTCATTTTCATGCACACGGCTCAATGGCAACACAAGATCCAAGAAATCTACGCGGAGTTCGAGGAAATCATAACAAAAAGATCCACATCAAATCACCTATTGCTCAACAGAAATTCTGAAAAAATCGTGAAGAAAATCTGAGAAAAATCATATACCAGACTCATGGGCACAGCAGACCAGGGAAGTAAAAAAAAAACCCATTCCCTAAATGCACCATAGGGCCGCGGATCCGCGGCCAATAGGGGGTCTAGGCCGCGGATCCGCGGCCGTACAGCCGCCGCATCTGTCGAAACTTCAGGGGTTGTTTTGTCTTTTTACATGGGTCCAGAATGTTGCCCTAGAATTTCTGTTACCTGCCTATAAATAGCCCAGAACCTTGTGAAGCCAAGGGTGCTTAATCTTGTATTTTTCTAGGTTTTAGAATACTTGTTCTTCTTCCTCTTCTGATCTCTTCTCCTTTGAAAAACTTGTAGTGAGCTTTTGTGAGTGAAGAATGATGAATAAAGAAGTTCCTTTTGTTATTATACTTGTCTTGTTCTTTAGTTAAATTATTATTGCTTGTAATTTTTATTTGTTAACTTAGTTGTTGTTATTTGTGTTTGTTTCTTTCTTTTCTCTTTTCCTTTATCCTTAAACAACCATGATCCTTACGCTTGATCCTTGCCGAGGTGAGGTCGCAAATAGCTAGTTGTTATCTTCTAATCTCATTCTTTCTATCTTCCTCTTTTGTTTTATTTTCTTTTCCGTATTATGGGTGAGTAGTTTCATACTTGTTAAGGTAGGATAAGGGAAGTTTGAGAGAAGGAAATCTCTCTCACTCTTTCCTTGCCCAACATCTTAAATCGACTCCCATTAATTGAACCACAATCCGCCCCCTACGGCACCCTATCCTAGATGATAGCGGTGATTCCGTAGTGAGACCGGTTGTGGTTGAATTAACCGGAGGTTATGGATATGAGCCAAGAACGGACGGACAAGCACCAAAAGGAAGAACTTAAGCGTTGGAAAGCCTAGCTTATACTCGCAAGTTCCTTCCTAGTCGTGCTAATCCTCGTTGTTGCCGATTACCGTAACACCGATATTAAGAGTGGCAACGAAAGAAGTGAGTGACTCCTAACTCAAACTAACCTAATCCTAACCCTAACAAGCTCTCTTTACATATCATTTTAACACTTAGTTAATCACAAACAAATCTGGAAAATTGGACTTAACTCGTTAAAGCACATAGAAAAAGATTCCCATCTCCCTACGGACGACCCGTACTCAACCGGCTAGCTACAAGGAAAACCGTCTTGATTGCGGTAATTAACTAAACTTGAACACGCATAATCTCTACTAATCACCAGACAACCCCATATCTTAACTCGTTTAAGACATGGTCTCTTCCCACTCTATATCTCATATGGTGTGGTAGGTACAGATTTAGTTGGAACTTGATTCAATAGGTATGCTGCTGTCTTAAGAGCATACCCCCAGAAGAAAATAGGTAACTCAGTTGTACTCATCATAGAGCGCACCATATCAAATAGGGTGCGATTCCTCCGCTCCGATACACCGTTGTGCTGTGGTGTATAAGGAGGAGTAAGCTGAGAGAGAATCCCATTCTCTTTTAGATAATCTAGGAACTCATTGCTTAAGTATTCTCCTCCTCGATCAGATCGAAGAATCTTAATACTTTTGCCCGTTTGTTTTTCTACTTCGTGCTTATATTCTCTGAATTTCTCAAAAGCTTCAGACTTGTGTTTCATCAGGAACACATGACAAAATCTAGAGAGATCGTCAGTGAATGTAATGAAGTAGGAAGAACCGTTCCTGGAATGCGTAGACATGGGACCGCATATATCACTATATACCAGTCTTAAGAGTTCGGTAACTCTTTCTCCGTGTCCACTAAACGGAGCTTTGGTCATTTTTCCTTTGAGACATGAATGGCAAGTATCATAAGATGATAATTCAAACGGATTCAAATAACCATCCTTATATAACTTAGCCAGTCGTGTCGCATTGATATGACCAAGTCTACAATACCACAAGAAGGATTCGTTCATTTCTGAACTTTTCCTCTTGTGTGTGTTTTGTATATTGAGCACTGTATTCTGATTTAGAATGAATATGCCATTATGTAACGATCCTGATGCAATCAACTTTTGATCTAGGAATATGTTCATAACATTATCCTTTAATAAAAAATTATATCCTTCTTTACTTAATAAAGAGTCTGATATAATGTTGCAAATCATGTTCGGTATATAATAGCACTCATTTAGAATCAGTGTATTACGACTTGGCAATACTAGGTGATATTCGCCAACTGCTTTGGCTGCAATACTTGCACCGTTCCCTACTTGAACGGAATGATCACCTTTTCCCAGTTCTCTACCTTTACGTAGCCCATGTAACAATTTACATATATGGGATCCTGATCCGGTATCCAATACTCAGGATGTAGGGTGAACTGAGAAACAGTTCTCAATAACTAACACACCTGAAGAAAATGCATCAACATGCATGTTCTTTTGGGCGGCTTGAGAATCCAGATATTCTTCTATTCCCTGTTCAGTCTTATAACTCTTATAAGAAAGAACGGGTCCAACGTTCCCCTGCTCAGTATAATAAGCGGGTTCAGTCAATACATCCATACTATTATCTTGATTATAGCCTGACATGGTCGCTACCTGGAGAGAGAGAGAAGAAAACACTTTATCGTATGCTCTTGCAAGATTAGATTGGTTATTATCTTATCTAATCAGGATGTCTCCCACTATTTTTATCAAATCTTCCTTCAAACCCTAAAAGGTAAGATTAGCCGGGATTAATTACACCCTACAATTTCGTCAATCTTTCAGCCAGATCAGTGTCGGTACTTTGAGGGAGGTTCCCCGTGCTTTCGCACGGACCTAATTAAAGTAAACCTCGTTTTCCCAGAGGTGTAACCCCGTTAACACTTTTCTAGACACCTACTTGATCGACTAATTGTCCTGTGTAAAACTCTCCCAGGAGAAACTCTTACTCGCAGTGGGTATCGGAATCCAACTATCTCATAGAAGGTACGCAATCTCATTGCAAATTTCCACACTTGAAATTCCCGATAATATTTTGCCCCTAGTATGCCATGACCTTGACAGAGGTCAACAAACCATAGTGCACTAGTCAAGTTCAATCCGTCATTTCTTGATTGAATCAAACCCACTCGCACGACCCTTGACAGAGGTCAACAAGGTCGTACGACTACCCTAATCCAATCACATCACATGCTTTACAGATAATTACTAGTTAGCTACCGCACACTACGCCTTGACAGAGGTCAACAAACGCAGCACGAATACTAAATAGTCTTTATGTGAAATGACGGAGGGCTACGACAGGTTTTTCTGAAAACCTATTGCGTAATGAACTTGATATCGTCGTAGAATCAAGTGAAATTTTGAAATGGAGTGTTTTTGAGGCTTTCATTAGTTTTGCTAAAGAGGTCACTCCCGGTGAAGGGATCTCGGCTCTTTCCTCATCGAATAAGGTGCAGGACATATCATATATATCACTGTGCAAAGCAAAACTCTAAAAGCAATCAAAAGACAAACCGAGTTTTGTAGCATCTGCTAGTTTCGCTAAAGAGGTCACTCCCGGTGAAGGGATCTCGGATCTTTCCTCATCGAATAAGGTGCAGGGTATATCATATATACCGCTATGCAAAGCAAAACTGTAGCTACCCTTTTTATAAAGTTTTGATTCTAAAACATCTTTTAGGTTTCTTTTCTTTTTATTAATCTCATTAATAAAAAATCCTATCAGCTTATGCTTCCTAAGCATCACAGATAAATACGACGTACACTTATGCCATCCGCATTCGCCTCGATGTCCCCTCGTACACCGTTAGGTTAGGTAACTAATGACAGAGCAGGGCAGGGCTAGTGCGGGTGTAAAACATAAGTAACGTTTATATAATATATCATATATACTATATACTGTATCCATCATAACATATCAAATGATCACATCACA
Source organism: Agapanthus africanus (assembly GCA_030015575.1). Taxonomy (NCBI): domain Eukaryota; kingdom Viridiplantae; phylum Streptophyta; class Magnoliopsida; order Asparagales; family Amaryllidaceae; genus Agapanthus; species Agapanthus africanus. Next base: position 257,627,167 of record CM057351.1, on the reverse strand, counting down.
GATATCGCAGCAGAAATATAGATATAATGTGGGATATACTAGGACGTCCGTATTTAGTATTTAGCCAACAATAGAAAATACGGATTCCACAGTCGCGATGAATAGCCAAGCCTACACCCTGGACCCCTACGAGAGCGGCAAGCGACCCTACCAATTCTGGAGTTTAGGAGACCCGGTCTCGACTCCTCGAGATGGCCTCCCACTGAACCCCAGAACCCGGTCACCAGTGCTCCCTTCCTTGGGTCCATCCTAATGCGGAAAAGTAAATAATATACAACACTGGTGGCATCAACCTCAAACTGGAAGTGCCCTAAATAAAAGAATATTACATTACATTTGAATTTACATGAATGAAAATATAAAACTCTCATCTCACATAAAACCCCCGGCTATTCAATCTCGACAATCCTGCACATCATATCTCAGCAACACATAATATCTCATATCATCAACGAAAGTAAGTATGCATATACCGATCGTCGCCGATGTATAGCAACGACAATCGGCAATACAACTACTGTTAGTGTTTATGCCCTAGAAGGCCATTACTGTATCATACTAGTTTGTATATTACTTAATGGAAGCTTGGGATATTCACATGTATATAACAGTCTTGCTAAACATGGTAGTATGCTACTTGGTTTTTTCTATCTTAATATGTGAGTATACGTATTGATAGAGCTCTTAGGATCTTGCTTGACTACCAGCGTTGTGATGGCAGTCACACTAGTGGGGGCTGGGTAGTCTACAAGCACATCCTTATTCAGGTCCCTAGTCGTTGGATTATCGAGACAGAGCATCGATACTCCGGAGTAGACTAGTGTGTACGCTTCTCATCCCAGTTGGGGAGATGGTCTATCCCACAGCCGTCAGTACGTCGTACTGGAGATAGTATATAGGTGCTCGTTAGGTTACGGGTACACCGGACAGGACTCACAAGGAACTGTTGGTTGGTTTTATACCAGTCGTCAGTGAACAGTTCCCAGGTGACATGAGTACAGCATTGTCCGCAGACTTGACACTGCTACTTCGCCTCGAGTGTGTCCCACTGTTCTTAGATTGCTACCCTACCACGGCTCAAAGGAGTCGTGCAAACAGGTAGCAGTTGGGTGCAGTCCCGAGCACTTGGAGGCAGTGGCGGTTAGACAGGATTCGTCTCTCCCGGTATTGGGAGTTGATATCGCGCTGTGTCAGAGAGCCATTACGCAAAGTCCCTGGCCAGGGCAAGCGAAATTTGCTGGTAGGTTCCAGTAGTTTCTCAGGGTGTAATGGGCTTCCCTCCGACATGACTTATACCGCTATTAGGGGACTGACGCTTGCCGCCCCCTAGGCCCGATATGCGATAGTCTTGGACGAACGGACCGGACTGTATAGAGATTGTCACATCAGACTCAGTAGGAGTTCGGATGGGTTTCCTCATCGGCCTTCTTATCGACATCTACCTGGGGACCGTTACGTACAGCTAGTGCCGCTTGCGGTCTGTGGTTAAACCCACTGCCAGCATAGTAGTCGAGTCTCTAGAGTCCCACACAGAGAGTTTCCCTACTCCAGGCGAAACGATATAGAGGTCGTATGGTTTTACGACAAGGGTTCGGACGCATACGTGTGTTTACACACGTACGACTTTCGGACAGTTTTTACCAGTCGGCTTTGGTTTAAGCCAGTTACTGGTATCCGGTTGTTGGATTTATACAGTCTAAAGTTTTTCCGTATTTTTGCGGAAAGGAGGGGCGTTCTCGTAATTGCGCGAGAAGCTTCTAGAAGGTGGTGACTAAGGAGGTTTAGGTGGCATATACAATGAATGTGATTAGTGAGTCATATGGATGATTCATCCTTGTCATTAATGCATGATAAATGCTTAATGACTTATGGAGTGAATCATCACTAGATATTATCAAGCATGGTTGCCAAATTGTTTCATTTTCATTTCTTGATAAAAAGAAATGCTTGATATATATTATCATAACTCATTATTCTCAATTCATTATTATGATCATCTTCCCTCTCCTCAAGCTCTCCCTCTTCAAACCCTAATCCTCCCATCTCATGTGTTGAGTACAAGAATTAGCTAGACTACTTAAACCATAACCCTTACTCTATATCACCTAGCTTCTTTGATTAGCACTTAAAGAAGTTTAGTTGCCTCAAGTTTAGAGGCTAAGCTTGGAGTAAAGCTCTCGGGTGGATCGTCTACTACTTCGAGAAGGCCGAAGGAGGAGGAAGAGTTCGCAAAGACGAAGGACACGATTCGTTAGGTATAATCTCTAAACATAGTAGCATAGAAACTCTATGTTTGATGTTAGTTATCGTTTAGCTTCAATTCAAGCGGTTAGTCGATGTTTGTGCTTTAAACAAGTTCGTTTTTAAAATTTCCGCCTCCCCACAAGTACTGGGGTGTTGTACATCGACTTACAGTGGTATCAGAGCCTCGCTAAACAATAAATAACTTACTTGCAAATTTGTATGAATTTCGAACGGAAAAAACGAAACCGGAAAAACCCGAAATCACAAGTTTCTGTCGAATTTTAAATGAAGTCCAAAAATTTTTCAGGGATGTTCAGAATGCTTGAAAAGACAGTAGAAGAACACCCAAGAAAATTGGGCCCCTGAATCGTCTAAAGCGCCGCGGAACCGCGGCGGATCCCACCGATCCGCCTCGCTTCCGCCGCCGAGTTGACGATTCAGGAACCCAATTTTTCTATGTTGCTTCTCTGTGATATTTGGTGTTTTCTGGAAATTTTTAATTTTTGCTCAGGTTTCAGATTTACAGAAAAGTATTGGAGCAAAGTTAAACGTGTTTAATCGATCGAAATTATACAGTATTTGCTTGTTCGATTATATCTGTGATTGTATAATGTGTTCGTAAACCTCCCCTAACTGCTAGTATGTCGGTTGGCAGGGGGTTGCACATTTCTGTAATGGATTTTATCTGTTTGTGCATATGAACTGTATTGGACTGTTGTGATGTATAGCTGGGGTTATGTGATGGGTTATTATTTAATTCTTTGATGTAAATGTAATTTGTTGTAATATTATTTTGCGGGGCACATCCAGGTTGCGGTTGTAGCCACCGTTGTATTATTTCATTTTACTGTTTTTGCTCCTAGGACAGACCCAAGGTGGGGTGCACAAACTGCCGGGCGGGTAGTTTGCCGCACCCGTAGGGGTCTTGGGTGGGGTAATGGCTATTCATCACAACTGTGTAATCCGTATTTTGTTGCAGGCTCAAAACAAACACGGATTGCTTGCAAATCCAATTAAGTTCATCTGTGATCTGGAATGAATATCATTGCGTCAGACGAATGTAAAATATCTATATATATGATAGCTATTTTAGACGTCACTTATGTTTTACACCCACGCTAGCCCAGTCCCCGCTCTGTCGTTAGTTAAGTAACCTAACGGGTAATGACGGGACCCAGTGGCGAATGCGGATGGTATAAGAGGACGTCATATTTTCGTTGTTTTATGCAATGATAGGTTAATGATGGGACGCATTATCTATAATGCAAAGAAAATAAACCAAAGTTTTAATCGTTGGAACAATTTAAAAGAAACCACTCGGTTAATTTTAAAAACAGATATTTTTAAAATGCGGAGCTTTAACCACTCCTTTTAAAAGCTATCAGGTTCCTTCGGTTATATCAAGTTCACTACGTTCACGGTTTCGCCAAAACCATTCGTAGCCCTCCGTCATTTCATCTGGGTATTCAGTAGTATTCAAGCTATGTATTTTGACCTAACGCCATGGCATAGTATTTGGTAGCTACTGGATATTCATTTGTTGCATAGATAGATGAGTTAGTTTGGGACAGTCGTATTATCATTTTGGCCGAACGTCAAGGATATATACGGATGGGTTCAAATTGACAAGATAATGATGGGTAGAACTTGACATGTGACTTATGACATTTTGACCTAACGCCAAGGTCATAAGAGCATGGGGCAAAAATGAATATCGAGAATTTCTAAAGAAACTGAAATTTGCAAAGAGATGCATACCATTTGGAGTTTCATGAATGTTGGTAGCATTCCTACAACATTATCAGACGATGATATTTGGATCCCGATCCTACTGTGAGTATATGATACTTATCAGGATATTCGTCACTTAACGATCAATGCTATAAACCAAGTAGGTGTCAAGAAAAGTGTCAGTGGGGTTACGCCCCAGAGAAAAGAGGTTATTTAATTAAGGAACTTCGCGAAAGCGTTGGAAAACCTCCCTCGAAGTATCGACACTAGCCTGGCTGAACGGTTAAGCAAGTATTGTACGGTGAGAATAGTCCTGGCTAATTCTTCTTTTATGGTTTGAGGAAGGATTCGAGAAACAGTGGGAGCCATCCAGTTTAGATAAACTAAAAACCACTCTAAACTTGCAAGAGCATCATGCTAAAGAGTTTTCTTCTCTCTCTCCTAATTGCAGCGACCCTGAAAATGACTGGACTTAAGTTACTTTTAGAGAAAAATATACTGACAGGGCCAAACTATAAAGATTGGCTGCGGAATATCAAAATGACTTTGACCTATGACAAATTCGGGTACGTCCTCACCGCTACGGCACCTGCTGTCCCTTGTCCCAAATCCAGCAATACGTATAAGGAAATCCGCAAAACCTAGGATTTAGATTGCGCGAAAGCCAAGTGCATCGTGCTTGCCTCGATGAACAATGAACATCAGAGGAGGCACGAGGATATGGAACTAGATGCCATATTTCTCCATACAAAGGAACTTTATGGAGAGCAATCTCGTATAGCAAGATACGAGACCTCAAAGAACTTGTTTCGAGCGAGGTTGGCTGTCGGTTCATCGGTAGGAGAACATGTCCTAAAGATGATCGGCTATATAGAAGAGCTCGCAGACCTTGGGACGACTTTGGATAATGAGCTCTATACAGACCTTATTCTCCAGTCCCTTCCTTCCACCTACGCCCAGTTTATCCTGAACTTCAACATTCAAAGAAAAGAAGTTGAACTTCCGGAACTCCTGAATATGTTAAGGAGTGCAGAGGGCACCTTGCAGAAAGCAAGGGAAACACCCGCTATGTTTGTTGGCGGTCCATCTTCTTCCGGGTCCAAGGCTAGGGCCAAAGGAAGGAAGAAGAAGGCCGCCCCCAGACCTAGATGAGGTGTTAGTAAGGTGGGAGGGAAGGGAAAGAAAAAGTTTGCGGTACCGGTAGTTGGCCAGGATGAGTGCTTCCATTGTCACAGGAAAGGGCACTGGAAAAAGGATTGCAAGGCGTGGAACGCCAAGAACCAAGGACCGAAGCAAGCTGTGGCTTCGACTTCAGGTGTGTTTGTAATTGAGAATTGTCTGTCGATCAACTCTACTTCCTGGGTATTGGATACCGGATCATGATCTCATATTTGCAATTCATTGCAGGCACTGAGAAACCGTAGAGTGCTGAAGGAAGGTGATATGACCCTAAAGGTTGCTAACGGAGCTAGCGTGGGAGCTGCGTCCGTCGGGGATTATCACCTAGGATTGACGAGTGGACACATTTTGGTTTTACATAACTGTTTTTTTGTACCAAGCTTAACGTGTAATATCATATCAGTATCCTTGTTATCAAATAAAGGTTATGATTTCACGTTTGTAAGAGATGTTGTTAATATCCACCTTAATCATGGTTTGATTGGGTCAGGTACACTAAATAACGGTATATATGTTTTTAACCAACTCCAAATTTTCAATGTCCAGAACACACTGAAAAGAAAGTCTCCAGATTTAAATAAAGCTTTCTTATGGCATTATAGACTGGGTCATATCAATGAGAGAAGGTTGAATAAGTTGCATAAAGAAGGATATTTAGACTCGTTCGAATATCAAACTTATGACACTTGTCAATCTTGTCTCAAAGGAAAGATGACAAAGACTCCATTTACTGGACAAGGAGTAAGAGTGAGCGAGCTCTTAGGACTCATACACAGCGATGTATGTGGTCCAATGTCTACACATGCAAGAGGTGGTTTTTCCTATTTCATTACTTTCACGGATGATTACTCAAGATACGGATTCATTTATCTGATGAAATATAAATCCGAGGCTTTTGAGAAATTCCAAGAGTATAAGAATGAAGTAGAAAACCAAACTGGCAAAAGTATCAAGACACTTAGATCTGATCGAGGTGGTGAATACTTGAGTGCCGAGTTCCTAGGTTACCTAAAAGAGAAAGGAATTCTCTCTCAGCTTACTCCTCCATACACTCTACAGCATAACGGTGTATCGGAGAGACGGAATCGAACCCTATTGGATATGGTGCGATCCATGATGAGTAATGCTGAGTTACCGCGATCTTTCTGGGGTTATGCGCTAGAATCAGCGGCATATCTTTTGAACATGGTTCCTACCAAGACTGTGCCTACCACGCCATATCAGATGTGGAGTGGAAAGAAACCCCATCTACAGTATATAAAGATTTGGCGATGTCCAGCTTTTGTTAAAAAGCAGCATGTGGACAAGCTCGAGGCACGATCAGTAAAGTGTAAGTTTGTGGGATATCCAAAGAACTCCAGGGGACATCTATTCTATTACGCAGAGGAACAAAAGGTATTTGTTTCTCGTAATGCCCATTTTCTAGAACATCAGTTTTTAGAAAAGGAATCAAGTGGGAGCGAAATAGAACTGGAAGAAATTCCAGAACCACAGACTAATACTGAAAGTTTGGTAGAACAGGTAGTTCAAGAAGAACAGGACATTCCCGCACCCCTCCGCAGGAGTAGTAGGCCGTCTCATCCGCCTTAGAGATAGTACGGTTTTCTCATAGATGGGGATAGAGAGGATTGCATCATAGATGATGATGAACCTACTGACTTCCAGCAGGCCATCCAGAGCGGCGACTCGGTACGATGGCTAGATGCAATACGGACCGAAATGGAGTCCATGTACACCAACAAAGTATGGACTTTGGACTTTGCTCCAGATGGGGTAAAACCCATAGGATGCAAATGGATCTTCAAGAAAAAGATTGGTATAGATGGACAAGTGGAAACCTATAAGGCTAGACTTGTTGCAAAGGGTTTTCGTCAAAGACCTAGTTCGGAGTATGACGAAACTTTTTCTCCAGTGGCTATGCTCAAATCCATTCGGGTCCTTCTTGCTATTGCTGCCTTCCATGATTATGAAATCTGGCAGATGGACGTAAAGACAGCTTTTCTGAATGGAAATTTAGAAGAGTGCGTCTATATGGATCAGCCAGAGGGTTTCATTCAGAGTGGGAGCAGCGGGAAAGTATGCAAGCTGCTTAAGTCCATTTATGGACTAAAGCAGGCATCGCGGAGTTGGAACATCTGTTTTGATGAGACAGTCAAAGAATATGACTTTGTCAAAAATCCAGATGAACCGTGCATATATAGTAAAGTTGTAGCCAGAAGTGTTGTATTCCTCGTCTTGTACGTGGATGACATTCTATTAATAGGAAATGACATTCCTATGCTACAATCTGTCAAAGGATTCTTGTCACACAGGTTCTCCATGAAACACCTAGGTGATGCCTCTTACATTCTGGGGATCCGGATCTATCGTGATAGATCCAAGAGGATGTTGGGACTTTCGCAGTCCAGGTATATCGACACTGTACTGAAAAGATTCAGTATGGAAGATTCTAAGCGCGGTAATCTACCGGCTTGTCACGGAATCACCCTCTCCAAAGAGATGTCTCCCAAGACTGATTTGGAAAGGGAACGCATGTCTATTATACCCTACGCTTCTGCGGTAGGCTCTATAATGTATGCGATGTTGTGCACCAGACCAGATGTAGCTTACGCACTGAGCGTGGTAAGCCGGTATCAGTCAGACCCAGGGGAGATGCACTGGAGAGCAGTAAAGGACATTCTCAAGTACCTGAGAAGGACTAAGGAGATGTTCTTGGTTTACGGCGCAAAAGACCTCAGGTTGGAGGCCTTTGCTGATTCCGGCTTCCAGAGTGATAAGGACGATTCCAAGTCCATGTCGGGTTATGTCTTTACCCTCAATGGAGGGGCGGTGTGCTGGAAGAGCTCCAAGCAGGACACCGTTGTTGACTCGACGATGGAAGCGGAGTATATAGCTGCTTGCGATGCCGCAAAAGAAGCAGTCTGGATGAAGAAGTTCCTAACAGAACTTCAGGTGGTTCCTACCATAGTTGATCCAATACCTCTGTATTGCGACGACAACGGAGCTATAGCTTTAGCGAAGGAACCAAGGTCCCATCAGAAATCCAGACACATCTTGAGGCGGTATCACCTGATCAGGGAGATCATTAATCGTCAGGAGATCGAGGTTCGGAGAGTTGCTTCTGAAGAGAACATTGATGATCCATTCACGAAGGCCCTACCTCAGATTCAGTTCGAGAGGCTACTCGAGATCATTGGTCTTCGATATGCCAGTACATGTCCCTAGTGCAAGTGGGAGATTGTTAGTGTTTATGCCCTAGAAGGCCATTACTGTATCATACTAGTTTGTATATTACTTAATGGAAGCTTGGGATATTCACATGTATATAACAGTCTTGCTAAACATGGTAGTATGCTACTTGGTTTTTTCTATCTTAATATGTGAGTATACGTATTGATAGAGCTCTTAGGATCTTGCTTGACTACCAGCGTTGTGATGGCAGTCACACTAGTGGGGGCTGGGTAGTCTACAAGCACATCCTTATTCAGGTCCCTAGTCGTTGGATTATCGAGACAGAGCATCGATACTCCGGAGTAGACTAGTGTGTACGCTTCTCATCCCAGTTGGGGAGATGGTCTGTCCCACAGCCGTCAGTACGTCGTACTGGAGATAGTATACAGGTGCTCGTTAGGTTACGGGTATACCGGACAGGACTCACAGGGAACTGTTGGTTGGTTTTATACCAGTCGTCAGTGAATAGTTCCCAGGTGACATGAGTACAGCATAGTCCGCAGACTTGACACTGCTACTTCGCCTCGAGTGTGTCCCACTGTTCTTAGATTGCTACCCTACCACGGCTCAAAGGAGTCGTGCAAACAGGTAGCAGTTTGGTGCAGTCCCGAGCACTTGGAGGCAGTGGCGGTTAGACAGGATTCGTCTCTCCCGGTATTGGGAGTTGATATCGCGCTGTGTCAGAGAGCCATTACGCAAAGTCCCTGGCCAGGGCAAGCGAGATTTGCTGGTAGGTTCCAGTAGTTTCTCAGGGTGTAATGGGCTTCCCTCCGACACGACTTATACCGCTATTAGGGGACTGACGCTTGCCGCCCCCTAGGCCCGATATGCGATAGTCTTGGACAAATGGACCGGACTGTATGGAGATTGTCACATCAGACTCAGTAGGAGTTCGGATGGGTTTCCTCATCGGCCTTCTTATCGACATCTACCTGGGGACCGTTACGTACAGCTAGTGCCGCTTGCGGTCTATGGTTAAACCCACTGCCAGCATAGTAGTCGAGTCTCTAGAGTCCCACACAAAGAGTTTCCCTACTCCAGGCGAAACGATATAGAGGTCGTATGGTTTTACGACAAGGGTTCGGACGCATACGTGTGTTTACGCACGTACGACTTTCGGACAGTTTTTACCAGTCGGCTTTGGTTTAAGCCAGTTACTGGTATCCGGTTGTTGGATTTATACAGTCTAAAGTTTTTCCGTATTTTTGCGGAAAGGAGGGGCGTTCTCATAATTGCGCGAGAAGCTTCTAGAAGGTGGTGACTAAGGAGGTTTAGGTGGCATATACAATGAATGTGATTAGTGAGTCATATGGATGATTCATCCATGTCATTAATGCATGATAAATGCTTAATGACTCATGGAGTGAATCATCACTAGATATTATCAAGCATGGTTGCTAAATTGTTTCATTTTCTTTTCTTGATAAAAATAAATGCTTGATATATATTATCATAACTCATTATTCTCAATTCATTATTATGATCATCTTCTCTCTTCTCAAGCTCTCCCTCTTCAAACCCTAATCCTCCCCTCTCATGTGTTGAGTACAAGGATTAGCTAGACTACTTAAACCATAACCCTTACTCTATATCACCTAGCTTCTTTGATTAGCACTTAAAGAAGTTTAGTTGCCTCAAGTTTAGAGGCTAAGCTTGGAGTAAAGCTCTCGGGTGGATCGTCTACTACTTCGAGAAGGCCGAAGGAGGTGGAGGAGTTCGCAAAGACGAAGGACACGATTCGTTAGGTATAATCCCTAAACATAGTAGCATAGAAACTCTATGTTTGATGTTAGTTATCGTTTAGCTTCGATTAAAGCGGTTAGTCGATGTTTGTGCTTTAAACAAGTTCGTTTTTAAAATTTCCGCCTCCCCACAAGTACTGGGGTGTTGTACATCGACTTACAACTACATCCTACACTTACGATCATAGAAAAGAAAGTGTAAAACTACAATATTTGGAATCCACAATCACTTTAGACATCGTAAATCCGAAATATCACATACTTCGCATTTCATGCCTAACTCTATGAATTCCACATATTGTATCACATTCCAGATAAATAGACAGTATTAAACCTTTCGAACAGATAATCAAATACCCAAAATTTCCTAAAGTGCTCAACACTTGAGCGGAGTTCAAATAATCCCAGAATATGTCACAGTACCAGTGATCCAGCCGTAGAAGGGTCAAGCCAACGCCTCACATGTGGCACGCCGTACTGCCCCAAACACGAAGGTTCAAAAGACAGTTCAAGACGGTCACATAATCGAGTTAAGGTTTGTTGTCTTCTAAAGGGTCCACCGCTTAACTTGTACAATTTTTCCGAAAGATTTAAACCCGATAAAAATTCAACACTTGAAAATTTGCCGTGCCGGGAAAAAGTGAGTTAATGATATCCGTTCAAACAGTTTAACAGTTTCTAAATATCCGGAAATAATAACGAATTTAAATATTCCGATCGAATCTACGATTACAAAACAAACCCCAGAATACTCAACACTTGAGTCAGAATAAAAATACCTATAAAATATAGATCACATAAATATGAATTACGGTGCCAAAATGATTCCTTGATTCCTTGATTCTTTAATACTGCCGCGGTTCCGCGGCCCAAGCGAGGTATTGCCGCGGTTCCGCGGCGGTTTGTACGGATCAGGGGCTCGTTTTTCACAGAAGTTCTTATTTTTTCCTGCTGTAATTTTTAGGTATTTTTAATTCAGAAAAAAGCCAGATTTTGAAAAATATCCAGAGAGGGGGTTAACTTTGTCGGTTCGGGTTCGATCGGAGTTTTAACTTCGTAAACACGTCGCCTAATGTTCTAGCTAGGCTCTGATACCACTGTAGGGTTCCTAGGCACACTTGTGAAGGTTCATGAAGCATCAAACATGCCTGAATAAAATTTTACATGTGCCGAACAACCCAAAGACGGGATCTTTGCTAGATTATTAGGGTTTAGCATGCAAGATAACATCTTTAAAGCTAAGTGTGAGGGATTACAACCTTTGTAGTCCGCTCCTTCGCTTCACAAGCTCCGAGTAGAAGTCCCTTCGCTGCGATCCACGATCTCCCGGACTCAAGAGAGGCTCCACGACTTGAACGATCCATTCTAGCTTGAAGTGTTCCGATTCTCCGATGATCTACGTCGAAGTTGTTATAACCCAAGCTTTCTCACTCTAATGAGATGAACACCCTAATCTAATGGGCTAGATTAGATGAGGATGATGGAGTAGTATTTATGCTATCTTTTTATTTCACTTTCTCACAATAAATCATCACATAAGGAATTTCTAGTGAGCTCTCTCTTTCAAAAACCAAAGAGAGAAGAAGATGAAAAATGAAAGAATAATCCTTTTGTGATGAATAGTAGTCAAGTGTATATGATTGATTATAGAACCATGGTGAAGGATGATAGGATAAAACTTGTAGAAAATAAACTAGAGTTAGGGTTTGGTTAGGTTAAAGATAAGTATCAACCATAATATCTTAACCAAGACAAAATAGAATCCTTCTAGAATGAACTTGAAAGAGCTAACGCTAATCAAACCCTAATCAAACCCTAATCCCTTTTTATCATCCTTAAACATGTTTTATAATAAATCATATCATGTCACAATAATATATATCACATATATATTATATATTTGCAACAATTGAAAATAATACAATTAACATATATCGCAAATATATATATCAATGTATTAATCCGGTGAGAAAATGAAATAATAAAGCGAGCCAATATTAGATAATGTAATACAATATATCATATATATCATTATACATTAAATCATCGAATCAACACTTGATCCGACGATCTGGCTATATCGAATATAACCGACTAATATATTATGTACCGATTCATCGAATCAACACTTGATCCGATGTCCCGATTCATATCTAAATATCGCGAGAATATAATACGGTATCTCATATCGCATTATCCTCGGTCCTGCACATATCACATATGTGCCTCTACTCCGTTTTGCCTGAGCCAAGAAACTTCTATGTAGGACTCTAAAGAATCGTCAATACGCCGGTAGCAGGTGATGATCATATGAACACTCACAAGCTGCAAGCGGTCAGCTAAACGTAACAGCCACCCAGGTATTGAGCGATCATAAGATCAAGAAGCTAGCTTATCCGTTCTCCTGTGAATCCGATCAGTAACACTCCTGTACAGTCCGGTCTGTTCGTCTGATATGTCGCATATCAAGTCTAGGGGTGGTATACATCAGACCCCAGTAACCGATAAGTCATGTCGATGTGAGGCTCATAACAGTTCGAGAAACTACTGGTAACACTTACCAGTATATCTCTATATCATCCCTGGCCAGGGACTTCCAGTTATAGCCAATCGAACACTGCACGACATTAACTCCCTATACCGGGAGAGACGAATCCCCTCCTATCGCTCATTGCCTCCATGTGATTCGGGACTGTACCCAAAAGCCACCGTTTTGCATGCCCTCTTGGACGTGGTAAGGTGGAAATCAAAGCATAGTAGGAATCACACAAGACTCTATGACGATCTCGGGTCTACAGACTACCCTGTACCAGTGTCACCAGAGAACTGCCATCTGACGTGTGGTATATCACCAACTGGGAGTTCTCGGCGAGTCCATCCAGTGTACCCAGTCTCCACTGAGCACCCGTACACCATCCTTGATGTCAAACACCGATGGATATGGGATCATCCATCGCCCATCATATGGGTCAAGATGCGTATACGCTAGTCTACTCTGGTGTATCGATGCCCTGTCTCGATATACCCTCGACTAGGAACATTTATAGGATGTACTCATCGACTACCGTGGCCCCACTAGTATGATCTCATCATAATCCCAGTAGTCGAGTACAGATCCTAAGGGTTTTATCAACATGTGAGAGAAAGACAGTAAACCAATACAAGTCAACATGTTAAGATAAAGTGAAACCAAATAGCATACTATCATAACGAGAAAGAAAGTCCTCTCTGTATATATCCAAGCATCCATTATAATATACATCAAATGGCCTCTAGGGCATATGTTGGAGATAGTGCCCTCATAGTCAATTATTGGATCGCAGGTACATGATTGCAATGATTGCGGAGGACCTATACCGGTATGACAGTCTTACTCGAGATGATAGTATGCTAACTGGTTTTCCTTTATCAGTCGTGTACATGTTCAGGTGACTGATTACATGTTACACTTTGATAGAGCCCTTAGGATCTTGCTTTACCACCAACAGTATGATGGCGATCATATACGTGAGAGTTGGGTGGTTTATACGCATATCCTTAATTGTGGTCCCTAGTTGTGGGAGTTTCGAGACAGGGCATCGATACTCCGGAGTAGACTAGTGTATACAGTCGAGACCCCGACGAGGGGCGGTGGCCGGTCTCATAAGCCACTGGTGTCAGTTGGATCACCTAAGATGTATACAGGTGCTCATTGGGTTATGAGTACACCGGACAGGACTCGCCGGGAATCTGCTAGTTAGTATTATATCTATCGTCAGATAGCAGTTCCCTGGTGACATGTGTACAGGTTAGTTCATCGACCTGAGGTCGTCATTTGTCTCGTGTGAGTTCCCATTGTGCTTTGATTTCTACCCTACCACGGCTCAAAGGAGTCGTGCAAACAGGTAGCTTTTGGGTACAGTCCCGAGCCATATGGAGGCACGTGAGCGGATCGGTAGGGGATTCGTCTCTCCCGGTATTGGGGGCGAGATCGTGCTGTGTCTAGGAGAGCCATTACACAAAGCCCACGGCCGTGGCAGGAGATTTACTGGTAGGTACTCCAGTAGTATCTCAGGGTGTTATTGGGCTACACTCCGACATGACTTATACTGCTATTGGGGGCTGACGTTACTAGCCCCCTAGGCAGATATGCGATACTCATAGACGAACGGACCGGACTGTATATACATTGTCACTGTTAGGCTCAGTAGGGTTTTCCGGATGAGTTCGCTCAACGGCATCCCTTAAGGTCAGTCCATGGGCAGCCGTTACGCATTGCTAGTGCCGCTGACGGTTTGTGGTTAAACCCACTGCCAGGGTACTGACGAGTCATTAGAGTCCCCCACAGACAGTTTCCCAAGTTCTGGCGAAACGTTGTAGAGGCCGTATGGTTTTATGGCAGGGTTCAGAAAATGCACGTGCGTTTACGCACGTGTTATTTTTCGGGCAGATGATACTGGTCGGCTTTGGTTTAAGCCGGATCCGAGTATTATATTGAGTGGATATAATATCTTTGTCTCAGTTGCATTTGTATTCGGTCGTAATACAAATGCGGGTATATTTATACAGTTTCGGGGTTATCCTGAAAGTCGTTTCAGGATCACTTTTGGAAGTTGCCAGTTACCAGTTTTCTATCAGCCGTCTTTTAACATTCGGTTAAAGACGGATTTATCTTTTCTTGGATGAGAGTGAGTCATGCTTCTAGAAGGTTCTAGATTTTGGTGACAAGGATTATGACTCATGCTTTGATATCTAAACATTCTTGTTTTCCTTAAGATATTCTTTTGTTTTCACATTATGATATTTTCTTAAGGTCACCCTCTTTGCTCCTACGGTCACCTCCTCCTCCATATAAGAGGCCGCCCCCCTCTCTCTCCTCACACACTCTCTTACTTGTTGTTTCACTTGAAAAGATATGATAGTATTTGGGGTGTATGGAATTTTACAGTTCATTTCATTCCATCACCCAATTCCCTCGGCAACTTCATTAACCGATCGTCCACGGATTTGGACGAAGTGAGACAAAGTCATCTACTCATTCTCTACATCATTCTTGGTCGTCTCTTTTAGCAAACTTGACGATCGAGTTGCCTCAAGTCAGAGGCGGGAGCCCGTTTAAAGAATCGTCGACGTGGTGCACCTCGACGAGGAGAATCGGAGATCGACGAGATCGGAGCAGCCGCAACGGAGCGTGGGATGATGGTTAAAGAACGAAGGACTCGGATCGTTCGGAATAACCTTTCTACACTCTTTACAGTTTGTTAGTTTAGCAATAATGGCAGATCCGGGTTAAAGTATACGATAGCGCCAGTTAAAAAGTTTTTGTTCCGCATTTGGCGTCTGAAGACGGCCGGGGCGCTAACGTAGACTTACAGTGGTATCAGAGCCTAACCATTTTGCTATGCTAACTTATGCTAACGCGTTTAAAATATCGATCGAACCGGAAATCGAAAACTACAAAATTCCAACTTGACAGTTTCTGTTGATTTTAAATGGTGTCCTAAAAATATTCCACATGTCTCAGAAAACTGTGCAGGCTTTTCTAAGAACCACGACCAAATTTGGGCACGTGTCTCCACCAAAGCGCCGCGGAAACGCGGCCAAACCCATGGTTTGGCCGCGCATCCGCGGCCACGTAGTGAGCTCGTGCTCCCAAATTTTTACAGTGGGTTCTCGGTTGGATTTTGTAGTTTTTGGTAAATATCATTTTGGCCCAGATTTTGTTACTGTTCACCAGTAAGTCGTGGGGCCCACTTTTTGATATTTGGTCGATCGAAATTTAAACACGTTAGTTTACAGTGCTTACATTATATCTCCGACCGGGAATGTCATTTGATCGGTAAACCGCGTTTGATTGCTATAGTTCTTTTAGACGGGTTTGCGAACGTGACATTCGCGTTGATGTTCCGTTTTGTGCTGTGATGTTGCGGATTTGTCGTGGTGGATAGCAGTGTGCAATGGTAGTACAGTTTGAGTTTATTTGTACATTTGATATTGCGGGGCGAGCGTCCAACTTGTGGACAGCCGTCACTGCCTGTTGTATAATATTCTTTTGGGGCACGACCAGGTTGCGGTCGATGTACCTATTGTACTATTTTTCATTACTGTACTAGGTTTTGCCCCGCGACGGAGTGCACGGATAGCAGGGTTCTGGGGGGCAACGGGTCCGCTTCTCATGGCTTTGAGAGGCAGAGGGGTCCCACTCTAGAATTGGCAGACTATTTGCCGCACTCGTAGGGGGTACAGGTTGACCCAAGGAGGGGTGCCCAAGATTACCGGATTCCGTGGAGTGCTGGGTGGTCCATTCACTATGCTGTAAGGGGCTGCCTCGCTTCAGGTTTTGGCGGGTGACGTGCCACACCCGTAGGGGTCTAGGTTTCATTGCACAGGCTATCCACACGACAGGGGAACGTCGGGTTTCAGCAGCGGCTCTGTGAAACCCGGGGATCCCAGATTATCTGTATTGTTCTGTAATGCTTATTACTTTTCTTTAATGTTGCATACTATCACGCCTGGAGCGATTATTGTATATTGGTTTATATACTATTAGATGTTGTATATGTTTTACACCCGCGCTAGTCCAGTCCCCGCTCTGTCGTTAGTTAAGTAACCTAACGGGTGATGACGGGACCCAGTGACGAATGCGGATGGCATATACGTACATTTTATTTTTGTTCTTTTCTGGTGTGATTAAATGATGGGACTGTGTTGATTCTGATCAATGCAAAGTAAAACAAACCTGTTTGGATGTTGTTGGAACAAATTTAAAAAGTGTTATTGCAAAGACGTTTTCTTTTGTTATGCATAGCGGTATTCAGTGGAATATCCTGCACCTCATTCGACGGGGCAAGGGCAGATATCCCTTCACCGGGACTGACCCCTTGGGCAGAAGTTTGCGTCAGGGTAATAACTTCATATAAGTCGATTACATGTTGCTTTGCATAGCGGTATTCAGTGGAATATCCTGCACCTCATTCCACGAGGAAAGAGCCGAGATCCCTTTACCGGGAGTGACCTCTTTAACAAAAGGTTTTCGCCACTATATTTTAAAAAGCTATCAGGTTCCTTCAACGAGATCAAGTTCATTACGTTAAAGGTTTTTCGCCAAAAACCAGCCGTAGCCCTCCGTCATTTCTTATGGATGGTCAGTAATATTCAAGCTATGTTTGTTGGCTTTCGTCAAGGCATAGTGTTTGGTAGTTGCTGGGGTATTCATTTGTTGCATAGATAGATGTGTTGGTTTGGGACAGTCGTATTACCTTGTTGGCTTTCGTCAAGGGTATGTACGGGTGGGTTCAAATTAACAAGATAATGACGGGCAGAACTTGACATGTGACTTATGATTTGTTGACATTCGCCAAGGTCATAAGAACATGGGGTAGAAATCATATCGAGAGTTTCTAAAGAAACTGAAACTTGCCAGGCATGAGCATACCTTCTGGAGTGTGATAACGCGAGTGGATTCCGTCACGTTATCATGCGATGAGAGTTGGATCCCGATTCCCACTGATGAGTTGGTTTACTCTTCGGGTGATTCCGATTGATTCTTCTTTAGGTTTGGAGGAGAATTTGACAGGACAGTGGGAGGTTTCCAGATTAGATAAAGTGATGACCATTCTAATCTAGGATAGAGTGCACGCAGAGTGTTTCTTTTCTCTCTCTCTTTGGCAGCGACCTTTGACCGACCCTAGACTATGACTCAGTGACCAGGTTGACCGAACCTTTTTAAAATACTGGCTTTTGGATTGTCTGAGTTGCATAAGTCATTGCCACTCCTTCTTTTACCCTTTGAATTTCTCAGAACACCCGTATTACTACGGATATCCACTTCCATTGGATAGATCCATCGTATGGTTATATACGAACTTGAAGGGACTTCTTCGAGGATGGATCCAGGTTCAGGAGAAATAGAATTGGTTTATTCAGTTGTCTTTTATTATCACCTTCTCTCAGGTTGCGAGGGCTCCTTGGTTTAGGAGAGTACACCTATTACGCTTATTGGATAGTCTTATTCCAAACCATAGGCTGGTGCCGAAAGGTAGGGAATGAAGAAAACCAATTAGCCTAAGTAGGGTGTGTAGAAGGTAATATGTAAAGACAAAATAAAGGGATTAGAAAGAGGGCAAAGTAAATTGCGACTGATATCATTCACGACCAAAACCGCGTACTTCATCGCCGCTCCTATTTCACCTTTAAAAAGAATAAGGTATTATTCAGTTGTCTTTTATCATCACCTTCTCTCGAGATACGAGTACTCCTTGGTTTAGGAGGGTACACCTATTATGCTTACTGGATAGTCTTCTTCCAAATCATAGGCTGGTGCCGAACGGTAGGGAAGGAAGAAAACCATTTAGCCTAACGATGGTGTACAGAAGGTAACGACTAAAGACAAATAAAGGGATTTGGAGAGATGGCAATAAAATATACGGTTGAAGTCATGAATTGGATTATGGAAGAGGCATTGCTATGAATACCAGGATACCCCTATGAAACATTTTCATGTTTCAGTGCATTGTTAAAGAAAAACTGTTTTCCCGATTAGACACTTACTCCAAGGGTATGTATTTACCAGGTTTCATTCTCATATCTGTATGGTTTTACAGATGATGAGTGAGAGTAAGATATTGGGAATTAGGTGATCATCCTCATTATATCGGAATTCGTTGTAATTGGTGATATTTGAGGAAATCGCCAGGGTACAGTTTTCCACCGACAACGCACAAGTTTTGAGTTGTTCAACTCAGCGGACTTATACAGAGTATTGTATGTTGTCCAAGTGTCCTTCAGGACAAAGGGGTAGGTCCTCATACTATGTTCTATTTACTTATAACTTATCTAGTATTTAGACGAGTGTTTCGTAGAAATACAAGGTCTAAGTTTTGAGAAGTTGTGGGTATAAGAATAAAGTAGAGAACCAGGTATCACAACTATCGGGATTCTTCAAAGAGATCGAAGATGTAGATTCATGTGATTGGTATTCAGATGATAGTGATGGTTTTGAGAAACGTGTTTCTCTTTCAGGTTACTCATAATTGGATGGATTCCTAAGTTGAGTAATGCTGATTAGCCTCTTTCCATTAAGATGATATGCACTGGAGACAGCTGCATGATTTGAATCTAGTTCCAATTAAATAAGTGCCGAAGTTTCTATATTGGATATAGAATGGTTCGTACCTTAAAAGTTGTTAAGGTATGGGGAGTTGTCCAGCTTTTGCTTAAAACCAGACTCTGGATAACTCAGGGCACGTTTCTGTAGTGGCTGTTTGTGGGTTGACCCTGGCTATGACGAGGGTTGATATTCTACCATTTGAAAGATCAATAGTGATATTGTTCTTGACTCGCCACAGTTTTAGTAAAAATGGATCTTTTTTAGAAAAGCAGTAGTGGGAGTATGGTAGAACTGGAAGTGATTCCAGAACCGCGAACGATTACGGAAAATTTAATAGGACCTATACATTCAATCAGGTTTGACATTCCAATAGCCACTCTGCAGGTATGGTAGGTAACCTCAGACACCCGAGAGGTACTCCAGTAGCCTCAAGGACGGTGACAGGGAGGTTCTTATCTACCCAGACTTGACACTACTGTTGTTCCAGGTTATGAGACCCGGTAGGAGGGTTGTCGTAGTCAGTGGGAGCAGCGGAAGCATAGTGGGCAAGATGCTTATATCTATCTATAGACTTGAGCAGTTATAGCGGAGATAGATCATCTAATTTTGATGTGACAGTCATAGGTTTGACTTCATCAGAATAGGGGATGGATCAGTTAAGAAGGTAGTAGGGTGTGATGTCATGGTATCTGGATGACATACACAGAGTAGGAAGTAAAATTCCTATACTACGATCGGTTGTACTGTGGTCGTCACACAGTTGTTTCTCCAGACAGGATATGGATATAATATTTGACATTCTGGTTTCTGGATCAATGGCTTAAGATCTGGATTTGGGTAGTTTTCCAATGTAGGTACTTTGACAGTATTCTAATGGTTTTTAGAATAGATGACTCCTAGCATGGTTGTGTACCTGCAGGTGATGGAGTCACCCTCTCTAAAGGTATCTTACAGACTAAAGGGGAGAGGGATGTGCATGATTGGCAGATCACTTGCTTAGGCAATTGAGTCAATCATGAGATGTCAAGTACCACACCAAATGTTGGTTTTGCACTAGATGCAATAAGTTTGTATTAATCCAATCCTGGAGAAACATAAGGAAGCAGTTTTTGAACATAAGTACATATTCTACGGATTTGATGACGGCAGCCTCCTTCGGGAGACGGTTATCATTCCAAGCTTCAAAGGTGACATGAATGACAGAGTGATTGTCAGAGTTATAGTTTTCCCTTTGACGAAGAGTAACAGTATTATGGACAGGTGGTCCAAGAGGATACTGTTGGTGGCATGGTGCCGGATACTGATTTGGTTCAGTGATCGATACAGTCTAAGAAGTTTGGATTTGGAGTTCATTTATGAACTAGGTCCCATCAGATATCCAGACATATTCTAAGACAGGTGTTACTCGATTCGGGAGATAGCTTTCTCCGCGAACTTGAGATTTAGAGAGATATAGAAAGAAACTTCTAGGCGGATCCACTCACTAAGGCTATTTCTCGAACACAATAGTTTTACAAACGGGCTTTGTGATACTGATTAGTAGAGGAGTAGGATGTTCGGTTTCACACGGGCTGTGAGTAGTCGACATCGCAATAATTAGCCTTGAGTGCAAGTGGGAGATTGTTGGAGATAGTGCCCTCATAGTCAATTATTGGATCGCAGGTACGTGATTGCAATGATTGCGGAGGACCTATACCGGTATGACAGTCTTACTCGAGATGATAGTATGCTATCTGGTTTGCCTTTATCAGTCGTGTACATGTTCAGGTGACTGATTACATGTTACACTTTGATAGAGCCCTTAGGATCTTGCTTTACCACCAACAGTATGATGGCGATCATATACGTGGGAGTTGGGTGGTTTATACGCATATCCTTAATTGTGGTCCCTAGTCGTGGAATTTTCGAGACAGGGCATCGATACTCCGGAGTAGACTAGTGTATACAGTCGAGACCCCGACGAGGGGCGGTGGCCGGTCTCACAAGCCACTGGTGTCAGTTGGATCACCTAAGATGTATACAGGTGCTCATTGGGTTATGAGTACACCGGACAGGACTCGCCGGGAATCTGCTAGTTAGTATTATATCTATCGTCAGATAGCAGTTCCCTGGTGACATGTGTACAGGTTAGTTCATCGACCTGAGGTCGTCATTTGTCTCGTGTGAGTTCCCACTGTGCTTTGATTTCTACCCTACCACGGCTCAAAGGAGTCGTGCAAACAGGTAGCTTTTGGGTACAGTCCCGAGCCATATGGAGGCACGTGAGCGGATCGGCCGGGGATTCGTCTCTCCCGGTATTGGGGGCGAGATCGTGCTGTGTCTAGGAGAGCCATTACACAAAGCCCACGGCCGTGGCAGGAGATTTACTGGTAGGTACTCCAGTAGTATCTTAGGGTGTTATTGGGCTACACTCCGACACGACTTATACTGCTATTGGGGGTCTGACGTTACTAGCCCCCTAGGCAGATATGTGATACTCATAGACGAACGGACCGGACTGTATATACATTGTCACTGTTAGGCTCAGTAGGGTTTTCCGGATGAGTTCGCTCATCGGCATCCCTTGAGGTCAGTCCATGGGCAGCCGTTACGCATTGCTAGTGCCGCTGACGGTTTATGGTTAAACCCACTGCCAGGGTACTGACGAGTCATTAGAGTCCCCCACAGACAGTTTCCCAAGTTCGGGCGAAATGTTGTAGAGGCCGTATGGTTTTATGGCAGGGTTCGGAAAATGCACGTGCGTTTACGCACGTGTTATTTTTCGGGCAGATGATACTGGTCGGCTTTGGTTTAAGCCGGATCCGAGTATTATATTGAGTGGATATAATATCTTTGTCTCAGTTGCATTTGTATTCGGTCGTAATACAAATGCGGGTATATTTATACTGTTTCGGGGTTATCCTGAAAGTCGTTTCAGGATCACTTTTGGAAGTTGCCAGTTACCAGTTTTCTATCAGCCGTCTTTTAACATTCGGTTAAAGACGGATTTATCTTTTCTTGGATGAGAGTGAGTCATGCTTCTAGAAGGTTCTAGAAGGTTCTAGATTTTGGTGACAAGGATTATGACTCATGCTTTGATTTCTAAACATTCTTGTTTTCCTTAAGATATTCTTTTGTGTTCACATTATGATATTTTCTTAAGGTCACCCTCTTTGCTCCTACGGTCACCTCCTCCTCCATATAAGAGGCCGGCCCCCTCTCTCTCCTCACACACTCTCTTACTTGTTGTTTCACTTGAAAAGATATGATAGTATTTGGGGTGTATGGAATTTTACAGTTCATTTCATTCCATCACCCAATTCCCTCGGCAACTTCATTAACCGATCGTCCACGGATTTGGACGAAGTGAGACAAAGTCATTTACTCATTCTCTACATCATTCTTGGTCGTCTCTTTTAGCAAACTTGACGATCGAGTTGCCTCAAGTCAGAGGCGGGAGCCCGTTTAAAGAATTGTCGACGTGGTGCCACCTCGACGAGGAGAATCGGAGATCGACGAGATCGGAGCAGCCGCAACGGAGCGTGGGATGATGGTTAAAGAACGAAGGACTCGGATCGTTCGGTATAACCTTTCTACACTCTTTACAGTTTGTTAGTTTAGCAATAATGGCAGATCCGGGTTAAAGTATACGATAGCGCCAGTTAAAAAGTTTTTGTTCCGCATTTGGCGTCTGAAGACGGCCGGGGCGCTAACGTAGACTTACAGCATATACATAACTAACAGATTGTCATGGTGGATAGCCGGTGGTGCAATGGTTTTGTACAGTTTATATTCAATTGTACATTTGTTATCGCGGGACGAGCGTCCGACATGTGGACTGCCGTTTCTACCGTGTTGTATATTATTCTATTAGGGCACGACCAGGTTGAGGTCGATGTCACCATTGTACATATATTTTTATTTTCTATACTAGGACTACCCCACGGTGGAGTGCACAAATAGCCGGGTTCTAGAGGGCAAAAAGCCCAAATCTCATGGTGTTGAGACGGAGGGGGCTTCACTCTAGAAGTAGCGGGCTATTCGCCGCACTCGTAAGGGGTATAGGTATGACCTACAGAGGGGTGCTCAAGTTACCGGGTCCCGTGAAGTGTTGGGTGGCCCATTCACTTTGTTGATTGGGGTTGCCTCACTTCTGGAATTGGCGGGTAATTTTCCGCGCTCGTAGGGGTCTAGGTTTCCATTGCACAGGCTATCCATAAGACCGAGAACGTCGGGTCGTATTTGCGGCTCAAATGAAACCCGGGGCTTCAAGACTATCCAACATTCTGTGTTGCTTACTGAGATTCTGTGATGTTGCTTTTTATCATGCCTGGGACGAATGTTATATATATTTATATATATACTAGTAGATGTTGTATATGTTTTTCACCCGCGCTAGTCCAGCTAACGCTCTGTCGTTAGTTAAGTAACATAACGGGTGATGACGGGGCCCAGTGGAGAATGCAGATGGCATATACGTACATCATATTTTCGTTCTTTCCTGGTGTGATAGGATTAAATGATGGGACAACATTAATTTTTATTAATGCAAGAAAATAAACCTAAAAGATGTTGTTGGAACAAATTTCGAAAAACTGTAGTTATATTCTTTGGCTTTGCACAGTGGTATTCGGTCATGAATATCTAGAACCTCATTCCAGGAGGCAATAGCCGAGATCCCTTCATGGAGAGTGACCTATTGTGCGAAAGTCTATACTATAGATTACTCATTTTTTTCAAAAACGGAAGTTTTTCAAAAAGCGGAACCTAAACCACTCCTTTTCAAAACTGCTCAGGTTCCTTCAACGATATCAAGTTCATTACATTAAAGGGTTTTTCACCAAAAACCTATCCGTAGTCCTCCGTCATTTCCTAGGAGTAGTACTTAGTATTTGTGCTGTGTTTGTTGACTCCGTCAAGGCGTAGTGTACGGTAGCTAAGTGGTGCTCGTTTATAGCATTAGTTAATGATTGGTTAGGATAGTCGTATAACCTTGTTGAATCCGTCAAGGGTTATGAGGGTGTGTTTAATGCAATAAAGATAATGACGGGTTGAACTTGACTAGGACTCTTTGATTTGTTGACTCTGTCAAGGTCACTTGGGTCCTAGGGGAAAAAACCACATCGGGAGTTTCAAATATACAGGAAACTTACTAGTGCTGCATACCTTCTGGAGTGTGGTGACTTGAGTGGCTTCCATCTAGTTTATCATGCAATGATAGTTGGATCCCGAGCCCACTGATGAGTAGGATTACTCCTGGGAAATTATCTCACTTTACAATCAATACTATAAACCAAGTAGGTGTCTAGAACAGTGTTATCAGGGCTATGCTGTTCATCTCAGAAAACTGCATTTTAATATCACTCATTCATTATCTGTTTTGTTATATATCGGTACTATTAACCGGTGTCTGCTCAGTAAATACAGATTATAGGTATTCGTGACAAAATACTAGAAACACACTTGAATTCACGGATATGACATTTGTGAGTCAACTCTACAATCAGAACAGAAAATCGATCGATATCCAAAGAGTTCTTTTGCAACAAATAAAGTGTACACAATTTTGGTACAACACAATACAAGTGTGCACATAACTCTTTGACACATGGACCATGGTGGGGATTCCTTGGAACAACTTGTGCAAGTAGGGCACAAGTGAGTGTGATGTGTAATAGATGCTAAAAGATGTGATGTGATTTAAAGCATCAAGTTTCCCTTTAAGACTACTGAGTATAACCCAAGCTGATATGAAGAAATCTAATATTATCAGTGGAATTGTGGAGAGAACACAACATCACAGAACCAACACGAGCCCAATTGCCCACGAGAAAACCGGCGAAATGCTCTAAAAGTCCGGCATCGCCGTTCCAATAATGCCAAATGCGCCCCGTTTTTCTTCTGGTTGTCTCTTGTTGTCACATCATCCTTTTTATATTGTTTGTTTAATCTTATTTTGTGCCTATAAATACCAGTCAATGGGCAAGGTAAAAGGATACTGATTTTGCTTTGGTTTTAGTTTAGAACAAGGTGTAATTTGTAAACGTTAACTTGTCTTTCCCTTGAACTCTTGAGCTCTTGACCTTGTAACTTCTTCATTGAACTTACAAGCTTAAGATTTAGGTTCTTGAATTCAAGATTAGTTGTATCCCATTTGAAAATCAATAAAAAGATCTCATTGCTCATTACATGTGTCTTGCTTTCTACAAACATTGAACTGTGAAATCCTTGCCTTGCCTTGATCTAGCAACCTTTTAAGTGAGCTTGCAAGTTAAAAGTTTGGTATTTTGATTTCACATTGATACGGGTTTAAAGAACACTTGAAGAAATTTGTACATTATCGGTTCTTAACTTTCTAACCTTGGCATTACTTTTCTTGCAATTTTTGTTATGCGTCTTTCTCTTTTCTTTGTTGTATTTGGTATTGTAAATATGTATGAGCAATTGATTTATTTGTTAAGGGTAGAATATAGTTAGTGTGTGCTAGGAAATGTGCTTGCTAAAACCTTAAAAACCCTAACTTTGTAAATTGAAACTCCGACCAAACGACTCGCAATTTCACTCCGTTAGCCACCCTATCCTACCACGATAGCAGTGAATCCTAATCGTGACCGGTTGCGAGTAGTTTGCCAAAAGCTAAGGTCAAGAGACAGCAACGGAAGGATAAGGGACAAGAAATATGGATTTAGCATACAATCGCAAATACCGTATTTCAAGTTCCCTAATCCACGTTGTTTCCTATTACCTTAGTGTCAATATCAGAATTAGGTCTAAAAGAAAACAACAAACATCATCCTAACGCAAGCTAACCTAAAACTACCCTTAACAAGTCTTTTTATTAAACATGTCATAGTTACGACTCTTAATATAAACAAAAGCTCAAGTTACGGTATTAACTCGTTAAAACAAGCTTAAAAACCTACCATCTCCCTGCGGACGACCCGTACTCATCGCGGCTCGCTACACGCGACACTGTTTTTTATTGCGGTTGTTTCAAATTCTTTTTAAAAACAACACGGTGAAAACGTGCTAAATCAAATGGCGTCGTTGCCGGGGAGACGATAACGCTTTTACACTTGTAGTCTCAGGTTAATTTGTGCATATTTTGTACAAAACTAACTTTCTAACAGATTCAACGGATAAAACAAATTCTTTTTAAACCGACACGAGAACTAAAACCAATGATGTTCTCTGAATTTATGTTTTGCTAACACACTGTGTTTTAAAATGAAGACCAAAGTATAAGAGTGGAATACTATTGTTACATAGAGGAAGCACACAAAATTTGAGCACCAAGTTTACAACTTCGACCGGCGAAAACTTGCATTTTCTCGATGTTGCCGGTCCCTTTGTGAGGTTTTGAAAAAAAAAATTGTGTTTCCTCCAGTGTTCTGTTAGTATCCTATTATTCTTGTTTGATTTTCTTAATTATTTGTGTTCAGAATTTTGGCTATCTATATCTTTTTCTAGCTCTAATATCTGTATTTTTCTGACATTTACAGATTTGACGGATTGGCGAGCAGCGATCGTGAAAAGCAGGGGTCGTTTTTAAGTATAAAGGGATTGAATACTGTAGTTCCAAAGACCCGGGTAGTTTTGACCCGTGCAAGAGAACCATTCAAACACTCGGAGGCAATATTAACACGAGTTTCTTAAAACTCAACTCTTTTGGTACCTATTTTTCTAAACTTCCTCTTCTCAAATTCGACACTCTATTATTCTTATCTTTGCAGGATTCTTTGCAATATCACCGAAAAAATCCAAAGAAAAAAAAAACTAACCGTATTTGTTGCAACGCCACATCTAAAGTAAAAAAAATCTTTGATTGTTTGATAACAAAACCTTGTTGATTTGGGCATTGCATCATTAATACGAACTTAAGGGGCTATAACACCAATTCAGATTGGGTGGGGATTTCATCACCCTTCCTAAGACCCCGGAAATCACTAATTGCATAAGTGTCAACTCAAGCTTAATAAAAAATATCTAGATTCGACCAATTAAGGACCTGTCGCGTTCGATAGGACAAAGGAAGATTATGGGCATTCGGTCGTTTATCTAAACATGACTTTTATGGTTCCTAGGCTAGACAAGTGAGGAGGTAACTTTAAAAAGCCCGTCTCATGGTGATTCATGAGCGGAACTCTCCTTACCTCACTTGTGCTTACGTGGCCACAACTGGCTGTGAAGAAGCGATTTGAGGGCTATCTCACAATTTGTCACTTTGGAAATGTTAGGAGTAGGTCTAGTGGACTTAGAGGACCCTAATATAGGTATTGATTGTGCATTTGTGACTGTGCATTTGTGATTGTGTTTGTTGAACTGTCACTTCATTTTCACATTCATATGAAACAAACACAAATTCGCCACTTTTACCACCTTCACCCAATTTCTCTCCATTTATGTTTTCTTACTCTCATATTTTACGCTTTGAGTACACTAAACTCGTTTAGTGTATGTCCGTTTCGACTAGGGACCCTAGTGTCAGTGTATATGCCCTAGATGCCATTACTGTATCATACTAGTATGTATATTACTTGATGGAAGCTTGGGATATTCACAGTTGTACAGACAATCTTGCTCAATATAGTAGTATGCTACTTGGTTTGTCTCTGCTTTAATGTGTACATGTGTGTTTCTTTATATCACCTATACGCATTAGTAGAGCCTTTAGGATCTTTGCTTGATTACCGGCGTTTAGATGGCGATCACACTCGTGGGGGCTGGGTAATCCACAAGCACATCCTTATACACGTCCCTAGTCATGGGATTATCGAGATAGGGCATCGATACTCCGGAGTAGACTAGCGTATGCGCTTCTCATCCCAGCACGGGAGACGGTCTGTCCTACAGCTGTCAGTACGTCGTACTTGAGATAGTATGCGGGTGCTCGTTAGGTTACGAGTACACTGGACAGGACTTGTCGGGAACTGATGGTTGGTATTATACCTATCGTCAGTTATCAGTTCCCAGGTGACATGAGTACAGCTTAGTCCGCTGACTTGACACTGTCACTTCGCCTCGAGTGTGTTCCCAATGTTCTTTGATTACTACCCTACCACGGCTCTACTGAGTCGTGCAAACAGGTAGCAGTTGGGTGCAGCCCCGAAGCACTTGGAGGCAGTGACGGTTAGACAGGATTCGTCTCTCCCGGTATTGGGGGTTGACATCGCGCTGTGTCTAGGAGAGCCATTACACATGTAGTCCCTGGCCAGGGCAAGCGAGATATACTGGTAGGTTTCCAGTGATGTCTCAGGGTGTTTTGGGCTACACTCCAACACGACTTGTACCGCTATTAGGGGACTGACGTTCGCCACCCCCCTTTGGCCCGCCATACGATGTATCAGACGAACAGACCGGACTGTACGAAGATTGTCACATACAGGCTCAGTAGGAGTTCGGATGGGTTTACCTCATTGGCCTTCTTATCAACATCTACTTGGGGACCGTTACGTACAGCTAGTGCCGCTTGCGGTCTGTGGTTAAACCCACTGCCAACGTAGTGTCGAGTCTTTAGAGTCCCACACAGAGAGTTTCACTGCACTGAGCGAAACGTGTAGAGGCCGTATGGTTTTACGGCAGGGCTGCGATCACTTACGTACACTTGTGTGCGTGTGGTGTTCGGGCAGGCAATACTAGTGGGCTTTGGTTTAATCCGGATCCTAGTATTGCACGGATGGATTTGTTTTGTCTTCTGTGCATCCGCATTCTACGGAATACGGATGCAGGTGTGTGTTCATATCAGATTATTGCATTTTCATACCGCCCAATTTTTATCACATTGCATATCGGTAGGTACTCTTGAGCCGTATTTGCTAGTCAATTGCAGGATACAGGTTCTCGGCTCTAAACGGTGAAATTCATGGAAAAACACGACAAAACCCGGGTTCCTGCCAACCACAGATAAAAAACGGATCTTCGCCCTTTATCCGTCTGTTGCGACACACCAGTTTAAGAGACAAAATGGCAAATCAATGTCGTTTTCATGCACAAGGCTCAATGGCAACACAAGATCCAAGAAATCTACACGGAGCTCGAGGAAATCATGACAAAAAGATCCACATCATATCACCTTTTGCTCAACAGAAATTCTGGAAATATCGTGAAGAAAATATGAGAAAATACATATACCAGAATAAAGTAGAAAGCAAACCAGGGAAACACAGAAAATTGGAGGCCCCAACTCCTCCATACGGCCGCGGAACCGCGGCCAAAGGGGGGTCTAGGCCGTGGTCCCGCGGCCATACTGGCGCCGCAGCTGTCCAATCTTCAGGGGTAGCTTTGACATTTCATGTAGAGGCAGAATTTTGCCCTAGGTTTTCATTCTCCAGCCTATAAATAGCCCAGAACCTTGTGAAGCCAAGGGTGCATAATCTTGTATTTTTCTAGGTTTAGAATACTTGTTTCTTCTTCCTCTTCTCTTCTCTTCTCCATTGAAAATCTTGTAGTGAGCTTTTGTGAGTGAAGAATGATGAATAAAGAAGATCCTTTTACTTATCATGCTTGTCTTGTTCTTTAGTTCTCTTATTAATTGCTTGTAATTTTAATTTGTTAATTAAGTTGTTGTTATTTCTTGTTGTTTCTTTCTTTTCTCTTTTCCTTTATCCTTAAAACAACCATGATGCTTATGCTTGATCCTTGCCAAGGTGAGGTCGCAAATAGCTAGTTGTTATCTTCTAATCTCTTTCTTTCAATCTTCCTCTTTTGTTTTGTTTTCTTTTCATTATGATGTGTGAGTAGTTTCATACTTGTTAGGGTAGGATAAGGGAAGTTTGAGAGAAGGAAATCTCTCTCACTCTTTCTTTGCCCAACATCTTAAAATCGACTCCCGTTAATAGAACCACAATCCGCTCCTTACGGCATCCTATCCTACATGATAGCGGTGATTCCGTAGTGAGACCGGTTGTGGTTGAATTAACCGGAGGTTATGGCTAAGAGCCAAGAACGGACGGACAAGCACCAAAAGGAAGAACTTAAGCATTGGAAAGCCTAGCTTATACTCGCAAGTTCCTTCCTAGTCGTGCTAATCCCCGTTGTTGCCAATTACCGTAACACCGATATTAAGAGTGGCAACGAAAGAAGTGAGCGACTCCTAACTCAAACTAACCTAATCCTAACCCTAACAAGCTCTCTTTACATATCATTTAACACTTAGTTAATCACAAACAAATCTGGAAAACTGGACTTAACTCGTTAAAACACATAGAAAAAGATTCCCATCTCCCTGCGGACGACCCGTACTCAACCTGCTAGCTACAAGCGAAACCGTCTTGATTGCTGTAATTAACTAAACTTGAACACGCAGAATCTCTACCAATCAAATGGCGCCGTTGCCGGGAAGACGGTAGTTTATTTCTTTGTGTAATTTCGGGTTAACTTGTGAATATAAATATAACCGAAAAACAAAACAAAAAAATATACATTGTAAAAAAAAATCATCTTGTTATTTTTGATTAGTTTTTGTGCAAGTGTGCAGGATAATACGGAGTTCAAGTTCAGTGCCAAAGACGTGGGAAGATAGACACATATTTCGCGGCTACACCGCGACGGATCAAAACGAAACAAACGGTCTACTGTCAAAATCTGGAGCAGGTACAGTGAGCAAATAAAAATTCAGAAAATCCAAACAAGCAGAGGACACCCATAGGAGCTCACACCAGAAATCCAGAAGCCCAAATCTTCCATATTTCCCTGGAACCACGGCATAAGCCAGCCTAGGCCGCGGAACCGCGGTCGTTTGGAGCTTTCAGAAGCCCAAATTTTGGGTACGTCTCTCTCTCCTCTCTCCCACCCCTCTGGACTCCAATAAATTGTGTTTTCTGCAGCATTCTTTGCGCAAACTCTCTTCCCCCTTCCAATAAACTGTTTTTGTGCAGGATTCTTTGCGCCGCGCTAAAATAAAAATTGTTTGCAGTTGATTTGTTATCGCTTTGCATTCATTAATACGGACTTAAGGGGCTTGAAACCAATTCAGATTGGGTGGGGATTTCATCACCCTTCCGAGGACCCCAAAAATCACAAAAAGCATATGCATTGACCATTGTTAAATTAAAAAAGACTAGACTCAGCCCTAAGGACTTCGCGCTCAATAGGACAGAGGACTAGTTACAGGCATCGGCCGTTTATCCTATCTGACTTTTGCGGTGCCTAGGCAAGTGTGACGAAGGCAAGTGGTTATTTAATTAAGGAACTTCGCGAAAGCGTTGGACAACCTCCCACTTACCTGGCACTTATCTGGCCGCATTAGACGGAGAAGAGGCGGTTTGAGGTCCTATTTCTAGCCCTCTGGAACAGTTAGGAGCAGGTCTAGTTGACCTAGGTGACCCTAGATCTAGGTGAGATTGTGCATATCTTATTTGTGATTGCTTAAAGCCGAAGTCCGTACATATTCCTGTAAAGCTCTTTCTAAAAAACCAAAAAAAAAGAAGGAAAAAATCAAAAACTTTTATAAAAACTTGCCCTTTGTCGCCAAATCCATTTTTCACCAACCACCCATCGTTCTCTCCATTGACGTTTTCTTACCCTCACCTTCTCCGCTTTGACTATACTAAACTCGTTTAGTGTATGTCCGCTTGGACTCGGGACACTAGCGCCCGCCTAGTCCGCGTTACGTTAGTCGCTACCGACTACGCGATCGACTCCGATGTCGAAACTCCGTCCACTCCTCTTTCACCCCTTCGTTTGCCGGCCAACTCCGACGTTGACCGGAATTCTGTTCATACATCTTCACCTTCACCATCACCAACCTCTTTTTCCGCGATGTCAGGATTTAATCCGAACATCTCTTTGACTACCCCTGGATTGGCTCCACCTCCTACGGAGACCAATATCCCACCACCACCGCCTGTTGTAGCGCCGCAGCGAATCGCGCTCCAGGATCGTTTCTATCCCACCCGTTCTGCACTTCCCACTTGCCTTTCTCTTCCACCGGCCAATGGGGACAACTTTGAAATTAAGCCCCACTTCATCAACATGCTTCCACGATTTCATGGGCTTGAATCTGAAGATGCCTATATCTTCATCAATAAATTTCAAAACGTCTGTGCCATGATGAAAACCACCCAGCTGTCGGACGATGCTATACGTCTACGGGTCATTCCGTTCACATTATGCGATCTTGCTGAAAAATGGCTGTATAGCACCGCTTCCCACTTAATAACCAGCTGGGATGAGTTTGTTAAAGCGTTTCTAAAAAAATTCTATCCGAATCATAAAACCGCAAGGATTCGAAATGAAATCAACCAATTCTCTCAGCTTCTTTCTGAACCCTTCTAGAAGTGCTTTGACCGGTACAAAGACCTTCTTGTTCAGTGTCCTCACCACAGTATAGAGAAATGGCAACTTTGCCAAACCTTATACGAGGGCCTGAACCCAGCAACGAAGCAGTTGTGGAAACCATCTGTCAGGGCCACTTCCTATCGAAATCTAACGAGGAAGCGTGGCAGTTCTTTGACGACCTTGCGGAGCAAACGCTACAATGGGAGAGCACCAGACCGACTTCTTCTTCTTCTACCACCACTTCTACCGGTCAGTCTAGGGTAGGAATTCACCAACTTGATGTCTCTATTGCGATGAAAGCTGAAATGGCTGCAATAACGAGAAAGCTTGAAGCCATAGAGAGCAAATTTTCTTCTCCTGCTCCTGCCCCTGTTCTCCCCATTCGTACCATCTGCGCTTGTTGTTCCGATCCTTCTCAGTTGACCGAAGAGTGTCCTTACAATCCACCATCGCAAGGACAGGATCAGGTTAATGCTGCATTCCAGCAAAGACCGAGGAATGATCCATACTCTTCCACCTACAATCCCGGTTGGAGGAACCACCCCAACTTCGCCAGGAATCAGAATCAGAATCAATTCCAAGGCAATAATTTCCAAAGGGCCCCACCGCCGCAACAACAAGCGCAACAACAAACTCAGTTTTAGCAGCCCTTCCAACCCCAACCTTTCCAAAATCAGACGAACAACTTTGCACCCAACAATTCTTTTCCACCAAACAACTTTGTTCCGTCAAACAACGATAAGGTTTCCTCGCTCGAACGAAGTCTGGAGGCGTTCGTGAAACAATCGACACAATCTACCGCCAACATCCAGTCTTCCATTCAGTCCTTAGTGCAACACACTGCCGCACACGGGCAAAGCATCAAGACCATCGAGGCCCAGATTGCACAGCTGAATGCGGCCTTAAGCGAGCGAGAAAAGGGGAAGCTCCCGTCCCAGCCACTCCCAAATCCCGGTCACCCACATCATGTACATGTTGCTCTTGAACAACAGAACCATAATGTGAGTGCCGTGACCACATTGAGATCGGGAAGGATGCTGCAAAACAACATCGGCAAACGTATCAACGATGACACCCCGGCCGCTTCTTCTTCTACTTCTTCTTCTTTTCCTGCTTCTTCGTCTTCTGAGCCTATTCTCCACTCCTCAACAGGCTCTCCTACCTCTTCTTCTGCTCTGAACGGGCCCACTTCTCACTCCATGAAATCACCTGTTCTGGGATCCGTTCTAACTCCACAATCTCCTCCTCCAGCATTAGACTCAACCAATTTTAAAAATGTTCCATTTCTAAACCGGTTGAGGTCTAATAAACAAAATCCTCAAATGGAGAAGATTCTGGAGTTATTTAAGCAGGATAACATTAACATTCCTCTTTTAGATGCTGTCCAACAAGTCCCGTCCTACGCGAAAATCTTAAAGGACTTGTGCACGAAAAAGAGGAAGTCTCAGGTACCCAAGAAAGTTTTCTTGGCTAGTGCTGTGAGTGATGCTCTTACCCAATCTTTACCACAAAAACGGAAGGACCCTGGCTGTCAGGATAAAAAAATCAACCGCGCACTATTAGATCTTGGTGCCAGTGTTAACCTGCTTCCGTACTCAGTATATGAGCAATTAGGCGTCGGAGAGCTGAAACCCACACACTGCACTCTCCAAATGGCCGACCGATCGATCACCCATCCTAGGGGTGAGCTAGAGGATGTGTTAATAAAAGTCGGGGACTTCATATTCTCCGTTGACTTCATTGTATTAGACACACAGCCTGTAGCTAACCCCCGGAATCAAATTCCGGTGATACTCGGTCGCCCATTTCTTGCAACCTCAAATGCTGTGATCAATTGTCGCAATGGTTCGATGAACCTATCTTTTGGAAATATGACGATTGAACTCAACATTTTTATGTTGGGGAATCAGCCCGCCGAACCTAATGCTCATATACTGGACGTCTGCTCGATCCTGGAGATCACCCCAGAAGAATGTGAATTCGAGGAGTTTCTGTTTGATCACGATAATCTTAACGCCACTAGTGCGTTCCTCCTCGAACCTGCTGCTGTTTCTGCGCCCGACAACGACTACGAGTGTTTCACGTTCTTCAACAATCTTAGCCGCTCGCAACCTGAGTTTGAATCCTTCGAATTTCCGGATGAGTTACCTGAACCATCCGACTCGGTCGCTTACACTCGTTTTGAACCTTTGCTGGAGTCCTTTGAGTTCGAGACCTCTGCACCAATCTTGCCTTCAATCGTTTCACCTCCAGCGCTCGAACTCAAGCCATTGCCGTCTCACCTTAAGTACGCTTACTTAGGTGAGAACGAGACCCTCCCTGTCATTATTTCGGCTTCTCTAGCTCCAGAGCAAGAGAAAGCCCTTCTCGCGGTCTTGCACAGCAACATGCAAGCTTTTGGCTGGTCCATGGCGGACATCAAGGGGATTAGTCTCCTGATCGTTGAGCATCACATTCATCTGATGGATGATGCCAAACCAGCCCGGGATCCACAAAGACATCTCAATCCAGTCATGAAAGAGGCTGTGAAGAAGGAGATCGTAAAATGTCTAAATAGTGGTATCATTTACCCTATCTCTGATAGCCAGTGGGTTAGCCCCATCCACGTTGTCCCCAAGAAATCAGGTATAACGGTCATAACCAACGAGGCGAACGAGTTAATCCCTACTCGCACCCAAACTGGGTGGCGAGTATGCATTGATTACAGAAAACACAACGCCGCAACGCGGAAAGACCACTTTCCGCTACCTTTCATTGACCAAATGCTTGAACGATTGGCCGGACACGAGTACTACTGCTTTCTTGATGGCTACTCCGGCTATAATCAGATTCCCATCGCCAAAAAAGACCAGGACAAGACCACATTCACTTGTCCTTTCGGCACGTTTGCATATCGTCGCATGCCCTTTGGTTTATGCAATGCGCCCGCTACCTTCCAGCGGTGTATGATGGGAATCTTCTCAGACATGGTGGAAAAATTTCTGGAGATTTTCATGGATGATTTCTCCATCTTCGGCGATTCCTTCAACGAGTGTTTGCTGCATCTTGACGCTGTCCTTACCCGATGTAAGGACAAGAATCTCACTTTGAATTGGGAGAAGTGCAACTTCATGGTGCGCGAAGGTATTGTCTTAAGACATATCATCTCGCAAAATGGCATAGAGGTTGACAAAGCAAAGATTGAGGTCATTTCCAATCTCCCTCCTCCCCGATGCGTCCGAGATATCCGAGCCTTCCTTGGCCATGCCGGTTTCTATAGACGGTTCATCAAGGACTTTAGCAAGATTGCTAGGCCCTTGACTCTTTTGCTGGCCAAGGACTCGCCATTCGACTTCAACTCGAGCTGTGTGACTGCATTCGAGTCACTAAAACGCTCACTCACTTATGCTCCCGTTCTTTCTTCACCTGACTGGACGCACCCATTCGAGATTATGTGCGATGCATCCGACTTTGCTATTGGTGCTGTCCTTGGACAACAGATCAACAAGATGCCGCACGTAATCTATTATGCGAGCCGAACCCTGAACAATGCCCAACTCAATTATACAACAACTGAGAAGGAATTCTTGGCTGTTTTATTTGCTTTAGAAAAGTTCAGGCTCTACCTCATCGGCTCTCCAGTCATTGTCTCCACAGACTATTCTGCTCTGCGCCATTTTTTTGCGAAGAAAGATGCAAAATCTCGGTTAATACGTTGGATTCTCTTGCTTCAAGAGTTTGACCTTATCATTAAGGACAAACGAGGATGTGAAAATGTAGTTGCCGACCATCTCTCATGACTTCCTTCTTCGCCTTCGCTTCCAATTCCGATCAACGACGTTTTCCCGGATGAACAGCTCTTGACAGTGTCTTGCGAACCCTGGTTCGCAGATATTGTGAACTATTTGGCCACGGGATTACTACCGACTGAATGGTCAAGTCAGAACAGACTTCGCTTCTTATCCTAAGCAAAACACTTTTACTAGGACGAACCCTATCTGTTCAAGTACTGTCCCGACCAGATTATTCGTTGTTGTGTCCCTGACGAGGAATTCAAGAGTGTGCTGTGGTTTTGCCACGATCAAGCATGTGGCGGGCATTTTGGCCCTAGAAAGACAGCTGAGAAGATCTTGCAATGTGGTTTCTACTGGCCACAACTCTTCAAGGACGCTCATGACTATTGCAAGACTTGCTCCCGGTGCCAACACATGGGCCGGATATCCCGAAGGAACGAGATGCCGCTCCAACCGATCTTGGTTGTGGAGATTTTCGATGTTTGGGGGATAGATTTCATGGGGACGTTCCCCAGCTCTTTTGGGAACTTGTACATCCTTCTCGCTGTTGATTACGTCTCTAAATGGGTCGAGGCTGTGCCCATCCGGACTAACGACAACAAGGTTGTCGTTATGTTCCTTAAAGAAAACATTTTCTCCCGGTTTGGGTACCCCCGAGCGATCATTAGCGACAATGGAAGTCATTTCTGCAATAAGACTTTCGAGGCCTTGATGCGGAAATATTCCATTAATCATAAGCTCTCTACGCCCTACCACCCTCAAACCTGCGGGCAGGCCGGGGTTTCAAATCGGCAAATCAAGCAGATACTGGAGAAGACGGTTTCCAAGAACCGTAAGGATTGGTCGCTGAAACTCACTGATGGCCTTTGGGCATTTCGAACCGCTTATAAGACCGACCTTGGCATGTCTCCCTATCGGCTTGTGTACGGAAAAGCCTGCCACCTTCCTGTCGAAATAGAGCAACGCGCATTTTGGGCGATAAAAGAGCTGAATCTGTCTCTCGAGGATGCGGGCAGCTATCGGAAGCTGCAGTTGAACGAACTGAGCGAGCTTAGGGATGAGGCTTACGATAACGCGGTTGTCGTTAAGAATTGAACGAAGGTGTTTCACGATAAACACCTTTTGCGCAAAACCTTCGTACCCGGCCAACAGGTACTGCTTTACGACACCAGACTTCACTTCCATCCAGGAAAGCTCAGATCTCGCTGGAAAGGGCCGTATTTTGTGCGGAATGTGTATCCGCAGGACGCTGTGGATTTGGAGAATCCAAAGGACGGTTCATTTTTTAAAGTGAACGGACACCGACTCAAACCGTACCTTAGCGCCGAACCAAAAGAGGAGCTCATGTTCTTACAGGAGCCGGTTTACCCTGCATGATCTTCCTTTGCCTACCACCAAACTTCGGTTATCCAGCCAAGAACAGTGGACACTGTTCCAAATAAGTTTGGGGGTATGTATAAAGCCTTTTGTATATATTTGTGGATATTCTTTTTCCATTCTTTTTCTTTTTCTTTTCTTTAAAAAAAAAAAATTTGTGTATCGCTAACCGACAATTTTGACCCTTCAAATGGTCGCTTCATGCAACGACAGTGAGGACACTGTCCAGTTTAAGTTTGGGGGTACGCTCGGTACGCATTTCTTACCTTCGCATTGTATATTTTGCATCTGCATATTAAAATCCATAAAATCCATAAAAATCTGAAAATTTTCTAAAAATATAAAAACTTTTCTGTCAAGTTAGCTAGTGGGAGAACTCTGATTCAGCATTTCGACGGTTTTGTTTGATAAAATAAGAATAACTAAATCTTATGTTTAGATTTTGAAAACCTGAAAGATAACTCTCTTTTGAAGTTAACTATAGCTGATATACGTCTTTACATCACACTACACGTGTCGTGAGTTTTTGAAATTAGATGACAAGTCTTTTATGTCGAAAAACTTTTAAATGGATCAATGATTTTTTGAGGATAAAATAGGTTTGTTCTGAAATAAGTAATATCAAGAATAGTTTATGAAGTGAGTGAATATGAAGGAATGTTATTGATGCCTTAATTGGAACTAAGTCTGAAAAATAACCCATCTGAAACTTGATTGGAATGATTACACACCGAACCCACTAAACACGTCTTTTATCCAAAAAAATAATTGAACTACCGGTTATGTCTCCGTTCCTATTGAATCATCATGATTTTCACGCCA
This sequence comes from Agapanthus africanus, assembly GCA_030015575.1. NCBI lineage: Eukaryota > Viridiplantae > Streptophyta > Magnoliopsida > Asparagales > Amaryllidaceae > Agapanthus > Agapanthus africanus. Next base: position 257,588,723 of record CM057351.1, on the reverse strand, counting down.
AACTGTCTTTTGTTTTTGGACCTAGATAACTTGAGTAATTAAGTCCGCTGGGGTGTTTCTACACCTAATGCCCTAAAACCAACTGGTTTGGGTGCATTGGCCCAAAGCTCGCTAAGAAGCCTAGAAAGTCCAGATTAAAACAAAGTCAAGCAAGTGTTCTCTCCGAGTTAAAATTCCTAACGGTTCTTTGTGTGAGAATAATCTTGATAAAAGACATGATTTTATAAAAAAATTTAACGGAGATATGAAGGTTTTATTCTATGATAAAGACTATTGCACATTCACAGAGGTGTGTATGAAATGAAAACAAGAAAAAGGTGGAGTGAAAAATAAGACCTAGTTTCCTGTTAAGGAAGATAGAAATTCTGATGTTGAAACCTTGCTGGAAAACGAAACTTGAAAAATGCTTAACTCTTTATAAAACTTATGTGATCCTTTCAAAATTCTTATCCGGGCTTTATTATGAGGACTTTATTCGACCTTTCTGGAACTTAACGACACTATTTGCACTGGACGTAAAGACATATAAAATCTGTAGTTAAATAAGAAGCGAGATGTGAAAAATAAATGTTCGATAGTCTAGACTTAGGATAATAGATTTGTTATTTTCTGAAACAAAAATTTAGGGGTTTGAATCATAGTTATTTTACAAAACTAACTTGACCGGATTTTGTGGGTAGTATCCGCTGAAAACCCTCAGGAGACAACACTTCTCCTACTAGGGACACCTAGAGGTTTAACGGCTTGTTGCACATGCTCAGTGCAATCGCGTTCCCTGCGAAAGTGAGGTTAGGAAATTTTTTGTGAATAAATTGGCTTTGCTCGGGACGAGCAAATGATAAGTTTGGGGGTATTTGTTCATATCAGATTATTGCATTTTCTTACCGCCCAATTTTTATCATATTGCATATCGTTAGGTACTTTTGAGCCGTGTTTGCTAGTCAATTGCAGGATACAGGTTCTCGTCTCTAAACGGTGAAATTCATGGAAAAACACGACAAAACCCGGGTTCCTGCCAACCACAGATAAAACACGGATCTCCGCTCTTTATCCGTTTGTTGCCACACACCAGTTTAAGAGACAAAATGGCAAATCAATGTCGTTTTCATGCACAAGGCTCAATGGCAACACAAGATCCAAGAAATCTACACGGACCTCGAGGAAATCATGACAAAAAGATCCACATCATATCACCTTTTGCTCAACAGAAATTCTGGAAAAATCGTGAAGAAAATCTGAGAAAATACATATACCAGAATAAAGTACAAAGCAAACCAGGGAAACACAGAAAATTGGAGGCCCTATACTAGCGCCGCAGCTGTCCAATCTTCAGGGGTAGTTTTGACATTTCATGTAGAGGCAGAATTTTGCCCTAGGTTTTCATTCTCCAGCCTTTAAATAGCCCAGAACCTTGTGAAGCCAAGGGTGCATAATCTTGTATTTTTCTATGTTTAGAATACTTGTTTCTTCTTCCTCTTCTCATCTCTTCTCCATTGAAAATCTTGTAGTGAGCTTTTGTGAGTGAAGAATGATGAATAAAAAAGATCATTTTACTTATCATGCTTGTCTTGTTCTTTAGTTCTCTTATTAATTGCTTGTAATTTTAATTTGTTAACTTAGTTGTTATTTCTTGTTGTTTCTTTCTTTTCTCTATTCCTTTATCCTTAAAACAACCATGATGCTTACGCTTGATCCTTGCCAAGGTGAGGTCGCAAATAGCTAGTTGTTATCTTCTAATCTCTTTCTTTCTATCTTCCTCTTTTGTTTTGTTTTCTTTTCATTATGATGTGTGAGTAGTTTCATACTTGTTAGGGTAGGATAAGGGAAGTTTGAGAGGAGGAAATCTCTCTCACTCTTTCCTTGCCCAACATCTTAAAATCGACTCCCGTTAATTGAACCACAATCCGCTCCTTACGGCACCCTATCCTACATGATAGCGGTGATTCCGTAGTGAGACCGGTTGTGGTTGAATTAACCGGAGGTTATGGCTAAGAGCCAAGAACGGACGGACAAGCACCAAAGGGAAGAACTTAAGCGTTGGAAAGCCTAGCTTATACTCGCAAGTTCCTTCCTAATCGTGCTAATCCCCGTTGTTGCCAATTACCGTAACACCGATATTATGAGTGGCAACGAAAGAAGTGAGCGACTCCTAACTCAAGCTAACCTAATCCTAACCCTAACAAGCTCTCTTTACATATCATTTAACACTTAGTTAATCACAAACAAATCTGGAAAACTGGATGTAACTCGTTAAAACACATAGAAAAAGATTCCCATCTCCTTGCGGACGACCCGTACTCAACCGGCTAGCTACAAGGAAAACCGTCTTGATTGCGGTAATTAACTAAACTTGAACACGCAGAATCTCTACCAATCAGTGTGTATGCACAGTTTTCCGGAGCTATGAAAGAGGAGGTGCCTCATTAGGGTTTTAGCAGTTGGTTCGTCCAAAACCGTTATGTAGCAGGCTCATTAGGGTTTTGACAGTTGATTTGGTCAAAACCATTTTGAGGCGGACCCGTTAGGGTTTTGACAGTTCGTTTGGTCAAAACCATTATGAGCCGCAGACATCATTTACTAATCCTTTTAGTGATAATTTTATGATGGCTAATTGCATTGACCATTTGACCACATTGACCTCTCTTGACTTTGTTGACCGGTTGACCGTGTTGACCATTGACCTTCAAGAGAGGTCTACACTCTTCTTTTCTTTTTCTTTTTCTTTTTGATTATGATAATGGTCATTTCAATGGTGCCATCAAACTTTAACTTGATAGGATTGGTAATGATGGTTTAGTGAATTATTGAACCATGGTTCATTTTCTTATGCTAACAATTTCTTTCTCATTCTCTCTCTTGCCTTTTTCTAGTGAGAAGAAAAGAAATGCACCATGGTTGCTAGCTCCTCCTTCTTCCTCCTCTTGATTCATCTTTTGATCTCATGTGTTGAGAGATAAAGATCCCACAAAGACAAAAGCATCCCTCTACCATTTCTACATAACCTAGGGCTTCTTGACTAGCAATCTCTTTGCCCTAGTTACCTCGGCTCGAGGTGGAGCTCGGTGTACATCTCTCGGGTGGATCGTCTTTGACTCAAGGAGGCCGCGGAAGTGACCAAAGTCCGGATCAACCCTCGGGGCAAGCAAGGAGAAGAAAAACAAGAAGAGAAGGAGTTCAAGTTGAGGTATAACTCCTAACCGAGTAGATAAATCTCTAGTTAGGATGCTAGTGTGTTGTTTAGCAAAGATCCGGCTTTTACGGTCTATGTTACCATGTTTAGAAAAAATTTTGTTTTACCGTTTCCGAAACCCCGAAAGTACCGGGAGAGCTAATGTGGACCTAACAGTGGTATCATAGACTAACTAAACACACCCTAGCATGTTAGCAAAGTATCTAGAATTTCGACCGGACGAAAAAACGCAAAACACCCCAGGATTTCAAGTTTCTGCCGATTTTTAGATCTGTTCAAAAATTAATAAATCATATACTAAAAATCGGCTCAGGCTTTTGTTAGAAAACTGGAGAAATTTGATCCCCCAACTCGTCTAAAGCGCCGCAGTTCCGCGGCAAAAGCTTGCTTATGCCGCGGAACCGCGGCCGAGTTAGCTCAGTTATGGGATCTGTTTCCTGCAGTTTTCTTAGATGGGTATTTTGGGATTTTTACAATATGATTTTTCTGCCCAGATTTTCCAGAAAGTAAAATTTGTTTTTGGGGCTCAAAAATCCGTATTTTTGGTCGATGTTCTGTAGACTTTGGCTAATGGTTATATCTGTAATGTTATATGTGTATTAAACATCTACTAATCGCTATACGTCGATTAGTAGGGGTTATACATATCTGTGATCTGTAATGCTGAAGGTTTGTGTATATGAACTCGTTGGATTGTTGCGGATGAATAGCCGGGGTGGATGTGAGATGAGAGTTTCTTTTTCTTTCATTCATGTAATAAATTTGTAAATTGATATAATATTATTTGTATGGCCGCACAACCGGGTCGGGGTTGTAGCCGTCATTGTATAATTCTTTTTACTGTTTTTGCTCCTAGGATAGACCCAAGGAGGGGGTGCACAAATTACTGGGTATCTCGAAGTGTCGAGTGGCCTACTCACGGTGTTGAGGGAGGTTGCTTCACTTCGGGTACTTGGCGGGTAGTTTGCCGCACCCATAGGGGTCTTGGGTGGGGTATTGACTATTCATCGCGACCGTGTAATCCATTTTTCGTTGCAGGCTCAAACGAATCGCGGGTTCCTAGTATATCCAAAGTGTTCATCTGTGATCTGGATTGGCTATCATTGCTATATATCTATATATAATTACTATTTAGGCGTTGCTTATGTTTTTCAGCCGCGCTAGCTCAGCCCCCGCTCTGTCGTTAGTTAAGTAACCTAACGGGTGATGACGGGGCCCCGTGGCGAATGCGAATGGCATAAGCGTACATCATATTTTGGTTGTTTTCTGCAATGTAGGTTTTAAATGATGGGACGCATTAAAAGAACTAATGCAAGAAAATAAACCTAAAAGGCATTGTTGGAACAATTTTTCAAAAGTTGTTATTACAAGAACGTTCACTTTTTGTTTTGCATCGAGGTTTTCGGTTATGAATGCCCAGCACCTCATTCGACGAGGCAAGGGCCGAGATCCCTTCATCGGGAGTGACCCCTTGGACAAAGAGTTTGCGTCAGGGTGATAACTTCACTATAGTCGATTATTCTTGCTTTGCATCGAGGTATTCATCTTACGAATGCCCAGCACCTCACTCGACAAGGAAAGAGCCGAGATCTCTTCACAGGGAGTGACCTCTTTAGCAAAAGTTTTCGTCACTATATTTTTAAAAGGGTGTATCACGTTCCTTCAAAGATATCAAGTTCATAACATTAACGGGTTTTCGCCAAAACCCAGTCGTAGCCCTCAGTCGTTTTGGATTGATATTGCTTAGTATTCGTGCTACGTATTTCGTGCTCAGCCGAGGCGTAGTGTACGGTAGCTATGTAATATTTTTCCGTAGGATACAAAGTGATTGGTTAGGACAGTCGTGCGGTCATTTTGGCTCAGTCAAGGACTCGTACGGGTGGGTCTAATGCACTCAAGATAATGACGGGTTGAACTTGACTAGGATCCTTTGATATGTTGGCTCAGTCAAGGTCACTTGGGTCCTAGGGGCAAAAACCACATCGGGAGTTTCAAAAGTACTGAAACTTGCTGGTGTTGCATACCACTTGGAGTGTGATGATTTTGGTAGGATTCCTTCAGTTTTGTCACGTGATGATATTTGGATCCCGATCCTACTGTGAGTATATGCTACTCCTCGGGAACTTTCTCGCTTAACGATCAATGTTATAAACCAAGTAGGTGTCTAGAAAGGTGTTAGCGGGGCTACGCCCACAGGGAAAAGAGGTTACTTAATTAAGGAACTTCGCGAAAGCGTTGGAAAACCTCCCTCGAAGTACCGACACTGGCCTGGCTGAACGGTTAAGCAAGTATTGTACGGTGAGATTGATCCCGACTAATTCTTCCTTTATGGTTTGAGGAAGGGATTCGAGAGACAGTGGGAGCCATCCTGTTTAGATAAATTAAAAACCAATCTAAACTTCCAAGAGCGCACGCTGAGTGTTTCTTTTCTCTCTCTCCAAGTAGCAACCATTTCACGCCCTAATCAAGATAATAAAATGTATCGCTTGACCGATCCGAATTCTTATTCGGGGCTGGGGAACGTTGGTTCGGCTCTAACTTGTGACATCAGTCATAAGTGTGAGCAAGGGAAAGGGGATTGTATGGATTCCCAGGATACCCAGTTGAAGAAGAAGCATGGTTTTGCATCTACTTCAGGTGTTCTTGTAATTGAGAACTGTTTTACAGTCAGCCCTACCTCCTAGGTACTTGATACCGGATCAGGATCTCATATCTATAATTTATTGCACGGAGAGATAAAAAGTAGGAAAGTTGCACCGGGTGATATGTCGCTCGGAGTAGCGAACGGAGCACAAGTTAATGCGGCAGCTGTCGGTGAATATCACCTAGTGTTGCCAAATGGCAAGACTATGATTTTGAACGATTGCTACTATGTACCTTCTATGGTTTGCAACATAATATCAGTTTCTTTACTCGATAAAGATGGATATAACTTTGTTCTTGATAGAAATATCATGAACATTTACCTTCATAAGGTACTGGTTGCAGAAGGTACACTGTGTAATGGTATCTACGTTCTAAATTAGAATACAGTTCTCAATATACAAAACACACGCAAGAGGAAGAATTCAGATACGAATGAATCCTACTTGTTGCATTGTAGACTTGGTCATATCGGAGAGAAAAGACTGAGTAAGTTGCATAAAGATGGACTCTTGGATGCGTTCGAGTTTTCATCTTATGAAACTTGTCAGTCTTGTCTCAAAGGGAAGATGACCAAATCTCCGTTCACCGGACATGGAGAAAGAGCAGCAAAGCTCTTGGGACTCGTACATAGTGATGTATGTGGTCCGATATCTATACATGCAAGGGGTGGGTTCTCGTACTTCATCACATTCACTGACGATCTCTCTAGGTTCGGATATGTGTATCTGATGAAACACAAATCTGAAGCTTTTGAGAAATTCAAGGAATTCAGAAACGAAGTAGAGAACCAGACTGGCAAAAGTATCATGATCCTCCGGTCTGATAGAGGAGGGGAGTACTTAAGCACGGAATTCCTAGATTATTTAAAAGAGAATGGCATTCTCTCTCAGCTTACTCCTCCTTATACACCACAGCACAACGGTGTATCGAAGCGGAGGAATCATACCCTACTGGATATGGTTCGCTCCATGATGAGTAATGCCGAGTTACCTCTTTCATTTTGGGGACATGCGCTGTTGACAGCAGCATATCTATTGAACGATGTTCCGTCTAAATCTGTGCCTAAGACACCGTTCGAGATATGGAATGGTAAAAAGCCATATCTTAAACGTATTAAGATATGGGGTCGTCCGGCCTAAATAAAAGTACAAAATCCGGACAAACTTCAGGCACGTTCAGTTCTATGTAAATTTGTGGGATATCCTAAGAACTCCACAGGATATCTGTTCTACCACACCGAGGAACAGAAGGTGTTTGTATCTCGCCAAGCCACCTTTTTAGAGTGGCAATTTCTTGCAAAAGAAACAAGTGGGAGTTTGGTAGAACCGGAAGAAATTCAGCGACTACAAAATGAAACCGAAGATTTGACAGAACCTCAGAATTCAATAACCCCAAACGAACCTCAGCCACTCCGTAGATCTGGTAGGATTTCTCATCCGCCCGAGAGATACTACGGTTTTCTCATAGACGGGGATCGAGAGGATTGCATCTTGGAAGAAGATGACCCTACCAGTTTCAGGCAGGCCATTATCAGTAGGGACTCTGATAAGTGGCAGGAAGCAATGCAATCCGAAATGGATTCCATGTACGCCAATAAAGTGTGGACCTTGGATATTGCTCCACCTGGGGTAAAACCCGTTGGATGCAAATGGATCTACAAAAGGAATCTTGGTGTAGATGGGCAGGTGGAAACCTATAAGGCTAGACTCGTTGCAAAAGGTTTTCGTCAAAGACCTGGTTTGGACTATGACGAAACTTTTTCTCCGGTGGCTATGCTCAAATCCATTCGGATCCTACTTGCCATTGCTGCCTTCCATGACTATGAAATCTGGCAGATGGATGTTAAAACGGCTTTCCTAAACGGTAGTTTGGAAGAGTGCGTTTACATGGATTACCCAGAAGGTTTCGTAGACAGTGGGAGCAGAGGGAAGGTGTGCAAGTTGCTTAAATCCATTTATGGATTAAAGCAGGCATCACGGAGCTGGAACATCTGTTTTGATGAGGCAATCAAGGAATTTGATTTCATCAAGAACGAAGATGAACCTTGTGTCTATAAGAAGATTGTAGGACGAACTGTCGTATTCCTAGTCTTGTACGTGGACGACATTCTTTTGATAGGAAATGACATTCCTATGCTACAATCGGTCAAGCTACTTTTGTCACAACGGTTCTCCATGAAGGACCTGAGTGATGCCTCGTACATTCTGGGGATCAAGATCTATAGAGATAGATCCAAGAGACTACTGGGACTTTCGCAGTCCAGGTACATAGAGACCGTACTAAAGAGATTTAGTATGGAGGATTCCAAGCGCGGTTACATACCCGCATTGCACGGAATTACCCTCTCAAAGAAAATGACTCCAAAGACTGACGAGGAGAGGGTTCGCATGAGCACTATACCCTACGCTTCGGCGGTAGGATCTATAATGTATGCGATGCTATGTACAAGACAAGATGTAGCTTACACGCTGACCGCGATGAGCCGGTATCAGTCAGACCCAGGTGAGGACCACTGGACAGCAGTGAAGAACATTCTCAAGTACCTGAGAAGGACTAAGGAGATGTTCCTGGTTTACGGTAATGGAGACCTCAGGGTCGAGTCCTTTACCGATTCAAGCTTCCAGAGTAACAAAGATGACAACAAGTCTGTCTCGGGTTTTGTGTTTACCCTCAACGGAGGGGCGGTATGTTGGAGGAGTTCCAAACAGGATACCGTCGCAGACTCGACGATGGAGGCTGAATATATTGCTGCAAGCGATGCCGCAAAAGAGGCAGTCTGGATGAAGAAGTTCATTAGTGAACTTCAGGTGGTTCCGTCCATTGTTGACCCAATACCTTTGTATTGCGATAACGATGGGGCTATAGCTTTAGCGAAGGAACCAAGGTCCCATCAGAAATCCAGGCACATCTTAAGGCGGTATCACCTAATCAGGGAGATCATTGATCGCCAGGAGATCGAGGTGCGGAGAGTGGACACAAAGGACAACACAGCGGACCCATTCACAAAGGCATTGCCCCAGACTCAGTTCGAGTGGCTGATCGAGATGATAGGTCTTCGATACGCCAGTACATGGCCTTAGTGCAAGTGGGAGATTGTTAATGTATATGACCTAGAGGCCATTACTGTATCATACTAGTATGTATATTACTTGATGGAAGCTTGGGATATTCACAGTTGTACAGACAATCTTGCTCAATATAGTAGTATGCTATTTGGTTTGTCTCTGCTTTAATGTGTACATGTGTGTTTCTTTATATCACCTATATGCATTAGTAGAGCCCTTAGGATCTTTGCTTGATTACCGGCGTTTTGATGGCGATCACACTCGTGGGGGCTGGGTAATCCACAAGCACATCCTTATACACATCCCTAGTCGTGGGATTATCGAGATAGGGCATCGATACTCTGGAGTAGACTAGCGTATGCGCTTCTCATCCCAGCACGGGAGACGGTCTGTCCCACAGCCGTTAGTACGTCGTACTTGAGATAGTATCCGGGTGCTCGTTAGGTTACGAGTACACTGGACAGAACTCGTCGGGAACTGATGTTGGTATTATACCTATCGTCTGTTATCAGTTCCCAGGTGACATGAGTACAGCTTAGTCCGCTGACTTGACATTGTCACTTCGCCTCGAGTGTGTTCCCACTGTTCTTTGATTGCTACCCTACCACGGCTCTACTGAGTCATGCAAACTGGTAGTAGTTGGGTGCAGTCCTGAAGCACTTGGAGGCAGTGACGGTTAGACAGGATTCGTCTCTCCCGGTATTGGGGGTTGACATCGCGCTGTGTCTAGGAGAGCCATTACACATGTAGTCCCTGGCCAGGGCAAGTGAGATATACTGGTAGGTTTCCAGTGATGTCTCAGGGTGTTCTGGGCTACACTCCAACACGACTTGTACCGCTATTAGGGGATTGACGTTCGCCACCCCCTAGGCCCGCCATGCGATGTATCAGACGACCAGACCGGACTGTACGAAGATTGTCACATACAGGCTCAGTAGGAGTTCTGATTGGTTTACCTCATCGGCCTTCTTATCGACATCTACCTGGGGACCGTTACGTACAGCTAGTGCCGCTTGCGGTCTGTGCTTAAACCCACTGCCAGCATAGTGTCGAGTCTTTAGAGTCCCACACAGAGAGTTTCCCTGCACTGAGCGAAACGTGTAGATGCCGTATGGTTTTACGGCAGGGCTGCGATCACTTACGTACACTTGTGTGCGTGTGGTGTTCGGGAAGGCAATACTAGTGGGCTTTGGTTTAAGCCGGATCCTAGTATTGCACGGATGGATTTGTTTTGTCTTCTGTGCATCCGCATTCTACGGAATACGGATGCAGGTGTTTATGCACAGTTTTCCGGAGCGATGAAGGAGGAGGTGCCTCATTAGGGTTTTGGCAGTTGGTTCGGCCAAAACCGTTATGTGGCAGGCTCATTAGGGTTTTGACAGTTGATTTGGTCAAAACCATTTTGAGGCGGACCCGTTATGGTTTTGACAGTTTGTTTAGTCAAAACCATTATGAGCCGCGGACATCATTTACTAATCCTTTTAGTGATAATTTTATGATGGCTAATTGCATTGATCATTTGACCACATTGACCTCTCTTGACCTTGTTGACCGGTTGACCGTGTTGACCATTGACCTTCAAGAGAGGTCTACTCTCTTCTTTTCTTTTTCTTTTTCTTTTTGATTATGATAATGGTCATTTCAATGGTGCCATCAAACTTTATCTTGATAGGATTGGTAATGATGCTTTAGTGAATTATTGAACCATGGTTCATTTTCTTATGCTCATAATTTCTTTCTCATTCTCTCTCTTGCCTTTTTCTAGTGAGAAGAAAAGAAATGCACCATGGTTGCTAGCTCCTCCTTCTTCCTCCTCTTGATTCATCTTTTGATCTCATATGTTGAGAGATAAAGATCCCACAAAGACAAAACCATCCATCTACCACTTCTACATAACCTAGGGCTTCTAGACTAGCAATCTCTTTGCCCTAGTTAACTCGGCTTGAGGTGGAGCTCGGTGTACATCTCTCGGGTGGATCGTCTTCGACTCAAGGAGGCCGCGGAGGTGACCAAAGTCCAGATCAACCCTCGGAGCAAGCAAGGAGAAGTACAACAAGAAGAGAAGGTGTTCAAGTTGAGGTATAACCCCTAACCTAGTAGATAAATCTCTAGTTAGGATGCTAGTGTGTTGTTTAGCAAAGATCCGGCTTTGACGGTCCATGTTACCATGTTTAGAAAAATTTTTGTTTTACCGTTTCCGCAACCCCGAAAGTACCGGGAGAGGTAACGTGGACCTAACACCTAGTGCCCGTTTTTTCCGCGTTTCGTTAGTCGCTACGGACTATGCGATCGACCCCGAAGTCGAAACTCCTTCCATGTATCTTTCACCTTTACCTTTGCCGGCCAACTCCGATGTTGACCGCGATTCTGTTCATACATCTTTACCTTCACTTTCACCGTCACCAAATTATTCTTCCGAGATGTCGGTATTTCCTCCTAACATCACTTTACCTCCCCCGGGAATAATTCCACCTCCATTAGGTGTGAATAACCAGCGTCCACCTCTTGTTGAAGCGCCACAGCGAATCGCGCTCCAGGATCATTTCTATCCTACCCGCGCTGCACTTCCGACTTGTCTTTCAGTTCCACCGGCCAATGGGGATAATTTCGAAATTAAGCCCCACTTCATCAACATGTTGCCCAAATTTCACGGGCTTGAATCCGAAGATGCCTACATCTTCATCAATAAATTCCAGAACATATGTGCAATGATGAAGATAACCTAACTGTCTGATGATGCTATACGGCTACGAGTTATTCCTTTCACTCTGCGTGACCTCGCTGAAAAGTGGCTGTATAGTTCCGCATCTCATTCGATAACCAGTTGGAACGAGTTTGTAAAAGTGTTTCTAAAAAATTATACCCGAATCATAAGACTGCACGGATCCAAAACGAAATAAATCAATTCACCAAGCTTCCGATCGAAACTTTTTGGAAGTTCTTTGACAGGTACAAGGACCTCCTTGTTAAGTGTCCTTATCACGGTATAGTGAAATAGTAACTTTGCCAAACTCTGTACGAGGGCCTAAATCCAGCAACCAGACAGTTGATGGAGACCATCTGTCAGGGCCACTTCCTGTCTAAATCTGATGAGGAAGCTTGGCGTTTCATTGACGATCTTGCGGAGCAAACGCTGCAGTAGGCGAGTACCCTACCGAACAACTCAACTTCTTCTTCTTCTTCAGGTCTCTCTAGGACAGGAGTTCATCAAATCGACATCTCAATTGCAATGAAGGCCGAGATGGCTGCAATCACGCGGAAACTGGAAGCAATTGAGAGCAAATTCTCATCTCCTTCTCCTGCCCCTGTCTTCCCCCTCGTACCATTTGCGCCTGTTGTTCGGATCTATCTTATTTGACCGAAGAGTGTACTTACAATCCACCTATTGGGTTACGCCAGCGCCCCGACCATCAATCCGTGGCCAAATGCAGAACAAAAACTTTAGAAACAGGCGCTAACGGAACCCTAATCTACAGATCGTACCATTAACCCTACACTAGCGGTATGTAAAAGGAGTTTAAAGAGGTTATACCGATCGATTTGGGTCCTTCGGGCTTCAACCTTTGTCCTAAGCTCCTCGCGGCATCTTCGATCATGTTTGATCTCCGGTCCCCCACATCAAAGAAGATCCACCTCGAGGGTTTGTAATACGGGCTCCGACCTCAAAACCGAAGCAACTCGGGTATCTAGTTTCCAGACCTAGATAGCCAAGATGAAGTAGAGAGTGTGGGTGATCACATTGTTTCAATACACCCTAGGTTTCTGAACACATGAGACATAGAGGGTGGAGGTTGAAGAAGATGCCATGGGAGAAGAAAGTGTGAAGCAAAGCTTGGCAAGTGAAGAAATGTTTTGGGCTGCTGCCTTTTTCTTTTATTGTTTTGTCTTTTATTTTGTGAGCAAGTGAGAAACTAAAGAAAGCCACACCAAGAGAAAATATCTTCCTTTCCATCTCAAAATATCTCACAACACACACACAAATATCTTAGCCAAAACAAAAACCTATGCATGTCACCATGAATCACCAAGTGCACATGCATGAGTTAATGCAAACCATGACTCACACATTCCCACCAAATAAACATTTAAAACCCTAAATTTTTAACAACAAAACGAAATCGCATCTACTAAAGTAATCTTGTAATGAATTACAAGAATACCGCTCATCCGTATATACATAACCGCAACCGTATTCCAACTGAATACGAATACAACGAGACGAAAAATAATCCAACAATATAATACTAGGATCCGGCTTGAACCAAAGGCCACTAGTATTATCCGTCCGATCATGATCCATGCACAAGTGCACGTATATGATCGAACACTGCCCTAAAACTATACGGCCTCTACAGCGTTTCTTCCGAAGCAGGGAAACCCTGTGTAGGACTCTAAAGACTCATCAATACGCTGGCAGTGGGTTTAACCACAAGCACGTCAGTGGCACTAGCTGTACGTAACGACTAGCCAGGTATTGAGCGAAAGTGAGGCCGACGGGCAAACTCATCCTGAAACTCCTACTGAGCCTGAAAGTGACAATATCCGTATAGTCTGCTCCGTTCGTCTATGAGTATCTCATATCGAGTCTAGAGGGGTGGATAAAGTTAGACCCCTAATAACTTGATATTTAGTGTTGGCATGAAACCTATCACCACCTGAGAAACTACCTATTCTAGATCAGTAATTCTCGACTATCTTGGCCAAGGATTTCTGGTGATGGCCACCCATGCACACCACGACATAAACCCCCAATACCGGGATAGAAGAATCCCATGACGATCCCCTCACTACCTTCATGTGGCTCGGGACTGTACCCAACTAAAACCTATTTGCATGTCTGCTTTGAGCCATAGTAGGGTAGTAATCAAAGCACAGTGGGAACTCACATGAGACAAATGACTATCTCAGGTCGATAGACTAACATGTACACATGTCACCAGGGAACTGCTATCTGACAATAGGTATAATACCAACTAGCATGTTCCTAGCGAGTCCGTCCGGTGTACTCATAACCCAATGAGCACCTGTATACATCTTAGGTGAATCAACTAACACCAATAGCTTGTGAGACCGGCTACCGCCCCTCGTCCTGGTCTCGATCAGTATACACTAGTCTACTCTTGGAGTATCGATGCCCAGTCTCGAAAGTCTCACGACTAGGGACATTTTAAAAATGTGCTTATAGACTACACAACTCTTACGTATATGATCACCATCATAATGCGGGTATTCAAGAAAGAATCCTATGGGCTCTATCAACATGTAAGGGTGATCTGTAATCTCACTTGAAGCATGTACACGATGATAAATACAAACCAAATAGCATGCTATCATCTCGAGTAAGACTGTTCTACCAGTATAGGTCCTCCCTCAATCATTGCAATCACGTGCATGTGATCTAATAATTGACTTGAGGGCACTATAGTCAACAATTTCCCACTTGCACTTAAGGCTAATTATTGCGGTGTCGCATACTCAAAGCCCGTGTGATACCGAACACCCAACTTCTCTACTAATCAATTTCACAAAGCTCGTTTGTAAAACTATTGCGTTTGAGAAATAGCCTCAGTGAGTTGATCCGCTCGAATGTTTCTTTGTATGTCTCTCATTATCTCAAGTTCGCGGAGAAAGCTATCTCCCGAAATGAGCAATAGCTGTCGTAGAATATGTCTGGATATCCGATGGGACCCAGTTCACAAATGAACTCCAAATCCAGCAAAACTTCTTAGACTGTATCGTCCACTGAATTTAATCAGTATCATGGGCCATGCCTCCCTCGGTATCCACTTGGACCACCTGTCCAAACTACTGCCCCTCGTTAAGAGGGAAAACTTTAACTCTGACAGTCACTCTGTCATCCAGGTCACCTTGGAAGCCTGAAATGATAACCGTCTCCCGCAGGAGGCTGCCATTACCAAATCCATAGAACATCCACTTATGTTCATAAACTACTTTCGAACGTTTCTCCAGGATTGGATTAATATATAAACTTATTGCAGCTAGTGCAAAAACAACATCTGGTGTGGTACTTGACATCTCATGATTGACTCAATTTCCTAAGCAAGTGATATGCCAATCATGCACATCCCTCTCCCTGCCCCTTTAGTCTGTATGACACCTTCAAAGAGGGTGACTCCATCTCCTGCAGATACACCAACATGCCAGGAGCCGTCCATTCTAAAACACCTGTAGAACATGATCAAAGTACCCAGATTAGGAAACTACCCAAATCTAGATCTAACACCGTAGATCCAGTAACCAGAATGCCTGATATAATATCCATATCCTAAATGGAGAAACCACTGTGTGACAACCACAGTATAACCAATCGTAGTATAGGAATTTCACTTCCTGCAAAGTGCATGTCATCCAAATGCCAGGACATCACACCCTACTACCTTCTTAACAGACCCATCTCCTATTTTGATGAAGTCAAAGCCTATGACTGTCACATCAAGAATAGATGATCTATCTCCGCTATTTCCGCTTTAGTCTATAAATAGACACAAGCTACTTGTCCACTAGGCTTCCGCTAGTCCCACTGACTACAACAACCATCTGGCAGAGTCATATTCACGTGCAATTTTAAAGCTAGTTTAGAACGACGCTATACTCATCCTCCTGCTGGGTATCATAGTCTAGAACAGCAATAATGGCAAGTCTGGGTAAACAAGAACCACCCTATCACCGTCTTTGAGGATACCGAAATACCTTTCGGGGGCCTGAGGTTACCGACCATATCTGCGGAGTGGCTATTGGAATGTCAAACCCGATTGAATCTTTAGGTTCTATTAAATTTTCAGTAATCGTTCGTGGTTCTGGAATCACTTCCAGTTCTACCATACTCCCACTACTGTTTTCTGAAAAAGTTCATTTTACTAAAACCGTGGCGAGTCAAGAACAATATCACTATTGATCTTCCAGATGGTAGAAAGTTAACCCTCGTCATAGCCGAGGATAACCCACAAACTGCCATTGCAAAAACGTGCCTTGAGTATGTCCAGAGTCTGGTTTTAAGCATAACCCGGACAACTCCATATACCTTAAAATCGTTAAGATATGAACCATTCTATATACAATATAGAAACAGAGGCACTAATTTAATTGGAACCAGATTCAAATCATGCAGCTGTCTCCGGTGCATGTCAAATAAATGGAAGGATGTCGATCAGCATTATTCAACTAGGAGTGCATCCAGATATGAGTAA
Source organism: Agapanthus africanus (assembly GCA_030015575.1). Lineage (NCBI taxonomy): Eukaryota > Viridiplantae > Streptophyta > Magnoliopsida > Asparagales > Amaryllidaceae > Agapanthus > Agapanthus africanus. The sequence continues at coordinate 257,572,614 of CM057351.1, read as the reverse complement.
TCTGAAAGAGAAGCAAGTTCTCAAAACCATTACTATCAACTGAATTCCAAACACAAGTATCTACATCTCCGATCACCTTGAAGAATCCTGATACTTGCAACACGTGGTTCTCTGCTTTATTCTTGTACCCATAACTTCTCAAAACTTGGACCTTGTATTTCTACGAATTAGTTTTCTAAAACTGGAGATGTCATAAGTAAACAGAATAAAGTAGAGCACCACGCCCTTTGTCTTAATGGATACTGGACATTATACAATACATTGTATAAGTCCCTTGAGTTCAATAACTCAAAACATGTGCGTCGTAGGTTGAAAACTGTACTATGGTTAAGAAGAATTACATCGCTGTTTAATGCTCCTTACCCAATCATCAAATGATAAAGGTAAATTTCATGGACATAATTTCAAAAAGTTATATATTACTTTATAAAATAAACATATAGATATATCCGTTTAAAATTGGTGCATAACAACGCATATTCAAAACCAAATATTTACCGTCAGGCAAAACCCCACGTGATTTCCTCAAATATCACCAATTACTATGAATTCCGATATAAAGAGGAAATAATCACCTAATTCTCAATAACTTACTCCCACTCATCATCTATAAAACCATACAGATGTGAGAGTCAAACCTGGTAAATACATACCCTAGAGTAAGGATCTAATTGGAAAATCAGTTTTCAATTAACAACGCACAGTGAAACTGAAACATGAAAATGTTTCGAAGGGGTTACCGGGTATTCATAGTAATGCCTCTTCCATTATCCAGATTCATGATTGTAAATTTCCTTGCCATCTCTCCAAATCCCATTATTTGTCTTTACTCATTACCTTCTGTACACCATCGTTAGGTTAAATGGTTTTCTTCCTTCCCTACCGTTCGGCACCAGCCTATGGTTTGGAAGAATACTATCCAATAAGCGTAATAGGTGTACCCTCTCCTAATCCTAGGAGCCCTCGCAACCTGATAGATGGAAAAAGCAAAAGACAACTGAATAGTCCTATTCAATTTCTCCAAAACCGGAAACCATTCTCGAATCTGAAATAAGTTTCTTTGAGTTCATATGTAACTATACGATGGATTATCCAATAAATGTGGATCTTCGTAGTGATATGTGTTGTTCTGGAGAAATTCAAAGGTGAAATAGGAGTGGCGATGATATACGCGGTTTCATCATGAATGATAGCAGTCGCAATTTACTTTGCCCTCTTTCTAATCCATTTATTTGTCTTTACATATTACCTTCTGTACCCCACACTTAGGCTAATTGGTTTTCTTTCTTCCCCACCGTTCAGCACCTTCCTATGGTTTGGAAAAAGACTATCCAATAAGCGCAATAGGTGTACCCTCTCCTAATCCTAGGAGCTCCCATAACCTGAGAGAAGGTAAAAGGACAAGACAACTGAATAGTCATATTCAATTTCTCAAAAACCGGAAACCATTCTCGAATCTGAAACAAGTTTCTTCGAGTTCATATGTAACTATATGATGGTCATATCTAATAAATGTGGATCATCGTAGTGATACGGAATGTTCCAGAGAAAAGCAAAGGGTAAAAGTAGGAGTGGCAATGATTTATGCGACTATGACAATCCAAAAGCCAGTGTGTTTAAAGAGGGTTCAGTTAAATTGGTTTATGAGTTGTAGTTTAGGGTCGGGCCATGGTCGCTGCCAAAGAGAGAGAGATAAAAGAAATACTCAGCGTGTACTCTAATCTAGATCAGAATGGTTAATCACTTTATCTAATAAGAATGTCTCCCACTGTATCCTCAAATTCTCCTTTAAACCCAAAAGAAGAATTAGTCGAGATCATCTAAAATCACCCGAGGAGTAAACCAACTCATCAATGGGAATCGGGATCCAACTATCATCGCATGATAACCTGATGGAATCCACTCAAGTTATCACACTCCAGAAGTTTTGCGCATGCATGGAAAGTTTCATGTATGTTTGAAACTCCCGATGTGATTTTTTTACCCCATGCTCTTATGTCCTCGACGAAGTCTAACACATCATAAGTCACATGTCAAGTTCTACCCATCATTGTCTAGGTTAATTTGAACCCACCCGTACATACCCTTGACGAAGGCCAACATAGTAGTACGACTGTCCCAAACCAATGCATATATCTATGCAACATAAAAGTAACAAACATAGCATGTGACTTATGTAGTACGACTAAATAAAAGTAACAAACATAGATATATCTATGCATATATCTATGCAACATAGTAGTACGACTGTCCCAACATGGTATCTCCTACCATACACTATGCCATGACGAAGGCCAACAAACATAGCATGGGTACTAAGTGCTACCCGTTTCAAATGACGGAGGGCTACGAACGGTTTTTGGCGAAAAACCTTTAACGTAATGAACTTGATATCGTTGAAGGAACCAGATAGTTTTTTACAAATATATAGTGGCGAAAATTTTTGCTAAAGAGGTCACTCTCGGTGAAGGGATCTCGTCTCTTTCCTCGTGGAATGAGGTGCAAGATATTTCCAACTAAATACCTCGATGCAAAGCAAAAAAGTAATTGACTATAGTGAAGTTATTACCCTGACGCAAACTTCTGCCTAAGAGGTCACTCTCGGTGAAGGGATCTCAGCTCTTTCCTCGTCGAATGCGGTGCTGGATATTCATAACCGAATACCGCTGTGCAAAACAAAAGAAAACGTCCTTGTAATAACAGCTTTTGACAATTGTTCCAACAACATCATATAGGTTTGTTTTCTTTGCATTGATCAGAATCAACGCAATCCCATTAATTAATCACACCATAAAAGAACGAAAATATAATGTACGTATATACCATCCGCATTCGCCACTAAGCCCCGTCATCACCCGTTAGGTTACTTAACTAACGACAGAGCGGGGGCTGGACTAGAGTGGGTGCAAAACATATACAACATCTACTAGTATATATATATATATAACAATATATAATAATCATTCCAGGCATGATATATGCCACATCACAGATAAGCGATAAGCATCTCAGAACAATACAGATAATTTGGGAGCCCCGAGTTTCCTTTGAGCCGCAAGTGAAACCCGACGTTCCACGGGTCGTGTGGATAGCCTATGCAATGAAAACCTAGACCCCTACGAGCGCGGAAAGTTACCCGCCAAAACCAGAAGTGAGGCACTCCCTTCATCAAAGTGAATAGGCCACCCAGCACTTTATGGAATCCGGTAACTTCAAAACCCCTCCTTGGGTCAACCTGTACCCCTACGAGTGCGGAGAATAGCCTGCCAATTCTATAGTGAGGCCCCCTCTGTCTCAATGCCATGAGATGCTGGCCCATTTCCCTCCAGAACCCGGCTATCCGTGCACTCCATTGCGGGGTAATCCTAGTACAGAAAAGAAAATATATACAACGGTGATATCGACCTCAACCCGGTCGTGCCCCAGATAAATAATATAGAAGCAGGAAGTGACAGCAGTCGACATGCCGGATGCTCTCCCCGCGATATCAAATGTACAAATAAAACTAAACTGTACTAACATTGCACCCAAGCTATCCACCACGACGATTCCGCCACAACACAACACAGAACATCAATGTGAATGTCACGTTCGCAAACCCGTCTAAAAGAACTATAGCAATTAGAAACTTTAAACAATGTTAGAAATATCGACTTCGAAACACCCCAAATAGCCCCCAAGAAAAAAGATAAATCCATATTCAAACTGGGCTAAACAAGCAATACCACTGAACAAATATTCCAGAGACTATACCACACCTAAAATTCCAAACCCAAAGCTCAATATCAGACCGGCCAGGCGGGATTTTTACCTAATGTGGCCGGGTCAATATGGGTGGATTGGGCTCATATTTGGGGAGTGTTCTAGTGTTCACCAGAGTAGTCTTCTGCAGTTGCTTAAATATTTTTAGAAGACCGAATAAAATTTGACAGAAACTAGAATACAAGTTGGTATTGTTTCGGAGTTGTTTCAGTTTCGATACATTAACATTGTCTAAAAGAACTAGTATGAGGTTAATAGCTTGGCTCAGATACCATGTTGGGTTACGCCAGCACCCCGGCCATCAATCCGTGGCCAAATGCGGAAAAAAACTTTAGAAACCGGCGCTAACGGAACCTTAATCTACGGATCGTAACATTAACCCTACACTAGCTGTATGTAAAAGGAGTTTAGAGAGGTTATACCGATCGATCTATGTCCTTCGGTCTTCAACCTCTGTCCCAAGCTCCTCGTGGCTTACTCGATCATCTTTGATCTCCAGTCTCCGCACATCGAAGAAGATCCTCCTCGAGGGTTTGTAATACGGGCTCCGACCTCAAAACCGAAGTAACTCGGGTATCTAGTTGTAGGGTTGCTATGCACTGCCACAACGTTCTACGAGGCATCAACCATGCCCGATTAAAAAATTAGCCGTGCCGAACAACCCAAAGCCGGATCTTTAAACTAGGGTTTAGGCGAAAACAAGCATGTTAAACACATTAACACTAAGTGAGAGGGATTACAACCTTTGTCGATCCGGTCCTTCACTTCTTAAGCTCCGTGTTGAAGTCCCTTCGCTGCGATCATCGTGTTCCGGACTCTCGAGAGGCTTCACGAAGAGAAAGATGCAGTCTTGCTTCCGATCTTCGATAACAAAGATGATCTACCTTGAAGTTTCATTAATGATGATCAAGCTAACACTCACTAAATAAAGTGAACACTCTCATCTAAAGGGCAAGGATAGATAAGAATGGTGAAGTAGGAATTTTGCTCTCATTTATAATCTTTTTCTCACATATTTTCAACACTTAGAAAAAGCAAGAAAGATTTTTCATGAAAAGAAAGAAGGAAGAAGATCAATCAATAATGAATAATCCTTTTGTGATGAATAATGCAAAGATGATAATGATGAATAATGCAACCATGGTTGAATAAACCATTGTAGAGAATTAACCAAGGCTAGGGTTTGGGTTAGGTTAAGAATGAGTCACCACAAAATATCTTTCACAAAACAAAACTAAACCTTCTAGAATCATCTAGAAAGCTTAACCCTAATCCAAACCCTAATCTTGTTTAAACTCTACTAAACATGTTGCATTAGTCATCATATCATGTTATAATATTATATATCACATATATAATATTTATCGTAACAAAATAAAATAATACATTTAACATATATCGCATATATATCAATGTATTACCCGAGTGAGAAAAAGAATCTTTTAGTTAGCTAATATTAGTTAATGTAATTTAATATATCATATATATTATTATACATTAAATTATCGAATCAACACTTTATCCGACAATCCGGCTATATTGCATATAACCGACTAATATTTTTCCGTACCGATTCATCGAATCAACATTTGATCCGATGACCCGGATGATATCAAATATCGCGAGAATAGAATACGGTATCTCATATCGCATTATCCTCGGTCCCGCACATATTACATATGTGCCCCTACTTCGTTTCTCCTGAGCCAAGAAACCTCTGTGTAGGACTCTAAAGAATCGTCAATACGCCAGCAGTAGGTGATAATCATATCAAACACCCACAAGCTGCAAGCGGTCAGCTAAACGTAACAGCCACCCAGGTATTGAGCGCTCAGAAGATCAACAAGCAAGCCTGTACATTCTCCTGTGAATCCAATCAGTAACACTCCCGTACAGTCCGGTCTCGTCGTCTGATATGTCGCATATCTCGCCTAGGGGTGGTAAACGTCAGACCCCGGTAGCTCGATAAGTCGTGTCGATATGAGGTCTATAACAGTTCGAGAAACTACTGATAACACTTACCAGTAAATCTCAGCAACCCTGGCCAGGGATTTCCGGTTATAGCCAATCGAACACAGCGCAACATCAACAACCTATACCGGGAGAGACGAATCCCCTCCTATCGCTCATTGCCTCCATGTGATTCGGGAATGTACCCAAAAGACACCTTTTTGCACGCCCTCTTGGACGTGGTATGATGGAAATCAAAGCACAGTGGGAATCACACAAGACTCTATGACGATCTCGGGTCAACAGACTACTCTGTATCAGTGTCACCTGAGAACTGCCATCTGACGTGAGGTATAATACCATCTGTGAGTTCTCGGCGAGTCCGTCCAGTGTACCCAGTCCCTACTGAGCACCCGTACACCATCCTTGATGTCAAACACTGATGGATATGGGATCATCCATTGCCCATCGTATGGGTCAAGATGCGTATACGCTAGTCTACTCTGGTGTATCGATGCCCTGTCTCGATACACCCTCGACTAGGAACAGTTATAGGATGTACTCGTCGACTACCGTGGCCCCACTAGTATGATCTCATCATAGTCCCAGTAGTTGAGTACATATCCTGAGGGCTTTATCATCATGTAACATAGAGACAATCAGAGTACATGTTAAGATAAAGTACAACCAGATAGCATACTATCATGTCGAGCAAGAAAGTCCTCCCTATATATGTCCTAGCATCCACTACAATATACATCGTATGTACAGTAATGGCCTCTAGGGCATACATATAACTAACAATCTCCCACTTACACTAGGGCCATCTGTTGTGGTATCATATACCCAACAATTAGCTGCGGTTGAAGTATCTCATACTCAACCATCCCATAAAAGTCTCTACTGGGAAAAAGGTCTTTGTGAGTGGATCCGCGCTGTTGTCCTCTGTTTCTACTCTCCTAACCTCGATCTCCCTGGAGATCAACCATCTCCATGATCTGGTGATACTGCCTAAGAATTATATCTGGATTTTTTGATGGGACGGTAGTTCCTTGGCTAAAGCCACAACTCCATTGTCACACAATGGTAGGAACGAAGTTCATCTCATGAACTTATATATATCCAGACTGCCTCTTTTGTAGCATCCTTGGTAACGATGTATCTTGCCTTTAATCGTCTAGTATGTCACGGTATCTAGCTTGGAACTCTTCCAACATACCGTCCCTCCACTGAGGGTATAGACAATGCCTGCGACTGACATTCAGCTATCCTTATCACCGTGGAACCTTTCCAGTGATTCTCCCCAGGATCGATTGATACCATCTCACTACAACTAGTGAGTATCCTAACATCCAATTAGATCTATCTCATAGATCCAAAACCCAAGATTCAGGAGGTATCATTTGTTAGTTATATGTATGCCCTAGAGGCCATTACTGTACATTGGATGTATATTGTAGTGGATGCTGGGACATATATAGGTAGGACTTTCTTGCTCGACATGATAGTACGCTATCTGGTTGCTCTTTATCTTAACATGTATACTTTCTGTCTCTCTGTTACATGTTGATAAAGCCCTTAGGATGTGTACTCGACTTCCAGGACTATGATGCAGATCATACTAGTGGGGCCTGGATAGTCCATGAGTACATCCTTCAATGTTCCTAGTCATGGGAATATCGAGACGGGGCATCGATATTCCAGAGTAGACTAGCGTATATCTTCTCGACCCATGTGATGGGCAATGGATGATCCCATATCCATTGGTGTTTGACATCAGAGATGGTATGCGGGTGCTCAGTGGAGACTGGGTACACTGAACGGACTCGCCGAGAACTCCCAGATGGTATTATACCTCACGTCAGATGGCAGTTCTCTGGTGACACTTGTGCAGCTTAGTCTGTTGACCCGAGATCGTCATAGAGTCTTGTGTGTCTCCCACTGTGCTTTGATTTCCACCCTACCACGGCTCTACTGAGTCGTGAAAACAGGTGGTTTTTGGGTACAGTCCCGATTCACATGGAGGCAAAGAGCGATAGGAGGGAATTCGTCTCTCCCGGTATTGGGGGTTGATGTTGCGCTATGCACGACTGGCCATAACAGGAAACCCCTGGCCAGGGTTGCAGTGATATACTGGTAAGATTTATCAGTAGTTTCACGATTGTTATGGACCTCACGTCGGCATGACTTATCAAGCTATTGGGGTCTGATATGCGACATATCAGACGAACAGACCGGACTGTACGGTAAGTGTTACTGGTTGGATTCACCAGAGTATGAGCGGGCTTGCTCGTCGATCTTCTGATCGCTCAATACCTGGGTGGCCGTTACGTTTAGCAAACTGCTTGCGGCTTGTGGGTGTCTCATATGATCATCACCTGCTGCCGGCGTATTAACGAGTCTTTAGAGTCCTACACAGAGGTTTCCTGGCTCAAGCGAAACGAAATAGGAGCGCATATGAGATATGTGCGGGACCGAGAATAATGCGTGTATATGATACCGTATTCTATTCTCGCGATGAATGTATCGATTGGTTGTATGTGATATAACCTAGTTATCGAATCAAGAATTGATTCGATAAGCCGATACATTGGATATTAGTCGGTTATATGTGATATGACCGGATCGTTAAATCAAGTATTGATTTAATGATTTAATGCATAATTATATATTTGATATATTACTTTGCATTAACTAGTATTGGTTCACTTTAAATAGATTTTCTCACTTGAAATGCACATTATATATGTGATATATTTTTGTGCACAAGATTGTATCATGTTTGATGATACATGAATGTTTGGGTGTATGTTTAGTTTAAACCATGGTTATGTTAATGGTTAGGGTTTTGATTTACTTATCTATTCATTTATTTATTTATTCATTTTTTGAAAGATGAAGAGAAATGGTGGCTTGATTTGTTTTCTAGTTGAAGCTTCGTGAAGCTTTGAATAAGTCCACCATTTTTGTTTCATGCTTAACCCTAACCATTCAACCTAACCTTAGTTAATTCTCTACACCTAACTATGGTTGCTATATGATAAGATAATTCTTTTTATTCTTATCATAATTCTTTTTCTTCTTGTTGTTGAACAAAGAAGAAAACCTTGCTTCCAACAATGGCAACTTGAGAAAAAGAGTGAGAAATCCAATTCTAAAGTGAACCCACTTCCTATTTCTTCATCATCTACCACTTGCCAAGTAGTATAGGGTGTTTTCTTCACAAGTTTCATGACTTGGTGAAGTTGGAGCTTGATCTTGAGTTGCCTCGACGTAGATCATCTTCGGCATCGAAGTCGGCGACCTAGCCCGATCTTTTCTCCGATGAGACCACCGCAAGAGTCTTGGATTCCGATTGGTACAGCGGAGGGACGTCTACGCGGAGCTATGGAGGTGGAGAACCGGATCTACAAAGGTTGTAGTCACTTCCCTTTTAGTTAAAGTTGTTAACTTGCATCTTTATCGCCTATACCTCTAGTTAACGATCCGTATTAGGGTTTGTAGGCACATGAAAACATTTGAATTTGGCATGTTTGATCTGTTGTGAGACCTCATTAGTGTGCCTAGGAATCCTACAGTGGTATCAGAGCCTAGCTAGAGCCTTAGGCGATGCGTAGACGGAGTTAGAAGTCCGATCGAACCGAAACCCTAATCTCAAATTGCTCTCTGTACATTTTTTGAAATCGGGGATTTTTGAGAATTAAAAATATGCAGAAAAATCAGCAGGAGTTTCTAAGAATTACTGTGAAGCCCGTACTCCTGATTCCATCAAAGCGCGGTGGAACCGCGGCATTAGCATGGCTAATGCGGCGGTTCCGCGGCCACTTAGTCGCTTCTTCAATTGATTTTTGCACAGTAATTCTTATATTTTGGTGCTGTATTTTCTGGGAATTTTTAAATCTTACTCAAGAGTTGAGTTTTCTGGGTTGTATTGGGAGTTCGTAGATTCGATCGGATTATCAAACTTTGTCTATGTGTTTTTCCCGGTAATTTTAGAATATGTTAAAAAGTTCGACCGGATATAAATACCCACTTTTTCCCCTGCCGGGAAATTTCCAATTGTTGGACTTTTCCGTAGTTTAATGACGTTCTAAGTAGTGCAAGTAACGCGATGGTCCCTCTAGAAGACAACAAACCTTAACTCGATTATGTGACCGTCTTGAACTGCCCTTTGAACCTTAGGGTTTGGGGCAGTACGGCGTGCCACATGTGAGGCGTTGGCTTGACCCTTCTACGGCTGGACCGTCGGTACTGAGGCATGAAGTGAATGTTTTAAAACTTATTTCATGTGTTGAGGTATTTCGGGAAAACATGGGTGTTCGATCAGAAAGTTTAACATTTTCTATTTATCCGGAATATGATACAATATTTGGAATCGACAAGTAGTTATGAGATAACTGAATGAATGTTATAAACATAGCAGTTTAGTCTCACTTGATCGGTTGCCACGGAATTTTGATGTGATCAAAAGTTCGTCGCAATCACGTAGCGTACATGGATACTCGCCGGGTAAACTTAATAGACAGCTACACCCCATAGCCCCGACCAAGTGACTGTAGGAGAACCCTGTCGCCGAAAGCATCCGTTCGGGTGCTCGCGGCGGCGGTATTCCGCCTCGGTGCACCTCGTTGACGGCGTCGGGGGTGCGGCCTCCTACTAAAGTTTGCGACGAGCATTCGATCAGAATTTCGGGAATCCTGTTGAATTGCCCGATTTGATATTGAAAAGTGTTTTCGATATTGAGACTAAAATGCGGGGTTTATATCTATTAGGCATGCGATGTCTAAGGAATTCATTTGATTACGCATGCGATGTCTGAAGAGTTTGCGGATTCCAACTGTTGTAGTTTTACACTTTATTTTCTGTGACCGTAAGTGTAATATGTGATATCGCCGGTTTCGTTGCTATATGTTAACGACAATTGGGATGCGCATATTTACTTACATTGATGACATGTGATGTTATGTGTTGCTGGATATGCTATATTGGATCGTCGTGTTTGAATAGCCTGGGGTTTGTATGTGAGATGAGTGTTTTTCATTTTCATTCATGTAAAAACTTGTATGTAATATTCTTTTATTGGGGCACTTCCAGATTGCGGAAGATGTCACTTTTTGTATATTATTTACTTTTCCGCATTAGGATAGACCCAAGGAGGGGAGCACAAGTAACCGGGTTCTAGGGTCCAGTAGGAGACCATCTCGAGGAGTCGAGTCCGGGTCTCCTAACCCTAGAATTGGTAAGGTTGCTTGCCGCTCTCGTAGGGGTCTAGGGATGTGGGATTGGCTATTCATCACGACCGTGGAATTCGTGTTTTATACTGGCTCGTATTGAAAACACGGACATCCTAGTATATCCAATATTTCATATGATATTTTCTGCTGCGTTATCTGTGATGTGATCATGTGATATGTTCAGATAGATATTATATATAGTATATATGATATATTATATAGACGTTGTTTATGTTTTACACCCGCGCTAGCTCTGCCTCGTTCTGGCGTTAGTTACCTAACCTAACGGTGCAGACGGGACATCGAGGCGAGTGCGGATGGCATAAGCATACGTTATATTTATCTGTGATGTTTAGGTGGACTTAAATGATGGGATATTCATTAATGAGATTAATGAAAGAAAATAAACCTAATTGATGTTGTGGAATTGAATTTCAAAATATAACAGGAAGCTACAGTTCTTGCTTTGCATCGCGGTGTTCCTTGAAAAACATCCTGCACCTTATTTGATGAGGAAAGAACCGAGATCCCTTCATCGGGAGTGGCTCCTTTAGCAATAACTGGCAGATGCTACATACTCGGTTTATCTTTTGATTGCTTCTATAGTTTCTGCTTTGCACAGTGATATATATGATCTATCCCGCACCTCATTCGACGAGGAAAGGGCTGACGATCCCTTCGCCGGGAGTGACCCCTTTAGCAAAACTAGAAAAGCCTAAAAAACATTCCATTTAAAAACCATTTGATTCCGCAACGAGATCAAGTTCAAAGCGTTAAAGGTTTTCATAAAAACCATTCGCAACCTTCCGTCATTTTAGGAAGTAGAGTACTTAGTATTCGTGCTGTGTTTGTTGAACATAGTCAAGGCACAGTGTACGGTAGCTAAGTGATGTCTTCCTACACCGCATATGATGCGATTAGTTAGGACAGTCGCGTGACTTTGTTGACCTTAGTTAAGGTCATGTGGGTGGGTCTAATTAATCACGAAATGACGGGTAGAACTTGACTAGTACTTATGATTTGTTGACCATAGTTAAGGTCATAGGTGCTAGGGGTAAAAACCTTTATCGGGAGTTTCAAGTGTTGAAATTTGCAATGAGATTGCATACCTTCTATATGATAGTTGGATCCCGATACCCACTGCGAGTAATTGTTACTCCTGGGAGAGTTTTGCACTTTGCAATTAGCCGATCAAGTAGGTGTCTAGAAAGGTGTCAACGGGGTTATGCCTCTGGGAAAACGAGGTTTACTGTAATTAGGTCCGTGCGAAAGCACGGGGAACCTCCCTCAAAGTACCGACACTGGCCTGGCTGAAATATTGGCGAACTTGTAGAGTGTAATTAATCCCGGCTAGTCTTTCCTTTTAAGGTTTGAAGGAAGATTTGATAAAAATAGTGGGAGCCATCCTGATTAGATAAAATATATAACCAATCTGATCTTGCAAGAGCGCACGCTGAGTGTTTTCTTCTCTCTCTCCAGGTAGCGACCATGTAATGCCATAATCAAGATAATAATATGGATGTATTGACCGAACCCGCTTGTTATTCTGAGCTGGGGAACGTTGGTACCGCTCCAACTTATAATTGTTATAAGACCGAGCAGGAATTAGGGGAATACAAGAATTCCTATGCCGCCCAAACGAAGAAAGTGCATGAGATGCATCTCCTTCGGGTGTGTTCATTATAAAGAACTGTTTCTCAGTATCCTCTGAATCCTGGGTATTTGATACCGGATCAGGATACCAGATATGTAATCTGTTACATAGGGCTACAAAAAGGTAGAAAACTGAGAACGGTTGATAAGTTTCATGAGACAGAAAACGGGACAAGTGTTGCAGCCAAGTCTGTTGGTCACTGTCGCCCTGTATTACCAATACATTGATTCTGAACGAATGTTATTAGATACCGAACCTGATATACAAAATCATATCAATCTCTTTACAAGTAAAGAAATGATGAAATTTTGTATTTTTGGATAATGTTTTAAACATTTCTGTAACACTTTGAATTTCCGTTAGAATGTCTTTCGTGATAATTAGTGATCGTACGTGTTATTATATATACGTGTGTTCATAGGATTATTAGTTATATTTAGTAGTGTTAGCATATTGGGAATTTTCTTGTGTTAGTGCACACTTGCACACTTAGCCATTTTTGAGACATAGGTTTAAGTGTTAGCCAAATTCTTTTGTTGCATGGTTGCTAACTTATTTTCCCACCATTTTAATCTTTTCATAACCCTTTTCATAATTTAAAATCATAATAAACAATGAAGCATGGTGGTTAGGTGAAATGTTGACTTTTGACCCCATTTTCTTCCCTTCTCTCTCTCTCTTTTCCCCACTTGAGAATTCTGCAGGAATTCCAGCAGAGAAACCCCCTCTTCCTCCATCTTTTCTTCTCCTTTTTCATTTCCCTTTGATCCATACACAAAACCCTATAGATATCAACTCATTTTATTCACGAAATCATGGAAAAGTGAGGTTTTTGAGGTGTTCAAAGGCAAATCTGCACACTAGAGGGAAAAGCTGAGACTTTTGGTGTTTTACAAGGTTCTTAGAAGGTATTAACTCATATTAGCACTCTTTTTCCTTAAACTTGTAGTATTCTTTAGTAAAAATCTCATTTTTGTGCATTTTTGGTGATATTAATGGATATTTGTGATTCACATGTTAGATTAGGATTTTGTTAGTTGTGTTAGCTCTATTATGTGTTATTAGAGCTATCTTAGGCCAAGTTTTGTTTCAGTTTGCGCAAAAATACCCTAAAGTTCCTTTTAGTGCAAAAGTGTGGATTTTAAGTAGAAATAAGGGTCTGTAGGATCTGTTGCTACCCGAGTTATTTTAGAGTGAAACTAGATGATACTGTAGCATGTATGGGGGGTATAGAGTGCACACACCAAACCTGGGAGCCCAATTCACAAGTGGGGCCGCCGGAATATTCATTCTGGCCGCAATTTGCGGCCAGATGGGGGTGCTTTGGGTTGGGGTTTGGGGTGTGGGTGTCTGCTACTATGTGGGTTATTTTGGAATATATAGTTTTACAATATCTTTTCTGTATCAAAATCTGGAGTGGAATACCTATTTTCCCGTATTTTCAATCCTTCGCGACACGCGTGATACGTGTGTATGGGTTTTGGGTTTCTGCGTATCGCGACGCGTCGGAGTGACTTCAGGCGCGTAATCACACGTTTTAGCGTATCGCGCACATGGTTCACGACACGAGTTACTAGTTCGGATTTAATGTCGTGTTTGTGTGACTTCAAGCTTATGTATGATGTATTGTGAAATTCTAGGTTCGCAGGCGGGTACGGCGGACGCCGCGCAAAAGGGGAAACAAGTTGTTGGCTATACCTAGCGAGAGACTACGGTGAGTAGATTTCACATCTACGGGGATATCGCCCGCATGGCGTTCTACGTCAGGGCTGATAGGACCTTATAGTTTCTTTTGTATAAATTGATTGTTCATGGCTACTATTTAGTGCATACTGCATTCCCTGCTATATGGATATAAATTAGAATTGATAGAACACCGCACCATTACTAACGGTCCATGTTGCACGAGCACTATCCTGCATGTTACACACACACCGTTAGTAATTGCCATGACACGCACACTGTAGGAATTATATCACATCGGATTGTTATGTTGTAGCTTATCTATATGTGACTTGACATGATATTCATACTTGATGCATATATCACATCGGATCATTATATTGTAGCTTATCTATATGTGACTTGACAAGATATTTATATTTTACACACATATCATATCGGATCATTGACTTGCATTTTGGTTTGGATTACATGTGATTTCTGGATTTGGGAACCGTGGCTATTGCAAATATGTAATCATTTAAAAACTCGATTCCCTTGATATGATATTTCGGTGCGTCCACCATGTGTTTTCTCGGTGCTAGATATATGTGAACCCGAATCGAGGAGCTGGTTGAGGCCGATTACGGGTACATGGTGGACCCGGTATGGTACCCCGGGGCGAGAACGGTTTCGCTGTGCAGTAGACGGTGAGCCTGGCAGAGGGACTACTACCTACCGGTGATTGGTTGGACCTGACAGTTATCCGGAGGGTACTGATCAGAGTCGATAGATGGATGCGGGGTGATCCGTACTGCCGGGGCCGAGGGCCGATACCGCAGACGGAGCCCGTAGGCTGACCCGGACTGACGGGGCCCGATGGATGAGGATTTGCGTGTCTATGCTGGACACGAGTATTTATGATATTTGGGTGCCGATGTTGGGCACTCGGGATTCTCAGAGATATACAGGATTTCAGGGCCGATGAGAGTGCCGGCGCCTGAGCTATTTGGGGGATCTGGGTGCATTGATGGACACCGATTATATATTCCACGTTGACATTCCGTGTAGATATTATATTGCCCATGCTCAGCATTTATTATTGTACCTCATCCTGTAGTTACATTACCTGATAGAGTACTTGCATGATTATTGCACATACTGCTTATCACATATTGATATCATCTGTTGGCATATGATAGAGTAGCGCAGTATGTGCATGCTCGCGATTACCTTTATATGTTATCTCTATTCACGAGTTGGCAACTCACCCCCGTTGTGCCACAGTGTTTGCAGGTTGCCCTTCGGAATAGTCACGGCAGGCTGCGTTTTGCATCTTTTGACACAGATACCCCCATAGTTGGTGTACTAGCTCTTTTGCTGATAGGTGGGTTTTGTGCGGTATCTGTTTATCTTTCAGTTATGTACATTGTTGTATCTAGTATTCTCCATCTACCATGTATGTATTTGACTTAGAGACAGTGTGAGGACGATGATGTATTTTATTTGTATTCTGGTGTTGAGCTCACTGTGAGCCGACTGTACTTGCAGTTTATCCTATCTGTGATGTTCCCACTTATGGATCTTGATCTTCGCTACGGCGTCGTTTATTGCTATCTTGGTGATTGTTTACTTAGATTTCTTATCATGTTAGTAAGTGCTTCGTTCTAAAAACTCATAACACTCTATACTTTCACTGGTTTGATTTCTGGGTTTTCGGTTCACTTAGTCGCGTTACGCCTGTAGACGTTAGGTGGTTAAGTGCCGGTCACGGGCTAAACTTTGGGTCGTGACAATTTCCTATATCAAAAGTTGATCGGTTCAGGCACGTTATCTAAAAGCATTGATTCTCTAAATCAAACTACAATTCCTAGTATACAGAACACACACAAGAGGAAGAGTTCAGAAATGAACGAATCATTCTTGAGGCATTGTAGACTAGGTCATATCAATGCGACCCGACTGGCTGAAGTTACATTTTAGATGCATATTTAAATCAGTTTGAATTTACATCTTGTGAAACTTTCCAGTCATGTCACAAAGATTAGAAGACCATAGCTCTGTTTACTGGAAACAAAGAAAGAGTTAGTAAACTCTTGGGACTGATATATGATGATGTATGTAAACTCCCCTTTCTACGCATGCCAGGACCGGTTCTTTGTACTTCATTATATTCTCTGATAATCTCTCAAGATTCAGTCATATGTTCCTGTTGAAACATAAGTCCGAAGCTTTTGAGGTATTCACAGAATATAAGTTGGAAGTAGAGAACCAAAATACGGGTATAAGTATTATGTCCTATGATAAGATCAGGGAGGAGAATACTTATGCATGGAATCCTTGGACTATTCTAAAGGAAAATGAGATTCTCTCTCAGTATTACTCCTCTGAATACACCACAGCACAACGGTGTATCGGGGCGGAGCAATCGCACAATATTAGATATGGTGTGCTCTATGATGAGTAATACTGAGTTACCTATTTCCTTTTGGGGTTGTGCACTTGAGAAGCAGCATACCTATTGAATTAGGTTCGAATCAGATCACTGCCTACCACTCCATATAAGGTATGGTATGGAAAGAACCCATCTCTTAAGCAAGTTAAGATTTGGGATTGTCCGGCCGGTGTTAAAAGAAAAATCCGGACAAGATTGAGACAAGGTCAATTCAGTAGAATTGGAAAGGTTCCAGCTATACAAAACTGCAACTGATGATTTGAAAGAACCCAAGGATTTAATAGTCCCCGACGAACCTCAGCCTCTCCGCCGAACTAGCAGGGTTCCTCATCCGCTTGAGAGATACTTCCGTTTCTCGATGACAGTGGGAGAGAGGATTGCATCATGAGATGATGACCCAACTATATTCGAGCAGGCCATCAAGAGTAGGGACTCTGTAAGAATGGCTGGATGCTTAGCGATCTGAGATGGAATCCATGCACACCAACAAAGTATGGACTTTGGTTGCTATATCTGAAGGGTTAAATCCCCATCAGAAGCAAGTATATCTTGAGAAGATTACTTGGTGTGGATGGAAAAGTTGAGACTTTCAAAGCAAGACTTGTTAAAGGTTTTCATCATCAACCAAGCGTGGATAATGATGAAACCTTTTCCAGGGACTATGCTTAAGTCCATTCGGATCCTACTTACCACGACTACATACCATGACTACGATATCTGGTGGTTGGGTGTCATGACTGCTTTTCTAAATACTGATTTAGAAAAGAACGTCTATAAGTACACAGCCGAGGGCTTCATAAACAGTGGGAGCAGCGGAAACGTGTGCAAGATGCTTTACAGAATAAAGCAGGCATCGCGGAGTTGGAACGTCTGTTTTGATGTGGTAGTCAAAGTGTTTGACTTCATCAAAATGGTAGATGAACCTTGTATGTACAAAAAAAGGTAGTATGGAGTATGGTAATGATCCTCGCAGAGTACGTGGATGACATACTCTTGATAGGAAAGGGGTTTCCTATGCTACGCTCGGTCAATCTCCGCTTATCACAAGGATTCTCCATATAGGATCAAAGTGATACCTCCTAAATCCTGGGATTTGGATCTATGAGATAGATCTAAATGGATGTTAGGATTCTCACTAGCTGTAGTAAGATTGTATCAATCGATCCTGGGGAGATCACTGGAAAGATTCCAGGGTGATAAGGACGACTGAATGTCAGTCGCAGGCATTGTCTTTACCCTCAGTAAAGGGACGGTATGTTGGAAGAGTTCTAAGCTAGATACCGTGACAAACTAGACGATAAAGGCTGGTAACATCGCTATTAAAGATACTACCAAAGAGGCAGTTTGGGTATATATTGGTTCATAAGATGAACTAGGTTCCCACAATTGTGTGACAATGGAAGTGTGGCTTTGGCCCAGGAACCCCGGTCCCATCAGTGACCCAGACATACTCTGAGGCAGCATCACCTGATCAAGGAGATAGTTGATCTCCAGGATGATCGAGGTTAGGAGAGTAGACTTAGAGGACAACAAAGCGGATCCACTCACGAATGCCTTTTCCCAAAGAGAGACTTTTAGGGGATGGTTGAGTATTAGATACTCCAACTACTGCTACAGATGGCCCTAGTGCAAGCGGGAGATTGTTAGTTATATGTATGCCCTAGAGGCCATTACTGTACATTGGATGTATATTGTAGTGGATGCTGGGACATATATAGGTAGGACTTTCTTTCTCGACATGATAGTACACTATCTGGATGCTCTTTATCTTAACATGTATACTTTCTGTCTCTCTGTTACATATTGATAAAGCCCTTAGGATGTGTACTCGACTTCCAGGACTATGATGCAGATCATACTAGTGGGGTCTGGATAGTCCATGAGTACATCCTTCAATGTTCTTAGTCGTGGGAATATCGAGACGGCATCGATATTCCAGAGTAGACTAGCGTATATCTTCTCGACCCATGTGATGGGCGATGGATGATCCCATATCCATTGGTGTTTGACATCAGAGATGGTATGCGGGTGCTCAGTGGAGACTGGGTACACTGAACGGACTCGCCGAGAACTCCCAGATGGTATTATACCTCACGTCAGATGGCAGTTCTCTGGTGACACTGGTGTAGCTTAGTCTTTTGACCCGAGATCGTCATAGAGTCTTGTGTGTCTCCCACCGTGCTTTGATTTCCACCCTACCACGGCTCTACTGAGTCGTGCAAACAGGTGGTTTTTAGGTACAGTTCCGATTCACATGGAGGCAATGAGCGATAGGAGGGAATTCGTCTCTCCCGGTATTGGGGGTTGATGTTGCGCTATGCACGACTGGCCATAACAGGAAATCCCTAACCAGGGTTGCAGTGATATACTGGTAAGAGTTATCAGTAGTTTAACGATTGTTATGGACCTCACGTCGGCATGACTTATCAAGCTATTGGGGTCTGACGTTTACCACCCCTAGGCGAGATATGCGACATATCAGACGAACAGACCGGACTGTACGGTAAGTGTTACTGGTTGGATTCACAGGAGTGTGAGCGGGCTTGCTCGTCGATCTTCTGATCGCTCAATACCCGGGTGGCCGTTACGTTTAGCAGACCGCTTGCGGCTTGTGGGTGTTTGATATGATCATCACCTGCTGCCGGCGTATTGATGAGTCTTCAGAGTCCTATACAGAGGTTTCCTGGCTCAAGCGAAACGAAATAGGAGCGCATATGAGATATGTGCGGGACCGAGAATAATGCGTGTATGTGATACTGTATTCTATTCTCGCTATGAATGTATTGATTGGTTGTATGCGATATAACCTAGTTATCGAATCAAGGATTGATTCGATAAGCCGATACATTGGATATTAGTCGGTTATATGCGATATGACCGGATCGTTAAATCAATTATTGATTTAATGATTTAATGCATAATTATATATTTGATATATTACTTTGCATTAACTAGTATTGGTTCACTTTAAATAGATTTTCTCACTTGAAATGCACATTGTATATGTGATATATTTTTGTGCACAAGATTGTATCATGTTTGATGATACATGAATGTTTGGGTGTATGTTTAGTTTAAACCATGGTTATGTTAATGGTTAGGGTTTTGATTTACTTATCTATTCATTTATTTATTTATTCATTTTTTGAAAGATAAAGAGAAATGGTGGCTTGATTTGTTTTCTAGTTGAAGCTTCATGAAGCTTTGAATAAGTCCACCATTTTTGTTTCATGCTTAACCCTAACCATTCAACCTAACCTTAGTTAATTCTCTACACCTAACTATGGTTGCTATATGATAAGATAATTCTTTTTATTCTTATCATAATTCTTTTTCTTCTTGTTGTTGAACAAAGAAGAAATCCTTGCTTCCATCAATGGCAACTTGAGAAAAAGAGTGAGAAATCCAATTCTAAAGTGAACCCACTTCCTATTTCTTCATCATCTACCACTTGCCAAGTAGTATAGGGTGTTTTCTCACAAGTTTCATGACTTGGTGAAGTTGGAGCTTGATCTTGAGTTGCCTCGACGTAGATCATCTTCGGCATCGAAGTCGGCGACCTAGCCCGATCATTTCTCCGATGAAACCACCGCAAGAGTCTAGGATTCTGATTGGTACAGCGGAAGGATGTCTACGCGGAGCTATGGAGGTGGAGAACCGGATCTACAAAGTTGTAGTCACTTCCCTTTTAGTTAAAGTTGTTAACTTGCAACTTTATCGCCTATACCTCTAGTTAACGATTCGTATTAGGGTTTGTAGGCACATGAAAAAATTTGAATTGGGTATGTTTGATCTGTTGTGAGACCTCATTAGTGTGCCTAGGAACCCTACATCATTTTGATCCTATATGGAGAATCCTTGTGATAAGCGGAGATTGACCGATCGTAGCATAGGAAACTCCTTCCCTATCAAGAATATGTCATCCACGTACTCTACGAGGATCACCACCATACTCTCTGCTACCTTTTTTGTATATACAAGGTTCATTTACCATTTTGATGAAGTCAAACTCTTTGACTACCACATCAAAACAGATGTTCCAACTCCGCGATGCCTGTTTTATCACATAAAATATCTTGCACACGCCACTGTCTACGAAGCCCTCTGGCTGTGTACTTATAGACGCTCTTTTCTAAAACATCATTTAGAAAAGCAGTCATGAAACCCAACCACCAGATTTCGTAGTCATGGTATGTAGCCGTGGCATGTAGGATCTAGATAGACTTAAGCATAGCTTTGAAAGTCTTAACTTTTCCATGTACACCAAGTAATCTTCTCAAGATATACTTGCTCCTGATGGGGATTTAACCTTTCAGATAAAGCAACCAAAGTCCATACTTTGTTGGTGTATAAGGATTCCATCTCAGATCACTAAGCATCCAGCCATTCTTATAGAGTCCTACTCCTGATGGCCTGCTTGAAACTAGTTGGGTCATCATCTCATGATGCAATCCTCGCTCCTACTGTTATAGAGAAACCGAAGTATCTCTCAGGTGGGTGAGGAACCCTACTTGATCGGTGGGGAGACTAAGGTTCGTTGGAATCTATTGAATCCTTCGGGTTTATCAAATCATCAGCTGTAGTTCGTATAGCTGGAACCTTTCCAGTTCTACAGAACAGACCTTGCCTAGAGCTTGTCCGGATTTTGCTTTTTAGACAAGGGCCGGACAACCCTAAATCTTAACAAACTTAAGATATGGGCTTTCCCTATCCATATCACATATGAAGTGGTAGGCAACTGATTTGATTAGAACCCTATTCAATAGGTATGCAGCTTCTCAAGGGCATAACTCCCAAAAGAAAATAGGAAACTCAGTAGTACTCATCATAGAGCACACCATATCACATAGGGTGTTATTGCTCCGCCCCGATATACCATCGTGCTATGGTGTATACGGAGGAGTAATACCGAGAGAGAATCTCATTCTCCTTTAGAATAGTCCAGGAATTCCATGCTCAAGTATTCTCCTCCTTGATCTCATCAAAGGACATAATACTTATACCCGTTTTGGTTCTCTACTTCTAACTTATATTCTGTGAATATCTCAAAAGGTTCGGACTTGTGTTTCAACTGGAATATATGTCTGAATCTTGAGAGATCATCAGTGAATATAATGAAGTACCAAGAACCGGTCCTGGCATGTATAGACAGGGGACCTTCATATATCAGCATGTATCAATCCCAAGAGTTCACTAACTCTTTCTCTGTTTCCAATAAATGGAGCTATGGCCATCTTATCTCTGTGACATGACTGGCAAGTTTCACAAGATGTAAATTCAAACTAATTTAAATTTGCATCTTTATGTAACTTCAGCTAGTCGGGTCGCATTGATATGACCTAATCTACAATACTTCAAGAAGGATTCATTCATTTCTGAACTCTTCCTCTTGTGTGTGTTCTGTATACTAAGAACTGTAGTTTGATTTAGAACGTCAATGCTTTTAGATAACGTGGCTGAACCGATCAACTCTTGATATAGGAAATGTTCAAAACATTATCCAACAATACAAAATTATATACTTCTTTACTAATAAAGAAAAAGATATGATGTTGTATATCAGGTTCGGTATCTAATAACATTCATTCAGAAATATATTCTGGTAATACAGGGTGATAGTGACCAACAGACTTGGCTGCAACACTTGCACCGTTTCTATCTTATGAAACTTATCACCCGTTCTCAGTTCTCTACCTATCTGTAGCCCATGTAACAGATTACGTATATGGGATCCTGATCCGGTATCTCATACCCAGGACGTAAAGGATACTGAGAAATAGTTCTGTGTAATGAACACACCCGAAGATGATGCATCAACATGCACTTTCTTCGTTTGGACGGCACGGGAATTCTGGTAATCCCCAATTTCCTGCTCTGTCTTATAACAATTATAAGTTGGAGCGGGACCAGCGTTCCCCAGCTCAGTATAACAAGCGGGTTAGGTCAATAAATCCGTATTATTATCTTGATTAAGGCGTGATATGGTCGCTACCAGGAGAGAGAGAGAGAAGAAAACACTCAGCATATGCTTTTGCAAGATTAGATTGGTTATCTAATATATCTAATCAGGATATTTCCCACTGTTTTAATCAAATTGTCATTAAAACCCTAAAAGGAAAGACTAGCCGGGATTAATTACACCCTACAAGTTCGCCAATCTTTCAGCCAGGCCAGTGTCGGTACTTTGAGGGAGGTCCCCCGTGCTTTCGTATGAACCTAATTAATGTAAACCTCGTTTTCCCAGAGGCGTAACTCCGTTGACACCTTTTTAGACACCTACTTGATCGGCTAATTGTAATGTGTAAAACTCTCCCAGGAGTAACTTTTACTCGCAGCGGGTATCGGGATCCAACTATCTCATAGAAGGTATGCAATCTCATTGCAAATTTCAACACTTGAAATTCCCAATAATATTTTACCCCTAGCGTCCTATGACCTTGACGAAGGCCAAACTACCCATAGTCCGCTGGTCAAGTTCAACCCGTTCATTTCTTGATTGAATTAAACCCACACGCACGACCCTTGACGAAGGCCAAACTACGCCGTACGAATACCCTAATCCAATCGCATCGTATGCTAGTAGATAAGCACTAGTTAGCTACCGTACACTATGCCTTGACGAAGGCCAAACTACCGCAGCACGAATACTAAGTAGTACTTATCTGAAATGACGGAGGGCTACGACAGGTTTTTAAGAAAACCCTTTGCGTAATGAACTTGATATCGTTGTAGAATCGAGTAATTTTTAAATGGAATGTTTTTGACAATTTTCTAGTTTTGCTCAAGGGGTCACTCCCGGTGAAGGGATCGTCGGCCCTTTCCTCATCGAATAAGGTGCAGGGTATATCATATATACCACTATGCAAAGCAAGAGCTATAGAAGCAATCAAAAGACAAACCGAGTTTGTAGCATCTGCTAGTTTCACTAAAGAGGTCACTCCCGGTGAAGGGATCTCGGCATTTTCCTTATCGAATAAGGTGCTGGATGTTCTACAAGGAACACCGCTATGCAAAACAAGAACTAGAGCTACCAGTTTTTAAACAAGTTTCTACAACATCTTTAGGTTTCTTTTAGTTTCATTAATCTCATTAAGGGAGTCCCATTTTATTATGCTTCACAAGCATCACATTTGAAACGAAATCTGCAATATAACATATATCTCATATATATAATATAAACATTCGTCTCAGGCAGTAATATGATCTCATCACAGAACATTGCAGCAGAAGAACAAATATGAAATATTGGATATACTAGGACGCCCGTGTTTTAATACGAGCCTGTATAAAACACGGATTCCACGGTCGCGATGAATAGCCAAACCCACATCCCTAGACCCCTACGAGAGTGGCAAGCAACACTGCCAATTCTAGGGTTAGGAGACCCGGTCTCGACTCCTCGAGATGGTCTTCCACTGGACCCCAGAACCTGGTTACTTGTGCTCCCCGCCTTGGGTCTACCTAATGCGGAAAAGTAAATAATATACAATGATGACATCATCCTCATCCCGGAAGTTCCCCAATAAAAGAATATTACATACAAATGAATTTTACATGAATGAAAAAGAAAAACTCTCATCTCACATAAAACCCCCGGCTATTCAGAACGCGACGATCCAATATAACATATCACAACAACATATAATATCTCATATCATCAACTTAAGCAAGTATGCGTATCCCGATTGTCGTTGATGTATAGCAATGAAGCCGGCGATACACCACATACTACGGCTACGGTCGCAGAAAAGAAAGTGTAAAACTACAACAGTTGGAATCCGCAACCTCCTTAGACATCACATGCCTAACCAAATGAATTCCTTAGACATCGCATGCCTAATAATTATAAACCCCGTATTTTAGTCTCATTATCGAAAACGCTTTTCAATATCAAGTCGGGCAATTCAACAAGATTCCCGACATCCTGATCGAATGCTCGTCGCAAACTTTAGTAGACGGCCGCACCCCCGGATGCCATCGACGAAGTTCACTAAGGCGGAACACCGCTGCCGCGAGCACCCGAACGGATGCTTTTGGCGATGGGGTTCTCCTACAGTCACTTGGTCGGGGCTTTGGGGCATGGCAGTCTGTTAAGTTTACCCAGCGAGTATCCGCGTACGCTACGAGATTGCGACGGACTTTTGATCACATCAAAAATCAGTGGCAACCAATCATTTGAGACTAAACTGTTAGATTTATAACATTCAAATTAGTTATCTCATAACTACGTGTGGATTCCAAATATTGTATCACATTCCAGATAAATAGACAATGTTAAACTTTCCGATCGAATAATCAAACACCCAAGATTTCCCCAATATATCTCAACACTTGAAATCAGTTTAAAAACATCCATTACATGCCACAGTACCAATGGTCCAGCCGTAGAAGGGTCAAGCCAACGCCTCATATGTGGCACGCTGTACTGCCGCAAACCCTAAGGTTTAGAGACAGTTCAAGACGGTCACATAATCGAGTTAAGGTTTTTTGTCTTCTAGAGGGTCCACCGTGTTACTTGCACGACTTAGAACGTTCTTAATCTCGAGAAAAAATCCAACTTTTGAAAAAATTTCCGACAGGGGAAAAAGTGAGTTATTGATATCCGTTCGAACTTTTTAACAGTTTCTAAAAATTATCCGGATAAACTAAATAAAGTTAAATTATCCGATCGAATCATTAAGTCCCCAATACAACCCAGAAAACTCAATACTTGAGTGAAAAATAAAAATTTCCAGAAGAATCAGCAAGTACCAACGGTTATTACTGTGCAAAAACTAACCATTAATCCCCAAGTACGGCCACGGAACCGCCGCCAATACCCTAGTTTGGCCGCTGTTCCGTGGCTCTTTGAGCGATTCAGAGTGCCGTTTTGCACACGTGTCCATAGAATTCCCGGCTGATTTTTTAAAGGATTTTTATTTCATAAAAAATCACAGTCTTAGAAAATTTCCAGAGAGGGGTATTCTTGGGGGTTTCGGGTTCGATCGGACTTTAAACTTCGTCTAGACTTCGCCTAAAGCTCTAGCTTGTCTCTGATACCACTTGGTCTCTTTAGGGTTGCTATTCACTGCCACAAGGTTCTACGAGGCATCAACCATGCCCGATTAAAAAATTAGCCGTGCCGAACAACCCAAAGCCGAATCTTTAAACTAGGGTTTAGGCGAAAACAAGCATGTTAAACACATTAACACTAAGTGAGAGGGATTACAACCTTTGTAGATACAGTCCTTCACTTCTTAAGCTCCGTGTTGAAGTCTCTTCGCTGCGATCATCATGTTCCGGACTCTCGAGAGGCTTCACGAAGAGAAAGATGCAGTCTTGCTTCCGATCTTCGATAACAAAGATGATCCACCTTGAAGTTTCATTAACACAAGCTAACACTCACTAAATAAAGTGAACACTCTCATCTAAAGGGCAAGGATAGATGAGAATGATGAAGTAGGAATTTTGCTTTCATTTATAATCTTTTTCTCACATATTTTCATCACTTAGAAAAAGCTAGAAAGCTTTTTCATGAAAAGATAGAAGGAAGAAGATCAATCAATAATGAATAATCCTTTTGTGATGATTAATGCAAAGATGATAATGGTGAATAATGCAACCATGGTTGAATAATAGAGAATTAACCAAGGCTAGGGTTTGGGTTAGGTTAAGAATGAGTCACCACAAAATATCTTTCACAAAACAAAACTAAACCTTCTAGAATCATCTAGAAAGCTTAACCCTAATCAAAACCCAAATCATGTTTAAACACCACTAAACATGTTGCATTAGTTATCATATCAGGTTACAATATTATATATCACATATATAATATTTATCGTAACAAAATAAAATAATACATTTAACATATATCGCATATATATCAATGTATTACCCAAGTGAGAAAAAGAATCTTTTAGTGAGATAATATTAGTTAATGTAATTTAATATATCATATATATTATTATATATTAAATTATTGAATCAACACTTGATCCGACAATCCGGCTATATCGCATATAACAGACTAATATTTATCCATACCGATTCATCGAATCAACATTTGATCCGATGACCCGGCTGATATCAAATACCACGAGAATAGAATACGGTATTTCATATCGCATTATCCTCGGTCCCGCACATATCACATATGTTCCCCTACTCCGTTTCGCCTAAGCCAAGAAACCTCTGTGTAGGACTCTAAAGAATCGTCAATACGCCGGCAGTAGGTGATGATCATATCAAACACCCACAAGCTGCAAGCGATCAGCTAAACGTAACAGCCACCCAGGTATTGAGCGCTCAGAAGATCAACAACCAAGCCTGTACATTCTCCTGTGAATCCAATCAGTAACACTCCCGTACAGTCCGGTCTCGTCGTCTGATATCTCGCATTCTCGCCTAGGGGTGGTAAACGTCAGACCCCAGTAGCTCGATAAGTCGTGTCGATATAAGGTCTATAACAATTCGAGAAACTACTGATAACACTTACCATTAAATCTCAGCAAGCCTGGCCAGGGATTTCCGGTTATAGCCAATCGATCACAGCGCAACATCAACTCCCTATACCGGGAGAGACGAATCCCCTCCTATCGTTCATTGCCTCCATGTGATTCGGGACTGTACCCAAAAGCCACCTTTTTGCATGCCCTCTTGGACGTGGTATGATGGAAATCAAAGAACAGTGGGAATCACACAAGACTCTATGACGATCTCGGGTCAACAGACTACTCTGTACCAGTGTCACCGGAGAACTGCCATATGACGTGAGGTATAATACCATCTGGGAGTTCTCGGCGAGTCCGTCCAGTGTACCCAGTCTCTACTGAGCACCCGTACACCATCCTTGATGTCAAACACCAATGGATATGGGATCATCCATCGCCCATCATATGGGTCAAGATGCGTATACGCCGGTCTACTCTGGTGTATCGATGCCCTGTCTCGATACACCCTCGACTAAGAACAGTTATAGGATGTACTCATCGACTACCGTGGCCCCACTAGTATGATCTCATCATAGTCCCAGTAGTCGAGTACATATCCTAAGGATTTTATCAACATGTAACATAGAGACAATCAGAGTACATGTTAAGATAAAGTACAATCAGATAGCATACTATCATGTCGAGCAAGAAAGTCCTCCCTATATATGTCCTAGCATCCACTATAATATACATCGTATGTACAGTAATGGCCTCTAGGGTATACATATAACTAACACTAATTTGCTAACCTAGATAGCCTAGATGAATTAGAGAGTGTGTGTGATCACTTTGTCTCAATACACCTTAAGTTTCTCAACACATGATACATATAGGGTGGATGTTGAAGAAGATGCCATTGGAGAAGAAAGTGTGAAGCAAAGCTTGGCAGTGAAGAAAAATTTTGGGCTGCTGCCTTTTTCTTTTCTTGTGTTGTCTTTTATTTTGTGAGCAAGTGAGAAAATAAAGAAAGCCACACCAAGAAAAAATATCTGCCTTGCCCTCTCAAAATATCTCACAACACACACACAAATATCTTAGCCAAAACAAAAACCTATGCATGTCACCAAGAATCACCAAGTGCACACGCATGAGTTAATGCAAACCATGACTCACAATTTCCCACCAAATAAACATTTAAAACCCTAAATGTTTAATAACAAAATGAAATAGCATCTACTAAAGTAATCATGTAACGAATTACAAGAATACCCTTCATCCGTACTGTAAGTCGATGTGCAACACCCCACGAGTTGCGGGGAGGCGGAAATAAGAAAAACAATCTTGTTCTTTAAGCATACATCGACTAACCGAAGATCTTTGCTAAGCGATAATTAACAACAACCATAGAAGTTCTAAGCTACTATGAAAAAAGATTATACCTAGTGAATAGTGTCCTTCGTCTTTTCGTTCTCTACGTCCTCCTCGGCCTCCTCTAAGTGATAGATGATCCACCCGAGAACCCTAATCCAAGCATCACCTCCAAACTTGAGGTAACTAAGTTTCTCTAGTTGCTAATCAAAGGAACTTAGATGATATAGAGTTAGGTTATGGATTGTTTAGTCTATTCTAATCCTTGATCTCAACTCATTAGTGGTAGGATTAGGGTTTGAAGAGAGAGTGAGCTTGAGGAGAAATAAGGTGAACAAGATAATGATAATGATATTGTTTCTCACTTGATATATGAAGCATAATGAATAAATGAATAAAATGAGATTATTCATCATGCTACATTAATGCATTATGTGTGATTCACTATGTGAGTCATTAAGCATTTAATAATGCATTAATGACATGATGAATCACACATAATGAGTCACAATATCATTTAATGACAATGCCACCTAAACCCTCAAGTCACCATGCTTCTAGAAGCTTCCTGGAAAATAACGAGAACGCCCCTCCTATCTGTGAAAACACGGAAAAACTTTAGACTGTATAAATCCAATATCCTTATACTAGAATCTGGTTTAAACCAAAGCCGTCTAGTAAAAACTGTCCAAACGTCGTACGTGCGTTTAAACACGTACGCATCCGAACCCTTGTCGTAAAACCGTACGACCTCTATATCGTTTCGCCTGGAGTTAGGAAATCTCTGTGTGGGACTCTAAAGACTCGACTATTACGCTGGCAGTGGGTTTAAACACAGACTGCAAGCGGCACTAGCCGTACGTAACGGTCCCCAGGTAAACGTCGATAAGAAGGCCGATGAGGAAACCCATCTGAACTCCCACTGAGCCTGTCCGTGACAATATCCGCACAGTCCGGTCTGTTCATCTAAGAGTATCACATGTATAGTCTAGGGAGGTGGTAAACGTCAGACCCCAAATAACCGTACAAGTCATGTCGGCATGGCTCAATTACCATCCGAGAATCTACTGATCAGTCTATCAGTAATTCTCAATCAGCCTGGCCAGGGACTTATGGTAATGACCAACCCATCACCGTGCGATATCAACTCCCTATACCGTGAGAGACGAATCCCTAACAGCCACTTACTGCCTCCACGTGGCTCGGGACTGTGCCCAACTAAAACCTGTTTGCACGACTCCTTTGAACCCTGGTAGGGTAGTAATCAAAGCACAATGCGAACTCACACGAGACAAATGACGACCTTAAGTCAATGGACTATCTGCACACATGTCACCTGAGAAATGCTATCTGACGTTACGTATAAATACCATCCAGTCAGTTCTCGGCGAGTCCTGTCCGGTGTACTCACACCTAGTGAGCATCTGTATACAATCTTAGGTGCACTCCACCAATGGCTGCGGGACCAATCCATCGCCCCTCCTCAGGGTCTAGATATGTAAACACCAGTCTACTCCGGAGTATTGATGCCCAGTCTCGATACTCCTGTGACCAGGGACATCTAAGGATGTGCCTATTGACTATCTAGCTCCCACAAGTATAACTGCCATCACAACGCCGGTAGTCAGGCAAACACCCTATGGGCTTTATCAACATGCATATATATATATATATATATGAATGTTGATAAAAATATATCATATGTTAAGATAAATACAAACCAAATAGCGTACTATCATATCAAGCAAGACTGTCATGTACATACATATCCCTAGCATCCTATACAATGAAGGCCTCTAGGGCATATATATTCAACAATCTCCCACTTGCACTAAGGCCTATAATTGGCGCAATGAGTACCCACTGTCTGCACTAGATCCAGTTGCTGGCGTACCGCATGCCCAACATCTCAAACAGCCTCTCGAACTGGACTTGAGGGATGGCCTCGGTGAATGGATCGGCCGTGTTGTCTTTTGTGTCCACTCTCCGTACCTGGATCTCCCGACGATCCACGATCTCCCTGATCAGGTGAAACCGCCTTAATATATGCCTGGATTTCTGATGGGACCTCGGTTCCTTCGCTAATGCTACAGCCCCGTTGTTATCACAATACAAAGGTATTGGATTGGCAATGGATGGAACCACCTGAAGTTCAGAGATGAACTTCTTCATCCAGACAGCCTCTTTTGCGGCTTCACTAGCAGCTATATACTCAGCCTCCATAGTTGAGTCTGTGACGGTATCCTGTTTGGAACTTCTCCAATATACCGCCCCTCCATTGAGGGTAAACACAAAACCCGAAATGGATTTAGAATCATCTTCGTCACTTTGGAAGCCGGAGTCGGTAAAAGCCTCTACCTGGAGGTCCCCATTACCATAAACTAAGAACATCTTCTTAGTCCTTCTCAGGTACTTGAGAATGTTCTTTACCGCTATCCAATGTTTCTCACCTGGGTCAGATTGATGCCTTCTTACCACACCAAGTGCGTAAGCTACATCTGGTCTTGTACATAACATCGCATACATTATAGATCCTACCGCCGAAGCGTAGGGTATAATGCTCATGCGAGCCCTCTCTTCATCAGTCTTTGGAGACATCTCTTTTGAGAAGGTGATCCCGTGACAAGCGGGCATATTATCGCGCTTGGAATCTTCCATACTATATCTCTTTAGTATAGTGTCAATATACCTGGACTGTGAAAGTCCCAATATTCTATTAGATCTATCACGATAGATATTAATCCCTAGAATGTAGGTTACATCTCCCAAGTCTTTCATGGAGAATTTCTGCGACAAGAAGAGATTTACTGATTGTAGCATAGGGACATCATTCCCTATCAGTAGTATGTCGTCGACGTACCAAACAAGGAAGACTGCTGCTCCTTCTACAATATTCCTATAAATACATGGCTCATCTACATTTTTGATAAAGTCAAATCCATTGACTGTCTCATCAAAGCAGATGTTCCAACTCCACGATGCTTGCTTTAATCCATAAATGGATTTAAGCAACCTGCACACTCTTCCGCTGCTCCCACTGTCTAAGAAACCTTCTGGTTGATCCATGTAAACACTCTCTTCTAAATGTCCATTTAAAAAAGCTGTTTTTATGTCCATCTGCCAGATTTCATAGTCATGGAAGGCAGCAATGGCAAGCAGTATCCAAATGGATTTAAGCATAGCTACAGGTGAAAAGGTTTCATCATAGTCCAATCCTGGTCTTTGACGAAAACCTTTTGCAACGAGTCTAGCTTTGTAGGTTTCCACTTTTCCAAGTGCACCAATCTTTTTTTTGAAGATCCATTTGCATCCAACTGGTTTCACCGCAGAAGGAGAAACTTCTAAAGTCCATACTTTATTGGTGTAGATGGATTCTATTTCGGATCTCATAGCATCCAGCCACTTTACCGAGTCAATGCTCGTGATAGCCTGCTGAAAACTACTTGGCTCATCATCATCGATGTTGCAATCCTCTCGATCCCCATCTAGAAGAAAACCATAGTATCTTTCAGGAGGATGAGAAAATCTACTAGATCTGCGTAGTGGCGTTGGTTCGTCGAGTTCTATTGAAACCTGAGATTCCACTATGTCCTCGGCAGCAGTTTGAGGTTATGGAATTTCTTCCAGCTCTACCGCACTCCCACTAATTTATTTTGCAAGAAATTCGCTTTCTAAGAAGACAATGTGGCGAGCGACAAACACCTTTTGTTCTTCAGTGTGGTAGACCATGTACCCCCTTGAATGTTTGGGGTATCCTACAAACTTGCACAAAACCGATCGTGCCTCGAGCTTGTCCAGACTATGCTTTTTAACATATGCCGGACACCCCCATATCTTGATATACTTGAGATATGGTCTCTTCCCGCTCCATATTCCATATGGAGTGGTAGGCACAGACTTAGTTGGAACTCTATTCAATAAGTATGCTGCTGATTCTAGAGCAAATCCCCAGAAGGAAAGTGGCAACTCAGCACTATTCATCATTGAACGCACTATATCTAATAATGTGCGATTCCTTCTTTTTGATACACCATTATGCTAAGGTGTATAAGGAGGAGTAAGCTAAGAGAGAATTCCATTCTCTGTTAAGCATTCAAGGAAACTGGTACTTAAGTATTCTCCACCTCGATCAGATCGAAGTGTCTTGATGCTTTTACCAGTTTGTTTCTCTACTTCATTTTTATACTCCTTAAACTTTTCAAAGGCCTCGGATTTATGTTTCATTAAGAACACATGTCCATACCTAGAGAAGTCATTAGTAAAAGTGATGAAGTAGAAGTGACCGCTTCTCGCATGCGTGGACATTGGACCACATACATCTCTGTGTACAAGACCCAAGAGTTCTGTGGCTCTTTCTCCGTGTCCGGTGAACGGAGATTTGGTCATTTTTTCTTTGATACATGATTGGCAAGTTTCATATGATGAATATTCAAACGGATCTAAATATCCATCTTTATGTAACTTAGTCAATCTTGTTTCATTTATATGACCAAGTCTATAATACCATAGAAAGGCTTGGTTTGAATCTGGAGCCTTTCTTTTAAGCGTGTTTTGAATATTGAAAATTCGAGGTTGATTAAGTATGTATATGCCGTTTTCTTGTGTGCCATACCCAATCAGTTCTTGATTTAGGAGAATGTTCATGATATTTCTTCCAAGCGCAAAATTATATCCTTCATTAGATAACAAAGATACTGATATAATATTACACAATATACTGGGAAAACAAAAACAGCTGTACAACACCAAAATGTGCCCACAAGTCAACCCTAGGTGATATTCCCCTATTGCAATAGCATCTACATGCATTCCATTGCCCATCCGGAGTGTCATATCACCTGTCCCTAGTACTCTACTATTTCTCAGATCCTGCAATGAATTAC
Source organism: Agapanthus africanus (assembly GCA_030015575.1). NCBI lineage: Eukaryota > Viridiplantae > Streptophyta > Magnoliopsida > Asparagales > Amaryllidaceae > Agapanthus > Agapanthus africanus. The sequence goes on along the minus strand of CM057351.1, from coordinate 257,539,234 downwards.
AGATGTGAGAACCAGAACCGGTATCAAGTACCCATGATGTAGAGTTTATTGAAAGACAATTTTCGATTACGAACACACCTGATGAAGAAGCAACAGCTTGCTTCTTGTCCTTGGCTTTGAAGGCCATACAATCCTTTTTCCAGTGCCCTTGCTTGTGACAATAAAATCATTCGTTTATATCCGCTTTCACCCTTCCTGCCTTGTTCGTTCCCTGCACTTTCTTGACCCCACCCTTCGGTTTGGTGGCTTTCATCTTCTTCTTCCCTTTAGCTTTCGCTTTAGATTTAGAAGAGGATGATTGGCCAACATACATAACGGAGGTCTTCTCTTTTTTCACGGAGGTCTCTGCTACCCTCAACATGTTGAGGAGCTTTGAAAGATCAGCTTCCATTTCGTGCATGTTGAAGCTTAGCATGAACTGAGAGAAGGTGTGGGGAAGGGACTGCAAAATCAATTCGATATACAAATCATTCTCTAGCACGCATCCCAGGTTTGCGAGTTCCTCAATGAGGCTGATCATTTTGAGGGCGTGCTCTCCTACAGGCGATCCTGGAGCTAATCTCATATGGAAGAGTTTCCTTGAGGTCTCGTACCTCGTGATACGGGAGTGCTCCCCATACAATTCCTTGCAATGGAGAAAGATGGATATAATATCCATACTCTCGTGCTGTTTCTGGAGTTCATTATTCATGGACGCCAACACGATACACTTAGCTCACTCACAGTCTAGATCCCAAGTTTTGCGAACTTCCTTGTCCACAACTGAGGAATCTGGTCCTGGGATAAGAGGAGGAACAACGGTGGTAACATATGCTACTTTGTCATAAGTCAGTGCAATGTTGACGTTCTTTAGCCAATCTTTATAGTTCTGCCCGGTCAGTATATTTTTTTTTAAGTAATAGTTTTAGTCCTGTCATGGTGGCTGCCAGAGAGAGAAAAGAAAACACTCAGCATATGCTCTTGCAAGTTTAGATTGGTTATTAGTTTATCTAAACAGGATGGCTCCCACTGTTTCCTCAAATCCTTCTTCAAAACCTAAAAGAAGAATTAGTCAGGATTTAATCACACATCATAATACTTGCTTAACCTTTCAGCCATGCCAGTGTTGGTACTTCGAGGGAGGTTTTCCAATGCTTTCGCGAAGTTCCTTAATTAAATAACCTCTTTTCCCTGGAGGCGTAGCCCCTCTAACACCTTTCTGGACACCTACTTGGTTTATAGCATTGATTGTTAAGTGAGAAAATTTCCCGAGAGTAATCCTACTCATCAGTGGGATTGGGATCCAACTATCATTGCATGATGCACTAGATGGAAGCCACTCTAGTCACCACACTCCAGAAGGTATGCTAAATCTGCAAGTTTCCATTATGTTTGAAACTCCCGATATGATTTTTACCCTAAGCTCTTATGACCTTGACGTAGGCCAACAAATCATAAGACGCAACTCAAGTTCCACCCGTCGTTGTTCTGATTAATTTAGGTACATCGTACATGCTCTTGACGTAGGCCAACAAGGCAGTACGTTTGTCCTATACTAATGCATCTATCTATGCAACAAATAAGCAAACACACTGCTACAATACACTATGCCTTGACGTAGGCCAACAAGCATAGCATGAATACGATGTGCTGTCTATTTGAAACGACGGAGGGTTATGGCTGGTTTTTGGCAAAAAACCATTAACGTAGTGAACTTGATATGATCGAAAGAACCATGATAGCCTTTAAAATGAGTGGTTTAAGCTCCGCATTTAAAATTTGCTTTTTGAAGAAAACCGAGTGGTTTTGAAATTGTTCCAACGATTCAGTTTAGGTTTTATTTTTCTTTGCATTAAAAATAATGCGTCCCATCATTAACCTATCATTACAGATAACAATGAAAATACAAGTCCTCTTATGCCATCCGCATTCGCCATGGGGTCCCGTCATCACCCGTTAGGTTACTTAACTAACGGCAGAGCGGGGGCTGGGCTAGTGCGGGTGTAAAACATAAGTGACGTTTAAATAGCTATCATATATAGATATTGTACATTCGTCAGACGCAATAATAGGCATTACAGATCACAGATGAACTTTATTGGATATACAAGCAATCCGCGTTTCTTTTGAGCCTGCAAGGAAAGACGGATTACACAGTTGTGACGAATAGCCATTACCCCACCCCAGACCCCTACGGGTACGGCAAACTACCCGCCAAGTACCCGAAGTGAAGCGGTCTCCCTCAACAACGTGAGTAGGCCATTAAACACTTCGAAATACCCGGTAGTTTATGCACCCCACCTTGGGTCTATCCTAGGAGCAAAAACAGTAAAAAGAAATAATACAACGGTGGCTACAACCGCAACCTGGATGTGCCCTGCAAAATAATATTACAACTTATTACAATTATATCGAATGAATTAATACAATAACCTATCACAAAACCCCGGCTAATCATCACAACAAACATATACAGTTCATAATCACAAACAGTTAAAACATTACAGATATGTGCAACCCCCTGCCAACCGACATACTAGCAGTTAGGGGAGGTTTACGAACACATAATACAGTTCACAGATATAATCAAATAAGCAAATATCGTATATTTTCGATCGATCAAACACTTTAGATTCTACTCCAAAACTTCTCTGTAAATCTGAAACTTGAGCAGAAAATAAATCATACCAGAAAAGACAAAATATCACAGAAGATACACAGGGAAAAACTGGGCTGAATCGGCTCCAACTCGGCCGCGGATCCACTGCGGATCGGTGGGATCGGTCGCGGTTCCGCGGCTCAGTGGCCGATTCAAGAGCCTATTTTTTCTGTGTGTTCTTATAATTTTATTTATGTTATTCTGGAGGTCCCTGAAAAAATTTTAGGCCTCATTTTAAAATCGACAGAAACTATGTGATATCGGGGTATTTTCTGGTTCGTTTTGCGTTCGAAATTCATACGACTTTGCAAATGAGTTAATTATTGTTTAGTGAGGCTCTGATACCACTGTAAGTCGATGTGCAACACTCCACGAGTTGCGGGGAGGCGGAAATATGAAAAACAATCTTGTTCTTTAAGCATACATCGACTAACTAAAGATCTTTGCTAAACGATAATTAACAACCATCATTGAAGTTCTAAGCTACTTTGAAAAGAGATTATACCCAGTGAATCGTGTCTTTCATCTTTTCATTCTCTACGACCTTCTCGGCCTCCTCTAAGTGATAGATGATCCATCCGAGAACCCTAATCCAAGCTTCACCTCCAAACTTGAGGTAACTAAGTTTCTCTAGTTGCTAATCAAATGAAGTTAGATGATATAGAGTTAGGTTATGGATTGTTTAGTCTATTCTAATCCTTGATCTCAACTCATGAGTGATAGGATTAGGGTTTGAAAAGAGAGTGAGCTTGAGGAGAGAGAAGGTGAACAAGATAATGATAATGATATTGTTTCTCACTTGATATATGAAGCATAATGAATAAATGAATAAAATGAGATTATTCATCATGCTACATTTATGCATTATGAGTGATTCACTATGTGAGTCATTAAACATTTAATAATACAATAATGACATTATGAATCACACATATCGAGTCACAATATCATTTAATGACAATGCCACCTAAACCCTCAAGTCAGCATGCTTCTAGAAGCTTCCCGGAAAATTACGAGAACGCCCCTTCTATCCGTGAAAACACGGAAAAACTTTAGACTGTATAAATCCAATATCTTGATACGAGAATCTGTCTTAAACCATAGCCGGCTAGTAAAAACTGTCCGAGCGTCGTACGTGCGTTTAAACACGTACGCGTCCGAACCCTTGTCGTAAAACCGTACGACCTCAATATCGTTTCGCCTGGAGTTAGGAAATCTCTGTGTGGGAATCTAAAGACTCGACTACTATGCTGGCAGTGGGTTTAACCACAGACCGTAAGCGGCACTAGCTGTACGTAACGTGTAAGTCTACGGTAGCGCCCCGACCGTCTACAGACGCCAAAAGCGGAACAAAAACTTTTTAACTGGCGCTATCGTATACTATAACCTGGATCTGCCATTATTTCTAAACTAACAAACTACAAAGAGGGTAGAAAGGTTATAACGAACGATCCGAGTCCTTCATTCCTTAACCATCATCCCACGCTCCGTTGCGGCTGCTCCGTTCTCGTCGATCTCCGATCTCCTTGTCCAGGTGGCACCACGTCAACGATTCATTAAACGGGCTCCCGCCTCTGACTCGAGGCAACTCGGTCGTCAAGTTTGCTAAAAGAGACGACCAAGAATGATGTAGAGAATGAGTAGAATACTTTGTCTCACTTCGTCCGAAGCCGTGGACGATCGGTTAATGAAGTTGCCACTCGAAATGAAATGGAATGAGAAATGAGTTATCAAATTTCCATACATCCAAAAACATAGTCTTCTTCTTTCAAAAATGAATCTATCAAGCGAATGAGTGAGAGGGGAGGGGCCGGCCACTTTAAGGAGGTGGGGGGATGAGTGAAGGAGTGGGGAGAGTGACCATAGCATTTAAAGAAAGAATAAGTCATACAACACTTAGTATGAACTCATTAAAAGCAAAGGATGAATCACTTAACCTAGTCACCATGCATTAATTGAATCATTAAATGCACTAATGACTCACTAGCCTTATCACCACTTCTAGAACCTTCTAGAAGCATGACTCACCCTCATCCAAGAAAAGATAAATCCGTCTTTAACCGAATGTTAAAAAACGGGCGATAGAAAACTGGAAACTGGAAACTGGCAACTTCCAAAAGCGATCCTGAAACGAATTTCAGGACAACCCCGTAACTGTATAAATATACCCGCATTTGTATTACAACCGAATACAAATGCTACTGAGACAAAGATATTATATCTACTCTGTATAATACTCGGATCCAGCTTAAACCAAAGCCAACCAGTATTACCTGCCCGAAAAATGACACGTGCGTAAACGCACGTGCATTTTCCGAACCCTGCCATAAAACCATACGGCCTCTACAACGTTTCGCCCGAACTTGGGAAACTGTCTGTTGGGGACTCTAATGACTTGTCAGTACCCTGGTAGTGGGTTTAACCACAAGCCGTCAGCAGCACTAGCAGTGCGTAACGGCTGCCCATGGACTGACCTCAAAGGAGGCTGATGAGCGAACTCATCCAGAAACCCTACTGAGCCTAACAGTGACAATGTATATACAGTCCGGTCCATTCGTCTATGAGTATCGCAAATCTGCCTAGGGGGCTGGTAACGTCAGACCCCCAAAAGCAGTATAAGTCATGTCGGAATGTAGCCCAAAAACACCCTGAGATACTACTGGAGTACCTACCAGTAAATCTCCTGCCACGGCCGTGGGCTTTGTGTAATGGCTCTCCTAGGCACAGCACGATCTCACCCCCAATACTGGGAGAGACGAATCCCCTGCCGATCAGCTCACGTGCCTCCATGTGGCTCGGGACTATACCCAAAAACTACATGTTTGCATGACTCCTTTGAGCCGTGGTAGGGTAGAAATCAAAGCACGGTGGGAACTCACACGAGACAAATGACGACCTCAGGTCGATGAACTAACCTGTAAACATGTCACCAGGAAACTGCTATCTAACGATAAGTATAATACCAACTAGCAGATTCCCGGCGAGTCTTGTCCGGTGTACTCATAACCCAATGAGCACCTGTTTACATCTTAGGTTATCCAACTGACACCAGTGGCTTGTGAGACCGGCCACCGCCCCTCGTCGGGGTCTCGACAGTATACACTAGTCTACTCCTGAGTATCGATGCCCTGTCTCAAAACTCCCATTATTAGGGACCACAATTAAGGATATGCGTATAAACCACCCAACTCTCACGTATATGATCGCCATCATACTGTAGGTAGTAAAGCAAGATCTTAAGGGCTCTACCAAAGTGTAACAGTGATCAGTCACCTGAAACTGTACACGACTGATAAAGACAAACCAGATAGCATACTTTCATCTCGAGTAAGACTGTCCTACCGGTATAGGTCCTCCGCAATCATTGCAATCACGTGCCTACGATCCCATAATTGACTTTGAGGGCACTATATCAAACAATCTCCTACTTGCACTTAAGGCTAATTATTGTGATGTCGACTACTCACAGCCCCTCTGAAACCGAATATCCAACTCCTCTACTAATCAGTTTCACAAAGCCCGTTTGTAAAACTATTGTGTTCGAGAAATAGCCTCAGTGAGTGGATCCGCCTAAATGTTTCTTTCTATATCTCTCTAAATCTCAAGTTCGCGGAGAAAGCCATCTCCCAAAAAGAGTAATACTTGTCTTAAAATATGTCTGGATATCTGATGAGACTCCAAATCCAAACTTCTTAGACTGTATCGATAACTGAACAGAATCATTATCCAGCACCATGCCTCCCACAGTATCCTCTTGGACCACCTGTGCATAATAATGTCCCTCGTCAGAGGAAAAACTATAACTCTGACAATCACTCTGTCATCCATGTCACCTTTGAAGCCTGGAATGATAACCGTCTCCCGAAGGAGGCTGCCGTTATCAAATCCGTAGAACATGCACATATGTTCTAAAACTGCTTCCTTATGTTTATCCAGGATTGGATTAATACAAAATTATTGCATCTAGTGCAAAAACAACATCTGGTGCGGTACTTGACATCTCATGATTGACTCAATTGCCTAAGCAAGTGATCTGCCAATCATGCACATCCCTCTCCCCTTTAGTCTGTAAGACACCTTTAGAGAGGGTGACTCCATCACCTGCAGGTACACCACCATGCCAGGAGTCAACTATTCTAAAAACTATCAGAATACTGTCATAGTATCCACATTGGGAAACTAACCAAATCTAGATCTAAAACCATAGATCTAGAAACCAGAATGTCAAATATTATATCCATATCCTGTCTGGAGAAACAACTATGTGACGACCACAGTACAACCGATCGTAGTATAGGAATTTTACTTCCTACTCTGTGTATGTCATCCAAATACCATGACATCACATCCTACTAACTTCTTAACAGATCCATCCCCTACTCCGATGATGTCAAACCCATTACTGTCACATCAAAACTAGATGATCTATCTCCGCTATATCTGCACAAGTCTATAAATAGACATAAGCTACTTGCCCACTATGCTTCCGCTGCTCCCACTGACCACAACAAGCCTCCTACCGGGTCTCATAGCCTGGAACAACAGTAGTGTCAAGTCTGAGTAGATAAGAACCTCCCTGTCACCGTCCTTGAGGCTATCGGAGTACCTCTAGGGTGTTTGAGGTTACCTACCATATCTGCGGAATGGCTAATGGAATGTCAAACCTGATTGAATCTTTAGGTCCTATTAAATTTTCCGTAATCGTTTGCGGTTCTGGAATCACTTCCAGTTCTACCATACACCCACTACTGTTTTCTGAAAAAATCCATTTTACTAAAACTGTGGCGAGTCAAGAACAATATCACTATTGATCTTCCAAATGGTAGAATATCAACCCTCGTCATTGTTGGAGATAGTGCCCTCAGAGTCAATTATTAGGTCACAGGTACGTGATTGTAATGATTGAGGGAGGACCTATCCCGGTAGGACAGTCTTACTCGAGATGATAGTATGCTATCTGGTTTACCTTTATCATCGTGTACTGTTTTAGGTGACCTGACAAGTCGCTATTACACGTTGATAGAGCCCCTAGGATTCTTGCTTGACCACCAGCAGTATGAGGGCGATCATATAAGTGGGAGCTGGGGGTCTACAAGCATATCCTTAAATGGTCCCTAGTCGTGTGAGTTTCGAGACAGGGTATCGATACTCCATAGTAGACTAGTGTATACAGTCGAGACCCCGACGAGGGGCGGTGGCCGGTCTCACAAGCCACTGGTGTCAGTTGGATCACCTAAGATGTATACAGGTGCTCATTGGGTTATGAGTACACCGGACAGGACTCGCCGGGAACATGCTAGTTGGTCATATACCAGACGTCAGATCGCAGTTCCCTGGTGACATGTGTGCATGTTAGTTCATCGACCTGGGGATCGTCATTTGTCTTGTGTGAGTTCCCACTGTACTTTGATTACTACCCTACCACGGCTCAAAGGAGTCGTGCAAACAGGTTTTAGTTGGGTACAGTCCCGAGCCACATGGAGGCAGTGAGCGTATCTTCAGGGGTTCGTCTCTCCCGGTATTGGGGGTGAGGTCGCGCTGTGTCTAGGAGAGCCATTACACGAAGCCCTCGGCCGAGGCAAGGAGATTTACTGGTAGGTATTCCAGTAGTATATCAGGGTGTTCTGGGCTACACTCCGACACGACTTGTACCGCTTTTGGGGGTCTGACTTTTACCAACCCCCTAGGCCCGCCATGCGATGCTCATAGACGAACGGACCGGACTGTACGGATATTGTCACTGACAGGCTCAGTAGGGTGTCAGGCTGAGTTCGCTCACAGACGTCCCTTTTAGTCAATACCTGGTAGCCCGTTACGTATTGGCTTATACCTCTGACGTGCTAGTGGTTAAATCCACAACCAAGGTGTTGACGAGTCTTTAGAGTCCCCCACATTCAGTTACTCAGCTTTCGGGCGAAAGGTTGTAGAGGCCGTATGGAGATATGGCAAGGTCCGACCAGATACGTGCGGTATTGCACGGATCAGGATCGGACAGTTTGTACTATAGGCCGTATGGTTATATGGCAGGGTTCGATCAGATACGTGCGGTATTGCACGCATCAGGATCGAACAGATATTACTGGCCGACTTTGGTTTAAGCCGGACCCTAGTATAGTACAGTGTGGATTTTGTCTCATTGCATTTGTATTTCGGTCGGAATACAAATGCGGGTGTGTATGCACAGTATCGGGGTTTTCCTGTAATTTATTACGGGACTAGTTTTCTGGAGTTGCCAGTTTGTTTTTTTTTTTTTAGTTTCGGCCGATTTCCTTTGTTCCGTTCATTGGCCGAAGATTGGTGGAGGAGGGCTTATTTGCATTGTTGCAAATAGGCATTTGTGGAGGGGGTCTTTGCATATTATCATGTCATGATACTTGTCCCATCATTTGACTTCATAATCTCATGATTGCTTGACTTTGTATATCATCATGGTTGTTGATGATGAGGTTGGTGGTAGGTGGTTGAGTGTGGGTTTTGATTTGGTGATCATTTCCTTTTGCATGATAGTCTTCTCTCTCTCTCCCTTGGGTATTATTGGATGGCTCTCTCATTATCTTATATATGACACTCTCATTCTCTCCTCTCTTGATGTCATGGCCGGCCTCCCCCTTGGAAGGGCTGTCCAAGTTTTTTGAGGGTGTAAATCTTGTTCATTTCATGCTCCAAAAGCCTACAAGTTCCTCCACATAATCCTTGTATCATCCCTCCACCAAAAGGCAATTCCTACAACCCCAAATGAGACTTCTTCTCTAGATATTCTGCAGCATATCTTGGGCACGTCGAGTAGCCGGCTTCGTGCCCGAGTTTCCTCGGCATTGAGGTGGGAGCCCGTAAAAGAAGTAGGCGATGTGGTGCACTTCCGGCGACGAGGAAGAGACGGGACATTCCGCAGGAGATCGGGACGACGACGAGAAGACCGGAGGACTCGGATCTGTCGGTATATCTCTCTTCCCTTTCTTGTAGATAGCTAGGACTAGTTAGTGGTTCGATCCGGGTATTTGTGCGCGGCGGTTTGCCAGTTCAAGAAAATTTAAGTTTATCACCGCTTCCGCGTTTGGCCGTCGGATTGACGGCCGGGGCGCCGCCGTGCACTTACAGTGGTATCAGAGCCTCGCCATTAACTTAGTCTAGCTTCGTTTGATGTGTTTGCATTTCCAATCGATCAAAAAGTTCCAAAACCCGTATTTTGATCACATCAGTTTTCTGTTGGAAATTTTTAGTCTCGAAAAAATTTTCAGGTTGTAAAATATTGATGTACTGGAAAATCTAAGATCTCTGTAAAAATTCGATGAAGTGACTCCACAGTGGGAGCGCGGAACCGCCGCACAACCCCCCTTCCCGCCGCTCTTCCGCCGCACACTGTGGGGATCACTGCACCAATTTTTTACAGAGGCTTTCTGGGGTGAAAAGTGGGGTTTTGGTATAATAACATTGGGCCCAGAATTTCTTTATCTGCTACAGTAATACTTTGGGGCCCACTTGTTAAAGTTTGATTGATCGGATATTTTAAACACATATTTCACAGTATTTACATTATATCTGCGACCGTGAATGTCACTTGATCGGTAAATCCGGTCTAACTGCTATAGCCCGGTTAGACGGATTTGCGAACGTGACTTTCACGTTGATGTTCTGTTTTTGCTGTGATGTTGCGGATCGGTCGTGGGGGATAACCTGGGTGCAATGCTAGTACAGTTGTGGTTGTATTATGTACATTTGATATTGCGGGGCGAGCGTCCGACATGTGGACTGCCGTCACTGCCTGATTGTATTATTCTTTTGGGGCACGACCTGGTTGCGGTCGATGTACCCGTTATATGTATATTTTACTTTCTGTACTAGGATTACCCCGCGGAGGGGTGCACGGATAGCCGGATTCTAGAAGGCAACAAGCCCGCATCTCATGGCATTGAGACGGATGGGGCTTCATTCTAGGATTGGCGGGCTATTCGCCGCAGTCGTAGGGGGTACAGGTTGACCCAGGAGGGGTGCCCAAGTTGCCGGATTCCGTGAAGTGCTGGATGGTCCATTCACGGCGCTGAAGGGGGCTGCCTCGCTTCAGGTTTTGGCGGGTGACTTGCCGCGTCCGTAGGGGTCTAGGATTTCATTGCACAGGCTATCCACACGACCAGGGGAACGTCGGGTTTCAGTAGTGGCTCTGTGAAACCCGGGGATCCCAGATATTTGTATTGTTCTGTGATGCTGTACTTTTTCTGTGATGTTGCATTTTATTCACGCCTAGAGCGAAATACTATATATTGGTATATATATTAGTAGATGTTGTATATGTTTTGCATCCGCGCTAGTCCAGTCCCCGCTCTGTCGTTAGTAAGCTAACCTAACGGGTAATGACGGGACCCAGTGGCGAATGCGGATGGCATATACGTACATCAGTATATTTTCGTTCTTTTTGGTGTGATCAATTGATGGGACTGCGTTGATTCGGATCAATGCAAGATAAAAACAAACCTAATCTGATGTTGTTGGAACACTTTTTCAAAAAGCTGTTATTGCAAGGATGTTCTCTTTTGTTTTGCATCGTGGTATTCAGTTGGAATATCCTGCTCCTCAGTCGACGAGGCAAGGGCCGAGATCCCTTCACCGGGAGTGACCCCTTGGACAGAAGTTTGCGTCAGGGCATTAACTTCACTATAGCCGATTACTTTTGCTTTGCACCGTGGTATTCAGTTGGAATATCCTGCACCTCATTCTACGGGGAAAGAGCCGAGATCCCTTCACCGGGAGTGACCTCTTTAGCAACGGTTTTCGTCACTATATTTTTAAAAGCTATCAGTTCCTTCAACGATATCAAGTTCATTACGTTAAAGGTTTTCGCCAGAAACCATTCGTAGCCCTCCGTCATTTCAGTTAAATATTCGGTAGTATTCAAGCTATGTATTTTGACCTCACGCCAAGGCATAGTGATTGGTAGCTGCCGGGTATTTATCTGTTGCATAGATAGATGCGTTGGTTTGGGACAGTTGTACTACTATTTTGGCCTACGTCAAGGGTATGTACGGGTGGGTTCAAATTAACCTGGATAATGACGGGCAGAACTTGACATGTGACTTATGATATTTTGACCTCACGCCAAGGTCATAAGAGCATGGGGCAGAAATCATCGGGAGTTTCAAAAGAACTGAAACTTGCCAGATATGCGCATACCTTCTGGAGTGTGATACCGTGAGCGGATTCCGTCACGTTGTCATGCGATGAGAGTTGGATCCCGATTCCCACTGATGAGTTGGTTTACTCCTCGGGTAACCCCGACTAATTCTTCTTTCAGGTTTGGAGGAGAATTTGAGATACAGTGGGAGTTTTCCAGATTAGATAAATTGGTAACCATTCTGATCTAGGTTAGAGTGCACGCTGAGTGTTTCTTTTCTCTCTCTCTTTGGCAGCGACCATTGACCCGACCCTAAGACTATGACTCAGTGACCAAGTTGACCGAACCTTCTTAACACTGGCTTTTGGATTGTCAGAGTTGCAGACTTCATTGCCACTCCTACTTTTACCCTTTTCTCCAGGACACCCCGTATTACTACGAACGTCCACTTCCATTGGACAAAACCATCGTATGGTTAGATACGAACTCGAAAGAATTTATTCGAGGATGGTTTCCGGTTCTGGAGAAAACGGATAGGATTATTCAGTTGTCTTTTCCTTTTACCCTCTCTCAGGTTACGAGTACTCCTTGGTTTAGGGGTAGTACACCTATTACGCAAATTGGATTGTCTTCTTCCAAACCTTAGGCTGGTGCCGACCGGTAGGGAATGAAGAAAACCAATTAGCATAACGATGGTGTGCAGAAGGTATTAAGTTAAGACAAAGCAAGGGATTAGTAAGAGGGCAAAGTAAATTGCAACAGATATTCACGACCAAACCAGGTATTTTTTCGCCAATCCTAAAATCACCTTCGTATTTCTCCAGGACACTCCGTATCACTACGAAGATCCACAGTTTATTGGATATTCCATCGTATGGTTATATACGAACTCGAAAGGAACTTGTTCCAGTTCGGGGATGGATCCTGGTTCAGGAGAAATAGGAATAAAGTACATTCAGGTGTCTTTTATCTTCACCTTCTCTCGTGTTGCGAGTGTTCCTAGGATTGGGACAGTACACCCATTATGCTTATTGGATAGTCTTCTTCCAAACCATAGGCTGGTGCCGAACGGTAGGGAAGGAAGAAAACCATTTGGCCTAAAGGGGTGTGCAGAAGGTAAAGACTAAAGACAAATGAAGGGATTTGGAGAGGTGGCAAAGAATTATACGGTTACAGTCGTGAATCTGGAAGAGGCATTACTAGGAATACCGGGATACCCCATCGAAACATTTCAATGTTTCAGTTTCACTGTGTACTGCTAAAGGAAAACTGATTTCCCGATTAGATACTTACTCAGGGTATGTATTTACCAAGTACGATTCTCACATCTGTATGGTTTTACAGATGATGAGTGGGAGTAAGTTATTGGGAATTGGGTGATCATCCTCATTATATCGGGATTCGTTGTAATCGGTGATATTTGAGGAGATCACCTGGACTGTTTGCCGGTCGGCAAATATTTGGTTTTGAATATCCGCTGTTATGCACCAATTTCAAATTGATATATCTGTACGTCTATTTTCATAGAGTGAGACATACCTTTTTGAAATTATGTCTATGACATTTACCTATATCGGTGGATGGTTAGGTAAGGAGCATTAAACAGCGGTGTAATTCTTCTTAACCATAAGTACAGTTTTCAGCCTACGACACACAGTGAATGAGTTATCAGACTCAAGGGACTTATACAGAGTATTGTATGTTGTCCAGGGTCCATCAGGACAGAGGGGTTGGTCCTCGTACTATATTCGGTTTACTTATGACTTCTCTAGTTTTTAGACAGGTGTTTCGTGGAAACACAGGGTCCGAATTTTGAGAAGTTATAGGTATTTGAATAGAGTAGAGAACCATGTATAGCAAGTATCAGGATTCTTCAAAGAGATCGAAGATGTAGATACTTGTGTATGGTATTCAGTTGATAGTAATGATAAAGAGATCTTGCTTCTCTTTCAGGTTATTCATAATTGGAAGCATTCCTAAGTTGAGTAACGCTGATCGGCCTCTCTCCATTTAGTAGACATGCACTGGAGACGGTTGCATGATTTGGATCTGGTTCAATTAAATCAGTGCCTCTGTTTCTATATTGGATATAGAACAGTTCATATCTTAACGATGTTAAGGTACGGGGAGTTGTCCGACTTATGATTAAAACCAGACTCTGGATAACTCAAGGCACGTTTCTGTAATGGCTGTTTGTGGGTTGACCCAGGCTATGACAAGGGTTGATTTTCTACCATCTGGATGAACAATAGCAATATTGTTCTAGACTCGCCACAGTTTTATTAAAAATGGATTTTTTCAGAAAACAGTAGTGGGAGTATGGTAGAACTGGAAGTGATTACGGAACCACAAACGATTACTGAAGATTTGATTAGGAACCTAAAGATTCAATCTGGATTGACATTCCATTGGCCACTCCGCAGATAAGATGGGTAACTTCAGGCACCCGAGAGGTACTCCGGTAGCCTCAAGGACGGTGACAGGGAAGTTCTTGTTTACCCACAATTACCATTGCTGTTGTTCCAGGTTGCGAGACCCGGCGGGAGGATGAGTATAGCGTCGTTTTAAACTAGTTTTAGAAGTGTACGTCTATATGACTCTGCCAGAGGGTTGTCGTAGTCAGTGGGAGCAGCGGAAGCATTGGTGGACAGGTAGCTTATGTCTATTTATAGACTAAAGCAGTAATAGCGGAGATAGATCATCTATTTCTGACGTGACAGTCATGGGTTTGACTTCATCAGAATACGAGATGGATCTGTTGAGAAGGTAGTAGGGTGTGATATCCTGGTATTTGGATTACATACACATAGTAGGAAAGGAAACTCCTATACTACGATCGGTTATATTTTGGTCGTCACACAGTGGTTTCTCCACAAAGGAAATGGATTTTATATCAGACATACTGGTTACTAGATCTATGTTTTTAGATCTAGATTTGGGTGGTTTCCCAATCTGGGTACTTGGACAGCATTCTGAGAGTATTTAGAATGGACGACTCCTGGCACGGTAGTGTACCTGCAGGTAATGGAGTCACCCTCTCCAAAGGTGTCTTACAGACTAAAGGGGAGAGGGACGTGCATGATTGGCAGATCACTTGCTCAGGCAATTGAGTCAATCATGAGATGTCAAGTACCGCACCAGATGTAGTTCTTGCATTAGATGCAATAAGTTGACATTGATCCAATCCTGGAGAAGCAGTCGGAAGCAGTTTTAGAACATAAGTGGATGTTCTAGGGATATGATAACGACAGCCTCATGTGGGAGACAGTTATCATTCCAGGCTTCCAAGGTGACATGGACGACAAGGAGGTTGTCAGAGCTATAGTTTTCCTTCTGACGAAAGGCAATATTTTGGACAGGTGATTCAAGGCAATACTGAGGGAGGCATGGCGCAGGATACTGATTATGTTCAGTTGACAATACAGTCTAAGAAGTTTGGATTTGGAGTTCATTTATGAGCTATGTCCCATCAGACATCCAGACACATTCTAAGACAGGTATTGCTCATTTCGGGAGATGGCTTTCTCCGCGAACTTGAGATATAGAGAGACATAGAAAGAGACAACAAAGCGGATCCACTCACTGAGGCTATTCCTCGAACGCAATAGTTTCGCAAGCGAGCTTTGTGAGACTGACTAGTAGAGGAGTTGGGTGTTCGGTATCACACGGGCTGTGAGCATGCGACATCGCAATAATTAGCCTTGAGTGCAAGTGGGAGATTGTTGGAGATAGTGCCCTCAGAGTCAATTATTAGGTCACAGGTACGTGATTGTAATGATTGAGGGAGGACCTATCCCGGTAGGACAGTCTTACTCGAGATGATAGTATGCTATCTGGTTTACCTTTATCATCGTGTACTGTTTTAGGTGACCTGACAAGTCGCTATTACACGTTGATAGAGCCCCTAGGATTCTTGCTTGACCACCAGCAGTATGAGGGCGATCATATAAGTGGGAGCCGGGGGTCTACAAGCATATCCTTAAATGGTCCCTAGTCGTGTGAGTTTCGAGACAGGGCATCGATACTCCATAGTAGACTAGTGTATACAGTCGAGACCCCGACGAGGGGCGGTGGCCGGTCTCACAAGCCACTGGTGTCAGTTGGATCACCTAAGATGTATACAGGTGCTCATTGGGTTATGAGTACACCGGACAGGACTCGCCGGGAACATGCTAGTTGGTCATATACCAGACGTTAGATGGCAGTTCCCTGGTGACATGTGTGCAGGTTAGTTCATCGACCTGGGGATCGTCATTTGTCTTGTGTGAGTTCTCACTGTACTTTGATTACTACCCTACCACGGCTCAAAGGAGTCGTGCAAACAGGTTTTAGTTGGGTACAGTCCCGAGCCACATGGAGGCAGTGAGCGTATCTTCAGGGGTTCGTCTCTCCCGGTATTGGGGGTGAGGTCGCGCTGTGTCTAGGAGAGCCATTACACGAAGCCCTCGGCCGAGGCAAGGAGATTTACTGGTAGGTATTCCAGTAGTATCTCAGGGTGTTCTGGGCTACACTCCGACACGACTTGTACCGCTTTTGGGGGTCTGACTTTTACCAACCCCCTAGGCCCGCCATGCGATGCTCATAGACGAACGGACCGGACTGTACGGATATTGTCACTAACAGGCTCAGTAGGGTGTCAGGCTGAGTTCGCTCACAGACGTCCCTTTTAGTCAATACCTGGTAGCCCGTTACGTATTGGCTTATACCTCTGACGTGCTAGTGGTTAAATCCACAACCAAGGTGTTGACGAGTCTTTAGAGTCCCCCACATTCAGTTACTCAGCTTTCGGGCGAAAGGTTGTAGAGGCCGTATGGAGATATGGCAAGGTCCGATCAGATACGTGCGGTATTGCACGGATCAGGATCGGACAGTTTGTACTATAGGCCGTATGGTTATATGGCAGGGTTCGATCAGATACGTGCGGTATTGCACGCATCAGGATCGAACAGATATTACTGGCCGGCTTTGGTTTAAGCCGGACCCTTGTATAGTACAGTGTGGATTTTGTCTCATTGCATTTGTATTTCGGTCGGAATACAAATGCGGGTGTGTATGCACAGTATCGGGGTTTTCCTGTAATTTATTACGGGACTAGTTTTCTGGAGTTGCCAGTTTGTTTTTTTTTATAGTTTCGGCCGATTTCCTTTGTTCCGTTCATTGGCCGAAGATTGGTGGAGGAGGGCTTATTTGCATTGTTGCAAATAGGCATTTGTGGAGGGGGTCTTTGCATATTATCATGTCATGATACTTGTCCCATCATTTGACTTCATAATCTCATGATTGCTTGACTTTGTATATCATCATGGTTGTTGATGATGAGGTTGGTGGTAGGTGGTTGAGTGTGGGTTTTGATTTGGTGATCATTTCCTTTTGCATGATAGTCTTCTCTCTCTCTCCCTTGGGTATTATTGGATGGCTCTCTCATTATCTTATATATGACACTCTCATTCTCTCCTCTCTTGATGTCATGGCCGGCCTCCCCCTTGGAAGGGCTGTCCAAGTTTTTTGAGGGTGGAAATCTTATTCATTTCATGCTCCAAAAGCCTACAAGTTCCTCCACATAATCCTTGTATCATCCCTCCACCAAAAGGCAATTCCTACAACCCCAAATGAGACTTCTTCTCTAGATATTCTGCAGCATATCTTGGGCACATCGAGTAGCCGGCTTCGTGCCCGAGTTGCCTCGGCATTGAGGTGGGAGCCCGTAAAAGAAGTAGGCGATGTGGTGCACTTCCGGCGACGAGGAGGAGACGGGACATTCCGCAGGAGATCGGGACGACGACGAGAAGACCGGAGGACTCGGATCTGTCGGTATATCTCTCTTCCCTTTCTTGTAGATAGCTCGGACTAGTTAGTGGTTCGATCCGGGTATTTGTGCGCGGCGGTTTGCCAGTTCAAGAAAATTTAAGTTTATCACCGCTTCCGCGTTTGGCCGTCGGATTGACGGTCGGGGCGCCGCCGTGCACTTACAGTCATAGCCAGGGTTAACCCACAAACAACCATTACAGAAACGTGCCCTGAGTTATCCAGAGTCTGGTTTTAAGCATAAGCCGGACAACTCCCCGTACCTTAACATCGTTAAGATATGAACCATTCTATATCCAATATAGAAACTTTGGCACTTATTTAATTGGAACCAGATTCAATCATGCAGCTGTCTCCATTGCATATCAACTTTAATGGAGAGAGATTAATCAGCATTACTCAACTTAGGAATCCATCCAATTATGAGTAACCTGAAAGAGAAACAAGTTTCTCAAAACAATTACTATCATCTGAATACCAATCACAAGAATCTACATTATCGATCTCTTTGAAGAATCCCGATACTTGCGATACCTGGTTTTCTACTTTATTCTTATACCGACAACTTCTCAAAACTTAGACCTTGTATTTCTACGAAACACTTGTCTAAAAACTAGAGAAGTCATAAGTAAGCAGAACATAGTACGAGGACCCACCCCTTTGTCCTGATGGACACTTGGACAACATACAGTACTCTGTATAAGTCCGCTGAGTTGAACAACTCAAAACCTGTGCGTCGTGGGTGGAAAACTGTACCCAGGTGATTTCCTCAAATATCACCAATTACAACGAATTCCGATATAATGAGGATAATTACCTATCCCAATAAATTACTCCCACTCATCATTTGTAAAACCATACAGATATGAGAATGAAACCTGGTAAATACATACCCTGGAGTAAGTATCTAATCGGGAAAACAGTTTTGCTTTAACAATGCACTGAAACATGAAAAATGTTTCGTAAGGGTATCCTGGTATTCATAATAATGCCTCTTCCATAATCCACTTCATGACTTCAACCGTATATTTTATTGCCATCTCTCCAAATCCCTTTATTTGTCTTTAGTCATTACCTTCTGTACACCATCGTTAGGCTAAATGGTTTCTTTTTTTCCCTACTGTTCGGCACCAGCCTATGGTTTGGAAGAAGACTATCCAGTAAGCATAATAGGTGTACCCTCCTAAACCAAGGAGTACTCGCAACTTGAGAGAAGGTGATGATAAAAGACAACTGAATAATACCTTATTCTTTTTAAAGGTGAAATAGGAGTGGCGATGAAGTACGCGGTTTGGTCGTGAATGATGACAGTCGCAATTTACTTTGCCCTCTTTCTAATACCTTTATTTTGTCTTTAGTTATTTCCTTCTGCACACCCTACTTAGGCTAATTGGTTTTCTTCATTCCCTACCTTTCGGCACCTGCCTATGGTTTGGAAGAATACTATCCAATAAGCGTAATAGGTATACTCTCCTAAGCCAAGGAGCCCTCGCAACCTGAGAGAAGGTGATAATAAAAGACAACTGAATAAACCAATTCTATTTCTCCTGAACCTTGATCCATCCTCGAAGAAGTCCCTCCGAGTTCGTATATAACCATATGATGGATCTATCCAATGGAAGTGGATGTCCGTTGTAATACGGGTGTTCTGAGAAATGCAAAGGGTAAAGGAAGGAGTGGAAATGACTTATGCAACATAGACAATCCAAAAGCCAGTATTTTAAGAAGGTTCGGTCAACTTGGTCACTGAGTCATAGTCTAGGGTCGGTCAATGGTCGCTGCCAGAGAGAGAGAGAAAAGAAACACTCTGCGTGCACTCTGACCTAGATCAGAATGGTTATCACTTTATCTAATCAGGAAAGCTCCCACTGTACTGTCAAATTCTCCTCCAAACCTAAAAGAAGAATCAATCGGGATCACCCGAAGAGTAAACCAACTCATCTGTGGGAATCGGGATCCAACTCTCATCGCATGATAACGTGACGGAATGCATCCACATTACTCATACTCCAGAAGGTATGCGCATACTGGAAAGTTTCAGTTTCTTTAGAAACTCCCGATATGCTTTTTTCCCCATGCTCTTATGACCTTAGCTTTGGTCAAAATGTCATAAGTCACATGCCAAGTTATACCCGTCACTATCTTGTCAATTTGAACCCACCCGCACATGCCCTTGACGTTGGCCAAAATGGCAGAACGACTGTCCTAAACGAACTCATCTATCTATGCAACAAATGAATACCCAGCAGCTACTAAACACTATGCCTTGGCGTTGGTCAAAATACATAGCTTGAATACTACTGAATACCCAAAAGAAATGACGGAGGGCTACGGCTGGTTTTTGGCGAAAAACCTTTAACGTAGTGAACTTGATATCGCTGAAGGAACCTGATAGATTTTATAAAATATAGTGGCGAAAACCTTTGCTAAAGAGGTCATTCCCGGTAAATGGATCTCGGCTCTTTCCTCGTGGAATGAGGTGCAGGATATTCCAACTGAATACCGCGATGCAAAGCAACTTGTAATCGACTATAGTGAAGTTATTACCCTGACGCAAACTTCCGCCCGAGGGGTCATTCACGGTGAAGGGATATTGGCCATTGCCTCGTTTAATGAGGTGCAGGATAATCCAACCGAATACCGCTATGCAAAACAAAAGGAAACGTCTTTGTAATAACACCTTTTTAAAATTGTTCCAACAACTGCAAATAGGTTTGTTTTCCTTTGCATTGATCAAAATCAACGCAGTCCCATCAATTAATCACACCAGAAAAGAACGAAAATAAAATGTACGTATATGCCATCCGCATTCGTCACTGGGTCCCGTCATCACCCGTTAGGTTACTTAACTAACGACAGAGTCGGGACTGAACTAGCGCGGGTGCAAAACATATACAACATCTAATAGTATATATACCAATATACAATAATCGCTCCTGGCGTGATAATATGCAACATTACAGAAAAGTAATAAGCATCACAGAACAATACAGATAATCTAGGATCCCCGAGTTTCACAGAGCCGCTGCTGAAACCCGACGTTCCCCTGGTCGTGTGGATAGCCTGTGCAATGAAACCTAGACCCCTACGTGTGCGGCAAGTTACCCAATAAAACCTGAAGCGAGGCAGCCCCCTACAGCAAAATGAATGGACCACCCTGCACTTCACGGAATCCGGTAGCTTGAGCACCCCTCCTTGGGTCAACCTGTACCCCCTACGAGTGCGGAGAATAGTCTGCCAATTTTAGAGTGAGGCCCCTCTGCCTCTCGAAGCCATGAGATGCGGACCCGTTGCCCTCCAGAACCCGGCTATCCGTGCACTCCGTCGTGGGGTATAACCTAGTACAGAAATGAAAAATATGTACAACGGGTATATCGACCTCAATCCGGTCGTGCCCCAAAAGAATATTATACAACAGGCAGTGACGGCAGTCCACATGTTGGACGCTCACTCCGCAATATCAAATGTACAAATAAATCCAAACTGCACTACCATTGCACACTGCTATCCATCATGACAAATCCGCAACATCACAGCACAACACAGAACATCAATGTGAATGTCACGTTCGCAAACCCATCTAAAAGAACTATAGCAATCAGACGCGGTTTACCGATCAAATGACATTCACGGTCGGAGATATAATGTAAGTACTGTAAACTAACATGTTTAAATTTCGATCGACTAAAAAACACGAAGTA
Organism: Agapanthus africanus; assembly: GCA_030015575.1. Classification (NCBI taxonomy): domain Eukaryota; kingdom Viridiplantae; phylum Streptophyta; class Magnoliopsida; order Asparagales; family Amaryllidaceae; genus Agapanthus; species Agapanthus africanus. Next base: position 257,517,984 of record CM057351.1, on the reverse strand, counting down.
GGCCCCACGAATATCTGCTGTACAGTAACAAAATCTGGGCCCAAAACATATATCCCAAAAACCACAATTTCCATTCAAGAAGTCACTGTGCAAATTTGGAGCAGTGATCTCTTATAATGGCCGCGGATGCGCAATCAAACCCTAGGTTTGACCGCAATTCCGCGTCGCTCTTGATTGATCATGTGCCCAAATTTGTACCACGTGCTTAGAATATCCTGCTGAATTTTCTGTGATGTGAAAAATTAATTTTAGAACCCTTTTGAAATTGACAAAAACTCAGAATTGAAAAGTTGTAGTTTTTGATATTCGGTCCGATCGATATTTTAAACGCGTTAGCACAAGTTAGTAAAGCAAAATGGTGAGGCTCTGATACGACTGTAAGTCTACGGTAGCGCCCCGGCCGTCTACAGACGCCAAATGCGGAACAAAAACTTTTTAACTGGCGCTATCGTATACTATAACCCGGATTTGCCATTATTGCTAAACTAACAAACTCCAAAGAGGGTAAAAGGTTATACTGAACGATCCGAGTCCTTCTTTCTTCAACTATCATACCACGCTCCGTTGCGGCTGCTCCGTTCTCGTCGATCTCCGATCTCCTTGTCCAGGTGGCACCACGTCAACGATTCTTTAAACGGGCTCCCGCCTCTGAGTCGAGGCAACTCGGTCGTCAAGTTTGCTAAAAGAGACGACCAAGAATGATGTAGAGAATGAGTAGAATACTTTGTCTCACTTCGTCCAAATCCGTGGACGATCGGTTAATGAAGTTGCCACTCGAAATGAAATGGAATGAGAAATGAGTTATCAAATTTCCATACATCCAAAAACATAGTCTTCTTCTCTCAAAAATGAATCTATGAAGTGAGTGAGTGAGAGGGGAGGGGCCGGCCACTTTAAGGAGGTGGGGGGGGTGAGTGCAGGAGAGGGGAGAGTGACCATAGCATTTAAAGAAAGAATAAGTCATACAACACTTAGTATGAACTCATTAAAAGCAAAGGATGAATCACTTAACCTATTCACCATGCATTAATTGAATCAATAAATGCACTAATGACTCACTAGCCTTATCACCACTTCTAGAACCTTTTAGAAGCATGACTCACCCTCATCCAAGAAAAGATAAATCCGTCTTTAACCGAATGTTAAAAGACGGGGGATAGAAAACTGGAAACTGGAAACTGGCAACTTCCAAAAGCGATCCTGAAACGAATTTTAGGACAATCCCGTAACTGTATAAATATACCCGCATTTGTATTACAACCGAATACAAATGCAACTGAGACAAAGATATTATATATACTCTGTATAATACTCGGATCCGGCTTAAACCAAAGCCCAACAGTATTACCTGCCCGAAAAATGACACGTGCGTAAACGCACGTGCATTTTCCGAACCCTGCCATAAAACCATACGGCCTCTACAACGTTTTGCCAGAACTTGGGAAACTGTCTGTGGGGGACTCTAATGACTCGTCAGTACCCTGGCAGTGGGTTTAACCACAAGCCGTCAGCGGCACTAGCAGTGCGTAACGGCTGCCTATGGACTGAACTCAAGGGAGGCTGATGAGCGAACTCATCCAGAAACCCTACTGAGCCTATCAGTGACAATGTATATACAATCCGATCCGTTCGTCTATGAGTATCGCATATCTGCCTAGGGGGCTGGTAACGTCAGACCCCCAAAAGCAGTATAAGTCATGTCGGAGTGTAGCCCAAAAACACCCTGAGATACTACTGGAGTACCTACCAGTAAATCTCCTGCCACGGCCGTGGGCTTTGTGTAATGGCTCTCCTAGGCACAACACGATCTCACCCCCAATATTGGGAGAGACGAATCCCCTGCCGATCCGCTCACGTGCCTCCATGTGGCTCGGGACTGTACCCAAAAACTACCTGTTTGCACGACTCCTTTGAGCCGTGGTAGGGTAGAAATCAAAGCACAGTGGGAACTCACACGAGACAAATGACGATCTCAGGTCGATGAACTAACCTGTACACATGTCACCACGGAACTGCTATCTGATGATAAGTATAATACCATCTAGCAGATTCCCGGCGAGTCCTGTCCGGTGTACTCATAACCCAATGAGCACCTGTATACATCTTAGGTGATCCAACTGACACCAGTGGCTTGTGAGACCGGCCACCGCCCCTCGTCGGGGTCTCGACTGTATACACTAGTCTAGTCCGGAGTATCGATGCCCTGTCTCGAAACTCCCATGTCTAGGGATCACAATTAAGAATATGTGTATAAACCACCCAACTCTCATGTATATGATCACCATCATACTGTATGTAGTAAAGCAAGATCCTAAGGGCTCTATCAAAGTGTAACAGTGATCAGTCACCTGAAACTATACACGACTGATAAAGACAAACCAGATAGCATACTATCTTCTCGAGTAAGACTGTCCTACCGGTATAGGTCCTCCGCAATCATTGCAATCTCGTGCCTGCGATCCAATAATTGACTTTGAGGGCATTATATCCAACATAACAGTCCCTAGGTAGATGTCGATAAGAAGGACGATGAGGAAACCCATCCGAACTCCTACTGAGCCTGTCCGTGACAATATCCGCGCAGTCCGGTCTGTTCGTCTAAGAGTATCGCATGTATGGTCTACGGAGGTGGTAAACGTCAGACCCCTAATAACCATACAAGTCGTGTCGGCATGGCTCAATTACCATCCGAGAATCTACTGATCAGTCTATCAGTAATTCTCAATCAGCCATAGCCAGGGACTTATGGTAATGACCAACCGATCACCGTGTGATATCAACTCCCTATACCGGGAGAGACGAATCCCTAACAGTCACTCACTGCCTCCACGTGGCTCGGGACTGTGCCCAACTAAAACCTTTTTGCACGACTCCTTTGAACCGTGGTACGGTAGTAATCAAAGCACAGTGGGAACTCACACGAGACAAATGACGACCTTAAGTCAATGAACTATCTGCACACATGTCACCTGAGAATTGCTATCTGACGTTAGGTATAAATACCATCCAGTCAGTTCTCGGCGAGTCATGTCCGGTGTACTCACACCCAGTGAGCATCTGTATACAATCTTAGGTGCACTCCACCAATGGCTGCGGGACCAATCCATCGCCCCTCCTCAGGGTCTAGATATGTATACACTAGTCTACTCCGGAGTATCGATGCCCAGTCTCAATACTCCTGCGACCAGGGACATCTAAGGATGTGCCTATTGACTATCCATCTCCCACAAGTATGACTGCCATCACAACGCCGGTAGTCAGGCAAACACCCTATGGGCTTTATCAACATGTATATATATATGAATACTATGAAAAATATATCATATGTTAAGATAAAGACAAACCAAATAGCGTACTATCATATCAAGCAAGACTGTCATGTACATACATATCCCTAACATCCTATACAATGAGGGCCTCTAGGGCATATATATCCAACACGTATATACATACCCGCATCCGTATTCCGACTAAATACGAATACAACGAGACGAAAAATAATCCAACAATATAATACTAGGAGGCTTAAACCAAAGCCCATTAGTATTATCCGTCCGATCATGATCCGTCCACAAGTGCATGTATATGATCGAACCCTTCCATAAAACCATACGTCCTCTACAACATTTCGCCCTAAGCTCGGAAAACCTCTGTGTGGGACTCTAAAGACTCGTCAATACGCTGGCAGTGGGTTTAACCATAAGCACGTTAGTGGCACTAGCTGTATGTAATGGCTACCCAGGTATTGAACGAAATTGAGGCCGACGAGCAAACTCATCCTGAAACCCCTACTAAGCCTGACAGTGACAATATCCGTACAGTTCGGTCTGTTCATCTATGAGTATCTCATATCTAGTCTAGGGGGTGGATAAAGTCAGACCCCTAATAACTTGACATTTAGTGTCGGTATGAAACCTATCACTACTTGAAAAACTACCGATCCTAGATCAGTAATTCTTGACCACCTTAGCCAAGGGTTTTTGGTGATGGCCACCCGTGCACACCGCGACATCAACCCCCAATACCGGGAGAGACAAATCCCCTGATGATCCGCTCACTGCCTCCATGTGGCTCGGGACTGTACCCAACTAAAACCTGTTTGCACGACTCCTTTCAGCCGTGGTAGGGTAGTAATCAAAGCACAGTGAGAACTCACACAAGGAAAATGAAGATCTCAGGTCGATAGACTAACCTGTAAACATGTCACCAGGGAACTGCTATCTGACAATAGGTATAATACCAACTGGCATATTCCCGACGAGTCTGTCCGGTGAACTTATAACCCAATGAGCACCTGTATACATCATAGGTGAACCAACTAACACCAATGGCTTGTGAGACCGGCCACCGCCCCTCATCGGGGTCTCGATCAGTATACACTAGTCTACTCATGGAGTATCGATGCCCAGTCTCGAAACTCCCACGACTAGGGACATTTTAAGGATGTGCTTATAGACTACCCAACTCTCACGTATATGATCGTCATCATAATGCTGGTAGTTAAGCAAGAATCCTATGGGCTCTATAAACATGTAATAGTTATCTATAATGTCACCTGAAGCATGCACATGATGATAAAGACAAACCAGATAGCATACTATCATCTCGAGTAAGACTGTTCTAATGGTATAGGTTCTCACTCAATCATTGCAATCACGTGCCTGCGATCCAATAATTGACTTGAGGGAACTATAGCCAACACCACCAACTCAAAAACAGGATCAGGTTAATACTGCATTTCAGCAAAGACCAAGAAACGATCCATACTCTTCCACATATAATGCCGGTTGGAGGAACCATCCCAATTTCGCCTGGTATCAGAACCTGCATCAATTCCAAGGCCACAACAATTTCCAGTGGCCTCCTCCTCCTCAACAACAAGCTCAACAACAATTTCGGCAGCCTTTCCAACCCTAACCTTTTCAGAATCCGATGAACAACTTTGCACCCTGCAACAATTCTTTTCCTCAAAACAACTTTGTTCCGTCAAATAACGATAAGGTTTCCTCGCTAGAACGGAGTCTAGAGGCTTTTGTAAAGAAATCGACTCAATCCACCGCCAACATCCAGTCTTCTATTCAGTCTCTGGTGCAACACACTGCTGCACACGGGCAAAGTATCAAGACCATCGAACCCCAGATTGAACAGCTGAACGCGGCTTTAAGCGAGTGAGAGAAATGAAGGCTTCCATCTCAACAACTCCCAAATCCTGGTCATCCACATAATATACATTTAGCTCTTGAACAACAGAACCATAATGTGAGTGCCGTGACTACGTTGAGATCTAGAAGAATGTTGAACAACAACATCAGCACATGAATTGATGATGATGACACCCCGGCCGTTTCTTCTACTCCTACTTCTTTTTCTAAGCCTATTCTCCATTCTTCAAAAGGCTCTTCTTCTTCAATTGCTGCTCCGAATGGATCCACATCTCACTCCACTCAAAGTCCAGTTTTGGGGTCCGTTCCAACTCCACAATCTCCTCCACAAGCATTGGACTCAACCAATTTCAAAAATGTTCCATTTCCAAACCGGTTGAGGTCCAATAAACAAATCTACAAATGGAGAAGATTCTGGAGTTGTTCAAACAGTTTAACATCAAAATTCCCCTCTTAGATGCAATTCAGTAAGTCCCGTCTTACGCAAAAATCTTCAAAGACTTGTGCACTAATAAGAGGAAATCTCAGGTACCAAAGAATGTTTTCTTGGCTAGTCAGGCGAGTGATGCTCTTACCCAATATTTACCACAAAAACGGAAGGACCCTGGCTGTCCTACGATTTCAAAAACCATTGGGGATAAGAACATCAACCGCGCTCTTTTGGATCTTGGTGCCAGTGTTAACCTTTTTTCTTATTCAGTATATGAGCAACTCGGTTTAGGAGAACTGAAACCTACACATTGTACTCTTTAAATGGCTGACCGATCTATCACCCATCCTAGGGGTGAGCTAGAGGATTTGTTAATTAAGGTTAGGGACATCATATTCCCAGTTGACTTCCTTATTTTAGATACACAACCTGTAGCTAACCCCCGGAATCAAATTCCGATGATTCCCGGTCACCCATTCCTTGCAAACTCAAATGCTGTGATCAAATGTTGAAATGGTTCAATGAACTTATCTTTTGGCAAAATGACAATTGAACTCAATATTTTTAGGTTAGGGAATCAGCCATCCGAACCGAACGCTCATATACTGGATGTCTGTTCCATTCAGAAGATCGCCCCCGAGGATTGTGAATTTGAGGAATTCTTGTTTGATAACAGTAGTCTTGATGCCACTAGTGCATTCCTCTTTGAACCTGCTATTTCCGCTTCCAACAACGATTACGAGTGCTTCAAGTTTTGAAACGATTTTCGCTTGTCACCGCCCGAGTTTGAATCTTTTGAATTTTCGGATGCGTTAGTCGAACCATCCGACTCGGTCGCCTACACTCACTTTGAGACCCTGTTGGAATCTTTTGAGTTCGAGATATTTTTTCCAGTCTTGCCTTCAGTCATTTCACCTCCTACGCTCGAACTCAAGCCTCTGCCGTCTCACCTCAAGTATGCTTACTTAGGTGAAAACGAGACCCTCCGAATCATCATCTTGGCTTCTTTAGCTCCAGAGCAAGAGAAAATCCTTCTCACGGTCTTGCAATCCAATCGGCAAGCATTCGGCTGGACGATGGCGAACATCAAGGGGATTAGTCCCCTAATCGTTGAACATCACATTCATATGATGAATGATGCCAAACCAGATAGGGATCTATAGAGGCGATTAAATCCAGTCATGAAGGAGGCTGTAAAAAAGGAGATTGTCAAATGTCTGTATTATAGTATCATTTAACCTATTTCAGACAGCCATTGGGTCAGTCCTATACACGTTGTCCCTAAGAAGTCGGACATTACGGTCATCACAAATGAGGCGAATGAGTTGATCCCTACTCGCACCCAAACCGGGTGGCGAGCATGCATTGATTATCGGAAACTCAATGCCGCAACGTAGAAATATCATTTTCCGCTACCTTTCATTGACCAAATGCTCGAATGATTAGCAGGACATGAGCATTATTGTTTTCTGGACGGTTACTCAGGCTACAACCAGATTCCAATCGCCGAGAAAGACCAGGACAAAACCACTTTTACTTGTCCTTTCGGCACATTCGCATATCGTCGCATGCCCTTTGGGCTATACAATGCTCCCGCTACCTTTCAACGGTGTATGATGGGAATTTTCTCTGACATGGTTGAGAAATTTCTAGAGATATTCATGGATGATTTCTCTATCTTTGGCGATTCTTTCAACGAGTGTCTGAAACATCTTGACGCCGTCCTTACTCGATGTAAGGATAAAAATCTCACTTTAAACTGGGAAAAATACCACTTCATGGTGCGTGAAGGTATTGTCTTAGGACATATCCTTTCGTGAAATGGCATTGAGATTGACAAAGCAAAAATTGATGTCATTTCCAACCTCCATCATCTCAAATGCATGAGAGATATCTGATCCTTCCTTAGCCATGCCGGTTTTTACAGTTGGTTTATCAAGAACTTTAGCAAGATTGCTATACCCTTGACTCTTCTTCTGGCCAAGGATACCACGTTCAACTTTGACTTAAGCTGTTTGACTGCTTTCGAATCCTTGAGAAGCTCGCTAACCACTGCTCCCGTTCTTTCTTCACCCGACTGGATGCATCCTTTCGAGATTATGTGTGATGAATCCGAGTTTGCTATCGGTGTGGTCTAGCACAACACATCGATAATATGCCACATGTAATCTACTATGTGAGCCGGACCCTGAATGGCGCACAAATGAATTACACAACAACCGAGAAAGAGTTCTTGGCTGTTGTGTTTTCTTTAGAGAAATTCATGCCTTATCTGATCGGCTCCTCAGTCATTGTCTACACTGATCATTCCACTCTAAGACATCTTTTTGCGAAAAAGGATGCCAAATCTCGGCTAATACGTTGGATCCTCTTACTTCAAGAGTTTGACCTCATCATTAAGGACAAAAGAGGATGTGAGAACGTAGTAGCCGATCATCTTTCACGACTTCCTTCTTTGCCGACGCTCTCTCTCCCAATCAACAATACTTTCCCTGATGAACAACTCTTGACGGTATCTTGCGAACTCTGGTTCGCGGATATTTTGGACTACTTGGCGACTGGACTCATACCTAATGATTGGTCGAGTCAGGACAGACATAGATTTTTATCCCAAGTAAAACACTTTTACTGGGACGAACCCCACCTATTCAAGTATTGTCCAGACTAAATCATCCACTGGTGTGTTCCGAAAAATGAATTCAAGAGCCACGATCAAGCATGTGGCGGGCATTTTGTCCCAAGAAAGTCAACTGAGAAAGTCTCGCAATGTGGCTTTTACTGGCCAAAACTTTTCAAAGATGCACATGAGTGCTGCAAGACTTGCTCCCGGTGCCAACATTTGGGACGGATTTCCAGGCAAAATGAGATGCCGCTCCAACCAATCTTGGTCGTTGAGATGTTCGATGTTTGGGGGATATATTTCATGGGCCCGTTTCCAAACTCTTTTGGGAACCTGTACATTCTCTTAGCTGTTGATTATGTCTCCAATTGGGTTGAGGCAGTGCCAAGACGGACGGACGACAACAAGGTTGTCGTTAAATTCCTGAAAGAAAACATCTTTTCTCGGTTTGGGCACCCTCGTGCTATCATTAGCGACAATGGGACACATTTCTGCAATAGGTTTTTCGAGGCCTTGATGTGAAAATACTCAATTAATCATAAACTATCCACACCCTACCACCCCCAAACATGTGGGCAAACCGAAATTTCAAATCGACAGATCATGCAGATATTGGAGAAAACGATTTCGAGGAACTGTAAAGATTGGTCTGTGAAATTATCCGACGCCCTCTAGGCATTTCGAACTGCCTATAAGACTGATCTTGGCATGTCTCCTTATCGGCTAGTGTACGGAAAGGCTTGCCACCTCCCTGTGGAAATCGAACATCATGCTATTTGGGCGATCAAAGAGCTAAATCTCAATCTTGAAGACGCGGGCAGCTATCGGAAGCTGCAACTTAACAAACTCAACGAGCTTTGGGACGAGCCTTATGAAAACATGGTTGTTATAAAGAACCGAATGAAGGTTTTTCACGATAAACACCTTACGTGCAAAACCTTCACGCCTAGACAACAGGTACTTCTTTATGACACCCGACTCCATTTTCATCCCGGTAAAATTCGATCTCGCTGGAAGGGACCTTTTCTTGTGCGGTATGTGTACCCGCACGGTGCAGTGGATTTGGAGAATCCAAAGGATGGTTCGTTCTTCAAAGTGAATGGGCACAGATTGAAACCTTTCCTAAGCGTGGAGCCATCAGAGGAGCTCCTGATATTATAGGAGCCGATTTATCCTGCATAATCTTCCTTTGTTTACCACCAAACTTCATTTATCCAGCCATAAACAGTGGAAACACTGTTTTAAATAAGTTTCGGGGTATGTACATACTATTTTTAGTATATATATGTGGATATTATTATCCTGTGCATATCCATTTTTCTTTTTTTGATGAGCAGCCTTGTCTGGTGATGCTCAGTCATTGCTTAAAAAAGGGTGGGGACCGACGATTTTGACCCTTCAACATTTTTGCCATCTTGATTTAGAATGACAGTGAGGGCACTGTCCGGTTTAAGTTTGGGGGTGTGCTCGGTTTGCATTTCTATCCTTCGCATTCATTCATATATTTTTCATTGCATACATATTAAAAAAACCATAAACATCAGAAAATTTTCCTAAAAACATAAAAAAAAAACCTTTGTCGTCAAGTTAACTAGTGAGAGAACTTAGATTCGATATTTTAACGGTTTTTGTTTGATGAGATAGGAACAACTAAATCCTATTTTTTTAGATTTTGAAAACCTGAAAGATAACCCTCCTTTGAGTTTACCTGTAGCTAATATACGTCTTTACATCACACTACACGTGTCGAGAGTTTTGGAAATTAGATGACAAGTCTGATATGTCTTAAAAATTTCAAATTGATAAACTATTTTTTGGGGATCAAACAGGTTTGTTCTGAAATAGGTAATATCAAGAATAATTTATAAAGTGAAATGGATATGAAGGGATATTATTGATGCTTTAATAGAAACCAAGTATGAAGAATAACCCATCTGGAACTTGATTGGTGTGATTACACACCCGATCCACTAAACATGTCTTTTATCCTTAAAAATTGAACAACTGTTATATCTCCGTTCGTATTGAACTGTTATGATTTTCACGGCAAAATGAGACTTTTTGTTTTAGGGCCTAGGTAACTTGAGCAATTAAGTCCGCCGGGATGCTTCTACACCTAATGCCCTAAAACCAACTGGTTTGGGTGCATTGGCCCAAAGCTCGCTAAGAAGCCAACAAAGTCCAAATTAAAACAAAATCAAGCAAGTGTTCTCTTCAAGTTAAAATTCCTAACGGTTCTTTTTGTGAGAATAATCTTGAGAAAAGAAAAGTTTTATAAAAATATTTTTAAACGGAGATATGAATGTTTTATCCTATGATAAAGACTATTTCACGTTCATGAAGGTGTGTATGAAACGAAAATAAGTAAAAGATGGAGTGAAGAATAAGACCTAGTTTCCTGTTAAAGAAGATAGAAATTCTGAATTTGAAACCAAGCAGGGAAATGAAACTTGAGAAATACTTAACTCTTTATAAAACTTGTGTGATCCTTTTGAAGTTTTATCCAGTCTTTATTTTATGACATGATGACTTCAATCGATCCTTTTGAAACACAACGACACTATTTGCACCCCACGTAAAGACATATAGGATCTGAAGTTAAATAAGAAGAGAGGTGTGAAAAATAAATGTTCGATATTTCTAATTTATGATAATAGAACTTCTGTCTTTGATACTTAACCTTAAAATTAAAATCAACAGTTTTTGCACGACACTAACTTGACAGGATTTTATGGGTGCAATCCGCTGAAAACCCTCAAGATATAACACTCCTCCTACTAGGAACACCTAAAGGCTTAATGGCTTGTTGCACACGCTCGGTGCAATCGCGTTACCTGTGAAAGTGAGGTTGGGATTTTTTTTTGCTCGGGACGAGCAAAAGATAAGTTTAGGGGGATTTGTTCATCTCAGAAAACTGCATTTTAATACCACTCATTCATTATCTGTTTTGTTATATATCGGTACTATTAACCAGTGTCTGCTCAGTAAATACAGATTACAGGTATTCGTGACAAAATACTGGAATCACACTTAAATTCACGGATATGACATTTGTGAGCCGACGCTGCAATCAGAACAGAAAACCGATCGATATCCAAAGAGTTCTTTTGCAAAAAATAAAGTGTACATAATTTTTGTCCAACATAATACAAGTGTGCACATAACTCTTTGGCACATGAACCATGGTGGAGCTGCCTTGGCACAACAACTTGTGCAAGTAGGGTACAAGTGAGTGTGATGTGTAATAAATACTAAAAGATGTGATGTGATTTAAAGCATCAAGTTTCCCTCCAAGATTACTGAGTATAACCCAAGTTGATATAAAGAAATCAAACATTACCAGTGGAATTGTGGAGAGAATACAACATCACAGAACCAACACGAGCCCAATTGCCCACGAGAAAACCGACGAAATGCTTTAAAATTCCGGCGCCGCCGGTCCAATAATGCCAAATGCGCCCAATTTTTCTTTTAGCTGTCTCTTGTTGTCACATCATCCATTTTATATTGTTTTTTAATCTTATTTTGTGCCTATAAATACCAGATCAATGGGCAGTGAAAATGATACTTTTTTTTGGCTTTGGTTTTAGTTTAGAACAAGGTGTAATTTGTAGATGTTAACTTGTCTTTCCCTTGAACTCTTGAGCTCTTGACCTTGTAAATTCTTCATTGAACTTACAAGCTTAAGATTTAGGTTCTTGAATTCATGATTAGTTGTATCTCATTTGAAAATCAATAAAAAGATTTCATTGCTCATTACATGTGTCTTGCTTTCTTCAAACATTGAACTTGTGAAATCCTTGCCTTGCTTTGAGTTAGCAACCTCTTAAGTGAGCTTGCAAGTTTAAAGTTTGGTATTTTGATTTCACATTGGTACGGATTTAAAGAACACTTGAAGAAATTTGCACATTATCTATTCTTAATTTTCTAACCTTGGCTTTACTTTTCTTGCAATTTTTATTATGTGCCTTTATCTTTTTTTTGTTGTATTTGGTATTGTAAATATGTGTAAGTAATTGATTTACTTGTTAAGGGTAGAATATGGTTAGTTTGTGATAGGAGATGTTTTTGCTAAATCTTTAAAAACCTTAACTTTGTAAATTGAAACTCCGACCAAACGACTCGCAATTTCGCTCCGTTAGATACCCTATCCTACCAAGATAGTAGTGAATCCTAATTGTGACCAGTTGCAAGTGGTTTGCTGAAGGCTAAGGTCAAGAGACAACAACGAAAGGACAAGGGACAGAAATACGGATTTAGCACACAATCGCAAATACCATATTTCAAGTTCCCTAATCCACGTTGTTGCCTATTGCCTTAGTGTCAATATTAGAATTAGGTCTATAAAGAAACGACAAACATCATCCTAACGCAATCTAACCTATACTACCCCTAACAAGTCTTTTTATTGAACATATCATAGTTACGACACTTTGTATAAACAACAACTCAAGTTACGGTATTAACTCGTTAAAACAAGCTTAAAAACCGACCATCTCCCTGCGGACGACACATACTCATCGCGGCTCGCAACACGCAACATCGTTTTTGATTGCGGTTATTTCAAATTCCTTTTAAAAACAACACGGTGAACACGTGCTAAATAATATGCCTCCATGGAAAAGAGGTTATGTTATTAAGGAACTTCGCGAAAGCGTTGGAAAACTTCCCTTGAAGTACCGACACTAGCCTGGACAAAAAGTTAAACAAGTATTGTGACGTGCGATTAATCCCAACTTATTCTTCTTTTAAGGTTTGAAGAAGAATTCGAGGAAACGGTGGGAGCCATCCTGATTAGATAAACTAATAACCAATCTAATCTTGCAAGAGCTCACGCTGAGTGTTTCTTTTCTCTCTCTCCAGGTAGCAACCATTTCACGCCCTAATCAAGATAATAAAATGTATCACTTGACCGATCCGAATTCTTATTCGGGGCTGGGGAACGTGGGTTCGGCTCTAACTTATAACAACCGTCATGAGTATGAGCAAGGGAAAGAGGATTGCATGAATTCCTTGATGACCCCATCGAAGAAGAAGTATAGTATTGCGTCTTCTTTAGGTGTTCTTGTTATTAAGAACTGTTTTTCGGTCAGCTTTACCTCCTAGGTACGCGATACCGGATCGGGATCTCATATCTTTAATTTATTACGGGGACTGAGAAAAATTATGATGGTTGGACCTGGTGATATGTCCCTCAGAATATGGAACGGAGCACAAGTTGATGCTTCAGCCGTCGGTGAATATCACCTAGCATTGCCAAATGGCAATGCTATGATTTTAAACAATTGCTACTATGTACCTTCCATGGTTTGCAACATCATATCAGTTTCTTTACTTGATAAAGATGGTTATTAGTTTGTTTTTGATAGAAATATCAGGAATATTTACCTTTATCAGGTATTGGCTGCAGAAGGTACACTGTGTAAAGGTACCTATGTTCTTAATTAAAACACAGTTTTCAATATACAAACACACGCAAGAGGAAGAGTTTAAAAGAGAATGAATCCTACTTATGGCATTGTAGACTTGGTCATATCGGAGAGAAAAGACTGAGTGAGTTACATAAAGATGGATACTTGAACACGTTCGAATTTTCATTTTATAAAACTTGTCGGTCCTGTCTCAAAGGAAAGATAACCAAATCTCCGTTCACCGGACAAAGAGAAAGAGCAGCAGAGCTCTTGGGTTTCATACAAAGTGATGTATGCGGTCCAATGTCTATACATGCAAGGGTGGGTTCTCGTACTTTATCATATTCACTGACAATCTCTCTAGGTTCGGATATGTGTATCTCATGAAACATAAATCTGAAGCTTTTGAGAAATTCAAAGAATTCAGAAACGAAATAGAGAACCAGATTGGCAAAAGTATTAACATCCTCCGATCTGATAGAGGAGGGGAGTATTTAAGTATGGAATTCCTAAATTACCTAAAAGAGAATGGAATTCTCTCTCAGTTTACTCCTCCGTATACACCACAGCACAACGATGTATCGGAGCGGAGGAATCGTACTCTTATGGATATGGTTCTCTCCATGATGAGTGGTGCTGAGTTGCTTCTTTCATTCCGGGGATATGCGCTTCAGACAGCGGCATACATACTGAATTACGTTCCATCCAAATCTGTGCCTAAGACTCCATATGAAATATGGAGTGGACGGAATCCATATCTTAAGCGGTTTAAAATATGGGGTTGTCCGGCCTATGTGAAAACACAGAAATCAGACAAACTTAAGGCACGTTCAGTTCTATGTAAATTTGTGGGATATCCTAAGGATTCACTAGGATATCTGTTCTACCACGGGAACAGAAGGTGTTTGTATCTCTCCACGCCACCTTTTTGGAAAGGGGGTTTCATGCAAAAGAAACTAGTGGGAGTACGGTAGAACTGGAAGAAACTTCTGAACCATAAAATGTAACTGATGATTTGGTGTAACCGCTAGATTCAGTAGTCCCAAACGAATCTCAGCCACTCCGCAGATCTGGTAGGATATCTCATCCGCCCGAGAGATACTACGGTTTTCTCATAGACGGGGATCGAGAGGATTGCATCTTGGAAGAAGACGATCCTATTAGTTTCAAGAGGCCATTATCAGTAGAGACTCTGATAAGTGGTTGGATGCTATGCGATCCGAAATGGAGTCCATGTACACCAATAAAGTGTGGACCTTGGATATTGCTCCACCTGGGGTAAAACCCGTTGGATGCAAATGGGTCTACAAAAAGAAATTTAGTGTAGATGGAAAGGTGGAAACCTATAAGGCTAGACTTGTTGCAAAAGGTTTTCATCAAAGACCAGGTGTGGACTATGACGAAACCTTTTCTCCAGTGGCTATGCTCAAATCCATTCGGATCCTACTTTCCATTACTGCCTTCCATGACTATGAGATCTTGTAGATGGATGTAAAAAAGACTTTTCTGAACGGAAGTTTAGAAGAGTGCGTTTATATGGATTAGCCGGAAGGTTTTGTAGCCAGTGGGAGTAGCGGGAAGGTGTGCAAGTTGCTTAAATGCATTTATGGATTAAAGCTGGAATTGCGGAGCTGGAACATCTGTTTTGATAAAATAGTCAAGGAATTTTACTTCATCAAGAATTAAGATGAGCCTTGTATATATATGAAGATTGTAGGCCGAAATGTCGTATTCCTAGTCTTGTACGTGGACGACATTCTTTTTATAGGAAATGACATTCTAATGCTACAATCGGTCAAGCTGTTCTTATCACAAAGGTTCTTTATGAAGGACCTGGGTTATGCCTTGTACATTCTGGGAAATCAGATCTACAGAGATAGATCCAAGGGATTACTGGGACTTTCACAGTACAGGTACATAGAAACTATACTAAAAGAGATTTAGTATGGATGATTCCAAGCGCGGTAACATACCTGCATTGCACGGAATCACCCTCTCCAAAGAGATGTCTCCCAAGATACCCTATGCTTCGGCGGTAGGATCTATAATGTATGCGATGCTATGTACCCGACCAGATGTAGCTTACGCGCTTAGCGTGGTGAGCTGGTATCTGTCTAACCCAGGTGAGAGCCACTGGAAAGCATTGAAGAACATTCTGAAGTACCTGAGAAGGACTAAATAACTGTTCCTGGTATTCAGTAATGGGGACCTCCAGATGGAGTCTTTTAATGATTCGAGCTTCGAGAGTGACAAGGTTGACAACAAGTCTGTCTCGGTTTTGTGTTTACCCTCAACTGAGGGGCGGTCTATTGGAAGAGTTCCAAACAGAACACCGTCGCAGACTCGACGATGGAGGCTGAATACATTGATGCCAACGATGTCGCAAAAGAGGCCGTCTGGATTAAAAAGTTCATTATTGATCTTCAGGTGGTCCCATCCATTGTTAAACCAATATCTGAGTATTGCGAAAACAATGGAGTTATGGAGATCATTGATCGCCGGGAGATCGAGGTGCGGAGAGTGGACAAAAAAGACAACATGGCGGATCCATTCACCAAGGCCCTTCCTCAAGCACAGTTCGAGAGACTTTTTGAGATGTTAGGTATGCGGTATGCCAACAGATGGCCTTAGAGCAGACGTTGGGTATACGATACGACGATATATATGGCCTTAGTGCAAGTGGGAGATTGTTGGATATATATGCCCTAGAGGCCATTATTGTATTTGTATACATATGGATGCTTGGACATATATATGTACAGGAAAGTCTTGCTCGATATGATAGTATGCTATCTGGTTTGTCTTTATCTCAACATGCGCATATGTTTTACTTGTTATTACGTATCATTCATATATGTTGATAAAGCCCGTAGGATCATTGCTAGACTACCTGCGTTGTGATGGTGATCATACTTGTGGAACCTCGTCCTTAAATTGTCCCTAGTCGTGGGAGTATCGAGACCGGGCATCGATATTCCGGAGTAGACTAGTGTATACGTTTATAGACCCTGACGAGGGGCGATGGTTTGGTCCCGCAACTATTGGTCATTTGCACTTAAGATCGTATACAGGTGCTCACTGGGTGTGAGTACACCGGACGGACTCGCCGAGAACTTCCAGATGGTACTATACCTATCGTCAGGTTGAAGTTCTCAGGTGACATGAGTACAGGTTAGTCTTTAGAACTAAGATCGTCATTTTTCCTTTATGAGTTCCCGTTGTGCTTTGATCACTACCCTACCACGGCTCTACTGGGTTGTGCAAACAGGTTTTGGTTAGGTACAGTCCCGAGCCATATGGATGCAGTGAGCGATTGTTGGGGATTCGTCTCTCCGGATATAGCGAGTCGATATTGCACTGTGTTCGATCGGTCAGGACTATAAGACCTTGTCCAAGCCAGTTGGGATTTACTAATAGGCTGATCAGTAGTTTCCTGGATTAGTCCTGAGCCGCTTCAGCATAAATCATCGGGTTATTAAGGTCTGACGTTTACCACCACCTAGACTCGGTATGCGATACTCTCAGACGAAGAGACCGGATTGTACAGAGATTGTCACAGATAGGCTCAGTAGCGATCCGGATGAGTTTGCTTGCCAGCATTCCTTTCCGACAGGTACCCGGGTAGCCTTACGTACAGATAGTACAGCTGACGTGCTTGTGGTTATGGATTTATCCAGTAACTCGCCGCCGGCGTACTATCGAGTCTTTAGAGTCCCACACGGAGGGTTTTCCTGGTTCAGGAGAAATGATGTACTTAGATACGTGCAAGGTTTCGATCGATTGATGTACTTTGTATCTGCACTTTCGATCGGACAGTTTGTCATACTACCCGGCTCGGGTTTGATCCGGATTATTAAATCAGGTATTGAATTGATAATTTACATATATGTATTTTGATATGTATATTCTAGTATTACGTTCTTCGTGTTATTCTATCTCTTTGGGAATTCGTGTTTTTATCCGAATGCAGGTATGTATATACAGTAGACTGTAATTCGTATTTTATTACATATTACCTTCTAGAAGGTGGACACCTCATCATGGATTTTTCCATTTATTGATAAATGGAAATGAGGTGGAAATTGGAGGAGAGGGATGTATAGTGAGAGCCATGGCTTCAATAGTTGACAAACGAATTCTTTATTCATTTGTGACAACTATTGAAGCATAGCTACACTTGTTTATTCATGGATATTCTTTCACAAAACCATTGTGAATGATATTCTCTCTCATGATTGCTCATTTTCATTTGCTCTCACCATTTTTCTTCACCCTTCTCACATTCTCTTGAGTTCTTCCACCTCCATCATCTTCACTTTCTCTACACTCTCATGTGTTGAGAAACAAGAGAAAGGGATAGATAGAGATAGTAAAACACATAGAACTCCACACTACATTCTAGACAACTTGGATTAGCAACCCAAGTTCTCTAGTGGCTCCTATTGACACTTAGTTAGGAGCTAGAGCCATGGATAACATCCCTCGGGTGGATCATCTACGACAAAAGAGAGCCGGAGAACAAGCTCGATCCCGGAGGACCGATGGAGCCGGAAAAAGAGATCAAGCACGTTCAAGGTGGCCACTAGGAGTACATAATGAGGAAAGAAGATCGAAGGACACAGGTCATTTGGAGAGGCTTTCTTTCCATAGTATATAACACTCCTAGTTTAGCTAGTTAGGTTTATGGTTAGATCCGGTTTTGTGACATCCCGAAAGTACCGAGCGTGACTTGCACTTAAATTACGAAAGGTCTCGAGGCGTACGTAATCTAAGTAAGCCAAAACCCAGAAATCAAAACCAAGTAGAGCAGTAGAGTGAAGGAAAAACCAATTTTAAAGCAGAATTTTAACAACATAAGCCGATGTATGCATTTTTAAAATCATCAAGTTCTTTCTGAAAATTTCGGCAGAGTTTCCTTTGTAAATACTGGCCCCAAAAGGGGTACAACATGCATAATATGGATAAAAGCATCCCCAAGCGGGAGCTATCTCTTCGTCAATTGACGGTCACAACCACGCAAGCAATATAATATACCACGCCGAAGCGCGAGGATCAAAACTCAAAAGAAAGCCCATATCCACTAGAAAACCATAATAATACAAGCGCGACTCTAAGGTCAAAAGAGTAAACACTGGTCTTCTAGTTCTTTCAAATATACAAGTCTGGTTGATGGAGTTTACTTGATACAACTGAAATAATAAATGTACAATGGTGGTCATGATGCAAGTGAATCCACCTACCAAAGCAATCACCCGAAATGAAAGCAGTATGCCAGCAAAGCCGTCAAGAAACCTGTACGGCAAAACCTGCAAGAAACTGTGGCACAACAGGGGTGAGTTGCCAACTCGTGAGTTGAAAATATCACAGAGCAGAAATCGAATGTATGACGCTATCCTAGATCATATCAAGTAATATTCTCAAATAAATATCCTGATCCATCTACACAATAGTGCAGTACCACGTGCCCGTGTCAGCGCCTCAGATAGCAACATATCAGATATATGATGTATGAATGCATTACTAATGGAAACAGAATACATCATGAATGAGACCACTGTTTTCGTTATTTAATGAGATTTCCGTATGTATATAAATCGAGTATCATCAATGAAATCAACAGAGAAATCAGTGTCAAGTATCGACAAAAAACATAAATCTCAATATCTTATTATATGAGGCTCCGACTATCCGGACTGGCCTGTATCATCAAATCTCAATATCTCAGTGTCTTAAATCTCAATATCTCAATACCTCGTTCTCCGTCTGTCCGGATCGGCCCATATCATCAATCACACGACTACGAACGGTATCCTCCGGATATCTGTTGCGCCAAACAATCACCGGCAGGCAGTCTTCCCCTGTCGGGCCATCGTCTACAACTCGAGCTTCTTGCCCCGGGGTACCGTACCGGGTCAACCATGTACCCGCAGACGGTTCATCCAACTCTTCGAATCGGGTCTCGAAAACATCTCAGAACCGAGAAAACATCATGGTGGACAGTACTCATCATATCAAGGAAACCCATATTTTTCTCTTTAAAATAAATCATCAGTTTATAAAACTTTCACATGCGGTTTCCAAATCTAGAAAATCTAAAGAAGGATCCGAATTAATCGAAATCATGATATCAATAAACAGTGAATGCCGGCATAAATCTCCATAATACTGCATGACCAATGAATAAATGAATGCATATGATATCATGCAATAAATGCAATAGTTAAACTAGCATATGAAAGCTATAATATATTGCAACTATCAACTAGCAAGCTATGTCAATGAAAAGTATTCTCTAAGGTGTACGTGACATGGAAATTACCAATGATGATGTGTGTGAGCCGGCAAGCAAGTGTACGTGGAACATACGCATCATTGGTAATGGTGCTGGTGTCCTGACAGCAGGTTTCATAATAAATACAGATAACATATGTACGAGCATGCAATGCGATGAAACATCATGAATATAAAGAAAGTGATGTAGTAACAGCAACACCGAAAAAATATACCTACCCAATATACGAGTCATACGGTATGGTATTTAAATTACTCACAATTCTCCACTTTTGAAAACTAGTATGACTCGAGCCCAATCAAAAGGGTAAGGAAATCCACCTAAGATTGAGTTGATCTATATATATACCTAGTAGTCGGTGATCTCGCCTCAATAGTATCACGTACGATACAATATATATATATATATATATATATATATATATGACATCCTCGAGTCAAGAGTGCGGATCTAACATCATAATTATATCCCGTACGGTAAATCTATCGTACGGCATCCCAAATCTGGGTACGGGTCAAATATCATGTTTATCTCATTACTCATCTGATATCTTTATCATCACATATCGTGAACAGGGGGTACTGATCTAAGTCTAGTACAATACTAATATCATTAACATATATGTACGCGTGTGTGTGGATACACATCGCCCATCAATCCGCTAATATCATGTCGTATCTCATAATACGAACCAAATCACATCACCGATCTCAAGGCACCATGGCTAATCTCATCGACTCATCTCCAAATACCATATAATATCCTCATCATCCATGCATGTGAATACGAATATATATGACATCCTCGATACGCATAAGGAAGTAAATGTATGCGAGTGTGTGTATGTGCGTGTATGCAAATCTTTACTCTAGGGTTTCATGACTAAGAAATTAACTAATGTCCTTTCTTCAATTCTCGCTAACACTTACCCATAATCTCCTAAACCTTTTCCTGCTAGGTGTTAAAATCCCTCAACAACATATAAAAGTATACCTATATCACATCACAAAATTTCTTACAACTTTGCGGGGGTGCTATACGCCATCCACCCGACTTTCCCCGTAGATATAAATCTACCCACCTGATCTTGCTTGCCGATGTCGATGTCGCCATGCTCTTGCTTGTCGTCTCGAAGTCCCCGTGGGGGTACCTACACATCATAACATATCGTGCCACATTAAAACCCAATTCAAAACCAAAACGACACGCTACCTATAGGTTAGAACCTACGGACTACGCCTTTCAAACCACCAAACAACCCCTCGATATCGTCGTAGAAATGTCAAGTGATCGAGGTAAAGCACAAATACTAAAATCCAGAATCCAAAATACGAAAAATAATAACCCCGAATCAAAACAGCAACTCATGAATTTAGTCCCAGATTTTACCCTAGGTGAAATTAGCCAATTTTGCATATGTAAAAGGTCTAGTTTACTGGAGTTGGAGCTAAAGAACAAATAAGAACCATAATGCAATAGGTCTGGCCGCAAATTGATGCCAGAAGGAATATTTCTACGGCCAAGTTGAGTGCTTAGGGGCTAGGGTTTCAGTGGGGGGTCCTAGGTTTCCTGCATGTATCTAGTGTTTGCTAAATAATTTTTCAGGTCCCCGGGTGTTAGCAGATTTCAAATTATCATCATATTTTCACAGTTTTCCTATGTCGGGGTTTCTAAGTTCGTATTCTGGGGTTTATTCTATGGTTTCAGTCCAAGATACAATCCCTACATGGGTCATAAGGTCTCTACTAATCTCAATTACACTTCATAATTCAAAATTTCTCAAAACCCTCATCTAGAAATTTCTAGGTTCACAAAACCACTCGATATCGATACTAAACATATATGGATGCCTAAAGAATTTAAATACTATTCTAAAGGTGCAGAAATTACCTCAATTGGCAACTCAAGAATTTTCTTGAGTTGCCCAAAGTTCTCAAAATTCGATTTTTCTTGGTCCAATGTGCTTCCCTTGAGCTTGTGCTTGCTTTTTGTGAAAAAGAAATGGGCTTTTGGTGAATTTTTAATGGTGAAATGAGGTGTTTTGTGATAGGGGAGGAAGAGGGCAGCAGCCATGAGAGGGGAGATGAGAAGGGAAATGAAGATGATGAAGGAACAAAGAGCCATGCCTAGGTTTGACCCCTCACCCTCTCTCTCTCAAGCCCATCCCTCTTGTCATCATGATACCTTTTCCTATTTTTTTGTTTCTGTCTTCTTCTCATTTCTTTTCATTTAAAAAGCCATGCATGATAAAAATAAGGAAAAAGCCATGATAGAAAAATATAACAAGTGTGAAAAAATGTCACATATGCATGTCATGTGCACAAAACATGCTTAATGCGCGATTAGCGCTA
Source organism: Agapanthus africanus (assembly GCA_030015575.1). Taxonomy (NCBI): domain Eukaryota; kingdom Viridiplantae; phylum Streptophyta; class Magnoliopsida; order Asparagales; family Amaryllidaceae; genus Agapanthus; species Agapanthus africanus. The sequence continues at coordinate 257,495,718 of CM057351.1, read as the reverse complement.
TTTAATCGCGATTAGCGTTAAAAGAGCATATAATTAATCATAAAAATTCATAATTCACCTAAATCACTTAAAACACCCTCATTTCAGTAATTTCTATAATTTTCCAAATTTTTCCCAATTTATCGGTATTTAATTATACCGCCATATTAAAATATCCGTTATATTTATTATTTAATTATAAAAATTCCAAAAAATAATATTTCATTTTTCTGAAATGTTACAATCTTCCCCCTTAAAGAAATTCAGCCCCCGAATTTAAATTTTAAACCCCTCATTGCTAAAACATTTCAGTAAATAGATCATGTCGTCGGGGCTCCGAAGTCATAAATACTTAAAACACATCGCAACGCAATGTATGCACGTGAAAAACGAGTATATATGTAAGTGCACGGCGGCGCCCCGGCCGTCAATCCGAGGACAAAATGCGGAAACGATAATTTTACTTTAACTTTTGAACCGGCACCACCGCGCACAAAAGTCCCGGATCGGGCCATTAATCTAATCCTAGCTAACTAGAGAAGGCATAGAGAGATATACCGAGCGATCCATATCCTTCGGTCTTCTCGTCGTCGTCCCGATCTCCCATGGAATCTCCGGTCTCCACCACGTCGCCGGAAGGGCACCACATCGCCAGCTTCTTTTACGGGCTCCCACCTCTGGACCGAGGCAACTCGGGCACGAAGTTGGCGAGTCGACGTGCCTAAGAATTGCTGTAGAATGATATGTAGAAAGCTATGTGTCTCATGGGGTTTATGGAAGTTGCCTTTATGGTGGAGATGAAGTTGTGAACTAATGAGATGAACTTTGGGGATTTTTAGCAAGCAAAAGAGAACCCAAAAACCCCACCCAAATTTTGGACAGCTCTCTAAGGGAATGGCCAGCCGCATACTCATCAAGGGAGAGAAAAGAGAGGAGAGAGTTTTCAATAATGCAAGAGAGAGAGAAGAGTCATCATGAGAAGAGATGATCACTAATCAAAACCAACACTCAAACAACCATCATGACTCCAAAGGTCAAGCCATGATGAAGTCAAGAAGTCAAATGAAAATGCACCATCATGAAACCATCATGATGCAACAATATGCAAAGACCACCCTCCACAAATGCTAATTTGCACAAATGCAAACAAGCCCTCCTCCACCAATTTTCGGCCAAAGAAAGATACAAAGGAAAATGGCCGAAACTTGAAAACAAACTGGCAACTTCAGAAAACTAATCCCGTAATAAATTACAGGAAACCCCGCTACTGTATATACATACCCGCATTTGTATTCTGACCGAAATACAAATGCAACGAGACAAAATCTACACTGTACTATACTAGGATTCGGCTTAAACCAAAGCCCGCTAGTATAAACTGTCCGATCGTGATCCGTGCAATACCGCACGTATCTGATCGAACCCTGCCATATCTCCATACGGCCTCTACAGCGTTTCGCCAGAAACTTCAGCAACTGTCTGTGGGGGACTCTAAAGACTCGTCAAGACTTTTGGTTGTAGATTTAACCACTAGCACGTCAGAGGTATTAGCCATACGTAACGGGCTACCAGGTATTGACCAAAAGGGACGTCGATGAGCGAACTCATCCTGAAACCCTACTGAGCCTGTCAGAGACAATATCCGTACAGTCCGGTCCGTTCGTTTATGAGCATCGCATGGCGGGCCTAGGGGGTTGGTAAAAGTCAGACCCCCAAAAGCGGTACAAGTCGTGTCGGAGTGTAGCCCAGAACACCCTGAGATACTACTGGAATACCTACCAGTAAATCTCCTGCCTTGGCCAAGGACTTTCATGTACTGGCTCTCCTAGACACAACACGACCTCACCCCCAATACCGGGAGAGACGAACCCCTGCAGATCCGCTCACTGCCTCCATGTGGCTCGGGACTGTACCCAACTAAAACCTGTTTGCACGTCTCCTTTGAGCGTGGTAGGGTAGTAATCAAAGCACAGTGGGAACTCACAAGAGACAAATGATGATCTCAGGTCGATGAACTAACCTGTACACATGTCTCCAGGGAACTGCTATCTAACGTCTGGTATAATCCCAACTAGCAGGTTCCTGACGAGTCCTATCCGGTGTACTCATAACCCAATGAGCACCTGTATACATCTTAGGTGAACCAACTGACACCAGTGGCTTGTGAGACCGGCCACCGCCCTTCGTCGGGGTCTCGACTGTATACACTAGTCTACTCTAGAGTATCGATGCCCTGTCTCGAAACTCCCATGACTAGGGACCTTTTAAGGATGTGCTTATAGACTACCAGCTCCCACGTATATGATCGCCCTCATACTGCTGGCAGTCAAGCAAGAATCGTAGGGGCTCTATCAACGTGCAATAGTGACCTGTAAGGTCACCTAAAGCAGTACACGATGATAAAGATAAACCAGATAGCATACTATCATCTTGAGTAAGATTGTCCTACCGGGATAGATCCTCCATCAATCACTGCAATCACGTGCCTGTGATCCAATAATTAACTTTGAGGGCACTATCTCCAACAATCTCCCACTTGCACTCAAGGCTAATTATTGCGATGTCGCATACTCACAGCCCGTGTGATACCGAACATCCAACTCCTCTACTAGTCAGTCTCACAAAGCTCGTTTGCGAAACTATTGCGTTCGAGGAATAGCCTCAGTGAGTGGATCCGCCGTGATGTTTCTTTCTCTGTCTCTCTTTTTCTATAGTTCGCGGAGAAACCCATCTCCCGAAATGAGCAATTCCTGTCTTAGAATATGTCTGGATGTCTGATGGGACCTAGCTCATAAATGAACTCCAAATCCAAACTTCTTAGACTGTATCGTCAACTGAACTTAATCAGTATCCTGCGCCATCCTTCCCTCAGTATCCGTTTGGACCTCCAGTCCAAACAACTGCCCCTCTTCAGAGGGAGAACTATAACTCTGACAGTCACTCTGTCATCCAGGTCGCCTTGGAAGCCTGTAATGATAACTGTCTCCCAAAGGAGGCTGTCGTTATCATTTCCCTAGAACATTTACTTATGTTCTAAAACTGCTTCCGAATGTTTCTCCATGATTGGATCAATATCCTATTTGGAGAAACCTCTGTGTGACAACCAAAGTATAACCGATCGTAGTATAGGAATATCACTTCCTACTCTGTGTATGTCCTCCAAATACCATGACATCACACCCTACTACTTTTTAACAGATCCATCCCCTATTCTGATGAAGTCAAACCTATGACTGTCACATCAGAAATAGATGATCTATCTCCGCTATATCTGCTTTAGTCTATAAATAGACATAAGCCACTTGTCCACCAATGCTTCCGCTGTTCCCACTGACTACGACAACCCTCTGGCAGAGTCATATAGACGTACACTTCTAAACCTAGTTTAGAACGATGCTATACTCATCCTCCTGCCGGGTCTCGCAGCCTGAAACAACAGCAATGGCAAGTCTGGGTAAACAAGAACCTCCCTGTCACCGTCCTTGAGGCTACCGGAGTACCCCTCGGGTGCCTGAGGTTACGCACCGTATCTGCGGAGTGGCCAATGGAATGTCAAGCCAAATTGAATCTTTAGGTTCTTATCAAATTTTCAGTAACCGTTTGCGGTTCTGGAATCATTTCTTGTTCTACCATACTCCCACTATGGTTTTCTGAAAAAAATCCATTAAAACCGTGGAGAGTCTAGAACAATTTCACTATTGATCTTCCAGATGGTAGGAAAGTCAACCCTCGTCATAGCCTGGATCAACCCACAAACAACCATTACAGAAACGTGCCTTGAGTTATCCAGAATCTGGTTTTAAGCATAAGCCGGACAACTCCCCGTACCTTAACATCGTTAAAATACGAACTGTTCTATATCCAATACAGAAACAGAGGCACTAATTTAATTGAACCAGATTCAAATCATGCAGCTGTCCCCAGTGCATGTCAACTAAATGGAAGGAGGCCTATCAGCGTTACTCAACTTAGGAATGTTTCCTATTATGAGTGACCTGAAAGAGAAGCAAGTTCTCTTAATCATTACTATTAACTGAATACCACACACAAGTATCTACATCTTCGATCACTTTGAAGAATGCCGATACTTGCAACACCTGGTTCTCTACTTTATTCATATACTTATAACTTCTCAAAACTCAGACCCTATGTTTCTACGAAACACTTGTCTAAAAACTAGAGAAGTCATAAGTAAACCGAATATAGTACGAGAACCAACCCCTCATGGACGCTGGACAACATACAATACTCTGTATAAGTCCCTTAAGTCTAATAACTCAATCTCTGCGTGTCGTAGGTTGAAAACTGTACTATGGTTATGAAGAATTACACCGCTGTTTAATACTCCTTACCTAACCATCCACTGATATAGGTAAATGTCATAGACATAATTTCAAAAAGGTATATCTCACTCTATGAAAATAGACGTACAGATTTATCAATTTGAAATTGGTGCATAACAACGGATATTCAAAACCAAATATTTGCCGACCGGCAAACAGCCCAGGCGATTTCCTCAAATATCACCAATTACAACGAATTCCGATATAATGATGATGATCACCTAATTCCCAATAACTTACTACCACTCATCATCTGTAAAACCATACAGATGTGAGAATCATACCTGGTAAATACATACCCTGGAGCAAGGATTAATTGGGAAATCAGTTTTCTTTTAATAGTACACCGTGAAACTGAAACATTAAAATGTTTCGATGGGGTATCCGGGTATTCCTAGTAATGCCTCTTCCATTATCAAATTCGCTACTGTAACTGTACTTTTCTTTGCCATCTCTCCATATCCCTTCATATGTCTTTAGTCATTACCTTCTGTACACCTCTTTAGGCTAAATGGTTTTCTTCCTTCCCTACCGTTCGGCACCAACCTATGGTTTGGAAGAAGACTATCCAATAAGCATAATGGGTGTACTGTCCTAATCCTAGGAGCACTCGCAATGCGAGAGAAGGTGAAGATAAAAGACAACCGAATAAACCTTATTCCTATTTCTCCCAAACCAGAATCGATCCCCAAACTGGAACAAGTTCCTTTCGAGTTCGTATATAACCATACGATGGAGTATCCAATAAACTGAGGATCTTCGTAGTGATACGGAGTGTTCTGGAGAAATACAAAGGTGATTTAGGATTAGCGAAGAAATACTTGGTTTGGTCGTGAATAGCAGTCGCAATTTACTTTGCCCTCTTACTAATCCCTTGATATATCTTTACTTAATACCTTCTGTACACCATCGTTATGCTAATTGGTTTTCTACATTCCCCACCGTTTGGCACCAGCCTAAGGTTTGGAAGAAGACTATCCAATTTGCGTAATAGGTGTACTATCTCCTAAACCAAGGAGTACTCGCAACCTGAGAGAAGGTAAAAGGAAAAGACAACTGAATAGTCCAATTCGTTTTCTCCAGAACTGGAAACCATCCTCGAATAAATTCCTTCGAGTTCGTATATAACCATATGATGGTTTTGACCAATGGAAGTGGATGTTCGTAGTAATACGGGGTGTCCTGGAGAAAAGGGTAAAAGTAAGAGTGGCAATGAGGTTTGCAACTCTGACAATCCAAAAGCCAGTGTTTAAAAAGGTTCGGTCAACTTGGTCACTGAGTCATAGTCTAGGGTCGGGTCATGGTCGCTGCCAAAGAGAGAGAGAGAGAAAAGAAACACTCAGCGCGCACTCTAACCTAGAACAGAATGGTTAGTAATTTATCTAATCTGGAAAGCTCTCACTGTACCGTCAAATTCTCCTCCAAACCTGAAAGAAGAATTAGTCGGGATCACCCGAGTAGTAAACCAACTCATCAGTGGGAATCGGGATCCTACTATCATCGCATGATAACGTGACGGACTTCGCTCACGTTATCACACTCCAGAAGGTATACGCATATCTGGCATGTTTCAGTTTCTTTAGAAACTCCCGATGTGATTTTTACCCCATGCTCTTATGACCTTGACTTTGGCCAACAAATCATAAGTCACATGTCAAGTTCTACCCGTCATTCTCCAGGTTAATTTGAACCCACCCGTACCTACCCTTGACTTTGGCCAACAAGGCAATACGACTGTCCCAAACCAACGCATCTATCTATGCTGCATATGAATACCCAACAGCTACAAAACACTGTGCCTTGACTTTGGCCAACAAACACAGCTTGAATACTATTGACTACCCATATGAAACGACGGAGGGCTACGAATGGTTTCTGGCGAAAAACCTTTAACGTAATGAACTTGATATCAATGAAGGAACTGTATAGCTTTTTAAAAATATAGTGACGAAAACCTTTGCTAAAGAGGTCACTCCCGGTGAAGGGATCTCGGCACTTCCCCCGTAGAATGAGGTGCAGGATATTACAACTGAATACAACGATGCAAAGCAAAAGTAAACGACTATAGTGAAGTTATTGCCCTGACGCAAACTTCTGTCCAAGGGGTCACTCCCGGTGAAGGGATCTCGGCCCTTGCCTCGTCGACTAAGGTGCAGGATATTCTAACTGAATACCACGATGCAAAACAAAAGTGAACGTCCTTGCAATAACAGCTTTTTGAAAAAGGTTCCAACAACATCAGAATAGGTTTGTTTAGCTTGCATTGATCTGAATCAATGCAGTCCCATCAATTGATCACACAACAAAGAACGAAAATAATGATCTACGTATATGCCATCCGCATTCGCCACTGGGTCCCGTCATTACCCGTTAGGTTAGTTAACTAACGACAGAGCGGGGACTGGACTAGCGCGGATGCAAAACATATACAACATCTACTAGTATATATATCAATATATAATATTTCACTCAAGGCGTGATAAAATGCAACATCACAGAAATGTAATAAGCATCACAGAACAATACAGATATCCGGGATCCCCGGGTTTCATAGAGCCGCTACTGAATCCCGACGTTCCCCTGGTCGTGTGGATAGCCTGTGCAATGAAATCCTAGACCCTTACGGGCGCGGTAAGTTACCCGCCAAAACCTGAAGCGAGGCAGCCCCCTTCAGCAACGTGAATGGACCACCCAGCACTTCACGGAATCCGGTAACTTGGGCACCCCTCCTGGTTCAACCTGTACCCACTATGAGTGCGGCGAATAGCCCGCCAATTCTAAAGTGAAGCCCCCTCCGTCTCAATGCCATGAGATGCGGGCTCGTTGCCCTTTAGAACCCGGCTATCCGTGCACCCCACCTTGGGGTAATCCTAGTACAGAAAGTAAAATATACATACAACGGGTACATCGACCTCACCCCGGTCGTGCCCTAAAAGAATAATATACAAACAGGCAGTGACGGCAGTCCACATGTCGGACGCTCATCCCGCAATATCAAATGTACATATAAAACGAAACTGTACTAACATTGCATCCAGGCTATCCCCCACGACCAATCCGCAACATCACAGCACAACACAGAACATCAACGTGAATGTCATGTTCGCAAATCCGTCTAACCGGGCTATAGCAGTTAGACAGGATTTACCGATCAAGTGACATTCACGGTAGCAGATATAATTTAAATACTGTGAACTAACATGTTTAAAATTTTCGATCGATCAAATTTACTGAAGTGGGCCCCAAGCACTACTGTAGCACTCACAGAAAATCTGGGCCCAAAAATAATGTTCCAAAAACTATATTTTCAAGTCAGGAGGCCCCTGTAAAAAATTGGTGCATTAAACAGTAAATTTGGCAGCGGAACAGCGGCCCAAGCATGGGTTTGGCCGCGGTTCCGCGGTGGGATGATGACGTCACACGACCAAAATTTTACAGAGTTCTTAGAATTTCCTGCACATACTTCTGCAATAGACTGAAAAATTTTTGGAGCCAAAAAAATTTCGACAGAGAACTGATGCACTGAAAAATACGGTTTTAGAATATTTGTTCGATCGAAGCTTTAAACATACTAGTGCAAGCTAGAAAAGAGTAATGGCCTGGATCTGATACCAGTGTAATTGCACGGCGGCGCCTCGGCTGTCAATCCGAGGCCAAAATGTGGAAACGATAATTTTACTTTAACTTTTGAACCGGCACCACCGCGCACAAAAGTCCTGGATCGGGCCATTAATCAAATCCTAGCTAACTAGAGAAGGGGTAGAGAGATATACCGAGCGATCCGTGTCCTTCGGTCTTTTCGTCATCGTCCCGATCTCCCGCGGAATCTCCGGTCTCCACCACATCGCCGGAAGGGCACCACATCGCCGGCTTCTTTTACGGGCTCCCACCTCTGGACCGAGGCAACTCGGGCACAAAGATGGCGAGTCGACGTGCCCAAGAATTGCTGTAGAATGATATGTAGAAAGCTATGTGTCTCATGGGGTTTATGGAAGTTGCCTTTATGGTGGAGATGAAGTTGTGAACTAATGAGATGAACTTTGGGGATTTTTAGCAAGCAAAAGAGAACCCAAAAACCCCACCCAAATTTTGGACAGCCCTCTAAGGGAATGGCCGGCCACATCCTCATCAAGGGAGAGAAAAGAGATGAGAGAGTTTTCAATAATGCAAGAGAGAGAGAAGAGTCATCATGAGAAGAGATGATCACTAATCAAAACCAACACTCAAACAACCATCATGACTCCAAAGGTCAAGCCATGATGAAGTCAAGAAGTCAAATGAAAATGCACCATCATGAAACCATTATGATGCAACAATATGCAAAGACCACCCTCCACAAATGATAATTTGCACAAATGCAAACAAGCCCTCCTCCACCAATTTTCGGCCAAAGAAAGATACAAAGGAAAATGGCCGAAACCGGAAAACAAACTGGCAACTTCAGAAAACTAATCCCGTAATGAATTACAAGAAACCCCGCTACTGTATATACATACCCGCATTTGTATTCCGACCGAAATACAAATGCAACGAGACAAAATCTACACTGTACTATACTAGGATCCGGCTTAAACCAAAGCCCGCTAGTATAAACCGTCCGATCGTGATCCGTGCAATACCGCACGTATCTGATCGAACCCTACCATATTTCCATACGGCCTCTACAGCGTTTCGCCCGAAACATGAGCAACTGTCTGTGGGAGACTCTAAAGACTCGTCAATACTTTTGGTTGTGGATTTAACCACAAGCACATCAGAGGTATTAGCCATACGTAACGGGCTACCAGGTATTGACCAAAAGGGACGTCGATGAGCGAACTCATCCTGACACCCTACTGAGCCTGTCAGTGACAATATCCATACAGTCCGGTCCGTTCATCTATGAGCATCGCATGGCGGGCCTAGGGGGTTGGTTAAAGTCAGACCCCCAAAAGCGGTTTAAGTCGTGTCGGAGTGTAGCCCAGAACACCCTGAGATACTACTGGAATACCTACCAGTAAATCTCCTGCCTTGGCCAAGGACTTTCATGTACTGGCTCTCCTAGACACAGCGCGACCTCACCCCCAATACCAGGAGAGAAGAACCCCTGCAGTTCCGCTCACTGCCTCCATGTGGCTCGAGACTGTACCCAACTAAAGCCTGTTTGCACGTCTTCTTTGAGCCTGGTAGGGTAGTAATCAAAGCACAGTGGGAACTCACACGAGACAAATGACGATCTCAGGTCGATGAACTAACCTGTACACATGTCACCAGGGAACTGCTATCTGATGTCTGGTATAATCCCAACTAGCAGGTTCCCGGCGAGTCCTGTCTGGTGTACTCATAACCCAATAAGTACCTGTATACATCTTAGGTGAACTAACTGACACCAGTGGCTTGTGAGACCGGCCACCGCCCCTCGTCGGGGTCTCGACTGTATACACTAGTCTACTCTGGAGTATCGATGCCCTGTCTCAAAATTCCCACGACTAGGGACCTTTTAAGGATGTGCTTATAGACTACCAGCTCCCACGTATATGATCGCTCTCATACTGCTGGCAGTCAAGCAAGAATCCTAGGGGCTCTATCAACGTGCAATAGTGACCTAAAAGGTCACCTAAAGCTGTACACGATGATAAAGATAAACCAGATAGCATACTATCATCTTGAGTAAGACTATCCTACCGGGATAGGTCCTCCATCAATCACTGCAATCACATGCTTATGATCCAATAACTAACTCTGAGGGCACTATCTCCAACAATATAATCAAAAATCAAAACACCGTCAAGCATCCCGCAATCATCGGAGTCATGGTGAAGACACCAAAATCAAAATCCAATATGAAATCCAGCTTGATATACATCAAAACTATAACATGTACATAGTACGCATCGTTTTAAACTTGCCAAACATCTGAAAAGAAATGCATGCCAAACTCTTTTTCAAATCACTGCGCGATTCGCGTATCACAGCACAAGTAGCGGACTTCCATTTGTAAGAAAATAACTATATATGTATGTACCCTTTGTTTATCATACGTCCAGCCGTTTTGAAAATAATTTAGAAGGGTTTCCTTTATAAAATGTTTCTTGTCATCACGGACACGTAGATAAATACTGAGACTATAGCTCCTTTTTGGAAATCCCTTCGATAACTATCGATGCATACAAAATATACTCAGGTACTGGCCTCTGACTAGTCCTGCTCAGCTACTATACCAAATAGTAAATATCACAACATCATCTCACGGGGAAATCAAATCCAAAATATGTACATCAAAGCCACGTGCGTCTGGTGCGCACGGAACTCGAAATCAATGAACTTGTCATACAAGTGCACAGAAGGAAAATCTAAGTGCAAGGGGTGTGCACGAAAACACCTGTCAATGGCAACGAGTGTGCCTGACAGCAGCATCAGGTGCATCTGCTATGCACGAAGAATCCCGATTTAGTGCATCAGGTGTGCACTAAAATCGAATCAAAATACTAAAAGTGCATAGAAACTACACCGAAAGCACAAGTCAAATCTCATACATACCCTAGACATGAAATCAAAATCAACATCTCGAATGACATCAAATTGAAGTCGAGTGCAACTGGGGTGCACAAAATCTAAATCCAGTACAACTAACATGCATAAATGAAAACCCCAATCGAGTGCACCCGGTGTGCACAAAACCAAACCTCATATCATGCACTCAACATGCGCGAAAATCCAAATCAAGTGCATCTGTTCCGCACGAATGAAATCGCATCAAATATGCACGGATAAAATCTAAATCAAGTGCATCCAACAGGCACGAATGAAAATCGAAATCAAGTGCATCCCACATGCACGATTAAAAATCTAAACCAAGGGCATCCAACACGCACAAGTAAAATCTCACTCGAGTGCGTTCGATGTGCACAAAATCCTCAATCAAGCGCCCAATATGCGCAAAATCCAACCCAAGCGCGTCAGGTCCGTAAAAAGCGTCTAGTGCAGTAACATGCACGAAAACGAACATCAAGTACCAACGCGCCGAAAAACACAAATCTGGTAAAATGAATGCTCAAGGGCATAAATCAAGTGTAACCAAGGTACTGAGTATAATCTAGTGCAACCGATGCACGAAATACCTACCTGGTGCAATAAACGCACAAAATGCAAGTCTAGTGCGACAATACACAAAAATACAAATCCGATGCATCACGGTGCATCCAGTGCACGAAATACCAAATACGGTGCATCCAGTGCACGAAATACCAAATACGGTTCATCCAGTGCACGAAATACCAAATACGGTGCATCCAGTGTACGAAATACCAAATACGGTGCATCCAGTGCACGAAATACCAAATCCAGTGCATCCAGTGCACGGAGATGCATCAATAACTCAAATGCGTATAAAACCAACACCGAGTGTACCAAGGTGTATAAAATCCAAAAACGCGTGCAACTGCATGCACAAAACACGTACTAATGCACTGCAAGCACATGTAAGCTATACCGAGTGCAAAAACCCAATCGAGTGCATACCAAATGCATAAAAATCAAACCATCCGTATGAAATCCATGAAAACCTAAACATGTGCAGCCAAGGCACAAAATCAACTTCAAGTGCAATAAATACGTACCAATCATAAATCAACACAACGGTGTATAAAAACCTATCTCAAGTGCAATAACTATGCACAAAAACGTAAATACCCAGTAGGTGCAGTCATGATGCACGAAAACAAGACCATGAAGCCCAATCATCAAAACTCAAATCCAAGTGATATAAGCATGATACTCGGATCAAAAGCGCAAATCGCAACAAATGACATTAAGGTATACCTCCTACAATGTCAAAAAATGTCGGTACGTCCAAAACTGGAAGAGCAAGAACATCCGCTGCCTCCTGCTCACGGTCTGGCGTCTTCTATCTCTGGGTCCTCATTTCTCTGTGGATTACCGATCTCGCAATCCCTCGGCTCGTCGGTCTTGTAAGTCTACGGTAGCTCCCCGGCCGTCTACAGACGCCAAATGCGGAACAAAAACTTTTTAACTGGCGCTATCGTATACTTTAACCCGGATCTGCCATTATTGCTAAACTAACAAACTGTAAAGAGTGTAGAAAGGTTATACCGAACTATCCGAGTCCTTCGTTCTTTAACCATCATCCCACGCTCCGTTGCGGCTGCTCCGATCTCGTCGATCTCCGATCTGCTCGTCCAGGTGGCACCATGTCGACGATTCTTTAAACGGGCTCCCGCCTCTGACTCGAGGCTACTCGGTCGTCAAGTTTGCTAAAAGAGACGGCCAAGATTGATGTAGAGAATGAGCAGAAGACTTTGTCTCGTTCCGTCCAAAGTTATGGACAAACGGTTAATGAAGTTGCCATGGTAATCGGGTGATGGAATGAAATGAGCTGTGAAATTCCATACACCCCAAAATCTATCATAATCTTTTTACCAGATGAAACATCAAGTGAGTGTAAGAGAGGAGGGGGCCGGCCATCTTATAGGAAAAGGGAGGTGATGGTAGGAGAAAAGAGGGTGACCTTAAGAATAAATATCATGAACAAATATCCTTAAGTAAACAAGAACATTAAAGCTTAAAGCATCAGTCATTATAGCACATCATCAAGTCTTTAATGCACCAATTAATGTCAAGATGACTCATTTAGCCACCTCATCACTTCTAGAACCTTCTAGAAGCAACCACACTCATCTCAAGAAAAGATAAATCCGTCTTTAACCGAATATTAAAAGACGGCTGATAGAAAACTGGAAACTGGCAACTTCCAAAAGTGATCCTGAAACGACTTTCAGGATAACCCCGTAACTGTATAAATATACCCGCATTTGTATTACGACCGAATACAAATGCAACTGAGACAAAGATATTATATCTACTCAATAAAATACTCGGATCCGGCTTAAACCAAAGCCGACCAGTTTCATCTGCCCGAAAAATAACACGTGCGTAAACGCACGTGCATTTTCCGAACCCTGCCATAAAACCATACGGCATCTACAACATTTCGCCCGAACTTGGGAAACTGTCTGTGGCGGACTCTAATGAGTCGTCAGTACCCTGGCAGTGGGTTTAACTACAAACCGTCAGCGGCACTAGCTATGCGTAACGGCTGCTCATGGACTGACCTCAAGGGAGGCGGATGAGCGAACTCATCCGGAAACCCTACTGAGCCTAACAGTGACAATGTATATACAGTCCGGTCCGTTCGTCTATGAGTATCGCATATCTGCCTAGGGGGCTAGTAACGTCAGACCCCCAATAGCAGTATAAGTCGTGTCGGAGTGTAGCACAATAACACCCTGAGATACTAATGGAGTACCTACCAGTAAATCTCCTGCCACGTCCGTGGGCTTTGTGTAATGGCTCTCCTAGACACAGCACGATCTCGCCCCCAATACCGGGAGAAACGAATCCCCTGCCGATCCACTCACGTGCCTCCATATGGCTCGGGACTGTACCCAAAAACTACCTGTTTGCCCGACTCCTTTGAGCCGTGGTAGGGTAGAAATCAAAGCACAGTGGGAACTCACACGAAATAAATGACGACCTCAGGTCGATGAACTAACCTGTACACATGTCACCTGGGAACTGCTATCTGACGATATGTATAATACCAACTAGCAGATTCCCGGCGAGTCCTGTCCGGTGTACTCATAACCCAATGAGCACCTGTATACATCTTAGGTGATCCAACTGACACCGGTGGCTTGTGAGACCGGCCACCGCCCCTCGTCGGGGTCTCGACTGTATACACTAGTCTACTCCGGAGTATCGATGCCCTGTCTCGAAACTCCCACGACTAGGGACCACAATTAAGGATATGCATATAAACTACCCAACTCTCACGTATATGATCGCCATCATACTGTTGGTAGTAAAGCAAGATCCTAAGGGCTCTATCAAAGTGTAACATGTAATCAGTCACCTGAACATGTACACGACTGATAAAGGCAAACCAGATAGCATACTATCATCTCGAGTAAGACTGTCCAACCGGTATAGATCTTCCTCAATTATTGCAATCACGTACCTGCGATCCAATAATTGACTCTGAGGGCATTATCACCAAAAATCTCCCACTTGCACTTAAGGCTAATTATTGCGATGTCGACAACTCACAGCCCTTGTGAAACTGAACATCCAACTCCTCTACTAATCAGTTTCACAAAGCCCGTTTGTAAAACTATTGTGTTCGAGAAATAGCCTCAGTGAGTGGATCCGCCTAGATGTTTCTTTCTATATCTCTCTTAATCTCAAGTTCGCGGAGAAAGCCGTCTCCCGAATCGAGTAATACCTGTCTTAGAATATGTCTGGATATCTGATGGGACCTAGTTCATAAATGAACTCCAAATCCAAACTTCTTAGACTGTATCGATCACTGAACCTAATCAGTATCCGGCACCATGCCACCCACAGTATCCTCTTGGACCACCTGTCCATAATACTGTCCCTCGTCAGAGGGAAAACTGTAACTCTGACAATCACTCTGTCATCCATGTCACCTTTGAAGCCTGGAATGATAATCGTCTCCCGAAGGAGGCTGCCGTCATCAAATCCGTAGAACATGCACTTATGTTCTAAAACTGCTTCCTGATGTTTCTCCAGGATTGGATTAATACAAACTTATTGCATCTAGTGCAAAAAACAACATCTGGTGTGGTACTTGACATCTCATGATTGACTCAATTGCCTAAGCAAGTGATCTGCCAATCATGCACACCGCTCTCCCCTTTAGTCTGTAAGACACCTTTAGAGAGGGTGACTCCATCACTTGCAGGTACACCACCATGCCAGGAGTCATCTATTCTAAAAACCATTAGAATACTGTCAAAGTACCCACATTGGGAAACTACCCAAATCCAGATCTAAAACCATAGATCCAGAAACCAGAATGTCAAATATTATATCCATATCCTGTCTGGAGAAACAACTGTGTGACGACCACAGTACAACCGATCGTAGTATAGGAATTTTACTTCCTACTCTGTGTATGTCATCCAGATACCATGACATCATACCCTACTACCTTCTTAACAGATCCATCCCCTATTCTGATGAAGTCAAACCTATGACTGTCACATCAAAATTAGATGATCTATCTCCGCTATAACTGCTCAAGTCTATAAATAGACATAAGCTACTTGCCCACTATGCTTCTGCTGCTCCCACTGACTACGACAACCCTCCTACCGGGTCTTATAGCTGTAAGTCCACGTTGCCAACCCCGGTTCTTGCGGGAAGGCGGAAACGGTATAAAAAAACAAATTTTTAGCGCATTAGGCAACATGGACTAACCAAAAGTCGGGATCTATACTAAACTAAACTAGCCACCAAGCTAAAGAGAGTTAGCTACTCGGAAAAGATGTTATACCTAACTTGAACTCCTTCTTCTTGAAACCTTTGTAGAGCTTTGGATGGTGCTTTCCTCGTTGCCTTCTTCCATCAAAGATGGATACACCTGAGGGTTCAACCTTCGGGCTCCTTTCTCGAACTTTGAGAAAACTAGGATCTTTAGCTTGCTAGACCTCTAACCCTAGAGTGAGTAGAGAGTTGTTTTGAGGTGTTTTTGTCTCAAGGAGATGGTTTCTCAACACATGAGAGTGAGTCTCCTTGAACTAGAGGAGGAGGAAGAAGAAGAGAGGAGAGAGAAGTGTTATGATAGAATGAAAATTACTTTTTACAACCATAACATAATATCAAATGAATTATCAAATTAATAATAATAATCTAAATGAAATAGTTGATGGATGGTTTGGAATTACAATTATCATTACACACATTAAATGGTTTTGCTAGAATCAAAGAGCATCTTTGATATGTAATGATGATAGTCAAAGTTTCAACCATGGTCAACAAGTCAACCATGGTCAACAAGTCAACAAACCCAACAATGACACAATTTCATTTAATTAATATTATTAATTGATATATCATAAATTCATTAGGGTTTTGAAAAAGACGATTGTCAACTGTGCATACACACCCGTTCCGAAACCCTAATGAAAATCCTCTTCCTCCGCCTCAACCAATTGTGCATACACACCCGCATTCTTGTTCCGAGGAACATGAACACAATGAGATAAAACTAACCCCAAAACATATACTAGAATCTGGCTCAAACCAGAGCCCGCAAGTAATATCCGTCTGGACTCCAAACGTGCACAAGTGCGCGGATGAGAACGAACCCTGTCGCAAAACCATGCGACCTCTACTTTGTTTTGCCCAAAAGCGAATAGCCCTCTGTGTGGGACTCTAAAGACTCGACACTACGCTGGCAGTGGGTTTAACCACAGACCGTAAGCGGCACTAGCTGTGCGTAACGGTCCCCAGGTAGATGCCGAAAAGAAGACTGACGAGGTGAACCCCATCTGAACTCCTACTGAGTCTGAATGTGACAGTCTTCGTACAGTCCGGTCTGTTCGTCTGATACATCGCATGGCGGGCCTAGGGGGCGGTAAACGTCAGTCCCCTAATAGCGGTACAAGTCGTGTCGGAGTGAAGCCCAAAACACCCTGAGATAACACTGGAAACCTACCAGTATATCTCGATTGCCCTGGCCAGGGACTACTCATGTAATGGCTCTCCTAGACACAGCGCGATGTCAACCCCCAATACCGGGAGAGACGAATCCTGTCTAACCGTCACTGCCTCCAAGTGCTTCGTGACTGTACCCAACTACTACCTGTTTGCACGACTACTTTGAGCCGTGGTAGGGTAGTAATCAAAGTACAGTGGGAACACACTCGAGGCGAAGTGACAGTGTCAAGTCAGCGGACTAAGCTGTACTCATGTCACCTGGGAACTGATAACTGACGATAGGTATAATACCAACCTGTCAGTTCCCGACGAGTCCTGTCCAGTGTACTCGTAACCTAACGAGCACCTGTATACTATCTCCAGTACGACGTACTGATGGCTGTGGGACAGACCATCTCCCACACTGGGATGAGAAGCGCATACGCTAGTCTACTCCGGAGTATCGATGCCCTGTCTCGATAGTCCTGCGACTAGGGACCTGTATAAGGATGTGCTTATAGATTACCCAGCCCCCACTAGTGTGACTGCCATCACAACGCTGGTAATCAAGCAAAGATCCCAAGGGCTCCACTAATGCGTATAGGTGTTATCATAAAACAAACACAGCTACACATTGAAGTGGAAACAAACCAAGTAGCATACTACTATATTGAGCAAGATTGTTTATACAAGGTGAATATCCCAAGCTTCCATTAAGTAATATACAAACTAGTATGATACAGTAATGGCCTCTAGGAAATATACACTAACAATCTTCCACTTGCACTAAGGCCATGTACTGGCGTATCGAAGACCTATCATCTCGATCAGCCGCTCGAACTGAGTCTGGGGCAAGGCCTTGGTGAATGGATCTGCAGTGTTTTCTTCTGAAGCGACCCTCCGAACCTCGATCTCCTGGCGATCCACGATCTCCCTGATCAGGTGATACCGCCTCAAGATGTGTCTGGATTTCTGATGGGACCTGGGTTCCTTCGCTAAAGCTATAGCCCCGTTGTTGTCGCAATACAGAGGTATTGGATCAACAATGGACGGAACCACCTGAAGTTCTATCAAGAACTTCCTCATCCAGACGGCTTCTTTTGCGGCATCAGATGCAGCGATGTATTCCGCTTCCATAGTCGAGTCTGCAACGGTTTCCTGTTTGGAACTCTTCCAACACACCGCCCCTCCATTGAGGGTAAAGACAAAGCCCGACATGGACTTGGAATCATCCTTGTCACTCTGGAAGCTGGAGTCAGCAAAGGCCTCGATCTGGAGGTCTTTTCCGCCATACACCAAGAACATCTCCTTAGTCCTTCTCAGGTACTTGAGAATGTTCTTTACCGCTATCCAGTGTTTCTCCCCAGGGTTTGACTGATACCGGCTTACCGCACTCAGTGCATAAGCTACATCCGGTCTGGTACACAACATCGCATACATTATAGAGCCTACCGCAGAAGCGTAGGGTATAATAGACATGCGATCCCTCTCCAAATCAGTCTTGGGAGACATCTCTTTAGAGAGGGTGATCCCGTGACAAGCCGGTAGGTTACCGCGCTTGGAATCTTCCATACTGAATCTTTTCAGTATGGTGTCGATGTACCTGGACTGAGAAAGTCCAAATATCCTCTTGGATCTATCACGATGGATCCGGATCCCCAGGATGTATGAGGCATCACCCAGGTCTTTCATGGAGAACCTGTGTGACAAGAACCCCTTGACAGATTGTAGCATAGGAATGTCATTTCCTATTAAGAGAATGCCATCCACGTATAAAACGAGGAATACTACATTTCTCGCTACAAATCTACTATAGATGCATGGTTCATCTGGATTTTTGATAAAGCCAAATTCCTTGACCGTCTCATCAAAACAGATGTTCCAGCTCCGCGATGCCTGCTTTAGTCCATAGATGGACTTAAGCAACTTGTACACCTTTCCGCTGCTCCCACTCTGAATGAAACCCTCTGGCTGGTCCATATAGACACACTCCTCTAAATTTCCATTTAGAAAAGCGGTTTTTACGTCCATCTGCCAAATCTCATAATCGTGGAAGGCAGCAATGGAAAGAAGGATCCGAATGGATTTCAGCATAGCCACTGGAGAAAAGGTTTCGTCATAGTCCAAACCAGGTCTTTGACGAAAACCCTTTGCAACAAGTCTAGCTTTATAGGTCTCAACCTGTCCATCTATACCAATCTTCCTTTTGAAGATCCACTTGCATCCTACGGGTTTTACCCCGTCTGGAGCAATGTCCAACGTCCAGACTTTGTTGGTGTACATGGACTCCATTTCGGTCCGTATTGCATCCAGCCATTTTACCGAGTCAACGCTCTGAACAGCCTGCTAGAAGCTAGTAGGCTCATCATAATCTATGATGCAATCCTCTCTATCCCCGTCTATGAGAAAACCGTAGTATCTCTCGGGCGGATGAGACTGCCTATTGTTAGTTATATGTATGCCCTAGAGGCCATTACTGTACATAGGATGTATATTGTAGTGGATGCTGGGACATATATAGGGAGGACTTTCTTGCTCGACATGATAGTATGCTATCTGGTTACTTTTTACCTTAACGTGTATACCGATTGTCTCTCTGTTACATGTTGGTAAAGCCCTTAGGATGTGTACTTGACTACCTGGACTATGATGCGGATCATACTAGTGGGGACATGGTAGTCTATAAGTACATCCTTCAAGATTCCTAGTCGTGGGTGTATCGAGACGGGGCATCGATATACCAGAGTAGACTAGCGTATACCTTCTCGACCCATACAGATGGGCGATGGATGATTCCATATCCATTGGTGTTTGACATCGGAGATGATATACGGGTGCTCAGTAGAGACTGGGTACACTGGACGGACTCGCCGAGAACTCCCAGATGGTATTATACCTTACGTCAGATGGCTGTTCTCTGGTGACACTGGTACAGAGTAGTCTGTTGACCCGAGATCGTCATAGAGTCTTGTGTGGTTCCCACTGTGCTTTGATTTCCACCTTACCACGTCCAAGAGGGCGTGCAAAACGGTGGCTTTTGGGTACAGTCCCGAATCACATGGAGGCAATGAGCGATAGGAGGGGATTCGTCTCTCCCGGTATAGGGAGTTGATGTTGCGCTGTGTTCGATTGGCTATAACCGGAAATCCCTGGCCAGGGTTGCTGAGATTTACTGGTAAGTGTTATCAGTAGTTTCTCGAACTGTTATAGACCTCATATCGACACGACTTATCGAGCTATTGGGGTCTGACGTTTACCACCCCTAGGCAAGATATGCGACATATCAGACGACGAGACCGGACTGTACGGTAAGTGTTACTGGTTGGATTCACTGAAGTGTGAGCGGGCTTGCTCGTCGATCTTCTGATCGCTCAATACCCGGGTGGCCGTTACGTTTAGCAGACCGCTTGCGGCTTGTGGGTGCTTGATATGATCATCATCTGCTGCCGGCGTATTGACGAGTCTTTAGAGTCCTACACAGAGGTTTCCTGGCTCAAGCGAAACGAAATAAGAGCGCATATGAGATATGTGCGGGACCGAGAATAATGCGTGTATGTGATACCGTACTCTATCCTCGGGATGAATGTATCGAATGGTTGTATGCGATATAACCTAGTTATCGATTCAAGCGTTGATTCGATAAGTCGATACATTGAATACTAGTCGGTTATGTTCGACATGACCGGATCATTGAATCAAGTGTTGATTTAATGATTTAATGCATAATTATATATTTGATATATTACTTTGCATTAACTAGTGTTGGTTCACTTTAAATGGATTTTCTCACATGGATGTACAAGTTGTATATGTGATATACTTTTTGTACAAATGATTGTATCATGTTTGATGATACATGTTTACTTGGTTAAGTGTAAAGAATTAAACCATGGTTAAACTAATGATTAGGGTTTTGTTTATCCATTTCTTATTTATTCATTTATTTATTTGTTTATTCTTTTTGGAAAATAAATGGCATAAAGAGAAAAAATGGTGGCTTTCTTTGTTTGCATCTTGAAGCTTCATGAAGTTTTGACTAAGTGACCATTTTGTCTCATGCTTAACCCTAACCACTCCTTTTAACCCTAGTTCATTCTCTACACTTGACCATGGTTGTATTATGATAAGTATTGATTTTCTTTTCCATTTGAAAATAACTTATCATAATATTCATCTTCTTCTTCTTCTTCTTCACTTGAAGAAAACCTTGCTTCATCAATGGTAACTTGATCTAAAGAGTGAGAAATCCAATTCTAAAGTGAACCCACCTCCTATTTCTTCATCCTCTACCTCTTGCCTAGTAGTATAGGGTGTTTTCTTCACAAGTTTCATGACTTGGTGAAGTAGGAGCTTGATCTTGTGATGCCTCGACGTAGATCATCTTCGGCATCGTTGTCGATGACCTAGCCCGCCCATTTCTCCGATGAAGCCGACGCTAGAGCCCGGGATTCCATTTGGACAGCAAGGAGACTTCATTGCGGAGCTATGGAGGTAGAGGACCGGATCTACAAAGGTTGTATTTCCATTCTTTTAGTTAAATTGTTAACTAGTTGCATCTTTCGCCTAAAATTCTAGTTAACGATCCGTATTAGGGTTTCTCGGCACTTGTAAAATTATAATTTGGCATGGTTGATGCCTTATGTGACCACATTAGTGTTCCTAGGAACTCTTCAGTGGTATCAGAGCCTAGCTAGAGCCTTAGGCGATGCGTAGACGGAGTTAGAAGCCCGATCGAATCGAAACCCTAAATCCAAAATGCTCTCTGGACATTTTTCAAAAACTGGGTTTTTTCCAGATTAAAAATTCATAAAAAATTCAGCAGGAAATTCTAAGAATTACGGTGCAAAATTTACCAAATGATCTGTCTAAAGCGCGGCGGAACCGCGGCATTAGCCGCCTATTGCGGCGGTTCCGCGCTCATTTAGTTTCTTCAGTCAACCATTTTTGCACAGTAACTTCTTTATTTAAATGCTGAGTTTTATGGGAATTTTTAATATTTACTCAAGAGTTGAGTTTTCTGGGTTGTATTAGAGGCTCGGTATTTCGATCGGATTGTCTAATTTTGTCTGTGTGCTATTCCGGATAATTTTAGAATATGTTAAAGAGGTTCGACCGGATATAAATACCCAATTTTTCCCTTGTCGGGAAATTTCCAAGTGTTGGATTTTTCCGTGGTTTAAAGACGTTCTGAGTAGTGCAAGTGACGCGATGGTCCCTCTAGAAGACAACAAACCTTAACTCGATTATGTGACCGTCTTGAACTGCCCTTTGAACCTTCGGGTTTGGGGCAGTACGTCGTGCCACATGTGAGGCGTTGGCTTGACCCTTCTACGACTGGACCGTTGGTACTGAGGCACGAAATGAATGTTTTTAAACTTGTTTCATGTGTTGATCTGTTTCGGGAAAACTTGGGTGTTTGACTGTTCGATCGGAAAGTTTAACATTTTCTGTTAATCTGGAATGTGATACAATAGTTGGAATTCACAAGTAGTTATGAGATAACTAATATGAATGTTATAAACACAGCACTTTAGTCTCAGTTGACCGGTTGCCACGGAATTTTGATGTGATCAAAAGTCCGTCGCAATCACGTAGCGTACGCGGATACTCGCCGGATAAACTTAATAGACAACCTCGCCCCATAGCCCCGACCAAGTGACTGTAGGAGAACCCCGTCGCCGAAAGCATCCGTTCGGGTGCTCACGGCAGCGGTGTTCCGCCTTGGTGCACTTCGTCGACGGTATCGCGGGTGCGGCCGTCTACTGAAGTTTGCGACGAGCATTCGATCAGGATGTCGGGAATCTTGTTGAATTGCCCGACTTGATATTGAAAAGTGTTTTCGATAATGAGACTAAAATGCGGGGTTTATAATTGTTAGGCATGCGATGTCTAAGGAATTCATTTGATTAGGCATGCGATGTCTATGTTGATTGCGGATTCCAACTGTTGTAGTTTTACACTTTCTTTTCTGTGACCGTAAGTTTAATATGTGATATCGCCGGTTTCGTTGCTATATGTCAACGACAATTGGGATGTGCATATTTACATACGTTGATGACATGTGATGTTATGTGTTGCTGGATATGTTATATTGGATCGTCGTGTTCGAATAGCCGGGGTTTTTTTTTTAATGAGTGTTTTTCATTTTCATTCATGTAAAAACTTGTATGTAATATTCATTTATTGAGGAACTTCCAGGTTGCAGAAAATGTCACCTTTTGTATATTATTTACTTTTCCGCACTAGGATAGACCCAAGGAGGAGGGCACAATTAACCGGGTTCTGGAGTCCAGTGGGAGACCAACTCGAGGAGTCGAGTCCGGGTCTCCTAACTCTAGAATTGGTAGGGTTGCTTGCCGCTCTCATAGGGGTCTAGGGGTGTGGGTTTGGCTATTCATCGCGACCGTGGAATCCGTGTTTTATACTGGCTCGTATTGAAAACACGGACGTCCTAGTATATCCAATATTTCATATGTTTCTTCTGCTGCGATATCTGTGATGTGATCATGTGATGTTCTGTGATAGATACAGTATATAGTATATATGATATATTATATAGGCGTTACTTATGTTTTACACCCGCGCTAGCCCTGCTCCGCTCTGCCGTTAGTTACCTAACCTAACGGTGCACGAGGGGACATCGAGGCGAATGCGGATGGCATAAGTGTACGTCGTATTTATCTGTGATGTTTAGGTACTTAATTGATGGGACTTCATTAATGTGATTAATGAAAGAAAAGAAACCTAAGATGTTGTGGAATCGAATTTCAAAATAAAACAGGTAGCTATAGTTCTTGCTTTGCACAGCGGTATATATGATATATCCTGCACCTTATTCGATAAGGAAAGGACCGAGATCCCTTCACCGGGAGTGACTCCTTTAGCAATAACTGGCAGATGCTACACACTCGGTTTGTCTTTTGATTGCTTCTATAGTTTCTGCTTTGCACAGTGATATATATGATATATCCCGCACCTTATTCGATGAGGAAAGGACCGACGATCCCTTCACCGGGTGTGACTCCTTTAGCAAAACTAGAAAAACCTCAAAAACACTCCATTTCAAAATTCAATCGATCTTACAACGATATCAAGTTCATTACGCAATAGATTTTCAGAAAAACCTGTCGTAGCCCTCCGTCATTTCAGATAAGTAGTAGTTAGTATTCGTGCTACGTTTGTTGGCCTGCGTCAAGGCGTAGTGTGCGGTAGCTAACTAGTATTTATCTGCTTATGCATATGATGCAGATTGGATTAGGGTAGTCGTGCGACTTTGTTGGCCTGCGTCAAGGGTCGTGCGGGTGGGTTTAATTCAATCAGGAAATGACGGGTTGAACTTGACTAGCGCACTATGGTTTGTTGGCCTGCGTCAAGGTCATAGGACGCTAGGGGCAAAATTATCGGGAATTTCAAGTGTTGAAATTTGCAATGAGATTGCATACTTTCTATGAGATAGTTGGATCCCGATACCCACTGCGAGTAATTGTTACTCCTGGGAGAGTTTTACACATTACAATTAGCCGATCAAGTAGGTGTCTAGAAAGGTGTTAACGAGGTTACGCCTCTGGGAAAACGAGGTTTACATTAATTAGGTTCGTGCGAAAGCACGGGGGACCTCCCTCAAATTACCGACACTGGCCTGGCTGAAAGAGTGGCGAACTTGTAGCGTGTAATTAATCCCGGCTAGTCTTTCCTTTTAGGGTTTGAAGGAAGATTTGATAAAAACAGTGGGAAACAACCTGATTAGATAAAATAATAACCAATCTGATCTTGCAAGAGCATACGCTGAGTGTTTTCTTCTCTCTCTCTCCTGGTAGCGACCATATCATGCCTTAATCAAGATAATAATACGGATTATTGACCGAACCTACTTGTTATACTGAACTCGGGAACGTTGGTCCCGCTCCAACTTATAATTGTTATAAGACAGAGCAGGAAATTAGGGAATACCAGATTTCCCGTGCCGCCCAAACGAAGAGAGTGCATGCTGATGCATCGTCTTCGGGTATGTTCATTACAAAGAACTGTTTCTCAGTATCCTACGCATCCTGGGTATATGATACCGGATCAGGATCCCAGATATGTAATCTGTTACATAAGGCTACAAAAGGGTAGAAAAACTGAGAACGGGTGATAAGTTTCATGAGGCAGAAAACAGGGCAAGTGTTGCAGCCAAGTCTGTTGGTCACTGTCACCCTGTATTGCAAATACATTGATTCTGAACGAATGTTATTAGATACCGAACCTGATATACAAAATCATATCAGTCTCTTTATTAGTAAAGAAATGATAAAATTTTGTATTATTGGATAATGTTTTGAACATTTCTTATATCAAAAGTTGATCGGTTCAGGCACGTTATCTAAAAGCATTGATGTTCTAAATCAAACTACAGTTCCTTGTATATAGAACACACACAAGAGGAAGAGTTCAAAAATGAACGAATCCTTCTTGAGGTATTGTATACTAGGTCATATCAATGCGACCCGACTAGCTTGAGTTACATAAAGATGCATATTTAAATTAGTTTGAATTTACATCTTGTGAAACTTGCCAGTCATGTCACAAAGATAAGATGGCCACAGCTCTGTTTACTGGAAACAGAGAAAGAGTTAGTGAACTCTTGGGATAATACATGTTGATGTATGTAGGTCCCCTGTCTACACATGCCAAGACCGGTTCTTTAGACTTCATTACATTCTCTGATGATCTTTCAAGATTCAGACATATGTTCCTGTTGAAACACAAGTCCGAACCTTTTGAGATATTCACAGAATATAAATTAGAAGTAGAGAACCAAAATATGGGTATAAGTATTATGTCCTTTGATGAGATCAAGGAGGAGAATACTTGAGCACGGAATTCTTGGACTTTTCTAAAGGAGAATGAGATTCTCTCTCAGCATTACTCCTCCGTATACACCATAGCACAACGTTGTATCGGGGCGAAGCCTTCACACTCTATTTGATATGGTGCGCTCTATGATGAGTACTACTGAGTTACCTATTTCCATTGGGAGTTATGCACTTATGAAGTTGCATACCTATCGAATTAGGTTCAAATCAAATCAATAGCCTACCACTTCATATGTGATATGGAAAGGGAAGAGCCCATATCTTAAGCTTCTTAAGATTTGGGGTTGTCCAGCCTTTGTCTAAAAGCAAAATCCGGACAAGCTCGAGGCAACGTCTGTTATGTAGAACTGGAAATGTTCCAGCTATACAAAATGCAGCTGATGATTTGACAGAACCAAAGGATTCAGTAGATTCCAATGAACCTCAGCCTCTCCGCCGATCTAGTAGGGTTCCTCACCCACCTGAGAGTTACTCCGGTTTCTCTATGACAGAGGGAGTGAGGATAGCATCATGGGATGATGACCCAACTAGTTTCGAGCTGGCCATCAAGAGTGGGACTCTGTAAGAATGGATGGATGCTTAGCGATCTGAGATGGAATTCTTATACACCAACAAAGTATGGACTTTAGTTGCTATATCTGAAGGGTTAAATCCCCATCAGGACCAAGTATATCTTGAGAAGATTACTTGGTGTACATGGAAAAGTTGAGACTTTCAAAGATAGACTTGTTAAAGGTTTGCATCATTGACCAGGTATGGATTATGTTGAAACCTTTTCTAAGGATCTATGCTTAAGTCCATCCAGATCCTACTTGCCACGGCTACATACCATGACTACGATATCTGGTGGTTGGGTGTCATGACAACTCTTCTAAACTGATGTTTTAGAAGAGAGCGTCTATAAGTACACAGCCAGAGGGCCTCGTAGACAGTGGGAGCGGCAGAAACGTGTGCAAGATGTTTCATGTAATAAAGCAGGCATCGCGGAGTTAGAACATCTGTTTTGATGGATTAGTCAAAAAGTTTGACATCATCAAAATGGTAGATGAACCTTGTATATACAAAAAGGTAGTAGGGAGTATGGTAGTGATCCTCGTAGAGTACCTGGATGACATACTCTTGATAGGGAAGGAGTTTCCTATGCTACGCTCGGTCGATCTCCGCTTATCACATGGATTCTCCAGATAGGATCAAAGTGATACCTCCTCCATCCTGAGCTTTCATCTATGAGATAGATGTTAATTGGATATTAGGATACTCACTAGTTGTAGTGAGATGGCATCAATTGATCCTGGGGAGAATCACTGGAAAGGTTCCAGGGTGATAAGGATGACTGAAAGTCAGTCACAGGCATTGTCTTTACCCTCAGTAAAGGGACGGTATGTTGGAAGAGTTCCAAGCTAAATACCGTGGCATACTAGACGATAAAGGCTGGATACATCGCTACTTAAGACGCTACCAAAGAGGAAGTCTGGGTGTATATTAGTTCATGAGATGAACATCGTTTCTCCCATTGTGTGATAATGGAGTTGTGGCTTATGCCAAGGAACGTCCGTCCCATCAGTGATCCAGACGTATTCTAAGGCAGCATCACCTGATCATGGAGATAGTTGATCTCCAGGGTGATCGGGGTTAGGAGAGCAGACCAAGAGGACAACTCGGCGGATCCACTCACGAATGCCTATTCCCAGAGAGAGACTTTTATGGGATGGTTGAGTACGAGATACTACAACCACTGCTACAGATGGCCTTAGTGCAAGTGGGAGATTGTTAGTTATATGTATGCCCTAGAGGCCATTACTGTACATAGGATGTATATTGTAGTGGATGCTGGGACATATATAGGGAGGACTTTCTTGCTCGACATGATAGTATGCTATCTGCTTACTCTTTACCTTAACGTGTATACCGATTGTCTCTCTGTTACATGTTGGTAAAGCCCTTAGGATGTGTACTTGACTACCTGGACTATGATGCGGATCATACTAGTGGGGATATGGTAGTCTATAAGTACATCCTTCAAGGTCCCTAGTCGTGGGTGTATCGAGACGGGGCATCGATATACCAGAGTAGACTAGCGTATACCTTCTCGACCCATACAGATGGGCGATGGATGATCCCATATCCATTGGTGTTTGACATCGGAGATGATATACGGGTGCTCAGTAGAGACTAGGTACACTGGACGGACTCGCCGAGAACTCCCAGATGGTATTATACCTTACGTCAGATGGCAGTTCTCTGGTGACACTGGTAAAGAGTCGTCTGTTGACCCGAGATCGTCATAGAGTCTTGTGTGGTTCCCACTGTGCTTTGATTTCCACCTTACCACGTCCAAGAGGGCATGCAAAACGGTGGATTTTGGGTACAGTCCCGAATCACATGGAGGTAATGAGCGATAGGAGGGGATTCGTCTCTCCCGGTATAGGGAGTTGATGTTGCGCTGTGTTCGATTGGCTATAACCGGAAATCCCTGGCCAGGGTTTCTGAGATTTACTGGTAAGTGTTATCAGTAGTTTCTCGAACTGTTATAGACCTCATATCGACACGACTTATCGAGCTATTGGGGTCTGACGTTTACCACCCCTAGGCAAGATATGCGACATATCAGACGACGAGACCGGACTGTACGGTAAGTGTTACTGGTTGGATTCACTGGAGTGTGAGCGGGCTTGCTCGTCGATCTTCTGATCGCTCAATACCCGGGTGTCCGTTACGTTTAGCAGACCGCTTGCGTCTTGTGGGTGCTTGATCTGATCATCATCTGCTGCCGGCGTATTGACGAGTCTTTAGAGTCCTACACAGAGGTTTCCTGGCTCAAGTGAAACGAAATAGGAGCGCATATGAGATATGTACGGGACCGAGAATAATGCGTGTATATGATACCGTATTCTATTCTCGGGATGAATGTATTGAATGGTTGTATGCGATATAACCTAGTTATCGATTCAAGCGTTGATTCGATAAGTCGATACATTGAATACTAGTCGGTTATGTTCGACATGACCGGATCATTGAATCAAGGGTTGATTTAATGATTTAATGCATAATTATATATTTGATATATTACTTTGCATTAACTAGTGTTGGTTCACTTTAAATGGATTTTCTCACTTGGATGTACAAATTGTATATGTGATATACTTTTTGTACAAATGATTGTATCATGTTTGATGATACATGTTTACTTGGTTAAGTGTAAAGAATTAAACCATGGTTAAACTAATGATTAGGGTTTTGTTTATCCATTTCTTATTTATTCATTTATTTATTTGTTTATTCTTTTTGGAAAATAAATGGCATAAAGAGAAAAAATGGTGGCTTTCTTTGTTTGCATCTTGAAGCTTCATGAAGCTTTGACTAAGTGACCATTTTGTCTCATGCTTAACCCTAACCACTCCTTTTAACCCTAGTTCATTCTCTACACTTGACCATAGTTGTATTATGATAAGTATTGATTTTCTTTTCCATTTGAAAATAACTTATCATAATATTCATCTTCTTCTTCTTCTTTACTTGAAGAAAACCTTGCTTCATCAATGGTAACTTGATCTAAAGAGTGAGAAATCCAATTCTAAAGTGAACCCACCTCCTATTTCTTCATCCTCTACCTCTTGCCTAGTAGTATAGGGTGTTTTCTTCACAAGTTTCATGACTTGGTGAAGTGGGAGCTTGATCTTGTGATGCCTCGACGTAGATCATCTTCGACATCGTTGTCGATGATCTAGCCCGCCCATTTCTCCGATGAAGCCGACGCTAGAGCCCGGGATTCCATTTGGACAGCAAGGAGACTTCATTGCGGAGCTATGGAGGTGGAGAACCGGATCTACAAAGGTTGTATTTCCGTTCTTTTAGTTAAATTGTTAACTAGTTGTATCTTTCGCCTAAAATTCTAGTTAACGATCCGTATTAGGGTTTCTCGGCACTTGTAAAATTATAATTTGGCATGGTTGATGCCTTGTGTGACCACATTAGTGTGTCTAGGAACCCTTCAGTGGTATCAGAGCCTAGCTAGAGCCTTAGGCGATACGTAGACGGAGTTAGAAGCCCGATCGAACCGAAACCCTAAATCCAAAATGCTCTCTGGACATTTTTCAAAGGCTTCGGACTTATGTTTCAATAAGAAGACATAACCGTACCTTGAAAAATCATCCGTAAAAGTAATGAAGTAAGAATAACCGCTTCGCGCATGTGTAGACATTGGACCGCACACGTCGCTGTGTACGAGTCCCAAGAGCTCGCTCGCTTTTACTCCGTGTCCAGTGAACGGAGTCTTTGTCATCTTTCCTTTGAGACAGGATTGACAAGTGGCATACGATTGATATTCGAACAGATCCAAATATCCTTCTGTATGTAACTTAGTCAACCTTCTCTCATTGATGTGACCCAGTCTACAATGCCATAAGAAAGTCTGATTGATTTCCGGAGACTTTCTTTTGTGTGTATTCTGAACATTGAAAATCTGTGGTTGGTTTAATACGTATATACCAATGCTCAATGTACCTGACCCAATCAGAACTTGATTAAGGTGAATGTTTACAACATTACTTAAAAACGCAAATTCATAACCTTCTTTAGAAACGAAAGATACAGAAATGATATTACAAGTTGCGTTGGGTACAAAAAAGCAATTACGCAAAACCAAAACATGTCCATCTGACATTCCTAGGTGATAGTCCCCCACGGCTTTAGCATCCATGCTAACTCCGTTTGCAACTCTGAGGGTCATGTCACCTGCCTTCAAAACCCTACGGTTTCTCAACGCCTGCAAAGAATTACAGATATGAGATCCTGATCCGGTATCCAATACCCAGGAAGTAGAGTTTATTGAAAGATAGTTTTCAATAACAAACGCACCTGAAGCTGAAGCCGCAACCTGCTTCAGTTCCTGTGTCCTGGCCTTCCAAGCCCTGCAATCTTTCTTCCAGTGTCCACTCTTATGACAATAGAAGTATTCTTCTTTACCCACAAGCTTCCCCGCTATCTTTGCTGCCTTTGCCTTTCCCTTCGTATCCACTTTACTAACACCGCCTCTTGGTTTGGCGGGGGCTTTCCTCTTCTTTCCCTTGGCTATCGCCTTGGACCTAGAAGAAGAAGATCCTCCTACAAACAAAGTGGATGTTTCCCTACCTTTCTATAGGGTGCCCTCTGCGCTCCTCAGCATGTTGAGGAGTTCTGAAAGTTCAACTTCTTTTTCTTGTAAGTTGAAGTTCAGTATAAACTGGGCGTAAGTGGAAGGAAGGGACTGGAGAATCAAGTCCGTATAGAGCTCATTCTCCAACGTGGTTCCAAGTTCCGCGAGCTCCTCAATGAAGCCAATCATCTTAAGCACGTGTTCCGCTACCGATGATCCAATGGCCAACCTTGCCGAAAATAACTTCTTCGACACTTCGTATCTTGCGATACGAGATTGCTCTCCATACAGTTCTTTTGTATGGAGAAATATGTGTAAGTCTACGCTAGCGCCCCGGCAGTCTACAGACGCCAAATGCGGAATAAAACTTTTAAACTTGGCGCTATCGTATACTTTAACCCGGATCTGCCATTATTGCTAAACTAACATACTGTAAAGAGTGTAGAAAGATTGTACCGAACGATCCGAGTCCTTCGTTCTTCAACCATCATCCCACGCTCCGTTGCGGCTGCTCCGATCTCGTCGATCTCCGATCTCCTCGTCGAGGTGGCACCACATGATCGGTTCTTTAAACGGGCTCCCGCCTCTGACTCGAGGCAACTCGATCGTCAAGTTTGCTAAAAGAGACGACCAAGAATGATGTAGAGAATGAGTAGATGACTTTGTCTCACTTCGTCCAAGTCCGTGGACGATCGGTAAATGAAGTTGCCATGGAATTTGGTGATGGAAAGAAAATGAAGTGATGAAATTTCCATGCACCCAAATACTATCATATCTTTCCTACAAAATTAATCAATCATCAAGTGAATGAGGGGAAGAGAGGGCCGGCCAATATATTGAAGGAGGGAGGTGATGGTAGTAGCATCAAGTGGTGACCATAAGTGTATGATACTTATCATATCAATCAAGAAAGAATGAATCATCAACAAGCTTTAAATTGAACCAATCAAACTTAACCTAGTCACCTTATCAACAATTAATGAACCATTAATGATACAAATGACTCACTAGCCTCATCATCACATCTAGAAGCTTCTAGAATGATGACTCACTCATATCCAAGAAAAGATAAATCCGCCTTTAACCAAATGTTAAAAGACGGCTGATAGAAAACTGGAAACTGGCAACTTCCAAAAGTGATCCTGAAACGACTTTCAGGAAAACCCCGAAACTGTATAAATATACCCGCATTTGTATTACGACCGAATACAAATGCAACTGAGACAAAGATATTATACCTACTCAATATAATACTCGGATCCGGCTTAAACCAAAGCCGACCAGTATCATCTGTCCGAAAATCGACACGTGCGTAAACGCACGTGCATTTTCCGAACCCTGCCATAAAACCATACGGCCTCTACAACGTTTCGCCCGAACTTGGGAAACTGCCTGTGGGGGACTCTAATGACTCGTCAGCACCCTGGCAGTGGGTTTAACCACAAACCGTCAGCGGCACTAGCAATGCATAACGGCTGCCCACGGACTGACCTCAAGGGTGGCCGAGGAGCGAACTCAAGGGAGACCGATGAGCGAACTCCTCCGAAAACCCTTGTAGCGTCTTGAAAAGTCGTTTTGGTGTTTTCTTGAAATTCGGTGAAAATTCGGTATTTTTCCGAAAACCGTCTTTCTCGATATTTTGCAGTTTAGCGCTAATTATACCTTAAATGGATAAGTAATTACTTGTTTTTAGTAGCTAATGAGTTAATTATGAAATTTTGGTCATTTAAAAATTTTTCAATCACCAAAATTTCATAATTAACTCATTAGCAACTAAAAACAAGTAATTACCTATCCATTTAAGGTATAATTAGCGCTAAACTGCAAAATATCGAGAAAGACGGTTTTCGGAAAAATACCGAATTTTCACCGAATTTCAAGAAAACACCAGCCACTTGTTATGCTTCGGTGGACTGCCGTGAGAAGGCAGTCAGATTTAGCTTTCCGGGAGAGCTAGTCCTTGTTATTCAGGGAGACCGCAGTGTCGCCCTTCCCAGCTTAATTTCTTCTCTTCGCGCTGGTCAGCTCTTGCGGAAGGGATGTCAGGGATTCTTAGCGTCTATTTGTGATACTCGAGCTGCAGATGTTCCGTTGGACCGGGTCCCGGTAGTTTGTGAGTTCCCTGATGTTTTCCCTGATGAGCTACCGGGGCTACCTCCTGAGCGCGATGTTGAGTTCTGCATTGATTTGATTCCCGGTTCGGGGCCTATTTCTATACCGCCTTATCGGATGGCCCCGGCAGAGCTTCGAGAGCTGAAGGATCAGTTGCAGGATTTGTTGGACAAGGGGCTTATTCGACCGAGTGTTTCTCCGTGGGGTGCTCCGGTCCTGTTTGTCAAGAAGAAGGATGGAAGTTTGCGCTTATGTATCGACTACCGCCAGCTGAACAAAGTTACCGTTCAGAACAGATATCCGTTGCCGCGCATTGATGATTTGTTCGACCAGCTTCAGGGTGCGGGGTATTTTTCGAGGATCGACTTGCGATCAGGATACCATCAGCTGCGAGTTCGACAGGAGGATACCGAGGACAGCTTTCCGTACACGCTATGGCCACTACGAGTTTTTGGTGATGTCGTTCGGACTCACCAACGCCCCAGCAGCATTTATGGATTTGATGAACCGTACATTCAGGCCGTATCTTGACTTGTTCATCATCGTGTTTATCGACGATATCTTGGTGTACTCCCGGAGCAGAGAGGAGCACGAGCAGCACTTGCGGATTACGTTACAGACTCTGAGGGAGCACCAACTGTTCGCGAAGTTCTCCAAGTGTGCTTTCTGGCTGGACAGCGTCGGATTCTTGGGTCACGTGGTTACGAGAGACGGCATTTGTGTAGACCCGAAGAAGATTGAGGCTGTTCAGCAGTGGCCCCGACCTACATCGGTTACCGAGATCCGTAGTTTTCTAGGCTTGGCGGGCTACTACAGGCGTTTTGTTCAGGACTTCTCCCGTATAGCTGCACCGTTGACCGGTTTGACCCGGAAGGGAGTTCCTTTCGTCTGGACGGAGGAGTGCGAGCGCAGTTTTCAGCAGCTGCGGACATGTTTGACTACGGCACCGGTATTATCTTTACCTTCGGGATCAGGCGGATTTATTGTCTACTGTGATGCTTCGCAAGTGGGATTAGGATGCGTATTGATGCAGCATGGCCGGGTGATCGCTTACGCTTCTCGGCAGTTGAAGAAGCATGAACAGAACTACCCCACTCATGATTTGGAGATGGCTGCAGTGGTCTTTGCACTGAAGATTTGGCGACATTACCTTTACGGCGAGTCATGTCAGATATTCACCGATCACAAGAGCTTAAAGTACATATTTCAGCAGCGAGACCTGAACCTCAGACAGCGTCGTTGGATGGAGTTGGTGAAAGACTACGACTGCGAGATCTTATATCACCCCGGCAAGGCGAATGTGGTGGCAGATGCGTTGAGTAGGAGGCCCGGGGGTACTCTATCCTTTTTGCGCGCAGTGCAGAGGCAGTCGTCAGCAGATTGGCAGATGTTATGCGACAGCCGAGTTGAGTTCGAGTTCACTCAGGCAGGGGGACAGCTCGCGCATGTTCGTGCACGCCCACAGTTGCTTGACCGTATATATGAGGCGCAGCGCAGTGACGACCGTTGCTCAGAGATCATGGCACAGATGGGACAGGGCAGATTTTCCGAGTTCGTGGTTGACGATCAGGGGATTTTACGATATGGATCTAGACTGTGCGTACCAGATGCTGATGGATTACGGCGCGACATTCTTGAGGAGTCACACCGATCAGTGTATAGTGTCCACCCCGGTTCCACCAAGATGTACCATGATATGAGAGAGACCTACTGGTGGGACGGGATGAAGAGGGACACTGCGGAGTTCGTTTCGAGATGCCTGACTTGTCAGCAAGTCAAGGCCAAGCACCAGAGGCCCGCAGGAGAGCTGCAGCCGTTACCCATTCCAGAGTAGAAATGGGAGCAGATTTCGATGGATTTCGTTGTGGGTCTACCCAGGACCAGTCGAGGGTACGACTCCATCTGGGTGATCGTGGATAGATTGACGAAAGCGGCTCACTTCCTGCCAGTGAAGACGACTTTCAGCTTCGCTCAGTATGCTCAGCTCTATATTGACGAGATTGTGCGACTACATGGCGTACCGACTTGTATCGTGTCAGATCGAGGCACTCAGTTCACCAGCCGACTTTGGCAGAGACTTCAGGAGGCTTTGGGCACTCGTTTGAGCTTCAGCACAGCGTTTCATCCGCAGACAGACGGACAGTCAGAGCGGACCATTCAGACACTCGAGGACATGCTCAGAGCGTGCGTTTTAGACTTTGGTGGTAGCTGGGATCGTCATTTACCTCTAGTGGAGTTCTCCTACAACAACAGCTCCCAGGATACTATTCAGATGGCACCTTTCGAGGCATTGTATGGGAGGAGATGCAGATCGCCCGTTTGTTGGACAGAGCTCAGCGAGAGCAGCATTTTGGGGCCGCAGCTTGTTGAGGAGACGACAGCGAAGATACAGTTGATCCGAGACCGGATGAGAGCGGCTCAGAGCAGACAGAAATCCTATGCAGACAGGCGCCGTCGCAGTTTAGAGTTCACAGTTGGCGACCATGTTTTTCTGAGGGTCTCTCCGATGAAGGGCGTGATGCGTTTTGGGCAAAAGGGGAAGCTTAGCCCTAGATTCGTAGGTCCCTTCGAGATCCTCGAGCGTGTCGGCGCTGTTGCATATCGTTTGGCTCTTCCTCCCAGCTTTCCCGATGTTCACCCCGTCTTCCATGTTTCGATGCTCCGCAAGTACCTTCACGACCCTTCGCATGCGATTCAGCACCCGACAGTCCAGCTAGAGCGCGACCTTTCTTTTGCAGAGCAGCCGGTGGCCATCCTGGATCGGCAGGTGAAGAAGTTGAGGTCGAAGATTATACCAACCGTCAAGGTCCTTTGGCGTAGCCCGAGCAGCGAGGAGGTTACCTGGGAGACCGAGGGCGAGATGAGGAAGAAGTATCCCCATCTCTTTGAAGGTACGCGTAGCTATATTTTTAAATTCGGGGACCGAATTTCTTTAAGGGGAGGAAGATTGTAGCGTCTTGAAAAGTCGTTTTGGTGTTTTCTTGAAATTCGGTGAAAATTCGGTATTTTTCCGAAAACCGTCTTTCTCGATATTTTGCAGTTTAGCGCTAATTATACCTTAAATGGATAGGTAATTACTTGTTTTTAGTAGCTAATGAGTTAATTATGAAATTTTGGTCATTTAAAATTTTTTCCCTATTTTTCATTTTTTTTAATATTATTTTAAGCCGGTAAGAAAATACATTAAATAAGCGATAAATACAAATTTTTCCGGGCTAATTTTAATCTCTAAAATTATGATAATTATATTCTAGTGATAACATGAATTTTTAGTAATTTATTTTGATTTTTTTCAAATTTTTATGATTTGAAACGAAATTATTGAATTTTGGGCTAAAACTTGCAATTTTTGAGTTGTAGGGGGCCTTTTTGCATAAAATTTCTTTTGTAAAACCCCTCTCTCTTTTTCCTCAGCCCTAGGACAGCCCCACCTTGTGTGAGACCAGAAATTTCTGGCCTCTCTCTTCTTGGTTTCTTTCTTGAGTTAATTTGATAGTTTATGGTATTATTTTAATTAAAATGGATAATGTATGATACATTGACTTTTGTGGACTTGACCATGACTTTCCCCACTTGCCCACACCCTCCCCCATACCTCACTCTGCCGAAATTTTCGGGAAAAATTGGTATTGTTTTTAAAAGTTTTTTTCATGACTTATTTGATAAACTTGCTTTCAAATGATTGGGTTTTCTTCACTCTTTGCTTAATGGGTTTTGTTTTCTGGGCATTGGTTTACTTATTTTACGGACGCCTTTAGACGTTTCGTAAACTTAAGTGCCAGTCACGTTCCGTACCCTGCGGGTCGTGACAACCCTACTGAGCCTAACAGTGACAATGTTTATACAGTCCGGTCCGTTCGTCAATGAGTATCGCATATCCGCCTAGGGGGCTAGTAACGTCAGACCCCCAATAGCAGTATAAGTCGTGTCGGAGTGTAGCCCAATAACACCCTGAGATACTACTGGAACACCTACCAGTAAATCTCCTACCACGGCCATGGATTTGTGTAATGGCTCTCCTAGACACAGCACGATCTCGCCCCCAATACCGGGAGAGACGAATCCCCTGCCGATCCGCTCACGTGCCTCCATGTGGCTCGGGACTGTACCCAAAAGCTACCTGTTTGCACGACTCCTTTAAGCCATGGTAGGGTAGAAATCAAAGCACAGTGGGAACTCACACGAGACAAATGACGACCTCAGGTCGATGAACTAACCTGTACACATGTCACCAGGGAACTGCTATCTGACGATAGGTATAGTACTAACTAGCAGATTCCCGGCGAGTCCTGTCCGGTGTACTCATAACCCAATGAGCACCTGTATACATCTTAGGTGATCCAACTGACACCAGTGGCTTGTGAGACCGGCCACCGTCCCTCGTCGGGGTCTCGACTGTACACACTAGTCTACTCCGGAGTATCGATGCCCTGTCTCGAAACTCCCACGACTAGGGACCACAATTAAGGATATGCATCTAAACTACCCAACTCTCACGTATATGATCGCCCTCATACAGTTGGTAGTAAAGCAAGATCCTAAGGGCTCTATCAAAGTGTAACATGCAATCAGTCACCTGAACATGTACACGACTGATAAAGGCAGACCAGATAGCATACTATCATTTCGAGTAAGACTGTGCTACCGGGATAGGTCCTCCGCAATCATTGCAATCACGTACCTGCGATCCAATAATTGACTATGAGGGCACTATCTCCAACAATCTCCCACTTGCACTCAAGGCTAATATTGCGATGTCGACTACTCACAGCCCGTGTGAAACCGAACATCCAACTCCTCTACTAATCAGTATCACAAAGCCCGTTTGTAAAACTATTGTGTTCGAGAAATAGCCTCAGTGAGTGGATCCGCCTAGAAGTATCTTTCTATATCTCTCTTAATCTCAAGTTCGCGGAGAAAGCCATCTCCCGAATTGAGTAGTACCTGTCTTAGAATATGTCTGGATATCTGATGGGACCTTAGTTCATAAATGAACTCCATATCCAAACTTCTTAGACTGAATGGATCACTGAACCTAATCAGTATCCGGCACCATGCCACCCACAGTATCCTCTGGAACTATCTGTCCATAATACTGTCCCTCGTCAGAGGGAAAACTTAAAACTCTGAGAATCACTCTGTCATCCATGTCACCTTTGAAGCCTGGAATGATAACCGTCTCCCGAAAGAGGCTGCCGTTATCAAATCCGTAGAACATGTACTAATGTTCTAAAACTGCTTCCTTATGTTTCTCCAGGATTGGATTAATACAAACTTATTGCATCTAGTGCAAAACCAACATTTGGTGTGGTACTTGACATCTCATGATTGACTCAATTGCATAAGCAAGTGATCTGCCAATCATGCACAGCCCTCTCCCCTTTAGTCTATACGACACCTTTAGAGAGGGTGACTCCATCATCTGCAGGTACACCACCATGCTAGGAGTCAACTATTCCAAAAACCATTAGAATATCTGTCAAAGTACCCACAGTGGGAAACTACCCAAATCCAGATCTAAAACCATAGATCTAGAAACCAAAATGTCAAATATTATATCCATATCCTGTCTGGAGAAACAACTGTGTGACTACCACAGTACAACCGATAGTAGTATAGGAATTTTACTTCCTACACTGTGTATGTCATCCAGATACCATGACATCACATCCTACTACCTTCTTAACAGATCCATCCCTTATCCTGATTGAAGTCAAACCCATGACTGTCACATCAAAATCAGATGATCTATCTCCGCTATTACTGCTCAAGTCTATAAATAGATATAAGCATCTTGCCCACTATTCTTCCGCTGCTCCCACTGAATACGACAACCCTCCTACCGGGTCTCATATCCTGGAACAACAGTAGTGTCAAGTCTGGGTAGATAAAAACCTCCCTGTCACCGTCCTTGAGCCTACCGAAGTACCTCTCGGGTGTCTGAGGTTACCCACCAAATCTGCGGAGTGGCAATTGGAATGTCAAACCTGATTGAATGTATAGGTCCTATTAAATTTTTCCATAATCGTTCGCGATTCTGGAATCACTTCCAGTTCTACCATACTCCCACTACTGTTTTCTGAAAAAGATCCATTTTACTAAAACTGTGGCGAGTTAAGAACAATGTCACTATTGATCTTCCAAATGGTAGAAAATCAACCCTCGTCATAGCCAGGGTCAACCCACAAACAGCCATTACAGAAACGTGCCCTGAGTTATCCAGAGTCTGGTTTTAAGCATAAGCTGGACAACTCCCCGTACCTTAATTTCTTTTAAGGTACGATCCATTCTATATCCAATACAGAAACTTTGGCACTTATTTAATTGGAACCATATTCAAATCATGCAGCTGTCTCCAGTGCATATCAACTAAATGGAAAGAGGCTAATCAACATTACTCAACTTAGGAATCCATCCATTTATGAGTAACCTGAAAGAGAAACACGTTTCTCAAAACCATCACTAT
The DNA here is from genome assembly GCA_030015575.1 of Agapanthus africanus. Taxonomy (NCBI): domain Eukaryota; kingdom Viridiplantae; phylum Streptophyta; class Magnoliopsida; order Asparagales; family Amaryllidaceae; genus Agapanthus; species Agapanthus africanus. Next base: position 257,456,328 of record CM057351.1, on the reverse strand, counting down.
CATCTGAATACCAATCACAAGAATCTACATCTTCGATCTCTTTGAAGAATCCCGATACTTGTGATACCTGGTTCTCTACTTTATTCTAATACCCACAACTTCTCAAAACTTAGACCTTGTATTTCTACGAAACACTCATCTAAATACTAGAGAAGTTATAAGTAAATAGAACATAGTACGAGGACCTACCCCTTTGTCCAGATGGACACTGTACAACATACAATACTCTGTATAAGTCCGCTGAGTTAAACAACTCAAAACTTGTGCGTTGTCGGTGGAAAACTGTACCCTGGCGATTTCCTCAAATATCACCAATTACAACGAATTCCGATATTATGAGGATGATCACCTAATTCCCAATATCTTACTCCCACTCATCATCTGTAAAACCATACAGATATGAGAATGAAACCTGGTAAATACATACCCTTGGAGTAAGTGTCTAATCGGGAAAACAGTTTTTCCTTTAACAATGCACTGAAACATGAAAATGTTTCGTAGGGGTATCCTGGTATTCATAGCAATGCCTCTTCCATAATCCAATTCATGACTTCAACCATATATTTTATTGCAGTCTCTCCAAATCCCTTTATTTGTTTTTAGTCATTATCTTCTGTACACCATCGTTAGGCTAAATGGTTTTCTTCCTTCCCTACCGTTCGGCACCAGCCTATGGTTTGGAAGAAGACTATCCAGTAAGCATAATAGGTGTACCCTCCTAAACCAAGGAGTACTCGTATCTCGAGAGAAGGTGATGATAAAAGACAACTGAATAATACCTTATTCTTTTAAAGGTGAAATAGGAGTGGCGATGAAGTACGCGGTTTTGGTCGTGAATGATATCAGTCGCAATTTACTTTGCTCTCTTTCTAATCCCTTTATTTTGTCTTTACATATTACCTTCTGCACACCCTACTTAGGCTAATTGGTTTTCTTCATTCCCTACCTTTCGGCACCAGCCTATGGTTTGGAATAAGACTATCCAATAAGCGTAATAGGTGTACTCTCCTAAACCAAGGAGCTCTCGCAACCTGAGAGAAGGTGATAATAAAAGACAACTGAATAAACCAATTCTATTTCTCCTGAACCTGGATCCATCCTCGAAGAAGTCCCTTTGAGTTCGTATATAACCATACGATGGATCTATCCAATGGAAGTGGATATCCGTAGTAATACGGGTGTTCTGAGAAATTCAAAGGGTAAAAGAAGGAGTGGCAATGACTTATGCAACTCAGACAATCCAAAAGCCAGTATTTTAAGAAGGTTCGGTCAACCTGGTCACTGAGTCATAGTCTAGGGTCGATCAAAGGTCGCTGCCAAAGAGAGAGAGAGAAAAGAAACACTCTGCGTGCACTCTAACCTAGATCAGAATGGTCATCACTTTATCTAATCCAGAAACCTCCCACTGTCCTGTCAAATTCTCCTCCAAACCTAAAGAAGAATCAATCGGGATCACCCGAAGAGTAAACCAACTCAACAGTGGGAATCGGGATCCAACTCTCATCGCATGATAACGTGATGGAATGCATCCACGTTACTCATACTCCAGATGGTATGCGCATACTTAGCAAGTTTCAGTTTCTTTAGAAACTCCCGATATCATTTTTGCCCCATGCTCTTATAACCTTGGCGTTAGGTCAAAATGTCATAAGTCACATGCCAAGTTCTACCCATCACTATCTTGTTAATTTGAACCCACCCGCACATGCCCTTGGCGTTAGGTCAAAATGGCAGAACGGCTGTCCCAACCAACTCATCTATCTATGCAACAATTGAATACCCAGCAGCTACCAAACACTATGCCTTGGCGTTAGGTCAAAATACATAGCTTGAATACTACTGAATACCCAAAAGAAGTGACGGAGGGCTACGGCTGGTTTTTGGCGAAAAAACCTTTAGCGTAGTGAACTTGATATCGCTGAAGGAACCTGATAGCTTTTTAAAATATAGTGGCGAAAACCTTTTGCTAAAGAGGTCACTCCCGGTAAAGGGATCTCGGCTCTTTCCTCGTGGAATGAGGTGCAGGATATTCCACTGAATACCGCTATGCAAAGCAACTTGTAATCGACTATAGTAAAGTTATCACCCAGACGCAAACTTCTGTCCAAGGGGTCTTTCCCGGTGAAGGGATATCAGCCCTTGCCTCGTCGAATGAGGTGCTGGATATTCACACCGAATACCGCTATGCATAACAAAAGGAAACGTCTTTGTAACAACACTTTTTAAAATTGTTCCAACAACTCAAACAGGTTTGTTTTACTTTGCGTTGATCAGAATCAACACAGTCCCATCAATCAATCACACCAGAAAAGAACGAAAATAAAATGTACGTATATGCCATCCGCATTCGTCACTGGGTCCCGTCATCACTCGTTAGGTTACTTAACTAACGACAGAGCGGGGACTGGACTAGCGCGGGTGTAAAACATATACAACATCTAATAGTATATAAACCAATATACATAATCGCTCGAGGCGTGATAATATGCAACATTACAGAAAAGTAATAAGCATCACAGAACAATACAGATAATCTGGGATCCCCGAGTTTCACAGAGCCGCTGCTGAAACTCGACGTTCCCCTGTCGTGTGGATAGCCTGTGCAATGAAACCTAGACCCCTACGGGTGCGGCAAGTTACCCGCCAAAACCTGAAGCGAGGCAGTCCCCCACAGCATAGTGAATGGAACACCCGGCACTTCACGGAATCCGGTAAATTGAGCACCCCTCCTTGGGTCAACCTGTACCCCCTACAAGTGCGACGAATAGTCTGCCAATTCTGAAGTGGGGCCCCTCTGCCTCTCAAAGCCATGAGATGCGGACCCGTTGCTTTCCCGAACCCGGCTATCCGTGCACTCCGTCTCGGGGCAAAACCTAGTACAGTAATGAAAAATAGTACAACAGGTACATCGACCGCAACCTGGTCGTGCCCCAAAAGAATATTATACAACAGGCAGTGACGGCAGTCCACAAGTTGGACGCTCGCCCCGCAATATCAAATGTACAAATAAACTCAAACTGTACTACCATTGCACACTACTATCCACCACGACAAATCCGCAACATCACAGCACAACACAGAACATCAACGCGAATGTCACGTTCGCAAACCCGTCTAAAAGAACTATAGCAATCAGACGCGGTTTACCGATCAAATGACATTCCCGGTCGGAGATATAATGTAAGCACTGTAAACTAACGTGTTTAAATTTCGATCGACCAAAATATCAAGAAGTGGGCCCCACGCAAAACTGTAGAACAATAATAAAACCTGGGCCCAAACTATAGTAACCAAAAACCCCAAAATCCACAGAAGAACTCACTGAAAAAAATTGGGAGCACGTGCTCCTCACATGGCCGCGGAAGGGCGGCCAAACCATGGGTTTGGCCGCCCTTCCGCGGCAACTTGGAGGAGTCACGACCCCAAATTTTGTCGTGGATCTTAGAATCGCCTGCACAGATTTTTAAGATATCCAGAAATCAATTTTGACACTGTTTAAAATCGACAGAAACTGTCAAGTAAGGATTTTGCCGTTTTTGATTTTCGGTCGGATCGATGTTTTGAATGCGTTAGCACAAGTTAGTATAGCAAAATGGTGAGGCTCTGATACCACTGTAAGTCTACGCTAGCGCCCCGGCAGTCTACAGACGCCAAATGCGGAATAAAACTTTTAAACTTGGCGCTATCTTATACTTTAACCCGGATCTGCCATTATTGCTAAACTAACATACTGTAAAGAGTGTAGAAAGATTGTACCGAACGATCCGAGTCCTTCGTTCTTCAACCATCATCCCACGCTCCATTGCGGCTGCTCCGATCTCGTCGATCTCCGATCTCCTCGTCGAGGTGGCACCACATGATCGGTTCTTTAAACGGGCTCCCGCCTCTGACTCGAGGCAACTCGATCGTCAAGTTTGCTAAAAGAGACGACCAAGAATGATGTAGAGAATGAGTAGATGACTTTGTCTCACTTCGTCCAAGTCCGTGGACGATCGGTAAATGAAGTTGCCATGGAATTTGGTGATGGAAAGAAAATGAAGTGATGAAATTTCCATGCACCCAAATACTATCATATCTTTCCTACAAAATTAATCAATCATCAAGTGAATGAGGGGAAGAGTGGGCCGGCCAATATATTGAAGGAGGGAGGTGATGGTAGTAGCATCAAGTGGTGACCATAAGTGTATGATGCTTATCATATCAATCAAGAAAGAATGAATCATCAACAAGCTTTAAATTGAACCAATCAAACTTAACCTAGTCACCTTATCAACAATTAATGAACCATTAATGATACAAATGACTCACTAGCCTCATCATCACTTCTAGAAGCTTCTAGAATGATGACTCACTCATATCCAAGAAAAGATAAATCCGCCTTTAACCAAATGTTAAAAGACGGCTGATAGAAAACTGGAAACTGGAAACTTCCAAAAGTGATCCTGAAACGACTTTCAGGAAAACCCCGAAACTGTATAAATATACCCGCATTTGTATTACGACCGAATACAAATACAACTGAGACAAAGATATTATACCTACTCAATATAATACTCGGATCCGGCTTAAACCAAAGCCGACCAGTATCATCTGTCCGAAAATCGACACGTGCGTAAACGCACGTGCATTTTCCGAACCCTGCCATAAAACCATACGGCCTCTACAACGTTTCGCCCGAACTTGGGAAACTGCCTGTGGGGGAGTCTAATGACTCGTCAGCACCCTGGCAGTGGGTTTAACCACAAACCGTCAGCGGCACTAGCAATGCATAACGGCTGCCCACGGACTGACCTCAAGGGTGGCCGAGGAGCGAACTCAAGGAAGACCGATGAGCGAACTCCTCCAAAAACCCTACTGAGCCTAACAGTGACAATGTTTATACAGTCCGGTCCGTTCGTCAACGAGTATCGCATATCCGCCTAGGGGGCTAGTAACGTCAGACCCCCAATAGCAGTATAAGTCGTGTCGGAGTGTAGCCCAATAACACCCTGAGATACTACTGGAACACCTACCAGTAAATCTCCTACCATGGCCATGGATTTGTGTAATGGCTCTCCTAGACACAGCACGATCTCGCCCCCAATACCGGGAGAGACGAATCCCCTGCCGATCCGCTCACGTGCCTCCATGTGGCTCGGGACTGTACCCAAAAGCTACCTGTTTGCACGACTCCTTTGAGCCGTGGTAGGGTAGAAATCAAAGCACAGTGGGAACTCACACGAGACAAATGACGACCTCAGGTCGATGAACTAACCTGTACACATGTCACCAGGGAACTGCTATCTGACGATAGGTATAGTACTAACTAGCAGATTCCCGGCGAGTCCTGTCCGGTGTACTCATAACCCAATGAGCACCTGTATACATCTTAGGTGATCCAACTGACACCAGTGGCTTGTGAGACCGGCCACCGCCCCTCGTCGGGGTCTCGACTGTACACACTTGTCTACTCCGGAGTATCGATGCCCTGTCTCGAAACTCCCACGACTAGGGACCACAATTAAGGATATGCATCTAAACTACCCAACTCTCACGTATATGATCGCCCTCATACAGTTGGTAGTAAAGCAAGATCCTAAGGGCTCTATCAAAGTGTAACATGCAATCAGTCACCTGAACATGTACACGACTGATAAAGGCAGACCAGATAGCATACTATCATTTCGAGTAAGACTGTGCTACCGGGATAGGTCCTCCGCAATCATTGCAATCACGTACCTGCGATCCAATAATTGACTATGAGGGCACTATCTCCAACAATATGGATTCAAGGTCCATATTCCCGTGCCTCCTCTGATGTTCGTTGTCCATAGAGGCAAGTACGAGGCACTTGGCCTTCGCGCTATCAATCTCCTAAGTCTTACGGATTTCCTTATCCGCGACGCTGGAGGTGGGACCTGGGACGGGGGGAGCTTTGGTGATAAGAAGATACCCCAGCTTGTCGTAAGTGATTTCCATTTTGACATTCCTGAGCCAATCTTTGTAGTTTGGCCCTGTCAGTATGTTTTTATCTAGAAGTAACTTAAGTCCAGTCATGTAGATTGGTCGCTGCAATTAGGAGAGAGAAGAAGAAACACTCAACATGATGCTCTTGCAAGTTTAGAATGGTTTTTAGTTTGTCTAAACAGGATGGCTCCCACTGTCTCTCGAATCCCTCCTCAAACCATAAAGGAAGAATTAGTCGGGATCAATCCCACCGCACAATACTTGCTTAACCGTTCAGCCAGGCTAGTGTCGGTACTTCGAGGGAGGTTTTCCAACGCTTTCGCGAAGTTCCTTAATTTAAGAACCTCTTTTCCCTGGGGGCGTAGCCCCGCTAACACCTTTCTAGGAACCTACTAGGTTTATAGCATTGATCGTTTAGTTAGAAATTTCCCGAGGAGTAGCATATACTCGCAGTAGGATCGGGATCCAAATATCATCGCGTGACGAAACTGAAGGAATCCTACCAGAATCACCACACTCCAAATGGTATGCAAATCTAGCAAGTTTCAGTACTTATGAAACTCCCGATGTGGATTTTTGCCCCATGCTCTTATGACCTTGACTTTGGCCAAAATATCAGAAGTCACATGTCATGTTCTACCCGTCACTATCCAGGTTAATTTGGATCCACCTGTACCTACCCTTGACTTTGGCCAAAATAGCAGTACGACTGTCCCAAACCAACGCATCTATCTATGCTACACATGAACACCCAATAGCTACCAATCACTATGCCTTGACTTTGGCCAACATACATAGCTTGAATACTATTGCCTATTCATGCGAAATGACGGAGGGCTATGAATGGTTTTGGTAAAACCGTGAACGTAGTGAACTTGATATAATCGATGGAACGAGATAGCTTTTAGAAGGAGTGGCTCAAGCTCCGCATTTAAAAGTTAGTTTTGAAAAGAACCGAGTAGTTTTTCGAAAGTGTTCCAACGACTTTTGCTTGGTTTATTATCTTGCCTTAGTTCTTTTAATGCGTGATATTCTTGCATTAGTTCTTTTAATGCGTCCCATCATTGCAGAAAACAACCAAAATATGACGTACGCTTATGCCATTCGCATTCACCACGGGGCCCCGTCATTACCCGTTAGGTTACTTAACTAACGACAGAGCGGGGGCTGGGCTAGCGCGGCTGTAAAACATAAGCAACGCCTAAATAGTTATAAATATATAGCAATGATAGACATTACAGATCACAGATGAATACATTGGATATACTAGGAATCCGCAATCCGTTCGAGCCTGTAACGAAAAGCGGATTACACGGTCGCGGTGAATAGCCAATACCCCACCCAAGACCCCTACGGGTGTGGAAAACTACCCGCCAAGTACCCGAAATGAAGCAACCTCCCTCAACGCCGTGAGTAGGCCACTCGGCACTTCGAGATACCCGGCAGTCTGTGTACCCCCTCCATGGGTCTATCCTAGGAGCAAAAACAGTAAAAAGAATTATACAATGACGGCTATAACCCCGACCCGGTTGTGCGGCCATACAAATAATATTACATCAATTTACATATTACATGAATGAAAGAAAAAGAAACACTCATCTCACATCCACCCCGGCTATTCACCCGCGACAGTCCAACGCATTCATATACACATACCATCATCAATCACAGATCACAGATATGTATAACCCCGACTAATCGACATAAAGCGATTAGCCGACGTTCAATACATACAAACATCACAGATATAACAGATTAGTCAAAGTATAGTGAAGTTCGATCCAAAAATACGGATTTATAGGCCCCCAAAAACAAATTTCTTTTCTGGAAAACCTGGGCACAAATAAACCATCTTAAAAATCCCAAAACCCTACCAGAAGCACACTGCACCAAACCCGGTCATAAGAGGAGCCAAAACGGCGGCGGTTCCGTGGTAAATGTATACTCATTGGCGCGGAACCGCGGCGGTTTGATGGATTCAGGCGACCGTTTTTGGTGGGTGTCTTCACAAAACCCTGAGCCGATTTTAGGAGTAAAACTTTTTATCTTTTGAGCATAAAAAATTTCAACAGAAAGTTAGGGTTTTTGATGTTTAGGTTTTTGTGATTTTTCCGATCGAACTTCCATACACTTTACTACTTAGCTAGTTTAAGTTTAGTTTGGCTCTGATACCACTGTAAGTCCACGTTGCCAACCCCGGTTCTTGCGGGGAGGCGGAAACGGTATAAAAAAACAAATTTTTAGCGCATTAGGCAACATGGACTAACCAAAAGTCGGGATCTTTACTAAACTAAACTAGCTACCAAGCAAAAGAGAGTTAGCTACTCGGAAAAGATGTTATACCTAACTTGAACTCCTTCTTCTTGAAACCTTTGTAGAGCTTTGGATGGTGCTTTCCTCGTTGCCTTCTTCCGTCAAAGATGGATCCACCTGAGGGTTCAACCTTCGGGCTCCTTTCTCGAACATTGAGAGAACTAGGATCTTTGGCTTGCTAGACCTCTAACCCTAGAGTGAGTAGAGAGTTGTTTTGAGGTGTTTTTGTCTTAAGGAGATGGTTTCTCAACACATGAGAGTGGGTCTCCTTGAACTAGAGGAGGAGGAAGAAGAAGAGAGGAGAGAGAAGTGTTATGATAGAATGAAAATAACTTTTTACAACCATAACATAATATCAAATGAATTATCAAATTAATAATAATAATCTAAATGAAATAGTTGATGGATGGTTTGGAATGACAATTATCATTACACACATTAAATGGTTTTGCTAGAATCAAAGAGCATCTTTGATATGTAATGATGATAGTCAAAGTTTCAACCATGGTCAACAAGTCAACCATGGTCAACAAGTCAACAAACCCAACCATGACACAATTTCATTTAATTAATATTATTAATTGATATATCATAAATTCATTAGGGTTTGGAAAAAGATGATTGTCAACTGTGCATACACACCCGTTCCGAAACCCTAATGAAAATCCTCTTCCTCCGCCTCAACCAACTGTGCAAACACACCCGCATTCTTGTTCCGAGGAACATGAACACAATGAGATAAAACTAACCCCAAAACATATACTAGTATCTGGCTCAAACCAGAGCCTGCTAGTAATATCCGTCCGGACTCCAAACGTGCACAAGTGCGCGGATGAGAACGAACCCTGTCGCAAAACCATGCGACCTCTACTCTGTTTTGCCCAAAAGAGAATAGCCCTCTGTGTGGGACTCTAAAGACTCGACACTACGCTGGCAGTGGGTTTAACCACAGACCGTAAGCGGCACTAGCTGTGCGTAACGGTCCCTAGGTAGATGCCGAAAAGAAGACTGACGAGGTGAACCCCATCTGAACTCCTACTGAGTCTGAATGTGACAGTCTCCGTACAGTCCGGTCTGTTCGTCTGATACATCGCATGGCGGGCCTACGGGGCGGTAAACATCAGTCCCCTAATAGCGGTACAAGTCGTGTCGGAGTGAAGCCCAAAACACCCTGAGATAACACTGGAAACTTACCAGTATATCTCGATTGCCCTGGCCAGGGACTACTCGTGTAATGGCTCTCCTAGACACAGCGCGATGTCAACCCCCAATACTGGGAGAGACGAATCCTGTCTAACCGTCACTGCCTCCAAGTGCTTCGGGACTGTACCCAACTACTACCTGTTTGCACGACTCCTTTGAGCCGTGGTAGGGTAGTAATCAAAGTACAGTGGGAACACACTCGAGGCGAAGTGACAGTGTCAAGTCAGCGGACTAAGCTGTACTCATGTCACCTGGGAACTGATAACTGACGATAGGTATAATACCAACCTGTCAGTTCCCGACGAGTCCTGTCTAGTGTACTCGTAAACTAACGAGCACCCGTATACTATCTCCAGTACGACGTACTGATGGCTGTGGGACAGACCATCTCCCACACTGGGATGAGAAGCGCATACGCTAGTCTACTCTGGAGTATCGATGCCCTGTCTCGATAGTCCTGCGACTAGGGACCTGTATAAGGATGTGCTTATAGATTACCCAGCCTCCACTAGTGTGACTGCCATCACAACGCTGGTAATCAAGCAAAGATCCCAAGGGCTCCACTAATGCGTACAGGTGATATCATAAAACAAACACAGCTACACATTGAAGTGGAAACAAACCAAATAGCATACTACTATATTGAGCAAGATTGTTTATACAAGGTGAATATCCCAAGCTTCCATTAAGTAATATACAGACTAGTATGATACAGTAATGGCCTACAATAGCCTAGAACAACAGTAGTGTCAAGTCTGGGTAGATAAGAACCTCCCTGTCACCGTCCTTGAGGCTACCGGAGTACCTCTCGGGTGTCTGAGGTTACCCACCATATCTGCGGAGTGGCTATTAGAATGTCAAACCTGATTGAATATATAGGTCCTATTAAATTTTCCGTAATCATTCGCGGTTCTGGAATCACTTCCAGTTCTACCATACTCCCACTACTGTTTTCTGAAAAAGATCCATTTTACTAAAACTGTGGCGAGTCAAGAACAATATCACTATTGATCATTTAAATGGTAGAATATCAACCCTCGTCATAGCTTGGGTCAACCCACAAACAACCATTACAGAAACGTGCCCTGAGTTATCCAGAGTCTGGTTTTAAGCAAAAGCTGGACAACTCCCCGTACCTTTACATCTTTTAAGGTACGAACTATTGTACATCCAATATAGAAACTTTAGCACTTATTTAATTGGAACCATATTCAAATCATGCAGCTGTCTCCAGTGCATATCATCTTAATGGAAAGAGGCTAATCATCATTACTCAACTTAGGAATCCATCCAATTATGAGTAACCTGAAAGAGAAACACGTTTCTCAAAACCATCACTATCATCTGAATACCAATCACAAGAATCTACATCTTCGATCTCTTTGAAGAATCCCGATACTTGTGACACCTGGTTCTCTACTTTATTCTTATACCCACAACTTCTCAAAACTTAGACCTTGTATTTCTACGAAACACTTGTCTAAAAACTAGAGAAGTCATAAGTAAACAGAACATAGTACGAGGACCTACCCCTTTGTCCTGATGGACACTTGGACAACATACAATACTCTGTATAAGTCCGCTGAGTTGAACAACTCAAAACCTGTGCGTCGTAGGTTAAAACTGTATCCTGGCGATTTCCTCAAATATCACCAATTACAATGAATTCCGATATAATGAGGATAATTACCTGCTTCCCAATATCTTACTCCCACTCATCATCTGTAAAACCATACAGATATGAGAATGAAACCTGGTAAATACATACCCTTGGAGTAAGTATATAATCGGGAAAACAGTTTTCCTTTAACAATGCACTAAAACATGAAAATGTTTCGTAGGGGTATCATGGTATTCATAGCAATGCCTCTTCCATAATCCAATTCATGACTTTAACCGTATATTTCTCTGCCATTTCTCCAAGTCCCTTTATTTGTCTTTAGTCTTTACCTCCTGTACACCATCATTAGGCTAAATGGTTTTCTTCCTTCCCTACCGTTCGGCACCAGCCTATGGTTTGGAAGAAGACTATCCAGTAAGCATAATAGGTGTACGCTCCTAAACCAAGGAGTACTCGCATCTTGTGAGAAGGTGATGATAAAAGACAACTGAATAATACCTTATTCTTTTAAAGGTGAAATAGGAGTGGCGATGATGTACGCGGTTTGGTCGTGAATGATATCAGTCGCAATTACTTTGCTCTCTTTCTAATTCCTTTATTTTGTCTTTAGTTATTGTCTTCTTCACACCCTACTTAGTCTAATTGGTTTTCTTCATTCCCTACCTTTCGGCACCAGCCTATGGTTTGGAATAAGACTATCCAATAAGCGTAATAGGTGTACTCTCCTCAACCAAGGAGCCCTCCCAACCTGAGAGAAGGTAATAATAAAAGTCAACTGAATAAACCAATTCTATTTCTCCTGAACCTGGATCCATCCTCGAAGAAGTCCCTTCGAGTTCGTATATAACCATACGATGGATCTATCCAATGGAAGTTGATGTCCGTAGTAAACGTGTGTTCTGAGAAATACAAAGGGTAAAAGAAGGAGTGGCAATGACTTATGCAACTCAGACAATCCAAAAGCCAGTATTTTAAGAAGGTTCGGTCAACTTGGTCACTGAGTCATAGTCTAGGGTCGGTCAAAGGTCGCTGCCAAAGAGAGAGAGAAAAGAAACACTCTGCGTGCACTCTAACCTAGATCAGAATGGTTATCACTTTATCTAATCCGGAAACCTCCCACTGTACTGTCAAATTCTCCTCCAAACCTAAAAGAAGAATCAATCGTGATCACCCGAAGAGTAAACCAACTCATCAGTGGGAATCGGGATCCAACTCTCATCGCATGATAACGTGATGGAATGCATCCACGTTACTCATACTCCAGAAGGTATGCGCATACTTAGCAAGTTTCAGTTTCTTTAGAAAACTCCCGATATGATTTTTGCCCCATGCTCTTATTGTAAGTCCACGTTGCCCACCCCAGTGCTTGCGGGGAGGCGGAAAACGGAATAAAAATCAAATTTTTATCAACATAGGCAACATGGACTAGAAACTAGCTAAGTGCTAGAAAGGTTATACCTTGGGCTTTATGTCCTTCTCTCCTTGCTCCTTGGAGTAGTGGAAGGAGGTCACCTTTGTCGTCTTCTCCCGTCAAAGAAAGATCCACCCGAAAGCCTAAACCTTTGGCTTCAACTCCAAGCTAGAAGTAACTAGGGTGAAAGAAGTGCTAATCCTTGAACCCTAGATGAGAGTAGAAATTATCAAGAAGGGGTTTTTCTCAAGCTCAAGTGTTTCTCAACACATGAGAGGGGAGAGCTTGAGGGAGAGGAAGAACAAGAGAGAGAAAGTGAATGATAGAATGAGACTAAAATAAACCATTCTCATATATATGTGTGAATTATTGTAATTAGATAATTAGCTAGATAATTGTCATGGTTAATCATGACATGACCATTATCATTTCATATTTAATGCTAATTGCAAGGATCAAAGAGCATCTTTTATATGGAATGATGATGGTCAATATGTCAACCAAGGTCAACAAGTCAAGAAGGTCAAATGGTCAACAACCATAACCATGTACAATTATTAAACTAATATCAATTAACCATAATACACACATAAGCATTAGGGTTAACAAAATGACAATAGTCATTAACCCTAATCAAAGTCCTCTCCCTCTGTCTCAAGCAACTGTGCATACGCACCCGTATCCGTGATCCGAGAAACACGAATACAATGAGAAAAACCAATCCCAAATCATATACTAGGATCTAGCTTAAACCAAAGCACGCTAGTATAAGCTGTCCAGACAGCAAACGTGCACAAGTGCGCGGATGTGAACGAACCCTGTCGCAAAACCATGTGACCTCTACTCATTTTGCCTAAAGGCGAATAGCTCTTTTTGTGGGACTCTAAAGACTCGACACTACGCTGGCATAGGGTTTAACCACAGACCGCAAGCGGCACTAGTTGTACGTAACGGTCTCCAGGTAGATGTCGATAAGAAGACTGACGAGGTGATCCCCATCTGAACTCCTATTGAGCCTGTATGTGACAGTCTCCGTACAGTCCGGTCTGTTCGTTTGATACATCGCATGGCGGGCCTAGGGGGGCGGTGAACGTCAGTCCCCTAATAGCGGTACAAGTCGTGTCGGAGTGTAGCCCAGAACACCCTGAGATAACACTGGAAACCAACCAGTATATCTCGCTTGCCCTGGCCAGGGACTACTCGTGTAATGGCTCTCCTGGACACAGCGCGATGTCAACCCCCAATACCGGGAGAGACGAATCATGTCTAACCGTTACTGCCTCCAAGTGCTTCGGGACTGCACCCAAAAACTACATGTTTGCACGACTCCTTTGAGCCGTGGTAGGGTAGTAATCAAAGTGCAGTGGGGACACACTCGAGGCGAAGTGACAGTGTCAAGTCAGCGGACTAAGCTGTACTCATGTCACCTAGGAACTGATAACTGACGATAGGTATAATACCAACCAACTGTCCCCGACGAGTCCTATCCAGTATACTCGTAACCTAACGAGCACCCGCATACTATCTCAGGTACGACGTACTGACGGCTGTGGGACAGACCGTCTCCTACACTGAGATGAGAAGCGCATACGCTAGTCTACTCCGGAGTATCGATGCCCTATCTCGATAGGCCAACGACTAGGGACCTGTATAAGGATGTGCTTATGGATTACCCAGCTCCCACGAGTGTGAGCGCCATCACAACGCTGGTAATCAAGCAAAGATCCTAAGGGCTCTACTAATATGTATATTAGCAATATGCTAAAAGAAACACATGCACACATTAAAGCAGAGACAAACCAAGTAGCATACTACCATTTCGAGCAAGATTGTATATACAACTGTGAATATCCCAAGCTTCCATCAAGTAATATACAAACTAGTATGATACAGTAATGGCCTCTAGGGCATATACACTAACAATCTCCCACTTGCACTAAGGCCATGTACTGGCGTATCGAAGACCTATCATCTCGATCAGCCGCTCTAACTGAGTCTGGGACAAGGCCTTGGTGAATGGATCTGCTGTGTTATCTTCTGAAGCAACCCTCCGAACCTCGATCTCTTGGCGATCCACGATCTCCCTGATCAGGTGATACCGCCTCAAGATGTGTCTGGATTTCTGATGGGACCTGGGTTCCTTCGCTAAAGCTATAGCCCCGTTGTTGTCACAATACAGAGGTATTGGGTCAACAATGGACGGAACCACCTGAAGTTCATTCAAGAACTTCCTCATCCAGACAGCTTCTTTTGCGGCATCAGATGCAGCGATGTATTCCGCTTCCATAGTCGAGTCAGCAACGGTTTCCTGTTTGGAGCTCTTCCAACACACCGCCCCTCCATTGAGGGTAAAGACAAAACCCGACATGGACTTGGAATCATCCTTGTCACTCTGGAAGCTGGAGTCAAAGGCCTCAATCTGGAGGTCTTTTCCGCCATACACCAAGAACATCTCCTTAGTCCTTCTCAGGTACTTGAGAATGTTCTTTACTGCTATCCAATGTTTCTCCCCAGGGTTTGACTGATACCTGCTTACTACACTCAGTGCATAAGCCACATCCGGTCTGGTACACAACATCGCATACATTATAGAGCCTACCGCAGAAGCGTAGGGTATAATAGACATGCGATCCCTCTCCAAATCAGTCTTGGGGGACATCTCTTTAGAGAGGGTGATCCCGTGACAAGCCGGTAAATTACCGCGCTTGGAATCTTCCATACTGAATCTCTTCAGTATGGCGTCGATGTACCTGGACTGTGAAAGTCCTAATATCCTCTTGGACCTGTCACGGTAGATCCGGATACCCAGAATGTGTGAGGCATCACCTAGGTCTTTCATGGAGAACCTGTGTGACAAGAACCCCTTGACAGATTGTAGCATAGGAATGTCATTTCCTATTAAGAGAATGTCATCCACGTATAAAACGAGGAATACTACAGTTCTCGCTACAAATCTACAATAGATGCATGGTTCATCTGGATTTTTGATAAAGCCAAATTCCTTGACCGTCTCATCAAAACAGATGTTCCAACTCCGTGATGCCTGCTTTAGTCTATAAATGAACTTCAGCAACTTGCACACCTTTCCGCTGCTCCCACTCTGAATGAAACCCTCTGGCTGGTCCATATAGACACACTCCTCTAAATGTCCATTTAGAAAAGCTGTCTTTACGTCCATCTGCCAAATCTCATAATCGTGGAAGGCAGCAATGGCAAGAAGGATCCGAATGGATTTCAGCATAGCTACTGGAGAAAAGGTTTCGTCATAGTCCAAAGCAGGTCTTTGACGAAAACCCTTTGCAACCAGTCTAGCTTTATAGGTCTCAACCTGTCCATCTGCACCAATCTTCCTTTTGAAGATCCACTTGCATCCTACGGGTTTTACCCCATCTGGAGCAATGTCCAACGTCCATACTTTGTTGGTGTACATTGACTCCATTTCGGTCTGCATTGCATCCAGCCTTTTACCGAGTCGACGCTCTGAATGGCTCGCTGGAAGCTAGTAGGCTCATCACAATCTATGATGCAATCTTCTCTATCCCCGTCAATGAGAAAACCGTAGTATCTCTCGGGCGGATGGGACTGCCTACTACTCCTGCGGAGTGGCGTGGGAATGTCCTGATCTTTCGAACCCTCTGGTTCTACTAAGCTTTCAGTAATAGCACGTGGTTCTGGAATTTCTTCCAGTTCTATTGCGCTCCCACTTAATTCTTTTTCTATGAACTGGTGTTCTAGAAAGTGGGCATGGCGAGAAACAAACACCTTTTGTTCCTCTTCGCAATAGAAGAAATATCCTTTGGAGTTCTTTGGATATCCCACAAACTTGCACTGTACTGAGCGTGCCTCGAGCTTGTCCGCAAGCTGCTTTTTTACAAAAGCTGGACATCCCCATGTCTTAATGTGATTAAGATAGGATCTCTTCCCACACCACATCTGATATGGTGTAGTAGGCACAGTCTTAGTTGGAACTCGGTTCAAAAGGTATGCAGCTGATTCTAGCGCATATCCCCAGAACGATCGCGGTAACTCAGCGTTACTCATCATGGACCGTACCATATCCAATAGGGTTCGGTTCCGTCTCTCCAATACACCATTATGTTGCGGAGTGTATGGAGGAGTAAGCTGAGAGAGAATTCCATTCTCTTTTAAGTAACCCAGGAACTCGGCACTCAAGTATTCACCACCTCGATCAGACCTTAGTGTCTTGATACTTTTGCCTGTTTGTTTTTCTACTTCATTCTTATATTCCTGGAATTTTTCAAAAGCCTCGGATTTATGTTTCATTAAGAAGACATAACCGTACCTTGAAAAGTCATCTGTAAAAGTAATGAAGTAAGAATAACCGCTTCGCGCATATGTAGACATTAGACCGCACACGTCGCTGTGTACGAGTCCCAAGAGCTCGCTCGCTCTTACTCCGTGTCCAGTGAGCGGAGTCTTTGTCATCTTTCCTTTGAGACAGGATTGACAAGTTGCATACGATTAATATTCGAACGGATCCAAATATCCTTCTGTATGTAACTTAGTCAACCTTCTCTCATTGATGTGACCCAGTCTACAATGCCATAAGAAAGTTTTATTGATTTCTGGAGACTTTCTTTTGTGTGTATTCTGGACATTGAAAATCAGTTGTTGGTTTAAAACGTATATACCGTTGTTCAATGTACCTGACCCAATCAAAACTTGATTAAGGTGAATGTTCACTACATTACTTACAAATGCAAATTCATAGCCTTCTTTAGATAATAAAGATACAGAAATGATATTACAGGTTGCATTTGGTACATAATAACAACTACGCAAAACCAAAAAGTGTCCATCCGACAATCCCAGGTGATAGTCCCCCACGGCCTCAGCATCCATGCTAGCACCGTTTGCAACTCTGAGGGTCATGTCACCTGCCTTCAAAACTCTACGCTTTCTCAATGCCTGCAAAGAATTATAGATATGAGATCCTGATCCGGTATCCAATACCCAGGATGTAGAGTTTATTGATAGACAGGTTTCAATAACATACACACCTGAAGCTGAAGCAACTCGCTTCAAATCCTGTGTTCTGGCCTTCCAAGCCTTGCAATCCTGTTTCCAGTGACCACTTTTGTGACAATAGAAGCATTCTTCCTTCCCCACAAGCCTTCCCGCTATCTTTGTTGCTTTTCCTTTTCCCTTTGTATCCACTTTACTGACACCGCCTCTTGGTTTGGAGGGGGCTTTCTTCTTCTTACCTTTGGCTTTCACCCTGGATCTAGAAGAGGAAGATCCTCCTACAAACAAAGTGGATGTCTCCCTACCTTTCTGTAGGGTGCCCTCAGCACTCCTCAACATGTTCAGAAGTTCGGAAAGTTCAACCTCCTTTCCTTGCATGTTGAAGTTAAGAATAAACTGAGCGTAAGTGGAAGGAAGGGACAGGAGAATCAAATCAGTATAGAGTTCATTCTCCAATGTGGTCCCAAGGTCTGCGAGCTCTTCTATGTAGCCAATCATCTTAAGCATGTGTTCCGCTACCGATGATCCGACGACCAACCTTGCCGAAAACAACTTCTTCGACACTTCGTATCTTGCGATACGAGACTGCTCTCCATACAGTTCTTTTGTATGAAGAAATATGGACTCTAGGTCCATATTCTCATGCCTCCTCTGATGTTCGTTGTCCATCGAGGCTAGTACGAGGCATTTGGCCTTCGCGTAATCTATTTCCCAGGTCTTGTAGATTTCCCTATCTACGACACTGGTTTTGGGACCTGTGACAGGGGGTGTTTTGGTGGTAAGGACATACCCCAACTTGTCGTAAGTGATTGCCATCTTGACATTCCTGAGCCAATCTTTGTAGTTTGGCCATGTCAATATGTTTTTATCTAGTAATAACTTAAGTCCGGTCTTGTTGAATGGTCGCTGCAATTAGGAGAGAGAAAAGAAACACTTTAGCATGATGCTCTTGCAAGTTAAGAGTGGTTTTTAATTTGTCTAAACTGGATGGCTCCCACTGTCTCTCGAATCCCTTCTCAAACCGTAAAGGAAGGATTAGTCTGGATCAATCTCACCGTACAATACTTGCTTAACCGTTCAGCCAGGCCAGTGTCGGTACTTCGAGGGAGGTTTTCCAACGCTTTCGCGAAGTTCCTTAATTAAGTAACCTCTTTTCCCTGTGGGCATAGCCCCGCTAACACCTTTCTAGACACCTACTAGGTTTATAGCATTGATCGTTAAGTGAGAGTTTTACCGAGGAGTAGCATATACTCACAGTAGGATCGGGATCCAAATATCATCGCGTGATAAAACCGAAGGAATCCTACCAGAATTATCACACTCCAAATGGTATGCAGCGCTAGCAAGTTTCAGTACTTATGAAACTCCCGATGTGGATTTTGTAAGTGCACGGCGGCGCCCCGGCCTCCATCCCGAGGCCAAATGCGGAAGCGATGGCTAACTTTAAATTTTCTTGAACCGGCGCCACCGCGCACTAAATACCGGATCGGGCCATTAACTAGTCCTAGCTAACTACAAGATGGAAAGAGAGATATACCGAGTGATCCGTGTCCTCCGGTCTTCTCGTCGTCGTCCCGATCTCCTGCGGAGTCTCCAGTCTCCACCTCCTCGTCGGAAGGGGCACCACGTTGCCTGCTTCTTTTACGGGCTCCTACCTCTATAACGAGGCAACTCGGGCACGAAGCTGGCGAGTCGACGTGCCCAAAGTTTGCTGTAGAATGCGTGTAGAACCATGTCTCATTTTGGGGTTGTGGATGTTGCCTTTTGAGTGGAGGAATGATACAAGCTTTTTGGAGGAGGAGCTTGTGGGATTTTACCAAGCCAAAAGAGCAAAAATCCCCCCACTAGAATTTTGGACAGCCCCATCAAAGAGCAAGGCCGACCATGGCACTTCGGGAGAGTGAGAAAATGGAGAGTGAAGTGAATGAGGAACCATCCCAAGAGATAAGTCATGAGAATAATGCAAGAGAATGGTGATAATCAACCATGATCACAAAACCAACCTCACACTCCAACTATCATCATCCATCATCATCACCAAAAGGTCATGCCATCATGACACTACAAGACTAGCCATGATGACTAAAGAAAGTCAAGCAATGATGGTGCAAGTATCATGATACAATAATATGCAAAGACTCCCTTCCAAATTGCTTATTTGCACAAATGCAAATAAGCCCTCCTCCACCAATCTTCGGCCAATTAAAGATACAAATGAAAATGGCCGAAACGGAAAGCAAACTGGCAACTCCAGAAAACTGGTCCCGTAATAAATTACAGGAAAACCCCGATACTGTGCATACACACCCGCATTTGTATTCCAACCGAAATACAAATGCAATGAGACAAAATCTACACTGTACTATACTAGGATCCGGCTTAAACCAAAGCCGGCTAGTAATATTCGTTCGATCCTGATCCATGCAATACCGCACGTATCTGATCGAACCCTGCCATATATCCATACGGCCTCAAGTACAAACCGTCCGATCCTGATCCGTGCAATACCGCACGTATCTGATCGAACCGTGCCATATCTCCATAAGGCCTCTACAGCTTTTCGCCCGAAACCTGAGTAACTGAATGTGGGGGACTCTAAAGACTCGTCAATACCATGGCTGTGGATTTAACCACTAGCACGTCAGAGGTATTAGCCATACGTGACGGGCCACCAGCTATTGACCAAAAGGGACGTCGATGAGCGAACTCATCCTGACACCCTACTGAGCCTGTCAGTGACAATATCCGTACAGTCCGGTCCGTTCGTCTATGAGCATCGTATCGCGGGCCTAGAGGGTTGGTAAAATTCAGACCCCCAAAAGCGGTACAAGTCGTGTCGGAGTGTAGCCTAGAACACCCTGAGATACTACTGGAATACCTACCAGTAAATCTCCTGCCTCGGCCGAGGGCTTCGTGTAATGGCTCTTCTAGACACAGCGCGACCCCACCCTCAATACCGGGAGAGACGAACCCCTGAAGATCCGCTCACTGCCTCCATGTGGCTCGGGACTGTACCCAACTAAAACCTGTTTGCACGTCTCCTTTGAGCGTGGTAGGGTAGTAATCAAAGTACAGTGGGAACTCACACGAGACAAATGACGATCCCCAGGTCGATGAACTAACCTGTACACATGTCACCAGGGAACTGCAATCCGACGTCAGGTATAAGACCAACTAGCATGTTCCCGGCGAGTCCTGTCCGGTGTACTCATAACCCAATGAGCACCTATATACATCTTAGGTGATCCAACTGACACCAGTGGCTTGTGAGACCGGCCACCGCCCCTCGTCGGGGTCTCGACTGTATACACTAGTCTACTCTGGAGTATCGATGCCCTGTCTCGAAACTCCCACGACTAGGGACCTTTTAAGGATGTGCTTATAGACCACCAGCTCCCACGTATATGATCGCCCTCATACTGTTGGTGGTCAAGCAAGAATCCTAGGGGCTCTACCAACGTGTAATAGCGACCTGTCAGGTCACCTAAAGCAGTACACGATGATAAAGATAAACAAGATAGCATACTATCATCTCGAGTAAGACTGTCCTACCTGTTAGGTCCTCCCTCAATCATTACAATCACGTGCCTGTGATCCAATAATTGACTCTGAGGGCACTATCTCCAACAATCTCCCACTTGCACTCAAGGCTAATTATTGCGATGTCGCATACTCACAGCCCGTGTGATACCGAACACCCAACTCCTCTACTAGTCAGTCTCACAAAGCTCGCTTGCGAAACTATTGCGTTCGAAGAATAGCCTCAGTGAGTGGATCCGCTTTGATGTTTCTTTCTAAGTCTCTCTATATCACAAGTTCGCGGAGAAAACCATCTCCCGAAATGAGCAACACCTGTCTTAGAATATGTCTGGATGTCTGATGGGACCTAGCTCATAAATGAACTCCAAATCCAAACTTCGTAGACTGTATTGTCAACTGAACTTAATCAGTATGCTGCGCCATCCCTCCCTCAGTATTTCCTTGGACCACCTGTCCAAAATACTGCCCCTCGTCAGAAGGAAGAACTATAACTCAGACAACCTCCTTGTCGTCCAGGTCACCTTGGAAGCCTGGAATGATAACTGTCTCCCGAATGAGGCTGTCGTTATCATATCCCTAGAACATCCACTTATGTTCTAAAACTGCTTCCTACTGCTTCTCCAGGATTGGATCAATGTCAAATTATTGCATCTAGTGCAAGAACAACATCTGGTGTAGTACTTGACATCTCATGATTGACTCAATTGCCTGAGCAAGTGATCTGCCAATCATGCACATCCCTCTCCCTTTAGTCTGTAAGACACCTTTAGAGAGGGTGACTCCATTACCTGCAGGTATACTACCGTGCCAGGAGTCGTCCATTCTAAATACTCTTAGAATGCTCTCTAAGTACCCTGATTGGGAAACCACCCAAATCTAGATCTAAAACCATAGATCTAGTAACCAGTATGTCAGATATAAAATCCATTTCCTTTGTGGAGAAACCACTGTGTGACGACCAAAGTGTAACCGATCGTAGTATAGGAATATCACTTCCTACTCGGTGTATGTCATCCAAATACCAGGACATCACACCCAACTACCTTCTCAACAGATCCATCCCCTATTCTGATGAAGTCAAACCTATGACTGTCACGTCAGAAATAGATGATCTTTCTCCGCTATATCTGCTTTAGTCTATAAATAGACATAAGCTACCTGTCCACCAATGCTTCCGCCGCTCCCACTGATTATGACAACCCTCTGGCAAAGTCATATACACGTACACTTCTGAAGCCAGTTCAGAACGACGCTATACTCATCCTCCTGCCGGGTCTCGCAGCCTGGAACAACAGCAATAGCAAGCGTGGGTAAACAAGAACTTCCCTGTCACCGTCCTTGAGGCTACCGGAGTACCTCTCGGGTGCCTGAAGTTACCCACCTTATCTGCGGAGTGGCCAATGGAATGTCAAACCAGATTGAATCTTTAGGTTCCTATCAAATCTTCAGTAATCATTTGTGGTTCTGGAATCACTTCCTATTCTACCATACTCCCACTACTGTTTTCTGAAAAAATCCATTTTTAATAAAACTGTGGCGAGTCTAGAACAATATCACTATTGATCTTCCAGATGGTAGAAAGTCAACCCTCGTCATAGCCTGGGTCAACCCATAAACAGCCATTACAGAAACGTGCCTGGAGTTATCCAGAGTCTGGTTTTAATCATAAGCCGGACAACTCCCCGTACCTTAACAACGTTAAGATATGAACTGTTCTATATCCAATATAGAACCAGAGGCACTGATTTAATTGAACCAGATTCTAATCATGCAGCTATCTCCAGTGCATGTCAACTAAATGGAAAGAGGTCGATCAGCGTTACTCAACTTAGGAATGCTTCCAATTATGAGTAACGTGAAAGAGAAGCAAGTTCTCTTAACCATTACTATCAACTGAATACCATACACAAGTATATGCATCTTCGATCACTTTGAAGAATCCCGATACTTACAATACCTGGTTCTCTACTTTATTCAAATACCTATAACTTCTCAAAATTCGGACCCTGTGTTTCCACGAAACACCTGTCTAAAAACTAAAGAAGTCATAAGTAAACCGAATATAGTACGAGGACCAACCCCTCTGTCCTGATGGACCCTGGACAACATACAATACTCTGTATAAGTCCCTTGAGTCTGATAACTCAATCACTGTGTGTCGTAGATTGAAAACTGTACTATGGTTATGAAGAATTACACCGCTGTTCAATGCTCCTTACCTAACCATCCACTGATATAGGTAAATGTCATAGACATAATTTCAAAAAGGTACATCTCACTCTATGAAAGTAGACGTACAGATATATCAATTTGAAATTGGTGCACAACAGCGGATATTCAAAACCAAATATTTGCGGTCCGGCAAACAACCCAGGTGACTTCCTCAAATATCACCGATTACAACGAATTCCGATATAATGAGGATTATCACCCAATTCCCAATAACTTACTCCCACTCATCATCTGTAAAACCATACAGATGAGAGAATCATACCTGGTAAATACATACCCTGGAGTAAGTATCTAATCGGGAAATCAGTTTTCTTTTAACATTACACAGTGAAACTGAAACATTGAAATGTTTCGATGGGGAATCCTGGTATTCCTAATAATGCCTCTTCCATTATCCATATTCACAACTGTAACCTTGTAATTATTTTCCATCTTTCTAAATCCCTTTCTTTGTCTTTAGTCATTACCTTCTGTACACCCCTTTAGGCCAAATGGTTTTCTTCCTTCCCTACCGTTCGGCACTAGCCTATGGTTTGGAAGAAGACTATCTAATAAGCATAATGGGTGTACTGTCCTAATCCTAGGAGCACTCACAAAGTGAGAGAAGGTGAAGATAAAAGACAACCGAATAAACCTTATTCCTATTTCTCCTGAACCAGAATCCATCCCCGAACTGGAACAAGTTCCTTTCGAGTTCGTATATAACCATACGATGGATTATCCAATAAACTGTGGATCTTCGTAGTGATACGGAGTGTCCTGGAGAAATACAAAGGTGATTTAGGATTGGCGAAGAAATACTTGGTTTGGTCGTGAATATCAGTCGCAATTTACTTTGCCCTCTTACTAATCACTTGTTATGTCTTTACTTAATATCTTCTGTACACCATCGTTAGGCTAATTGGTTTTCTTCATTCCCTACCGTTCGGCACCATCCTAAGGTTTGGAAGAAGACAATCCAATTTGCGTAATAGGTGTACTACTCCTAAACCAAGGAGTACTCGCAACCTGAGAGAAAGTAAAAGGAAAAGACAACTGAATAGTCCTATCCGTTTTCTCCAGAACCGGAAACCATCCTCGA
This sequence comes from Agapanthus africanus, assembly GCA_030015575.1. Lineage (NCBI taxonomy): Eukaryota > Viridiplantae > Streptophyta > Magnoliopsida > Asparagales > Amaryllidaceae > Agapanthus > Agapanthus africanus. The sequence goes on along the minus strand of CM057351.1, from coordinate 257,431,995 downwards.
ATAAATTCCTTCGAGTTCGTATATAACTATACGATGGTTTTGTCCAATGGAAGTGGACGTTCGTAGTAATACGGGGTGTCTTGGAGAAAAGGGTAAAAGTAGGAGTGGCAATGAGGTTTGCAACTCTGACAATCCAAAAGCCAGTGTATAAGAAGGTTCGGTTAATTTTGGTCTTTGAGTCATAGTCTAGGGTCGGGTCAATGGTCGCTGCCAAAGAGAGAGAGAAAAGAAACACTCGGCGTGCACTCTAACCTAGATCAGAATGGTTACCAATTTATCTAATCTGGAAACCTCCCACTGTACCGTCCAATTCTCCTCCAAACCTTAAAGAAGAATTAGTCGGGATCACCCGAGGAGTAAACCAACTCATCAGTGGGAATCGGGATCCAACTATCATCGCATGATAACGTGACGGAATCCGCTCACGTCATCACACTCCAGAAGGTATGTGCATATCTGGCAAGTTTTAGTTTCTTTAGAAACTCCCGATGTGGATTTTTACCCCATGCTCTTATGACCTTGACTTTGGCCAACAAATCATAAGGCACATGTCAAGTTCTACCCGTCATTCTCCGGGTTGATTTGAATCCACCCGTACCTACCCATGACTTTGGCCAACAAGGCAGTATGACTGTTCCAAACCAACGCATCTATCTATGCTGCATATGAATAACCAACAACTACCAAACATGTGCCTTGACTTTGGCCAACAAACACAGCTTGAATACTATTGACTACCCATATGAAACGACGGAGGGCTACGAATGGTTTCTGGTGAAAACTTTTAACGTAATGAATTTGATATCGTTGAAGGAACGGATAGCTTTTAAAAAATATAGTGACGAAAACCTTTGCTAAAGAGGTCACTCCCGGTGAAGGGATCTCGGCTCTTTCCCCGTAGAATGAGGTGCAGGATATTCCAACTGAATACCACGATGCAAAGCACAAGTAATCAGCTATAGTGAAGTTAATGCCCTGACGCAAACTTCTGTCCAAGGGGTCACTCCCGGTGAAGGGATCTCGACCCTTGCCTCGTCGACTGAGGAGCAGGATATTCTAACTGAATACCACGATGTTAAACAAAAGTGAACGTCCTTGTAATAACCGCTTTTTGAAAAGTGTTCCAACAACATCAGATTAGGTTTGATTTTAAATTGCATTGATCCGAATCAACGCAGTCCCATCAATTGATCACACCAAAAAGAACGAAAATATACTGATGTACGTATATGCCATCCGCATTCGCCACTGGGTCCCGTCATTACCCGTTAGGTTAGCTAACTAACGACAGAGCGGGGACTGGACTAGCGCGGATGCAAAACATATATAACATCTACTAATATATATACCAATATATTATATTTCGCTCAAGGCGTGATAAAAAATGCAACATCACAGAAATGTATAGCATCACAGAATAATACAGATATCTGGGATCCCCGGGTTTCACAGAGCCACTACTAAAACCCGACGTTCCCCTGGTCGTGTGGATAGCCTGTGCAATGAAATCCTAGACCCCTACGGGCGCGGCAAGTTACCCGCCAAAACCTGAAGCGAGGCAGCCCCATTCAGCACCGTGAATGGACCACCCAGCACTTCACGGAATCCGGTAACTTGGGAACCCCTCCTGGGTCAACCTGTACCCCCTACGAGTGCTGCGAATAGCCCGCCAATCCTAGAGTGAAGCCCCCTCCGTCCCAATGCCATGAGATGCGGGCTTGTTGCCTTCTAGAATCCGGCTATCCGTGCACCCCACCTTGGGGTAATCCTAGTACAGAAAGTAAAATATACATACAACGGGTACATCGACCGCAACCTGGTCGTGCCCCAAAATAATAATACAAACAGGCAGTGACGGCAGTCCACATGTCGGACGCTCACCCCGCAATATCAAATGTACATAATACAACAAAAACAACTGTACAAGCATTGCATCCAGGCTATCCCCCATGACTAATCCGCAACATCACAGCATAACACAGAACATCAACATGAAAGTCACGCTCGCAAATCCGTCTAACCGGGCTATAGCAGTTAGACTGGATTTACCGATCAAGTGGCATTCACGGTCGCAGATATAATGTAAATACTGTGAACTAATGTGTTAAAAATATCCGATCGATCAAATTTTAACAAGTAGGCCCCAAGTACTACTGTAGCACATCAAGAAATTCTGGGCCCAAAATTAATATTCCAAAAACCCTATATTTAACCCAGAAAGCAACTGAAGAAATTTGATACGGCAAGGACATCAATGTGCGGCAGAACCGCAGCCCAATAGGGGGTTTGGCCGCGGTTCCGCGCTCCTATTGTCGAGTTACTGTATCGAATTTTTACAGAATGCTTAGAACTTCCAGTACATCACTAATTAACAACCTGAAAAAAATTTCGAGCCAGAAAAAAATCAACAGAAAACTGATGCATGTGTTATTGGGTTTTCGGAACATTTGTTCGATCGGAAGTGTAAAACACATTAGACAAAGCTAGACTAAGTTAATGGCGAGGCTCTGATACCACTGTAAGTGCACGGCGGCGCCTCGGCCTCCATCCCGAGGCCAAATGTGGAAACGATGGCTACCTTTAAATTTTCTTGAACCGGCGCCACCGCGCACTAAATCTCGGATCGGGCCATTAACTAGTCCTAGCTAACTACAAGATGGAAAGAGAGATATACCGAGTGATCCGTGTCCTCCGGTCTTCTCGTCGTCGTCCCGATCTCCTGCGGAGTCTCCAGTCTCCACTTCCTCGTCGGAAGGGGCACCACGTTGCCTGCTTCTTTTACGGGCTCCCACCTCTATACTGAGGCAACTCGGGCACGAAGCTGGCGAGTCGACTTGCCCAAGGTTTGCTGTAGAATGCGTGTAGAACCATATCTCGTTTTGGGGTTGTGGATGTTGCCTTTTGAGTGGAGGAATGATACAAGCATTTTGGAGAAGGAGCTTGTGGGATTTTACCAAGCCAAAAGAGCAAAAATCCCCCCACTAGAATTTTGTACAGCCCCATCAAAAAGGAAGGCCGGCCATGGCACATGGGGAGAGTGAGAAAATGGAGAGTGAAGTGAATGAGGAACCATCCCAAGAGATAAGTCATGAGAATAATGCAAGAGAATGGTGATAATCAACCATGATCACAAAACCAACCTCACACTCCAACTATCATCATCCATCATCATCACCAAAAGGTCATGCCATCATGACACTACAAGACTAGCCGTGATGACAAAAGAAAGTCAAGCAATGATGGTGCAAGTATCATGATACAAGAATATTCAAAGACCCCCTTCCAAATTGCTTATTTGCACAAATGCAAATAAGCCCTCCTCCACCAATCTTCGGCCAATGAAAGTTACAAATGAAAATGGCCGAAACGAAAAGCAAACTGGCAACTCCAGAAAACTGCTCCCGTAATAAATTACAGGAAAACCCCGATACTGTGCATACACACCCGCAATTGTATTCCAACCGAAATATAAATGCAATGAGACAAAATCTACACCGTACTATACTAGGATCCGGCTTAAACCAAAGCCGGCTAGTAATATCCGTTCGATCCTGATCCGTGCAATACCGCACGTATCTGATCGAACCCTTCCATATATCCATACGGCCTCAAGTACAAACCGTCCGATCCTGATCCGTGCAATACCGCACGTATCTGATCGAACCGTGCCATATCTCCATACGACCTCTACAGTTTTTCGCCCGAAAGCTGAGTAACTGAATGTGGGGGACTCTAAAGACTCATCAATACCATGGCTGTGGATTTAACCACTAGCACATCAAAGGTATTAGCCATACGTGAAGGGCCACCAGCTATTGACCAAAAAGGACGTCGATGAGCGAACTCATCCTGACACCCTACTGAGCCTGTCAGTGACAATATCCGTACAGTCCGGTCCGTTCGTCTATGAGCATCGCATGGCGGGCCTAGGGGGTTGGTAAAAGTCAGACCCCCAAAAGCGGTACATGTCGTGTCGGAGTGTAGCCCAGAACACCCTGAGATACTACTGGAATACCTACCAGTAAATCTCCTGCCTCGGCCGAGGGCTTCGTGTAATGGCTCTTCTAGACACAGCGTGACCCCACCCCCAATACCGGGAGAGACGAACCCCTGAAGATCCGCTCACTGCCTCCATGTGGCTCGGGACTGTACCCAACTAAAACCTGTTTGCACGTCTCCTTTGAGCATGGCAGGGTAGTAATCAAAGTACAGTGGGAACTCACACGAGACAAATGACGATCCCGAGGTCAATGAATTAACCTGTACACATGTCACCAGGGAACTGCTATCTGACGTCAGGTATAAGACCAACTAGCATGTTCCCGGTGAGTCCTGTCCGGTGTACTCATAACCCAATGAGCACCTGTATACATCTTAGGTGATCCAACTGACACCAGTGGCTTGTGAGACCGGCCGCCGCCCCTCGTCAGGGTCTCGACTGTATACACTAGTCTACTCTGGAGTATCGATGCCCTGTCTCGAAACTCCTACGACTAGGGACCTTTTAAGGATGTGCTTATAGACCACCAGCTCCTACGTATATGATCGCCCTCTTACTGCTGGTGGTCAAGCAAGAATCCTAGGGGCTCTACCAACGTGTAATAGCGACCTGTCAGGTCACCTAAAGCAGTACACGATGATAACGATAAACCAAATAGCATACTATCATCTCGAGTAAGACTGTCCTACCGGGATAGGTCCTCCCTCAATCATTGCAATCACGTGCCTATGATCCAATAATTGACTCTGAGGGCACCATCTCCAACAGATTTTTGCCCCATGCTCTTATGACCTTGACTTTGGCCAAAATATCATATGTCACGTGTCAAGTTCTACCCGTCATTCTCCTGGTTAATTTGGACCCACCCGTACCTACCCTTGACTTTGGCCAAAATGGCAGCACGACTGTCCCATACCAACGCATTTATCTATGCTGCACATGAATACCCAATAGCTACCAATCACTATGCCTTGACTTTGGGCAAAATACATAGCTTGAATACTTTTTGACCATTCATGTGGAATGACGGAGGGCTACGAATGGTTTTGGCGAAACTGTGAACGTAGTGAACTTGATCCAATCGATGGAACGAGATAGCTTTTAAAAGGAGTGGTTCAAGCTCCGCGTTTAAAAGTTTAGTTTTGAAACGAACCGAGTGGTTTTCAAAGTGTTCCAATCGACTTTTACTTGGTTTATTTTCTTGCATTAGTTCTTTTAATGCGTCCCATCATTTAATCCTACCATTGCAGAAAACAACCAAAATATGACGTACGCTTATGCCATTCGCATTCGCCACGGGACCCGACATCACCCGTTAGGTTACTTAACTAACGACAGAGCGGGGGCTGGGCTAGCGCGGCTGTAAAACATAAGGAACGCCTAAATAGTTATCATATACAAATATATAGCAATGATAGACATTACAGATCACAGATGAATACATTGGATATACTAGGAATCCGCAATTCGTTCGAGCCTGCAACGAAAAGCGGATTACACTGTCGCGGTGAATAGCCAATACCCCACCCAAGACCCCTACGGGTGCGGAAAACTACCCGCCAAGTACCCGAAGCGAAGCAACCTCCCTCAACAACGTGAGTAGGCCACTCGGCACTTCGAGATACCCGGTAGTTTGTGCACCCCCTCCATGGGTCTATCCTAGGAGCAAAAACAGTAAAAAGAATTATACAATGACGGCTACAACCCCGACCCGGTTGTGCGTCCATACAAATAATAATATTACATCAATTTACATATTACAATGAATAAAAAAAAGCAATACTCATCTCACATCCACCCCGGCTATTCACCCGCGACAGTCCAACACATTCATATACACATACCATCATCAAACACAGATCACAGATATGTATAACCCCGACTAATCGACATATAGTGATTAGCCGACGTTCAATACATATAAACATCACAGATATAACCTTTTAGTCAAAGTGTATTGAAGTTCGATAAAAATACGGATTTATAGGCCCCCAAAAACAAATTTCTATTCTGGAAAATCTGGGCCCATATAAACCATCTTAAAAATCCCAAAACCAAGCCAGAAATACACTGCACCAAACTCGACCAGAGACGAGCCAAGACGGCCGCGGTTGCGCGGCAATAGCTTGCTATTGCCGCGGAACCGCGGCTCTTTGGTCGAATCACTGGATCGTTTTTGGTGGCTTTCTTCACAAAACCCTGAGATGATTTTTGGAGTATGATTTATTTTGTTTTGAACAGAAAAAATTTTAACAGAAACTTAGGGTTTTGAAAACTCGGTTTTTCGATTTTTCCGATTCGAACTTCGATACACTTTACTACCTAGCTAGTTTATGTTTAATTAGGCTCTGATACCACTGTAAGTCCACGTTGCCCAACCCGGTGCTTGCGGGGAGGCGGAAAACGGAATAAAAATCAAATTTTTATCAACATAGGCAACATGGACTAGACAAAGAAGGATCTTTGCTAAACAAAAACAAGCTAAAGCTAACTAGAAACTAGCTAAGTGCTAGAAAGGTTAACCTTGGGCTTTATGTCCTTCTCTCCTTGCTCCTTAGAGTAGTGGAAGGAGGTCACCATTGCCGTCTTCTCCCGTCAAAGAAAGATCCACCCGAAAGCCTCAACCTTTGGCTTCAACTCCAAGCTAGAAGTAACTAGGGTGCAAGAAGTGCTAATCCTTGAACCCTAGATGAGAGTAGAGATTATCAAGAAGGGGGTTTTCTCAAGCTCAAGTGTTTCTCAACACATGAGAGGGGAGAGCTTGAGGAAGAGGAAGAACAAGAGAGAGAAAGTGAATGATAGAATGAGAATAAAATAAACCATTCTCACATATATATGTGAATTATTGTAATTAGATAATTAGCTAGATAATTGTCATGGTTAATCATGACATGACCATTATCATTTCATATTTAATGCTAATTGCAAGGATCAAAGAGCATCTTTTATATGGAATGATGATGGTCAATATGTCAACCAAGGTAAACAAGTCAAGAAGGTCAAATGGTCAATAACCATAACCATGCACAATTATTAAACTAATATCAATTAACCATAATGCACACATAAGCATTAGGGTTAACAAAATGACAATAGTCATTAACCCTAATCAAAGTCCTCTCCCTCTGTCTCAAGCAACTGTGCATACGCACCCGTATCCGTGATCCGAGGAACACGAATACAATGAGAAAAACCAATCCCAAATCATATACTAGGATCCGGCTTAAACCAAAGCCCGCTAGTATAAGCTGTCCGGACAGCAAACGTGCACCAGTGCGCGGATGTGAACGAACCCTGTCGCAAAACCATGCGACCTCTACTCATTTTGCCTAAAAGCGAATAGCTCTCTGTGTGGGACTCTAAAGACTTGACACTACGCTGGCAGTGGGTTTAACCACAGACCGCAAGCTGCACTAGCTGTACGTAACGGTCCCCAGGTAGATGTCGATAAGAAGACTGACGAGGTGATCCCCATCTGAACTCCTACTGAGCCTGTATGTGACAGTCTCCGTACAGTCCGGTCTGTTCGTCTGATACATCGCATGGCGGGCATAGGGGGGCGGTGAACGTCAGTCCCCTAATAGCGGTACAAGTCGTGTCGGAGTGTAGCCCAGAACACCTTGAGATAACACTGAAAACCTACCAGTATATCTCGCTTGCGCTGGACAGGGACTACTCGTGTAATGGCTCTCCTGGACACAGCGCGATGTCAACCCCCAATACCGGGAGAGACGACTCCTGTCTAACCGTCATTGCCTCCAAGTGCTTCGGGACTGCACCCAAAAACTACCTGTTTGCATGACTCCTTTGAACCGTGGTAGGGTAGTAATCAAAGTGCAGTGGGAACACACTCGAGGCGAAGTGACAGTGTCAAGTCAGCGGACTAAGCTGTACTCATGTCACCTAGGAACAGATAACTGACGATAGGTATAATACCAACCAACAGTCCCGGACGAGTCCTGTCCAGTGTACCCAGTCTCCACTGAGCACCCGCATACTATCTCAGGTACGACGTACTGACGGTTGTGGTACAGACCGTCTCCCACACTGGGATGAGAAGCGCATACGCTAGTCTACTCCGGAGTGTCGATGCCCTGTCTCGATAGTCCAACGACTAGGGACCTGTATAAGGATGTGCTTATGGTTTACCCAGCTCCCACGAGTGTGAGCGCCATCACAACGCTGGTAATCAAGCAAAGATCCTAAGGGCTCTACTAATATGTATATCAGCAGTATGCTAAAAGAAACACATGCACATATTAAAGCAGAGACAAACCAAGTAGCATACTACCATTTCGAGCAAGATTGTATATACAACTGTGAATATCCCAAGCTTCCATCAAGTAATATACAAACTAGTATTATACAATAATGGCCTCTAGGAAATATACACTAACACTTATAACCTTGGCTTTGGTCAAAATGTCATAAGTCACATGCCAAGTTCTACCCGTCACTATCTTGTCAATTTGAACCCACCCGCACATGCCCCTGACTTTGGCCAATCGGCAGAACGACTGTCCCAAACTAACTCATATATCTATGCAACAAATGAATACCCAGCAGCTACCAAACACTATGCCTTAACTTTGGCTAAAATGCATAGCTTGAATACTACTGAATACCCAAAAGAAGTGACGGAGGGCTACGGCTGGTTTTTGGCGAAAAAACCTTTAACGTAACGAACTTGATATCGCTGAAGGAACCTGATAGCTTTTTTTTAAAATATAGTGGCGAAAACCTTTTGCTAAAGAGGTCATTCTTGGTGAAGGGATCTCGGCTCTTTCCTCGTAGAATGAGGTGCAGGATATTCCACTGAATACTGCTATGCAAAGAAACTTGTACTCAACTATAGTGAAGTTATTACCCTGACGCAAACTTCTGCCCAAGGGGTCTGTCCCGGTGAACGGATATCGGCCCTTGCCCCGTCGAATGAGGTGCAAGATATTCCACTGAATACCGCTATGCAAAACAAAAGGAAACGTCTTTGCAATAACAATTTTTAAATTTGTTCCAACAACTGCAAACATGTTTGTTTTACTTTGCATTGATCAGAATCAACGCAGTCCCATCAATCGATCACACCAGAAAAGAACGAAGATAAAATGTACGTATATGACATCCGCATTCGTCACTGGGTCCCGTCATCTCCCGTTAGGTTACTTAACTAACGACAGAGCGGGGACTGGACTAGCGCGGGTGTAAAACATATACAACATCTAATAGTATATAAACCAATATACAATAATCGGTCCAGGCGTGATAATATGCAACATTATAGAAAAGTAATAAGTATCACAGAACAATACAGATAATCTGGGATCCCCGGGTTTCACAGAGCCGCTGCTGAAACCCGACGTTCCCCTGTCGTGTGGATAGCCTGTGCAAAGAAACCTAGACCCCTACGGGTGCGGAAAGTTACCCGCCAAAACCTGAAGCGAGGCAGCCCCCTACAGCAAAGTGAATGGACCACCCTGCACTTCACGGAATCCGGTAATCTTGGGCGCCCCTTCTTGGGTCAACCTGTACCCCCTACGAGTGCGGCGAATAGTCTGCCTCTCAAAGCCATGAGATGCGGACCCGTTGCCCCCAGAACCCGGCTATCCGTGCACTCCGTCGCGGGGTAAAACCTAGTACAGTAATGAAAAATAGTACAACAGGTACATCGACCGCAACCTGGTCGTGCCCTAAAAGAATATTATACAACAGTCAGTGACGGCAGTCCACAAGTTGGACGCTCGCCCCGCAATATCAAATATACAAATAAACTCAAACTGCACTACAATTGCACACTGCTATCCACCACGACAAATCCGCAACATCACAGCACAACACAGAACATCAACGCGAATGTCACGTTCGCAAACCCGTCTAAAAGAACTATAGCAATCAGACGCGGTTTACCGATCAAATGACATTCTCGGTCGGAGATATAATGTAAGCATTGTAAACTAACATGTTTAAATTTCGATCGATTAAATATCACGAAGTGGGCCCCACGAACAACTGGTGAACAGTAACAAAATCTGGGCCCAAAAGATATATACCAAAAACCCCAAATTCCAACAGAGAAGACACTGTGCAAATTTGGTGCACTAATTCAATAGAACGGCCGCGGATACGCGGCCAAACCATGGGTTTGGCCGCGATTCCGCGGCGGTTTGGTGGAATCACGTGCTCAAATTTGGTCAGTGTGCTTTTAAAACCCTGCACAACTTTCTGTGATATGTAGAATAATTTTAGGACATCATTTAAAATCTACAGAAACTGTGAAATTGTAAAATGCGGTTTTTGATTTCCGGTTCGATTGATATTTTAAACGCGTTAGCACAAGTTAGTAAAGCAAAATGGTGAGGCACTGATACCACTGTAAGTCTACGGTAGCGCCCCGGCCGTCTACAGACGCCAAATGCGGAACAAAAACTTTTTAACTGTCGCTATCGTATACTTTAACCCGGATCTACCATTATAGCTAAACTAACAAACTGTAAAGAGTGTAGAAAGGTTATACCGAACGATCCGAGTCCTTCGTTCTTTAACCATCATCCCACGCTCCGTTGCGGCTGCTCCGATCTCGTCGATCTCCGATCTGCTCGTCCAGGTGGCACCACGTCGATGATTCTTTAAACGGGCTCCCGCCTCTGATTCGAGGCAACTCGGTCGTCAAGTTTGCTAAAAGAGACAACCAAGATTGATGTAGAGAATGAGTAGAAGACTTTGTCTCGTTCCGTCCAAAGCTATGGACGAACGGTTAATGAATTTTCCATGGGAATCGGGTGATGGAATGAAATGAGTTGTGAAATTCCATACACCCCAAAATCCATCATAATCTTTTTACCAGATGAAACATCAAGTGAGTGTGAGAGAGGAGGGGGCCGGCCATCATATAGGAAGAGGTAGGTGATGGTAGGAGCAAAGAGGGTGACCATAAGAATAAATATCATGAACAAATATCCTTAAGTAAACAAGAACATTAAAGCTTAAAGCATGAGTCATTATAACACATCATCAAGTCTTTAATGCACCAATTAATGTAAAGATGACTCATTTAGCCACCTCATCACTTCTAGAACCTTCTAGAAGCAACCACACTCATCTTAAGAAAAGACAAATCCGTCTTTAACCGAATGTTAAAAGACGGCTGATAGAAAACTTGAAACTGGCAACTTCCAAAAGTGATCCTGAAACGACTTTCAGGATAACCCCGTAACTGTATAAATATACCCGCATTTGTATTACGACCGAATACAAATGCAACTGAGACAAAGATATTATATCTACTCAATAAAATACTCAGATCCGGCTTAAACCAAAGCCGACCAGTATCATCTGCCCGAAAAATAACACGTGCGTAAACGCACGTGTATTTTCTGAACCCTGCCATAAAACCATACGGCCTCTACAAAGTTTCGCCCGAACTTGGGAAACTGTCTGTGGGGGACTCTAATGACTCGTCAGTACCCTGGCAGTGGGTTTAACCACAAACCGTCAGCGGCACTAGCTATGCGTAACGGCTGCCCATGGACTGACCTCAAGGGAGGCCGATGAGCGAACTCATCCGGAAACCCTACTGAGCCTAACAGTGACAATGTATATACAGTCCGGTCCGTTCGTCTATGAGTATCGCATATCTGCCTAGGGGGCTAGTAACGTCAGACCCCCAATAGCAGTATAAGTCGTGTCGGAGTGTAGCCCAATAACACCCTGAGATACTAATGGAGTACCTACCAGTAAATCTCCTGCCACGTCCGTGGGCTTTGTGTAATGGCTCTCCTAGACACAGCACGATCTCGCCCTCAATACCGGGAGAGACAAATCCCCTGCCGATCCGCTCACGTGCCTCCATATGGCTCGGGACTGTACCCAAAACTACCTGTTTGCACGACTCCTTTGAGCCGTGGTAGGGTAGAAATCAAAGCACAGTGGGAACTCACACGAGACAAATGACGACCTCAGGTCGATGAACTAACCTGTACACATGTCACCTGGGAACTGCTATCTGACGATATGTATAATACCAACTAGCAGATTCCCGACGAGTCCTGTTCGGTGTACTCATAACCCAATGAGCACCTGTATACATCTTAGGTGATCCAACAGACACCGGTGGCTTGTGAGACCGGCCACCGCCCCTCGTCGGGGTCTCGACTGTATACACTAGTCTACTCCGGAGTATCGATGCCCTGTCTCGAAACTCCCACGACTAGGGACCACAATTAAGGATATGCATATAAACTACCCAACTCTCACGTATATGATCGCCATCATACTGTTGGTAGTAAAGCAAGATCCTAAGGGCTCTATCAAAGTGTAACATATAATCAGTCACCTGAACATGTACACGACTGATAAAGGCAAACCAGATAGCATACTATCATCTCGAGTAAGACTGTCCTACCGGTATAGATACTCCGCAATCATTGCAATCACGTACCAGTGATCCAATAATTGACTCTAAGGGCACTATCACCAACAGGTCTGGTACGGTGCACTAATGGAAATGACCCGCTCTAGTACTCCTTTGGTCTTCTCACGACCAATTAGCACGACCACTCATCAAGAAGCACGTTTCTGGCGTCGGTCTCTGGTCCTCTGAACATACGTCACACATCTGATCCTCGGTGCAAATCTCATTACAGCAGTGTCCTGGAAAGAACCTGCTCAGGGTCTTTTCCGATCTCACCTATGCCGAACTGTACGGAGGCTGGTAATCTTGCATAATCTTTTCCCTTCTTTTGGACATCTGTGTTCTCAGCATAACTCCTACTCGGAAACTGGTCGTATCTCAATACCTCTGTATGCATATCTGCTCTCTGATGTCAGCGGAGTGGAACGTCATCTCGTCACGATCTCGTACGAACCTCTTACTCCACTTTTCTCTAATGTCGACTGATTCGAACTCGTCTCCTCGTGGCTGCATGGACTGCGCTCCAACGGCTATACTCGTATCTGGAGTCTCCCAAGCAATGTATCCCATCATATGATATCCGAATGATGTCGAACTTTTCGATCGATTCGTCAAGGTTCCATAATCCTCTAAGAGCTCAACATCTTGGGTACAATTTAATAATATCGAATATATGCCACATCACCTATGGTCCAACCGTAGAAGGGCAAACCCAAGCCTCATTAATGGCACCGCAGAACTGCCGCAAACCCTAAGGTTCAAAGGCTTTCACATGGTCATTATGTCGAGTTAGGGTTTCATTATTCTAGAGGGTCCGTAGAATTACTTGCATTGTTTTCCGAATACTTTAAACTTAGAAAATGGGTTCCTGACATTCGATCGTCTATATCGACTCTCAACGAATCAGCGTGAAGTCGTCTCTAGCTGGAATCAATCAATCTGATGACCTCGCATCGGGGTAGGCAATGAATCACATGTCCTAGTCTTTCATCTCTGGTGACTAGCGATCTTCTATCATATCTCGAAGTATAACTCGTGCGGCTTTAGCTCCAAACATCCGGGGCGATATCTCCTCATTCGCAGCAGCAACTGGCTCATTCGTCCACACGCTGAACAGTGCCTCAATCATCAAGTATAATCGGTGCTTTGACGGTCATCACATCCAGTCTGGCCTCTATCAGTGGCCCAATCCTCTGGTGCTGATCTGCACGTCCGAGAAATCTCGTAACAGCGATCCATCAACGTTAATGGCACGAAAACACAAATAAACGATACGTCTATGCAATCATATGTCCCTGCAATCATGCCCTGATCAGTCCTCGTCCGTGACGAGCTCGTGCTGACCGCAACTCTAGCCGTAGCTCTCTGTGCCCATACAACCTTGGTAACAAAACCATACCAGGTACTGATGAGGATAGATCATAGGAATGAATATAATACTGTGCAAGAAAATGTACATCCTAAGGCTTCTTAAGCGGAGTATCGTATCGTAAGTATGCCGCGGAACATACACACGGTACGTCACTCTGCTTGAGTCACCTACTCCGTCAACCAAGGGTCATCCTACATTCAGGAGGTAAAACCTAACGCTCTGATACCAACTTTGTAATGACCCGAAAGTACCGAGCGTGAATGGCATTTAAATTACGAAACATCTCGAGGCGTACGTAATCTAAGTAAGCCAAAACCCAGAAATCAAAACCAAGTAAAGCAGTAGAGTGAAGGAAAAACTAATTATAAAGAAAAAGTTTAACAACAAAAGCCGAGGTATGCATTTTTAAAATCATCAAATTCTTTCTGAAAATTTCGGCAGAGTTTCCTTTGTAAATACTGGCTCCAAAAGGGGTACAACATGCATAATATGAATAAAGGCAACCCCAAGCGGGAGCTAGCTCTTCATCAATTGACGGTCACAACCACGCAAGCAATATAATATACAACGCCGAAGGGCGAGGATCAAAACTCAAAAGAAAGCCCATATCCACCAGAAAACCATAATAATACAAGCGCGACTCTAAGGTCGAAAGAATAAACACTGGCCTTCTAGTTCTATCAAATATACAGGTCTGGTTGATGGAGTTTACTAGATACAACTGAAATAATAAATGTACAATGGTGGTCACGATGCAAGTGAACCCACCTACCAAAGCAATAACCCGAAATGAAAGCAGTATGCCAGCAAAGCCTTAAGAAAGCTGTACGGAAAAACCTGCAAGAAACTGTGGCACAACGGGGGTGAGTTGCCAGCTCGTGAGTAGAAAATATCACAGAGCAGAAATCGAATGTATGACGCTATCCTAGGTCATATCAAGTAATATCCTCAAATAAATATCCTGATCCATCTACACAATAGTGCAATACCACGTGCTCGTGTCAGTGCCTCAGATAGCAACATATCAGATATATGATGTATGAATGCATTACTAATGGAAACAGAATACATCATGAATGAGACCACTGTTTTCTTTATTTAAAGAGATTTCTGTATGTATATAAATCGAGTATCATCAATGAAATCAACAGAGAAATCAGTGTCAAGCATCAACACAAAATATAAATTTCAATATCTCAATAGCTCAGGCTCCGGCTATCCGGACTAGCCTGTATCATCAAATCTCAATATCTCAGTGTCTCAAATTTCAATATCTCAATATCTCGGGCTCCGTCAGTCCGGATCGGCCTATATCATCAATCACACAACCACGAACGGTATCCTCCGGATATCCTCCACGCCAAACAATCACAGGTAGACAGTCTGCCCCTGCTGGGCTCATCGTCTACAACTCGAGCTTCTTGCCCCGGGGTACCATACCGGGTCCACTATGTACCCGCAGACGGTTCATCCAACTCCTCAAATCGGTTCTCGAAAACATCTCAGAACCGAGAAAAAATCATGGTGGACAGTACTCATCATATCAAGGAAAACCGTATTTTTCACTTTAAAATAAATCATCAGTTTATAAAACTTTCACATGCGGTTTCCAAATCTAGAAAATCTCAAAAAGGATCCAAAATCATCAAAATCATGATATCAATAAACAGTGAATACATGCATAAATCTCCATAATACTGCATGACCAATGAATATTTGAATGCATCTGATATCATAGAATAAATGCAATAGTTAAACTAGCATATGAAAGCTATAACATATTGCAACTAGCAACTAGCAAGTTATGTCAATGAATAGTATTCTCTAAGGTGTACGTGACATGGCAATTACCGATAATGATGTGTGTGAGCCGGCAAGCAAGTGTACGTGGAACATACGCATCATCGGTAATGGTGCTGGTGTCCTGACAGCAGGGTTTCGTAATAAATACAGATAATATATGTACGAGCATGCAAAGTGATGAAACATCATGAATATACAGAAAGTGATGTAGTAACAGCAACACCGAAAAAATATACCTACCCAATATACGAGTCATACAGTTTGGTATTTAAATTACTCACAATTCTCCACTTTTGAAAACTAGTATGACTCGAGCCCAGTCAAAAGGGTAAAGAAATCCACTTAAGTCTGAGTCGATCTATATATATACCTAGTAGTCGGTGATCTCGCCTCAATAGTATCACGTACGATACAATATATATATATATATATATATATATATATATGACATCCTCGAGTCAAGAGTACGGATCTAACATCATAATTATATCTCGTACGGTAAATCTATCGTACGGCATCCCAAATCTGGGTACGGGTCAAATATCATATTTATCTCATTACTCATCTGATATCTTTATCATCACATATCGTGAACTGGGGGTACTGATCTAAGTCTAGTACAATACTAATATCATCAACATATATGTACGCGTGTGTGCGGATACACATCGCCCATCAATTCGCTAATATCATGTCGTATCTCAGAATACAAACCAATTCACATCACCGATCTAATGGCACCATGCCTAATCTCATCGACTCATCTCCAAATACCATATAATATCCTCATCATCCATACATATGAATACGAATATATATGATATCCTCGATACGCACAAGGAAGTAAATGTATGCGTGTGTGTGTATGTGCGTGTATGCAAATCTTTACTCTAGGGTTTCGTGACTAAGAAATCAACTAAAGTCCTTTCTTCAATTCTCGCTAACAATTACCCATAATCTCCTAAACCTTTTCCTGCTAGGTGTTAAAATCCCTCAACAACATATAAAAGTATATCTATATCACGTCACAACATTTCTTACAACTTTGCGGGCGTGCTATACGCCATCGACCCGACTTCCCCCGTAGATATAAATCTACTCACCTGCTCTTGCTTTCCGATGTCTATGTCGCCACGCGCTTTCTTGTCGTCTCAAAGTCCTCGTGAGGGTACCTACACATCATAATGTATCATGGTGCATTAAATCGCAATTCAAAACCAAAACGACACGCTAAAATCCTATAGGTTAGAACCTACAGACTACGCCTTTCAAACCACCAAACAACCCCTCGATATCGTCGTACAAACGTCAAGTGATCGAGGTAAAATGCAAATAATAAAATCCAGAATCCAAAATATGAAAAAATATAACCCTGAATCAAAACAGCAACTCATGAATTTAGTCCCAGATTTTACCCTATGTGAAATTAGCCAATTTTGCATATGTAAAGGGTCTAGTTTACTGGAGATGGAGCTACAGAACAAATATGAACCATAATGCAATAGGTCTGGCCGCAAATTACGGCCAGAAGGAATATTTTTGTGGCCTTGGTGAGTGCTTAGGGGCTAGGGTTTCAGTGGGGGGTCGTAGGTAGCCTGCATGTATCTCAGTGTTTGCTAAATAATTTTTCAGGTCCCCGGGTGTTAGCAGATTTCAAATTATCATCATATTTTCACAGTTTTCCGATGTCGGGGTTTCTAAGTTTTTATTATGGGGTTTATTCTATGGTTTCAGTCCAAGATACAATCCCTACAGGGGTCATAAGGTCTCTAATAAGCTTAATTAAACTTCACAATTCAAAATTTCTCAAAACCCTCATCTAGAAATTTCTAGGTTCACAAAACCACTCGATATCGATACTAAACATATATAGATGCCTAAAGAATTTAAATACTATTATAAAGGTGCAGAAATTACCTCAATTGGCAACTCAAGAATTTTCTTGAGTTGCCCAAAGTCCTCAAAATTTGATTTTTCTTGGTCCAATGTGCTTTCCTTGATCTTGTGCTTGCTTTTTATGAAAAAGAGATGGGCTTTTGGTGAATTTTTAATAGTGAAATGAGGTGTTTTGTGATGGGGGGGGAAGAGGGCAGCAGCCATGAGAGGGGAGATGAGAGGGGAAATGAAGATGATGAAGGAACAAAGAGCCATGCCTAGGTTTGACCCCTCACCCTCTCTCTCTCTCATGCACATCCCTCTTGTCATCATGATACCTTTTCCTATTCTTTTGTTTTTGTCATCTTCTCTTTTCTTTTCATTTAAAAAGGCATGCATGATCAAAATAAGGAAAAAGCCATGATAGAAAAATGTAACAAGGGTGGAAAAATTTGACATATGCATGTCATGTGCACAAAACATGCTTAATGCGCGATTAGCGATATTTAATCGCGATTAGCGTTAAAAGTGCATATAATTAATGATAAAAATTCATAATTCACCTAAATCGCTTAAAACACCCTCATTTCAGTAATTTCTATAATTTTCCAAAATTTTCCCTATTTATCGGTATTTAATTATACCGCCTTAATAAAATATTCGTTATATCTATTATTTAATTATAAAAATTCCCAAAAATAATATTTTATTTTTCTGAAATGTTGCAGGTTTAATGGGTTATTCTAGTGCCGTTTTTAAACTTGTAAGAAAATTTTTGTTCCGCAAACCACCACGTTTGATGGCTAGGGCGTTACGGTAACCCAACACACGCCGGAGTCGTCTATTCTATAATACTTTAGAATAGTGTCAAATTACTTAAATTGGGACACTTCCCAAATTTAGATCTAAAACCATTGATCTAGTGACCAGAATCCCTGATATTTTATACAAATCCTATGTAGAGAAATAACTTGTGACAACCATAGTATAACCGATCGTAGTATAGGAAGATCACTTCCTATCAAGAGCATGTCATCCAAATACCAGGACATCACTCTTTAGTACCTTCTTACCAGGTCCATCTGTTATTCCGATGAAGTCAAACTCTATGACTGTTGTTGGATTACGCCAGCGCATTGGCCATCTACCGTGGCCGGTGCGGAACAAAAACGACGTTTAAAAAAATTGGCGCTAACGAAACCCGCCCAAGATCGAACCATAAATCTTTACTAGCTAACAATAAAAGTTAAACTACAAGATTAGAGAATGTTATACCAAATGATCCATGTCCTTAGTTCTTCTACCACCTTCCCAAGCTCCTTAAGGAGTCCCCGACTTAACTTGGCCGCCGGTCTTCCACCGTCGAAGATGATCCATCCGAGGGATGTAGCTCATGACTCTAGCCCCACTTCAAAAGGAAGTGAAGTAACTAGGGATTCTAGGTTGCTAATCTAGAATGCCTTGAATATAGTGAGTGTTCAAAGTGTTAATCCATCTCACCTCCTCACTTGATTCTCAACTCATGAGATTGTAGAGAGGAGGTTAAGGTTGAAGGTGGAGGAGCTCAAGAAATCTAGAGGAGAGTGAAGCTAATGGTGAGAGTGCAAGCTCAAGAAAGAATGAGCCATCTCAAAAATAATGAGCCTCCCATGTGAGAGAAAATAAGCATGCTTGGTTTTGTAAAACATTTCTTTTGAATTTAATATCAAGCCCATGCTTGAATAATTTGCACAAATGAATTAACAATTCATTTGTGTACACTATGAAAGCATGGTTCTCACCATACTCCCTATCATTTCTTTTCCACCTCATTATCCATTTAAAATAAATGGTCACACTCAAAATGAAGTGCCCACCTTCTAGAATGTTATCTGTAGAAAATACAGATTACATTCTACTGTATATACATACCTATATTCGTACCGAAATACGAATATCCGAAGAGATAGAATGACACAAAGAACATAATATTAGAATATACATATTGAAATATATATACATAAATTATTAAATCAATACCTGATTTAATAATCCGGCTCAAACCCGAGCCAGCTAGTATTATCAACTGTCCGATCGAAAGTCCGAGTACATTGTACAATCAATCGATCGAAACCCTGCACGTATCCAATACGGCTGCTACATCATTTTTCCAGAACCAGGGAAACCCTCTGTATGAGACTCTAAAGACTCGTTAATACACTAGCAGTGGGTTTAATTACAAGCACGTCAGTGGCACTAGCTGTACGTAACGACTATCCAGGTATTGAGCGAAAGGAAAGACGATGAGCAAACTCATCCAAACCTCTACTGATCCTGTCACTGACAATCTCCGTACAGTCCGGTCTGTTCGTCTAAGAGTATCGCATATCAGGTCTAGGGGGTGGATAAAGTCAGACCCCTAATAATGCGATATTTCATGTCGGTATGAAGCCCATCACCCACTGAGAAACTACTGATCTAAATCAGTAATTCTTGTCCACCTTGGCCAAGGATTTCTGGTGATGTCCACTTGTGCACAACACGACATCAACCCCTAATACCGGGAGAGACGAATCCTCGATGATCCGCTCACTGCCTCCATATGGCTCGGGACTGTACCCAACTAAAACCTGTTTGCACGACTCCTTTGAGCCTTTGGAAGGTAGTAATCAAAGCACAGTGGGAACTCACAGGAGACAAATGACGATCTCGGGTCGATAGACTAAGCAGTACTCATGTCACCTTGGAACTGCTATCTGACAATAGATATAATACCAACTAATATGTTCCCGGCAAGTCCGTCCAGTGTACTCATAACCCAATGAGCACTTGTATACTATCGTAGGTGACTGACTGACACCAATGGCTTGTGAGACCGGCAACCGCCCCTCATCGAGGTCTCGATAAGTATACACTAGTCTACTCAGGAGTATAAATGCCCAGTCTCGATAAGTATACACTAGTCTACTCAGGATGTGCTTATAGACCACCCAACTCCAATGTATATGATCGCCGTCATAATACTGGTAGTCAAGCAAGAATCCTATGGACTCTATCAACATGTATTAGTGATCTGTAATACACATAAAGCATGTACATGATGGTAGAGACAAACTAGATAACATACTATCATCTTGAGTAAGTGTTGGCTATAGTGCCCTCAAGTCAATTATTTGATCCCAGGCACGCGATTGCGATGATTGAAGGAGGACCTATACCGGTAGAACAGTTTTACTTGAGTTGATAGTATTCTATCTGGTTTATCATTATCATCATGTATCACCTTTAGGTGGTTTTACTGCTCACTATTATATGTTGATTGAGCCCATAGGATTCTTGCTTGACTACCAGCATTATTATGGCGATCATATACGTAGGAGCTGGGTGGTCTATAGGCACATCCTTAAATGTCCCTAGTCGA
The DNA here is from genome assembly GCA_030015575.1 of Agapanthus africanus. Taxonomy (NCBI): domain Eukaryota; kingdom Viridiplantae; phylum Streptophyta; class Magnoliopsida; order Asparagales; family Amaryllidaceae; genus Agapanthus; species Agapanthus africanus. The sequence continues at coordinate 257,411,138 of CM057351.1, read as the reverse complement.
GTGAATTTCGATACTAGGCATCGATACGCCAGAGTAGACTAGTGTATACTGATCGAGACCCCGACGAAGGGCAGTGGCCGGTTTCACAAGCCATTGGAGTTAGTTTGTTCACCTAAGATGTATACATGTGCTCATTGGGTTATGAGTACACCGGATGGACTCGCCAGGAACATGCTAGTTGGTATTAGACCTATTGTTAGATAGCAGTTCCCTGGTGACATGTGTAAATGTTAGTCTATCGACCTGAGATCATCATTTTTCTCGTGTGAGTTCCCACTGTGCTTTGATTACTACCCTACCACGGCTCAAAGGAGTCGTGCCAACAGGTTTTAGTTGGGTACAGTCCCGAACCACATGGAGGCAGTGAGCAGATCGTCGGGAGATTCATCTCTCCCGGTATTAGGGGTTGATGTCGCGTTTGTGCATGGGTGGCCATCACCAGAAATCCTTGGACAAGGTAGTCGAGAATTACTGATCTAGGATCGACAGTTTTTCAGGTGGTGATGGGCTTCGTACCGACACTAAATATCGCATTATTAGAGGTATGACTTTATCCACCCCCTAGACTCGATATGCGATACTCATAGACGAACGGACCGGACTGTACGGATATTGTCACTATCAGGCTCAGTGGGGGTTTTAGGATGAGTTTTCTCGTCGGCCTCCCTTTCGCTCAATACCTGGGTAGCCGTTACGTACAGCTAGTGCCGCTGACGTGCTTATGGTTAAACCCACTGCCAGCGTATTGATGAGTGTTTAGAGTCCCACACAAAGTGTTTCCCTGCTTCGGGCGAAACGATGTAGAGGCCGTATCGTTTTACGGCAGGGTTCGATAAAATACGTGTACTTATGCACGGATGATGTTCGGACGGATAATACTGGTGGGCTTTGGTTTAAGCTGGATCCTAATATTATATTTGTTGGATTATTTTCGTCTCTTTGTATTCGTATTCCTCGGAATAGGGATGCGGGTATGTATATACGGTTGAGGGGTATTCTTATAATTTATTACAAGATTATTTTTAGAAGATTACACCTCATCATGGTTTAGACTTTTTTGGATTAAAAGGTTATTGAGGTGTAGGATGAGGTGTTTATTGCATTTTTGTGGCATGGCTAACTAGTGACCCATGGTTACTATTCTAGCATGCTTAGGGTTTTTGTTTGTTATGAGATTATGTTGACATGAGATATTTTTTGTTGACTAAGATATTTTGGAGACATGGACATTTATGTGATGGATTCATTATTTCTTATCATACACACACAACAAACAAAAAACACAAGCCATTATTCATTTTCTTTTTCTTTCTCTTGAGTTGCTCTCAACACATCATCCTCATGGCATCATCTTCTTCCTCCACCCAAACCCTTTCATGTGCTGAGAAACCTTGGGTGTCTTGAGACAAATTAATCCTTCATCACTCTTTACTTTTTCTACGGTATCTAGTGTAACGATCTGGGTACCCTAGTTACCTTGGATATGAGGTTGGAGCTCGTTGCATAGACTCACGGGTGGTTCATCTTCGATGGAGGGAGATCGGAGATCAAGCTTGATCAAGGAAGCCCATAGGAGCTTGGGATGATGGTTGAAGACCGAAGGACACAGATCTATTCGGTATAACCATTCTAACTCCTTTGCATGTTTTGTTATCTAGGGCTTATGGGTCGATACGGGTTATAGGGTTGTGTTAGCGCCGGTTTTTGAAAATTTTTGTTCCGCTTTTGGCCACGGATTGATGGCCGGGGCGCTTTCATAACCTAACATGGTATCTGAGCCACTTCATATGCCTTAGTTAACTCATTGCGACATTAGAAATCCGCCATTTTTGTCATGCAAAAACAGCCGACAAAAACAGTTCCAAAAACTGAAAGTTTGAGATGTTTGCACACCCCGCGGGCTCACGGTTTGAAATGAGAAGCCACAGGATGGTGCATGGGAACCTCAGGGAACCCCTAGGGGGAACGAACGGCTAGGCCCAATCCCCAAGACCACCACAAGGTGGTCTTGGCGGTGTGGACCCGAAACTGCCCCACCTTGGGCAGTTTCGGGTCTGCCTCACCCTTTGGCCACCTCGTAGTGGTCTTGGGGGTAGGGTACCCCCTATGGACCCCCCAACTCGAAGTTAATTTCATGCTCTAACTCCCCGCGAAGGTTCGGGCGCGTTTCGTTTTGATTCGGACTTCTGAATTGTCTTTAAACGGTCGGTTTTTGGAACTTTAGCTCACTATTTTTCATGGTTTTGGAAAGTGGTTTAGTTTGCTAATTGCGTGCGGAATTCTAATGTCATAGTTTTCAGTACATACATTACTATCTGCGACTGTAAATGTCATTAGAGTGGTACAACTTGTCTAATTGCTATATGACTTTTAGACGGGTTTGCGAATGTGACATTCGTGTTGATGTTCTGTGTCGTGCTGTGGTTGTGGCAGGATCGTCTTGTGGATAGTTTGGGAGCAATGGTAGTACAGTCTGGGTTTATTTGTACATTTGATATTGCGGGGCGAGCGTCCTACATGTAGACTGCTGTCACTGCCAGTTTGTATATTATTTGTTTGAGGCACGACCGGGTTGAGGTTGATGTCACCATTGTATATATTCTTTTCTTTTCTGTACTAGGATTACCCCGCGGTGGAGTGCACGGTTAGCCAGATTCTAGAGGGAAAAAGGCCCGCATCTCATGGCGGTGAGAAGAACGGGGCCACACTCTAAAATTGGCTGGCTATTCGCCGCACTCGTAGGGGGTACAGGTTGACCCAAGGAGGGATGCTCAAGTTACCGGATTCCGTGAAGTGCTGGGTGTCCCATTCACGTTGTTGATTGGGGTTTCCTCACTTCTGCGATTGACGGGTAACTTTCCGCGCTCTTAGGGGTCTAGGTTTTCATTGCACAGGCTATCCATACGGCCAGGGGAACGTCTGGTTTCACTTGCGGCTCAAAGAAAACCCGGGGCTCCCAGATTATCAGTATTGTTCTGTGATGCTTATCGCTTATCTGTGATGTTGCATATATCATGCCCGGAATGATTATTATATATTTTTATATATATACTAGTAGATGTTGTATATGTTTTGCACCTGTGCTAGTCCATCCCCCGCTCTGTCATTAGTTAATTAACCTAACCGGTGATGACGGGGCCCAGTGGCGAATGCGAATGGCATATACGTACAACATATTTTCATTCTTTTCTGGTGTGATTAATTGATGGGACTGCGTTGATTTTGATCAATGCAAGAAAAACAGATCTATATGATGTTATTGGAACAATTTTCAAAAGCTGTTATTATAAGGACGTTTTCTTTTGTTTTGCACAGTGGTATTCGGTTATGAATATCCAGCACCTCATTCGTTGAGGCAAGGGCCGAGATCCCTTCATCGAGAGTCACCCCTTGGGCAGAAGTTTGCGTCAGCGTAATAACTTCACTATAGTCAATTGTTTTTGCTTTACATTGTGGTATTCAGTTTGGAATATCTTGCACCTCATTCAATGAGGAAAGAGCCGAGATCCCTTCATCGGGAGTGACCTATTTAGCAAAAGTTTTCGCCACTATACTTTTGTAAAACCACTTGGATTCTTCAGCGATATCAAGTTCATTACGTTAAAGGTTTTTTGCCAAAAACCATTTGTATCCCTCCGTCATTTCAGAAGGGTAGCACTTACTATTCATGCTATGTTTGTTGGCCTTCGTCAAGGTATAGTGTATGGTAGCTATTTGTTACTTTTCTGTTGCATAGATAGATGCGTTGGTTTGGGACAGTCATACTACTATATTTTCATTCGTCAAGGGTATGTACGGGTGGGTTGAAATTAACCTGGACAATGACGGGTAGAACTTGACATGTGACTTTTGATATGTTGTCCTTCGTAAGGGTCATAAGAGCATGGGGCAGAAATCACATCGGCAGTTTCAAACATACAGGAAACTTGCCAGGCATGCTCATACCTTCTGGAGTGTGAAAACTGGAGTGGATTCCATCAGGTTATCATGCGATGATAGTTGGATCCCGATTCCCACTGATGAGTTAGTTTACTCCTCGGGTGATTTTAGATGATCCCGACTAATTCATCTTTTGGGTTTGGAGGAGAATTTGAGGTTACAGTGGGAGACATCCTGATTAGATAAAGTGATTAACCATTCTGATCTAGGTTAGAGTGCACGCTGAGTGTTGGTGAATTCTTGGGATTGATACATGATAATGTATGTAAGTCCCCTGTCTACACAAGCCAAGGCCGGTTCTTTGTACTTCATTATATTCACTGATGATCTCTCAAGATTCGGACATACGTTCCTGTTGAAACACAAGTCTGAAACTTTTGAGAAATTCAAGGAATATAAGATAGAAGTAGAGAACCAAAAAGTGTATAAGTATTATGTCCTTTGATGATATTAGGGAGGAGAATACTTGAGCACGGAATTCCTAGACTATTCTAAAGGAGAATGAGATTCTCTCTCAGCATTAATCCTCCGTATACACCACAGCACGTCGGTGTATCACGGGGGAGCAATAGCACCCTATTAGATATAGTGCGCTCTATGATGAGTACTACTGAGTTGCCTATTTTCTTTTGTGAGTTATGCACTTGAGAAGCTGCATACATATTGAATTGAGTTCCAACCAAATCAGGTATCTACCACTCCATATGTGATATGGTATGGGAAGAGCCCATGTCTTAAGTAAGTTAAGATTTAGGGTTGTCCGGCCAATGTCAAAAGCCAAATACGGACAAGCTCAAGGGAAGGTCAGTTATGTGGAAGTTTGTGCGATATCCCAAGCATTAGCTAAGGAATATCTTCTACCGCTCCGAGGAACAAAAGGTGTTTTATTTCTTGGCATGCCACCTTTTGAGAAAAGGAATTTATTTTGGAAACAAATTTATGGTCATGAGTTAGAACTGGAAGGAGTTCTTGCTATATAAACTACAGCTGATGATTTGGTAGAACTAGAGGATTCAATAGTTCCCGACGAACCTCAACCTCTCCACCGATCTGGTAGGGTTCCTCACCAACCTGAGAGATACTTCAGTTTTCTCTATGACAGTGGGAGCGAGGATTGCATCATGAGATGATGACCCAACTAGTTTCGAGCAGGCCATCAGGATTGGGGACTTTATGAAAATGGATGGATGCTATACGATCTGAGATGGAATCCATATAAACCAACAAAGTATGGACTTTGGTTGCTTTATCTGAAGGGTTAAATCCCCATCAGGAGCAAGTATATCTTGAGAAGATTACTTGGTGTAAATGGAAAAATTGATACTTTCAAAGCTAGACTTATTGTAAAAGGTTCTCGTCATCGACCAGGTGTGGATAATGATGAAACCTTTTCTAGTGCCTATGCTTAAGTCCATCCGGATCCTACTTGCCATTGCTACATACCATGACTACGATATCTGGCGGTTGGGTGTCATTACCGCTTTTCTAAATAGTGATTTAGAAGAGAGCGTCTATATGTACACAGCCAGAGGGCTTCGTAGACAGTGGGAGCAGTGGAAACGTGTGCAAGATACTTTATGGATTAAAGCAGGCATCACGAAGTTGGAACATCTGTTTTGATGTGGTATTCAAAGCGTTTGACTTCATCAAAATGGTAGATGAACCATGTATATAGAAAAAGCTAGTAGGGAGTATGGTGGTGTTCCTCGTATTGTACGTGGATGACATACTCTTGATAGGAAAGGAGTTTCATATGCTACACTCGGTCAATCTTATCTTATCACAAGGATTCTCCATATAGGATTAAGGTGATACCTTCTAAATCCTGGCTTTTAGATCTATGAGATAGATCTAACTGGATGTTAGGATTCTCACTAGATGTAGTCAGATGGTATCAATCGATCCTGGGGAGAATCACTAGATAGATTTCAGGGTGGTAAGGTCGACTGAATGTCAGTTAAAGGCATTGTCATACCCTCAGTGAAGGGATTGTATGTTGGAAGAGTTCCAAGCTAGATACCGTGGCAAACTAGACGATAAAGGATGGATACATCGCTACCAAGGATGCTACCAAAGAGGCAAGTCTGGATGTATATTAGTTCATGAGATGAACTTCGTTCCTATCATTGTGTAACAATGGAGTTGTGGCTTAGGCCTAGGAACCCCCGTCCTATCAGTGATCCAGACATATTCTAAGGCAGTATCACCTGATCATGGAGAATGTTGATCACTAGGGAGATCGAGATTAGGAGAGTAGACACAGAGGAAAAAATGGCGGATCCACTCACAAAGGCCTTTTCCCAAGAGAGACTTTTATGGGATGGTTGAGTATGAGATACTTCAACCGCTGTTGATTGTTGGGTATGGGATACTACAACAGCTGGCCCTAGTGCAAGTGGAAGATTGTTAGTTATATGTATGTCCTAGAGGCCGTTACTGTACATGTGATGTATATCGTAGTGGATGCTTGGACATATGTAGGGAGGACTTTCTTTCTCGACATGATAGTATGCTATCTGATTGCTCTTTATCTTAACATGTAAACTGATTGTTTCTATGTTACATGTTGATAAAGCCCTTAGGATAAGTACTTGACTACAAGGATTATGATGCAGATCATACTAGTGCGGATAGAGTAGTCGATAAGTACATCGTTCAAATGTTCCTAGTCGTAAGTTTATCGAGACAGGGCATCGATATACCAGAGTAGACTAGCGTATAGCTTCTCGACCCATTAAGATGGGCGATGGATGATCCCATATCCATTGGTTTTTGACATCAGAGATAGTATACGGGTGCTCAGTGGAGACTGGGTACACTGAACGGACTCACCGAGAACTCCTAGATGGTATTATACCTATCGTCGGATAGTAGTTCTCTGGTGACACCGGTACAGGTTAGTCTGTAGACCCGAGATCTTCATATAGTCTTGTGTGATTCCCACTGTGCTTTGATTTCCACCTTACCACATTCAAAAGAACGTGCAAAACGGTGGCTTTTGGGTACAGTCCCGAATCACATGGAGGCAATGAGCGATAGGAGGGGTTTCGTCTCTCCCGTTATTGGGAGTTGATGTTGCGTTGTGCTCGATTGGCTATAACAGGAAGTCCCTGGCCAGGGCTGCTTCAGAAATGTACTAGTAAGTGTTATCAGTATTTTCTCGACCCGTTTTGAGCATCATATCGACACGAATTATCAACTTACTGGGGTCTGACGTTTACTACCCCTATACGAGATATACGACATATCATACGAGGAGACCGGACTGTACGGTAGTGTTACTGTTTGGATTCGCAAGAGTATGAGCAGGCTTGCTTGTTGATCTTCTGATCACTCAATACCCGGGTGGCCATTTTGTTTAGTAGACCGCTTGCAGCTTGTGGGTGTTTGATATGATCATCACCTACTGCCGGCGTATTGACGAGTCTTTAGAGTCCTACACAGAGGTTTCCTGGCTCAAGCGAAATGGAGTAGGAGCACATATGTGATATGTAAGGAACCGAGATTAATGCGTGTATGTGATACCACATTCCATTCTCGCGATTTGTGACATCGGTCGGTTATATGTTGTATAGCCGGGTTATCGGATCAAGTGTTGATTCGATAAGTTGTTACATATGATATTAGTCGGTTATATGTGATATAGCCGGATTATTAAATCAAGAGTTGATTTGATAATTTAATGTATAATTATATATTTGATATATTAATTTACATTAACTAGTATTATCTCACTTAAGATTTCTTTTCTCACTTAGTTTGTGCACATTGTATATATGTGATATATGCAAGTGTACATTATTTTGTGTCGTTTTTTATGATACATGCAACTTGGGTGTGTGTATGAATAACACCATGCTTGGTTTAATCCTAGCCTTTTTAATGGATTGAGTAATTCAAAACTAATTGACTTTTTCATGGCAAGAAGCTTGGAGAAGCTTGGATTGCCATTGACTAAGTCCACTTGTTTTGTTTTGCATAAGATATTTATTTACCCAACCATTAAACTTAGCCATGGTTAAATCTCCACAAAGGTTAGTATATGATACTAACTCAGCTAAGGTTGCCATTATCCATTGGATAATTATCATACGATTTTTCCTTCTTCTTCTTCCTCAAGCTTTTCTAGCTTCCATGGAGATGATGGAAAATGAGTGAGAAATTCATTTCTAATGTGAGCAAAATTCCTACTTCATCATCCTCTACTACTTGCCATTTAGTATAGGGTGTTTGCTTCACTAATTTTACAATTAGTGAAGAGGTAGCTTGGGTTAGTGTCTCCTCGACGTAGATCATCTTCGGCCTCGAAGACATCGATGCAAGCATGTTCATTTCTTCATGGGAGCCTTTCAAGAGTCGAGAGTTCATGATCGCAGCGAAAGGACTACTACACGGAGCTATTGAAGTGAAGGACCAGTCTACAAAGGTTGTATTCCTTGTTCACTTCCTATGCAAAGTTGTTTGCATTTCATTTCGTCGCATTTTCTAGTATACAATTCTATGTTAGGGTTAGCTAGAAAGGCTAAAATTTTAATATGGCATAAAAGATGCCTCCCGAAACTTTGATGCCGTGCTAGGAAACCTAACAGTGGTATCATAGCCATGCTAGAAAATTAGACGGATTTTGTTTAGATTACAAAACTGAAACGACTCCGAAACTTAAAACACGAAAATGTAGTTTCTGTCGATTTTAAAAAGTCATCAAAATTTTTTTTAAACAACTGTAGAATGTTATATGAGATATAACATGAACACAGACAAAAATTGATGCAATTTTGGCAAAATTTGGCTGGCCACATGAGGCTAAAATCCGGCCTGCTCGGGTTAATAGTGTATTCTGGGCTTCAATTTTTGCCTGTGTTCCAGTCTCTGGGTTTTGGTGTTTCAGGTGTTGTTTGTTTTATCTAAGTTTGCATGTGATGTGATCTTACACTATAAGCAATTCGGAGTATTTCGTATTCGTAGTTTTAACATTGTTTCGGGTATTCGCATGTTATCTAGGCGAAGTTAAAAAGTTCGAACGAATGTCAAAAACCCATTTTTCCAAGTTTATCGTATTCGGAAAAATATGCAAGTAATTCTATGACCCTCTAGAAGATTGAAACCCTAACTCAACTTTTTGGATCGCGGAACCGCGGTCATACCTTAGGGTTTGCCGCAGTTCCGTGGCGACATGAGTGAGGCTTGGGTCTGCCCTTCTAGGGTTGGTGCATAGGTACTGTGGCATATTCTGGCTATTATTAAACTGTGCTCAAGTGTTGAGCTCTCGGAGAATTGTGGGACTTTGATGATTCGATCGAAAAGTTTAACGTCGTTCGGGTAACATGTGAATGGATACAATACTTGGAATCAAAACTAATTTGAATTTTATAAATCTAGCAGTTTAGTCTCATTTGATCGGTTGCCACGAGATTTTTATGTGATCAAAAGTCCGTCGCAATCACGTAGTGTACGCGGATACTAGCTGGGTAACCTTATTAAATAGCCACACCTATAGCCCCGACCAAGTGACTGTAGGAGAACCCCATCGCCAAAAGCATCCGTTCGGGTCCTCGCGGCTGCGGTGTTCCACCTTAGTGCACTTCGTCGACGGCATCGGGGGGTGCGGCCGTCTACTAATGTTTCCAACGAGCATTCGATCAGGATGCCATGAATCTTGTTGAATTGCTCGACTTGATATTGAAAAGTGTTTTCGAGATCAAGACTAAAATGCTAGGTTTATAATTGTTAGGCATGTGATGTCTAAGGAATTCATTTGGTTGGGTATGAAATCCAAAGTATGTGATGCATTGGGTTTATGATGTCTAAGGTGGTTGCGGATTCCAATTGTTGTAGTTTTCAATTTCTTTTCTACGACCGTAAGTGTAATATGTGGTGTATCGCTGGTTTTGTTGCTATATGTCAACGACAATTGGGATACGCATATTTACTTACGTTGATGGCATGCGATGTTATGTGTTGCTATGATATGTTATATTGGATCGTCGTGTTTTGAATAGCTGTGGGTTTTATGTGAAATGAGAGTTTTTCATTTTCATTCAAGTAAAAACTTGTATGTAATATTCTTTTATTGGGGCACTTCCGGGTTGAGGATGATGTCACCATTATATATTATTTACTTTTCCGCATTAGGATAAACCCAAGTCAGGGAAATCAAGTAACCGGGTTCTAGGGTCTAGTGGGAGACCATCTCGAGGAGTCGAGACCGGGTCTCCTAACTCTAGAATTGTTAGGGTTGCTTGCCTCTCTCGTAGGGGTCTAGGGATGTGGGATTGGCTATTCATCACGACCGTGGAATCCGTGTTTTATACAGGCTTAATTTAAAATTTGGAAATCCTAGTATATCCAATATTTCATATGTTGTGTTCTGCTGCGATATTCTGTGATGTGATCACTGTATATGATGAGATAGATATAGTATATAGTATATGTGATATATTATATAGACGTTACTTATGTTTTACACCCGCGCTAGCCCTGCCCCGCTCTGCCGTTAGTTACCTAATCTAACGGTGCATGACGGGACATCGAGGCGAATGCGGATGGCATAAGCTTACGTTGTATTTATCTGTGATGATTAGGTGAATTATATGATGGGACTTCATTAATGAGATTAATGAAAGAAAATAAACCAAAAAGATGTTGTGGAATCGAATTTTCAAAAACAGGTAGCTCTAGTTCTTGTTTTGCATAGCGGTATTCTTTGTTGAATATCCAGCACCTTTTTCGATAAGGAAAAAGCTGAGATCCTTTCACCGGGAGTGACCACTTTAGTAATAACTGGCAGATGCTACATCCCTTGGTTTCTTCTTTTGATAGCTTCTATAGTTTTTTCTTTGCATATTGGTATTGTGAATATCCTGCACCTCATTCGATGAGGAAGGAGCCGAGATCCCTTCACCGGGAGTGACCTCTTTAGCAAAACTAGTAAAAGCCTAAAAAACAGTCCATTTTAAATCACTCGATTCTACGACGATATCAAGTTCATTACGCAAAAGGTTTTCTTAAAAACCTGTCGTGGCCCTCCGTCATTTCAGATAAGTACTACTTAGTATTCGTGCTGCTTTTGTTGACCATGTTAAGGCATAGTGTGCGGTAGCTGATTAGTGCTTATCTGCATAAGCACATGATGAGATTGGATTAGGGTAGTCGTACGACTTTGTTGACCATGTTAAGGGTCGTGCGGGTGGGTTTAATTCAATCAGGAAATTACGGGTTGAACTTGGCTAGCACTTATGATTTGCTGACCATGTTAAGGTCATAAGTCGCTAGGGGCAAAATATTATCGGGAATTTCAAGTGTTGAAATTTGCAATGAGATTGCATACCTTCTATGAGATAGTTGGATCCCGATACCCACTGTGAGTAAGAGTTACTCCTGGGAGAGTTTTACACATCACAATTAATCAATCGACTAGGTGTCTAGAAAGGTGTTAACGGGGTTATGCCTCTGGGAAAACGAGATTTATTTTAATTAGGTCCGTGCGAAAGCACGGGGAACCTCCCTCAAAGTACCGACACTGTCCTGGCCGAAAAATTAGCGAACTTATAGGGTGTAATTAATCCCAGCTAGTCTTACCTTTTAGGTCTTGAAGGAAGATTTGACTAAAACAGTTGGAGCCATCCTGATTAGATAAAATAATAACCAATCTAATCTTGCAAGAGCATACGCTGAGTTTTTTCTTCTCTCTCTCTCTCTCTCCAGGTAGCGACCATGTCACGCCTTAATCAAGATAATAATATGGATGTATTGACCGAACCCGCTTATTATACTGAGCTGGGGAACGTTGGTCCCGCTCCAACTTATAATTGTTATAAGACCGAGAAAAAAATAGGGGATTACCAGAATTCCCATACCGCCCAAACGAAGAAAGTGCATGATGATGCATAATTTTCGGGTGTGTTCATTACCGAGAACTGTTTTTCAGTATCCTCTACGTCCTGGGTATGTGATACTGGATCAGGATCCCGCAAATGTAAGATGTTACATGGGCTATAGATAGGTAGAGCACTAAGAATGGGTGATAAGTTCTAAGAGTTAGAGACGACGCAATTGTTGCAGCCAAGGTGTTGGTAGTTATCACCCTGTATTACTAAATACATTGATTCTGAATGAATGTTATTAGATACCGAACCTGATATACAAAATAATATCAGTCTCTTTATTTAGTAAAGAAGAATATAATTTTGTATTGCTGGATAATGTTTTGAACATTTCCTATATCAAGAGTTGATCGGTTCAGGCACGTTATCTAAAAGCATATACGTTCTAAATCAAACCACAGTTCTTAACGTACAAAACACACACAGGAGGAAGAGTTCAGAAATGAACGAATCCTTCTTGAGGAATTGTAGACTAGGTCATATCAATGAGACCAGACTAGCTAAGTTACATTAAGATGCATAATTAAATCAGTTTGAATTTACATCTTTTGAAACTCGCCGGTCATATCACAAAGATAAGATGACCATAGCTCCGTTTACTGAAAACAGAGAAAAAGTTTGTGAACTCTTGGGATTGATACATGATAATGTATGTAAGTCGTATGTCTACACATGCCAAGGCCGGTTCTTTGTACTTCATTACATTCACTGATGATCTCTCAAGATTCGGACATACGTTCCTGTTCAAACACAAGACTGAAACTTTTTAGAAATTCAAAGATTATAAGTTAGAAGTAGAGAACCAAAAAGGGTATAAGTATTATGTCCTTTGATGAGATCAGGGAGGAGAATACTTGAGCACGAAATTCCTGGACTATTCTAAAGGAGAATGAGATTCTCTCTCAGCATTACTCCTCCGTATACACCACAATACGTTGGTGTATCGGGGCGGAGCAATAGCACCTTATTAGATATAGTGTGCTCTATGATGAGTACTACTAAGTTGCCTATTTCTTTTGGGAGTTATGCACTTGAGAATTTGCATACCTATTGAATTGAGTTCCAACCAAATCAGGTGTCTACCACTCCATATGTGATATGGTATAGGAAGAGCCCATCTCTTAAGTAAGTAAAGATTTGGGGTTGTCCGGCCTATGTCAAAAGCAAAATCCGGACAAGCTCGAGGCAGGGTCAATTATGTAGAAGTTTGTTGGATATCCCAAGCATTAGCAAGGGAATATCTTCTACCGCACAGAGGAACAAAAGGTGTTTTATTTCTCGGCATGCCACCTTTTGAGAAAAGGAATTTATTTTGCAAACAAATTTGCGGTCATGAGGTAGAACTGGAAGGAGTTCCAACTATATAAACTACAGCTGATGATTTGGTAGAACCGGAGATTCAATAGTTCCCGACGAACCTTAGCCTCTCCGCCGATCTAGTAGGGTTCCTTACCCACCTGAGAGATACATCGGTTTTCTCAATGACAGTGGGAACGAGGATTGCATCATGAGATGATGAACCAACTAGTTTCGAGCAGGCCATCAGGAGTGGGGACTCTGTGAGAATGGCTGGATGTTATTCGATCTGAGATGGAATCCATATACACCAACAAAGTATAGACTTTGGTTGCTTTATCTGAAGGGTTAAATCCCCATCAGGAGCAAGTATATCTTGAGAAGATTACTTGGTGTAAATGGAAAAATTAAGACTTTCAAAGCTAGACTTATTGTAAAAGGTTCTCGTCATCGACCAGGTGTGGATAATGATGAAACCTTTTCTAGTGCCTGTGCTTAAGTCCATCCGAATCCTACTTTCCATTGCTACATACCATGACTACGATATCTGACGGTTGGGTGTCATGACTTCTTTTCTAAATAGTGATTTAGAAGAGAGCGTCTATAAGTACACAGCCGGAGGGTTTTGTAGACAGTGGGAGAAGCGGAAACGCGTGCAAGATGCTTTATGGGTTAAAGCAGGCATCGCGGAGTTGGAACATCTGTTTTGATGTGGTAGTCAATGTTAGTTGTAAGTATGCACTAGAGGCCAGTATTGTACAGATGATATATATTATATTGGATGCTTGGACATATATAGAGATGACTTTCTTGCTCGATATGATAGTATGCTATCTGGTTGCTCTTTATCTTAACATGTACACTAGTCTCTTTAAACTGTCTTATGGTTACATGTTGGTAAAGCCCTTAGGATGTGTACTTGACTACCTGGACTATGATGCAGATCATACTAGTGGGGACATGGTAGTCCATAAGTACATCCTTCAAGGGCCTTAGTCGTGGGTGTATCGAGACGGGGCATCGATATACCAGTGTAGACTAGCGTATACGCTTCTCAACTCATAAGATGGGCGATGGATGATCCCATATCCATTGGTGTTTGACATCAGAGATGGTATACGGGTGCTCAGTGGAGACTGGGTACACTAGACGGACTCGCCGAGAACTCCCAGCTGGTATTATACCTCACGTCAGATGGCAGTTCTCAGGTGACACTTGTGCAGGTTAGTCTGTAGACCCGAGATCGTCATAGAGTCTTGTGTGATTCCCACTGTGCTTTGATCTCCACCTTACCACGTCCATGAGGGCGTGCAAAACAGCGGTCTTTGGGTAGAGTCCCGAGTCACATGGAGGCAATGAGCGATAGGAGGGGTTTCGTCTCTCCCGGTATTGGGGGTTGATGTTGCGCAGTGCTCGATTGGCCGTAACAGGGAAGTCCCTGGCCAGGGCTGATCAGAGATTTGCTGGTAAATGTTACCAGTAGTTTCTCGACCCATTATGAACCTCGCATCGGCACGACTTATCGGTTATTGGGGTCTGACGTTTACCACCCCTAGACTTGATATGCGACATATCAGACGAACAGACCGAACTGTACGGTAAGTGTTACTGGTTGGATTCACAGGAGTGTGAGCGGGCTGGCTCGTCGATCTTCTGATCGCTCAATACCCGGATGGCCGTTACGTTTAGCAGACCGCTTGCGGCTTGTGGGTGCTTGATATGATCATCATCTGCTACCGGAGTATTGACGAGTCTTTAGAGTGCTACACAGAGGTTTCCTGGCTCAAGTGAAACGAAATAGGAGCGCATATGAGATATGTGCGGGACCGAGAATAATGCGTGTATGTGATACCGCATTTCATTCTCGTGATAAATGTTTCGATTGGTTATATTCGATATGACCTAGTTATCGAATCATTGATTCGATAAATCGATACATTGGATACTTGTCGGTTATGTGCGACATGACCGGATCATTGAATCAAATGTTGATTTAATGATTTAATGTATAATTATATATTTGATATATTACTTTGCATTAACTAGTATTGGTTCATTTTAAAAGGATTTTCTCACTTGATGCACATTGTATATGTGATATATTTTTGTGCACTTGTTTGTATCATGTTTGATGATACTTGCTCACTTGGGTTTGTGTAAAGATTAAACCATGGTTAGGGTTTTGTTTATTTAATTATTTATTTCTTTATTTATTCATTTTGAAAATGGATGAGAATGGTGGCTTATTTTGTTTGTATATTGAAGCTTCATGAAGCTTTGAATAAGTCCACCATTCTTATCTCATCCTTAACCCTAACCATTCCAACTAACCTTAGTTTACTCTCTACACTTGACCATGGTAAGCATATGATAAGTATTGATTTTATTTTCATTTTAAAATCAACACTTATCATAATATTTCCTTCTTCTTGATCTTCTTCTTCAAGAAAGAAAGCTTGATGCCATCAATGGCAGCTTGAGTTCTAAAGTGAGAAATCCAATTCTAAAGTGAACCCACCTCCTATTTCTTCACCCTCCATCTCTTGCCAAGTTGTTTAGGGTGTTTTCTTCACAAGTTTCACAAATTTGTGAAGTCGGAGCTTGAACTTGTGATGCCTCGACGTAGATCATCTTCGGCACGAAGCCGACGACCTAGTCCGCCCATTTCTCCGATCAAGCCGACGACTGAGTTCGGGATTCGAGATGGACAGCGAGAGGACGCCTACGTGGAGCCAAGGAAGTGGATATCCGGATCTACAAAAGTTGTAGCTTCTTATCTTTAGTTAAGTTGTTAACTAGATTCGTATTTCACCTAAACTTCTAGTCAACGATCCGTATTAGGGTTTCTCGGCACCCGTAAAATTTGAAATTGGCATGGTTGATGCCTTGTGAGACCTCTTGAGAGTGCCTAGGAACCCTACAGTTGTATCAGAGCCTAGCTAGAGCTTTAGGCGAAGTCTAGACGACGTTTGAAACCCGAATACACATCGAAACCCTAACACATCATGCTCTCTGGACTTTTTCTAAAAACTGGGATTTTTCTAGATTAAAAATGCTTAAAAAATTTAGCAGGGAATTCTAAGAATTACGGTGCAAATTTTTTCCAATGAACAGTATAGTGTGTGGCGGAACCGCGGCAGAAGTATGGATTCTGCGGCGGTTCCGCGGCCTAATGATGACGTCAACCCTCCTCCTTTGCACAGTAATTCATCATTTCAGAAGCTGAGTTTTATGGGTATTTTTAATATTTATTCAAGAGTTGAATTTTCTGGGGTGTTTTAGAGCTTCGATGTTTCGATCGGATTATCAAATTTCATCTTTGTGTATTTCCGGATGACTTTAGAATATTTTAAAAAAGGTTCGACCGGATATAAATACCCAACTTTTCCCCTGCCGGAAAATATCCAAGTGTTGGATTTTTGTGTGGTTTAAGGACGTTCTGAGTAGTGCAAGTAACGCGATGGTCCCTCTAGAAGACAACAGACCTTAATTCGATTATGTGACCGTCTGGAACTGCCCTTTGAACCTTCGGGTTTGGGGCAGTTTGGCGTGCCACATGTGAGGCGTTGGCTTGACCCTTCTACGGCTGGACCGTTGGTACTGAGGCATGAAGTGAATGTCTTTGAACTTATTTCATATGTTGATCGGTTTCGGGAAAACTTGGGTGTTTGAATGTTCGATCGGAAATTTTAATATTTTCTATTTATCCGGAATGGATACAATAATTGGAATTCACAAACAGTTATGAGATAACAGAATGAATGTTATAAATCTAGCAGTTTAGTCCCACATGATATTGAAAAGAGTTTTCGATAATGAGACTAAAATGCGGGGTTTATAATTGTTAGGCATGTGATGTCTAAGTATTGTTAGTGTATATGCCCTAGAGGCCATTACTGTATCATAGTAGTTTGTATATTACTTGATGGAAGCTTGGGATATTCACAGTTGTATATACAATCTTGCTCGAAATGGTAGTATGCTACTTGGTTTGTCTCTGCTTTAATATGTGCATGTGTTTCTTTTAGCATATTGTAGATATACATATTAGTAGAGCCCTTAGGATCTTTGCTTGATTACCAGCGTTGTGATGGCGCTCACACTCGTGGGAGCCGGGTGATCTATAAGCACATCCTTATACAGGTCCCTAGTCGTTGGACTATCGAGACAGGGCATCGATACTCCGGAGTAGACTAGCGTATGCGCTTCTCATCCCAGTATGGGAGACGGTCTGTCCCACAGCCATCAGTACGTCGTACTTGAGATAGTATGCGGGTGCTCGTTGGGTTATGAGTACACTGGACAGGACTCGTCGGGGACTGTTGGTTGGTATTATACCTATCGTCAGTTATCAGTTCCGTGGTGACATGAGTACAGCTTAGTCCGTTGACTTGACACTGTCACTTCGCCTCGAGTGTGTTCCCACTGCACTTTGATTACTACCCTACCACGGCTCAAAGGAGTCGTGCAAACAGGTAGTTTTTGGGTGCAGTCCCGAAGCACTTGGAGGCAGTGACGGTTAGACAGGATTCGTCTCTCCCGGTATTCGGGGTTGACATCGCGCTGTGTCCAGGAGAGACATTACACGAGTAGTCCCTGGCCAGGGCAAGCGAGATATACTGGTAGGTTTCCAGTGTTATCTCAGGGTGTTCTGGGCTTCACTCCGGCACGACTTGTACCGCTATTAGGGGACTGACGTTCACCGCCCCCTAGGCCCGCCATGCGATGTATCAGACGAACAGACCGGACTGTATGGAGATTGTCACATACAGGCTCAGTAGGAGTTCAGATGGGGTTCACCTCGTCAGTCTTCTTATCGACATCTACCTGGGGACCGTTACGTACAGCTAGTGCCGCTTGCGGTCTGTGGTTAAACCCTCTGCCAGCGTAGTGTCGAGTCTTTAGAGTCCCACACAGAGAGCTATTCGCCTTTAGGCAAAATGAGTAGAGGTCGCATGGTTTTACGACAGGGTTCGTTCACATCCGCGCACTTGTGCACGTTTGCTGTCCGGACAGTTTATACTAGAGGGCTTTGGTTTAAGCCGGATCCTAGTATATGTTTTGAGATTGGTTTTAATCATTGTATTCGTGTTCCTCGGATCACGGATGCGGGTGCGTATGCACAGTTGCTTGAGACAGAGGGAGAGGACCTTGATTAGGGTTAATGGCTATTGTCATTTTATTAACCCTAATGTTTATGTGTGTATTATTGTTAATTAATAATTAGTTTAATAATAGTCCATGGTTATGGTTGTTGACCATTTGACTTCTTTGACTTGTTGACCTAGGTTGACACTTTGACCATCATCA
The DNA here is from genome assembly GCA_030015575.1 of Agapanthus africanus. Lineage (NCBI taxonomy): Eukaryota > Viridiplantae > Streptophyta > Magnoliopsida > Asparagales > Amaryllidaceae > Agapanthus > Agapanthus africanus. The sequence goes on along the minus strand of CM057351.1, from coordinate 257,392,710 downwards.
TTTCTTTTGGAAGATGCTTTTTGATCTTTGCAAATTGAAATGATAATGGTCATATCATGATTAACCATGACAATTATCTAGCAAATTATTTAATTAAAATAATATACATATTAGTGAGAATGGTTCATTATCATGATCATTATCTCATTTCATTTCTCTCTCTTGTTCTTCCTCTCCCTCAAGCTCTCTCCCTCTCATGTGTTGAGAAACACTTGAGCTTGAGAAAAACCCTCTCTTGATCTTCTCTACTCTCATCTAGGGTTCAAGTATTAGCATTTCTTGCACCCTAGTTACTCCTAGTTTGGAGTTGAAGCCAAAGGTCGAGGCTTTCGGGTGGATCTATCTTCGGCGTGAGAAGACGAGCAAGGTGACCTCCTTCCACTACTTCTAGGAGCAAGGAGAGAAGGACAAAAGACCAAAGGTATAACCTTTCTAGCTCTTAGCTAGTTTGTAGTTAGTTTTAGCTAGTTTTTGTTTAGCAAAGATCCTCACAAGCATAGTCCATGTTGCCTAAGTCCATAAAAATTCGATTTTTATTCCGTTTTCCGCCTCCCCGTAAGCACCGGGGTGGGCAACGTGGACTTACATTGGTATCAGAGCCTAACTAAACATTAACTAGCTAGGTAGTGAAGTGTAACGAAGTTCGAAACCGAAAAATCCAAAAACCGAGTTTTTAAAAACCCTAGTTTCTGTTAAAAATTTTTCTGGTCAAAACAAAATTTGCCATATACCTAAAATCATCTCAGGGTTTTTTAAAGATAACCACCAAAAACGAGCCAGAGATCTGACCAAAGCACCGCGGTTCCGCGGCAATAGCAAGCTATTGCCGCGCAACCGCTGCCGTCTTGTCTCCTCTCTGCCTCGATTTTGGTGCAGTGTATCTCTGGCTTGGTTTTAGGATTTTTGAGATATATTATATGTGCCCAGATTTTCCAGAATAGAAATTTGTTTTTGGGGGTCCTATAATTCTGTATTTTTTCCGAACTTCACTACACTTTGACTATGAAGGTTATATCTGTGATGTTTGCATGTATTGAACGTCGGCTAATCGCTATATGTCGATTAGTCGGGGTTATACATCTCTGTGATCTGTGTTTGATGTTGGAATGTGTATATGAATGGGTTGGATTGTCGCGGGTGAATAGCCGGGATGGATGTGAGATGAGTGTTGCTTTTCTTTCATTCATTTGTAATATGTAAATTGATGTAATATTATTATTTGTTTGGCCGCACAACCGGGTCGGGGTTGTAGCCGTCATTGTATAATTCTTTTTACTGTTTTTGCTCCTAGGATAGACCCATGGAGGGGGTGCACAAACTACCGGGTATCTCGAAGTGCCGAGTGGCCTACTCACGGTGGTGAGGGAGGTTGCTTCGCTTCGGGTACTTGGCGGGTAGTTTGCCGCACCCGTAGGGGTCTTGGGTGGGGTATTTGGCTATTCACCGCGACCGTGTAATCCGCTTTTCGTTGCAGGCTCGCACGGATTACGGATTCCTAGTATATCCAATGTATTCATCTGTGATCTGTAATGTCTATCATTGCTATATATTTATATATGATAACTATTTAGGCTTTGCTTATGTTTTACAGCCGCGCTAGCCCTGCCCCCGCTCTGTCGTTAGTTAAGTAACCTAACGGGTGATGACGGGGCCCCGTGGCGAATGCGAATGGCATAAGCGTACGTCATATTTTGGTTGTTTTCTGCAATGGTAGGATTAAATGATGGGATGCATTAAAAGAAGTAATGCAAGAAAATAAACCAAGTAAAAGTCGATTGGAACACTTTGAAAACCACTCGGTTCTTTTCAAAACTAAACTTTTAAACGCGGAGCTTGAACCACTCCTTTTAAAAGCTATCTCGTTCCATCGATTAGATCAAGTTCACTACGTTCACGGTTTCGCCAAAACCATCCGTAGCCCTCCGTCATTCCACATGAATGGTCAAAAAGTATTCAAGCTATGTATTTAGGCCAAAGTCAAGGCATAGTGATTGGTAGCTATTGGATATTCATATGCAGCATAGATAGATGCGTTGGTTTGGGACAGTCGTGCTGCCATTTTGGCCAAAGTCAAAGGTAGGTACGGGTGGGTCCAAATTAACCAGGAGAATGACGGGTAGAACTTGACATGTGACTTATGATATTTTGGCCAAAGTCAAGGTCATAAGAGCATGGGGCAAAAATCCACATCGGGAGTTTCATAAGTACTGAAACTTGCTATCTTTGCATACCATTTGGAGTGTGATGATTCTGATAGGATTCCTTCGGTTTTATCACGCGATGATATTTGGATCCCGATCCTACTGTGAGTATATGCTACTCCTCGGGAAAACTCTCACTTAACGATCAATGCTATAAACTTAGTAGGTGTCTAGAAAGGTGTTAGCGGGGCTACGCCCATAGGGAAAAGAGGTTACTTAATTAAGGAACTTCGCGAAAGCGTTGGAAAACCTCCCTTGAAGTACCGACACTGGCCTGGCTGAACGGTTAAGCAAGTATTGTACGGTGAGAGTGATCCTGACTAATCCTTTCTTTACGGTTTGATAATGGATTCGAGAGACAGTGGGAGCCATCCAGTTTAGACAAACTAAAAACCACTCTAAACTTGCAAGAGCATCATGCTAAAGTGTTTCTTTTCTCTCTCCTAATTGCAGCGACGATTCAAGATGACCGGACTTAAGTTATTACTAGATAAAAACATATTGACAGGGCCAAACTACAAAGATTGGCTCAGGAATGTCAAGATGGCGATCACCTATGACAAGTTGGGGTATGTCCTTACCACCAAAGCACCCCCTGTCCCAGGTCCCACCTCCAGCGTCGCGGATGTAGAAATCCGTAAGACATGGAAGATAGATTGCGCGAAGGCCAAATGCCTCGTATTAGCCTCGATGGACAATGAACATCAGCGGAGGCACGAGAATATGGACCTAGAGTCCATATTTTTCCATACAAAAGAACTGTATGGGGAGCAGTCTTGTATCGCAAGATACGAAGTGTCGAAGAAGCTTTTTTCGGCAAGGTTGGCCGTCGGATCATCGGCAGCGGAACACGTGCTTAAGATGATTGGCTACATTGAGGAGCTCGCGGACCTTGGGACCACGTTGGAGAATGAACTATATACTGATTTGATTCTCCAGTCCCTTCCTTCCACTTACGCCCAGTTTATTCTGAACTTCAACATGCAAGGAAAGGAGGTAGAACTTTCCGAACTTCTGAACATGTTGAGGAGTGCTGAGGGCACCTTACAGAAAGGTAGGGAGACATCCGCTTTGTTTGTAGGAGGATCTTCCTCTTCTAGATCCAATGTGAAAGCCAAGGGTAAGAAGAAGAAAGCCCCCGCCAAACCAAGAGGAGGTGTCGGTAAAGTGGATACGAAAGAAAAAGGTAAAGCAACAAAGATAGCGGGGAAGCTAGTGGGGAAGGAAGAATGCTTCTATTGTCATAAAAGTGGTCACTGGAAACAGGATTGCAAGGCTTGGAAAGCCAGAACACAGGATTTAAAGCGAGTTGCAGCTTCAGCTTCAGGTGTGTATGTTATTGAAAACTGTCTATCAATAAACTCTACTTCCTTGGTATTGGATACCGGATCAGGATCTCATATCTGTAATTCTTTGCAGGCGTTGAGAAAGCGTAGAGTTCTGAAGGCAGGTGACATGACCCTCAGAGTTGCGAACGGTGCTAGCATGGATGCTGAGGCCGTGGGGAACTATCACCTGGGATTGTCGGATGGACATTTTTTGGTTTTGCGTAGTTGTTATTATGTACCAAATGCAACCTGTAATATCATTTCTGTATCTTTATTATCTAAAGAAGGTTATAAATTTGCATTTGTAAGTAATGTAGTGAACATTCACCTTAATCAAGCTTTGATTGGGTCAGGTACATTGAACAACGGTATATACGTATTAAACCAGCCACAGATTTTCAATGTCCAGAATACACACAAAAGAAAGTCTCCAGAAATCAATAAAACTTTCTTATGGCATTGTAGACTGGGTCACATCAATGACAGAAGGTTGACTAAGTTACACACAGAAGGATATTTGGATTCGTTCGAATATCAATCGTATGCAACTTGTCAATCCTGTCTCATAGGAAAGATGACAAAGACTCTGTTTACTGGACACGGAGAAAGAGCAAGCGAGCTCTTGGGGCTCGTATACAGCGACGTGTGCGGTCCAATGTCTACACATGCGCGAAGCGGTTATTCTTACTTCATTACTTTTACGGATGACTTTTCAAGGTACGGTTATGTCTTCTTAATGAAACATAAATCCGAAGCTTTTGAAAAATTCCAGGAATATAAGAATGAAGTAGAAAAACAAACAGGCAAAAGTATAAAGACACTGAGATCTGATCGAGGTGGTGAATACTTGAGTGCCGAGTTCCTGGGTTACTTAAAAGAGAATGGAATTCTCTCTCAGCTTACTCCTCCATACACTCCGCAACATAATGGTGTATCGGAGAGACGGAACCGAACCCTATTGGATATGGTACGGTCCATGATGAGTAACGCTGAGTTGCCGCGATCGTTTTGGGGATATGCACTAGAATCAGCTGTATACCTTTTGAACCGGGTTCCAACTAAGACTGTGCCTACTACACCATATCAGATGTGGTGTGGGAAGAGACCCTATCTTAATCACATTAAGACATGGGGGTGTCAAGCTTTTGTAAAAAAGCAGCATGCGGACAAGCTCGAGGCACGCTCAGTACAGTGTAAGTTTGTGGGATATCCAAAGAACTCCAAGGGATATTACTTCTATTGCGAAGAGGAACAAAAAGTCCTTGTTTCTCGCCATGCGCACTTTCTAGAACACCAGTTCATAGAAAAAGAATCAAGTGGGAACGCAATAGAACTGGAAGAAATTCCAGAACCACGAGCTATTACTGAAAGCTTGGTTGATCCAGAGGGTTCGAAAGATCAGGACATTCCTACGCCACTCCGCAGGAGTAGTAGGCAGTCTCATCCACCCGAGAGATACTACTGTTTTCTCATTGACGGGGATAGAGAGGATTGCATCATAGACTGTGATGAGCCTACTAGCTTCCAGCAAGCCATACAGAGCGTCGACTCGGTAAAATGGCTGGATGCAATGCGGACCGAGATGGAGTCCATGTACACCAACAAAGTATGGACGTTGGACATTGCTCCAGACGGGGTAAAACCCGTAGGATGCAAGTGGATCTTCAAAAGGAAGATTGGTGTAAATGAACAGGTTGAGACCTATAAAGCTAGACAGGTAGCAAAGGGTTTTCGTCAGCGACCTGGTTTGGACTATGACGAAACCTTTTCTCCAGTAGCTATGCTGAAATCCATTCGGATCCTTCTTGCTGTTGCTGCCTACCACGATTATGAAATCTGGAAGATGGACGTAAAGACGGCTTTCCTAAATGGTCATTTGGAAGAGTGCGTCTATATGGATCAGCTAGAGGGTTTCAATCATAGTGGGAGCAGCGGAAAGGTGTGCAAGTTGCTTAAGTCCGTTTATGGACTAAAGCAGGCATCGCGGAGTTGGAACATCTGTTTTGATGAGACGGTCAAGGAATTTGGCTTTATCAAAAATCCAGATAATCATGCATCTATTGTAGATTTGTAGCGAGAACTGTAGTATTCCTCGTTTTATACGTGGATGACATTCTCTTAATAGGAAATGACATTCCTATGCTACAATCTGTCAAGGGGTTCTTGTCACACAGGTTCTCCATGAAAGACCTGGGTGATGCCTCATACATTCTGGGTATCCGGATCTACCGTGACAGATCCAAGAGGATATTAGGACTTTCGCAGTCCAGGTAAATCGACGCCATACTGAAGAGATTCAGTATGGAAGATTCCAAGCGCGGTAATCTATCGGCTTGTCATGGGATCACCCTCTCCAAAGAGATGTCTCCCAAGAATGATTTGGAGAGGGATCGCATGTCTATTATACCCTACGCTTCTGCGGTAGGCTCTATAATGTATGCGATGTTGTGTACCAGACCGGATGTGGCTTATGCACTGAGTGTAGTAAGCAGGTATCTGTCAAACCCAGGGGAGAAACATTGGATAGCAGTAAAGAACATTCTCAAGTACCTGAGAAGGACTAAGGAGATGTTCTTTGTGTATGGCGGAAAAGACCTGCAGATTGAGGCCTTTGCTGACTCCAGCTTCCAGAGTGACAAGGATGATTCCAAGTCCATGTCGGGTTTTGTCTTCACCCTCAATGGAGGGGCGGTGTGTTGGAAGAGCTCCAAACAGGAAACCGTTGCAGCCTCGACGATGGAAGCGGAATACATCGCTGCATCTGATGCCGCAAAAGAAGCTGTCTGGATGAGGAAGTTCTTGAGAGAACTTCAGGTGGTTCCATCCATTGTTGACCCAATACCTCTGTATTGCGACAACAACGGGGCTATAGCTTTAGCGAAAGAACACAGATCCCATCAGAAATCCAGACACATCTTAATGCGGTATCACCTGATCAGGGAGATCGTAGATCGCCAGGAGATCGAGGTCCGGAGAGTTGCATCAGAGGATAACACAGCAGATCCATTCACCAAGGCCTTGCCCCAGACTCAGTTCGAGCGGCTGATCGAGATGATAGGTCTTCGATACGCCAGTACATGGCCTTAGTGCAAGTGGGAGATTGTTAGTGTATATGCCCTAGAGACCATTACTGTATCATATTAGTTTGTATATTACTTGATGGAAGCTTGGAATATTCACAGTTGTATATACAATCTTGCTCGAAAAGGTAGTATGCTACTTGGTTTGTCTCTGATTTAATATGTGCATGTGTTTCTTTTAGCATATTGCAGATATACATATTAGTAGAGCCCTTAGGATCTTTGCTTGATTACCAGCGTTGTGATGGCGCTCACACTCGTGGGAGCTGGGTGATCTATAAGCACATCCTTATACAGGTCCCTAGTCGTTGGACTATCGAGACAGGGCATCGATACTCCGGAGTAGACTAGCGTATGCGCTTCTCATCCCAGTGTGGGAGACGGTCTGTCCTACGGCCGTCAGTACATCGTACTTGAGATAGTATGCGGGTGCTCGTTGGGTTACGAGTACACTGGACAGGACTCGTCGGGGACTGTTGGTTGGTATTATACCTATCGTCAGTTATCAGTTCCCAGGTGACATGAGTACAGCTTAGTCCATTGACTTGACACTGTCACTTCGCCTCGAGTGTGTTCCCACTGCACTTTGATTACTACCCTACCACGGCTCAAAGGAGTCGTGCAAACAGGTAGTTTTTGGGTGCAGTCCCGAAGCACTTGGAGGCAGTGACGGTTAGACAGGATTTGTCTCTCCCGGTATTCGGGGTTGACATCGCGCTGTGTCCAGGAGAGCCATTACACGAGTAGTCCCTGGCCAGGGCAAGCGAGATATACTGGTTGGTTTCCAGTGTTATCTCAGGGTGTTCTGGGCTTCACTCCGGCACGACTTGTACCGCTATTAGGGGACTGACGTTCACCGCCCCCCCAGGCCCGCCATGCGATGTATCAGACGAACAGACCGGACTGTACGGAGATTGTCATATACAGGCTCAGTAGGAGTTCAGATGGGGTTCATCTCGTCAGTCTTCTTATCGACATCTACCTGGGGACCGTTACGTACAGCTAGTGCCGCTTGCGGTCTGTGGTTAAACCCACTGCCAGCGTAGTGTCGAGTCTTTAGAGTCCCACACAGAGAGCTATTCGCCTTTAGGCAAAATGAGTAGAGGTCGCATGGTTTTGCGACAGGGTTCGTTCACATCCACGCACTTGTGCACGTTTGCTGTCCGGACAGTTTATACTAGCGGGCTTTGGTTTAAGCCGGATCCTAGTATATGTTTTGAGATTGGTTTTTCTCATTGTATTCTTGTTCCTCGGATCACGGATGCGGGTGCGTATGCACAGTTGCTTGAGACAGAGGGAGAGGACCTTGATTAGGGTTAATGGCTATTGTCATTTTATTAACCCTAATGTTTATGTGTGTATTATTGTTAATTAATAATTAGTTTAATAATTGTCCATGGTTATGGTTGTTGACCATTTGACTTCTTTGACTTGTTGACCTAGGTTGACACTTTGACCATCATCATTTCTTTTGGAAGATGCATTTTGATCCTTGCAAATTGAAATGATAATGGTCATATCATGATTAACCATGACAATTATCTAGCTAATTATTTAATTAAAATAATATACATATTAGTGAGAATGGTTCATTATCATGATCATTATCTCATTTCATTTCTCTCTCTTGTTCTTCCTCTCCCTCAAGCTCTCTCCCTCTCATGTGTTGAGAAACACTTGAGCTTGAGAAAAACCCTCTCTTGATCTTCTCTACTCTCATCTAGGGTTCAAGTATTAGCATTTCTTGCACCCTAGTTACTCCTAGCTTGGAGTTGAAGCCAAAGGTCGAGGCTTTCGGGTGGATCTTTCTTCGGCGTGAGAAGACGAGCAAGGTGACCTCCTTCCACTACTTCTAGGAGCAAGGAGAGAAGGACAAAAGACCAAAGGTATAACCTTTCTAGCTCTTAGCTAGTTTGTAGTTAGTTTTAGCTAGTTTTTGTTTAGCAAAGATCCTCACAAGCATAGTCCATGTTGCCTAAGTCCATAAAAATTCGATTTTTATTCCGTTTTCCGCCTCCCCGTAAGCACCGGGGTGGGCAACGTGGGCTTACAAGTATTTCATTTGATTAGGCATGCGATGTCTAAAAAGGTTGCGAATTCCAACTGTTGTAGTTTTACACTTTCTTTTCTGTGACCGTAAGTGTAATATGTGATATCACTGGTTTCGTTGCTATATGTCAACGATAATTGGGATGCGCATATTTACTTACGTTGATGACATGTGATGTTATGTGTTGCTGGATATGTTATATTGGATCGTTGTGTTCGAATAGCCGGGGGGTTTTATGTGAGATGAGTGTTTTTTCATTTTCATTCATGTAAAAACTTGTATGTAATATTCTTTTATTTGGGGCACTTCCAGGTTGCGGAAGATGTCACCTTTTGTATATTATTTACTTTTCCGCATTAGGATAGACCCAAGAAGGGGAGCACAAGTAACCGTGTTCTGGGGTCCAGTGGGAGACCAACTCGAGGAGTCGAGTCCGGGTCTCCTAACCCTAGAATTGGCAGGGTTGCTTGCCGCTCTCGTAGGGGTCTAGGGGTGTGGGATTGGCTATTCATCACGACCGTGGAATCCATGTTTTATACTGGCTCGTATTCAAAACACGGACGTCCTAGTATATCCAATGTTTCATATGTTTCTTCTGCTGCGATATCTGTGATGTTCTGTGATAGATACAGTATATAGTATATATGATATATTATATAGACGTTACTTATGTTTTGCACCCGCACTAGCCCTGCCCTGCTCTGTCGTTAGTTACCTAACCTAACGGTGCACGAGGGGACATCGAGGCGAATGCGGATGGCATAAGTGTGCGTCGTATTTATCTGTGATGTTTAGGTGACTTAAATGATGGGACTTCATTAATGTAATTAATGAAAGAAAAGAAACCTAAGATGTTGTAGAATCAAATTTTAAATAAAACAGGTAGCTACAGTTCTTGCTTTGCACAGCGGTATATGTGATATATCCTGCACCTTATTCGATAAGGAAAGGACTGAGATCCCTTCACCGGGAGTGACTCCTTTAGCAATAACTGGCAAATGGTACACACTCGGTTTGCTTTTGATTGCTTTTGAATTTTCTTTGCACAGTGATATATATGATATATCCCGCACCTCATTCGACGAGGAAAGGGCCGACGATCCCTTCACCGGGAGTGACCCCTTTAGCAAAACTAGAAAAACCTCAAAATCACTCCATTTCAAAACTTCATTTGATTCTACAACGATATCAAGTTCATTACGCTTATGGTTTTCTGAAAACCTGCGTAGCCCTCCGTCATTTCAGATAAGAACTGTTTAGTATTCGTGCTGCGTTTGTTGGCCTTTGTCAAGGCGTAGTGTGCGGTAGCTGAATAGTGATTATCTGTTTATGCATGTGATGCAGATTGTTTCAGGGTAGTCGTACGACCTTGTTGGCCTTTGTCAAGGGTCGTGCGGGTGGGTTTGATTCAATCAAGAAATGACGGGTTGAACTTGACTAGCATGCTGTGATTTGTTGGCCTTTGTCAAGGTCATGGGATGCTAGGGGCAAAAGCATTATCGGGAATTTCAAGTGTTGAAATTTGCAATGAGATTGCATACATTCTATGAGATAGTTGGATCCCGATACCCACTGCGAGTAAGAGTTACTCCTGGTAGAGTTTTGCACACTACAATTAGCCGATCAAGTAGGTGTCAACGAGGTTACGCCTCTGGGAAAACGAGGTTTACATTAATTAGGTTCGTGCGAAAGCACGGGGGACCTCCCTCAAAGTACCGACACTGGCCTGGCTGAAAGATTGGCGAACTTGTAGTGTGTAATTAATCCCGGCTAGTCTTTCCTTTTAGCGTTTGAAAGAAGATTTGATAAAAACCAGTGGAAGCCATCCTGATTAGATAAGATAATAACCAATCTGATCTTGCACGAGCATACGCTAAAGTGTTTTCTTTTCTCTCTCTCCAGGTAGCGACCATTTCATGCCTTAATCAAGATAATAATATGGATGTATTGACCGAACCCGCATGTTGTACTGTGCTGGGGAACGTTGGTTCCGTTCTTTCTTATAAGAGTTATAGGAATGAACAGGAAATAGGGGAATACCAGGATTCCCATGCCACCCGAATGAAGAAAGTACATGTTGATGCATTTTCTTCGGGTGTGTTCGTTACAGAGAACTGTTTCTCCATTTGCCCTACGTCCTGGGTATTAGATACCGGGTCAGGATCCCATATATGTAATCAGTTACATGGGCTCAGGAAAGATAGAGAACTTGGAGAAGGTGATAAAGACATTAAAGTTGGAAATGGTGCAATTGTTGCAGCTAAGACTGTCGGGGAATATCACCTTGTATTACCAACTGGTAATACATTGCTTCTGAACGAATGCTATTACATGCCGAACCTGATATGCAATATTATATCGGTTTCTTTATTAAGTAAAGAGAGATATAATTTTGTATTACAGGATAATGTTATGAACATTTTCCGTAACCAAAAGTTGGTTGGATCAGGCATGTTGTGCAATGGCATTTATGTTCTAAATCAATCAACAGTTCTGAGCATAACAAACACACACAAGAGGAAGAGTTCAGAACTGAACGAATCCTTCTTGTGGCATTGTAGACTGGGTCACATCAATGCGACACGACTGGCTAAGTTGCATAAGGTTGGATATTTAAATCCTTTTGAATTTTCATCTTATGACACTTGCCAGTCATGTCTCAAAGGCAAGATGACCAAAACTCCGTTTACGGGACACGGAGAAAGAGTTACCGAACTCTTGGGACCGATACATAGTGATGTATGCGGTCCCATGTCTACCCATGCCATGGATGGTTCTTCGTACTTCATTACATTCACTGACGATCTCTCTAGATTCGGATATGTGTTCCTGATGAAACACAAATCAGAAGCTTTTGAGTAATTTAGAGAATATAAACAAGAAGTCGAAAACCAAACCGGAAAAAGTATTAAAATCCTTCGATCTGATCGAGGAGGTGAATACTTGAGTAATGAATTCCTGGACTTCCTAAAAGAGAATGGGCTTCTCTCTCAGCTGACTCCTCCATATACACCACAGCACAACGGTGTATCAGAACGGAGGAACCACACCCTATTAGATATGGTGCGCTCTATGATGAGCACAGCTGAGTTACTTATTTCCTTCTGGGGATATGCGCTGGAGACAGCAGCATACCTATTGAATCAAGTTCCATCTAAATCTGTACCTACCACACCATATGAGATATGGAGTGGGAAGAGACCATATCTTAAACGAGTTAAGATATGGGGTTGCCCGGCCTATGTCAAAAGGCAAAATCCGAACAAACTCGAGGCACGGTCAGTTCTATGCAAGTTTGTGGGATATCCCAAACATTCACATGGATATCTTTTCTACCATGGAGAGGAACAAAAAGTGTTTGTTTCTAGACATGCCACCTTTTTGGAAAAGGAATTTCTTGCAAAAGAAATTAGTGGCGATAAGGTAGAACTGGAAGAAATTCCGGCTACACATACTCAAACTGAAGATTTAATCGAACCAAAAGATTCAGTAGCTCCCAAGGAACCTCAGCCTCTCCGCCGATCTAGTAGGGTTCCTCGCCAACCTGAGAGATACTACGGTTTTCTCATGGATGGTGGGAGCGAGGATTGCATCATGGAGGATGATGACCCAACTAGCTTCGAGCAGGCCATCACGAGTAGGGACTCAGTGAAATGGCTGGATGCTATGCGGTCCGAGATGGAATCCATTTACACCAACAAAGTATGGACTTTAGAAATTGCTCCTGAAGGGGTAAAACCCATTGGGAGCAAGTGGATCTTCAAGAAAAAACTTGGTGTAGATGGGAAAGTGGAGACTTTCAAAGCTAGACTTGTAGCAAAGGGTTTTCGTCAAAGACCAGGTGTGGACTATGACGAAACCTTTTCTCCAGTGGCTATGCTTAAATCCATCCGAATCATGCTTGCCATCTCTGCATATCATGACTACGAAATCTGGCAAATGGATGTTAAGACCGCCTTTCTAAATGGTGATTTAGAAGAGTGCGTGTACATGACTCAGCCAGAGGGCTTCGTAGACTGTGGGAGCAGCGGAAAGGTGTGCAAGCTGCTTAAATCTATTTATGGATTAAAGCAAGCATCGCGGAGTTGGAACATCTGCTTTGACGTCGTTATCAAAGAGTTTGATTTCGTCAAAAACCCAGATGAACCTTGTATTTACAAGAAGGTAGCAGAGAGTAAGATTGTCTTTCTCGTATTGTACGTGGACGACATACTCTTGATAGGAAATGATATTCCTATGCTGCAATCGGTCAAGCTCTTCTTATCACAAAGATTCTCGATGAAAGATCTTGGTGATGCCTCCTGCATATTGGGAATAAGGATCTATAGTGATAGATCCAAATGGATATTGGGATTGTCCCAATCCAGGTACATTGACACCATACTAAAGAGGTTTAGTATGGAAGAATCCAAGCGTGGGAACTTGCCCACGATCTCTGAAATCACTCTCTCCAAAGAGATGTCACCCAAGACTGATTTGGAGAGAGCTCGCATGCAAGGGATACCCTATGCTTCGGCTGTAGGCTCTATCATGTACGCGATGCTATGTACCAGACCCGATGTAGCATACTCACTAAGTGTAGTGAGCAGGTATCAAGCTGATCCTGGAGAGAGTCACTAGACAGCTGTGAAGAGCATTCTCAAGTACTTGCGAAGGACTAAAGAGATGCTCTTGGTGTATGGTAACGGAGAACTCCAAGTGGAGTCCTTTACCGATTCGAGCTTCCAGAGTGATAAGGACGACTCTAAGTCGCAGTCGGGATTTGTCTTTACCCTTTACGGAGGGGCGGTTAGCTGGAAGAGTTCCAAGCAGGAAACCGTGGCAGACTCGACGATGGAGGCTGAATACATCGCTGCCAACGATGCTGCCAAAGAGGCTGTCTGGATCAAGAAGTTCATTACTGAACTTGGAGTGGTTCCATCCATTGAGCATCCAATACCTTTGTATTGCGATAACAATGGAGCGGTGGCTTTGGCCAAGGAACCCAGGTCCCATCAGCGATCCAGGCATATTCTAAGGCGGTATCACCTGATCCGGGAGATAGTTGATCGCCGGGAGATCGAGGTCAGGAGAGTTGACACGAAGAACAACACGGCGGATCCACTCACGAAGGCCATTCCCCAGATACAGTTTGAGAGACTCTTCGGGATGCTCGGTATGCGATACTACAGCAGCTGGCCTTAGTGCAAGTGGGAGATTGTTAGTTGTATGTATGCCCTAGAGGCCAGTATTGTACAGATGATGTATATTATATTGGATGCTTGGACATATATAGAGATGACTTTCTTGCTCGATATGATAGTATGCTATCTGGTTGCTCTTTATCATAACATGTACACTAGTCTTTTTAAACTGTCTTATGGTTACATGTTGGTAAAGCCCTTAGGATGTGTACTTGACTACCTGGACTATGATGCAGATCATACTAGTGGGGACATGGTAGTCCATAAGTACATCCTTCAAGGTCCCTAGTCGTGGGTGTATCAAGACGGGGCATCGATATACCAGTGTAGACTAGCGTATACGCTTCTCGACTCATGAGATGGGCGATGGATGATCCCATATCCATTGGTGTTTGACATCAGAGATGGTATACGGGTGCTCAGTGGAGACTGGGTACACTGGACGGACTCGCCGAGAACTCTCAGATGGTATTATACCTCACGTCAGATGGCAGTTCTCAGGTGACACTTGTGCAGGTTAGTCTGTAGACCCGAGATCGTCATAGAGTCTTGTGTGATTCCCACTGTGCTTTGATCTCCACCTTACCACGTCCATGAGGGCGTGCAAAACAGCGGTCTTTGGGTACAGTCCCGAGTCACATGGAGGCAATGAGCGATAGGAGGGGTTTCGTCTCTCCCGGTATTGGGGGTTGATGTTGCGCGGTGCTCGATTGGCTGTAACAGGGATGTCCCTGGCCAGTGCTGATCAGAGATTTGCTGGTAAGTGTTACCAGTTGTTTCTCGACCCGTTATGAGCCTCACATCGGCACGACTTATCGGTTATTGGGGTCTGACGTTTACCACCCTTAGACTTGATATGCGACATATCAGACGAACAGACCGGACTGTACGGTAAGTGTTACTGGTTGGATTCACAGGAGTGTGAGCGGGCTGGCTCGTCGATCTTCTGATCGCTCAATACCCGGATGGCCGTTACGTTTAGCAGACCGCTTGCGGCTTGTGGGTGCTTGATATGATCATTATCTGCTACCGGAGTATTGACGAGTCTTTAGAGTCCTACACAGAGGTTTCCTGGCTCAAGCGAAACGAAATAGGAGCGCATATGAGATATGTGCGGGACCGAGAATAATGCGTGTATGTGATACCGCATTTCATTCTCGCGATAAATGTTTCGATTGGTTATATTCGATATGACCTAGTTATCGAATCATTGATTCGATAAATCGATACATTGGATACTAGTCGGTTATGTGCGACATGACCGGATCATTGAATCAAATGTTGATTTAATGATTTAATGTATAATTATATATTTGATATATTTCTTTGCATTAACTATTATTGGTTCATTTTAAAAGGATTTTCTCACTTGATGCACATTGTATATGTGATATATTTTTGTGCACTTGTTTGTATCATGTTTGATGATACTTGCTCACTTTGGTTTGTGTAAAGATTAAACCATGGTTATATGAATGGTTAGGGTTTTGTTTATTTAATTATTTATTTCTTTATTTATTCATTTTGAAAATGAATGAGAATGGTGGCTTATTTTGTTTGTATATTGAAGCTTCATGAAGCTTTGAATAAGTTCACCATTCTTATCTCATCCTTAACCCTAACCATTCCAACTAACCTTAGTTTACTCTCTACACTTGACCATGGTAAGCATATGATAAGTATTGATTTTATTTTCATTTTAAAATCAACACTTATCATAATATTTCCTTCTTCTTGATCTTCTTCTTCAAGAAAGAAAGCTTGATGCCATCAATGGCAGCTTGAGTTCTAAAGTGAGAAATCCAATTCTAAAGTGAACCCACCTCCTATTTCTTCACCCTCTACCTCTTGCCAAGTTGTTTAGGGTGTTTTCTTCACAAGTTTCACAAATTTGTGAAGTCGGAGCTTGAACTTGTGATGCCTCGACGTAGATCATCTTCGGCACGAAGCCGACGACCTAGTCCGCCCATTTCTCCGATCAAGCCGACGACTAAGTCCGGGATTCGAGATGGACAGCGAGAGGACGCCTACGTGGAGCCAAGGAAGTGGATATCCGGATCTACAAAGGTTGTAGCTTCTTATCTTTAGTTAAGTTGTTAACTAGATTCGTATTTCGCCTAAACTTCTAGTCAACGATCCGTATTAGGGTTTCTCGGCACCCGTAAAATTTGAAATTGGCATGGTTAATGCCTTGTGAGACCTCTTGAGAGTGACTAGGAACCCTACAGTCAAAGCGTTTGACTTCATCAAAATGGTAGATGAACCTTGTATATACAAAAAGCTAGTAAGGAGTATGGTGGTGTTCCTCGTATTGTACGTGGATGACATACTCTTGATAGGAAAGGAGTTTCCTATGCTACACTCAGTCAATCTCCTCTTATCACAAGGATTCTCCATATAGGATCAAGGTGATACCTCCTAAATCCTAGGTTTTGGATCTATGAGATAGATCTAACTGGATGTTAGGATTCTCACTAGATGTAGTGAGATGGTATCAATCGATCCTGGGGAGAATCACTGGATAGCTTCCAGGGTGGTAAGGTCGAATGAATTTCAGTCACAGGCATTGTCCTTACCCTCAGTTGAGGGACGATATGTTCGAAGAGTTCCAAGCTAGATACCGTGGCAAACTAGATGATGAAGGCTGGATACATCGCTACCAAGGATGCCACTAAAGAGGGAAGTCTGGATGTATATTAGTTCATGAGATGAATTTCATTCCAACCATTGTGTGACAATGAAGTTGTGGCTTAGGCCTAGGAACCCCCGTCCCATCAGTGATCCAAACATATTCTAAGGTAGTATCACCTGATCATGGTGATGGTTCATCTCCAGGGTGATCGAGGTAAGGAGAGTAGACAAAGTGGACAACAGGGCGGATCCACTCACAAAGGCGTTTTCCCAAGAGAGACTGTAACATTTCAAAAATATAAAATATTATTTTTGGGAATATATATAATTAAATAATAAATATTATGAATATTTAATGATACGGTATAATTAAAGACCGATAATTTGGGAAATATTGTCAAGTTAAATTGAATGGCGATTTTTAGAAGAATTTATGTGATTTAGGCAAGTTAAATTTTTTTTATAATTTATTATATAAATGTTTATTTCTAAACTTGATTAAGGTTCACTAATCATGCATTGATTTCGTTTTGTGCATGCGACATGCACCATATCATATTGCTAACACATGTTACCTTTTTAAAACTTTGGTTAAATCCTTAATTTGTGCATGGTCTTGTTTTTGAAAAGAGAAGAAAATGAAGAAGGAAAAAGGAAAAGAAATGGGAAAAGAATAAAGAATAAAGTATGGGCAAGAGAGAGAGAAAAGAGAGAGAGGTAAGGGGTCAATTGACCAAAGCTCCAATTGTTTTCCCTCCATTCTCTTCATCATTTTCCCTTCTCTCTTCTCCCATGGCTTCCCTCCTCCCTCCATCTCCTCTACTTCCTCAAAA
This sequence comes from Agapanthus africanus, assembly GCA_030015575.1. Taxonomy (NCBI): domain Eukaryota; kingdom Viridiplantae; phylum Streptophyta; class Magnoliopsida; order Asparagales; family Amaryllidaceae; genus Agapanthus; species Agapanthus africanus. Next base: position 257,375,404 of record CM057351.1, on the reverse strand, counting down.
CACCCGCATTTCCACCTCAAAACACATCATTTCCTTCATTAAAAATGTGCACAGGCTCACTACAAGCATTTTGGACCAAAAAAGTTTGGATTTTGAGTACTTGAGGCAACTCAAGAAATTTCTTGAGTTGCCAAATGAGGTAAATTCTGCACCATTAGAGTAGTATTACAATTCCTTTAACAACTATTTAAGTTTAGAACCGATTTAGAGTAGTTTAGTGAGCTTGGAAAATTCCTAGAAATGGTTTGAGGGATTCTTAAGTCGTGATTACGAAATTGAGGTTAGTAGAGGCCACACAACCCCTCTAGTGCTAGAATTCAGGAAAAAACCTAAGACTAAAGCCCAAGTTGCGAGCTTTAGTTTTGCCGATATCGGAATTGTGTAGGAAATTTGGTGTGTTTTAGAGATCTGCTATGACCCGGGGAACCTGATAAATATTTAGCGATACAGTGATACAAACATGCATCCTAGAAGCTACAACTAAAACCCGGGACCCCAATTCCATCTTGTGGCCGCAATTATATTCCTTCTGGCCGCAAATTATGGCCAGGGTAGGGGTGGTTAGGTCAGAGTTTTGTCCAGGGCTTTATCTTCAGTAAACTAGACCCCTCCTATATGAAAAATTGGCTAATTTCACCTAGGGAAAAATATGGAAGTGTCTTACATCGTTTCTGATTTCGATTTGCAACTTTTAATGAATTGGAATTTGGTATTTGATATTGTGCCCCATCGTTTGATGTTTGTACGTCAGCGATGAGGGTTGTTTGGTTATTCTTGCATGTGTAAACCATAGGTTTTAACCTATGTGTGATACGCGTGCCGTTTTGGTTTTTGTGTGCGATTTCGGTTTACAATACTACGTGTGCTATGTAGGTACCTCCGCGTGGACTTCGGACGACAAGCAAGAGCAAGGCGGCATCGACTTCGGCAAGCGAGGATCAAGGTGAGTAGATATATATCTATGGGGGAAGTCGGGTGGTTGGCGTATAGCACCCCCGCTGTTTCGTAGTATAGTATACGAATACGTATATATATATATATATATTTATATGTATTGTGAGACTCATGATTATCAAGATAAGTTTTAGGAGATCATGGATTAAAGTTTAGTGTAATTGGATGATAGTGTCGTTAGCTAGTTTTTAGTCGCGAAACCCTAGAATAAGGTACACGCATACACATACGCATACATTTTACTTTCTTATATGTATATAGGGATATTTATATATATACATATATGTATGTGAGTAGGTATATATATATATATGTATACATATACTTAGATGATGAGGAAAGTATATGGTACTTGGAGATGAGTCGATGTGATTGGGCATGATGCCACGAGATCGGTGATGTGACTTGGTTTGTATTATGAGATACGACATGATATTATAGCGGATCTTTAGGCGATGTGTTTTTATATATATGTTGATGGTATCGAAATGTACTAGACTTTAGTTCATTATCCCTAATTCAGGATATGATAATAAGGATACCAGATGAATAATGACATAAATGTGATATTCGACCCGTACCCAGATTTGGGATGCCGTACGATGGATTTACCGTACGAGATAAAACTATGATGATAGATCCACACTCTTGACTCGAGGATGTCATATTATATTTATTGTATTGTACGTGATACTATTGAGGCGGTATCACCGACTACTAGATATAAATATCGACTCAAACTTAGGTGGTTTTTCTTATCCTTTCGATTAGTCTGTTAGTTTAGTCCTGTAGTTTACATAGTAGATGTTAGACTGGGCTCGAGTTATGCTTATTTCCAAAACTAATGAATCCTGAGTATTTTAAAGACAGGCCAAAGGATACTATGGATATTTCAAAGGACGTACCTTTTCTTAAAAACACCGTAGCCCCTATTTTCTAAACACCACGATTCATTTATTTCAAATGTCCAAACTGTATGACTCATATATATAAATGTATATTCTTATATGTTGCGATATTATTCATGTTCCATATATTCTTGCGTTCGCATTGCATCGCATGCTTATTTGTGTTTTCGTTAGTTGTTATAAAATCATGCTGTCAGGACACCAGCACCATTACCGATGATGCGTATGCTCCACGTACACCTACTTGCCGTCTCACATACATCATCATCGGTATTTGTCATGTCACGTACACTTTATAGAATATTATTTCATTGACATATCTTGTTAGCTGATAGTTCCGATACGTTATTGCTTTCATATGATAGTTTAATTATTGTATTCCTTGCTCGATATCCGATGCATTTATCTATTCATTTGTCATGCAATATTATGAAACTTTATGCCGGGGATTCACTTTTATTTACTCTTAAGATTGGGATTTCGGATTTCTATAAGATTTCTGGATTTGGTGAAACCGTAAAGATTTTATAAACTTATTATCATTTAAAGATAGAAAATTGCGGTTTTCTCATGTTATGATTTGAGAGGTGTCCACCATGAGTTTTCTCGGCTCTTTAGCGATATCATACACCCGATTCGAGGAGGAGGAAGAACCGTCTGTAGGTGCATGGTGGACCCGGTGTGGTACCCCGGGGCAAGATGGTCGCAGATGATGGCGTTGAGCCCGGCAGGGAACACTACCGACCGGTTTTTGTGACTTACCGGATATCCGGAGGATACCGACGTAGTCTTGAGATTTGATGATATGGGCCAGTCCGGATTGTCGGAGCCCTAGATATTGAGATTTGATGATACGGGCCAGTCCGGATTTCCAGAGCCTGAGATATTTAGATATTGTGATATATATTTTGTGTCGATGCTTGACACTGATTCTCTGATGATTTCATTGATGATACTTTGATTTTTATGTACAGAAATCTCACTAAATAAAGAAAACAGTTTCTCTTTCATGATGGATTCTGTTTTCATTTTAATGCATTCATACGTCATATATGTATTACGTTGCTATCTGAGGCACTGACACAAGCACTTGATATTACACTTATGTGTAGATGGTATAGGTTTTTATATTGAGGATATATTTTAAGTATGACCTAGGATTGAGTCATACAAGTGACTTCTGCTTGATGATGTTTTCTACTCACGAGTTGGCAACTCACCCCCGTTGTGCCACAGTTTCTTACAGGTTTTGCCGTACAGGTTTCCTTGGCGGCTTTGCTGGCACACTACTTCATTCCGGATGATTGCTTTGGATGGTGGGTTCACTCGTATCGTGGCCACCATTGTACTTTTATTATTTCAGTTGTATCTAGTAACTCCATCAACCAGACTTGTATATTGTTAAGATTTAGAAGACCAGTGTATATTCTTTCGACCTTAGAGTCGTGCTTGTATTATTATGGTTTTCTTGATGATTTTGGGTTTCCTTTTGAGTTTTGATCATTGGCCATCGGCGTTGTATAATATATTGCTTGCGTGGTTGTGACCGCCAATTGGCGAGGAGCTAGCTCCTTCTTGGGGATGCCTTTATATATTTCATATGTTGTACCCTTTTTGGGGCCAGTATTTACAAAGGAAACTCTGCCGAAATTTTCAGAAAAGACTTGAGGTTTTAAAAATGCAATACTTCAGCTTATGTTGTTAAACTACTTTCTTTAAAACAATACTTTTCCTTCTCTCTCTTTTCAAATGGTTTAGATTTCTAGGATTTTGGTTTACTTGAATTAGATGGGGTCCTATAGACTTCATATGATTCAAGTGCCAGTCACGTGCCATTTCGGGTCATGACAAAATTGGTATCAGAGTGCTAGGTTAACCTTCCTTCAAGTCTATGTTTGACTATGCGGAGTCTAGGACATATATTTATTCGGAACCTAGGATTGACCTTACGGAACTTAGACTTGGTCGAGAGGGTATTAGACCCGAACTTTCGTCGCGTAGGTTGACCTTGGTTGATGGAGTAGGTGACTTAAGTAGAGTGGCGTACCGTGCGTATGTTCCGCGGCATACTTACGATACGCTACTCTGTTTAAGAAGCCTTAGGATGTACATTTCCTTGCAAAATATTATATTCATTCCTATGATCTATCCTCATCGATATCGGTTTATGGTTTTTGTTGCCATAATTACACAGGCAGAGAGAGCTGCGGCTAGAGTTGCGGTCAGCACGAGCTCATCATGGACGAGGACTGACAAGGGCGTAATTCCGGTGACACACGATTGCATAGAGGCGTCGCTTTACTGTGTTTTCGCGCCATGAACGTTTGATGGATTGCTTTTACAAAATTTCTCGAATGTGCAGATCAACACCAGAGGATGTTCGAGATAGTGCCCTCAGAGTCAATTATTGGATCACAGGCACGCGATTGCAATGATTGAGGGAGGACCTATCCAGGTAGGACAGTCTTACTCGAGATGATAGTATGCTATCTGGTTTATCTTTATCATCGTGTACTGCTTTAGGTGACCTTACATGTCGCTATTACACGTTGATAGAGCCCTTAGGATTCTTGCTTGACTGACAGCAGTATGAGGGCGATCATATACGTGGGAGCTGGTAGTCTATAACCACATCTTTAAAAGGTCCCTAGTCGTGGGAGTTTCGAGACAGGGCATCGATACTCCAGAGTAGACTAGTGTATACATTCGAGATCCCGACGAGGGGCGGTGGCCGGTCTCACAAGCCACTAGTGTCAGTTTGTTCACCTAAGATGTATACAGGTGCTCATTGGGTTATGAGTACACCGGACAGGACTCGCCGGGAACATGCTAGTTGGTCTTATACCTGACGTCAGATAGCAGTTCCCTGGCGACATGTGTACAGGTTAGTTCATCGACCTGGGGATCGTCATTTGTCTCGTGTGAGTTCCCACTGTACTCTGATTAGTACCCTACCACGCTCAAAGGAGACGTGCAAACAGGTTTTAGTTGGGTACAGTCCCGAGCCACATGGAGGCAGTGAGCGGATCTTCAGGGGTTCGTCTTTCCCGGTATTGGGGGTGAGGTCGCGCTGTGTCTAGGAGAGCCAGAACATGAAAAGTCCTTGGCCAAGGGAGGAGATTTACTGGTAGGTATTCCAGTAGTATCTTAGGGTGTTCTGGGCTACACTCCGACACGACTTGTACCGCTTTTGGGGGTCTGACTTTTACCAACCCGCTAGGCCCGCCATGCGATGCTCATAGACGATCGGACCGGACTGTACGGATATCTGACAGGCTCAGTTGGGTGTCAGGCTAAGTTCGCTCACAGACATCCCTTTCGGTCAATAGCTGGTGGCCCGTCACGTATGGCTAGTACCTATGACGTGCTAGTGGTTAAATCCACTGCCATAGAATTGACGAGTCATTAGAGTCCCCCACATTCATTTGCTCAAGTTTTCGGGCGAAACGCTGTAGAGGCCGTATGGAGATATAGCAGGGTTCGATCAGATACGTGCGGTATTATACAGATCAGGATCGGACGGTTAGTACTAGAGGCCGTATGGGTATATGGCAGGGTTCGATCAGATACGTGCGGTATTGCACGGATCAGGATCGGACGAATAATACTAGCCGGCTTTGGTTTAAGCCGGATCCTAGTATAGTACAGTGTAGATTTTGTCTCATTGCATTTGTATTCGGTCGGAATACAGATGCGGGTGTGTATACACAGTATCAGGGTTTTCCTGTAATTTATTACGGGACCAGTTTTCTGGAGTTGCCAGTTTGCTTTCCGTTTCGGCCAATTTTCTTTGTATCCTTCATTGGCCGAAGATTGGTGGAGGAGGGCTTATTTGCATTTGTGCAAATAAGCATTTGTGGAGGGTGGTGATTGCATTTTGTTGTATCATGATACTTGCACCATCATTTGACTTCTTTTGACCATGATGGCTTGACTTTTGTTTTCATGATGGTTGTGGTGGAGTGTTGGTCTTAGTATGTTATCATGCTTGATGATGATGGTTGGTCATGATGAGGGAGTGTGGTTTGCTCTTTGACTTGGTGATCTATCATTCTTTTTCCTTGTATTATTGATACAACCCCACTAAGATTTTCTCCCCTCCTCCTTCACCTCATATGGCCGGCCACATTGTGTGGGGCTGTCCCAATTTTTGGGCAAGGGAATTACATTCATTTGGCTTCACAAAATCCCATAGTTCCACCTCAAAAAGTATAGTTCATTCTCCTCCACAAAACGGCAACCTCCATGAACCCCGGAATGAGACCTGGTTCCACACACATTCTACAGCAAACCTTGGGCACGTCGGCTCGCCAACTTCGTGCCCGAGTTGCCTCGGTATAGAGGTGGGAGCCCGTAAAAGAAGCAGGCGACGTGGTGCCCTTCCGGCGAGGAGGTGGAGACCGGACATTCCGCGGGAGATCGGGACGACGGCGAGAAGACCGAAGGACACGGATCGCTCGGTATATCTCTCTTCCCCATCTTGTAGTTAGCTAGGACTAGCTTAATGGCACGATCCGGATATAGTGCGCGGTGGTGCCGGTATTTGAAAAGTTAAAGTAAATTACCGTTTCCGCATTCCGGCGTCGGATTGACGGCCGGGGCGCCGCCGTGCACTTACAGTGGTATCAGAGCCTCGCCCTTAATATAGTCTAGATTTGTCTAATGTGTTTATATTTCCGATCGATCAAAAAAATTCCAAAATCCGCGTTTTTCAGTACAATCAGTTTCTGTCGAAATTTTTTTGTCTCCAAAAATTTTTCAGTGTGTTGCAGAAGTATGTACAGGGGATTTTAGGCATACTGTAAAAACTCGATGCACTGATTCCCTAGAAGGACCGCGGAACCGAGGCCAAACCCCTCTTTGGGCCGCGGTTCCGCGGCAATAAGAGGGAATCGTCACACCAATTTTTTACAGAGGCCTTCTGGGTTGAAAATATGGGTTTTGGAATATTATTTTTGGGCCCAGAATTTCTGTGAGTGCTACAGTATTGCTTGGTGGCCTACTTGGTAAAATTTGATCGATCGGGTATTTTAAACACATTATTTCACAGTATTTGCATTATATCTGCGACCGTGAATGTCACTTGATCGGTAAATCCAGTATAACTGCTATAGCCCGGTTAGACGGATTTGCGAACGTGACTTTCACGTTGATGTTCTGTGTATTGCTGTGATGTTGCGGATTGGTCGCGGGAGATAGCCTGGTTGCAGTGGTAGTACAGTTTTGTTGTATTATGTACATTTGATATTGCGGGGCGAGCGTCCGACATGTGGACTGCCGTCACTGCCTGTTGTATATTATTATTTTGGGGTACGACCAGGTTGCGGTCGATGTACCCGTTGTATGTATATTTTACTTTCTGTACTAGGATTACCCCAAGGAGGGGTGCACGGATAGCCGGGTTCTAGAGGCATCTCATGGCATTGAGACGGAGGGGGTTTCACTCAAGAATTGGCGGGCTATTCGCCGCACTCGTAGGGGGTACTGCTTGACCCAGGAGGGGTGCCCGAGTTACCGGATTCAGTGAAGTGCTGGGTGGTCCATTCACGTTGCTGAAGGGGGCTGCCTCGCTTCAGGTTTTGGCGGGTAACTTGTCGCGCCCGTAGGGGTCTAGGATTTCATTGCACAGGCTATCCACACGACCAGGGGAACGTCGGGTTTCAGTAGTGGCTCTGTGAAACCTGGGATCCCAGATATCTATATTGTTCTATGATGCTGTACATTTCTGTGATGTTGCATTTTTATCACGCCTTGAGCGAAATATAATATATTGGTATATATATTAGTAGATGTTGTATATGTTTTGCATCCGCGCTAGTCCAGTCCCCGCTCTGTCGTTAGTCAGCTAACCTAACGGGTAATGATGGGACCCAGTGGCGAATGCGGATGGCATATACGTACATCAGTATATTTTCGTTCTTTGTGGTGTGATCAATTGATGGGACTGCGTTGATTCGGATCAATGCAAGTTAAAAACAAACCTAATCTGATATTGTTGGAACACTTTTCAAAAAGCTGTTATTGCAAGGACGTTCACTTTTTTTTTGCATCGTGGTATTCAGTTGGAATATCCTGCTCCTCAGTCGACGAGGCAAGGGCCGAGATCCCTTCATCGGGAGTGACCCCTTGGACAAAAGTTTGCGTCAGGGCATTAACTTCACTATAGCCGATTACTTTTGCTTTGCACCATGGTATTCAGTTGGAATATCCTGCACCTCATTCTAAGGGAAAAAGGGGAGAGCCCTTCACCGAGAGTGACCTCTTTAGCAAAGGTTTTCGTCACTATATTTTTCTAAAAAGATATCAGTTCCTTCAACGATATCAAGTTCTTTACGTTAAAGGTTTTCGCCAGAAACCATTCGTAGCCCTCCGTAGTTTCATATGGGTGGTCAAAAGTATTCAAGCTGTGTTTGTTGGCCAAAGTCAAGGCACGATGTTTGGTAGCTGTTGGGTATTCATATGCAGCATAGATAGATGCGTTGGTTTGGGGCAGTCGTATAGCCTTGTTGGCCAAAGTCAAGGGCTTCTACGGGTGGGCTCAAATTAACCTGGAGAATGACGGGTAGAACTTGACATGTGACTTATGATTTGTTGGCCAAAGTCAAGGTCATAAGAGCATGGGGCAAAAATCACATCGGGAGTTTCTAAAGAAACTGAAACTTGCCAGATATGCGCATACCTTCTGGAGTGTGATGACATGAGCGGATTCCGTCACGTTATCATGCGATGATAGTTGGATCCCGATTCCCACTGATGAGTTGGTTTACTCCTCGGGTGACCCCGACTAATTCTTCTTTCAGGTTTGGAGGAGAATTTGAGGTGACAGTGGGAGGTTTCCAGATTAGATAAATTGGTAACCATTCTGATTTAGGATAGAGTGCACGCTGAGTGTTTCTTTTCTCTCTCTCTTTGGCAGCGACCATTGACCCGACCCTAAGACTATGACTCAGAGACCAATATTAACCGAACCTTCTTAAACACTGGCTTTTGGATTGTCAGAGTTGCAAACCTCATTGCCACTCCTACTTTTACCCTTTTCTCCAGGACACCCCGTATTACTACGAACGTCCACTTCCATTGGACAAAACCATCGTATGGTTATATACGAACTCGAAGGAATTTATTCGAGGATGGTTTCATGTTCTGGAGGAAACGGATAGGACTATTCAGTTGTCTTTTCCTTTTACCTTCTCTCAGGTTGCGAGTACTCCTTGGTTTAGGAGATAGTACACCTATTACGCAAATTGGATAGTCTTCTTCCAAACCATAGGAAGGTGCCGACCGGTAGGGAATGAAGAAAACCAATTAGCCTAACGTGGTGTACAGAAGGTATTATGTAAAGACAAAACAAGGGATTAGTAAGAGGGCAAAGTAAATTGCGACTGATATTCACGACCAAACCAGGTATTTCATTACCACTCCCACTTCACCTTTGTATTTCTCCAGGACACTCCGTATCACAACGAAGATCCACAGTTTATTGGATACTCCATCGTATGGTTATAAACGAACTCGAAAGGAACTTGTTCCAGTTCGGGGATGGATTCTGGTTCAGGAGAAATAGGAATAAGGTTTATTCAGGTGTCTTTTATCTTCACCTTCTCTCGCATTGCGAGTGCTCCTAGGATTAGGACAGTACACCCATTATGCTTATTGGATAGTCTTCTTCCAAACCATAGGCTGGTGCCGAACGGTAGGGAAGGAAGAAAACCATTTGGCCTAAAGGGGTGTGCAGAAGGTAATGACTAAAGACATATAAGGTGGCAAAGAATTACACGGTTACAGTTGTGAATCTAGATAATGAAAGAGGCATTACTAGGAATACCGGGATACCCCATCGAAACATTTCAAATTTTTCAGTTTCACTGTGTACTGTTAAAGGAAAACTGATTTCCCAATTAGTCCTTACTCCAGGGTATGTATTTACCAGGTCTGATTCTCACATCTGTATGGTTTTACAGATGATGAGTGGGAGTAGGTTAGTGGGAATTAGGTGATCATCCTCATTATATCGGGATTCGTTGTAATCGGTGATATTTGAGGAAATCACCTGGGCTCTTTGCCGGTCGGCAAATATTTGGTTTTGAATATCCATTGTTATGCATCAATTTCAAATTGATATATATCTATACGTCTATTTTTATAGAGTGAGATATACCTTTTTGAAATTATGTCTATGACATTTACCTATATCAGTGGATGGTTAGGTAAGGAGTATTGAACAGCGGTGTAATTCTTCTTAACCATAAGTACAGTTTTCAACCTACAACACACAGTGAATGAGTTATCAGACTCAAAGGACTTATACAGAGTACTGTATGTTGTCCAGGGTCCATTAGGACAGAGGGGTTTGTCCTCGGACTATATTCGGTTTATTTATGACTTCTCTAGGTTTTAGACAGGTGTTTCGTGGAAACACAGGGTCCGAATTTTGAGAAGTTATAGGTATTAGAATAAAGTAGAGAACCAGGTGTTGCAAGTATCGGGATTCTTCAAGTTGATCGAAGATGTAGATACTTGTGTATGGTATTCAGTTGATAATAATGATTAAGAGAACTTGCTTCTCTTTCAGGTAACTCATAATTGGAAGCATTCCTAAGTTGAGTAACGCTGATCGACCTCTTTCCACTTAGTAGACATGCACTGGAGACAGCTGCATGATTTGAATCTGGTTCAATTAAATCAGTGCCTCTGTTTCTGTATTGGATATAGAACAGTTCATATCTTAACGATGTTAAGGTACGGGGAGTTGTCCGGCTTATGCTTAAAACCAGACTCTGGATAACTCAAGGCACGTTTTCTGTAATGGCTGTTTGTGGGTTGACCCAGGCTATGACGAGGGTTGACTTTCTACCATCTGGAAGATCAATAGTGATATTGTTCTAGACTCGCCACAGTTTTATTAAAAATGGATTTTTTCAGAAAACAGTAGTGGGAGTATGGTAGAACTGGAAGTGATTCCAGAACCACAAACGATTACTGAAGATTTGATAGGAACCTAAAGATTCAATCTGGTTTTACATTCCATTAGGCACTCCGCAGATAAGGTGGGTAACCTCAGGCACCCGAAAAGTACTTCGGTAGCCTCAAGGACGGTGACAGGGAGGTTCTTGTTTACCCACACTTGCCATTGCTGTTGTTCCAGGCTGCGAGACCCGGCGGGAGGATGAGTATAGCGTCGTTCTAAACTGGCTTTAGAAGTGTACGTCTATATGACTCTGCCAGAGGGTTGTCCTAGTCAGTGGGAGCAGCGGAAGCATTGGTGGACAGGTAGCTTATGTCTATTTATAGACTAAAGCAAATGTAGCGGAGATAGATCATCTATTTCTGACGTGACAGTCATAGGTTTGACTTCATCAGAATAGGGGATGGATCTGTTAAGAAGGTAGTAGGGTGTGATGTCCTGCTATTTGGATGACATACACACAGAAGGAAAGGAAATTCCTATACTACAATCGGTTATACTTTGGTCGTCATACAGTGGTTTCTCCATATGGGACTTGGACATTATATCGGACATACTGGTTACTAGATCTATGGTTTTAGATCTAGATTTGGGTGGTTTCCCAATTAAGGGTACTTGGACAACATTCTAAGAGCATTTAGAATGGACGACTCCTGGCACGGTAGTGTACCTGCAGGTGATGGAGTCACCCTCTCTAAAGGTGTCTTATAGACTAAAGGGGAGAGGGATGTGCATAATTGGCAGATCACTTGCTTAGGCAATTGAGTGAATCATGAGATGTCAAGTACCACACCAGATGTTGTTCTTGCACAAGATGCAATAAGTTGACATTGATCCAATCCTGGAGAAACAGTCGGAAGCAGTTTTAGAACATAAGTGGATGTTCTAGGGATATGATAACGACAGCCTCATTCGGGAGACAGTTATCATTCCAGGCTTCCAAGGTGACCTGGACGACAGGGAGGTTGTCAGAGTTATAGTTTTCCTTCTGACGAGGGGCAGTATTTTGGACAGGTGGTCCAAGGCAATACTGAGGGAGACATGGCGCAGGATACTGATTAAGTTCAGTTGATGATACAGTCTAAGAAGTTTGGATTTGGAGTTCATTTATGAGCTAGGTCCCATCAGATATCCAGACACATTCTAAGACAGTTATTGCTCATTTCGGGAGATGGCATTCTCCGCGAACTTAAGATATAGAGAGACATAGAAAGAAACATCAAAGCGGATCCACTCACTGAGGCTATTCCTCGAACGCAGTAGTTTCGCAAACGAGCTTTGTGAGACTGACTAGTAGAGGAGTTCGGTGTTCGGTATCACACGGGCTGTGAGTATGCGACATCGCAATAATTAGCCTTGAGTGCAAATGGGAGATTGTTGGAGATAGTGCCCTCAGAGTCAATTATTGGATCACAGGCACGTGATTGCAATGATTGAGGGAGGACCTATCCCTGTAGGACAGTCTTACTCGAGATGATAGTATGCTATCTGGTTTATCTTTATCATTGTGTACTGCTTTAGGTAACCTTACATGTCGCTATTACACGTTGATAGAGCCCCTAGGATTCTTGCTTGACTGACAGCAGTATGAGGGCGATCATATACGTGGGAGCTGGTAGTCTATAAGCACATCCTTAAAAGGTCCCTAGTCGTGGGAGTTTCGAGACAGGGTATCGATACTCCAAAGTAGACTAGTGTATACATTCGAGACCCCGACGAGGGGCGGTGGCCGGTCTCACAAGCCACTGGTGTCAGTTGGTTCACCTAAGATGTATACAGGTGCTCATTAGGTTATGAGTACACTGGACAGGACTCGCCGGGAAATTTACTGGTAGATTTACTGGTAGGTATTCCAATAGTATCTCAGGGTGTTCTGGGCTACACTCCGACACGACTTGTACCGCTTTTAGGGGTTTGACTTTTACCAACCTCCTAGGCCCGCTATGCGATACTCATAGACGAACGGACCGGACAGTACGGATATTGTCACTGACAGGCTCAGTAGGGTGTCAGGCTGAGTTCGCTCACAGACGTCCCTTTCGGTCAATAGCTGGTGGCCCATCACGTATAACTAATATCTCTGACGTGCTAGTGGTTAAATCCACAGCCATAGTATTGACGAGTCTTTAGAGTCCCCCACATTCAGTTGTTCATGTTTTCGGCCGAAACGCTGTAGAGGCCGTATGGAGATATGGCAGGGTTCGATCAGATACGTGCGGTATTGCACGGATCAGGATCGGACGGTTATTACTAGAGGCCGTATGGGTATATGGCAGGGTTCGATCAGATACGTGCAGTATTGCACGGATCAGGATCGGACGGATAATACTAGCCGGCTTTGGTTTAAGCCGGATCCTAGTATAGTACAGTGTAGATTTTGTCTCATTGCATTTGTTTTCGGTCGGAATACAGATGCGGGTGTGTATACACAGTATCGGGGTTTTCCTGTAATTTATTACGGGACCAGTTTTCTGGAGTTGCCAGTTTGCTTTCCGTTTCGGCCAATTTTCTTCGTATCCTTCATTGGCCGAAGATTGGTGGAGGAGGGCTTATTTGCATTTGTGCAAATAAGCATTTGTGGAGGGTGGTGATTGCATTTTGTTTTATCATGATACTTGCACCATTATTTGACTTCTTTTGACCATGATGGCTTGACTTTTGTTTTCATGATGATTGTGGTGGAGTGTTGGTCTTAGTTTGTTATCATGCTTGATGATGATGGTTGGTCATGATGAGGGAGTGTGGTTTGCTCTTTGACTTGGTGATCTATCATTCTTTTTCCTTGTATTATTGATACAACCCCACTAGGATTTTCTCCCCTCCTCCTTCACCTCATATGGCCGGCCACATTGTGTGGGGCTGTCCCAATTTTTGGGCAAAGGAATTACACTCATTTGGCTTCACAAAATCCCATAGTTCCACCTCAAAAAGTATAGTTCATTCTCCTCCACAAAATGGCAACCTCCATGAACCCCAAAATGAGACATGGTTCCACACACATTCTACAGCAAATCTTGGGCACGTCGGCTCGCCAACTTCGTGCCCGAGTTGCCTCGGTATTGAGATGGGAGCCCGTAAAAGAAGCAGGCGACGTGGTGCCCTTCCGGCTAGGAGGTGGAGACCAGACATTCCGCGGGAGATCGGGACGACGGCGAGAAGACCGGAGGACACGGATCGCTCGGTATATCTCTCTTCCCTATCTTGTAGTTAGCTAGGACTAGTTTAATGGCACGATCCGGATATAGTGCGCGGTGGTGCCGGTATTTGAAAAGTTAAAGTAAATCACCGCTTCCGCATTCCGGCGTCGGATTGACGGCCGGGACGCCGCCGTGCACTTACAAAGGATTGGGTCACTGCTAGAGGCCAGCCAGAATGTGATGACTGTCAAGGCACCGATTATTCTTGATGATTGAGGTACTGTTCAGCGTGCGGACGAATGATTCAGTTGTTTCTACGACTGACGAGATATCACCACAGATGTTGAATCTAATGCAGCACGAGTTGTACTTAGAGATATGATAGAAGATCACTAGTCACCCAAGGAGGAATGATTAGGACATGTGGTTCGTTGCCTACCCCGATGCGAGGTCATCAGATAGATTGATTCCATCTTGAGAAGACTTCATGCCGGTACGTTGAGAGTCAATAGGAGACGATCGAATATCAGAAACCCATTTTTTCAAGTTTAAGATATTCGGAAAAACATGCAAGTAATTCTGTGGACCCTCTAGAAGAATGAAACCCTAACACGATATAATGACCATGGGAACGCTTTTGAACCTTAGGGTTTGCGGCAGTTCCGTGGTGCCATTAATGAGGCTTGGGTTTGCCCTTCTACAGCTGGTCCATAGGTACTGTTGCATGGACTAGATATTATTAAACTGTACTCAAGAGTTGAGCTCTCGGGGAATTATGGGACTTTGACGAATCGGTCGAAAAGTTCGACGCCGTTCGGATATCATATGATGGGATACATTGCTTAGGAGACTCCAGAAATGAGTATAGCCGTTGGAATGCAGTCCATGCAGCCAAGAAGAGACGGGTCCAAATTAGTCGCCATTAGAGAAAAGTGGGGTAACAGGTTCGTACGAGCTTTCGACGAGATGACGTTCCACTCCGTTGACATCAGAGATGTGATACGCATGCAGAGGCGTTTTATATGGATATATCTTCCAGAAGGAGTCATGATGAGTATGCAGCCGTTCCGGAACAAGAAATAGATTTAGTAAAGGATGATAACTTCTGGGCAGCTCAGCAGAAACGAGATTCGGGAGAGACCTCGACAAGAACTTTCTAGAATACTACACAAGAAGACTTGGACCCAGGATCAGTTATATTACGCACACCCAGTAGGCCAGAGTTCGACATCGTTAACGAGACATGTTATGAGTGACCATGACAGTTGGCCAGAGATCTTTAGAGGATGTGCCAGAGCGAGACCGTTTCCGCCATCTTGGATTTTGGTAATTTGGGCGATTTATTTGCATGATTGAGATTTTGTGCACCACAGTTGCACTTGACTTCGATTTGATGTCATTCGAGATGTTGATTTGGATTTCATGTATATAGTATGCTTGTGATTTGACTTTTGCTTTCGGTATAGTTTTCATGCACTTTCAGTATTTGGATTCGATTTCTGTGCACGCTGATGCACACGGTTGTGAGAATTTATACCACGGTATACCTGATCTGGATTGAGATGTGTTAGATACCATCAATTTTGATTATGATAATCGATATTTGATTTCGTGCACCTTGTGCACTTGATTTGGATTCTTGTGCATGCTTGGGCGCTTGATGCGATTTTGGTGCACACCAGATACACTAAATCGGGATTCTTCGTGTATATCAGATGCACCTGATATTGCTGTCAGGCACACCCGTTGCCTTTGACAGGTGTTTCATGCACACCCTTTGCACTTAGATTTTGTTGTTGTGCGCATGTATGGCACATTTATGGATTTCGATTTTCGTGCGCACCAGACGCGCGTGGCATTCTTATACTCATTGTGATTGGTTTCTTGGAGCAGTATGTTTTATGATATTTACTATTTAGTATAGTGACTGAGCAGGACTAGTCCGAGGACTGTGCCTGAATATATTTTTGCATGTATTGATAGTTATCGAAGGGATTTCCAAAAAGGAGCTATAGTCTCAGTATTTACCTACGTGTCTGAGATGACACGAGGCACATAACAAAGGAAACCCTTCTTAATTGTTTTCAAAACGGCGGGGTGTGTATGTTAAACAAAGGATATATATATAGTTATTTTCATACCATAAATGTCCGCCACTGTGCCGTGATACGCGTATCGCATAGCCACTTGAAAAGGTTTGGCATGCATTTCTTTCAGATGCGTTGGAAAATTTACAATGGTGTGTACATGTATAACTTTGATGTATATCATGTTGGTTTTCGTATTGGATTTTAACATTGGTGTCTTCACAATAACTCCGATGATTGCGGAATGCTTGACGGAGTTTTGATTTTGGTTTATATACTCATTCTTCATGCGCATGCATTGCGCTACGATACGTTTTATGTATTTATGATTTCGGAGCCCCGACAACTTAATCTTTTTAATGAAATGTTTTAGTATTTGAGGGGTTTAAATTTAAATTCGGGGACCGAATTTATTTAAGGGGGGAAGAATGTAACATTTCAGAAAAATAAAATATTATTTTTTGGGAATTTATATAATTAAATAAAAAATAATATGAATATTTTAATGATACGGTATAATTAAATACCGATAATTTGGGAAATATTGGGAAGTTAAATTGAATGGCGATTTTTGGAAGAATTTATGTGATTTAGGCAAGTTCATTTTTTTTATAATTTATTATATATAAGTTTATTTCTAAACTTGATTAAGTTTCACTAATCATGCATTGATTTCGTTTTGTGCATGCGGCATGCACCATGTCATATTGCAAACATTTGTTACCTTTTTAAAACTTTGCTTAAATCCTTAATTTGTGCATGGTCTTGTTTTTGAAAAGTGAATCAAAGGAAAAAGGAAAATAGAAAAGAAAAGTGAAAAGAATAAAGAATAGAGTATGGGCAAGAGAAAGAAAAGAGAGAGAGGTGACGGGTCAATTGACCAAAGATCCCATTGTTTTCCCTCCATTCTCTTCATCATTTTCCGTTCTCTCTTCTCCCATGGCTGCCCTCCTCCCTCCACCTCCTATACCACCTCAAAACACCCACATTTCCACCTCAAAACACATCATTCCTTCTTTAAAAATGTGCACAAGCTCACTACAAGCATTTTGGACCAAGAAAGTTTGGATTTTGAGAACTTGGGGCAACTCAAGAAATTTCTTGAATTGCCAAATGAGCTAAATTCTGCACCATTAGAGTATTATTACAATTCATTTAACATCTATTTAAGTTTAGAACCGATTTAGAGTAGTTTAGTGAGCTTGGAAAATTCCTAAAAGAGGTTTGAGGGATTCTTGAGTCGTGATTGTGAAATTGAGGTTAGTAGAGGCCACACAACCCCTCTAGTGCTAGAATTCTGGCCAAAACCTGAGAGTAAACCCCATGTTGCGAACTTTAGTTTTGCCGATATCGGAATTGTGTAGGAAATTTGGTGTGTTTTAGAGATCTGCTATGACCCGGGGAACCTGAAAAATATTTAGCGATTACAGTGATACAAGCAGGCATCCTAGAAGCTACAACTGAAACCCGGGACCCCAATTCCATCTTGTGGCAGCAATTATATTCCGTCTGGCTGCAAATTGCGGTCAGGGTAGGGGTAGTTAGGTCAGTGTTTTGTCTAGGGCTTTATCTTCAGTAAACTAGACCCCTCCCATATGCAAAATTGGCTAATTGCACCTAGGGAAAAATCTGGAAGTGTTTTATGTCATTTCTGATTTTGTATTGCGACTTTTAATGAATTGGGATTTGGTATTTAATATTGTGCCTCGTCGATTAACGTCTGTACGTCAACAACGAGGGTTGTTTGGTTATTCTTGCATGTGTAGACCATAGGTTTTAACCTATGTGTGATACGCGTGACGTTTTGGTTTTCGTGTGCGATTTCGGTTTACGATACTACGTGTGATATGTAGGTAACCTCCGCATGGACATAGGACAACGAGTAAGAGCAAGGCGGCATCGAATTCGGCAAGCGAGGATCAAGGTGAGTAGATATATAGCTACGGGGGAAGTCGGGTGGATGGCGTATAGCACCCCCGCAGTTTCGTAGTGTAGTATACGAATATGTATGTATATGTGTGTGTGTGTGTGACTCATGATTATCAAGATAGGTTTTAGGAGATCATGGGTTAAAGTTTAGTGTAATTGGATGATAGTGTCGTTAGCTAGTTTTTCATTGTGAAACCCTAGAATAAGGTACACGCGCACACACACAAACACACGCATGCATTTTACTTTCTTGAGCATATATGGGGATATATACATATACATATATGTAAGTGAGTAGGTATATATATATGTATACATATACTTGGAAGATGAGGATAGTATATGGTACTTGGAGATGAGTCGATGTGATTAGGCATGATACTACGAGATCGGTGATGTGACTTGGTTCGTATTATGAGATATGACATGATATTATAGCGGATCTTTACGTGATGTGTTTTCATACACACGGATATATATATCTTGATGGTATCGAAATGTACTAGACTTTAGTTCAGTATCCCTAATTCAGGATATGATAATAATGATACCAGATGAATAATGAGATAAATGTGATATTCGACCAGTACCCAGATTTGGGATGCCGTACGATGGATTTACCGTACGAGATATAACTATGATGATAGATCCACACTCTTGACTCAAGGATGTCATATTATATTTATTGTATCGTACGTGATACTATTGAGGCGGTATCACCGACTACTAGATATAAATATCGACTCAGACTTAGGTGGTTTTTCTTATCCTCTCGATTAGTCTGTTAGTTTAGTCCGGTAGTTTACTTAGTAGATATTAGAATGGGATCGAGTCATACTTATTTCCAAAACTAACGAATCATGAGTATTTTAAAGACATGCCAAAGGATACTACAGATATTTCAAAGGACGTACCTTTTCTAAAAAACACAGTAGCCCCTATTTTCTAAACACCACGATTCATTTATTTCAAATGTCCAAACTGTATGACTCATATATATAAATGTATATTCTTATATGTTGCGATATTATTCATGTTCCGTATATTCTTGTTGTTCGCATCGCATTGCATGGTTATTTGTGTTTTCATTAGTTATTATAAAATCATGCTGTCAGGACACCAGCATGATTACCGATGATGCGTTTGCTCCACGTACACCTGCTTGCCGGCTCACACACATCATCATCGGTAAATGCCATGCCACGTACACTTTATAGAATATTATTTCATTGACATAGCTTGTTAGCTGATAGTTCTAATACGTTATTTTTTTCATCTGCTAGTTTAATTATTGCATTCCTTGCTCGATATCCGATGCATTCATCTATTCATTTGTCATGCAATATTATGAAACTTTATGCCGGTAATTCACTGTTATTTACTCTTGAGATTGGGATTTCGGATTTCCATGAGATTTCTGGATTTGGAGAAACCACAAAGATTTTTTAAACTTATTATCATTTTAGGATAGAAAATTGCGGTTTTCTCATGTTATGATTTGAGAGGTATCCACCATGAGTTTTCTCGGCTCTTGAGCGATGTCTTACACCCGATTCGAAGAGGAGGAAGAACAGCCTATGGGTGCATGGTAGACCCGGTGCGGTACCCATGGGCAATATGGTCGCAGATGATGGCGTTGAGCCCGGCAGGAGAACACTACCGACCGGTTATTGTGACGTGTCGGATATCCGGAGGATACCGACGTGGTCTTGAGATTTGATGATATGGGCCAGTTCGGATTGTCGGAGCCCTAGACATTGAGATTTGATGATACGGGCCAGTCCGGATTGCCGGAGCCTGAGATATTGAGATATTGGGATTATATTTTGTGTCGATGCTTGACACTGATTATCTGATGATTTCATTGATGATACTTCGATTTTTATGTACATAAATCTCACTAAATAAAGAAAACTGTGTCTCTTTTGTGATGGATTTTGTTTTCATTTTAATGCATTCATACGTCATATATGTATTATATTTCTATCTGAGGCACTGACACGATCACTTGATATTACACTTATGTGTAGATGGTACAGGTTTATATATTGAGGATTTATTTTATCGTATGACCTAGGATTGAGTCATACAAGCGATTTCTGCTCGGTGATATTTTCTACTCATGAGTTGGCAACTCACCCCCGTTGTGCCACAGTTTCTTGCAGGTTTTGTCATACAGGTTTCCTTGGCGGCTTGGCTGGCATACTACTTCATTCCGGGTGATTGCTTTGGTAGGTGGGTTCACTCGTATCGTGACCACCATTGTACTTTTATTATTTCGTTTGTATCTAGTAACTCCATCAACCAGACTTGTATATTGTTTAGATTTAGAAGACCGGTGTATATTTTTTCGACCCTAGAGTCGCGCTTGTATTATTATGGTTTTCTTGATGATTTTGTGTTTCCTTTTGAGTTTTGATCCTTGCCCTTCGGCGTTGTATATTATATTGCTAGCATTGTTGTGATGGCCAATTGGCGAAGAGCTAGTTCCTGCTTGGGGATGCCTTTATATATATTTCATGTGTTGTACCCTTTTTGGGGCCAATATTTACAAAGGAAACTCTGCCGAAATTTTCAGAAAAGACTTATGGTTTTAAAAATGTAATAATTCGTCTTATGTTGTTAAACTATTTTCTTTAAAACAAAACTTTCCTTATCTCTCTTTTCAAATGGTTTAAATTTCTGGGATTTTGGCTTACTTGAATTAGATGGGGTCATATAGACTTCATATGATTCAAGTGACAGTCATGTGCCATTTCGGGTCGTGACAGAGACTTTTATGGGATGTTTGAGTATACGATACTTGAACCACTCCTGATTTTTGTGTATGTGATACTACAACAGATGGCTCTAGCGAAAGTGAGAGATTGTTAGTTATATGTATGCCTTAGAGGCCATTACTGTACATATGGGGTATATTGTAGTGGATGCTTGGACATATATAGGGAGGACTTTCTTGCTCGACATGATAGTATGCTATCTGGTTGCTCTTTATCTTAACATGTACACTGATTGTCTCTATGTTACATGTTGATAAAGCCCTTAGGATAAGTACTTGACTACCAGGATTATGATGCAGATCATACTAGTGGGGACAGAGTAGTCGATAAGTACATCGTTCAAATGTTCCTAGTCGTAAGTGTATCGAGACAGGGCATCGATATACCACAGTAGACTAGCGTATAGCTTCTCGACCCATGAAGATGGGCGATGGATGATCCCATATCCATTGGATTTTGACATCAGAGATAGTATACGGGAGCTCAGTGGAGACTGGGTACACTGAACGGACTCGCCGAGAACTCCTAGATGGTATTATACCTATCGTCGGATAGCAGTTCTCTGGTGACACTGGTACAGGTTATTCTGTAGAACCTAGATCTTCATAGAGCCTTGTGTGATTCCCACTGTGCTTTGATTTCCACCTTACCACATTCAAGAGAACGTGAAAAACGGTGGCTTTTAGGTACAGTCCCGAACCACATGGAGGCAAAGAGCGATAGGAGGGGTTTCGTCACTCCCGGTATTGGGAGTTGATGTTGCGCTGTGCTCGATTGGCTATAACAGGAAGTCCCTGGCCAGGGCTGCTTTAGAGATATACTGGTAAGTGTTATCAGTAGTTTCTCAACCAGTTATGAGTCTCATATCGACACGACTTATCGAGTTACTGGGGTCTGACGTTTACCACCCCTAGACGAGATATGCGACATATTAGACGAAGAGACTGGACTTTATGGTAGTATTACTGTTTGGATTCGCAGGAGTATGAGCAGGCTTGCTTGTTGATCTTCTGATCGCTCAATACTCGGGTGGCCATTACTTTTAGGAGACCACTTGCGGCTTGTGGCTATTTAATATGATCATCACCTACTGCCGGCGTATTGACGAGTCTTTAGAGTCCAACACAGAGGTTTCCTGGCTCAAGAAAAATGGAGTAGGAGCACATATGTGATATGTGTGGGACCGAGATTAGTGCGTGTATGTGATACCGCATTCCATTCTCACGATTTGTGACATCGGTCGGTTATATATTCTATAGCCGGGTTATCGGATCAAGTGTTGATTCGATAGGTTGTTACACATGATATTAGTCGGTTATATGTGATATAAACGGATTATTAAATCAAGAGTTGATTTGATAATCTAATGTATAATTATATATTTGATATATTATTAACTAGTATTAGCTCACTTAAGATTTCTTTTCTCACATTGTATATATGTGATATATGCAAGAGTACATTATTTTGTGTCATGTTTGATGATACATGCAACTTGGGTGTGTGCTTGGTTTAATCCTAGGGTTTTTAATGGATTAAGTAATTCAAAACTAATTGATTTTGTTATGGCAAGAAGCTTGGAGAAGCTTGGATTGCCATTGACTAAGTCCACTTGTTTTGTTTTGCATAAGATATTTATTAACCCAACCATTAAAGCTAGCCATAGATCTCTACAAAGGTTAGTATATGATACTAACTCACATAAGGTTTCCATTATCCTTTGGATAATTATCGTAAGATTTTTCCTTCTTCTTCTTTCTTAAGCTTTTCTAGCTTCCATGGAGATGATGGAAAATGAGTGAGAAATTCATTTCTAATGTGAGCGAAATTCCTACTTCATCATCCCCTACTACTTGCCATTTAGTATAGGGTGTTTGCTTCACTAATTCTACAATTAGTGAAGAGATAGCTTGGGTTAGTGTCTCCTCGACGTAGATCATCTTCGGCCTCGAAGACTTCGATGCAAGCTTGTTCATTTCTTCATGGGAGCCTTCCAAGAGTCGGGAGTTCATGATCGCAGCGAAGGGACTACTACACGGAGCTATTGAAGTGAAGGACCGGTCTACAAAGGTTGTATTCCTTGTTCACTTCCTATGCAAAGTTGTTTGCATTTCATTTCGTCGCATTTTCTAGTATACGATTCTATGTTAGGGTTAGCTAGAATAGCTAAAATTTTAATATGGTATGAAAGATGCCTTCCAAAAGTTTGCTGCCGTGCTAAGCAACCCAACACTCATTACCTAATGAGCACCTGCATACTATCTCCAGTACGACGTACTGATAGTTGTAGGACAGACCATCTCCCCAGCTGGGATGAGAAGCGTATACACTAGTCTATTATGGAGTATCGATGCCCCGTCTCGATAATCCTACGACTAGGGACCAATATAGAATGTGCTTATAAATTACCCAGCCCCCACTAGTGTGACTGCCATCACAACGCTGGTAATTAAGCAAAGATCGTAAGGGCTCTACCAATATGTATAAGCGATATGCTAAGAAAACACATGCACATATTGAGGTAGAAACAAACCAGGTAGCATACTACCATTTTGAGCAAGACTGTTACTATATCCGTGTATATCCCAAGATTCTATTAAGTAATATACAATTCAGTATGATACAATAATGGCCTGTAGGGCATATATCACTAACAATCTCCCGCTTGCACTAAGGCCATATACTTGCATATCGCAGACCGAAGATCTCGAATAGCCTCTTGAACACTGTCTGATGGATGGCCTCTATGAGTGGATCTGCAGTGTTGTTCTCTGTATCTACTCTCCTCACCTCGATCCCCTAGGGATCAAAGATCTCCCTAATCAGGTAGTACCGCCTCAAGATATGTGTGGATCTCTGATGGGACCTGGTTTCCTTCCCTAAAACTATAGCGCCATTGTTCTCACAATACTAAAGTATTGGACCAATAAATGGAAGGAACCACCTGAAGTTCAATTAAGAACTTCCATATCCAGACTGCCTCTTTTGCGGCGTCTTATGCAGCGAACTACTCCATTTCCATCATCGAGTCTGCAACGGTGTCCTGCTTAGTGTTCTTCCAACAGACTGCCCCTGCACTGAGGGTAAATCCATGACCCAATATGGACTTGGAGCCATTCTTATCACTCTGGAAGCTGGAGTTAGCAATGTCCCCGATCTGGTGGTCCTTTTCCACCATACACCAAGAACATCTCTATAGTCCTTCTCAGGTACTTGAGAATGTTCTTTACTGCTTCCCAGTGCTTCTCCCCTGGGTTTGACTGATACTGGCTTACCACACTAAGTGTGTAAGCAACATCTGGTCTGGTACACAACATTGCATACATTACAGAGCCTACCACAGAAGCATAGGGTATAGATGTAATGCGAGCACTTTCCAAATCAGGCTTGATAGACATCTCTTTGGAGAGGGTGATTCAGTGACAAGTCGGTAGACTACCGCGCTTTGAATCTTCCATACTAAATATTTTTAGTATGGTGTTGTTGTACTTTGACTATGAAAGTCCCACCATCCTCTTTGATCTGGATCCCCGGAATGTAGTTGGTATCACCCAGGTCTTTCATAGAGAATCTCTATGACAAGAATCCTTTGACTGATTGTAGCATAGGAATGTCATTTTCTATCAAGAGAATATCATCCAAGTACTCAACGAGGAATTCCACAGTTCTTGCTACAATCTTACTATAAATGCATGGTTCATCTGGATTTTTTATAAAGTCGAATTCTTTGACTGTCTCAAAAAAAACAGATGTTCCAACTCCGCGATGCATGCTTTAGTCCATAAATGGACTTAAGTAACTTGCACAATGTCCCGCTTCTCCCACTCTGATTGAAACCCTCTGGCTGATCCATATAGACGCACTCTTCCAAATAACCATTTAGAAAAGCCGTCTTTGCGTCCATCTATCAGATCTCGCAATATTTGAAGGCAGCAAAGGCAAGAAGGATCCGAATGGATTTGAGCATAGCCACTGGAGAAAAGGTTTCATCACAGTCCAAACAAGGTCTTTGACAAAAATCTTTTGCAACAAGTCCAGCCTTATAGGTTTCAACCTATTCAACTACACAAATCTTCTTTCTGAAGATCCATTTGCATCCTATAGGTTTTACCCCTTCTAGAGCAATGTTCAAAGTGTATACTTTGTTGGTATACATGGACTCCATTTCGGTCCGTATTGCATCCAACCATTTTACCGAGTCGCCGCTCTGAATGGATTACTGGAAGCTAGTTGGCTCATCATTGTCTATGATGCAATCCTCTGTAGGGTTCCTAGACACACCAATGAGGTCTCACAAGGCATCAACCATGCCAAATTCAAAATTTTCCGGTGCCGAGAAACCCTAAACTAGATCGTTAACTAGAGGCAAAGGCGAAAACAAATGCGAGCAAACAACTTTACTCTAAAGTGAATGGAAATACAACCTTTGTAGATCCGGTCCTCCACTTCCTTAGCTCCGTGATGATGTCCCTTCGCTGCGATCATCGGAACCCGGACTCTCGCGGTGGTTTCATTGAAGAAATGATCGGGCTAGGTCGTCGACTTCGATGCCGAAGATGATCTACGTCGAGGCAACTCAAGATCAAGCTCCAACTTCACCGAGTCATGAAACTTGTGAAGAAAACACCCTATACTACTTGGCAAGTGGTAGAGGATGAAGAAATAGGAAGTGGGTTCACTTTAGAATTGGATTTCTCACTCTTTTTTTCAAGGCACCATTGAAGCTAGCAAGCTTTCATGAAGCTTGATAAAGATGAAGAAGATGAAAGAATAAAAAGGATTATCTTAAAAAAGAAAATCCAAATCATTCTTATCATAATGCAACCTTGGTTAAGTGTAGAGAATAAACTAGGGTTAGGCGAATGGTTAGGTTTAGGAAAGAAACAAGAATGGTCAAAGCTTCTTGAAGCTTCAAGGAAACAAAAAAAAGAAGAAACCATTTCTTTTCTTTCCCTAAAATGAATAAATAAAATAAATAGTTAAGAAAAGATAACAAAAACCTAACCATTCACTTAAACATGGTTTAAAGTGAACATACACCCAAGCTTTCATGTATCATCAAACATGATACAAACTAGTGCACAAACATATATCATATATACAATGTGCGCATCCAAGTGAGATAATCAATCTTAAGTGAACCAATACTAGTTAATGTAAAGTAATATATCAAATATATAATTATACATTAAATCATTAAATCAACACTTGATTTAACGATCCGGTCATATCGCATATGACCGACTAATATCCAATGTATCGACAATTCGAATCAATCCTCGATTCGATAACTAGGTTATATCGCATACAACCAATCGATACATTCATCGCGAGAATAGAATACGGTATCACATACACGCATTATTCTCGATCCCGCACATATCTCATATGCGCTCCTATTTCGTTTCGCTTGATCCAGGAAACCTCTGTGTAGGACTCTAAAGACTCGTCAATACGCCAGCAGTAGGTGATGATCATATCAAACACCCACAAGCCGCAAGCTGTATGCTAAACGTAACGGCCACCCGGGTATTGAGCGATCAGAAGATCAACGAGCAAGCCCACTCACACTCCTATGAATCCAACCAGTAACACTTACCGTACAGTCCGGTCTGTTCGTCTGATATGTCGCATATCTCGCCTAGGGGTGGTAAACGTCAGACCCCAGTAGCTTGATAAGTCGTGTCGATATGAGGTTTATAACAGTTCGAGATACTACTGGTAACAATTACCAGTAAATCTCAGCAACCCTGGCCAGGGATTTCCGGTTATAGCCAATCGAACACAGCGCAACATCAACTCCCTATACCGGGAGAGACGAATCCCCTCCTATCGCTTATTGCCTCAATGTGATTCGGGACTGTACCCAAAAACCACCGTTTTGCACGCCCTCTTGGACGTGGTAAGGTGGAAATCAAAGCACAGTGGGAATCACACAAGACTCTATGACGATCTCAGGTCTACAGACTAACCTGTACCAGTGTCACCAGAGAACTGCCATCTGACGTAAGGTATAATACCATCTAGGAGTTCTCGGCGAGTATGTCCAGTGTACCTAGTCTCCACTGAGCACCCGTATATCATCTCTAATATCAAACACCAATGGATATGGGATCATCCATCGCCCATCTGTATGGGTCGAGAAGGTATACGCTAGTCTACTCTGGTATATCGATGCCCCGTCTCGATATACCCACCACTAGGGAACTTGAAGGATGTACTTCTGGACTACCATGTCCCCACTAGTATGATCCGCATCATAGTCCAGGTAGTCAAGTACACATCCTAAGGGCTTTACCAACATGTAACAGAGAGACAATCAGTATACATGTTAAGCTAAAGAGCAACCAGATAGCATACTATCATGTCGAGCAAGAAAGTCCTCCCTATATATGTCCCAGCATCCACTACAATATATATCCTATGTACAGTAATAGCCTCTTGGGCATACATATAACTAACAATCTCCAACTTATACTAGGGCCATCTGTAGCAGTGGTTGCAGTATCTCATACTCAACCATCCCATAAAAGTCTCTCTCTGGGAAAAGGCCTTTGTTAGTGGATCCACCGTGTTGTCCTCTGAGTCTACTCTCCTAACTTCGATCACCTTGGAGATCAACCATCTCCATGATCAGGTGACACTGCCTTAGAATATGTCTGGATCACTGATGGGACGGGCGTTCCTTGGCATAAGCCACAACTCCATTGTCACAGAATGGGAGGAACGAAGTTCATCTCATGAACAAATATACATCCAGACTGCCTCTTTGGTAGTATCATAAGTAGCGATATATCCAGCCTTTATCGTCTAGTATGCCACGGTATCTAGCTTGGAACTCTTCCAACATACCGTCCCTTTACTGAGGGTAAAGACAATGCCTGCGACTGACATTCAGTCGTCTTTATCACCCTAGAACTTTTCCAGTGATTCTTCCCAGGATCAATTGATACCATCTTACTACAACTAGTGAGAATCCCAACATCCAATTAGATCTATCTCATAGATCCAAATCGCAGGATTTAGGAGGTATCACTATGATCCTATATGGAGTATCCTTGTGATAAGCGGAGATTAATCGAGCGTAGCATAGGAAACTCCTTCCCCATCAAGAGTATGTCATCCACGTACTCTACGAGTATTACCAACACACTCTCTACTACCTTTTTGTTTATACAAGGTTCATCTACCATTTTGATGAAGTCAAACTCTTTGACTACCACATCAAAACAGATGTTCCAACTCCGCGATGCCTTCTTTATCACATAAAACATCTTGCACACGTTTCCGCTGCTCCCACTTTCTACGAAGCCCTCTGACTGTGTACTTATAGACTCTCTCTTCTAAATCTTTATTTAGAAAAGCAGTCATGACACCCAACCGCTAGATATCGTAGTCATGGTATGTAGCCGCGGCAAGTAGGATCTGGATGGACTTAAGCATAAGTACTTAGAAAAGGTTTCATCACAATCCATGGTTGGTCGATGACGAAAACCTTTAACAAGTCTAGCTTTGAAAGTCTCAACTTTTCCATCTACACCAAGTAATCTTCTCAAGATATACTTTCTCCAGATGGGGATTTAACCCTTCAGATAAAGCAACCAAAGTCCATACTTTATTGGTGTATAAGGATTCCATCTCAGATTGCTAAGCATCCAGCCATTCTTACAGAGTCCCACTCCTGATGGCCAGCTCGAAACTAGTTGGGTCATCATCTCATGATGCAATCCTCGCTCCCACTGTCATAGAGAAACAGAAGTATCTCTCAGGTGGGTGAGAAACCTTACTAGATCGGCGGAGAGGCTGAGGTTCGTTGGTATTTACTGAATCCTTTGGTTCTACCAAATCATCTACTGTAGTTTGTATAGCTGGAACCTTTCCAGTTCTACATAATTGACCTTGCCTCGAGCTTGTCCGGTTTTTTCTTTTAGACATAGGCTGGACAACCCTAAATCTTAACTTACTTAAGAGATAGGCTGTTCCCATACCATATCTCATATGGAGTGGTAGGCAACCGATTTGATTTGAACCTTATTCAATAGGTATGCAGCTTCTCAAGTGCATAACTCCCAAAAGGAAATAGGAAACTCAGTAGTACTCATCATAGAGCACACTATATCAAATAGGGTGTAATTGCTCCGCCCCGATACACCGAGGTGCTGTGGTGTATACGGAGGAGTAATGCTGAGAGAGAATCTTATTCTTAGAATAGTCCAGGAATCCCGTGCTCAAGTATTCTCCTCCCTGATCACATCAAAGGACATAATACTTATACCCTTATTTTATTTCTCTACTTCTAACTTATATTCTGTGAATATCTCAAAAGTTTCGGACTTGTGTTTCAACAGGAACATATGTCTAAATCTTGAGAGATTATCAGAGAATGTAATGAAGTACAAAGAACCCGTCCTGGCGTGTGTAGACAGGGGACCTTACATATATCATCATGTATCAGTCCCAAGAGTTTACTAACTCTTTCTCTGTTTCCAATAAACAGAGCTGAGGTCATTATATCTTTGTGACATGACTCGCAAGTTTCATAAGATGTAAATTCAAACTGATTTAAATATGCATCTACTATGTAACTTAAGCTAGTCGGGTCACATTGATATGACCTAGTCTACAAAACCTCAAGAAGGATCTGTTCATTTGTGAACTCTTCCTCTTGTATGTGTTCTGTATACTATGAACTGTAGTTTGATTTAGAACGTCAATGCTTTTAGATAACGTGCCTGAACCGATCAACTCTTGATATAGGAAACGTTCAAAACATTATCCAACAATACAAAATTTTATCATTTCTTTATTAATAAAGAGACTGATATGATTTTGTATATCAGGTTCGGTATCTAATAGCATTTGTTCAGAATCAATGTAATGGTAATACAGGGTAACAGTGACCAACAGACATGGCAGCAACACTTGCACCGTTTTCTGTCTCATGAAACTTATCACCCGTTCTCAGTTCTTTACCTATCTTTAGCTCAAGTAACAGATTACATATGCGGGATCCTGATCCGGTATCACATACTCAGGATGTAAAGGATACAGAGAAACAGTTTTTATAATGAACACACCCGAAGGAGATGCATCACATGCACTTTCTTCGTTTGGGCGGCATGGGAATCCTGGTATTCCCCTAATTCCTGCTCGGTCTTATAACAATTATAAGTTAGAGCGGGACCAACGTTCCCCAGCTCAGTATAGCAAGCGGGTTCGGTCAATATATCCGTTTTATTATCTTGATTAAGGCGTGATATGGTCGCTACCTAGAGAGAGAGAAAAAAAAACACTCAGCGTATGCTCTTGCAAGATCAGATTGGTTATTATTTTATCTAATCAGGATGGCTGCCACTGTTTTTTATCAAATCTTCCTTCAAACCCTAAAAGGAAAGACTAGCCGGGATTAATTACACGCTACAAGTTCGCCAATCTTTCAGGCAGGTCAGTGTCGGTACTTTGAGGGAGGTTCCCCGTGCTTTCGCACGAACCAAATTAATGTAAACCTCGTTTTCCCAGAGGCGTAACCTCGTTAACACCTTTCTAGACACCTACTTGATCGGCTAATTGTAATTTGTAAAACTCTCCCAGGAGTAACAATTACTCGCAGCGGGTATCGGGATCCAACTATCTCATAGAAGGTATGCAATCTCATTGCAAATTTCAACACTTGAAATTCCCGATAATTTTGCCCCTAGCGTCCTATGACCTTGACGGAGGCCAAACTACCCATAGTCCGCTAGTCAAGTCCAACCTGTCATTTCCTGATTGAATTAAACCCACCCGCACGACCCTTGACGGAGGCCAAACAACGCTGTACGAATACCCTAATCCAATCGCATCATATGCTAGCAGATAAGCACTTGTTAGCTACCGTACACTACGCCTTGACGGAGGCCAAACTACCGCAGAACAAATATTAACTAGTATTTATCTGAAATGATGGAGGGCTACGACAGGTTTTTCTGAAAACCTATTGCGTAATGAACTTGATATCGTTGTAGAATCAAATGATTTTAAAATGGAGTGTTTTTGAGGCTTTTCTAGTTTTGCTAAAGGGGTCACTCCCGGTGAAGGGATCGTCGGCCCTTTCCTCGTCGAATGAGGTGCGGGATATATCATATATATCACTGTGCATAGCAGAAACTATAGAAGCAATCAAAAGACAAACCTAGGGTTGTAGCATCTGCCAGTTATTGCTAAAGAAGTCACTCCCGGTGAAGGGATCTCGGTCCTTTCCTTATCGAATAAGGTGCAGGATGTTCTACAAGGAACACCGCGATGCAAAGCAAGAACTGTAGCTACCTGTTTTTGAAAATTCGATTCCACAACATCATTAGGTTTCTTTTTCTTTCATTAATCATATTAATGAAGTCCCATCATTTAAGTACCTAAACATCACAGATAAATACGACGACACTTATGCCGTCCGCATTCGCCTCGATGTCCCCTCGTGCACCGTTAGGTTAGGTAACTAACGGCAGAGCGGGGCAGGGCTAGCGCTGGTGTAAAACATAAGTAACGTCTATATAATATATCAAATATACTATATATAGTATCTATCACAGCATATCAAATAATCACATCACAGATATCGCAGCAGAAGAAACATATGAAACATTGGATATACTAGGACGTCCGTGTTTTCAATACGAGCCTGTATAAAACACGGATTCCACGGTCGCGATGAATAGCCAAACCCACACCCCTAGACCTTTACGAGAGCGGCAAGCAACCCTACCAATTCTAAAGTTAGGAGACCCGGACTCGACTCCTCGAGTTGGTCTTCCACTGGACTCCAGAACCCGGTTACTTGTGCCCTCCTCCTTGGGTCTATCCTAGTGCGGAAAAGTAAATAATATACAAAAGGTGACATCTTCCGCAACCTGGAAGTGCCCAATAAAAGAATATTACATACAAGTTTTTACATGAATGAAAATGAAAAACACTCATCTCACAAAAAAACCCCCGGTTATTCAAACATGACGATCCAATATAACATATCCAGCAACACATAACATCACATGTCATCAACGTAAGTAAATATGTGTATCCCAATTGTCGTTGACATATAGCAACGAAACCGGCGATATCACATATTATACTTATGGTCACAGAAAAGAAAGTGTAAAACTATAACAGTTGGAATCCGCAACCTGTTTAGACATCACATGCCTAACCAAATGAATTCCTTAGACATCGCATGCTTAACAATTATAAACCCCGCATTTTAGTCTCATTATCGAAAACTCTTTTCAATATCAAGTCGAGCAATTCAACAAGATTCCCGACATCCTGATTGAATGCTCGTCGCAAACTTTAGTAGGCAGCCGCACCCCCCGACGCCATCGACGAAGTGCACCAAGGCGGAACGCCGCTGCCGCGAGCACCCGAACGGATGCTTTCGGCGACGGGGTTCTCCTACAGTCACTTGGTCGGGGCTAAGGGGTGTAGCTGTCTATTAAGTTTATCCGGCGAGTATCCGCGTACGCTACGTGATTGCAACGGACTTTTGATCGCATCAAAATTCCGTGGCAACCGATCAAATGAGACTAAACCGCTAGATTTATAACATTCATTCAGTTATCTCATAACTACTTGTGGATTCCAAATATTGTATCACATTCGAGATAAATAGAAAATGTTAAACTTTCCGATCGAACAATCAAACACCCAAGTTTTCCCGAAACAGCTCAACACATGAAATAAGTTTAAAAACATCCAGTTCATGCCTCAGTACCAACGGTCCAGCCGTAGAAGGGTCAAGCCAACGCCTCACATGTGGCACGCCGTACTGCCCTAAACCCTAAGGTTCAAAGTGCAGTTCAAGATGGTCACATAATCGAGTTAAGGTTTGTTGTCTTCTAGAGGGACCATCGCGTTACTTGCACTACTTAGAACGTCATTAAACTACGGAAAAATCCAACAATTGGAAATTTCCCGGCAGGGGAAAAAGTGGGTATTTATATCCGGACGAACTTTTTAAAATATTCTAAAATTACCTGGAAAAACACATAGACAAAATTTGACAATCCGATCGAATCTACGAATTCCCAATACAACCCAGAATACTCAACTCTTGAGTAGGCATTAAAAATTTCCAGAAGATTCAGTAAACTAGTAAGGAAGTTACTGTGCAAAAATTAAATATCAATATGACTATACGGCCGTGGAACCGCCGCACGAGCCATGCTCGTGCCGCGTTTCCGCGGTGCTTTAATCGAATTAGCCACTCGTATTTCACAGTAACTCCTAAAAACGCCTGCTGATTTTTCTGAATATTTTTAATTAGGAAAAATGCACAGTTTTGAAAAATGTACGGAGAAGGGGTCGGATTAGGGTTTCATGTTTCGATCGGGTTTCTAACTTCGTCTACGGTTCGCCAAAGGCTCTAGCTAGGCTTTGATACCACTATAGGGTTCCTAGGCACACTAATGAGGTCTCACAAGGCATCAACCATGCCAATTTCAAAATTTTCCGGTGCCGAGAAACTCTAAACTAGATCGTTAACTAGAGGCAAAGGCAAAAACAAATGCGAGCAAACAACTTTACTCTAAAGTGAATGGAAATACTGTTAGTGTTTATGCCCTAGAAGGCCATTACTGTATCATACTAGTTTGTATATTACTTAATGGAAGCTTGGGATATTCACATGTATATAACAGTCTTGCTAAACATGGTAGTATGCTACTTGGTTTTTTATCTTAATATGTGAGTATACGTATTGATAGAGCTCTTAGGATCTTGCTTGACTACCAGCGTTGTGATGGCAGTCACACTAGTGGGGGCTGGGAGTCTACAAGCACATCCTTATTCAGGTCCCTAGTCGTTGGATTATCGAGACAGGGCATCGATACTCCGGAGTAGACTAGTGTGTACGCTTCTCATCCCAGTTGGGGAGATGGTCTGTCCCACGGCCGTCAGTACGTCGTACTGGAGATAGTATACAGGTGCTCGTTAGGTTACGGGTACACCGGACAGGACTCACAGGGAACTGTTGGTTGGTTTTATACCAGTCGTCAGTGAACAGTTCCCAGGTGACATGAGTACAGCATAGTCCGCAGACTTGACACTGCTACTTCGCCTCGAGTGTGTCCCACTGTTCTTAGATTGCTACCCTACCACGGCTCAAAGGAGTCGTGCAAACAAGTAGCAGTTGGGTGCAGTCCCGAGCACTTGGAGGCAGTGGCGGTTAGACAGGATTCGTCTCTCCCGGTATTGGGAGTTGATATCGCGCTGTGTCAGAGAGCCATTACGCAAAGTCCCTGGCCAAGGCAAGCGAGATTTGCTGGTAGGTTCCAGTAGTTTCTCAGGGTGTAATGGGCTTCCCTCCGACACGACTTATACCGCTATTAGGGGACTGACGCTTGCCGCCCCCCTAGGCCCGATATGCGATAGTCTTGGATGAACGGACCGGACTGTATGGAGATTGTCACATCAGACTCAGTAGGGGTTCGGATGGGTTCCCTCATCGGCCTTCTTATCGACATCTACTTAGGGACCGTTACGTACAGCTAGTGCCGCTTGCGGTCTGTGGTTAAACCCACTGCCAGCGTAGTAGTCGAGTCTCTAGAGTCCCACACAGAGAGTTTCCCTACTCCAGGCGAAACGATATAGAGGTCGTATGGTTTTAAGACAAGGGTTCGGACGCATACGTGTGTTTACACACGTATGACTTTCGGACAGTTTTTACCAATCGGCTTTGGTTTAAGCAAGTTACTGGTATCCGGTTATTGGATTTATACAGTCTAAAGTTTTTCCGTATTTTTGCGGAAAGGAGGGACGTTCTCGTAATTACGCGAGAAGCTTCTAGAAGGTGGTGACTAAGGAGGTTTAGGTGGCATATACAATGAATGTGATTAGTGAGTCATATGGATGATTCATCCATGTCATTAATGCATGATAAATGCTTAATGACTCATGGAGTGAATCATCACTAGATATTATCAAGCATGGTTGCTAAATTCATTTCTTTTCTTTTCTTGATAAAAAGAAATGCTTGATATATATTATCATAACTCATTATTCTCACTTCATTATTATCCTCACCTTCTCTCTCCTCAAGCTCTCCCTCTTCAAACCCTAATCCTCCCCTCTCATGTGTTGAGTACAAGGATTAGTTAGACTACTTAATCCATAACCCTCTCTATATTTCACCTAGCTTCTTTGATTAGCACTTAAAGAAGTTTAGTTGCCTCAAGTTTAGAGGCTAAGCTTGGAGTAAAGCTCTCGGGTGGATCGTCTACTACTTCGAGAAGGCCGAGGAGGAGGTGGAGTTCGCAAAGACGAAGGACACGATTCGTTAGGTATAATCCCTAAACATAGTAGCTTAGAAACTCTATGTTTGTAGTTAGTTATCGTTTAGCTTCGATTCAAGCGGTTAGTCGATATTTGTTCACTAAACAAGTTCGTTTTTGAAAATTCCGCCTCCCCACAAGTATTGGGGTGTTGTACATCGACTTACAGTGGTATCAGAGCCTCGCTAAACAATAAATAACTTACTTGCAAATTTGTATGAATTTCGAACGGAAAAAACGAAACCGGAAAAACCCGAGATCACAAGTTTCTGTCGATTTTTAAATGAAGTCCAAAAATTTTTCAGGGATGTTCAGAAAGCTTGAAAAGACACCAGAAGAACACCCAAGAAAATTGGGCCCCTGAATCGCCTAAAGCGCCGCGGAACCGCGGCGGATCCCACCGATCCGCCGCGCTTCCGCCGCCGAGTTGGCGATTCAGGAACCCAATTTTCCTGTGTTGCTTCTATGTGATATTTGGTATTTTCTGGAAGTTTTAATTTTTGCTCAGGTTTCAGATTTACAGAGAAGTATTGGAGCAAAATTAAAAGTGTTTAATCGATCGAAATTATGCAGTATTTGCTTGTTGGATTATATCTGTGATTGTATAATATGTTCGTAAACCTCCCCTAACTGCTAGTATGTCAGTTGGCAGGGGGTTGCACATTTCTGAAATGGATTTTATCTGTTTGTGCATATGAACTGTGTTGGACTGTTGTGATGTATAGCCGGGGTTATGTGATAGGTTATTATTTAATTCATTTGATGTAAATGTAATTTGTTGTAATATTATTTTGCGGGGCACATCCAGGTTGCGGTTGTAGCCACCGTTGTATTATTTCATTTTACTGTTTTTGCTCCTAGGACAGACCCAAGGTGGGGTGCACAAACTGCCGGGCGGGTAGTTTTCCGCACCCGTAGGGGTCTTGGGTAGGGTTGTCACGACCCGAAAGTACGGAACATGACCGGCACTTAAACTACGAACGTCTCGAGGCGTACGTAATCTAAGTAAACCGAAAACCCAGAAATCCAAACCAAGAAAAGTAGTAGAGTGCAGGAAAAACCAACTTAAAGCAAGTAATTTCAATAGCATAAGCCGAATTATGCAGTTTTTAAAACATCAAAATTCACTGAAAATTTCGGCAGGGTCTCCTTTGTAAATACTGGCCCCCAAACGGGATACAACATGAATAGTATACGAAATCAAGAAAAAGGCATCCCCAAGCGGGAGCTAGCTCTTCGTCAAACGACGGTCACAACCACACAAGCAGTAATATACAACGCCAACGGCGAGGATCAAAACTCAAAAGGAAACTCAAAATCACCAGAAACATAACGAGCGACTCTAAGGTCGAAAGAATAAACAACACTGGACTCTATCCCAAAAGAATACATGTTTGGTTGATGGAACTTCTAGATACAACAGAATAATGATATACAAAGTATATAATGGGGGTATGATACAAGTAAACCCACCTACTAGCAAATCCCCCGAATGAAATTGAGCCCGCAAGCCGTAATGAAACCGGTACGGCAAACCTGCAAGAAACTGGAGCACAATGGGGGTGAGTTGCCAACTCGTGAATAGAAAAACATCTACGCACAGAAATCGTATAAATAACGCAACCTAGGTCAATGATCATAATATATCCTCAAATATAAGTATAACAGGCAGCCTATGACAATGTCTAGGGTAATATCTAACCCGAGTATAATCTCATGTGCCCGTGTCAGCGCCTCAGGTAGCAATATATCATATGAATGAGGTATGAATGCATGAAACAGAATACATGTAAATGAAGAAACTGTTTCCATAAATTAGTGAGATTTCTTTCGTATTTTTAAAACTGAGGTATCAACAGTGTCTAGCATCGACACAAAACATAAATCTCACTGTCTCGAAATATCTATGTCTCAATCTGAATATCTAGGGCGCCGTCAGTCCAGACCGGCCCCTACCATAAATCTCAAGACCACGACGGTATCCTCCGGATATCCGACGCGTCAGGTAAAATCACCGGTCGGTAGTGCTCCCCTGCCAGGCTCAACGTCATCACCACATTCATCTTGCCCCGGGGTACCGCACCGGGTCCACCATGTACCCGAAACGGTTCATCCGTCTCCTCGAATCGGGTTTCCAAATCCATCAGCAAACTCATGGTGGACGACTCATACATCATGGGAAAACCGCACTTTTTATTTTAAAGAGAGTAAAGAAGTTTATATAAGTTTTGCGGTTTTCCCCCAAATCCAGAAAATCTCATGGAAATCCGAATCCAATCCTCAATAGCATGTAAACAGTGCATATAGGAATAAAAATCCATGAATAATAACATGCATGATGTAACAAGTAATAATTACAATGTCTAATATGGCATATAAGGGAAATACACTAATATCATGTCAAAACTACCAGCTAACAATCTAAGTCAAACAATTATATTCTCTAAAGTGTACGTGACATGGCAATTACCGATGAAGATGTGTGTGAGCCGGCAAGTAGGTGTACGTGGTACATACGCATCATCGGTAATGGTGATGGTGTCCTAACAGAATGATATCAATAATGGAATATGCAGCAAAATAAATATGCGAGGCAGAGCGAACAACAATAATGTGCGGGAGCTGAATACTAGACACAACGATAACTAATCTACAATAATCTAATATAAGTCCTACAAATGGTGCCTTTTGAAATAACACGAATCATGGGGTTTTGAAAATAGGGGCTACGGTGTTTTTATGAAAAGATGCGTCGTTTTTGAAATATCTGTAGATTCCCTTGAGCTGTCTTTAAAAATGCCCACGATTCGTTAGTTTTTGAAATAGGTAAGAAGTCTAATCTAATCTAACAACTACACTAAACTATACGGCTGAACTAACAGGCTGAACTAACAAGCTGAACTACAGGTAAGGAAACCGCCTATCATCTGAGTCGATACATATACATACCTGTATATGTATAGTCGGTGATCCCGCCTCAATAATATCATATCCGATACCATATCTATAATCAGACGTCCCAAGTCAAGAGTGCGGATCAATCATCAATATAGCTCGTACGTAAATCCGTCGTACGGCATCCCAATCTGGGTACGGGTCAATATCACATTCATCATACTATTCACCTGGTATCCTCTTATCAAATATCATGGTCGGGGTACTGATCTACGTCTAGTACCATACTGATACCGCCTACGTATGCATGGACGTGTGGGAAACACTACGTCAAGGACCCGCTACAACGTCATGTCGTATCTAAGATACGAACCCTGCTATATCACAAATCTCACGGCCTCAAATCGAATCTCATCGACTCAGTTCAATCCCAAGTATCATCCTCAAGCCGTATGTGGACACATAGTCCCATACCCATGTGAACACATAACTATAAAGAATCCCATGAGTACATATGAAAGAAGAATGTATGCAAGTATGGGTGTGTGTATGTGTAGTGCAACCATTACTCTAGGGTTTCGCAATACTAAACCAATCCAATCACACCTAGGATCCATCTCTATCATCAACAATCTCAAACAATATAATCAATATCTATGTGTATACGTATTCGTATACATCACCACGAACTGCGGGGGTGCTATACGCCATCCACCCGACTTCTCCCCGTAGATATAAATCTACTCACCTGTATCCGACGTGTCGGTATCGATGTCGCCTTCATCTTCTGCATCATCTCGGATCGTCGTGGGGGTACCTACGCATATCACACGTATCGCATCACATCAAAACCAAATCGAAACTTAAAATGACACGCTAAAACCAACACGATACGCTAAAAGGCCTATAGGTTAGAACCTACGGTTAGCCTTCGCAAAACAACCCGAAATCACTCGATGTAGTCGTACAAACGCCAAGTGACCGAGGTAAAACCCAAATACACTCATTTGCATATTCACGAACACTAATTTTAATATAAAATAGGTTAAAACTCACGAAAACCCCAAATTCACTCTAAAAGCCGTTTTTCCGAAAAACTAGCAAGCAAAATTACCCGTTTTAGTACAAAACTCGATGTTTAAACAATTCTAGCGGCCATAATACTTATTAAATAACTTAAATAAGTCAATAAAACCATTTCCATAATTTAATCACATAAATTTGCATAATTTCCAAAATCCTAGTTTGCAAAAATAACAATTTTAACACTTTTTAATGTAAAAATTCATAATTTTACAATTAAACTTGGTTTTGCATATTTTAAATGGTTAAACCACTCAATGTAATTTTTAAGATATGATGAAACCCTAACCATATTTTAATTCTCGATTTAACACAATATTTACAAAAACTAGTTTGCAATTTTAACCAATTTCGACCATTTTATAGCAAAAATGCACATACAACAAACTAGTTTGGATTTGCATGAAATAAAGTATTAAACTACACTTTAAAATGTTATTAATACCATGCAAAACCTAATTAGATTTTAATCTCCATTATATAAGTATTTCATTAAAACCTAGTTAGCAAATTAGCATAATTAGAACAATTTAATAAAACAATTAGTAACCTAGTAATTAGCTTTGCTTTAGCAAGCCCACTAGATATTAACCACACAATTAGATCATAATCAAATGACCTAAACCCTAACTTAGTATTTAAACCCTTCTCTTAAATTTCCAAACATGAGATTAAACTATAATTAACACTTAAATCAATTTGCTTTAAGCAAAAACTAACAATTTCATTATAGGGTTATGATTTATACCTCCTAGAATCTTGAGATTTAGCATGAAATCTTAGCCTCCCAAATCATCATCTTGCTCCTTGATTCATGCTAGCCAAGGCAAAGAAATAATGGGTAAGAGTTGGATTTGAATTTGGATTTTTGCTTGATTTTTTGTGGATTTTTCTTTGGATTTTCTTTGATGGAACAAAGAGAAGAGAAGAGAAAAAGTGGGCTGTTGAGGGGTTGCTGGTTTCGGCCAGAATTTTGGGGGTTTGGGTGAGGGAGGAGAGAGAGTGAGGTGGAGAAAATTAGTCCAAGTCAAAGTCAACTCAATTTATATCATTTCTACTCTTTTCTTTTCTTTTCTTTTCCTTTTCTTTCCTTTGCAAACCAAGTGGGGACAAGAGAAGGGGCTGCTGAATTCAGCCATGGGGGGAAGTAAGTGGGTGTGTGTGGGTGTGGGTACGGGTGTGGGGTGAGGAAAAATGATAAATACAGTAACCCAAACATCCATTTACGCTAAAAAAAGCCTTTTTTCTTCAATAATTTCCAAACCGTTTTGGCAAATGATTTCGTTCCAAAAACCACATGATAAATTTTTATTTAATGTTTTATGATGCACAAAATTTGTTTCAACTCATTCCAATTTGTAATTTTCCCTAATTAAATGTATTAGTGACGGCTTAAAATAATAATAAAATAATATTTTTTTCAGAAAATTTGAAATTTCACCAGCGGCTCAATAAACACCAAATAATAGCAATTACATAGTTAGAATATGTATATTTAATTTTTTATAATAAGATATTTGTATTTTGACTTTTTACAGAAAACCCCCTTATTTTACTGTTTTTTCGAAATTCCACCGAAACGATTTTCAAAACGTTACAATCTTCCCCCCTTAAAGAAATTCGGTCCCCGAATTTAAATTCAAACTCCCCCAAATACTAAAACATCTAAGAAAACCCATCAAGTCGTCGGGGCTCCGAAATTGTAAATACATAAAACAGTTCGTAGCGCAGCGCATGCGCTTGAAAAATGAGTATATAACTCAAATCAAAACTCCTCCAAGCATCCCGCGATCATCGGAGTCGTGGAGAAGACATCAATGCCAAATCCAAATCAAAACCAATATGATATAACTCGAAACTATAAATGTAAATATCGAATCTATATCTGTAAGCATCTGAAGGAAATGCATGCCAAATCTCTTTAAGTCGCTGTGCAACGCGTATAACACTGCACAGTGGCGGACGTCTACCATAAGAAAATAACTATATACATATATACTTTTGTTTGAAATATACGTTCCGCCGTTTTAGAAACAATTTAGAAGGGTCTCCTTGTTTTAAACATTTCGTGTCATATCAGACACGTAGGTAAATACTGAGGCTATAGCTCGCTTTTTGGGAGTCCCTTCAATAACTATCAATGCATGCAAAATGTATTCAGGTACTGTCCTCTGACTAGTCCTGCCCAGTACGAAAACACATAGCAATATCATAAAAACGTACTGCTCTATAAGAAATCCATCCCAAAATATGCACATGAATACTACGTGCGTCTGGTGCGCACGGAAATCAAAATCCATGAATGTGCCCTACATGCGCACAGAAACAACATCTAAGTGCATCGGGTGTGCACGAAACATCTGTCGTAGGCAACGGGTGTGCCTGACAGCAAAATCAGGTGCATCTGACATGCACGAAAAATCTCGATTTAGTGCATCTGGTGTGCACCAAAATCGCATCTCAAGACATGCGCTCAACATGCGCGAAAATCTAAATCAGGTGCATCCATCATGCACGAAATCATGAAATCCAATATCAAGCGCCGAACGTGCGCAAAATCACTCAGGTGCACAAGGTGCACAAAACAAATATCGAGTATCACAATCGAAATCAAAGTCCAGTGCATCTAAATGCACAAAAGGCGTATCACTGCACTGCAAGCATATATAAACTATACAGAGTGCAGGAACCAAATCGTGTGCGTGCATATGCACAAAATCAACTCAAATGTCTAAAACCGTAAAATCACAAACATGTGAAACTAAAGAACGAAAACGATATCAAGTGCAACACTATGCAAAGATCGTAAATCCTCAATCATCAAAATCAAATCATACGAATAAATCACCCAAAACATCGGAATCAATAATGGCGGAATAGTACCGCTCGAGTGCATCCTCTAAGAATTTCGGGCCAACTGTCGCGGTCACTAGTGGGACGTCTCGTCGATGATCATGAACTCTGTCCTGCTGGGGTGCGTAACCATGACCACTCCTGGGTCAAGGCCTTCACTGTGAATTACCAATCCTTCGGTCCATCGGCTCATCGGCCCTGTCAGGTGTGCTAACGGGGACGATTCCGTTCTGGCACTCCTCTGGTCATCTCTTGGTCAATCATCGCGACCACTCGTGAGGCAGCATATCACTGGCGTCGGCCTCTGGCTCTCTGAATGTACGTGACACATCTGATCCTGGGTGCAAGTATCATTGCAGCAGTGTCCTGGAAGGAATCCTGCTCACGGTCTCTTCCATGTCTCGCCTTCTGCCAACTGTCCGGAAGTCATTGTCCTTTCCTATATCTGCATCTTTGCTCTGTAACGGCTGCATACCCATCGCGACTCTTTCTGGAAGGTATATCCAGTACTCTGCCTCGGCATGCGCATCGCATCTCTGATGTCGGCGGAGTGGAACGTCATTTCATCTAGATCTGGTACGAACCTCTTACTTCACTTTTCTCTAATGTCGTCTGCTTTGGACTCGTCTCGTCGCGGCTGCATAGACTGAGCTCCAACGACTATCATCGTATCTGGAGTCTCCCAAGAATGCATCTCACCACCTAGCATCCGAATTAAGTCGAGCCATCCGATCGAGTCGTCAAAACCTCATAATCCCCCAAGAGCTCAACATCTTGGGCACAGTTTAATAGTATCGAGTACATACCACAGCATCGGTGGTCCAGCCGTAGAAGGGCAAACCCAAGCCTCACTAATGGCGCCGCAGAACTGCCGCAAACCCTAAGGTTCAAAGGCTTTCATACGATCATTAAGTCGAGTTAGGGTTTCATTCTTCTAGAGGGACCATAGAATTGCCTGCATGTCTTTCCGAATACTTTAAACTTGGAATAGTAGGTTTCTGGCATTCGATCGTCTCTGTCGACTCCCAACGTCTCCGCGTGAAGTCGTCTCTAGCTGGAATCAATCTATCTGATGACCTCGCATCGGGGTAGCGAACGAACCACCTGTCCTAGCCATTCATCCTCGGTGACTAGCGACCTTCAATCATCTCTTAGTACAACTCGTACAGCAATAGCTCCAACATCTGGGGCGATATCTCGTCGTTCGCAGCAATAACGGGCTCACTCGTCTGCACGCTGAACCGAGCCTCAATCATCATGAATAAGCAACACACCAACGGTCATCAAAATCCGGCTGGCCTCTGTCAGTGGCTCAATCCTTTAGTGTCGATCAGCACATCCGAGTAACCTCAAAAAGGTGATCCGCCAAACGCTCGCGGCGCGGAAACACAGTAAAAAGACACATCTCTGCAATCGTGTGTCGCCGGAATTTCGTCCTAGTCAGTCCTCGTTCGTGACGAGCTTGTGCTGACCGCAACTCTAGCCGTAGCTCTCCCTGCCGGTAACCGTAGCAGCAAAACCAAACTGGTACCGATGAGGCTAGATCAGGAAGGAATATAATACTGAACAAGGAAATGTACATCCTAAGGCTTCATAAGTAGAGTGGCGTGTCGTAAATATGCCGCGGAACATACCAACGGTACGTCACTCTACTTTAGTCACCTATTCCATCAACCAAGGGTCATCCTACGCTCCGAAGGTTAAAACCTAACGCTCTGATACCAACTTTGTCACGACCCGAAAGTAC
Organism: Agapanthus africanus; assembly: GCA_030015575.1. Lineage (NCBI taxonomy): Eukaryota > Viridiplantae > Streptophyta > Magnoliopsida > Asparagales > Amaryllidaceae > Agapanthus > Agapanthus africanus. Next base: position 257,331,769 of record CM057351.1, on the reverse strand, counting down.
GGAACATGACCGGCACTTAGATTACGTACGCCTCGAGACGTTCGTAGTTTAAGTGCCGGTCATGTTCCGTACTTTCGGGTCGTGACAAGGGTAATGGCTATTCATCACAACTGTGTAATCCGTATTTTGTTGCAGGCTCAAAACAAACACGGATTGCTTGCAAATCCAATTAAGTTCATCTGTGATCTGGAATGAATATCATTGCGTCAGACGAATGTAAAATATCTATATATATGATAGCTATTTTAGACGTCACTTATGTTTTACACCCGCGCTAGCCCAGTCCCCGCTCTGTCGTTAGTTAAGTAACCTAACGGGTAATGACGGGACCCAGTGGCGAATGCGGATGGCATAAGAGGACGTCATATTTTCGTTGTTCTCTGCAATGATAGGTTAATGATGGGACGCATTATCTATAATGCAAAGAAAAAATAAACCAAAGTTTTAATCGTTGGAACAATTTAAAAGAAACCACTCGGTTAATTTTAAAAACAGATATTTTTAAATGCGGAGCTTTAACCACTCCTTTTAAAAAGCTATCAGGTTCCTTCGGTTATATCAAGTTCACTACGTTCACGGTTTCGCCAAAACCAGTCGTAGCCCTCCGTCATTTCTTATGGATAGTCGGTAGTATTCAAGCTATGTTTGTTGGCTTTCGTCAAGGCATAGTGTTTGGTAGCTACTGGGTATTCATTTGTTGCATAGATAGATGTGTTGGTTTGGGACAGTCGCATTACCTTGTTGGCTTTCGTCAAGGGTATATATGGGTGGGTTCAAATTAACAAGATAATGATGGGCAGAACTTGACATGTAACTTATGATTTGTTGGCTTACGTCAAGGTCATAAGAGCATGGGGCAAAAATCTATATCGGGAATTTCTAAAGAAACTGAAATTTGCAAAGAGATGCATACCATTTTGAGTTTGATGAATGTTGGTAGCATTCCTACAACATTATCAGACGATGATATTTGGATCCCGATCCTACTGTGAGTATATGCTACTTATCAGGATATTCGTCACTTAACGATCAATGCTATAAACCAAGTAGGTGTCCAGAAAGGTATCAGCGGGGTTACGCCCCCAGAGAAAAGAGGTTATTTAATTAAGGAACTTCACGAAAGCATTGGAAAACCTCCCTCGAAGTATCGACACTGGCCTGGCTGAACGGTTAAGCAAGTATTGTACGGTGAGAATAGTCCTGGCTAATTCTTCTTTTATGGTTTGAGGAAGGATTCGAGAAACAGTGGGAGCCATCCAGTTTAGATAAACTAAAAACCACTCTAAACTTGCAAGAGCATCATGCTAAAGAGTTTTCTTCTCTCTCTCCTAATTGCAGCGACCCTGAAAATGACTGGACTTAAGTTACTTTTAGAGAAAAATATACTGACGGGGCCAAACTATAAAGATTGGCTGCGGAATGTCAAAATGGCTTTGACCTATGACAAATTGGGGTACGTCCTCACCGCTACGGCACCTGCTGTCCCTGGTTCCAAATCTAGTAATGCGGATAAGGAAATCCGCAAAACCTGGGATTTAGATTGCGCGAAAGCCAAGTGCATCGTGCTTGCCTCGATGAACAATGAACATCAGAGGAGGCACGAGGATATGGAACTAGACGCCATAATTCTCCATACAAAGGAACTTTATGGAGAGCAATCTCGTATAGCAAGATACGAGACCTCAAAGAACTTGTTTCGAGCGAGGTTGGCTGTCGGGTCATCGGTAGGAGAACATGTCCTAAAGATGATCGGCTATATAGAAAAGCTCGCAGACCTTGGGACAACTTTGGATAATGAGCTCTATACAGACCTTATTCTCCAGTCCATTCCTTCCACCTACGCCTAGTTTATCCTGAACTTAAACATTCAAAGAAAAGAAGTTGAACTTCCGGAACTCCTGAACATGTTAAGGAGTGCAGAGGGCACCTTGCAGAAAGCAAGGGAAACACCCGCTATGTTTGTTGGCGGTTCATCTTCTTCTGGGTCCAAGGCTAGGGCCAAAGGAAGGAAGAAGAAGGCCGTCCCCAGACCTAGAGGAGGTATTAGTAAGGTGGGAGGGAAGGGAAATAAAAAGTTTACGGTACCAGTAGTTGGCCAAGATGAGTGCTTCCATTGTCACAGGAAAGGGCACTGGAAGAAGGATTGCAAGGTGTGGAACGCCAAGAACCAGGAACCGAAGCAAGCTGTGGCTTAGACTTCAGGTGTGTTTGTAATTGAGAATTGTCTGTCGATCAACTCTACTTCCTGGGTATTGTATACCGGATCAGGATCTCATATTTGCAATTCATTGCAGGCACTGAGAAACCGTAGAGTGCTGAAGGAAGGTGATATGACCCTAAAGGTTGCTAACGGAGCTAGCGTGGGAGCTGCGTCCGTCGGGGATTATCACCTAGGATTGACGAGTGGACACATTTTGGTTTTACATAACTGTTTTTTTGTACCAAGCTTAACGTGTAATATCATATCAGTTTCTTTGTTATCAAATAAAGGTTATGATTTCACGTTTGTAAGAGATGTTGTTAACATCCACCTTAATCATTGTTTGATTGGGTCCGGTACACTAAATAACGGTATATATGTTTTAAACCAACTCCAAATTTTCAATGTCCAGAACACACTAAAAAGAAAGTCTCCAGATTTAAATAAAGCTTTCTTATGGCATTGTAGACTGGGTCACATCAATGAGAGAAGGTTGACTAAGTTGCATAGAGAAGGGTATTTGGACTCGTTCGAATATCAAACTTATGACACTTGTCAATCTTGTCTCAAAGGAAAGATGACAAAGACTCCATTTACTGGACAAGGAGTAAGAGCGAGCGAGCTCTTAGGACTCATACACAGCGATGTATGTGGTCCAAAGTCTACACATGCAATAGGTGGTTTTTTCTATTTCATTACTTTCACGGATGATTACTCAAGATACGGATTCATTTATCTGATGAAACATAAATCCGAGGCTTTTGAGAAATTCCAAGAGTATAAGAATGAAGTAGAAAACCAAACCGGCAAAAGTATCAAAACACTTAGATCTGATCGAGGTGGTGAATACTTAAGTGCCGAGTTCCTAGGTTACCTAAAAGAGAAAGGAATTCTCTCTCAGCTTACTCCTCCATACACTCCACAGTATAACAGTGTATCGGAGAGACGGAATCGAACCCTATTTGATATGGTACGATCCATGATGAGTAATGTTGAGTTACCGCGATCTTTCTGGGGTTATGCGCTAGAATCAGCGGCATATCTTTTGAACAGAGTTCCAACCAAAACTGTGCCTACCACACCATATCAGATGTGGAGTGGGAAGAAACCCTATCTTCAGTACCTGAAGACATGGGGATGTCCAGCTTTTGTAAAAAAGCAGCATCCGGACAAGCTCGAGGCACGCTCAGTAGAGTGTAAGTTTGTGGGATATCCAAAGAACTCTATGGGATATTGTTTCTATTACGCAGAGGAACAAAAGGTTTTTGTTTCTCGTCATGCCCGCTTCTTAGAAACTGAATTTTTAGAAAATCAGAAGAGTGGGAGCGTAGTAGAACTGGAAGAAATTCCAGAACCACAAACTGCTACTGAAAGTTTGGTAGAACCGGAAGTTCAAGAAGTACAGGACATTCCCGCACCCCTCCGCAGGAGTAGTAGGCCGTCTCATCCGCCTGAGAGATACTACGGTTTTCTCATAGATGGGGATAGAGAGGATTGCATCATAGATGATGATGAACCTACTGACTTCCAGCAGGCCATCCAGAGCGGTGACTCGGTACGATGGCTAGATTCAATGCGGACCGAAATGGAATCCATGTACACCAACAAAGTATGGACTTTGGACTTTGCTCCAGATGGGGTAAAACCCATAGGATGCAAATGGATCTTCAAGAAAAAGATTGGTGTAGATGGACAGGTGGAAACCTATAAGGCTAGACTTGTTGCAAAGGGTTTTCGTCAAAGACCTGGTTTGGACTATGACGAAACCTTTTCTCCAGTGGCTATGCTCAAATCCATTCGGGTCCTTCTTGCTATTGCTGCCTTCCATGATTATGAAATCTGGCAGATGGACGTAAAGACGGCTTTTCTGAATGGAAATTTAGAAGAGTGCGTCTATATGGATCAGCCAGAGGGTTTCAATCAGAGTGGGAGCAGCGGGAAAGTATGCAAGCTGCTTAAGTCCATTTATGGACTAAAGCAGGCATCACGGAGTTGGAACATCTTTTTTGATGAGACAGTCCAAGAATATGACTTTATCAAAAATCCAGATGAACCGTGCATATATAGTAAAGTTGTAGCAAGAAGTGTCGTATTCCTCGTCTTGTACGTGGATGACATTCTATTGATAGGAAATGACATTCCTATGCTACAATCTGTCAAAGGATTCTTGTCACACAGGTTCTCCATGAATGACCTGGGTGATGCCTCTTACATTCTGGGGATCCGGATCTATCGTGATAGATCCAAGAGGATGTTGGGACTTTCGCAGTCCAGGTATATCGACACTGTACTGAAAAGATTCAGTATGGAAGATTCTAAGCGCGGTAATCTACCAGCTTGTCACGGAATCACCCTCTCCTAAGAGATGTCTCCCAAGACTGATTTGGAAAGGGAACGCATGTCTATTATACCCTACGCTTCTGCGGTAGGCTCTATAATGTATGCGATGTTGTGCACCAGACCATATGTAGCTTACGCACTGAGCGTGGTAAGCCGGTATCAGTCAGACCCAGGGGAGATGCACTGGAGAGCAGTAAAGAACATTCTCAAGTACCTGAGAAGGACTAAGGAGATGTTCTTGGTTTACGGCGGAAAAGACCTCAGGTTGGAGGCCTTTGCTGATTCCGGCTTCCAGAGTGATAAGGACGATTCCATGTCCATGTCGGGTTATGTCTTTACCCTCAATGGAGGGGCGGTGTGCTGGAAGAGCTCCAAGCAGGACACCGTTGCTGACTCGACGATGGAAGCGGAGTATATAGCTGCTTGCGATGCCGCAAAAGAAGAAGTCTGGATGAAGAAGTTCCTAACAGAACTTCAGGTGGTTCCTACCATAGTTGATCCAATACCTCTATATTGCGACAACAACGGAGCTATAGCTTTAGCGAAGGAACCAAGGTCCCATCAGAAGTCCAGACACATCTTGAGACGGTATCACCTGATCAGGGAGATCATTGATCGTCAGAAGATCGAGGTTCGGAGAGTTGCTTCTGAAGAGAACATTGCTGATCCATTCACGAAGGCCCTACCTCAGATTCAGTTCGAGAGGCTACTCGAGATCATTGGTCTTCGATATGCCAGTACATGGCCCTAGTGCAAGTGGGAGATGTTGGAGATAGTGCCCTCAGAGTCAATTATTGGATCGCAGGCACGTGATTGCAATGATTGAGGGAGGACCTATCCCGGTAGGACAGTCTTACTCGAGATGATAGTATGCTTTCTGGTTTATCTTTATCATCCTGTACTGCTTTAGGTGACCTTACGAGTCGCTATTACGCGTTGATAGAGCCCCTAGGATTCTTGCTTGACTACCGGTAGTATGAGGGCGATCATATACGTGGGAGCTGGTAGTCTATAAGCACATCCTTAGATGGTCCCTAGTCGTGTGAGTTTCGAGACAGGGCATCGATACTCCAGAGTAGACTAGTGTATACAGTCGAGACCCCGACGAAGGGCGGTGGCCGGTCTCACAAGCCACTGGTGTCAGTTGGATCACCTAAGATGTATATAGGTGCTCATTGGGTTATGAGTACACCGGACAGGACTCGCCGGGAACATGCTAGTTGGTCTTATACCTGACGTCAGATAGCAGTTCCCTGGTGACATGTGTACAGGTTAGTTCATCAACCTGGGGATCGTCATTTGTCTCGTGTGAGTTCCCACCGTGCTTTGATTACTACCCTACCACGGCTCAAAGGAGTCATGCAAACAGGTTTTAGTTGGGTAAAGTCCCGAGCCATATGGAGGCAGTGAGCGGATCTTCAGGGGTTCGTCTCTCCCGGTATTAGGGGTGAGATCGCGCTGTGTCTAGGAGAGCCATTACACAAAGTCCTTGGCCAGGGCAGGAGATTTACTGGTAGGTATTCCAGTAGTATCTCAGGGTGTTCTGGGCTACACTCCAACACGACTTGTACCGCTTTTGGGGGTCTGACTTTTACCAACCCCCTAGGCCCGCCATGCGATGCTCATAAATGAACGGACCGGACTGTACGGATATTGTCACTGACAGGCTCAGTAGGGTGTCAGGATGAGTTCGCTCATCGACGTCCCTTTTGGTCAATAGCTGGTGGCCCGTCACGTATTGGCTTATACCTCTGACGTGCTAGTGGTTAAATCCACAGCCATAGTATTGACGAGTCTTTAGAGTCCACCACACTTTCAGTTACTCCAGCTTTCGGGCGAAACGCTGTAGAGGCCGTATGGAGATATGGCAGGGTTCGATCAGATATGTGCGGTATTGCATGGATCAGGATCGGACGGATAATACTAGCCGGCTTTGGTTTAAGCCGGATCCTAGTATAGTACAGTGTAGATTTTGTCTCATTGCATTTGTATCCGGTCGGAATACAGATGCGGGTGTGTATGCACAGTATCGGGTTTTTTCCTGTAATTTATTACGGGACCAGTTTTCTGGAGTTGCCAGTTTGCATTCCGTTCCGGCCGGTTTTCCTTTGTTCTTTCCCGGCCGGACTTTTCTGATGGAGGGGGTTATTTGCAAGTTTGCAAATAACACATTGTGGAGGGGTTTCTTGCAAATGTATTGATTATGATGGCATCTTTTCTTTTCAACCATCATTTGATTCTCTTTACATCACTTGATTTGTGTTAAAGTTGATTAGAGTTTGATATGAGTTTTGTTATCATGATATTTTGGATATGGTCACCCTTGTGCTCTCCTACCCTCACCTCCCTTCTTGTGATGGTTTCATATTCATTCCTCCACCATTTCTTTTCTCACTAGATGAAAGAAGCCACACTTGAGAGAAGAAGAAGAGAGAGTTTCATTTTGAGCTTGTGGGATTTTTCTTGATCTCATTTCATGCTAGGAAAAATGCAAGCACCATTTTTCCTTATCTAGTTTCCTCTATCATCTTCAAATGGCAACAAAACCCCAAATGAGACATAGCCTCTACACTACACATTCTACAGCAAATCTTGGACGCGTCGGCCAGCCAACTTCGCGCCCGAGTTGCCTCGGTATTGAGGTGGGAGTCCGTAAAAGATGCAGGCGATGTGGTGCCCTTCCGGCGAGGAGGCGACGACCGGAGTTTCCGCAGGAGATCGGGACGACGATGAGAAGACCGGAGGACTCGGATCACTCGGTATATCTCTAACCTTTCTCTTGTTAGCTAGGACTAGTTTAATGGCACGATCCCGGTGTTTAGTGCGCGGTGGTGCCGGTTTGCTAAGTTCGCAAAATTAAAGTTTATCACCGCTTCCGCATTCCGGCGTCGGATTGACGGCCGGGGCGCCGCCGTGCACTTACAGTGGTATCAGAGCCTCGCCATTAACATAGTCTAGCTTTGTTTGATGTGTTTACATTTCCGATCGACCAAAATTCCAAAATCCGCGTTTTTTCTTTACATCAGTTTTCTGTTGATTTTTTTCTGGCTCGAAAATTTTTTCAGGTTGCAGAAAAGTGATTTACTGGAAATTCTAAGAACACTGTAGAAATTCGATACAGTGACTCCATAATGGGAGCGCGGAACCGCGGCCAAACCCCCCTTTAGGCCGCGGTTCCGCCGCACTTTGTTGAGATCAGTGTGTCAAATTTCTACAGTTGCTTTCTAGGGTTATTTGAGGGGTTTTGGAATATTAATTTTGGGCCCAGATTTTCTTGATGTGCTACAGTAATACTTGGGGGCCCACTTGTTATAATTTGATCGATCGGAAAATTTTAAACACATTTTTCACAGTATTTACATTATATCTGCGACCGTGAATGTTACTCGATCGGTAAATCCAGTCTAACTGCTATAGCCCGGTTAGACGGATTTGCGAACGTGGCTTTCACGTTAATGTTTTGTGTTATGCTGTGATGTTGCGGATTGGTCGTGGGGGATAGCCTGGATGCAATGCTAGTACAGTTTTTTGTTGTATTACGTACATTTGATATTACGGGGCGAGCGTCCGACATGTGGACTGCCGTCACTGCCTGTTTGTATTATTCTTTTGGGGCACGGCCAGGTTGCGGTCGATGTACCCGGTGTATGTATATTTTACTTTCTGTACTAGGATTACCCCGCGGAGGAGTGCACGGATAGCCGGGTTCTGGAAGGCAACAAGCCCGCATCTCATGGCATTGAGACGGAGGGGGCTTCACTCTGGGATTGGCGGGCTATTCGCCGCACTCGTAGGGGGTACAGGTTGACCTAGGAGGGGTGCCCAAGTTGCCGGATTCCGTGGAGTGCCGGGTGGTCCATTCACGTCGCTGAAGGGGGCTGCCTCGCTTCAGGTCTTGGCGGGTGACTTGTCGCGCCCGTAGGGGTCTAGGATATCATTGCACAGGCTATCCACACGACCAGGGGAACGTCGGGTTTCAGTAGTGGCTCTGTGAAACCCAGGGATCCCACATATCTGTATTGTTCTGTGATGCTGTACATTTCTGTGATGTTGCATTTTATCACGCCTTGAGCGAAATATAATATATTGGTATATATATTAGTAGATGTTGTATATGTTTTTCATCCGCGCTAGTCCAGTCCCCGCTCTGTCGTTAGTTAGCTAACCTAACGGGTGATGACGGGACCCAGTGGCGAATGCGGATGGCATATACGTACGTCAGTATATTTTCGTTCTTTGTGGTGTGATCAATTGATGGGAATGCGTTGATTCGGATCATTGCAAGCTAAACAAACCTAATCTGATGTTGTTGGAACACTTTTCAAAAAGCTGTTATTGCAAGTGCGTTCTCTTTTGTTTTGCATCGTGGTATTCAGTTGGAATATCCTGCTCCTCAGTCGACGAGGCAAGGGCCGAGATCCCTTCACCGGGAGTGACCCCTTGGACAAAAAGTTTGCGTCAGGGCAATGACTTCACTATAGCCGATTACTTTTGCTTTGCATCGTGGTATTCAGTTGGAATATCCTGCACCTCATTCTATGAGGAAAGAGCCGAGATCCCTTCACAGGGAGTGACCTCTTTAGCGAATGTTTTCGTCACTATATTTTTATAAAGCTATCCGTTCCTTCAACGATATCAAGTTCATTACGTTAAAGGTTTTCGCCAGAAACCATTCGTAGCCCTCCGTCGTTTCATATGGGTAGTCAATAGTATTCAAGCTGTGTTTGTTGGCCATAGTCAAGGCACAGTGTTTGGTAGCTGTTGGGTATTCATATGCTGCATAGATAGATGCGTTGGTTTGGGACAGTCGTATAGCCTTGTTGGCCCTAGTCAAGGGCTTGTACGGATGGGTTCAAATCAACCTACACAATGACGGGTAGAACTTGACATGTGACTTATGATTTGTTGGCCTTAGTCAAGGTCATAAGAGCATGGGGTAAAAATCCACATCGGGAGTTTCAAAAGAACTGAAACTTGCCAGATATGCGCATACCTTCTGGAGTGTGATAGCGTGAGCGGATTCCGTCACGTTATCATGCGATGATGGTTGGATCCCGATTCCCACTGATGAGTTGGTTTACTCCTCGGGTTATCCCGGCTAATTCTTCTTTGAGGTTTGGAGAAGAATTTGAGTTACAGTGGGAGGTTTCCTGATTAGATAAAGTGACAACCATTCTGATCTAGGTTAGAGTGCACGCTGAGTGTTTCTTTTCTCTCTCTCTTTGGCAGCGACCGTTGACCCGACCCTAGACTATGACTCAGTGACCAAGTTGACCGAACCTACTTAACATTGGCTTTTGGATTGTCAGAGTTGCAAACCTCATTACCACTCCTACTTTTACCCTTTTATCCAGGACACCCCGTATTACTACGAACGTCCACTTCCATTGGACAAAACCATCGTATGGTTAGATACGAACTCGAAGGATTTCGAGGATGGTTTCTGGTTCTGGAGAAAACGGATAGGTTTATTCAGTTTTCTTTTCATTTTACCTTCTCTCAGATTAGGAGTACTCCTTGGTTTAGGAGTAGTACACCTATTACGCAAATTGGATAGTCTTCTTCCAAACCATAGGCTGGTGCCGACCGGTAGGGAATGAAGAAAACCAGTTAGCCTAAACGGTGTACAGAAGGTATTAAGTTCAGACAAAGCAAGGGATTAGTAAGAGGGCAAAGTAAATTGCGACTGATATTCACGACCAAACCAAGTATTTCTTCGCCAATCCAAAATCACCTTTGTATTTCTCCAGGACACTCTGTATCACTACGAAGATCCCAGTTTATTGGATAATCCATCGTATGGTTATATACGAACTCGAAAGTAAATTCTTCCAGTTCGGGGATGGATCCTAGTTCAGGAGAAATAGGAATAAAGTACATTCAGGTGTCTTTTATCTTCACCTTCTCTCGCGTTGCATGTGCTCCTAGGATTAGGACAGTACACCCTTTATGCTTATTGGATAGTCTTCTTCCGAACCATAGGCTGGTGCCGAACGGTAGGGAAGGAAGAAAACCATTTGGCTTAAAAGGGTGTACAGAAGGTAACGACTAAAGACATATAAAGGGATTTGGAGACGTGGCAAAGAATTATACGGTTAAAGTTGTGAATCTGGATAATGGAAGAGGCATTACTAGGAATACCAGGATACCCCATCGGAACATTTCAATGTTTCAGGTTCACTGTGTACTGTTAAAAGAAAACTGATTTCACAATTAGACACTTGCTCCAGGGTATGTATTTACCAGGTATGATTCTCACATCTGTATGGTTTTACAGATGATGAGTGGGAGTAAGTTATTGGGAATTAGGTGACCATCCTCATTATATCGGGATTCGTTGGAATTGGTGATATTTGAGGAAGCCACCTGGGTTGTTTGCCGGTCGGCAAATATTTGGTTTTGAATATCCGTTGTTGTGCACCAATTTCAAATTGATATATCTATACGTCTATTTTTATAGAGTGAGACATTCCTTTTTGAAATTATGTCTATGACATTTACCTATACCAGTGGATGGTTAGGTAAGGAGCATTGAACAACGGTGTGATTCTTCTTAACCAAAAGTACAGTTTTCAACCTACGACACACAGTGATTGAGTCGCAAGACTCAGGGGACTTATACAGAGTATTGTATATTGTCCAGTGTCCACTAGGACAGAGGGGTTGGTCCTCGTACTGTATTCTGTTTACTTATGACTTCTCTAGTTCTTAGACAAGTGTTTCGTAGAAACACAGGGTCGAAGTTTTGAGAAGTTATAGGTATAAGAATAAAGTAGAGAACCAGGTGTTGCAAGTATCGGGATTATTCAAAGTGATCGAAGATGTAGATACTTGTGTATGGTATTCAGTTGATAGTAATGATTAAGAGAACTAGCTTCTTTTTCGGGTTACTCATAATTGGAAGCATTCCTAAGTTGAGTAACGCTGATCAGCCTTTTTCCATTAAGTTGACATGCACTGGAGACAGCTGCATGATTTGAATCTGGTTCATTTAAATCAGTGCCTATGGTTCTATATTGGATATAGAACAGTTCATATCTTAACGTTGTTAAGGTACGGGGAGTTGTCTGGCTTATGATTAAAACCAGACTCTGGATAACTCAAGGCACGTTTCTGTAATGGCAGTTTGTGGGTTGACCCGGGCTATGACGAGGGTTGACTTTCTACCATCTGGAAGATCAATAGTGATATTGTTCTTGACTCGCCACAGTTTTAATAAAAATGGATTTTTTTCAGAAAACAGTAGTGGGGGTATGGTAGAACTGGAAGTGATTCCAGAACCGCAAACGATTACTGAAGATTTGATATGAACCTAAAGATTCAATCTGGTTTGACATTCCATTGGCCACTCCGCAGATAAGGTGGGTAACCTCAGGCACCCGAGGGGTACTCCGGTAGCCTCAAGGACGGTGACAGGGAGGTTCTTGTTTACCCACACTTGCCATTGCTGTTGTTCCAGGCTGCGAGACCCGGCAGGAGGATGAGTATAGCGTCGTTCTGAACTGGCTTCAGAAGTGTATGTTTATATGACTCTGCCAGAGGGTTGTTGTAGTCAGTGGGAGCAGCGGAAGCATTGGTGGACAGGTAGCTTATGTCTATTTATAGACTAAAGCAGATGTAGCGGAGATAGATCATCTATTTCTGACGTGACAGTCATAGGTTTGACTTCATCAGAATAGGTGATGGATCTGTTGAGAAGGTAGTAGGGTATGATGTCATGGTATTTGGATGACATACACAGAGTAGGAAGTGATATTCCTATACTACGGTCGGTTATACTTTGGTTGTCACACAGTGGTTTCTCCACACAGGACTTGGATATTATATCAGACATACTGGTTACTAGATCTATGGTTTTAGATCTAGATTTGGGTGGTTTCCCAATCAGGGTACTTCGACAGCATTCTAAGAGTATTTAGAATGGACGACTCCTGGCACGGTAGTATACCTACAAGTGATGGAGTCACCCTCTCTAAAGGTGTCTTACAGACTAAAGGGGAGAGGGATGTGCATGATTGGCAGATCACTTGCTTAGGCAATTGAGTCAATCATGAGATATCAAGTACCACACCAGATGTTGTTCCTGCACTAGATGCAATAAGTTGACATTGATCCAATCCTGGAGAAACATTCGGAGGCAGTTTTAGAACATAAGTGGCTGTTCTAGGGATATGATAACGAAAGCCCCATTCGGGAAATAGTTATCATTCCAGGCTTCCAAGGTGACCTGGACGACAAGGAGGTTGTCAGAGTTATAGTTTTCCTTCTGACGAGCGGCAGTATTTTGGACAGGTGGTCCAAGGCAATACTAAGGGAGGCATGGCGCAGGATACTGATTAAGTTCAGTTGACGATACAGTCTAAGAAGTTTGGATTTGGAGTTCATTCATGAGCTAGGTCCCATCAGACATCCAGACATTCTAAGACAGGTATTGCTCATTTCGGGAGATAGCTTTCTCCGCGAACTTGAGATATAGAGAGACATAGAAAGAAACATCAGAGCGGATCCACTCACTGAGGCTATTCCTCGAACGCAATAGTTTCGCAAACGAGTTTTGTGAGACTGACTTGTAGAGGAGTTGGGTGTTCGGTATCACACGGGCTGTGAGTATGCGACATCGCAATAATTAGCCTTGAGTGCAAGTGGGAGATTGTTGGAGATAGTGCCCTAAGAGTCAATTATTGGATCACAGGCACGTGATTGCAATGATTGAGGGAGGACCTATTGATTGGTACGAAAGAGTGTTTGTTTGTAGTTTAACCGCAATCAGAACGGTGTCGCGTGTAGCTAGACCGAGATGAGTACGGGTCGTCCTCTGGGAAACGTGGAACCTTTTACTCTTACTTTAGATGTGTTGAGAAAGAGAGGAGGAATAAAGAATTTTGTGAAAAGTTTCTAAATCTACTTTAAACAAGAATGTTAAATATAGATCTAGATTATTTTAGAGATTTAAATAATATAATAATAGGGCTTGTAGGGTTCGTTAGGATTTAGTAGTTATGGAAGATTAATTAAAAGTTACCTTTTTTATCCATTAATAGATTTAGAACTAGAACGACGGTGATGCGTGTAGATTAGGGTTTCTGGAGGGAAAAGGAATCCCACTCGTAACCCTTATCTTGACACGGAACTCCGTTCATATCTAGCCTTTACCAAAACAATCATTAATCTAATCTCTAATCGCGGTCGGAACTAGCAAAGAATTGCTAGCGCGCCCGATTAGGATGTTAATGATTATTTTGATAAAGTTCCTAAACTTTATAGGACTTAAAAAGGGTTTAATTATTTTCATCACCCATTAACCTACCCTAATCCTACGAACCCTAACAAGCGGAGAATTACTCGCGCATGTTGGGAGAAAAAGAGATGGAGAGAAATTGCATAATTAAACTACGAAGAAATAGAATAAGAAAAAGAACTACCTTTATTAATCAACAAGATCAAGTACACTTTGATTCCTTAGAAAATGATTACAAAAACCTAGTTTGCTTCTCGATCTCTTCCAAGGAGGTAGATGAACCGTTGATGATCAGCCTGGATGCGTGAGCCGTCTTGGACTTCGTGATCTCGTCGGCTTGATAGCTTTTCCAAGAGGCTCTCGGTGCCTTTTTATAGTGCAAAGCCAGAATCTTTTAGTTGAAAAGTTGGTAAAATATTGCAGTAATCAATCTCCCAAAATCTTGCATTCCAACTCATCAATAGTGCGGCGGATCTGCGGCCCAAGGGTGGTTTTGGCCACGGATCCGCGGCCAATGGTAGGGATCTTTTGATCATATTTCTCTGGCTCTATGATGGTGACATTTGGCAATCCTAGGCAATTTTAGAATTCAGAAATCATCTCTCGGTTGCTTCCAGACTTGGTCTCCAAGTTTGCTTCTTAATTTGGCAAGTTTTCTTCAACAAATTGATTTGTTTGTTAAATCCTGCATAACAACTTGGAAATATTCTGCACAACAACTCAAATAAGATTTTAGTAGACTTTGTTCTACTAGGATTAGACCAATAATATTATTTGCATACATTTTCCTACCAAATGATAATTAAATATATTAACACATGGAAAATAATGTTTTTACACATAAACCCTCATATGTATAATATATTATAATAAAGTCCTTTTTTAATATAAAAATGGTAGGAAAAATGTACTACAAATGTGCAGTTTTATCGACTGAACAAATACCCCCAAACTTATCTTTGATCGTCCCGAGCTAACTAGTTTATTCAAGAGGAGAAAAAGAAAGGAGAAAACTAAGCACACTTTCGTAGGCAGACACGATTGCACTGAGCACGTGCAACAAGCCGTTAAACCTCTAGGTGTCCCTAGTAGGAGGAGTGTTGTCTCCTGAGGGTTTTCAGCGGATTACACCCACAAAATCCTATAACAAAAGAAAGATGGTGAAATTTACATATAGAGATAGGAACCATAAAAGAAATACTTTGAAAAGAAGAGTTTCCAACTATACTAGCTTTTCAGTTGTCATGAGCCCTATCTTAATAGTCATGAAAAAATGTTAGAAATCACATCATCCCTCAATAAAACATCGTCTTTATTCTTCATTCCTACCTTTTATCCAAACATTGATCATATAACCCCACGTGTGTGTAAAGAACATCCCTACACTCAGAGAATTCAATTCAAGCTATCATACTCTTGTCCATCTACCTTAGTACTTTTTACTTTGATGAATACTTAGAATTGCTTACACATTTTCGTGCGACCGTTAATACTTCTTGAGGTACTAACCGACCGATTACTCATGTGCTTGCAGATTTGGTGATAATATTTTCCTTGTCTTGCACCACCTAAGGCTAAGCAGTGACTCCCAGACCAGTTGGCCTTAGGGCACTAGGTGAAGAGGCACCCTCGCTATATTTTTTTTATTGCTACCTTGGCGATACAAAACCAGTGTTCATTTTTTTCTTTTCACCATTTTATATTTTCTTCATCATTTCCTTCATACTTTGGCTTTTAGAAAAGAGTATTTCAAGGTATCCTCTACTATCCCGAGTTTCAAGACGTGTGTATGTGCATATAGTTGGGTATCAACATTCAAATGTTTGGCTTCCAGAATAGAAACTATTTTTCAGACTTATTTTTATCCTCAGATTAGTGGCTTCCTTCATCTTTACTAACCCTTGGGACAACAGCTCATAACTACTTATTACTAGTTCGTTTAAGAAAACTTCTAATTTTCTTGGTTTTCTTAAACTATTCCTATTTTTTTGAATGTAATTTTTCACTTTCTACTCTTTTGCTATAAAAGAAATTTTTTTTAAAAAAAATTGTTGAAAATGTTGTGCTTATGCAAAGTATGATGCAAATTGGTGTGTAAATAAGCACAAACCTCCCCCAAACCTGTTTACAGCAGTGTCCTCACTGATGTCATCCGTTAAGCTCAAAAACCTGTAGACTTGGGAGGAAATTATTAATGGGGGCAAGAATATATGAAAGTTAAAATCCTCCCCCAAACTTATTTTAGGCTCACAATTTTGTAAAAATCATTTTCTTTCAAGAGCCAAAATATACCACCCCTCCCCCAAACTTGAGTTAAACATTTTTAATCTTTTAAAATCACATGAGGGGGTCAAGGTTATTGGTCAATGCCAAGCTTTGCAAAGACCGAAGGTCAACACCAACCATTCAAAAATTTTATCGATGAAGCACCAAGGTTGGTGGAAGAACATGTCACCTATTGACGTGAAGAAGTGGGGAGGTGACAAGAGGTGTATTGGGAAAGGATTGCGTCTTAATTTGGAGAGACGACACAGTGATAGTAATGATGGATTACTCGCATTGTCATGATTGTCCAAAAGAGGGGGTGGAGGTCCAATTTCTTCATCTTGGAGTTGATTCATCTCAACACCCGTGACTTGTAAAAATGCGAGTTCATCAGCGAAAATTTCCTCAAAGCTTTCATCGATACCCCGAAAAATAATGTCATCAGAAAAAATGGGGTGATCGTCAGACTCAAAATAAAGTTCTTCATTAGATGTTGACCCGGACAACTCGGTGGAAGAGTAAATGGTTGGGTCAAACAACAACATATGAAAAGAGTATGTATCATGAGGTTGATCAAATTCGCTGCTGTCGACATCCATTAATTCGACAGAACACACATGAGCATAGGGTTCGGAGGGTTCACTTCCCAACTTGTAAATGTTAAGCTCAATTGACTTCTTCCCAAAGGATAGGGTCATAGAGTTGTTTCTACAATTGATTACCGCGTTGGAAGTGGCCAAAAAGGGTCGATCGAGTATCACCGGGATTTGATTGCGTGGGTTTGCCACAGGCTGTGTATCAATAACGATAAAGTCCACAGGAAATATGAATTCCCCGACTTTGATTAACACATCCTCTAGCTCACCCCTAGGTTGGGTGATAGATCGATCGGCCATCTGAAGAGTGCAATGCGCAGGCTTTAACTCTCCGATCCCTAATTGCTCATAAACAGAATACGGAAGCAAGTTAACACTAGCACCAAGATCGAGTAGAGCACGATTGATATTTTTACCCCCAATGGAAATAGAAATTGTAGGACTTCCGGGGTCCTTTCGTTTCTTGGGTAGTTGTTGTGTAAAAGCTGTGCTCACATTACTCGCAAGGAAAACTTTTTTAGGTACTTGAACTTTTCTTTTCCTAGTGCACAAGTCCTTTAGGATTTTCGTATATGACGGAACTTGCTTAATAGCATCTAGGAGAGGAATGTTTATGTTAAATTGCTTAAAAATTTCCACGATCTTCTCCATTTGTGGACTTGGTCTGTTGCCCCTTAACCTGTTTGGATAAGGTGCTTGATCAATAAGTTTTGGGTCCAACGTTTGTGGAGAAGACTGTGGGGATGGATTCGATCCCAAAATTACAGTGGGAATCGACTTAGATAGATTTGGCGAAATGTTCGAAGGGTTCGAGCCTTGGGGAAAACGGAGAATAGGCTCGGATGAAGGTGGGAGACTAGACGAATTAGGGGAAGAAGAAGAAGAAGGGGTATCAAATGTGTCACTATCATCAAATTGCTCACCCACACGATTATTCAGCTCTCTCCCCGATCTCAACGTAGTAATGGCATTCATATTAAGACTTTGTGAATGGCCAGGATTCGGTAGGGGTTGAGATGGGAGTTTCCCTTTCTCTCTCGCACTCATTGCGGCGTTTAACTGTGCGATTTGGTTTTCTATTGATTTAATACTCTCACCATGGGAGGAGGAGTTTTTCGTTAGGGTATCAATAGAAGACCTTATCTCAGCCGAATTTTGCATGGATTGTTTCATGAACATATCCAAAGTTTGTGCAAGTGAGTTGTCAGTACCGGCCACTTGTGGTGTAGAAATGTTGGCCGGATTTTGGAAATTTTGTGACTGAAAGGGGTGTTGAATCTGTGGTTGTGGTTGCTGTGGAGGAGGTCTTTGATAATTGCTTTGTTGGTTTTGATTCCAAGCAAAGTTAGGATGATTCCTCCATCCTTGATTATATGTGGAAGAATAAGGATCGTTTCTAGGTCGCTGCTGAAAAGCAGCATTAGCTTGAAACGATGCATTCATAGGACATTCTTCCGTTAAGTGTGAAGGATCCGAACAGCAACCACAGACAGTCTTAGGAAGCGTAACCTGATTTAGGGAGACAGATATTCACCGATCACAAGAGCTTAAAGTACATATTTCAGCAGCGAGACCTGAACCTCAGACAGCGTCGTTGGATGGAGTTGGTGAAAGACTACGACTGCGAGATCTTATATCACCCCGGCAAGGCGAATGTGGTGGCAGATGCGTTGAGTAGGAGGCCCGGGGGTAGTCTATCCTTTTTGCGCGCAGTGCAGAGGCAGTCGTCAGCACATTGGCAGATGTTATGCCACAGCCGAGTTGAGTTCGAGTTCACTCAGACAGGGGGACAGCTCGCGCATGTTCGTGCACGCCCACAGTTGCTCGACCGTATAAATGAGGCACAGCGCAGTGACGACCGTTGCTCAGAGATCGTGGCACAGATGGGATAGGGCAGATTTTCCGAGTTCGTGGTTGACGATCAGGGGATTTTACGATATGGATCTAGACTGTGCGTACCAGATGCTGATGGTTTACGGCGCGACATTCTCGAGGAGGCACACCGATCAGTGTATAGTGTCCACCCCGGTTCCACCAAGATGTACCATGATATGAGAGAGACCTACTGGTGGGACGGGATGAAGAGGGACATTGCGGAGTTCGTTTCG
This sequence comes from Agapanthus africanus, assembly GCA_030015575.1. Taxonomy (NCBI): domain Eukaryota; kingdom Viridiplantae; phylum Streptophyta; class Magnoliopsida; order Asparagales; family Amaryllidaceae; genus Agapanthus; species Agapanthus africanus. Next base: position 257,313,022 of record CM057351.1, on the reverse strand, counting down.
AGATGCCTGACTTGTCAGCAAGTCAAGGCCGAGCACCAGTGGCCCGCAGGAGAGCTACAGCCATTACCCATTCCAGAGTGGAAATGGGAACAGATTTCGATGGATTTCGTTGTGGGTCTACCCAGGACCAGTCGAGGGTACGACTCCATCTGGGTGATCGTGGATAGATTGACGAAAGCGGCTCACTTCCTTCCAGTGAAGACGACTTTCAGCTTCGCTTAGTATGCTCAGCTCTATATTGACGAGATCGTGCGACTACATGGCATACCGACTTGTATCGTGTCAGATCGAGGCACTCAGTTCACCAGCCGACTTTGGCAGAGACTTCAGGAGGCTTTGGGCACTCGTTTGAGCTTCAGCACGGCGTTTCATCCGCAGACAGACGGACAGTCAGAGCGGACCATTCAGACTCTTGAGGACATGCTCAGAGCGTGCGTTTTAGACTTTGGTGGTAGCTGGGATCGTCATTTACCTCTAGTGGAGTTCTCCTACAACAACAGCTTCCAGGATACTATTCTGATGGCACCTTTCGAGGCATTGTATGGGAGGAGATGCAGATCGCCCGTTTGTTGGACAGAGCTCAGCGAGAGCAGCATTTTGGGGCCGCAGCTTGTTGAGGAGACGACATCGAAGATACAGTTGATCCGAGACCGGATGAGAGCGGCTCAGAGCAGGCAGAAATCCTATGCAGACAGGCGCCGTCGCAGTTTAGAGTTCGCAGTTGGCGACCATGTTTTTCTGAGGGTCTCTCCGATGAAGGGCGTGGTGCGTTTTGGGCGAAAGGGGAAGCTTAGCCCTAGATTCGTAGGTCCCTTCGAGATCCTCGAGCGGGTTAGCGCTGTTGCTTATCGTTTGGCTCTTCCTCCCAGCTTTCCCGATGTTCACCCCGTCTTCCATGTTTCGATGCTCCGCAAGTACCTTCACGACCCTTCGCATGCGATTCAGCACCCGACAGTCCAGCTAGAGCGCGACCTTTCTTTTGCAGAGCAGCCGGTGGCCATCCTGGATCGGCAGGTGAAGAAGTTGAGGTCGAAGATTATACCAACCGTCAAGGTCCTTTAGCGTACCCCGAGCAGCGAGGAGGTTACCTGGGAGACCGAGGGCGAGATGGGGAAGAAATATCCCCATCTCTTCGAAGGTACGCGTAGCTATATTATTTTAAATTCGGAGACCGAATTTCTTTAAGGGGGGAAGATTGTAGCGTCTTGAAAAGTCGTTTTGGTGTTTTCCTGAAATTCGGTGAAAATTCGGTATTTTTCCGAAAACCGTCTTTCTCGTTATTTTGCAGTTTAGGGCTAATTATACCTAAAATGGATAGGTAATTGCTTGTTTTTAGTAGCTAATGAGTTAATTATGAAATTCTGGTCGTTTAAAAATTTTCCCTAATTTTTCAATTTTTTAATATTATTTTAAGCCGGTAAGAAAATACATTAAATTAGCGATAAATACAAATTTTTCCGGGCTAATTTTAATCTCTAAAATTATGATAATTAAAATCTAGTGGTAACATAAATTTTTAGTAATTTATTTTGATTTTTAACAAATTTTTGTGATATGAAACGAATTTATTGAATTTTGAGCTAAAACTTGCAATTTTTGAGTTGTAGGGGGCCTTTTTGCATAAAATTTCTTTTGTAAAACCCCTCTCTCTTTTCCCTCAGCCCTAGAACAGCCCCACCTTGTCCAAGTCCAGAAATTTCTGGCCTCTCTTTCTTTGGTTGCTTTCTTGTGTTGAATTGTTAGTTTATGACTTTATTTTAAATGTAATGGATAAAGTTATGATACATTGACTTTGGAGACTTGACCCATGACTTTTTCCCACTTGCCCACACCCTCCCCCTTACCTCATTCTGGCCGAAACTGAACCTCCTCTTCTTCATCTCTTTTCTTTTCATTTTTTCTTCGATTTCCTTCAAAAAAAACCACATCAAAATCCATAATTATTTCAAAAATCCAAACAAATCCTTATGCTATCATTTTCCTTAGCCATTCTTGCTTGAATCTTGGTGCTTGAGGCCATCATTTGGAGCAAAATCCATTCTTTCTAGATCTCAAGTGAGGTATAATTCTCATCAAAGTTACTTTCTTTTGTTGCTAAATTCCTTTAAATGCATGGTTTAGTGTTAAAAGTTAAATAATTTCTAATCTAGTTTAAAAAAAAAAGAGTAGTTTGTTTAACTAGGGTTTTGAAGCCATGATAATTAATTAAGTTGTTTTATAGTTAATCTAATGGTTAATTAACTAATCTATATGGTTACCTTGTTGTGTAGTCTTCAATTTTGCTAAATTAGTTAATTTTAGAAGGGTGAAATTGTTGTTTTAGGATTTTCAAGAGAGGGTTTGTGTATGGAAAATGGTATTTGAAGCTTGATTAGTGAGTTGATTAAGGTTTAGAAACCATTATTTAGTTGATTAAACCTAATTTGTTATCTAGTATTTTGCTAACCTAAATCAAAGAGATTAATTTTCTTATGTGGGCTTTTGTTGTGCTAAATTAAGTTTTCAAGTGTGGAAATTGATTTCGAATTTGCTAGGTTATAAATCCAAGAATGGTTGTTTATGGAAAATAGGATTGGAATCATTGCTATTGTGTTGTAATTAGTGTTTGTAGATTGCTTGTAGTGTGCTTGGGTGATTATGCTATATTGTAGTCGTTTTGTCGCAAATCGGCGATTTTTGCACCGATTTTGGAATGCAAATGCTTACTAGTTTTGTTAGAAAATTGGGTGATGAATTATTTTTGATATCTTGATGATTATAATGGCTTGTCCTACGAATTTTAGGATGCGTGAGTGCGGATTTTTGGGTAGTCGGGTTTTAGTTTTGCCGGGCGACCAAATCGGCGTTTTTTTGGCAGTTTTTGCGATTTTCGCGTGTGTTCCGCGCACTTTGTGCACGTTGTACCTAGCTAGCGAACTTTAGTAGTTTCGTTGGAGTTTTGCGTCATTCTTGATATGTAACCTCATGTTTGGTATTGATGTAAATTCCAGGTTCGGTCGCGGAGACGTCAGACGCGGCGCGAAAGGGAAAGGCGGTGATTGGACACAGCTAGCCAGGGATCCCGGTGAGTAGATGTAACATCTACGGGGGACTATCGTTGGATGGCGCAAGCCGCCCGATAGTTTTAGTAACTTACAGGATCCTTAGTAATGTTAATAATTAGGGGTGAAATGCGTAATTGACTATTTGCTGCATCCATGCATTATATTGACATACCTATACGAAACCATTTCATAGGACACCTGCACCATTACCAAGGTTTTATATGCAGCACGAGTACTATTCATGCTTACACACACACCCTGGTAATTGCCATGCCACCACACTAGATAACTCTTAAATTGAAACCTTTTACTAATTGATACTTAAACTGGTACTATTGCCTTTAATTCCTAAAAAATGAAACCGTAGTATTGCTATTCATGTGCATGTACTTCATCATATTAATTGTTCATGCTTAATACATTAATCACACATCGCAACTTGATTATTGATATCATACGCATTCATTATCATTGATATATGCACTTATGAGGATTTCTTGAGATTTTATGATATTGCTGGATTTTGGGGGAAAGCCGCAAAATTTCTAAACTTATTATATTTTTAAAATATGTAAATTACGGTTTTCTAGTGATGTAAGTGTCGTCCACCATGAGTTTGCTGTGGATTTGGAAATCCGTGTCGAGGATTGGAGGAACCGGCACGGGTACATGGTGGGCCCGGTAAGGTATCCCGGGGCAAGAGGAATGTGGTGTTGACGTTGAGCCTGGCAGGGGATGGATTACCTACCGGTGACTTCATTGGGCACGGCGGATATCCAGAGGATACCGACCGGGGCCGCGAGAGGATGAGATATTGATTTTGAGATGGGTCAGCCGGATGGCTGAGGCCAGAGACACTATGACATGGATTTATGAGATTTGAGACAGCTTTTGGGTGTCGTTGCTGGACACCGATTTTCGTCGATTCATTGACATTATGCTGGCATTCTAAAAGAGTTTCAAAAACAAAAAGAGGCAAAATGTTTCTCATAGATACCTATTGAGACCTCGGATATTCATATTGCATACATATTAGTACACTGATGTTGTATACACACCTGCTAGTGCATCCAGTCATACCTGTATTTTAGATGCTAGGATGCTTGTGTGCATGCATACGATAGCCTTTGTAGGTGTTATTTATTACTCACGAGTTGGCAACTCACCCCCGTTGTGCCACAGCCTTTTTGCAGGTCCGCTCCGTCTGTACAGTAGCGGCGGGCGCACTTGCTTCTTTTGCTTGGACTCGAGGTTTTGCTCTTACGTGGGTTATATCATTATTTTTGTACCACCTTGTATATTCTTGTATCTAGTGTACTCCATCTACTGTTTCTACCAGTATTATTGTATATTGACCTAGAGATGAGACTGTGAGGTTTGTGGACTTTTATGCTGTATTTTGGGGTCGAGCTCACTTGAGTCGACATGCTGTTTTCTTATGCTTCATTATGATTATTTCGCATGTTGTTGCTTTATATTGCGTGGGATTTGTGACCGCCTTGTGGCGAAGAGCTAGCTCCCGCTTGGGGATGCCCTATTTTGTTGGATTCATATATATTTTGCTGTACCCATTTTGGGGGTCAGTATTTACAAAGGAGACTCTGCCGAAATTTTCGGAAAAATTGGTAATGTTTTTAAAAAAGGGTTTTACATGACTTATTTGATAAACTCGCTTTCAATTGATTGGGTTTTCTTCACCTTTTTGCTTAATTGGTTTTGTTTTCTAGGCTTTGGCTTACTTATTTTACGGACGTCTTTAGACGTTTCGTAAACTTAAGTGCCAGTCACGTTCCGTACCCTGCGGGTCGTGACAAAGTTGGTATCAGAGCGATAGGTTTTACCTTTTTGAGTGTAGGATGACCCTTGGTAGATGGAGTAAGTGACTTAAGTAGGGTAACGTAGCGTGTGTATGTCCGCGGCATACTTGCGATACGGTACTCTGCCTAAGTGACTTTAGGATATACTTGCTTGGAAATTCCTTCTTCAATTCCGTTTATCCTATGATTCTCTTGCACCATTCTTATTGTCCTGTTCCTGTACCAGTCACTATGCCGCCGAAGGCTACGAGGGCACAGAGGGCTGCCGCCAGAGACGAGATTCGAGCTGGCTCGTCCGAGACTAGGACTGAGCAGGGTGGTATGCCTACGCCGCAGGGACAGACCGATCCACCTTCCCCAGGCCGTATGGATAGGATCGAGACTGGTATGGAGGAGTTGCGACAGATGATGGGAGGCATGCAGGAGCTACGTCAGATGGTAGGATCTCTAGTTGCAGCCAGTCGTACACCGAGGCCGGATGACGTACCTACTACATCACAGACGACCATGATACCTGCTCCCACTACTACCACCGTGGCCATTCCGGTTTCGCTACAGGATTTCATGAGGCTGAGACCTCCAGTATTCACCGGCACCGAGGCAGCGGAGGACCCACAGACGTTCCTTGACAGTTTAGCCAGGATCTTCCGTTCGCTGAGATGTTCGGATGATCGATGGGTAGAGCTTGCGAGTTTCCTACTAGAGGGTCTCGCGCAGACATAGTGGGAGTCAGTCTTGAGAGGTCGAGCTGTAGGTCTACCGCCTATGACGTGGGCCGAGTTTACAGTGGTCTTTCTAGCTCGTTTCCTCCCAGAGAGCGTTTGTGACGCCAGAGCTCGTAGCTTCGAGGCCTTAGTCAAGACACCTGAGATGACGGTGTCTGAGTATGACATCCAGTTTACACAGTTATCCCGATATGCTCAGTATTTGGTGGATACCGAGGAGAAGATGGTGAAGAGGTTCGTACAGGGACTTGATGCCCAGCTATATCTTGACATTGGCGCCCAGCACTACGACACTTATTCAGCTGCTATGGATACGGCATTGCGGATGGAGGCACGCATATCACGGACTTCGGCCGTTTCTAGGCCGAAGAGGATGCGCACCGATGTACCGTCTCAGAGGCAGCGCGCCAGATTCTTTCCGAGAGATAGGCCTGGCAGAGGATTTGGGCGGGGACAGTTATATGGTTCTTATCCCCAGGGGCAGCAGCCGTCGCCAGGATGTTTTGGGTGCGGGAGTCCGCACCATCTTGTCAGAGACTGTCCGGTAAGACGACAGGGAGCAGCGACAGTTCCGCATGTGACCCTACCACCATCACCACCCCCTCCTCAGAGAGCCCTACTTCCTACCCCAGGCGATGCTCCACGCCAGTTAGGTGCACCGAGAGGCCGTGGACGCGGCGGTCCTGTTCAGAGAGGACGAGGAGGCAGAGGCCGAGGTCGAGGTCAGCCCGCTATCGGTGGAGGACAGGCCCGTGTATTTGCTTTGACACCGCAGGATGCGCAGACATCCAATGCCGTTGTGACAGGTACCTTGCCAGTTTGTTCTTCCGACGCACGGGTATTATTCGACCCAGGTTCCACACATTCGTATGTCTCTACACACTTTGCACCGATGTTGGGCCGTGAGTCGTCGTCGTTAGATCAGCCGCTTGTTGTTGTTACTCCGGTAGGCGAGTCGTTTGTCGCTCGGTTTGTATTTCGTTTGTGTTCCATTCGTATCGGGGAGAGGGATTCATCAGTTGATTTGATACTCCTCGATATGTTGGACTTTGATGTGCTTCTGGGCATGGATTGGCTAGCCACTTGTTATGCTTCGGTGGACTGCCGTGAGAAGGCAGTCCGATTTAGCTTTCCGGGAGAGCCAGTCCTTGTTATTCAGGGAGACCGCAGTGTCACCCTTCCCAGCTTAATTTCGTCTCTTCGCGCTGGTCAGCTCTTGCGGAAGGGATGTCAGGGATTCTTAGCGTTTGTTTGTGATACTCGAGCTGCAGAGGTTCCGTTGGACCGGGTCCCGGTAGTTTGTGAGTTCCCTGATGTTTTCCCTAATGAGCTACCTGGGCTACCGCCTGAGCGCGATGTTGAGTTCTGCATTGATTTGATTCCCGGTTCGGGGCCTATTTCTATACCACCTTATCGGATGGCCCCGGCAGAGCTTCGAGAGCTGAAGGATCAGTTGCAGGATTTGTTAGATAAGGGGCTTATTCGACCGAGTGTTTCTTCGTGGGGTGCTCCGGTCCTGTTTGTCAAGAAGAAAGATGGAAGTTTGCGCTTATGTATCGACTACCGCCAACTAAACAAAGTTACCGTTCGGAACAGATATCCGTTGCCGCGCATTGATGATTTGTTCGACCAGCTTCAGGGTGCGGGGTATTTTTCGAGGATCGACTTGCGATCAGGATACCATCAGCTGCGAGTTCGACAGGAGGATATACCGAGGACAGCCTTCCGTACACGCTATGGCCATTACGAGTTTTTGGTGATGTCGTTCGGACTCACCAACACCCTAGCAGCATTCATGGATTTGATGAACCGTACATTCAGGCCGTATCTTGACTTGTTCATCATCGTGTTTATCGACGATATCTTGGTGTACTCCCGGAGCAGAGAGGAGCACGAGCAGCACTTGCGGATTACGTTACAGACTCTGAGGGAGCACCAGCTGTTCGCGAAGTTCTCCAAGTGTGCTTTCTGGCTGGACAGCGTCGGATTCTTGGGTCACGTGGTTACGAGAGACGGCATTGGTGTGGACCCGAAGAAGATTGAGGCTGTTCAGCAGTGGCCCCGACTTACATCGGTGACTGAGATCCGTAGTTTTCTAGGCTTGGCGGGCTACTACAGGCGTTTTTTTCAGGACTTCTCCCGTATAGCTGCACCGTTGACCGGTTTGACCCGGAAGGGAGTTCCTTTCGTTTGGACAGAGGAGTACGAGCGCAGTTTTCAGCAGTTGCGGACATGTTTGACTACGGCGCCGGTATTATCTTTGCCTTCGGGATCAGGCGGATTTGTTGTCTACTGTGATGCTTCGCGAGTGGGATTAGGATGCGTATTGATGCAGCATGGCCGGGTGATCGCTTATGCTTCTCGGCAGTTGAAGAAGCATGAACAGAAGTACCCCACTCATGATTTGGAGATGGCTGCAGTGGTCTTTGCACTGAAGATTTGGCGACATTACCTGTACGGCGAGTCGTGTCAGATATTCACCGATCACAAGAGCTTAAAGTACATATTTCAGCAGTGAGACCTGAACCTCAGACAGCGTCGTTGGATGGAGTTGGTGAAAGACTATGACTGCGAGATCTTATATCACCCCGGCAAGGCGAATGTGGTGGCAGATGCGTTGAGTAGGAGGACCGGGGGTAGTCTATCCTTTTTGCGCGCAGTGCAGAGGCAGTCGTCAGCAGATTGGCAGATGTTATGCGACAGCCGAGTTGAGTTCGAGTTCACTCAGACAGGGGGACAGCTCGCGCATGTTCGTGCACGCCCACAGTTGCTCGACCGTATATATGAGGCACAGCGCAGTGACGACCGTTGCTTAGAGATCATGGCACAGATGGGACAGGGCAGATTTTCCGAGTTCGTGGTTGACGATCATGGGATTTTACGATATGGATCTAGACTGTGCGTACCAGATGCTGATGGTTTACGGCGCGACATTCTCGAGGAGGCACACCGATCAGTGTATAGTGTCCACCCCGGTTCCACCAAGATGTACCATGATATGAGAGAGACCTACTGGTGGGACGGGATGAAGAGGGACATTGCGGAGTTCGTTTCGAGATGCCTGACTTGTCAGCAAGTCAAGGCCGAGCACCAGTGGCCCGCAGGAGAGCTACAGCCGTTACCCATTCCAGAGTGGAAATGGGAACAGATTTCGATGGATTTCGTTGTGGGTCTACCCAGGACCAGTCGAGAGTACGACTCCATCTGGGTGATCGTGGATAGATTGACGAAAGCGGCTCACTTCCTTCCAGTGAAGACGACTTTCAGCTTCGCTCAGTATGCTCAGCTCTATATTGACGAGATCGTGCGACTACATGGCATACCGACTTGTATCGTGTCAGGTCGAGGCACTCAGTTCACCAGCCGACTTTGGCAGAGACTTCAGGAGGCTTTGGGCACTCGTTTGAGCTTCAGCACGGCGTTTCATCCGCAGACAGACGGACAGTCAGAGCGGACCATTCAGACTCTTGAGGACATGCTCAGAGCGTGCATTTTAGACTTTGGTGATAGCTGGGATCGTCATTTACCTCTAGTGGAGTTCTCCTACAACAACAGCTTCCAGGATACTATTCTGATGGCACCTTTCGGGGCATTGTATGGGAGGAGATGCAGATCGCCCGTTTGTTGGACAGAGCTCAGCGAGAGCAGCATTTTGGGGCCGCAGCTTGTTGAGGAGACGACATCGAAGATACAGTTGATCCGAGACCGGATGAGAGCGGCTCAGAGTAGGCAGAAATCCTATGCAGACAGGCGCCGTCGCAGTTTAGAGTTCGCAGTTGGCGACCATGTTTTTCTGAGGGTCTCTCCGATGAAGGGCGTGATGCGTTTTGGGCGAAAGCGGAAGCTTAGCCCTAGATTCGTAGGTCCCTTCGAGATCCTCGAGCGGGTTAGCGCTGTTGCTTATCGTTTGGCTCTTCCTCCCAGCTTTCCCGATGTTCACCCCGTCTTCCATGTTTCGATGCTCCGCAAGTACCTTCACGACCCTTCGCATGCGATTCAGCACCCGACAGTCCAGCTAGAGCGCGACCTTTCTTTTGCAGAGCAGCCGGTGGCCATCCTGGATCGGCAGGTGAAGAAGTTGAGGTCGAAGATTATACCAACCGTCAAGGTCCTTTGGCGTAGCCCGAGCAGCGAGGAGGTTACCTGGGAGACCGAGGGCGAGATGAGGAAGAAATATCCCCATCTCTTCGAAGGTACGCGTAGCTATATTATTTTAAATTCGGGGACCGAATTTCTTTAAGGGGGGAAGATTGTAGCGTCTTGAAAAGTCGTTTTGGTGTTTTCCTGAAATTCGGTGAAAATTCGGTATTTTTCCGAAAACCGTCTTTCTCGTTATTTTGCAGTTTAGGGCTAATTATACCTAAAATGGATAGGTAATTGCTTGTTTTTAGTAGCTAATGAGTTAATTATGAAATTCTGTTCGTTTAAAAATTTTTCCTAATTTTTCAATTTTTTAATATTATTTTAAGCCGGTAAGAAAATACATTAAATTAGCGATAAATACAAATTTTTCCGGGCTAATTTTAATCTCTAAAATTATGATAATTAAAATCTAGTGGTAACATAAATTTTTAGTAATTTATTTTGATTTTTAACAAATTTTTGTGATATGAAACGAATTTATTGAATTTTGAGCTAAAACTTGCAATTTTTGAGTTGTAGGGGGCCTTTTTGCATAAAATTTCTTTTGTAAAACCCCTCTCTCTTTTCCCTCAGCCCTAGAACAGCCCCACCTTGTCTAAGTCCTGCAATTTCTGGCCTCTCTTTCTTTGGTTGCTTTCTTGTGTTGAATTGTTAGTTTATGACTTTATTTTAAATGTAATGGATAAAGTTATGATACATTGACTTTGGAGACTTGACCCATGACTTTTCCCCACTTGCCCACACCCTCCCCTTTACCTCATTCTGGCCGAAACTGAACCTCCTCTTCTTCATCCCTTTTCTTTTCATTTTTTCTTCGATTTCCTTCAAAAAAAACCACATCAAAATCTATAATTAATTCAAAAATCCAAACAAATCCTTATGCTATCATTTTCCTTAGCCATTCTTGCTTGAATCTTGGTGCTTGAGGCCATCATTTGGAGCAAAATCCATTCTTTCTAGATCTCAAGTGAGGTATAATTCTCATCAAAGTTACTTTCTTTTGTTGCTAAATTCCTTTAAATGCATGGTTTAGTGTTAAAAGTTAAATAATTTCTAATCTAGTTTAAAAAAAAAAAGAGTAGTTTGTTTAACTAGGGTTTTGAAGCCATGATAATTAATTAAGTTGTTTTATAGTTAATCTAATGGTTAATTAACTAATCTATATAGTTACCTTGTTGTGTAGTCTTCAATTTTGCTAAATTAGTTAATTTTAGAAGGGTGAAATTGTTGTTTTAGGATTTTCAAGAGAGGGTTTGTGTATGGAAAATGGTATTTGAAGCTTGATTAGTGAGTTGATTAAGGTTTAGAAACCATTATTTAGTTGATTAAACCTAATTTTTTATCTAGTATTTTGCTAACCTAAATCAAAGAGATTAATTTTCTTATGTGGGCTTTTGTTGTGCTAAATTAAGTTTTCAAGTGTGGAAATTGATTTCGAATTTGCTAGGTTATAAATCCAAGAATGGTTGTTTATGGAAAATAGGATTGGAATCATTGCTATTGTGTTGTAATTAGTGTTTGTAGATTGCTTGTAGTGTGCTTGGGTGATTATGCTATATTGTAGTCGTTTTGTCGCAAATCGGCGATTTTTGCACCGATTTTGGAATGCAAATGCTTACTAGTTTTGTTAGAAAATTGGGTGATGAATTATTTTTGATATCTTGATGATTGTAATGGCTTGTCCTACGAATTTTAGGATGCGTGAGTGCGGATTTTTGGGTAGTCGGGTTTTAGTTTTGCCGGGCGACCAAATCGGCGTTTTTTTGGCAGTTTTTGCGATTTTCGCGTGTGTTCCGCGCACTTTGTGCACGTTGTACCTAGCTAGCGAACTTTAGTAGTTTCGTTGGAGTTTTGCGTCATTCTTGATATGTAACCTCATGTTTGGTATTGATGTAAATTCCAGGTTCGGTCGCGGAGACGTCAGACGCGGCGCGAAAGGGAAAGGCGGTGATTGGACACAGCTAGCCAGGGATCCCGGTGAGTAGATGTAACATCTACGGGGGACTATCGTTGGATGGCGCAAGCCGCCCGATAGTTTTAGTAACTTACAAGATCCTTAGTAATGTTAATAATTAGGGGTGAAATGCGTAATTGACTATTTGCTGCATCCATGCATTATATTGACATACCTATACGAAACCATTTCATAGGACACCTGCACCATTACCAGGGTTTTTATATGCAGCACGAGCACTATTCATGCTTACACACACACCCTGGTAATTGCCATGCCACCACACTATATAACTCTTAAATTGAAACCTTTTACTAATTGATACTTAAACTGGTACTATTGCCTTTAATTCCTAAAAAATGAAACCGTAGTATTGCTATTCATGTGCATGTACTTCATCATATTAATTGTTCATGCTTAATACATTAATCACACATCGCAACTTGATTATTGATATCATACGCATTCATTATCATTGATATATGCACTTATGAGGATTTCTTGAGATTTTATGATATTGCTGGATTTCGGGGGAAAGCCGCAAAATTTCTAAACTTATTATATTTTTAAAATATGTAAATTGCGGTTTTCTAGTGATGTAAGTGTCGTCCACCATGAGTTTGCTGTGGATTTGGAAATCCGTGTCGAGGAGTGGAGGAACTGGCACGGGTACATGGTGGGCCCGGTAAGGTACCCCGGGGCAAGAGGAATGTGGTGTTGACGTTGAGCCTGGCAGGGGACGGATTACCTACCGGTGACTTCATTGGGCACGGCGGATATCCAGAGGATACCGACCGGGGCCGCGAGAGGATGAGATTTTGATATTGAGATGGGTCAGCCGGATGGCTGAGGCCAGAGACACTATGACATGGATTTATGAGATTTGAGACAGCTTTTGGGTGTCGTTGCTGGACACCGATTTTCGTCGATTCATTGACATTATGCTGGCATTCTAAAAGAGTTTCAAAAACAAAAAGAGGTAAAATGTTTCTCATAGATACCTATTGAGACCTCGGATATTCATATTGCATACATGTTAGTACACTGATGTTGTATATACACCTGCTAGTGCATCCAGTCATACCTGTATTTTAGATGCTAGGATGCTTGTGTGCATGCATACGATAGCCTTTGTAGGTGTTATTTATTACTCACGAGTTGGCAACTCACCCCCGTTGTGCCACAGCCTTTTTGCAGGTCCGCTCCGTCAGTACAGTAGCGGCGGGCGCACTTGCTTCTTTTGCCTGGACTCGAGGTTTTGCTCTTAGGTGGGTTATATCATTATTTTTGTACCACCTTGTATATTCTTGTATCTAGTGTACTCCATCTACTGTTTCTACCAGTATTATTGTATATTGACCTAGAGATGAGACTGTGAGGTTTGTGGACTTTTATGCTGTATTTTGGGGTCGAGCTCACTTGAGTCGACATGCTGTTTTCTTATGCTTCATTATGATTATTTCGCATGTTGTTGCTTTATATTGCGTGGGATTTGTGACCGCCTTGTGGCGAAGAGCTAGCTCCCGCTTGGGGATGCCCTATTTTGTTGGATTCATATATATTTTGCTGTACCCATTTTGGGGGCCAGTATTTACAAAGGAGACTCTGCCGAAATTTTCGGAAAAATTGGTATTGTTTTTAAAAAAGGGGTTTACATGACTTATTTGATAAACTCGCTTTCAATTGATTGGGTTTTCTTCACTCTTTTGCTTAATTGGTTTTGTTTTCTGGGCTTTGGCTTACTTATTTTACGGACGTCTTTAGACGTTTCGTAAACTTAAGTGACAGTCACGTTCCGTACCCTGCGGGTCGTGACATTCGGCTTTTACTGCGATGGAAACATCGAGCTGGTGAATACCTCCCTTAGTTGAAGGTGGTCTTACGCTTTCCACTGCAACGTGTGTTCAGCGAGATCTTCCAGATATTTCCATGCTTCACCGTCATCTTTAGACATGAAATTGCATTGACACATTGTTTCAAGCATCTGCTTTGTCGCTGGATTAATGCCCTCATATATAATCCGACATAAATCCCATCTTTGTATTCCGTGATGGGGGCATTGGACAAGCAGATCTTTGAAACGTTCAAAGCACTTCCAAAATGGTTCATTGGGAAGCTGGGTGAACTGGTTGATCTCGCTCCTAATATGTGCAGTCTTATGATTTGGGTAAAACTTCTTAAGAAATGCTACGACGAATTCATCCCAATTAGCGATAGAGTGTGCGGCAGTATTATAAAGCCATTTTTCTGCCAAGCCGCACAGTGTGAATGGGAGAAGACGTAAGCGCATAGCATCTAAAGTCAATTGTGAAGTACCCATCATTGCGCATACGTTTTCGAATTTGGTGATGAAAACGTACGCGTCTTCCGACTCAAGCCCGTGAAATTTGGGCAGCAGATTGATGTAGTGGGGTTTGATTTCGAAATTATCCCCGTTAGGTGGTGGAAGAGATAGACAGGTAGGAAGAGGACCACGAATAGGATAGCATCTCTCTTGGAGAGAGATGCGCGGTGGATTCTGCTCACCTGCGGGCGGTGGCAGCGTGGTGTTATAATTAGATGGAGTGTCGTCCATCACGGTCGATGTGATGTGTGGTGGGGAAAAGAAGATGAAGAAGTACCGACTTCGGCGTCGATAGCAGGAACGCGGACAAGACGGGCACTAGGATCCCGTGTCCAGCCGAGCATGCACTAAGCGGGTTTAGTGCAAGTGGCAGCGTGTGTGTGATTTAAAATTGGCTTGTTTTGAAAAATGTGGGACTCAAGACAAATAACCCTAAGATGCACAAGCAACCCTAGAACTAAGGTTACCTAGGTCAGTCTCTAGACCGCTCCTAGACTTCCAAAGGGCAAGCCGCAGGATCAATCCTCTACCGCCTCCGTACTACCCTTGTAGCCAGATAAGTGCCAGGTAAGTGGGAAGGAACCACGTCGTGGGCCTAATTAAAAACCACTAGCCTTTGTCACACTTGCCTAGGCACTACAAAAGTAACGCGGATAAACGATAGATTACCCATGACCTTCCTCTGTCCTTATTGAGCGCGACAGTCCTTAGAGTCTGGTCTAGATATTTTTTAAATTAATGAAGGGTTGATATATATGCTCGGTTTGTGATTTGTGGGGCTTAGGAAGGGTGATGAAATCCCCACCTAATTTTGATTTGGTCTTTGCCCCTTAGAAATCTGTATTAAATATGCAAAACAAAACCAATCACAAAACTTTTGCAAAAAGATTTTTTTTTTTGCGGTGCGAATTTGCAAAGAATCCTGCAGAAAATAGATTTTATTAGATTTGAAGAGAAATAGAAGGAGTTAAGAAAGATACCAGAGAATTCTGTGGCCTTGATCCCTCTAAACTGCCGCGTTTCCGCCGCAGGAAGTGCCTTTACGCCGCGGTTCCGCCGCGTGGCAGAAGGAACAGTTGCTGAATTTTTTTGTATAGCCTTCTGTGCTCCTCTGGATCTGTAAAAATGTCTCTGTTTCCTGTTTTCCTCAATTCTGTAACTCCAGATCTCCTTGCAAAAATCCACGCACAAATCGTTAAATATGCAATTTGCAGTTTTGTTTTAATAATGATATAGCTCGTCCAAGAATTCAACACAAATAGTAAAAATAAAAAATTACGCATGTATCCCCGGCAACGGCGCCATTTGATTGGTACGAAAGAGTGTTTGTTTGTAGTTTAACCCCAATCAGAACGGTGTCGCGTGTAGCTAGACCGAGATGAGTACGGGTCGTCCTCTGGGAAACGTGGAACCTTTTACTCTTACTTTAGATGTGTTGAGAAAGAGAGGAGGAATAAAGAATTTTGTGAAAAGTTTCTAGATCTACTTTAAACAAGAATGTTAAATATAGATCTAGATTATTTTAGAGATTTAAATAATATAATAATAGGGCTTGTAGGGTTCGTTAGGATTTAGTAGTTATGGAAGATTAATTAAAAGTTACCTTTTTTATCCATTAATAGATTTAGAACTAGAACGACGGTGATGCGTGTAGATTAGGGTTTCTGGAGGGAAAAGGAATCCCACTCGTAACCCTTATCTTGACACGGAACTCCGTTAATATCTAGCCTTTACCAAAACAATCATTAATCTAACTCTAATCGCGGTCGGAACTAGCAAAGAATTGCTAGCGCGCCCGATTAGGATGTTAATGATTATTTTGATAAAGTTCCTAAACTTTATAGGACTTAAAAAGGGTTTAATTATTTTTATCACCCATTAACCTACCCTAATCCTACGAACCCTAACAAGCGGAGAATTACTCGCGCATGTTGGGAGAAAAAAAGATGGAGAGAAATTGCATAATTAAACTACGAAGAAATAGAAAAAGAAAAAGAACTACCTTTATTAATTAACAAGATCAAGTACACTTTGATTCCTTAGAAAATGATTACAAAAACCTAGTTTGCTTCTCGATCTCTTCCAAGGAGGTAGATGAACCGTTGATGATCAGCCTGGATGCGTGAGCCGTCTTGGACTTCGTGATCTCGTCGGCTTGATAGCTTTTCCAAGAGGCTCTCGATGCCTTTTTATAGTGCAAAGCCAGAATCTTTTAGTTGAAAAGTTGGTAAAATATTGCAGTAATCAATCTCCCAATATCTTGCATTCCAACTCATCAATAGTGCGGCGGATCAGCGGCCCAAGGGTGGGTTTGGCCGCGGATCCGCGGCCAATGGTAGGGATCTTTTGATCATATTTCTCTGGCTCTCTGATGGTGACATTTGGCAATCCTAGGCATCTTTAGAATTCAGAAATCATCTCTCGGTTGCTTCCAGACTTGGTCTCCAAGTTTGCTTCTTAATTTGGCAAGTTTTCTTCAACAAATTGATTTGTTTGTTAAATCCTGCATAACAACTTGGAAATATTCTGCACAACAACTCAAATAAGATTTTAGTAGACTTTGTTCTACTAGGGTTAGACCAATAATACTATTTGCATACATTTTCCTACCAAATGATAATTAAATATATTAACACATGGAAAATAATGTTTTTACACATAAACCCTCATATGTATAATATATTATAATAAAGTCCTTTTTTAATATAAAAATGGTAGGAAAAATGTACTACAAATGTGCAGTTTTATCGACTGAACACCTATCCCGGTAGGACAGTCTTACTCGAGATGATAGTATGCTATCTGGTTTATCTTTATCATCGTGTACTGCTTTAGGTGACCTTACGAGTCGCTATTACGTGTTGATAGAGCCCCCAGGATTCTTGCTTGACTACCGGCAGTATGAGGGCGATCATATACGTGGCAGCTGGTAGTCTATAAGCACATCCTTAAATGGTCCCTAGTCGTGGGAGTTTCGAGACAGGGCATCGATACTCCATAGTAGACTAGTGTATACAGTCGAGACCCCGATGTGGGGCGGTGGCCGGTCTCACAAGCCACTGGTGTCAGTTGGATCACCTAAGATGTATACAGGTGCTCATTGGGTTATGAGTACACCGGACAGGACTTGCCGGGAACATGCTAGTTGGTCTTATACCTGACGTCAGATAGCAGTTCCCTGGTGACATGTGTACAGGTTAGTTCATCGACCTGGGGATCGTCATTTGTCTCGTGTGAGTTCCCACTGTGCTTTGATTACTACCCTACCACGGCTCAAAGGAGTCGTGCAAACAGGTTTTAGTTGGGTACAGTCCCGAGCCACATGGAGGCAGTGAGCGGATCTTCAGGGGTTCGTCTCTCCCGGTATTGGGGGTGAGGTCGCGCTGTGTCTAGGAGAGCCATTACACAAAGTCCTTGGCTAAGGCAGGAGATTTACTGGTAGGTATTCCAGTAGTATCTCAGGGTGTTCTGGGCTACACTCGGACACGACTTGTACCGCTTTTGGGGGTCTGACTTTTACAAACCCCCTAGGCCGGCCATGCGATGCTCATAGACGAACGGACCGGACTGTACGGATATTGTCACTGACAGGCTCAGTAGGGTGTCAGGATGAGTTCGCTCATCGACGTCCCTTTTGGTCAATAGCTGGTGGCCCGTCACGTATTGGCTTATACCTCTGACGTGCTAGTGGTTAAATCCGCAGCCATAGTATTGACGAGTCTTTAGAGTCCACCACACTTTCAGTTACTCCAGCTTTCGGGCGAAACGCTGTAGAGGCAGTATGGAGATATGGCAGGGTTCGATCAGATACGTGCGGTATTGCACGGATCAGGATCGGACGGATAATACTAGCCGGCTTTGGTTTAAGCCGGAACCTAGTATAGTACAGTGTAGATTTTGTCTCATTGCATTTGTATCCGGTCGGAATACAGATGCGGGTGTGTATGCACAGTATCGGGTTTTTTCCTGTAATTTATTACGGGACCAGTTTTCTGGAGTTGCCAGTTTGCATTCCGTTCCGGCCGGTTTTCCTTTGTTCTTTCCCTGCCGGACTTTTCTGATGGAGGGGGTTATTTGCAAGTTTGCAAATAACACATTGTGGAGGGGTTTCTTGCAAATGTATTGATTATGATGGCATCTTTTCTTTTCAACCATCATTTGATTCTCTTTACATCACTTGATTTGTGTTAAAGTTGATTAGAGTTTGATATGAGTTTTGTTATCATGATGTTTTGGATATGGTCACCCTTGTGCTCTCCTACCCTCACCTCCCTTCTTGTGATGGTTTCATATTCATTCCTCCACCATTTCTTTTCTCACTAGATGAAAGAAGCCACACTTGAGAGAAGAAGAAGAGAGAGTTTCATTTTGAGCTTGTGGGATTTTTCTTGATCTCATTTCATGCTAGGAAAAATGCAAGCACCATTTTTCCTTATCTTGTTTCCTCCATCATCTTCAAATGGCAACAAAACCCCAAAGAAGACATAGCCTCTACACTACACATTCTACAGCAAATCTTGGACGCGTCGGCCAGCCAACTTCATGCCCGAGTTGCCTCGGTATTGAGGTGGGAGCCCGTAAAAGATGCAAGCGATGTGGTGCCCTTCCGGCGAGGAGGCGACGACCGGAGTTTCCGCAGGAGATCAGGACGACGATGAGAAGACCGGAGGACTCGGATCACTCGGTATATCTTTAACCTTTCTCTTGTTAGCTAGGACTAGTTTAATGGCACGATCCGGGTGTTTAGTGCGCGGTGGTGCCGGTTTGCTAAGTTCGCAAAATTAAAGTTTATCACCGCTTCAGCATTCCGGCGTCGGATTGACAGCCGGGGCGCCGCCGTGCACTTACATGAGATTGTTAGTGTTTATGCCCTAGAAGGCCATTACTGTATCATACTAGTTTGTATATTACTTAATGGAAGCTTGGGATATTCACATGTATATAACAGTCTTGCTAAACATGGTAGTATGCTACTTGGTTTTTCTATCTTAATATGTGAGTATACGTATTGATAGAGCTCTTAGGATCTTGCTTGACTACCAGCGTTGTGATGGCGGTCACACTAGTGGGGGCTGGGTAGTCTACAAGCACATCCTTATTCAGGTCCCTAGTCGTTGGATTATCGAGACAGGGCATCGATACTCCAGAGTAGACTAGTGTGTACACTTCTCATCCCAGTTGGGGAGATGGTCTGTCATACAGCCGTCAGTACGTCGTACTGGAGATAGTATACAGGTGCTCGTTAGGTTACGGGTACACCGGACAGGACTCACAGGGAACTGTTGGTTGGTTTTATACCAGTCGTCAGTGAACAGTTCCCAGGTGACATGAGTACAGCATAGTCCGCAGACTTGACACTGCTACTTCGCCTCGAGTGTGTCCCACTGTTCTTAGATTGCTACCCTACCATGGCTCAAAGGAGTCTTGCAAACAGGTAGCAGTTGGGTGCAGTCCCGAGCACTTGGAGGCAGTGGCGGTTAGACAGGATTCGTCTCTCCCGGTATTGGGAGTTGATATCGCGCCGTGTCAGAGAGCCATTACGCAAAGTCCCTGGCCAGGGCAATTGAGATTTGCTGGTAGGTTCCAGTAGTTTCTCAGGGTGTAATGGGCTTCCCTCCGACATGACTTATACCGCTATTAAGGGACTGACGCTTGTCGCCCCCTAGGCCCGATATGCGATAGTCTTGGACGAACGGACCAGACTGTATGGAGATTGTCACATCAGACTCTGTAGGGGTTCGGATGGGTTCCTTCATCGGCCTTCTTATCGACATCTACCTGGGGACCGTTACGTACAGCTAGTGCCGCTTGCGGTCTGTGGTTAAACCCACTGCCAACGTAGTAGTCGAGTCTCTAGAGTCCCATACATAGAGTTTCCCTACTCCAGGCGAAACGATATAGAGGTCGTATGGATTTACGACAAGGGTTCGGACGCATACGTGTGTTTACACACGTACGACATTCGGACTGTTTTTACCAGTCGGCTTTGGTTTAAGCCAGTTACTGGTATCCGGTTATTGGATTTATACAGTCTAAAGTTTTTCCCTATTTTTGCGGAAAGGAGGGGCGTTCTCGTAATTGCGCGAGAAGCTTCTAGAAGGTGGTGACTAAGGAGGTTTAGGTGGCATATACAATGAATGTGATTAGTGAGTCATATGGATGAGTCATCCATGTCATTAATGCATGATAAATGCTTAATGACTCATGGAGTGAATCATCACTAGATATTATCAAGCATGGTTGCTAAATTCATTTCTTTTCTTTTCTTGATAAAAAGAAATGCTTGATATATATTATCATAACTCATTATTCTCACTTCATTATTATCCTCACCTTCTCTCTCCTCAAGCTCTCCCTCTTAAAACCCTAATCATCCCCTCTCATGTGTTGAGTACAAGGATTAGTTAGACTACTTAATCCATAACCCTCTTTATATTTCACCTAGCTTCTTTGATTAGCACTTAAAGAAGTTTAGTTGCGTCAAGTTTAGAGGCTAAGCTTGGAGTAAAGCCCTCGGGTGGATCGTCTACTACTTCGAGAAGGCCGAGGAGGAGGTGGAGTTCGCAAAGACGAAGGACACGATTCGTTAGGTATAATCCCTAAACATAGTAGCTTAGAAACTCTATGTTTGTCGTTAGTTATCGTTTAGCTTCGATTCAAGCGGTTAGTCGATGTTTGTTCACTAAATAAGTTCGTTTTTGAAAATTCCGCCTCCCCACAAGTATTGGGGTGTTGTACATCGACTTACAAATACAACCTTTGTAGATCCGGTCCTCCACTTCCTTAGCTCCGTGACGATGTCCCTTCGCTGCGATCATCGGATCCCGGACTCTCGCGGTGGTTTCATCGAAGAAATGATCGGGCTAGGTCGTCGACTTCGATGCCGAAGATGATCTACGTCGAGGCAACTCAAGATCAAGCTCCAACTTCACCGAGTCATGAAACTTGTGAAGAAAACACCTTATACTACTTGGCAAGTGGTAGAGGATGAAGAAATAGGAAGTGGGTTCACTTTAGAATTGGATTTCTCACTCTTTTTCTCAAGGCACCATTGAAGCTAGCAAGCTTTCATGAAGCTTGATAAAGATGAAGAAGATGAAAGAATAAAAATGATTATCTTAAAAAAGAAAATCCAAACCATTCTTATCATAATGCAACCTTGGTTAACTGTAGAGAATAAACTAGGGTTAGGTGAATTGTTAGGTTTATTAAAGAAACAAGAATGGTCAAAGCTTCTTGAAGCTTCAAGGAAACAAACAAAAGAAGAAACAATTTCTTTTCTTGCCCTAAAATTAATAAATAAAATAAATAGTTAAGAAAAGATAACAAAACCCTAACCATTCACTTAAACATGGTTTAAAGTAAACATACACCCAAACTTGCATGTATCATCAAACATGATACAAACTAGTGCACAAACATATATCATATATACAATGTGCACATCCAAGTGAGATAATCAATCTTAAGTGAACCAATACTAGTTAATGTAAAGTAATATATCAAATATATAATTATACATTAAATCATTAAATCAACACTTGATTTAACGATCCAGTCATATCGCATATGACCGACTAATATCCAATGTATCGACTTATCGAATCAATCCTCGATTCGATAACTAGGTTATATCGCTTACAACCAATCGATACATTCATCGCGAGAATAGAATACGGTATCACATACACGCATTATTCTCGGTCCCGCACATATCTCATATGCGCTCCTATTTCCTTTCTCTTGAGCCAGGAAACCTCTGTGTAGGACTCTAAAGACTCGTCAATACGCCAGCAGCAGGTGATGATCAAATCAAACACCCACAAGCCGCAAGCGGTCTGCTAAACGTAACGGCCACCCGGGTATTGAGCGATCAGAAGATCAACGAGCAAGCCCGCTCACACTCCTGTGAATCCAACCAGTAACACTTACCGTACAGTCCGGTCTGTTCGTCTGATATGTCGCATATCTCGCCTAGGGGAGTTAAACGTCAGACCCAGTAGCTCAATAAGTCGTCTTGATATGAGGTCTATAACAGTTCGAGATACTACTGGTAACACTTACCAGTAAATCTCAGCAACCCTGGCCAGGGATTTCCGGTTATAGCCAATCGAACACAGCGCAACATCAACTCCCTATACCGGGAGAGGAGAATCCCCTCCTATCGCTCATTGCCTCCATGTGATTCGGGACTGTACCCAAAAACCACCGTTTTGCATGCCCTCTTGGACATGGTAAGGTGGAAATCAAAGCACAGTGGGAATCACACAAGACTCTATGACGATCTCGGGTCTACAGACTAACCTGTACCAGTGTCACCAGAGAACTGCCATCTGACGTAAGGTATAATACCATCTGGGAGTTCTCGGCGAGTCCGTCCAGTGTACCCAGTCTCCACTGAGCACCCGTATATCCTCTCTGATGTCAAACACCGATGGATATGGGATCATCCATCTCCCATCTGTATGGGTCGAGAAGGTATACGCTAGTCTACTCTGGTGTATCGATGCCCCGTTTCGATATACCCACGACTAGGGACCTTGAAGGATGTACTTATGGACTACCATATCCCCACTAGTATGATCCGCATCATAGTCCAGGTAGTCAAGTACACATCCTAAGGGCTTTACCAACATGTAACAGAGAGACAATCAGTATACACGTTAAGATAAAGAGCAACCAGATAGCATACTATCATGTCGAGCAAGAAAGTCCTCCCTATATATGCCCCAGCATCCACTACAATATACATCCTATGTACAGTAATGGTCTCTAGGGCATACATATAACTAACAATCCTCTCGATCCCGGTCTACGAGAAAACCGCAGTATCTCTCGAGCGGATGAGATTGCCTACTAGTCCTGCGGATTGACGTAGGGATGTCCGGTTCTTTTGAAATCTCTGGTTCTACCATACTTTCAGTAATAGTTTATGGTTCTGGAATTTCTTCCAGTTTTATTGCGCTCCCACTATTTCCTTTTACAAAAAAATAATTTTCTAAAAAGTGGGCATGACGAGGAACAAAAACCTTTTGTTTCTTTGCGTAATAAGAAAGATACCTCCTGGAGTTCTTTGGGTATCCCACAAACCTATACAGTACTGAGCGTGCCTCGAGCTTGTCCGTATACTGCTTTTCAACAAAAGTTGGACATCCGTATATCTTCAGATACTGAAAATAGGGTTTCTTTCCACTCCACATCTGATATGGTGTGGTAGGCATAGTCTTGGTAGGAACCTTTTTCAAAAGATATGCAGCTTATTCCAGTGCATAACTTTAGAAGGATCGCGGCAACTCAGCATTACTCATCATAGAACGAACCATATCCAATAGGGTTCGGTTCCACCTTTCTGATACACCGTTGTGTTGTGGTGTGTATGGAGGAGTAAACTGAGAGAGAATTCCATTCTCTTTTAGCTAATCCAGGAACTCGGCAATTAAGTATTCACCACATCGATCAAATCTCAGTGTCTTGATACTTTTGCCTGTTTGTTTTTCCACATCATTCTTATATTCTCGGAATTTTTCAAAGGGTCTCGGATTTATACTTCATCAAGAAGACATGTCCTAACCTAGAGAAATTATCCATAAAAGTAATGAAATTGGAATAACCACTTCGTGTATATGTAGATATTGGACTACACACGTCGCTGTGTATGAGTCCTAAGAGCTCGCTCGCTCTTACTCCTTGTCCAGTGAACGGAGTCTTTATCATCTTTCCTATGTGACAAGATTGACAAGTTGCATAAGACAGATATTCAAACAGATCCAAATATCCCTCTCTATGTAACTTCGTCAACCGTGTTTCATTGATGTGACCCAGTCTACAATGCCTTAAGAGAGCCTTATTTAAGACTTTCTTTTAAGTTTGTTCTGGACGTTTGAAAACCTGAGCATGATTCAATATATATACTGTCCTCTAGTGTACCTGACCTAATCAAACTTTGATTTAGGTGGATATGAACCACGTCTCTTACATACTAGACTTGGTACACACAAACACTTACGTAGAATCAATATCTTCCCACTTGTCAATTCTAGGTGATATACCCTATGGATACAGCGTCCACGCTCATTCCGTTAGCAACCCTGAGAGTCATATAACCTGCCCTGATAACTCTACGGTTTCTCAAAGCCTATAATGAATTACAGATATGAGTTCCTGATCCGGTATTTTGTAGTCAGGAAGTAGAGTTAATTGACAGACTATTTTCAATCATAAACAAACCCGAAGTCGAAGCCACAACGTGCTTCGGATCCTAGATTCTGGCTTTCCAAGCCCTGCATCCCTTCTGCTAATGCCCTTTCCCATAACAATAGGAACATCCCTCCTTACCTACAGTTAACCCCGAAACTTTTTCCCTTCCCTTTTCTTCTACCTAACCGACACAGCTTATTGTAGAGGTCTTCTTCTTCTCACCCTTGGCATCCACCTTAAATCCAGAAGAGGAAGATTCCCTAATAAGCAGAGCGGATGACTCCCTGGTTTCCTTCAGGGTGCCCTTAACTGGAAGTATCACTTTCTTGCCCTGGGCGTAAGTAGGAGGTATGGACTGTAGAATCAAGTCAGTACATGAATCGATCTCCAACGTGGTCTCCAGGTCCGTGAGCTGTTTAATACAGCTGATCATTGTAAGGACGTGGTCCCCTACAGATCACCCAACAGCCAACCTCGCTTGAAAAAATTCTTTGGAGGGCTCATATCATACGATACGAGAATGCTCTCCATATAAAATATTGTTATAGAGGAAGATGGAAACTAAGTCCATCTTCTCGTGCTGCCTCTGGTATACACCATCTACTGAGGCCAACACGAGGCACTTGGCAATCGCACAGTCTTTTTCCCTTGTCTTACGGATATCAACATCCGCGACAGTAGAAACTGGACCTGGGACTGTGGGGGCTATGAGTAGTAATGAGGTGGTCCAACTTATCATAGGTAATGGACATCTGGACAAATCTTTGCCATTCAATATAGTATAACTCAGTCATTTTATTATCTATCTGTAACATAATATGGTCACATGGTCACTGCAATTTTGAAAGAGAGAAGAAAATACTCGGCATGATACCCTTGCAAGTTTAGATTGGTTTTTAATTTATCTAAACAGGATGGCTCCCACCTTTTCTCGAATCCTTCCTCAAATCATAAAAGAAGAATTAGTCAGGATTGATCTCACCGTATAATACTTGCTTAACCGTTCGGCCAGGCTAGAGTCGGTACTTTGAGGGAGGTTTTACGACGCTTTCGTGAAGTTCCTTAATTAAAAAACCTATTTTCCCTGGAGGCGTATCCCCGCTAACATTGTTCTAGACACCTACTTGGTTTATAGCATTGGTCGTTAAGTGAAGAATCTCCCGAGGAGTAGCGGATACTCACAGTAGGATCGGGATCCAAATATCATTGTGTGATAATCATGAAGGAATCTTACCACAATTATCACACTCCAAATGTTATGCAGCACTAGCAAGTTTCAGTTTCTTTAGAAACTCCCGATATGGATTTTTTCCCCATACTCTTATGACCTTGACGAAGGCCAACATATCATAGTCGCATGTCAAGTTCTACCCGTCATTGTCAATGTTAATTTGAACCCACCCGTACATACCCTTGACGAAGGCCAAAATAGTAGTACGACTGTCCCAAACCAACGCATCTATCTATGCTACAGATGAATATCCAGCAGCTACCAAACACTATGTCTTGGCGAAGGTCAAAATACATAGCTTGAATACTACTGAATATTCAACTGAAATGACGAAGGGCTACGAATGGTTTTGGCGAAACCGTGAATGTAGTGAACTTGATATAATCGAAGGAACCTGATAGCTTTTAAAAGGAATGGTTTAAGCTCCGCATTTAAAAGTCTCCTGTTTTAAATTAACCGAGTGGTTTTAAAATTTGTTGCAACGTTTCAGCTTTGGTTTGTTTTCTTTGCATTAATTTAATGTAGTCCCATCAATTAACCTACCATTGCAGAAAACAACGAAAATACAAGGTACGGTTATGCCATCCGCATTCCCCACAGGGCCCTGTCATCACCCGTTAGGTTACTTAACTAACGACAAAGCGGGGGAAGAGCGCGAATGCAAAACATAAGCAATGTCTATATATATATATATATATATAATCCATTCGTCAGACGCAATGATAGACATTCCAGATCACAGATGAACATATTCGATATACTAGAAATTCCACGTTTCGTTTGAGCCTGTAACGAAAGACAGATTCCACGGTCGTGATGAATAGTCAAACCCCACCCTAGACCCCTACGGGTGCGGTAAACTACCCGCCAAATACCCGAAGTGAAGCAACATCTCTTAACAAAGTGAGTAGGCCACTCGGCACTTCAAAGTACCCAGTAGTTTGTGCACCCCACCTTGGGTCTATTTTAGGAGCAAAAAACAGTAAAAGAATTAATACAATGGTGGCTAGAACCTCAACCCGAATGTTCCCCGAAAAAATAATACTATATCACTTTACAAATTTACATCGAATGAAAGAATGAAAACCCTCATCTTACATCCCCGGCTATTCATCCACGACGATCCAACAAGTTTATATACACAAACCAACATAATATCATCACAGATATGTGCAACCCCGACTAATCGAAGTATAGAAATTAGTCGACGTTTCCAAACACATATATACATCACAAATCTTGTAAAGTAACTACGACATTAGAATTCTACACGCAATTAGCAAACATAACCAATTTTCCAAAACTTAAAAATCCAGTAAGCTAAAGTTCCAAAAACGATCGTTTTAAGCCAATTCGGAAGTCCGAATCAAAACAACATGCGTCCGAACCATCTCGAGAAGTTAGAGAATGAAATGAATTTCGAGTCGGGGGCCTAGAGGGGGTACCCCACCTTCAAGGCCACCATAAGGTGGCCCGGGGGTGAGGCTGACCCGAAACTGCCTAAGGTGGTGCAGTTTCGGGTCCCTACCGCCAAGAACACCTTGTGGTGGTCTTGAGGAGTGGGCCCAGCCGTTCGGCCACACCCGGAGGGTCCTCGGGTGCGCACTCTCTACCTCACGGCTTCTCGGTTCAAACCGTGAGCCCGCGAGGTGTGCAAACAACTCAAAACATCAATTTTGGAAACCGGTTTTTCGGCAGTTTTTGCATGACAAAAACGTCGGTTTTCTAACATCGCTACAAGCTATCTAGGTTTTATGATAGGCTCTGATACCACTGTAAGTCAATGTCTCACACCCCACGTGTTTGCGGGGAGGCAGAAACTGCAAAAAATGATTTTTATGGGCTTCGCAACACCGACTAGAACCAAGGATCGAACATAAACCATATCTAGCAAACTACATGAGATTTAACTACTATGATACAAAGTTAAACCTAATGATTCAAGTCCTTCGAGTCTTCATCGCTGTCCTACACTCGTCGTCCGCTCCAAGGATCGTAACGGATCGTAGCAACCTTGACGGCCTCCTCGAGTCAAAGATGATCCACCCGAGAATCTATAGTCCGAGCTCCTACCTTAAATCCGAGGTAAGTACGGCTTCTAGTTCACTAAACTAGAGGTCCTAGAGGGTGTAGAGTGAGAAGATGGAGAGATTTGTCTCTTGGAATCGTAGGTTTCTCAACTCATGAGAGGTCTAGGGTTTTTGATGAAGAGAAGAGGCTTGACGAAATGAGAAAGGTGAAAAGAGCTTGAATGAGGCATGGCTGTCCTCTTTTGATAGAATGAAGAATATTGGATATTTTGTGAGATAAAAATCACACACAAATATCTACAACTCTTCACAAATATCTAGTGGAGACTCATGACCATGAGTCACCAAGTAGCCATACTTAGTTCAATGCTCAAAATCCACCACATTTCTGTAGGGTTACCTAGCACGGCTGCATGATTTTGGGAGGCAGCGTCCATGCTTATTTCAAAAATTTTCCGTTCTAGCTAACCCTAACCCTAGAATCTTTACTAGAAAATTCTACGAGGCGATATGTAAACAACTTTACATCTAAGTGAATGAGATATAAAAGCTTTGTAGACCGGTCCTTCACTTCTAATGTTCCGTGTAGTTGTCACTTCGCCGCGAGTAGTAATTTCACGAACTCTAGTATGGGTTCCCTTAGAGAAATGAACAAGCTTGCTCGAAGTCATCGAGGCCGAAGATAATCTACGTCGAGGAGACACAAACCCAAGCTACTTCTTCACTAATTATGGAATTAGTGAAGCAAACACCCTAAACTAAATGGCTAGTAGTAGAGGATGATGAAGTAGGAATTTTGATCACTTTAGAAATAATTTTCTCACTCATTTTCATCACCTCCCAAAAGCTAGTGAGCTTGAGGAAGGAGATGAAGAAATGCAACCATGGAAAAATTGCAAGTAGAGAATGGCAACCATGGGTGAGTTAACATCATATGCTAACCCTTGTAGAGACTTAACCATGACTAGATATAATGGTTAGGTTTATAAATATCTCAAGTAAAACAAAACTTGTGGACTTAGTCAATGAACACTACAAGCTTCTACAAGCTTCAACCATGACTAATTCCATCAATTTTGAATTACATAAATAATTAAAAACCCAATATTATAGCAAGCATAGTGTAAGTCATACACACACCCAGGAAGCATGTATCATCAAGCATGACACAAAACTATGTACACTAATATATATCACATATATACTATGTGCACAAACAAGTGAGAAAAAGAAATTTTAATGTGAGCTAATATTAGTTAATGCACATTAATATATAAAATATATAATTATACGTTAGATAATTAAATCAACACTTGATTTAATAATCCGGCTGTATCACATATAACCGACTAATTCATATGCATCAACTTATCGAATCAACACTTGATTCGATAACCTGGCTATATCATATATAACCGACCGATGACACAAATCGCAAGAATAGAATACGGTATCACATATCGTATTAATCTTCGTCCCGCACATATCACATATGTGCTCCTACTCCGTTTCGCTTGAGCCAGGAAACCTCTGTGTAGGACTCTAAAGACTCGTCAATACGCCGACAGTAGGTGATGATCATATCAAACACCCACAAGCCGCAAGCGATCTGCTAAGCGTAACGGCCACCCGGGTATTGAGCGATCAGAGGATCTACAAGCAAGCCTGCTCATACTCCTGCGAATCTAATCAGTAAAACTACCGTACGATCCGGTCTCTTCATCTGATATGTCGCATATCTCGTCTAAGGGTGGTAAACGTCAGACCCCAGTAACTCGATATGTCATGCCGATATGAGGCTCTTAATGGATCGAGAGACTAATGATAACACTTACCAGTATATCTCAGAAGCAGCCCTGGCCAGGGACTTCCTGTTATAGCTAATCGAGCACAGCGCAACATCAAGTACCTATACCGTGAGAGACGAATCCCCTCCTATCACTCATTGCCTCCATGTGACTCGGGACTGTACACAAAAAACACCTTTTTGCACAATCTCTTGACCGTAGTA
Source organism: Agapanthus africanus (assembly GCA_030015575.1). Taxonomy (NCBI): domain Eukaryota; kingdom Viridiplantae; phylum Streptophyta; class Magnoliopsida; order Asparagales; family Amaryllidaceae; genus Agapanthus; species Agapanthus africanus. Next base: position 257,283,526 of record CM057351.1, on the reverse strand, counting down.
TGGTGGAAATCAAAGCATAGTGGGAATCACACAAGACTCTATAACGATATCGGGTCGACAGACTAACCTGTGCCAGTGTCATCAGAGAACTGCTATCTGAAGATAGGTATAATACCATCTAGGAGTTCTCGGCGAGTCCGTTCAGTGTAGCCAGTCAACCACTGAGCACCCGTATACCATCTCTAATGTCAAACTCCAATGGATATGGGATCATCCACCACCCATCACATGGGTCGAGAAGAGTACATGCTAGTCTACTCTGGAGTATCGATGCCCTGTCTCGATACTCCCATGACTAGGAACATTTGAAGGATGTACTTACCGACTACCTTATCCCCACTAGTATGATCTGCATCATAATCCTGGTAGTCAAGTACTCATCCTAAAGGCTTTATCAACATGTAATAGAGAGACAATAAGTGTACATGTTAAGATAAAGAGCAACCAGATAGCATACTATCATGTCGAGCAAGAAAGTCCTCCCTATATATCTCTAAACATCCACTACAATATACATCGCATGTAAAGTAATGGCCTCTATGGCATACATATAACTAACAATCTCCCACTTGCACTAGGGCCATATGTTGTAGTATCCAATACCCAATAATCAGCAGTGGTTGTAGTATCTCATACTCAACCATCCCATAAAAGTCTCTCTTGGGAAAAGGCCCTTGTGAGTGGATCCCCCGTGTTGTCCTCTGAGTCTACTCTCCTAACCTCAATCACCTGGAGATCAACCATCTCCCTGATCAGATGATACTGCCTAAGAATAAATCTGGGTCACTGATGGGACGGGGGTTCCTAGGCCTAAGCCATAACTCCATTGTCACACAATGGTAGGAACGAAGTTCATCTCATGAACTAATATACACCCAGACAGCCTCTTTGGTAGCATCGTTGTTAGTGATGTATCCATCCTTTATCGTCTAGTTTGCCACGGTATCTAGCTTGGAGCTCTTTCAACATATCAAACCTCTACTGAGGGTAAAGACAATACCTGTGACTGACTTTCAGTCGACCTTACCACCCTGGAAGCTATCTAGTGATTCTCCCCAGGATCGATTGATACCATCTCACTATACCTAGTAAGAATCCTAAAATCCATTTAGATCTATCTCATAGATCCAAAACCCAGGATTTTAAGAGGTATCACCTAGATCCTATATGGAGAATCAATATGATAAGAGGAGATTGACCGAGTGTAGCATAGGAAACTCCTTCACTATCAAGAGTATGTCATCTACGTACAATACGAGAAATACCACCATACTCTCTATTACCTTTTTGTATATACAAGGTCCATCTACAATTTTGATGAAGTCAAAAACTTTGACTACCACATCAAAACAGATGTTCCAACTCCGCGATGCTTGCTTTAACGTGTAAGGCAACTTGCACATGTTTCTGCTGCTCCCACTGTCTACGAAGCCCTTCTGGTTGTGTACTTATATACGCTCTCTTCTAAATCACTATCTAGAAAAGCAGTCATGATACCCAACCGCCAGATATCGCAGTCATAGTATGTAGCGAGGGCAAGTAGGATCCGGATGGACTTAAGTATAGCCACTGGAGAAAAAGTATCATCATTATCCACACCTGTTCGATGACGAGAAGCTTTTGCAACAAGTCTTAGCTTTGAAAGTCTCAACTTTTCCATGTACACCTAAGTAATCTTCTCAAGATATACTTTCTCCTAATGGGGATTTAACCCTTCAGATAAAACAACCAAAGTCCATACTTTGTTGGTGTATATGGATTCCATCTCAGATCGCTTAGCATCCAGCCATCTTATAGAGTCCCCACTCTTGATGGCCTGCTCGAAACTAATTGGGTCATCATCTCATGATGCAATCCTCGCTCCCACTGTCATAGAGAAAACTGAGGTATCTTTCAGGCGGATGAGGAACCATACCAGATCGGCGGAGTGGCTGAGGTCCATCGGGAACTATTGAATCCTTCGGTTCTACCAAATCATCAGCTGTAGTTTGTATAGATAGAACTCTTTCCAGTTCTACCTCATGACTACAAATTTGTTTCCAAAATAAATTCCTTTTCTAAAAAGGTGGCATGCCGAGAAATAAAACACCATTTGTTCCTCAGTGCGGTAGATGATATTCCCTTGCAAATACTTGGGATATCCAACAAACTTCCACAGAACTGACCTTGCCTCGAGCTTGTCCGGATTTTGCTTTTGACATAGGCCGTACAACCCCAAATCTTAACTTACTTAAAAGATGGGCTCTTCCCATTCCATATCACATATAGAGTGGTAGGCACTGATTTGGTTGGAACCTAATTCAATAAGTATGCAGCTACTCAAGTGCATAACCCCCAAAGGAAATAGGCAACTCAGTAGTACTCATCATAGAGCGCACCATATATAAGAGGGTGCGAATGCTCCGCCCTGATACACCAACATGTTGTGGTATATACAGAGGAGTAATGCTGAAAGAGAATCTCATTCTCCTTTAGAATAGTCCAGGATCTCCATGCTCAAGTATTCTCCTCTTCGATCATATCAAAGGACATAATACTTATACCCCTTTGGTCCTCTACTTCGCACTTATATTCATTGAATTTTTCAAAAGCTTCAGACTTCTGTTTCAACAGGAACATATGTCCGAAACTTTAGAGATCTTCAGTAAATGTACTGAAGTAAAAAAGAACCAATCCTGGCATTTGTAGACAGGGGACCTACATCATCATGTATCAATCCCAAGAGTTCATTAACTCTTTCTCTGTTTCCAGTAAACGGAGTTACGGTAATTTTATTTTTGTGACATGACTGACAAGTTTCACAAGATGTAAATTCAAACTGATTTAAATATGCATCTTAATGTAACATAGCTAGTCGGGTCGCATTGATATGACCTAGTCTACAATACCTCAAGAAGAATTCGTTCATTTCTGAATTCTTCCTCTTGTATGTGTTTTGCACGTTAAGAACTGTGGTTTGATTTAGAACGTATATGCTTTTAGATAACATGCCTGAACCGATCAACTCTTTGTTGGAGATAGTGCCCTCAGAGTCAATTATTGGATCACAGGCACGTGATTGCAATGATTGAGGGAGGACCTTTCCCGGTAGGACAGTCTTACTCAAGATGATAGTATACTATCTGGTTTATCTTTATCATCGTGTACTGCTTTAGGTGACGTGACAGGTCGCTATTGCACTTTGATAGAGCCCCTAGGATTCTTGCTTGACTGCCAGCAGTATGAGGGCGATCATATACGTGAGTGCTGGTGGTCTATAAGCACATCCTTAAAAGTTCCCTAGTCATGGGAGTTTCGAGATAGGGCATCGGTACTCCAGAGTAGACTAGTGTATACAGTCGAGACCCCGACGAGGGGCGGTGGCCGGTCTCACGAGCCACTGGTGTCAGTTGGTTCACCTAAGATGTATACAGGTGCTCATTGGGTTATGACTACACCGGACAGGACTCGCCGGGAACATGCTAGTTGGTCTTATACCAAACGTCAGATAGCAGTTCCCTGGTGACATGTGTACAGGTTAGTTCATCGACCTGAGGATCGTCATTTTTCTCGTGTGAGTTCCCACTGTACTTTGATTACTACCCTACCACGCTCAAATGAGACGTGAAAACAGGTTTTAGTTGGGTACATTCACGAGCCATATGGAGGCAGTGAGCGGATCTTCGGGGATTCGTCTCTCCCGGTATTGGGGGTGAGGTCGCGTTGTGTCTAGGAGAGCCAGAACATGAAAAGTCCTTGGCCAAGGCAGGAGATTTACTGGTAGGTATTCCAGTAGTATCTCAGGGTGTTCTGGGCTGATCTCTGACACGACTTGTACCGCTTTTGGGGGTCTGACTTTTACCAACCCCCCAGGCCCGCCATGAGATGCTCATAGACGAACGGACCGGACTGTACGGATATTTTCACTGACAGGCTCAGTGGGATGTCAGGATGAGTTCGCTCAACGACGTCCCTTTTGGTCAATACCTGGTAGCCCGTTACGTATTGGCTTATACCTCTGACGTGCTAGTGGTTAAATCCACAACCAAGGTGTTGACGAGTCTTTAGAGTCCCCCACATTCAGTTGCTCAAGTTTTCGGGCGATACGCTGTAGAGGCCGTATAGAGATATGGCAGGGTTCGATCAGATACGTGCGATACTGCACGGATCAGGATCGGACGGATAATACTAGCCGGCTTTGGTTTAAGCCGAATCCTAGTATAGTACAGTGTAGATTTTGTCTCATGGCATTTGTATTCGGTCGGAATACAGATGCGGGTGTGTATACACAGTATCGGGGTTTTCCTGTAATTTATTATCGGACCAGTTTTCAGGAGTTGCCAGTTTGCTTTCCGTTTCGGCCATATTTCTTTGTATCTTTCATTGGCCGAAGATTGGTGGAGGAGGGCTTATTTGCAATTGTGCAAATAAGCATTTGTGGAGGGTGGTGATTGCATATTATTGTATCATGATGGTGAACCATCCTTTGACCATTTGACTTCTTCTTTCATGATGGCTTGACTTTGTGATGAGATGATGAGGTTGGTGGAGTGTGGGTTTGTGTTTGTGAAAATTTCCCTTCATGATATCATTTGATTCTCTTCTTGCATTATTGATCCATACACTCCCTCATTCACCCTCTCTCTCCATTCATGCATGACCGGCCACTTCTAATGGGGGCTGTCCCATTTGGAGTGGGGGTTCTTGGTTGATCTCATATCATATTTCTTCACCAAAATTCCCAAGTAAAACTCCATGGTTCATCCCTCCACCAAAAGGCAACTGCACTACCCCAAATGAGACATGAGTTCTACACACATTCTACAGCAAACCTTGGGCACGTCAGCTTGCCAACATCGTACCCGAGTTGCCTCGGTATAGAGGTGGGAGCCCGTAAAAGAAGAAGGCAACGTGGTGCCCTTCCGGCGACGAGGAGGAGACCGGAGATTCCGCGGGAGATCGGCGAGAAGACCGGAGGACACGGATCGCTCGGTATATCTCTCTTCCCCATCTTGTAGTTAGCTAGGACTAGTTTAATGGCACGATCCGGGATTATAGTGCGCGGTGGTGCCGGTTTGAAAAGTTAAAGTAAATCACCGCTTCCGCATTCTGGCATCGGATTGACGGCCGGGGCGCCGCCGTGCACTTACAGTGGTATCAGAGTCTCGCCATTAACATAGTCTAGCTTTGTCTAATGTGTTTTACATTTCCGATCGAACAAAAAATTCCAAAACCGCGTTTTTATACACATCAGTTTTCTGTCGAAATTTTTTTGGCTCCAAAAATTTTTCAGTATGTTTCAGAATGATATGCAGAGAATCCTAAGAACACTGTAAAAATTTGGTTATCTGATCTTTCCATACAACCGCGGAACCGCGGGAACCGCGGCCTTAACACCTCTTTGGCCGCGGTTCCGCCGCAGGAATTTGGTTTCATTCCACCAGTTTTTTGCACTGGGCTTTTGGGCTGAAAATAGTGGTTTTGGTATACTTTGTTTGGGCCCAGAATTTCTGTGTGTGCTACAGTATTGCTTGGGGGCCCACTTGGTAAAATTTTATCGATCGGATATTTTAAACACATTTGTTCACAGTATTTACATTATATCTGCGACCGTGAATGTCACTTGATCGGTAAATCCTGTCTAACTGCTATTGCCCGGTTAGAAGGATTTGCGAACGTGACTTTCACGTTGATGTTCTGTGTATTACTGTGATGTTGCGGATCGGTCGTGGGGGATAGCCTGGTTGCAATGTTAGTACAGTTTTTGCTGTATTATGTACATTTGATATTGCGGGGCGAGCGTCCGACATGTGGACTGCCGTCACTGCCTGTTTGTATTATTATTTTGGGGCACGACCAGGTTGCGGTCGATGTACCCGTTGTATGTATATTTTACCTTCTGTACTAGGATTACCCTGCGGTGGGGTGCACGGATAGCCGGGTTCTAGAGGGCAATAAGCCCGCATCTCATGGCATTGAGACAGAGGGGGATTCACTCTATAATTGGCGATCTATTCGCCGCACTCGTAGGGGGTACAGGTTGACCCAGGAGGGGTGCCCAAGTCGCCGGATTCTGTGAAGTGCCGGGTGGTCCATTCATGTTGCTGAAGGGGGCTGCCTCGCTTCAGGTTTTGGCGGGTAACTTGCCGCGCCCGTAGGGGTCTAGGATTTCATTGCACAGGCTATCCATACGACCAGGGGAACGTCGGGTTTCAGTAGTGGCTCTGTGAAACCCGGGGATCCCAAATATCTGTATTGTTCTGTGATGCTGTACATTTCTGTGATGTTGCATTTTATCACGCCTTGACCGAAAATTATATATTGATATATATTAGTAGATGTTGTATATGTTTTGCATCCGCGCTAGTCCAGTCCCCGCTCTGTCGTTAGTTAGCTAACCTAACGGGTAATGACGGGACCCAGTGGCGAATGCGGATGGCATATACGTACATCAATATATTTTCGTTCTTTGTGGTGTGATCAATTGATGGGACTGTGTTGATTCGGATCAATGCAAGTTAAAAACAAACCTAATCTGATGTTGTTGGAACACTTTTCAAAAAGCTGTTATTGCAAGGATGTTCTCTTTTGTTTAGCATCGTGGTATTCAGTTGGAATATCCTGCTCCTCAGTCGACGAGGCAAGGGCCGAGATCCCTTCACCGGGAGTGACCCCTTGGACAAAAAGTTTGCGTCAGGGCAATAACTTCACTATAGCCGATTACTTTTGCTTTGCACCGTGGTGTGCAGTTGGAATATCCTGCACCTCATTCTATGGGGAAAGAGCCGAGATCCCTTCACCGGGAGTGACCTCTTTAGCAACGGTTTTCGTCACTATATTTTTAAAAGCTATCCGTTCCTTCAACGATATCAAGTTCATTACGTTAAAGGTTTTCGCCAGAAACCATTCGTAGCCCTCCGTTGTTTCAGATGGGTAGCACGTAGTATTCATGCTATGTATGTTGGCCTTCGTCAAGGCATAGTGTATGGTAGCTGCTTGTTACCTTTCTGCTGCATAGATAGATGTGTTGGTTTGGTACAGTCGTACTACTATTTTGGCCTTCGTCAAGGGTATGTACGGGTGGGTTCAAATTAACCTGGACAATGACGGGTAGAACTTGACATGTGACTTATGATATGTTGGCCTTCGTCAAGGTCATAAGAGCATGGGGCAAAAATCACATCGGGAGTTTCTAAAGAAACTGAAACTTGCCAGATATGTGCATACCTTCTGGAGTGTGATAGCGTGAGTGGATTCCGTCACGTTATCATGCGATGATAGTTGGATCCCGATTCCCACTGATGAGTTGGTTTACTCCTCGGGTGACCCCGACTAATTCTTCTTTTAGGTTTGGAGGAGAATTTGAGGTGACAGTGGGAGGTTTTCAGATTAGATAAATTGGTAACCATTCTGATTTAGGTTAGAGTGCACGCTGAGTGTTTCTTTTCTCTCTCTCTTTGGCAGCTACCATTGACCCGACCCTAAGACTATGACTCAGTGACTAAGTTGACCGAACCTTCTTAAACACTGGCTTTTGGATTGTCAGAGTTGCAAACCTCATTGCCACTCCGACTTTTACCCTTTTCTCTAGGACACCCCGTATTACTACGAACGTCCAATTCCATTGGACAAAACCATCGTATGGTTATATACGAACTCGAAGAAATTTATTCGAGGATGGTTTCCGGTTCTGGAGAAAACGAATAGGACTATTCAGTTGTCTTTTCCTTTTACCTTCTCTCAAAATGCGAGTACTCCTTGGTTTAGGAGATAGTACACCTATTACACAAATTGGATAGTCTTCTTCCAAACCTTAGGCTGGTGCCGAACGGTGGGGAATGAAGAAAACCAATTAGCATAACGATGGTGTGCAGAAGGTATTAAGTTAAGACAAAGCAAGGGATTAGTAAGAGGGCAAAGTAAACTGCGACTGCTATTCACGACCAAACCAAGTATTTCTTCGCCGATCCTAAATCACCTTTGTATTTCTCCAGAACACCCCGTATCACTACGAAGATCCACAGTTTATTGGATAATCCATCGTATGGTTATATACGAACTCGAAAGGAACTTGTTCCAATTCGCGGATGGATTCTGGTTAAGGAGAAATAGGAATAAGGTTTATTCGGTTGTCTTTTATCTTCACCTTCTCTCGCTTTGCGAGTGTTCCTAGGATTAGGATAGTACACCCATTATTCTTATTGGATAGTTTTCTTCCAAACCATAGGCTGGTGCCGAACGGTAGGGAAGGAAGAAAACCATTTGGCCTAAAGGGGTGTGCAGAAGGTAAAGACTAAAGACATAGAAAGGGATTTGGAAAGATGGCAAAGAATCACACGGTTACGGTTGTGAATATGGATAATGGAAGAGGCATTACTAGGAATACCGGGATACCCCACCAAAACATTTCAATGTTTCAGTTTCACCGTGAACAGTTAAAGGAAAACTGATTTCCCGATTAGATACTCACTCCAGGGTATGTATTTACCAGGTATGAGACTCACATCTGTATGGTTTTACAGATGATGAGTGGGAGTAGGTTATTGGGAATTAGGTGATCATGCTCATTATATCGGGATTCGTTGTAATAGGCGATATTTGAGGAAGTCACCTGGGTTGTTTGCCGGACGGCAAATATTTGGTTTTGAATATCCGCTGTTGTGCACCAATTTCAAATTGATATATCTGTACGTCTATTTTCATAGAGTGAGATATATCTTTTTGAAATTATGTCTATGAAATTTATCTATATCAGTAGATGGTTAGGTAAGGAGCATTAAACAGCGGTGTAATTCTTCTTAACCGTAAGTACAGTTTTCAACCTACGACACACAGTGAATGAGTTATCTAACTCAAGGGACTTATACAGAGTATTGTATGTTGTCCAAGGTCCATTAGGACAGAGGGGTTGGTTCTCGTACTATATTCGGTTTACTTATGACTTCTCTAGTTTTTAGACAGGTGTTTCGCGGAAACACAGGGTCCGAATTTTGAGAAGTTATAGGTATTTGAATAAAGTAGAGAACCAGGTATTGCAAGTATCGGGATTCTTCAAAGTGATCGAAGATATAGATACTTGTGTATGGTATTCAGTTGATAGTAATGGTTAAGAGATCTTGCTTCTCTTTCATATTACTCATAATTGGAAGCATTCCTAAGTTGAGTAATGCTGATCAGCCTTCTTCCATTTAGTTGACATGCACTGGAGACAGCTGGATGATTTAAATCTGGTTCAATTAAATCAGTGCCTCTGGTTCTATATTGGATATAGAACAGTTCATATCTTAACGATGTTAAGGTACGGGGAGTTGTCCGGATTATGCTTAAAACCAGACTCTGGATAACTCAAGGCACGTTTCTGTAATGGCTGTTTGTGGGTTGACCCAGGCTATGACGAGGGTTGACTTTCTACCATCTGGAAGATCAATAGTGATATTGTTCTAGACTCGCCACAGTTTTAATAAAAATGGATTTTTCAGAAAACAGTAGTGGGAGTATGGTAGAACTGGAAGTGATTCCATAACCACAAACGATTACTGAAGATTTGATAGGAACCTAAAGATTCAATCTGGTTTGACATTCCATTAGCCACTCCGCAGATACGGTGGGTAACTTCAGGCACCCGAGAGGTACTTCGGTAGCCTCAAGGACGGTGACAGGGAAGTTTTTGTTTACCCAGACTTGCCATTGCTGTTGTTGCAGACTGTGAGACCCGGCAGGAGGATGAGTATAGAGTCATTCTAAACTAGATTTAGAAGTGTACGTGTATATGACTCTGCCAGAGGGTTGTCGTAGTCAGTAGGAGCAGCGGAAGCATTGGTGGACAGGTGGCTTATGTCTATTTATAGACTAAAGCAGATATAGCGAAGATAGATCATCAATTTTTGATGTGGCAGTCATAGGTTTGACTTCATCAGAATAGGGGATGGATCTGTTGAGAAGGTAGTAGGGTGTGATGTCATGGTATTTGGATGACATACACAGAGTAGGAAAGGAAACTCCTATACTACGATCGGTTATACTTTGGTCGTCACACAGTGGTTTCTCCGCATGGGACTTGGACATTATATCAGACATACTGGTTACTAGATCTATGGTTTTAGATCTAGATTTGGGTGGTTTCCCAAATAAGGGTACTCAGACAGCATTCTAAGAGTATTTAGAATGGACGACTCCTGGCACGGTAGTGTACCTGCAGGTGATGGAGTCACCCTCTCTAAAGGTGTCTTACAGACTAAAGGGGAGAGGGATGTGCATGATTGGCAGATCACTTGCTCAGGCAATTGAGTCAATCATGAGATGTCAAGTACCACACCAGATGTTGTTCTTGAACTAGATGCAATAAGTTGACATTGATCCAATCCTGGAGAAGCAGTCGGAAGCAGTTTTAGAACATAAGTGGATGTTCTAGGGATATGATAACAACAGCCTCATTCGGGAAACAGTTATAATTCCAGGCTTCCAAGGTGGCCTGGACGACAAGGAGGTTGTCAGAGTTATAGTTTTTCCTTCTGACGAGGGGCAGTATTTTGGACAGGTGGTCCAAGGCAATACTGAGGGAGGCATGGCGCAGGATACTGATTAAGTTCAGTCGACGATACAGTCTAAGAAGTTTGGATTTGGAGTTCATTTATGAGCTAGGTCCCATCAGACATCCAGACACATTCTAAGACAGGTGTTGCTCATTTCGGGAGATGGCTTTCTTCGCGAACTTGATATATAGAGAGACATAGAAAGAAACATCAAGGCGGATCCACTCACTGAGGTTATTCCTCGAACGCAATAGTTTCGCAAACAGGTTTTGTGAGACTAACTAGTAGAGGAGTTGGGTATTTGGTATCACAAGGGCTGTGAGTATGTGACATCGCAATAATTAGCCTTGAGTGCAAGTGGGAGATTGTTGGAGATAGTGTCCTCAGAGTCAATTATTGGATCATAGGCACGTGATTGCAATGATTGAGGGAGGACCTATCCCGGTAGGACAGTCTTACTCAAGATGATAGTATGCTATCTGGTTAATCTTTATCATCATGTACTGCTTTAGGTGACCTGACAGGTCGCTATTGCACGTTGATAGAGCCCCTAGGATTCTTGCTTGACTTCCAGCAGTATGAGGGCGATCATATACGTGAGAGCTGGTGGTCAATAAGCACATCCTTAAAAGGTCCCTAGTTGTGGGAGTTTCGAGATAGGGCATCGGTACTCCAGAGTAGACTAGTGTATACAGTCGAGACCCCGACGAGGGGCGGTGGCCGGTCTCACAAGCCACTGGTGTCAGTTGGTTCACCTAAGATGTATACAGGTGCTCATTGGGTTATGAGTACACCGGATAGGACTCGCCGGGAACATGCTAGTTGGTCTTATACCTGACGTCAGATAGCAGTTCCCTGGTGACATGTGTACAGGTTAGTTCATCGACCTGAGGATCGTCATTTGTCTCGTGTGAGTTCCCACTGTACTTTGATTACTACCCTACTACGCTCAAAGGAGACGTGCAAACAGGTTTTAGTTGGGTACAGTCCCGAGCCACATGGAGGCAGTGAGCGGATCTTCGGGAGTTCGTCTCTCCCGGTATTGGGGGTGAGGTCGCGCTGTGTCTAGGAGAGCCAGAACATGAAAAGTCCTTGGCCAAGGCAGGAGATTTACTGGTAGGTATTCCAGTAGTATCTCAGGGTGTTCTGGGCTGATCTCTGACACGGCTTGTACCGCTTTTGGGGGTCTAACTTTTACCAACCCTTTAGGCCCGCCATGCGATGCTCATAGACGAACGGACCGGACTGTATGGATATTATCACTGACAGGCTCAGTAGGGTGTCAGGATGAGTTCGCTCATCGACGTCCTTTTTGGTCAATACCTGGTAGCCCGTTACGTATTGGCTTATACCTCTGACGTGTTAGTGGTTAAATCCACAACCAAGGTGTTGACGAGTCTTTAGAGTCCCCCACATTCAGTTGCTCAAGTTTTCGGGCGAAACTCTGTAGAGGCCGTATGGAGATATGGCAGGGTTCGATCAGATACGTGCGGTATTGCACGGATCAGGATCGGACAGATAATACTACCCGGCTTTGGTTTAAGTCGGATCCTAGTATAGTACAGTGTAGATTTTGTCCCATTGCATTTGTATTCGGTCGGAATACAGATGCGGGTGTGTATACACAGTATCGTTGTTTTCCTGTAATTTATTACGGGTCCAGTTTTCTGGAGTTGCCAGTTTGCTTTCCATTTCGGCCATATTTCTTTGTATCTTTCATTGTCCGAAGATTGGTGGAGGAGGGCTTATTTGCAATTGTGCAAATAAGCATTTGTGGAGGGTGGTGATTGCATATTATTGTATCATGATGGTGAACCATCCCTTAGCCATTTGACTTCGTCTTTCATGATGGCTTGACTTTGTGATGAGATGATGAGGTTGGTGGAGTGTGGGTTTGTGTTTGTGATAATTTCCTTTCATGATATCATTTGATTCTCTTCTTGCATTATTGATCCATACACTCCCTCATTCACCCTCTCTCTCCATTCATGCATGGCCGGCCACTTCTAATGGGGGCTGTCCCATTTGGAGTGGGGGTTCTTGGTTGATCTCATAGCATATTTCTTCACCAAAATTCCCAAGTAAAACTTCATGGTTCATCCCTACACCAAAAGGCAACTCCACTACCCCAAATGAGACATGAGTTCTACACACATTCTACAGAAAACCTTGGGCACGTCGGCTCGCCAACTTCGTGCCCGAGTTGCCTCGGTATAGAGGTGGGAGCCCGTAAAAGAAGCAGGCGGCGTGGTGCTCTTCCGGCGACGAGGTGGAGACCAGAGATTCCGCGGGAGATCGGGACGACGGCTAGATGACCGGAGGACACGGATCACTCGGTATATCTCTCTTCCTCATCTTGTAGTTAGCTAGGACTAGTTTAATGGCACGATCCGGGTTTATAGTGCGCGGTGGTGCCGGTTTGAAAAGTTAAAGTAAATCACCGCTTCCGCATTCCGGCATCGGATTGACGGCCGGGGCGCCGCCGTGCACTTACACTCTTGATATAGGAAATGTTCAAAACATTATCCAACAATACAAAATTATATCCTTCTTTACTAAATAATGTGACTGATATGATGTTGTATATCAGGTTCGGTATGTAATAACATTCGTTCAGAATCAATGTATTTAGTAATACAGGGTGATAACTGCCAAAATCTTGGCTGCAACAATTGCACCATTTCCAACTCTTAAAACATTATCACCCATTCCCAGTTCTCAACCTGTCTGTAGCCCATGTAACATATTACATTTATGGGATGCTGATCCGGTATCTAATACCTAGGACGCAGAGGATACTGAGAAACAGTTCTCTGTAATGAACACATCCGAAGAAGATGTATTAACATGCACTTTCTTCGTTTGGGCGGCACGGGAATTCTGGTAATCCCCTATTTCCCACTCGGTCTTATAACAATTATAAGTTGGAGCGGGACCAACGTTCCCCAGCTCAATATAACAAGCGGGTTCGGTGAATACATCCATATTATTATCTTGATTAAGGCGTGTGATTGATCATATCTTCGTGTTGTTAGTTATATGTATGCCCTAGAGGCCATTACTGTACATAGGATGTATATTGTAGTGGATGCTTGGACATATATAGGGAGGACTTTCTTGCTCGACATGATAGTATGCTATCTGGTTGCTCTTTACCTTAACGTGTACACTGATTGTCTCTCTGTTACATGTTGGTAAAGCCCTTAGGATGTGTACATGACTACCTGGACTATGATGAGGATCATACTAGTGGGGACATGGTAGTCCATAAGTACATCCTTCAAGGTCCCTAGTCGTGGGTGTGTCGAGACGGGGCATCGATATACCAGAGTAGACTAGCGTATACCATCTCGACCCATACAGATGGGCGATGGATGATCCCATATCCATTGGTGTTTGACATCAGAGATGATATACGGGTGCTCAGTGGAGACTGGGTACACTGGACGGACTCGCCGAGAACTCCCAGATGGTATTATACCACACGTCAGATGGTAGTTCTCTGGGGACACTGGTACAGCTTAGTCTGTTGACCCGAGATCGTCATAGAGTCTTGTGTGTCTCCCACTGTGCTTTGATTTCCACCCTACCACGGCTCTACTGAGTCGTGCAATCAGGTGGTTTTTGGGTACAGTCCCGATTCACATGGAGGCAATGAGCGATAGGAGGGGATTCGTCTCTCCCGGTATTGGGGGTTGATGTTGCGCCGTGCTCGACTGGCCATAACTAGAAATCTCTGGCCAGGGTTGCAGTGATTTACTGGTAAGAGTTATCAGTAGTTTCACGCTTGTTATGGACCTTACATCGGCATGACTTATCAAGCTACTGGGGTCTGAATTTTACCATCCCTAGGCGGGATATGCGACATATCAGACGAACAGACCGGACTGTACGGTAAGTGTTACTGGTTGGATTCATAGGAGTGTGAGCGGGCTTGCTTGTTGATCTTCTGATCGCTCAATTCCCGAGTGGCCGTTACGTTTAGCAGACCGCTTGCGGCTTGTGGGTGTTTGATATGATCATCACCTGCTGCCGGCGTATTGACGAGTCTTTAGAGTCCTACACAGAGGTTTCCTGGCTCAAGCGAAACGTAATAGGAGCGCATATGAGATATGTGCGGGACTGAGAGTAATACCAGTATGTGATACTGAATTCTATTCTCGCGATTTGTATCATCGGACGGTTATATAAGATATAGCCGGGTTACCGAATCAAGTGTTGATTTGATACATTGATACACTTGATATTAGTCGGTTATATGCAGTATGACCGGATCATTAAATCAAGTGTTGATTTAATGATTTAATGTATAATTGTATATTTGATATATTACTTTACATTAATTAGTATTTGTTCACTTAAGATTGATTATCTCACTTGAATATGCACATTGTATATATGATATATGTTTGTGCACTAGTTTGTATCATGTTTGATGATACATGCAAACTTGGGTGTGTGTTTACTTTAAACCATGTTTAGTTAATGGTTGGGGTTTCCATTACCTTATTTATTTATTTATTTATTTTGGCAAGAATAAAATGGTGGCTAAATTTGTTTCATTCTTAAAACTTCATGAAGCTTTGAAAGCTTTGACCATTTTGTCTCTTTTCTTAACCAAACCATTTAACTAAACCCTAGTTTATTCTCTACATGAGTTACACTCACCCATGGTTGCAAAATGATAAGAATCACTTGGATTTTCTTTTTAAAAATAATTCTTTTTCTATTTTCTTCTTCATCTTCTTCGAGTGAAGAAGAAAGCTTTCTTGAAAATTTCCAAGTGATGATTCCAAGTGAGAAATCCAAATCCAAAGTGAACCCACTTCCTATTTCTTCATCCTCTACCACTTAGCATGTAGTAGAGTGTGTTTTCTTCACAAGTTTCATGACTTAGTGAAGGTGGAGCTTGAGTTTGAGTTGCCTCGACGTAGATCATCTTCGGCATCGAAGTCTACGACCTAGCCCGATCATTTCTCCGACGAAACCATCGCTCGAGTCCGGGATCCGATGATCGCAGCGGAGGGACGTCAACACGGAGCTAGAGAAGTGGAGGACCGGATCTACAAAGGTTGTCGTCTCTTTCACTTAGTGTAAATGTGGTTTACTTGCATAGTTATCGCCTAATCTCTAGTTAACGATCTTCATTAGGGTTTCTCGGCATAGAAAATTTTGAATTTGGCATGGTCGATGCCTTGTGGAACCTCCTCAGTATGCTTAGGAACCCTACAGCGGTATCAGAGCCTAGCTAGAGCCTTAGGCGATGAGTAGACGAAGTTAGAAAGCCGATCGAACCTAGAAACCCTAGGTTATACCCTTCTCTGGACAATTTTTAAAACTGTGGATTTTTGTGAATTAAAAATGCTCAGAAAATAGAGCAGGAAATTCTAAGAGTTACTGCAGAAAACGAACCCCTAACTCTACTAGATCGCCGCGGAACCGCGGCCGTACCCTGCTATTGGCGGCGGTTCCGCGGCCGTATGTACCGATTAGGGATTCATTTTTATACAGTAATGCCCGTATCTATTTCCTCTGTTCTCTGGGAATTTTTAATCTGCACTCAAGAGTTGAGTTTTCTTGGTTGTATTGGGGATTCGATGATTCGATCGGAAACTTTAACTGCGTCTATGTGTTTTTCCGGATAATTTTGAATATGTTAAAAAGTTCGACCGGATATAAATATCCGACTTTTCCCATGCCGGGAAATTTCCAAGTGTTGGATGTTTCCGTGGTTTAAGAACGTTCTAAGTAGTGCAAGTAACGCGATGGTCCCTCTAGAAGACAACAAACCTTAACTCGATTATGTGACAGTCTTGAACTGCCCTTTGAACCTTAGGGTTTGGGGCAGTACGGCGTGCCACATGTGAGGCGTTGGCTTGACCCTTCTACGGCTGGACCGTTGGTACTGTAGCATGAAGTGAATGTTTTTAAACTTATTTCATGTATTGAGCTGTTTCGGGAAAACTTGGGTGTTTGATTGTTCGATCGGAAAGTTTAACATTTTCTATTTATCTGGAATGTGATACAATATTTGGAATCCACAAGCAGTTATGAGATAACTGATTTGGATGTTATAAACATAGCAGTTTAGTCTCACTTGATTGGTTGCCACGGGATTTTGATGTGATCAAAAGTCCGTCACAATCACGTAGCGTACACGAATACTCGCCGGTAAACTTAATAGACAACTACACCCCATAGCCCCGACCAAGTGACTGTAGGAGAACCCCGTCGCCGAAAGCATCCGTTCGGGTGCTCACGGCAGCGGTGTTACGCCTTGGTGCACTTCGTCGACGGTATCGGGGGTGCGGCCGTCTACTAAAGTTTGCGACGAGCATTCGTTCAGGATGTCGGGAATCCTGTTGAATTGCCCGACTTGATATAGAAAAGTGTTTTCGATAATGAGACTAAAATGCGGGGTTTATAATTGTTAGGCATGCGATGTCTAAGGAATTCATTTGGTTAGGCATGCGATGTCTAAAGAGGTTGCGTATTCCAACTGTTGTAGTTTTACACTTTCTTTTCTGCTACCGTAAGTGTAATATGTGATATCGCTGGTTTCGTTGCTATATGTCAACGACAACTGGGATACGCATGTTTACTTACGTTGATGACATGTGATGTTATGTGTTGTTGGATATGTTATATTGGATCGTCGTGTTTGAATAGCCTGGGTTTTTTTATGTGAGATGAGTGTTTTTCATTTTCATTCATGTAAAAACTTGTATGTAATATTCTTTTATTGGGGCACTTCCAGGTTGCGGAAGATGTCACCATTGTATATCATTTACTTTTCCGCACTAGGATAGACCCAAGGAGGGGAGCACAAGTAACCGGGTTCTAGGGTCCAGTGGGAGACCATCTCGAGGAGTCGAGTCCGGGTCTCCTAACCCTAGAATTGGTAGGGTTTCTTGCTGCTCTCGTAGGGGTCTAGGGATGTGGGATTGGCTATTCATCACGACCGTGGATTCCGTGTTTTATACTGGCTCGTATTAAGAACACGGACGTCCTAGTATATCCAATATTTCATATGATATTTTCTACTGCGTTATCTGTGATGTGATCATATGATATGTTCAGATAGATATTGTATATAGTATATATGATATATTATATAGATGTTACTTATGTTTTACACCCGCGCTAGCCCTGCCCCGCTCTGTCGTTAGTTACCTAACCTAACGGTGCACGAGGGGACATCGAGGCGAATGCGGATGGCATAAGTGTACGTCGTATTTATCTGTGATGTTTTGGAGACTTAAATGATGGGACTTAATTAATGTGATTAATGAAAGAAAATAAACCTAAGATGTTGTGGAATCGAATTTTCAAAAACAGGTAGCTACAGTTCTTGCTTTGCATCGTGGTGTTCCTTGTAGAACATCCTTCACCTTATTCGATAAGGAAAGGGCCGAGATCCCTTCACCGGGAGTGACCCCTTTAGCAATAACTGGCAGATGCTACAACCCTCGGTTTGTCTTTTGATTGCTTCTATAGTTTTTTCTTTTCACAGCGGTATATATGATATATCCTGCACCTTATTCGATGAGGAAAGGGCCGACGATCCCTTCACCGGGAGTGCCCCCTTTAGCAAAACTAGAAAAGCCTAAAAAACACTCCATTTTAAAATCATTTGATTCTACAACGATATCAAGTTCACTACGCAATAGGTTTTCAGAAAAACCTGTCGTAGCCCTCCGTCATTTCAGATAAGTAGTAGTTAGTATTCGTGCTACGTTTGTTGGCCTGCGTCAAGGCGTAGTGTGCGATAGCTAACTAGTATTTATCTGCTTATGCATATGATGCAGATTGGAATAGGGTAGTCGTGCGACTTTGTTGGCCTGCGTCAAGGGTCGTGCGGGTGGGTTTAATTCAATCAGGAAATGACGGGTTGAACTTGATTAGCGCACTATAGTTTGTTGGCCTGCGTCAAGGTCATAGGACGCGGGGGGCAAAATTATCGGGAATTTCAAGTGTTGAAATTTGCAATGAGATTGCATAACTTCTATGAGATAGTTGGATCCCGATACCCGCTGCGAGTAATTGTTACTCCTGGGAGAGTTTTACACATTACAATTAGCCAATCTAGTAGGTGTCTAGAAAAGTGTCAACGGGGTTACGCCTCTGGGAAAACGAGGTTTACTGTAATTAGGTCTGTGCGAAAGCACGGGGAACTTCCCTAAAAGTACCGACACTGGCCTGGCTGAAAGATTGGCGAACTTGCAGCGTGTAATTAATCCCGGCTAGTCTTTTCTTTTAGGGTTTGAAGGAAGATTTGATAAAAACGGTAGGAGCCATCCTGATTAGATAAAATAATAACCAATCTGATCTTGCAAGAGCGCACGGAGAGTGTTTTCTTCTCTCTCTCTCCAGGTAGCGACCATGTCACGCCTTAATCAAGATAATAAAACGGATATATTGACCGAACCCGCTTGTTATACTGAGCTGGGGAACGTTGGCCCCGCTCTAACTTATAATTGTTATAAGACAGAGCAGGAAATTGGGGAATACCAGATTTCCCGTGCCGCCCAAACGAAGAACGTGCATGTTGATGCATCATCTTCGGGTGTGTTCGTTACATAGAACTGTTTCTCAGTATACTTTACGTCCTGGGTATTTGATACCGGATCAGGATCCCAGATATGTAATCTGTTACATAGGGCTACAGAAAGGTAGAGAACTGAGAACAGGTGATAAGTTTCATGAGGCAGAAAACGGTGCAAGTGTTGCAGCCAAGTCTGTTGGTCACTGTCACCCTGTATTACTAGAATACATTAATTCTGAACGAATGTTATTAGATACCGAACCTGATATACAAAATCATATCAGTCTCTTTATTAGTAAAGAAATGATAAAATTTTGTATTGTTGGATAATGTTTTGAACATTTCCTATATCAAAAGTTGATCGGTTCAGGCATGTTATCTAAAAGCATTGATGTTCAAAATCAAATTACTGTTCTTAGTATACGGAACACACACAAGAGGAAGAGTTCACATATGAATGAATTCTTCTTGAGGTATTGTAGACTAGGTCATATCAATGCGACCCGACTGGCTAAAGTTACATTTAGATGTATATTTAAATTAGTTTGAATTTACATCTTGTGAAACTTGCCTGTCATGTCACAAAGATTAGACGACCGTAGCTCTGTTTATTGGAAACAGAGAAAGAGTTAGTAAACTATTGGGACTGATACATGATGATGTATGAAGGTCCCCTGTCTACACATGTCAAGACCGGTTCTTTGTACTTCATTACATTCTCTGATGATCTCTTTAGATTCAGACATATGTTCCTGTTGAAACACAAGTCCGAACCTTTTGACATATTCACAGAATATAACTTAGAAGTAGAAAACCAAAAACGGATATAAGTATTATGTCCTTTGATGTGATTAAGGAGGAGAATACTTGAGCACGGGATTCCTGGACTATTCTAAGAATGAGATTCTCTCTCAGCATTACTCCTCCGTATACACCATAGCACGATGGTATATCGGGGTGGAGCAATAGCACCCTATGTGATATGGTGTGCTCTATGATGAGTACTACTGAGTTTCCTAATTCCTTTTGGGAGTTGTGCACTTGAGAAGCTGCATATCTATTGAATTGGGTTCGAATCAAATCAGTGCCTACCACTCTATATAAGATATGGTATGGGTAGAGCCTATCTCTTAAGTGAGTTAAGATTTAGGATTGTCCGGCCTATGTCGAAAGCAAAGTTCGGACAAGATCGAGGCATGGTCAGTTCTGTAGAACTGGAAAAGTTCCAGCTACACAAACTACAGCTAATGATTTGACAGAACCAAAGGATTCAATATTCCCCAATGAACCTCAGCCTCTCCGCCGATCTAGTAGGGTTCCTCACCCACCTGAGAGATACTTCTGTTTCTCTATGACAGTAGGAGCGAGGATTGCATCATGAGATGATGACCCAACTAGTTTCGAGCTGGCCATCGAGAGTAGGGACTCTGTAAGAATGGCTAGATGCTTAGCGATCTGAGATGGAATCCATGTACACCAGCAAAGTATGGACTTTGGCTGCTATATCTGAAGGGTTAAATCCCCATCAGGAGCAAGTATATCTTGAGAAGATTACTTGGTGTACATGGAAAAATTGAGACTTTCAAAGCTAGACTTGTTAAAGTTTTACATCATAGACCAGTTGTGGCTAATGATGAAACATTTTTCTGGGGCCTATGCTTAAGTCCATCCGGATCCTACTTGCCACGGCTACATACCATGACTACGATATCTGGCGGTTGGGTGTCATGACTGCTTTTCTAAATGATGTTTTAGAAGAGACCGTCTATAAGTACACAGCCAGAGGGCTTCGTAGACAGTGGGAGCAGCGGAAACGTGAGCAAGATGCTTTATAGGATAAAGCAGGCATCGCAGAGTTGGAACATCTGTTTTGATGAGATAGTCAAAGAGTTTGACATCATCAAAATACTAGATGAACCTTGTATAAACAAAAGGGTAGTAGGGAGTATGGTCGTGATCCTCGTAGAGTACGTGGATGACATACTCTGGATAAGAAAGGAGTTTCCTATGCTACGCTCGGTCAATCTCCGCTTATCACAATGATTCTCCATATAGGATCAGAGTGATACCTCCTAAATCCTAGGTTTTAGATCTATGAGATAGATCTAATTGGATGTTAGGATACTCACTAGTTGTAGTGAGATGGTATCAGTTGATCCTGGGGAGAATCACTGGAAAGGTTCCAGGGTGATAAGGATGACTGAAATTCAGTCATAGGCATTGTCTTTACCCTCAGTAAAGGGACGGTATGTTGGAAGAGTTCCAAGCTAGATACCATGGCAAACCAGACGATAAAGGCTGGTGACATCGCTATTGAAGATACTACCAAAGAGGCAGTTTGGGTGTATATTGGTTCATGAGATGAACTAGGTTCCTACCATTGTGTGACAATGGAAGTATGGCCTTGGCCCAGGAACCACGGTCCCATCAGTGATCCAGACATATTCTAAGGCAGTATCACCTGATCATGGAGATGGTTGATCTCCAAGGAGATCGAGGTTAGGAGAGAAGACATAGATGACAACACGGCGGATCCACTCACAAAGGCCTTTTCCCAAAGAGAGACTTATAGGGGATTGTTGAGTATTAGATACTACAACCACTGCTAGAGATGGCCCTAGTGCAAGTGGGAGATTGTTAGTTATATGTATGCCCTAGAGGCCATTACTGTACATATGATGTATATTATAGTGGATGCTTGGACATATATAGGGAGGACTTTCTTGCTCGACATGATAGTATGCTATCTGGTTGCTCTTTATCTTAACTTGTACACTGATTGTCTCTCTGTTACATGTTGGTAAATCCCTTAGGATGTGTACTTGACTACCTGGACTATGATGCGGATCATACTAGTGGGGACATGGTAGTCCATAAGTACATCCTTCAAGGTCCCTACTCGTGGGTGTGTCGAGACGGGGCATCGATATACCCGAGTATACTAGCGTATACCTTCTCGACCCATACAGATGGGCGATGGATGATCCCATATCCATTGGTGTTTGACATCAGAGATGATATACGGGTGCTCAGTGGTGACTGGGTACACTGGACGAACTCGCCGAGAACTCCCAGATGGTATTATACCTCACGTCAGATGGCAGTTCTCTGGTGACACTGGTACAGCTTAGTCTGTTGACCCGAGATCATCATAGAGTCTTGTGTGTCTCCCACTGTGCTTTGATTTCCATCCTACCACGGCTCTATTGAGTCGTGCAATCAGGTGGTTTTTGGGTACAGTCCCGATTCACATGGAGGCAATGAGCAATAGGAGGGGATTCGTCTCTCCCGGTATTGGTGGTTGATGTTGCGCTATGCTCGACTGGACATAACTGGAAATCCCTGGCCAGGGTTGCAGTGATTTACCGGTAAGAGTTATCCGTAGTTTCACGCTTGTTATAGACCTTATATTGGCATGACTTATCAAGCTACTGGGGTCCGACGTTTACCACCCCTAGGCGAGATATGCGACATATCAGACGAACAGACCGGACTGTACGGTAAGTGTTACTGGTTGAATTCACAGGAGTTTGAGCGGGCTTGCTCGTTGATCTTCTGATCGCTCAATACCCGGGTGGCCGTTACGTTTAGCAGACCGCTTGCGGCTTGTGGGTGTTTGATATGATCATCACCTGCTGCCGGCGTATTGACGAGTCTTTAGAGTCCTATATAGAGGTTTCTTGGCTCAAGCGAAACGAAATAGGAGCGCATATGAGATATGTGCGGGACCGAGAATAATACCAGTATGTGATACTGAATTCTATTCTCGCGATTTGTATCATCGGACTGTTATATAAGATATAGCCGGATTACCGAATCAAGTTTTGATTCGATACATTGATACACTTGATATTAGTCGGTTATATGCAGTATGACCGGATCATTAAATCGAGTGTTGATTTAATGATTTAATGTATAATTGTATATTTGATATATTACTTTATATTAACTAGTATTTGTTCACTTAAGATTGATTATCTCACTTGAATATGCACATTGTATATATGATATATGTTTGTGCACTAGTTTGTATCATGTTTGATGATACATGCAAACTTGGGTGTGTGTGTACTTTAAACCATGTTTAGTTAATGGTTAAGGTTTCCATTACCTTATTTATTTATTTATTTATTTATTTTGGCAAGAATAAAATGGTGGCTAAATTTGTTTCATTCTTGAAACTTCATGAAGTTTTGAAAGCTTTGACAATTTTGTTTCTTTCCTTAACCTAACCATTTAACTAAACCCTAGTTTATTCTCTACATGAGTTACACTCACCCATGGTTGCAAAATGATAAGAATCACTTGGATTTTCTTTTTAAAAATAATTCTTTTTCCATTTTCTTCTTCATCTTCTTCAAGTGAAGAAGAAAGCTTTATTGAAAGTTTCCAAGTGATGATTCCAAGTGAGAAATCCAAATCCAAAGTGAACCCATTTCCTATTTCTTCATCCTCTACCACTTGTCATGTAGTAAAGTGTGTTTTCTTCACAAGTTTCATGACTTAGTGAAGGTGGAGCTTGAGTTTGAGTTGCCTCGACGTAGATCATCTTCGGCATCGAAGTCTACGACCTAGTCCGATCATTTCTCCGACGAAACCATCGCTAGAGTCCGGGATCCGATGATCGCAGCGGAGGGACGCCAACACGGTGCTAGAGAAGTGAAGGACCGGATCTACAAAGGTTGTAGTCTCTTTCAATTAGTGTAAATGTGGTTTACTTGCATAGTTATCGCCTAATCTCTAGTTAACGATCTTCATTTGGGTTTCTCGGCATAGAAAATTTTGAATTAACCATGGTCGATGCCTTGTAGAAGCTCCTTAGTGTGCCTAGGAACCCTACACGTGTGTGTTTGGAAATGTTTCACAACTAAAGAAATTTATACCGCAATCAATTGACGGTGTCTATTGTAGTTTCATCAATGAGCACGGATCGTCCACTGAGAAAGTGTGATTTGTTCGAAATCGTTTTAGTTGAGTTGAAAATTAAAAGATAAAAGAAAATGATTCAAGATTTGTGAAATTTTAGTTTCAAGAATATAAAGAAATAGATCTAAAATCAAGAAAATGTCCAAACCAATTGAATTCACAAGATTTGTAAAGTAGCTTGTAGGAATCGATCAAATTGATAGTGATGATGAATACTATTGATTACAAATTCTTATCTATTGAGGATTTGTTGCTAGATTGATGATGATCAACGAGATTTAGGGATCTATTGAAGAAACTAGGGTTTCTCCTTCATCATCCCTTGTCCTTTTATTGATTATCATTCAAATTCTAGCCTCTAGCAAATTCAATCACTGATCGTTGATCTCTAATTTTGGAGCGAAAACATTCAAGAAAGCGATCTCGCTCAAATTAGGTCTTCGATAATTCAATTTCCTAAAGTTTACAAAACTCATAAGACTTAAGAATCGTTCAAGAATTTAATCATCATCATCTACCTACTCTCTCAATTCCGCTACAAGCTGAGATTTCACTCAAACATCATGAAAAAGGGAAGAATCAAGAATCGGTAACTTTTCATAATGCAAGAATGTAAAGAAAAGCAAGATTTACAATATTCACCTTTATTAATCGACGATTAGGTATAATTCACTCAACTCGAGGTTACAAGATTTGAGGAGTTAACTAGATCCGCCGAAATTAGCTTCGCATCGATCTTCTTGAGTCGTGGATCGTCGTGGATCTCTTGCTCGGATGAATATTGGCGTTGCATCAAAGGCTCATTGAAGGCTTGCTTGAGACGCTTCTCGATGAATCTTGATTTGGCTTTGGAATTGGATTTGGGTTAGGGTTTTGAGTTGAAAGTTGTGCCACTCAACTTGCGGGTGAATTGATGTTCAACCAATGAACAACCTTTGTAATGAAGCCTTAGGTCCCTTTTTATAGTTTTTCCTTTAGCTTCCTCTAGAAGCTTGGCTTATCTTCTACTAGAAGCTAGGTTGTTATGAAGCTTGCATGAGAAGCTTAGTAGGTATTAAGCTTGCACAAGAAGCTTGGCTGTTAGAAGGGAAGCTTCTGGAGAAATCTACACAGTTTGAAGCGTCTTGGAGAAGCTTGGGAGTTGAAAGGAGGCCTCGGGGAAAATTACCATCCGCCGATGAGTCAGAACAGCCGCGGATCGGCCTGACTGGGCCGCGGATCCGCGGCCATATGGTGGAATCAATGCATGAAATTTCCAGTGTTGTTTCATGTTGGCTTTATGGAACTTTTCTGATGTCTGGAATATTTTTATACTTTCTTGTTTACTGCCAGATCACAAGTCTTGGACTTGATGCATTTTATCAGCACTTTTAGCAGTTCTGGCTCTTTTACCTGGAGAATTTCCTTCACACAATCTCGAAACAAGTGTTTAAATATACAAAGATCATGCGTGTAGTAATAAACACACAGTTTCCCTCATAATGCCGGTTATAATGTATAACACATGTTAGTTGATATTTTGTAGACGAATTGCTAATATGTGCTATATTAATACCAAACACCTATAGATGATTACAAAGAGCAGGGGAATTGATATGTTAAAAATGCAATATTTTCGACTAATCAGCATGACATGGTCGCTTCCTGGAGAGAGACAGAAGAAAACACTCTGCGTGTGCTCTTACAAGATTGGATTGGTAATTATTTTATCTAATCAGGATGGCTCCCACTGTTTTTATCAAATCTTCCTTCAAATCCTAAAAGGAAAGACTAGCCGGGATCAATTACACTCTACAAGTTCGCCAATCTTTCATCCAGGCCAGTGTCGGTACTTTGAGGGAGGCTCCCCGTACTTTCGCACGGATCTAATTAAAATAAACCTCGTTTTCCCAGGAGCATAAGCCGTTGACACCTTTCTAGAAACCTACTTGATCGGCTAATTGTAAAGTGTAAAACTCTCCCATGAGTAACAATTACTTGCAGTGGGTATCGGGATCTAACTATCTCATAGAAGGTATGCAATCTCATTATAAATTTCAACACTTGAAATTCCCGATAATATTTTACCCCAAGCGATCTATGACCTTGACAAGGTCAACAAACCATAGACCGCAAGTCAAGTTCAACCCGTACATTTCATGAGTGAATTAAACCCACCTGCACGACCCTTGACAAGGTCAACAAGGTTGCATGACTACCCTAACTCAATCATATCATATGCTTTAGCAGATAAGTACTAAATAGCTACCGCACACTGCGCTTTGACAAGGTCAACAAACGCAGCACGAATACTAAATACTACTTATCTGAAATGACGGAGGGCTACGATAGGTTTTTAAGAAAACCTTTTGTGTAATTAACTTGATATCGTTGTAGAATCAAATGATTTTAAATGGAGTGTTTTTTAGGCTTTTGCTAGTTTCGCTAAAGAGCTCACTCCCGGTGAAAAGATCTCGGCTCTTTTCTCGTCGAATGAGGTGCAGGATATTCACAATACCAATATGCAAAGCAAGAACTAGAAAAGCAATCAAAAGACAAAACTGAGGTTTGTAACATCTGCCAGTTATTGCTAAAGAGGTCACTCCCGGTGAAGGGATCTCGGCTCTTTCCTTATCGAATAAGGTGCTAGATATTCTACAAGGAATACCTCTATGCAAAGCAAGAACCAGACCTACCTTTTTGTTAAATTCGATTCCACAAAATCTTTAGGTTTATTTTCTTTCATTAATCTCATTAATGAATGTCCCATCATTTAAGTTAATTAAGCATCACAGATAAATATAACGCACGCTTATGCCATCAGCATTCGCCTCGATATCCCGTCATGCACCGTTAGGTTAGGTAACTAACGTCAGAGCGGGGCAAGGCTAGCGCGGGTGTAAAACATAAGCAACGTCTATATAATATATCACATATACTATATACAGTATCTATCTCATCATACAAAGTGATCACATCACAGAATATCGCAGCAGAAATCAACATATGAAATATTGGATATACTAGGATTTCCGGGTTTTAAATTAAGCCAGTATAAAACATGGATTTCACGGTCGTGATGAATAGCCAAACCCACATCCCTAGACCCCTACGAGAGCAACAAGCAACCGTACCAATTCTAGAGTTAGGAGACCCGGACTCGACGCCTCGAGATGGTCTCCCACTGGACTCTAGAACCCGGTTATTTGTGCTCCCCTCCTCGGGTCTATCCAAATACGGAAAAGTAAATAATATACATCAACAGTGATATCTTCCTCAACCCGAAAGTGCCCAGAATATTACATACAAGTTTTTACATGAATGAAAATGAAAAACTCACATCTCACATAAAAAAACCCGGCTATTCAAGCACGACAATCCAATATAACATATCCCAGCAACACATAACATCACATGTCATCAACGTAAGTAAATATGCGTATCCCGTTTGTCGTTGACATATAGCAACGAAACCGGTGATACACAACATATTACACTTACGGTCGCAAAAAAGAAAGTGAAAACTACAACAACTGGAATCCGCAACCACATTAGACATCATAAACCTGAAATATCTCATATTTCAGATTTCATGCCTAACCTAATGAATTCCTTAGACATCGCATGCCTAACAATTATAAACCCTGCATTTTAGTCTCGATATCGAAAACACTTTTCAATATCAAGTCAGGCAATTCAACAAGATTCCCGAAAACATGATCGAATGCTCGTCGGAAATATTAGTAGACGGCTGCACCCCCGATACCGACGACGAAGTGCACTTAGGCGGAACACCGTGGCCGCGAGCACCCGGACGGATGATTTTGGCAACGAGGTTCTCCTACAGTCACTTGGTCGGGGCTATAGGGCATGGCTATCTAGTAAGGTTAACTGGCGAGTATCCGTGTATGTTACGTGATTGCGACGGACTTTTGATCACATCAAAATCCCATGGCAACCGATCAAATGAGACTAAAATGATAGATTTACAAAATTCACATGATATCCGGACGACGTTAAACTTTTCGATCGATTCAACAAAGTCCCACAATTCCTCGAGAGCTCAACACTTGAGCACGGTTTAATAATACCAAGAACATGCCACAGTACCTTTGGACCAACCGTAGAAGAGCAGACCCAAGCCTCATTTATGGCACCGCGGAACTGCCGCAAACTCTAAGGTTCGAAAGCGGTTCCATAGTCGTTATGTCGAGTTAGGGTTTCATTCTTCTAGAGATTTCACAGAATTACATGCATGATTTTTCGAATATGTTAAACTTGGAAAAATAGGTTTTTGACATTCGTTTGAACTTTTTAACTTCACCCAGACAACATGCGAATAGACGAAACAATGTTAAAACTACGAATACGAAACACTCCGAATTTCCTATACTGTAAGATCACATCACATGCAAACTTAGCAAAAACTAGCAACACCTGAAACACCAAAACCCAGATACTGGAACACACCAAAAAAATTAACCCAAAAATCCACAAACTGGCCAAGCTGGCCGGATTTTCTATGCATGTGGCCGGCCATTTTCCGGCTAGGGGTTCATATTGCATCTCATACAACATTTTGCAGTTGTTTAAAAAATTTGAAGACCATTTAAATTCGACAGAAACTGGGTTGCAATGTTTCAAGTTTCGGAGTCGTTTCGGTTTCGTAATCTAACAAACATCGTCTAATTTTCTAGCATGGCTCTGATACCACTGTAGGGTTGCCTAGCACGGCAGCAAGGTTTCAGGAGGCATCGTCCATGCCTATTTCAAAAATATGCCGTTCTAGATAACCGTAACCCTAGAATCTTTACTAAAAAATCCGACGAGACGATATGTAAACAACTTTATATTTAAGTGAATGAGGAATACAACCTTTGTAGACCGGTTCTTCACTTCTAATGCTCCATGTAGTAGCCACTTCGCTGCGAATAGTAATCTCCCGAACTCTATTATGGGTTCCCTTGGAGAAATGAACAAGCATGTACGAAGTCTTCGAGGCTGAAGATGATCTACGTCGAGGAGACACAAACCCAAGCTACCTCGTCACTAATTATGGAATTAGTGAAGCAAACACCCTATACTAAATGGCTAGTAGTTGAGGATGATGAAGTAGGAATTTTGCTCACTTTAGAAATAATTTTCTCACTCATTTTCATCACCACCCAAAAGCTAGTGAGCTTAAAGAAGCAGATGAAGAAATGCAACCATGGAAGATTTGCAAGTAGAGAATGGCAACCATGGATGACTTAACATCATATGCTAATCCTTGTAGCGACTTAACAATGGATAGCTATAATGGTTGGGTTTATGAATATCTCAAGTAAAAGAAAACTTGTGGACTTAGTCAAAGAACACTACAAGCTTTTACAAGCTTCAACCATGACTAATTCCATCAATTTTGAATTACTTAAATAATTAAAAACCCAATATTATAGCAAGCATGGTGTAAGTCATACACACACCCATGAAGCATGTTGATCAGTCGAAAATATTGCATTCTCAACACGTTAGTTTCCCTACTCTTATCATTCATATATAGGTGTTTATTGTAATTATAACACAGATTACGAATTCATCTGGAAAATACCAAATAACCTGTGTTATACTTATAATTGACATTCTAAAAGGAAATTACGTATCGCATTGATTTGTATATATCAATCCTTGTCTCGAGATTGTGTGCAGGAAATTCTCCAGGTAAAACAGCCGGAATCATAAAAAGTGCTGATAAAAATACGTTAAGTCTAAGACTTGTGATCTGGCAGCAAACAAGAAAGTCTAAAAATATTCCAGACATCAGGAAAGTACCATGAAGCCAACACAAAGCAGCACAGGAGAATTGATGCACTGAACCCATCAAATGGCCGCGGATCCGCAGCCGAGTCAGGCCGATCCGCCACGGATCCGCGGCCGAGTCAACTCGTCGGCGTCAGAAACCTTTTTCAGGAACCTCCTTTTCATTGCTAAGCTTCTCCAAGACATTTCTAATTGTGTAGGTTTCTCCAGAAGCTTCCCTTCTAATAGCCAAGCTTCTTGTGCAAGTTTCATAACCAACAAGCTTCTCATGGAAGCTAGCTAACTACCTAAATCTAGAAGCTTCCTACAACTACCTAGCTTTCTATGCAAGCTTCATAACAATCTAGCTTCCAAGGGAAGCTATACCTAGCTTCTAGGGGAAGCCAAAGGAAAAGTCTATAAAAAGGCATCCAAGGCTTCATTACAAAGGTTGTTGAGTTGTTCGGTTGTTGAATAGTGAGATCCAAATCAATTCTAAAACAAATTGAGTGAAACAATTTGATCCAAATCAAGATTCATCGAGTTCCAAATCGAGCAAGCATCCAACAAGCCTTTTTAAGTGACGCTGGTCTTCATCCGAGCAAGAGATCCAAGATGATCCACGACTCAAGAAGACGATGTGAAACTAGTTCGATGATTTTTGTTCCTCCTCAATTCTTGTACTTTTTGAGTGTATTGTAACGAAACATCAAATAATAAAAGGTGAAAATCTTGATTCTTGCTTTCTATTCATTCTCGCATTATGATATTCTTAGTTCTTGATTGCTTTATAATGATGCGTGAGTAAACTCCGCTTGCATCGGAATCGAAAAAATAGGTAGATGATGTTGATGAATTCTTGAACGATTCTTAAGTCTTATGAGTTTTGTAAACTTTATGAAATTGAATCGTCGACAACCTAATTTGAGCGAGATGCTTTCTTGAATGTTTTCACTCCAAATTAGAGACCAACGATCGATGATTGAATTTCCTAGAGGCTAGAATTTGAATGCTAGTTAACGAAAGGACAAGGGATGAGGATGAAGAAACCCTAGTTTCTTCAATAAATCCCTAAACCTCGTTGATTGTCATCGATCTAGTAACAAATCTCCAATAGATAAGAATTTGTAATCATAAACATCAATCATCACTATCGATTCAATTGATTCCGATAAGTCTCTCTACAAATCTTGATAACTCAAACAATATGGATATTTTCTTGATTTTTACCATTTCTTGAATTTAGACATAATTCGTGATTCTTGAAACTAAACTTCACAATTTACTTTTATATTTTAATTTCTAACGCAACTAAAACAAGATCGATCAAATCACACATTCCCTGTGGACGATCCGTATTCATTAACGCGCTACACCGACACCGTTAATTGATTGCGGTATAAATATCTTTGATTGTGAACACTTTACATTTCATCACAACTTAGACGATCAATCACATGTATCATCAAGCATGACACAAAACTATGTACACTAATATATATCACATATATACTATATGCACAAACAAGTGAGAAAAAGAAATCTTAATGTGAGCTAATATTAGTTAATGCACATTAATATATCAAATATATAATTATACATTAGATTATTAAATCAACACTTGATTTAATAATCCGGCTATATCACATATAACCGACTAATATCATATGTATCAACTTATCGAATCAACACTTGATTCGATAAACCGGCTATATCACATATAACCGACCGATGACACAAATCGCGAGAATAGAATACGGTATCATATATCGTATTAGTCTCGGTCCCCCACATATTACATATGTGCTCCGACTCCATTTCGCTTAAGCCAGGAAACCTCTGTGTAAGACTCTAAAGACTCATCAATACGTCGGCAGTAGGTGATGATCATATCAAACACCCACAAGTCGCAAGTGGTCTGCTAAACGTAACGGCCACCCGGGTATTGAGCGATCAGAAGATCAACAAGCGAGCCTACTCATACTCCTGTGAATCCAATAAGTAACACTATCTTATAGTCCGGTCTCTTCATCTGATACATCGCATATCTCGTCTAGGGGTGGTAAACGTCAGACCCTAGTAACTCGATAATTCATGCCGATATGAGGCTCATAAAGGGTCGAGAAACTACTGATAACACTTACCAGTATATCCCAGAAGCAGCCCTGACCAGGGACTTCCTGTTATAGCCAATCGAGTACAGCGCAACATCAACTCCCTATACGGGGATAGACGAATCCCCTCATATCTCTCATTGCCTCCATGTGACTCGGGACTGTACCCAAAAACCACCTTTTTGCACGATCTCTTGGCCGTGGTATGGTGGAAATCAAAGCACAGTGGGAATCACACAAGACTCTATGACGATCTCGGGTCGATAGACTAACCTGTACCAGAGTCACCAGAGAACTGCTATCTGACGATAGGTATAATACCATCTAAGAGTTCTCGGGGTGTCCGTTCAGTGTACCCAGTCAACCACTGAGCACCCGTATACCATCTCTGATGTCAAACACCAATGGATATGGGATCATCCATCGCCCATAACATGGGTCTAGAAGCATACACGCTAGTCTACTCTGGAGTATCGATGCCTTGTCTCGATACTCCCACGACTAAGAACATTTGAAGGATGTACTTACCGACTACCCTATCGCAACTAGTATGATCTGCATCATAATCCTGGTAGTCAAGTACTCATCCTAAGGGCTTTATCAACATGTAATAGAGAGACAATAAGTGTACATGTTAAGATAAAGTGCAACCAGATAGCATACTATCATGTCGAGCAAGAAATTCATCCCTATATATGTCCAAGCATCCACTACAATATACATCGCATGTACAGTAATGGCCTCTAGGGCATACATATAACTAACAAATTCCTCCATCCAAATAAAGTTTAATCCATAGAGAATAAAACTCTAATAGGTGTCCCCCTTCTAGAAGCCAATCCCGAGGAATTACGAGAATGCTCTTCATCTATATATACATACCCACATCCGCATTCCGAAGAACACGAATACAAAGAGACGAAACAATCCATCAATTTAATACTAGGATCCGGCTTAAACCAAAGCCCACTAGTATTATCCGTCCGATCATCATACGTGCACAAGTACACATAAGTGATCGAAGCTCTGCTGTAAAACCATATGGCCTCTACACCTTTTGCCCGGTGCTGGAAAACTCTCTATGTGGGACTCTAAAAACTCGACCGCTGGCAGTGAGTTTAACCACAAGCTGCAAGCGGTAATAGCTGCATGTAACGGCTACCTAGGTATGTGTCGATAAGAAGGCCGATGAGCTAACTCATCCGAACTCCTACCGAGCCTGAATGTGACAATCTCTGTATAGTCCGGTCTGTTCGTCTAAGAGTATCGCATATCGGACCTAGGGGCGGTAATCGTCAGACCCCTAGTAGCGCAATAAGTCGTGTCATAGAATAGTCCAAAACACCCTGAGTAATTACTAGAGTACCTACCAGTAAATCTCACTTGCCTTGGCCAAGGACTTTGTGTAATGGCCTTCCGAACACAGCGCGATATTAACCCCCAATACCAGGAGAGACGAATCCTATCTAACCGCCACTGCCTCTAAGTGCTTCAGGACTGCACCCAACTACTACCTGTTTGCATAACTCCTTTGAACCGTGGTAGGGTAGTAATCAAAGTACAGTGGGAACACGCTTGAGGCGAAGCAGCAGTGTCAAGTCGATGGACTAAGCTTTACTCATGTCACCTGAGAACTGCTACCCGACAACAGGTATGATACTCACCAACAGTTCCCGACGATTCCTGTCCAGTGTACTCATAACCTAATGAACACATGCATACTATCTCCAGTATGACGTACTGATGGCTTTGGGACAGACCATCTCCCCTGCTGGGATGAGAAGCGTATACATTAGTCTACTATAGAGTATCGATGCCCCGTCTCGATAATCCTACGAATAGGGACCAATATAGGATGTGCATATTGATTACCTAGCCCCCACTAGTGTGACTGCCATCACAACGCTGGTAATCAAGCAAAGATTCTAAGGGTTCTACCAATATGTATAAGCGATATGCTAAGAAAACACATGTACATATTGAGGTAGAAACAAACCATGTAGCATACTACCATTTCGAGCAAGACTGTTACTATATCCATGTATATCCCAAGCTTCCATTTAGTAATATACAATCCAGTATGATACAATAATGACCACTAGGGCATATATAACTAACAATGCACGTGTATATGACTCTGCTAGATGGTTGTTATAGTCAGTGGGAGCAGCGGAAGCATAGTGGACAAGTACCTTGTGTCTATTTATAGACTAAAGCAGGTATAGCGGAGATAGATCATCTATTTTTGATGTGACAGTCATAGGCTTTGACTTCATCATAATTGGAGATAGATCTGTTAAGAAGGTAGTAGGGTGTGATGTCCCGGTATTTGGATGACATGCACTTTATAGGAAGTGAAATTCCTATACCACGATCGGTTATTTCACACATTGGATATGGATAATATATCAGGCATTCTGGTAACTAGATCTACGGTTTTAGATCTAGATTTGGTTAGTTTCCCAATCTGGGTACTTTGACACTATTTTAAAGGTGTTTTAGAATGGACGACTCCTAGCATGGTTGTATACCTGCAGGTGATGGAGTCACCCTCTCTAAAAGTGTCTTACAGACTAAAGGGGAGAGGGATGTGCATGATTGGCATATCACTTGCTTAGGCAATTGTGTCAATCATGAGATGTCAAGTACCATACCAAATGTTTTTTTTGCACCAGCTGTAATAAGTTTATATTAATCCAATCCTGGAGAAACGCTTGGAAGAAGTTTATGAACATAAGTGGATGTCCTAAGGATATGGTAACAACAGCCTCCTTCGGGAGACGGTTATCATTCGAGGCTTCCAAGGTGACCTGGATGATAGAGTGACTGTCAGAGTTATAGTTTTCCCTTTTCTGAGGGCGCAGCAGTTTGGACAGGTGGTCCAAGCGGATACTGAGGAAGGCATAGCGCAAGATACTGATTAAATTCAGTAGACGATACAGTCTAAGAAGTTTACTGGATTTGGAGTTCATTTATGAACTGGGTCCCATCAGATAACCATACATATTCTAAGATAGGTATTGCTCATTTCGGGAGATGTTTTTCACCGTGAACTTGAGATATAGAGAGATATAGAAAGAAACATTGGAGCGGATCCACTCACTGAAGATATTTCTCGAACGCGATAGTTTCACAATAGATCTTTGTGAAACTGATTAGTAGAGAAGTTGGGTGTTCGGTATAACACGGGCTGTGAGTATGTGACACCGCAATAATTAGCCTTAAGTGCAAGTGGGAGATTGTTGGCTATAGTTCCCTTAAGTCAATTATTGGATCGCAGGCACGCGATTGCGATGATTGAAAGAGGACCTATACCGGTAGAACAGTTTTACTCGAGATGATAGTATGATATCTAGTTTGTCTTTATCATCATGTATCTGCTTTAGGTGGCTTTACTGATCATTATTACATGTTGATAGCGCCCATAGGATTCTTTCTTGACTACCAGCATTTTGATGGCGATCATTTACGTGGGAGCTGGGTGGTCTATAGGCACATCCTTAAATGTCCCTAGTCGTAGGAGTTTCGAGACCGTGCATCGATACTCCAGAGTAGACTAGTGTATACTGATCGAGACCCCGACGAGGGGCGGTGACCGGTCTCACAAGCCATTGGTGTTGGTTTGTTCACCTAAGATATATACAGGTGTTCATTGGGTTATGAGTACACCGGACGGACTCGCCGGGAACATGCTAGTTGGTATTATACCTATTGTCAGATAGCAGTTCCCTGTTTACATGTGTACAGGTTAGTCTATCGACCTGAGATCATCATTTTTCTCGTGTGAGTTCCCACTGTGCTTTGATTACTACCCTACCACGGCTCAAAGGAGTCATGCAAACAGGTTTTAGTTGAGTACAGTCCCGAGCCACATGGAAGACGTGAGCGGGGATTCGTCTCTCCCAGTATTTAGGGTTGATGTCGCGGTTGTGCACGTGTGGCCATCACCAGAAATTTGGCCAAGTTAGCCGAGAATTACTGATCTAGGATCGGTAGTTTCTCAGGTGGTGATGAGCTTCATACCGACACTAAATGTCACATTATTAGGGGTCTGACTTTATCCAACCCCTAGACTCGATATGCGATACACATAGACGAACAGACCAAAATGTACGAATATTGTCATCGTCAGGCTCAGTAGGGGTTTCAGGATGAGTTTGCTCGTCGGCCTCCCATTCGCTTAATACCTGGGTAGCCATTACGTACAGCTAGTGCCGCTGACGTACTTGTGGTTAAACCCATTGCCAACGTATTAACAAGTCTTTAGAGTCCTACACAGAGGGTTTCCCTACATCGGGTGAAACGATGTAGAGGCCGTATTGTTTTACGGCAAGGTTCGATCACATACGTGTACTTGTGCACGGATTATGTTCGGACGGATAATACTAGTGGGCTTTGGTTTAAGCCGGATCCCAGTGTTATATTTGTTGGATTATTTTCGTCGCTTTGTATTCGTATTCTTCGGAATACGGATGCGGGTATGTATATATGGTTGAGGGGTATTCTTTTAATTTATTACAAGGTTACTTTTAGAAGATTACGCCTCATAATGGTTTAGACCTTTTTGGATTAAATGGTTATTGAGGTGTAGGATGAGGTGTTTATTGCATTTTTGTGGCATGGCTAACTAGTGACTCATGGTTACTATTCTAGTATGCTTAGGGTTTCTGTTTGTTGTGAGATTATGTTGACTTGAGATATTTTTTGTTGACTAAGATATTTTGGAGACATGGACATTTATGTGATGGCTCCATTATTTCTTATCACACACACACAACAAACAAAAAAACAAGCCATTATTCATTTTCTCTCTCTCTCTCTCTTGAGTTGCTCTCAACACCTCATCCTCATGGCATCATCTTCCTCCTCCACCCAAACCCTCTCATGTGTTGAGAAACCTTAGGTGTCTTGAGATAAATTAATCATTCATCACTCTCTACTCTTCTATGGTATCTAGTGTAGCGATCTAGGTACCCTAGTTAACTCAGATATGAGGTTGGAGCTCGTTGTATAAACTCTCGGGTGGATCATCTTCGATGGAAGGAGACCGGAGATCAAACTTGATCAAGGAAGCCTCTAGGAGCTTGGGATTATGGTTGAAGACCGAAGGACACGGATCTATTCGGTATAACCATTCTAACTCCTTTGCATGTTTTGTTATCTAGGGCTTATGGGTCGATCCGGGTTATAGGGTTGTGTTAGTGCCGGTTTTTGAAAAATTTTGTTCCTCTTTTGGCCACGGATTAATGGCCGGGGCGCTTGCATTACCCAACAGTAAGACAGTTCTATCCATATAGGTCCTCCCTCAATCATCACAATCGCGTGCTTGTGATTACAATAATTGACTTGAGGGCACTATAGCCAACAATCTCCCACTTGCACTTAAGGCTAATTAATGCGGTGTCGCATACTCACAGCTCGTGTGATACCGAATACCCAACTTCTCTACTAATCAGTCTCGCAAAGCCTGTTTGTGAAACTATTGCGTTCGAGAAATAGCCTCAGTTAGTGGATCTGCTCCGGTGTTTCAATCTTTATCTCTATATATCTCAACTTCGCGGAGAAAGACTATCTCCTGAAATGGGCGATACCTGTCTTAGAATTTTTCTGGATGTCTTATGGGAACCAGTTCACAAATGAACTCCAAATCCAATAAACTTCTTAGACTGTATCGTGCACTAAATTTAATCAATATCTGCGCCATATCTTCCACAGTATCCACTTGGACCACCTGTCCAATATGCTGCCCCTTAAAAGAGGGAAAACAATAACTCTGATAGTCACTCTATAATCCAGGTCATCTTGGAAGCTGTTCGGCATGAATTATTACACTTTTATACCACTCATTTCCTATCATTTTGTCAATAAACAGTGCTATTTTATCTGTGTCTGCTCATTAGTACAGATTACAGGTACACAGGCAAAAACACTGGAGATGGTACATAAGATACACAGAAACGACGGTTTTCAGCCGAAACTGCAAACGGGACAGATAACATATCAAGACATTGAGTTTTGCAATCAAATAATGTTGTGTACAAATAAATATGATTTTTGGTCCAACATGATACAATATCAAATTCATGTATGAACCATCATGGATCTAGTGGGTATGAGCCATCATGAGAAATCAAGTTGCAAACACAATCATGGTGTCCTGCAAGTAGGTACACAAGTGGCTTGGTCAAGTGAGCATGATGATATGGAAAAGTAGTGATTTGAAGTGTGAAAACAACACACACACAATTGATCCTTCTCTGTACATTACTCCAGATTACACCTAGGTGTAAATTAAAAGAAATTGCAATTACAGAGAGATGCTCAAAAGAGTAGAAGATCACAGACCAAAGATGGGCCCCACTCTCCAAACCAAGGCCGCAAATAAATTCATCTTGGTTGCAATTTGCGGCCAAGTTGGGGCCAAATTATTTCGTTCAGTTATGATGGGTCCCTGGTGGTCTTTTCAATCCAGTGTCATATGCTACTTTTGATTTTGGGTTTCCTATAAATAGCAGATCACAGATATAATTCTGGGAGGTTTTGGAGTGAGAAAACAGTTTGTAGCTCTTGATAGCTTCTTCTTCTTCCTTCTTTGAGCTCTCACTTGAGTGCTCCATTAAGATGGTTGAAGTTGCTATCTACCTTGTAGCTCAAGCCCTCAATTTTGTTAATAAAAAACTTGCACTTGCCTTTTGTTTAAACTCTTATTCTTGTTCTTGTGTTTTATGTTTTTCTTTTGTGTTTCATGTTTCTATTTTGTACTGTTTAACTAATCTTTGGTTGTGGTAATGGTAAGGATGTGAGATGAATGGATTTTTCTTCCTCCTCCTATTGTTCATGTTTAATGTGGTTATATTTGTGATTCTAACTTAAAGATTGCTTTATGTATTGATGTGATATGGTATTTTGAAACCATGGTTACTTGGTAACCTCTTCATATACCACTTTCACACCCTTTCCCCATTTTACAATGTTTATGTTAAAATCAATTTAGTGTTAAGTTTGCTAAGTTTAGTTATGGTATTTTATGATCAAGTGGCTTGACAAACCTCTTAGTTTTATATACCCTATACTATCACAAACACTTAGCAAAGTTAACACTAAAACAACTTTCTCTCACTCACTAATTTGTGTTTTTGATGTTGTAGTATGCTTGCTAACCCTTGTGCTTATTGTTGATACCTCAAGCTTGGACATACAAACGGTAAGTGAACAAACGGACTCGTTTCGTGTTTTGAGTCGAAATTCGAGAACTTGATGACCTATGCTTCGCAACCGCGCTGACAAGTCATGCTTCGCGTCGGGATCGACACAAGGACGGACAACTCATGATCAAGAGAGCGTTGAAGGAATCGCCACAATTCATCCATCCGAGCCAAAGCCACGGCCACCTTTCTTCCTTAACTTAGTTCTATATTTCTGTATTTTATAATTAGTGAAAACCAAACCCAATTCTTTTATTTCTCAAACCTTAAGCAACAATCTCTAATCACCAATTCCCCGTGGATCGAACCGTACTTGCTAGCTCGCTACAACGCGTCATGCACTTGCGGTTTATAAATTTTAAAACGAGATCGAGCTCGCGTGCACATTATTTCTAAAACCATTTCCTTTCAAAACCGTAAAAGAGCGCGCGGGTAAAGTCCCAACAAAAGCCAGAAATGATAACCGCCTCTTGAAAGAGGCTGCCGTTACAATATAACAAGAACATCCACTTATGTTCATAACTGCTTCCAAATGTTTCTCCAGGATTGGATTAATATATATTCTTACTTCAAGTAGTGCAAAAACAATATCTGTTGTGGTACTTGACATCTCATGATTGACTCAGTTGCCTAAGTAAGTGATATGCCAATCATGCAAATCCCTCTGCTCATCAGTCTGGAAGACATCTCTTTAGAGAGGGTGACTCCATCACTTGCGGGTATACCACCACGCCAGGAGTCATCCACTCTAAAACACTTTAGAATAGTGTCAAGTGCCCAAATCAGGACACTTTCCAAATCTTGATCTAAAACCATAGATCTAGTTATCAGAAACCCTGATATTTTATCCTGATCATATGTGGAGAAACACCTTGTGACAACCACAGTATAACCGATCGTAGTATATGAATGTCACTTCCTATAAAGAGCATGTCATCCAAAAACCAGGACATCACTCCCTACTACCTTCTTACCAGGTCCATCTGTTGTTCTGATGAAGTTAAACTCTATGACCGTCACATCAAAACTAGACGATCTATCTCCGCTATACCTGCTTTAGTCTATAAATAGACATAAGCTACTTACCCTCTACGCTTACGCCGCTCCTACTGAATAGAACAACCCTCTGGCAGAGTCATATACACATGAACTTCTAAAGCTAATTTAGAACAACATTATACTCATCCTCTTTCCAGATCTTATAGTCAAGAACAGCAGCAATGGCAAGATTAGGTAATCAAAAACCTCCCTGTCACCGTCTTTGAGGAGACCGAAGTATCTCTCGGGTGCCTGAGGTTACCCACTAAATCTGTTGAGTGGCTAATGGAATGTCTAATCCAATTGAATGTTTAGATTCTACTAAATTTTCAGTAATCATTTGTGGTTCTGGAATCAATTCCAGTTCTACCATACTCCCACTAATGTTTTCTGAAAAGAATCCATTTTACTAAAACTGTGGCGAGTCAAGAACAATATAACTAATTATCTTCCAGATGGTAGAATGTTAACCCTCGTCAAAGCTCGGGATAACCCACAAAATGCTATTACTGAAACGCGCTTAGAGTTTATCTGGATTCTGGTTTTAAACATAAGCCGGACAACTCCATATACCTTAACATCGTTAAGATATGAATCCATTCTATATATCCAATGTAGAAACAATGGCACTAATTTAATTTGAACCAGATTTAAAATACATGCAGCCGTTTCCAGTGCATATCAACTAGATGGACGGAGGCCAAGCAGCATTACTCATCAAGGGATGCTCCCACGTATGAGTAACCTGAAAGAGAAGAAAGTTCTCAAAACTATTACTTACAACGGAATACCTAACACAAGTATCTACATCTTCGATCACCTTGAAGAATCCTGATACTTGCAACATATGGTTCTCTACTTTATTCTTATACTTATATCTTCTCAAAATATGGACCTTGTATTTCAATGAAATACTTGTCTAAAACTAGAGAAGTCATAAATAAACACAATATAGTACGAGTATCAACCTCTTTGTCCTAATGGACATCAGACAACATACAATACTTTATATAAGTCCTCTGAGTTTAATAACTCAAAACTTGTGCATCGTAAGTTGAAAACTGTACTACAGTTAAGAAGAATTACACCGCTGTTGAATGCTCCTTACCTAACCATCAACTGATATAGGTAAATGTCATAGAAATAATTTCAAAAAGTTATATCTTACTTTATAAAATGAAGTATAGATATATCAGTTTGAAATTGGTGCATAACAACGGATATTCAAAATAAAAAATTTGTCGTTAGGCAAAACCCAGGTGATTTCCTTAAATATCACCAGTTACAAAAAATTCTGATATATTGAGGATATATTCACCCAATTCCCAATATTCTACTCACACTCAGAATCTGTAACGCCACACAGATGTGAGAATCAAGTCTGGTAAATACATACCCCGGATTCAGAATCTAATTGGGAAATCAGTTTTCAATTAATACTACACAGTGAAACTGAAACATGAAAATGTTTCGAAGGGGTAGCCGGGTATTCCAAGTAATTCCTCTTCCACTATCCAGATTCATAATGGTAACCGTATATTTCCTTGCCCTAACTCCAATCCCTTTATATGTCTTTGCTTATTACCTTCTGTACACCATACTTAGGCTAATTGGTTTTCTTCCTTCCTTTCCTTTCAAAACCTGCCTATGGTTTGGAAGAAGACTATCCAATAAGCGCAATAGGTATACTCTCCTAACACCAGGAGAACTCGCAACCTGAGAGAAGGTAAAGAGAAAAGACAACCGAATAATCCTATTCAATTTCTCCAGAACCGAAAACCATCCCGGAACTGGAACAAGTTCCTTTGAGTTTGTATGTAACTATACGATGGCATACCCAAGCAATATGGATATTCGTAGTAATACGGAGTGTTCCGTAGAAATGCAAAGTTGACATAGGAGTACCAGGAGTATACGCTCTTTCGTCGTGAATGATAGCAGTCGCAATTTCCTTTTCCCCTAATCTAATCCCTTTATATATCTTTACTTATTACCTTATGTACACCACACTTAGGCTAATTGGTTTTCTTCTTTCCTTACCTTTCGGCAGCTGCCTATGGTTTGGAAGAAGACTATCCAATAAGCTCAATAGGTGTACTCTCCTAATACCAGGAGCTCTCACAACCTGAGAGAAGGTAAAGATAAAATACAACCGAATAATCCTATTCAATTTCTCCAGAACCAGAAACCATTCTCGAACTGGAACAAGTTCCTTCGAGTTCGTATGTAACTATACGATGACATATCCAATAAATTTGGGTCTTCGTAGTGATACGGAGTGTTCTGGAGAAATGCAAAGGGAATGTAGGATTGGCAATGATATATGCGACTCCATGACAATCCAAAAGCCAAAGTGTTTTAAGAAGGTTCCGTTAACTTGGTTCATGAGTTTTAGTTTAGGGTCAGGCCATGGTCGCTGCCAAAGAGAGAAAAATGAAACACTCAGTGTGCACTCTGACCAAGATTAGATTGGTTAATCACTTTATCTAATCAAGATGACTCCCACTATTTTCTCGAATTCTCCTTCAAACCCTAAAATGAGAATTAGTCGGGATCATCTAAAACTACCCAAGGAGTAACACCTACTCATCAGTAGGAATCAGAATCCAGCTATCATCGCATGATAACTTGATGGAAGCCACTCAAGTTACCACACTCCAGAAGGTATGCACATGCCTGGAAAGTTGCCTGTATGTTTGAAACTCCCGATGTGATTTTTACCCCAAGCGGCTTATGACCTTGACAGAGGTCAACATATGATAAGTTGCAAGTCAAGTTCAACCCGTCATTGTCCTGGATTAACTTAGACCCACCCGCATGAACCCTTGACAGAGGTCAACATGACCGTACGACTGTCCTAAATAATCGCATATCAATGCAACAAACAAGCATTACCAGCTACCATTCACTGTGCCTTGACAGAGGTCAACATACACAGCATAAATACTAAGTAATATCTGTAAGAAATGACGGAGGGCTACGACTGATTTTTGGCAAAAAACCTTTAATGTAATGAACTTGATATCGTTGAAGGAACTGAGTGGTTTTACAAATATATAGTGGCACAAAATTTTGCTAAAGAGATCACTCCATGTGAAGGAATCTCGGCTTTTTCCTCATCGAATGAGGTGCAGGATATTCCAAACTGAATACCACGATGCAAAGCAAAAGAATCGAATATAGTGAAGTTATTACACTAACGCAAACTTTTGCCCTAGAGGTCACTCCCTGTGAAGGTATCTCGGCTCTTTCCTCATCGAATGAGATGCTGGATATTCATAACCGAATACCATTGTGCAAAGCAAAAGGAAACGTCTGTAATATCAGTTTTTCAAAAACATGGTTCCAGCAACATCATATAGGCTTGTTTTCCTTGCATTAATCAGAATTAATGCAATCCCATCAATTAATCCATATCACACCATAAAAAGGAACGAAAATATAATGTACGTATATGCCATCTGCATTCGCCATGGAGCCCGTCATGCACCGTTAGGTTACTTAACTAACGGTAGAGCGGAAGCTAGATTAGCGTGGTTGCAAAACATATACAATATCTACTAGTATATATAAATATATATAACATTCATCCCAGGCATGATATAAGAAACATCACAGAATCTCAGAAAGAAACACATAATGGTGGATAATCTTGGAGCCTCGGGTTTCTTTTGAGCCGCAACTGAAACCGGACGTTATGTCGTGTGGATAGCCTGTGCAATGTAAACCTGGACCCTTACAAGCGCGGAAAGTTACCCGCCAATCCCATAAGTGAGGCAATCCTAATCAACAACGTGAATGGGCTACCCAGCACTTCACGGAATCCGGTAAATTGGGCACCTCTCTGTGGGTCATCCTATACCCCCTAAGAGTGCGGCAAATAGCTCGCCAATTCTAGAGTGAGGCCCCCTCTATCTCAACGCCATGAGATGCGGACATGTTACCCTCTAGAACCCGACAATTCATGCACTCCACCGCGGGGTAATCCTAGTACATAAAAGAAAAGTATATATACAATTGCGACATCGACATCAATCCGGTAGTGCCCCAATAAAAGAAAATACAATCTGGCAGAGACGGTTGTCCACATGTCAAA
Organism: Agapanthus africanus; assembly: GCA_030015575.1. NCBI lineage: Eukaryota > Viridiplantae > Streptophyta > Magnoliopsida > Asparagales > Amaryllidaceae > Agapanthus > Agapanthus africanus. Next base: position 257,239,334 of record CM057351.1, on the reverse strand, counting down.
CGCTCGCCCCGCCATAACAAATATACAAATGAATCTTAACTGTACTTCTACCATTGCACAATAGGCTGTCCACTACGACAATCTAAGCACAATAACAGCACAACTCAGAACATCAACGTGAATATCATGTTCGCAAACCCGTCTAGTCGAACATATAGCAACTAGTCGGGTTGTACCGCTCAATGATATTCACGGTCGCAGATATATTCACATGCACTGATAAACACGAACTTAAAATTTCGATCGACTAAACTTTTCAAAATTGGCCCCCAAATGCAAACCAGCTTTCAAACAAATCTGGGCCAAAACCAAATATCCCAAAATTCATATTTCCATAAACTAGATCCCCAGAAAAAAATTGGGCCACTGTAGCGAAATAAGAGCCACGGTTCCTCGGCAAAACTTGCCATTTGGCTTGGGTTCCGCGGCAGAATTTTGGAGTTAGATGCCCAAAGTTTTTTCTTAGCTCTAGTTTTGCCTGCATATATTTTTAAGATACCCAAAAATTTTTTTGAACAACTTTGAAATTCGACAACAAGCACGCTAATATGGAAATACGATTCAAAAAAATTTGTCGATTAAGATTTTAACTTTGTGCAAACTAGCTAGTATTAGTTTATGGGAGGCTTTGATACCATGTTAGGTTACGCCAACACCCTGGCCATATACCGTGACCGGTGAGGAACAAAAACATTGTTTAAAAAAATTGGCGCTAACGAAACCCATCCAAGATCGAACCATAAACCTTTACTAGCTAACAATAAAAGCTAAACTACGAGGTTAGAGAATGTTATACTGAATGATCCATGTCCTTCGGTCTTCTACCATCTTCCCAAACTCCTTAAAGCGCCCCTAAATGAAAATGGCCGCCGGTCTTCCTCCGTCGAAGATGATCCACCCGAGGGATGTAGCTCATGGCTCTATCTCCACTTCAAAAGCAAGTGAAGCAACTCGGAATTCTAGGTTGCTAATCTAGAATGCCTAGGATGTAGTGAGTATTCAAAGTGTTTATCCATCTCATCTCCTCTCTTGATTCTCAACTCATGAGATTTTAGAGAGGAGGTTGAGGTTGAAGGTGAAGGAGCTCAAGAAATCTAGAGGAGAGTGAAGATAATGGTGAGAGTGCAAGCTCAAGAAAGAATAAGCCATCTCAAAAATAATGAGCCTCCCATATGAGAGAAAATGAGCATGCTTGGTTTTGTAAAACATTTCTTTTGAATTTAATATCAAGCCCATGCTTGAATAGTTTGCACAAATGAATTAACAATTCATTTGTGTACACTATGCAAGCATGGTTCTCACCATACTTCCCATCATTTCTTTTCCACCTCATTATCCATTTAAAATAAATGGTCAAACTCAAAATGAGGTTCCCACCTTCTAGAATATTATCTATAGAAAAAAATAGATTACATTCGACTATATATACATACATGTATTCGTACCGAAATACGAATACCCGAAGAGATAGAATAACATAAAGAACATAATACTAGAATATACATATCGAAATATATATATGTAAATTATTAAATCAATACCTGATTTAAAATCCGGTGAAACTCGAGCCGGATAGTATTATCAACTCTCCGATCGAAAGTCCGGGTATATAGTACAATCGATCGATCGGAACCTAGCACGTATCCAATACGGCTACTATATCGTTTTGCCATAACCAGGGAAACCCTCTGTATGGGACTCTAAAAACTCGTCAATACACTGGCAGTAGGTTTAACCACTAGCACGTCAGCGGCACTAGCTGTACGTAATGGCTACCCAGGTATTGAGCGAAAGAAAAGCCGACGAGCAAATTCATCCGAACCCCTACTGAGCCTGTCAGTGACAATCTCCAAACAGTCTGGTCTGTTCGTTTCGTACTAAAATAGGAATACCCGAAGAGATAGAATAACACAAAGAACATAATACTATAATATACATATCGAAATATATATACGTAAATTATTAAATCAATACCTAATTTAATAATCCGGCTTAAACCCGAGCCGGCTAGTATTATCAACTGTCCTATCCAAAGTCCGGGTATATAGTACAATCGATCGATTGGAACCCAGCACTTATCCAATACGGCTACTACATCGTTTCTCCATAAACAGGGAAACCCTCTGTGTGGGACTCTAAACACTCGTCAATACACTGGCAGTGGGTTTAACCACTAGCACGTCAACGGCACTAGCTGTACATAATGGCTACCCAGGTATTGAGCGAAAGGAAGGCCGACGAGCAAACTCATCCGAAACCCTACTGAGCCTGTCAGTCACAATCTCCATATAATCTGGTCTGTTCGTCTAAGAGTATCATATATAGGTCTAGGGGCTGGATAATGTCAGACCCCTAATAATACGATATTTCATGTCGGTATGAAGCCCATCACCCACTGAGAAACTACTAATCCAAATCAATAATTCTCGTCCACCTTGGCCAAGGATTTCTGGTGATGTCTACCCATCCACAACGCAACATCAACCCCTAATACCGGGAGAGACGAATCCCCGACGATCCACTCACTGCCTCCATGTGGCTCGGAACTGTACCCAACTAAAACCTGTTTGCACGACTTTTTTGAGCCGTGGTAGGGTAGTAATCAAAGCACGGTAAGAACTCACACGAGACAAATGGCGATCTCAGGTTGGCAGATTAACATGTACTCATGTCACTTGAGAACTGCTATCTGAAAATATGTATAATACCAACTAGCATGTTTCCGGCGAGTCCGTCCAGTGTACTCATAACCAATAAGCACTTGTATACTATCTTAGGTGACTGGCTGACACCAATGGCATGTGAGACTGGCCACCGTCCCTCGTCGGGGTCTCGATAAGTATACACTAGTCTATTCTGGAGTATCAATGCCCAGTCTCGATACTCCTTCAACTAGGGACATTTAAGGATGTGCTTATAGACCACCCAGCTCCCACGTATATGATCGCCATCATAATGCTGGTAGTCAAGAAAGAATCATATGGGCTCTATCAACATGTAATAGTGATATGTAATACAACATAAAGCATGTAAATGATGATAGAGACAAAGCAGATAGCATACTATCATCTAGAGTAAGACTGTTCTATCCGTATAGGTCTTCCCTCAATCATTACAATCGCGTGCCTGCGATTACAATAATTGACTTGAGGGCACTATAGCCAACAGCTATCATATCAAAATAGATGATCTATCTCCGCTATACTTGCTTTAGTCAATAAATATATATAAGCGACTTGTCCAGCATGCTTCCACTGCTCCCACTGACTACAACAACTCTCTAGCAGAGTCATATACACGTGCACTTCTAAAGCTAATTTAGAACGACATTATAGTCATCCACCTGCCATATCTCAAAGTCTAAAACAACTGTAGTGGCAAGTTTGGGTCATCAAAAACCTCCCTGTCACCGTCTTTGAGGAGACCGAATTACCTTTCGGGTGGCTGAGGTTACCCACCATATCTGCGGAGTGGCTAATGGATTGTTGAATCCAATTGAATGTTTAGGTTCTAGTAAATTTTTAGTAATCGTTTGTGGTTCTATAATCACTTCCAGTTCTACCATACTCCCACTAATGTTTTCTGAAAAGAATTCATTTTACTAAAATGGGTGGCGAGTCAAGAATAATATAACTATTGATCTTCCAAATGGTAGAATGTTAACCCTCATCAAAGCCCGGGATAACCCACAAACTGCCATTACTGAAACGTGCCTTGAGTTTATCCGGATTCTGGTTTTAAGTATAGGCCGGACAACTCTATATACCTTAACATCGTTAAGATATGAATCCATTCTATATCCAATATAGAAACAATTGCACTAATTTAATTGGAACCAGTTTCAAAAATCAAGCAGCTGTTTCCAGTGCAAATCAACTAAATGGAAGAAGGCCTAACAACATTACTCATCAAGGAGCGTACTCACGGATGAGTAACCTGAAAGAGAAGCAAGTTCTCAAATATATTACTTACGATGGAACACCTAGTACAAGTATCTACAACTTCGACCACCTCGAAGAATCCTGATGCTTCACAAAATTTGGACCTTGTATTTCAACGAAATACTTGTCTAAAACCAGAGAAGTCATGAGTAAACGGAATATAATACGAGTACCAACCCCTTTGTCCTAACGGACATCGGACAACATACAATACTTTGTTTAAGTCCACTGAGTTTAATAACTCAAACCCTCTGCGTTGTAGGTTGAAAAGTGTGATATGGTTAAGAAGAATTACACCGCTGTTGAATGCACCTTACCTAACCATCAACTGATATAGGTAAATATCATAAACATAATTTCAAAAGGTTATATCTCACTTTATAAAATAAACGTACATATATATTAGTTTGAAATTGGTGCATAACAATGGATATTCAAAACCAAATATTTGCCGTTAGGCAAAACCCAGGTGATTTCCTCAAATATCACCAATAATTAAGAATTCTGATACATTGAGGATCTAATCACCCAATTCTCAATATCATACTCCCACTCAGCATCTGTAACGCCATACAGATGTGAGAATCAAGTCTGGGAAATACATACTCTGGAGTCAGAATCTAATTGAAAAAATAGTTTTCAATTAACACCGCCCAGTAAAACTGAAACATGAAAATGTTTCAAACGGGTGGCCGGGTATTCCTCGTAATGCCTCTTCCACTGTCCAGATTCATGATAGTAACTGTATATTTCCTTACCCTCACTCAAATCCCTTTATATGCCTTTATTTCTTACCTTCTGTACACCATACTTAGGCTAATTGGTTTTCTTCCTTACCTACTTTTCGGCATCAGCATAAGGTTTGGAAGAAGACTATCCAATAAGCGTCATAGGTGTACTCTCCTAATAGTAGGAGCGCTCGCAACCTGAGAAAAGATAAAGAGAAAAAACAACTGAATAATCCTATTCAATTTCTCCCGAACCGGAAACCATCCTCGAACTGAAACAAGATCCTTCGAATTCGTATGTAACTATACGATATCATATCCAAGCAATATAGATCTTCGTAGTGATACGGAGTGTTCTGGAGAAATGCAAAGGGAAAGCAGGAGTGGCAGGGATATACGTGGCTTCATCGTGAATGATAATAGTCGCAATTTCCTTTGCCCTCACTCTAATCCCTTTTTATGTCTTTACTTATTACCTTTTGTACACCACACTTAAGTTAAATGGTTTTCTTCCTTCCCTACCTTTCGGCACCTGCCTATGGTTTGGAAGAAGACTATCCAATAAGCGTAATAGGTGTACTCTTCTAATACTAGAAGCCCTCGCAATCTGAGAGAAGGTAAAGAGAAAAGACAACCAAATAATCCTATTCAATTTCTCCAGAACTTGAAACCATCCTCGAACTGAAACAAGTTTCTTCGAGTTCGTATGTAACTATACGATGGCAAACCAAAGCAATATGGATCTTCTTATTGATACAGAATGTTCTGGAGAAATGCAAAGGAAAAGTAGGAGTGGTAGGGATATATGAGACTTAATGACAATCCAAAAGCCAAAGTGTTTTAAGAAACTTCGGTTAACTTAGTTCATGAGTTTTAGTTTAGGGTCAGGTCATGGTCGCTGCCAGAGAGAGAGAGAGAGAGAGAAAAGAAACACTCAGCGTGCACTCTAACGTAGATTAGATTGGCTAATCACTTAATCTAATCAGGATAGCCCCCACTATTTCCTCGAATTCTCCTTCAAACCATAAAGAAGAATTAGTCGGGATCATTTGAAACCCACCCGAGGATTAACACCTACTCATCAGTGGGAATCGGGACCCAACATTATCGCTTGATAACTTGATGGAAGCCACTCAAGTCTCCACACTCCAGAAGGTATGCGCATGCCTGGAAAGTGTCCTGCATTTTTGAAACTCCCGATGTGGTTTTTGCCCCAAGCGCTTATGACCTTGACTTTGGCCAACAAATCATAATATGCAAGTTAAGTTCTACCCGTCATTATCCAGATTGATTTAGACCCATCCGCACACACCCTTGACTTTGGTCAACAAAGTGGTACGACTATCCTAAACCAATGCATTTATCTATGCTACGGATAAGCAACACGCAGCTACCATTCACGATGCCTTGACTTGGCCAACAAACACTGCATGAATACTATGTGCTACTTATTCGAAACGAAGGAGGGCTATGGCTGGTTTTTGGCGAAAAACCATTAACGTAATGAATTTGATATCGTTGAAGGAACTCGAGTGGTTTTACAAATGTATAATAGCACAAACTTTTGCTAAAGAGGTCACTCCTTGTGAAGGGGTCTAGGCTTTTTCCTCGTCGAGTGAGGTGCAAGATATTCTTAACTGAATACCACTATGCAAAGTAAAAGAATCGGCTAAAGTGAAGTTATTACAATGATGCAAACTTTTGCCCAAGAGGTCACTCTCCATGAAGGTATCTCGGCTCTTGCCTCGTCGAATGAGGTACTCAAGATTCATAACCGAATACCGCTGTGCCAAGCAAAAAGAAACGTCTGTAATAACAATTTTAAAAAATTGGTTCCAACAACATCATTTAGGTTTATTTTTTACTTGTATTAATCAAAATTAACTTAGTCCCATCAATTAATCAATATCACATTAGAAAAAAACGAAAATACAATGTACGTATATGTCATCCGCATTTGCCAGGAGGCCCCGTTATGCACTGTTAGGTTACTTAACTATCGGCAGAGCGGGGGCTGGACTAGTGTTAGTGTATATGCCCTAGAGGAAATTACTGTATCATACTTGTTTGTATATTACTTAATGGAAGCTTGGGATATTCACAGTTGTATAGACAATCTTGCTCAAAATGGTAGTATGCTACTTGGTTTGTTTCTACTTTAATATATGCATGTGTTTCTTTTAGCATATTGCTTATACATATTAGTAGAGCCCTTAGGATCTTTGCTTGATTACCAGCGTTGTGATGGCAGTCACACTCGTGGGGGCTGGGTAATCCACAAGCACATCCTTATACAGGTCCCTAGTCGTAGGACTATCGAGACAGGGCATCGATACTCCGGAGTAGACTAGCGTATGCGCTTCTCATCCAAACAGGGGAGACGGTCTGTCCCACAGCCGTCAGTACGTCGTACTTGAGATAGTATGCGGGTGCTCGTTAGGTTACGAGTACACTAGACAGGACTCGTCGGGAACTGTTGGTTGGTACTATACCTATCGTCAGTTATCAGTTCCCTGGTGACATGAGTACAGCTTAGTCCACTGACTTGACACTGTCACTTCGCCTCGAGTGTGTTCCCACTGTACTTTGATTACTACCCTACCACGGCTCAAAGGAGTCGTGCAAACAGATAATGGTTGGGTGCAGTCCCGAAGCACCTGGAGGCAGTGATGGTTAGACAGGATTCGTCTCTCCCGGTATTGGAGGTTGATATCGCGCTGTGTCTGGGAGAGCCATTACACAAGTAGTCCCTGGCCAGGACAAGCGAGATATACTGGTAGGTTTCCAGTGTTATCTCAGGGTGTTCTGGGCTACACTCCGACACGACTTGTACCGCTATTAGGGGACTGACATTTACCGCCCCTTAGGCCCGCCATACGATATGATCAGACGAACGGACCGGACTGTACGGAGACTGTCACATTCAGGCTCAGTAGGAGTTCAGATGAGTTTCACCTCGTCCGTCTTCTTATCGGCATCTACCTGGGGGCCGTTACGCACAGCTAGTGCCGCTTGCGGTCTGTGGTTAAATCCACTGCCAGCGTAGTGTCGAGTCTTTAGAGTCCTACACAGTGTGCTATTCGCCTTTAGGCAAAAGAGTAGAGATCGCATGGTTTTGCGACAGGGTTCGGTCACATCCGTGCACTTGTGCACGTTTAGTGTCCGGGCAGTTATCACTAGCGGTCTTTGGTTTAAGCCAGATCCTAGTGTACGTTTTGGGATTAGTTTTATCTCGTTTGTATTCGTGTTCCTCGAAACGCGGATGCGGGTGTATGCACAGTTGACAGAGAGACAGAGGCAGAGGATTCTCATTAGGGTTGTTGACTGTTGACTTTTGCTAAACCCTAATGAGAATAAGAAATATGATTAATGATAATATTAATTAAGTATTATTGTGCCATGGTAGGGTTGAAGTGTTGACTTTGTGGACTTGTTGATTTTGTTGACCGGTTGACTAAGTTGGACTAGTTGACCATCATCATTACAATGGCTATCATTTCATGGCAAAGACTTTTGCTTGCTTATTCTCCTTTAGAAAATGAGTGCATGGAATGATATTGCCATTTTGACTTGAACCATCACATAATACTCAATTATCATTATTTGTTATCATGATTTTGGATTATGAGAGCTTGGATGGCAAAAAGGCTTGCTCACTTTTTCATTTCTTTTCTCTCTCATGCTTGAGCTCCCCCTCTTCCTCTTGCTCTCTCTCTCTAGTTCATGGTTCTATTGTCTCATGTGTTGAGAATCAAGAACCACAGAGAAAAAAACCCATTAAACTTCTCTACTCATCCTAGTACACAAGGTCTAGCAAGCCAAGTGTTCTAGTTTTCTTCTAGTTTGAAGTAGAAGCCGAAAGGTAGAAGCTTTCGGGTGGATCCATCTTCGGCGCGAGGAGACGACGAGGTGAGGCCGATCCGACCACCGCAAGGAGTTGAAGACGAAGGAGTTCAAGTTAATGTATAACCGCCTAACTGAGTAGGTAAAACTCCTAGTTAGGTTGTTAGATAGTTGTTTAACAAAGATCCGAATTTTGAGTCCATGTTACCACCCTAGAAAGAATCGTTTTTCACCATTTCCGCAACCCCAAAAAACCGGAGAAGGGTAATGTGGACTTACAGTGGTATCAGAGCCAAGTTAAACACTATCTAACATGTTAGCAAAGTAGTTAGAAGTTCGATCGGATAAAAAGTCACGAAACACGCCCGAAAACTGTTCAAAACTAAAAAAAACTTACACTAAAAATCAGCTCAGGTTTTTTAGAACACACTGTAGAAAAATGGTCCATCGACTCGGTCAAAGAGCCGCGGATCCGCGGCCGAGTTGACTCGGCCGTGGGCGATTTTTCCTGCAGTGTGTTCAGTGGGGTGTTTTGGGATTTTTACAATATGTTTTTTCTGCCCAGATTTTCCAGAAAGAAAAATTTGTTTTTGGGGCCTAAAAATTCGTATTTTGATCGAACTTCTAAAGAATTAAGCTAACGGGTTTATATCTGTGATGTGATATATGTAGCGAACGTCTACTAATCGCTATACGTCGATTAGTGGGTGTTATACATATTTGTGATCTGTAATGTTGATGGTATGTGTATATGAATTCATTGGATTGTCGCGGATGAATAGCCGAGGGTTGTGCGATGAGAGTTTTCTTTATCTTTCAATTCATGTAAATTTGTAATTGATGTAATATTATTTATTTGGCCGCACAACCGGGATGAGGTTGTAGCCGTCATTGTATAATTTCTTTTACTGTTCATGCTCCTAGGATAGACCTATGGAGGGGGTGCACAAACTACCGGGTACCTCTACGTGTCGAGTGGCCTACTCACGTCGTTGAGGGAGGTTGTTTCGCTTTGGGTATTTGGCGGGTAGTTTGCCGCACCCGTAGGGGTCTAAGGTGGGGTATTGGCTATTCACCACGACCGTGTAATCCGCTTTCCGTTACAGGCTCGTACGGAATGCGGATTCCTAGTATATCCAATGTGTTTATCTGTGATCTGGAATGGCCATCATTGCATGTGACGAATGTAAATATCTATATATGATATCTATTTAGGCGTTGTTTATGTTTTGCATCCGCGCTAGTCCAGCCCCCGCTCTGTCGTTAGTTAAGTAACCTGTCGGAGATAGTGCCCTCAGAGTCAATTATTGGATCACAAGCACGTGATTACAATGATTGAGGGAGGACCTGTCCAAGTAGAACAGTCTTACTCAAGATGATAATATGCTATCTGGTTTATCTTTATCATCGTGTACTGCTTTAGGTGACCTTAGGAGTCGCTATTACACGTTGATAGAGCCCCTAGGATTCTTGCTTGACTACCAGCAGTATGAGGGCGATCATATACGTGGGAGCTAGGGTCTATAAGCAAATCTTTAAAATGTCCCTAGTCGTGGGAATTTCGAAACAGGGCATCGATACTCCAGAGTAGATTAGTGTATACGGTCGAGACCCCGACAAGGGGCGGTGGCCGGTCTCACAAGCCACTGGTGTCAGTTGGTTCACCTAAGATGTATACAGGTGCTCATTGGGTTTTGAGTACACCGGACATGACTCGTCGGGAACCTGCTAGTTGGGATTATACCAGACGTCAGATAGCAGTTCCCTGGTGACATGTGTACAGGTTAGTTCATCGACCTGAGATCGTCATTTGTCTCGTGTGAGTTCCCACTGTGCTTTGATTACTACCCTACCACGCTCAAAGGAGACGTGCAAACAGGTTTTAGTTGGGTACAGTCCCGAGCTACATGGAGGCAGTGAGCGGATCTGCAAGGGTTCGTCTATCCCGGTATTTGGGGTGAGGTCGCGCTGTGTCTAGGAGAGCCAGTACATGAAAAGTCCTTGGCCAAGGCAGGAGATTTACTGGTAGGTATTCCAGTAGTATCTCAGGGTGTTCTGGGCTACACTCCGACACGACTTGTACCGCTTTTGGAGGTCTGACTTTTACCAACCCCCTAGGCCCGACATGCGATGCTCATAGGCGAACGGACCGGACTGTACGGATATTGTCACTGACAGGCTCAGTAGGGTGTCAGGCTGAGTTCGCTCACAGACGTCCATTTTGGTCAATAGCTGGAGGCCTATCACGTATGGCTAATACCTCTGACATGCTAGTGGTTAAATCCACAGCCATAGTATTGACGAGTCTTTAGAGTCCCCCACACAGACAGTTGTTCATACCAGAATATTGCATTCTATACCGCCCATTCTTACGCTCGTGTGTTTATAGGCAGGTGCTTTTAATCCGTGTTTGTTACATATTTACAGAATACATGTTTCCAGTACAAATATTGCAAATCAAGACAAAATCTCCACAGTTACACCAAATACAGAACATCTGTCGCAGCAGATAAAAGCCGGGTTCCGGTCATCCATATCCGTCCAGTGCCGAGTACCAGTTCCAGAGACAAGACATATGACAGTGGTCATTCGTGTCTCGGACATGCACAGAGCACGAGAGGGGCTGCACAAGAATCAATGGGTGCGCGGAGCTCGAGAGAGAAAAGGTCAAAAGTATTATTTTTGTTGCCACTTTGGACCATTGCAAATCTGAAGCAACTGTGGAACCAAATTGCAGATTGGTACATATATAACAACACAGGACAAGAAACCAGGGAAGTACCCAAAATACGACGACCCAAATCATCAATACGGCCGCGGATCTGCGGCCAAAGGGGGGTATTGGCCGCGGATCCGCGGCCATGTGGTCTCCTCTCTGTGTCAACTTTTGGGGGTAGTTTGGTACTTTTGTTTATGTGCAGATGGTTGCCCTAGGTTTCCCATTTCCCTCCTATAAATACTCCAGAATTGAGCTAAGCCAAGGGTCATTCTTTTGTTCTTCTTTCTTTTTAGGATTTAGTCTTTTTCTTCTTCTTCTTCATTCTTTTTCCATGAAAATTTTAGTGAGAGCTTTTTGAGTGGGAGATCAATGAAGATGAGGGCTTTTTGTATCATTCTCTTGTGTTTCTTCTTCCCCTTGAGATTCTTGCTTTCTCTTGATCATTCAACCTCTTCATTGAGCTTGAATGGTTAAGGGTTAGTTATTGATCTCAAGGGTCGTATTCTTTCATGGAATTAGCACTTCATTTCACATGCGTTCTCTACCCATCCCTTGATCTTGCAACCTCTTGATTGAGCTTGCAAGTTTAAGGGTTGGCTATTGATCACATGCTTGTCTTGAGTTCTAGTTTCTTGTTCTTTTTATTTGCTTATTTATTACTTGCTTTTTATTACCTTGCTTTTCTTTCTTGCAATTTAATTCATGCACTTAATTACTTGTAATCTTTTCTTTTCTTTGTTCTTTTCTTTTGCTCTCTTTTGTTCATTTTGTGAATGTTGTAATTATTATTGTTAAGAAGAAATACGATATTATAAGTTAAAGATTTTCTTTTCTCTTTTCCTTTTCCCGTTATTTTCCATTGAACTCCGCCCAAACCATACGCAAGCGCTCCGTTAGGCAACCTACCCTGACAAGGTAACGGTGATTCCTAACCGCGACCGGTTGCGTTCGGTTTGGCCGGAGGCGAAAGCAAGAGACAAGAACGGAAGGACAAGGGTAAATAAGCCGTATTCCACGAATACCACGCTTAAATCCCCTAATCCACGTTGTTGCCGATTGCTCTAGCTTCAATTGGTCAAGACTCGGCTCAAAGGTTTCGAGTACGGATTTCTTTAGCTTATAATCTCGTATCTTTTTCTTAACAACTTTATACTTGCAAATAATACACATAGGTTAGTCTCGAACAAACATACACAAATTCTTTATTGACTCGTCTAAGACAAGAACGGAAATACAACCATATCCCTGTGGATCGACCCGTGCTCAACCGGCTAGCTGCATAGCGACACCGTCCTGATCGCGGTTATACTTTAATTCTTTGAACATCCGATACGCCAAAAGCGTGCGATCAAATGGAGCCGTTGCCGGGGAGACGGTAACGTATTTCTTTTCTCGTTATTCGGGTTAATATTCTTTTTGTATATAAAAAATATATATATAAAAAAAAAAAATCTTTTTGTTATTTTTGATCATTTTTGTGGGCAAGTGTGCAGATTTTTGCTTATTTGCAAACTGCGATTGTGGGGAGCAAAGTGTGCATTCAAGGCAAAGGTGATTACGAAGTACAGTGCCAAAGATCCGGGTAGTTTGACCCGCGCAAGCTAACTTTTCAAGCTTACCGGATTTGATTCAACGTGGGTTTCCTAACCCAAAAACTTAACGGTACGTACTTTCCTAACACCTTCTTCTCAAATCCGACGCTTCCAATATACTATTCTTTGCAGGATTCTTTGTAAGTTCGCTAGCAAAACGCCAAAATTGACTAACCCGTATTTGTTACAGTGCCGTGCTAAAATAAAAAAAACAATTTTTTGATTCTTTATAGAATTTTTATTGAATTGTGCATTGCATACATTAATACGGACTTAAGGGCAAGCGAACCCCACAAGATACGGTAAAGGATTTCATCACCTTTTCCGTGGCCCACAAATCACGAACTTGCGCATAACGTTTACCCGCACAAATTTAAAAGAAACTAGACTTTAAGCCTTAAGGACTTCGCGCTCACTAGGAGAAGTTAATTGTGTTTAGAACCTCGCTTAACGGTATATTGTTTACGGGGTGTCTAGGAAAGTGTTAACGGCGAAACAGCCAAAAGAGAAAGGGTTATTTAATTAAGGAACTTCGCGAAAGCGTTGGACAACCTCCCCTTATCTCTGCACTTACCTGGCCTCGTGATCAGTGTATCTTGAGCCTGTTTCTCGACACGGTTTTACTTCGACAATTAAGTTCTGGAGCAGGTCTAGTTGACCTAGGTGAATCCTAGAACGATTAGGTGTGTGGTATTTTTGTGTCGTGATTGTTTTTTGTCCATATTCTTTTTTGTGTATACTTCATTCTTTTGTTAATATAAAAAAAAATATCACATTCTTTTTCCCCTCCTTTTCTCTACCTTTTTCTCTCTCTCTTCATATCATGGTTACTTTGGTACCCACAACCACATTAGACATTACTTCCTACGGTTCTTGTTTTGGTCGAAGTTCGAACGATCCATCCATGCCAAAAATTTCTTTGAAAGATCGGATAGACGCGTCTAGGACGAACAACTGGACCCCGCAATCCACTTCGTATCAACCGTTTCAAACATTCACACCTTCTTGCGTTGATACCCCTTTTGAAAATCCAGTTGTGACCCCGAGACCTATGTCTATTGCTGAACGTATTGAACAATCTCATAGCCGATCTTTCACTCCTTTCACCACTACAAATTCTTGGGATCAACAATTCCATTCACCTTCTTATCCCAATGTTGATCCCACTCCTGTCCAGCTATTCAATTCCTACCAGTCCTACCCAACTTTTACACCTTCCCTAGACATTGCTTCTACACAGCCTTTTGGGAGTTTTCAGTATCCAAACAACTTTGAATCTTTTACTGAAACCCCTTCACAACCTATGTCTAGTCTGGAACAGTCGTTGGAAGATTTTAGGGTAGCGTCAAGCCAACAAATGATGGATTTGAATGCGTCCATGGCCGCCCTCATGCAACCTAGTGACCCGGTATCTAGTTTTCAACTAGCTCCAACTTTTTCAATGTATGATGAGGCGGCAGGACAGGCTGTGAATTTGAGTGGAGAGAGTGAGATGTACCCCCTTCCAAATCAAACCTACCCATCCCAAATTGAATCACACACCTCCTGTTTTGAAAGTCTATCGAGTATTCCACATGATTTATCAATTGAAGATAGAATGATGAATGAGTTGTGCGACTTCGTAGTGTTTGATTTGCCCGATTGTGAAGGGTCCCTTCCAAGTGAAACCATACCTAATCCTTTTGACCTCTACACCTATATCTTAGAACCAGAATCGATTAATATCCATGCTTTTGATGAGGTGTCAGAGAATTTTGATTTTCACTTGATTGAGGATATTGACGCTGGGGATATTTTGGATGATGAACCCGTAGATTTGGCTGAGTTTGTCTCTTCAAATCATCATCCCGAGTCATTAAATGTTTTTCCCGAACCCCATATGCGTCTGGACTTTGAAGAGAAGAGCATGGATGTGCTAAATTTTGAGGAGAATATTGAGGATAGTTTTGAGGATGAACCAGTTTTGCTTGATGAGTCGGATTTTCCAATTCATCATGTTCCTTCCACTGACTGTGTACACCCTCCTGAACCTTTAACCGATACCCCTCCTCGATCACTTCCCTCCATTCTTTCCATCGTTCCGACCTTGTAAGAACCAGTATCATTTTCACTTCCTGTGTCTGGTTTACCAAGTTCGGCGTACCCATGGTTGCTCACGAATCTTGAGGGATTTGACCCCATTTCTCGACGGGTAAATATATTAGCACAATCGCTTTTCACACATCGGTCATCACATATTGTGCTAATCTATTTACTCCATTTGCACCCTCAAGTTCGTATTCCACTTCTTTTTCCCTTCCACCATTCTTCTTCCTCTCATATACCGAGACCGTATCCCGCTTCTCTTCGCATACGGTCTCGCGTATTGTCCATCTCTTTTCTCTACGCCTTCTTTCCCCAACCAGCACATTATAGAAATAAAAATTTTGAATGGTTGGTGTTAACTTTTGGCCTGTGTAAGGCCTTGTATAGTTTGATACTGTTCTTTCCCCCCTAATCCTGAACTTCATCGCTTAACAGTGGAAACACTGTTTTACTTAAGTTTGGGGGGGACACTTTTTTTTGTATATATTTTTTGTTTTCCTTTTTGTATATAATTTGTTTTTAGGGGAGCGCCGACAATTTTGACCCTCTTGGTATAGCCTGACAGTGAGGGCACTGTCAAGTTTAAGTTTGGGGGTGTGCTCGGTAAGCTTTCTTCCTTCGCATTCATTTGTATATTTTGCATTTGCATACCTTATTAAAAACCCACAAAAAAATCGAAAATTTTCCAAAAAATATAAAAACTTTGTCGTCAAGTTAGCTAATAGGGTAACTTCGATCTTTATTCCGAAAGATTAGTTGATATGATAGAAATAACTAAATTCTAGGCTTAGGAATTGAAAACCCTAAAAATAACCCTCATTCTGTTTAAACTTGGTAAGTATACGTCCTTACAGTTTTTTTTGAGAACTAGGTAATCTTGAGTTCAGTTCTTGAGTTAAGTCAAGATAAAGGGAAAGTATTGAAGCTTTACCGGAGGATAAGTCTGAAAAATAATTTCTTTTCTTGAGTTCAAATTTAGAAAGTATATACCCTACAAACTGCACTTACACGCACCTTGAAACTTGGGATAGTAGAGGATACCTAGAAATACTCTTGCCTGAAAGCCTAGTATGAAAGAAAAAACGGTATTTAAAGCTAAACACCAAAAGAGCATGTGAAAAATATATCCGGTCTTGAAAAAGAAAAGAAAAAGAAAAAGAAAAAAATAGAATAAAGTCAAGACCTGGAAACTGCTATTTACGTTTTAATGTTCACACATTCAGTAATCGGCCGTTAGTGCCTCAAGAAGCATTAATAGTCGCATGAAAGGTGTGTGAGCAAATCCGTCCATCCTTAATGAAAAGAAGTAGTATTAGGTATTTGGGCAAGGGTATTATAGCTTGAATTGAATTCTTGAGTGTAGGGGTGCAAATACACACACACGTAGGGGTATACAATCGATGTTTGGATAAAAGATAGAAATAAAGAATAAGACTTATGTTTTCTGTAAAGTTGATAAAAATCCCTGATTTGAGGCCGTACTTTAGAAGGAAAACTCAGAAGAACCAACATGTTTTTAAACTTTTTTTGGAACGTATATGATCTAAAGTTAAATAGATAAAAGGTGTGAAAAATAAGGGTTGGATATTTCTGACTTAGGATAATAGAGTTTCTAACGTAAAAACTAAACTGTAGGAGTAAAATCAATATTAACTTATGACACTAGTTTGACGGGATTTTGTGGGTAGTATCCGCTGAAAACCCTCAGGAGACAACACTCCTCCTACTAGGGACACCTAGAGGTTTAACGGCTTGTTGCACATGCTCAGTGCAATCGCGCTCCTTGCGAAAGTGCGGTTAGGATTTTTTATTTTTGTGAATAATTGGTTTTGCTCGGGACGAGCAAAAGTTAAGTTTGGGGGTATTTGTTCATACCAGAATATTGCATTCTATACCGCCCATTCTTTCGCTCGTGTGTTTATAGGCAGGTGCTTTTAATCCGTGTTTGTTACATATTTACAGAATAAAGGTTTCCAGTACAAATATTGCAAATCAAGACAAAATCTCCACAGTTACACCAAATACAGAACATCTGTCACAGCAGATAAAAGCCGGGTTCCGGTCATCCATATCCGTCCAGTGCCGAGTACCAGTTCCAGAGACAAGACATATGACAATGGTCATTCGTGTCTCGGACATGCACAGAGCACGAGAGGGGCTGCACAAGAATCAATGGGTGCGCGGAGCTCAAGGGAGAAAAGGTCAAAAGTTTTATTTTTGTTGCCACTTTGGACCATTGCAAATCTGAAGCAACTGTGGAACCAAATTGCAGATTAGTACATATATAACAACACAGGACAAGAAACCAGGGAAGTACCCAAAATACGACGACCCAAATCATCAATACGGCCGCGGATCCGCGGCCAAAGGGGGGTATTGGCCGCGGATCCGCGGCCATGTGGTCTCCTCTCTGTGTCAACTTTTGGGGGTAGTTTGGTACTTTTGTTTATGTGCAGATGGTTGCCCTAGGTTTCCCATTTCCCTCCTGTAAATACTCCAGAATTGAGCTAAGCCAAGGGTCATTCTTTTGTTCTTCTTTCTTTTTAGGATTTAGTCTTTTTCTTCTTCTTCTTCATTCTTTTTCCATGAAAATTGTAGTGAGAGCTTTTTGAGAGGGAGATCAATGAAGATGAGGGCTTTTTGTATCATTCTCTTGTGTTTCTTCTTCCCCTTGAGATTCTTGCTTTCTCTTGATCATTCAACCTCTTCATTGAGCTTGAATGGTTAAGGGTTAGTTATTGATCTCAAGGGTCGTATTCTTTCATGGAATTAGCACTTCATTTCACATGCGTTCTCTACCCATCCCTTGATCTTGCAAGCTCTTGATTGAGCTCGCAAGTTTAAGGGTTGGCTATTGATCACATGCTTGTCTTGAGTTCTAGTTTCTTGTTCTTTTTATTTGCTTATTTATTACTTGCTTTTTATTACCTTGCTTTACTTTCTTGCAATTTAATTCATGCACTTAATTACTTGTAATCTTTTCTTTTCTTTGTTCTTTTCTTTTGCTCTCTTTTGTTCATTTTGTGAATGTTCTAATTATTATTGTTAAGAAGAAATACGATATTATAAGTTAAAGATTTTCTTTTCTCTTTTCCTTTTCCCGTTATTTTCCATTGAACTCCGCCCAAACCATACGCAAGCGCTCCGTTAGGCACCCTACCCTGACAAGGTAACGGTGATTCCTAACCGTGACCGGTTGCGTTCGGTTTGGCCGGAGGCGAAAGCAAGAGACAAGAACGGAAGGACAAGGGTAAATAAGCCGTATTCCACGAATACCGCGCTTAAATCCCCTAATCCACGTTGTTGCCGATTGCTCTAGCTTCAATTGGTCAAGACTCGG
The DNA here is from genome assembly GCA_030015575.1 of Agapanthus africanus. Classification (NCBI taxonomy): domain Eukaryota; kingdom Viridiplantae; phylum Streptophyta; class Magnoliopsida; order Asparagales; family Amaryllidaceae; genus Agapanthus; species Agapanthus africanus. The sequence goes on along the minus strand of CM057351.1, from coordinate 257,221,086 downwards.
CTCAAAGGTTTCGAGTACGGATTTCTTTAGCTTATAATCTCGTATCTTTTTCTTAACAACTTTATACTTGCAAATAATACACATAGGTTAGTCTCGAACAAACATACACAAATTCTTTATTGACTAGTCTAAGACAAGAACGGAAATACAACCATCTCCCTGTGGATCGACCCGTGCTCAACCGGCTAGCTGCATAGCGACACCATCCTGATCGCGGTTATACTTTAATTCTTTGAACATCCGTCACGCCAAAAGCGTGCGATCAACAGTTACTCAAGTTTCGGGTGAAACGCTATAGAGGCCGAATGGAGATATGGTAGGGTTCGATCAGATACGTGCGGTATTGCACGGATCGTGATCGGACGGATTTTACTAGCGGGCTTTGGTTAAAGCCGAATCCTAGTATTTGACAATGTAGATTTTGTCTCTTTACCTTTATGTTCAATGGGAATACAAATGCGGGCATGTATATGAGGTCGCGGGGTTTTCCTGTAATTTATTACGGGATTAGTTTTCTGAAGTTGCCAGTTTGCATTCCGTTCCGGCCGGTTTTCCTTTGTTCCTTCACGGCCGGACTTTCTGATGGAAGGGAAATTTGCAAATAACTCATTGTGGAGGGGTTTCTTGCATTTTTGACTATCATCATGAGATGCTTTATCCATCTTTTCCTTTGCATTAAATGTGCTGGGGTTTAGATTAGAAATGGTGTGACCTTTTCTTCTTCTCATTTTTTATTATACTTATTCTTTCCTTGCATAATGGTAATTGGATCTCCACCATTTGTGAGATGAGGGGCCGGCCACTACTCGAAGGGGGAGAGAGAGAAGTTCATTTTTGATGGGTGGCATTTTTCTTCATCTCATTTCTTGCTAGGAAAAATGAAAGCACCATTTTTCCTTATCTTCATTCCTCCACATCCATGGCAACTTCCAAAAACCCCAAAGAGGCAAGTTTCTATACTACACCTACAGTACCTTTGGACGTGTCGGCTAGCCAACTTCGCGTCCGAGTTGCCTTGGTCCAGAGGTGGGAGCCCGTAAAAGAAATCGGCTACGTGGTGCCCTTTCCGACGAGGAGGTGACGGACGGAGATTCCGCGGGAGATCGGAGTGGAGACGAAGACCGAAGGACACGGATCGCTCGGTATATCTCTCTACCTATCTTTTAGTTTGCTAGTAGTTAGGTTAATGGCCCGATCCGGGTTAAAAGTTCGCGGTGGTGCCGGTTTGCATGTTTCGCAAAGTTTTTCGTTTCTGCGTTTCCGGCGTCGGATCGACGGCCGGGGCGCCGCCGTGCACTTACATTGGTATCAGAGCCACTCCATTAACCTAGTCTAGCTTGCTCTAACGTGTTTAAAAGTTCGATCGATCGGATTTTCCGAAAACCGTATTTTCTGGTCTTGTTCTCTGTTGAATTTTTTTTAGCTCCAAAAATTTTTCAGGTCACTGCAGAAGAACATACAGGAAGTTATAAGAGTTCTGTGAAAAATTGGTAGTGTAGCACTATAGTATGACCGCGGAACCGCGGCCAAACCCCTGTTTTGGCCGTGGTTCCGACGCACAAGAGTGTCTTCACTGTACCATTTTTGGCACAGAGCTCTCTAAACTTGAAAATAGGGTTTTTGGAACATTCTTTTTGGGCCCAGATTTTCTGTGAGTGCTACAGTTGTGCTTGAGGCCCACTTGGGTATATTTGATCGATGGAAAAATTTTTAACATGTTAGTTCACAGTATTTACATTATATCTGCGACCGTGAATGTCATTTGATCGGTAAATTCTGTCTAACTGCTATAGCCCTTTTAGACGGATTTGCGAACGTGACATTCACGTTGATGTTCTGTGTTGTGCTGTGATGTTGCGGATTGGTCGTGGGGATAGCCTGGATGCAATGTTAGTACAGTTTTGTTTTATATGTACATTTGATATTGCGGGGCGAGCGTCCGACATGTGGACTGCCGTCACTGCCTGTTTGTATATTATTCTTTTAGGGCACGACCGGGTCGAGGTCGATGTACCCGTTGTTTGTATATTTTACTTTCTGTACTAGGATTACCCCAAGGTGGGGTGCACGGATAGCCGGGTTCTAGAGGGCAACGGGCCCGCATCTCATGGCATTGAGACGGAGGGGGCTTTACTCTAGAATTGGCGGGCTATTCTCCGCACTCGTAGGGGGTACAGGTTGACCCAAGGAAGGGTGCACAATTTACCGGATTCCGTGAAGTGCTGGGTGGTCTATTCACGTTGCTGAAAAGGGCTGCCTCGCTTCAGGTTTTGGCGGGTAACTTGCCGAGCCCGTAGGGGTCTAGGATTTCAATGCACAGGCTATCCACATGACCAGGGGAACGTCGGGTTTCAGTAGCAGCTCTATGAAACCCGGGGATCCCAGATATCTGTATTGTTCTGTGATGCTGTACATTTCTGTGATGTTGCATTTTATCACGCCTTGAGCGAAATTTTATATATTGATATATATACTAGTAGATGTTGTATATGTTTTGCATCCGCGCTAGTCCAGTCCCCGCTCTGTCGTTAGTTAAGTAACCTAACGGGTGATGACGGGACCCAGTGGCGAATGCGGATGGCATATACGTACATCATTATTTTTGTTCTTTTGTGGTGTGATTAATTGATGGGACTGCATTGATTCGGATCAATGCAAGTTAAAAAAACATATTCTGATGTTGTTGGAACACTTTTCAAAAAGCTGTTATTGCAAGGGCGTTCTCTTTTGTTTTGCATCGTGGTATTCAGTTGGAATATCCAGCTCCTCAGTCGACGAGGCAAGGGCCGAGATCCCTTCACCGGGAGTGACCCCTTGGACAAAAGTTTGCGTCAGGGCAATAACTTCACTATAGTCGTTTACTTTTGCTTTTCATTGTGGTATTCAGTTGGAATATCCTGCACCTCATTCTACGGGGAAAGAGCCGAGATCCCTTCACCGGGAGTGACCTCTTTAGCAAAGGTTTTCGTCACTTTATTTTTATAAAGCTATCATGTTCCTTCAACGATATCAAGTTCATTACGTTAAAGGTTTTCGCCAGAAACCATTCGTAGCCCTCCGTCGTTTTATATGAATAGTCAATAAGTATTCAAGCTGTGTATGTTGGCCAAAGTCAAGGCACAGTGATTGGTACCTATTGGGTATTCATATGCAGCATAGATAGATGCGTTGGTTTGGGACAATCGTACTGCCATTTTGGCCAAAGTCAAGGGTAGGTATGGGTGGGTTCAAATTAACCTGGAGAATGACGGGTAGAACTTGACATGTGACTTATGATATGTTGGCCAAAGTCAAGGTCATAAGAGCATGGGGCAAAAATTACATCGGGGGTTTCTAAAGAAACTGAAACTTGCCAGATATGCACACACCTTCTGGAGTATGATAACGTGTGCGGATTCCGTCACGTTATCATGCGATGATAGTTGGATCCTAATTCCCACTGATGAGTTGGTTTATTCCTCGGGTGATCCCGACTAATTCTTCTTTCAGGTTTGGGGAAGAGTTTGACGTTACAGTGGGAGGTTTCCTGATTAGATAAAGTGATAACCATTCTGATCTAGGTTAGAATGTACGCTGAGTGTTTCTTTTCTCTCTCTCTTTGGCAGCGACCATTGACCCGACCCTAGACTATGACTCAGTGACCAAATTAAATGAACCTTCTTAAACACTGGCTTTTGGATTGTCAGAGTAGCAAACTTCATTGCCACTCCTACATTTACCCTTTTTCTCCAGGACACCCCGTATTACTACGAACGTCCACTTCCATTGGACAAAACCATCGTATGGTTATATACAAACTCCAAGGAATTTATTCGAGGATGGTTTCCGGTTCTGGAGAAAACGAATAGGACTATTCAGTTGTCTTTTCCTTTTACCTTCTCTCAGGTTGCGAGTACTCCTTGGTTTAGGAGATAGTACACCTATTACGCAAATTGGATAGTCTTCTTCCAAACCTTAGGCTGGTGCCGAATGGTGGGGAATGAAGAAAACCAATTAGCATAACGTTGGTGTACAGAAGGTATTATGCAAAGACAAAGAAAGGGATTAGTAAGAGGGCAAAGTAAATTGCGACTGCTATACACGACCAAATCAAGTATTCCTTCGCCAATCCTAAATCACCTTTGTATTTCTCCAGGACACTCCGTATCATTACGAAGATCCACAGTTTATTGGATACTCCATCGTATGGTTATATACGAACTCGAAAGGAACTTGTTCCTGTTCGGGGATGGATTCTGGTTCAGGAGAAATAGGAATAAGGTTTATTCGGTTGTCTTTTATCTTCACTTTCTCTTGCATTGCGAGTGCTCCTAGGATTAGGACAGTACACCCATTATGCTTATTGGATAGTCTTCTTCCAAACCATAGGCTGGTGCCGAACGGTAGGGAAGGAGGAAAACCATTTGGCCTAAAGGGGTATGCAGAAGGTAATGACTAAAGACATATAAAGGGATTTAGAGAGATGGAAAAGAGATATGCGGTTGCAGTTGTGAATCTAGATAATGGAAGAGGCATTACTAGGAATACCAGGATACCCCTACGAAACATTTCAATGTTTCAGTTTCAGTGTGTACTGTTAAATGAAAACTGATTTCCCGATTGCCCTTACTCCAGGGTATGTATTTACCATGTATGATTCTCACATCTGTATGGTTTTACAGATGATGAGTGGGAGTAAGTTATAGGAAATTAGGTGATCATCCTCATTATATCGGGGTTCGTTGTAATTGGTGATATTTGAGGAAGTCACCTGGGTTGTTTGCCGGACGGCAAATATTTGGTTTTGAATATCCGTTGTTGTGCACCAATTTCAAATTGATATATCTGTACGTCTATTTTTATAGATTGAGATATACCTTTTTGAAATTATGTCTATGACATTTACCAATATCAGTGGATGGTTAGGTAAGGAGCATTGAACAGCGGTGTAATTTTTCTTAACCATAAGTATAGTTTTCAACCTACGACACACAGTGAATGAGTTATTAGACTCAGGAGACTTGTACAGAGTATTGTATATTGTCCAGTGTCGATTAGGAAAGAGGGTTTGGTACTCGTACTATATTCTGTTTACTTATGACTTCTCTAGTTCTTAGACATGTGTTTCGTAGAAATGTAAGGTGTATGTTTTGAAGAGTTATAGGTATAAGAATAAAGTAGAGAACCAGATGTTGCAAGTATCATGATTCTTCAAGGTGATCGAAGATGTAGATACTTGTGTATGGTATTCAGTTGATAGTGATGATTGAGAGAACTTGCTTCTCTTTCAGGTTACTCATAATTGGAAGTATTCCTAAGTTGGGTAATGCTGATCGGCCTCCTTCCATTTAGTTGACATGCACTGGAGACAGCTGCATGATTTGAATCTGGTTCAATTAAAACAGTGTCTCTGTTTCTATGTTGGATATAGAATAGTTCATATCTTGACATTGTTAAGGTACGTGGAGTTGTCCAACTTATGCTTAAAACCAGACTCTGGATAACTCAAGGTTCGTTTCTGTAATGGCTGTTTGTGGGTTGACCCGGGCTATGACGAGGGTTGGCTTTCTACCATCTGGAAGATCAATAGTGATATTGTTCTAGACTCGCCACAGTTTTAATAAAAATGGATTTTTTCAGAAAACAGTAGTGGGAGTATGGTAGAACTGGAAGTGATTCTAGAACCGCAAACAATTACTGAAGATTTGATAAGAACCTAAAGATTCAATCTGGTTTGACATTCCATTGGCCACTCCGCAGATATGGTGGGTAACCTCAGGCACCCGAGAGGTACTTCGGTATGCTCAAGGACGGTGGCAGGGAGGTTCTTGTTTACCCAGACTTTCCATTGCTGTTGTTCCAGACTGTGAGACCCGGCAGGAGGATGAGTATAGCATCGTTCTAAACTGGCTTTAGAAGTGTACGTCTATATGACTCTGCCAGAGGATTGTCATGGTCAGTGGGAGCAGCGGAAGCATAGTGGACAAGTGGCTTATGTCTATTTATAGACTAAAGCACACATAGCGGAGATAGATCATCTATTTCTGATGTGACAGTCATAGGTTTGACTTCATCAGAATAGGGGGTGGATCTGTTAAGAAGGTAGTAGGGTGTGATGTCCTGGCATTTGGATGACATACACAGAGTAGGAAGTGATATTCCTATACTACGATCGGTTATACTTTGGTTGTCACACAGTGGTTTCTCCGCATGGGACTTGGATATAATATCTAGACATTCTGGTTACTAGATCTATAGTGTTAGTGTATATGCCCTAGAGGCCATTACTGTATCATACTAGTTTGTATATTACTTAATGGAAGCTTGGGATATTCACCTTGTATAAACAATCTTGCTCAATATAATAGTATGCTACTTGGTTTGTTTCTACTTCAATGTGTACATGTGTTTATTTTAGTATATCACCAATACACATTAGTGGAGCCCTTAAGATCTTTGCTTGATTACCAGCGTTGTGATAGCAGTCACACTAGTGGGGGCTGGGTAATCTATAAGCACATCCTTATACAGGTCCCTAGTCGCAGGACAATCGAGACAAGGCATCGATACTCCGAAGTAGACTAGCGTATGCGCTTCTCATCCCAGTGTGGGAGATGGTCTGTCCCACAGCCATCAGTACGTCGTACTGGAGATAGTATACGGGTGCTCGTTAGGTTACGAATATACTGGACAGGACTCGTCGGGAACTGACCGGTTGGTATTATACCTATCGTCAGTTATCAGTTCCCAGGTGACATGAGTACAGCTGAGTCCGCTGACTTGACACTGTCACTTCGCCTCAAGTGTGTTCCCACTGTACTTTGATTACTACCCTACCACGGCTCAAAGGAGTCGTGCAAACAGGTAGTAGTTGGGTACAGTCCCGAAGCACTTGGAGGCAGTGACGGTTAGACAGGATTCGTCTCTCCCGGTATTGGGGGTTGACATTGCGCTGTGTCTAGGAGAGCCATTATACGAGTAGTCCATGGCCAGGGCAATCGAAATATACTGGTAGGCTTCCAGTGTTATCTCAGGTTGTTTTGGGCTTCACTCCGACACGACTTGTACCGCTATTAGGGGACTGACGTTTACAGCCCCCCTAGGCCCGCCATGCGATGTATCAGACGAACAGACCGGACTGTACGGAGACTGTCACATTCAGGCTCAGTAGGAGTTCAGATGGGTTTCACCTCGTCAGTCTTCTTGTCGGCATCTACCTGGGGACCATTACGTACAGCTAGTGCCGCTTGCGGTCTGTGGTTAAACCCACTGCCAACATAGTGTCGAGTCTTTAGAGTCCCACACAGAAAGCTATTCGCCTTTAGGCAAAAGAGTAGAGGTCGCATGGTTTTGCGACAGGGTTCGGTCACATCCGTGCACTTGTGCACGTACAGTGTCCGGACAGTTAACACTAGCGGGCTTTGGTTTAAGCCAGATCCTAGCGTACGTTTTGGGATTGGATTTATCCAGTATGTATTCGTGTTCCTCGGAACGCGGATGCGGGTGTGTATGCACAGTTGACGGAGAGACAGAGGCAGATGATTCTCATTAGGGTTGTTGACCGTTGACTGTTGACTATTGACTTTTTGCTCAACCCTAATGAGAATATGATATATGATTAACAATAATATTAATTAAGTATTGTGGTGACATGGTTGTTGAGGGGTTGACTTTGTTGACTTGTTGACTTTGTTGACCGGTTGACTAGGTTGGACTAGTTGACCATCATGATGACAATGGCTATCATTTCATGGCAAAGACTTTTTACTTGCTTGTTTCTCTTGTGAGAAATGAGTGCATGAAATGATATGGCTATTGTAGCTTAAACCATTTACACAATACTTGATTACTATTTTTTGTGATGATGGTTTTGGATTATGAGAGCCAAGAGAGAAAAGTCTTCTATCATTCTATCATTCTCATTCTCTCTCTTGTTCTTGAGCTCTCATCTCCTTCCTCTTGCTCTCCCTCTCATTTTGTCTATGGTTCACTTGTCTCATGTGTTGAGAACCAAGAACCATAGAGAAAATCCCAACACACTTTTCTCTACTCACTCTAGTTCACAAGGTTTAGCAAACCAAGTGAACTAGTTTCTTCAAAGATCGAAGAAGAAGCCAAAGGTAGAAGCTTTCGGGTGGATCTATCTTCGGCGCAAGGAGACGACGGAGTGAAGCCGATCCGGACAACCATCGAGAGTCAAAGAAGAAGGAGTTCAAGAAAGAAAGGTATAACCCCCTAATCGAGTAGTTAACAACTCCTAGTTAGGTTGTTAGTTAGATCTTTAACAAAGATCCGGTTTTGAGTCCATGTTACCACCTCTAGAAAATTATTTTTCTCTAAATTTCGCATGCCCGAAAGTACCGGGAGAGGTAGCATGGACTTACAGTGGTATTAGAGCCTATGTTAAACTCTATCTTACATGTTAGCAAATTAACTAGAAGATCGATCAAAGAAAAAGTCACGAAACGAACCCGAGTTGTCAAGTTTCTGCCGATTTTTATTCTGTTCAAAAATTGATAATTTTCATCTTAAAAATCGGCTCAGGCTTTTGTTTGAATAACCACCAAATTTGATCCCACGAACCGTTCAATGAGCCGCGGAAACGCGGCGGGAGCACGCTCCCGCCGCGGTTCCGCGGCCTAGTTGACTCGGCCGAGGTCCAAATTTGGTGCAGTGTATTTCTAGGGTTGTTTTGGGATTTTTGGAATATGTATTTTCTGCCCAGATTTTCCAAAACGAAAATTTTGTGTTTGGGGCCTATAAATCCGTATTTTTGATCAAACTTCTAAAAGACTTAAGCTGACGGGTTTTTCTGTGATGTGTATTTGTATTGAACGTCTACTAATCTCTATATGTCGATTCGTGGGGGTTATACAAATCTGTGATCTGTAATGTCATTGGAATGTGTATATGAATTCATTGGATTGTCGCGGGTGAATAGCCGGGGGTTGTGAGACGAGAGTTTTCTTTTCTTTCAATTCATGTAAATTTGTAAATTGATGTAATAATTATATGTATGGCCGCACAACCGGGTCGGGGTTGTAGCCGTCATTATATAATTTCTTTTTACTGTTTTTGCTCCTAGGATAGACCCATGGAGGGGGTGCACAAACTACCGGGTATGCCGAAGTGCCGAGTGGCCTACTCACGGGGTTGAGGGAGGTTGCTTCGCTTCGGGTACTTGGCGGGTAGTTTGCCGCACCCGTAGGGGTCTTGAGTGGGGTTTTGGCTATTCACCGTGACCGTGTAATCTGCTTTTCGTTACAGGCTCGTACGAATTGCGGGTTCCTAGTATATCCAATGTATTCATCTGTGATCTGAAATGGCTATCATTGCAATGTATATCTATATATGATATTATTTAGGCGTTGCTTATGTTTTACAGCCGCGCTAGCCCAGCCCCCGCTCTGTCGTTAGTTAAGTAACCTAAGGGGTAATGACGGGGCCCCGTGGCGAATGCGAATGGCATAAGCGTACGTCATATTTTGGTTCTTTTCTGCAATGGTAGGATTAAATGATGGGACGCATTAAAAGAACTAATGCAAGAATATCACGCATTAAAAGAACTAATGCAAGAAAATAAACCAAGTTAAAGTCGTTGGAACACTTTCGAGAAACCACTCGGTTCTTTTCAAAACCAACTTTTAAAATGCGGAGTTTAAGCCACTCTTTTAAAAGCTATCTCGTTCCATCGACTATATCAAGTTCACTACGTTCACGGTTTCGCCAAAACCATTCGTAGCCCTCCGTCGTTTCACATAAATAGTCAATAGTATTCAGGCTATGTATGTTGGCCAAAGTCAAGGCATAGTGATTGGTAGCTATTGGGTATTCATGTGTAGCATAGATAGATGCGTTGGTTTGGGACAGTCGTACTGCCATTTTGGCCAAAGTCAAGGGTAGGTACGGGTGGATCCAAATTAACCTGGATAATGACGGGAAGAACTTGACATGTGACTTATGATATTTTGGCCAAAGTCAAGGTCATAAGAGCATGGGGCAAAAATCCACATCGGGAGTTTCAGAAGAACTGAAACTTGCTAGTGTTGCATACCATTTGGAGTGTGATGATTCTGGTAGGATTCCTTCAGTTTCGTCACGCGATGATATTTGGATCTCGATCCTACTGTTAGTATATGCTACTCCTCGGGAAATTTCTCACTTAACGATCAATGCTATAAACCAAGTAGGTGTCTAGAAAGGTGTTAGCGGGGCTACGCCCCCAGGGAAAAGAGGTTCTTAAATTAAGGAACTTCGCGAAAGCGTTGGAAAACCTCCCTCGAAGTACCGACACCAGCCTGGCCGAACGGTTAAGAAAGTATTGTACGGTGAGATTGATCCTGACTAATTCTTCCTTTTTGGTTTGAGGAGGGATTCGAGAAACAGTGGGAGCCATCCTGTCTAGACAAATTAAAAACCACTTTAAACTTGCAAGAGCATCATGCTGAGTGTTTCTTCTTCTCTCTCCTAATTGCAGCGACCAATCGACATGACTGGACTTAAGTTACTTTTAGATAAAAACATACCGACAGGGCCAAACTACAAAGATTGGCTCAGGAATGTCAAAATGGCAATCACTTACGACAACCTGGGGTATCTTCTTACCACCAAAGTTCCCCCTGTCCCTGGTCCCACCTCCAGCGTCGCGGATAAGGAAATCCATAAGACTTGGGAGATTGATAGCGCGAAGGCCAAGTGCCTCATTCTTGCCTTTATGGACAACGAACATCATATGAGGCACGAGAATATGGACCTTGAGTCCATATTTCACCATACAAAAGAACTGTATGGAGAGAAATCTCGTATCGCAAGATACGAAGTGTCGAAGAAGTTATTTTCGGCAAGATTGGCCATCGGATCATCGGTAGTGGAACACGTGCTTAAGATGATTGGCTTCATTGAGGAGCTCGCGGAACTTGGGACCACGTTAGAGAACGAGCTCTATACGAACTTGATTCTCCAGTCCCTTCCTTCCACTTACGCCCAGTTTATCCTGAACTTCAACTTACAAGAAAAAGAAGTTGAACTTTCAGAACTCCTCAACATGCTGAGGTGTGCAGAGGGCACCGTACAGAAAGGTAGGGAAACATCCACTTTGTTTGTAGGAGGATCTTCCACTTCTAGGTCCAAGGTGAAAGCCAAGGGAAAGAAGAAGAAAGCCCCTGCCAAACCAAGAGGCGGTGTTGGTAAAGTGGATACGAAGGGAAAAGCAAAGGCAACAAAGAAAGTGGGGCAGCTTGTGGATAAAGAAGAATGCTTCTATTGTCATAAGAAAGGACACTGGAAGAATGATTGCAGGGCTTGGAAAGCCAGGACACAGGAATTGAAGCAGGTTGCGGCTTCAGCTTCAGGTGTGTTTGTTATTGAAAACTGTCTTTCAATAAACTCTACTTCCTGGGTATTGGATACCGGATTAGGATCTCATATCTGTAATTCTTTGCAGGCGTTGAGAAACCGTAGGGTTTTGAAGGCAGGTGACATGACCCTCAAAGTTGAAAACGGAGCTAGCATGGATGCTAAAGCCGTGGGGGACTATCACCTGGGAATGTCAGATGGACATGTTTTGGTTTTGCGTAATTGCTTTTTTGTACCCAACGCAACTTGTAATATCATTTCTGTATCTTTGACTTCTAAAGAAGGTTATGAATTTGCGCTTGTAAGAAATGTTGTAAACATTCACCTTAATCAAGTTCTGATTGGGTCAGGTACATTAAGCAATGGTATATACGTATTAAACCAACCACAGATTTTCAATGTCCAGAATACACACAAAAGAAAGTCTCCGGAAATAAATCAGACTTTCTTATGGCATTGTAGACTGGGTCACATCAATGAGATAAGGTTGACGAAGTTACATACAGAAGGATATTTGAATCCGTTCGAATATCAATCGTATGCCACTTGTCAATCCTGTCTCAAAGGAAAGATGACAAAGACTCCGTTTACTGGACACGGAGTAAGAGCGAGCGAGCTCTTGGGACTCGTACACAGCGACGTGTGCGGTCCAATGTCTACACATGCGCGAAGCGGTTATTCTTACTTCATTACTTTTACGGATGACTTTTCAAGGTACGGTTATATCTTCTTAATGAAACATAAGTCCGAAGCCTTTGGAAAATTCCATGAATATAAGAATGAAGTAAAAAAACAAACCGGCAAAAGTATTAAGATTCTAAGATCGGATCGAGGTGGAGAATACTTGAGTGCCGAGTTCCTGGATTATTTAAGAGAGAACGGAATTCTCTCTCAGCTTACTCCTCCATACACTCCGCAACATAACGGTGTATCGGAGAGACGGAACCGAACCCTATTGGATATGGTACGGTCCATGATGAGTAACGCTGAGTTAGCGCGATCATTCTGGGGGTATGCGCTAGAATCAGCTGCATACCTTTTGAACCGAGTTCCCACTAAGACTGTGCCTACTACACCATATGAGATGTGGTGTGGGAAGAGACCCTATCATAATCACATTAAGACATGGGGATGTCCAGCTTTTGTCAAAAAGCAGCATGCGGACAAGCTCGAGGCACGCTCAGTACAGTGCAAGTTTGTGGGATATCCAAAGAATTCCAAGGGATATTTCTTCTACTGCGAAGAGGAATAAAAGGTTTTTGTTTCTCGTCATGCCCACTTTCTAGAACACCAGTTCTTAGAAAAGGAAATTAGTGGGAGCGCAGTAGAACTGGAAGAAATTCCAGAACCACAGACTATTACTGAAAGCTTAGTGGAACCAGAGTGTTCGAAAGAACAGGACATTCCTACGCCGCTCCGCAGGAGTAGTAGGCAGTCTCATCCGCCCGAGAGATACTACGGTTTTCTCATAGACGGGGATAGAGAGGATTGCATCATAGACTATAATGAGCCTGCTATCTTCCAGCAAGCCGTTCAGAGTGTCGACTCGGTAAAATGGCTGGATGCAATGCGGACCGAAATGGAGTCCATGTACACCAACAAAGTATGGACGTTGGACATTGCTCCAGACGGGGTAAAACCCGTAGGATGCAAGTGGATCTTCAAAAGGAAGATTGGTGTAGATGAACAGGTTGAGACCTATAAAGCTAGACTGGTTGCAAAGGGTTTTCTTCAAAGACCTGGTTTGGACTATGACGAGACCTTTTCTCCAGTAGCTATGCTGAAATCCATTCGGATCCTTCTTGCCATTGTTGCCTTCCACGATTATGAGATTTGGCAGATGGACGTAAAGACCGCTTTTCTAAATGGAAATTTAGAGGAGTGTGTCTATATGGACCAGCCAGAGGGTTTCAATCAGAGTGGAAGCAGCGGAAAGGTGTGCAAGTTGCTTAAGTCCATCTACGGACTAAAGCAGGCATCGCGGAGTTGGAACATCTGTTTTGATAAGACGTTCAAGGAATTTGGCTTTATCAAAAATCCAGATGAACCATGCATCTATAGTAGATTTGTAGCGAGAACTGTAGTATTCCTCGTTTTATACGTGGATGAAATTCTCTTAATAGGAAATGACATTCCTATGCTACAATCTGTCAAGGGGTTCTTGTCACACAAGTTCTCCATGAAAGACCTGGGTGATGCCTCTTACATCCTGGGGATCCGGATCCATCGTGATAGATCCAAGAGGATATTAGGACTTTCACAGTCTAGGTACATCGACACCATACTGAAAGATTCAGTATGGAAGATTCCAAGCGCGGTAATCTACCGGCTTGTCACGGGATCACCCTCTCTAAAAAGATGTCTCCCAAGACTGATTTGGAGAGGGATCGCATGTCTATTATACCGTACGCTTCTGCGGTAGGCTCTATAATGTATGCGATGTTGTGTACCAGACCGGATGTATCTTATGCACTGAGTGTGGTAAGCAGGTATCAGTCAAACCCTGGGGAGAAACACTGGATAGCGGTAAAGAACATTCTCAAGTACCTGAGAAGGACTAAGGAGATGTTCTTGGTGTATGGCGGAAAAGACCTCCAGATCGAGGCCTTTGCTGACTCCAGCTTCCAGAGTGACAAGGATGATTCCAAGTCCATGTCGGGTTTTGTCTTTACCCTCAATGGAGGGGCGGTGTGTTGGAAGAGTTCCAAACAGGAAACCGTTGCAGACTCGACGATGGAAGCAGAATACATCGCTGCATCTGATGCCGCAAAAGAAGCTGTCTGGATGAGAAAGTTCTTGAAAGAACTTCAGGTGGTTCCGTCCATTGTTGATCCAATACCTCTGTATTGTGACAACAACGGGGCTATAGCTTTAGCGAAGGAACCCGGGTCCCATCAGAGATCCAGACACATCTTAAGGCGGTATCACCTGATCAGGAAGATCGTGGATCGCCAGGAGATCGAGGTTCGGAGGGTCGCTTCATAAGATAACACTGCAGATCCATTCACCAAGGCTTTGCCCCAGACTCAGTTCAAGCGGCTTATCGAGATGATAGGTCTTCGATACTCCATTACATGGCCTTAGTGCAAGTGGGAGATTGTTAGTGTATATGCCCTAGAGGCCATTACTGTATCATACTAGTTTGTATATTACTTAATGGATGCTTGGGATATTCACCTTGTATAAAAAATCTTGCTCAATATAGTAGTATGCTACTTGGTTTGTTTCTACTTCAATGTGTACATGTGTTTATTTTAGTATATCACCTATACACATTAGTGGAGCCCTTAGGATCTTTGCTTGATTACCAGCGTTGTGATGGCAGTCACACTAGTGGGGGCTGCGTAATCTATAAGCACATCCTTATACAGGTCCCTAGTCGCAGGACTATCAAGACAGGGCATCGATACTCTGGAGTAGACTAGCGTATGCGCTTCTCATCCCAGTGTGGGAGATGGTCTGTCCCACAACCATCAGTACGTCATACTGGAGGTAGTATACAGGTGCTCGTTAGGTTACGAGTACACTGGACAGGACTCGTCGGGAACTGACCGGTTGGTATTATACCTATCGTCAGTTTTCAGTTCCCAGGTGACATGAGTACAGCTGAGTCCGCTGACTTGACACTGTCACTTCGCCTTGAGTGTGTTCCCACTGTACTTTGATTACTACCCTACCACGGCTCAAAGGAGTCGTGCAAACAGGTAGTAGTTGGGTACAGTCCCAAAGCACTTGGAGGCAGTGACGGTTAGACAGGATTCGTCTCTCCCGGTATTGGGGGTTGACATCGCGCTGTGTCTAGGAGAGCCATTACACGAGTAGTCCCTGGCCAGGGCAATCGAGATATACTGGTAGGCTTCCAGTGTTATCTCAGGATGTTTTGGGCTTCACTCCGACACGACTTGTACCGCTATTAGGGGACTGACGTTTACCGCCCCCTAGGCCCGCCATGCGATGTATCAGACGAACAGACCGGACTGTACGGAGACTGTCACATTCAGGCTCAGTAGGAGTTCAGATGGGTTTCACCTTATCAGTCTTCTTGTCGGCATCTACCTGGGGACCGTTACGCACAGCTAGTGCCGCTTGCGGTCTGTGGTTAAACCCACTGCCAGCATAGTGTCGAGTCTTTACAGTCCCACACAGAAAGCTATTCGCCTTTAGGCAAAAGAGTAGAGGTCGCATGGTTTTGCGACAGGTCGCATGGTTTTGCGACAGGGTTCGGTCACATCCGTGAACTTGTGCACGTACAGTGTCCGGACAGTTAACACTAGCGGGCTTTGGTTTAAGCCAGATCCTAGTGTACGTTTTGGGATTGGATTAATCCAGTATGTATTCGTGTTCCTCGGAACGCGGATGCGGGTGTGTATGCACAGTTGACGGAGAGACAGAGGCAGAGGATTCTCATTAGGGTTGTTGACCGTTGACTGTTGACTATTGACTTTTTGCTCAACCCTAATGAGAATATGATATATGATTAACAATAATATTAATTAAGTATTGTGGTGACATGGTTGTTGAGGGGTTGTCTTTGTTGACTTGTTGACTTTGTTGACCGGTTGACTAGGTTGGACTAGTTGACCATCATGATGATAATGGCTATCATTTCATGGCAAAGACTTTTTACTTGCTTGTCTCTCTTATGAGAAATGACTGCATGAAATGATATGGCTATTGTAGCTTAAACCATTTACACAATACTTGATTACTATTTTTTGTGATGATGGTTTTGGATTATGAGAGCCAAGAGAGAAAAGTCTTCTATCATTCTATCATTCTCATTCTCTCTCTTGTTCTTGAGCTCTCATCTCCTTCCTCTTGCTCTCCCTCTCATTTTGTCTATGGTTCACTTGTCTCATGTGTCAAGAACCAAGAACCATAGAGAAAATCCCAACACACTT
The DNA here is from genome assembly GCA_030015575.1 of Agapanthus africanus. Classification (NCBI taxonomy): domain Eukaryota; kingdom Viridiplantae; phylum Streptophyta; class Magnoliopsida; order Asparagales; family Amaryllidaceae; genus Agapanthus; species Agapanthus africanus. The sequence goes on along the minus strand of CM057351.1, from coordinate 257,204,851 downwards.
TTCTCTACTCACTCTAGTTTACAAGGTTTAGCAAACCAAGTGAACTAGTTTCTTCAAAGATCGAAGAAGAAGCTAAAGGTAGAAGCTTTCGGGTGGATCTATCTTCGGTGCAAAGAGACGACGGAGTGAAGCCGATCCGGACAACCATCGAGAGTCAAAGAAGAAGGAGTTCAAGAAAGAAAGGTATAACCCCCTAACCGAGTAGTTAACAACTCCTAGTTAGGTTGTTAGTTAGATGTTTAACAAAGATCCGGTTTTGAGTCCATGTTACCACCTCTAGAAAATTGTTTTTCACCAAATTAAGCATGCCCGAAAGTACCGGGAGAGGTAGCATGGACTTACATATAGATCTAGATTTGGGTGGTTTCCCAATCTGGGTACTTAGACAGCATTCTAAGAGTATTTAGAATGGACAACTCCTGGCACGGTAGTATACCTGCAGGTGATGGAGTCACCATCTCTAAAGGTGTCTTACAAACTAAAGGGGAGAGAGATGTGCATGATTGGCAGATCCCTTGCTTAGGCAATTGAGTTGATCATGAGATGTCAAGTACCACACCAGATGTTGTTTTTGCAGTAGATGCAATAAGTTGATATTGATCCAATCCTGGAGAAACAGTCGGAAGCAGTTTTAGAACATAAGTTGATGTTCTAGGGATTTGATAACGGCAACCTCCTTTAGGAGACGGTTATCATTCCAGGCTTCCAAGGTGACCTGGCTGACAGAGTGACCGTCAGAGTTATAGTTTTCCCTCTGACGAGGGACAGTATTTTGGACAGATGGTCCTGGTGGATACTGAGGGAAGGCATGGCGCAGGATATTGATTAAGTTCAGCTGACGATACAGTCTAAGAATTTTGGATTTGGAGTTCACTTATGAGCTAGGTCCCATCAGATATCCAGACACATTCTAAGAAAGGTATTGCTCATTTCGGGAGATGGGTTTCTCCCCGAACTTGAGATAAAGAGAGATATAGAAAGAAATATCACAGCGGATCCACTCACTGAGGCTATTTCTCGAACGCAATAGTTTCGCAAACGAGTTTTGTGAGACTAACTAGTAGAGGAATTGGGTGTTCGGTATCACACGGGCTTAGAGTATGCGACATCGCAATAATTTTCCTTGAGTGCAAGTGGGAGATTGTTGGAGATAGTGCCCTCAGAGTCAATTATTGGATCACAAGCACGTGATTGCAATGATTGAGGGAGGACCTGTCCCAGTAGGACGGTCTTACTCAAGATGATAATATGCTATCTGGTTTATCTTTATCATCGTGTACTGCTTTAGGTGACCTTACGAGTCGCTATTACATGTTGATAGAGCCCCTAGGATTCTTGCTTGACTACCAGCAGTATAATGGCGATCATATACGTGGGAGCTGGGGTCTATAAGCAAATCCTTAAAAGGTCCCTAGTCGTGGGAGTTTCATGACAGGGCATCGATACTCCAGAGTAGACTAGTGTATACAGTCGAGACCCCGACGAGGGGCGGTGGCCGGTCTCACAAGCCACTGGTGTCAGTTGGTTCATCTAAGATGTATACAGGTGCTCATTGGGTTATGAGTACACCGGACAGGACTCGCCGGGAACCTGCTAGTTGGGATTATACCAGACGTCAGATAGAAGTTCCCTGGTGACATTTGTAGAGGTTAGTTCATCGACCTGAGATCGTCATTTGTCTCGTGTGAGTTTCCACTGTGCTTTGATTACTACCTTACCACGCTCAAAGGAGACGTGCAAACAGGTTTTAGTTGGGTACAGTCCTGAGCCACATGGAGGGAGTGAGCGGATCTGCAGGGGTTCATCTCTCCCGGTATTGGGGGTGAGGTCACGCTGTGTCTAGAAGAGCCAGTATATGAAAAGTCCTTGGCCAAGGCTGGAGATTTACTGGTAGGTATTCCAGTAGTATCTCAGGGTGTTCTGGGCTACACTCCGACACGACTTGTACCGCTTTTGGGGGTCTGACTTTTACCAACCCCCTAGGCCCGTCATGCGATGCTCATAGACGAACGGACCGGATTGTACGGATATTGTCACTGACAGGCTCAGTAGGGTGTCAGGCTGACTTCGCTCACAGACGTCCCTTTTGGTCAATAGCTGGTGGCCCGTCACGTATGGCTAATACCTCTGACATGCTAGTGGTTAAATCCACAGCCATAATATTGACGAGTCTTTAGAGTCCCCCACACAGACAGATATTCAAGTTTCGGGCGAAACGCTGTAGAGGCCGTATGGAGATATGGCAGGGTTCGATCAGATACGTGCGGTATTGCACGGATCATGATAGGACGGATTTTACTAGCGGGCTTTGGTTTAATCCGGATCCTAGTATTTGATAGTGTAAATTTTGTCTCTTTGCATTTGTGTTCAGTGGGAATAAAAATGTGGGCATGTATATGCAGTCGCGGGGTTTTCCTGTAATTTATTACGGGATCAGTTTTCTGAAGTTGCCAATTTGCATTCCGTTCCGGCCGGTTTTCCTTTATTCCTTCACGGCCGGACTTTCTGATGGAAGGGGTTATTTGCAAGTTTGCAAATAACTCATTGTGGAGGGGTTTCTTGCATTTGTGACTATCATCATGAGATGCTTTGTCCATCTTTTCCTTCGCATTAAATGTGATGGGGTTTAGATTAGAAATGGTGTGACCTTTTCTTCTTCTCATTTTTTATTATACTTATTCTTTCGTTGCATAATGGTAATTGGATCTCCACCATTTGTGAGATGAGGGGCCGGCCACTACTTGAGGGGGAGAGAGAGAGAAGTTCATTTTTTATGGGTGGCATTTTTCTTCATCTCATTTCTTGCTAGGAAAAATGAAAGCACCATTTTTCCTTATCTTCATTCCTCCACATCCATGGAAACTTCCAAAAACCCCAAAGAGACAAGTTTCTCCACTACACCTACAGTACCCTTGGACGCGTCGGCTAGCCAACTTCGCGCCCGAGTTGCCTCGGTCCAGAGGTGGGAGCCCGTAAAAGAAATCGGCTATGTGGTGCCCTTTAAGACGAGGAGGTGACGGACGGAGATTCCGCGGGAGATCGGAGTGGAGACGAAGACCGAAGGATACGGATCGCTCGATATATCTCTCTACCTATCTTTTAGTTTGCTAGTAGTTAGGTTAATGGCCTGATCCAGGTTAAAAGTGCGCGGTGGTGCCGGTTTGCAAGTTTCGCAAAGTTTTTCGTTTCCGCGTTTCCGGCATCGGATCGACGGCCGGGGCGCCGCCTTGCACTTACATAACCTAACAGGTAATGAGGGGCCCCGTGGCGAATGCGGATGGCATAAGCGTACGTCATATTTTCGTTGTTTTCTGCAATGGTAGGATTAAATGATCGGACGCATTAAATTAATGCAAGAAAATAAACCAAAGTAGAATCGTTGGAACACTTTCAAAACCACTCGGTTTCTTTTCAAAAAAAACTTTTAAACGTGGAGCTTAAGCCACTCCTTTTAAAAGCTATCTCATTCCATCGATTATATCAAGTTCATTACGTTCACGGTTTCGCCAAAACCATTCGTAGCCCTCCGTCGTTTCATATGGATGGTCAATAGTATTCAAGCTATGTTTGTTGGCCAAAGTCAAGACATAGTGATTGGTAGCTATTGGGTATTAATGTGCAGCAAAGATAGATGCGTTGGTTTAGGACAGTCGTACTGCCCTGTTGGCCAAAGTCAAGGGTAGGTATGGGTGGGTTCAAATTAACCTGGAGAATGACGGGTAGAACTTGACATGTGACTTATGATTTGTTGGCCAAAGTCAAGGTCATAAGAGCATGGGGCAAAAATCCACATCGGGAGTTTCAAAAGAACCTGAAACTTGCTAGCGCTGCATACCATTTGGAGTGTGATGATTCTGGTAGGATTCCTTCAGTTTTGTCACGCGATGATATTTGGATCCCGATCCTACTGTGAGTATATGCAACTCTTCGGGAAATTTCTCACTTAACGATCAATGCAATAAACAACCAATTAGGTGTCTAGAAAGGTGTTAGGGGAGCTACGCCCCTAGGGAAAAGAGGTTATTTAATTAAGGAACTTCGCGAAAGCGTTGGAAAACCTCCCTCGAAGTACCGACATTGGCCTGGCTGAACGGTTAAGCAAGTATTGTACGGTGAGATTGATCCCGACTAATTCTTCCTTTTCGGTTTGAAGAGGGATTCGAGAGACAGTGGGAGCCATCCTGTTTAGACAAACTAAAAACCACTCTAAAGTTGCAAGAGCATCATGCTGAGTGTTTCTTCTCTCTCTCCTAATTGCAGCAATCAATCGTCATGACCGGACATCAGTTACTTCTAGATAAAAACATACTAACAGGGCCAAACTACAAAGATTGGCTCAGGAATGTCAAAATGGCAATCACTTATGACAAGCTGAAGTATCTTCTTACCACCAAAGCTCCCCATGTCCCAGGTCCTACCTCCAGCGTCGCGGATAAGGAAATCCGTAAGACTTAGGAGATCGATTGCGCGAAGGCCAAGTGCCTCGTGCTTGCCTCTATGGACAATGAGCATCAGATGAGGCACGAGAATATGGACCTCGAATCCATATTTCCCCATACAAAAGAACTGTATGGATAGCAATCCCGTATCGCCAGATACGAAGTCTCGAAAAAGCTGTTTTCGGCGAGATTGGCCTTCGAATCATCGGTCGCGGAACACGTGCTTAAGATGATTGACTTCCTTGAGGAGCTTGCAGACCTTGGGACCACTTGGAGAACGAGCACTATACGGACTTGATTCTCCAGTCCTTTCCTTCCACTTACGCCCAGTTTATCCTGAACTTTAACTTGCAAGGAAAAGAAGTTGAACTTCCGGAGCTCCTCAACATGCTGAGGAGTGCAGAGGGCACCCTACAGAAAGGTAGAGAAACATCCAATTTGTTTGTAGGAGGATCTTCCTCTTCTAGGTCCAAGGCGAAAGCCAAATGAAAGAAGAAGAAAGCCCCCGCCAAACCAAGGGGCGGTGTTAGTAAAGTGGATACGAAGGGAAAGACAAAAGCAACAAAGGTAGCGGGGCAGCTTGTGGGAAAGGAAGAATGCTTCTATTTTCATAAGAAGGGACACTGGAAGAAAGATTGCAGGGCTTGGAAGGCCAGAAACCATGATCCATAGCAAGTTGCGGCTTCGGCTTCAGGTGTGTATGTTATTGAAAACTGTCTTTCAATAAATTCTACTTCCTGGGTATTGGATACCGGATCAGGATCTCATATCTGTAATTCTTTGCAGGCACTGAGAAAGCGTAGGGTTTTGAAGGCAGGTGATATGACCCTCAGAGTTGCAAACGGAGCTGGCATGGATGCTGAGTCCGTGGGGGACTATCACCTGGGATTGTCAGATGGACGCGTTTTAGTTTTGCGTAATTGCTGTTTTGTACCCAATGCAACTTGTAATATCATTTCTGTATCTTTATTATCTAAAGAAGGTTATGAATTTGCATTTGTAAGTAATGTTGTGAACATTCACCTTAATCAAGTTCTGATTGGGTCAGGTACATTAAGCAATGGTATATACGTATTAAACCAACCACAGATTTTCAATGTCCAGAATACACACAAAAGAAAGTCTCCGGAAACAAATCAGGCTTTCTTATGGCATTGTAGACTGGATCACATCAATGAGAAAAGGTTGACAAAGTTACATACAGAAGGATATTTGGATCTGTTCGAATATCAATCATATGCAACTTGTCAATCCTGTCTCAAAGGAAAGATGACAAAGACTCTGTTCACTGGACACGGAGTAAGAGCGAGCGAGCTCTTGGGACTCGTACACAGCGACGTGTGCAGTCCAATGTCTACACATGCGCGAAACGGTTATTCTTACTTCATTACTTTTACGGATGACTTTTCAAGGTACAGATATGTCATCTTAATGAAACATAAATCCGAAGCCTTTGGAAAATTCCAGGAATATAGAAGTAGAAAAACAAACCGGCAAAAGTATCAAGACACTGAGATCTGATCGAGGTGGTGAATACTTGTGTGCCGAGTTTCTGGATTACCTAAAAGAGAATGGAATTCTCTCTCAGCTTACTCCTCCATACACTCCGCAACATAACGGTGTATCGGAGAGACGGAACCAGACCCTATTGGATATGGTACGTTCCATGATGAGTAACGCTGAGTTACCGCGATCATTCTGGGGATATGCACTAGAATCAGCTGCATACCTTTTGAACCGAGTTTTAACTAAGACTGTGCCTACCACACCATATCAGATGTGGTGTGGGAAGAAACCCTATCTTAAGCACATTAAGACATGGGGATGTCCGGCTTTTGTCAAAAAGTAGCATGCGGACAAACTCGAGGCACGCTTAGTATAGTGCAAGTTTGTGGGATATCTAAAGAACTCTAAGGGATATTTCTTCTGTTGCGAAGAGGAACAAAAGATTTTTGTTTCTCGTCATGCCCACTTCTTGAAAACTGAGTTTTTGGAAAACCAGATAAGTGGGAGCGCAATAGAACTGGAAGAAATTCCAGAACCACGAGCTATTTCTGAAAGCTTAGTAGAACCAGAGGGTTCGAAAGATCAGGACATTCCTGTGTCGCTCCGCAGGAGTAGTAGGCAGTCTCATCCGCTCGAGAGATACTATAGTTTTCTCATAGACGGGGATAGAGAGGATTGCATCATTGATAGTGATAAGCCGACTAGCTTCCAGCAGGCCATTCAGAGCGTTGACTCGGTAAAATGGCTGGATGCAATGCGGACCGAAATGGAGTCCATGTACACCAATAAAGTATGGACGTTGGACGTTGCTTCAGATGGACTAAAACCCGTAGGATGCAAGTGGATCTTCAAAAGGAAGATTGGTGTAGATGGACAGGTTGAGAACTATAAGGCTAGACTTGTTGCAAAGGGTTTTCGTCAAAGACGTGGTTTGGACTATGACGAAACCTTTTCTCTAGTGGCTATGCTGAAATCCATTCGGATCCTTCTTGCCATTGCCGCCTTCCACGATTATGAGATTTGGCAGATGGACGCAAAGACCGCTTTTCTAAATGGAAATTTAGAGGAGTGTGTCTATATGGACCAGCCAGAGGGTTTCATTCAGAGTGGGAGCAGCGGAAAGGTGTGCAAGTTTCTTAAGTCCATCTATGGACTAAATCAGGCATCGCGGAGTTGGAACATCTGTTTTGATGAGACGGTCAAAGAATTTGGCTTTATCAAAAATCTAGATGAACCATGCATCTATAGTAGATTTGTAGCAAGAACTGTCGTATTCCTCGTTTTATACGTGAATGACATTCTCTTGATAGGAAATGACATTCCTATGCTACAATCTGTCAAAGGGTTCTTGTTACACAGGTTCTCCATGAAAGACCTGGGTGATGCCACTTACATTCTGGGGATCCGGATCCATCGTGATAGATCCAAGAGGATATTAGGACTTTCACAGTCCAGGTACATCGACACCATACTGAAAAGATTCAGTATGGAAGATTCCAAGCGCGGTAATCTACCGGCTTGTCACGGGATCACCCTCTCCAAAGAGATGTCTCCTAAGACTAATTTGGAAAGGGATCACATGTCTATTATACCCTACGCTTCAGCGGTAGGCTCTATAATGTATGTGATGTTGTGTACCAGACCATATGTAGCTTATGCACTGAGTGTGGTAAGCCGGTATCAGTCAAACCCTAGGGAGAAGCACTGGATAGCGGTAAAGAACATTCTCAAGTACCTGAGAAGGACTAAAGAGATGTTCTTGGTGTATGGCGGAAAAGACCTCCAGATCGAGGCCTTTGCTGACTCCAGCTTCCAAAGTGATAAGGATGATTCCATGTCCATGTCGGGTTATGTCTTTACACTCAATGGAGGGGCAGTGTGTTGGAAAAGTTCCAAACAGGAAACCGTTGCTGACTTGACGATGGAAGCGGAATATATTGCTGCTGTAGATGCCGCAAAAGAAGCCGTCTGGATGAGGAAGTTCTTAACGGAACTTCAGGTGGTTCCGTCCATTGTTGATCCAATACCTCTGTATTGCGAAAACAACGGGGCTATAGCTTTAGCGAAGGAACCCAGGTCCCATCAGAAGTCCAGACACATCTTGAGACGGTATCACCTGATCAGGGAGATCGTGGGTCGCCAGGAGATCAAGGTTCGGAGAGTTGCTACGGAAGATAACACCGCTGATCCACTCACGAAGGCCTTACCCCAGACTTAGTTTGAGCGGCTGATCGAGGTGATAGGTCTTCGATACGCAAGTACATGGCCTTAGTTTTTGGAGATAGTGCCCTCAGAGTCAATTATTGGATCATAAGCACGTGATTGCAATGATTGAGGGAGGACCTGTCCCAGTAGGACAGTCTTACTCAAGATGATAGTATGCTATCTGGTTTATCTTTATCATCGTGTACTGCTTTAGGTGACCTTACGAGTCGCTATTACACGTTGATAGAGCCCCTAGGATTCTTGCTTGACCGCCAGCAGTATGATGGCGATCATATACGTGGGAGCTGGGGTCTATAAGCACATCCTTAAAAGGTCCCTAGTCGTGGGAGTTTCGAGACTGGGCATCAATACTCCATTAGTAGACTAGTGTATACAGTCGAGACCCCGACGAGGGGCGGTGGCCGGTCTCATAAGCCACTGGTGTCAGTTGGTTCACCTAAGATGTATACAGGTGCTCATTGGGTTATGAGTACACCGGACAGGACTCGCCGGGAACCTGCTAGTTGGGATTATACCAGACGTCAGATAGCAGTTCCCTGGTGACATGTGTACCGGTTAGTTCATCGACCTGAGATCGTCATTTGTCTCGTGTGAGTTCCCACTGTTCTTTGATTACTACCCTACCACGGCTCAAAGGAGTCGTGCAAACAGGTTTTAGTTGGGTACAGTCCCGAGCCACATGGAGGCAGTGAGCGGATCTGCAGGGGTTCGTCTCTCCCGGTATTGGGGGTGAGGTCACGCTGTGTCCAGGAGAGCCATTACATAAAGCCATCGGCCGAGGCAGGAGATTTACTGGTAGGTATTCCAGTAGTATCTCAGGGTGTTCTGGGCTTCACTCCGACACGACTTGTACCGCTTTTGGGGTTCTGACTTTTACCAACCCCCTAGGCCCGCCATGCGATGCTCATAGACGAACGGACCGGACTGTACGGATATTGTCACTGACAGGCTCAGTAGGGTGTCAGGATGAGTTCGCTCATCGACGTCCCTTTTGGTCAATAGCTGGTAGCCCGTCACGTATGGCTAATACCTCTGACGTTCTAGTGGTTAAATCCACAACCATAGTATTGACGAGTCTTTAGAGTCCACCACACACAGTTACTCAAGTTTCGGGCGAAACGCTGTAGAGGCCGTATGGAGATATGGCAGGGTTCGATCAGATACATGCGGTATTGCACGAATCGTGATCGGACAGATTTTACTAGCCGGCTTTGGCTTAAGCTGGATCCTAGTATTAGATAGTGAAGATTCTGTCTCTTTGCATTTGTGTTCAGTGGGAATACAAATGCGGGCATTTATATGCAGTCGCGGGTTTTTCCTGTAATTTATTAGGGAATCAGTTTTCTGAAGTTGCCAGTTTGCATTCCGTTCAGGCCGATTTTCCTTTGTTCCTTCACGGCCGGAATTTCCGATGGAGTGGGTTATTTGCGAGTGTGCAAATAACATTTGTGGAGGGGTTTTCTTGCATTTTGGTTCTTATGATTGATAAAGCATCTTTGCTTTATTCCTTCATGATAGCTTGTATTAATGAGATGAGAAATGAGAAAGGATGTGGATTGGATTTGAGGTGACATGGTTTTATCATTATGATACACTTTTTCTTTTGCTTGATGACATTGCTTTTTCCGTCCTCCACCTTGATTTTTGGCCGGCCACTTGAGGGGTGAGGATTGAGAGAGGTTCATTTTTGATATGTAGCATATTTCCTCATCTCATTCCTTGCAAGAAAATGATAGCTCCATTTTTCCAAAGTTCATTTTCTTCCTACACCTCCACATCCATGGCAACTTCATAAACCCCAAAGAGACAAGCCACTACACTACACCTACAGTACTCTTGGACGCGTCGACTAGCCAACATCACGTCCGAGTTGCCTCGGTCCAGAGGTGGGAGCCCGTAAAAGAATCCGGCTACGTAGTGCCCTTTCCGACGAGAAGGTGACGGACGGAGATTACGCGGGAGATTGGAGTGGAGACGAAGACCGAAGGACACGGATCGCTCGGTATAGCATTCTACCCTCTCTCTTGTTTGCTAGGTTTAGGTTAATGGTTACGATCCGGGTTTATTGTCCGCGGTTGCGCTGGTTCCAAGTAAAGAAAATTTTTGATTCTGCATTTTGGCCTCGAGTAGAAGGTCGGGGAGCTGCCGTGGCGCAACATTAGTGCAAATAGGAGATTGTTAGTGTATATGCCCTAGAGGCCATTACTGTATCATACTAGTTTGTATATTACTTAATGGAAGCTTGGGATATTCACAGTTGTATAGACAATCTTGCTCAAAATGGTAGTATGCTACTTGGTTTGTTTCTACTTTTATATGTGCATGTGTTTCTTTTAGCATATTGCTTATACATATTAGTAGAGCCCTTAGGATCTTTGCTTAATTACCAGCGTTGTGATAGTAGTCACACTCGGGGGGGCTGGGTAATCCAAAAGCACATCCTTATACAGGTCCCTAGTCGTAGGACTATCGAGACAGGGCATCGATACTCCGGAGTAGACTAGCGTATGTGCTTCTCATCCCAGCAGGGGAGACGGTCTGTCCCACAGCCGTCAGTACGTCGTACTTGAGATAGTATGCGGGTGCTCGTTAGGTTACGAGTACACTGGACAGGACTCATCGGGAACTGTTGGTAGGTACTATACCTATCGCCAGTTATCAGTTCCCAGGTGACATGAGTATAGCTTAGTCCGCTGACTTGACACTGTCACTTCGCCTCGAGTGTGTTCCCCTTGTACTTTGATTACTACCTTACCACGGATCAAAGGAGTCGTGCAAATAGGTAATAGTTGGGTGCAGTCCTGAAGCACTAGGAGGCAGTGATGGGTAGACAGGATTTGTCTCTCCCGGTATTGGGGATTGATATCGCGCTATGTCTAGGAGAGCAATGACACAAGTTATCCCTGGCCAGGGCAAGCGAGATATACTGGTAGGTTTCCAGTGTTATCTCAGGGTGTTCTGGGCTACACTCCGACACGACTTGTACTGCTATTAGGGGACTGGTGTTTACCGCCCCATAGGCCCGCCATGCGATATGATCAGACGAACAGACCGGACTGTACGGAGACTGTCACATTCAAGCTCAGTAGGAGTTCAGATGGGTTTCACCTCGTCCGTCTTCTTATCGGCATCTACTTGGGGGCCGTTACGCACAGCTAGTGCCGCTTGCAGTCTGTGGTTAAACTCACTGCAAGCGTAGTGTCGAGTCTTTAGAGTCCCACACAGAGAGCTATTCGCCTTTAGGCAAAAGAGTAGAGGTCGCATGGTTTTGCAACAGGGTTCGGTCACATCCATGCACTTGTGCACGTTTAGTGTCCGGGCAGTTATCACTAGCGGGCTTTGGTTTAAGCCAGATCCTAGTGTATGTTTTAGAATTAGTTTTATCTCGTTTTATTCGTGTTCCTCGGAACACGGATGCGGGTGTGTATGCACAGTTGACAGAGAAACAGAGGCAGAGGATTCTCATTAGGGTTGTTGACCGTTGACTTTTGTTAAACCCTAATGAGAATAAGAAATATGATTAATGATAATATTAATTAAGTAATATTGTGCCATGGTTGGGTTGAAGGGTTGACTTTGTTGACTTGTTGACTTTATTGACCGGTTGCCTTGGTTGGACTAGGTGACCATCATCATTACAATGGCTATCATTTCATGGCAAAGACTTTTGCTTGCTTGTTCTCCTTTACAAAATGAGTGCATGAAATGATATTGCTATTTTGACTTGAACCATCACATAATACTCAATTATCATTATTTGTTATCATGGTTTTGGATTATGAGAGCTTGGATGGCAAAAAGGCTTGCTCACTTTTTCATTTCCTTTCTCTCTCATGCTTGAACTCTCCCCCTTCCTCTTGCTCTCTCTCTAGTTCATGGTTCTATTGTCTCATGTGTTGAGAAGCAAGAACCATAGAGAAAAAAAACCATTACACTTCTCTACTCATCCTAGTACACAAGGTCTAGCAAGCCAAGTGTTCTAGTTTTCTTTTAGTTTGAAGTAGAAGCCAAAAGGTAGAAGCTTTCGGGTGGATCCATCTTCGGCGCGAGTAGACGACGAGGTGAGGCCGATCCGACCACCGCAAGGAGTTGAAGACGAAGGAGTTCAAGTTAAGGTATAACCCCCTAACCGAATAGGTAAAACTCCTAGTTAGGTTGTTAGATAGTTGTTTAACAAAGATCCGTATTTTGAGTCCATGTTACCACCCTAGAAAAAATCGTTTTTCACCATTTCCGCAACCCCAAAGAACCGGGGAAGGGTAACGTGGACTTACAACTAGTGCGAATGCAAAACATATACAACATCTACTAGTATATATATATATATATATATATATATATATAACATTCGTCCCATGCATAATATAAGCAACTTCACAGAAAAGTGATAAGCAACAAAGAATAACGGATAATCTAGGAGCCCCGGGTTTCCTTTGAGCCGCAAATGAAACCCGACATTACCTAGTCTTGTAGATAGCCTGTGCAAAGTAAAACCAAGACCCCTATGGGTGCGGCAAGTTACCCACCAATCCCAGAATTGAGGCAACCCCGATCAACAAAGTGAATGAGCCACCCAGCACTTCACGGAATTCGGTAACTTGAGCACCCTTCTGTAGGTCATCCTATACACCCTACGAGTGCGGCAATAGCCCGCCAATTCTAGAGTAAGGCCCCCCCATCTCAATGCCATGAGATGCGGGCCCGTTTCCCTCTAGAACCCGACTACTCGAGCACTCCACCGTGTGGTAATCCTAGTACAGAAAAGAAAAGTATATATACAATGGTGACATCAACCTCAACCTGGTCGTGCGCCAATAAAAGAATATATAATCTGGCAAATACGGAGGTCCACATGTCGGACACTCCTCCCGCAAGAATGGATATACAAAATAATCAGAACTGTACAACTACCATTGCACTATAGGCTATCCACCACGTCAATCCATCCACAATATCAGCACAACACAGAACATCAACGTGAATACCATGTTCGCAAACCCATCTAGTTGAACATATAGCAACTAATCGGGTTGTACCGCTCAATGATATTCACGGTCGCAGATATTAACTTATGCACTGATAAACACGTATCTAAAATTCGATCGACAAAAACTTTTCCACATTGGCCCCCAAATGCAAACCAGCACTTACAAAAATCTGGGCCAAAAACATACATCTCAAAAATCATATTTCCATATTATAGAGTGCCAGAAAATTTTGGAGCACAACGGCCATATATTGACCGCGGAACCGCGACTAACAAGCATGTTTGGCGGCAGTTCCGCGGCCGTATATTAGGCTTATGTGCCCAAATTTCTTGAGGTGCTTTAAAAATGCCTGCATGTATTTTTAAAGCAATCTGAAATATTTTTTGAACAACTTTTAAAATCGGCAGCGGGCATAAAAAATGGAAAAACGATTCGGATAATTTCGTCGATCGATACTTTAAACTTGTGTAAACTAGCTAGTAAAAATTTATGGGGTGGCTCTGATACCATGTTGGGATTTGCTAGTGCCCTGGCCATCTACCGTAGCCGATGCGAAACAAAAAATGGTATTTAAAAATTTTGGCGCTAAAAACCCGTCCTAGAATCGAACCAGAAACCTAAAACTAGCTAACTACAAAGAGCTTATCTACTGTGATAGAAGTGTTATACCGAATGATCCGTATCTTTCGGTCTTCTATCCTCTTCTTTGGCTTCCTGAGGTCTCCTCGATCGAGCTTGGCCGCCGGTCCTCCTCCGTCAAAGATGATCCACCCGAGGAATGTAGCTCATGGCTCTAGCTTCACACTAAGAATTTAGTGAAGCAACTAGAGACTCTAAGCTGCTAATCTAGAGTGCCTAGGGATGTAGTGAATTTCTCTAAGTGTGTATCTATCTCTCTTCTACCCTTAACTCTCAACACATGAGATGGTAGGGTAGAAGATGAAGAAGGAGGAGGAGGAGCTCAAAAAAGGTAGTGAAGAGAGAAGAAGCAAAATGGTGAGAGTCTTTTTCAAAACCAACTATGCAAAAACCATAAGTGAAAAACTCATGTGGAAAAACTCAAGTGAGAAAAAACTAGAGAGAGAAATACCTCAAGCATGGTTTTAAAAAACTCAATTTCAAAATATAAAATTGCAACCATACTTTACAGCTCATTTCAATTTAATTTAATAAATGGATAAACCAAAGTGAGGTATCCACCTTCTAGAATATTTTCCGTGTAAATACGGATTACACTCAACTGTATATACATACCCGTATTTGTACCAAAATACGAATACCCAAAGAGATAGAATAACACAAAGAACATAATACTAGAATATACATATCGAAATACATATACGTAAATTATTAAATCAATACCTGATTAAATAATCCGGCTCAAACCCGAGTCGGCTAGTATTATTAACCGTCCGATCGAATGTCCGGGTAACTAGTACAATCATTCGATCGGAGCCCTGCACGTATCAAAATATGGCTACTACATCATTTCTTCTGAACCAGGGAACCCTCTATATGGGACTCTAAAGACCACAAGTACGTCAGCGGCACTAGCTGTACGTAATGGATACCCAGGTATTGAGCGAAAGGAAGGCCGATGAGCAAAATCATCCAAACCCCTACTGAGCCTGTCTGTGACAATCTCCATATAGTCCGGTCTGTTTGTCTAAGAGCATCGCATATCGGGTCTAGGGGGTGGATCAAGTCAGACCCTTAATAATGCGATATTTCATGTCGGGGTGAAGCCCACCACCCGCTGAGAAACTTCTGATCCAAATCAGTAATTCTCATCAACCTTAGCAAAGGATTTCTGGTGATGGCCACCCGTGCACTGCACGACGGCAACCCTAAATACCAGGAGAGACGAATCCCTGACGGTCCGCTCACTGCCTCCATGTGGCTCGGGACTGTACCCAACTAAAACCTGTTTGCACGACTCCTTTGAGCCGTGGTAGGGTAGTAATCAAAGAACAGTAAGAACTCACACGAGACAAATGACGATCTCAGATTGACAGACTAACCTGTACTCATGTCATCTAAGAACTGCTATCTGACAATAAGTATAATACCATCTAGCATGTTCCCGGCGAATCCGGCTAGTGTAACTCATCACCTAATGAGCACCTGTATACTATCTGAGGTGACTGACTGTCACCAATGGCTTGTGAGACCGGCCACCACCCCTCGTCGGGGTCTCAAAAGCTATACACTAGTCTACTCTGGAGTATCGATGCCTAGTCTCGATACTCTCTCGACTAGGGACATTTAAGAATGTGCTTATAGACTACCCAGCTCCCACGTATATGATCGCCATCATAATGCTGGAGTCAAGAAAGAATCTTATGGGCTTTATCAACATGTAATAGTGATCTATAATACCACATAATACATTTACATGATGATAGAGACAAACCAGATAGCATACTATCATTTCGAGTAAGACTGTTCTACCCGTATAGGTCATCCCTCAATCATCGCAATCGCGTGCCTGCGATTACAATAATTGAATTAAGGGCACTATATCAAACAATGCTGGAGCATGGATCGTTTCCCTTAGGTGGATCATCTTCGGAAAAGAAGGACCGGCTTGCAAGCGCGATCCGGAGCACTTGAAAAAAGCTTGAGGATGTGAGTATTCTACACATAGTAGAATAGTTTAGCTCACTTGGTTTTATTCACAAGTTTTAGCTCTTTAGTTCGATTCTTGGTTTGGGAACTTTAGCGAAATAGAAATTTTTGAAATTCATATTGCCATCTTGCAAAATTAGTTTGCTTGTGTGCCTAAGTTCCCAGCAATGCTATCAGAGCCATGCTAAAAGCTAGACTTGTTTGCACTAATTTAGAGTTACGATCGACCGAATTTTCCGAATCGCATTTCCAAAATCCCTGCTTGTTTTTCAAATTTCAAAGTTGTTAAAAAAACTCTGGTTGCATTAAAATTATGTGCAAGCAAAATTAGAGCCAAGAAAAAAATTTGGGCACCTAAGTCCAAAATTCGACCGCGGAACAGAAGCCAAATGCGCCATTTGGCCGCTAATGGTCCAATTTTGGCTGCAGTGCCCTATGTTTTTTCTAGGGCTCTAGTTCATGGAAATATGATTTTTGGAATATTTAGTTTTGGTCCAGATTTGTTTGTGTACTGGTTTGTACTTGGGGGGCCAATGCGGAAATTCTTAATCGATCGAAATTTTAACTTTATGTTTTTCTGAGCATTTATTTCTGCGACCGTGAATATCATAGCGTAGTATAATCTGACTGGTTGTTATATTAACAATCAGACGGGTTCACGAATATGGTATCCGCGTTGATGTTCTGTGTTGCTGTGTGATTATGGTTATGTTAGATTTGTCGTGATGGATAGCCCAGTGTACGTAGTATTAGATGTAGTTCTCTATGATGTAATGTATATTCATATTGTGTGGTGAGCGTCCGACATGTGGACTTCCGTCATCGCGGCTTGTATTATTCATTGGGGCGCGTCTATGTTGCGGATGTACACATCGTTGTATATTCAATTTTTTCATTATATGTACTAAGATTACCCCGCGGTGGAGTGCTCGAGTAGCCGGGTTCTAGAGGGCAACGGGCCTCCATTTCATGGCGTTGAGATTGGGATGCCGTACTTTAGAATTAATGGGCTATTCGACGCACCCATAGGGGGTATAGGATTGACCCACAGAGGGATGCCCAAGTCATCGGATCTTGGAAGTGCTAGGTGGCCCACTCACTTCGTTGATTGGGGTTGCCTCGCTTCTAGGATTGGCGGGTAGCTTTCCGCACTTGTAGGGTTTAGGTTCTGATACTATGGGCTATCCACACGACCGGGAAATTGCATTTCATATTTGGCTCCATTGAAATGTGCTTTTCCTAGTTTATCCGCATTTCGATATTGTGTTTGCTTCCGCTGTGATTCTGCTGTGATGCTTCTGTTATGTTACTTGATATCATGCGTAAGACGAATGTTCATATATATATATTATATATATATCTAATAGATATTATATATGTTTTTCACCCGCGCTAATCATGTCTGCTGGGAACTTAGACACACTAGCAAGCTAATTTTCGAAGATGACAACATGGATTTCAAAAATTTTCTAGTTTGCCAAAATTCCCAAACCAAGAATCGAACTAAATATCTAGAACTTGCAAACAAAACCTAGTGAGCTAAACTAATCTACTATGTGTAAAATACTCACATCCTCAAGCTTTCTTCAAGTGCTCTGGATCGCGGTTGCAAGCCGGTCCTCTTTTGCCGAATATGATCCACCTGAGGGAAACGATCCAAGCTCCAGTTTCACTTAGCGAAGCTACCGACGCTCCAAGGTCGCTAGCAATGGAGAGAGGGGATGTAGAAATTTTCCGCTTACTTTTCTCATTTCATAAGCTCAAATGAGCAACTAAGGATGAAAGAGGAGGAGGTGAGGAAAACCAATACATGGGCAACTCAAGAAAGAAAAAAATGACCTAAGTGTAGAAGAGCTCTCAAGCATGAAGAGTCAAGAGAGAATGAATGAATGGCATGTAGAAAAGGGTGGCTCCTTATTTTTCAACCATGCATAAAATATCTCACACTTTCATTAAACAATCAAAGGCCATACCTCTCTACATACCTCCAACCATGCTCATGCCACCACACCCTTCACCTCATTTGCAAATGATTTTCTAACAAGAAAATCATATAATGAGGTGTCCATTTTCTAGAAGATATTTCATATAAATACGGAATACAACCCGGTATATGTATCGAAATACATATAAGCATATTCATATAAAAATACGAATAGCCAAGAGAGAAAATGAATAGTGAACAATAATACTAGAATACATATATTAAAAATATATATTTATATAAATTAATAAGTCAAAACTTGATTTAATAATCCGGTTTAATCCTAAGCCGCTAGTATTATCAACCGTCCGATTAAAGTCTGTGTAGCCTGTACACATATTTAATCGGACACCCATATGTACCAACATACGTCATCTACATCATATCGCCTGAACCGAAAAAACCCTCTGTGTGTTACTCTAAAGACTCGTCAATACGCTGGCAGTGGGTTTAACCACAAGCACGTCAGCGGCAATAACTGTATGTAATGGCTTCCTAGGTATTGAGCAAAAGGAAAGCCGACAAGCAAACTCATCCAAGCCCCTACTGAGCCTGTCTGGTTACAATCTCCGTACAGTCCGGTCTGTTCATCTAAGAATATCGCATATCGGGTCTACGGGGTGGATAAGTCAGAACCCTAATAGCACGATATTTCGTGTCGGTGTGAAGCTCACCACCCACTGAGAAACTACTGATCCAAATCAGTAATTCTCGTCCACCTTGGCCAAGGATTTTTAGTGATGGACAACCATGCACAGCGCTACATCAACCCCCAATACCGAGAGAGACGAATCCCCACGATCTGCTCACTGCCGATCTGCTCACTGCCGATCTTGTGGCTCAGGACTGTACCCAACTAAAACCTGTTTGCATGACTCCTTTAAGCCGAGGTAGGATAGTAATCAAAGCACAGTGGGAACTCATACGAGAAAAATGATGATCTCAAGTCGACGGACTAACCTGTACTCATGTCACCTGAGAACTGCTATCTGACAATAGGTATAATACCATCTAGCATGTTTCCGGCGAGTCCTTCCAATGTAACTCATAACCCAATGAGCACCTGTATACTATCTTAGGTGACTAACTGACACCAATGGCTTGTGAGACCGGCCACTACCCCTCGTCGGGGACTCGAAAAGTATACACTAGTCTACTCAAGAGCATCGATGCCCAGTCTCGATACACTCTCGTCTTGGGACATTTAAGGATGTGCTTATAGACCACGCAGATCCCACGTATATTATCGCCATCATAATGCTGGTAGTCAAGTAAGAATCATATGGGCTCTAACAACTTGTAATAGTGATCTGTAATACACATAATACATGTACATGATGATAGAAACAAACCAGATAGTATATTATCATTTTGAGTAAGGCTGTTCTACCCGTATATGTCATCCCTCAATCATATAATCACCTACCTGCGATTACAATAATTGCCTTGAGGGCACTATATCCAACACTATCCCCGCCCTGCCGTAAGTTATGTAACCTTACGGTGAAGACACGGTACCCTGTGGTGAATGCGGATGGCATATATGTGCGTGATTAATTTCATTTCATTCTCGCATGATATGATTAATTGATGGGACTGCATTAATTCTGATTAATGTAAAGAAAACAAACATATATGATGTTTTTGGAACCAATTTTTGAAAACTGACATTACAGGCGTTTCCTTTTACTTTGCACAGCGGTATTCAGTTATGAATATTCAGCATCTCATTCAACAAAGCAAGAGCCTAGATCCCTTCATGGGGAGTGACCTCTAGGGAAAAAGTTTGTGTTATTGTAATAACTTCACTATAGTCAATTTTTTTGCTTTGTGTCGAGGTATTTAGTTAGGAATATCATGTACCTCATTCGATGAGGAAAGAGCCTAGATCCCATTATAGGGAGTGACTTCTTTGGCAAAAGTTTACGTAACTATAAACTACTTGGTTTTCTTCAAAACCATGATTTTCTACAAAACCACTCGTTTTAAAAAATGCGGAGCTTAAACCACTCCTTTTTCAAAAACTGCTTGAGTTCCTTCAACGATATCAAGTTCATTACGTTAAAGGTTATTCGCCAAAAATCAGCCGTAGCCCTCCGTCATTTTTGTTTAGTATTGCTTAGTATTCATGCTACGTTTGCCGTTGCTATTCGCTAAGACGTAGTGTGTGGTAGCTCTGTAATTCTTTTCTGTCGCATGGATATGTGGATTGGTTAGGACAGTCGTACGACTTTGTTGATCATTCGTCAAGGGTCGTGCGGGCGAGTTTAACGCGATCAAGATAGTGACGGGTTGAACTTGACTAGGATCCTTGATTTGTTGATTATTCGTCAAGGTCCTTGGGTCCTAGGGGTAAAAACCATATCGAGAGTTTTAAATATAAAGGAAACTTACCAGGCATGTGCATACCTTCTAGAGTGTGGTGAGTTGAGTGGCTTCCCTCAGTTATCACGCGATGATAGTTGGATCCCGATTCCCACTGATGACTAAGTGTTACTCCTCTGGTGATTTTCAGATGATCCTGACTAATTCTCCTGTTAGGGTTTGAAGAAGAATTCGAGAAAACAGTAGGAGCTATCATGATTAGATAAAATGATTAACCAATCTAATCTAGGTTAAAGTGCACAATGAGTGTTTCTTTTCTCTCTCTCTCTTTGGCAGCGACCATGACCTGACCTTAAACTAAAACTCATAAACCAAGTTACCCGAACTTTCTTATAAACTTTGGTTTTGGATTGTCATGATTCACGACAAAGCCGCATATATCTCTGCCACTCCTACTTCCCCTTTGCATTTCTCCACAATACTCCGTATCACTACGAAAATCCATATTGCTTGGGTATTCTATCGTATAGTTACATACGAAATCGAAAAAACTTGTTTCAGTTCGAGGATGGATTCCAGTTCTGGAGAAATTGAATAGGATTATTCGGTTGACTTTTTCTTTACCTACACTTAGGTTGCGAGAGCTCATAGTATTAGGAGAGTACACCTATTACGCTTACTGGATAGTCTTCTTCCAAATCTTAGGTAGGTGTCGAAAGGTAGGGAAAGTAGAAAACTAATTAGCCTAAGTGTGGTGTACAGAATGTAAGAAGTAAAGGGATTAAAGTGAGGAAAACGGAAATTGTGACTACTATCATGATTCTCGACAAAGCCGCAGATATCCCAGCCACTCCTACTTCCCCTTTGCATTTCTCCAGAACACTCCGTATAACTATGAAGATCCATATTGCTTGGGTATGCCATCATATAGTTACATACGAACTCGAAGAAATTTGTTTCTGTTCGAGGATGGATTCCGGTTCTGGAGAAATTGAATAGGATTATTCGGTTGTCTTTTCTTTTTTCCTTCCCTCAGCTTGCGAGGGCTCCTAATATTAGGAGAGTACACCTATTACGCTTATTGGATAGTCTTTTCCAAACCTTAGGCTGGTGCTGAAAGGTAGGGAAGGAAGAAAACCAATTAGCCTAAATATGGTGTACAGAAGGTAATAAGTAAAAACATATAAAGGGATTGAAGTGAGGACAAGGAAATTGTGACTACTTTCATAAATCTGAATAATGGAAGAGGCATTAGTAGGAATGTCCGGCCATCATTTCGAAACATTTTCATGTTTCAGTTTTACTGTGCGGTGTTAATTGAAAACTGTTTTCCCAATTAGATTTGACTCCAGTGTATGTATTTACCAGACTTGATTCTCACATCTGTATGGTGTTACAGATGATGAGTAGGAGTAGAATATTGGAAATTGGGTGATTAGATCCTCAATATATAAGGATTCTTTTTAATTGGTGATATTTGAAGAAATCGCCTAGTTTTTTCCTAATAGAAAATTTTTTGTTTTGAATATCCATTGTTATGCACCAATTTCAAACTGTTATATCTGTACGTTTATTTAGTGAGATATAACTTTTTGAAATTATGTTTATGAAATTTACCTATATCAGTTGATGGTTAGGTAAGGTGCATTCAACAACGGTGTAATTCTTCTTAACCATAATACAGTTTTCAACCTACGACGCACAAGGTTTGAGTTATTAAACCCAGAGGACTTATACAAAGTATTGTATGTTGTCCGATGTCCATTAGGAAAAGGGGTTGGTACTCATACTATATTCTATTTACTTATAACTTCTCTAGTTTTAGACAAGTATTTTGTTGAAATACAAGGTCCAAATTTTGAGAAGTTGTAGGTATAAGAATAAAGTAGAGAACCATACGTTAGAAGTATCAGGATTCTTCGAGGTGATCGGAAATGTTGATACTTAAGCTCGGTATTCCTTCGTAAGTAATATATTTAACAACCTGCATCTCTTTCAGGTTACTCATCCATGGGTGCGCTCCTTGATGAGTAATACTGCATGGCCTTCTTCCATTTAGTCGTATGCACTGGAAATAGCTGCATATGATTTGAATCTGGTTCCAATTAAATTAGTGTCTTTGTTTCTATATTGGATATAGGATGGATTCATATCTTAATGATATTAAGGCATATGGAGTAATCCAGCTTATGCTTAAAACCAGAATCTGGATAAACTCAAGGCACGTTTCAGTAATGGCAGTTTGTGGGTTATCCCGGGCGTTAACGAGGGTTAACATTATACCATTTGGAGAATCAATAGTAATATTGTTCTTGACTCACCACCTCTTTAGTAAAATGAATTCTTTTCAGAAAATATTAGTAGGAGTATGGTAGAGCTGGAAGTGATTTCAGAACCACAAACAATTACTGAAAATTTAGTAGAACCTAAGAATTCAATTGGATTCGACAATCCATTAGCCACTCCGCAGATTTGGTGGGTAATCTCAGCCACCCGAGAGGGACTTCGGTCTCCTCAAAGATAGTGACAGGGAGGTTTTAATGACCCAAGCTTGCCACTACTACTGTCCTAGACTATAAGATCTGGCAGGTAGATGACTATAACGCCGTTCTAAATTATCTTTAGAAGTTCACGTGTATATGACTCTGCCAGAGGGTTGTTGTGGTCAGTGGGAGCAGCGGAAGAGTGGTGGGTCAGTAGCTTATTTCTATTTATAAACTAGAGCAAGTATAGCAGAGATAAATTATCTATTTTTGATATGATAGTCATAGAGTTTGACTTCATCAGAACAACATATAGACCTGGTAAGAAGGTAGTAGGGAGTGATGTCCTGTATTTGGATGACGTACTCCTTATATGAAGAGATATTCCTACCACTACTACTTCTCCTTTGCATTTCTCTAGAACACTCCGTATAACTACGAATATCCATATTGCTTGAATAATCCACCATATAGTTACATACGAACTCAAAGAAATTTGTTTCTGTTCGAGGATGGATTCCGGTTCTGGAGAAATTGAATAGGATTATTCGGTTGTCTTTTCTTTTTTCCTTCTCTCAGCTTGCGAGGTCTTCTATTATTAAGAGAGTACACCTATTATGCTTATTGGATAGTCTTCTTCCAAACCTTAGGCTAGTGCTGAAAGGTAGGGAAGGATGAAAACCAATTAGCCTAAATATGGTGTACAGAAGATCATAAGTAAAGACATATAAAGGGAATGGAGTGAGGGAAAGGAAATTGCGACTACTGTCATTAATCTGGACAGTGGAAGAGGCATTAATAGGAATACCCAGCCATCCTTCCAAAATATTTTCATGTTTCAGTTTTACTGTGCGGTGTTAATTGAAAACTATTTTCCTAATTAGATTCAGACTCCAGGATATGTATTTACCAGACTTGATTCTCACGTCTGTATGGCGTTACAGATGCTGAGCGGGAGTAGAATATTGGTAATTGGGCAATTAAATCCTCAATATATCAGAATTCTTTGTAATCGGTGATATTTAAAGAACTCACCTGGTTTTTGCCTAACAGCAAAATTTTGGTTTTGAATATCCATTGTTATGCACAAATTTCAAACTGATATATATGTATGTTTATTTAGTAAGATTTAACGTTTGAAATTATGTTTATGATATTTTCCTATATCAGTTGATGGTTAGGTAAGGTGCATTTAACAACGGTGTAATTCTTCATAACCATAATACAGTTTTCAACCTACGACGATAAGGTTTGAGTTATTAAACTCAGATGACTTATAAAAAGTATTGTATGTTGTCCGGTGTCCATTAGGACAAGACGGTTGGTACTCGTACTATATTCTATTTACTTATAACTTCTCTCGTTTTAGACAGGTATTTTATTGAAATATAATGTCCAAATTTTGAGAACTTGTAAGTATAAGAATAAAGTAGAAAACCATGCATTGAAAGTATCAGGATTCTTCGAAGTGATTGGAAATATAGATACTTATGCTAGGTATTCCGTCGTAAGTAATATATTTGAGAACCTGTTTCTCTTTCAGGTACTCATTCTTGGGTGTGCTCCTTGATGAGTAATGCTGCATGGCCTTCTTCCATTTAGTCGTATGCACTATAAATAGCTGCATATAATTTGAATCTGGTTCCAATTAAATTAGTGCATTTGTTTCTATATTGGATATAGAATGGATTCATATCTTAACGATATTAAGGTATATGGAGTAATCCAGCTTATGCTTAAAACCAGAATCTGGATAAACTCAAGGCATATTTCAGTAATGGCAGTCTGTGGGTTATCACGAGCTTTATCGAGGGTTTACATTATACCATTTGGAGAATCAATAGTTATATTGTTCTTAACTCACCACCTCTTTAGTAAAATGAATTCTTTTCAGAAAACATTAGTCGGAGTATGGTAGAACTGGAAGTATTTCCAAAACAACAAACGATTACTGAAAATTTAGTGGAACCTAAGGATTCAATTAGATTCGACAATCCATTAGCTACTCCGCAGATTTAGTGGGTAATCTTAGCCACCCGAGAGGGACTTCAGTCTTCTCAAAGAAAGTGACAAGGAGGTTTTGATGACCTAAGCTTGCCACTACTGCTGTCCTAGACTATGAGATCTGGCAGGTGGATGACTATAACGTCGTTCTAAATTAGCTTTAGAAGTGAACGTGTATATGACTCTGCCAGAGGGTTGTTGTGGTCAGTGGGAGCAGCGGAAGAGTGGTGGGCCAGTAGCTTATATCTCTTTATAGACTAAAGCAAGTATAGCGGAGATAGATTATCTATTTTTGATGTGATAGTCATAGAGTTTGACTTCATTAAAACAATATATAGACCTGGTAAGAAGGTAGTAGGAGTGATGTCCTGGTATTTGGATGACGTACTCCTTATAAGAAGTGATATTCCTATACTACGATCGGTTATACTGTGGTTGTCACAAGGTTTTTCTCCACATAGGATCTGGATAAAATATCAGGGATTCTGGTGACTAGATCTATGGTTCTAGATCTAGATTTGGAAAGTATCCCAAATTGGGTACTTTGACATTATTCTAAAGTGTTTTAGAATAGATGACTCCTGGCGTGGTGGTGTACCCACAGGTGTTGGGGTCACCCTCTCAAAAGAGATGTCTTCTAGACTGATGAGGAGAGGGATTTGCATGATTGACATATCACTTGCTTAGACAATTGAATCAATCATGAGATGTCAAGTACCATACCAGAAATTGCTTTTGCACTAGCTGCAATAAGCATATATTAATCCAATCCTAAAGAAACATTGGGAAGAAGTTATGAACATAAGAGAATGTTCTTGGTATAGGGTAACAGCAGCCTCCTTTAGGAGGCGGTTATCATTTCCGGCTTCCAAGTTTACATGGATAACAGAATGACTGTCAGAGTTAAAGTTTACCCTCTTTTGAAGGGCAGTGTGTTGGACAGGGAGTTCAAGCAGATACTAAGGAAAGCATGGCACATGATACTGATTAAATTCAGTGGAAAATACGGTCTAAGAAGTTTGTTGGATTTGGAGTTCATTAATAAACTTGGTCCCATCAGATATCTAGACAAATTCTAAGACAAGTATCGCTCATTTCGGTAGATGGTCTTTGTCCGCGAAATTAAGATATAGAGAGATAAAGATAGAAACATTGTAGCGGATCCACTCACTGAGGCTATTTCTCGAACGCGACTGTTTCGCAAACATGCTTTGCGAGATGTTCGGTATCACACGGGCTGTGAGTATGCGACACCGCAATAATTAGCCTTAAGTGAAAGGGGGAAATTGTTGGCTATAATGCCCTCAAGGCAATTATTGTAATCACAGGCAGGCAATTATGATGATTTAGTGAGAACCTATATGGGTAGAACAGTCTTACTCGAGATGATAATATGCTATCCGGTTTGACTTTATCATCATGTACATGCATTATATGGTAGTACAGATCACTATTATATGTTGATAGTGACCATAAGATTCTTGCTTGAATACCAGCATTATGATGGCGATCATATACGTAGGACCGGGGTGGTCTATAAGCACATCCTTAAATGTCCTTAGTCGATAGAGTATCGAGACTGGGCATCGATACTCCGAAGTAGAATAGTGTATACTTTTCGAGACCCCGATGAGGGGCGGTGGCCGGTCTCACAAGCCATTGGTGTTAGTTAGTCACCTAAGATATTATACAGGTGCTCATTGGGTTATGCGTTACACTGGATGGACTCGCCGGAAACATGCTAGATGGTATTATACCTATTGCCAGATAGCAGTTCTCAGGTGACATGAGTACAGGTTAGTCTGTCGACCTGAGATTGTCATTTTTCTCGTATGAATTCCTACTATGCTTGGATTACTACCCTACCACGGCTCAAAGGAGTCGTGAAAACAGGTTTTAGTTGGGTACGGTCCCGAGCCATATGGAGGGAGTGAGCAAATCGTCGGGGATTCGTTTCTCCCAGTATTGGGGGTAGATGTCACGCAGTGCACAAATGGCCATCACCAGAAATACTTGGCCAAGGTGGAAGAGAATTACTGATTTGGATCGGTAGTTTCTCAGTGGGTGATGGGCTTCACACCGACATGAAATATCACGTTATTAGGGATCTGACATTATCCACCCCTAGACCCGATATGCTATACTCTTAGATGAACAGACCAGACTGTACGGAGATTGTCACAGACAGGCTCAGTAGGGGTACGGATGAGTTGCTTGCCGTCCTTCCTTTCTCTCAATACCTGGGTAACCGTTACATACAGCTAGTGCCGCAGACGTGCTTGTGGTTAAACCTACTGTCAACATATTGACAAGTCTTTACAGTCCCACACGGAGCGTTTTTCCAGTTCAGGGGATATGATGTAGATGACGTATGTTGGTACATACAGGTGTTCGATTAAATATATGTGCGGGCTACACGGACTTTAATTGGACGGTTGATAATACTAGCGGCTTAGGATTAAGCCAGATTATTAAATCAAATTTTGATTTAATAATTTGTATATATATATATATATTTATCTGTATTCTAGTATTATTGTTCACTATTCATTTTCTCTCTTGGCTATTTATATTTTTATACGAATACGTGTATATGTATTTCGATACGTATACCGGGTTGTATTTCGTATTTATATGGAATATTTTTCTAAAAGATAGACATCTCATTATATGATTTTCTTTTTAAAAAATCATTTGCAAATGAGGTGGAGGGTGAGGTGGTATGAGCATGGCTGGGGATATGTAGAGAGGAATGGGCTTTAATTGTTTATTGTAAAAATAAGATATGAGATATTTTTTTGTATGGTTCAAAAACGATGGAGCCATTCTTTCTACATGCCATTCTTTCTCTTATTCATTTTTTTGACTTAGCTCATTTTTCTTGAGTTGCTCATGCCCATGTTTCTTCACCTCCTCCTCCTTCTTTAGTTGCTCACTTGAGCTTTGAAAATGAGAGAAAATGATAGCGGAAAATTCCTTCATCCCCACTCTCCATTGCTAGCGACTTTGGAGCGTCGGTTGCTTCGCTAGGCGATGCTGGAGGTTGGATCGTTTTTCTCAGGTCGATCATTTTCGATAAAGAAGGACCGTCTTGCAAGCGTGATCCAGAGCACTTGAAGAAAGCTTGAGGATGTGAGTATTCTAGACATAGTAAAATAGTTTAGCTCACATGGTTTTGTTTACAAGTTCTAGCTCTTTACTTCGATTCTTGGTTTTGGAACTTTAGCGAAATAGAAATTTTTGAAATTCATATCGCCATCTTGCAAAATTAGTTTTCTTGTGTGCCTAAGTTCCCAGCAACATGGAGTCAAAACATCAATGCAACATGGAATTGCTCACTGGTTTAAGCGCAGTTTTTGCGTAGCAAAAACCTGCGGGATTCGGAAGTCGTATCTATCTAGTTTATGGTGTTTGGATAGCTCTGATACTATTGTTGGTTCCTAGTGCCCTCGCCGCTAACCCGCGGCCAATGCGGAATCCAAAAGCCAAAAATTTCGTGGCACTAGAAACCCTAAACCAACAATCTAACTAAACACCTAAATTAGAACCATAACAAGATAGAAAATCACAACCTTTGTAGCGTCTTCATTTGCTCCAATTCGGTTGGACTCTAGCATGTTCTCAAGACCTCCGGGTCGCGTTTGTAAGCAGGTACTGCTTCGCCGAAGATGATCCACCTAAGGGAACCGATCCAAGCTCCGGCTTCACCTAATGAAGCAACCGACGCTCCAAGCTTGTTAGAAATGGAGAGTGGGGATGTATGAATTTTCTAATATCTTTTTCTATTAAATCTAAGCTCAAGAGAGAAAACAAAGGAGAAGGAGAAGGAGGTGAGGAAAAATAGCCATGAGCAACTCCTGAAGGCATGAGAGAATGAATCAAGAAAAAAAAAGAGTGGAATAGCTTCATTATTTTTACAACCATGCAATTAAAATATCATAACCAATTTATGAATAAACAAATGAAGCCCATTCCTCTCTACATGTCTTCAACCATGCTCAATGTCACCTCACCCTCGACCTCATTTCTTAAATATTCATAAATGAATATTCATAAATGAGGTGTCCGTCTTCTAAAATAAATTCTGTATAAATACGGAATACAACCCGGTATACGTATCGAAATACATATACGCGTATTCATATAAAAATACGAAAAGCCAAGAGAGAAAATAAATAGCGAACAATAATACTAGAATACATATATTAAAAATATATATAAATTATTAAATCAAAACTTGATTTAATAATCCGGCTTAATCTTAAGTCGCTGGTATTATCAATCGTCCGATTAAAGTCCGTGTAGCCTATACACATATTTAATCCGAAAACTGTATATACCAACATATGTCATCTACATCATACTGCCTGAACCGGAAAAACCCTTTGTGTGGAACTCTAAAGGCTCATCAATACGTTGGCATTGGGTTTAACTACAAGCATGTCAACGGCACTAGATGTACGTAATGGCTACCCAGGTATTGAGCGAAAGGAAGGCCGACGAGAAAACTCACCCGTACCCGTACTGAGCCTATTTGTGACAATCTCCATACAGTCTGGCTTGTTCATCTAAGAGTGTCGCATATCGGGTCTAGGGGTGGATAAAGTCAGACCCCTACTAACGCGATATTTCGTGTCGGTGTGAAGCCCATCACCCACTGAGAAACTACTGATCCAAATCAGTAATTGTCGTCCACCTTGGCCATGGATTTCTAATGATGTCCACCCGTGCACAGCGCAACATCTACCCCCAATACCGGGAGAGACGAATCCCCAACGATCTGCCTACTGCCTCCATATGGCTCAAGACTGTACCCAACTATAACCTGTTTGCACGACTCTTTTGAGCCATGGTAGGATAGTAATCAAAGCATAGTGGGAACTCACACAAGCCAAATGACGATCTCTGGTCGACAAACTAACCTGTACTCATCTCACCTGAGAACTGCTATCTGACAATAGCTATAATACCATCTAGCATGTTCCCGGCGAGTCCGTCCAGTGTAACTCATAACCCAATGAGCACCTGTATACTATCTTAGGTGACTAACTGACACCAATGGCTTGTGAAACCGGCCACTGTCCCTCATCGGGGTTTCAAAAAGTATACACTAGTCTACTCTGGAGTATCGGTGCTAAGACTCGATACTCTCTCGACTAGGGACATTTAAGAATGTGCTTATAAACCACCCAGCTCCCATGTATATGATCGCCATCATAATGCTGGTGGTCAAGCAAGAATCTTATGGGCTCTATCAACATGTAATAGTGATCTGTAATACCACATAATATATGCACATGATGATAGAGATGAATCAGATAGAATGTTATCATCTCAAGTAAGACAGTTCTACCTGTATAGGTTCTCTCTGAATCATCATAATCGCCTGCCTGCAATTATAATAATTACCTTGAGGGCACTATATCCAACAAGGAGAATGTATCCTCTATAAGACCCTCATGGCTTATAGAATTGAAAAGCCTTAAGTTACAGGGATCTGAAAATGTTCTTAAGCCACCAAAACCCTATAAATTTATGCTCTATAGGCGGTTCAATATTGACCCTTATATACAATCCACGGACGTAAATAAATATATTCTCAACTAAGTCCCAGCAAGAATGGAAAACATCATTCAACACGGTGAATGGCACTTGCGAGTCCTTACAACTTGCAAGAGAAAATACTACTTAGGAATCCTCACGATTCATAAGGAGAAAATACACCTACAAGATCCTCTCGACTCGTAGGGAGAAATACCTTTATGAGACCCTTATGGCTCATAAAGTCAAAAAGCCTTAGTCGAAAAAATTCTAACCCTATTTGCTAAGCCGTCTTTGTTCAAATCAACAAAGGCAAATGATGATTCGCTCCTGACAATATCCCAGTTGTAGCGATGTTAATGTCTAAACAGGTGTTGAACTCCAAATCTTCTCACGACATATGATGATTCTCTCTTGGAAATATTCCAATAATAGCGATGTTGATACTAAGGTTGGTATCAGATTCCAAATACCCAACTCGCAATAAAAAACCAGCGAGCAAAAAAATGCATATAAAAGCCGAAATGATTAGGCATCGCGAATAAAATAGCTGAAATGATTTGACAATCATGACTTTCGCGATATAAAAAGCTAAAAAGATAGAGCATCGCGGAAATATAAAAAAAATATAATAAAATAAAACTGTTCTGCTCTGCAAGTAGATCCATACTGACTCTTGTATACAATCCATGGGCACAAATGAAAGAAAGGGGAACCGTAATTTCCCACCCTATTTCATCAAAAGAAGAACCAAGTCTTTATGGCACATCTACAGCCTAGAGACAATTTGGATATCGTTCTTACTCCAACAAAGTATAGGTGTGACATCAACAAGGACCCAAGGGTCAAATAAAAGTGGAGTGACGACAAAATCCTAGCTCCAGATTTTGAAGGCAATATCTACAGTCTAGAGATCATCTCGACATTCTTCCTCGTTCCAGCATGGTGCGAACGCAACTATCAAATGAAATTAGAGCAATGACATATTCGTAGCTCTAGACCTCGATTGCGATACGTACAGCATAGAAATCACACAGATGTCTACCTTACTTCAGCAAAGAATCGGTACGACACCAAAAAAAAGAGACGAAGTAACGGCATATTTCTAGCTTTAGGTCTTGGCGGCAAGACTAGAGACCATTTGGATGTCATCCCACCCCAGAAGGGTGCGGTTATGACTCATCGGAGTTTCAAATTAAGCCTAACCTCAAGTAAAGTGCCATGGCACTACCTAACGCCTGATCTTTCGATGATAATACAGATATTCCAACCTAAGAAGATTACTTGAAGAAGTCTTGTCCAGCCTCCGAAAGGATCAGAGACACGACAGACGCATGGTTACTCGAGCCGCAACCTAAGGGATTGCACATCGAAAATACATCAGCCAACACGACGGTACGATGGACTTAAACCTAGTACCACAATCTTAACGGATCCCTATCAAAAAATAGGGGTTATCTATATTTCACGTTAGGATACACCTGCGAGATCCTCATGACTCGTAGGGAGAAACATATTCATGAGACCCTCACGGCTTATAAAGATAAAAATCCTTAGGCGACAGAGATATCAACCTGTTTCCTAAGCCACTGTTGCCCTGCAAGTAGGTCAATATTGACTCTTGTTTACTATCCATAGGCCACATCCGACAAAATTGGTAGATGACGCCGCCATTAAAAAGGGAAAGGTGCAACTCATAGGCCTCAGGGTCTAAAACTTCATTTCTTAAGAATTTTGATTTGAGTCAATGATAGATGACGACGCCAGTGCCCTCTGGCTATCTTCTTAGATTAAAATTTTAAATGTTATGTATGATACGCCCTCCCGAGATTAGTCGTATGCTATGTATTACTTTGCACTACTTAACCCACGTCTATACCTACATGGGCAAAGTAGTGGAGGGCATTTGTTTGACATGGAAAAATGCATCAAATAGCAAACATGCATTCAAATATTTATTTCAAGCTACAGGGAAGAGATCACCAAATATAGGATCATAATTACAAAGGTTAACAAAACAGTAAATAAAGTTCTCTAACTCCTTCTCTGCTCTCTCTACCATGTTATAACGGTGGTTCTCACGAAGAGTCCCTCCCCATCTGTCAGTGCCATGCTCGTCGGCAAAAGGAGACATGACAGCCCGCCGAGCCCGGATCTGACTCAGCATATGAATCGAGCGGTCCTTCAGAGGCTTTGTAATCAAGAACGCCTCATGAACGCAGTCGATCTTGTCCTCCGCTGTATCGAGTATCGCTATAGTCATCTCCGCTGGATGAAGGGGAATGCTGTTAAGGATGGCTAGGAAAATCATGCGAAGCTAAATAGAACCGACGGGGGAGGAGACCCCCTAAGAATTATAAGCTCGTGCATCACCGTGTTGCATTGATCATCCATGAAAACGGGATTCACCAGACGAGCAGCAAAACGAGGAATAATCTCCTCAATGGGCACCTCCTATTGCTGTCGAGGAGTATGTGGGCAATTGCAAGCCATGGTTGTTTCTCTATTAAAATGGTTCTTTCCCTTTGAATGTGAAGATGAGCACTACTTAAGATTATAAGAAGAAGTATTTAAGTCTCGACACAGAAAATATTTTGCACGGTGGATCTATTTCCAAGCTCTGACTAAAAGAAGGCGCTGGAAAAGAAAGGGTTGACTCAGAATAAAGAAGAGAAATAAGGTGAAACGATTCCTTTATATAATAAGGCGGCGTCTCATGTGAAACACACGGGAGAGCCGACGCCAGGGTTTAGTAGGATTAAATCCTATAGCAGCGCCTCACGTGAAAAACACGTGAGCGCTGGAGTCCATAGTACGTGAGCTTTAGCACCCAAATTAAAGGGGGTTTGCTTGGGTAGAATTAAATTCTACATGGAAAATATTTCCATGAATATTCTCTACTAAACTGAACCGTTGGATCAAAAATCCAATGGTGATTAAAACTCATAAAAAGAAAAAATTAAATTATATATAGAAAAATATTTCCCTAATCTTTCTAAGCCAAAAAGATATAATCTGTTAAACAGAGAACCGTTGGATTAAAAATCAAATGGTGATTAAAAATTACCGTTTGAATTAAAAGATAGAATTAAATTCTATGTGTGGGAAAATATTTTCCTAATCTTGTTAAAAACAAGAAAATATATTCTATTAAACAGAAAATCACTGTATCAAAGTGTCACGGCCCGCATACTATTATACGGAGATGGAGAAGTGGCAGGCATGCGATGTATTTACTAAGAAATAAATACGTTAGGCGCAAGTAAGCAATATATAAAATGCACAAGAAATAACAAGAGATATAAAATAAACAACAACTTTTATTAATATTCATCTTTATAATACAACTGCTTTGGAAAGGAAAGTACAATGATATAAAGCAATACCTAAACAGTGGCATATGAAATGAAAAGTAAGTACAAGGAAAGCTAGAAGTCCTGCTGCTCGATGAACTGGTCCATGTCTTCTTGGCTAAGCTCGATCTCGAGAGAGTCCGGTCTTCCTGACGAACATTCCAAAGAAAGAAAAGATAAGTATGTTATCAGCGAACTAGCGCTCGGTAAGTCCCAAAAGAAAGAAAGAAATATAGCAAGTATTGAGAATTGAGCTGGTAAGATGTACATGTATAAGATTGCTATTCTAACGTAATTGTTTGTAGTTTGGTACAAAAGGTATTTTTGTATACGAGAGAAATCCATCTTACCCCATGGACTATGGTAACATGTAGTATAAGGCCCTGTCAAAACCCATGGGACAACGGCACAAGAGTTCATATAGGTGTCTTTTAGCGATCATCTCGTGCCAAGCTATACATTCCGTACCAATCTACCCCGTTAACCATGTAATGTATTGTATAGATTATATGGCTTGCTCAGACCAAGGATACAAGTTGTTCAAGTAGTCAGGTTCAGGATATAAGCTTGTACTTATGTCAAGTTATTGCCATGGTTCGGTCAAGTCAAGTCTTGTATTCAGGTTTGATATTCAGGTTCAGGTTCAAGTATACATGTTAAAGTTTTGATTCATGTTTGAATTGGATTCAGGCTTAGATTTAGACTCAGACTTGAGTAAGACACTTATAAATGATTTAGATCCTGAATTAGATTCCGGAGTTATCGGTTACTGCTGCACATGGACGGTAGGATTTTTGTCATTTTTGAAGACAATTACCATTGATAACACTGTTAAGTTTTCTATCTTAAATAGGCAAGCACTCACTTTCTCCAGCTCCCTAGGGATCAAAAGAATTGATACCGCTTAAACCTATATTTACTAAAATCCTTAAATGTAATTTTATATAACTCGAGGGGGGTTTATGAAAAATATTTTTAATATATATAGTTTCAAAATAATCTTGAGAAATTATTTATATTATTTAGGGTTTCCATGAATGTGGATTTTATGGATTTGAGGTATTTTACTAATAGTAGCTTAGCTTGGATAATTTATGGTATTTTACTGTAAGCTTGACTTTTGTTGGTATCTTGATAGTATTTTGATGAAAACTTATAATTCTTTTCTTTGAAAAATATAAGTTTATTATATTTTGAAAATATATGGAATTGTAATATTTATATAATTATTAAAAATTAAAGTTTTTAATTAAGTTGAAAATTGCGTTTTTCTTAAAAATCGTATTAAAAACCTTTCAAGATCAAATGCTCCGTGAGGAAGTCTGCATCTCGCTCTGCTAGCCCAAGAATGTGCGATAATCCACACCATCCAATAACGGGTCCCCTAAAAGGGTTGTAGAGGCTTACTTGCAAATGAATTTTAAAAGAAAACTGTTTTATAGTATATGGTATTTTAATGAAATATATATTGTATTCGCCACACGAGTACGTTCAAAGAGTATCAAGCTATGGAACCGTGTGTGTTTGTGAGGAGTGGGTCATTACCCCATGATGTTTTCTAAAGGTATGTTTAAACAAAGGAATATAAGATGACATATCTAAAGTTAATGCTATTTTAATGTAGAAGTTAAATTAAATTATGTTTCATGATATTTTTGAGTGAAAGTTGATTCTAAACATTAGTTTTATATTAACAAGGAAGGTGTAGAAATATGAATGAGCAATGTTTAAGAAAAAGTGTAATTTCTAGGGTTTAGAATAAAATTTCGGTATTAACTCCACTTACCGACATATTTTGAAAAAAAACTTTTCATAGAAGGAGAAAAGGAATTGAAAGGGACTTA
Organism: Agapanthus africanus; assembly: GCA_030015575.1. Taxonomy (NCBI): domain Eukaryota; kingdom Viridiplantae; phylum Streptophyta; class Magnoliopsida; order Asparagales; family Amaryllidaceae; genus Agapanthus; species Agapanthus africanus. Next base: position 257,169,530 of record CM057351.1, on the reverse strand, counting down.
CTAGCTAGTTATCCTATGAAAAGGTAGAAGAGAGAGTGTTGAACTTCATGGCGTCGCGGGGTTGCCGGAACATGCTTCGATCCTCGTCGGAAGTTGATCTCTTACTAACTCCACTTGTACTCTTCTTGCACTTAGAAAACTTTGAGAATTTTGGATATAATTTTCAGAATGAGGAAGGGCTAGGGTATGGGGTAGTATTTATAGTGTGGAATTAAGGTTTTAGAATTAAAAAAGATGAATTAAAATGTATTAAAAAGATGATAAATAGGGAATTGAGGGTTCTCTGTTTGATTGCAGAGTAATCAAATAGTGCAGGGGAGTTAGGGATAGGGGAAAGGTCATGTGTGCAAAGCCCGGGGTTAATTTGGCTCAGGGGGGCCGTCGGTGCCGGCCAATTTGGGCATCTCGTCGGTCGATTAGTGAGGGGGAGCCGTTGGATTGAAGCCACGTGTACATCTCTGTATTTACAACATTTTGCACATGTTTGTTTTCTCTGTCTTTTCATTTTTATGTGCATTGCACGTGTAAATTTTTGAGCTTCCAAAAATTTTAAAAGAAAATCAGAAAAAATATAATGTGTCTGATGGGGTTCGAACACAGGGGCTATGTCCCAGCAGTGCAAGGCTTTACCAGTGAGCTACAAGTTGTTTCTTGCTGTTCTTAAATAAAATTAACTTATAAATTGTACTCAGGCTTGTAAACTCCTTTCTATACATTAAATTGAAAATTTTCGTACGATAAATTCAAAGTCGTTACATTCTACCCTTCTTATAAAAATTTTGTCCTCGAAATTTATAATTACTTAAGGACTAGTTTAGAAATAAGTAAAGGGTATCTTGCACGTATGTCATCTTCTCGATCCCAAGTTGATTCTCCTGGTGAATCTTTTCTCCACATCACTCGGACCAAGTTTACTTACTTGTTCCACGGTGTCTTCACCTTTCTGTCCAGGATCTCAACGGTTTGTTGCTCGCAGGTCAGGTCGGTCTCTACAGTGAGCTCGGAGTGATCAAGAATGTAGTTGGGATCGCTCACAAATCTTTGAAGCTGGGATATGTAGAACACGTTGTGCACTCTTTCCAATGAGGGTGGTAGTGCCAAACGGTATGCCACTTCTCCAACTCATTCGAGAATGTCGAACGGTCCTATATATCTCAGACTGAGCTTATCCCTCTTTCCAAAATGGATTATCCCTCTGTTTGGAGAGATCTGTAGAAAAACATGGTCTCCGGGTTAGAACTCCAGATGTCGGTGATTTGCATCAGCCCAATGTTTCTGTCGGTCTTTGGCTATACGCATTCTTTCCCTGATCATGCGAACTGCATCCACAGTTGCCACGATCATCTCTAGTCCAAGGAGTTCACGATCTCTGATATCGTCCCAACTTAGTGGTGAACGATACTTCTTTCCATAGAGTGCTGCAAAAGGTGTCATTCCAATGCTCGCCTGATAGCTGTTGTTGTATGAAAACTCCACAAGGTGTAGGTGATCTTCGCATGAACCTCCAAAGTCTAACATACAAGCTCTTAGCATGTCCTCTAGAATCTAAATTGTTCATTCAGATTGTCCATCTGTTTGTGGATGGTAAGCCATGTTGATGTTTAGAATCGTTCTCAGGCTAGCTTGCAAACTCTACCAAAACTATGATCGGAATCTGGTATCACGATCGGAGACGATGAAAAATGGTACTCCATGTAATCTCACAATCTCCTGCATGAGTTCATGAGTATTAAAAATAGTACACTTTGAGGTTAAATCTTACTTTAGATTCATACTTACCTCCATGTACTTCTTTACTAATGTCTCGGTTGATTGGCCAACTCAAAAGGGAATAAAATAAGCCGACTTTGTGAGTCGATCCATAATAACCCATACTGCATCGTTACCCTTCATGCTGCGAGGAAGGGCAGTCACAAAGTCTATGGTAATGTGCTACCATTTCAATTCTGGGATTGGTAACGGCTGAAGTAGACCAGCAGTTCTGTAATGTTCAGCCTTCACTTGCTAACACACCAAGCACTTGGCTACGCTTCTGGCTACTTTGTGCTTCATTCCTTCCCACCAGTAGTGTTGTCGTAGATCCTTGTACATTTTTATACCAATGGGGTGTACTGAGTAAGGAGAGCAGTGAGCTTCTTTCATCAACTCTTCTCGAACTGGACTGTTTGGTACACACAATCTACTTCCATATCTCAAGGATCTATCTTCGTGAATGATGAATTCAGTTCGAAGTCTACTTTCAACTTGTTCTCTGATTTTTTGTACCTTGGCATCATTTGCTTGAGCTGCTTTGATCTGATTGACAATAGTAGACCGGACCTGTAAGTTCATCAAATACGAAGCGTTACCAGGCATAACAACTTCAATTGCCAATCCGTGAAATTCCTGCTGTAGCTTCCACTGAGCTGTGAGATTCATTGCTAAAGGCCGGCGGCTAAGTGCATCAGGAACTACCTTCATCTTCCTTGGACGATATTATAGGTTGACGTCAAAGTCCGCCATAAGTTCTAGCTATCTTCTCTGCCGCATGTTTAATTCCTTCTGAGTAAATACTTACTTCAGACTCTTGTGGTCGGTATATATATCCACTCATTCTCCAAGAAAATAGTGGCGCCAAATTTTAAGTGTAAAGATAACGGCTGCTAACTCCAGATCATGTGTTGGATAGTTGCGCTCATTAACTTTTAGCTGTCTCGATGCAAAGGCCACAACTTTTCCATGCTGATGTAGAACACATCCTTATCCCTTACTGGACGCATCACAATGTACGACTAAACCTCTAGATTGATCCAGTATTACAAGAATAGGAGCTAAAGTTAACCTCGAATTCAGTTCTACAAAAGCTTGTTCATATGCTTCTGACCACACGAATGCTTCATCCTTACGTGTGAGCATGGTCAGGGGTGCTGAAATCTTCAAGAAACCTTCAATGAATCTTCAGTAGTATCCTGCTAATCCCAAGAAACTTTGAATATCCTTCACCGCCTTTGGTGTTGGCCATTCGCTGACAGCTGACACTTTATTTGGATCTACTGAGATTCCTTTGCAGGACACAATATGACCGAGAAATCCGAATTCATCTAGCCAAAATTCACACCTGTTGTGCTTGGCATAGAGTTGATGTTGGGGTTTGCTAGCGTCCTGGCCGTCTACTGTGGCCGATGCGGAACAAAAATTGGCATTTAAAATACCGGCGCTAACGAACCCGTCCTAGAATCGAACCATAAACCCACACTAGCTATAAAAGATATTCTAGCTACAAGGTTAGAAGTTATTATACCGAATGATCCGTGTCCTTCGGTCTTCTACCATCATCCTTAGCTCCTAGAGGTCTTCTGGATCGAGCTTGGAAGCGGGTCCTCCTTTGCCGAAGATGATCCACCTGAGAGAAATGATGTAGGCTTCAGCTTCGCCTAGCGAAGCTACTGACACTCCATGGTCGCTAGAAATGGAGAGTGGGGATGTAGGAATTTTCCACATTCTTTTTCTCTCATTTCTTATGCTCAAGTGAGCAACCAAAGAAGAAGGAGAAGGAGGTGAGGATACCCATGGCATGAGCAACTCAAGAAAGAAAATGAGCCAAGTGTAGTAGTCCTCTCAAGCATGAAGAGTCAAGAAAGTATGAATGAATCAAGAGTGAATGATAGAATGTAGAAAGAACGGCTACTCATTTTTCAACTATGAAAAAATATCTCATCACATTTTACAATAAACAATCAAAGGCCATACCTCTCTACATACCTCCAACCATGCTCATGTCACCTCACCCTTCACCTCATTTCCAAATGATTTTCAAAAAAGAAAATAATATAATTAGGTGTCCATCTTCTAGAAAAAAAATATTCCATATAAATACGGAATACAACCCGGTATACTTATCGAAATACATATACGCGTATTCGTATAAAAATACGAATAGCCAAGAGAGAAAATGAATAGTGAACAATAATACTAGACTACATATATAAAAATATATATATATAAATTATTAAATCAAAACTTGATTTAATAATCCGGCTTAATCCTAAGCCGCTAGTATTATCAACCGTCCAATTAAAGTCTATGTAGCCTGTACACATATTTAATAGGACACATGTATGTTCCAACATACGTCATCTACATCATATCGCCTGAACCGTGAAACCCTCTGTGTGGGACTCTAAAGACTCGTCAATACGTGTAAGTGCACGGCGGCGCCCCGGCCTCCATCCCGAGGCCAAATGCGGAAGCGATGGTTAACTTTAATTTTCTTGAACCGGCACCACCGCAAACTAAAACCCGGATCGCGCCATTAACTAGTCCTAGCTAACTACTAGATGGGAAAGAGAGATATACCGAGTGATCCGTGTCCTCCGTTCTTCTCGCCGTCGTCCCGATCTCCCGTGGAATGTCCGGTCACCACCTTCTCGCCAGAAAGGCACCACGTCGCCTGCTTCTTTTACGGGCTCCCGTCTCTATACCGAGGCAACTCGGGCACGAAGCTGGCGAGTCGACGTGCCCAAGATTTGCTGTAGAATGTGTGTAGAACCTTGTGTCTCATTTTGGGGTTTAGGAGTTTGCCTTTTGGTGGAGGAATTGAAGTGGTGGAATTTTGTGATGAACTTGGGATTTTAGCAAGCATGAAGAGAGAAAATCCCCACTACAAAATTTGGGACAACCCCTCCTCTCAAGTGGCCGGCCTTGGCTCATGGTGGGAGTGAGAATGAGAGAGTGTATCAAAAATATGAGAGAGGCCACACCATAATGCAAAAAAGAAAAGAATGGTGATAAGAAACAATCATCACAAACAAATCCATACTCCACCAACAACCATCATCAAAACCATGATGACACCAAAACCAACAGTCCAACAAGCTAATCATCAACAACCATGATGACTCAAAAGTCAAGCCATGATGAGAAGAAGAAGAAGTCAAATGGTGGAGGAATTATCATGATACAAGAATATGCAAAGACCCCCTCCACAATTGCTTATTTGCACAAATGCAAATAAGCCCTCCTCCACCAATCTTCGGCCATTGAAAGATACAAATGAAAATGGCCGAAACGGAAAGCAAACTGGCAACTCCTGAAAACTAGTCCCGTAATAAATTACAGGAAATCCCCGCTACTGTGCATACACGCCCGCATTTGTATTCCGACCGAAATACAAATGCAATGAGACAAAATATACACTGTACTATACTAGGATCCGGCTTAAACCAAAGCCGGCTAGTAATATCCGTTCGATCCTGATCCGTGCAATACCGCACGTATCTGATCGAACCCTGCCATATATCCATACGGCCACTAGTACAAACTGTCCGATCCTGATCCGTGCAATACCGCACGTATCTGATCGGACCTTGCCATATCTCCATATGGCCTCTACAGCTTTTTGCCCGAAAACTTGAGTAACTGAACGTGGGGGACTCTAAAGACTCGTCAACACCTTGGTTGTGGATTTAACCACTAGCACGTCAGAGGTATAAACCAATACGTGACGGGCTACCAGGTATTGACTAAAAGGGACGTCGATGAGCGAACTCATCCTGACACCCTCCTGAGCCTGTCAGTGACAATATCCGTACAGTCCGGTCCGTTCGTCTATGAGCATCGCATGGCGGGCCTAGGGGGTTGGTAAAAGTCAGACCCCCAAAAGCGATACAAGTCGTGTCGGAGTGTAGCCCAGAACACCCTGAGATACTACTGGAATACCTACCAGTAAATCTCCTGCCTCGGCCGAGGGCTTCGTGTAATGGCTCTCCTAGACACAGCGCGACCTCACCCCCAATACCGGGAGAGACGAACCCCTGAAGATCCGCTCACTGCCTCCATGTGGCTCGGGACTGTACCCAACTAAAACCTGTTTGCACGTCTCCTTTGAGCGTGGTAGGGTAGTAATCAAAGTACAGTGGGAACTCACACGAGACAAATGACGATCCCCAGGTCGATGAACTAACCTGTACACATGTCACCAGGGAACTGCTATCTGACGTCAGGTATAGGACCAACTAGCATGTTCCCGGCGAGTCCTGTCCGGTGTACTCATAACCCAATGAGCACCTGTATACATCTTAGGTGAACCAACTGACACCAGTGGCTTGTGAGACCGGCCACCACCCCTCGTCGGGGTCTCGACTGTATACACTAGTATACTCTGGAGTATCGATGCCCTGTCTCGAAACTCCCACGACTAGGGACCTTTTAAGGATGTGCTTATAGACTGCCAGCTCCCACGTATATGATCGCCCTCATACTGCTGGTGGTCAAGCAAGAATCCTAGGGGCTCTACCAACATGTAATAGCGACCTGTCAGGTCACCTAAAGCAGTACACGATGATAAAGATAAACCAGATAGCATACTATCATCTCGAGTAAGACTGTCCTACCGGGATAGGTCCTCCCTCAATCATTACAATCACGTGCCTGTGATCCAATAATCGACTCTGAGGGCACTATCTCCAACAATCTCCCACTTGCACTCAAGGCTAATTATTGCGATGTCGCATACTCACAGCCCGTATGATACCGAACACCCAACTCCTCTATTAGTCAGTCTCACAAAGCTCGTTTGCGAAACTACTGCGTTCGAGGAATAACCTCAGTGAGTGGATCCGCTTTGTTGTTTCTTTCTATGTCTCTCTATATCTCATGTTCGCGGAGAAAACCATCTCCCGAAATGAGCAACACCTGTCTTAGAATATGTCTGGATGTCTGATGGGACCTAGCTCATAAATGAACTCCAAATCCAAACTTCTTAGACTGTATTGTCAACTGAACTTAATCAGTATCCTGCGCTATGCCTCCCTCAGTATTGCCTTGGACCACCTGTCCAAAATACTGCCCCTCGTCAGAAGGAAAAACTATAACTCTGACAACCTCCTTGTCGTCCATGTCACCTTGGAAGCCTGGAATGATAACTGTCTCCTGAATGAGGCTGTCGTTATCATATCCCTAGAACATCCACTTATGTTCTAAAATTGCTTCCGACTGTTTCTCCAGGATTGGATCAATGTCAACTTATTGCATCTAGTGCTGGAACACCATCTGGTGTGGTACTTGACATCTCATGATTGACTCAATTTCCTGAGCAAGTGATCTGCCAATCATGCACATCCATCTCCCCTTTAGTCTGTAAGACACCTTTAGAGAGGGTGACTCCATTACCTGCAGGTACACTACCGTGCCAGGAGTCGTCCATTCTAAATACTCTTAGAATGCTATCTAAGTACCCTTAATTGGGAAACCACCCAAATCTAGATCTAAAACCATAGATCTAGTAACCAGTATGTCTGATATAATATCCAAGTCATGTGGAAACCATTGTGTGACGACCAAAGTGTAACCGATCGTAGTATATGAGTTTCTTTTCCTATTCTGTGTATGTCATCCAAATACCAAGACATCACACCCTACTATCTTCTCAACAGATCCATCCCCTATTCTGATGAAGTCAAACCTATGACTGTCACATCAGAAATTGATGATCTATCTCCACTACGTCTGCTTTAGTCTATAAATAGACAAAAGCTACCTGTCCACCAATGCTTCCGCTGCTCCCACTGACTACGACAACCCTCTGGCAGAGTCATATACGCGTTCACTTCTGAAGCCAGTTCAGAACGACGCTATACTCATCCTCCTGCCGGGTCTCGCAGCCTGGAACAACAGCAATGGCAAGTGTGGGTAAACAAGAACTTCCCTGTCACCGTCCTTGAGGCTACCGAAGTACCTCTCGGGTGCCTGAGGTTACCCACCAAATCTACGGAGTGGTCAATGAAATGTCAAACCAGATTGAATCTTTAGGTTCCTATCAAATCTTCAGTAATCGTTTGTGGTTCTGGAATCACTTCCAGTTCTACCATACTCCCACTACTGTTTTCTGAAAAAAAAATCCATTTTTATAAAAATGTGGCGAGTCTAGAACAATATCACTATTGATCTTCCAGATGGTAGAAAGTCAACCCTCGTCATAGCCTGGGTCAACCCACAAACAGCCATTACAGAAATGTGCCTTGAGTTATCCAGAGTCTGGTTTTAATCATAAGCCAGACAACTCCCCGTACCTTAACAACGTTAAGATATGAACTGTTCTATATCTAATATAGAACCAGAGGCACTGATTTAATTGAACCAGATTCAAATCATGCAGCTGTCTCCAGTGCATGTGAACTAAATGGAAGGAGGCCGATCAGCGTTACTCAACTTAGGAATGCTTCCAATTATGAGTAACTTGAAAGAGAAGCAAGTTCTCTTGATCATTACTATCAACTGAATACCCTTCACAAGTATCTACATCTCCGATCACTTTGAAGAATCCCGATACATGCAACATCTGGTTCTCTACTTTATTCAAATACCTATAACTTTTCAAAATTCGGACCCTGTGTTTCCACGAAACACCTGTCTAAAAACTAGAGAAGTCATAAGTAAACCGAATATAGTACGAGGACCAACCCCTCTGCCTGATGGATCCTGGACAACATATAATACTCTGTATAAGTCTCTTGAGTCTGATAACTCATTCACTGTGTGTCGTAGGTTGAAAACTGTACTATGGTTATGAAGAATTACACCGCTGTTTAATGCTCCTTACCTAACCATCCACTGATATAGGTAAATGCCATAGACATAATTTCAAAAAGGTATATCTCACTGTATGAAAATAGACGTACAGATATATCAATTTGAAATTGGTGCATGACAGCGGATATTCAAAACCAAAATATTTGCCGACCGGCAAACAACCCAGGTGACTTCCTCAAATATCACCGATTACAACGAATCCTGATATAATGAGGATGATCACCTAATTCCCACTAACCTACTCCCACTCATCATCTGTAAAATCATACAGATGTGAGAATCATACCTGGTAAATACATACCCTGGAGTAAGTGTCTAATCGGGAAATCAGTTTTCCATTAACAGTACACAGTGAAACTGAAACATTGAAATGTTTCGTTGGGGTATTCCGGTATTCCTAGTAATGCCTCTTCCATTATCCAGATTCACAACTGTAACCGTGTAATTCTTTGCCACCTTTCCAAATCCCTTTATATGTCTTTAGTCATTACCTTCTGCACACCCGTTTAGGCCAAATGGTTTTCTTCCTTCCCTACCGTTCGGCACCAGCCTATGGTTTGGAAGAAGACTATCCAATAAGCATAATGGGTGTACTGTCCTAGTCCTAGGAGCACTCGCAAAGCGAGAGAAGGTGAAGATAAAAGACAACCGAATAAACCTTATTCCTATTTCTCCTGAACCAGAATCCATCCCCGAACTGGAACAAGTTCCTTTCGAGTTCGTATATAACCATACGATGGAGTATCCAATAAACTGTGGATCTTCGTAGTGATACGGAGTGTCCTGGAGAAATACAAAGGTGATTTAGGATTGGCGAAGAAATACTTGGTTTGGTCGTGAATATCAGTCGCAATTTACTTTGCCCTCTTACTAATCCCTTGCTTTGTCTTAACTTAATACCTTCTGCACACCATTTTTATGCTAATTGGTTTTCTTCATTCCCCACCGTTCGGCACCAGCCTAAGGTTTGGAAGAAGACTATCCAATTTGTGTAATAGGTGTACTATCTCCTAAACCAAGGAGTACTCGCAACCTAAGAGAAGGTAAAAGGAAAAGACAACTGAATAGTCCTTCCTTTTTCTCCAGAACCGGAAACCATCCTCGAATAAATTCTTTCGAGTTCATATATAACCATATGATGGTTTTGTCCAATGGAAGTGGACGTTCGTAGTAATACGGGGTGTCTTGGAGAAAAGGGTAAAAGTAGGAGTGGCAATGAGGTTTGCAACTCTGACAATCCAAAAGCCAGTGTTTAAGAAGGTTCGGTCAACTTGGTCTCTGAGTCATAGTCTTAGGGTCGGGTCAATGGTCGCTGCCAGAGAGAGAGAGAGAAAAGAAACACTCAGCGTGCACTCTATCCTAGATCAGAATGGTTACCAATTTATCTAATCTGGAAACCTCCCACTGTACCGTCAAATTCTCCTCCAAACCTGAAAGAAGAATTAGTCGGGATCACCCGAGGAGTAAACCAACTCATCAGTGGGAATTGGGATCCAACTATCATCGCATGATAACGTGACGGAATCCGCTCACGGTGTCACACTCCAGAAGGTATGCGCATATCTGGCAAGTTTCAGTTCTTTTGAAACTCCCGATGTGATTTCTGCCCCATGCTCTTATGACCTTGACGAAGGTCAACAAATCATAAGTCACATATCAAGTTCTACCCGTCATTGTCCAGGTTAATTTGAACCCACCCGTACAAGCCCTTGACGAAGGTCAACAAGGCTATACGACTGTCCCAAACCAACGCATCTATCTATGCAGCAGAAAGGTAACAAGCAGCTACCATTCACTATGCCTTGACGAAGGTCAACAAACATAGCATGAATACTACGTGCTACCCGTCTGAAATGACGGAGGGCTACGAATGGTTTCTGGCGAAAACCTTTAACGTAAAGAACTTGATATCTTTGAAGGAACAGGATAGCTTTTTGAAATATAGTGACGAAAACCTTTGCTAAAGAGGTCACTCCCGGTGAAGGGATCTCGGCTCTTTCCCCGTAGAATGAGGTGCAGGATATTCCAACTGAATACCACGATGCAAAGCAAAAGTAATCGGCTATAGTGAAGTTAATACCCTGACGCAAACTTTTTGTTCAAGGGGTCACTCCCGGTGAAGGGATCTCGGCCCTTGCCTCGTCGACTGAGGAGCAGGATATTCCAACTGAATACCACGATGCAAAACAAAAGTGAACGTCCTTGCAATAACAGCTTTTTGAAAAGTGTTCCAACAACATCAGATTAGGTTTGTTTTTGACTTGCATTGATCCGAATCAACCCAGTCCCATCAATTGATCACACCACAAAGAACGAAAATAATATGACGTACGTATATGCCGTCCGCATTCGCCACTGGGTCCCGTCATTACCCGTTAGGTTAGCTAACTAACGACAGAGCGGGGACTGGACTAGCGCGGATGTAAAACATATACAACATCTATTAATATATATACCAATATATTATATTTCGCTCAAGGCGCGATAAAAAATTGCAACATCACAGAAATGTACAGCATCACAGAACAATACAGATATCTGGGATCCCCGGGTTTCACAGAGCCACTACTGAAACCCGACGTTCCCCTGGTCGTGTGGATAGCCTGTGCAATGAAATCCTAGACCCCTACGGGCGCGGCAAGTTACCCGCCAAAACCTGAAGCGAGGCAGCCCCCTTCAGCAACGTGAATGGACCACCCAGCACTTCACGGAATCCGGTAACTTGGGCACCCCTCCTGGGTCAACCTGTACCCCCTACGAGTGCGGCGAACAGCCCGCAAATCCTAGAGTGAAGCCCCCTCCGTCTCAATGCCATGAGATGCGGGCTTGTTTCCCTCTAGAACCCGGCTGTCCGTGCACCCCTCCGCGGGGTAATCCTAGTACAGAAAATAAAATATACATACAACCGGGTACATCGACCGCAACCTGGCCGTGCCCCAAAATAATAATACAATCAGGCAGTGACGGCAGTCCACATGTCGGACGCTCGCTCCGCAATATCAAATGTACATAATACAACAGAACTGTACTAGCATTGCATCCAGGCTATCCCCCTCGACCGATCCGCAACATCACAGCATAACACAGAACATCAACGTGAAAATCACGTTCGCAAATCCGTCTAACCGGGCTATAGCAGTTAGACTGGATTTACCGATCAAGTGACATTCACGGTCGCAGATATAATGTAAATACTGTGAACTAATGTGTTTAAAATTTTCTGATCGATCAAAATTATAACAAGTGGGCCCTAAGTACTACTGTAGCACAGCAAGAAATTCTGGGCCCAAAATTAATATTCCAGAAACCACATTTTCAACTCAGGAGAATTCTATAAAATTTTGGGGCCATGATCAGTCAAGACTGCGGCGGAACCGCAGCCCAAGCATGGCTTTGGCCGCGGTTCCGCGGTCGAAAAGTGAGATCATGCAATAAAAATTTCACAGAATTCTTATAACTCCCTGCACAGTATTCTAAGACAACCTGAAAAATTTTTCGAGACAAAAAAATTTCGACAGAAAACTGTTGTTTTCAAAATGCGGATTTTGGAATTTTTGCTCGATCGGAAATGTAAACACATTAGACAAAGCTAGACTATGTTAATGGCGAGGCTTTGATACCATTATAAGTGCACGGCGGCGCCCCGGCCTCCATCCCGAGGCCAAATGCGGAAGCGATGGTTAAATTTAATTTTCTTGAATCGGCACCACCGCGCACTAAAACCCGGATCGTGCCATTAACTAGTCCTAGCTAACTACTAGATGGGAAAGAGAGATATACCGAGTGATCCGTGTCCTCCGGTCTTCTCGCCGTCGTCCCGATCTCCCGTGGAATGTCCGGTCTCCACCTCCTCGCCGGAAAGGCACCACGTCGCCTGCTTCTTTTACGGGCTCCCGCCTCTATACCGAGGCAACTCGGGCACGAAGCTGGCGAGTCGACGTGCCCAAGATTTGCTGTAGAATGTGTGTAGAACCTTGTGTCTCATTTTGGGGTTTAGGAGTTTGCCTTTTGGTGGAGGAATTGAAGTGGTGGAATTTTGTAATGAACTTTGGATTTTAGCAAGCATGAAGAGAGAAAATCCCCACTACAAAATTTGGGACAGCCCCTCCTCTCAAGTGGCCGGCCTTGGCTCATGGTGGGAGTGAGAATGAGAGAGTGTATCAAAAATATGAGAGAGGCCACACCATAATGCAAAAAAGAAAAGAATGGTGATAAGAAACAATCATCACAAACAAATCCATACTCCACCAACAACCATCATCAAAACCATGATGACACCAAAACCAACACTCCAACAAGCTAATCATCAACAACCATGATGACTCAAAAGTCAAGCCATGATGAGAAGAAGAAGAAGTCAAATGGTGGAGGAATTATCATGATACAAGAATATGCAAAGACCCCCTCCACAATTGCTTATTTGCACAAATGCAAATAAGCCCTCCTCCACCAATCTTCGGCCATTGAAAGATACAAATGAAAATGGCCGAAACGGAAAGCAAACTGGCAACTCCTGAAAACTGGTCCCGTAATAAATTACAGGAAATCCCCGCTACTGTGCATACACGCCCGCATTTGTATTCCGACCGAAATACAAATGCAATGAGACAAAATATACACTGTACTATACTAGGATCCGGCTTAAACCAAAGCCGGCTAGTAATATCCGTTCGATCCTGATCCGTACAATACCGCACGTATCTGATCGAACCCTGCAATATATCCATACGGCCTCTAGTACAAACTGTCCGATCCTGATCCGTGCAATACCGCACGTATCTGATCGGACCTTGCCATATCTTCATACGGCCTCTACAGCTTTTCGCCCGAAAACTTGAGTAACTGAACATGGGGGACTCTAAAGACTCGTTAACACCTTGGTTGTGGATTTAACCACTAGCACGTCAGAGGTATAAGCCAATACATGACGGGCTACCAGGTATTGACTAAAAGGGACGTCGATGAGCGAACTCATCCTGACACCCTACTGAGCCTGTCAGTGACAATATCCTTACAGTCCGGTCCGTTCGTCTATGAGCATCGCATGGCGGGCCTAGGGGGTTGGTAAAAGTCAGACCCCCAAAAGCGGTACAAGTCGTGTCGGAGTGTAGCCCAGAACACCCTGAGATACTACTGGAATACCTACCAGTAAATCTCCTGCCTCGGCCGAGAGCTTCGTGTAATGGCTCTCCTAGACACAGCGCGACCTCACCCCCAATACCGGGAGAGACGAACCCCCGAAGATCCGCTCACTGCCTCCATGTGGCTCGGGACTGTACCCAACTAAAACCTGTTTGCACGTCTCCTTTGAGCGTGGTAGGGTAGTAATCAAAGTACAGTGGGAACTCACACGAGACAAATGACGATCCCCAGGTCGATGAACTAACCTGTACACATGTCACCAGGGAACTGCTATCTGACGTCAGGTATAGGACCAACTAGCATGTTCCCGGCGAGTCCTGTCCGGTGTACTCATAACCCGATGAGCACCTGTATACATCTTAGGTGAACCAACTGACACCAGTGGCTTGTGAGACCGGCCACCACCCCTCGTCGGGGTCTCGACTGTATACACTAGTATACTCTGGAGTATCGATGCCCTGTCTCGAAACTCCCATGACTAGGGACCTTTTAAGGATGTGCTTATAGACTGCCAGCTCCCACGTATATGATCGCCCTCATACTGCTGGTGGTCAAGCAAGAATCCTAGGGGCTCTACCAATGTGTAATAGCGACCTGTCAGGTCACCTAAAGCAGTACACGATGATAAAGATAAACCAGATAGCATACTATCATCTCGAGTAAGACTGTCCTACCGGGATAGGTCCTCCCTCAATCATTACAATCACGTGCCTGTGATCCAATAATCGACTCTGAGGGCACTATCTCCAACAATACGCTGGCAGTGGGTTTAACCACAAGAACGTCAGTGGCACTAGCTGTATGTGACGGCTACCCAGGTATTGAGCGAAAGGGAGGCCGAAGAGCAAACTCATCTGTACCCTTACTGAGCCTATCAGTGACAATCTCCATACAGTTCGGTCTGTTCTTCTAAGAGTATTGCATATCATGTTTAGGGGGAAAAAGTTAGACCCCTAATAACGCGATATTTCATGTCGGTATAAAACCCATCACCAACCGAGAAACTACTGATCCAAATAAGTAATTCTCGTCTACCTTGGCCAAGGATTTCTGGTGATGGCTACCTGTGCACCGTGCGACATCAACTCCCAATACCGAGAGAGATAAATCCCCGACAATCCGCTCACTGCCACCATGTGGCTCGGGATTGTACCCAACTAAAACCTGTCTGCACGACTCTTTTGAGCCATGGTAGGGTAGTAATCAAAGCACAGTAGGAAATCATACGAGACAAATGACGATCTATGGTCGACAGACTAACCTGTACTCATGTCACCTAAGAAATGCTATCTGACAATAGGTATAATACCAAATAGCATGTTCTCGGTGAATCCGTCCAGTGTAACTCATAACCCAATGAGCACCTATATATTATCTTAGGTGACTAACTGACACAAATGTCTTGTGAGACCGGCCACCTCCCCTCGTCAGGGTCTTGATAAGTACACACTAGTCTCTCCGGAGTATCGATGCCCAGTCTCGATACTCCCTTGACTAGGGACATTTAAGGATGTGCTTATAGACCACCAGATCTCACGTATATGATCGCTATCATATTGCTGGTAGTCAAGCAAGAATCCTATAGGCTCTATCAACAAGATGATAAAGACAAACTAGATAGCATATTATCATCTCGAGTAAGACTGTTCTACCCGTATAGGTCATCTCTCAATCATCACAATCGCGTGCCTGCGATTATAATAATTGACTCGAGGGCACTATAGCCAACAATCTCCTACTTACACTTAAGGCTAATTATTGCGGTGTTGCATACTCACAGTCCGTGTGATACCGAACACCCAACTTCTCTACTAATCGGTTTCTCAAGGCCCGTTTGTGAAAATATTGCATTCAAGAAATAGCCTCAGTGAGTGGATCCGCTCCAATGTTTCTATCTTTATCTCTCTATATCTCAACTTCGCGGGAAAAGACTATCTCCCGAAAAGAGCAATACCTGTCTTAGAATTTGTCTGGATATCTGATGGGACCCAGTTCATAAATGAACTCTAAATCCAACAAACTTCTTAGACCGTATCATCTACTGAATTTAATCAGTATCCTGCGTCATGCCTTCCTCAGTATCCGCTTGGACCACCTGTCTAATATACTGCCCCTCAAAAGAGGGAAAACTATAACTCTAACAGTCACTCTGTCATCCAGGTCACCTAGGAAGCCTGAAATGATAACCACCTCCTGAAGGAGGCTGCAGTTACCATATACTAAGAATATCCACTTATGTTCATAACTGCTTCACAATGTTTCTCCAGGATTGGATTAATATATACTTATTGCAGCTAGTGCAAAAGCAATATCTGGTGTGGAACTTGACATTTCCTGATTGACTCAATTGCCTAAGAAAATTATATGCCAATCATGCAAATCTCTCTCCTCATCTGTCTAGAAGACATCTCTTTAGAGAGGATGACTCCTTCACTTGTGGGTACACCACCACGCCTGGAGTCATCCATTCTAAATCACTTTAGAATAGTGTCAAGTACCCGAATTGGGACACTTTCCAAATCTAGATCTAAAACCATAGATCTAGTTACCAGAATCTCTGATATTTTATCTAGATCCTATGTGGAGAAACAACTTATGACAACCACAGTATAACTGATCGTAGTATAGGAAGATCACTTCCTATCAAAATCATGTCATCCAAATACCAAGATATCACTCCCTATTACCTTCTTACCAGGTCCATCTGTTGTTCTGATGAAATCAAACTTTATGACTGTCACATCAAAACTAGATGATCTTTCTCCGCTATACCTGCTTTAGTCTATAAATATACATAAGTGACTTGCCCACCATGCTTCCGCTGCTCCCACTGACTACAACAACCCTCTGGTAGAGTCATATACATGTGCACTTCTAAAGCAGATTTAGAACGACGTTATACTCATCCTCCTGCCAGATATCTTAGTCTAGGACATGAATAGTGGCATGTATAGGTAATCAAAAACCTCCCTGTCACCGTCTTTGAAGAGACCGAAGCACCTCTCAGGCGGCTGAGGTTACCTACCAAATTTGCGGAGTGGCTAATGGATTGTCGAATCCAATTGAATCTTTAGGTTCTACTAAATTTTCAGTAATCGTTTGTGGTTCTGGAATCAGTTCCAGTTCTACGATACTCCCACTAATGTTTTCTGAAAAGAATCTATTTTACTGAAAGGGTGGCGAGTCAAGAACAATATAACTATTGATCTCCAAATGGTAGAATGTTAACCCTCGTCCAATCTTGGGATAACCTACAAACTGCCATTACTGAAACGTGCCTTGAGTTTATCCAGAATCTGGTTTTAAGCATAAGCCGGACAACTCCATATACCTTAACATCATAAAGATATGAATCCATTCTATAATCAATAAAGAAACAAAGGCACTAATTTAATTGGAACCAGATTCAAAAATCAAGCAGTTGTTTCCAGTGCATATCGACTAAATGGAAGGAGGCCAAGCAGCGTTACTCATCAAGGAATGCACCCACGTATGAGTAACCTGAAAGAGAAGCCTGTTCTTAAAATATATTACATATGACGAAATACCTAGCACAAGTATCTATATCTTCGATCACCTTGAAGAATCCTGATACTTGCAACATATGGTTCTCTACCTTATTCTTATACCAATAACTTCTAAAAATTTGGACCTTGTATTTCAACGAAATACTTGTCTAAAACTATAGAAGTCATGAGTAAACAGAATATAGTATAAGTACCAACCCCTTTGTCCTCACAGACAACAGAAAATATACAATACTTTGTATAAATCCTCTGAGTTTAATAACTCAAACCCTGTGTATCGTAGGTTGAAAACTGTGCTATGATTAAGAAGAATTACACCGCTGTTGAATGCACCTTACCTAACCATCAACTGATATAGGTAAATGTCATAGAAATAATTTCAAAAGGTTATATCTCACTTTATAAATAAACCTACAGATATATCAGTTTGAAATTGGTAGATAACAACGGATATTCAAAACTAAATATTTGTCGTTAGGCAAAACCAGGTGATTTCCTCAAATATCACCAATTACAAAGAATTCCGATATATTGAGAATATAATCACCCAATTCCTAATATCTAACTCCTACTCAGCATCTGTAATGCCATACAGACGTGAGAATCAAGTCTGGTAAATATATACCCTGGAGTCAGAATCTAATTGGGAAAACAGTTTTCAATTAACACCGCACAGTAAAACTGAAACATGAAAATGTTTCGAAGGGGTTTCCAGGTATTCCTAGTAATGCCTCTTCCACTATCCAGATTCATGACAGTAACCGTATATTTTCTTGCCCTTACTCCAATCCCTTTATATGTCTTTACTTCTTACCTTCTGTACAACTTTCTTAGGCTAAATGGTTTTCTTCCTTCCCTGCCTTTCGGCACCTGCCTAAGGTTTGGAAGAAGACTATCCAATAAGCGTAATATGTGTACTCACATAATACTAGGAGCTCTCGCAACCTGAGAGAAGGGAGAAAGAAAAGAAAATAAAATAATCCTATTCAATTTCTCCAGAACCGAAAACCATCCTCGAACTGAAACAAGTTCCTTCGAGTTCGTATGTAACTATACGATGGCATATCCAAGCAATATGGATCATCGTAGTGCTACAGAGTGTTCTGGAGAAATGCAAAGGGGAGGTAGGAGTGACAGAAACATACACGGCTTCGTCGTGAATGATAGTAGTCGCAATTTCCTTTGCCCTCATTCTAATCCTTTTATATGTCTTTACTTATTATCTTTTGTACACCATACTTAGGCTAATTGGTTTTCTTCCTCCCCTACTTTTCGGCACCTGTCTATGGTTTGGAAGAAGACTATCCAATAAACATAATAGGTGTACTCTCCTAATACTAGGAGCCCTCACAACCTGAGAGAAGGTAAAGAGAAAAGACAACCGAATAATCCTATTTAATTTCTCCAAAACCGGAAACCATCCTCGAACTGAAACAAGTTTCTTCGAGTTCGTATGTAATTATACGATGGCATACCCAATAATTATGGATCCTTATAGTGATATAGAGTGTTCCAAAGAAATGCAAAGGGAAAGTAGGAGCGGCAGGGATATATGCGACTAAATGACAATTCAAAAGCCAAAGTGTTTTAAGAAGGTTCTGTTAACTTGGTTCATGAGTTTTAGTTTAAGGTCAGGTCATGGTCGCTGCCAGAGAGAGAAAAGAAACACTTAGCATGCACTCTAACCTAGATTAGATTGGTTAATCACTTTATCTAATCAGGATGGCTCCTACTATTTTCTCGAATTCTCCTTCAAACCCTAAAAGAAGAATTAGTCGGGATCATCTGAAAATCACTCGAGAAGTAACATCTACTCATCAGTGGGAATTGGGACCCAACTATCATTGCATGATAACTTGATTGAAGCCACTCAAGTCACCACACTCCAGAAGGTATGTGCATGCCTGGCAAGTTTCCTGTATGTTTGAAACACCCGATGTGGTTTTTACTCATAGCAGATGTGGTTTTTACCCCAGTGACCTTGACAATGCCAACATATCAAAAGGTCCTAGTCAAGTTCAACCCGTCATTATCTTGATTGCGTTAAACCCACCAGTACATGTCCTTGACAATGCCAACATGACCGTACGACTATCCTAACCAAACACACCTAATGCTACAAACAAGCAATCCCCAGCTACCGCACACTATGCCTTGACAATGCCAACATACGCAGCACGAATATTGAGAACTGCTCGTAGGAAATGACGGAGAGCTACGACTGTATTTTGGGGAAAAACTTTTAACGTAATGAACTTGATATCGTTGAACGAACTGTGTAGTTTTACAAATATATAGTGGCGTAAAGTTTTGCCAAAGAGGACACTCCTTGTGAAGGGATCTCGGCTCTTTCCTCATCAAATGAGGTGCAATATATTCCTAACTGAATAGCACGATGCAAAGAAAAAGAAACGACTATAGTGAAGTTATTATAATGACACAAACTTTTGCCCAAGAGGCCACTCACAATGAATGGATCTCGGCTCTTGCCTCGTCGAATGAGGTGTTGGATATTCAGAACCGCATACCGATGTGCAAAGCGAAAGGAAACATCTGTAATGTCAGTTTTCAAAAATTGGTTCCGACAACATCATATAGTTTTTTTTTCTTTGCATTCATCGAAATTAACGTAGTCCCATCAATTAATCCATGTCACACCAGAAAAAAACAAAAATACAATGTACGTATATGCCATCCGCATTCGCCAAGGGGGCTCGTCATGTACCGTTAGGTTACTTAACTAACGGCAAAGCGTGGGCTGGACTAGCGCGGATGCAAAATATATACAACATCTACTAGTATATATATAATATATATAACATTCGTCCCAGACATGATATAAGCAACATCACAGAAGAGCGATAAGCAACACAGAAAAACGAATAATCTATGAGCCTCGGGTTTCCTTTAAGCCGCAAATGAAACACGACTTTCCCCAGTCGTGTGGATAGCCTGTGCAATGTAAAACCAAGACTCCTATGAGTGCAGTAAGTTACCTGCCAATTCCAGATTGAGGCAACCCCAATCAACAAAGTGAATGGGCTACCCAGCACATCACGGAATCCGGTTACTTGAGCACCCCTCCGTGGGTCATCCTATACCCCCTACGAGTGCGGAAAATAGCCCTCCAATTCTAGATTAAGGCCCCCTCTGTCATAACGCCATAAGATGCGGGCCCGTTGCCCTCTAGACCCCGGCTACTTGAGCACTCTACCGTGGGGTAATCCTAGTACAGAAAAAAAAGTATATATACAATGGCGACATCGACCTCTACCCGGTCTTGCCCCAATAAAAGAATATACAATCTGGCAAAGATGGCGGTCCACATGTTGGACGCTTGTCCCGTAATAATGAATATATAAAAGAATCTGAACTGTACTACTACCATTGCACCATAGGCTATCCACTACGATAATCCAACCACAATATCAGCACAACTCAGAACATCAACGTGAATATCACGTTCGCAAACCCGTCTAGTTGAACATTTAGCAACTAGTCGGGTTGTACCGCTCAATGATATTCACGGTCGCGGATATTAACATATGTACTGATAAACACGTATTTAAAAGTTCGATCGACAAAATCTTTTCTACATTAGCCCTAAATGCAAACCAGCACTCAAACAAATCTGGGCCAAAAACATACATCTCAAAAATCATATTTCCATGTAATAGAGTGCCAGAAGAAATCTGGTGCACTTTGGCCACAAGACGACTGTGGAACCGCCGCTAACAGTCATGTATTACGGCGGTTTCATCGGCATTTTGTTGGCTCAAGTGCCCAAATTTCTTGAGGTGCTCTATAAATGCCTGCACGTATTTTTAACACACTCTGGATAATTTTTTGAACAAGTTTTAAAAACGGCAGCGGGCATGTCGAAATGGAAAAATGATTCAGAAAATTTGGTCGATCGGCATTTTAACCTTGTGCAAACAAGCTAGTAATAGTTTATGGGGTAGCTTTAATACCATGTTGGTGTTTGCTAGTGCCTTGGCCATCTACCGTGGCCGATGCGGAACAAAAATTGGTGTTTAAAAAACTAGCGCTAACACACCCGTCCTAGAATCGAGCCATAAACCTACACTAGCTACAAAAGATATTCTAGATACAAGGTTAGAAGTTGTTATACCGAATGATCCGTGTCCTTCGGTCTTCTACCATCATCCTTAGCTCCTAGAGGTCTTCTGGGTCGAGGTTGAAAGCCAGTCCTCCTTTGCCGAAGATAATCCACCTGAGGGAAACGATGCAGGCTCTAGCTTCACCTAGCGAAGAAACCGACGCTCCATGGTCGCTAGCAATGGAGAGTGGGGATGTAGGAATTTTCCACTTTCTTTTTCTCTCATTTCTTAGGCTCAAGTGAGCAACCAAAGAAGAAGGAGGACGAGGTGAGGAAACCCATGGCATAAGCAACTCAAGAAAGAAAATAAGCTAAGTGTAGTAGTCCTCTCAAGCATGAAGAGTCAAGAGAGTATGAATGAATCAAGAGTGAATGATAGAATGTAGAAAGAATGGCTACTCATTTTTCCACCATGAAAAACTATCTCATATCATTTTACAATAAACAATCAAAGGCCATACCTCTCTACATACCTCCAACCATGCGCATGCCACCTCACCTTCCACCTCATTTCCAAATGATTTTCTATAAAGAAATCATATAACGAGGTGTCCATCTTCTAGATGATATTCCGTATAAATATGGAATACAACCTGGTATACGTATCGAAATACATATACGCGTTTTCGTATAAAAATACGAATAGCCAATAAAGAAAGTGAATAGCGAACAGTAATACTAGAATACATATATATATATATATATATATATATATATATATATATAATTATTAAATCAAAACTTGATTTAATAATCCAGCTTAATCCTAAGCCGCTAGTATTATCAACCATCTGATTAAAGTCTGTGTAACCTATATACATATTTAATCGGACACCTATATGTACCAACATACGCCATCTACATCATATTGCCTAAACTGTGAAAACCCTCTGTGTGAGACTCTAAAGACTCGTCAAAACGCTGACAGTGGGTTTAACCACAAGCACATCAGCGACATTAGCTGTACGTAATGGCTACCCAGGTATTGAGCGAAAGGAAGGCCGACGAGCAAACTCATCCGTACCTCTACTGAGCCTGTCTGAGACAATCTCCATACAGTCCGATATATTCGTCTAAGAGTATCGCATATCGTGTCTAGGTGTGGAAAAAGTCAGACCTCTAATAACGCGATATTTCGTGTCGGTATGAAGCTAATCACCCACTGAGAAACTGCTGAATCAAATTAGTAATTCTGATCTGCCTTGGCCAAGGATTTCTGGTGATGGCCACCCGTGCACCGTGCGACATCAACCCCCAATACCGGGAGAGACGAATTCCCAACGATCCGCTCACTGCCTCCATGTGGCTCGGGACTGTACCCAACTAAAACCTGTTTGCATGACTCCTTTGAGCCATGGTAGGGTAGTAATCAAAGCACAATGGGAACTCACACGAGAAAAATGACGATCTCAGGTCGACAGACTAACTTGTACTCATATCACCTAAGAACTGCTATCTGACAATAGTTATAATACTAACTAGTATGTTCCCGACGAGTCTGTCCAGTGTAACTCATAACCCAATGAACACCTGTATACTATCTTAGGTGACTAACTGACACCAATGGCTTATGAGACCGACAACCGCCCCTCATCAGGGCCTCGATAAGTACACACTAGTCTACTCCGGAGTATCGATACCCAGTCTCGATACACACTCGACTAGGGACATTTAAGGATATGCTTATAGACCACCCAGCTCCCACGTATATGATCGCCATCATAATGTTGGTGGTCAAGCAAGAATCCTATGGGCTCTATCAACATGTAATAATGATCGGTAATACCATATAATGCATGTACGTGATGATAAAAACAAACCAGATAGCATACTATCATCTCGAGTAAAACCGTTCTACCTGTATAGGTCCTCCTTCAATCATCACAATCGCGTGCTTACGATTACAACAATTGACTTGAGGGCACTATAGTCAACAGTTGATGCTGTCGCAATGTCTCCAGGAAAATTCGTAAATGCTCAGCGTGCTCTTTCCGATTCTTCGAATACACCAGGATGTCGTCAATGAAAATAACAACGAACCTATCTAAGTATTCTCGGAAAACTTGTTTCATCAGGTTCATGAATATAGCAGGTGCATCAGTCACTCCAAATGGCATCATGAGATATTCGTAATGACCATAGCGAGTCATGAACGCCATTTTTGGAATATCAGACTCTTTGGCTTTCACCCGATGATAACCCGAGCGAAGATCTAGCTTTGAAAATACGCAAGACCTACTTAGCTGATCGAAAAGATCATCGATGCGCGGTAGTGGATACTTGTTTTTTATCGTCACTTCATTGAGTGCTCGGTAATCTATACACATTCCTTCTTTTTTCTTCACAAGAAAAACTGGAGATCCCCAACTTGAAGTACTGGGACGAATCCAACCTTTCTTCAAAAGTTCGTCCAACTGAGTACGGATCTCCTTCAATCCTTCAGGACTTAACCGGTAAGGAGCTTTGATTACTGGTTGCGCACCAGGTAATAAATTAATGCTGAATTCAAGAGCTCGATCGGGAGGCAAACCTGTTATATCTTTAGGAAACACATCCTCGAACTCTCGAACTACCTATGGTTTTTCTTCTTCCGTCGGTAGAGTAAACACTTATGCATTCTTTAGCTTGGCACGGATGATTCCTGGCTCCAAAGTTTTGTCTCCACTCTTGAAGAAAAAGACTAGGTGATCTGGTATCTCAAATACTACCCTCCTTTGATGGCAGTCAATCGTAGCATAGAAAAATCCCAGCCAGTCCATTCCTAACACAACATCGAAGTTTGGGATGTCCAGTACTTTGAAATTCGCGTAGAATTCTCGTCCGCAAACTACAACTGGACACTGATCCAATCCCATAGTTGCCTTCAATACTCCATTCACGGAACTGACATTCCAGCTTGAAATGGGTAGCTTCATGAGAATCGCATGTGTTCTTACAAATCGTTGGGACATGAAGCAGTGTGACACTCCAGTGTCGAACAGTGCTAGTGCAGGAAGGGTGGCTACTAGTATAGTACCTAAGTTGTGTGAGGTTGGTTTTTGATACAGGGAAAATATAGAGATATACAAGGATTGAAAAGATGAAATGATTGGGATTTACCAGTGATAACTTCGCCAGTGGCTTCGTCTTTTTCAACTATCATGGTGAAACCCTGACGTCATGGTACATTCCTCCTTACTTGAGGCACATTCCTCTGTCCCTGGGGCATGTTTCTCTTCCCTTGAGGCATGTTCCTCTATGCCTGATGGAATTGACGAGGAGGCTGTGCATGAGGTCCACATAGAGGTGGAGCAGGTAGAGCTAAATGAGGTGCAGGAGCCTGAATAGCTGGCCGCCGCGGAACTGTGATTGTGGATCTTAGTGCTGGAGCTGGGTTGAGACGATATGGACATGCTCCAATGCGTGAGTGGATGCACCACAAACTAAACACAGGCCATTTGCACGCCTATTGTCTTTCGCCAGGTGTCCATTCCTCTTGCAATAGAATCAAAAGTCTGGACCGGGCCGGTTAAATGTTACTACCGGTCTTCTGGGTACAAAAGTTGGCCTGGAAGAGACTCATCTTGCCATCTAAGTAGAAGGGTAATTCACACCGGCAGTATGAGTTTTTCCCTTCTTCTTCACGACTGCCTAATAGCGTCAGGCAGCCTTCAGAGCGAGATCATGGGTTGGAAAATCCCCTATAGCTAGTTCAGCTTAAATTTCCTGGTCCAACCCTTGCTGAAATTTTCGTGTCGGGATCTCAGCAGTCGGGATGAGGTGTGCCGCAAACCTGTTACGACCTTGTGTTAGCAGTGTAGTATGTGATATCAGGAAATTAAATATTGAGACATATCTTACCTGCTAAGCATGGTAAACTCAGCATCGTATTCATCCATGGATTTTCTCCACATCGAGCCTTGTTGTAAGTGGCTAAACTGCTATTCCATATCGAAACAGGTTGTCTCAGGGAAGTATTTCACGTCAAACATATCATGAAACATCTTCTATTCAATCGGTTGGGCGAGTCAGCTTTCTTTACCCTTCCACCAGACTCTGGCGTTATCCGTTAGTTGCAGCTTCGCAGCTCTCACCCAAGAAATCTCTGGTACTGATCGCACGCTTTTGGCGTATCGGATGCTCAAAGTTCTAAAGTTATAACAGCAATCAGGACGGTGTCGCTTCGCAGCTAGCCGGTTGAGCATGGGTCGATCCACAGGGAGATGGTTGTATGTTCGTTCGAGTTTTAGACGAGTCAATAAAGAATGTGTATATGTATGTTCAAGTCTATCCTAAGTGTTCGTATTTATGTTCAAGTAAGCTTGTTAAGGTTAAGGTTGGTTAGTAGAGTTAGGATTAGTCTTGTGCATGTCTTTTGCCATCCTTAAGACGATATTGGGATAATTGAAAGTAGCGGGGACTAGGAGGACATAGGAATGAGATTTGTGAGTTTAAGCAAGCTTTCCAACGCTAAATCCATTCCTAGTGCCCCTTGTCCGTCCGCTAAATACGCTTATTTCCAACCCTCGTCCAAACACCCGCAACCATGTATCCAAATAAGTCACAACTACATGTCACGATATAGCGCGCTTAAAGGACTTCTCAACTTAGGTCGCGGCTACATGTCACGTATAGCGCGCCTAAGTGAGGGGGTTGCGTTTGTTTGGTCAGGGTTCGTTTCAAGATGTTTGGCGAAGAGAAGCACAAGGGATTTTTCCGTCCCTCATACCACCTTCCTTAGCCTTAACAAGAGGGAAATTATTCACACATTATAAAAGAAAAGAAAACAAAACAAGAAGGAAGAAAAGAAAGGAAAATACGGTTTTACAAGTGAAGCAAGCTAACTCTTGGGTCCTCACCTTAGCAAGGAACTCCGTCAAGTATCATCGCTTGAAAATACTGATAAAAGAAGAAAAGAAAAGAGAACAAGGAAAGAAATAACAACAATTAGTTAACAACAAATAATAAAGTTACACTAGAAATGAAATCACAATGCAATGAAATAAAAATACAAGATAAGAAAAATAACCCTCATCTTCATTTCATCATCCACTCAAAAAGCTCTCGCTACAATTTTCATGGAAGAAAGAATGAAGAAGAAGAAGAAGCTAAACTAAATCCTAACAAGAAGAGATGGGAAAAGAAGATATGAAGAAGACCCTTGGCTTGGCACAAAACTGGGCTATTTATAGGATGCGTGCTGAAACCATAGGGCCACATTCTGGCCCCAAATGAAATGTCCAAACTAACCCAAAAATTTGGTCAGATGATGACATTAAACCGCGGCGGATCCGCCGCGAAAACCCACATTTGGCGGCAGTTCCACCGCGGTTTTGTAGAATTGGGGTCTCGTATTTTCTGGGTTTCTTTGTTTTGCTATCTTATGTTGTTATACATGTCCCAAATTGCAAATTGCCTTCACAATTTCTTCGGATTTGCACAGTCCAAACATAGCTTCACTTTTGATTGATTTGACCTTTCTCCCTCGAGCTCCGCGCACCCATTGATTCTTGTGCTGCCCCTCTCGTGCTTTGTGCTTGTCCGAGACACGAATGACCACTGTCATATGTCTTGTCTCTGGAACAGGTACACGGCACTGGACGGATACAGATGAATGGAACCCGGCTTTATCTGTTGGCAACAGATGTTCTGTATTTTGGCATAATAGTGGAGATTTTGTATCATTTGTGTTATTTTGGACTAGGAACCTGTAGCCTGTAAATATGTAGTAAACACGGATTAAAAGCACCTACCTATAAACAAACGAGCATAAGAGTAGGCAGTAATAAATGCAATATTCTGGTATGAACAAATACCCCCAAACTTAACTTTTGCTCGTCCCGAGCAAAACCAATTAATCACAAAAGTCGTAACCTCACTTTCGCAGGGAACGCGATTGCACTGAGCTCGTGCAACAAGCCGTTAAATCTCTAGGTGTCCCTAGTAGGAGAAGTGTTGTCTCCTGAGGGTTTTCAGCGGATTCCACCCATAATATCCCATCAAGCTAATGTCATAAGTTAACATTGATTTTACTCCTATAGTTTAGTATCTAAGTTAGAAACTTTATCATCCTAAGTTAGAAATATCCAACCTTTATTTTTCATGCCTCCTATCTATTTAACTTTAGATCTTATACGTTCCAAAAAAGTTTAGAAAGATGTTGGTTCTCCTGAGTTTTCCTTCTAACAGTGTGGTCTTAAATTAGGGATTTTTATCAACTTTACAGAAAACATAAGTCTTATCTTTTATTTCTATCTTTTATCCAAACATCGATTGTATACCCCTACGTGCGTGTATATTTGCATCCCTACACTCAAGAATTCAATTCAAGCTATAATACCCTTGCCCTAATATCTAATACTACTTCTTTTCATTAAGGATGGACGGATTTGCTCACACACCTTTCATGCGACTATTAATGCTGCTTGAGGCACTAACGGCCGATTACTGAATGTGTGAACTTAAAGTGTAAATAGCAGTTTCCATGTCTTGACTTTATTCTATTTTTTTTTTTTTTTATTTTTTATTTTCAAGACCGGATATATTTTTCAATAATGTTTTTTTGGTGTTTAGCTTTAAATACCGTTTTTTCTTTCATACTAGGTTTTCATGCAAGAGTATCTCTAGGTATCCTTTACTATCCCAAGTTTGAAGGTGCGTGTAAGTGCAGTTTGTAGGATGTATCCTTTCTAAATTTGAACTCAAGAAAAGAAACTATTTTTCAGACTTATCCTTCAGTAAAGCTTCAATACTTTCCCCTCATCTTAACTTAACTTAAGAACTGAACTCAAGATTACCTACTTCTATAAAAAAAACTGTAAGGACGTATAATCACCAAGTTTAAACTGAATAAGGGTTATTTTTAGGATTTTCAATTCCTAAGCCTACAATTTAGTTATTTCTAACATATCAACTAAATTTTCAGAATAAAAATCTAAGTTATCCTATTAGCTAACTTGACGACAAAGTTTTTATATTTTGGAAAATTTTTGATTTTTTATGGGTTTTTTTAAATAAGGTATGCGAATGTAGAATATACAAATGAATGCGAAGGATGAAACCTTACCGAGCACACCCCCAAACTTAAACTTGACAGTGCCCTCACTGTCAGGCTACATCAAGAGGGTCAAAATTGTCGGCGCTCTCCAAAAGAAAATTTTATACAAAATAAAATAAAAAAGAAAACCAAAAATATATACACAAAAGGGTCCCCCCCAAACTTAAGTGAAACAGTGTTTCCACTGTTTAGCTTTGAAGTTCAGGATCAGGGGGGAAAGAACAGTATCAAGCTATACAAGTCCTTACACAGGCCAAAAGTGAGCACCAACCATTCAAAGATTTTATCTCTATAATGTGCTGGTTAGTGAAAGAATGCGGAGAGGTAAGAAATGGAGAATACACGAGATCGTATGGAGATAGAAGTGGGATACGGTCTCGGTATATGAGAAGAAGAATGGCGGAAGGGAGAAAGAAGTGGAATACGAACTTGAGGGTGAAAATGGATTGAATAAATTAGTACAATCTGTAATGATCGATGTGAAAAGATGAATTGTACTAATCTATCAATATGGTGAGAAATTGGGTCAAATCCCTCAAGATTCATGAGAAACCATGGGTACGCCGAACTTGGTAAACCAGACACAGGAAGTGAAAATGATACGGTTTCTTGCAATTTCGGAACGATGGAAAGGATAGGGGGAAGTGATTGAGGAAGGGTATCGGTTAAGGGTTCTGGAGGGTGTACACAGTCAATGACAGGGACAGGATGAATTGGAAAATCCGACTCATCAAGCAAAACTTGTTCATCCTCAAAAATATCCTCAAATTTTCCTCAAAATTCAGCACATCCATGCATTTATCCTCAAAATCCAGACGCATATGGGGTTCGGGAAAAACATTTAATGACTCGGGATGATGAATTGGAGAGAAAAACTCAGCCAAATTTATGGGTTCATCCTCCAAAATATTTGCAGCGTCAATATCCTCAATCATGTGAAAATCAATTTTCTCAAACACCTCATCAAAAGCATGGATTTCAATCAATTTTGGTTCTAAGATGGAGGTGTAGAGGTCAAAAGGGTTGGGTGCGGTTTCACTCGAAAGGGACCCTTCACAATCGGGCAAATCAAACACTACAAAGTCCCACAATTCATTATCTATTCTATCTTTAATCAATGAATTGTTTGGAACACTAATTAGACATTCAAAATCGGAGTTGTGGGTTTCAATTTGCAATGGGTAGGTTTGATTTGGAAAGGTGTATATCTCACTGTCTCCACTCAAATTAGCAGCCGGTCCTACCGCCTCATCATACATTGGAAAATTTGGAGCCAGTTGGAAACAAGCTACCGATTCACTAGGTTGCATGAGGGCGGCCATGGATGCATTCAAATCCATCATCCGTTGGTACGACGCTACCCTAAAGTCTTCCAATGACTGTTCCAGACTAGACATGGGTTGTGAAGGGGTTTCAGTAAAAGATTAAAAGTTATTTTGGTACTGGAAACTCCCAAATGACGGTTCAAAAGCAATGTCTAGAGAAGGTGTAAAAGTCGGGTAGGACTGGTAGGAATTGAATGGCTGGACAGGGGTAGGATCAACATTTGCATACGAAGGTGAATGGAATTGTTGATCCCAAGAATTTGAAGTGGTGAAAAGAGTGAAATATCGGTTACGGGATTGTTCAATATGTTCAGCGATGGACAAAGGACGACTTGCAAAAGGGGTATCAATATAAGCGGGTGCGGGAGGTTGAAAATGTTGATACAAAGTGGAATGCGGAGTGCAAGTGTTTGTCCAAGACGCTTCTATGCGATCTTTCAGTGAGATTTTGGGCATGGAGGGGTCGTTCGAAATTCGACCAAAGCGAGAACCGTAGGAAGTTATGTCTGGTTGTGGGTACCAAAGTTCGGCAAGAGTTTTTCTAGGGGGAGTACCCATGATATGAAGAGAAGAAGAAGGAAAGGAAGGGAAAAAGAATGAGGATTTTTTTATTTCTTTATTTTTTTTTTAAAAAAAAGTTTGTTTTTGGAGTTTTGAAATTGTTTGTTTTTTGAAAGAATACGGAATTATGGAACTAAACTTTATACAGTCACAATCACAATCACAATATGCACAAACACACCTAGAGCTAGGGTCTTCAAAGTCCAACTAGACCGCTCCTAGACTTCCAAACGACAAGTTGCAGGATAACCCTCGAATCGCCTCTTCACTGCCAATTGTGGCCAGGTAAGCACAAGTGAGGTAAGGAGGGTTCCGCTCACGAATCACCGTGAGACGGGCCTTTTAAAATTACCTCCTCACTTGTCTAGCCTAGGCACCACAAAGTCAAGTTTAGATAAACGACCGATTCCCCGCAACTTTCACTTGTCCTAAATGAGCGCGACAAGTCCTTATGGGTTTGGCCTAGATATTTTTTATTAGCTCAAGGTAATGCGTATGCAATTAGTGATTTGTGGGGTCTTTGATGAAATCCCCACCCAATCCGAATTGGTGTTATAGCCCCTTAATGTCCGTATTATTATATGAAAAGCGGTAAACAAACAAAATCTAAAACAACAAAAATTTATTTGGAGGCTACGCAATCTGTGCAAAGAAACCTGCAGAAAATACAATATAGTGGAATTCACAGAGAAGATAAAAGGAAAGAGAAATGGTAGAAAAAAACTGGGGCACAGAGGCCTCAATACGGCCGCGGAACCGCCGCCAAAGCCCCACTTTAACCGCGGTTCCGCGGTCGAAAAGTGGAATTGGAACCTCTAATTTGGTTCCCTGCACTCCCCTTGATCTTTACTCCAAACTAAAATGATCTGTTTTCTTTTTTGATTACTGTACTTACTCCAGATTAGCCTACACACTTGCACACAAAAATTATCAAAAATAACAAAAAGATTTTATATTATATATATATTTATAATTTTATATATACAAAAAAAAGAATATTAACCCGAATAAAAAGAAAGAAAATACGTTACCGTCTCCCTGGCAACGACGCCATTTGATCGCACGCTTTTGGCGTGTCGGATATTCAAAATTCTAAAGTTATAACCGCGATCAGGACGGTGTCGCTTCGCAACTAGCCGGTTGAGCACGGGTCGATCCACA
This sequence comes from Agapanthus africanus, assembly GCA_030015575.1. Lineage (NCBI taxonomy): Eukaryota > Viridiplantae > Streptophyta > Magnoliopsida > Asparagales > Amaryllidaceae > Agapanthus > Agapanthus africanus. The sequence continues at coordinate 257,138,090 of CM057351.1, read as the reverse complement.
GGGAGATGGTTGTATGTCCGTTCGAGTTTTAGACGAGTCAATAAAGAATGTGTATATGTATGTTCAAGTCTATCCTAAGTGTTCGTATTTATGTTCAAGTAAGCTTGTTAAGGTTAAAATTGGTTAGTAGAGTTAGGATTAATCTTGTGCATGTTTTTTGCCATCCTTAAGACGATGTTGGGATAATCTAAAGTAGCGGGGACTAGGAGGACATAGGAATAGGATTTGCGAGTTTAAGCAAGCTTTCCAACGCTAAATCCATTCCTAGTGCCCCTTGTCCGTCCGCTAAATACGCTTATTTCCAACACTCGGCCAAACACCCACAACCATGTATCCAAATAAGTCACAACTATATGTCACGTTGTAGCGCGCTTAAAGGACTTCTCAACTTAGGTCGCGGCAACATGTCACGTATAGCGCGCCTAAGTGAGGGGGTTGCGTTTGTTTGGTCGGGGTTCGTTTCAAGATGTTTGGCGAAGAGAGGCACAAGGGATTTCTCCATCCCTCATACCACCTTCCTTAACCTTAACAAGAGGGAAATTATTCACACATTATAAAAGAAAAGAAAACAAAACAAGAAGGAAGAAAAGAAAGGAAAATACGGTTTTACAAGTGAAGCAAGCTAACTCTTGGGTACTCACCTTAGCAAGGAACTCCGTCAAGTATCATCGCTTGAAAATACGGATAAAAGAAGAAAAGAAAAGAGAACAAGGAAAGAAATAACAACAACAAGTTAACAACTAATAATAAAGTTACACTAGAAATGAAATTACAATGCAATGAAATAAAAATACAAGATAAGAAAAATAACCCTCATCTTCATTTCATCATCCACTCAAAAAGTTCTCACTACAATTTTCATGGAGGAAAGAACGAAGAAGAAGAAGCTAAACTAAATCCTAACAAGAAGAGATGGAAAAAGAAGATCTGAAGAAGACCCTTGGTTTGCCACAAAACTGGGCTATTTATAGGTTGCGTGCTGAAACCCTAGGGCCACATTCTGGCCCCAAATGAAATATCCAAACTAACCCAAAAATTTGGTCAGATGATGACACTAAACCGCGGTGGATCCGCCGCGAAAACCCACATTTGGCGGCGGTTCCGCCGCGGTTTTGTGGAATTGGGGTCTCGTATTTTCTGGGTTTCTTTGGTTTGCTATCTTATGTTGTTATACATGTCCAAAATTGCAAATTGCCTTCACAATTTCTTCAGATCTGCACAGTCCAAACATAGCTTCACTTTTGATTGATTTGACCTTTCTCCCTCGAGCTCCGCGCACCCATTGATTCTTGTGCTGCCCCTCTTGTGCTCTGTGCTTGTCCGAGACACGAATGACCACTGTCATATATCTTGTCTTTGGAACTGGTACGCGGCACTAGACGGATACGGATGACCGGAACCCGGCTTTATCTGTTGGCAACAGATGTTCTGTATTTTGGCATAATAGTGGAGATTTGTATCATTTGTGTTATTTTGGACTAGGAACCTGTAGCCTGTAAATATGTAGAAAACACGGCTTAAAAGCACCTACCTATAAACAAACGAGCATAAGAGTAGGCGGTAATATATGCAATATTCTGGTATGAACAGGTACTTATGCTGCTTCTAGATCATCTTCGATAGACTGAGCCCATTCTTCTACCTCCAGTGGGCTCTCTTTCTCAGAGAAATGTTTCGGGTGCAGTGCCCGGAATTGCTTGACTCCTGGTGCTTCGACTTTTGGGCGGTGCATGAGGATTGCAGTCTGCTGCTGCCGACCCTCCAAGAGGCTCTTGATTGCCTCAAGCAATATCGTTTACTCATTGATGGGAGCTGCAACGGTTGATGGTGGTGGTATAGTAGATGGTAGGGTGTTTCCAATTACGTTGGTACTCGTGTTGTTCGGTGAATCCATGACCTTGATAGAAAAAGAAAGGTTAAGATAGATTCAAGGAATATGAAATGTAAAGAATGTATAGTTGCTGATTCTTATAATTCTTGTGATATATTTCTTAGGATTCCATACAGAACAGACCTGCATGGGCCGCCAACAAAACGTGTCACACCCCGATTCCCAGTATACGGAGACGTGACAGGCACGCGACGTATTTACTAAGAAATAAATAGGTTAAGCGTAAGTAAGAAATATATAAAAATACATAAGAAATGACAAGAGATAAAATAAACAACAACTTTTATTAACATTCATCTTTACAATACAACTGCTTTGGAAAGGAAAATACAATGTTATAAAGTACTGCCTAAACAGTGGCATATGAAATGAAAAGTAAGTATAAAGAAAGATAGAAGTCCTGATGAACTGATCCACGTCCTCCTGGCTAGGCTCGATCTCGAGAAAGTCTGGTCCTCCTGACAAACATTCTAAAGAAAGAAAAGACAGGAATGTCGTCAGCGATCTAGCGCTCGGTAAGTCCCAAAAGAAAGAAAGAAATATAGTAAGTATTGAGAATTGAGCTGGTAAAATATACTTGTATAAGATTGCTATTCTAACGTAGTTTTTTGTACTTTGGAATAGAAGGTATTTGTGTATACGAGAGAAGTCCATCTTACTCCATGGACTATGGTAACTTGTAGTACAAGGCCCTGTCAAAACCCATTGGACAACGGCACGAGAGTTCATGTAGGTGTGTTTTAGTGTTCATCTCGTGCCACGCTATACATTCCGTACCAATCTACCCCGTTAACCCTGTAATGTATTGTATAGATTATATGGCTTGCCGAGACCATGGATACAAGTTGTTCAAATAGTCAGGTTCAGGATATAAGCTTGTAGTCATGTCAAGTTATAGCAATGGTTCAGTCAAGTCAAGTCTTGTATTCAGGTTTGATATTCAGGTTCAGATTCAAGTATACATGTTAGAATTTGGATTCATGTTTGAATTGGATTCAGGTTTAGATTTAGACTCAGACTTGAGTTATTGCCATGGTTCGGTCAAGTCAAGTCTTGTATTCAGGTTTGATATTCAGGTTCAGGTTCAAGTATACATGTTAGAATTTGGATTCATGTTTGAATTGGATTCAGGTTTAGATTTAGACTCGGACTTGAGTAAGACACTTATAAATGATTTAGATCCTGAATTAGGTTCGGGAGTTATCAGCAACTGCTGCACATGGACGGCGGGATTTGTGTCTTTTTCCAAGACAATCACCATTGATAACACTATTAAGTTTTCTACCATAAATAGGCAAGCACTCACTTTCTCCGGCTCCCTAGGGCTTAAGAGAATTGATCTCGCTTAAGCATATATTTACTAAAGTCCTTAAATGTAATTTTATATAACTCGATGGGGTTTTATGAAAAATATTTTTAATATATATAGTTTCAAAATAAGCTCGAGAATTTTTTTATATTATTTAAGTTTTTCATGAATGTGAATTTTAGGGATTTGAGGTATTTTAGTTATAATATCTTAGCTTGGATAGTTCAAGGTATTTTAGTGATAATATCTTAGCTTGGATAGTTCAAGGTATTTTACTGTAAGCTAGACTTTTCTAAGTATCTTGATGGTATTTTAATGAAATCTTGTAATTCTTTCCTTTGAAAAATATAAGTTTATTATATTTTGAAAATATATGGATTTGTAATATTTATATAATTATTAAAAATTAAATTTTTTAATTAAGTAGAAAATTGCGTTTTTCTTAAAAATCGTAAAAAAACTCTTTCGAGCCCGAATGCTCCGTGAGGAGGTCTGCATCTCGCTCTACTAGCCAAAGGTTGTGCGATAATCTGCACCATCCAATAGCGTGTTCCCTAAAAAGGGTTGTAGAGGCTTATTTGCAAAGGAATTTTAAAATAGAATTTTAAAGAAAACCGTTTTTATAGTAGATGGTATTTTAATGAAATATATATTTATTCGCCACAAGAATACGTTCAAAGAGTATCATGCTACAAAACCATGTGTGTTTGTGAGGGGTAGATCAGTACCCCATGAAGTTTTCTAAAGGTATGTTTAAAGAAAGGAATATAAGATGAAATATCTAAAGTTCAAGGTATTTTAATGCAAAAGATAAATTAAAGTTATGTTTCGTGATATTTTTGAGTGAAAGATGGTTGTAAACATTAGTTTTATGTTGACAAATAAGGTGTAGAATATGAATGTGCAATGCTTAAGAAAAAGTGTAATTTCTGGTGTTTAGAATAAAATGTCGGTATTAAATCCACTTACCGACATGTTTTGAAAAAAAACTTTTCAAGGGAGGAGAAGAGGAATTGAATGAGACTTACTAGCTAGTTATCCTATGAAAAGATAGAAGAGGGAATGTTGAATTTCGTGGCGTCGCGGAGTCGCCGGAACTTGCTTCGATCCTCGCCGGAAGTTGATCTCTTGCTAACTCCATTTGTACTCTTCTTGTACTTAGAAAACTTTGAGAATTTTGGCTATAATTTTTGGAATGAGGAAGGGCTAGGGCATGAGATAGTATTTATAGTGTGGAATTAGGGTTTTGGAATTAAAAAGATGAATTAAAATGCATTAAAAAGATGATAAATGGGGAATTGAGGGGTCTCTTTTTGATTGCAGAGTAATCAGACAGTGCAGGGGAGTTAGGGGTAAGGAAAGGTCATTGTTCAGATCAGAATATTGCATTTTAATACAGCTCATTCATTTTCTATTTTTTGTATTTATCGGTACTATTAACCAGTGTCTGCTCGGTATTTCAGATTACAGGTATCCGTGACAAATTACTGGAAATACATCCAAAATCATGGATATATCATTTGCGAGCCGACACTGCAACCAGAACCGCAAACCGACCGAAAATTCTTGGGTTTCTTTATGTAACATGCTTGTGTACACACTTTTTATCTAAATGGACCAACACAATACAAGTGAGTACTAGAACCTAGGGGGGCTGCCATGGCACACACTCATGATGGCTAGGCACAAGTGGGCTAGTGCAAGTGGGCATGAGAAGTGATGTGCATTCAATGCATAAAGTGTTGATATGATTCATAGCTACAAGTTTCCCTCCAAGCCCTGAGTGCATCCAAAGCCTTTACTGAGAAAACAAACTGCACCAGAGTGATATTGGGCACAACACGAGCCAACACACAAAGAACGAGATCAAGCCCTTGGATTTTGGCTGAGCACATGCTCACCAAAACCGAGCAGGCCGGTCCAATCAGCCCCAAATGCCCCCCAGTTTCTCACAGTCCCTCCCCTGATATCACCTCAGCTCATTTTTATTGTTTGTTTAATTTTCTTTTGAGCTTATAAATACAGAACAAGGCAGCAAGGGAGAGGGGTCCAAGTTTTGTTAAACATTCCAAACACTTTGTATTCTCTTTTCTTTAGTTCTTGTATATAGCTTTCCCTTGAGTTCATACCCTTCTCTTGATCTTGCAACCTCTTCAGTGATTTTGCAAGTTTAAGTTTAGGGTATTGATCTCAAGGTTGTATCTTGGACATAATAAAGATATCATTTTGCACACTTGGGTTCCTAGTTATTCTTGCTCTTTTTATTCGTGCTATTTTATATTCTTGCTCTTTTCATTACTTGCAATTTATTATCATGCTCTTTACTTACATGCACTTTAAATTCCATGCACTTAATTACTTGTAATGTTTTCTTTTCTTTTCTTTGTTCTTTTCTTTGCTCTTTTTAGTTTGTTAATATGGTGTTATTAATATGATGTTTGTGAATATGTGTTGTTAGGAATAGAGAAAGATATTGTAAGTTAAGGTTTCGTTTCCCATCTCCTTTTCCCGTATTTTTTCATTTGAAACTCCACCCAAACGTTACGCAAGCGCTCCATTAGGCACCCTACCCTACCAAGGTAACAGTGATTCCTAACCGCGACCGACTGCGTTCGGTTTGGCCGAAGGCGAAAGCAAGAGACAAGAACGGAAGGATAAGGGTTAATAATCCGGATTCCACGAATACCGTGTTTAAGCACCCTAATCCACGTTGTTGCCGATTGCTCTAGTTTCATTGGTTGAGTTCGGCTCAAAGAACTTGAATACGGATTTCCTTAACTTACACCATCTTATATAATCCTAACAAACGGTTACTTTACATATAACACTTAGGATAGATACAAACAATCCGCCACGCTCATTAACTCGTTACGACATGAAACTTAAAACGCTCCGTCTCCCTGTGGATCAACCAGTGCTCAACCGGCTAGCTGCAAAGCGACACCGTCCTGATTGCGGTTAACTTTAATTCTTTCAATCAAATGGCGCCGTTGTCGGGGAGACTGGAACGTTTTTGTTTTTTTTATTTCGGGTTAATCTGGTTAATATCCATCTAACACTTTTCTAAAAAACAAACTAAAATTTTTTTAAAAACCAAAACAAAAAAACTAACAATTCTAACATTTTGCTCTCTGGATTTTTGACCTGCAACCATTTTGGAACTTAACAGAAAAAACAAACAATACCAGTGAGATACTAGTAGAACAGTGTGATCACAGAAGAAAATTGGAGCCCATTCTCCAAAGGAGACCCGGCGACATTAGCCCAGGATCCGAGCTCGCCGGCCATACCTCCTCCATTTGCCTCCAATTTCTGCTCTGTTCTCCAGTGTTCTGTTTTTGTCTCATTTTTATTGCTTGTTTTTCTTAATTTTTACTGTGCAGGTATTTAGGCATTCGTATCGCTTTTCTGCACTAATATCCATTTTCTCCGACATTTGTAGATTTTGCGGAATTGTGAACAGCGAGCGTGTGGGAAAAGTGTGCATTCAAGGCTAAGGTGATTACAAGGTACAGTGTCAATGATCCGGGTAGTTTGACCCGCGCAAGAGAACTTTTTAAGCAAGCCGGGTTCACTTCAATAGGGGTTTCTAAACCCGAAAATTTATCGGTATGTATTTCTTATACACCTTCTTCTCAAATCCGACGCATCCAATATACTATTCTTTGCAGGATTCTTTGCAAGTTCGCTACCAAACGCCAAAAATTGACTAACCCATGTTTGTTGCAGTGCCGTGCTTAATATAAAAAATGATTATTTGATTCTTTATAGAATTTTTATTGAATTGCACATTGCATCCATTAATACGGACTTAAAGGCAAGCGAACCCCACAACATACGGTAAAGGATTTGATCCCCTTTTCCGTGGCCCACAAATCATGAAATTGTGTATAAACGTTTACCCGCACAAATTTTAAAAGATACTAGACCTTAAGCCTTAAGGACTTCACGCTCACTAGGAGAAGTTAACTGTGTTTAGAACACCACTTAACGGTATATTGTTTACGAGGTGTCTAGGAAAGTGTTCACGGCGAAACCGCCAAAAGAGAAAGGGTTATTTAATTAAGGACCTTCGCGAAAGCGTCGAAAAACCTCCCCATATCTCTGCACTTACCTGGCCTCATGATCAATATATCTTGAGCCCGTTTCTCAACACAGTTTTACTTCGACAATCAAGTTCTTGAGCAGGTTTAGTGGACCTAGGTGAACCCTAGACCGATTAGGTGTGTTGTATTTTTGTTTCGTGATTATTTTTGTCCAGATTCTATTTGTGTGTATATTTCATTCTTTTGTTAATAACATAAAATAAAAATATTAAAAAAAATCCACATTCTTTTTCCGCTCATTTTCTTCTTCTTCTCTTCATATCATAGGTCCACCTAGAAAAACTCTTGCCGAACTTTAGTACCCACAACCAGACATAACTTTCTACGGTTCTTGCTTTGGCCGAACGTCGAACGATCCATCCATGCCAAAAATTTCTTTGAAAGATCGGATAGACGCGTCTAGGACAACCAACTGGACTCCGCAATCCACTCTGTATCAACTATTTCAACCTTCACCACCTTCTTACGTTGATACCCCTTTTGAGAGTCCAGTTCAGTTAGTTATATATATGCCCTAGAGGCCATTGTTGTACATATGATGTATATTATAGTGGATTCTTGGATATATATAGAGAGGACTTTCTTGCTCGACATGATAGTATGCAATTTGGTTTCACTTTGTCTTAACATGTTGACTTGTATTAGTTTACTGTATTGCTCTCACAAGTTGATAAAGCCCTTAGGATATGTACTCGACAACTAGGACTACGATGAGATCATACTAGTGGGGCCAGTGTAGTCAACGAGTACATCCTATAACTGTTCCTAGTCGAGGGTGTATCGAGACAGGGCATCGATACACCGGAGTAGACTAGTGTATACGCATCTTGACCCATATGATGGGCGATAGATGATCCCATATCCATCGGTTTTTTAACATCAAAGATGGTGTATGGGTGCTCAGTGGAGACTGGGTATACTGAACGGACTCGCCGAGAACTCCTGGATGGTATTATACCTATCGTCAGATAGCAGTTCTCCGGTGACACTAGTACAGGTTAGTCTGTAGACCCGAGATCGTTATAGAGTCTTGTATGATTCCCACTGTGCTTTGATTTCCACCTTACCACTTCCAAGAGGGCGTGCAAAACGGTGGCTTTTGGGTACAGTCCCGAATCATATGGAGGCAATGAGCGATAGGAGGGGTTTCGTCTCTCCCAGTATGGGGAGTTGATGTTGTGCTGTGTTCGATTGGCTATAACTGGAAATCCCTGGCCAGGGATGATATGGAGATTTACTGGTAAGTGTTATCAGTTGTTTCTCGACCCGTTATGAGCCTTACATCGACAAGACTTATCGGTTACTGGGATCTGACGTATTACCACCCCTAAACTAGATATGCAACATATCAGACAAAGAGATCGGACTGTACGGTAGTGTTACTGATTGGATTCACAGGAGAATCTACAGGCTTGCTTGTTGATCTTCTAATCGCTCAATAGCTGGGTGGCTGTAACGTTTAGCTGACCGCTTGCTGCTTGTGGGTGTTTGATATGATCATCACCTACTGCCGGCGTATTGATGATTCTTTAGAGTCCTACACAGAGGTTTCCTAGCTCAGGAAAAATGGAGTAGGAGCACATATCTGATATGTGCGGGACCGAGAATAATACGGTATGAGATACCGTATTCTATTCTCGCGATATATGATATCGACCGAGTATATGTGATATAGCTGGGTCATCGGATCAAGTGTTGATTCGATGAATCGGTACATGTTATATTAGTCGGTTATATGCGATATAGCCGGATTGTCGGATCAAGGGTTGATTCGATAATTCCATGTATAATTATATATGTGATATATTACATTAAGTTAACTAATATTAGCTCGATTTATTGATTCATTTTCTCACCGGATAATACATTGATATATACGCGATATATGTTAATTGTATTATTTTCTTTTGTTACAAATGTATATTATATATATGATATATAATATTGTAACAAGTTATGATTATAAATACAACATGATTTGTGGAGATTAAACAAGTTAGGGTTTGATTTGGGTTAGCATTTGGGTTAACTTTTTCATGAAGTTTCTAGAAGCTTTATTTTGTTTTAAGCTTAGATATTTTGTTTAGATATTTTGTGAAGATATTTCTTAACCCAACCCAAACCCTTTACCATGGTTTATTCTCTACAATGGTTAAGCCATTCATTATTAACTCAAGGTTGGATTTTTAACAATAACACAATTTCATTATTCATCACAAATACTTTTCTTCTTCTTCTTCCTCCTAAAAAAAGCTTTCTAGCTTTTTGTGATTAGATGATTTAGTGTGAGAAATTGAAAACAAAAGAGATCATAATTCCTACTTCATCATCATCATCTATTCTAGCAACTTAGATTAGAGTATTCACTTCTCTAATACTTAATTAGAGAAGTGAGAGCTTGAGTTAAAGATTTTTCAAGGTAGATCATCTTCGAAAAGGAAGACTTTAAGCAAGCATGGATCATTCGGCTTGTAGAGCCTCTCTAGAGTCCGGAAGTTCACGGATCACGGCGAAGGGACTACTACTCGGAGCTTATGAAGCGATGGAACGGACTACAAAGGTTGTAATCCCTTTCTCTTAGATGTAAAGATGTTTATATGCTTTGTTTACCCTAATTATCCAGCAAAGATCCTCGCTTTAGGTTGTTCGGCACTTAAAAATTTTAAATCCGGCATGGTTGATGTCTTATAGACCCTTGTGACAGTGCCTAGTAACCTTACAGTGGTATCAAAGCCTAGCTAGAGAATTAGGCGACGTGTAGACGAAGTTAAAAGTCCGATCGAACCCCGAAACGTCTTTTTTGACCCTCTCTCTGGAAATTTTTTAAAAAGATGTTTTTTTGACATTAAAAATACTCAAAAAATCAAGCTGGTAATTGTTTGGATTACTGTGAAATACGAGTCACTGTAGCCTTTAAGTCGCCGCGGAACCGCGGCCTTACCATGCATTTGGCGGCGGTTCTGCGGCAGTACTTGGGTGTCGTGATAATTATTTCTAGGGTTTATCCGTATGTATTACTACATGCTTCTGGGGATTTTTAATTTTACTCAAGTGTTGAGTTTTTTGGAGATCTTTTGTATTCGTTGATTCGATCAGAAAATTTAACATTGTCTATTTATCTGGAATGTGATACAATATGTGGAATTCATAAAGTTAGGCATGAAATGCGAAGTATGTGATATTTCGGATTTAAGATGTCTGAAGTGATTGTGGATTCCAAATGTTGTAATTTTACACTTTCTTTTCTGTGACCGTAAGCGTAGTATGTTGTGTATCACTGGTTTCGTTGCTATACATCAACGACAATTGGGATACGCATACTTGCTTACGTTGATGATATGAGATATTGTGTGTTACTGTGATATGTTATATTGGATCGTCGTGTTCTGAATAGCCGGGGGTTTTATGTGAGATGAGAGTTTTTATTTTCATTCATGTAAAATTCATTTGTATGTAATATTCTTTTATTGGGGAACTTCCGGGTTGATGATGATGTCACCGTTGTATATTATTTACTTTTCCGCATTACGATAGACCCAAGTCGGAGAGCACAAGTAACCGGGTTCTAAGGTCCAGTGGGAGGCCGTCTCGAGGAGTCGAGACCGGGTGTCCTAACCCTAGAATTGGCAGGGTTAGTTGCCGCTCAAGTAGGGGTCTAGGGATGTGGGTTTGGCTATTCATCGCGACTGTGGAATCCGTGTTTTATGCAGGCTCAAACTAAAACACGGGCGTCCTAGTATATCCAATTTTTCATATGTTGACTTCTGCTGCAATGTTCTGTGATGAAATCATATTACTGCCTGTGACGAATGCTTATACTATATGTATATGTTGATATATATAAATTACTGCTTCAGTTTCTTCTGCGAAGCTTAAGAAGCTTAAAAGATGGGTTTTATTAATGAGATTAATAAAAGAAAAGAAACTTAAAAGATGTTGTAGAATAAAATTTTCAAAAAGGGTAGCTACAGTTTTTACTTTGCATAGCAGTATATATGATATACCCTGCACCTTATTCGATGAGGAAAGAGCCGAGATCCCTTCACCAGGAGTGACCTCTTTAGCAAAACTGGCAGATGCTACAAACTCACGGTTTAGTTTTTGATTGCTTCTATAGTTTTTCTTTGCACAACGGTATTTGTGAAATATCCTGCACCTTATTCTATAAGGAAAGAGCCGAGATCTTTTCACCGGGAGTGACCTCTTTAGCGAAACTAGAAAAGCCTAAAAAACACTCCTTTTCAAAATCACTTATTTCTACAACGATATCAAGTTCTTTGCGCTCATGGTTTTCTGAAAAACCTGTGTAGCCCTCCGTCATTTCAGATAAGTAATATTTAGTATTCGTGCTAAGGTAGTTTGGCTTGCGTCATGGCATAGTGTACGGTAGCTGATTACTACTTATCTGTAGCATGAGATGCGATTGGATTAGGGTATTCATATGGCGTTGTTTGGCATGCGTCAAGGGTCGTACGGATGGGTTTAATTCAATCACGAAATGTACGGGTTGAACTTGACTAGCGGACTATGGGTTGTTTGGCATGCGTCAAGGTCATAGCACGCTAAGGGAAAAAGAATTATCGGGAATTTCAAGTGTTGAAATTTGCAATTAGATTGCATACCTCCTATGAGATAATTGGATCCCGATACCCACTGCGAGTAAGTGTTACTCCTGGGAGAATTTTATACAGGACAATTAGCCAATCAAGTAGGTGTCTAGAAAGGTGTTAACCGGGTTATGCCTCTGGGAAAACAAGGTTTATTTTAATTAGGTCTGTGCGAAAGCACGGGGAACCTCCCTCAAAGTACCAACACTGATCTGGCTGAAAGATTGGCGAACTTGTAGGGTGTAATTAATCCCGGCTAATCTTACTTTTTAGGGTTTGAAAGATGATTTTGATTAAAACAGTGGGAGCCATCCTGATTAGATAAGATAATAACCAATCTAATCTTGCAAGAGCGCACACTAAAGTGTTTTCTTCTCTCTCTCCAGGTAGCGACCATGTCAGGCTTTAATCAAGATAATAATATGGATGTATTAACCGAACCCGCTTATTATACTGAGCAGGGGAACGTTGGTCCCGTTTTATCTTATAATTGTTATAAGACTGAACAGGAAATAGGGGAATACCAGAATTCACATGCCGCCCAAACGAAGAATAAACATGTTGATGTATCTTCTTCGGATGTGTTAGTTACCGAGAACTGTTTCTCAGTTCACTCTACGTCCTGGGCATTAGATACTGGATCAGGATCCCACATATGCAATATATTGCATAGGCTAAAGAAAGGTAGAGAACTTGGAATAGGTGATCATTCCGTAAGAGTAGGGAATGGTGAAAATATTGCAGCCAAAGCAGTTGGCGAATATCACCTTGTATTACCAAGTGGTAATACATTGATTATGAACGAATGCTATTATATACCGAACATGATATGCAACATTATATCAGTCTCTTTATTAAGTAAATAAGGATATAATTTTGTAATACAGGATATTGTTATGAACATCTTCCTAAATCAAAAGTTGATTGGATCAAGCTCATTAAATAATGGCATATACATTCTAAATAAAAACACGATTCTTAATATACAGAACACACACAAGAGGAAAAGTTCAGAAATGAGCGAATCCTTCTTGTGGCATTGTAGACTTGGTCATATCAATACGACACGACTGGCCAAATTTCATAAGGATGGATATTTGAATCCGTTCGAATTTTCATCTTATGACACTTGCCATTCATGTCTCAAAGGCAAGATGACCAAGACTCCGTTTAGTGGACACGGAGAAAGAGTTACAGAACTCTTGGGACTGATACATAGTGATGTATGTGGTCCCATGTCTACACATGCCAAGAACGGTTCTTCCTATTTCATTACATTCACTGACGATCTCTCAAGATACGGACATGTGTTCTTGATGAAACACAAGTCTGAAGCTTTTGAGAAATTCAGAGAATATAAGAACGAAGTGGAGAACCAAACAGGTAAAAGTATTAAGATCCTTCGATCTGATCGAGGAGGAGGATACTTGAGCAATGAGTTCCTGAACTATCTAAAAGAGAATGGGATTCTCTCTCAGCTTACTCCTCTTTATCCATCACAGCACAACGTTGTATCGGAGTGGGGGAATCACATCCTATTAGATATGGTGCGCTCTATGATGAGCAATGCTGAGTTTCTGTTTCCTTCTGTGGGTATGCGCTTGAGACAGCCATAGACCTATTGAATAGGGTTCCCACCAAATCTGTGCCAACCACTCCATATGAGATATGGAAAGGAAAGATACCACATCTTAAATACATAAAGATATGGCGTTTTCCGGCATATGTGAAAACACAAAATCCGGACAAGCTCGAGGCAAGGTCAGTTCTGTGCAAGTTTATTGGATATCCCAAGCATTCGCAAGGGTATATCTTCTACCACTCCGAGGAACAAAAAGTGTTTGTTTCTCGACTTGCCACCTTCTTAGAAAAGGGTTTTCTTATGAAACAAGATAGTGGCAATGAGGTAGAACTGGAAGAAGTTCCAGTGACACAAACTGCAACTGAAGATTTAGTGGAACTAGAGGATTCAGTAGTTCCCAATGAACCCCAGCCTCTCCGCCGATCTAGTAGGGTTTCTCATCCACCTAAGAGATACTACGGTTTTCTCATTGATGGTGGAAGCGAGGATTGCATCATGGAAGATGATGACCCAACTAGTTTCGAGCAGGCCATCACGAGTGGTGACTCTGTGAAATGGCTGGATACAATGCGATCTGAGATGGAATCCATGTACACCAACAAAGTATGGACTTTGGAAGTTGCTCCTGAAGGGGTAAAGCCCATTGGGAGCAAATGGATCTTTAAGAAGAAACTTGGTGTAGATGGAAAAGTTGAGACTTACAAAGCTAGACTTGTTGCAAAGGGTTTTCGTCAACGACCAGGTGTGGATTATGACGAAACCTCTTCTCTAGTGGCTATGCTTAAGTCCATCCGGATCTTACTTGCCATTGCTGCATACCATGACTATGAAATCTGGCAAATGGATGTTAAGACCGCCTTTCTAAATGGTGATTTAGAGGAGTACGTGTACATGACTCAGTTAGAGGGCTTCGTAGATAGTGGGAGTAGCGGAAAGGTGTGCAAACTGCTTAAATCCATCTATGGGTTAAAGCAGGCATCGCGAAGTTGGAACATATGTTTTGATGTAGTAGTCAAAGAGTTTGACTTCATCAAAAACATATATGAACCTTTTATATACAAGAAGGTGGCAGAAAGTAAGGTTATCTTTCTCGTATTGTACGTAGATGACATACTCTTGATAGGAAACGATGTTCCTATGCTGCACTCGGTCAAGCTCTTCTTATCACATAGATTCTCAATGAAAGATCTAGGTGATGCCTCCTGCATTTTGGGGATTAAGATCTATAGAGATAGATCTAGACGGATACCGGGATTGTCCCAATCCAAGTACATTGACACCATACTAAAGTGGTTTAGTATGGAAGAAACCAAGCGTGGGAACTTACCCACGATCTCTAGACTCACTCTCTCTAAAGAGATGTCTCCCAAGACTGATTTGGAAAGAGCTCGCATGCAAGGGATATCCTATGCTTCGGCAGTAGGCTCTATCATGTATGCGATGCTATGTACCAGACCCGATGTAGCATACTCACTAAGTGTAGTGAGTAGGTATCAAGCAGATCTTGGAGAGAATCATTGGATAGCTGTGAATAACATTCTCAAGTACTTGAGAAGGACTAAGGAAATGTTCTTGGTGTATGGTAACGGTGAACTCCAGGTGGAGTCCTTTACCGATTCGAGCTTCCAAAGTAATAAGGACGACTCTAAGTCGCACTCGGGATTTTTCTTTACCCTCAATGGAGGGGCGGTGTGTTGGAAGAGTTCTAAACAGGAAACCATTACAGACTCGACGATGGAGGCTGAATACATCGCTGCTAACGATGCTGCCAAAGAGGCTGTCTGGATGAAGAAGTTCATCACTGAACTTGGTGTGGTTCCGTCCATTGAGCATCTAATACCTTTGTATTGTGATAACAATAGAGCTGTGGTTTTGGCCAAGCAACCCAGGTCCCATCAGAAGTCCAGACATATTCTGAGGCGATATCACCTGATCCGGGAGATAGTTGATCACCGAGAGATCGAGGTCAGGAGAGTTGATACGAAGGACAACACTGCGGATCCACTCATGAAGGACATTCCCCAGATACAGTTTGAGAGACTCTTCGGGATGTTGGGTATGAGATACTATAACAGCTGGCCTTAGTGCAAGTGGGAGATTGTTAGTTATATATATGCCTTAGAGGCCATAGTTGTACATATGATGTATATTATAGTGGATGCTTGGATATATAGAGAGAGGACTTTCTTGCTCGACATGATAGTATGCTATTTGGTTTCACTTTGTCTTAACATGTTGACTTGTATTAGTTTACTGTCTTGCTCTCACATGTTGATAAAGCCTTTAGGATATGTACTCGACTACTGGGACTATGATGAGATCATACTAATGGGGCCAGAGTAGTCAACGAGTACATCCTATAACTGTTTCTAGTCGAGGGTGTATCGAGACAGGGCATCGATACACCAGAGTAGACTAGCGTATACGCATCTTGACCCATGTGATGGGCGATGGATGATCCCATATCCATCAGTGTTTTGACATCGAAGATGGTGTACGGGTGCTCAGTGGAGACTGGGTACACTGAACGGACTCGCCGAGAACTCTGGGATGGTATTTATACCTATCGTCAAATAACAGTTCTCCGGTGACACTGGTACAGGTTAGTCTATAAACCCGAGATCGTCATACAGTCTTGTGTGATTCCTACTGTGCTTTGATTTCCACCTTACCACGTCCAAGAGGGCGTGCAAAATGGTAGCTTTTGGGTATAGTCCCGAATCACATGGAGGCAATGATCGATAGGAGGGGTTTCGTCTCTTCCGGTATGGAGAGTTGATGTTGTGTTGTGTTCGATTGGCTATAACTGGAAGTCCTTGGCCAGGGCTGATATGGAGATTTACTGGTAAGTGTTATCAGTAGTTTTTCGACCCGTTATGAGCCATACATCGACATGACTTATCGGTTACTGGGATCTGACGTATTACCACCCCTAAACTAGATATGCAACATATCATACGAAGAGATCAGACTGTATGGTAGTGTTACTGATTGGATTCACAGGAGATTGTACAGGCTTGCTTGTTGAACTTCTGATCGCTCAATACCTGTGTGGCTGTTACGTTTAGCTGACCGCTTACAGCTTGTGGGTGTTTGATATGATCATCACCTTCTGCCGGCGTATTGAAGATTCTTTAAAGTCCTACACAGATGTTTCCTAGCTCAGGCAAAACGGAGTAGGAGCACATATCTGATATGTGCGGGACCGAGAATAATATGATATGAGATACCATATTCTATTCTCGCGATACATGATATCGACCGAGTATATGTGATATAGCCGGGTCATCGGATCAAGTGTTGATTCGATGAATCGGTACATGTTATATTAGTCGGTTATATGCGATATAGCCGGATTGTCGGATCAAGGGTTGATTCAATAATTTAATGTATAATTATATATGTGATATATTACATTACGTTAACTAATATTAGCTCGCTTTATTTATTCATTTTCTCACCGGATAAAACATTGATATATATGCGATATATGTTAATTGTATTATTTTCTTTTGTGACAAAAGTATATTATATATGTGATATATAATATTGTAACAAGTTATGATTACAAATACAACATGATTTGTGGAGATTAAACAAGTTATGGTTTGATTTGGGTTAGGATTTGGGTTAGCTTTTTCATGAAGCTTCTAGAAGCTTTATTTTGTTTTAAGCTTAGATATTTTATTTAGATATTTTGTGAAGATATTTCTTAACCCAACCCAAACCCTTTACCATGGTTTATTCTCTACAATGGTTAAGCCATTCATTATTAACTCAAGGTTGGATTTGTAACCATAACACAATTTCATTATTCATCATAAATGCTTTTCTTCTTCTTCTTCCTCCTAAAAAAAGCTTTCTAGCTTTTTGTGATTAGATGATTTAGTGTGAGAAATTGAAAACAAAAGAGAGCATAATTCCTACTTCATCATCCTCATCTATTCTAGCCACTTAGATTAGGGTGTTCACTTCTCTAATACTTGATTAAAGAAGTGAGAGCTTGAGTTAAAGATTCTTCAAGATAGATCATCTTCGAAAAGGAAGACTTCAAGCAAGCATGGATCATTCGGCTTGTGGAGCCTCTCTAGAGTCCGGAAGTTCATGGATCGCGGTGAAGGGACTACTACTCGGAGCTTATGAAGCGAAGGAACGGACTAAAAATGTTGTAATCCCTTTCTCTTAGATGTAAAGATGTTTACATGCTTTGTTTACCCTAATTATCTAGCAAAGATCCTCGCTTTAGCTTGTTCGGCACTTAAAAATTTTAAATCCGGCATGGTTGATACCTTATAGACCCTTGTGACAGGGCCTTGTAACCTTACAAGTTGTAACTCCAAGACCTATGTCTCTTGCTGAACATATTGAACAATCCCATAGCCGATCTTTCACTCCTTTCACCACCTCAAATTCTTTGGATCAACAATTCCATTCACCTTCTTATCCGTATGTTGATCCTACCCCTGTCCAACCATTCAATTCCTATCCATCCTACCCAACTTTTGCACATTCCCTACACATTGCTTCTGAACAGCCTTTTGGGGGTTTCCAGTATCCAAACAACTTCAAATCTTTTACTGAAACCCTGTCACAACCTATGTTTAGTCTGGAACATTCGTTATAAGTCTTTAGGGTAGCGTCATGCCAACTGATGATGGATTTGAATTCGTCCATGGCCGCCCTCATAAGACCTAATGAACCGGTAGCTAGTTTCCTACTCGCTCCACATTTTCCTCTGTATGATGAGGCGGCAGGACAGGTTGAGAATTTGAGTGGAGAGAGTGAGCGGTACCCCCTTCCAAATTGAACCTACCCATCCCAAATTGAATCCCACAACTCCGGTTTTGACTGTCTATCATGTTTCCCAAATGAATTATCAATTGAAGATAGAATGTTTTATGAGTTGTCTGACTTTGTAGTGTTTGATTTACCTGATTGTCAAGGGTCCCTTCCAAGTGAAACCAATCCTAAACCTTTTGACCTCTACACCTCCATCTTAGAACCTAAATTGATTGAAATCCATGCTTTTGATGAAGTGTCATAGAAATTTGATTTTCACTTGATTGAGGATATTGACGCTGGGAATATTTTGGATGATGAACCCGTAGCTTTGGATGAGTTTTTCTCTCCAATTCTTCATCCTTAGTCTTTAACTGTTTTTCCCGAGCTCCATATGCGTCTAGATATTGATGATAAATGCATGGATGAGCTTAACTTTGAGGAAAATTTTGAGGATATTTTTGAGGATGAAACAATTTTGCTTGATGAGTCGGATTTTCCAATTCATCCTATCCCCTTCATTTACTGTGTACACCCTCCGGAACCTTTAACCGATAACCTTCATCAACCAGTTCCCTCCATCCTTTCCATCGTTCCGACCTCGCAAGAAACCGTATCACTTTCATTTACTGTGTCTGGCTTACCAAGTTCGGCGTACCCATATTTTCTCACGAATCTTGAGGGATTTGACCCCATTTCTCGGCGGGTTGATAGGTTAGCACAATCGTTTTTTACACATCGGTCATTACAAATTGTGCTAATTTATTCATTCCATTTTCACCCTCATGTTTGTATTCCACTTCTTTCTCCCCTCCGCCATTCTTCTTCTCCACCGAGACCGGGCGTTGCTACTATCCCCATACGGTCTCGTGTATTCTCCATTTCTTTCCTCTCCGCATTCTTTCACCAACCGCTACATTATAGAGATAGAATTTTTGAATGGTTTGTGCTCACTTTTGGCCTTTGTAAGGCCTTGTATAGCTTGCTACTGTTCTTTCCCCTCTAAACTCTGAACTTCACCGCTTAAACAGTGAAAAAACTGTTTCACTTAAGTTTGGGAGGGACCTTTTTGTGTATATATTTTTGTTTTCTTTTTTATTTTGTATAAAAAAAATTTTAGGGAGCGCCAACAATTTTGACCCTCTTGGTATAGCCTGACAGTGAGGGCACTGTCAAGTTTAAGCTTGGGCGTGTGCTCGATAAGCTTTCTTCCCTCGCATTCATTTGAATATTTTGCATTCGCATACTTATTTTTAAACCCATAAAAATTGAAATTTTTTCCAAAATATAAAAACTTTGTCATCAAGTTAGCTCATAGGGTAACTTAGATTTTTATTCCGAAAGCTTAGTTGATACATTAGAAATAACTAAATCCTAAGCTTAGGAATTGAAAACCTAAAAATAACCCTCATTCTGTTTAAATTTGGTAATTATACGTCCTTACAGTTTTTTTTGAGAAATAGCTAATCTTGAGTTCAGTTCTTTAGTTAAGTCGAGATGAAGGGAAAGTATTGAAATTTTACGGAAGGATAAGTCTAAAAAATAGTTTCTATTCTTGAATTCAAATTTAGAAAGTATATACCCTACAAACTGCACATACATGCATCTTGAAACTTGGGATAGTAGAGGATACCTAGAAATACTCTTGCCTGAAAGCTTGGTACGAAAGAAAAAACGGTATTTAAAGCTAAAGACCAAAAGAGTATATTGAAAAATATATCTGGTCTTGAAAAAGAAAAATAAAGATAAAGAAAAAGAAAAATAAATAAAGTCAAGACCTGGAAACCGCTATTTACGCTTTAAGCTCACACAATCAGTAATCGGTCGTTAGTGCCTCAAGAAGCATTAATAGTCACATGAAAGGTGTGTGAGCAACACCGTCCATCAATAATGAAAAGAAGTAGTATTAGGTATTAGGGAAAGGGTACTATAGCTTGAATTGAATTCTTAAGTGTAGGGGTGAAAATTACACACACGTGGGGGTATACAATCGATGTTTGGAAGAGAGATAGAAATGAAGAATAAGACTTATGTTTTCTGTAAAGTTGATAAAAACCCCTGATTGGAGTTTTAGAAGGAAAACTCAGGAGATACCAATATCTTCCTAAACTTTTTTTGGAACGTATAGGATCTAAGTTTAAATAGATAGGAGGTGTGAAACATTAGGGTTGGATATTTCTAACTTAGGATGATAGAATTTCTAACCTAGATACTAAACTGTAAGAGTAGAGTTGACGTTAACTTATGAAACTAGCTTGACTGGATTTTATGGGTAGTATCCTCTGAAAACCCTCAGGAGACAACACTCCTCCTATTAGGGACACCTAGAGGTTTAACGGCTTGTTGCACGTGATCAGTGCAATCGCGTTCCCTGCGAAAGTGAGGCTAGGATTTTGTTTTGCTCGGGACGAGAAAAAGTAAGTTTGGGGGTATTTGTTCAGATCAGAATATTGCATTTTAATACCGCTCATTCATTATCTATTTTTTGTATTTATCAGTACTATTAACCAGTGTCTGCTCAGTATTTCAGATTATAGGTATCCATGATAAAATACTGGAAATACATCCAAAATCACGGATATATCATTTGCGAGCCGACACTGCAACCAGAACCACAAACCGACCGATAATTCTTGGGTTTCTTTGTGCAACATGCTTGTGTACACACTTTTTATCTAAATGGACCAACAAAATACAAGTGTGTACACAAGTGAGCACTAGAACCTAGGGGGGCTGCCATGGCACATACTTATGATGGCTAGGCATAAGTGGGCTAAGCAAGTGGGCATGAGAAGTGATGTGCATTCAATGCATAAAGTGTTGATATGATTCATAGCTACAAGTTTCCCTCCAAGCCCTGAGTGCATCCAAAGCCTTTACTGAGAAAACAAACTGCACCAGAGTGATATTGGGGACAACACGAGCCAACACACAAAGCATGAGATCAAGCCTTCGGATTTTGGCCGAGCACATGCTCACCAAAACCGAGCAGGCCGATCCAATCAGCCCCAAATGCCCCCAGTTTCTCACAGTCCCTCCCCTGATGCCACCTCAGCTCATTTTTATTGTTTGTTTAATTTTCTTTTGAGCCCATAAATACAGAACATGGCAGCAAGGGAGAGGGGTCCAAGTTTTGTTAAACATTCCATACACTTTGTATTCTCTTTTGTTTCTCTTTTCTTTAGTTCTTGTACATATCTTTCCCTTGAGTTCATGCCCTTCTCTTGATCTTGCAACCTCTTTAGTGAGCTTGCAAGTTTAAGTTTAGGGTATTGATCTCAATGTTGTATCTTGGACATAATAAAGATATCATTTTGTACACTTGGGTTCCTAGTTATTCTTGCTCTTTTTATTCTTGCTATTTTACATTCTTTCTCTTTTCATTACTTGCAATTTATTATCATGCTCTTTACTTACATGCACTTTAAATTCCATGCACTTACTTACTTGTAATGTTTGTTAGTGTATATGCCCTAGAGGCCATTACTGTATCATACTAGTTTGTATATTACTTGATGGAAGCTTGGGATATTCACAGTTGTATATACAATCTTGCTCGAAATGGTAGTATGCTACTTGGTTTGTCTCTGCTTTAATATGTGCATGTGTTTCTTTTAGCATATTGCGGATATACATATTAGTGGAGCCTTTAGGATCTTTGCTTGATTACCAGCGTTGTGATGGCGCTCACACTCGTGGGAGCTGGGTGATCTATAAGCACATCCTTATACAGGTCCCTAGTCGTTGGACTATCGAGACAGGGCATAGATACTCCGGAGTAGACTAGCGTATGCGCTTCTCATCCCAGTGTGGGAGACGGTCTGTCCTACAGCCGTCAGTACGTCGTACTTGAGATAGTATACGGGTGCTCGTTGGGTTACGAGTACACTGGACAGGACTCGTCGGGGACTGTTGGTTGGTATTATACCTATCGTCGGTTATCAGTTCCCAGGTGACATGAGTACAGCTTAGACCGTTGACTTGACACTGTCACTTCGCCTCGAGTGTGTTCCCACTGCACTTTGATTACTACCCTACCACGGCTCAAAGGAGTCGTGCAAACAGGTAGTTTTTGGGTGCAGTCCCGAAGCACTTGGAGGCAGTGACGGTTAGACAGGATTCGTCTCCCCCGGTATTGGGGGTTGACATCGCGCTGTGTCCAGGAGAGCCATTACACGAGTAGTCCCTGGCCAGGGCAAGCGAGATATACTGGTAGGTTTCCATTGTTATCTCAGGGTGTTCTGGGCTTCACTCCGGCACGACTTGTACCGCTATTAGGGGACTGACGTTCACCGCCCCCTAGGCCCGCCATGCGATGTATCAGACGAACAGGCCGGACTGTACGGAGATTGTCACATACAGGCTCAGTAGGAGTTCAGATGGGGTTCACCTCGTCAGTCTTCTTATCGACATCTACCTGGGGACCGTTACGTACAGCTAGTGCCGCTTGCGGTCTATGGTTAAACCCACTGCCAGCGTAGTGTCGAGTCTTTAGAGTCCCACACAGAGAGCTATTCGCCTTTAGGCAAAATGAGTAGAGGTCGCATGGTTTTGCGACAGGGTTCCTTCATATCCGCGCACTTGTGCACGTTTGCTGTCCGGACAGTTTATACTAGCGGGCTTTGGTTTAAGCCGGATCCTAGTATATGTTTTGAGATTGGTTTTTCTCAGTGTATTCGTGTTCCTCGGATCACGGATGCGGGTGCGTATGCACAGTTGCTTGAGACAGAGGGAGAGGACCATGATTAGGGTTAATGGCTATTGTCATTTTATTAACCCTAATGTTTATGTGTGTATTATTGTTAATTAATAATTAGTTTAATAATTGTCCATGGTTATTGTTGTTGACCATTTGACTTCTTTGACTTGTTGACCTTGGTTGACACTTTGACCATCATCTTTTCATTTGGAAGATGCTCTTTGATCCTTGCAATTTGCATTTAAAATGAAATGATAATGGTCATGTCTTGATTAAGCCATGACAATTATCTTACTAATTATCTAATTAAATTAATACACATATATTAGTGAGAATGGCTTTATTCTTTCTCATTATCTCATTTCATTTCTCTCTCTTGTTCTTCCTCTCCCTCAAGCTCTCCCCCTCTCATGTGTCGAGAAACACTTGAGCTTGAGAAAAACCCTCTCTTGATCTTCTCTACTCTCATCTAGGGTTCAAGTATTAGCACTTCTTGCACCCTAGTTACTCCTAGCTTGGAGTTGAAGCCAAAGGTTGAGGCTTTCGGGTGGATCTTTTTTTGACGGGAGAAGACGACAAGGTGACCTCCTTCTACTACTTCTAGGAGCAAGGAGAGAAGGACAAAGAGACCAAAGGTATAACCTTTCTACCACTTAGCTACTTTCAAGTTAGCTTTAGCAAGTTTTTGTTTAGTAAAGATCCTTAAAGCATAGTCCATGTTGCCTATAGTTGATAAAAATCCGATTTTTATTATGTTTTCCGCCTCCCCGTAAGTACCGGGATGGGCAACGTTGACTTACAGTGGTATCAGAGCCTAACTAAACATAAACTAGCTAGGTAGTGAAGTATAATGAAGTTCGAAACCGAAAAATCCGAAAACCGAGTTTTAAAAAACCCTAGTTTCTGTTAAAAATTTTTCTGGTCAAAACAAAATTTGTCATACACCTAAAATCATCTCAGGGTTTTTTAAAGATAACCACCAAAAACGAGCCAGAGATCTGACCAAAGAACCGCGGTTCCGCGGCAATAGCAAGCTATTGCCGCGCAACCACGGCCGTCTTGTCTCCTCTCTGCCTCGATTTTGGTGCAGTGTATCTCTGGCTTGGTTTTAGGATTTTTGAGATATATTATATGTGCCCAAATTTTCCAGAATAGAAATTTGTTTTTGGGGGCCTATAATTCCATATTTTTCCGAACTTCACTACACTTTGACTATGAAGGTTTTATCTGTGATGTTTGTATGTATTGAACGTCGGCTAATCGCTATATGTCGATTAGTCGGGGTTATACATCTCTGTGATCTATGTTTGATATTGGTATGTGTATATGAATGGGTTGGATTGTCGCGGGTGAATAGCCGGGGTGGATGTGAGATGAATGTTGTTTCTCTTTCATTCATTTGTAATATGTAAATTGATGTAATATTATTATTTGTTTGGCCGCACAACCGGGTCGGGGTTGTAGCCGCCATTGTATAATTCTTTTTACTGTTTATGCTCCTAGGATAGACCCATGGAGGGGGTGCACAAACTACCGGGTAGCTCGAAGTGCCGAGTGGCCTACTCACGGTGGTGAGGGAGGTTGCTTCGCTTCGGGTACTTGGCGGGTAGTTTGCCGCACCCGTAGGGGTCTTGGGTGAGGTATTTGGCTATTCACCGTGACCGTGTAATCCGCTTTTCGTTGCAGGCTCGAACGGATTGCGGATTCCTAGTATATCCAATGTATTCATCTGTGATCTGTAATGTCTATCATTGCTATATATTTATATATGATAACTATTTAGGCGTTGCTTATGTTTTACAGCCGCGCTAGCCCAGCCCCCGCTCTGTCGTTAGTTAAGTAACCTAACGGGTGATGACGGGGCCCCGTGGCGAATGCGAATGGCATAAGCGTACGTCATATTTTGGTTGTTTTCTGCAATGGTAGGATTAAATGATGGGATGCATTAAAAGAACTAATGCAAGAAAATAAACCAAGTAAAAGTCGATTGGAACACTTTGAAAACCACTCGGTTCTTTTCAAAACTAAACTTTTAAACGCGGAGCTTGAACCACTCCTTTTAAAAGCTATCTCGTTCCATCGATTATATCAAGTTCACTACGTTCACGGTTTCGCCAAAACCATCCGTAGCCCTCCATCATTTCAGTTAAATATACGGTAGTATTCAAGCTATGTATTTTGACCTCACGCCAAGGCATAGTGATTGGTAGCTGCCGGATATTTATCTGTTGCATAGATAGAATGCGTTGGTTTGAGACAGTCGTACTACCATTTTGGCCTACGTCAAGGGTAGGTACGGGTGGGTTCAAATTAACAGGGATAATGATGGGAAGAACTTGACATGTGACTTATGACATTTTGACCTCACGCCAAGGTCATAAGAGCATGGGGCAAAAATCCACATCGGGAGTTTCATAAGTACTGAAACTTGCTAGCTTTGCATACCATTTGGAGTGTGATAATTCTGGTAGGATTCCTTCGGTTTTATCACGCGATGATATTTGGATCCCGATCCTACTGTGAGTATATGCTACTCATCGGGAAAACTCTCACTTAACGATCAATGCTATAAACCTAGTAGGTGTCTAGAAAGGTGTTAGCGGGGCTACGCCCACAGGGAAAAGAGGTTACTTAATTAAGGAACTTCGCGAAAGCGTTGGAAAACCTCCCTCGAAGTACCGACACTGGCCTGGCTGAACGGTTAAGCAAGTATTGTACGGTGAGAGTGATCCTGACTAATCCTTTCTTTGCGGTTTGAGAATGGATTCGAGAGACAGTGGGAGCCATCCAGCTTAGACAAATTAAAAACCACTCTAAACTTGCAAGAGCATCATGCTAAAGTGTTTCTTTTCTCTCTCCTAATTGCCGCGACCATTCAAGATGACCGGACTTAAGTTATTACTAGATAAAAACATATTGACAGGGCCAAACTACAAAGATTGGCTCAGGAATGTCAAGATGGCGATCACTTACGACAAGTTGGGGTATGTACTTACCACAAAAGCTCCCCCTGTCCCAGGTCCCACCTCCAGCGTCGCGGATAAGGAAATCTGTAAGACATGGGAGTTAGATTGCGCGAAGGCCAAATGCCTCGTATTAGCCTCGATGGACAACGAACATCAGAGGAGGCACGAGAATATGGACCTAGAGTCCATATTTCTTCATACAAAAGAACTGTATGGAGAGCAGTCTCGTATCGCAAGATACGAAGTGTCGAAGAAGCTTTTTTCGGCAAGGTTGGCCGTCGGATCATCGGTAGCGGAACACGTGCTTAAGATGATTGGCTACATTTAGGAGCTCGCGGACCTTGGGACCACGTTGGAGAATGAACTATATACTGATTTGATTCTCCAGTCCCTTCCTTCCACTTACGCCCAGTTTATTCTGAACTTCAACATGCAAGGAAAGGAGGTTGAACTTTCCGAACTTCTGAACATGTTGAGGAGTGCTGAGGGCACCCTACAGAAGGGTAGGGAGACATCCACTTTGTTTGTAGGAGGATCTTCCTCTTCTAGATCCAAGGCGAAAGCCAAGGGTAAGAAGAAGAAAGCCCCCGCCAAACCAAGAGGCGGTGTCGGTAAAGTGGATACGAAGGGAAAGGTAAAAGCAACAAAGATAGCGGGAAAGCTGGTGGGGAAGGAAGAATGCTTCTATTGTCACAAAAGTGGTCACTGGAAACAGGATTGCAAGGCTTGGAGAGCCAGAACACAGGATTTGAAGCGAGTTGCAGCTTCAGCTTCAGGTGTGTATGTTATTGAAAACTGTCTTTCAATAAACTCTACTTCCTGGGTATTGGATACCGGATCAGGATCTCATATCTGTAATTCTTTGCAGGCGTTGAGAAAGCGTAGAGTTTTGAAGGCAGGTGACATGACCCTCAGAGTTGCAAACGGTGCTAGCATGGATGCTGAGGCCGTGGGGGACTATCACTTGGGATTGTCAGATGGACATTTTTTGGTTTTGCGTAGTTGTTATTATGTACCAAATGCAACCTGTAATATCATTTCTGTATCTTTATTATCTAAAGAAGGTTATGAATTTGCATTTATAAGTAATGTAGTGAACATTCACCTTAATCAAGCTTTGATTGGGTCCGGTACATTGAACAACGGTATATACGTATTAAACCAACCACAGATTTTCAATGTCCAGAATACACACAAAAGAAAGTCTCCAGAAATCAATAAAACTTTCTTATGGCATTGTAGACTGGGTCACATCAATGAGAGAAGGTTGACTAAGTTACATGCAGAAGGATATTTGGATTCGTTCGAATATCAATCGTATGCAACTTGTCAATCCTGTCTCAAGGGAAAGAAGACAAAGACTCCGTTTACTGGACACGGAGAAAGAGCGAGCGAGCTCTTGGGACTCGTACACAGCGACGTGTGCGGTCCAATGTCTACACATGCGCGAAGCGGTTATTCTTACTTCATTACTTTTACGGATGATTTCTCAAGGTTCGGACATGTCTTCTTAATGAAGCATAAATCCGAAGCTTTTGATAAGTTCCAGGAATATAAGAATGAAGTAGAAAAACAAACTGGCAAAAGTATAAAGACACTGAGATCTGATCGAGGTGGTGAATACTTGAGTGCCGAGTTCCTGTGTTACCTAAAAGAGAATGGAATTCTCTCTCAGCTTACTCCTCCATACACTCCGCAACATAATGGTGTATCGGAGAGACGGAACCGAACCCTATTGGATATGGTACGGTCCATGATGAGTAACGCTGAGTTGCCGCGATCGTTCTGGGGATATGCGCTAGAATCAGCAGCATACCTTTTGAACCGAGTTCCAACTAAGACTGTGCCTATCACACCATATGAGTTATGGAGTGGGAAGAAACCCTATCTTCAATACCTGAAGATTTGGGGATGTCCAGCTTTTGTAAAAAAGCAGCATGCGGACAAGCTCGAGGCACGCTCAGTACTGTGCAAGTTTGTGGGATACCCAAAGAACTCCAGGGGGTATCTTTTCTATTATGCAGAGGAATAAAAAGTCCTTGTTTCTCGTAATGCCCATTTTCTGGAACATCGGTTCTTAGAAAAGGAAATAAGTGGGAGCGCAATAGAACTGGAAGAAATTCCAGAACCACAAGCTATTACTGAAAGCTTAGTAGAACCAGAGGGTTCAAAAGATCAGGACATTCCCACGCCACTCCGCAGGAGTAGTAGGCAGTCTCATCCTCCCGAGAGATACGACGGTTTTCTCATTGACGGGGATAGAGAGGATTGCATCATAGACTGTGATGAACCTACTAGCTTCCAGCAAGCCATTCAGAGCGTCGACTCGGTAAAATGGCTGGATGCAATGCGGACCGAAATGGAGTCCATGTACACCAACAAAGTATGGACGTTGGACATTGCTCCAGACGGGGTAAAACCCGTAGGATGTAAGTGGATATTCAAAAGGAAGATTGGTGTAGATGGACAGGTTGAGACCTATAAAGCTAGACTGGTTGCAAAGGGTTTTCGTCAGCGACCTGGTTTGGACTACGACGAAACCTTTTCTCCAGTAGCTATGCTGAAATCCATTCGGATCCTTCTTGCCATTGCTGCCTTCCACGATTATGAGATTTGGCAGATGGACGTAAAGACAGCTTTTCTAAATGGTCATTTAGAAGAGTGTGTCTATATGGATCAGCCAGAGGGTTTCATTCAAAGTGGGAGCAGCGGAAAGGTGTGCAAGTTGCTTAAGTCCATTTATGGACTAAAGAAGGCATCGCGGAGTTGGAACATCTGTTTTGATGAGACGGTCAAGGAATTTGGCTTTATCAAAAATCCAGATGAACCATGCATCTATTGTAAATTTGTAGCGAGAACTGAAGTATTCCTCGTTTTATACGTGGATGACATTCTCTTAGTAGGAAATGACATTTCTATGCTACAATCTGTCAAGGGGTTCTTGTCACACAGGTTCTCCATGAAAGACCTGGGTGATGCCTCATACATTCTGGGTATCCGGATCTACCGTGACAGATCCAAGAGGATATTAGGACTTTCGCAGTCCAGGTACATCGACGCCATACTGAAGAGATTCAGTATGGAAGATTCCAAGCGCGGTAATTTACCGGCTTGTCACGGGATCACCCTCTCCAAAGAGATGTCTCCCAAGAATGATTTGGAGAGGGATCGCATGTCTATTATACCCTACGCTTCTGCGGTAGGCTCTATAATGTATGCGATGTTGTGTACCAAACCGGATGTGGCTTATGCACTGAGTGTGGTAAGCAGATATCAGTCAAACCCAGGGGAGAAACATTGGATAGCAGTAAAGAACATTCTCAAGTACCTGAGAAGGACTAAGGAGATGTTCTTGGTGTATGGCGGAAAAGACCTGCAGATTGAGGCCTTTGCTGACTCCAGCTTCTAGAGTGACAAGGATGATTCCAAGTCCATGTCGGGTTTTGTCTTCACCCTCAATGGAGGGGCGGTGTGTTGGAAGAGCTCCAAACAGGAAACCGTTGCTGACTCGACGATGGAAGCGGAATATATCGCTGCATCTGATGCCGCAAAAGAAGCTGTCTGGATGAGGAAGTTCTTGAGAGAACTTCAGGTGGTTCCGTCCATTGTTGACCCAATACCTCTGTATTGCGACAACAACGGCGCTATAGCTTTAGCGAAGGAACCCAGATCCCATCAGAAATCCAGACACATCTTAAGGCGGTATCACCTGATCAGGGAGATCGTAGATCGCCAGGAGATCGAGGTCCGGAGAGTTGCATCAGAGGATAACACAGCAGATCCATTCACCAAGGCCTTGCCCCAGACTCAGTTCGAGCGGCTGATCGAGATGATAGGTCTTCGATACGCCAGTACATGGCCTTAGTGCAAGTGGGAGATTGTTAGTGTATATGCCCTAGAGGCCATTACTGTATCATACTAGTTTGTATATTACTTGATGGAAGCTTGGGATATTCACAGTTGTATATACAATCTTGCTCGAAATGGTAGTATGCTACTTGGTTTGTCTCTGCTTTAATATGTGCATGTGTTTCTTTTAGCATATTGCGGATATACATATTAGTGGAGCCCTTAGGATCTTTGCTTGATTACCAGCGTTGTGATGGCGTTCACACTCGTGGGAGCTGGGTGATCTATAAGCACATCCTTATACAGGTTCCTAGTCGTTGGACTATCGAGACAGGGCATCGATACTTCGGAGTAGACAAGCGTATGCGCTTCTCATCCCAGTGTGGGAGACGGTCTGTCCCACAGCCGTCAGTACGTCGTACTTGAGATAGTATACGGGTGCTCGTTGGGTTACGAGTACACTGGACAGGACTCGTCGGGGACTGTTGGTTGGTATTATACCTATCGTCGGTTATCAGTTCCCAGGTGACATGAGTACAGCTTAGTCCGTTGACTTGACACTGTCACTTCGCCTCGAGTGTGTTCCCACTGCACTTTGATTACTACCCTACCACGGCTCAAAGGAGTCGTGCAAACAGGTAGTTTTTGGGTGCAGTCCCGAAGCACTTGGAGGCAGTGACGGTTAGACAGGATTCGTCTCCCCCGGTATTAGGGGTTGACATCGCGCTGTGTCCAGGAGAGCCATTACACGAGTAGTCCCTGGCCAGGGCAAGCGAGATATACTGGTAGGTTTCCAGTGTTATCTCAGGGTGTTCTGGGCTTCACTCCGGCACGACTTGTACCGCTATTAGGGGACTGACGTTCACCGCCCCCCTAGGCCCGCCATGCGATGTATCAGACGAACAGACTGGACTGTACGTAGATTGTCACATACAGGCTCAGTAGGAGTTCAGATAGGGTTCACCTCGTCAGTTTTCTTATCGACATCTACCTGGGGACCGTTACGTACAGCTAGTGCCGCTTGCGGTCTGTGGTTAAACCCACTGCCAGCGTAGTGTCGAGTCTTTAGAGTCCCACACAGAGAGCTATTCGCCTTTAGGCAAAATGAGTAGAGGTCGCATGGTTTTGCGACAGGGTTCGTTCACATCCGCGCACTTGTGCACGTTTGCTGTCCGGACAGTTTATACTAGCGGGCTTTGGTTTAAGCCGGATCCTAGTATATGTTTTGAGATTGGTTTTTCTCAGTGTATTCGTGTTCCGCCGATCACGGATGCGGGTGCGTATGCACAGTTGCTTGAGACAGAGGGAGAGGACCTTGATTAGGGTTAATGGCTATTGTCATTTTATTAACCCTAATGTTTATGTGTGTATTATTGTTAATTAATAATTAGTTTAATAATTGTCCATGGTTATGGTTGTTGACCATTTGACTTCTTTGACTTGTTGACCTTGGTTGACACTTTGACCATCATCATTTCATTTGGAAGATACTCTTTAATCCTTGCAATTTACATTTAAAATGAAATGATAATGGTCATGTCTTGATTAAGCCATGACAGTTATCTTACTAATTATCAAATTAAATTAATACACATATATTAGTGAGAATGGCTTTATTCATTCTCATTATCTCATTTCATTTCTCTCTCTTGTTCTTCCTCTCCCTCAAGCTCTCTCCCTCTCATGTATTGAGAAACACTTGAGCTTGAGAAAAACCCTCTCTTGATCTTCTCTACTCTCATCTAGGGTTCAAGTATTAGCACTTCTTGCACCCTAGTTACTCCTTGCTTGGAGTTGAAGCCAAAGGTTGAGGCTTTCGGGTGGATCTTTCTTTGACGGGAGAAGACGACAAGGTGACCTCCTTCTACTACTTCTAGGAGCAAGGAGAGAAGGACAAAGAGACCAAAGGTATAACCTTTCTACCACTTAGCTACTTTCAAGTTAGCTTTAGCAAGTTTCTGTTTAGTAAAGATCCTTAAAGCATAGTCCATGTTGCCTATAGTTGATAAAAATCCGATTTTTATTATGTTTTCCGCCTCCCCGTAAGCACCGGGGTGGGCAATGTGGACTTACAATGTTTTCTTTTCTGTTCTTTGTTCTTTTCTTTGCTCTTTTTAGTTTGTTAATATGGTGTTGTTAATATGATGTTTGTGAATATGTGTTGTTAGGAATAGAGAAAAATATTGTAAGTTAAGGTTTCGTTTACCATTTCCTTTTCCCGTATTTTTCCATTTGAAACTCCGCCCAAACCTTACGCAAGCGCTCCATTAGGCACCCTACCCTACCAAGGTAACGGTGATTCCTAACCGCGACCGGCTGCGTTCGGTTTAGCCGGAGGCGAAAGAAAGAGACAAGAACGGAAGGATAAGGGTCAATAAGCAGTATTACACGAATACCGTGCTTAAGCACCCTAATCCACGTTGTTGCCGATTGCTTTAGCTTCATTGGTTGAGTTCGGCTCAAAGGACTTGAATACGGATTTCCTTAACTTACACCATCCTATCTAATCATAACAAATGGTTACTTTGCATATAACACTTAGGATAGATACAAAAAATCTGCTACGTGCATTAACTCGTTACGACAAGAAACTTAAAACACTCCGTCTCCCTGTGGATTGACCCGTGCTCAACCGGCTAGCTGCAAAGCGACACCGTCCTGATTACGGTTAACTTTAATTCTTTCAATCGGTCATGTATGCAAAGCCCGGGGTTAATTTTACTCGGGGGCCTGTCGGTGCCGGCCAATTTGGGCATCTCTCTGGTCGATTGGGGAGGGGGAACCGTCGGATTGAAGCCACGTGTGTATCTCTGTATTTACAACATTTTTCACATATTTGTTTTCTCTGTCTTTTCATTTTTATGTGCATTGCACGTGTAAACTTCTAGGCTTCCAAAAATTTTAAATGAAAAATCATAAAAAATATAATGTGTCTGATGGGGTTCGAACACAGGGGCTACGTCATAACAGTGCAAGGCTTTACTAGTGAGCTACAAGTTGATTCTTGCTGTTCTTAAACAAAATTAACTTATAAATTGTACTCAGGCTTATAAACTCCTTTCTGTACATTAAATTGAAAATTTTCGTACAGTAAATTCAGAGTCGTTACACAAAGATCCAACGGTGGATAAAATTCCCCGGATAATCTTTGAGGCTAATTAAATCAATTGGTATCTCTTAAGAAGAGTATTTCTTAAAACTGATCAACGGTTTGCAATCCCTATATAAAGGACCTGAGACTTCAAGTCTCGGAAGAAGAGAGACAGACATATATAAAAAAAAACTCATAAGCTTTTGCAACTAGAACCGAGAATTCAATTCTCTTGCTAAAGAAAAGTCTCTGCTCCTCTTAAATCCTAGGTAAAGAAAACAGAGATAAAAATATTTCCTTTGCTTAACACATAAAAATATAAGGGTTTAACCCTTCAAAAAGAACTTAGTTCTTTCTCTGGATCTGAGATCTGTAAGGCAAGTCTCCCACAAGTTGAGAATTTAATTCTCATCGGGAAGATTTTGTTCTTCAGAACTCAACATCTAGGGGAAAAACTAGGTATGAGAAAAGAATTAATATATAAAAAAAAAGAAGATGGAAGTTACATTCCAGAAATTTAATGTCTCTAACAACAGGGTTTAACCCTATATGAAAAACTTAGTTCTTACAAAAAAAGAAACTTAGTTCTCAAAAAACCGATCCCAGATCTTCAAAATAGAGATCTTGGTAATCATCAATGGTCAAAACACCGTTAACAGAAGTTTAACTTTTTTCAAAAAATAAACAGAGATTAAATCTCTAAGGGCTTAGCACCTCACTTGAAACATATGTGAGCGCTCATAAATGGAAACTCAAAGCCTCACATAATACATGCATGAGCGCTCAAAAAGAAATGGAAGGAAGCATCTCACATGAAACATACGTGAGCGCTCAGCGCCTTACATGATACAGGCGTGAGCGCCCAAAAAGGAAATTCAACGCCTCACGTGAAACACACGTGAGCGCCAAGAAACTCAGAGCCTCATATGGAAACACGTGAGCGGCAAAAAGGGGCAGCACCTCACATGAAACATACGTGAGCACTATACAAAAGTTCTTAGTACTATATAGAGTCAAAATACTAAGAGCTTAGCACTCTTGAATAAGGGAAAAAGGCCAAGACTGAGCCCAAATTGGCTAAGTCTCTGAAACTTCTTTACAGCCGAACCCATATACTCTGTTGATGGATCTTAACAAAATTAATGATCCTTAAACATATTTCTAAGTCAATCTTAGTCTTATATAAGACTAATGTATCCTTAGTTAAAATAAATTGACCCCAAATGCTCATATATTTAAGTTGATCTTAATCTCAAAAGAGATTAACGATCCTTAAATAAAATAAAATATCTCTTGAACCGACGAAACATACAACCTAGGTTCAAGCTTCAACTCTAATATATACGGATTTGGACTAATCCGTGCCCTACATGTGACAACATAAATTAGTCTCCGTATACAATCCACGGGCAACCAAAACTAAACCAAACACAACACGACACGAAGTGACCTTCCGGAGCAGGAGAAAATTGTTATCGCAATGCGATAACGTAATTAACTGCAGGGCTTGCGCCTGTAAAGAAGATCATCCCCACAATCAAAAACCCTTCACAAATGAGGGGGAATTTGATGAAGTCTGTTACATCGACCGCATCTATCCAAACCTCCGATATACGGTGCCATAAATCAACTTGGTATCTTCGAAGAGGTGGATGGATATGTCCAAATAACATATGCCCCCAAATTCAGGCTAGACGTCTCAGCATCTTGGTCCAGTCTTCGGCGTTAAACACAAAGATTTTCCTTCAATGAATGAGGTGTTGGATATTCATAACCGAATATCTCTATGCAAAGAAAACGAATACGCCTATAGCTTCTTTCGAAAATTTGGTTCCCACAACATCATTTTAGCTTTATTTTCTTTGCATTAATCTAATTAATGCAATCCCATCAATTAATCCTATCATACCAGAAGAAACGAAAATACAACTCACATATATACCATCCGTATTCACCACAGGGTCCCGGGTCTTCACCGTAAGGTTACTTAACTTACGGCAGGGCGGGGACAGGGCTAGAGCGGATGCAACACACACACACACACACACATTAGTCTCAGTTATGATATATCACATCATATAAGCAGCAGTATACAATATAGAATAGCGGATAATGTAGAAACACTACGTTTCATTTGAGCCCTAAATGAAACCGCAATGTTTCCCGGTCGTGTGGATAGCCCAAGTGTCACAAAACTAAGACCCCTACGAGTGAGGCAACCCACCTGATGACTTATGGATTTCGATAATCCAATTATTTGGTTTTAATGATCGCTTAAAAATGAATAGTTCGTTCTGTGTCACTTGCTTATCTTACTTTACCTTATCGACACTAAACTTGTATACACTTTATAATTAGCTTGCATATCCTATATCTTGTGTACATCGAGTAATATATCGACATGCTTTACTAGTTTTATATCCTTTGATATCGATATATTATTCCCGTTCGTTGTTTTGATGATTCACAATATGAATATGTGTGTGCGCGTTCGCGCATGTGTATTCATCTATCTTGGTTTTCATATATCATGTATATATATATAGTATATCAATATCTCATGGTTTGCTTTTGTTTTTATCTTGATATTGATATGATATTCATAGTTGTGATAGCAAAACAATGAATGGTCATATATTTGTGTTTATTAACTTGCTTATATTTCATAACATTGTATATAATGTGCTTGGTCATTTTGAGATTGATTTTCAAGATATTCGGGATATCTAATGACACAAGCGTATAAAGGAGGATGGAGCTTATTGAGCTTAAACGTTTTTTCTAATGGAGGTTAGAGGATACGGACGAGTGCATCTCAATTTGTCAAGATCAAGCTTAGAATAGTTAATTGTCAAATCTTGTCCGATTCATGCGTTCCACAAGCCAAATTGAAGATCTCGCAAAGTCTTCTGGGTCAATGTATATGCCACAGGCATTAAATTGACGTCTCTCGGAATCGCAAAATTCCATCGTTTAGGACCCCGAAATTACGTATCTCAAATTAAGGTTGCACCAAAAAGCCAAGTCTAGTTTGAAGCGTTATGAGTCGAAGTCAAATTGAAGACCAACTCTTGTGAGTGACATGTCCAAGTTTGCAGCTATGAAGCCAAGTTCAACAGCACGTCAAAGTTCGAGAGCTCGAGGCGACAAAGATTCAAGAATTCAAAAAATTTGCTATACCGACATTGGAATCTTTGTAAGTACTCTATAAATTATGATTATAACATTTAGATCTATTGAACACACACACAATAGCATGCATGAAACATTTGGTTTTAACTTTGCAAAGTTTTTCATTCAAAACGATTTCTTATTTTAAAAACATAAGTTTTCTGTGTTTTCCTTCTTTAGACGTCTGTCAAGTTTTCCTTCAGACGTCTATACGTTTTGAAAACCAAATATCAGTTTCAAATATCTGTTTTGACATTAGAACAAACGTCTGGACCTTAGACAAACTTCTCTACCAAAGTCTCTGATAGGAAATATTTCTTCTTTAGACGTTTGTCAAGGCTTCTTCAGATGTCTGTCTGTTCTTTGTGTTTTTTGTGCGTTGAAACTTTTTAAAGAACAAACGTCTGAAGCTTTAATCAACAAACATCTGCAGTTAAAAATATTTGAAAATCATTTCATCTTCGGACGTTTGTCCCATGTTTTTCAGAAGTTTTTTTATTCTCTGTACTTTCTTTGGCCTTCTTAGAAAACCCATGGTAGACGTCTGAACCTATAGTTGACAGACGTCTGCAGTAGAAATAGTTTGAAAAGTCGCTGTTTATAGTCGTTAGGGTTTTGTTTTATTTGAGGTCAAACCTCTATCCATCTTGTCTTCAGATGTAACGACCCTGAAATCCCTGTACAATTGTAACTGGCTCAATATATAGAAATGTGTATTTCAGCCTAATTAGGAGTTATAAGTTAAAATTGTTCAATAAAAGTAAGAAATAACTTATAGCTCATTGGTTAAGGCTCTCCATGGCTGTTCTTTAGCCTGTAAGCTCGAATCTTATGAGCCCCAATTATTTTTAATATTTTTCTTTTTACCTTTTCGGAAGCCTAAGAGTTGCACGTGCAATACACAGAGAAAAGAAAAGTTTTAGAGAAAACAAACTGGGGAAATGAGGAGTTAACATGAATTAAAACACATGACCAAAGCCTCGAGAACCGTGGCCTCCATCCGACCGCCGAAAATTGCCAAAAAACCGCTTCTAGCAGTTGGATCTTGCCTGTTGGACTCCGTGCTTCGCCCGTGCGTCCTTTTTGCTCCCCTTTACTCCTTTTCCTATTTATTTTCTCTGAATATTAACATAGAGCAGTAAACCCTTTCATTTTCTCCATTAACACCATTAAATCCATTTTTGTTCAATTTTTAATTTTCCATACTCTTATATTTTACCCTATAAATACCACCCCATCCCCTAGCTCTCCCTATTCAGAAATCTATAACAAAAAAATTCTCTAAAAATTCCCAGGTTCAAGAGGAGTTAAGCTAGTGATTGTTAGCGATTCTGCGTGTTCAAGTTTTAGTTAAATACCGCAATCAAGACGGTTTCGCTTGTAGCTAGCCGGTTGAGTACGGGTCGTCCGTAGGGAGATGGGAATCTTTTTCTATGTGCTTTAACGAGTTAAGTCCAGTTTTTCAGATTTTGTTGTGATTAAGTAAGTGGTAAAATGATATGTAAAGAGAGCTTGTTAGGGTTAGGATTAGGTTAGTTTGAGTTAGGAGTCTCCCACATCTTTCGTTGCCCCTCTTAATATCGGTGTTAGGGTAATCGGCAACAACGGGGATTAGCACGACTAGGAAGGAACTTGCGAGTATAAGCTAGGCTTTCCAACGCATAAGTTCTTCCTTTTGGTGCTTGTCCGTCCGTTCTTGGATCTTAGCCATAACCTCCGGTTAATTCAACCACAACCGGTCTCACTACGGAATCACCGCTATCATGTACGATAGGGTGCCGTAAGGAGCGGATTGTGGTTCAATTAACGGGAGTCAAATTAAGCTGTTGGGCAAGGAAAGAGTGAGAGAGATTTCCTTCTCTCAAACTTCCCTTATCCTACCCTAACAAGTATGAAACTACTCACACATCATGATACGGAAAAATAAAACAAAACAAAAGAGGAAGATAGAAAGAAAGAGATTAGAAGATAACAACTAGCTATTTGCGACCTCACCTCGGCAAGGATCAAGCGTAAGCATCATGGTTGTGTTAAGGATAAAGAAAAAAGAGAGAAGAAAGAAACAACAAGAAATAACAACAACTAGTTAACAAATGAAAATTACAACAATTAACAAGATAATAAGACAAGCAAAATAATAAACGGTTCTTCTTTATTCATCATTCTTCACTCACAAGCTCACTACAAGTTTTAATGGAGAAGAGATGAGAAGTGGAAGAAGAAACACAACTAAACCTAGAAAAGAAAATACAAGATTATGGACCCTTGGCTTCACAAGGTTCTGGTGTATTTATAGGCTGGAAAATGAAAACCTAGGGCAACATTCAGAATTAAAATGAAAAGACCAATCTGCCCACAAAATTTGGACAGTTGCCGCCACCATACGGCCGCGGAACCGCGGCCTAAGCCTGCTTATGCCGCGGATCCGCGGCCCTTTTGAGGAATTAGGTCACCAAATTTTGTGGCTTCTCCTGGTATTGTGTGCCCTTGGTTCTGGTATATGTAGTTTCTCATATTTGCTTCACGATTTTTCCAGAATTTCTGTTGAGCAAAAGGTGATTTGATGTGGATCTTTTTGTCATGATTTCCTCGAGCTCCGTTTAGATTTCTTGGATCTTGTGCTGCCATTGAGCCTTGTGCATGAAGGTGACAATCGATTTCCCATTTTGTCTCCTAAACTGGTGTGTGGCAACAGACGGATATAGAGCGGAGATCCGTGTTTTATCTGTGGTTGGCAGGAACCCGGGTTTTGTCGTGTTTTTCCATGAATTTCACCGTTTAGAGCCGAGAACCTGTATCCTGCAATTGACTAGCAAACACGGCTCAAGAGTATCTACCGATATGCAATGTGATAAAAATTGGGCGGTATGAAAATGCAAAAAAATGATATGAACAGCTAGTCAGGTGGAGTTAGCTCGATTCAAGTTAATTCTTTCAAAGACCGGATCCTGTTCTCGACGCTATCACGATTTCACGAAGACCTCCTCCCCTCTTCCTCTATTTATCGAAAACCCATAAGTCCCTTCTCTCCTCTCTCGTTTCGATTCATTTTCAACACCCATAAAACAATATCGACTAAAGTAAAGTTAGATTAAATAAACATTCTTTTAAAAATCTTATCACACTTTCTATATTAAATAATTCACACTAATCCATCTAACACAACTTTTAACAGATTATTCATCTCATTTACTCTTGAATATGTTTAAAATCCCATGCTAAATAAATATACATCAAACATTTTCACATAAATACGATGACTTTTACATATAGCCCTTTAATGTTATCATGACCTATAATTCTAGAAAATGTAGGGTTACTAGGCACTCTCACAAGGTTCTACAAGGCATCAACCATGCCCGATTTA
Source organism: Agapanthus africanus (assembly GCA_030015575.1). Lineage (NCBI taxonomy): Eukaryota > Viridiplantae > Streptophyta > Magnoliopsida > Asparagales > Amaryllidaceae > Agapanthus > Agapanthus africanus. The sequence goes on along the minus strand of CM057351.1, from coordinate 257,098,673 downwards.
AATTTTAGACGTGCCGAACAATCCTAACCAAGATCTTAGACTAGAGATTATGCGAAAACATAAGCAAGTAAACAACTTTACTTTTAAGAGTTTGGGATTACAACCTTTGTAGTCCGGTCCTTCACTTCATAAGCTCCGTGTTGAGGTCCCTTCGCTGCGATCATCGAGTACCCAGACTCTAGAGAGGCTCCACGAAGAGAAAGATGCAAGCTTACTTCCGATCTTCGATAATAAAGATGATCTACCTTGATGTTTCTTTAACTCAAGCTCTCACTCACTAATGAAGTGAACACCCTAATCTAATTGGCTAGATTAGATGAGGATGATGAAGTTGGATTTTAGCTCTCATTTATTTTCTATTTCTCAATCATTTTCATCACTTCACAAAAGGCTAGAAAGCTTTTCATGCAAGGAAGAAGAAGGAAGAAGATGATCAAATCCTTTTGTGATTTATAATGAAATCTATTGAGGTTAGAAATGCAATCATGGGTTAAGTATGATAACTTAACCCATGTAAAGACATAACCTTGGTGAAGGGTTGGGTTGGGTTAACAATATCAACTAAAATATCTTTAGAAAATATTTATAGTTACAAACAAAAGCAAAGCTTCTAGAAGCTTCTAGAAAAGATTAATCCAAATCAAAACCTAACCATGTTTATAATTAAGGGTTGGGTCATGTTTTTCCATGAATTTCACTGTTTAGAGCCGAGAACCTGTATCCTGCAATTGACTAGCAAACACGGCTCAAGAGTATCTACCGATATGCAATGTGATAAAAATTGGGTGGTATGAAAATGCAAAAATCTGATATGAACAAATACCCCCAAACTTATCATTTGCTCGTCCCGAGCAAAGCCAATTTATTTACAAAAAATTTCCTAACCTCACTTTCGCAGGGAACGCGATTGCACTGAGCATGTGCAACAAGCCGTTAAACCTCAAGGTGTCCCTAGTAGGAGGAGTGTTGTCTCCTGAGGGTTTTCAGCGGATACTACCCACAAAATCCGGTCAAGTTAGTTTTGTAAAATAACTAAGATTCAAACCCCTAAAGTTTTGTTTCAGAAAATAACAATTCTATGATCCTAAGCCTAGACTATCGAACCTTTATTTTTCATACCTCGCTTCTTATTTAACTACAGATTTTATATGTCTTTACGTGCAGTGCAAATAGTGTCGTTAAGTTTCCAGAAGGATCGATTTAAGTTATCATGTCACACAATACAGCCAAGATAACAATTTTAAAAGGATCACATAAGTTTTATAAAGAGTTAAGCATTTTTCAAGTTTCGTTTTCCAGTAAAGCTTCAACTTCAGAATTTCTATCTTCCGTAACAGGAAACTATGTCTTATTTTTCACTCCGCCTTTTTTTCCTTGTTTTCATTTCATACACACCTCTGTGAACGTGCAATTGTCTTTATCATAGAATAAAACCTTCATATCTCCGCTAAATGTTTTTATAAAAGCCTGTTTTTTTATCAAGATTATTCTCACACAAAGAACCGTTAGGAATTTTAACTCGGAGAGAACACTTGCTTGATTTTGTTTTAATCTGGACTTTCTAGGCTTCTTAGCGAGCTTTGGGCCAATGCACCCAAACCAGTTGGTTTTAGGGCATTATGTGTAGAAACACCCCGGCGGACTTAATTACTCAAGTTACCCAGGTCCAAAAACAAAAGACAGTTGGGGTGAAAATACGAATGGAAATATAACCGGCAGTTCTATTATTTTTTTTGGATAAAAGACGTGTTTAGTGGGTTCGGTGTGTAATCATTCCAATCAAGTTTCAGATGGGTTATTTTTCAGACATAGTTCCAATTACGGCATCAATAACATTCCTTCATATTTGCTTTACTTCATAAACTATTCTTGATATTACTTATTTCAGAACAAACCTATTTGATCCTCAGAAAATCATTTATCTGTTTAAAAGTTTTTAAACATAAAAGACTTGTCATCTAATTTCCAAAAACTCACGACACGTGTAGTGTGATGTAAAGACGTATATCAGCTATAGTTATCTTCAAAGGAGAGTTATCTTTCAGGTTTTCAAAATCTAAACATAAGATTTAGTTATTCTTATTTTAACAAACAAAACCGTCGAAATGTTGAATCAGAGTCCTCCCACTAGCTATCTTGACAGAAAAGTTTTTATGTTTTTAGAAAAATTTTAGATTTTTATGGATTTTAATATGCAGATGCAAAATATACATATGAATGCGAAGGTAAGAAATGCGTACCGAGCGTACCCCCAAACTTAAACTGGACAGTGTCCTCACTGTCATTGCATGAAGAGACCATTTGAAGGGTCAAAATTGTCGGTTAGCGATACACAATTTTTTTATTTTTTGTTTTTAAAGAAAAGAAAAAGAATATCCACAAATATATACAAAATGGTTTATACATACCCCTAAACTTATTTGGAACAGTGTCCACTGTTCTTGGCTGGATAACCGAAGTTTGGAGGTAGGCAGAGGAAGATCATGCAGGGTAAACCGGCTCCTGTAAGAACAGGAGCTCCTCTGTATGTTCGGCGCTAAGGTACGGTTTTAGTCGTTGTCCGTTCACTTTGAAAAATGAACCGTCTTTCGGATTTTCCAAATCCACAGCGCCCTGCGGATATACATTCCGCACAAAATACGGCCCTTTCCAGCGAGATCTGAGCTTTCCTGGATGGAAGTGAAGTCGGGTGTCGTAAAGCAGTACCTGCTGACCAGGTACGAAGGTTTTGCGCAAAAGGTGTTTATCGTGAAACACCTTCGTTCGATTCTTAACGACAACCGTGTTATCGTAAGCCTCATCCCTAAGCTCACACAGTTCGTTCAGTTGCAGCTTCCGATGGCTGCCCGCATCTTCGAGAGACAGATTCAGCTCCTTTATCGCCCAAAATGCGCGATGCTCTATTTCGACAGGTAGGTGGCAGGCTTTTCCGTACACAAGCCGATAGGGAGATATGCCAAGGTCGGTCTTATAAGCGGTTCGAAATGCCCAAAGGGCATCAGTGAGTTTCAGCGACCAATCCTTACGGTTCTTGGAAACCGTCTTCTCCAGTATCTGCTTGATTTGCCGATTTGAAACTTCGGCCTGCCTGTAGGTTTGGGGGTGGTAGGGCGTGGATAGCTTATGATTAATGGAGTACTTCCGCATCAAGGCCTCGAAAGTTTTGTTGCAGAAATGACTTCCATTGTCGCTAATGATCGCTCGGGGGTGCCCAAACCGGGAGAAAATGTTTTCTTTAAGGAACCTAACGACAACCTTGTTGTCGTTAGTCCGGCTGGGCACAGCCTCGACCCATTTAGAGACGTAATCAACAGCGAGAAGGATGTACAAGTTCCCAAAAGAGCTGGGAAACGGCCCCATGAAATCTATCCCCCAAACATCGAAAATCTCCACAACCAAGATCGGTTGGAGCGGCATCTCGTTCCTCCGGGATATCCGGCCCAAGTGTTGGCACCGGGAGCAAGTATTGCAATAGTCATGAGCGTCTTTGAAAAGTTGTGGCCAGTAGAAACCACATTGCAAGATCTTCTCAGCTGTCTTTCTGGGGCCAAAATGCTCGCCACACGCTTGATCGTGGCAAAACGACAGCACACTCTTGAATTCCTCATCAGGGACACACCGACGAATAATCTGGTCAGGACAGTACTTGAACAGATAGGGTTCGTCCCAGTAAAAATGTTTTACTTGGGATAAGAAGCGAAGTCTATCCTGACTTGACCATTCAGTCGGTAGTAATCCCGTGGCCAAATAGTTCACAATATCTGCGAACCAGGGTTCGCAAGATACTGTCAAGAGCTGTTCATCCGGGAAAACGTCGTTGATCGGAATTAGAAGCGAAGGCGAAGAAGGAAGTCGTGAGAGATGGTCGGCAACCACGTTTTCACATCCTCGTTTGTCCTTAAGGACAAGGTCAAACTCTTGAAGCAAGAGGATCCAACGGATTAACCGAGATTTTGCATCTTTCTTCGCAAAAAGATGGCGTAGAGCAGAATGGTCGGTGTAGACAATGACTGGAGAGCCGATGAGGTAGGGCCTGAACTTTTCTAAAGCAAATACAATAGCCAAGAATTCCTTCTCAGTTGTTGTATAATTGAGTTGGGTGTCGTTCAGGGTTCGGCTGGCGTAATAGATTACGTGCGGCATTTTGTTGATGTGTTGTCCAAGGACATCACCGATGGCAAAGTCGAATGTATCGCACATAATCTCGAATGGGTGCGTCCAGTCAGGAGAAGAGAGAACGGGAGCAGAAGTTAGTGAGCGTTTTAATGACTCAAATGCAGTCACACAGCTCGAGTTGAAGTCAAATGGCGTATCCTTGGCCAGCAAAAGAGTCATGGGCCTAGCAATCTTGCTAAAGTCCTTGATGAACCGTCTATAGAAACCGGCATGGCCAAGGAAGGCTCGGATATCTCTGACGCATTGGGGAGGAGGTAGATTGGAAATGACCTCAATCTTTGCTTTGTCAACCTCTATGCCATTTTGCGAGATGATATGTCCTAAGACAATACCTTCGCGCACCATGAAGTGGCATTTCTCCCAATTCAAAGTGAGATTCTTGTCCTTACATCGGGTAAGGACAGCGTCAAGATGCAGCAAACACTCGTTGAAGGAATCGCCGAAGATGGAGAAATCATCCATGAAAATCTCCAGAAATTTTTCCACCATGTCTGAGAAAATTCCCATCATACACCGCTGGAAGGTAGCGGGCGCATTGCATAACCCAAAGGGCATGCGACGATATGCAAACGTACCGAAAGGACAAGTGAATGTGGTCTTGTCCTGGTCTTTTTCGGCGATGGGAATCTGATTATAGCCGGAGTAGCCATCAAGAAAGCAGTAGTACTCGTGTCCGGCCAATCGTTCAAGCATCTGGTCAATGAAAGGTAGCGGAAAGTGGTCTTTCCGCGTTGCGGCGTTGAGTTTTCTGTAATCAATGCATACTCGCCACCCAATTTGGGTGCGGGTAGGGATTAACTCGTTCGCCTCGTGGTTATGACCGTGATGCCCGACTTTTTGGGGACAACATGAATGGGGCTCACCCACTGGCTATCAGAGATAGGGTAAATGATACCACTATCTAGACATTTTACGATCTCCTTCTTCACAGCCTCTTTCATGACTGGATTGAGACGTTTTTGTGGATCCCGGGCTGGTTTGGCATCATCCATCAGATGAATGTGATGCTCAACGATCATGGGACTAAACCCCTTGATGTCCGCCATGGACCAGCCAAAAGCTTGCCTGTTGCTGTGCAAGACCGCGAGAAGGGCTTTCTCTTGCTCTGGAGCTAGAGAAGCCGAAATGATGACAAGGAGGGTCTCGTTCTCACCTAAGTAAGCATACTTAAGGTGAGACGGCAAAGGCTTGAGTTCGAGCGTTGGAGGTGAAACGATGGAAGGCAAGATTGGTGCAGAGGTCTCGAACTCAAAGGACTCCAGCAAAGGTTCAAAATGAGTGTAAGCGACCGAGTCGGATGGTTCAGGTAACTCATCCGGAAATTCGAAAGATTCAAACTCGGGTTGTGCGCGGCTAAGATCATTTGAACGTGAAACACTCGTAGTCGTTGTCGGGCGCAGAAACAGCAGCAGGTTCGAAGAGAAACGCACTAGTGGCGTCAAGATTATCGTGATCAAACAGAAACTCCTCGAATTCACACTCTTCTGGGGTGATCTCCTGGATCGAGCAGACGTCCAGTATATGAGCATTAGGTTCGGCGGGCTGATTCCCCAACCTAAAAATGTTGAGTTCAATCGTCATGTTTCCAAAAGAGAGGTTCATCGAACCATTGCGACAATTGATCACAGCATTTGAGGTTGCAAGAAATGGGCGACCGAGTATCACCGGAATTTGATTCCGGGGGTTAGCTACAGGCTGTGTGTCTAATACAATGAAGTCAATGGGGAATATGAAGTCCCCGACTTTGATTAACACATCCTCTAGCTCACCCCTAGGATGGGTGATCGATCGGTCGGCCATTTGGAGAGTGCAGTGTGTGGGTTTCAGCTCTCCGACGCCTAATTGCTCGTATACTGAATACAGAAGCAGGTTAACACTAGCACCAAGATCTAATAGTGCGCGGTTGATGTTCTTATCCCCAATGGTAATTGAAATCGTAGGACAGCCAGGGTCCTTTCGTTTTTGTGGTAAAGATTGGGTAAGGGCATCACTCACAGCACTAGCCAAGAAAACTTTCTTGGGTACCTGAGACTTCCTCTTTTTCGTGCACAAGTCCTTTAAGATTTTCGCGTAGGACGGGACTTGTTGGACAGCATCTAAAAGAGGAATGTTAATGTTAACCTGCTTAAATAACTCCAGAATCTTCTCCATTTGAGGATTTTGTTTATTAGACCTCAACCGGTTTGGAAATGGAACATTTTTAAAATTGGTTGAGTCTAATGCTGGAGGAGGAGATTGTAGAGTTGGAACGGATCCCAGAACAGGTGTTTTCGTGGAGTGAGAAGTGGATCCATTTAGAGCAGAAGAAGAGGAAGGAGCGCCTTGTGAAGAACGGAGAAGAGGCTCAGAAGACGAAGAAGAAGAAGAAGAAGAAGAAGAAGAAGAAGAAGAAGCGGTTGGCGTGTCTTCGTTGATCCGTGTGCCGATGTTGTTTTGCAGCATCCTTCCCGATCTCAGTGTGGTCACAGCACTCACATTATGGTTCTGTTGTTCAAGAGCAACATGTGCATTATGTGGGTGACCGGGATTTGGGAGTGGCTGGGACGGGAGCTTCCCCTTCTCTCGCTCGCTTAAGGCCGCGTTCAGCTGTGCAATCTGGGCCTCGATGATCTTGATGCTTTGCCCGTGAGCGGCAGTGTGTTGCACTAAGGACTGAATGGAAGACTGGATGTTGGCAGTGGATTGGGTCGATTGTTTAACGAACGCCTCCAGACTTCGTTCGAGCGAGGAAACCTTATCGTTGTTTGACGGAACAAAGTTGTCTGGTGGAAAAGAATTGTTGGGTGCAAAGTTGTTCGTCTGATTTTGGAAAGGTTGGGGTTGGAAGGGCTGCTGAAACTGCTGGTGAGTTTGTTGTTGCGCTTGTTGTTGCGGCGGAGGGGCCCTTTGGAAATTGTTGCCTTGGAATTGATTCTGATTCTGATTCCAGGCGAAATTGGGGTGGTTCCTCCAACCGGGATTGTAGGTGGAAGAGTATGGATCATTCCTTGGTCTCTGCTGGAATGCATTAACCTGATCCTGTCCTTGCGATGGTGGATTGTAAGGACACTCTTCGGTCAAGTGAGAAGGATCGGAACAACAAGCGCAGATTGTACGAAGGGGGAGAACAGGGGCAGGAGCAGGAGAAGAAAATTTGCTCTCTATCGCTTCAAGCTTTCTTGTTATTGCAGCCATTTCAGCTTTCATCGCAATAGAGACATCAAGTTGGTGAATTCCTACCCTAGACTGACCGGTAGAAGTGGAGGTAGAAGAAGAAGAAGTCGGTCTGGTGCTCTCCCACTATAGCGTTTGCTCCGCAAGGTCGTCAAATAATTGCCATGCTTCCTCGTCAGATTTCGATAGGAAGTAGCCCTGACAGATGGTTTCCAACAACTGCTTCGTTGCTGGGTTCAGGCCCTCATATAAGGTTTGGCAAAGCTGCCATTTCTCTATACCGTGGTGAGGACACTGAACGAGAAGGTCTTTGTACCGGTCAAAGCACTTCCAGAATGGTTCAGAAGGAAGCTGAGAGAATTGATTGATTTCATTGCGAATCCTTGCGGTTTTATGATTCGGATAGAACTTTTTGAGAAATGCTTTAACAAACTCGTCCCAACTGGTTATGGAATGGGAAGCGGTGCTATACAGCCATTTTTCAGCAAGATCGCATAAAGTGAACGGAATGACCCGTAGACGTATAGCATCGTCCGACAGTTGGGTGGTTTTCATCATGGCACAGACGTTTTGAAATTTATTGATGAAGATATAGGCATCTTCAGATTCAAGCCCATGAAATCGTGGAAGCATGTTGATGAAGTGGGGCTTAATTTCAAAGTTGTCCGCATTGGCCGGTGGAAGAGAAAGGCAGGTGGGAAGTGCAGAACGGGTGGGATAGAAACGATCCTGGAGCGCGATTCGCTGCGGCGCTACAACAGGCGGTGGTGGTGGGATATTGGTCTCCGTAGGAGGTGGAGCCAATCCGGGGGTAGTCAAAGATATGTTCGGATTGAATCCTGACATCGCGGAAGAAGAGGTTGGTGAAGGTGAAGGTGAAGGTGAAGATGTATGAACAGAATTCCGGTCAACGTCGGAGTTGGCCGGCAAAGGAAGGGGTGAAAGAGGAGTGGACGGAGTTTCGACTTCAGAGTCGATCGCGTAGTCGGTAGCGACTAACGTAACGCGGACTAGGCGGGCGCTAGTGTCCCGAGTCCAAGCGGACATACACTAAACGAGTTTAGTATAGTCAAAAGCGGAGAAGGTGAGGGTAAGAAAACGTCAATGGAGAAAAACGATGGGTGGAGGGTGAAAAATGGATTTGGCGACAAAGGGCAAGTTTTTATAAAAGTTTTTGTTTTTTTTTTCTTTTTTTTTTAGAAAGATTTTTACAGATATATGTACGGACTTACGACTTTATGCAATCACAAATAAGATATGCACAATCTCACCTAGATCTAAGGTTACCTAGGTCAACTAGACCTGCTCCTAACTGTTCCAGAGGGCTAGAAAAAGGACCTCAAACCGCCTCTTCTCCGTCTAATGCGGCCAGATAAGTGCCAGGTAAGTGGGAGGTTGTCCAACGCTTTCGCGAAGTTCCTTAATTAAATAACCACTTGCCTTCGTCACACTTGCCTAGGCACCGCAAAATTCAGATAGGATAAACGGCCGATGCCTGTAACTAGTCCTCTGTCCTATTGAGCGCGAAGTCCTTAGGGCTGAGTCTAGTATTTTTTAATTTTAACAATGGTCAATGCATATGCTTTTTGTGATTTTTGGGGTCCTGGGAAGGATGATGAAATCCCCACCCAATCTGAATTGGTTTCAAGCCACTTAAGTCCGTATTAAGAAATGCAAAGCAGTAACAAATCAACTGCAAACAATTTTTAATTTTAGCGCGGCGCAAAGAATCCTGCACAAGAACAGTTTATTGGAAGGGGAAGAGAGTTTGCGCAAAGAATGCTGCAGAAAACACAATTTATTGGAGTCCAGAGGAGTGGGGAGAAGAAGAAAGACTTAACCAGAAATTTTCGCAGCCTGAGGCCACCAAGTGGCCGCGGATCCGCGGCAATAGGGCTCTAATGCCGCGGTTCTGTGGCTGTGTTAAGGAATTGGGGCTCCATTTTTCTGGTGTGGGCTGCTTTGGGTGTCCTCTGTTGTTTTTCAGACCCTGAATCTGGATTTGCTCACTGTAACTGCTCCAGAATCTTACAGTAGACCGTTTGCTTCGTTTTGATCCGTCGCGGTGTAGCCGCGAAATGTGGGTCTATCTTCCCATGTCTTTGGCACTGAACTCGAACTCCGTATTTTCCTGCACACTTGCACAAAAACTAATCAAAAAAAAACAAGATGATTTTTTTTTACAAAGTATATTATTTTTTTGTTGTTTTCGGTTGTTTTTATATTCACAAGTTAACACGAAATTACACAAAGAAATAAACTACCGTCTCCCCGGCAACGGCGCCATTTGATTGTTAGCGATTCTGCGTGTTCAAGTTTTAGTTAAATACCGCAATCAAGACGGTTTCGCTTGTAGCTAGCCGGTTGAGTACGGGTCGTCCGCAGGGAGATGGGAATCTTTTTCTATGTGCTTTAACGAGTTAAGTACAGTTTTTCAGATTTTGTTGTGATTAAGTAAGTGGTAAAATGATATGTAAAGAGAGCTTGTTAGGGTTAGGATTAGGTTAGTTTGAGTTAGGAGTCTCCCACATCTTTCGTCGCCCCTCTTAATATCGGTGTTACGGTAATCGGCAATAACGGGGATTAGCACGACTAGGAAGGAACTTGCGAGTATAAGCTAGGCTTTCCAACGCATAAGTTCTTCCTTTTGGTGCTTGTCCGTCCGTTCTTGGTTCTTAGCCATAACCTTCGGTTAATTCAACCACAACCGGTCTCACTACGGAATGACCGCTATCATGTAGGATATGGTGCCATAAGGAGCGGATTGTGGTTGAATTAACGGGAGACAAATTAAGCTGTTGGGCAAGAAAAGAGTGAGAGAGATTTCCTTCTCTCAAACTTCCCTTATCCTACCCTAACAAGTATGAAACTACTCACACATCATGATACGGAAACATAAAACAAAACAAAAGAGGAAGATAGAAAGAAAGAGATTAGAAGATAACAACTAGCTATTTGCGAGCTCACCTCGGCAAGGATCAAGCGTAAGCATCATGGTTGTGTTAAGGATAAAGAAAAAAGAGGGAAGAAAGAAACAACAAGAAATAACAACAACTAGTTAACAAATGAAAATTACAACAATTAACAAGATAATAAGACAAGCAAAATAATAAACGGTTCTTCTTTATTCATCATTCTTCACTCACAAGCTCACTACAAGTTTTAATGGAGAAGAGATGAGAAGAGGAAGAAGAAACACAACTAAACCTAGAAAAGAAAATACAAGATTATGGACCCTTGGCTTCACAAGGTTCTGGGGTATTTATAGGCTGGAAAATGAAAACCTAGGGCAACATTCAGAATTAAAATGAAAAGACCAATCTGCCCACAAAATTTGGACAGTTGCCGCCACCATACGGCCGCGGAACCGCGGCCTAAGCCTGCTTATGCCGCGGATCTGCGGCCCTTTTGAGGAATTAGGTCACCAAATTTGGTGGCTTCTCCTGGTATTGTGTGCCCTTGGTTCTGGTATATGTAGTTTCTCATATTTGCTTCACGATTTTTCCAGAATTTCTGTTGAGCAAAAGGTGATTTGATGTGGATCTTTTTGTCATGATTTCCTCGAGCTCCGTGTAGATTTCTTGGATCGTGTGCTGCCAATGAGCCTTGTGCATGAAGGTGACAATCGATTTGCCATTTTGTCTCCTAAACTGGTGTGTGGCAACAGACGGATAAAGAGCGGAGATCCGTGTTTTATCTGTGGTTGGCAGGAACCCGGGTTTTGTCGTGTTTTTCCATGAATTTCACTGTTTAGAGCCGAGAACCTGTATCCTGCAATTGACTAGCAAACACGGCTCAAGAGTATCTACCGATACGCAATGTGATAAAAATTGGGCGGTATGAAAATGCAAAAATCTGATATGAACAGCTAGTCAGGTGGAGTTAGCTCGATTCAAGTTAATTCTTTCAAAGACCGGATCCTGTTCTCGACGCTATCACGATTTCACGAAGACCTCCTCCCCTCTTCCTCTATTTATCGAAAACCCATAAGTCCCTTCTCTCCTCTCTCGTTTCGATTCATTTTCAACACCCATAAAACAATATCGACTAAAGTAAAGTTAGATTAAATAAACATTCTTTTAAAAATCTTATCACACTTTCTATATTAAATAATTCACACTAATCCATCTAACACAACTTTTAACAGATTATTCATCTCATTTACTCTTGAATATGTTTAAAATCCCATGCTAAATAAATATACATCAAACATTTTCACATAAATACGATGACTTTTACATATAGCCCTTTAATGTTATCATGACCTATAATTCTAGAAAATGTAGGGTTACTAGGCACTCTCACAAGGTTCTACAAGGCATCAACCATGCCCGATTTAAATTTTAGACGTGCCAAACAATCCTAACCAAGATCTTAGACTAGAGATTATGCGAAAACATAAGCAAGTAAACAACTTTACTTTTAAGAGTTTGGGATTACAACCTTTGTAGTCCGGTCCTTCACTTCATAAGCTCCGTGTTGAGGTCCCTTCGCTGCGATCATCGAGTACCCGGACTCTAGAGAGGCTCCACGAAGAGAAAAATGCAAGCTTACTTCCGATCTTCGATAACAAAGATGATCTACCTTGATGTTTCTTTAACTCAAGCTCTCACTCACTAATAAAGTGAATACCCTAATCTAATTGGCTAGATTAGATGAGAATGATGAAGTAGGATTTTAGCTCTCATTTATTTTCTATTTCTCAATCATTTTCATCACTTCACAAAAGGCTAGAAAGCTTTTCATGCAAGGAAGAAGAAGGAAGAAGATGATCAAATCCTTTTGTGATTTATAATGAAATCTATTGAGGTTAGAAATGCAATCATGGGTTAAGTATGATAACTTAACCCATGTAAAGACATAACCTTGGGGAAGGGTTGGGTTGGGTTAACAATATCAACTAAAATATCTTTAGAAAATATTTATAGTTACAAACAAAAGCAAAGCTTCTAGAATCTTCTAGAAAAGATTAATCCAAATCAAAACCTAACCATGTTTAATCTCCACTAATCATGTTGCATTTATAATCTTAATTTGTTACAATATTATATATCACATATACAATATTTATTGTAACAAAGTAAAATTATACAATTAACAAATATCGCATATATATCAATGTATTACCCGAGTGAGAAAAAGAATCTTTTAGTGAGCTTATATTAGTTAATGTAATTTAATATATCAAATATATAATTATACATTAAATTATCGAATCAACACTTGATCCGATAATCCGGCTATTTCACAAATAACCGACTAATATAATCTGTATCAGTTCATCAAATCAACACTTGATCCGATGACCCGGCTATATCACATATACCCGGCCGATATCACATATCACGAGAATCTAATACGGTATCGCATACACGTATTATTCTCGGTCCCACACATATCACATATGTGCTCCTACTCCATTTTGCCTGAGCTAGGAAAGCTCTATGTAGGACTCTAAAGAATCGTCAATACGCCGGCAGTAGGTGATGATCATATCAAACACCCACAAGCTGCAAGCGGTCATCTAAACGTAACAGCTACCCAGGTATTGAGCGCTCAGAAGATCAACAAGCAAGCCTGTACATTCTCCTGTGAATCCAAACAGTAACACTCCCGTACAGTCCGGTCTCTTCGTCTGATATGTCGCATATCTCGCCTAGGGGTGGTAAACGCCAGACCCCAGTAGCTTGATAAGTCGTGTCGATATGAGGTCCATTACAGTTCGAGAAACTACTGATAACACTTACAAGTAAATCTCAGCAACCCTGGCCAGGGATTTCCAGTTATAGCCAATCGAACACAGCGCAACATCAACTCCCTATACCGGGAGAGTCGAAACCCCTCCTATCGCTCATTGCCTCCATATGATTCGGGACTTTACCCAAAAGCCACCATTTTGCACGCCCCATTGGACGTGGTATGATGGAAATCAAAGCAGAGTGGGAATCACATAAAACTCTATGACGATCTCGGGTTTACAGACTAACCTTTACCAGTGTCACTAGAGAACTGCCATCTGACGTGAGGTATAATACTATCTGGGAGTTCTCGGCGAGTCCGTCCAGTGTACCCAGTCTTCATTGAGCACCCGTATACCTTCTCTGATGTCAAACACCAATAGATATGGGATCATCCATCGCCCATCATATGGGTCAAGAAGCGCATACGCTAGTTTACTCTGGAGTATCGATGCCATGTCTCGGTACTCCCACGACTAGGAACATTTGAAGGATGTACTTGATGACTACACTGTCCCTACTAGTATGATCTGCATCATAGTCCTGGTAGTCAAGTTGTCATCCTAAGGGTTTTATCAACATGTAACATAGAGACAATCAGAGTACATGTTAAGATAAAGAGCAACCAGATAGCATACTATCATGTCGAGCAAGAAAGTCCTTCCTACATATGTCCAAGCATCCACTACAATATACATCGTATGTACTGTAATGGCCTCTAGGGCATACATATAACTAACAATCTCCCACTTGCACTAGGGCCAATCTGTTGTGGTATCGCACACCCAACAATCAGCTGTGGTTGAAGTATCTCATACTCAACCATCCCATAAAAGTCTCTACTGGGAAATAGGCCTTTGTGAGTGGATCCGCACTGTTGTTCTCTGTGTCTACTCTCCTAACCTCGATCTCCCTGGAGATCAACCATCTCCATGATCAGGTGATACTGCCTAAGAATTATATCTGGATTTCTGATGGTACGGGGGTTCCTAGGCCAAAGCCATAACTCCATTGTCACACAATGGTTGGAACGAAGTTCATCTCATGAACTTATATATATCCAGACTGCCTCTTTGGTAGCATCATTGGTAACGATGTATCTTGCCTTTAATTGTCTAGTAAGTCACGGTATCTAGCTTGGAACTCTTCCTATATACCGTCCCTTGACTGAGGGTAAAGATAATGCCTGCGACTGATATTCAGTCGTCCTTATCACCCTGGAACCTTTTCCAGTGATTCTCCCCAGGATCGATTGATACCATCTCACTACAACTAGTGAAAATCCTAACATCTATTTAGATCTTTCTCATAGATATAAAACCAAGGATTTAGGAGGTATCACTTTGATTGTTATGGAGAATCATTGTGATAAGAGGAGATTGACCGAGCGTGGCACAGGAAACTCCTTTCCTATTAAGAGTATGTTATCCACGTACTTTACGAGGATCACCACCATACTCCTTACTACCTTTTTTTATATACAAGGTTCATCTACCATTTTGATGAAGTCAAACTCTCTGACTACCACATCAAAACAGACGTTCCAACTCCGCGATGCCGGATTTATCCCATAAAGCAACTTGCACACGTTTCCGCTGCTCCCACTGTCTACGAAGCTCACTGGCTGTGTACTTATAGACACTCTCTTCCAAAACATCATTTAGAAAAGCAGTCATGACACCCAACCACCAGATATCGTAGTAATGGTATGTAGCAATGGCAAGTAGGATCTGCATGGACTTAAGCATAGCTTTGAAAGTCTCAACTTTTCCATGTACACCAAGTAATCTTCTCAAGATATACTAGCTCCTGATGGGGATTTAACCCTTCAGATAAAGCAACCAAAGTCCATACTTTGTTGGTGCATAAGGATTCCATCTCAGATCGCTAAGCATCCAGCCATTCTTACAGAGTTCCCACTCCAGATGGCCTGCTTGAAACTAGTTGGGTCATCATCTCATGATGCAATCCTCACTTCATAGAGAAACCGAAGTATCTCTCAGGTGGATGAGAAACCCTACCAGATCGGCGGAGAGGCTGAGGTACGTTGGAAACTATTGAATCCTCCGGTTCTACCAAATCATCAGCTGCAGTCTGTTTATCCAACAAACCTCCACAGAACTGACCTTTGCCTCGAGCTTATCCGGATTTTGCTTTTGACATAGGCCGGACAACCCCAAATCTTAACATCTTTATGAGACGGGCTCTTCCCATACTATATCACATATGGAGTGTTAGGCATCTGATTTGATTGGAACCCTATTCAATAGGTATGCAGCTTCTGAAGTGCACAACTCCCAAAAGGAAATAGGCAACTCAGTAGTACTCATCATAGAGCACACCATATCACTTAGGGTGTGATTGCTCCGCTCCGATACACCGACGTGCTGTGATGTATACGGAGGAGTAATGCTGAGAGAGAATCTCATTCTCCTTTAGAATAGTCCAGGAATTTCATGCTCAAGTATTCTCCTCCCTGATCACATCAAAAAACATAACAGTTATACCTGTTTTTGGTTCTCTACTTCTAACTCATATTCATTGAATTTCTCAAAAGGTTCAGACTTGTGTTTCAATAAGAACATATGTTCGAATCTTGAGAGATAATCAGTGAATGTAATGAAGTACAAATAACCAGTCCTGGCATGTGTAGACAAGGGACATTATATACATCATCATGTATCAATCCCAAGAGTTCACTAACTCTTTCTCTGTTTTCAATAAACAGAGATGTGGTCATCTTATCTTTGTGACATGACCGGCAAGTTTCACAAGATGTAAATTCAAACTAATTTAAATATGCATCTAAATGTAACTTCAGCTAGTCGGGTTGCATTGATATGACCTAGTCTACAATGCCTCAAGAAGGATTCGTATATTTCTGAACTCTTCCTCTTGTGTGTGTTCTGTACACTAAGAACTGTGGTTTGATTTAGAACGTCTATGCTTTTAGATAACGTGCATGAACCGATCAACTCTTGATATTGGAAATGTTCAAAACATTATCCAACAATACAAAATTATATCCTTCTTTACTAATAAAGAGACTGATATGATGTTGTATATCAGGTTCGGTATCTAATAACATTCGTTCAGAATCAATGTATTTTTTAATACAGGGTGATAACTACCAACAAACTTGGCTGCAACACTTGCACCGTTTCTATCTCATGAAACTTATCACCCGTTCCCAGTTCTCTACCTTTCTGTAGCCCATGTAACATAATACATATGCGGGATCCTGATCCGGTATCTCATACCCAGGACGTAAAGGATATTGAGAAACAGTTCTCGGTAATGAACACACCCGAAGAAGATGCATTAGAATGAACTTTCTTCGTTTGGGCGGCACGGGAATTCTGGTAATCCCCAATTTCCTGCTCGGTCTTATAACGATTATAAGTTAGAGCGGGACCAACGTTCCCTAGCGCAGTATAACAAGCGGGTTCGGTCAATACATCCGTATTATTATCTTGATTAAGGCGTGACATGGTCTCTACTTGGAGAGAGAGAGAAGAAAACACTCAGCGTATGCTCTTGCAAGATTAGATTGGTTATTAATATATCTAATCAGGATGTCTCCCACTGTTTTAGTCAAATCTTCCTTCAAACCCTAAAAGGAAAGACTAGCCGGGATTAGTTACACCCTACAAGTTCTCCAATCATTCAGCCAGGCCAGTGCCGGTACTTTGAGGGAGGTTCCCCGTGCTTTCGCACGGACCTAATTAAAGTAAACCTCGTTTTCCCAGGGGCGTAACCCCGTTGACACCTTTCTAGACACCTATTTGATTGGCTAATTGTAATGTGTAAAACTATCTCAGGAGTAACTCTTACTCGCAGCGGGTATCGAGATCCAACTGTCTCATAGAAGGTATGCAATCTCATTGCAAATTTCAACACTTGAAATTCACAATAATATTTTAACCCTAGTACTTATGACCTTAACTAAGGTCAACATATCATAAGCACTAGTCAAGTTCTACCCGTCATTTCATGATTAATCAAACCCACCCTATATGACCCTCAACTATGGTCGACATAATCACATGAATTTCCTAACTAATCGCATCATATGCTATGTAGGAAGACATCACTTAGCTACTGTACACTACGCCTCAACTAAAGTCGACATACGCAGCACGAATACTAAGTACTCTACTTCCTAAAATGACGGAGGGCTACGACAGGTTTTTAAGAAAACCTTTTGCGTAATGAACTTGATCTCGTTGTAGAATCAAATGATTTAAATGGAGCGTTTTTGAGGCCTCTTTCTAGTTTCGCTAAAGAGGTCACTCCCGGTGAAGGGATCGTCGGCTCTTTCCTCGTTGAATGATGTGCAGGATATTTCACAAATACCACTATGCAAAGCAAAAACTAGAAAAGCAATCAAAAGACAAAACCGAGGGTTGTAGCATCTGCCAGTTATTACTAAAGAGGTCACTCCTGATGAAGGGATCTCGGCTTTTTCCTTATCGAATAAGGTGCTAGATGTTCTACAAGGAACACCTTTATGAAAAGCAACAACTAGAGCTACCTGTTTATGAAAAATTTGATTCCACAACATCTTTAGGTTTCTTTTAGTTACATTAATCTCATTAATGAAGTCCCATTTTATTATGCTTCACAAACATCACATATGAAACGAAATCAACAATATATAATATATATCTCATATATACAATATAAACATTCGTCTCAGGCAGTAATATGATCTCATCACAGAACATTGCAGCAGAAGAACATATATGAAATATTGGATATACTAGGAGGTCCGTATTTTTAATACGAGCCTGTATAAAACACGGATTCCACGGTCGCGATGAATAGCCAAACCCACATCCCCAGACTCCTACGAGAGCTATAAGCAACACTGCCAATTCTAGGGTTAGGAGACCCGGTCTCGACTCCTCGAGATGGTCTCCCACTGGATCCTAGAACCCGGTTACTTGTGCTCCCCGCCTTGGGTCTATCCTAATGCGGAAAAGTAAATTATATACAATGGTGGCATCATCCTCAGCCCGGAAGTGCCCTAATAAAAGAATATTACATACAATGAATTTTACATGAATGAAAATAAAAACCCTCATCTCACATAAAACCCCCGGCTATTCAAAATGCGACGATCCAATATAACATATCACAGCAACACATAATATCTCATATCATCAATGTAAGTAAATATGCGTATCCCAATTGTCGTTGATGTATAGCAACGAAACCGGCGATACACCACATATTACACTTACGGTCACAGAAAAGAAAGTGTAAAACTACAACAGTTGGAATCCGCAACCTTCTTAGACATCGCATGTCTAACCAAATAAACTCCTTAGACATCGCATGCCTAACAATTTTAAACTCCGCATTTTAGTCTCATTATCAAAAACACTTTTCAATATCAAGCCGGGCAATTCAACAAGATTCCCGACATCCTGATCGAATGCTCATCGCAAACTTTAGTAGACAGCCACGCCCCCGGATCCCGTCGACGAAGTGCACTAAGGCGGAACACCGCTGCCGCGAGCACCCGAACGGATGCTTTTGGCTACGGGGTTCTCCTACAGTCACTTGGTCGGGGCTATGGGGCGTGGCTATCTATTAAGTTTACCCGGCGAGTATCCGCGTACGCTACGTGATTGCGACGGACTTTTGATCACATCAAAATCCCGTGGCAACCGATCAAATGAGACTAAACTGCTAAATTTACAGCATTCAAATTAGTTATCTCATAACTACTTGTGGATTCCAAATATTGTATCACATTCTAGATAAATAGACAATATTAAACTTTTCAATCGAATAAACAAACACCCAAGATTTTCCAAATAATTCTCAACTCTTGAAATTGGTTTAAAAACATCAATCACATACCACAGTACCAATGGTCCAGCCGTAGAAGGGTCAAACCAACGCCTCACATGTGGAAACGCCGTACTGCCCCAAACCCTAAGGTTTAGAAGCAGTTCAGACGGTCGCATAATCGAGTTAAGGTTTTTGTTCTTCTAGAGGGTCCACCGTGTTACTTGCATGACTTAGAACGTTCTTAAACTAAGGAAAAATCCAACACTTGGAAATTTTCCGACAGGGGAAAAAATGAGGTATTGATATCCGTTCGAACTTTTTAACACGTTCTAAATTACCCGGATAAACTAAACGAAGTTAAACTTTCCGATCGAATCAACGAGTTCCCAATACATCCCAGAAAACTCAACACTTGAGTAGAATTAAAAATTCCCAGAACAATGAAAAAAGACCTAAGAATATATACCTGAAGTAATGGGCCCCATCTTCACTGTTTGGCCGTGGAACCGCCGCTAAAAGCGCGGTTTAGCCGCGGTTCCGCGGTCATATTGGTGAGTTGGTGGTCCGTACTTCACAGTAATTCTTAGATTTCCCTGCTTAATTTTCTGAGTATTTTTAATATGAAAAATGTCAACTTTTGGAAAAATTTCCAGAAACTAGGTTTTATCGGGTATTCGGAGTTCGATCGGACTTCTAACTTCGTCTACATGACACCTAAAGCTCTAGCTTGGCTCTGATACCACTGTAGGGTTACTAGGCACTCTCACAAGATTCTACAAGGCATCAACCATGCCTGATTTAAATTTTAGACGTGCCGAACAACCCTAACCAAGATCTTAGACTAGAAATTAGGCGAAAACATAAGCAAGTAAACAAGCTTTACTTCTAAGAGTTTGGGATTACAACCTTTGTAGTCCGGTCCTTCATTTCATAAGCTTCGTGTTGAGGTCACTTCGCTGCGATCATCGAGTACCCGGACTCTAGAGAGGCTCCACGAAGAGAAAGCTGCAAGCTTGCTTCCGATCTTCGATAACAAAGATGATCTACCTTGAAGTTTCTTTAACTCAAGCTCACACTCACTAATGAAGTGAACACCCTAATCTAATTGGCTAGATTAGATGAGGATGATGAAGTAGGATTTTAGCTCTCATTTATTTTCTCTGTCTCACTCATTTTCAATACTTCACAAAAAGCTAGAAAGCTTTTCATGCAAGGAAGAACAAGGAAAAAGATGATCAAATCCTTTTGCGATGAATAATGAAATCTATTGAGGTTAGAAATGCAACCATGGGTTAAGTATGATAACTTAACCCATGTAGAGACTTAACCATGGTGAAGGGTTGGGTTGGGTTAACAAATATCAACTAAAATATCTTTAGTTAAAAACAAAAGCAAAGCTTCTAGAAGCTTCTAGAAAAGATTAACCCAAATCAAAACCTAACCATGTTTAATCTCCACTAATCATGTTGCATTTATAACCTTAACCTGTTACAATATTATATATCACATATACAATATTTATTATAACAAAATAAAATAATACAATTAACATATATCGCATATATATCAATATATTACCCGAGTGAGAAAAAGAATCTTTAAGTGAGCTTATATTAGTTAATGTAATTTAATATACCAAATATATAATTATAAATTAAATTATCGAATCAACACTTTATCCGATAATCCGGCTATTTCACAAATAACCGACTAATATAATCTGTATCAGTTCATCAAATCAACACTTGATCCGATGACCCGGCTATATCATATATACCCGGCCGATATCACATATCGCGAGAATCTAATACGGTATCGCATACACGTATTGTTCTCGGTCCCTCACATATCACATATGTGCTCCTACTCCGTTTTTCCTGAGCCAGGAAACCTCTGTGTAGGACTCTAAAGAATCGTCAATAAGCCGGCAGTAGGTGATGATCATATCAAACACCCACAAGCTGCAAGCGGTCAGATAAACGTAATAGCCACCCAGGTATTGAGAAATCAGAAGATCAACAAGCAAGCCTGTACTTTCTCCCGTGAATCCAACCAGTAACACTCCCGTACAGTCCCGTCTCTTCGTCTGATATGTCGCATATCTCGCCTAGAGGTGGTAAATGCCAAACCACAATAGCTTGATAAGTCGTGTCGATATGAGGTCCATTACAGTTCGAGAACTACTGATAACACTTACAAGTAAATCTCAGCAACCCTGGCCAGGGATTTCCAGTTATAGCCAATCGAACACAGCGCAACATCAACTCCCTATACCTGGAGAGACGAAACCCCTCCTATCGCTCATTGCCTCCATGTGATTCGGGACTGTACCCAAAAGCCACGGTTTGCACGCCCCATTGGACATGGTATGATGGAAATCAAAGCACAGTGGGAATCACATAAGACTCTATGACGATCTTGGGTTTACAGACTAACCTTTACCAGTGTCACCAGAGAACTGCCATCTGACGTGAGGTATAATACCATCTGGGAGTTCTCGGCGAGTCCGTCCAGTGTACCCAGTCTTCACTGACCACCCGTATACCTTCTCTCATGTCAAACACCAATGGATATGAGATCATCCATCGCCTATCATATGGGTCAAGAAGTGCATACGCTAGTCTACTCTGGAGTATCGATGCCCTGTCTCAGTACTCCCACGACTAGGAACATTTGAAGGATGTACTTGACGACTACACTGTCCCTACTAGTATGATCTGCATCATAGTCCAGGTAGTCAAGTACTCTTCCTAAGGGCTTTATCAACCTGTAACATAGAGACAATCAGAGTACATGTTAAGATAAAGAGCAACCATATAGCATACTATCATGTCGAGCAAGAAAGTCCTTCCTACATAGGTCCAAGCATCCACTACAATATACATCGTATGTACAGTAATGGCCTCTAGGGCATACATATAACTAACAGAAAATTCACGGGATAACGACCTACCCCACTCACAAATACTATGATTTCATAGTACGATATTTTAGTTATATTTTTATATAAAAGAAACAATTTTCATTAAAATACCCTCACTTTTAAAAACACTTTTTAAGAATCGCTATTTTTAATATCTTTACAATTACGCCTCTACAACTCTCGTTAAGAAACCCATTTGTGAATGCTGCGGGTTATCGCACATCCTTGGTATAGTAGAGCGAGATGCAGAACTCCTGACGGAGAATTTAGACTCGAAAGGAAATAAAAATTTGATTTTAAAGAATACGACTTTTTAAAAACAAATTAAATCATTTGAAAATTATATAAATCATAAATTCATATTTTTCTATGAAAACAAATTTTTAAAAACTTTATTTTTAAATGAAAAATTAAAATTACACAAAAATACCATCAAGTTTCCAAAAGATAAATTTTTCATTAAAATACCATAAACTTTAAAAGTTAGATTTTTACACTAAAATACCACAAAATATAAAAATACGTTTTTATACAAAAATCTTGACTTTTTAAAACGACATATTTTTATTAAAAACTTATTCGAGGCTATAGGACGGATTAAAAACCCTTGAGAATTTTTAAAAATGGCATTTTTACTAAAATACCTTAGAAAATCAATATACTAGTTTAGGTTACGTATTTAGGTTGCAGATTGGTTTGTGTGGTATCTTCTCTTATCAGTTGCCTCGGGGTTGCCGGAGACAATGATGCACCATTTGCCTTTCCCTAAATATAGATTGTAATCTTATGGTGGAAATTATCAAATGATAATCGTCTTTGAAAAAGACACAATTCCTATCGTCCATGTGTAGCGGTTATAGATAATTTTCTAAACTCAAGAATTTACAAGATTAAAGCTATTCAAAAAATTTAAATCTAGTAATATGAAATGACTGTAACCGAATACAAACTCGAACTTGTTTTAAACTCGAACTCGAATTCAAACTCGTACCTGAATTTGAATTTAAACTCGAATTCAATCCACTTGAACTAACTTGACTCAGCCCAGTATTGCAACTGACATGACTCGCATTCTACTTGACTTACTCGACTATATTATTCACTTTTTCAATCTATGGTTTCGATCAAGACATGTTATAATCAACCAGTCGAATCAACTAAGTCAATATAACCGTTATAATCTATTATACTCAGGGTGTTTGGGATAGTTTCATGTGTGAATCCAATGGAACTTCAAGAGTCCCGTATTAACCTACTTGAATTCTATTTACTCGAATCTCAGTCGGATCAACTCCTCCACGGCTTGGAGTCCCGATACTAACACATGAAATGAGCAAGTGTTTCCTTACTCCTGGCGCCCCACTATAGAGCTTATGAATACTTCTACGGTTATATTGACATTCACACTTGGAACTTAACTTTAACATAGTGACCATATAGAGACCTGAATGACATATACCCATGTTCATTTCCACATACTTTTTACTTGTCATTTACATTTCTTCATGATTATGCCATACCTGTCACTCTTCATTTTTACCCTACCTTTGGGACATACCAACCACTAGTTCTCTAATGAGAATTCCATCCACCTTTGTTTTCTTAGAATGTTCTTCTGATACTGTTGAAACTAAGGAAGTGGACGCCACAGAAGAGGATTACGACCAGATCGCTGCTCAGGCTTAGCTTAGCTTATCTTTTCTTTCATTTTATATATGCCACTTGTTTAGTCATTTATGTTCTTATATTTCCTTTTCAGTTGAACTCATATATTGTAAATATTTCAAGTTTGAATGTAAATAAAGATGTTTGTTGAAAACATTCCAGTCTTCATTTATTCTTGCATTGTGTATTATTGTTTCAATATGCTTAGCATATTTATTTAAGCAATGACCTTCTCTGGATAAATATGTTGTGGGCTTGACACGTCATCATTTCCGTCTACTGGGAAGCGAGGCGTGACATCAGAAATTTGCTGCGTACTTAAACTGCTTGTCCATACTTGATTTTGAGTTGTTTTTCTTTGGGCTATAAAAGGGTTTTGGGTTGGTTTTTTCTTGATATCACTTACTCAATTTCTTGAGATTTTCTATTGAAAATATCCAAGTGATCATCAAAAGAAAAATCCCACATCTTGTCAGAGAAAAGGAGTTTTCATTTGCATTTCTATCATCTCTCTCACACACACAATATCAAGAGCTTCAATTGATTATCCATACTTGAAAGAGTATTAGAGAGTGAGCTTGAGAGAAACTCCTTTGAGAGTATTGGGCTTCATTGTAAACCATCTTCCTTCTTTGTGTTTGGAATCTGGAGTTAAAGATTTCCATTGTAAGAGAGGATAAAATCTTTGTAGAGAGAAAAGCGACGAGCTTGTAAGGGAAGTGTTGTTTGTATTGGCGAACAACGTGTAGTCTTTTGAGAAGACGTGTTGGTTAGGCCTCCACCGGAAGAGAAGTTGTGAGTTGCTTGCGGGCAACATGTTTGTCTCTGAAAAAGACGTGTTTAGTGGAACGGGCCTGTACGCCTAAAGATAGTGAACTAAGGGATCTCCCAGACTACTCAAAATCGCCTCATGTTAGCATTTGCTTGAGTTTGCAATTCCTGTCTCTTTTTCTTATTAGTTTAGAAATTGCATGACATATCTTATATGTTCTATATGCTTGCTTGATTGCTTTATCTCTATTGCACTTGCAATATTAAGTATTCAACATTGTAGTCTTGTTTAGCCAATTATCACTTGTTTATCATTTTTCTAAGCTTAGCAATTGTGCTTGTATTTGCAAGTGTAGTATATAATTTTTATTGGGCATATTTGTTAGCTAGTCCTATTCACCACCCTCTAGGACTATTTGGTGTGAGCTTCCGTGTTCTTTCACCACCCGCAAATTCTAAAAGCGAGGAAACCCTTCTCAGTGACATGAGTGGGTCATCCATCACTTCTAGAATACGGTAACATAGGCACCCCTCCGTGGGGCAGAGCTACACCCCTGTAAGTTCGGCGAGTAACCCGCCAATCCAAGAATGAGGTGACCCTGGTCTCGACGCCACGAGATGGTCACCTTCTGCATTCTCGAATCTGGCTATTCGAGCACTCCGTCGCGGGATATCCTAGTACAGTAATGAAAAATATACATATGTAACATTTCAAATAATATAAAATAATTATATACCAATATTTTGGGAAACTATTTGGAAATGAATATGAATTATTATTTATGAAAGAATTTATTGGATTTAGGCTTTTATAAATTATTATACAATTATTTACATACAAGTTTATGTTAAACTTGATTAGTATATTACTAATTATGCATTAAGCCAAATCCATTTTTGTTAACCATGTTTAATGTGCCATGACATATTGTATTATGTTTCATGCATGGTTTTGTGTTTCTTTTGTTTTACTAAACGAGAAAAGATGAGAAAAGAAAATAATTGTATGAGAGGGGGGACAACAAAACATGTGAGGTATGGGTGTGAGAGAATGAGAGAGAAAGAGAGAGAAGGGTATGGTTGCTAGCCCTGCTTCCTCTCATTCTTTTCTTCATCTCCTTTCTTCATCTCCTCCTTCAACCTTCTCCACCTCCTCCACCATCTCTACCACCCCACCAAACAACCCCCAAAACCTCATGTTCCCTTCACTAAAAATATTCTTCATCTCATCTTAAACATCTTGGAGTGGACAAATTTCGGTTTTGGGCTCCTTTGCCATCTTGAAAATTTCTCTAGTTACCATAATGAGGTAATAATCACATTTCTAATCAAGTTTTCAGTATATTTGTCTTCACAAACTAGAATTTAGAGCTCAAACACATGTTTTCAAGCCTTAAAAATTTTTAAGTTGGCTTTTGTGGATATTATGGGTAGAAGTGATGTAGTAGAGCGTGAACTAGTGACTACAAGCTTACTGAGTGATAGATGAGGGCCGGTTAGTGCAAGTATCTTGTGTAGACATGAGTTTAGAATTTTCTCGATGTCGGTTTTCATTGATTTTTGATGCTCAAATAGAATCTGGAGCAACTTGGGGTTCTTATAAGAAAAACAAACAACTACATTGACCTAGTTAGACCATTAGGAGACCACCACAGAAGAACGAGACCTAAATTCCAAAATCCACCAGCCGCCGGCGGTTACTGTAGTACATTATGGCGGGTCAATATTGGATTTGGATGTTGGAGTTTGGCCTGTATCTCACACTCCTTATAACTTAGCCACTGTATTGTTTGTTTTGTCCTAGACTGCCTATGCCAAAATCTGAGAGCATTTTGAGTTGGTATTGGCAATGTTTTTCGATATCGGTTTTGTTGAACTTGTGGTGATCAAATAGAATCTGCAATGACTCGAGGACTTTGAAAAATATATTGTATATACTGTGGAGTGTGCAGGCTATTAGGAATATACCCTAGAAACCCGACCCCAATCTCACATACTTGGCCGCCAATTTATTCCTAATGGCCGCAATTTGCGGCCTGACCTTAGAATTTGGGTTTGGTTCTTGGTCCATAGCTCAAACATCTAATATCTAGGCCTACCCTATATACAGAATATCATAATTTCACCCTAGCTAAAATTTGGGAGTGTTTTAATAAGATGCTGATTTCGTTTTGCGAATTTTGAAAACTAAGTTTTTGATATTTGAGTTTTGACTCGGTCGTTTGACGTTTGTATGTCAACGTCGGGAGTTGTTTGGTTATTCTTGCAGGCGTGGATCATAGGTTCTAACCTATATGCGTTTTGCATGTCGTATTGGTTTTCGGATTCGATTTTGATTTCATTACAATATGCATTGAATTTTAGGTACCTTCGTGTGGACTTTCCGGACGACGAAGGAGAGTAAGGCGTTCATCGACTTCGGTTAGAGCAAGGATAGTAGGTGAGTAGATGTATATCTACGGGGGATATCGGGTTGATGGCATATACAACCCCTGCAACCATAGTACTAAAAGACCAGAGATATAGAATAAATATAGATATTTAGATGTGGATACCCGGCTAATAGGGTTCTGGGATACTATAACCATAGTAGTGTAAATGTAGGAAAGTATGTTCCTAGTTCTAGTTTTCTTAGTCCACGAGACATAGATACTTATGCTTATATATATACATATATAACCATGAGGATAATTACGAGATGATTTGATGAGAGAGGACATGACGAAACAAGATGAAACGAGTCGATATGTTTGATAAGAGGATGCGAGGCGATATATATATATATATATATGCTAAGATATGATATAAGGTGATATATATGATGATATGAGATAATATGATGTATGTGACCATTGATCCGTACTTTATTTGTTGATACCGTACAATGTATTATATAGTACGTGATATGATATGGATGAATCGCCAACACACACACACACACACACACACACACACATATATATACACTCGAGGAATATGATTTTAGACCACTTAAGTAGATAATAGGATACATTTTGAACAATACCTATTTCAAACTAACGAATCGTTAGGCGCTTTAAATGACAACCTCAAGGGACGCTATGGATTTTCAAATGGTATCTCTTTTTCAAAAACATCGTAGGCCCATTTTCAAAAATTACGATTCGTATTATTTAAACCATAACCGTATAGTTCATTTGTGGTTACGTATTTTATACCGTTCATATTTACGCTGTATTATTTTCCTTGAGACATGCGTACTACGTTCCCGGTACTTATCTGGTATGACTTCATCTGCTAGGGCACACGCACCATTACCGATGATGCGCATGTTGCACGTACACAGACTTTCCGGCTCACACATACATCATCGGTAATTGCCATTCCACGTACACATTAGAAACCATTATATCCCTATATTGTTCCCTAAATTGTAGAATTATAGTTATTTGTTTAGTATTCATTATCGCACATGCTAGTTTAGACATTGCACTTCCTTACCTAGTTACAAGACATGCTTATATAAAGATACCGGTTAAATCTTACAGTACCGTTCTGTGCTTGTACTTATTGTTCCATCGTGGTTACATGCATATGCAATTCTGTTTTCATGAGATTTCTGGATTTGAGAACCGCAGATACATTTTTAAAGTCTTATGATTGTTTTAAAAACGCGGTTTCTCTTGATATGATATTTTGACGTCCACCATGAGATTTCTCGGTTCTAAGCTATGATATTACCCGATTCAAGGAGTGAGGAGGCACCGTCTGCGGGTATATGGTAGACCCGATACGGTACCTCAGGGCAAAAAGATCGTATAGAGAGACGTTGAGCCCGGCAGGGGAACACTACCTGCCGGTGATGGTTTTGGACTCGGCGGATATTCGGAAGATACCGACCGGAGCGATTGTGGCAGATGGATATGAGGGCCGATCCGATGAAACGGCGCCTGAGATATACTGATTTACGTGTCGATGCTGGACATGGGTTTTATGATGATTTCGAGTGTCACTGTTGGACACTCGGGTTACATGATGATTTGATGTGTCGTTGATGGACACATGTTGGATGATACACGTATTTATATACGTATGACACAGATGACTTGGTACTATATATTATTACAGGCACGACTTTTCTATCATTGCACATATGTATACACGATCACCCTAGATACCATCTAGTATTTTTTTTTATATTACAGTATCACTTAGGATATCGTTATACATTCGATTTCTATCTGCTGATATTTTCTACTCACGAGTTGGCATTTCACCTCCGTTGTGCCATAGTTTTCTTGCAGGATTGACCGCTTGGATTAGTAGCGGCTTGCTGGCCACAGCTTTCTTCTGGGTGATTTACATTGGTAGGTGTGGTACACTTGGATCGTGACCACATTTTGTATATATTATTTTCAGTTGTAATCTAGTTAAAAGCTCCACCAACCAGACTACGTATATTTGGTAGACCTAGACGCCAGACTTGTATATTCTTTGAGACATAGAGCGAGATGGGTGTATTGTTCTTTATTTTGAGCTTGATGATGTCTTGGTCTTCTTTATTTTCTTTCTGTCACTGATTTTCGCCTTAGGGCGTCGTGTATATTTATTATGTGGTTGTGATTCCTCCAATTGGCAAAGAGCTAGCTCTCGCTTGGGGATGCCTATTTTATTGTTGTTATGTATTGGTTTTCGATCAAAATTTACAAAGGAGGTCCTGCCCAAATTTCAAATGACGAAAATGTTTCCAACTATAGTATACAACTCACTTGTATTTCTATATGTCATTACTTATACTTTTAAAGAAAAGAACTTGATCACGTTACACCTTTACTTCAAAACTTCACATCCATTATTTTTCTCGAAAGGTTTAGATTTCTGGGCTTTCGGCTTACTTGAGTTACAGTGGGGTCCTTTAGGGTTCACATGATCCAAGTGCCCGTCACATGCTAAAATTCCGGGTCGTGAAAAAGTTGGTATCGGAGCGTTATGTTTGACCTTGGTTCGAGTTTAGGTTTGACTATGCGGAGTCTAGGGCGTGTGTGTGTGTGTGTGTGTGTGTGTGTTTGTGTGTGTATTGGAACCTAGGCTTGACCTTACGGAACTTAGACTTGACTGAGGGGGTATTAGACCTGAACTTTCATTATGTATGTTGACCTTGGTTTATGGAGTAGGTAACTTAAGTTGAGTGACATACTGTGTGTATGTTCCGCAGAATACTTACAATACGCTGCTATGCTTAAGTGACCTTAAGATGTACATTTCTGGAGATCAGTTATTCTATTCGTTCTTATGATTTATCCTTATCGACGGTTGCTTGCGGTTCCTGTCACTATGGCTATGAGAGCCACGGCTAGAGATGCGATCAGAGTGAGCTCAGCTGAGATGAGTACTGACCAGGGCGTTATTGTGGTGACGTAAGAACGTATTGATTTATTATTTTTACTAGGATTTCTCGTTTGACACGAGCATTCGGGATCTGCACTGGATGATCAGGCCATCGCTTAAGACCAGCAAGATTGAGAGGACTGTTGATGTACAGCCTACTACAGAAATCGATGTGTTATCTACCGTGCAGACAGATGACCCAGCTGTTGCTGAGATTGACGGGATGTCGCCTCCAGAGTTTATAAAGCTGAAGCCACATGAGTTTACTGGCAGGGATGTGATAGAAGATCGCTAGCCCATCTTGGATATAGTGATTAGGATATTTCGTTCATTGAATACCCTCATGCAAGATTCGGTTGAGTTGGCTAACTTCAGTTCGAAGGGTCTTGCTTAGACCTGGTGTAAGCCGATCGAGAGAAGGGGAACAGTGTGTATTCCTCTAATGACTTGGACGAGTTCCCGAGGGCATAATTGGCCAGATTTCTTCCACAGGGTGTTGAAGATGCCTAAGTTGTAGCTTCGAGTCTTTGCGAGAGACTCTGGATATGACTATAACCAAATATGAATTGCAGTCCATGTAGCTATCAAGATACGTCTTCGAATTGAACGATAATGAAGAAAAGTGGATAAGAGATTCGTGTGAGCTCTTAATGAGTCATTCTTCTTTGTTGAAGCCAGAGAATTGATACGTAGAGGCATTGGATACGGCCAAATTTCCAGAGTGAAGTCATGATGAAATCACAGCTGTCTGGGAACGAAAGCGGATTAAGTAAGAGTGCCAACTTCCGGACAGTCCGGCAGAGATGAGATTAGGAGAGACTGTGGCAGGTTCTTTCAGGAGTACTACGCGATAAATATTTGGACCCAAAATCGGTGGTATGCCACGTATTCAGAGGGCCAGAAGCCACCATCTTCGACGTGCCATATAACGAGTGGCCATGTAAATTGGCTAGGATATGTTCACATAGGCGTCAAAGCGGGATTGTTTCCGTTGTTATTCCTAACCGGGCCATCGAGCTGAGAGATTGTAGAATTGGTGATCTACATAGAAAACGAGGACCTAGGGTAAGAGGACGTCAGACCGCCGGCAGGAGGCAAGTAGATATTCTTGCTCTGCCAACCTTAGGTGCACCGGCACCTTTCGACATTGAAAGAGGTGTATCTCTGTCATTTATTTTGATTTGCATTTAGTGATCCCAGTATTACGCTCATATCATTTTAGACTTTTGAGTTTTGATGATTAGTTTCATGATTGATATTTTCGTACACTGTAGTTGCACTTGATTTATGTTTTATACACCGTTACATTTGATTTACGTTGTGTGCATGTCCATTGCACTTGATATCGATTTTGTGCACTTGTTGCATGTATTAATAATTCTGTGTATTCCAATACAGACGATTTTGATTTCGTGCATGTTATATACACTTGACTTTGACTTATGCACTCAGTATGGTTCACATGCGCTTTCAGTGCATTGATATGGGTTTTGTGCACGCAATTGCACATGTTTAGGATTTCATACACCTCAGTATACTCGATTTTGGTCGCGTGCATGTTGTATACCGCGGATTTTGATTCATACAATCGATATTGTTAATGCATTGATGAGTTTTCGTGCACCTAATGCACCTGATATTGTTTTCGTGCACCTGTTGCACTAGATTTATGTTTTCGTGCACCGTGTGCACTAGATGTTCATTTTCGTGCACCCCATTACACTAGATGCTTTTATGCAGACCTGAAGCATATGATTTAGATTTTTGCACACACTGGGCGCACTTGATGCAATTTTGTGCACACCAGATGCACTTAATCGAGATTTTTCATGCATATTAGTTACACTTGGTTGAGATTTTCGTTCACTCTAGATGCACTCGATATTGTTGTCGTGCACACCTGTTACACTTGACAGTGTTAGTTATATGTATGCCCTAGAAGCCATTACTGTACATACGATATATATTGTAGTGGATGCTTGGACATATATAGGTAGGATTTTCCTTCTCAACATGATAGTATGCTATCTGGTTGCTCTTTATCTTAACATGTACTCTGATTGTCTCTATGTTACATGTTGATAAAGCCCTTAGGATAAGTACTTGACTACCAGGACTATGATGCAGATCATACTAGTGGGGACAGAGTAGTCGACAAGTACATCTTTCAAATGTTCCTAGTCGTGGGAGTACCGAGACAGGGCATCGATACTCCAGAATAGACTAGCGTATGCGTTTCTTGACCTATATGATGGGCGATGGATGATCACATATCCATTGGTGTTTGACATCAGAGAAGGTATATGGGTGCTTAGTGAAAACTGGGTACACTGGATGGACTCGCCGAGAACTCTCAGATAGTATTATACCTCACGTCAGATGGCAGTTCTCTGGTGACACTGGTACAGGTTAGTCTGTAGACCCGAGATCGTTATAGAGTCTTGTGTGATTCCCACTGTTCTTTGATTTCCATCATACCACATCCAATGGGGCGTGCAAAACGGTGACTTTTGGGTACAGTCCCGAATCACATGGAGACAATGAGCGATAGGAGGGGATTCGTCTCTCCCGGTATAGGGATTAGATGTTGCGCTGTGTTTGATTGGCAATAACTGGAAATCCCTGGCCAGGGTTGCTGAGATTTACTGGTAATTGTTATCAGTAGTTTCTCGAACTGTTATAGACCTCATATCGACACGACTTATCAAGCTACTAGGTCCGACGTTTACCACCCCTAGGCGAGATATGCGACATATCAGGCGAAGAGACCGGACTGTATGGGAGTGTTGCTGATTGGATTCGCTGGAGAAAGTATAGGCTTGCTTGTTGATATTCAAATCGCTCAATACCTAGGTGGCCGTTACATTTAGCAGACCGCTTGCGGCTTGTGGGTGTTTGATATGATCCTCACATACTGCCGACGTATTGACGAGTCTTTAGAGTCCTACACAGAGGTTTCTTGGCTCAAGCGAAACGGAGTAGGAGCGCATATGTGATATGTGCGGGAACGAGATTAATACAAGTATGTGATACCGCATTATATTCTCGCAATGTGTGACCTGATTGGTTATATGTGATATAGATGAGTTATTGGATCGAGCATTGATTCGATAAGATGTTGCATTTGATATTAGTCGGTTATAAGTGATATAGTCGGATTATTAAATCAAGAGTTGATTTGATAATTTAATGTATAATTATATATTTGATATATTATAATACATTAACTAATATTTAGCTCACTATTGTTTTCTTTTCTCACATGATGTGCACATTGTATGTGTGTGTGTGTGTATGCGCGATATGTACATTTGTGTACATGGATTGTGTCATGTTTGATGA
Organism: Agapanthus africanus; assembly: GCA_030015575.1. NCBI lineage: Eukaryota > Viridiplantae > Streptophyta > Magnoliopsida > Asparagales > Amaryllidaceae > Agapanthus > Agapanthus africanus. The sequence continues at coordinate 257,065,736 of CM057351.1, read as the reverse complement.
TACATACAAGATGGGTGTATGAGATTAACACAATGCTAGGGTTAAGTTAAGGTTTCTATTTATGTTAAGCTAATTCAAAAGAGATTGAGTTTGTTATGATAAAGCTTGCACAAAAGCTTATGGATAAGCTTATGGATAAGCTTTGACAAAGTCAACCCTTTTGTCTAGTTTAAGATATTTATCAAACCCAACCTTTAACAATAGCCATGAGTTAATTCTCTACATGAGTTAGCCATGAGGGCTTAACTCAACCATAGGTCCAATAATTCATTTGGATGAATTATTCACAAGTCTTCTTCTTATTCTTCAGGCTCCATGAAAAAGCTTGCTGGCTCTAATGGAGTTTCAGATAAAGTGTGAGAAAATCAATTCTAAAGTGATCCCACCTCCTACTTCTTCATCCTCTACCACTTGCCATGTAGTAGAGTGTGATCTCTTCACAAAGTTCATGACCTAGTGAAGGAATAGCTTGATTCAGTGTCTCCTCGACGTAGATCATCTTCGACCTCGAAGTCATCGATGCAAGCACGTTCGTTTCTTAATAGAGCCTCTCTAGAGTCCGGGGTTTGTGATCGCAGAGAAGGGGGATAATACATAGAGCTATTTGAAGTGAAGGACCGGACTACAAAGGTTGTAATCCCAAACTTTAGAAGTAAAGTTGTTTACTTGCTTATTGTTTTCGCATAATCTCTAGTATACGATCTTGGTTAGGGTTGTTCGGCACGTCTAAATTTTGAATCAGGCATGGTTGATGCCTTGTAGGACCTTGTGAGAATGCCTAGAAACGCTACAGTGGTATCAGAGCCAAGCTAGGATTTTAGGCGAAGTTTAAAGTCCGATCGAACTTCGAATACCCGGTTTAGACCCTTCTCTGGAAAATTTTCAAAAATGTTGATTTTTCCATATTAAAAATACTCAAAAAAATTAGCAGGGTATTTTAGGAATTACTGTGCAAAACGACACCCTAAATCCACTAAAGCGCCGTGGAACCGCGGCCATACCAGGGTATTGGCGGCGGTTCCGCGGCAATACTTGGGTATTGAGGGTTAGATTTTGCTACAGTTGATCCGTAGGTACTTCCTGATGCTTCTGGGAATTTTTAAATTGTACTAAAGTGTTGAGTTTGTGGGATGTATTGGGAACTCGTTGATTCGATCGGATAATTTAACTTCGTTTAAGTTTTTTTGGATAATTTTAGAACGTGTTAAAAAGTTCGAACGGATATCGATAACTCACTTTTTCCCTTGTCGGAAATTTTTTCAAAAGTTGGATTTTTTCTCGAGTTTGAAACTTCCGGAAAATCATGCAAGTAACGCGGTGGACCCTCTAGAAGACAACAAACCTTAACTCGATTATGTGACCGTCTGAACCGCCTCTAAACCTTATGGTTTGTGGCAGTACGGCGTTGCCACATGTGAGGCGTTGGCTTGACCCTTCTACGGCTGGACCATTGGTACTGTGGCATGTGATGGATACTTTTTGAACTCCGCTGAAGTGTTGAGCTATTTGGGAAATCTTGGGTGTTTGTTTATTCGTTCGGAAAGTTTAACACTGTCTATTTATCTGGAATGTGATACAATATCTGGAATCCACATGTAGTTATGAGATAACTAATTTGAATGTTATAAATCTAGCAGTTTAGTATCATTTGATCGGTTGCCATGCGATTTTGATGTGATCAAAAGTCCATCGCAATCACGTAGCGTACGCGGATACTCGTCGGGTAAATTTAATAGATAGCATCGCCCCATAGCCCCGACCAAGTGACTGTCGGAGAACCCCATCGCCAAAAGCATCCGTTCGGGTGCTCGCGGCAGCGGTGTTCCGCCTTAGTGCACTTCGTCGACGGCATCCGGGGGTGAGGCCGTCTACTAAAGTTTGCGACGAGCATTCGATCAGGATGTCGGGAATCTTGTTGAATTCCCGTCTTGATATTGAAAAGATTTTTCGATAATGAGACTAAAATGCTGGGTTTATAATTGTTAGGCATGCGATGTCTACGGAATTCATTTGGTTAGGCATGCGATGTCTAAGGTGGTTGCGGATTCCAACTGTTATAGTTTTACACTTTCTTTTCTGTGACCGTAAGAGTAGTATGTGGTGTATCGCCGGCTTCGTTGCTATACATCAACGACAATCGGGATACGCATACTTGCTTACGTTGATGATATAAGATATTATGTGTTGCTGTGATATGTTATATTGGATCGTCGTGTTCTGAATAGCCAGGGGTTTTATGTGAGATGGGGATTTTTATTTTCATTCATGCAAAATTCATTGTATGTAATATTCTTTTATTGGGGCACTTCCGGGCTGAAGATGATGTCACCATTGTATATTATTTACTTTTCCGCATTAGGTAGACCCAAGGCGGGGAGCACAAGTAACCGGGTTCTAGGGTCTAGTGGGAGACCGTCTCGAGGAGTCGAGACCGGGTCTCCTAACCCTAGAATTGGCAGTGTTGCTTGCTGCTCTCGTAGGGGTCTAGGGATGTGGGTTTGGCTATTCATCGCGACCGTGGAATCCGTGTTTTATACAAGCTCGTATTAAAAACATGGACCTCCTAGTATATCCAATATTTCATATATGTTCTTCTGCTGCAATGTTTTGTGATGAGATCATATTACTGCCTGAGACGAATGTTTATATTATATATATAAGACATATATTATATTGCAGATTTCGTTTCAAATGTGATGCTTGTGAAGCATTATAAAATGGGACTTCATTAATGAGATTAATGATATAAATGAAACCTAAGATGTTGTAGAAACTTGTTTAGAAACTTGTAGCTCTATTTCTTGCTTTGCATAGCGGTGTTCCTTATAGAACATCTAGCACCTTATTCGATAAGGAAAGAGCCGAGATCCCTTCACCGGGAGTGACCTCTTTAGTGAAACTAGCGGATGCTACAAACTCGGTTTGTCTTTTGATTGCTTCTATAGTTCTTGCTTTGCATAGTGATATTTGTGAAATATCCTGCACCTTATTCGATGAGGAAAGAGCCGACGATCCCTTCACCGGGAGTGACCTCTTTAGCGAAACTAGAAAAGGCCTAAAAAACACTCCATTTAAAATCACTCGATTCTACAACGATATCTAGTTCATTATGCAAAAGGTTTTCTTAAAAACCTGTCGTAGCCCTCCGTCATTTTAGGAAGTAAAGTACTTAGTATTCGTGCTGCGTATGTCGACTTTAGTTGAGGCGTAGTGTACGGTAGCTAAGTGATGTCTTCCTACACAGCATATTATGCGATAAATTAGGACAGTCATGTGATTATGTCGACCATAGTTGAGGGTCATGTGGGTGGGTCTAATTAATCATGAAATGACGAGTAGAACTTGACTAGTGCTTATAATATATTGACCTTAGTTAAGGTCATAAGTACTAGGGTAAAATATTATCGGGAATTTCAAGTGTTGAAATTTGCAATGAGATTGCATACCTTCTTTGAGATAGTTGGATCCCGATACCCGCTGCGAGTAAGAGTTACTCCTGGGAGAGTTTTACGCATTACATTTAGCCAATCAAGTAGGTGTCTAGAAAGGTGTTAACGGGGTTACGCTCCTGGAAAAACGAGATTTACTTTAATTAGGTCTGTGCGAAAGCATGGGGAACCTCCCTCAAAGTACTGGCACTGGCCTGGCTGAAAGTTTGGCGAACTTGTAGGGTGTAATTAATCCCGGCTAGTCTTACCTTTTAGGGTTTGAAGGAAGATTTGGCTAAAACAGTGGGAGACATTCTGATTAGGTAAACTGATAACCAATCTAATCTTGTAAAAGCGCACGCTGAGTGTTTTCTTCTCTCTCTCTCCTGGTTGCGACTATGTCACACCTTAATCAAGATAATAATACGGATGTATTGACCGAACCCGCTTGTTATACTGGGCTAGGGAACGTTGGTCCCGCTCCAACTTATAATTATTATAAGACAGAGCAGGAAATTGGGGATTACCAGAATTCCCGTGCCGCCCAAACAAAGAAAGTGCATGCTGATGCATCATCTTCGGGTGTGTTCATTACAAAGAACTGTTTCTCAATATACATTACGTCCTGGGTATGAGATACCGGATCAGGATCCCATATATGTAATATGTTACATGGGCTACAGAAAGGTAGAGAACTGGGAACGGGTGATAAGTTTCATAAGATAGAAACGGTGCAAGTGTTGCAGCCAAGTCTGTTGGTAGTTATCACCCTGTATTAAAAAATACATTGATTCTGAACGAATGTTATTAGATACCGAACCTGATATACAACATCATATCATTCTCTGTATTAGTAAAGAAGGATATAATTTTGTATTGTTGGATAATGTTTTGAACATTTCCTATATCAAGAGTTGATCGGTTCAGGCACGTTATCTAAAAGCATAGACGTTCTAAATCAAACCACAATTCTTAGTGTACAGAACACACATAAGAGGAAGAGTTCAGAAATATATGAATCCTTCTTGAGGCATTGTAGACTAGGTCATATCAATGCGACCCGACTAGCTGAAGTTACATTTAGATGTATATTTAAATTAGTTTGAATTTACATCTTGTGAAACTTGCCGTTCATGTCACAAAGATAAGATGACCATTGCTCTGTTTATTGGAAACAGAGAAAGAGTTAGTGAACTCTTGGGATTGATACATGATGATGTATGTAAGGTCCCCTGTCTACACATGCCAAGACCGGTTCTTTATACTTCATTACATTCACTGTTTATCTCTCAAGATTCAGACATATGTTCCTGTTGAAAAACAAGTCTGAACCTTTTGAGAAATTCAATGAATATGAGTTAGAAGTAGAGAACCAAAACGGGTATAAGTATTATGTCCTTTGATGTGATCAGGGAGGAGAATACTTGAGCACGGAATTACTGGTCTATTCAAAAGGAGAATGAGATTCTCTCTCAGCATTACTCCTCCGTATACACCATGGCACGTCGGTGTATCGGGACGGAGCAATTGCACCCTATATGATATGGTGTGCTCTATGATGAGTACTACTGAGTTGCCTATTTCCTTTTGGGAGTTATGCACTTGAGAAGTTGCATACCTATTGAATAGGGTTCCAATCAAATCAGTAGCATACCACTCCATATGTGATATGGTTTGGGAAGAGCCCATCTCTTAACAATATTAAGATTTGGGGTTGTCCGGCCTATGTCTAAAAGAAAAATCCGGACAAAGCTCGAGGCAAGGTCAGTTCTGTAGAACTGGAAAGAGTTCCAGCTATATAAACTGAAGCTGATAATTTGGTAAACCCGAAGGATTCAATAGTTTCCAACGAACCTCAGCCTCTTCGCCGATCTAGTAGGGTTCCTCACCCACCGAAGAGATACTTCGGTTTCTCTATGATAGTGGGAGCGAGGATTGCATCATGAGATGATGACCTAACTATTTTTGAGCTGGCCATCAGGAGTAGGGACTCTGTAAGAATGGCTGGATGCTTAGCGATCTGAGATGAAATCCTTATACACCAACAAAGTATGGACTTTGGTTGCTTTATCTGAAGTGTTAAATCCCTATCAGGAGCAAGTATATCTTGATAAGATTACTTGGTGTACATGGAAAAGTTGAGACTTTCAAAGCCATGCTTAAGTCCATCCAGATCCTACTTGCCACGGCTACATACCATGACTACGATATCTGGCGGTTGGGTGTCATGACTGCTTTTCTAAATGATGATTTAGAAGAAAGCGTCTATAAGTACACAGCCAGAGGGCTTCGTAGACAGTGGGAGCAGTGGAAACGTGTGCAAGATGTTTTATGTGATAAAGCAGGCATCGTGGAGTTGGAACGTCTGTTTTGATGTGGTAGTCAAAGAGTTTGACCTCATCAAAATGGTAAATGACCCTTGTATATACAGAAAGGTAGTAGAGAGTATGGTGGTGATCCTCGTAGAGTACGTGGATGACATACTCTTGATAGGGAAAGGGTTTCCTATGCTACGCTCGGTCAATCTCCGCTTATCATAAGGATTCTCCATATAGGATCAAGGTGATACCTCTTAAATCCTAGGTATTTATTTCTATGAGATAGATCTAAATGGATGTTAGGATACTCACTAGTTGTAGTGAGATGGTATCAATCGATCCTGGAGAGAATCACTGGAAAGGTTCCAGGGTGATAAGGACGACTGAATGTCAGTCGCAGGCATTGTCTTTACCCTCAGTGGAGGGACGGTATGTTGGAAGAGTTCCAAGCTAGATACCGTGACTTGCTAGACGATTAAAGGCAAGATACATCGTTACCAAGAATGCTACCAAAGAGGCAGTCAGGATATATATAAGTTCATGAGATGAACTTCGTTCCTACCATTGTGTGACAATAGAGTTCTGGCTTTTGCCAAGGAACCCCCGTCCCATCAGAGATCCAGACATATTCTTAGGCAGTATCGCCTGATCATGGAGATGGTTGATCTTCAGGGAGATCGAGATTAGGAGAGTAGACACAGAGGAAAATAGCGCGGATCCACTCACAAAGGCCTATTTCCGAGTAGAGACTTTTATGGGATGGTTGAGTATGAGATACTTCAACTGCAGCTAATTGCTGGGTATGCGATACCACAACAGATGGCCCTAGTGCAAGTGGGAGATTGTTAGTTATATGTATGCCCTAGAGGCCATTACTGTACATACGATATATATTGTAGTGGATGCTTGGACATATATGGGTAGGACTTTCTTGCTCGACATGATAGTATGCTATCCGGTAGCTCTTTATCTTAACATGTACTCTGATTGTCTCTATGTTACATGTTGATAAAGCCCTTAGGATAAATACTTGACTACCAGGACTATGATGCAGATCATACTAGAGGGGACAGAGTAGTCGACAAGTAAATCCTTCAAATGTTCCTAGTCGTGGGAGTACCGAGACAGGACATCGATACTCCAGAATAGACTAGAGTATGCGCTTCTTCACCTATATGATGGGCGATGGATGATCCCATACCCATTGGTGTTTGACATCAGAGAAGGTATACGGGTGCTTAGTGAAAACTGGGTACACTGGACGGACTCGCCGAGAACTCCCAGATGGTATTATACCTCACGTCAGATGGAAGTTCTCTGGTGACACTGGTACAGGTTAGTCTGTAGACTCGAGATCGTTATAGAGCCTTGTGTGATTCCCACTGTGCTTTGATTTCCATCATACCACGTCCAATGAAGCATGAAAAACGGTGTCTTTTGGGTACAGTCCCGAATCACATGGAGACAATGAGCGATAGGAGGGGATTCGTCTCTCCCGGTATAGGGAGTAGATGTTGCGCTGTGTTTGATTGGCTATAACTGGAAATCCCTGGCCAGGGTTGCTGAGATTTACTGGTAAATGTTATCAGTAGTTTCTCAAACTGTAATAGAGCTCATATCGACACGACTTATCAAGCTACTGGGTCTGACATTTACCACCCCTAGGCGAGATATGCGATATAGCAGACGAAGAGACCGGACTGTACGGGAGTGTTGCTGATTGGATTCGCTGGAGAAAGTACAGGATTGCTTGTTGATCTTCTGATCGCTCAATACCTGGGTGGCCGTTACGTTTAGCAAACCGCTTGCAGCTTGTAGGTGTTTGATATGATCATCACGTACTGTCGGCGTATTGACGAGTCTTTAGAGTCCTACACAGAGGTTTCCTGGCTCAAGTGAAACGGAGTAGGAGCGCATATGTGATATGTGCGGGAACGAGGTTAATACGAGTATGTGATACCGCATTATATTCTCGCAATGTGTGACATGATTGGTTATATGTGATATAGCCGAGTTATCGGATCGAGCGTTGATTCGATAAGATGTCGCATTTGATATTAGTCGGTTATATGTGATATAGCCGGATTATTAAATCAAGAGTTGATTTGATAATTTAATGTATAATTATATATTTGATATATTATAATACATTAACTAATATTTAGCTCACTATTGTTTTCTTTTCTCACATGATGTGCACATTGTATATATATATACGCGATATGTGCATTTGTGTACATGGATTGTGTCATGTTTGATGATACATACAAGATGGGTGTATGAGATTAACACAATGCTAGGGTTAAGTTAGGGTTTCTATTTATGTTAAGCTAATTCAAAAGAGATTGAGTTTTTTATGATAAAGCTTGCACAAAAGCTTATGGATAAGCTTTGACAAAGTCAACCTTTTTGTCTAGTTTAAGATATTTATCAAACCCAACCTTTAACCATAGCCATGGGTTAATTCTCTACATGAGTTAGCCATGAGGGCTTAACTCAACCATAGGTCCAATAATTCATTTGGATGAATTATTCATAAGTCTTCTTCTTCTTCTTCAAGCTCCATGAAAAAGCTTGCTAGCTCTAATGGAGTTTTGAGATAAAGTGTGAGAAAATCAATTCTAAAGTGAGTCCACCTCCTACTTCTTCATCCTCTACCACTTGCCATGTAGTAGAGTGAGTTCTCTTCACAAAGTTCATGACCTAGTGAAGGAATAGCTTGATTCAGTGTCTCCTCGACGTAGATCATCTTCGGCCTCGAAGTCATCGATGCAAGCACGCTCGTTTCATCATAGAGCCTCTCTAGAGTCCGGGGTTTGCGATCGCAGCGAAGCGGACTACTACACGGAGCTATTTGAAGTGAAGGACCGGACTACAAAGGTTGTAATCCCAAACTCTTAGAAGTAAAGTTGTTTAATTGCTTATTGTTTTTGCATAATCTCTAGTATACGATCTTCATTAGGGTTGTTCGACACGTCTAAATTTTGAATCGGGCATGGTTGATGCCTTGTAGAACCTTGTGTGAGTGCCTAGTAACCCTACAGACAGATACTTTCATGCACACCTGTTGCATGCAATTTTTATTTTCGTGCACATTCGTGGCTCTTGGATTTGCTTTGAATTATGTGAGCACCAGATGCACGTGGTATTTCCATATGCGCCTATTGAGATGGATTTCTTCTTTCGAGGATCATGCTTCTATGATATACATACTATATTATATAGTAGCCGAGCATGACTTATTTTGGGACAATACCTGAGTATTTTTGCATGCATCGACATTTACCGAAAAGGTTTTCAAAAGGAGCTATAGTCTCATTATTTTCCTATGTGTCCATGAATGACACGAAATTTTACAAGGAAAACCTTCTGAGATATTTTTCAAAAGGTGGGACATATATCTTGAGCAACGCATTTAGAAGACATATATCTATTTCTTTACAAAATGGGCGTCCTCTACTTATACCGCGATATACGCATCGCACGGCGATTTGAAAAGGATTTTTGCATTTATTTTTATTCAGCTTTTTAGACGGTTTAACAGGGATGCATACTATATACGTATAATAGTCTTGAGTATATGACATTCGATTTAGATAGTAGATTTTGAAACTTGCATCTGCATCATAGCTTCTATGATCGGCATGACGCTTGATGGAGTTTCGATTTTTGAGTTTTACACCCATTTTCATGCGCACGCGTTGTGCTATGTTATTTCTTGTTATTCAATAATTTCGGAGCCTCGTTGGTTGATCTGATTTACTGAAATGTTTTAATATTTAGGAAGTTTAAATTTAAATTCGGGGACCGAATTTATTTAGAGGGGAAGATTGTAACATTTCAGAAAATATAAAATAATTATATACCTATATTTTGGGAAAATATTTGGAAATGAATATGAATTATTATTTATGAAAGCATTTATTTGATTTGGGCTTTTATAAATTATTATACAATTATTTACATGCAAGTTTATGTTAAACTTGATTAGTATATTACTAATTATGCATTAAACCAAATCCATTTTTGTTAACCATGTTTAATGTGCCATAACTCATTGTATTATGTTTCATGCATGGTTTTGTGTTTCTTTTGTTTTTTTTTTTAAAAAAGAGAAAAGATGAGAAAAGAAAAAAGAAATAATTGTATGAGAGGGGGGACAGCAAAACATGTGAGGTATAGGTGTGAAAGAATGAGAGAAAGAGAGAAGGGTATGGTTGCCAGCCATGCTTCCCCTCATTCTTTTCTTCATCTCCTTTCTTCGTCTTTCTCCACCTCCTCCACCATTTCTACCATCCCACCAAACAACCCCAAAACCTTATATTTCCTCACTGAAAATATTCTTCATCTCATCTTAAACATCTTGGAGTGGATAAGTTTCGGTTTTGGGCTCCTTTGCCATCTTGGAAATTTCTCTAGTTGCCATAATGAGGTAATAATCTCATTTCTAATCAAGCTTTAAGTCTAATTGTCTTCACAAACTAGAATTTAGAACTCGAGCTCATGTTTTCAAGTCTTGAAAATTTTAAAGTGAGATTTTTTGGATATTGTGTGTAGTGGTGATGTAGTAGAGGGTCAACTGGTGACTACAAGCTTACTAAGTGATAGATGGGCGTAAGTTAGTGCAAGTATCTTAGGTAGACATGAGTTTAGAATTTTTTGATGTCGGTTTTCATTGATTTTTGATTCTCAAATGGAATCTGGTGTAATTTGGGGTCCTTATAAGAAAAATAAACAACTATAATGACATAGTTAAACCACTAAGAGACCACTATAGAAGAACAAGACCCAATTTCTAAAGCCCACCGCCACCAGCGGTTACTGTAGCACATTCTCTGAAAGGTTCCTAGGCACTCTAGTAAGGTCTCACAAGGCATCGAACATGCCAATTTAAAATTTTTAGTGCCGAGAAACCTTAGACTACGGATCTTAAACTAGATGTTTAGGCGAAACGGAAAACTAGTTAACACTTTTAACTTAAAGTTAGGATGCTACAACCTTTGTAGATCCGGATTTCCGCCTCCTTAGCTCCACGTGGTCATGCCCTTGCTGTCCATCATGAATCCTCGACTCGATCATCGGCTTCATCGGGAAAGCAAGCGGAATAGGTCGTCGGCTTTGTGTCAAAGACGATCTACGTCGAGGTTGCACAAACTCAAGCTCCGACTTCACAAACTTGTGAAACTTGTGAAGTAAACACCCAAAACAACTTGGCAAGAGGTAGAGGGTGAAGAAATAGGAGGTGGGTTCACTTTAGATTTGGATTTCTCTCACTAAAGCTCAACTTGCCATTGTTGTAGCAAGCTTTTTGAAGAAGAAGAAGATGAGCTCAAGGAAAGAATTATGATAAGTCTTATGATGAAAAATAAATTTTAAATCAAAATACTTATCATAACTTGAACTAGGGTTAAGTGTAGAGAATTAACCATGGTCACTAGGATGGGTTAGGGTTAAGCATGAAGATAAGGATGGTTAGCAAAGTCAAAGCTTCATGAAGCTTCAATATAAAACAAACTTAGCCACCATTCTTATCATAACTCATTTCTAAATAAATAAATGATCAAATAAATGAATAAATAAATATGCAAAACCCTAATTATCATAATAACCATGGTTTAATTCTATTCACTTAACCATATGATCAAGTATCATCAAACATGATACAAAAAGGTACACAAAAGTATATCACATATACAATGTGCAATCCAAGTGAGAAAAATCCGTTTAAAGTGAACCAATACTAGTTAATGCAAAGTAATATATCAAATATATAATTATACATTAAATCGTTAAATCAACATTTGATTCAATGATCCGGTCATGTCGCACATAACCGACTAGTATTCAATGTATCGATTTATCGAATCAATGATTCGATAACTAGGTCATATCGAATATAACCATTCGAAACATATATCGCGAGAATGAAATGCGGTATCACATACACGCATTATTCTCGGTCCCGAACATATCTCATATGCGCTCCTATTTCGTTTCGCTTGAGCCAGGAAACCTCTGTGTAGGACTCTAAAGACTCGTCAATACGCCGGTAGCAGATGATGATCATATCAAGCATCCACAAGCCGCAAGCGGTCTGCTAAACGTAACGGCCACCCGGGTATTGAGCGATCAGAAGATCGACGAGCTAGCCCGCTCACACTCCTGCGAATCCGACCAGTAACACTTACCATACAGTCCGGTCTCTTCGTCTGATACGTCGCATATCAAGTCTAGGGGTGGTATACGTCAGACCCCAATAACCCGATAAGTCGTGCCGATGTGAGGCTCATAACGGGTCGAGAAACTACTGGTAACACTTACCAGCAAATCTCTGATCAGCCCTGGCCAGGGACTTCCCTGTTATGGCCAATCGAGCACAGCGCAACATCAACCCCCAATACCGGGAGAGACGAAACCCCTCCTATCGCTCATTGCCTCCATGTGACTCGGGACTGTACCCAAAGACCACCGTTTTGCACGCCCTCATGGATGTGGTAAGGTGGAGATCAAAGCACAGTGGGAATCACACAAGACTCTATGACGATCTCGGGTCTACAGACTAACCTGTACAAGTGTCACCTGAGAACTGCCATCTGACGTGAGGTATAATACCATCTGGGAGTTCTCGGCGAGTCCGTCCAGTGTACCCAGTCTCCACTGAGCACCCGTATACCATCTCTGATGTCAAACACCAATGGATATGGGATCATCCATCGCCCATCACATGGGTCGAGAAGCGCATACGCTAGTCTACTCTGGTATATCGATGCCCCGTCTCGATACACCCACGACTAGGGACCTTGAAGGATGTACTTATGGACTACCATGTCCCCACTAGTATGATCTGCATCATAGTCCAGGTAGTCAAGTACACATCCTAAGGGCTTTATCAACATGTAACTACAAGACAGTATAAAGAGACTAGTGTACATGTTAAGATAAAGAGTAACCAGATAGCATACTATCATATCGAGCAAGAAAGTCATCTCTATATATGTCCAAGCATCCAATATAATATACAACATCTGTACAATACTGGCCTCTAGGGCATACATACAACTAACAATCTCCCACTTGCACTAGGGCCAGCTGCTGTAGTATCGCATACCGAGCATCCCGAAGAGTCTCTCAAACTGTATCTGGGGAATGGCCTTCGTGAGTGGATCCGCCGTGTTGTTCTTCGTGTCAACTCTCCTGACCTCGATCTCCCGGCGATTAACTATCTCCCGGATCAGGTGATACCGCCTCAGAATATGCCTGGACCGCTGATGGGACCTGGGTTCCTTGGCCAAAGCCACCGCTCCATTGTTATCGCAATACAAAGGTATTGGATGCTCAATGGATGGAACCACTCCAAGTTCAGAAATGAACTTCTTGATCCAGACAGCTTCTTTAGCAGCATCGTTGGCAGCGATGTATTCAGCCTCCATCGTCGAGTCTGCCACGGTTTCCTTCTTGGAACTCTTCCAGCTAACCGCCCCTCCGTAAAGGGTAAAGACAAAGCCCGACTGCGACTTAGAGTCGTCCTTATCACTCTGGAAGCTCGAATCGGTAAAGGACTCCACTTGGAGTTCTCCGTTACCATACACCAAGAACATATCTCTAGTCCTTCGCAAGTACTTGAGAATGCTCTTCACAGCTGTCCAGTGACTCTCTCCAGGATCAGCTTGATACCTGCTCACTACACTTAGTGAGTATGCTACATCGGGTCTGGTACATAGCATCGCATACATGATAGAGCCTACTGCCGAAGCATAGGGTATCCCTTGCATGCGAGCTCTCTCCAAATCAGTCTTGGGAGACATCTCTTTGGAGAGAGTGACTCCAGAGATCGTGGGCATATTCCCACGCTTTGACTCTTCCATACTAAACCTCTTTAGTATGGTGTCAATGTACCTGGATTGGGACAATCCCAAAATCCGTTTGGATCTATCTCTATAGATCCTGATTCCCAATATGCAGGAGGCATCACCAAGATCTTTCATCGAGAATCTTTGTGATAAGAAGAGCTTGACCGATTGCAGCATAGGAATATCATTTCCTATCAAGAGTATGTCGTCCACGTACAATACGAGGAAGACAACCTTACTCTCTGCCACCTTCTTGTAGATACAAGGTTCATCTGGATTTTTGACGAAATCAAACTCTTTGATAACGACGTCAAAGCAGATGTTCCAACTCCGCGATGCTTGCTTTAATCCATAAATGGATTTAAGCAGCTTGCACACCTTCCCGCTGCTCCCACTGTCTACGAAGCCCTCTGGCTGAGTCATGTACACGCACTCTTCTAAATCACCATTTCAAAAGGCGGTCTTAACATCCATTTGCCAGATTTCGTAATCATGATATGCAGCGATGGCAAGCATGATCCGGATGGATTTAAGCATAGCCACTGGAGAAAAGGTTTCGTCATAGTCCACACCTGGTCTTTGACGAAAACCATTTGCAACAAGTCTAGCTTTGAAAGTCTCCACTTTCCCATCTACACCAAGTTTCTTCTTGAAGATCCACTTGCTCCCATTGGTTTTACCCCTTCAGGAGCAACGTCCAAAGTCCATACTTTGTTGGTGTACATGGATTCCATCTCGGACCGCATAGCATCCAGCCATTTCACTGAGTCTCTACTCATGATGGCCTGCTCGAAGCTAGTTGGGTCATCATCCTCCATGATGCAATCCTCGCTCCCACCGTCCATGAGAAAACCGTAGTATCTCTCAGGTTGGCGAGGAACCCTACTAGATCGGCGGAGTGGCTGGGGTTCATCGGGAACTACGGAATCCTCTGGTTCCACCAGATCTTCTGTTGTAGCTTCTGCAGCTGGAACCTCTTCCAGTTCTACCTCAGAGCCACTAATTTCTTTTGCAAGAAATTCCTTTTCTAAAAAGGTGGCATGTTGAGCAACAAATACTCTTTGTTCCTCACTGTGGTAGAAGATATACCCTCGCGAATGTTTGGGATATCCAACAAACTTACACAAAACAGATCTTGCCTCGAGTTTGTCCGGTTTTTGTCTTTTGACATAGGCCGGGCAACCCCATATCTTTATAAAATTAAGATATGGTCTCTTCCCTTCCCATATCTCATATGGTGTGGTAGGCACAGATTTGGTGGGAACCCTGTTCAGTAGGTATGCTGCTGTTTCCAGTGCATATCCCCAGAAGGAAATAGGCAACTCAGCTACACTCATCATAGAGCGCACCATATCTAATAGGGTGCGGTTTCTCCGTTCAGATACACCGTTGTGCTGTGGTGTATATGGAGGAGTTAGCTGAGAGAGAATCCCATTCTCTTTTAGGAAGTCCAGGAATTCAATGCTCAAGTATTCTCCTCCTCGATCAGATCGTAGGATTTTAATACTTTTCCCGGTTTGGTTCTCAACTTCTTGTTTATATTCCCTAAATTTCTCAAAAGCTTCTGATTTGTGTTTTATCAGGAACACATACCCGAACCTAGAGAGATCGTCAGTGAATGTAATGAAGTATGAAGAACCATCCCTGGCATGTGTAGACATGGGACCGCATACATCACTATGTATAAGTCCCAAGAGTTCGGTAACTCTTTCTCCGTGTCCCGTAAACGGAGTTTTGGTCATCTTACCTTTGAGACATGACTGGCAAGTGTCATAAGATGAAAATTCAAACGGATTTAAATATCCATCTTTATGCAACTTAGCTAGTCGTGTCGCATTGATGTGACCCAGTCTACAATGCCACAAGAAGGATTCATTGAGTTCAGAACTCTTCCTCTTGTGTGTGTTTGTTATGCTCAGAACTGTTGATTGATTTAGAACATAAATACCATTGCACAACGTGCCTGATCCAACCAACTTTTGGTTAAGGAAAATGTTCATAACACTGTCCTGTAATACAAAATTATATCCCTCTTTACTTAATAAAGAAACTGATATAATGTTGCATATCAGGTTCGGCATGTAATAGCATTCGTTCAGAACCAATGTATTACCAGTTGGTAATACAAGGTGATATTCCCCGACAGTCTTAGCTGCAACAATTGCACCATTTCCAACTCTAATGTCTTTATCACCTTCTCCAAGTTCTCTACCTTTCCTAAGCCCATGTAACTGATTACATATATGGGATCCTGACCCGGTATCCAATACCCAGGACGTAGAGCAAATGGAGAAACAGTTCTCAGTAACGAACACATCCGAAGAAAATGCATCAACATGTACTTTCTTCATTCGGGTGGCATGGGAATCCTGGTATTCCCCTATATCCTGTTCAGTCCTATAACTCTTATAGGAAAGAACGGAACCAACGTTCCCCAGCACAGTATAACATGCGGGTTCGGTCAATACATCCATTTTATTATCTTTATTAAGGCATGAAATGGTCGCTACCTGGAGAGAGAGAGAAGAAAACACTTTAGCGTAAGCTCGTGCAAGATCAGATTGGTTATTATCTTATCTAATCAGGATGGCTCCCACTGCTTTTTATCAAATCTTCCTCCAAACCCTAAAAGGAAAGACTAGCCGGGATTAATTACACACTACAAGTTCGCCAATCTTTCAGCCAGGCCAGTGTCGGTACTTTGAGGGAGGTCCCCCGTGCTTTCGCACGAACCTAATTAATGTAAACCTCGTTTTCCCAGAGGCGTAACCTCGTTAACACCTTTCTAGACACCTACTTGATCGGCTAATTGTAATGTGTAAAACTCTCCCAGGAGTAACTCTTACTCGCAGCAGGTATCGGGATCCAACTATCTCATAGAAGGTATGCAATCTCATTGCAAATTTCAACACTTGAAATTCCCGATAATATTTTGCCCCAAGCATCCTATGACCTTGACGGAGGTCAACAAACCACAGGGTGCAAGTCAAGTTCAACCCGTCATTTCTTGATTGAATCAAACCCACCCGCACGACCCTTGACGGAGGTCAACAAGGTCGTACGACTACCCTAATCCAATCTGCATCATATGCATAAGCAGACAAATACTAGTTAGCTACCGCACACTACGCCTTGACGGAGGTCAACAAACGTAGCACGAATACTAAGTAGGATTTATCTGAAATGACGGAGGGCTACGCTGGTTTTCATAAAACCATGAGCGTAATGAACTTGATATCGTTGTAGAATCAAATGAAGTTTTAAAAATGGAGTGATTTTGAGGCTTTTCTAGTTTTGCTAAAGGAGTCACTCCCGGTGAAAGGATCTCGGTCCTTTCCTCGTCGAATGAGGTGCGGGATATATCATATATATCACTGTGCAAAGCAAAAACTCTTAAAAGCAATCAAAGCCAAACCGAGTGTGTAGCATCTGCCAGTTATTGCTAAAGGAGTCACTCCCGGTGAAGGGATCTCGGTCCTTTCCTCATCGAATAAGGTGCAGGGTATATCATATATACCGCTATGCAAAGCAAGAACTGTAGCTACCTGTTTTATTAAAAATCTGATTCTACAACATCTTAGGTTTCTTATCTTTCATTAATCACATTAATGAAGTCCCATCATTTAATACCTAAACATCTCAGATAGATATGACGTACACTTATGCCATCCGCATTCGCCTCGATGTCCCCTCGTGCACCGTTAGGTTAGGTAACTAACGATAGAGTAGGGCAGGGCTAGCGCGGGTGCAAAACATAAGTAACGTCTATATAATATATCATATATACTATATACTATATCCATCACAGAGTCACAACACAGATATCGCAGCAGAATAAACATATGAAATATTGGATATACTAGGACGTCCGTGTTTTCAATACGAGCCAGTATAAAACACGGATTCCACGGTCGTGATGAATAGCCAATCCCACACCCTAGACCCCTACGAGAGCGGCAAGCAACCCTGCCAATTCTAGGGTTAGGAGACCCGGACTCGACTCCTCGAGTTGGTCTCCCACTGGACCCCAGAACCCGGTCACTTGTGCTCCCCTCCTTGGGTCTATCCTAATGCGGAAAAGTAAATAATATACAAAGGGTGACAACTTCCGCTACCTGGAAGGGCCCCAAATAAAAGAATATTACATACAAGTTTTTACATGAATGAAAATGAAAAACACTCATCTCACATAAAAACCCCCGGCTATTCTAATACGACGATCCAATATAACATATCCAGCAACACATAACATCACATGTCATCAATGTAAGTAAGTATGCATACCCCAATTGTCTTTGACATATAGCAATGAAACCGGCGATATGAACATACTACACTTACGGTCACAGAAAAGAAAGTGTAAAACTACAACAATTGGAATCCGCAACTTCTTTAGACATCACATGCCTAACAGTTACAAACCCCGCATTTTAGTCTCATTATCGAAAACTCTTTTCAATATCATATGGGACTAAACTGCTAGATTTATAACATTCATCCAGTTATCTCATAACTGTTTGTGAATTCCAATTATTGTATCCAATTCCGGATAAATAGAATATATCAAACTTTCCGATCGAACATTCGAACACCCAAGTTTTCCCGACACCGATCAACACATGAAATAGGTTCAAAGACATTCACTTCATACCTCAGTACCAACGGTCCAGCCGTAGAAGGGTCAAGCCAACGCCTCACATGTGGCACGCCGTACTGCCCCAAACCCGAAGGTTCAAAGGGCAGTTCAAGACGGTCACATAATCGAGTTAAGGTTTGTTGTCTTCTAGAGGGACCATCGCGTTACTTGCACTACTGAGAACGTCCTTAAACCATACAATAATCCAACACTTGGGTATTCCGGCAGGGGAAAACCTGGGTATTTATATCCGGTCGAACTCTTTAACATATTCTACAGTTATCTGGAAAAACACTTAGACAAAGTTTGATATTCCGATCGAATCATTGATTCCCTATACAACCCCAGAATACTCATCTGTAAAGTCACAAAAAAAATGTCCCAGAAAATATAGCATTATATTACAAGAGTTACTGTGCAGAAATAATTATTCAAGGGAACAGTACGGCCGCGGAAGAGCCGCACATGCCTAGCATGTGCCGCGCTTTCGCGGTGGAAAAGTTGAATTAGCCCCTCGTGTTTCACAGTAATTCTAATAACACCCTGCTTGATTTTCTACATATTTTTAAATGACAAAAATCCGAATTTTTAGAAAAAGTCCAGAGAGCATTTTTAGGTTTTGGATTTCGGTTCGATCGGATTTCAAACGTCGTCGGGACTGAGCCTAAATTTTAAATCAAAATACTTATCATAACTTGAACTAGGGTTAAGTGTAGAGAATTAACCATGGTCACTAGGATGGGTTAGGGTTAAGCATGAAGATAAGGATGGTTAGCAAAGTCAAAGCTTCATGAAGCTTCAATATAAAACAAACTTAGCCACCATTCTTATCATAACTCATTTCTAAATAAATAAATGATCAAATAAATGAATAAATAAATATGCAAAACCCTAATTATCATAATAACCATGGTTTAATTCTATTCACTTAACCATATGATCAAGTATCATCAAACATGATACAAAAAGGTACACAAAAGTATATCACATATACAATGTGCAATCCAAGTGAGAAAAATCCGTTTAAAGTGAACCAATACTAGTTAATGCAAAGTAATATATCAAATATATAATTATACATTAAATCGTTAAATCAACATTTGATTCAATGATCCGGTCATGTCGCACATAACCGACTAGTATTCAATGTATCGATTTATCGAATCAATGATTCGATAACTAGGTCATATCGAATATAACCATTCGAAACATATATCGCGAGAATGAAATGCGGTATCACATACACGCATTATTCTCGGTCCCGCACATATCTCATATGCGCTCCTATTTCGTTTCGCTTGAGCCAGGAAACCTCTGTGTAGGACTCTAAAGACTCGTCAATACGCCGGTAGCAGATGATGATCATATCAAGCATCCACAAGCCGCAAGCGGTCTGCTAAACGTAACGGCCACCCGGGTATTGAGCGATCAGAAGATCGACGAGCTAGCCCGCTCACACTCCTGCGAATCCGACCAGTAACACTTACCATACAGTCCGGTCTCTTCGTCTGATACGTCGCATATCAAGTCTAGGGGTGGTATACGTCAGACCCCAATAACCCGATAAGTCGTGCCGATGTGAGGCTCATAACGGGTCGAGAAACTACTGGTAACACTTACCAGCAAATCTCTGATCAGCCCTGGCCAGGGACTTCCCTGTTACGGCCAATCGAGCACAGCGCAACATTAACCCCCAATACCGGGAGAGACGAAACCCCTCCTATCGCTCATTGCCTCCATGTGACTCGGGACTGTACCCAAAGACCACCGTTTTGCACGCCCTCATGGACGTGGTAAGGTGGAGATCAAAGCACAATGGGAATCACACAAGACTCTATGACGATCTCGGGTCTACAGACTAACCTGTACAAGTGTCACCTGAGAACTGCCATCTGACGTGAGGTATAACACCATCTGGGAGTTCTCGGCGAGTCCGTCCAGTGTACCCAGTCTCCACTGAGCACCCGTATACCATCTCTGATGTCAAACACCAATGGATATGGGATCATCCATCGCCCATCACATGGGTCGAGAAGCGCATACGCTAGTCTACTCTGGTATATCGATGCCCCGTCTCGATACACCCACGACTAGGGACCTTGAAGGATGTACTTATGGACTACCATGTCCCCACTAGTATGATCTGCATCATAGTCCAGGTAGTCAAGTACACATCCTAAGGGCTTTATCAACATGTAACTACAAGACAGTATAAAGAGACTAGTGTACATGTTAAGATAAAGAGTAACCAGATAGCATACTATCATATCGAGCAAGAAAGTCATCTCTATATATGTCCAAGCGTCCAATATAATATACAACATCTGTACAATACTGGCCTCTAGGGCATACATACAACTAACATTCTCGTGGGTCAATTTTGGATTTGTATGTTGGGGTTTGTCTTATAGCTCACACTCCTTATAATTTAGTCATTGTATTGTTTGTTTTGTCCCAGACTACCTATACCAATATCTGGGAGCATTTTAAGTTGGTATTGGCAATGTTTTCCGATATCGGTTTTGTTGAACTTGTGGTGATCAAATAGAATCTGCAATGACTCGAGGACTCAGAAAAAAAATTGCATATACTGTGGAGTGTGCAGGCTATTAGGAATATACCTTAGAAACCCGAGCCCCCATCTCATATACTTGGCCGCCAATTTATTCCCATTGGCCGCAATTTGCGGCCTGACCTTAGAATTTGAGTTTGGTTCTTGGTCCATAGCTCAAACATCTAATATCTAGGCCTACCATATATGCAAAATATCCTAATTTCACCCTAGGTAATATCTGAGAGTGTTTTAATAAGTTGCTTAATTCGTTTTGCGGCTTTTGAAAACTAAGTTTTTGATATTTGAGTTTTGACTCGGTCGTTTGACGTTTGTATGTCAACGTCGGAAGTTGTTTGGTTATTCTTGCATGCGTGGACCATAAGTTCTAACCTATGTGTGCTTCACATACCGTATCGGTTTTCAGATTCGATTTTGATTTCATTACGATAAGCATTGAATTATAGGTACCTTCGCATGGACTTTCCGTACGACGACGAAGAGAAAGGCGTTCATCGACTTCGGCTAGAGCAAGGATAGTAGGTGAGTAGATGTATATCTACGGGGGAAGTCGGGTGGAAGGCGTATAGCACCCCCGCAACCATAGTACTAAGAGATCAGAGATATAGTATAAATATAGATATTTAGACATTGATACCCAGCTAATAGGGTTCTGGGATACTATAACCATAGTAGTGTACGTGTAGGAAAGTATGTTCCTAGTTCTAATTTTCTTAGTCCATAAGACTTAGATACTTACGCTTATATATATACATATATAACCATGGGGATAATTACGAGATGATAGGATGAGATGAGGACATGAGGAAACAAGATGACACAAGTCGATATGTTTGATATGAGGATGCGAGGCGATATATATATACTAAGATATGATATGGGGTGATATATATGATGATATGAGGTAATATGATGTATGTGACCATAGATCCGTACTTGATTTGTTGATACTGTACGATGTATTATACCGTACGTGATATGATGAGGATGAATCGCCACACACACACACACGCACACACATATATATATATATCGACTCGAGGATTATGATTTTAGACCACTTAAGTAGATAATATGATACATTTTGAACCATACTTATTTCAAACTAACGAATTGTTAAGCGCTTTAAATGACAACCTCAAGGGACGCTACGGATTTTCAAATGGTATCTCTTTTTCAAAGACACTGTAGCCACATTTTCAAAAATTACGATTCGTATTATTTAAACTATAATCGTATGGTTCATATGTAGTTATGTATTTTATATCGTTCATGTTTACACTGTGTTATTTTCCTTGTGACATATGTACTACGTTCCCAGTACTTATTTGGTATGACTTCATCTGCTAGGACATACGTACCATTACCGATGATGCTCATGTTTCACGTACACAGACTTTCCGGCTCACACACACATCATCAATAATTTCCATGCCACGTACACATTAAAAACCGTTATATCGCTGTATTGTTACCTAAATTGTAGAATTACAGTTATTTGTTTAGTATTCATTACCGCACATACTAATTTAGATATTGCACTTCCTTACCTACTTACATGACATGTTTATATGAAAACACCGGTTATACCTTACAGTACTGTTCTGTGCTTGTACTGTTCTGTGCTTGTACATACTGTTTCATCGTGGTTACATGCATATGCGATTCTGTTTTCATGAGATTTCTGGATTTGAGAACCGCAGATACATTTTTAAAGTTTTATGATTATTTTAAAAACGCGATTTCTATTGATATGATATTTTGACGTCCACCATGAGATTTCTCGGTTCTAATCTATGATATTACCCGATTCGAGGAGTGAGGAGGAACCGTCTGCGGGTACATAGTGGACCCAGTACGGTACCCCAGGGCAAGAAGATCATATAGAGAGACGTTGAGCCTGGCAGGGGAACACTGCCTACCGGTGATGGTTTTGGACTCGGCGGGTATCTGGAGAATACTGACCGTAGTGATTGTGACAGATGGATATGAGGAACGATTCGATGAGACGGTGCCTGAGATATGTTGATTTACGTGTCAATGCTGGACACGGGTTTTAAGATGATTTCGAGTGTCGCTGTTGGACACTCAGGTTTCATGATGATTTGACGTGTCGTTGATGGACACACGTTGGTTGATACACGTATATACATACCTATGACACAGATGACTTAGTACTATATATTGTTACAGGCACGACTTTATTATCATTATACATATGTATACACGATCACCCTAGATACCATCTAGTATTATTTTTTTATATTACGGTATGACCTAGGAGATCGTTATACATTCGATTTCTTCCTAATGATGGTTTCTACTCACAAGATGGCAACTCACCCCCGTTGCCATAATTTTCCTGCAGGATCAACCGCTCGGATTAGTAGCGACTTGCTGGTACATAGCTTTCTTCTAGGTGATTTGCATTAGTAGATGTGGTACACTTGGATCGTGACCACCTTTTGTATGTATAATTTTCAATTGTAATCTAGTTAAAAGCTCCATCAACCAGACTATCTATATTCGGTAGACCTAGACACCAGACTTGTATATTCTTTGAGACTTAGAGCGAGATGGATGTATTGTTTTTTATTTTGAGCTTGATGATGTCTTAGTCTTCTTTATTTTCTTTCTGTCACTGATTTTCGCTATAGGGCGTAGTATATATTTATTGTGTAATTGTGATTCCCCCAATTGGCGAAGAGCTAGCTCGCACTTGAAATGCCTATTTTATTGTTATTATATATTGGTTTTAGATCTAAATTTACAAAGGAGGTGCTGCCCAAATTTTCAGATGATGAAAATGTTTCCAACTATAGTATACAACTCACTTGTATTTCCATATGTCATTACTTATACTTTTAAAGAAAAGAACTTGATCACGTTACACCTTTACGTCAAAACTTCACCTCTATTAGTTTCCCCGAAAGGTTTAGATTTCTGGGCTTTCCGCGTACTTGGGTTACGGTGCGGTCCTTTAGGCTTCACGTGATCCAAGTGTCGGACATGTGCCAAAATTCCGGGTTATGACAACATAGGCGACATCGACCACAACCAGGATGAATCCCAATAAAAGAATAATACATCAAGCGACAATGGAAACTACATGTCGACCGCTCGTCCCGAATAAATGAATATACAATTTATAATTACAGTACAAACACAACACACGAGGAGCTATCCTTCATGACAATTCGACTAAACAAACACAATGGTATATATCACAACATCATTACAAGAAAGTGTGCAACCCCATCTAATTGTCCAGATGAGATTTAAAAACACACACACAACAACAAAGATATCAACGATGCAAAAATTTTGAGTTAAAAGTTTTCCGTAAAGGCCGAACATACACAGTGCACAAAACAAAATCTAGACCAAAAAAAACTACCCTCAAAATTCCAAATCCTTAACACCATACACCAATAGGAATACGAGACGAAATGAAGCTGGTCTTGCTGCCGGAAGTGGACAAAAGGCCAATTCCGACGGCCAGAACAGCTCTGCTCTGGCTTATTTTTATATGGGTTATTTTTCAAATTGTTTACATCCATCTGCAGTACTTTAAAAAACATTTAAAGTTCATTTAAAATTTGGACAAAAACTTGGTGTTTCGAGGTTCAAAATACGGAAAATTTTCAATCTTGAAACGTAAGCATCATCTACCCTAGTTCTAGTTTTTGACCTAGCTTTGATACCACTGTTAGGGATGCTAAGGGTCGTGCATCGGAAGTGAAAAGAAATTGAATAATGCACAACAAAAATATCTAAAAAAAACCCTAGCATCCATTACATAGAATCATTTCCAAACCACTCTAACTGAAAACCTAGGGAGCAAACCATACAATAATAGAATAATACAACCATTGTAGTATCTTCATATTCTCCATAATTATGTTGAACTCTAGCTAGGCACCTAGGATGAGCGAACAAGTTTGTGTTAGTGTATATGCCCTAGGGGCCATTAGTGTATCATACTAGTTTGTATATTACTTAATGGAAGCTTGGGATATTCACAGCTATATTAACAGTCTCGCTCAGCATAGTAGTATGCTACTTGGTTTGTATCTATCTTAATATGTGTATATGTTTCTCTTAACATATCGCGAATACATATTGATAGAGCCCCATAAGATCTTGCTTGACTAGCAGCGTTGTGAAGGCAGTCACACTAGTGGGGGCTGGGTAGTCTACAAGCACATCCTTTTTCAGTTCCCTAGTAGTAGGATTATCGAGACAGGGCATCGATACTCCAGAGTAGACTAGTGTGTACGCTTATCATCCCAGCAGGGGAAATGGTCTGTCCCACATCCATTAGGACGTTGTACTGGAGATAGTATACAGGTGCTTGTTGGGTTACGGGTACACCGGACAGGACTCGTAGGGAACTGTTGGTTGGTATTATACCCGTCGTCAGATAACAGTTCCCAGGTGACATGAGTACAGCATAGTCTGTTGACTTGATACCGCTGCTTCGTCTTGAGTGTGTTCCCACTGTTCTTAGATTGCTACCCTACCACGGCTCAAAGGAGTCATGCAAACAGGTAGCAGTTGGGTGCAATCCCGAAGCACTTGGAGGCAGTAGCGATTAGATAGGATTCGTCTCTCCCGGTATTGGGAGTTGATATCGCGCTGTGTTTGGAGAGCCATTACGCAAAGTCCCTGGTCAGGGCAATCGAGATTTACTTGTAGAATTTCCAGTAGCTTCTCAAGGTGTAATGGGCTTCGCTCCGACACGACTTATACCGCCTTTTAGGGGACTGACGCTTGCCGCCCCCATAGGCCTGATATGCGATAGTATAAACGAACAGACCGGACTGTATGGAGATTGTCACATCAGGCTCAGTAGGAGTTCGGATGGGTTTCCTCATCGGCCTTCTTATCGACATCTACCTGGGGACCGTCACGTAAAGCTAGTACCGCTTGCGGCCTATGGTTAAACACACTGCCAGCGTAGTGTCGAGTCTTTAGAGTCCCATACAGAGAGCTTCCCTGCTTCAGGAGAAATGATATAGAGGTCGTATGGTTTTACGACAGGGTTCAGACACATATGTGCATTTATGCACGTACGATATTCAGACAGTTTTTAGTAGCGGGCTTTAGTTTAAGAAAGGTTCTAGTATTGGATTATCGGATTTGTACAGTCTCAGTTTTTCCGTGTTTTCCGGAGGGAGGGGTATTCTCGTAATTACTCGAGAAGCTTCTAGAAGAAAGGTGACTCATTATGTTTTAATTCATTTATGAATTAAGCTTAATGAGGTGGAGGAGATGATATGTAATTTGCATTAATTACATCATGAGTCATGAGGTGATTCACCTCAAAGTAATTAATGAAGCATGGTTGATATTTTGAGATATTATTATTAGATATTTTCATGCTTCATTATTTATCCAAATGACTTAAGATTTATATTCATTCTCACAAACACATTCCCTCTCTTCAAGCTCTCTCTCTTCAACCCTAACCCTAATCCTCTCATGTGTTGAGATCCCAAGGGTTAGAAAGACTAATTAATCCTTAATCCATCTCTATATTCTCTAGGTTACTTTGATTAGCAATCATAGCCACCTAGTTACCTCAAGTGAGAGGTTAAAGCTTGGAGAAGGAGCTCTCGGGTAGATCTTCTATCACATCGAGGCGGCCGACGATGTTAGTTATATGTATGCCCTAGAGGCCATTATTGTACATACGATGTATATTGTAATGGATGCTTGGACATATATAGGGAGGACTTTCTTGCTCGACATGATAGTACGCTATCTGGTTGTACTTTATCTTAACATGTACTTTGATTGTCTCTTTGTTACTTGTTGATAAAGCCCTTAGGATATGTACTCGACTACTGGGACTATGATGAGATCATACTAGTGG
Source organism: Agapanthus africanus (assembly GCA_030015575.1). Taxonomy (NCBI): domain Eukaryota; kingdom Viridiplantae; phylum Streptophyta; class Magnoliopsida; order Asparagales; family Amaryllidaceae; genus Agapanthus; species Agapanthus africanus. Next base: position 257,039,054 of record CM057351.1, on the reverse strand, counting down.
GGCCACGGTAGTCGATGAGTACATCCTATAACTGTTCCTAGTCGAGGGTGTATCGAGACAGGGCATCGATGCACCAGAGTAGACTAGCATATACGCATCTTGATCCATATGATGGGCGATGGATGATCCCATATCCATCGGTGTTTGACATCAAGGATGGTTTATGGGTGCTCAGTAGAGACTGGGTACACTGGACGGACACGCTGAGAACTCCCAGATGGTATTATACCTCACATCAGATGGCAGTTCTCCGGTGACACTGGTACAGAGTAGTCTGTTGACCCGATATCGTCATAGAGTCTTGTATAATTCCCACTGTGCTTTGATTTCCATCATACCACGTCCAAGAGGGCGTGCAAAAAGATGGCTTTTGGGTACAGTCTCGAATCACATGGAGGCAATGAGCGATAGGAGGGGATTCGTCTCTCCCGGTATAGGGAGTTGATGTTGCGCTGTGTTCGATTGGCTATAACCGGAAATCCCTGGCCAGGGTTGCTGAGATTTACTGGTAAGTGTTATCAGTAGTTTCTCGAACTGTTATAGACCTCATATCGACACGACTTATCGAGCTACTGGGGTCTGACATTTACCACCCCTAGGCGAGATATGCGACATATCAGACGACGAGACCGGACTGTACGGGAGTGTTACTGTTTGGATTCACAGGAGAATGTACAGGCTTGCTTGTTGATCTTCTGAGCGCTCAATACCTGGGTAGCTGTTACGTTTAGCTGACCGCTTGCAGCTTGTGGGTGTTTGATATGATCATCACCTACTGCAAGCGTATTGACGATTCTTCAGAGTCCTACACAGAGGTTTCTTGACTCAGGCAAAACGGAGTAGGGGCACGTATGTGATATGTGTGGGACCGAGGATAATACGATATGAGATACCGTATTATATTTTCGCGATATTTGATATCAGCCGGGTCATCGGATCAAGTGTTGATTCGATGAATCGGTACGGATAAATATTAGTCGGTTATATGCGATATAGCCAGATTGTCGGATCAAGTGTTGATTCGATAATTTAATGTATAATAATATATATGATATATTAAATTACATTAACTAATATTAGCTCACTAAAAGATTCTTTTTCTCACTCGGGTAATACATTGATATATATGCGATATATGTTAATTGTATTATTTTATTTTGTTACGATGAATATTATATATGTGATATATAATATTGTAACATGATATGATAACTAATGCAACATGTTTAGTGGAGTTTAAACATGATTAGGGTTTGGATTAGGGTTAAGACTTCTAGTATATTGTAGAAGGTTTCTTTTTGTAATGATAAAGATATTTGTCTTGATATTTTTGTGTGACTCACTCTTAACCCAACCCAAACCCTAGCCCTTGGTTAATACTCTACAATGGTTTAGTCAACCATGGTTGCATTATTCATCATATTAATCCTTTCATTATTCATCACAAAAGATATGGATCACTATTCTTCTTCTTCTTCCATCTCTTTTGCAAAGCTTTCTGTTCATATCAGATTTTTGCATTTTCATACCGCCCAATTTTTATCATATTGCATATCGGTAGGTACTCTTGAGCCGTGTTTGCTAGTCAATTGCAGGATACTGGTTCTCGGCTCTGAACGGTGAAGTTCATGGAAAAAACACGACAAAATCCAGGTTCCTGCCAACCACAGATAAAACACGGATCTCCGCTCTTTATCCATCTGTTGCCACACACCAGTTTAAGAGACAAAATGGCAAATCAATGTCGTTTTCATGCACAAGGCTCAATGGCAGCACAAGATCCAAAAAATCTACACGGAGCTCGAGGAAATCATGACAAAAAGATACACATCAAATCACCTTTTGCTCAACAGAAATTCTGGAAAAATCGTGATACAATTCTGAGAAAAATCATATACCAGACTAATGGGCACAGAAAACCAGGAGAAACCACCAAAAATTGAAGACCCAATTCATCTAAAGTGCCGCGGTTCCGTGGCAATAGCAGGCTTAGGCCGCGGATCCGCGGCCGTACGGTCTCCTCAGCTGACGAAACTTCAGGGTTATTTTGGTCTTTTCATGTAAAGGCAGAATTTTGCCCTAGATTTCCAGTTCCCTGCCTATAAATAGCCCAGAACCTTGTGAAGCCAAGGGTGCATAATCTTGTATTTTTCTAGGTTTAGAATACTTGTTTCTTCTTCCTCTTCTCATCTCTTCTCCAGTAAAAATCTTGTAGTGACCTTTTGTGAGTGAAGAATGATGAATAAAGAAGATCCGTTTACTTATCATGCTTGTCTTGTTCTTTTATAATTACTTGTAATTTCAATTTGTTAACTTAGTTGTTGTTATTTCTTGTTGTTTCTTTCTTTTCTCTTTTCCTTTATCATTAAAACAACCATGATGCTTACGCTTGATCCTTGCCAAGGTGAGGTCGCAAATAGCTAGTTGTTATCTTCTAATCTCCTTCTTTCTATCTTCCTCTTTTGTTTTGTTTTCTTTTTATTATGATGTGTGAGTAGTTTCATACTTGTTAGGGTAGGATAAGGGAAGTTTGAGAGAAGGAAATCTCTCTCACTCTTTTCTTGCCCAACATCTTAAAATCAACTCCCGTTAATTGAACCACAATCCGCTCCTTACGGCACCCTATCCTACATGATAGCGGTGATTCCGTAGTGAGACCGGTTGTGGTTGAATTAACCGGAGGTTATGGCTAAGAGCCAAGAACGGACGGACAAGCACAAAAAGGAAGAACTTAAGCGTTGGAAAGCCTAGCTTATACTCGCAAGTTCCTTCCTAGTCGTGCTAATCCCCGTTGTTGCCGATTACCGTAACACCGATATTAAGAGGGGCAACGAAAGAACTGAGCGACTCCTAACTCAAACTAACCTAATCCTAACCCTAACAAGCTCTCTTTACATATCATTTAACACTTAGTTAATCACAAACAAATCTTGAAAACTGGACTTAACTCGTTAAAACACATAGAAAAAGATTCCCATCTCCCTATGGACGAACCGTACTCAACCGGCTAGCTACAAGCGAAACCGTCTTGATTGCGGTATTTAACTAAACTTGAACATGCAGAATCTCTACCAATCAAATGGCGCCGTTGTCGGGGAGACGGTAGTTTATTTCTTTGTGTAATTTCGGGTTAACTTGTGAATATAACCAAAAAACAAAAAAAATATACGTTGTAAAAAAAAATCATTTTGTTATTTTTGATTAGTTTTTGTGCAAGTGTGCAGGATAATATGGAGTTCGAGTTCAGTGCCAAAGACGTGGGAAGATAGACCCACATCTCGCGACTACACCGAGACAGATTCGAGACGGATAAAACGGTCTACTGAAAGATTCTGGAACAGAACCAGTGAGCAAATCCAGATTCAGGGTCTTAAAAACAGAAGAGGACGCCCAATGCAGCAAACCTAAGAAAAATGATGTCCCAATCTCACTTTACTGCCGCGGAACCGCGGCATTAGCAAGCTTAAGCCGCGGAACCGCGGCCGTTTAGTCCCTTCATTGTGCCAAATTTTCTGGGTAAGTTACTCTCCTCATCCCCACTCTTCTGGACTCCAATAAATTGTGTTTTCTGCAGCATTCTTTACGCAAACTCTCTTCCCCCTTCCAATAAACTGTTTTTGTGCAAGATTCTTTGCGCCGCGCTAAAATAAAAATTGTTTGCAGTTGATTTGTTATCGCTTTGCATTCATTAATACGGACTTAAGGGGCTTGAAACCAATTTAGATTGGGTGGGGATTTCATCACCCTTCCCAGGACCCCAAAAATCACAAAAAGCATATGCATTGACCATTGTTAAATTAAAAAATACTAGACTCAGCCCTAAGGACTTCGCGCTCAATAGGACAGAGGACTAGTTACAGGCATCGGCCGTTTATCCTATCTGACTTTTGCGGTGCCTAGGCAAGTGTGACGAAGGCAAGTAGTTATTTAATTAAGGAATTTCGTGAAAGCGTTGGACAACCTCCCACTTACCTGGCACTTATCTGGCCGCATTAGACGGAGAAGAGGCGGTTTGAGGTCCTATTTCTAGCCCTCTGGAACAGTTAGGAGCAGGTCTAGTTGACCTAGGTGGCCCTAGATCTAGGTGAGATTGTGCATATCTTATTTGTGATTGCTTAAACCCGTAAGTCCGTACATATTTCTGTAAAGATCTTTCTAAAAAAAAAGGAAAAAATCAAAAACTTTTATAAAAACTTGCCCTTTGTCGCCAAATCCATTTTTCACCCACCACCCATCATTTTCTCCATTGACGTTTTCTTACCCTCACCTTCTCCGCTTTGACTATACTAAACTCGTTTAGTGTATGTCCGCTTGGACTCGGGACACTAGCGCCCGTCTAGTCCGCGTTATGTTAGTCGCTACCGACTACGCGATCGACTCAGACGTCGAAACTCCGTCCACTCCTCTTTCACCCCTTCCTTTGCCGGCCAACTCCGACGTTGACCGGAATTCTGTTCATACATCTTCACCTTCACCTTCACCAACCTTTTCTTCCGCGATGTCAGGATTTAATCCGAACATCTCTTTGACTACCCCTGGATTGGCTCCACCTCCTACGGAGACCAATATCCCACCACCACCGTCTGTTGTAGCGCCGCAGTGAATCGCTCTCCAAGATCGTTTCTATCCCACCCGTTCTGCACTTCCCACCTGCCTTTCTCTTCCACCGGCCAATGGGGACAACTTTGAAATTAAGCCCCACTTCATCAACATGCTTCCACAATTTCATGGGCTTGAATATGAAGATGCCTATATCTTCATCAATAAATTTCAAAACGTTTGTGCCATGATGAAAACCACCCAACTGTCGGACGATGCTATACGTCTACGGGTCATTCCATTCACTTTATGCGATCTTGCTGAAAAATGGCTGTATAGCACCGCCTCCCATTCCATAACCAGTTGGGACGAGTTTGTTAAAGCGTTTCTCAAAAAGTTCTATCCGAATCATAAAACCGTAAGGATTCGCAATGAAATCAACCAATTCTCTCAGCTTCCTTCTGAACCCTTCTGGAAGTTCTTTGACCGGTACAAAGACCTTCTTGTTCAGTGTCCTCACCACGGTATAGAGAAATGGCAACTTTGCCAAACCTTATACGAGGGCCTGAACCCAGCAACGAAGCAGTTGTTGGAAACCATCTGTCAGGGCCACTTCCTATCGAAATCTGACGAGGAAGCGTGGCAGTTCTTTGACGACCTTGCGGAGCAAACGCTACAATGGGAGAGCACCAGACTGACTTCTTCTTCTTCTACCTCCACTTCTACCAGTCAGTCTAGGGTAGGAATTCACCAACTTGATGTCTCTATTGCGATAAAAGCTGAAATGGCTGCAATAACAAGAAAGCTTGAAGCGATAGAGAGCAAATTTTCTTCTCCTGCTCCTGCCCCTGTTCTCCCCCTTCGCACCATCTGCGCTTGTTGTTCCGATCTTTCTCACTTGACCGAAGAGTGTCCTTACAATCCACCATCGCAAGGACAGGATTAGGTTAATGCTGTATTCCAGCAAAGACCGAGGAATCATCCATACTCTTCCACCTACAATCCCGGTTGGAGAAACCACCCCAATTTCTCCTGGAATCAGAATCAGAATCAATTCCAAGGCAACAATTTCCAAAGGGCCCCTCCGCCGCAACAACAAGCGCAACAACAAACTCAGTTTCAGCAGCCCTTCCAACCCCAACCTTTTCAAAATCAGACGAACAACTTTGCACCCAACAATTCTTTTCCACCAAACAATTTTGTTCCGTCAAACAACGATAAGGTTTCCTCGCTCGAACGAAATCTGGAGGCGTTCGTTAAACAATCGACTCAGTCCACCGCCAACATCCAGTCTTCCATTCAGTCCTTAGTGCAACACACTGCCGCACACGGGCAAAGCATCAAGACCATCGAGGCCCAGATTGCACAGCTGAATGCGGTCTTAAGCGAGCGAGAGAAGGGGAAGCTCCCGTCCCAGCCACTCCCAAATCCCGGTCACCCACATAATGCACATGTTGCTCTTGAACAACAGAACCATAATGTGAGTGCTGTGACCACACTGAGATCGGGAAGGATGCTGCAAAACAACATTGGCAAACGGATCAACGATGACACCCCGGCCGCTGCTTCTTCTTCTTCTTCTTCTTCGTCTTCGTCTTCTGAGCCTATTCTCCGTTCTTCACAAGGCTCTCCTTCCTCTTCTTCTGCTCTGAATGGACCCACTTCTCACTCCACGAAAACACCTGTTCTTGGATCCGTTCCAACTCCACAATCTCCTCCTCCAGCATTAGACTCAACCAATTTTCAAAATGTTCCATTTCCAAACCGGTTGAGGTCTAATAAACAAAATCCTCAAATGGAGAAGATTCTGGAGTTATTTAAGCAGGTTAACATTAACATTCCTCTTTTAGATGCTGTCCAACAAGTCCCGTCCTACGCGAAAATCTTAGAGGACTTGTGCACGAAAAAGAGGAAGTCTCAGGTACCAAAGAAAGTTTTCTTGGCTAGTGCTGTGAGTGATGCTCTTACCCAATCTTTACCACAAAACCGGAAGGACCCTGGCTGTCCTACGATTTCTATTACCATTATGGATAAGAACATTAACCGCACACTATCAGATCTTGGTGCCAGTGTTAACCTGCTTCCGTACTCAGTATACGAGCAATTAGGCGTCGGAGAGCTGAAACCCACGCACTGCACTCTCCAAATGGCCGACCGATCGATCACCCTTCCTAGGGGTGATCTAGTGGATGTGTTAATAAAAGTCGGGGACTTCATATTCCCCATTGACTTCATTGTATTAGACACACAGCCTGTAGCTAACCCCCGGAATCAAATTCCGGTGATACTCGGTCGCCCATTTCTTGCAACCTCAAATGCTGTGATCAATTGTCGCAATGGTTCGATGAACCTCTCTTTTGGAAACATGACGATTGAGCTCAACATTTTTAGGTTGGGGAATCAGCCCGCCGAACCTAATGCTCATATACTGGACGTCTGCTCGATCCAGGAGATCACCCCTGAAGAGTGTGAATTCGAGGAGTTTTTGTTTGATCACGATAATCTTGACGCCACTAGTGCGTTCCTCCTCGAACCTGCTGCTTTTTCTGCGCCCGACAACGACTACGAGTGTTTCACATTCTCGAACGATCTTAGCCGCGCACAACCCGAGTTTGAATCTTTCGAATTTCCGGATGAGTTACCTGAACCATCCAACTCGGTCGCCTACACTCGTTTTGAACCTTTGCTGGAGTCCTTTGAGTTCGAGACCTCTGCACCAATCTTGCCTTCCATCGTTTCACCTCCAACGCTCGAACTCAAGCCTTTGCCGTCTCACCTTTAGTATGCTTACTTAGGTGAAAACGAGACCCTCCCTGTCATCATTTCGGCTTCTCTAGCTCCAGAGCAAGAGAAAGCCCTTCTCGCGGTCTTGCACAGGAACAGGCAAGCTTTTGGCTGGTCCATGGCGGACATCAAGGGGATTAGTCCCCTGATCGTTGAGCATCACATTCATCTGATGGATGATGCCAAACCAGCCCGGGATCCACAAAGACGTCTCAATCCAGTCATGAAAGAGGCTGTGAAGAAGGAGATCGTAAAATGTCTAGATAGTGGTATCATTTACCCTATCTCTAATAGCCAGTGGGTTAGCCCCATTCATGTTGTCCCCAAGAAGTCGGGCATCACGGTCATAACCAATGAGGCGAACGAGTTAATCCCTACTCGCACCCAAACTGGGTCGCGAGTATGCATCGATTACAGAAAACTCAACGCCGCAACGCGGAAAGACCACTTTCCGCTACCTTTCATTGACCAGATGCTTGAACGATTGGCCGGACACGAGTACTACTGCTTTCTTGATGGCTACTCCGGCTATAATCAGATTCCCATCGCCGAAAAAGACCAGGACAAGACCACATTCACTTGTCCTTTCGGCACGTTTGCATATCGTCGCATGCCTTTTGGGTTATGCAATGCGCCCGCTACCTTCCAGCGGTGTATGATGGGAATCTTCTCAGACATGGTGGAAAAATTTCTGGAGATTTTCATGGATGATTTCTCCATCTTCGGCGATTCCTTCAACGAGTGTTTGCTACATCTTGACGCTGTCCTTACCCGATGTAAGGACAAGAATCTCACTTTGAATTGGGAGAAGTGCCACTTCATGGTGCGCGAAGGTATTTTCTTAGGACATATAATCTCGCAAAATGGCATAGAGGTTGACAAAGCAACGATTGAGGTCATTTCCAATCTACCTCCTCCCCGATGCGTCAGAGATATCCGAGCCTTCCTTGGCTATGCCGGTTTTTATAGACGGTTCATCAAGGACTTTAGCAAGATTACTAGGCCCTTGACTCTTTTGCTGGCCAAGGACACGCCATTCGACTTCAACTCGAGCTGTGTGACCGCATTCGAGTCACTGAAACGCTCACTCACTTCTGCTCCCGTTATTTCTTCACCTGACTGGACGCACCCATTTGAGATTATGTGCGATGCATCCGACTTTGCCATTGGTGTTGTCCTTGGACAACACATCAACAAGATGCCGCACGTAATCTATTATGCGAGCCGAACCCTAAACGACGCCGAACTCAATTATACAACAACTGAGAAGGAATTCTTGACTGTTGTATTTGCATTAGAAAAGTTCAGGCCCTACCTCATCGGATCTCCAGTCATTGTCTACACCGACCATTCTGCTCTGCGCCATCTTTTCGCGAAGAAAGATGAAAAATCTCGGTTAATACGTTGGATTCTCTTGCTTCAAGAGTTCGACATTGTCATTAAGGACAAACGAGGATGTGAAAACGTTGTTGCCGACCATCTCTCACGACTTCCTTCTTCGCCTTCGCTTCCAATTCCGATCAACGACGTTTTCCCGGATGAACAGCTCTTGACAGTATCGTGCGAACCCTGGTTCGCAGATATTGTGAACTATTTGGCCACGGGATTACTACCGACTGAATGGTCAAGTCAGGACAGACTTCGCTTCTTATCCCAAGTAAAACACTTTTACTGGGACGAACCCTATCTGTTCAAGTACTGTCCCGACCAGATTATTCGTCGGTGTGTCCCTGACGAGGAATTCAAGAGTGTGATGTCATTTTGCCACGATCAAGCGTGTGGCGGGCATTTTGGCCCCAGAAAGACAGCTGAGAAGATCTTGCAATGTGGTTTCTACCGGCCACAACTCTTCAAAGACGCTCATGACTATTGCAAGACTTGCTCCCGGTGCCAACACTTGGGCCGGATATCCCAGAGGAACGAGATGCCGCTCCAACCGATCTTGGTTGTGGAGATTTTCGATGTTTGGGGGATAGATTTCATGGGGCTGTTTCCCAGCTCTTTTGGGAACTTGTACATCCTTCTCGCTGTTGATTACGTCTCTAAATGGGTCGAGGCTGTGCCCAGCCGGACTAACGACAACAAGGTTGTCGTTAGGTTCCTTAAAGAAAACATTTTCTCCCGGTTTGGGCTCCCCCGAGCGATCATTAGCGACAATGGAAGTCATTTCTGCAACAAAACCTTCGAGGCCTTGATGCGGAAATACTCCATTAATCATAAGCTATCCACGCCCTACCACCCCCAAACCTGCGGGCAGGCCGAAGTTTCAAATCGGCAAATCAAGCAGATACTGGAGAAGACGGTTTCCAAGAACCGTAAGGATTGGTCGCTGAAACTCACTGATGCCCTTTAGGCATTTCGAACCGCTTATAAGACCAACCTTGGCATGTCTCCCTATCGGCTTGTGTATGGAAAAGCCTGCCACCTACCTATCGAAATAGAGCATCGCGCATTTTGGGCGATAAAGGAGCTGAATCTGTCTCTCGAAGATGCGGGCAGCCATCGGAAGCTGCTGTTGAACGAACTGAGCGAGCTTAGGGATGAGGCTTACGATAACGCGGTTGTCGTCAAGAACCGAACGAAGGTGTTTCATGATAAACACCTTTTGCGCAAAACCTTCGTACCTGGTCAGCAGGTACTGCTTTACGACACCCGACTTCACTTCCATCCAGGAAAGCTTAGATCTCGCTGGAAAGGGCCGTATTTTGTGCGGAATCTATATCCGCAGGACGCTGTGGATTTGGAAAATCCAAAGGACGGTTCATTTTTCAAAATGAATGGATACCGACTCAAACCGTACCTTAGCGCCGAACCAACAGAGGAGCTCCTGTTCTTACAGGAGCCGGTTTACCCTGCATGATCTTGCTCTGCCTACCACCAAACTTCGGTTATCCAGCCAAGAACAGTGGACACTGTTCCAAATAAGTTTGGGGGTATGTTTAAAGCCTTTTGTATATATGTGTAGATATTCTTTTCCATTCTTTTTCTTTTTCTTTTAAAAACAAAAAAAAAATTGTGTATCGCTAACCGACAATTTTGACCCTTTAAATGATCTCTTCATGCGATGACATTGAGGACACTGTCCACTTTAAGTTTTGGGGTACGCTCGGTACGCATTTCTTACCTTCGTATTGTATATTTTGCATCTGCATATTAAAATCCATAAAAATCTGAAAATTTTCTAAAAATCCATAAAAATCTGAAAATTTTCTTAAAATATAAAATCTTTTCTGTCAAGTTAGCTAGTGGGAGAACTCTGATTCAACATTTCGACGGTTTTATTTGATAAAATAAGAATAACTAAATCTTATGTTTAGATTTTGAAAACCTGAAAAATAACTCTCCTTTAAAGTTAACTATAGCTGATATACGTCTTTACATCACACTACACGTGTCGTGAGTTTTGGAAATTAGATGACAAGTCTTTTATGTTTAAAAAACTTTTATAAATGATTTTCTGAGGATCAAATAGGTTTGTTCTGAAATAAGTAATATCAAGAATAGTTTATGAAGTAAGTGAATATGAAGGAATGTTATTGATGCCTTAATCGGAACTAAGTCTGAAAAATAACCCATCTGAAACTTGATTGGAATGATTACACACCGAACCCACTAAACACGTCTTTTATCCAAAAAAATAATTGAACTGCCGGTTATATCTCCGTTCGTATTGAATCATCTTGATTTTCATGCCAAACTGTCTTTTGTTTTTGGACCTAGGTAACTTGAGTAATTAAGTCCGCTGGGGTGTTTCTATACCTAATGCCCTAAAACCAACTGGTTTGGGTGCATTGGTCCAAAGCTCGCTAAGAAGCCTAGAAAGTCCAGATTAAAACAAAGTCAAGCAAGTGTTCTCTCCGAATTAAAATTCCTAACGGTTATTTGTGTGAGAATAATCTTGATAAAAGACAGGCTTTTATAAAAATTTTAGCGGAGATATGAAGCTTTTATTCTATGATAAAGACTATTGCACGTTCACAGAGGTGTGTATGAAATGAAAACAAGAAAAAGGTGGAGTGAAAAATAAGACCTAGTTTCCTGTTAAGGAAGATAGAAATTCTGAAGTTGAAACCTTACTGGAAAACGAAACTTGAAAAATGCTTAACTCTTTATAAAACTTATGTGATCTTTTCAAAATTCTTATCCGGGCTTTATTGTGTGACATGAGGACTTTATTCGACCTTTCTGGAACTTAACGACACTATTTGCACTGCACGTAAAGACATATAAATTCTGTAGTTAAATAAAAAGCGAGGTGTGAAAAATAAAGGTTCGATAGTATAGACTTAGGATAATAGAATTGTTATTTTCTGAAACAAAACTTTAGGGTTTGAATCTTAGTTATTTTACAAAACTAGCTTGACCGGATTTTGTGGGTAGTATCTGCTGAAAACCCTCAGGAGACAACACTCCTCCTACTAGGGACACCTAGAGGTTTAATGGCTTGTTGCACATGCTCAGTGCAATCGCGTTCCCTGCGAAAGTTAGGTTAGGAAATTTTTTGTGAATAATTTGGCTTTGCTCGGGACGAGCAAATGATAAGTTTGGGGGTATTTGTTCATATCAGATTTTTGCATTTTCATACCGGCCAATTTTTATCATATTGCATATCGGTAGGTACTCTTGAGCCGTGTTTGCTAGTCAATTGCAGGATACAGGTTCTCGGCTCTGAACGGTGAAATTCATGGAAAAAACACGACAAAATCCAGGTTCCTGCCAACCACAGATAAAACACGGATCTCCGCTCTTTATCCGTCTGTTGCCACACACCAGTTTAAGAGACAAAATGGCAAATCAATGTCGTTTTCATGCACAAGGCTCAATGGCGGCACAAGATCCAAGAAATCTACACAGAGCTTGAGGAAATCATGACAAAAAGATACACATCAAATCACCTTTTGCTCAACAGAAATTCTGGAAAAATCGTGAAGACAATTCTGAGAAAAATCATATACCAGACTAATGGGCACAGAAAACCATGAGAAACCACCAAAAATTGAAGACCCAATTCATCTAAAGTGCCGCGGTTCCACGGCAATAGCAGGCTTAGGCCGCGGAACCGCGGCCGTACGGTCTCCTCAGTTGACGAAACTTTAGGGTTATTTTGGTCTTTTCATGTAAAGGCAGAATTTTGCCCTAGATTTCCAGTTCCCTGCCTATAAATAGCCCAGAACCTTGTGAAGCCAAGGGTGCATAATCTTGTATTTTTCTAGGTTTAGAATACTTGTTTCTTCTTCCTCTTCTCATCTCTTCTCCTTTAAAAATCTTATAGTGAGCTTTTGTGAGTGAAGAATGATGAATAAAGAAGATCCGTTTACTTATCATGCTTGTCTTGTTCTTTTATAATTGCTTGTAATTTCAATTTGTTAACTTAGTTGTTGTTATTTCTTGTTGTTTCTTTCTTTTCTCTTTTCCTTTATCATTAAAACAACCATGATTCTTACGCTTGATTCTTGCCAAAGTGAGGTCGCAAATAGCTAGTTGTTATCTTCTAATCTCCTTCTTTCTATCTTCCTCTTTTGTTTTGTTTTCTTTTCATTATGATATGTGAGTAGTTTCATACTTGTTAGGGTAGGATAAGGGAAGTTTGAGAGAAGGAAATCTCTCTCACTCTTTCCTTACCTAACATCTTAAAATCAACTCCCGTTAATTGAACCACAATCCGCTCCTTACGGCACCCTATCCTACATGATAGCGGTGATTCCGTAGTGAGACCGGTTGTGGTTGAATTAACCGGAGGTTATGGCTAAGAGCCAAGAACGGACGGACAAGCACCAAAAGGAAGAATTTAAGCGTTAGAAAGCCTAACTTATACTCGCAAGTTCCTTCCAAGTCGTGCTAATCCCCGTTGTTGCCTATTACCGTAACACCGATATTAAGAGGGGCAATGAAAGAAGTGAGCGACTCCTAACTCAAACTAACCTAATCCTAACCCTAACAAGCTCTCTTTACATATCATTTAACACTTAGTTAATCACAAACAAATCTGGAAAACTGGACTTAACTCGTTAAAACACATAGAAAAAGATTCCCATCTCCCTGCGGACGACCCGTACTCAACCGGCTAGCTATAAGAGAAACCGTCTTGATTGCAGTATTTAACTAAACTTGAACACGCAGAATCTCTACCAATCACTTTCTTGCTTTGATTTTGTGATGAAAAATAAGTGAGTATAAGAAAACAAATGAGAGCTAAAAATCCTACTTCATCATCTTCATCTATCATTGCCATTTAGATGATGGTGTTCACATCATTTCATGTGTGTTAGCTTGTGTTAACGAAACTTCAAGGTAGATCATCTTCGTATCGAAGATCGGAAGCAAAGGTTGCATCATTCTCTTCGTGAACCCTCTCGAGAGTCCGGAACACGATGATCGCCGCGAAGGGATCTCAACAAGGAGCTTAAGAAGTGAAGGACCAGATCTACAAAGGTTGTAATCCCTCTCACTTAGTGTTAAAGTGTTTAACATGTTAGTTTTCGCCTAAACCCTAGTTTAAAGATCCGGCTTCGGGTTGTTCGGCACGGCTAAATTTTCAATCGGGCATGGTTGATGCCTCGTAGACCCTTGTGCGCGTGCCTCGCAACCCTACAGTGGTATCAGAGCCAAGCTAGAGTTTTAGGCAAAGTCTGAGCGAAGTTTAAAGTCCGATCGAACCCGGATATCCCGATATTTACCCCTCTCTAGATAATTTTCAAAAAGTTGATTTTTTCTGAATTAAAAATGCTCAGAAAAAAAAAGCAGGAAAAACTAAGAATTACTGTGAAGTACGGATCTCTGAGTCAATAATTTGACCGTGGAACCGCGGCCAAACCATGGTTTGTGCGGCGGTTCCGCGGCTAAAATTTGGACTTAGTCCTTGGAATTTCACTTAATTATTCTTAGGTCTTTTCTTGTTAATTTTTTCCGGGAATATTTTTATTCCACTCAAGTGTTGAGTTTTCTGGGGTGTATTGGGGACTCGTTGTTTCGATCGGATATTTTAACATTGTTTAGTTTGTCCGGGTAGTTTTTAGAAACTGTTAAAATGTTCGGACGGATATCAATAACTCACTTTTTCCCCAGTCGGAAAATTTTTCAAAAGTTGGATTTTTCTCGAGTTTGAAACTTTCTAAGTCGTGCAAGTAACGCGGTGGACCCTCTAGAAGACAACAAACCTTAACTCGATTATGTGACAGTCTTGAACTGCCTTTTGAACCTTAGGGTTTGCGGCAGTACGGCGTGCCACATGTTAGGCGTTGGCTTGACCCTTCTACGGCTGGACCATTGGTACTGTGGCATATAATGGATGTTTTTAAACTGATTTCAAGTGTTGAGATATATTGGGGAAATCTTTGGTGTTTGATTATTCGATCGGAAAGTTTAACTTTGTCTATTTATCTGGAATGTGATACAATATTTGGAATCCACATATAGTTATGAGATAACTAATTTGAATGTTGTAAATCTAGCAGTTCAGTCTCAATTGATAGGTTGCCATGGAATTTTGATGTGATCAAAAGTCCGTCGCAATCACATAGCGTACGCGGATACTCGTCGGGTAAATTTAATAGACAGCTACGCCCCATAGCCCCGACCAAGTGACTGTAGGAGAACCCCGTCGCCAAAAGCATCCGTTCGGGTGCTTGCGGCAGCGGTGTTCCGCCTTAGTGCACTTTGTCGACGGCATCCGGGGGTGCGACCGTCTACTAAAGTTTGCGATGAGCATTCGATCAGGATGTCGGGAATCTTGTTGAATTGCTCGACTTGATATTAAAAAGAGTTTTCGATAAAGAGACTAAAATGTGGGGTTTATAATTGTTAGGCATGTGATGTCTGAGGAATTCATTTGGTTAGGCATGCGATGTCTAAGAAGGTTGCGGATTCCAACTGTTGTAGTTTTACACTTTCTTTTCTGTGACCGTAAGCGTAGTATGTGGTGTATCGCCGGCTTCGTTACTATACATCAACGACAATCGGGATACGCGTACTTGCTTACGTTGATGATATGAGATATTATGTGTTGCTGTGATATGTTCTATTGGATCGTCGCGTTCTGAATAGCCGGGGTTTTATGTGAGATAAGAGTTTTTCTTTTTAATTCATGTAAAAACTTGTATGTAATAATCTTTTATTGGGGCACTTCCAGGTTGCGGAAGATGTCACCGTTGTATATTATTTACTTTTCCGCATTAGGTAGAACCAAGGAGGGGAGCACAAGTAACAGGGTTCTAGGGTCCAGTGGGAGACCATCTCGAGGAGTCGGGACCGGGTCTCCTAACCCTAGAATTGGCTGTGTTGCTTGCCGCTCTCGTAGGGGTCTAGGGATGTGGGTTTGGCTATTCATCGCGACCGTGGAATCCATGTTTTATACAGGCTCGTACTAAAACACGGACGTTCTAGTATATCCAATATTTCATATATGTTTCTTCTGCTGCAATGTTCTGTGATGAGATCATATTACTGCCTGAGATGAATGTTTATATTATATATATGAGATATATGTTATATTGCAGATTTCGTTTCAAATGTGATACTTGTGAAGCATAATGAAATGGGACTTCATTAATGAGATTAATGAAACTAAAAGAAACCTAAAGATGTTGTAGAAACTTGTTTAAAAAATGGTAGCTCTAGTTCTTGCTTTTCATAGCGGTGTTCCTTGTAGAACATCCAGCACCTTATTCGATAAGGAAAGAGCCGAGATCCCTTCACCGGGAGTGACCTCTTTAGTGAAACTAGCAGATGCTACAAACTCGGTTTATCTTTTGATTGCCTCTATAGTTCTTGCTTTGCATAGTGATATTTATGAAATATCCTGCACCTTATTCGATGAGGAAAGGGCCGACGATTCCTTCACCGGGAGTGACCCCTTTAGCAAAACTAGAAAAGCCTCAAAAACACTCCATTTAAAATCACTCGATTCTACAATGATATCAAGTTCATTACGCAAAGGGTTTTCCTAAAAACCTGTCGTAGCCCTCCGTCATTTCAGATAAGTACTAGTTAGTATTCGTGCTACGTTTGTTGACCATGTTAAGGCGTAATGTGCCATAGCTGATTATTGCTTATCTGTATAAGCATATGATGTGATTGGATTAGGGTAGTCGTGCGACTTTGTTGACCATGTTAAGGGTCGTGCGGGTGGGTTTAATTCAATCGGGAAATGACGGGTTGAACTTGACTAGCACTTATGATTTGTTGACCATGTTAAGATCATATAGCTGCTAGGGGCAAAATATTATCGGGAATTTCAAGTGTTGAAATTTGCAATGAGATTGCATACTTTCTATGAGATAGTTGGATCCCGATACCCGCTGCGAGTAAGAGTTACTCCTGGGAGAGTTTTACACATTACAATTAGCCGATCAAGTAGGTGTCTAGAAAGGTGTTAACGGGGTTACGCATCTGGGAAAACGAGATTTACTTTAATTAGGTTCGTGCGAAAGCACGGGGGACCTCCCTCAAAGTACCGACACTGGCATGGCTGAAAGATTGGCGAACTTGTAGCGTGTAATTAATCCCGGCTAGTCTTTCCTTTTAGGGTTTGAAGGAAGATTTGATTAAAACAGTGGGAGACATCCTGATTAGATATATTAGATAACCAATCTAATCTTGCAAGAGCATACGCTGAGTGTTTTCTTCTCTCTCTCTCCAGGTAGCGACCATATCACGCCTTAATCAAGATAATAATACGGATGAATTGACTGAACCCGCTTGTTATACTGAGCTGGGGAACGTTGGTCCCGCTCCAATTTATAATTGTTATAAGACAGAGCAGGAAATTAGGGAATACCAGATTTCCCGTGCCGCCCAAACGAAGAAAGTGCATATTGATGCATCATCTTCGGGTGTGTTCATTACAGAGAACTGTTTCTCAGTATCCTTTACGTCCTGGGTATGTGATACCGGATCAGGATCCCGTATATGTAATCTGTTACATGGGCTACAGATAGGTAGAGAACTGAGAATGGGTGATATGTTTCATGAGACAGAAAACGGTGCAAGTGTTGCAGCCAAGTCTGTTGGTCACTATCACCCTGTATTACCAGAATACATTAATTCTCAATGAATGTTATTAGATACTGAACCTGATATACAAAATCATATCAGTCTCTTTATTAGTAAAGAAGGATATAATTTTGTATTGTTGGATAATGTTTTGAACATTTCCTATATCAAGAGTTGATCGGTTCATGCACATTATCTAAAAGCATTGACATTCTAAATCAAACTACAGTTCTTAGTATACAGAACACACACGAGAGGAAGAGTTCAGAAATGAACGGATCCTTCTTGAGGTATTATAGACTAGGTCATATCAATGCGACCCGACTAGCTGAAGTTACATTAAGATGCATATTTAAATTTGTTTGAATTTACATCTTGTGAAACTTGCCGGTCTTGTCACAAAGATAAGATGACCACAGCTCTGTTTATTGGAAACAGAGAAAGAGTTAGTGAACTCTTGGGATTGATACATGCCGATGTATGAAGGTCCCCTTTCTACACATACCAAGACCGGTTCTTTGTACTTCATTACATTCTCTGATGATCTCTCAAGATTCAGACATATGTTCCTGTTGAAACACAAGTCCGAAGCTTTTGAGATATTTACAGAATATAAGTTAGAAGTAGAGAACCAAAAACGGGTATAAGTATTATGTACTTTGATGAGATCAAGGAGGAGAATACTTGAGCACGGAGATTCCTGGACTATTCTAAAGGAGAATGAGATTCTCTCTCGGCATTACTCCTTCGTATACACCATAGCACATTGGTATATCGGGGTGGAGCAATAGCACCTTATGTGATATGGTGTGCTCTATGATAAGTACTACTGAGTTTCCTATTTCCTTTTGGGAGTTATGCACTTATGAAGTTGCATACCTATTGAATAAGGTTCAAATCAAATCAGTTGCCTACCACTTCATATGTGATATGGAAAGGGAAGAGCCCATATCTTAAGTTGGTTAAGATTTGGGGTTGTTCGGCCTATGTCTAAAAACAAAATCCGGACAAGCTCGAGGCAAGGTCTGTTATGTAGAACTGGAATGGTTCCAGCTATACAAACTGCAGCTGATGATTTGGTAGAACCAAAGGATTCAATAGTTTCCAACGAACCTCAGCCTCTCCGCCGATATAGTAGGGTTCCTCACCCACCTGAGAAATACTTCGGTTTCTCTATGACAGTGGGAGTGAGGATTGCATCATGAGATGATGACCCAACTAGTTTCGAGCTGGCCATTAGGAGTGGGACTCTGTAAGAATGGCTGGATGCTTATCGATCTGAGATGGAATCCTTATACACCAACAAAGCATGGACTTTGGTTGCTTTATCTGAAGGGTTAAATCACCATCAGGAGCGAGTATATCTTGAGAAGATTACTTGGTGTACATGGAAAAGTTGAGACTTTCAAAGCTATGCTTAAGTCCATCCAGATCCTACTTGTCACGGCTACATACCATGACTACGATATCTGGTGGTTGGGTGCCATGACTGCTTTTCGAAATGATGTTTTAGAAAAGAGTGTCTATAAGTACACAGCCAGAGGGCTTCGTAGACAATGGGAGCAGCGGAAACGTGTGCAAGATGTTTTATATGATAAAACAGGTATCGCGGAGTTGGAACATCTGTTTTGATGTGGTAGTCAAAGAGTTTGACTTCATCAAAATGGTAGATGAACCTTGTATATACAAAAAGGTAGTAGGGAGTATGGTGGTGATCCTCGTAGAGTACGTGGATGACATACTCTTGATAGGGAAGGAGTTTCCTATGCTACGCTCGGTCAATCTCCACTTATCACAACGGTTCCCCATATAGGATCAAAGTGATACCTCCTAAATCTTGGGTTTTGGATCTATGAAATAGATCTAATTGGATGTTAGGATTCTCACTAGATGTGGTGAGATGGTATCAATCAGTCCTGGGGAGAATCACTGGAAAGGTTCTAGGGTGATAAGGATGACTGAATGTCAGTCGCAGGCATTGTCTTTACCCTCAGTGGAGGGACAGTATGTTGGAAGAGTTCCAAGCTAGATACTGTGACTTACTAGACGATTAAAGGCAAGATACATCGTTACCAAGGATGATACCAAAGAGGCAGTCTGGATATATATAAGTTCATGAGATGAACTTCGTTCCTACCATTGTGTGACAATGGAGTTGTGGTTTTAGCCAAGGAACTAACGTCCCATCAAAAATCCAGATATAATTCTTAGGCAGTATCACCTGATCATGGAGATGGTTGATCTCCAGGGAGATGGAGGTTAGGAGAGTAGACACAGAGGACTACAACTCGGATCCACTCAAAAAGGCCTTTTTTCCCAGTAGAGACTTTTATGGGATGGTTGAGTATGAGATACTTCAACCGCAGCTAATTGCTGTGTATGCGATACCACAACAGATGGCCCTAGTGCAAGTGGGAGATTGTTAGTTATATGTATGCCCTAGAGGCTATTACTGTACATACGATGTATATTGTAATGGATGCTTGGACATATATATGGAGGACTTTCTTGCTCGACATGATATTACGCTATCTGGTTGTACTTTATCTTAACATGTACTCTGATTAACTCTTTGTTACTTGTTGATAAAGCCCTTAGGATATGTACTCGACTACTGGGACTATGATGAGATCATACTTGTGGGGCCACGGTAGTCGACAAGTACATCCTATAACTGTTCCTAGTCGAGGGTGTATCGAGACAGGGCATCGATGCACCAGAGTAGACTAGCGTATACGCATCTTGACCCATATGATGGGCGATGGATGATCCCATATCCATCGGTGTTTGACATCAAGGATGGTGTACGGGTGCTCAGTAGAGACTGGGTACACTGGACGGACTCGCCGAGAACTCCCAGATGCTATTATACCTCACGTCAGATGGCAGTTCTCCAGTGACACTGGTACAGAGTAGTCTGTTGACCCGAGATCGTCATAGAGTCTTGTGTAATTCCCACTGTGCTTTGATTTCCATCATACCGCGTCCAAGAGGGCGTGCAAAAAGGTGGCTTTTGGGTATAGTCCCGAATTACATGGAGGCAATGAGCGATAGGAGGGGATTCGTCTCTCCCGGTACAGGGAGTTGATGTTGCGCTGTGTTCGATTGGCTATAACCGGAAATCCCTGGCCAGAGTTGCTGAGATTTACTGGTAAGTGTTATCAGTAGTTTCTCAAACTGTTATTGACCTCATATCGACACGACTTATCAAGCTACTGGGGTCTGACGTTTACTACCCCTAGGCGAGATATGCGACATATCAGACGACGAGACCGGACTGTACGGGAGTGTTACTGTTTAGATTCACAGGAGAATGTACAGGCTTGCTTGTTGATCTTCTGAGCGCTCAATACCTGGGTAGCTGTTACGTTTAGATGACCGCTTGCAGCTTGTGGGTGTTTGATATGATCATCACCTACTGCCGGCGTATTGACGATTCTTTAGAGTCCTACACAAAGATTTCTTAACTCAGGAAAAACGGAGTAGGGGCACGTATGTGATATGTGCGGGTCCGAGGATAATACGATATGAGATACCGTATTATATTTTCGCGATATTTGATATCAGCCAGGTCATCGGATCAAGTGTTGATTCGATGAATCGGTACGGATAAATATTAGTCGGTTATATGCGATATAGCCGGATTGTCGGATCAATTGTTGATTCGATAATTTAATGTATAATAATATATATGATATATTAAATTACATTAACAAATATTAGCTCACTAAAAGATTCTTTTTCTCACTCGGGTAATACATTGATGTATATGCGATATATGTTAATTGTATTATTTTATTTTGTTACGATAAATATTATATATGTGATATATAATATTGTAACATGATATGATAACTAATGCAACATGTTTAGTGGAGTGTAAACATGATTAGGGTTTGGATTAGGGTTAAGACTTCTAGTATATTCTAGAAGGTTTCTTTTTATCATGATAAAGATATTTGTCTTGATGTTTTTGTGTGACTCACTCTTAACCCAACCCAAACCCTAGCCCTTGATTAATTCTCTACAATGGTTTAGTCAACCATGGTTGCATTATTCATCATATTAATCCTTTCATTATTCATCACAAAAGATATGGATTACTATTCTTCTTCTTCTTCCTTCTCTTTTGCAAAGCTTTCTTGCTTTGATTTTGTGATGAAAAATAAGTGAGAATAAGAAAACAAATGAGAGCAAAAACTCCTACTTCATCATCCTCATCTATCCTTACCATTTAGATGAGGGTGTTCACATCATTTCATGAGTGTTAGCTTGTGTTAACGAAACTTCAAGGTAGATCATCTTTGTATCGAAGATCGGAAGCAAAGGTTGCATCATTCTCTTCGTGAACCCTCTCGAGAGTCTGGAACACGATGATCGCAGCGAAGGGACCGCAACACGGAGCTTAAGAAGTGATGGACCGGATCTACAAAGGTTTTAATCGCTCTAACTTAGTGTTAAAGTGTTTAACATGTTAGTTTTCGCCTAAACCCTAGTTTAAAGATCCGGCTTCGGATTGTTCGGCACGGCTAAATTTTCAATCGGGCATAGTTGATGCCTCGTAGACCCTTGTGCGCGTGCCTAGCAACCCTACAGACGAGAAGGTGATCAACAAGAACAAGAAGGACTAGAATCTTGAGGTATAATCATCTATCATAGTAGTTAATCACTTATAGATAGTTGTTAGTTAGGGTTTAGCAAAGATCCGTAAAATTAGTCGATGTTAACTTAAACAAAATGGTTGTTTTACCTATTCCGCCTCCCCGCTTCATGTGGGGTGTCTAACGTCAACTTACAGTGGTATTAGAGCCTAGCTAAACTATAACTAACATGTTAGCAAAGCCATTAGAAATTCGATCGCAAAACGAACCCGAAAAAACATCATTTTCACATAGTTTCTGCCGTTTTTAAAACGGGGTCTAAAATTTTTCAGGGACCCTTAAAAATACAAGCAGGGTTTTTAAAGAATTGTGAAGAAATTTGGGACTGTGAATCGTCTAAACCACCGCGGAACCGCCGCCGATCCAAGCGATCCGCCGTGGATCCGCTGCCGAGTTGATTCCGAGTCAACCCAAATTTGCTCAGTTATCTTCTGTGTTGATGTTGTGTTTTCTCGGATGATTTGTTTCTGCTCAGGTTTTATGTGCACAGAGAATTGTTTGGAGTGGATTCATAAGTATTGCTTGATCGAAATTCTAAGATGTTTGTCTAACTGGATTATATATGTATTGTGTTTAATGTGTTCGTAAACCTCCCCTAACTGCTAGTATGTCGGTTAGCAGGGGTTGCACATTTCTGTAATGGTTTTTACTGGTTTGTGAATGTGGACTTGTTGGATTGTCGTGAATGGATAGCCGGGGATGTGAGACGAGTGTTTCTTTCATTCAAATGTAAATTGTAATTTGTTGTAAGATTCTTTTGCGGGGCACATCCGGGTTGAGGTAGTAGCCATCGTTGTATAATTTCATTTATTGTTTTCTGCTCCTAAGATACACCCAAGGTGGGGTACACAAACTACCGGCTACTTTGAAGTGTTTAGTGGCCTACTCACGTTGTTGAGGGAGACCGCTTCACTTCGGGTACAAGGCTGGTAGTTTGCCGTACCCGTAGGGGTCTAAGGTGGGGTTTTGGCTATTCATCGCGACTGTGTAATCCGTCTTTCATTGCAGGCTTAAAAGGAATGCGGATTCGTAGAAAATCCAATATGTTCATCTATGATCTGGAATGCTTATTATTGCGTCTGACGAATGTACAATATCTATATATGATATCTAATAGGCGTCACTTATGTTTTGCACCCGCGATAGCCCAGCCCCCGCTCTGTCGTTAGTTAAGTAACCTAACGGGTGATTGACGGGGCCCAGTGGCGGATGTAGATGGCATAAGAGCAAGTTGTATTTTCGTTGTTTTTAGCAATTATAGGTTAATTTATGGGACGCATTATATTAATGAAAAGAAAATAAACCAAAGTTGAATCGTTGGAACAGTTTAAAAGAAACCACTCGGTTATTTTAAAACAAAAGATACTTTTTAATTGCGGAGCTTAAACCACTCCTTTTAAACGCTATCAGGTTCCTTCGATCATATCAAGTTCACTACGTTCACGGTTTCGCCAAAACCATTCGTAGCCCTCTGTCATTTCATTTGGGTATTCGGTAGTATTCAAGCTATGTTTGTTTGGCCCTTAGTCAAGACATAGTGTTTGGTAGCTGCAGGGTATTCATTTGTTGCATAGATAGATGAGTTGGTTTGGGACAATCGTACTATCATTTGGCCAACGTCAGGAGTATGTACGGATGGGTTCAAATTAACAAGATAATGATGGGTACAACTTGATATGTGACTTATGATTTGTTGGTCCTTAGTCAAGGTCATAAGAGAATGGGGCAAAAATCCACATCTGGAGTTTCTAAAGAAACTGAAACTTGCTAGTGTTGCATAACATTTGGAGTTTGATAATGTTGGTAGTATTCTTTCAGCATTATCACACGATGATATTTGGATCCCGATCCTACTATGAGTATCCGCTACTCATCAGGAGATTCGTCACTTAACGATCGATGTTATAAACCAAGTAGGTGTCGAGAAAGGTGTCAGCGGGGCTACGCCCCCAGAGAAAAGAGGTTATTTAATTAAAGAACTTCACGAAAGCTTCGTAAAACCTCTCTCGAATTACCGACACCGGCCTGGCTGAACCGTTAAGCAAGTACTGTACGGTGAGAATAATCCTGACTAGTTCTTCCTTTTTGGTTTGAGGAGGGATTCGAGAAACAGTGGGAGCCATCCTGTTTAGATAAATTAAAAACCGCTCTAAACATGGAAGTGAATCATGCTAAAGTGTTCCCTCTCTCTCCCATTTCAGCGACCCTGTAACCATGACTAGGTTACATCTAGATAACAAGTTGACTAAATCTGACTTTTATGACGGGCAAAGGTCTTTCCAGATGTCTATTGCCTATGACAAGCTGGACCACCCTATTACTACTCAAGCCCCCGCCATCCCAGGTCCGGTTCCCACCGTCGCGGATATGAATATCCGTCAAACAAGGGAAAAGGACAATGCGTGTGCCAAGTGCCTCGTGTTGGCTTCAGTTGATGGTGTATACCAGAAGCAGCACGAGAAGATGAACTTAGTTTCCATCTTCCTCCATAACAAAGATTTATATGAAGAGCAATCTCATATCACAAGATATGAGACCTCGAAAGAATTGCTTCAAGCGAGCTTGGCTGTCGGGTCATCTGTAGGGGATGACATCCTTACGATAACTAGCTATATTGATGAGCTCACGGACCTGAAGACCACATTAGGAAACGGGTCATATGCTGACTTATTTCCACAGTCCCTACCCTCTACTTACACCTTGAAAGAAACCAGGAAGACACCCGCTCTACTTAATGGGGGACCTTCTTCTTCTACATCCAGGGCGAAAGCAAAGGGTGAAAAGAAGAAGACCTCTACAAAGCCAATATACGGTGTCCGTGAAGTAAAAGGAAAGGGAAGAGCAAAATTTTCGGGACTTGGTGTAGGGAAGGAGGGATATTCCTATTGTTATGGGAAGGGGCATTGGCAGAAAGATTGCAGGGCTTCGGAAGCCTGTAGCCAGGATTCGAAGCTTGTTGTGGCTTCGGCCTCGGGTGTGTTTATGATTGAGAACTATTTGTCAATTAACTCTACTTCCTGTGTACTAGATACCAGAGCAGGATCTTATATCTGTAATTCATTAAATGCTTTAAGAAACCGTAGAGTTATTAGGGTAGGTGATTTGTCTCTCAGAGTTGCGAACGGAATGAGCGTGGACGCTGAATCCATGGGAGAATATCGCCTAGGTTTGAGAAGTGGGCAAATATTGATTCTACGTAACTGTTTGTATGTACCTAGTTTGACTTGTAATATCATATCAGTATCCTCCGTTTCAAGAGAGGGATATGATTTTACATTCGTAAGCGACGTAGTAAACATCCACCTAAATCAAGTTCTGATTGGGTCCGGTACATTAGATAATGGTATATACGTGTTAAATCAAGCTCAGGTTTTCAATGTTCAGAACACACTTAAAAGAAAGTCTCCGGAAATAAATCAGGCTTTCTTATGGCATTGTAGACTAGGTCACATCAATGAAACACGGTTGACTAAGTTACATAGAGAAGGATATTTGAATCCGTTCGAATATCAATCTTATGCTACTTGTGAATCTTGTCTCATGGGAAAGATGACAATGACTCCATTTACTGGACACGGAGTAAGAGCGAGCGAGCTCTTGGGACTCGTACACAGTGACGTGTGCGGTCCAATGTCTAAACATGCAAGAGGTGGTTATTCCTACTTCATTACTTTTACGGATGATTTCTCTAGGTATGGACATATCTTCTTGATGAAGCATAAATCCGAGGCCTTTGAGAAATTCCGAGAATACAAGAATGAAGTGGAAAAACAGACAGGCAAAAGTATCAAGACACTGAGATCTGATCGAGGTGGTGAATACTTAAGTACCGAGTTCCTGGGATACTTAAAAGAGATTGGAATTCTCTCTCAGCTTACTCCTCCATACACACCACAACACAATGGTGTATCGGAAAGACGGAATCGAACCCTATTGGATATGGTTCGTTCCATGATGAGTAAGGCTGAGTTACCGCGATCTTTCTGGGGTTATGCACTAGAATCAGCTGCATATCTTTTAAACCAGGTTCCAACCAAGACTGTGCCTACCACACCATATCAGATGTGGAGTGGGAAGAAACCCTGTCTTAAACACTTTAGGATATGAGGATGTCCAGCTTTTGTTAAAAAGCAGCATACGGACAAGCTCGAGACACGCTCAGTACAGTGTAAGTTTGTGGGATATCCAAAGAACTCCAAGGGGTATTATTTCTATTACGCAGAGGAATAAAAGGTTTTTGTTTCTCGTCATGCCCACTTCTTGGAAACTGGATTTTTAGAAAATCAGAAGAGTGGGAGCGCAATAGAACTAGAAGAAATTCCAGAACCACAAGCTGTTACTGAAAGTATAGTAGAACCAAAAGTTTCAGAAGAAAGGGACATCCCAGCACCTATCCGCAGAAGTATTAGGCAGTCTCATCCGCCCGAGAGATACTACGGTTTTCTCATAGACGGGGATCTAGAGGATTGCATCATTGACAATGATGACCCTACTAGCTTCCAGCAAGCCATTCAGAGCGGCGACTTAGTAAGATGGCTGGATGCAATGCGGACCGAAAAGGAGTCCATGTACACTAACAAAGTATGGACTTTGGACATTGCTCCAGATGAGGTAAAACCCGTAGAATGCAAATGGATCTTCAGAAAGAAGATTGGTGTAGATGGACAGGTTGAAACCTATAAGGCTTGACTTGTTGCAAAGGGTTTTCGTCAAAGACCTGGTTTGGACTATGGCGAAACCTTTTCTCCAGTGGCTATGCTCAAATCCATTCGGGTCCTTCTTGCCATTGCTGCCTTCCACGATTATGAGATCTAGCAGATTGACGTAAAGACGGCTTTTCTAAATGGAAATTTGGAAGATTGCGTCTATATGGATCAGCCAGAGGGATTGATTCAAAGTGGGAGCAGCGGTAAGGTGTGTAAGTTGCTTAAGTACAATTATGGACTAAAGCAGGTATCGCGGAGTTGGAACATCTTTTTTGATGATACTGTTAAAGAATTCAACTTTATCAAAAATCCAGATGAACCATGCATATACAGTAAGATTGTTGGGAGAGCTGTAGTATTCCTCATCTTGTACGTGGATGACATTCTCCTAATAGGAAATGATGTTCCTATACTACAGCCAGTTAAAGGATTCTTGTCACAAAAGTTCTCCTGAAAGACCTGGGTGATGCCTCTTACATACTGGGGATCCAGATCTATCGTGATAGATCTAAGAGGATGTTGGGACTTTTGCAGTCCAGGTATATCAACACTATACTGAAAAGATTCAGTATGGAAGATTCTAAGAGCGGTAACTTACCGGCTTGTCACGGAATCACCCTCTCCAAAGAGATATCTCCCAAGACTGATTTTGAAAGGGATCGCATGTCAGTTATACCCTACGCTTCTGCGGTAGGCTCTATAATGTATGCGATGTTGTGCACCAGACCAGATGTAGCTTACGCATTGAGCGTGGTAATCCGGTATCAGTCAGACCCAGGGGAGAAGCACTGGATAGCAGTAAAGAACATTCTCAAGTACCTGAAAAGGACTAAGGATATGTTCTTGGTTTACGGCGGAAAAGACCTCAAGATCGAGGCTTTTGCTGACTCCATCTTCCAGAGTGACAAGGATGACTCCAAGTCCATGTCAGGTTATGTCTTTACCCTCAATAGAGGGGCGGTGTGCTGGAAGAGTTCCAAGCAGGACACCGTTGCTGACTCGACGACGGAAGCGGGGTATATAGCTGCTTGCGAAGCCGCAAAAGAAGCAGTCTAGATGAAGAAGTTCCTAACAGAACTTCAGGTGGTTCCTAACATTGTTAATCCAATACCGCTGTATTGTGACAACAACGGCGCTATAGGTTTAGCGAAGGAACCCAGGTCCCATCAGAAGTCCAGACACATCTTAAGGTGGTATCACCTGATCAGGGAGATCATAGATCGCCAGCAGGTCGAGGTCCGAAGAGTTAGAATAGAGGAGAACACTGCAGATCCATTCACTAAGGCCTTACCTCAGACACGGTTCGAGAGGCTATCCGAGATGATAGGTCTTCGATATGCTAGTACATGGCCCTAGTGTAAGTGGGAGATTGTTAGTGTATATGCCCTAGGGGCCATTAGTGTATTATACTAGTTTGTATATTACTTAATGGAAGCTTGGGATATTCACAGTTATATTAACAGTCTCGCTCAGCATAGTAGTATGCTACTTAGTTTGTATCTATCTTAATATGTGTATATGTTTCTTTTAACATATCGCGAATACATATTGATAGAGCCCATAGGATCTTGCTTGACTACCAGCGTTGTGATGGCAGTCATACTTGCGGGGGCTGGGTAGTCTTCAAGCACATCCTTTTTCAGGTCCCTAGTCGTAGGATTATCGAGACAGGGCATCGATACTCCAGAGCAGACTAGTGTGTACGCTTCTCATCCCAGCAGGGGAAATGGTATGTCCTACATCCATTAGTACGTTGTATTGGAGATAGCATATAGGTGCTCGTTAGGTTACGAATACACCGGACAGGACTCGTAGGAAACTGTTGGTTGGTATTATACCCGTCGTCAGTTAACAGTTCCCAGGTGACATGAGTACAGCATAGTCCGTTGACTTGATACTGCTGCTTCGTCTCGAGTGTGTTCCCACTGTTCTTAGATTGCTACCCTACCACGGCTCAAAGGAGTCGTGCAAACAGGTAGCAGTTGGGTGCAGTCCCGAAGCACTTGGAGGCAGTGGCGGTTAGATAGGATTCGTCTCTCCCGGTATTGGGAGTTGATATCGCGCTGTGTTTGGAGAGCCATTACGCAAAGTCCCTGGCCAGGGCAATCGAGATTTACTGGTAGGATTTCCAGTAGCTTCTCAAGGTGTAATGGGCTTCGCTCCGACACGACTTATACCGCCTTTTAGGGGACTGACGCTTGCCGCCCCCTAGGCCCGATATCCGATAGTGTAGACGAACAGACCAAACTGTAGGGAGATTGTCACATCAGGCTCAGTAGGAGTTCGGATGGGTTTCATCATCGGCCTTCTTATCGACATCTACCTGGGAACCGTTACGTACCGCTAGTACCGCTTGCGGCCTGTGGTTAAACCCACTGCCAACGTAGTGTCGAGTCTTTAGAGTCCCACACAGAGAGTTTCCCTACTTCAGGCGAAACGATATAGAGGTCGTATGGTTTTACGACAGGGTTTGGACACATACGTACATTTATGCACGTACGATGTTCGGACAATTTTTACTAGCGGGCTTTAGTTTAATCCAGGTTCTAGTATTTGATTTTTGGATTTGTACAGTCTCAGTTTTTCCGTGTTTTATGGATGGGAGGGGCATTATCGTAATTACTCGAGAAACTTCTAGATGAAAGGTGACTCATTATGTTTTAATTCATTTATGAATTAAGCTTAATGAGGTGGAGGAGATGATGTGTAATTTGCATTAATTACATCATGAGTCATGAGGTGATTCACCTCAAAGTAATTAATGATGTATGGTTGATATTTTGAGATATTATTATTAGATATTTTCATGCTTCATTATTTATCCAAATGACTTAAGATTTATATTCATTCTCACAAACACATTCTCTCTCCTCAAGCTCTCTCTCTTCAACCCTAACCCTAATCCTCTCATGTGTTGAGATCCCAAGAGTTAGAAAGACTAATTAATCCTTAATTCATCTCTATATCCTCTAGGTTACTTTGATTAGCAATCATATCCACCTAGTTATCTCAAGTGAGAGGTTAAAGCTTGGAGAAGGAGCTCTCGGGTGGATATTCTGTCACATCGAGGAGGCCGACGAGGAGGTGATCAACAAGAACAAGAAGGACTAGAATCTTGAGGTATAATCATTTATCATGGTAGTTAATCACTTTTAGATAGTTGTTATTTAGGGTTTAGCAAAGATCCGTAAAGTTAGTCGATGTTAACTTAAACAAAATGATTGTTTTACCTATTTTGCATCCCCGCATCATGTGGGGTGTCTAACGTCGACTTACAGTTTGTTGAGTAAACCTTTCTTCAATAGAAGACGGGACTTGAAGTCAGAATAGACCTCCCTTTGTCATTGATGGATCCACTTAAGTAAACCCTTCTCTAGCTCCATCTCCACTTCATGCTCCAAGCAATTTGTGAAGAAACTAACCATCCAAACTCGCTAGTAATGGAGTGTTAAGGATGTAATGTGTCACTCTATTTGTGTCTCACCATTTCCTTTTCTTCTTAATTTTATTTCTAATTTTGGAGGAAGAAGAAGAGAGGTGGAGTTTGGAAAATAAAAGTGAATGAGCTAATAAAAACCATTTTTCATTATCTAAATGGTTGAGTTTCTTTTATCATAATCAAAATAGAATCTTAATCTTTAGAACTCCATCTCAATACCAAGTGTCCACTCTCTTCTCTCCCCTCCACTTTTCCACTAAATGAGTGTGGCAATGCATGTGCTACTCCAAAGGCACAAATTAACTTAAAAGAGAATAAAAAGAAAAAGAAAAATCATAAATAAATATATATGTGTGTATGTGTGTGTGAGACATAATGTGTGTGTGTGTGTGTATGTTTGTACATTTTCCATATGTATTAAAAATACATGAATGAGACATAAATAAATAGTGACTAAATACTAGAAAATTTATATTTCCAATACATGTAATAATATAATAAATTAATACTTGATTTAATATCAGTCTTTCCAAAAGACCGGCTAGTATTTCCAAATGTCTGATTACCGTCGGTGTATCCAATACACTAATTTTAATCGAATATCGGTACGCATCTAATATGCACATCTACATCATATCGCTAGAGCCAGAAAAACATTTATGTGGGACTCTAAAGACTCAACAATATACTATCATTGAGTTACTGGATTCAATCCATAACCATATGCACGTCGGTGGCCCTAGCTGTACGTAACAGCTACTCGGGTATTGAACAAAACGAAGATCGACAAGCAAGCTCATCCAAACGCTTATTGTGCCTATAAGTGACAGTCACCGTACAGTCCGGTTTGTTCGTTTAAGAGTGTCGCATACCGGGTCTAGGGGTGGAAAATGTCAGACCCCTAATAACCCGATATGTCATGCCAGTTTCAAGCTCATTACCCACCAAGAAACTATTGATCTCCTATCAGTAAATCACATCCACTGTGGCCAGAGATTTATGGTGATAGACAACCGAACACAGCACGATATCGACCCCTATACTGTGAGAGACGAATCCCTTCAATCCGCTCACTGCCTCCATGTGGCTAAGGACTGTATCCAACTAAAACCTGTTTGCATGAATCGGTAGAGTCGTAGTAGGGTGGTAATAAAAGTACAGTGGGAACTCACACAAGACAAATGACGATCTCAGGTCAACAGACTACCCTGTCCTCATGTCACCAGAGAACTACTATCTGATGATATGTATAATACCATCTAAGAGTTCTTGGCGAGTCCATCCAGTGTAACTGATAATCCAATAAGCATCTGTATACAATCTTTGGTGCCTGACACCTGTTGGGATTCCTCAGCACCTAGCCTAGGGTTTGCAAGCATCACACATGCCACAACAAAAATTTAGGGGGTGCTAAGCAATCTAGCTAGGAATCGAACTAGAAAACTAGGGTAATAAGAAACATGTAATCAACCATTACAAGTAGTGAGCAAGGAATACAACCTTCGTAGACCGGTCCGTCACTTCTAAAGCTCCGTGTTGACGTCCCTTCACTGCGATCATAGATCTCCCGAACTCTAGTATGGTTTCCCTCCGAGAAATGAACAAGCTTGCTCGTAGTCTTCGAGGCCGAAGATGATCTACGTCGAGGACTCAAACTCAAGCTAACCCTTCACTAGGTCATGAACTTTGTGGGAAGAACACCCTATAATACCCAAGCAAGTGTATAGGATGATGAAAAAGGAAGTGGGCTCACTTTAGATTTTATTTTTCTCACTAGAAATCGCCATCTCCAAAAACCCTAGAGAACTTGAGGAGATAAGGAAGAAGATGAAGATGAAAAATCAACAAGAGAGAGAATGAGGTTAGATTTGCAACCATGGTGAGTTTTGTGTCATCAGTAACTCTTGTAGAGACTTAACCATGGCAAGGATAATGGTTAGGTTTATAAATATCTTAGTGTAAAACAAATTTGATGGATTAAGTCAAAGCTCACAACTAGCTTCTCCAAGCTTCTTAGCATGACACAATCCCACTCAAATTTGAATTACTAAAGATAATTAAAACCTAAACATATCATGGTTATGGTATAAGTCCTACACACACAAGTTGCATATATAACCACACATGATACATAATATATATCACATATATAAAATGCATACATAAGTGAGAAAAAGAAAAAAGTCAAGTGAACAATATTAGTCAATGTAAATTCATATATCTAATATATAATTATACATTAAATCATTATATCAACACTTAATTTAATGATCTGGCTAAATCACATATGACCGACTAATATCAATAATATCAATTTACCGAATAAACACTTGATTCGATAACCCGGCTATATCACAGATAACCGAACGATGATACAAATCGCGAGATTAGAATACGGTATCATATGCATGTATTAATCTCGGTCCAGCACATATCACATATGTGCTCCTACTCCGTTTTTCCTGAGCCAGGAAACCTCTGTGTAGGACTCTAAAGACTCGTCAATACGCCGGCAGTAGGTGGTGATCATATCAGTCACCCACAAGCCTCAAGCGGTCTGCTAAACATAACGGCCACCCGGGTATTGAGCGATCAGAAGATCAACAAGCAAGCCTGATCACACTCCTGCGAATCTAATCAGTAACACTACCACACAGTCCGGTCTGTTCGTCTGATATGTCGCATATCTCGCCTAGGGGTGGTAAACGTTAGACCCCAGTAGCTTGAAAAGTCATGCCGATGTAAGGTCCATAACGGGCGTGAATCTACTAATGACACTTACCAGTAAATCACATCTACCCTGGCCAGGGATTTCAGTTATGGCCAATTGAGCATAGAGCAACATCAACCCCCAATACCGGGAGAGACGAATCCCCTCCTATCGCTCATTGCCTCTATGTGACTCGGATCTGTACCCAAAAACCACCTGTTTGCACGACTCAGTAAAGCCATGGTAGTGTGGAAATCAAAGCACAGTGGGAGCCACACAAGACTCTACGACGATCTCGGGTCAGCAGACTAACCTGCACCAGTGGCACCAAAGAACTGCTGTCTGACGAGAGCTATAATACCATCTAGGAGTTCTCGGTGAGTCCGTTCAGTATACCCAGTCTCCACTGAGCACCTGTATACCATCTCTGATGTCAAACACCAATGGATATGGGATCATCCATCGCCCATCACATGGGTCGAGAAAATATACGCTAGTCTACTCTGGAATATCGATACCCCGTCTCGATATTCCCTCGACTAGGAACATTGAAGGAACTCGTGGACTATCCAGGCCCCACTAGTATGATCTGCATCATAATCCTGGAAGTCAAGTAAAATTCCTAAGGGCTTTATCAACATGTAACAAAGAGACAGTAAGTGTACATGTTAAGATAAAAAGCAACCAGATAGCATACTATCATGTCGAGTAAGAAAGTCCTCCCTATATATGTCCAAGCATCCACTACAGTATACATCTCATGTATAATAATAGCCTCTAGGTCATACATACAACTAACAACACCAATGGCTGTGAAACCAACCACCGCCCCTCTTTGGGGTCAAGAAACGTATACACTAGTCTACTCTGAAATATTGATGTCCAGTCTTAATTTTCCAACGACTAGGGACATTTAACGATGTGCTTATAGACTACCCAGTTTCCACAAGTATGATCGCCATCATAATACTACTAGTCAAGCAAGGATCCTATGGGCTTTATCATTATGTATTAGCGACACGTAATAACAAATAAAACATATACACATAAATGATAAAGATAAACCAGATAGTATACTATCATCTGGAGCAAGATTGTTCTACCTGTATTGGTCCTCCCTCAATTATCATAATCGTCTGCCTACAATCACAATAATTACCTTGAGGACACTATATCCAACAAAATCCTCATCGTAGTCATAGGACACCTCTCGGGGATCTTCATGGTACTGCATTGATTCATGTTATTGTTGCTGCCTTAGGCACAAGCGCCTTGCTCATACCGCTTTCAGCTAGTAATAGGATACCCTAAGGTTACAAGTACTCCCATCAGTCAGTTCCATCAATACACATCTTGTTTGACCAGATTTGACTCTTAGATTGATAGCCGACTTGACTTGACCTCTAGATTGACCTTAAGATTGATACTGTTCTGACTCAATTATTGATCCAGCTTAACACCTTGTTTATCTACATTGGTACTTCCAGCATGTTTACCTTTTTGCGTCCTTATTCATTTACAACACGTGCTTTACATTACTTTACATACATGATTTCACATACTTTCTATTTACCTGTTTTTCATATATTACCAAGATTTACTGTTATTACTTGCATCACACTCTTTCGTCTATTCTGTATGCTTATGGGTGTTCTGAAACCCTGGGAATGGTGTTCCCGGTTGGATAACCATATTTGTATGACCTGACTCGGTCATCAGAGTACACAGCGGAACCATGATAGGCCCAAGATTCATAAAGTTTCTATTTCTGTATCTTTCAGGTTGTACCTATATTTTATTCTTTTATACAATTGGAATCTATTGTGTATATGGTTACTCTTTTGTTATCGTTTGTAATAAATGTTGGTTAATGAATAAATTTTATTTTATTTAACTTGTTTTTGTGTACTTATGCATTACTAAACGCTTAGCGTAACTGTATTGAGGAGAGTCTCCATCTCGGTATAGTTACGTTGCGGGCCTCATCGCGTCTCCACTCCTGTATCATGGGAAGTGGGGTGTGACAATAAAACCTGTCACGCCCCGCTTCCCAAATGACGGTAGCAGGCACGCGATAAGGCCCACGACGTATTTATTCTTAGAAGGTTCTTTCTCGAGATAAATACGTTAAGCGTATTATACGCAATATAAATATATCACAAGAATAAAGCAAGAGAATAAAAAATCCATGTACAACTATTATATTCAAATCCATAGACAACCGGTTGTACTCCTCTTCCGTCGGTTCTACCTCCTCTGTCCCTAAGTCACCTGACAAAAATTCCAAGGAAAGAAAGAAACATGGTGGAATGTCTGTTAGCGAACTTGCGCTCGGTAAGTCCCCAGAAAAGGTGTGGAATATATAAATAGTTGTAAAGAGACATGTGATATAGTATGAATGGAAATCATGAACAAGTATGGTAATGAACATGACAACAAAATGATACTTGAACATGGCAATATAGTATAGCATGTTGGATATGTATTCCCTAGAGGCCTGTATAGGATACTAGGGATATGTATGTACAGGACAATCTTGCTCGATTATATACTATACTATTTGAGTTGTCTTTATCTGAACATGTGTATTTGTTTTTCTTGTTGCTTCGTATTGCTTATACATGTTGATAAAGAATCGATGCAGTAATATACTATTTTGGTTTGTTTTTATCTTAACATATGCATATGTGTTACTTGATATGACATATAGCTGATACATGTTGATAAAACCCATAGGATTTTGCTTGACTAACAGAGTTATGATGGCAATCATACTTGTGGAGGCTGGGTAGTCCATAAGCACATCCTTAAATGTCCCAAGGCGCAGGAGTATCGAGACCGGGTATTGATATTCCAGAGTAAACTTGCGTATACGTTTCTAGACCCCGATAAAGGGCGGTGGTTGGTCCCACAGCCATTGGTGTGATCACCTAATATTATATACAGGTGCTCACTGGGGGTGAGTACACTAGACGGACTCACCGAGAACTTCTACATGGTATTATACCTATCGTTAGATAGTGGTTCTCAGGTAACATGAGTATAGGTTATTCTTTAGACCTGAGATCATCATTTGTCTCCTGTGAATTTCTACTGTACTTAGATCATTACCCTACCACGGCTCTACTGAGTCGTGCAAACAGGTTTTGGTTGGGTACAGTCATAGTCACATAATTCGCGAATTATTCGGCAAATTCGCGACTAATTCGCGAATTTTTGATCAGCCGATTAAATCTCCGATTTAATCGCCGTTGCCGAACGCGCTGAATAATTCGTAAATTATTCACGAATTATTTGAAAAAATAGCGAATAATCCACAAAATCAAAACCTAGCATCTCATATATTAATTTCTTGCTCGAAATCCTTCCCGAACATTTCCTGAACACTTTCCGAATCTTTCCTGAATACCTGCCGATTTTTTCCGAATAGTTCTCCGAATCCGAATTTTCGACCTCGCCGAATTATACCCGAATCATGAATTTATGACTATGGGTACAGTCCCGAGCAACATGGAGGCAGTGAGCGATTGTCAGTGATTCGTCTCTCCCGATATTGGGAGTCAATATCGCACTATGTCCGGTTGGCTAGAACCATAAGACCTTGGCTAAGCCAGTTGAAATTTACTAATGGTTAGATCAGTAGTTTCTCGGATCGGTCCTGAGTTACATCGACACGACTTACCGGGTTATTAGGGGTCTGACGTTTACCACCCTCTGGACCCTGTATGTGATACTCTTAGACGAAGAGACTGGACTATACAGAGATTGTCACGGATAGGCTTAGTAGGGGTTCTGATGAGTTTGCTCGTTGTCCTTCCTTTCGACAGTAACCTGGGTAGCCGTTACGTACAGCTAGTGTCGCTGACATGCTTGTGGTTAAACTTACTGCCAACATACTGTCGAGTCTTTAGAGTCCCATATAGAAGGTTTCCCTGGTTCAGGCGAAATGATGTAGTGGCTGTATTTTGATACATTCAAGGTTCGGATCAAATGAGTGTATTAGCTACCCAGACTTTTGACCGGATGGTTAATAATACTAGATGGCTTAGGATTAAGCCGGATTATTAAATCAGGTATTGATTTAGTAATTTACATATATATATTTCGATATGTATATTCTAGTATTATGTTCATTGTATTATTCTATCTCTCGGGTATTCGTATATCGATACGAATATGGGTATGTATGTACGGTAGAATGTATTGTTGTATTTATACAAAATATATTCTAGAAGGAGGAGACTTCATCATGTGTTTTCTATTTTTTGAAAAAATAGAAATGAGGTGTAAAGGAGAGGAATGTTGAGAGCCATGCTTGAATAAGATAGACAAATGAATTATAAATTTATTTGTCTACACTATTCAAGTATGGTTGCTATTTTATATTGGAAAAATCATTTTACAAAACCATGGCTAGGTTTCTTTTTTCTCGCCTAAGTTATTTATTCTACCATTTTCAATTCTCTCTCCTTTGCAAGCTCTTGTTCTTGACCTCTTCCTTCTTCCTCCCTACCCTCTCATGAGTTGAGAATCAAGGGAGGAAGAGAGATAGAAAATACTACAAATTATCACTACATCTCTAGACATTCTGGTGTAGCAAGCTAGGACCTTTAGTTGCTTCATTGAGTGAAGCTAGAGCTTTGAATCATATCCTTCGGGTGGATCATCTTCAACTAAGGAAGATCGGCGATCAAGCTCAATCATGGAGACGCCGAGGAGCTAAAGAAGAGGGTTGAAGAATGAAGGACACGGATCTCTAAGTATAACCTCTTACGGAGTAGTTAGAACTCCTCAAGTTCACTAGTTTAGTGTTTGGATAGATTCTAAGGTAGTTGTTTCTAGCGCCAAGTTTTTAAATGGTAAAGTTTTTTGTTCCGCAAAGGCCGTGGTTAGAGGCTTGGATGCTAGGAACCTCAACATAGCATGTGTTGGTTAATATAAGCATGTAATAAGTGTATATAGTGAACATGAAGTGAATGTCAATATGTCCTGCAAGGACTCTAGAAGGGTAAACTAACTAACGTAAGTTCAAAGATGAATGTCAATCAATCTCAAGAGTATTCTCGAACCCAAAGATAAGGCCTCAGGGGTAAGGAATCACGGAATCAAATCAAGAGAGGAGTACCGGGGCTCCAAGCTATGGAGGAGTCGAATTGGGTCAATCACGTTTATTAGAAGTGGACAATAGAGTGGTTGTACCAGCAACCTGATCAAGAGTGTTGTATGGGGAATCCAAGATGTGGAGGAGTCGACCTGATCCAAGAGTTCATGTACTACGGGACTCCTGAGATTTCGTTGGATTCACACTCAAACTACCCCAACACCCCGCGTATTTTAAATTATAGATAATAACACAAGTCATTCCCGAATCCATCAATACATAAGAAGAGTACAAGTTTAAGTTTCAAATCGAGTTCAAGTATTCATGTCGAGTTCAAGTATTCATGCCAAGTCATTATGTAATCATGGTTCAAGTCAAGTCAAGTTAAACATGCAATAGATTTTTCCACTCCTGCTTCACAAAACACACAAATACGGAAACGTAGCAAAACCAACCATGCTACCTACGGTAAGGAAATATCATTCCATGGTCACATTACAGCTGTCAATCAGTAATCAAGAACAATAAACTAATAAATCTATCTATCATATGTCCAATAGCCACAAGAAATGATAACAGGAAACGATAGTGGAAGCAATAAAGATCCAAGGAAGAAACAAGAATACCTAAACCATAATAAGAACTATATCAGTGGAATTCTCCTCATTGATCCTCAATCTTGTCAGGTACTCACGGTCCTCCTGTGCTAAGGTCAAAAATCTAGGCCATGCAAAATCTAGACGTCGGTGTGTCATAGATATCATAATAATAATAAAACCAGTATGTAATATAGTAT
This sequence comes from Agapanthus africanus, assembly GCA_030015575.1. Lineage (NCBI taxonomy): Eukaryota > Viridiplantae > Streptophyta > Magnoliopsida > Asparagales > Amaryllidaceae > Agapanthus > Agapanthus africanus. The sequence goes on along the minus strand of CM057351.1, from coordinate 257,000,328 downwards.
ACCATATGCAATAAACTCGATGTCATGTTTATAAACAATAAGCAATAACAATAGATTATAATGTAATGAGAAAGATATAATGGATCAATCAATCGTGTGTATCCTATAGGTCCATGCTGCTAAGTTATCTATCCTATAGGTATTTGAAACCAATTAATACAATTCTCAATGTAACTCAATAGTCTATATCCCGTTCACCTCTGGGACCACGGCAACAATGTATATCAATTAACAATGGTTATTCGGTTCACCTCCGGAATCACGACAACAATAATATCATTTTGAGTTACATTGCAATTACATTTTTGATTTCACCTTTTCCCCAGGTTTCATGTTCATGTCAGGTAAAGTAATAATTGTCGACTGCCAACACAGGAACAAGCAGGTACATGATATGTTTATCAAGACAATAGGTTATGTCCATCAGGACAACAAGTCGGGATTATTGGCATCAGTAATATTATAGGAAAATAGGTACTAGCATTATAGCAATAACAGTAACAGAGTGGCATGGTACAAGCATGTCAGGGATGGTGTAATTAAGCAGGTAGGGTGTATGTATCATAGTTACATATCATAGACAAGTCATGATGTAAAGCAAGCAGTATAGTCCTAACAGTATATCGGTAATCGTAAACTGATATAGATTAAATCTTTTAATCAAATGGATGAATAGTACTATTAAACAGATCTTGTATATTTTCTGGTAACGAGATTAACATATTGACTATTTATTTCCAAGTAGTCATAACAGTAATTTAGATATGATACAAGAAGTAGCGAATGTGATCCTACCAACTGCTACAAGTCATTATATCAATTTGTCCGTATTAGAATAGTCTTATTATTATATTAAACTTATTTTTATTAAATTCATTAACGGCATGAAATGATAAAATATTATAGTGTTACGGCGAAGTATAAATATTTGTCGTAACTATAGCATGTAGCAATTAAAGAACTTTCCTGGAGACGAATGCGGACACGAAAACACTAACGGAGCAAGATCTAAGCTTGATGGCTCGGCTAGGTATCAAAGGGTCTCGACTTGAACTTAGGCTCTGTTGGGGTTTGCTAGCGCCCTGGCCATCTACCGTGGCCGGTGTGCAACAAAAATTGGCATTTAAAAAACTTGGCGCTAACGAACCTGTCCTAAAATCGAACCATAAACCTAAACTAACAAACTACAAATAGCTAAACTACTGAGATAGAAGGTGTTATACCGAATGATACATGTCCTTCGATCTTCTACCATCTTGCTTAGCTCCTTGAGGTCCTTTGGATTGAGCTTGATCACAGTTTTCCTCCGTCCAAGATGATCCACCCGAAGGATGTAGCTCATGGATCTAGCTCCACACTAAGAGTCTAATGGAGCAACTAGAGACTTTAGATTTCTAATTTAAAGTGTCTTGGATGTAATGAAGTGTTCTATGTATGTATCTATCTCACATCCTCTCTTGATTCTCAACACATGAGATTGTAGAGAAGATATTGAAGATGAAAGTGGAGGAGCTCAAGAAAAGAAGTGAGGAGAGTGAAAACCAAAATGGTGAGAATGAACCATCCCCAAAACCTTTTCCAACATCAAGTGAGAAAATAATATGAAGCATGGGTTTATAAAACTCATTTTTTTCAATAAAATAAAATCAACCATGCTTGAAAATTTTGCACAAATGTATTGTTAATTCATTTGTGCAACACTATTAAAGCATGGCTCTCACCATACTCCCCTCTCTTCCTTTACACCTCATTTTCCATTTAAAGAAAAATGGATAAATCTAAAATGTGGTGTCTACCTTCTAGAATGTTTTCCATATAAATATGGATTACACTCTACTGTATGTACATAACCGTAGTCGTACCAAAATACGAATATCCAAAGAGATAGAATAACACAAAGAATATAATACTAGAATATACATATCGAAATACATATACGTAAATTATTAAATCAATACCTGATTTAATAATCCAGCTCAAACCCGAGCCGGTTAGTATTATCAACCGTCCAACCAAAAGTCCGGGTAACTAGTACAATCATTCGATCGGAACCCTGCACGTATCCAATACGGCTACTACATCATTTCACCAGAATTAGGGAAACCATCTGTGTGGGACTTTAAAGACTCGTCAATACGCTGGCAGTGGGTTTAACCACAAGCACGTTAGCGGTACTAGCTGTACGTAACGGCTACCCAAGTATTGAGTAAAAGGAAGGCCGACGAGAAAACTTATCCGAACCCCTACTGAGCCTGTCAATGACAATCTCCATACAGTCCGGTCTGTTCGTCTAAGAGTATCGCATATCGGGTCTAGGGGGTGGATAAAATCAGACCCCTAATAACGCGATATTTTATGGCGGTATGAAGCCCATCACCCACTGAGAAACTACTAATCCAAATCAATAATTCTCGTCTACCTTGGCCAACGATTTCTGGTGATGGCCACCCGTGCACAGCGCGACATCAACCCCCGATACCGGGAGAGACGAATCCCCGACGATCAGCTCACTGCATCGATGTGGCTCGGGATTGTACCCAACTAAAACTTGTTTGCACGACTCCTTTGAGTTGTGGTAGGGTAGTAATCAAAGCACAGAGAGAACTCAAACGAGATAAATAATGATCTCAAGTCGACAGACTAACCTGTACTCATGTCACCTCAGAACTGCTATCTGACAATTGGTATAATACCATCTAGCATGTTCCCGACGAGTCTGTCCAGTGTACTCATAACCCAATGAGCACATGTATACTATCTTAGGTGACTAACTGACACAAATGGCTTGTAAGACCAGCCGGCGCTTCTTATCGGAGTTTCAAAAAGTATACACTAGTCTACTCCGGAGTACCGATGCTCAGTCTTGATATTCCTTTGACTAGGGACATTTAAGGATGTGCTTATAGACCACCCAGCTCCCACATATATGATCGCCATCATAATGATGGTAGTCAAGCAAGAATCCTATGGGCTCTATCAACATGTAATAGTGATCTGTAATACCACATAATGCATGTACATGATGATAGAGACAAACCAGATATCATACTATCATTTTGAGTAAGAATATTCTACCCGTATAGGTCCTCCCTCAATCATCACAATCATGTGCCTGCGATTACAATAATTGACTTAAGTGTACTATATCCAACAATATCCCACTTACACTTAAGGCTAATTATTGCGATGTCGCATACTCACAGCCCGTGTGATACCAAACACCCAACTTCCCTACTAATCAGTCCCGCAAAGCCCGTTTGTGAAATTATTGCGTTCGAGAAATAGCCTCAGTGAGTGGATCCGCTCCAATTTTTCTATCTTTATCTCTCTATATCTCAATTTCGTGGAGAAAGACTATCTCTCGAAATGAGCGATACCGGTCTTAGAATTTGTCTGGATATCTGATGGGGCCCAGTTCATAAATGAACTTCAAATCCAATAAATTTCTTAGACCGTATCTTCCACTGAATTTAATCAGTATCCTATGCCATGCCTTCCTCAGTATCCGCTTGGACCGCCTGTCTAACATACTTCACCTTAAAAGAGAGAAAATAATAACTCTGACAATCACTCTATCATCCAGGTCACCTTGGAAGCCTGAAATGATAACTGCGTCGTGAAAGAGGCTGCCGTTACCATATACCAAGAACATCCTCTTATGTTCATAACTGCTTCCCAATGTTTCTCCAGGATTGGATTAATATATGCTTAATGCAGCCAGTGCAAAAGCAATATCTAGTGTAGTACTTGACATTTGATGATTGACTCAATTTCCTAAGCAAGTGATATGTCAATTATGCAGATCCTTCTCCTCATCAGTCTAGAAGACATCTCTTTAGAGAGGGTGACTCCATCATCTGCGGGTATACCACCACGCCAGGAGCCGTCCATTCTAAAACACTTTAGAATAGTGTCAAAGCACCTGAATTGGGACACTTCCCAAATTTAAATCTAAAACCATAGATCTAGTCACCAGAATCCCGGATATTTTATCCAGATCCTATATGGAGAAACAACTTGTGAAAATGACAGTATAACTGATCTTAGTATAGGAATATCACTTACAATCAAGAGCATGTCATCCAAATACCAGGATATCACTCTCTACTCCCTTCTTACCATGTCCATCTGTTGTTTTGATGAAGTAAAACTCTATGACTGTCACATCAAAACTAGATAATCTATCTCCACTATGCTTGCTTAAGTCTATAAATAGACATAAGCTACTTGCCCACCATGCTTCCGCTGCTCCCACTGACTACAACAACCCTCTGACAGATTCATATACACGTGCACTTCTAAAGCTCATTTAGAACGATGTTATAGTCATCCACGTGCCAGATCTCATAGTCTAGGACAGCGGTAGTGGCAAGCTTGGGTCATCAAAAACCTCCCTGTCACCGTCTTTGAGGAGATCAAAGTACCTCTCGGGTGGCTGAGGTTACCTACCAAATCTACGGAGTGGCTAATGGATTTTCGAATCCAATTGAATCCTCAGGTTCTACCAAATTTTCAGTAACCGTTTTCTGGAATGACTTCTAGTTCTACCATACTCCCAATAATGTTCTCTGAAAATAATTCATTTTACTAAAGAGGTAGCGAGTCAAGAACAATATAACTATTGATCTTCCAAATGGTAGAATGTTAACCCTCATCAATGCCCGGGATAACCCACAAACTGCCATTACTGAAATGTGCCTTGAGTTTATCCGGATTCTGGTTTTAAGCATAATCCGGAAAACTCCATATACCTTAACACCGTTAAGATATGAATCCATTCTATATCCAATAAGAAACAAAGGTACTAATTTAATTGGAACCGGATTCAAAAATCAAGCAGCTTTTTCCAGTGCATATCAATTAAATGGAAGAAGGCCAAGCATCATTACTCATCAAGGAGCATACTCATCCTGAGAGAGAAGCAAGTTCTTAAATATATTACTTACAACGGAATACCTAGCATAAGTATCTATATCTTCGATCACCTTAAAGAATCCTAATACTTGCAACATATGGTTCTCTACTTTATTCTTGTACCGATTTCTTAAAATTTAGACCTTATATTTTAACTAAATGCATGTTTAAAACTAGAGAAGTGATAAGTAAACGGAATATAGTACGAGTACCAACCCCTTTGTCCTAAAGGACATCGGACAACATACAATACTTTGTATAAGTCCTCTGAATTTGATAACTCAAACCTTGTGCGTCGTAAGTTGAAAATTGTATTATGGTTAAGAAGAATTACACCGTTGTTGAATGCATCTTACCTAAACATCAACTAATAGAAGAAAACGTCATAAACATAATTTCAAAAAGTCATATCTCGCTTTATAAAATAAATGTACAGATATATCAGTTTGAAACTGGTGCAAAATAATGGATATTCAAAACTAAATATTTGTCGTTAGGCAAAACCCAGGTGATTTCCTCAAATATCATCAATTACAAAGAATTCTGATATATAGAGGATCTAATCACCTAATTGAAAGTGTGTCTTAGCACCTCTACTAGGTTTCCACATGCATCAAGTATACAATTTTAAAAAATCTAGATGGCTAAGCTACACTAACATATAATCGAACTAGAGAATTAGGATTTTCTAGGCATGTAAATAAGTTTTACACCAAGTCAAGAGGGTTACAACCTTTGTAGACCAAGTCCTTCACTTTAATAGCTCAAAGTAGTAGTCCCTAAGCTCCAAGTAGTGGTCCCTAGAACTCTTCTTGGCTCCATTTGAAGAAAGGATCGAGCTTTCTACGTCATCTTCGAGGTTGAAGACGATCGACCTTGACGTCACTCTAACTCAAGCTACCTCTTTACTAATCAAGGAATTAGTGAAGCAAACAACCTAATCTTATGGGCTAGATGATAGTAGGTTGATGAAGTAGGAATTTTGCTCACTTTAGAAATTATTTTCTCTTTTTATTTTTCCTACTCAAGAAAAGCTAGAGAGGAAGAAGATGAACTTGGGTGAAGAAATATCTCAAGTGATAAGTAGAGAGAGTTAATCATAGGCTAAAGATAATGGTTGAGTTATAAAATATCTAGAGTAAAGCAAAATTAGTGAGATGAGTCATGGCTTCTACATGCTTCTACAAGCATCTTAAGCCATGCTCATTTTCACTCATTTTATTTTACTCTTAATAAACAATTACCACAATTATCTTTAGCTTTAGTGTAAGTCTCATACACCGATGATCTTTGTATCATTCACCATGACACAATATATATATATATATATATAAAAAGAAGAGAAGAAAAACATAAATGAGCTAATATTAGTTTATATATATATATATATATATATATATATATATATCAAATATATAAATATATATCAAATTATTAAATCAACACTTGATTCAATAATCCGGTTATATCATATATAACTGACTAATATTATTTATATGTATATTAAATTATCAAATCAACACTTGATTCAATAACCCGGTCATTTCACATATAACCGAAAAATATTAAATCAACACTTGATTCAATAATCTGGTCATATCATATATATTCGGCCAGTATCAAATATATATATATACACACACACACACATATACATATCATTAAATCAACACATGATTCAACAATCCGGTTATATCACATATAACCTAACCGATATCAAATATCGCGAGATTAGAATACGGTATCACGTACTCGTATTCAATCAAGCTCCCGCACATATCACCATATGTGCCCTACTTCGTTTCGCTTGAACTAGGAAACCTCTGTGTGGGACTCTAAAGACTCGACAATACGCCAGCAGTAGGTAATGATCACATCAATCACCCACAAGCCGTTAGCGGTACTAGCTGGATGTAACGGCTACCCAAGTATTGATTGAATAGAACATCAAGAAGCAAGTTTGTCCAAACTCCCGCAAGGCCTATAAGTAACACTTACCGTACAGTCTGGTCTCTTCATCTGATATGTCGCATATCAAGTCTAGGGGTGGAATCGTCAGACCCTAGTAACTTGATAACTCATGCCGATATGTGGCCTATAACCTTTCGAGAAACTACTGATAACACTTATCAGTAAATCTCAGCAGCCCTGGCCAAGGACTTACTGTTATAGCCAATCGAGCATAGCACAACATCAACTCCCTATGCCGGGAGAGATGAAACCCTTCCTATCGCTCATTGCCTCCATGTGACTCGGGACTATACCCAAAATCCACCTGTTTGCACGACTCCTTTGATCCGTGGTAGGGAGAAAATCAAAGCACAGTGGGAACCACACAAGATTCTATGATGATCTCGGGTCTACAGACTAACCTGTACAAGTGCCACCAGAGAACTGCTATCTAATGATAGATATGGTACTATCTAGGAGTTCTCGACAAGTCCTGTTCGGTGTACCCATTCTCTAATGAGCACCTGTGTACAATCTTTGATGTCGAACACCAATGGATGTGGGATCAACATGAAAGTTTACTCTAGCACCGCCTTGAGGTTTTCACAAGCATCGAGCATGCTATATTTAAAAATTTCGGGTGCTAAGCTGGACTGACTAAGGATCTAAACTATATGAATAGGGTTAACTATGATGATATCATAAAAACTAGCTAAGAGAAGGAGGCAACAACCTTTGAAGACCGTGTCCTTATCTTCAAAAGCTCTGTGTGGTGGTCCTGTTCATACCAGAATACTGCATTTTATACCGCCCATTCTTACGCTCGTGTGTTTATAGGTAGGTGCTTTTGATCAGTGTTTGCTACATAATTGCAGAATATAGGTTCTCGGCTCTGAACAGTGAATATCCATGAAAAGTACGACAAATTCCGGATTACTGCCAACAACTGATAAACACGGTCTCCGCTCTCTATCCGTATGTTGCCACATACCGGTTTAAGAAGACAAAATGGCAAATCAATGTCATTTTCATGCACAAGGCTCAATGGCAGCACAAGATCCGAGAAATCTACGCGGAGCTCGAGACAATCATGGCAAAAGATCCACATCACATCACCTTTTTGTTGTGCTAGAATTCTGGAAATATTGTGAAGAGATTCTGAGAAAAGAACCATACCAAACAGCAGACAACACAAAACCAGGGAATGCCACAAAAGCCCACAACCCAATTCCACTAAAGGGCCGCGGATCCGCGGCCAATAGAGGGTATTGGCCGCGGATCCGCGGCCATTATGACTCCTCTGGTTGTCATGTTTTGGGGGTATTTTGTGGACTTCATATAGTGTCAGAATTTGCCCCTAGGGTTCATTTCCCTGCCTATAAATACAGCAGATCTGAGCCCAACCTTGGTCATTCTTTTGTTCATCTTTCTTTTGTAGTTTTAGTTCTTTTTTCTTCTTCTTCTTCATTCTTGTTCCATGAAAATTGTAGTGAGAGCTTTTTGAGTGGGAGATTAATGAAGATGAGGGTTTTATATCATTCTCTTTTGTTTCTTCTTCCCCTTGTGATTCTTGCTTTCTCTTGATCATTCAACCTCTTCATTGAGCTTGAATGGTTATGGGTTAGTTATTGATCTCAAGGGTCGTATTTTCTCACGGGACTAGCACTTCATTTCACATGCGTTCACTACCCTTCCCTTGATCTTGCAACCTCTTGATTGAGCTTGCAAGTTTAAGGGTTGGCTATTGATCACATGCTTGTCTTGAGTCCTAGTTCCTTGTTCTTTTTACTCGCTTTTTATTACTCGCTTTTTATTACTTGCAATTTATTTCATGCACTTATATTCTTGTAATCTTTTCTTTTCTTTGTTCTTTTCTTTTTGTTCTCTCTTTTTGGTTCTCTTTTGTGAATGAATGTAATTATTATTGTTAAGAAGAAATACGGTATTATAAGTTAACATTTCTTTACCATTTCCTTTTCCCGTATTTTCCATTGAACTCCGCCCAAACGATACGCAAGCGCTCGATAGGCACCGTACCCTGACAAGGTAACGGTGATTCCTAACCACGACCGGTTGCGTTCGGTTTGGCCGGAGGCGAAAGCAAGAGACAAGAACGGAAGGACAAGGGTAAATAAGCCGGATTCCACGAATACCGCGCTTAAATCCCCTAATCCACGTTGTTGCCGATTGCTCTAGCTTCAATTGGTCAAGATTCGGCTCAAAGGTTTTGAGTACGGATTTCTTTAGCTTATAATCTCGTATCTTTTTCTTAACAACTTTATACTTGCAGATAATACACATAGGTTAGACTGAACAATCATACAAATTCTTTATTGACTCGTCTAAGACAAGAAGGTAAAATACCACCATCTCCCTGTGGACCGACCCGTGCTCAACCGGCTAGCTGCATAGCGACACCGTCTTGATTGCGGTTAACTTCAATTCTTTCAATCAGGTCCATGCGATTCCAATAGGCTCCACTTGAAGTTGGATCAAGCTCCTATGTGACCTTAGTGGCGAAGATGATCCACCCGAAGCTCCGCTAATCCATGCTATCTCTTCACTAAACTTACTTTAGTGAAGGAAACACACTACACCTAAATGCTAATCAAGTGTAGGATAATGAAGTAGGGGTTCTAAGCTCACTAGGATTTATCACAAAACCCTATGATTCACATCTCATGTGAGGGTTAGGGTTTTGTAGAAACGGAAGAAGAAGATGGAGAGAGCTCAAGAGAGTGAAGCAAATGAACTCAAGAAAAATGGCTAAGGCAAAAACCACACAAGTGTAGAATGACAATACTCTTGACCTCTCTTATTAAAGCATGGAATAAATTGTAATAATAAATTGCAACCATGCTTGAATAGTGAGTCAAGACTAATAAAATAAATTTAAATGCCATGCCACACCCATACCATAAATATCTCTCCAATTTCCACCTCTTTTTCTATTTTCCAAAAATAGAAAATCCATCCATGATTCATATAATATATATATATATATATATATATATATTATGAAGAAAATAATTAGTGAGCAAATAATATTAGTTAATATATAATTATATCAAATATAAATATATATTATATTATTAAATCAACACTTGATTTAATAATCTGGTTATATCATATATAACCGACTAATATCATTTATCTGTATATCACATTATCAAATCAACACTTGATTCGATAATCCGGTTATATCACGTATAACCTAACTGATAACAAATAACCACCAGATTAGAATACAGTATCACATACTCGTATTTAATCAGTCCCCCCGCACATATCAGCATATGTGCCTTACTTCGTTTCGCTTGATCTAGGAAACTTCTGTGTGGGACTCTAAAGACTCATCAATACGCCAGCAGTAGGTAATGATCATATCAGTTACCCACAAGCCGTCAGTGGTACTAGCTGGACGTAACGGCTACCCAGGTATTGAGCGAATAGAAGATCAACAAGCAAGCTTGTCCAAACTCCAATGAAGCTTATAAGTAACACTTACCGTATAGCACGGTCTCTTCGTATGATATGTCGAAAATCGAGTCTAAGGGTGGAATCGTCAGACTCTAGTAACTAGATAAGTCATGCCGATGTATGGCTTATAACGGTTCGAGAAACTACTGATAACACTTACCAGTAAATCTCATCAGCCCTGGACAGGGACTTACTGGTATAGCCAATCGAGCATAGCGCAACATCAACTCCCAATACCGGGAGAGACGAAACCACTTCTATCGCTCATTACCTCCATGTAACTCGGGACTATACCAAAAATCCACCCGATTGCACGACTCCTTTGAGCCATTGGAGGGAGAAAATCAAAGCACAGTGGGAACCACACAAGACTCTAAGACGATCTCGGGTCTACAGACTAACCTGTATCGGAGTCTCTAGAGAACTGCTATCTGACGATAGGTATAGTACCAACTAGGAGTTCTCGGCGAGTAATGTTCAATGTACCCATTCTCTAATGAGCACCTGTGTACAATCTTTGATGTTAAACACCAATGGTTATGGAATCAACCATCGCCCCATACAGGGTCAAGAAACGTACACATTAGTCTACTCTGGAATATCGATGTCCTGTCTCGATAGTCCCTCGACTAGGAACAATTAAAGGATGTGCTCGTCGTAGACTACACAAGTTCCAGTAGTATGATCTGCATCATAGTCCTGGTAGTCAAGAAAACATCCTAAGGGCTTTATCAATATGTATCAGAGAGACGGTATAAAAATACTAGTATACATGTTAAGATAAAGAGCAACCAGATAGCATACTATAAGGTCGAGCAAAAAAATCCTTTATATATATGTCCAAGCATCCACTATATCATACAATAATGGCCTCTAAGGCATACATATTCCTAACAATCTCCCACTTGCACTAAGGCTATGTGTTGTAGTATTTCATACCCAACATCCCAAAAAGTCTCCCAAACTGCGTCTGGGGGAGGGCCTTCGTGAGTGGATCTGCCACGTTATCCTTCGTGTCAACTCTCCTGACCTCGATCTCCCGTCGATCTACTATCTCCCGCCTAAGAATATGTTTGGATCTCTGATGGGACCGAGGTTCCTTGGCCAAAGCCACAGCTTCATTGTTATCACAATACATAGGTATTGGATGCTCAATGGATGGAACCACACCAAGTTCAGCAATGAACTTCTTCATCCAGACAGCCTTTTTGGCAGCATCATTGGCAGCGATGTATTCAGCCTCTATCATCGAGTCTGCTATGGTATCTTGCTTGGAACTCTTCCAACATACCGCCTCTCCATTAAGGGTGAAGACAAAACCCGAGACTGACTTACTGTCGTCCCTATCACTCTGGAAGCTCGAATCGATAAAGGACTCCACCTAGAGTTCACCGTTACCATACACTAAGAACATTTCTTTAGTCCTTCTCAAGTACTTAAGAATGTTCTTCACGGCTGTCCAGTGTTTCTCCCCAGGATTTGATTGATACCTACTCACTACACCTAGTGAGTAAGCTACATATGGTCTGGTACATAACATCGCATACATGACAGACCTGACTGCTGAAGTATAGGGTATCCCTTGCATACAAGCCCTCTCTAAATCAGCCTTAGGAGACATCACTTTAGAGAGAGTGATTCCTGAGCAAGTGGCTAAATTACCACGCTTAGAATCTTCCATACTAAATCTTTTTAGTATGGTGTCTATGTACCTAGATTGGGACAATCCCAACATCCGCTTAGATCTATCTCTATAGATTTTTATCCCCAGTATGTAGGAGGCATCACCGCGATCTTTCATAGAGAACTTGTGTGATAAGAAGAGCTTGACCGAATGTAGCATAGGAATATCGTTTCCTATCAAGAGTATGTCATCCATGTACAATACAAGGAAGACAACCTTACTCTCTACAATCTTCTTGTATATACATGGTTCATCTACATTTTTTATGAAGTCAAACTCTTTGATAGCTTCATCAAAACAGATGTTCCAGCTCCGCGATGCCTGCTTTATTCCGTAAATTTATTTAAGCAGCTTGCACACGCTTCCGCTGCTCTCACTATCTACGAAGCCCTCTGGCTGTGTCATGTACACGCTCTCTTCTAAATTACCATTTAGAAAAGCGGTCTTGACGTCCATCTGCCAGATTTCTGTTAGTTATATATATGCCCTGGAGGCCATTACGGTACATACGATGTATATTGTAGTGGATGCTTGGACATATATATGGAGGACATTCTTGCTTGACATGATAGTATGCTATCTGGTTGCTCTTTATCTTAACATGTACACTTATTGCCTCTTTATTACAAGTTGATAAAGCCCTTAGGATGAGTACTTGACTACCAGGATTATGATGCAGATCATACTAGTGGGGACATGGTAGTCGTCAAGTACATCCTTCAAATGTTCCTAGTCGAGGGTGTATCGAGACAGGGCATCGATATACCAGAGTAGACTAGCGTATAGTTTCTCGACCCATGTAGACGGGCGATGGATGATCCCATATCCATTGGAGTTTGATATCAGAGACAGTATACGGGTGCTCAGTGGAGACTGGGTACACTAAACGGACTCGCCGAGAACTCCCAAATGGTATTATACCTCACGTCAGATGGTAATTCTCTGGTGACACTGGTACAGGTTAGTCTGTAGACCCTAGATTGTCATAGAGTCTTGTGTGATTCCCACTGTGCTTCGATTTCCACCTTACCACGTTCAAGAGAACGTGCAAAACGGTGGCTTTTGGGTACAGTCCTGAATCACATGGAGACAATGAGCGATAGGAGGGGTTTCGTCTCTCCCAGTATTGGGAGATGATGTTGCGATGTGCTCGATTGGCTATAGCAGGAAGTCCCTGGCTAGGGCAGCTTCAGAGATATACTGGTAAGTGTTATCAGTAGTTTCTCGCCCCGTTATGAGCCTTATATCGACATGACTTATCAAGTTACTGGGGTCTGACGTTTACCACCCCTAGATGAAATATGCGACATATCAGACGAAGAGACCGGACTGTACGGTAGTGTTACTGATTGGATTCACAGGAGTATGAGAAGGCTTGCTGGTTGATCTTCTGATCGCTCAATACCCGGGTGTCCGTTACGTTTAGAAGACCGCTTGCGGCTTGTGGGTGTTTGATATGATCATCACCTACTGCCGGCGTATTTACGAGTCTTTAGAGTCCTATACAGAGGTTTCCTGGCTCAAGCGAAACAGAGTAGGAGCGCATATATGATATGTGTGGGACCGAGATTAATACGATATGTGGTACTGTATTTTATTCTCGCGACATGTGACATAGGTCGGTTATATGTGATATAGCTCGGTTATCGAATCAAGTGTTGATTCGATAAGTTGTTGCATTAGATATTAGTCGGTTATATGTAATATAACCGGATTATTAAATCAATTGCTGATTTAATGATTTAATGTATAATTATATATTTGATATTTTAAATTACATTAACTAATATTAATTCACTTAAGATTTCTTTTCTCACTTGGTTTGTGCACATTGTATACATGTGATATATGCAAGTGTAAATTATTTTGTGTCATGCTTGATGATACATCGACATGAGTGTGTGTATGACTTACACCATGCTAGGGATTATCTAGGGTTTTATTTATCTAATGTTATTCAAAAATGAGTTGGACTTTTTCATGGCAAGAAGGTTTGAGAAGCTTTTGGATGCATTGACTTAGTCCTCTATTTTTGTTTCGCTTATGATATTTATAAACCCAACCATCATAGCTATCCATGGTTAACTCTCTACAAGGGTTAGTGTGTGTCATATACTCACCATGGTTTATTTTCTCACCTCATGAGTTCATTCTCTCTTGCTCATTATTCATCTTCTTCTTCATTGAGAAAAGCTTGCTAGCTTTTAGATAAGTGAAAAAATAATGTGAGAAAATGATTTCTAAAGTGAACAAAATTCCTACTTCATCATCCTCTACTACTTGCCATTTAGTATAGGATGTTTTCTTCATTAATTCCACAATTAGGGAAGAGATAACTTGGGTCAGTGTCTCCTCGACGCAAATCATCTTCGGCCTCGAAAACTTCGATGCAAGCATGTTCATTTCTTCATGGGAGCCTCTCTAGAGTATGGGACTTCATGATCGTAGTGAAGGGACTACTACATGGAGCTATTTAAGTGAAGGACCAGTCTACAAGGTTTGTATTCCCTGTTCACTTTAGTTGCAAATTTGTTTGCATTTCATTTCGTCGGATTTCTAGTAAACGATTCTATGTTAGGGTTAGCTAGAACGGCTAAAATTTTAATATGGCATGAAATATGCCTACGAAAACCTTACTGCCGTGCTAGGAAACCCTTCAGTGGTATCATAGCCATGATAGAAAATTAGACGGATTTTGTTAAGATTACGAAACCGAAATACTCCGAAACTTGAAACACGGAAACTCACTTTCTGAAGATTTTAAAAAGTCCTCTAAAATTTTTTTAAACAAGTGCAGAATGTTGAATGTGATGAATCATGAACACACAAGAAAATTGAGCCCTTCACCTCGGAAAATGGCCGGCCACACGCACACAAAGTCCGGCTTGCTCGGCCACTTAGTGCATTCTGGGGTTGAATTTTTTGGTGTGTTCCAGAGACTGGGTTTTGGTATTTCAGGTGTTGTTTGTTTTTTTAAGTTTGCATGTGATGTGATCTTACACTATAAGCAATTCAAAGTGTTTTGTATTCATAGTTTTAACATTGTTTCGGGTTGTCGCTTGTTGTCAGGCGAAGTTAAAAAGTTCGATCGGATGTCAAAAACCTAATTTTCCAAGTCTAACGTATTCGGAAAAACATGCAAGTAATTTTGTGAACCCTCTAGAAGAATGAAACCCTAACTCGACTTTTTGGATCGCGGAACCACGGTCATACCCTAGGGTTTGCCGCAGTTCCACGGCGACATGAGTGAGGCTTGGGTCTGCCCTTCTAAGGTCGGTGCATAGGTACTGTGGCATGTTCTGGGTATTATTAAATTGTGCTCAAGTGTTGAGCTCACATGGAATTGTGGGACTTTGATGAATCTATCGAAAAGTTTAACGTCGTCCGGGTATCATGTGATGGGATACAATATTTGGAATCCACAAAAATAGTTATGAGATAACTAGTTTGAATTTTATAAATCTAGCAGTTTAGTCTCATTTAATTGGTTGCCACGGGATTTTGAAGTGATCAAAATCCCGTCGCAATCACGTAACGTACGCGGATACTCGCCGGGTAACCTTTTAGATAGCCACGCCCCATCGCCCCGACCAAGTGACTGTAGGAGAACCCCGTCACCAAAAGCATCCGCTCGAGTGCTCGCGGCTGCGGTGTTCCGCCTTAGTGCACTTCGTCGACGTCATCGGGGGGTGCGACCGTCAACTAAAGTTTCCGACGAGCATTCGATCAGGTTGTCGGGAATCTTGTTGAATTGCCCGACTTGATATTGAAAAATGTTTTCGAGATCAAGACTAAAATGCGGGGTTTATAATTGTTAGGCATGAGATGTCTAAGGAATTCACTTGGTTAGGCATGAAATCCAAAGTATGTGATACGTTGGGTTTATGATGTCTAAGCTGGTTGTGGATTCCAACTGTTGTAGTTTTTCACTTTCTTTTCTGCGACCATAAGTGTAATATGTCGTGTATCGCCGGTTTCGGTGCTATATGTCAACGACAATTGGGATACGCATATTTACTTACGTTGATGACATGTGATGTTATATGTTGCTGTGATATGCTATATTGGATCGTCGTGTTTTGAATAGCTGGGGGTTTTATATGAGATGGGGGTTTTTATTTTCATTCATGTAAAATTCATTGTATGTAATATTCTTTTATTGGGGCACTTCCGAGTTCAGGATGATGTCGCCATTGTATATTATTTACTTTTCCGTATTAGGATAAACCCAAGGCAGGGAGTACAAGTAACCAGGTTCTAGGGTCCAGTAGGAGACCATCTCAAGGAGTTGAGACCGGGTCTCCTAACACTAGAATTGGTAGGGTTGCTTGACGCTCTCGTAGAGGTCTAGGGATGTGGGTTTGGCTATTCATCACGACTGTGGAATCCGTGTTTTATACAGGCTTAATTTAAAACACGGAAATCCTAGTATATCCAATATTTCATATGTTATCTTCTGCTGCTCTGTGATATGATCATTGTGATATGTTCATACGAATGCCTATATTATATATATAAGATATAATTAATATTGTTGCTTTCGTTTCATATGTTATGCTTGGGAAGCATAATAAATTGGACTTCATTAATGAGATTAATGAAATAAAAGAAAGCTAAATATGTTTTAGAAACTTGTCTCGAAAACTGGAAGCCCTAGCTCTTGCTTTGCATAGCGGTATTCCTTGTAGAATATCCAGCACCTTATTCGATAAGGAAAGAGTCGAGATCCCTTCACCAGGAGTGACCTCTTTAGCGAAACTAACAGATACTACAAACTCGGTTTGTCTTTTGATTGCTTTTATAGTTTTTGCTTTACATAGTGGTATTTGTGAAATATCCTGCACCTTATTCGATAAGGAAAGAGCCGAGATCCCTTCACCGGGACTGACCTCTTTAGTAAAACTAGTAAAAGCCTCAAAAACACTCCCTTTCAAAATCACTCGATTCTACGACGATATCAACTTCATTACGCAAAAGGTTTTCTTAAAAACCTGTCGTAGCCCTCTGTCATTTCAGATGAGTCCTACTTAGTATTTGTTAGGATTCCTTAGCACCTAGCCTAGGGTTTGCAAGCATCACACATGCCACAACAAAAATTTTAGGGTGTGCTAAGCAATCTAACTAAAGATCATACTAGAAAACTAGGGTAACAAAAGTAGTAAACAACCATTACAAATAGAAGTGAAAGAAAATACAACCTTTGTAGATCCGGTCCTTCACTTCTAAAGCTCCGTGTTGACGTCCCATCGCTGCGATCATCGAGATTCCGGACTCTAGTGATGGTTTCCTTAGAGAAATGAACGGGTTAGCTCTTTGACTTCGAGGCCGAAGATGATCTACGTCGAGGAGACTCAAACTCAAGCTCCATCTTCACCAGGTCAAAAACTTTGTGAAAGGAACACCCTAAACTAAATGGTAAGTAGTAGAGGATGATGAAATAGGAAGTGGGTTCACTTTGGATTTTGATTTCTCACTTTATTTCTTCACTTTTGAAAAATCTAGCAAGCTTTTTCTTCTTGATGAAGAAAAAGAAGAAGAAAAGAATGAATAATAAGAAAAGAATAATAAGTGAATATTATCATAATGCAACCATGGGTGAGTTATTTTTATCCACTAACCTTTGTAGAGACTAAACCATGGTTTAAGTTAATGGTTTGGTTAATAAATATCTTATGCAAAACAAAGTGAGTGGACTTTGTCAAAGATACTTAAAAGCTTCATGATGCTTCAAGCCAAGACAAAGAAAGCCACCATTTTGTTTTACCAAAATAAATAAAAACCCTAACCATTATCTTTAATATGGTGTAAGTCATACACATACCCATGTTTGCATGTATCATCAATCATGATACAAACAGGTACACAATTATTTATCACATATACATTATGTGTACATCCAGTGAGAAATGCAATCTTAAGTGAACCAATACTAGTTAATGTAAACTAATATATCAAATATATAATTATACATTAAATCCTTAAATCAACACTTGATTTAATGATCCGGTCATATCTCATATAACCGACTAATATCTAGTGTATCAATATATCGAATCAACACTTGATTCGGTAACCCGGCTATATCACATATAACCGACCGATGATACAAATCGCAAGAATAGAATACAGTATCACATACTGGTATTATTATCGGTCCCGCACATATCTCATATGCGATCCTATTTCGTTTCGCTTGAACCAGGAAACCTTTGTGTAGGACTCTAAAGACTCGTCAATACGCCGGCAGTAGGTGGTGATCATATCAGCCACTCACAAGCCGCAAGCGGTCTGCTAAACGTAACGGCCACCCGGGTATTGAGCGATCAAAAGATCAACGAGCAAGCCTGCTCACACTCCTGCGAATCCAATCAGTAACACTTACCGCACAGTCCGGTCTGTTCTTCTGATATGTCGCATATCTTGCCTAGGGGTAGTAAACGTTAGACCCCGGTAGCTTGATAAGTCATGCCGATGTAAGGTCCCTGACATTCGTGAAACTACTGAGAACACTTAACAGTAAATCACAGCAACCCTGGCCAGGGATTTCCAGTTATGGCCAATCGAACATAGCGCAACATCAACCCCCAATACCGGGAGAGACGAATCCCCTCCTATTGCTCATTGCCTCCATGTGAATCGGGATTGTACCCAAAAACCACCTGTTTGCAAGACTCAGTAGAGCCGTGGTAGGGTGGAAATCGAAGTACAGTGGGAGACACACAAGACTCTATGACGATCTTGGATCAACAGACTAAGCTGTACCAGTGTCACCAGAGAACTGCCATCTGACGTGAGGTATAATACCATTTGGGAGTTCTCGGCGAGTCCGTTCAGTGTACCCAGTCTCCACTGAGCACTCGTATACCATCTCTGATGTCAAACACCAATGGATATAGGATCATCCATCGCCCATCACATGTGTCGAGAAGATATACGCTAGTCTACTCTGGAATATCGATGCCCCGTCTCGATATTCCCACGACTAGGAACATTGAAGGATGTACTCATGGACTACCCAGGCCCCACTAGTATGATCTGCATCATAATCCTAGAAGTCGAGTTCACATCCTAAGGGTTTTATCAACATGTAACAGAGAGAAAGTAAGTATACATGTTAAGATAAAGAGCAAACAGATACCGTACTCTCATGTCGAGCAAGAAAGTCCTCCCTATATATGTCCCAGCATCTACTACAATATACATCTCATGTACAGTAATGGACTCTAGGGCATACATATAACTAACAATCTTCCACTTGCACTAGGGCCATCTGTAGCAGTGGTTGCAGTATATCATACCCAACCAACCCATGAAAGTCTCTCTCTGGGAAAAGGCCTTTATGAGTGGATCCGCCGTGTTGTCCTCTGAGTCTACTCTCCTAACCTCGATCTCCCTGGAGATCAACTATCTCCATGATCATGTGATACTGCCTTGGAATATATCTGGGTCACTGATGGGACCGGGTTTTTTAGGCCAAAGCCACACCTCCATTGTCACACAATGGTAGGAACCTAGTTCATCTCATGAACTAATATACACCCAAACTTCCTCTTTGGTAGTATCTTTGATAGCGATGTCACCAGCCTTTATCGTCTAGTTTGCCATGGTATCTAGCTTGGAACTCTTCCAACATACCGTCCCTCTACTGATGGTAAAGACAATGCCTGTGACTGACATTCAGTCGTCCTTATCACCCTAGAACCTATCCAGTGATTCTCCCCAGGATCTATTGATACCATCTCACTTCACCTAGTGAGAATCCTAACATCCATTTTGATCTATCTCATAGATCCAAAACTCAGGATTTAGGAGGTATCACCTTAATCCTATGTGGAGAATTCTTGTGATAAGAGGAGATTGACCGTGCATAGCATCAGAAACTCTTTTCCTATCAAGTATATGTTGTCCACGTACAGTACAAGGAATACCACCATACTCTCTACTACCTTTTTGTATATACAAGGTTCATCTACCATTTTGATGAAGTCAAACTCTTTGACTACCACATCAAAACAGATGTTCCAACTCCGCGATGCCTGCTTTAACTTTTAATGCATCTTGCACATGTTTCCGCTGCTCCTACTGTCTACGAAGCCCTCTGGCTGTGTACTTATAGACGCTCTCTTCTAAATCAACATTTAGAAAAGCAGTCATGACACCCAACCACCAGATATCGTAGTCATGGTACGTAGCAATGGCAAGTAGGATCCGAATGGACTTAAGCTCAGCCACTGGAAAAGGTTTCATCATTATCCATGCCTGGTCGATGACGAGAACCTTTAACAAGTCTAGCTTTGAAAGACTCAACTTTTCTATCTACACCAAGTAATCTTCTCAAGATATACTTGCTCCTGATGGGGATTTAACCCTTCAGATATAGCGGCCAAAGTCCTTACTTTGTTGGTGTATATAGATTCCATCTCAGATCGCTAAGAATCCAGCCATTCTTATAGAGTCCCCACTCTTGATGGCCTGCTCGAAACTAGATGGGTCATCATCTCATGATGCAATCCTCGCTCCCACTGTCATCAAGAAACCGAAGTATCTCTTAGGTGGATGAGGAACCCTACCAGATCGGCGGAGAGGCTGAGGTCCGTCGGGAACTATTGAATCCTCCGGTTCTATCAAATCATCAGCTGTAGTTTGTATAGCTGGAGCTCCTTCCAGTTCTACAGAACCGACCTTGCCTCGAGCTTGTCCGAATTTTGCTTTTAGACATAGGTCAGACAACCCCAAATCTTAACTTGCTTAAGAGATGGGCTCTTCCCACAACATATCTCATATGGAGTGGTAGGCACTGATTTGATTTGAACCCAATTCAATAGGTATGCAGCTTCTCGAGTGCATAACCCCCAAAAGGAAACAGGTAACTCAGCAGTACTCATCATAGAGCGCACCGTATCAAATAGGGTGCAATTGCTCCGCCCCGATACACCGTTGTGTTGTGGTGTATTCGGAGGAGTAATGCCGAGAGAGAATCTTATTCTCCTTTAGAATAGCCCAGGAACTTCATGCCTAAGTATTCTCCTCCCTGATCACATCAAAGGACATAATACTTATTTCCATTTTGGTTCTATACTTCTGTCTTATATTCTTTGAAGTTCTCAAAGGATTCAAACATGTGTTTCAACAGGAACATGTGTCCGAATCTTGAGAGATCATCTGTGGATGTAAGGAAGTACAAAGAACCAGTCCTAGCATATGTAGACTAGGGCCCTTCATACATCACTATGTATCCGTCCCAAGGGTTCACTAACCCTTTCTTTGTTTTCAGTAAACGGAGTTGTGGTCATCTTATCTTTGTGACATGACTGGAAAGTTTCATAAGATGTAAATTCAAACTGATTTAAATATGCATCTAAATGTAACTTAGCTAGTCGGGTCGCATTGATATGACCTAGTCTATAATGCCTCAAGAAGGATTCATTCATTTCTGAACTCTTCCTCTTGTGTGTGTTTTGTACGTTAAGAACTGTTGTTTGATTTAGAACGTATATGCTTTTAGATAACGTGCCTGAAATGATCAACTCTTGATATAGGAAATGTTTAAAACATTATCCAACAATACAAAATTATATCCTTTCTTTAGTAAATAAAGAGACTGATATGATGTTGAATATCAGGTTCGATATCTAATAGCATTCATTCAGAATCAATGTATTTGGTGATACAGGGTGATAACTGCCAACAGCTTGGCTGCAACAATTGCACCTTTTTCAACTCTTGAAACTTATCACCCGTTCTCAGTCTCTACCTGTCTGTAGCCCATGTAACAGATTACATATCTGGGATCCTGATCTGGTATCAAATACCCAGGATGTAGAGAATACTGAGAAACAGTTCTTTGTAACAAACACACCCGAAGGAGGTGCATCATCATGCATTTTCTTCGTTTGGGCAGCATGAGAATTCTGGTAATCCCCTATCTCCTGCTCGGTCTTATAACAATTATAAGTTGGAGCGGGACCAACGTTCCCCAGCTCAGTATAGCAAGTGGGTTCTGTCAATACATCCATATTATTATCTTGATTAAGGCGTGACATGGTCGCTACCTGGAGAGAGAGAGAAGAAAACACTCTGTGAGCGCTCTTACAAGATTAGATTGGTTATATATTTTATCTAATCAGGATGGCTCCCACTGTTTTTATCAAATCTTCCTTCAACAATTAAAAGAAAAGACTAGCCGGGATTAATTACACCCTACAAGTTCGCCAATCTTTCAGCCAGGCCAGTGCCGGTACTTTGAAGGAGGTTCCCCGTGCTTTCACATGGACTTAATTAAAATAAACCTCATTTTCCCAGTGGCGTAACCCCGTTGACACATTTCTAGACACCTACTTGATCGGCTAATTGTAAAGTGCAAAACTATCCTAGGAGTAACAATTACTCGCAGTGGGTATCAGGATCCAACTATCTTATAGAAGGTATGCAATCTCATTGCAAATTTCAACACTTGAAACTCCCAATAATGGTTTTTACCCCTAGCACTTATGACCTTGATTATGATCAACATATCATAAGTACTAGTCAAGTTCTACCCATCATTTCGTGATTAATTAGACCCACCCACATGACCTTGACTATGATCAACATATCATATGACTGTCCTAACCAATCGCATCATATGCTGTGTAGGAAGACATCACTTAGCTACCGTACACTGCGCCTTGACTGTGATCAACATACTCATACGCAGCACGAATACTAAGTACTCTACTTCCTAAAATGATGGAGGGTTGCGGATGGTTTTTAAGAAAACCTTTAATGCTTTAAACTTGATCTCGTTGCAGAATCAAATGGTTTTAAATAGAGTGCTTTTTAGTCTTTTTCTAGTTTCGCTAAAAAGGTCACTCCCGGTGAAGGGATCTCGGCTCTTTCTTCATCAAATGAGGTGCAGGATATTCACAATACCACTATGCAAAGCAAGAACTAGAAAAGCAGTCAAAAGACAAACCGAAGGTTTTAGCATCTGCTAATTATTGCTAAAGAGGACACTCCCGGTGAAGGGATCTCGGCTCTTTCCTCATCGAATGAGGCGCTGGATGTTCTATAAGGAACACCGCTATGCAAAGCAACAACTAGAGCTACCTATTTTTTTTAAAATTCGATTCCACAACATCTTTTAGGTTTATTTTCTTTCATTAATCTCATTAATGAATGTCCCATCATTTAAGTCACCTAAACATCACAGATAAATATAACGTACGCTTATGCCATCCGCATTCGCCTCGATGTCCCGTCATGCACCGTTAGGTTAGATAACTAATGGCATAGCAGGGAAGGGCTAGCGAGGGTGTAAAACATAAGCAACGTCTGTATAATATATCATATATACTATATACAGTATCTATCTGAACATATCACATGATCACATCACAGATAACGCAGCAGAAAACAACATATGAAATATTGGATATATTAGGATGTCTGTGTTTTATTTTTGAGCCTATATAAAACACGGATTCCATGGTCGTGATGAATAGACAAACCCACACCCCTAGACCTCTATGAGAGCGGCAAGCAACCCTACCAATTCTAGAGTTAGGAGACCCGGTGTCGACTCCTCGAGATGGTCTCCTTCTGGACCCTAGAAACCGGTTACTTGTGCTCTCTTCCTTGGGTCTATGATATTGCGGAAAAGTAAATAATATACATCAATGGTGACATCTTCCTCAACCCGGAAGTGCCCCAAATAAAAGAATATTACATACAAGTTTTTACATGAATGAAAATGAAAACACTCATCTCACATAAAAACCCCCGGCTATTCGAATACGACGATCCAATATAACATATCTAGCAACACATAACATCACATGTCATCAACGTAAGTAAATATGTGTATCCCAATTGTCGTTGACGTACAGCAACGAAACCGGCGATACTCCACATATTACACTTACGGTCGTAGAAAAGAAAATGAAAACTACAACAGTTGGAATCCGCAACCATCTTAGACATCATAAACCCGTAATATCTCATATTGCGGATTTCATGCCTAACAAATGAATTCCTTAGACATCGCATGCCTAACAATTATAGACCCCACATTTTAGTCTCGATATTGAAAACAATTTCCAATAATCAGTCGAGCAATTCAACAAGATTCCCGACATTCAGATCGAATGCTCGTCGGAAACTTTAGTAGACGGCCTCACCCCCCCGATACCGATGACGAAGTGAACTTATGCAGAACATCGCGGCCGCGAGCACCCGGACGGATACTTTTTGGCAACGGAGTTCTCTTACAGTCACTTGGTCAGGGTCTTGGGGCATGGCTATCCAGTAATGTTACCCGGTGAGTATCCGAATACATAAAGTGACTGCGATGGACTTTTGATCGCATCAAAATCCTGTCGCAACCGATCAAATGAGACTAAGTTGCTAGACTTATAAAATTCAAATGTTGCTGATTCCAAGTATTGTATCATAATATACTAGACTATGTTAAACGTTTCGAACGAATCAACAAATCCCTATAACTCCCATTGAGCTCAACACTTGAGTGAAGTCAAAGTACCCAAAACGTGCCACAGTACCTACGATTCAGCCTAGAAGGGGTAAACCAACGCCTCACCTATGACACCACGGAACCACGGAAAACCCTAAGGTTCAAACCGCGGTTCCGAGGGCATAGAATCGAGTTAAGGTTTATATCTTCCTCTAGAGGGTCCATAGAGTTACTTGCACGAACATCAAATATAATTAACTTAGAAAAGTTCCAACGCTTGGAAATTTCAGAAGGGGTCATAGGGTGAAGTTTGAATTTCGTTTGAAATGTTAAACACGGTCTAGGTTACCAATACAACGGTAAAAATACGAATACGAAATACTCCACAAAGAGTCCATAACACAATAATCATCTCATGAAAATCTGGACGAAACAAACAATACCAGAAACCCCAAAATAGGAGTAAAAGATCACAGGATCAATACGAGGGGGAGGGGAGCCTAAGGGGTCGGCGATAACGGAAAAATTGGCTCTGTCGCCGGCCTAGGTCCGAGCACCACCCCTCGTATTCCCTCTGTGTTCTTAGAATCTCCAGTACATCACTCTGCAGTTGTTTAAATAATTTTCAGGCCACTTTTTAAAAAATTTCCAGAAAGCAATATCATGGGGTTTCCAAAATCGTATTTTGCGGGGTTTTTCGTTTTCGGATTGTCGTTACATCGTCTAAGTATCTAGTTAGGCTCTGATACCATGTTGGGATTCCTTAACACCTAGCCTAGGGTTTGCAAGCATCACACATGCCACAACAAAAAATTTAGGGTGTGCTATGCAATCTAACTAAAGATCATATTAGAAAACTAGGGTAACAAAAGTATTAAACAACAATTACAAATAGAAGTGAAAGAAAATACAACCTTTGTAGATCTGGTCCTTCACTTCTAAAGCTCCGTGTTGAAATCCCTTCGCTGCGATCATCGAGATCCCGGACTCTAGTGATGGTTTACTCGGAGAAATGAACGGGCTAGCTCGTTGACTTCGAGGAGACTCAAACTCAATATATTGAATCGACACTTGATTTGGTAACCCGGCTATATCGCATATAACCGACCGATAATACAAATCGTGAGAATAGAATACAGTATCAGATACTGGTATTATTCTTGGTCCCGCACATATCTCATATGTGTAGGCTTACTAGGCACTCATGTGAGGGTTCAGAAGGCATCAACCATGCACGAATAAAATTTTAGACGTGACGAACAACCCAAAACCGGGATCTTTGCTAGATAATTAGGGTTTCACATGCAAATAAACATCTTTACAACTAAAAGTGAGGGATTACAACCTTTGTAATCTGCTCCTTCGCTTCATAAGCTCCGAGTAGAAGTCCCTTTTCCGCGATCCACGATCTCCCGGACTCATGAGAGGCTCCACAACTCGAATGATCCATGCTAGCTTGTAGTCATCTTTTTCTCCGATGATCTACCTTGAAGTTTCTATAACTCAAGCTCTCTCTCTCTCTCAAGAGGTGAACACCCTAATCTAATTGACTAGATTAGATGAGGATGATGGAGTAGGAATATTGCTCTCTTTTGTTTTCAAATTCTCACTTTTATTCACCACAAAATGAAAAACTAGCAAGCTTTCTCAAAGCTTAAGCTTGAAGAAAAAGAAGAATGAAAAGATAATTCCTTTTGTGATGAACAATGAATTATTGTAGTGGTTACAAATCTAACCATGAGTTAAGGATGATAGAATTAACTCATGTAGAGAATTAACTATAGGTTGAGGTTTGGATTGGGTTAAAGAATATCTTCACAAAATATCAAGCTTAAGGATAAAGTCAAAGCTTCATGAAGCTTCATGGAAGCTTCATGCAAAAGCTAACCCTAATCCAAACCCTAACCAAGTTTAAACCCTAAGGCATTGTTAAATTTGTAACCTTAACATGTTACTATATTATATATCACATATACAATATATTTTGTAACAATAGAAAATAATACGATTCACATATATCAATGTATTATCCCGTGAGAAAATGAATCAATAAAGCGAGCTTATATTAGTTAACGTAACGTAATATATCACATATATAATTATACATTAAATTATCGAATCAACACTTGATCCGATAATCTGGTTATATTAGCCGACTAATAAAACATGTACCATTTCATCGAATCAACACTTGATCCGATGACCCGGCTATATCACATTTACCCGGCCGAAATCTCATATCGCGAGAACAGAATACGGTATCTCATATCGTATTATTCTCGGTCCCGCACATATCACATATGTTCTCCTACTCCGTTTTGCCTGAGCCAGGAAACCTCAGTGTAGGACTCTAAAGAATCGTCAATACGCCGGCAGTAGGTGATGATCATATCAAACACCCACAAGCTGCAAGCGATTAGCTAAACGTAACATCCACCCAGGTATTGAGCGATCAGAAGATCAACAAGCAAGCCTGTACATTCTCCTGTGAATCCAATCAGTAACACTCCCGTACAGTCCGGTCTCTTCGTCTGATATGTTGCATATCTAGTCTAGGGGTGGTATACGTCAGACTCCAGTAACTGATAAATCGTGTCGATATAAGGCTCATAACGGGTCGAGAAACTACTGATAACTCTTACCAGCAGCACTTCATATCAGCCATGGCCAGGGACTTCCAGTTATAGCCAATCGAACACAGCACAACATCAACTCCCAATACCGGGAGAGACGAAACCCCTCCTATCGCTCATTGCCTCCATGTGATTCGGGACTGTACCAAAAAGCCACCATTTTGGACGACTTCTTGGACGTGGTAAGGTGGAAATCAAAGCACAGTGGGAATCACACAAGACTCTATGACGATCTCCGGTCTACAGACTAACTTGTACCAATGTCACCGGAGAACTGCTATCTGACGATAGGTATAATACCATCTAGGAGTTCTCAGCGAGTCCGTTCAGTGTACCCAGTCTCCACTGAGCACCCGTACACCATCTTTGATGTCAAACACCGATAGATATGGGATCATCCATCGCCCATCATATGGGTCAAGATGTGTAGACGCTAGTCTACTCTGGTGTATCGATGCCATGTCTCGACACACCCTCGACTAGGAACATTTATAGGATGTACTCTTTGACTACCCTGGCCCCACTAGTGTGATCTCATCACAGTTCCAGTAGTCGAGTACATATCCTAAGGGCTTTATCAACATGTGAGAGTAAGACAGTAAACTAATATAAGTCAACATGTTAAGACAAAGTGAAACCAAATAGCATACTATCATGACGAGCAAGAAAGTCCTCTCTATATATATATCCAAGTATCCATTATAATATACATCATATGTACAACAATGGCCTCTAGGGAATATATATAACTAACAATCTCCCACTTGCACTAGGGCCAGGTGTTGTAGTATCTCATACCCAACATCCCGAATAATCTCTCAAACTGTATCTGGGGAATGGCATTCGTGAGTGTAACACCTGAGTTTAGGGTTAGTGGTAATTGTGTGTTAATGTGGGTTTTTGGTAAAAATTTTACCAAAACGGGTTTCTAGTAATTTATCTGGTTTTATGGTTATTTTTGTAGAATTTTATCTCGACCACACACACTTGTGCACGTTAAATAGGATTAAGATTAGGGTTTGCCATAGTTGAGCTTGTGGGTTAACTATGTTTAGGTTAACCATGGTGGGTTAGGTCCTTGGCTATGTTAATTGAGATGTTTAGAGCTAATTAGTTTAAATTGAGGATGGTTGGCTTTGACCATGGGTATTTAGAGAGTTTAAAGGTTGACTTAGAGAGAGAGGGGGGGATGTGATGTTGTCATGATGGTTTAAGGTTACGTCTCATCACCTCATTTCAAAACTTTTATCACCTCTCTCACTCACACACTCACATCAGCCCAATTATCGTCTTTTCAGCCTCAACATCAGCTCCAAATCAGCACAGCAGCTGCTGCAACAGCAGCTGCTCGAGCCCCCAATTCAGCCCCTAACTCATCTTGAGTTGCTGCACAACAGCCCCCCAACTTCTTAAACAACACAACAACACCCACATCACCATAGCAGCAACAGCAACTTCAAGTTTTTTTTTATCAAAACATCAGCAGCAGCAGCTGCTACAGCAGCAGCTGCTACAGCAGCCCCAACTCTTTACATAACCCCTCCCCCTCACCACACAACCCCTCCTTTAACACTTCCTCACCCCTTGACACTAGCAACACCTGAAACCAACACAAAATAACACAACCCAGAACCAAACAATCAGCAACAGCAAACACCAACCTGCTACAGCTTTAGCAACAGTGAAGATCAGCTCTCTTCTAGCCTAGTTGCAGCACCAGGAGCTGTAGCAGCAGTGATTAGTGTCAAAAACATGTAATTACCGCAATCAGAACGGCGTCGCTTCGCAGCTAGCCGGTGAGTACGGGTCGATCCACAGAGACGGGTAAATTCCTTTAGTGTGTTTTAACGAGTTGATTCTATTTGTCGTTTTGGTTTTATAAAAATCTAGATCTAAAACTTAATTAATCTAATTTAAATTCTTGCTAGGGTTAGGCTTAGAGGAAGTTTTGGAGATTGATGTTTCCTCACCGCTTTCAATGCCGTATTTTAGATCCATTAGGTGTTATAGTAATTATCGATAAAGTGGATACGACTCTGTTGGGAAGATGTTTTCTTCCTCTAGATTCGTATCCTTCCTTTATCGTTAATTACCCTAACCCCCATGGAAAACGCGCGCAACCGGCCCTTTATACTGCGGTTCACCGTTACCTCGAGGGGTAGGGTGCCGCAGGGAGCGGTTGTGCGCGCATGCATGGAGTTCTTAATGGGTTAGGCATTGAAAGGGGTGAGAGATCTCATCTCTCAACCCTTTCCCTAAGGCTAACCCTAACAAGCGAGGAGACTACTAGCTCATTAAGGGATGAAATAACATTAAATTAAAAGAACAGAAATAAAATACTTACTAATTGTGATGGCTCCCTCCAAGCGATAAAGAACAGATCTGAATGTCACTTCCAGAATTTCTGAATTTTATTTATTGAAAAGAGGCATACAATTTTTAGATCTAAAACTACAATTTATAGGAAAATAGGAAATCTAGGGTTACAGACTCTCGCACATGCGCAATTACAGATTTGACCCCTGAAAATCCTAACATAAACACCGACGCACCGACGCACTAAAATTTCACCGACACGGGCTCTGTATGGCCGCGGAACGGCGGCTCCAGGCTGGGTTTGGCCGCGGTTCCGCGGCCATGTTGAGGACTTGGGCTATGAAACTTCAGGTCTTTATTCAGGGCTTCTTGGGCTTTGTCTTTTTATATTTCTTTTCTCTGTTGGACTTCTGAATCTTCTCCAGATTTTCAGTGAAGACTTGTATTGGGCTTTTTAACCGTTTCACCTTGACATTCGTTGCCTTGCACCTATGTGAACTGGGCTTGACTAGGATCCGTCTAATAGTTGGTCAAAAGTCCCTTTTCTGTTGTTTTGTGTCTTTTTCACTGTATTTGCTCCAGAAACCTGTATCCTGTAATATGCAACAAACGTGTGTCAAGAGTACCTGTTTATTTATAAAAAGGATAAGAATAGGGGAATGATAAATGCAATATTATAGTCTGAACAAATACCCCCAAACTTACCTTTTGCTCGTCCTCGAGCAAACTTATTATTTATTCACTACAAAAAACCTAACCGCACTTTCGCAGGGAAACGCGATTGCACTGAGCACGTGCAACAAGCCGTTAAACCTCTAGGTGTCCCTAGTAGGAGGAGTGTTGTCTCCTGAGGGTTTTCAGCGGATTACACCAACAAAATCCTATCAATTTTGCTCATTGACTTATGTTCTCCAATTAGGTTTTCTAACAAGGAATTCTATTATCTTATACTTTTGAATTATCCACCCACATTCTTCACACTTCCTCATTATTTTAACTTAAGATTATATATATCCTATAGACTTACTTAGCTTTCGGCATTTCCTAAGTTTTCCTTCTAGGGTTACATCTCCACTTAGGAATTTCTATCAACTCTATTAAAGATACAAGTTCTATTCTTCATTCCTTTCTCTTATCTAAATTCCAATCACATATCCCTACGTGTGTGTATATATTACCCCTACACTTGGAAATTCAAATCAAGCAATCATACTCTCGTCCAAAGCACTTATGAAATTTGCTTACACATCCTTCATGCGACCGTTAATACTTCTTGAGGTACCAACGACCGATTACAAAATGCGTTTGCACTTTAAAGCGTACTTCCTAGTCTTTGCAACACCCAAGGTTTTAGCAGTGACTCCCAAACCAGTTGGTCTAAGGCACAAGGTGATGAAGCACCCTCGCTAAATATTTTTCTATTTTTGCAGCCTTAAGTAATCACAAAAAAAAGTGTCCATTTTTTTCATATTTTTTTCTTTTATTTTCATCGGACTAAGGACTTTAGACAAGAGCACTTCAAGATCTCTTCTACTATTCCAAGTTTCAAGGTGCGTGATTGTGCAAATTGTAGGGTATACGTTTTCAGAATCTAGACTTAAGCTAGGAACTATTTTTCAAACTTATACTCTAATGAGAACATCAATACTCTTCCCTTGTTTCGACTTAGCCCAAGAAGTGAACCTAAAATTTGCCTATTTCTAAGTAAACTACAAGGCATATACTTTCTACTGTTAAACTTTAAGGAATGTTATTTTTAGGGTTTTTAATTCACTAAGTCTAAGATCTAGTTTTTCCTAGCTAGTTAACCTATTTGTCAAACTCAAGTCAATTAGCCAAAATTGAATGTATTTATTTTTATAATTTTTCAAATTTTTCAAATTTTTGTGGGTTTTCAAATAAGTATGCAAATGCAAAAATATACACAAATGAATGCGAAGGAAGAAGACGTACCGAGCATACCCCCAAAGTTGAACTTGACAGTGTCCTCACTGTCATGCTAAACCAAGAGGGTCAAAATACCGATACTCCCCTGTTTATTTATTTATAAAAGAAATTTTTTTTTTATTTTTTATTGTTAAGAAAAACAAAAATATATACAAAAAGGACCCTCCCCCAAACTTCAATTAAACTATGTTAGACAATACTGCCCAACTTTGCATAGGCCAAAAGTCAACACCAACCATTTGAAAAATTTATCAGTAAAGAATATTGGTGGGTGAAAAAATAAGTTGTGGTGGTCCGCAAAAAATTGGGGAAGATAGAAGTAGTGGTATGGGAGGTGTGGAGGTAAATATACAGGTGATGGTGATGTATCGAAACGAGAATGTAAATGATCAGCATTCAGTAGAATGTTGGCATTCTCGTACCTTATTAAAAGAAATGGGGGTATTTCAACTTTTAAGGGAGGAAGTTGACACACCACAATACCCCCAAGATGTTCCTGTGGGTCCTCTATTGACATGGCATCATCCATCAATTGTGTATGATATTCACTTATGAGGGAACTTATCTCCTCGATGTCCGCCATAGTCCAACTGAAAACTTGCCGCCTATCTTGTAAGACTTTTAAAATAGCGTTCTCTTGCTCGAAGGCTAGAGAGGCTGATGTGATAATGGGAAAAGTCTCATTCTCACCTATGTAAGCATATCTACGGTGAGACGGCAAGGGCATGAGTTCGAATTTCTGAGGCGAAAGAACCATTGCGGAATCTACCTCGAACTCAAAGGACTCTAACACAGGTTCGAAATCACTGCAAACAACCGATTCAGATGGTTCGACTGACTCATCCAAAAATTCAAACGACTCATATTCGGGCTGTGAGTCGTCATCATCCAAAAAAGTGAAACATTCATAATCAACATCGGTTGTGTCAACGGTAGTAGGCTCAAGGAGGGACGCACTAGTGGCGTCAAAACTGTTTTCATCAAATAGAAATCTTTCAAGCTCGCAGTCCTCCTGCGTGATTTCATGAATAGAGCAAACTTCTCGTGTACTTCTTTTAGGTACGGGGGGCAGACTTCCCATCTTATAAATATTGAACTCACTAGACCTCTTTCCGAAGGATAGGGTCATGGAGCCATTGCGACAATTTATTACGGCATTGGAAGTGGCAAAAAATGGTCGACCAAGAATCACCGAAATTTGGTTTATTGGGTTAGCAACAGGTTGTGTATCCATAACAATAAAATCAACGGGGAATATGAACTCCCCAACTTTGATCAACACATCCTCTAGTTGACCCCTTGGATAGGTGATTGATCGATCAGCCATTTGGAGAGTGCAACGAGTGGGTTTCAACTCTCCAACCCCTAATTGTTCGTACACGGAGTAGGGAATCAGGTTAACACTAGCCCCAAGATCTAAAAGTGCTTGATTAATTTTCTTATCCCCAATTGTAATTGAAATCGTAGGACAGCCGGGGTCCTTTCGTTTTTGGGGTAAGGTTTGATGGTGGTTAATAGCATTGCTCACTGCACTAGCCACTAGCACTTTCTTGGGCACTTGTGATGCCTTTCTCTTCGAGGTGCACAAGCCCTTTAAGATTTTCGCGTATGAAGGGACTTGTTGGATAGCATCCAAGAGAGGTATATTTATGCTAACCTGCTTAAAGATCTCCACAATCTTCTCCACTTGTGTATTTGGTTTATTAGGACTCAACCTGTTTGGAAATTGTGCATTCTGAAAATTTGTTGAGTCAAAAGTCTGTGGAGTAGAATGTGGAATAGGAACGGATCCCAGTGTGGATGTGTTCGTGTTGTTAGAAATGGGTCCGTTCGAGTCAAAAGAAGTAGAGCCGTGTGAAGGGTGGAGAATAGGCTCTAAAGAAAAAGGTGAAGAAGGAAGTGAAGAAAATGAAGAAGGGGAAGAAGAACCACCGGCGGGGATGTCATCATTAGTTTCCACATTATTTTGCAACTCTCTTCCGGATCTTAACGTGGTCACCGCATTTACATTGTGATTGTGATATGCGTTTTGTGCGTGACCTGGATTGGGCATTGGTTGAGATGGAAGCTTTCCCTTTTCTCTCTCGCTCAACGCAGCAGTTAATTGTGCAATTTGTGCCTCAATAGATTTGATACTTTGATCGTGTGAGGCATTGTTATTCATTAAAGATTGCACATAACTTTCAAATCTTGCTGCGGATTCTGTAGTTTGCTTGAGAAATGCTTCAAGACTTTTCTCGAGCGAGCTAACCTTATCATC
Organism: Agapanthus africanus; assembly: GCA_030015575.1. Lineage (NCBI taxonomy): Eukaryota > Viridiplantae > Streptophyta > Magnoliopsida > Asparagales > Amaryllidaceae > Agapanthus > Agapanthus africanus. The sequence continues at coordinate 256,966,693 of CM057351.1, read as the reverse complement.
ATTAGGTTGAACCAAATTGTTCGTTTGATTTGTATAAGGTTGTTGTTGGAAAGGTTGCTGGTTTTGAGTTTGTAAGGGTGCTTGTTGTTGTTGTGGAGGAGCTCTTTGAAAATTGTTATTTCCTTGGACTTGTTGGTTTTGGTTCCAAGCGAAATTTGGGTGACTCCTCCACCCCTGATTGTATGTCAAAGAGTACGGATCGTTTCTTTGTCGTTGCTGAAATGCAGCATTGACTTGATCCTGTCCTTGAATAGGTGCATTATAAGGGCACTCTTCGGTCAGGTGCGATGGGTTCGAACAACAAGCACAAACAGTTCGTGTGGGTAGAGTAGGGGCAGGAGAAGTCGATGAGATTTTTGTCTCAATGGCTTCTAGCTTTTTCATAAGTGAGGCCATCTCGGCCTTCATAGCTATCGACATATCTATTTGATGTATGCCTGCCCTAGATTGACCAACTGAAGAAGATGATGTGGTCTTGGTACTCTCCCACTGAATTGTTTGCTCACTTAGGTCCTCAAGAAACTGCCAAGCTTCGTCGCTAGACTTGGAGAGAAAATGACCTTGACATATTGTTTCTAGCAACTGCTTCGTTGCTGCATTCAATCCCTCGTATAAAGTTTGGCAAAGTTGCCAATTTTCTATCCCATGATGAGGGCATTGAACAAGTAGGTCTTTAAATCTCTCGAAGCACTTCCAGAATGGTTCGGACGGAAGCTGTGAAAATTGTATAATCTCGTTTCTGATTCTAGCAGTTTTATGATAAGGGTAGAACTTTTTCAGAAAAGCTCTCACAAACTCGTCCCAATTTCTAATGGAATGTGATGCGGTGCTGTATAGCCACTTCTCGGCTAGGTCACATAAGGTAAAAGGAATGACCCTTAACCTTATTGCGTCATCACTTAATTGGGTTGTCTTCATCATGGCGCAAACGTTTTGGAATTTATTAATGAAAATATATGCATCTTCGGATTCCAAACCATGAAACTTAGGCAGCATATTGATGAAGTGTGGTTTTATTTCAAAATTATCCCCATTTGCCGGTGGGGGTGAAAGACATGTAGGTAAGGAAGTGCGGACGGGGTAGAAGAGATCCTGGAGCGCGACTCGTGCGGGCGCTACAACAGGCGGAAGATTCGGGTTATTCGCACCTGGCGGAGGTGGAATCATTCCCGTCGGTAAGGTATAGTTGGGGTCGTGTCCCGACATACCTTCGAAAGAAGAATTTGAATGTGGAGGTAAGGAAGTGGACGGAAGATCGACGAAGGGTTCGTCGAAGGGTTCGTTGATCGGTACCAACGAAACACGGACTAATCGGGCGTTAGTATCCCTAGTCCAAGATGACATACACTAAAGGGTAGTGCAGTCAGAAAAAAAATAGAAAAACAGAATGTGGGGGTAAGATAACGTCAGTGAGAAGAAGTGGTGGAAGTGAGTTTGCAAGTTTTCTTTAGCGGCAAGTTGCAAGTTTTTAAAAGATTTTCTTTATTTTTTTTTATGAGTTTTGCAAGGAGGTTTTTGAAAACGGACTCGTGACACAAAAGTATCAACCACACATGCACAATCAGGCCTAGATTTAGGGTTGCCTAGGTCTGCTAGACAGCTCCTAACTAGGGCTAGAAATAGACCTCAAACCGCCTCTTCACGGACAAATACGGCCAGGTAAGTGGGAAAGAACCACCACTACAGTGGGCCTAATTAAAAACCACTAGCCTAGACACCGCAATGTCGGTTAGGATAAACGGCCGATGCCTACCCTAGTCCTTTTCCTATTGAGCTCGCTGTCCTTAGGTCTGAGTCTAATCTTTTTTAATTAAAGGTGGTCGATGCAAAATGCTTATGTGTTTTCTGGGGTCCTGGGAAGGGTGATGAAATCCCCACCCAATCTGAGTTTGGTCAAATAGCCCCTTAGAGTCCGGTTAAATTATGCAAAACAAATAAAATTTCACTTGCATTCAATATTTTTTAGCGCGGCGCAAAGAAACCTGCAGAAAATCTGTTATCGAGAAGGGGGAGAAAGACACTTTACGCAAAGAATTCCTGAAGAAAATTTTCACAGACAGAGATATGGAGGTTGCAGAGGAGATGGAGAGAAAACAAACCACACAAATTTTTAGGGCTGACGTGGCACTTCAAGCGCGGAACCGCGGCGGAATGCCCCCTTATGCGGCGGAAGCGCGGCTGTGTAGAGGAATCGACAGCTGAAAAAAATTCTGCTGTTCTGTTGGGCACTTTCTTCTCTGTTCTGATATGTAACTTTCTGATTCCCTCTCTGTAAAATTCCAGATTCTTGATTCTTCGCTGTTCCTGCAAAATCCAAAAGTTACACCCTTCAAACAGATCAAATTTGATTATTTTTTTATATTTTTTTATATTTTCAGATTTTTATAATTTTTAAAATTTATATCAACCCGAAAATTCACAAAAAGAAAGATTACGCCGTCCCCGGCAACGGCGCCATTTGATTAGTGTCAAAAACATGTAATTACCGCAATCAGAACGGCGTCGCTTCGCAGCTAGCCGGTGAGTACGGGTCGATCCACAGAGACGGGTAAATTCCTTTAGTGTGTTTTAACGAGTTGATTCTATTTGTCGTTTTGGTTTTATAAAAATCTAGATCTAAAACTTAATTAATCTAATTTAAATTCTTGCTAGGGTTAGGCTTAGAGGAAGTTTTGGAGATTGATGTTTCCTCACCGCTTTCAATGCCGTATTTTAGATCCATTAGGTGTTATAGTAATTATCGATAAAGTGGATACGACTCTGTTGGGAAGATGTTTTCTTCCTCTAGATTCGTATCCTTCCTTTATCGTTAATTACCCTAACCCCCATGGAAAACGCGCGCAACCGGCCCTTTATACTACGGTTCACCGTTACCTCGAGGGGTAGGGTGCCGCAGGGAGCGGTTGTCCGCGCATGCATGGAGTTCTTAATGGGTTAGGCATTGAAAGGGGTGAGAGATCTCATCTCTCAACCCTTTCCCTAAGGCTAACCCTAACAAGCGAGGAGACTACTCGCTCATTAGGGGATGAAATAACATTAAATTAAAAGAACAGAAATAAAAAACTTACTAATTGTGATGGCTCCCTCCAAGCGATAAAGAACAGATCTGAATGTCACTTCCAGAATTTCTGAATTTTATTTATTGAAAAGAGGCATACAATTTTCAGATCTAAAACTACAATTTATAGGAAAATAGGAAATCTAGGGTTACAGACTCTCGCACATGCGCAATTACAGATTTGACCCCTGAAAATCCTAACATAAACACCGACGCACCGACGCACTAAAATTTCACCGACACGGGCTCTGTATGGCCGCGGAACCGCGGCTCCAGGCTGGGTTTGGCCGCGGTTCCGCGGCCATGTTGAGGACTTGGGCTATGAAACTTCAGGTCTTTATTCAGGGCTTCTTGGGCTTTGTCTTTTTATATTTCTTTTCTCTGTTGGACTTCTGAATCTTCTCCAGATTTTCAGTGAAGACTTGTATTGGGCTTTTTAACCGTTTCACCTTGACATTCGTTGCCTTGCACCTATGTGAACTGGGCTTGACTAGGATCCGTCTAATAGTTGGTCAAAAGTCCCTTTTCTATTGTTTTGTGTCTTTTTCACTGTATTTGCTCCAGAAACCTGTATCCTGTAATATGCAACAAACGTGCGTCAAGAGTACCTGTTTATTTATAAAACGGATAAGAATAGGGGAATGATAAATGCAATATTATAGTCTGAATAAGCAGCACCCACTCCCTTCTACTTCTCCTTCTCCTCGTTTAAGAGGTTCCTAGGGGGTATAATTCCTAAACTCTTTCCATATTGCTTAGATTATGTGTTTGTTTAGCTAGTTTAGTGTTCTAATGGAGTTTTAGTGCTAGAATTGTGTAGTGATGTTAGATTTAGTTACACTAGAGTGCTTGTAGCTTAATGAACCCTTTTTGGTGTTAGTTAGTCTGTGTTAGCGTAGTAGTGTCGTTAAAATTGGATGGATAACCCTAAATTGCTAAAATTGTGGTGATCTAGCATGATTGGTGTTTATTGCATGCTTTAATAGTGATTTTGGGTGAATTAAGGGAATTTTGGCTAAAGAAAGGGTAGTGTTGGTTAGAATAGCCCTTTTAGGTTCTGTTGAGACCAGTTAACCAGAAGATTGCACCAGATTTCACAAAGACACCCGAATTACCCGACTTGGCGTAATTTAGCAGTTTTATCGACTTTTTGGCCTCTGTTGGATCTGCTGTTGACCCGAGACCTTTAGAATAAAATTGTGAAGACAGTGGCATGGTGAGACTAGCAGGGACACACACACAGAGCACAGGGACCCACCTCCCCTTCACGGCCGCCGGTTTAATCATTCTGGCCGCAAATTATGGCCAGAGTGGGGGGTGGGGTGTGGGGATTTTGGGTGTAGGGTTCTCCAGGGTAGGTTAGTCTTTTAGTATCTGTAACTTTTTGAGTTGGGCCCAGAGTCAAAATCTGGAGCTATTAACGTGTTTCCGGTGTTTTAAACTTGTGCGACACGCGTGTGATACCCGTGGTTCTGTGGCGCGCTGCGCGACACAGCGTGTCAGTCTAGGTTCTGGTGGGTTTGTGCGCGTCGCGTCGTGTCGTGTGCACACGCATTTAGTTTCACGCACGCGTATCCTTTTTATCGATATATCGCGTTTTGCAGGATTTTTCCTTATGTGGTGAATTTTGTAATTCTAGGTTCGCCGGCAGGAACTTCAAGCGCAGCAGAGAAAGGAAAGCAGGTGGTCGGACACACCTAGCACGGGATCACGGGTGAGTAGATTTAACATCTACGGGGGACGATCGTTTGAATGGCGCGAGTCGCCCGATAGATTTAGCAAACTTGAAAATAGTAGGCTTGACATTTACTTGTGACATTAGAATAATAATACTTGTATGACATTTGCTGCAGTTAGGATCTATATAATGTTCCATATACGCAAACTCATTTGTAGGACACATGCACCATTACCAGATTTTTATATGCAGCACGAGCACTATTCATGTGTACACACACACCTTGGTAATTGCCATGTCACGACACTAGATACTATAAATCTGAAACATGTTAATTGCTTAGACCTGTGTTATTGCAACAAATATTTAAAATGAAATCATAAGAATCGTTATTCTCGTGCATATGTATTATTATATCATTTGTTCATGCCTAGTATAAATCATACATTGCAAATTGATACCATAGGCACTCATTATCATTGACATATGCATACATGATGATTTCATGAGATTTATGATATTTCTGGATTTCGGGGGAAAGCCGCAATATTTCAAACTTATAATCTTTTAAAATGTAAAAATTGCGGTTTTTTAGTGATGTAAAGTGTCTTCCACCATGAGTTTGATGTGGTTTTCGAGACCCGTTTCGAGGAGGTGGATGAACCATCTCGGGTACATGGTGGGCCCGGTACGGTACCCCGGGGCAAGAAGATCGCAGGAGATGGCGTTGACCCTGGCAGGGGACGGATTACCTACCGGTGACTTCATTTGGCACGGCGGATATCCAGAGGATACCGACCGTGGCCGCTAGATTGAGATATGGATATTTGATATGGATCAGCCGGATGGCTGAGGCCAGAGATACTTGGCATGGATATATAAGATTTAGACAGTTTTGAGGTGTCGTTGCTGGATACGGATTTTATTGATTTCATGGACATTATGCTGATGTTTAAAATAAGTTTCAAAAAAAACGAAGGAACAATTCCTATACCTACATTGAAATCTTGAGTTGACTCGTATAGCATACATACATGATAGTATTTCATGTGGCAAACATACCTGTCATTACATCCATGTGATATTATACTTGTTAGTACACTGATGATGCATACATACCTGCTAGTGCATACCGCCATACCTTTCCTAGGGATGCTAGGATACTTGTGTACATGCATACGATAGCCTTAGTAGATGTTATTTATTACTCACGAGCTGGCAACTCACCCCCGTTGTTCCACAGCTTTTCTGCAGGTCCGTTCTGTCAGCACTGTAGCGGCGGACACTTTTGCTTATTTTGCCCTTTTTGCCTGGACTCGAGGCTTTTTCTCATAGGTGGGTTGTTATCATTTTGTACCACTTATATATGTTCATTGTATCTAGAGTACTCCATCTACTACTACTATTTCAGCTGTAGCAGTCTTCTTTGGATTACTGTATATTGACCTAGAGGCGAGATTGTGAGACTTGGAGATTTATTCTATGTTATATCTGGGATCAAGCTCACTTGAGTCGACATGCTATTTCTTATGCTTCATGCTTATCTATGCACATTGCTATTTTATATTGCGTGGGATTTGTGACCTCCTTGAGGCGAAGAGCTAGCTCCCGCTTGGGGATGCCATTTTCATGTTATTCATTTTTATTCTTGTTGTACTCGTTTGGAGCTTGTTTTACAAAGGAAACTCTGTTGGAATTTTTGGAAAAAGGGAAAGTTGTTTTAAAATGAAACTTGATGTGGTTTAATGGAGTTAAATGTTGCAAATAATTGGTTTTTCCTTCACTCTAATTCTTATTTGGGTTTTGTATTCTGGGCTTCGGCTTACTTAGTTTATGGACGCCTTGAGACGTTTCGTAACTTAAGTGTCGGTCGCGTTCCGTACTTTGCGGGTCGTGACAAAGTTGGTATCAAAGCGATAGGTTTCACCTTTCCGAGTGTAGGATGACCCTTAGTAGATGGAGTAAGTGACTTAAGCAGGGTAGCGTAGCGTACGTATGTCCGCGGAATACTTGCGATGCGGTACTCCTCCTAGGTGACTTTAGGATATGCTTGCTTGAAATTCCTTCTTCAAAATTCCGTGTATCCTTCGATTCTATTGCACCGTTCTTATTGTCCTGTTTCCTGTACCAGTCACTATGCTGCAGAGGGCTACCAGAGCGTAGAGAGCTGCCGCCCGAGACGAGATTCGAGCTGGCTCGTTCGAGACTAGGACTGAGCAGGGTGGTATGCCTACACCGCAGGGACAGACTGATCCGCCTTCCCCAGGCCTTATGGATAGGCTTGAGACTGGTATGGAGGAGCTGCGACAGATGATGGGGAGTATGCAGGAGCTACGTCAGATGGTAGGATCCCTAGTTGCAGCCGTTCGTGCACCGAGGCCGGAGGACGTACCTACTACATCCCAGACCACTATGATACCTGCTCCTACTACTACCGCCGTGACCATCCCGGTTTCGCTACAGGAGTTCATGAGGCTGAGACCTCCAGTCTTTACCGGAACCGATGCAGCAGAGGACCCGCAGACGTTCCTTAACATCTTAACCAGGATCTGCCGTTCGCTGAGATGTTCTGATGATCGCTGGGTAGAGTTTGCGAGTTTCCGACTAGAGGGTCTCGCACAGATATGGTAGGAGTCAGTGTTGAGAGGTCGAGCCGCAGGTCTACCGCCCATGACCTGGACCGAGTTCACAGCAGTTTTTCTTGCCCGTTTCCTCCCGGAGAGCGTTCGCGACGCCAGAGCTCGTAGTTTCGAGGCCTTGGTCAAGACATGTAACGTTTTGAAAATCGTTTCGGTGAAATTTCGAAAAAACGGTAAAATAAGGGGGTTTTCTGTAAAAATTCAAAATGCAAATATCTTTATTATAAAATTAAATATACATATTCTAGCTATGTAATTACTAGTATTTGGTGTTTATTGAGCCACATGTGAAATTTCAAATTTTCTGAAAAAAAATATTATTTTAATATTATTTTAAGCCGGTAAGAAAATACATTAAATTAGCGATAAATACAAATTTAAATGGGCTAATTTTAATCTTTAAAATCATGTTAATTAAATTCTAGTTGTAATATAAATTTTTAGTATTTTATTTCAAGTTTTAATGGGTTTTTATTATGGAGAACAAAAAAATAATTAATTTAAGCTAAAACTTGCAATTTTGAGCTTGTGGGGGGTCTTTTTGCATAGAATTTCTTTGTAAAATCTCTCACACTCATTCCTCACTACTTTGGCCGGCCCCACCACTGCTGGATCAGCAACTTCCCCTTCCATTCCTTGCTTCTTTGACTCATTCAAATGATTTAAATATAGGTTTTTATTATATTATTTTGGATGGGGGTATTACGGTAATTTGGGGGGGGGGCTTTGACTTGGATTTTTTCACACTCTCTCCCATCTTCCCTTGGCCGAATCTTTCCATGCTTCAGCCCCTCATTTTTATCCCCAATTCTTTTGCTTTAAATTCCATCAAAATTCTACAAAAATCCACAAATTTCTTTACAAATTCAACACAAAACCCTATTCTACCTCTTCTCTAACCCAAATTGGTTTAAAACATGGAGAAAGGAGGTGTTTTTGGAAGCAAATCTTCATGCTAGATCTCTATATATTGAGGTATAATCTTTACCCAACTAACACTTATGGTTAATTCCTTTAATTAAATTGTTTTAGTGTTAATTTTTAGTGCTAATTTCATTCTAGGTTTTTAAAGAAGAGGGTTTGGTTTTGAATTAGGGTTTTAAGCATCACAACTAGATAAGCTATGTGTAGTTGTATTCTAGTTTGTTTAGTTTGGATATTTACTTGTGATTTTGATCTTTAGATCGCAAATCTAAGATGCTTGCACCGAATTCGGAATTTTATGCTTACTAGTTTTTTTAAATATTAGGAAAAAAAATTGAGAATTAAAATATGGTAAGGGTATCATCACATCATTGAAATTATAATGGGTAGTTTAATACCTTAGCTTGTGCAAAACCTAGCCTACTTGTTGAATTATGTATTGTTGCTTTAAAAGGGTTGAAATTGGAAAAATTGCAAACTAGTTTTTGGTTTAATATAATTTGGCAAGATTAAAAATCTAGTAAATGCTTATGTGGCCTAATTAAGATAATTAGTGATTATTGTGAACTCTAATTTGCTAAAACATCAAGACTTGTAGTAAAACAGTTAACGACCCCCTTTACTAGAATTTTTGGAAATAAACCGATTTAATCAATTTATTGATTTTGATGATTTCACCCTATTTCATATGTATGTTTAGTGTTTGTGAATGTGAAAATGGGTGTGTTTGGATTTTTCTCGATGGTTCGACGTTTGTACATCGACATCGAGGGTTGGTTTGACTATTCTTGCATGCGTAGGCGATAGGTTTGGACCTATGCGTGATAGGCGTGCCGATTTGATTTTCGTATGCCGTTTCGATTTCGAATTTAGTTTTAATGTGATACGGTGCATTATGATATGTAGGTACCCCATGCGGACTTCGAGACGACAAGCAAGCGCGTGGCGACGTCGGCACCGGCGAGCGAGGACCAGGTGAGTAGATTTATATCTACGGGGAGAAGTCGGGTGGATGGCGTATAGCACCCCCGCAGTCCGTGGTGGTGTATACGGATGCGTATACACACCAACATTTATTGTATGTTATTTGGGATTAATAACGTTGCTTAAGATGGATATTGGCGTGTTGGATTACCTTAGTGTTGTGAACCCTAGGGTAGTGCTGCACACACATACACACATACATACTTGCATACATTCCTATTGATATGTGCTCATGGGATTCTTTATAGTTATGTGTTCACATGGGTATGGGACTATGTGTTCACATACGGATTGAGGTTGATACTTGGGATTGAGCTGAGTCGATGAGATTCGATTTGAGACCGTGAGATCAGTGATATAGCAGGGTTCGTATCTTAGATACGACATGACGTTGTAGCGGGTCCTTGACGTAGTGTTTCACACACGTCCATGCATACGTAGGCGGTATTAGTATGGTACTAGACGTAGATCAGTACCCCGATCATGATATTTGATAAAGAGGATACCAGGTGAATAGTATGATGAATGTGATATTGACCCGTACCCAGATTTGGGATGCCGTACGACGGATTTACGTACGAGCTATATTTTGATGATTGATCCGCACTCTTGACTTGGGATGTCTGATTATAGATATGGTATCGGATATGATATTATTGAGGCGGGATCACCGACTATACATATACAGGTAGGTATATGTATCGACTCAGATGATAGGTGGTTTCCTTACCTGTAGTTCAGCTTGTTAGTTCAGCCGTATAGTTTAGTGTAGTTGTTAGATTAGATTAGACTTCTTACCTATTTCAAAAACTAACGAATCGTGGGCATTTTTAAAGACAGCTCAAGGGAATCTACGGATATTTCAAAAACGACGTATCTTTTCATAAAAACACCGTAGCCCCTATTTTCAAAACCCCATGATTCGTGTTATTTCAAAAGGCACCATTCGTAGGATTTATATTAGATTATTGTAAATTAGTTATCGTTGTGTCTAGTATTCAGCTCCCGCACATTATTGTTGTTCGCTCTGCCTCGCATATTTATTTTGCTGCATATTCCATTATTGATATCATGCTGTTAGGACACCAGCACCATTACCGATGATGCGTATGTACCACGTACACCTACTTGCCGGCTCACACACATCTTCATCGGTAATTGCCATGTCACGTACACTTTAGAGAATATAATTGCTTGACTTAGATTGTTAGCTGGTAGTTTTGACGTGATATTAGTGTACTTCCCTTATATGCCATATTAGACATTATAGTTATTACCTACCACTTCATGCATACTGTTATTCAGTTGTTCATGCCTAGTTCATTATCATTGACATATGCACTTGTGATGATTTCTTGAGATTTATGATATTTCTGGATTTCGGGGAAAGCCGCAAAATTTACTACTTATGATCTTTTAAAATATAAAATGTTGCGGTTTTCTAGTGATGTAATGTGTCGTCCACCATGAGTTTGCTGTGGTTTTGGAGATCCGTGTCGAGGAGTGGAGGAACCGTCACGGGTACATGGTGGGCCCGGTATGGTACCCCGGGGCAAGAGGAATGTGGTGTTGACGTTGAGCCTGGCTGGGGAGCACTACCTACCGGTGATATTACCTGACGCGTCGGATATCCGGAGGATACCGTCGTGGTCTTGAGATTGATGGTAGGGGCCAGTCTGGACTGACGGCGCCCTAGATATTGAGATTGAGACATTGATATTTCGAGACAGTGAGATTTATGTTTTGTGTCGATGCTAGACACCGTTGATACAGATTTCATTATGATACCTCAGTTTAAAAATACGAAAGAAATCTCACTAATTTATGAAAACAGTTTCTTCATTTACATGTATTCTGTTTTCATGCATTCATACCTCATTCATATGATATATTGCTACCTGAGGCACTGACACGGGCACATGAGATTTCACTCGGTTAGATATTACCCTAGCCATTGTCATAGGCTGCTTATTATGTATATTTTGAGAATATATTATGATCGTATGACCTAGGATTGCGTCATACATGCGATTTCTGTTCGTAGATGTTTTTCTATTCACGAGTTGGCAACTCACCCCCGTTGTGCCCCAGTTTCTTGCAGATTTGCCGTACAGGTTTCATTACGGCTTGCGGGCTAAGTTTCATTCGGGTGATTTGCTAGTAGGTGGGTTTACTTGTATCATACCCACATTATATATCTTGTATATCATTATTCTGTTGTATCTAGAAGTTCCATCAACCAAACATGTATTTATTTTGAGATAGAGACCAGTGCTGTTTATTCTTTCGACCTTAGAGTCGCTCGTTATATTTCTGGTGGTTTTGAGTTCCTTTTGAGTTTTGATCCTCGCCGTTGGCATTGTATATTATATTGCTTGTGTGGTTGTGACCGTCGATTGACGAAGAGCTAGCTCCCGCTTGGGGATGCCTTTTTATTGATTTCGTATACTATTCATGTTGTATCCCGTTTGGGAGCCAGTTTTTACAAAGGAGACTCTGCCGAAATTTTCAGTAAATTTTGATGTTCTTAAAAACCGCATAATTTGGCTTATGCTATTAAAACTACTTGTTTTAAATTGGTTTTCCTTCACTCTACTTCTTTTCTTGGTTTGGATTTCTGGGTTTTCGGTTTACTTAGATTACGTACGCCTCGAGACGTTTCGTAGTTTAAGTGCCGGTCTTGTTCCGTACTTTCGGGACGTGACAAAGTTGGTATCAGAGCGTTAGGTTTTACCTTCGGAGCGTAGGATGACCCTTGGTTGATGGAATAGGTGATTAAAGTAGAGTGACGTACCGTTGGTATGTTCCGCGGCATATTTACGACACGCCACTCCACTTATGAAGCCTTAGGATGTACATTTCCTTGTTCAGTATTATATTCCTTCCTGATCTAGCCTCGTCGGTACCAGTTTGGTTTTGCTGCTACGGTTACCGGCAGGGAGAGCTACGGCTAGAGTTGCGGTCAGCACAAGCTCGTCACGAACGAGGACTGACCAGGGCGAAATTCCGGCGACACACGATTGCAGAGATGTGTCTTCTTACTGTGTTTCCGCGCCACGAGCGTTTGGCGGATCACCTTTATGAGGTTACTCGGAGGTGCTGATCGACACTAGAGGATTGAGCTACTGACAGAGGCCAGCCAGATTTTGATGACCGTTGGTGTGTTGCATACTCCTGATGATTGAGACACTGTTCAGGATGCAGACGAGTGAGCCAGTTATTGCTGCGAACGACGAGATATCGCCCCATATGTTGGAGCTATGGCGGGGCGAGTTGTACGAATAGATGATAGAAGGTCGCTAGTCACCCGATGATGAATGACTAGGACAGGTGGTTCGTTCGCTTACCCCGATGCGAGGTCATCAGATAGATTGATTCCAGCTAGAGACGACTTCACGCGGAGGCGTTGGGGGTCGACAGAGACGATCGAATGTCAGAAACCTATTTATCCAAGTTTAAAGTAGTCGGAAAGATATGCAGGCAATTCTATGGTCCCTCTAGAAGAATGAAACCCTAACTCGACTTAATGACTGTGTGAAAGCCTTTGAACCTTCGGGTTTGCGGCAGTTCTACGGCGCCATTAGTGAGGCTTGGGTTTGCCCTTCTACGGCTGGACCACCGATGCTGTGGTATATACTCGATACTATTAAACTGTGCCCAAGAGGTTGAGCTCTTGGGGGGATTATGAGGTTTTGACGACTCGATCGGATGACTCGACTTAATTCGGATGCTAGGTGGTGAGATGCATTCTTGGGAGACTCCAGATACGAGGATAGTCGTTGGAGCTCCAGTCCATGCAGCCGCGACGAGACGAGTCCAAAGCAGACGACATTAGAGAAAATTGGAGTAAGAGGTTCGCACCAGATCTAGATGAGATGACGTTCCACTCCGCCGACATCAGAGATGCGATACGCATGCCGAGGCAGAGTACTGGATATACCTTCCAGAAGAGGTCGCGATGGGTATGCAGCCATTCCGGAGCAAGATGCAGATATAGGAAAGGACGATGACTTCCGGACAGTTGGCAGAGACGAGACATGGAAGAGACCGTGAGCAGGATTTCTTCCAGGACACTGCTGCAATGATACTTGCACCCAGGGTCAGATGTGTCACGTACATTCAGAGAGCCAGAGGCCGATGCCAGTGATATACTGTCTTACGAGTGGTCGCGATGATTGACCAAGAGATGACCGGAGAAGTGCCAGAACGGAATCTTCCCCGTTAGCACACCTGACAGGGCCGATGAGCTGATGGATCGAAAGATTGGTAATTCAGAGTGAAGACCTTGACCCAGGAGTGGTCATGGTTACGCACACCAGCAGGCCAGAGTTCATGATCATCGACGAGACGTCCCACTAGTGACCGCGACAGTTGGCCGAGATTCATAGAGGATGCACTTGAGCGGTACTATTCCGCCATTATTGATTTCGATGTTTTGGGTGATTTATTCGCATGATTTGATTTTGATGATTGAGGATTTACGATCCTTGCACAGTGTTGCACTTGATATCGTTTTCGTGCTTGGGTTTCACATGTTTGTGATGTTACGGTTTTAGACATTTGAGTTGGTTTTGTGCGTATGCACGCACACGATTTGGTTCCTGCACTCTGTATAGTTTATATATGCTTGCAGTGCAGTAATACGCCTTTTGTTCACTTAGATGCATTGGACTTTGATTTCGATGGTGATGTTCGATATTTGTTTTGTGCACCTTGTGCACCTGATTTGATTTTGCGCATGTTCGGCACTTGATATTGGATTTCATGATTTCGTGCACGATGGATGCACCTGATTTGGATTTTCGCGCATGTTGGGCGCATGTTTTGAAGTGTAATTTTGGTGCACACCAGATGCACTAAATCGAGATTTTTCGTGCATGTCAGATGCACCTGATTTTGCTGTCAGGCACACATGTTGCCTACGACAGATGTTTCGTGCACACTCGATGCACTTAGATGTTGCTTCTGTGCACTTGTTTGGCACATTCATGGATTTCGATTTCCGTGCGCACCGGACGCACAGGGTTTTCATATGCACTTTTGGGATTGATTCTTATGGAGCAGTACATTTTCATGATTTTTTTTGATTTGTTTCGTACTAAGAAGGGCTAGTCAGAGGACAGTAACTGAGTGTGTTTTGCACGCATTTTCTTCAGATATTTACATGTATAGTTCCGAATTATAGCATATCGGTTTTGCTTTGGATTTGGCATTCGTGTCTTCACCTTGACTCCGATGATTGCAAGATGCTTGACGGAGTTTTGATTTTAAGTTATATGCCCATTTTTCATGCGCATGTGCTGCGCTACGATTTGTTTTATGTACTTATGATTTCGGAGCCCCGACGACTTCATGGTTTTGCTTGGATGTTTTAGTATTTGGGGAAAGTTTTAATTTAAATTCGGGGACCGAATTTCTTTAAGGGGGAAAGATTGTAACGTTTTGAAAATCGTTTCGGTGAAATTTCGAAAAAACGGTAAAATAAGGGGGTTTTCTGTAAAAATTCAAAATGCAAATATCTTTATTATAAAATTAAATATACATATTCTAGCTATGTAATTACTAGTATTTGGTGTTTATTGAGCCACATGTGAAATTTCAAATTTTCTGAAAAAAAATATTATTTTAATATTATTTTAAGCCGGTAAGAAAATACATTAAATTAGCGATAAATACAAATTTAAATGGGCTAATTTTAATCTTTAAAATCATGTTAATTAAATTCTAGTTATAATATAAATTTTTAGTATTTTATTTCAAGTTTTAATGGGTTTTTATTATGGAGAACAAAAAAATAATTAATTTAAGCTAAAACTTGCAATTTTGAGCTTGTGGGGGGTCTTTTTGCATAGAATTTCTTTGTAAAATCTCTCACACTCATTCCTCACTACTTTGGCCGGCCTCACCACTGCTGGATCAGCGGCTTCCCCTTCCATTCCTTGCTTCTTTGACTCATTCAAATGATTTAAATATAGGTTTTTATTATATTATTTTGGATGGGGGTATTACGGTAATTTGGGGGGGCTTTGACTTGGATTTTTTCACACCATTTCCTCACACTCTCTCCCATCTTCCCTTGGCCGAATCTTTCCATGCTTCAGCCCCTCATTTTTATCCCCAATTCTTTTGCTTTAAATTCCATCAAAATTCTACAAAAATCCACAAATTTCTTTACAAATTCAACACAAAACCCTATTCTACCTCTTCTCTAACCCAAATTGGTTTAAAACATGGAGAAAGGAGGTGTTTTTGGAAGCAAATCTTCATGCTAGATCTCTATATATTGAGGTATAATCTTTACCCAACTAACACTTATGGTTAATTCCTTTAATTAAATTGTTTTAGTGTTAAATTTTAGTGCTAATTTCATTCTAGGTTTTTAAAGAAGAGGGTTTGGTTTTGAATTAGGGTTTTAAGCATCACAACTAGATAAGCTATGTGTAGTTGTATTCTAGTTTGTTTAGTTTGGATATTTACTTGCGATTTTGATCTTTAGATCGCAAATCTAAGATGCTTGCACCGAATTCGGAATTTTATGCTTACTAGTTTTTTTAAATATTATGAAAAAAAATTGAGAATTAAAATATGGTAAGGGTATCATCACATCATTGAAATTATAATGGGTAGTTTAATACCTTAGCTTGTGCAAAACCTAGCCTACTTGTTGAATTATGTATTGTTGCTTTAAAAGGGTTGAAATTGGAAAAATTGCAAACTAGTTTTTGGTTTAATATAATTTGGCAAGATTAAAAATCTAGTAAATGCTTATGTGGCCTAATTAAGATAATTAGTGATTATTGTGAACTCTAATTTGCTAAAACATCAAGACTTGTAGTAAAACAGTTAACGACCCCCTTTACTAGAATTTTTGGAAATAAACCGATTTAATCAATTTATTGATTTTGATGATTTCACCCTATTTCATATGTATGTTTAGTGTTTGTGAATGTGAAAATGGGTGTGTTTGGATTTTTCTCGATGGTTCGACGTTTGTACATCGACATCGAGGGTTGGTTTGACTATTCTTGCATGCGTAGGCGATAGGTTTGGACTTATGCGTGATAGGCGTGCCGATTTGATTTTCGTATGCCGTTTCGATTTCGAATTTAGTTTTAATGCGATACGGTGCATTATGATATGTAGGTACCCCATGCGGACTTCGAGACGACAAGCAAGCGCGTGGCGACGTCGGCACCGGCGAGCGAGGACCAGGTGAGTAGATTTATATCTACGGGGAGAAGTCGGGTGGATGGCGTATAGCACCCCCGCAGTCCGTGGTGGTGTATACGGATGCGTATACACACCAACATTTATTGTATGTTATTTGGGATTAATAACGTTGCTTAGGATGGATATTGGCGTGTTGGATTACCTTAGTGTTGTGAACCCTAGGGTAGTGTTGCACACACATACATACTTGCATACATTCCTATTGATATGTGCTCATGGGATTCTTTATAGTTATGTGTTCACATGGGTATGGGACTATGTGTTCACATACGGATTGAGGTTGATACTTGGGATTGAGCTGAGTCGATGAGATTCGATTTGAGGCCGTGAGATCGGTGATATAGCAGGGTTCGTATCTTAGATACGACATGACGTTGTAGCGGGTCCTTGACGTAGTGTTTCACACACGTCCATGCATACGTAGGCGGTATTAGTATGGTACTAGACGTAGATCAGTACCCCGATCATGATATTTGATAAAGAGGATACCAGGTGAATAGTATGATGAATGTGATATTGACCCGTACCCAGATTTGGGATGCCGTACGACGGATTTACGTACGAGCTATATTTTGATGATTGATCCGCACTCTTGACTTGGGATGTCTGATTATAGATATGGTATCGGATATGATATTATTGAGGCGGGATCACCGACTATACATATACAGGTAGGTATATGTATCGACTCAGATGATAGGTGGTTTCCTTACCTGTAGTTCAGCTTGTTAGTTCAGCCGTATAGTTTAGTGTAGTTGTTAGATTAGATTAGACTTCTTACCTATTTCAAAAACTAACGAATCGTGGGCATTTTTAAAGACAGCTCAAGGGAATCTACGGATATTTCAAAAACGACGTATCTTTTCATAAAAACACCGTAGCCCCTATTTTCAAAACCCCATGATTCGTGTTATTTCAAAAGGCGCCATTCGTAGGACTTATATTAGATTATTGTAGATTAGTTATCGTTGTGTCTAGTATTCAGCTCCCGCACATTATTGCTGTTCGCTCTGCCTCGCATATTTATTTTGCTGCATATTCCATTATTGATATCATGCTGTTAGGACACCAGCACCATTACCGATGATGCGTATGTACCACGTACACCTACTTGCCGGCTCACACACATCTTCATCGGTAATTGCCATGTCACGTACACTTTAGAGAATATAATTGCTTGACTTAGATTGTTAGCTGGTAGTTTTGACGTGATATTAGTGTACTTCCCTTATATGCCATATTAGACATTATAGTTATTACCTACCACTTCATGCATACTGTTATTCAGTTGTTCATGCCTAGTTCATTATCATTGACATATGCACTTGTGATGATTTCTTGAGATTTATGATATTTCTGGATTGCGGGGAAAGCCGCAAAATTTACTACTTATGATCTTTTAAAATATAAAATGTTGCGGTTTTCTAGTGATGTAATGTGTCGTCCACCATGAGTTTGCTGTGGTTTTGGAGATCCGTGTCGAGGAGTGGAGGAACCGTCACGGGTACATGGTGGGCCCGGTATGGTACCCCGGGGCAAGAGGAATGTGGTGTTGACGTTGAGCCTGGCTGGGGAGCACTACCTACCGGTGATATTACCCGACGCGTCGGATATCCAGAGGTTACCGTCGTGGTCTTGAGATGGATGGTAGGGGCCAGTCTGGACTGACGGCGCCCTAAATATTGAGATTGAGACATTGATATTTCGAGACAGTGAGATTTATGTTTTGTGTCGATGCTAGACACCGTTGATACTGATTTCATTATGTTACCTCAGTTTAAAAATACGAAAGAAATCTCACTAATTTATGAAAACAGTTTCTTCATTTACATGTATTCTGTTTTCATGCATTCATACCTCATTCATATGATATATTGCTACCTGAGGGACTGACACGGGCACATGAGATTTCACTCGGTTAGATATTACCCTAGCCATTGTCATAGGCTGCTTGTTATGTATATTTTGAGAATATATTATGATCGTATGACCTAGGATTGCGTCATACATGCGATTTCTGTTCGTAGATGTTTTTCTATTCACGAGTTGGCAACTCACCCCCGTTGTGCCCCAGTTTCTTGCAGATTTGCCGTACAGGTTTCATTACGGCTTGCGGGCTCAGTTTCATTCGGGTGATTTGCTAGTAGGTGGGTTTACTTGTATCATACCCACATTATATATCTTGTATATCATTATTCTGTTGTATCTAGAAGTTCCATCAACCAAACATGTATTTATTTTGAGATAGAGACCAGTGCTGTTTATTCTTTCGACCTTAGAGTCGCTCGTTATATTTCTGGTGGTTTTGAGTTCCTTTTGAGTTTTGATCCTCGCCGTTGGCGTTGTATATTATATTGCTTGTGTGGTTGTGACCGTCGATTGACGAAGAGCTAGCTCCCGCTTGGGGATGCCTTTTTATTGATTTCGTATACTATTCATGTTGTATCCCGTTTGGGAGCCAGTTTTTACAAAGGAGACTCTGCCGAAATTTTCAGTAAATTTTGATGTTCTTAAAAACCGCATAATTTGGCTTATGCTATTAAAACTACTTGTTTTAAATTGGTTTTCCTTCACTCTACTTCTTTTCTTGGTTTAGATTTCTGGGTTTTCGGTTTACTTAGATTACGTACGCCTCGAGACGTTTCGTAGTTTAAGTGCCGGTCATGTTCCGTACTTTCGGGACGTGACAAGACACCTGGGATGGCGGTGTCCGAGTATGACGTCCAGTTTACACAGTTGTCCCGATATGCTCCGTATCTGGTGGATACCGAAGCAAAGAGGGTGAAGAGGTTCATACAGGGACTGTATGCCCAGCTATACCTTACCATTGGCGCCCAGAATTTCGATACCTATTCAGCGGCTATAGATACGGCGTTGCGGATGGAGGCATGTATTTCAGCGACTTCCGCCATTCCCGAGCCGAAGAGGAATCGTACCGGCACGCCAGATCAGAGGCAGCATGCCAGATTCGTTCCGAGAGATAGGGCCGGCAGAGGGTTGGACGCGGTCAGCTGTATGGGTCATATACACAGGGACAGCAGTCGTCGCCAGGGTGCTTTGGGTGCGGGAGTCTGCACCATCGTGTTAGAGATTGTCCAGCGAGGCGACAGGGAGCGGCGACCGTTCCGCATGTGACTTTACCTCCATCACCGCCCCTTCCTCAGAGAGCTCTACTTCCTGCCACAGGCGATGCTCCACGCCAGTTAGGTGCACCCAGAGGCCGTGGGCGCGGCGCACCGGTCCGGAGAGGACAAGGAGGCCGAGGCCGAGGCCGAGATCAGCCCGCTATTGGAGGAGGTCAGGACTGAGTATTTGCATTGACATCGCAGGATGCGCAGGCATCCAATGCCGTCGTGACAGGTACCCTATCAGCATGCTCTGTTGATGCACAAGTGTTGTTCGATCCCAGATCCACGCACTCATACGTTTCCATCCACTTCGTGCCGAGTTTGGGTAGAGAGTCCGGTTTGCTTGATAAGCCGCTTGTTGTGACCACTCCTGTGGGAGAGTCTTTTATTGTTAGGCACGTGTTCCGATCCTGTACCGTTCGTATTGGCGAGCGAGAGCTACCTGTCGACTTGATCCTTCTTGAGATGTTGGACTTCGACGTTCTTTTAGGCATGGATTGGTTAGCGACGTACTATGCGTCAGTGGACTGCCGCGAGAAGACAGTTAGATTTTGTTTTCTCGGCGAGTCAGCTTTTGTTGTGCAGGGGGACCGTGGTGCCGCCCCTCACATTTTGATTTTTTCTCTCCGCGCTGATCAGCTGTTGAGGAAGGGATGTCGGGGATTTCTAGCCTGTGTATACGATACTAGAGCTACAGATGTTCCATTGGACCAGGTTCCGATTGCATGCGAGTTCCCCGATGTTTTCCCTGACGAGCTGCCAGGATTTCCGCCTGAGCGCGATGTCGAGTTCTGTATTGATTTGATTCCCGGCTCGGGGCCTATTTCTATACCGCCTTATCGGATGGCCCCGGCGGAACTTAGAGAGTTAAAGGTTCAGCTGCAAGATTTTCTAGATAAGGGACTTATTCGGCCCAGCGTTTCTCCATGGGGTGCTCCGGTCCTGTTTGTCAAGAAGAAGGACGGGAGCTTGCGCTTATGTATCGACTACCGCCAGCTGAACAAGGTTACCGTACGGAACAGATATCCGTTGCCGCGCATTGAAGATTTGTTCGTCCAGCTCCAGGGTGCGGGGTATTTTCCGAGGATCGACTTACGATCAGGATACCACCAGCTGTGAGTTCGACAGGAAGATATACCAAAGACAGCCTTCCGTACACGCTATGGCCACTATGAGTTTCTAGTGATGTCGTTCGGACTCACCAATGCCCCCGCAGCATTCATGGACTTGATGAACCGTACATTCATGCCGTATCTTAACTTGTTCATCATCGTGTTCATCGACGATATTTTGGTGTATTCCCGGAGCCGAGAAGAGCACGAGCAGCACGTGCGGATTACGTTACAGACTCTGAGGGAGCACCAGCTATTCGCGAAGTTCTCCAAGTGTGCATTCTGGCTGGACAACGTTGGATTCTTGGGTCATGTGATTACGAGAGACGGCATATGTGTGGACCCGAAGAAGATTGAGGCCGTCCAGTAATGACCCCGACCGACGTCGGTTACTGAGATTCGTAGTTTTCTAGGCCTGGCGGGCTACTACAGGCGTTTTGTTCAGGATTTCTCCCGTATAGCTGCACCTTTGACCGGTTTGACCCGGAAGGGAGTTCCCTTCGTCTGGACGGAGGAGTGCGAGCACAGTTTCCAGCAGCTACGGACTTGTTTGACTACGGCGCCGGTATTATCATTGCCTTCAGGATCAAGCGGTTTCGTGGTTTATTGTGACGCTTCGCGGGTGGGGTTAGGATGCGTGTTGATGCAGCACGACAGGGTGATCGCGTATGCTTCGCGGCAATTGAAGAAACACGAACAGAACTACCCCACTCATGATTTGGAGATGGCTGCAGTGGTCTTTGCACTGAAGATATGGCGACATTACCTATACGGCGAGTCGTTCCAGATATTCACTGACCACAAGAGCTTAAAATATATATTTCAGCAGCGAGACCTGAACCTCAGACAGCGTCGTTGGATGGAGCTGGTGAAAGACTATGACTACGAGATCTTGTACCACTCGGGCAAGGCGAATGTGGTGGCGGATGCTCTGAGCAGGAGGCCCGGGGGTAGTCTATCCTGTTTGCGCGCAGTGTAGAGGCAGTCGTCAGCAGATTGGCAGATTTTATGCGACAGCCGAGTTGAGTTCGAGTTCACTCCGACAGGGGGACAGCTTGCGCTTGTTCGTGCACGCCCACAGTTGCTTGACCGTATATATGAGGCACAGCGCAGAGATGACCGTTGCTCAGAGATCATTGCACATATGGGACAGGGCAGATTTTCCGAGTTCGTGATCGATTATCAGGGGATATTACGATTTGGATCTAGACTGTGCGTACCGGATGCTGAGGGATTACGGCGCGATATCCTTGAGGAGGCACATCGATCAGTGTATAGTGTCCACCCCGGTTCCACCAAGATGTACCATGATATGAGAAAGACCTACTGGTAGGACGGAATGAAGAGGGATATCGCGGAGTTCGTATCGAGATGCCTGACTTGTCAGTAAGTCAAGGCCGAGCACCAGAGGCCCGCAGAAGAGCTACAGCCGTTTCCCATTCCGGAGTGGAAATGGGAGAAGATTTCGATGGACTTCGTTGTGGGTCTACCCAGGACCAGTCGAGGGTAGGAACATATCTGGGTGATCGTGGATCGATTGACGAAAGCGGCTCACTTCCTTCCAGTGAAGACCACTTTCAGTTTTGCTCAGTATGCTCAGATTTACATCGACGAGATCGTGCGGTTGCATGGCGTACCGACCTGTATTGTGTCAGATCGAGGCACCCAGTTTACCAGCCGACTTTGGCAGAGTCTCCAGGAGGCTTTGGGCACTCATTTGAGCTTCAGCACAGCATTCCATCCGCAGACCGACGGACAGTCAGAGCGGACCATTCAGACTCTCGAGGACAAGCTCAGAGCGTGCGTTTTAGACTTCGGCGGTAGCTGGGATCGTCATTTACCTCTAGTAGAGTTCTCCTATAACAACAGCTTCCAGGATACTATTCAGATAGCACATTTCGAGGCGTTGTATTGGACTGATCTGAGTGAGACCAGTATTTTTGGGCCGCAGATCGTGCAGGAGACGACCGAGAAAGTGCAGTTGATTCAAGACCGGATGAGAGCAACTCAGAGCAGGCAAAAATCGTATGAGGACAGGCGCCGTCGCAGATTAGAGTTCGCATTTGGCGATCATGTTTTTCTGAGGGTCTCTCCAATTAAGGGCGTGATGCGATTTGGGCGAAAGGGGAAGCTCAGCCCTAGATTCGTAGGTCCTTTCGAGATCCTCGAGCGTGTCGGCGCTGTTGCATATCGTTTGGCTCTTCTACCCAGCCTTTCAGATGTTCATCCCGTCTTTCACGTGTTGATGCTACGCAGATATCTTCATGACCCCTCCCACACGATCCAGCATCAGACCGTTCAGCTTGAGCCCGACCTTTCGTTCACCGTACAGCCAGTTGAGATATTGGATCGGCAGGTGAAGAAACTTCGATCAAAGGTCCTGCCGTCAGTGAAAGTTCTTTGGCGCAGCTCGGATAATGAAGAGGTCACTTGGGAGGCCGAGGGAGAGATGCGGACGAAATTCCCACATCTGTTTGAAGGTACGTGTAGCTGAATATTTTAAAATTCAGGGACGAATTTTCTTAAGGGGGGAAGACTGTAACACCTGAGTTTAGGGTTAGTGGTAATTGCGTGTTAATGTGGGGTTTTTGGTAAAAAGTTTACCAAAACGGGTTTCTAGTAATTTTTCTGGTTTTATGGTTGTTTTTGTAGAATTTTATCTCGACCACACATACTTGTGCACGTTAAATAGGATTAAGATTAGGGCTTGCCATAGTTGAGCTTGTGAGTTAACTATGTTTAGGTTAACCATGGTGGGTTAGGTCCTTGGCTAAGTTAATTGAGTTGTTTAGAGCTAATTAGTTTAAATTGAGAATGGTTGGCTTTGATCATGAGTATTTAGAGAGTTTAAAGGTTGACTTAGAGAGAGAGAGAGAGGGATGTGATGTTGTCATGATAGTTTAAGGTTAAGTCTCATCACCTCATTTCAAAACTTTTATCACCTCTCTCACTCACACACTCACATCAGCCCAATTATCATCATTTCAGCCTCAACATCAGCTCCAAATCAGCACAGCAGCTGCTGCAACAGCAGCTGCTGCAACAGCAGCTCTTCCAGCCCCCAATTCAGCCCCTAACTCATCTTGAGTTGCTGCACAACAGCCCCCCCGCTTCTTAAATAACACCACCCACATCACCATAGCAGCAACAACAACTTCAGCTTTTTTTTTATCAAAACATCAGCAGCAGCTGCTACAGCAGCCCCAACTCTTTACATAACCCCTCCCCCTCACCACACAACCCCTCCCTTAACACTTCCTCACCCCTTGCCACTAGCAACACCTGAAACCAACACAAAATAACACAACCCAGAACTAAACAATCAGCAACAGCAAACACCAACCTGCTCCAGCTTTAGCAACAGTGAAGATCAGCTCTCTTCTAGCCGAGTTGCAGCACCAGGAGCTGTAGCAGCAGCACCCACTACCTTCTACTTCTCCTTCTCCTCGTTTAAGAGGTTTCTAAGGGGTATAATTCCTAAACTCTTTCCATATTGCTTAGATTATGTGTTTGTTTAGCTAGTTTAGTGTTCTAATGGAGTTTTAGTGCTAGAATTGTGTAGTGATGTTAGATTTAGTTACATTAGAATGCTTGTAGCTTAATGAACCCTTTTTGGTGTTAGTTAGTCTGTGTTAGCGTAGTAGTGTCGTTAAAATTGGATGGATAACCCTAAATTGCTAAAATTGTAGTGATCTAGCATGATTGGTGTTTATTGCATGCTTTAAAAGTTATTTGGGGTGAATTAAGGGAATTTTGGCTAAAGAAAGGGTAGTGTTGGTTAGAATAGCCCTTTTAGGTTCTGTTGAGACCAGTTAACCAGAAGATTGCCCCAGATTTCACAAAGACACCCGAATTACCCGACTTGGCGTAATTTAGCAGTTTTATCGACTTTATGGCCTCTGTTGGATCTGCTGTTGACCCGAGACCTTTAGAATAAAATTGTGAAGACAGTGGCATAGTGAGACTAGCAGGGACACAGACACAGAGCATGGGGACCCACCTCCCCCTCACGGTCGCCGGTTTAATCATTCTGGCCACAAATTGCGGCCAGAGTGTGGTGTGGGGTGTGGGGATTTTGGGTGTAGGGTTCTCCTGGGTAGGTTAGTCTTTTAGTATCTGTAACTTTTTGAGTTGGGCCCAGAGTCAAAATCTGGAGCTATTAACGTGTTTCCGGTGTTTTAAACTTGTGCGACATGCGCGTGATACGCGTGGTTCTGTGGCGCGCAGCGCGACACAGCGTGTCAGTCTAGGTTCTGGTGGGTTTGTGCGCGTCGCGTCGTGTCGTGTGCACACGCGTTTAGTTTCACGCACGCGTATCCTTTTTATCGATATATCGCGTTTTGCAGGATTTTTCCTTATGTGGTGACTTTTGTAATTCTAGGTTCGCCGGCAGGAACTTCAAGCCCAGCAGAGAAAGGAAAGCAGGTTGTCGGACACACCTAGCACGGGATCACGGGTGAGTAGATTTAACATCTACGGGGGACGATCGTTTGAATGGAGCGAGTCGCCCGATAGATTTAGCAAACTTGAAAATAGTAGGCTTAACATTTACTTGTGACATTAGAATAATAATACTTGTATGACATTTGCTGCAGTTAGGATCTATATAATGTTCCATATACGCAAACTCATTTCTAGGACACATGCACCATTACCAGGTTTTTATATACAGCACGAGCACTATTCATGTGTACACACACACCCTAGTAATTGCCATGTCATGACAATAGATACTATAAATCTGAAACATGTTAATTGCTTATACCTGTGTTATTGCAAGAAATATTTAAAATGAAATCATAAGAATCACTATTCTCGTGCATATGTATTATTATATCATTTGTTCATGCCTAGTATAAATCATACATTGCAAATTGATACCATAGGCACTCATTATCATTGACATATGCATACATGATGATTTCATGAGATTTATGATATTTCTGGATTTTGGGGGAAAGCCGCAAGATTTCAAACTTATAATCTTTTAAAATATAAAAATTGCGGTTTTTTAGTGATGTAAAGTGTCTTCCACCATGAGTTTGATGTGGTTTTCGAGACCCATTTTGAGGAGGTGGATGAACCGTCTCGGGTACATGGTGGGCCCGGTACGGTACCCCGGGGCAAAAAGATCGCAGGAGATGGCGTTGAGCCTAGCAGGGGACGAATTACCTACCGGTGACTTCATTTGGCACGGCGGATATCCAGAGGATATCGACCGTGGCCGCAAGATTGAGATATGGATATTTGATATGGATCAGCCGGATGGCTGAGGCCAGAGATTCTTGGCATGGATATATGAGATTTAGACAGTTTTGAGGTGTCGTTGCTGGACACGGATTTTATTGATTTCATGGACATTATGCTGATGTTTAAAATAAGTTTCAAAACAAAGGAAGGAATAATTCTTATACCTACATTGAGATCTTGAGTTGACTCATATAGCATACATACATGATAGTATTTCATGTGGCATACATACCTGTCATTACATCCATGTGACATTATACTTGTTAGTACACTGATGATGCATACATACCAGCTAGTGCAAACAGCCATACCTGTCCTAGGGATGCTAGGATACTTGTGTACATGCATACGATAGCCTTAGTAGATGTTATTTATTACTCACGAGCTGGCAGCTCACCCCCGTTGTGCCACAGTTTTTCTGCAGGTCCGTTCCGTCAGCACTGTAGCGGCGGACACTTTTGCTCATTTTGCCCTTTTTGCCTGGACTCGAGGCTTTTTCTCATAGGTGGTGTTGGAGATAGTGCCCTCAGAGTCAATTATTAGGTCACAGGTACGTGATTGCAATGATTGATGGAGGACTTATCCCGGTAGGACAGTCTTACTCGAGATGATAGTATGCTATCTGGTTTACCTTTGTCATCGTGTACTGCTTTAGGTGACCTGACAAGTCGCTTTTACACGTTGATAGAGCCCCTAGGATTCTTGCTTGACCACCAGCAGTATGAGGGCGATCATATACGTGGTAGCTGGCAGTCTATAAGCATATCCTTAAATGGTCCCTAGTCGTGTGAGTTTCGAGACAGGGCATCGATACTCCAGAGTAGACTAGTGTGTACATTCGAGACCCCGACGAGGGGCGGTGGCCGGTCTCACAAGCCACTGGTGTCAGTTGGATCACCTAAGATGTATACAGGTGCTTATTGGGTTATGAGTACATCGGACAGGACTCGCCGGGAACATGCTAGTTGGTCATATACTAGACGTCGGATGGCAGTTCCCTGGTGACATGTGTGCAGGTTAGTTCATCGACCTGGGGATCGTCATTTGTCTCGTGTGAGTTCCCACTGTACTTTGATTACTACCCTACCACGGCTCAAAGGAGTCGTGCAAACAGGTTTTAGTTGGGTACAGTCCCGAGCCATATGGAGGCAGTGAGCGTATCTTCAGGGGTTCGTCTCTTATGGTATTGGGGGTGAGGTCGTGCTGTGTCTAGGAGAGACATTACACGAAGTCCTTGGCCAAGGCAGGAGATTTACTGGTAGGTATTCCAGTAGTATCTCAGGGTGTTCTGGGCTACACTCCGACACGACTTGTACCGCTTTTGGGGGTCTGACTTTTACCAACCCCCTAGGCCCGCCATACGATGCTCATAGACGAACGGACCGGACTGTACGGATATTGTCACTGACAGGCTCAGTAGAGTTGTCAGGCTGAGTTCGCTCACAGACGTCCCTTTTAGTCAATACCTGGTAGCCCGTTACGTATTAGCTTATACCTCTGACGTGCTAGTGGTTAAATCCACAACCAAGGTGTTGACGAGTCTTTAGAGTCCCCCACATTCAGTTACTCAGCTTTCGGGCGAAAGGTTGTAGAGGCCGTATGGAGATATGGCAAGGTCCGATCAGATACGTGCGGTATTGCACGGATCAGGATCGGACAGTTTGTACTATAGGCCGTATGGATATATGGCAGGGTTCGATCGGATACGTGCGGTATTGCACGAATCAGGATCGAACGGATATTACTAGCCGACTTTGGTTTAAGCCGGATCCTAGTATAGTACAGTGTAGATTTTGTCTCATTGCATTTGTATTTCAGTCGGAATACAAATGCGGGTGTGTATGCACAGTATCGGGGTTTTCCTGTAATTTATTACGGGAACAGTTTTCTGGAGTTGCCAGTTTGCTTTTCGTTTCGGCCGATTTCCTTTGTATCGTTCATTGGCCGAAGATTGGTGGAGGAGGGCTTATTTGCATTGTTGCAAATAAGTGTTTGTGGAGGGGGTCTTTGCTTATTGTTTTATCATGACATCTTTTCATTGACCTTGACTTCTTGAATTCTTCTTGTCATGATGGCATGACTTTTGGCTCATCATGGTTGTTGATGATGAGGTTGGTGGTAGGTGGTGGAGTATGGGTTTTGTTTTGGTATCATTGCTTTTCATGATAACCATTCCTCTCTCTCTCTTGCATGATATGAGAATGGCTACCATTTTTGATACACTCTCTCCACTCTTTCATTTCTCTTCACCACCATTTACATGGCCGGCCACTAGTGGGAGGGGGCTGTCCAAAATTCTTGGGGTGGGATTTTTGTCATTCTAGCTTTGTAAAATCCCACATGTTTCATCTCCACAAGCTCATATCATTTCCTCCACCAAAAGGCAATTCCTACAACCCCAAAATGAGACTTGTACACTACATTCTACAGCAAATCTTGGGCACGTCGACTAGCCAGCTTCGTGCCCGAGTTGCCTCAGCATTGAGGTGGGAGCCCGTAAAAGAAGTAGGCGATGTGGTGCACTTCCGGCGACGAGGAGGAGACGGGACATTCCGCAGGAGATCGGGACGACGACGAGAAGACCGGAGGACTCGGATCTGTCGGTATATCTCTCTTCCCTTTCTTGTAGATTGCTAGGACTAGTTAGTGGTTCGATCCGGGTATTAGTGCGTGGCGGTTTGCCAGTTCAAGAAAAATTAAAGTTTATCACCGCTTCCGCATTTGGCCGTCGGATTGACGGCCGGGGCGCCGCCGTGGACTTACAGGTGGGTTGTTATCATTTTGTACCACTTATATATGTTCATTGTATCTAGAGTACTCCATCTGCTACTACTATTTCAGCTGTACCAGTCTTATTTGGATTACTTTATATTGACCTAGAGGCGAGATTGTGAGACTTGGGGATTTATTCTATGTTATATCTGGGGTCGAGCTCATTTGAGTCGACATGCTATTTCTTATGCTTCATGCTTATCTATGCACATTGCTATTTTATATTGCGTAGGATTTGTGACTGCCTTGAGGCAAAGAGTTAGCTCCCGCTTGGGGATGCCATTTTCATGTTATTCATTTTTATTCCTGTTGTACTCGTTTGGAGCTTGTTTTACAAAGGAAACTCTGTTGGAATTTTTGGAAAAGGGAAAGTTGTTTTAAAATGAAACTTGATGTGGTTTAATTGAGTTAAATGTTGCAAATAATTGGTTTTTCCTTCACTCTAATTCTTATTTGGGTTTTGTATTCTGGGCTTCGGCTTACTTAGTTTACGGACGCCTTGAGACGTTTCGTAACTTAAGTGCCGGTCGCGTTCCGTACATTGCGGGTCGTGACAGTGAGTGGATCTGCAGTGTTGTCCTTCTTGTCAACTCTCCTGATCTCGATCTCGCGGCGATCAACTATCTCCCGGATCAGGTGATACCGCCTCAGAATATGTCTGGATTTCTGATGGGACCTGGGTTCCTTGGACAAAGCCACAGCTCCATTGTTATCACAATACAAAGGTATTGGATGCTCAATGGAAGGAACCATACCAAGTTCAGTAATGAACTTCTTCATCCAGACAGCCTCTTTGGCAGTATCGTTGGCAGCGATGTATTCAGCCTCCATCGTCGAGTCTGCCACGGTTTCTTGCTTGGAACTCTTCCAACAAACCGCCCTTCCATTTAGGGTAAAGACAAATCCCGATTGCGACTTAGAGTCGTCCTTATCACTTTGGAAGCTTGAATCGGTAAAGGACTCCACCTGGAGTTCTCCGTTACCATATACCAAGAACATCTCCTTAGTCCTTCGCAATTACTTGAGAATGTTCTTCACAGCTGTCCAGTGATTCTCTCCTGGATCTGCTTGATACCTACTCACTACACTTAATGAGTATGCCACATCGGGTCTGGTACATAACATCGCGTACATGATAGAGCCTACTGCCGAAGCATAGGGTATCCCTTGCATGCGAGCTCTCTCCAAATCAGTCTTAGGAGACATCTCTTTGGAGAGAGTGAGTCCAGAGATCGTGGGTTGGTTCCCACGCTTGGATTCTTCCATACTAAATCTATTTAGCATGGTGTCAATGTACCTGGATTGGGACAATCCCAGTATCCGCTTGGATCTATCCCTATAGATCCTAATCCCCAAAATGCAGGAGGCATCATCTAGATCTTTCATTGAGAATCTATGTGATAAGAAGAGCTTGACCGAGTGCAGCATAAGAACATCATTTCCTATCAAGAGTATGTCATCCACGTACAATACGAGGAAGACAACCTTACTCTCTGCAACCTTCTTGTAAATACAAAGTTCATCTATGTTCTTGATGAAGTCAAACTCTTTGACTACCACATCAAAACAGATGTTCCAACTCCGCGATGCCTGCTTTAACCCGTAGATGGATTTAAGCAGCTTGCACACCTTTCCGTTGCTCCTACTATCTACGAAACCCTCTGGCTGAGTCATGTACACGCACTCCTCTAAATCACCATTTAGAAAGGCGGTCTTAACATCCATTTGCCAGATTTCGTAGTCATGGTATGCAGCAATGGCAAGTAAGATCCGGATGGACTTAAGCATAGCCACTGGAGAAAAGGTTTCGTCATAATCCACACCTGTTCGTTGATGAAAACCCTTTGTAACAAGTCTAGCTTTGAAAGTCTCAACTTTTCTATCTACACCAAGTTTTTTCTTAAAGATCCACTTGCTCCTAATGGGTTTTACCCCTTCAAGAGCAACTTCCAAAGTCCATACTTTGTTGGTGTTCATGGATTCCATCTCAGATCGTATTGCATCCAGCCATTTCACAGAGTCCCCACTTGTGATGGCCTGCTCGAAGCTAGTTGGGTCATCATCTTCCATGATGCAATCCTCACTTCCACCGTCTATCAGAAAACCGTAGTATCTCTCAGGTGGACGAGAAACCCTACTAGATCGGCGGAGAGGCTGGGTTTCGTCGGGTACTACTGAATCCTCTGGTTCTACAAAATCATCTGTCGTAGTTTGTGTTGCTGGAACTTCTTCCAGTTCTACCACCTTGCTACTAATTTCTTTTACAAGAAATTCCTTTCCCAAAATAGTCGCATGTTGAGCAACAAACACTATTTGTTCCTCAGCGTGGTAGAAAAAATATCCTTGAGAATTCTTTGGATATCCCACAAACTTGCAAAGAACTGATCGTACCTCGAGTTTGTCCGGATTTTGCCTTTTGACATAGGCCGGACAACCCCATATCTTAACTCGTTTAAAATATGGTCTCTTCCCACTCCATATCTCATATGGTGTGGTAAGTACAGATTTAGATGGAACTAGATTCAATAGATATATGGCTGTCTCAAGCGCATAGCCCTAGAAGAAAATAGGCAACTCAGCACCACTCATCATAGAGCACACCATATCTAATAGGGTGCGATTCCTCCGCTCCGATACACCGTTGTTCTATGGTGTATAAGGAGGAGTAAGCTGACAGAGAATCCCATTCTCTTTTAGATAGTCCAGAAACTCATTGCTCAAGTATTCTCCTCCTCGATCAGATCGAAGGATCTTAATACTTCTGCCTGTTAGGTTCTTTACTTCATGCTTATATTCTCTGAATTTCTCAAAAGCTTCAGACTTGTGTTTCTTCAGGAACACATGTCCGTATCTTGAGAGATTGTCAGTGAATGTAATGTAGTAGGAAGAACCATTCCTGGCGTGTGTAGACATGGGACCGCATACATCACTATGTACCAGTCCTAAGAGTTCCGTAACTCTTTCTCCGTGTCCACTAAACGGAGACTTGGTCATTTTCCCTTTGAGACATGAATGGCAAGTATCATAAGATGATAACTCGAACGGATTCAAATATCCATCCTTATGTAACTTAGCTAGTCGTGTCGCATTGATATGACCAAGTCAACAATGCCACAAGAAGGATTCGTTCATTTCTGAACTTTTCCTCTTGTGTATGTTTTGTACATTAAGGACTGTAGTTTGATTGAGAACGTATATGCCATTAAATAACGAACCTGATCCAATCAACTTTTGATTCAGGAATATGTTCATAACATTATCCTGTACTACAAAATTATATCCTTCTTTGCTCAATAAAGAAACTAATATAAGATTGCAAATCAGGGTCGGAATGTAATAGCATTCGTTCATAACTAATGTATTACCATTTGGTAACACAATGTGATTTTCGCCAACTTTTTTGGCTGCAACATTTGCACCATTCCCTACTCTTACGGAATGATCACCCTCTCCCAGTTCCCTACCTTTACGTAGCCGATGTAACAGATTACATATATGGGATCCCGATCCGGTATCTAATACCCAGGACGTAGAGTGAACTGAGAAACATTTCTCGATAACTAACACACCCGAAGAAGATGCATCAACATGCTTATTCTTCGTCTGGGTGGCGTGAGAATCTAGATATTCCCCTATTCCCTGTTCAGTCTTATAACTCTTATAAGAAAGAACGGGACCAACGATTCCCTGCTCAGTATAATAAGCAGGTTCAGTCAATACATCCATATTATTATCTTGATTAAGGCCTGACAGGGTCGCTACCTGGAGAGAGAGAGAAGAAAACACTTTAGCGTATGCTCTTGCAAGATTAGATTGGTTATTATCTTATCTAATCAGGATATCTCCCACTGTTTTTATCAAATCTTCCTTCAAACCCTAAAAGATAAGATTAGCCGGGATTAATTACACTTTACAAGTTCGCCAATCTTTCAGCCAGGCCAGTATCGGTACTTGAGGGAGGTTCCCCGTGCTTTCGCACGGACCTAATTAAAGTAAACCACAATTTCCTAGAGGCATAACCCTGTTAACACCTTTCTAAACACCTACTTGATCAGCTAATTGTTTTGTGTAAAACTCTCCCAAGAGTAACTCTTACTCGCAGTGGGTATCGGGATCCAACTATCTCATAGAAGGTATGCAATCTCATTGCAAATTTCAACAATTGAAATTCCCGATAATATTTTTCCCCTGGCGATCTATGACCTTGACTAAGTCAACAAACCATAAATCGCAAGTCAAGTTCAACCCATACATTTCTTGATTGAATTAAACCCACCCGCACGACCTTTGACTAAGTCAACAAGACCGTACGACTACCCTAATCCAATCACATCTCATGCTTCAGCAGATAAACACTATTTAGCTACCGTACACTATGCCTTGACTAAGTCAACAAACATAGCACGAATACTAAATAATATCTATCTGAAATGACGGAGGGCTACGCAGGTTTTTCAGAAAACCATGAGCGTAATGAACTTGATATCGTTGTAGAAACAAGTGATTTTGAAAATGAGTGTTTTTTAGGCAATTCTAGTTTCGCTAAAGAGGTCACTCCTAGTGAAGGGATCTCGGCTCTTTCCCCATCGAATAAGGTGCAGGGTATATCACATATACCGCTGTGCAAAGCAATAACTATATAAGCTGTCAAAAACTAAACCGTGAGTTTGTAACATCTGCCAGTTTTGCTAAAGAGGTCACTCCCGGTGAAGGGATCTCGGATCTTTCCTCATCGAATAAGGTGCAGGGTATATCGCATATACCACGGTGCAAAGCAAAACTGTAGCTACCCTTTTTATAAAGTTTTGATTCTGCAACATCTTTTAGGTTTTTTTTCTTCTATTAATCTTATTAATAAATCCCATCAGCTTATGCTTCCTAAGCATCACACAAGAAACGAAAGCAGTAATATTTATATATCAGCATATATATATATATATATAGTATAAGCATTCGTCTCAGGCAGTAATATGATCTCATCACAGAACATTGCAGCAGAAGAACATATATGAAATATTGGATATACTAGGATGTCCATGCTTTTAATACGAGCCGGTATAAAACACGGATTCCACGGTCGCGATGAATACCCAAACCCATATCCCTAGACCCCTACGAGAGCGGCAAGTAACTCTGCCAATTCTAGGGTTAGGAGACCCGGTCTCGACTCCTCGAGATGGCCTCCCACTGGACCCTAGAATCCGGTTACTTGTGCTCCCCTCCTTGGGTCTACCTAATGCGGAAAAGTAAATAATATACAATGGTGACATCAACCTCATCCCGGAAGTTCCCCAATAAAAGAATATTACATACAAATGAATTTTACATGAATGAAAATAAAAACCCTCATCTCACATAAAACCCACAGTTATTCAGAACACGACAATCCAATATAACATATCACAGCAACACATAATATCTCATATCATCAACGTAAGCATGTATGCGTATCTCGATTGTCGTTGATGTATAGCAACGAAGCCGGCGATACCCCACATACTACGCTTACGGTCACAGAAAAGAAAGTGTAAAACTACAACATTTGGAATCCACATTCACTTTAGACATCGTAAATCCGAAATATCACATACTTCGCATTTCATGCCTAACTATATGAATTCCACATATTGTATCACATTCCTGATAAATAGACAATATTAAACTTTCCGATTGAATAATCAAATACCCAAGATTTCCTAATAGCTCAACACTTAAGCGGAGTTCAAATAATCCCAGAATATGTCACAGTAACAATGGTCCAGCCGTAGAAGGGTCAAGCCAACGCCTCACATGTGGCACGCCGTACTGCCCCAAACCCTAAGGTTTATAGGCAGTTCAGACGGTCACATAATCGAGTTAAGGTTTGTGTTCTTCTAGAGGGTCCATCGCATTACTTGCACATTTTTCCGAAAGATTTAAACTCAAGAAAAAATTCAACACTTGAAGGTTTTTCGTGCCGGGAAAAAATGAGTTAATGATATCCGTTCGAACATTTTAACAGTTTCTAAATATCCGGAAAAAGAACGAAATTAAATTTTCCGATCGAATCAACGAATTCAAAAAAAAATCCCCAGAACATTCAACACTTGAGTCAGATTAAAAATACCCAAAATTATGCAGGTTTGGCTACGGGTATTACTGTATAAAAAGATGTCCCCAATGCACTGTTCATGCCGCGGAACCGCCGCGACAAGTGGGTTCTTGCCGCAGTTCCACGGCTATATGAGAGCCTTGGGGGCTCGTATTTTATGATAACCCTTAGAATTTCCTACTGATTTTTTAAAGTATTTTTAATGCAGAAAAAATCACATTTTTAAAAATTATCCAGAGAGGGGGTCTTTTTTGATGTTTCGGGGTTCGATCTGAGTTTTAACCTCGTAAACACGTCGCCTAATGCTCTAGCTAGTCTCTGATACCACTATAGGGTTACTAGGCACTCATGTGAGGGTTTAGAAGGCATCAACCATGCCCGAATAAAATTTTAGACGTGCCGAACAACCCAAAGCCCGGATCTTTGCTAGATAATTAGGGTTTCACATGCAAGTAAACATCTTTACTACTAAAAGTGATGGATTACAACCTTTGTAGTCCGCTCCTTCGCTTCATAAGCTCCGAGTAGAAGTCCCTTTGCCGCGATCCATGATCTCCCGGACTCATGAGAGGCTCCACAACTCGAACGATCCATGCTAGCTTCTAGTCCTCTTTTTCTCCGATGATCTACCTTGAAGTTTCTATAACTCAAGCTCTCTCTCTCAAGAGGTGAACACCCTAATCTAATTGGCTAGATTAGATGAGGATGATGGAGTAGGAATATTGCTCTCTTTTGCTTTCAAATTCTCACTTTTATTCACCACAAAATGAAAAACTAGCAAGCTTTCTCAAAGCTTAAGCTTGAAGAAGAAGAAGAATGAAAAGATAATTCCTTTTGTGATGAACAATGAATTATTGTAGTGGTTACAAATCTAACCATGAGTTAATGATGATAGAATTAACTCATGTAGAGAATTAACTAGAGGTTGAGGTTTGGATTGGGTTAAAGAATATCTTCACAAAATATCAAGCTTAAGGATAAAGTCAAAGCTTCATGAAGCTTCATGCAAAAGCTAACCCTAATCCAAACCCTAACCAATTTTAAACCCTAAACCATTATTAAATTTGTAACCCTAACATGTTACTATATTATATATCACATATACAATATATTTTGTAACAATAGAAAATAATACGATTAACATATAACGCATATATATTAATGTATTATCCCGTGAGAAAATGAATCAATAAAGCGATCTTATATTAATTAACGTAACGTAATATATCACATATATAATTATACATTAAATTATCGAATCAACACTTGATCCGATAACCCGGTTATATTATATATAACCGACTAATATAACATGTACCATTTCATCGAATCAACACTTGATCCGATGACCCGGCTATATCACATATACCCGGCCGATATCTCATATCGCGAGAATAGAATACGATATCTCATATCGTATTATTCTCGGTCCCGCACATATCATATATGTGCTCCTGCTCCGTTTTGCCTGAGCCAGGAAACCTCTGTGTAGGACTCTAAAGAATCATCAATACGCCGGCAGTAGGTGATGATCATATCAAACACCCACAAGCTGCAAGCGGTCAGCTAAACGTAACAGCCACCCAGGTATTAAGCGATCAGAAGATCAACAAGGAAGCCTGTACATTCTCCGGTGAATCCAATCAGTAACACTCCTGTACAATCCGGTCATTTCGTCTGATATGTTGCATATCTAGTCTAGGGGTGGTATACGTCAGACGCCAATAACCGATAAGTCATGTCGATATAAGGCTCATAACGGGTCGAGAAACTACTGATAACTCTTACCGGCAGCACTCCATTTCAGCCCTGGCCAGGGACTTCCAATTATAGCCAATCGAACACAGCACAACATCAACTCCCAATACCGGAGAGACGAAACCCCTTCTATCGCTCATTGCCTCCATGTGATTCGGGACTGTACCCAAAAGCCACCGTTTTGCACGCCCTCTTGGACGTGGTAAGGTGGAAATCAAAGCACAGTGGGAATCACACAAGACTCTATGACGATCTCGGGTCTACAGACTAACCTGTACCGGTGTCACCGGAGAACTGCTATCTGACGATAGGTATAACACCATCTAGGAGTTCTCGGCGAGTCCGTTCAGTGTACCCTGTCTCCACTGAGCACCCGTACACCATCTTTGATGTCAAACACCGATAGATATGGGCTTATCCATCGCCCATCATATGGGTCAAGATGGGTATACGCTAGTCTACTCTGGTGTATCGATGCCCTGTCTCGACACACCCTTGACTAGGAACAATTATAGGATGTACTCTTTGACTACCCTGGCCCCAATAGTGTGATCTCATCACAGTCCCAGTAGTCGAGTACATATCCTAAG
This sequence comes from Agapanthus africanus, assembly GCA_030015575.1. NCBI lineage: Eukaryota > Viridiplantae > Streptophyta > Magnoliopsida > Asparagales > Amaryllidaceae > Agapanthus > Agapanthus africanus. The sequence goes on along the minus strand of CM057351.1, from coordinate 256,929,479 downwards.
GCTTTATCAACATGTGAGAGTAAGACTGTAAACTAATACAAGTCAACATGTTAAGACAAAATGAATCCAAATAGCATACTATCATGACGAGCAAGAAAGTCCTCTCTATATATATCCAAGCATCCATTATAATATACATCATATGTATAACAATGGCCTCTAGGACATAAATATAACTAACAATATGCGCTCCTATTTCGTTTCGCTTGAGCCAGGAAACCTCTGTGTAGAACTCTAATGACTCGTCTATACGCCGGCGGTAGGTGGTGATCATATCAGCCACCCAGAAGCCGCAAGCGGTCTGGTAAACGTAACGGCCATCCGGGTATTGAGTGATCAGAAGATCAACGAGCAAGCCAGCTCACTCTCCTGCGAATCCAATCAGTAACACTTACCGCACAGTCCGGTCTGTTCGTCTGATATGTCGCATATCTTGCCTAGGGGTGGTAAACGTCAGACCCCAGTAGCTTGATAAGTCATGCCGATGTAAGGTCCATAACATTTGTGAAACTACTGATAACACTTACCAGTAAATCACAGCAACCCTGGCCAGGGATTTCTAGTTATGGCCAATCGAACATAGCGCAACATCAACCCCGAATACCGGGAGAGACGAATCCCCTCCTATCGCTCATTGCCTCCATGTGAATCGGGACTGTACCCAAAAACCAACTGTTTGCATGACTCAGAGCCGTGGTAGGGTTGAAATCAAAGTACAGTGGGAGACACACAAGACTCTATGACGATCTCGGGTCAACAGACTAAGCTGTACCAGTGTCACCAGAGAACTGCCATCTGACGTGAGGTATAATACCATCTGGGAGTTCTCGGCAAGTACATTCAGTGTACCCAGTCTCCACAGAGCACCCGTGTACCATCTCTGATGTCAAACACTAATGGATATGGGATCATCCATCGCCCATCACATGGGTCGAGAAGATATACGCTAGTCTACTCTGGAATATCGATGCCCCGTCTCGATATTTCCACGACTAGGAAATTGAAGGATGTACTCATGGACTACCCAGGCCCCACTAGTATGATCTGCATCATAATCCTGGAAGTCGAGTACATATCCTAAGGGCTTTATCAACATGTAACAGAGAGACAATAAGTATACATGTTAAGATAAAGAGCAAACAGATAGCGTACTATCATGTCGAGCAAGAAAGTCCTCCCTATATATGTCCCAGCATCCACTACAATATACATCTCATGTACAGTAATGGCCTCTAGGGCATACATATAACTAACAGTATTCGTGCTGCGTTTGTTGACCACCGTCAAGACGTAGCGTGCGGTAGCTGACTAGTACTTATCTGCTGCATATGATGCGATTGTTTTAGGGTAGTCGTACGACCTTGTTGACCTCCGTCAAGGGTCGTGCGGGTGGGTTTAATTCAATCAGGAAATGACAGGTTGAACTTGACTAGTAGCCTATGGTTTTTTGACCTCCATCAAGGTCATAGGACGCTAGGGGAAAAATATTATGGGGAATTTCAAGTGTTTAAATTTATAATGAGATTGCATACATTCTATGAGATAGTTGGATCCCGATATCCACTGCGAATAAGAGTTAATCCTGGGAGAGTTTTACACATTACAATTAGTCGATCAAGTAGGTGTCTAGAAAGATGTCAATGGGGTTACACCCCTGGGAAAACGAGGTTTATTTTAATTAGGTCCTTGTGAAACCACGGGGAACCTCCCTCAAAGTACCGACGCCGGCCTAGACGAAAGATTGGCGAACTTGTAGGGTGTAATTAATCCCATCTTGTTTTACCTTTTAGGGTTTGAAGGTAGATTTGACTAAAACAGTGGGAGCCATCCTGATTAGATAAAATAATAACCAATCTAATCTTCCAGGATTATACGCTGAGTGTTTTCTTCTCTCTATCTAGGTAGCGACCATGTCACGCCTTAATCAAGATAATAATATGGATGTATTGACCGAACCCGCTTATTATACTGAGCTGGGAAATATTGGTCTCGCTCTAATTTATAATTGTTATAAGACCAAGCAAGAAATAGGGGATTACCAGAATTCCCGTGCCGCCCAAACGAAGAAAATGCATGATGATGCATCGTCTTCGGGCTTGTTCATTACCGAGAACTATTTTTCAGTATCCTCTACGTCCTGGGTATGTGATACCGGATCAGGATCCCGCAAATGTAAGATGTTACATGGACTACAGATAGGTAGAGAACTGAGAATGGGTGATAAGTTTTAAAGAGTTAGAAACAACGCAATTATTGCAGCCAAGGTGTTGGCAGTTATCACCCTGTATTACCAAATACATTGATTCTGAACGAATGTTATTAGATACCGAACCTGATATACAATATCATATCAGTCTCTTTATTTAGTAAAGAAGGATATAATTTTGTATTGTTGGATAATGTTTTGAACATTTCCTATATCAATAGTTGATCGGTTCAGACACGTTATCTAAAAGCGTATACGTTCTAAATCAAACAATACTTCTTAACGTACAAAACACACACAAGAGGAAGAGTTCAGAAATGAACGAATCCTTCTTGAGGAATTGTATACTAGGTCATATCAATGCGACCCGACTAGCTAAGTTAAATTAAGATGCATATTTAAATTAGTTTGAATTTACATCTTGTAAAACTTGCATGTCATGTCACAAAGATAAGATGACCATAGCTCCGTTTACTGGAAACAGAGAAAGAGTTAGTGAACTCTTGGGATTGATACATGATGATGTATGTAGGTCCCATGTCTACACATACTAGGACCGGTTCTTTGTACTTCAATACATTCACTAATGATCTCTCAAGATTCGGACATATGTTCCTGTTGAAACACAAATCTGAAACTTTTGAGAAATTCAAAGAATATAAGTTAGAAGTAGAGAACCAAAATAGGTATAAGTATTATGTCCTTTGATGTGATCAGGGAGGAGAATACTTGAGAACGGAGATCCTGGACAATTCAAAAGGAGAATGAGATTCTCTCTCAGCATTACTCCTCCGTATACACCACAGCACGTCGGTGTATCTGGGCAGAGCAATCGCACCTTATGTGATATGGTGTGCTCTATGATGAGTACTACTGAGTTTCCTATTTCCTTTTGGGGTTATGCACTTGTGAAGCTGCATACCTATTGAATAGGGATCCAACAAAATGAGGTGCCTACAACTCCATATGTGATATGGAATGGGAAGAGCCCATGTCTTAAGTAAGTTAAGATTTGGGGTTGTCCGGCCTATGTCTAAAAGCAAAATTCCTGACAAGCTGGAGGCAAGGTCAATTCCGTAGAAGTTTGTTGGATATCCCAAGCATTCGCAAAGAAATATCATCTACCAAACCGAGAAACAAAAGGTGTTTTATTTCTCGGCATGCTACCGTTTTAGAAAAGGAATTTCTTATGAAGAAATTTGTGGTCATGAGGTAGAACTGGAAGGAGTTCCAGCTATACAAACTACAGCTGATGATTTGGTAGAACCGTAGGATTCAATAGTTCCCGACGAATCTCAGCCTCTCCGCCAATCTAGTAGGGTTCCTCACCCACCTGAGAGATACTTCGGTTTTCTCTATGACAGTAGGAGCGAGGATTGCATCATGAGTTGATGACCCAACTAGTTTCGAGCAGGCCATCAAGAGTGGGGACTCTGTAAGAATTGCTGAATGCTAAGTGATCTGAGATGGAATCCATATACACCAACAAAGTATGGACTTTTGTTGCTATAGCTGAAGGGTTAAATCCCCATGAGGACCAAGTATATCTTGAGAAGATTACTTAGTGTAAATGGAAAAGTTGAGACTTTAAAAGCTAGACTTATTGCAAAAGGTTCTCGTCATCGACCAGGTGTGGATAATGATGAAACCCTTTCTAGTCCCTATGCTTAAGTCCATCTGGATCCTATTTGCCATTGCTACATACCATGACTACGATATCTAGCGGTTGGGTGTCATGACTGCTTTTCTAGATAATGATTTAGAAGTCAGCGTCTATAAGTACATAGCCAGAGGGCTTCGTAGACAGTGGGAGCAGCGGAAACATGTGCAAGTTGCTTTATGGGTTAAAGCAGGCATCGCGGAGTTGGAACATTTATTTTGATATGGTAGTTAAAGAGTTTGACTTCATTAAAATAGTAGATAAACCTTGTATATACAAAAAGGTAGTAGGGAGTATAGTGGTGATCCTCGTATTGTACGTGGATGACATACTCTTGATAGGAAAGGAGTTCCCTATGCTACACTCGGTCAATATCCTCTAATCATAAGGATTCTCCATATAGGATCAAGGTGATACCTCCTAAATCAAGGGTTTTGGATCTATGAGATAGATCTAAGTGGATGTTAGGATTCTCACTAAGTGTAGTGAGTTGGTATCAATCGATCCTGGGGAGAATCACTGGATAGCTTCCCTGATGGTAAGGACGACTGAATGTCAGTCACAGGCATTGTTTTTTACCCTCGGTGGAGGGACGGTATGTTGGAAGAGTTCCAAGCTAGATACCATGGCAAACTAGATGATAAAGGATGGATACATCGCTACCAAGGATGCTACCAAAGAGACAGTCTGGATGTATATTAGTTTATGAGATGAACTTCGTTCCTACCATTGTATGTCACAATGGAGCTATGGCTTGTGCCTAGGAACCTCTGTCCCATCAGAGATCTAGACATATTTTTAGGCAGTATCACCTGATCATGGAGATGGTTGATCTCCAGGGAGATCAAGGATAGGAGAGTAGACAAAAAGGACAACACAGCGGATCCACTCACAAAGGCCTTTTTCCCAATAGAGACTTTTATGGGATGGTTGAGTATGGGATATTACAACCACTTGTTATTGTTGGGTATGGGATACTAAAACAGATGGCTCTAATGCAAGTGGGAGATTGTTAGTTATATGTATGCCCTAGAGGCCATTAATGTACATACGATGTATATTGTAGTGGATGCTTGGACATATATATTGAGGATTTTCTTGCTCGACATGATAGTATGCTATCTGGTTGCTCTTTATCTTAACATGTACACTTATTGTTTCTTTATTACATGTTGATAAAGCCCTTAGGTTGAGTACTTGACTACCAGGATTATGATGCAGATCATACTAGTGGGGACATGGTACTCATCAAGTACATCCTTCAAATGTTCCTAGTCGAGGGTGTATCGAGAAAGGGCATCGATATACCAGAGTAGACTAGCGTATAGCTTCTCGACCCTTGTAGATGGACGATGGATGATCCCATATCCATTGGTGTTTGACATCAGAGACAGTATACAGGTGCTCAGTGGAGACTGGGTACACTGGACGGACTCGCCGAGAACTCCCAAATGGTATTATACCTCACGTCAGAAGCCAGTTCTCTGGTGACAATAATCTGTAGACCTGAGATCGTCATAGTGTCTTGTGTGATTCCCACTGTGCTTTGATTTCCACCTTACCACATTCAATACAACGTGCAAAACGGTGGCTTTTGGGTACAGTCCCGAATCATATGGAGACAATGAGCGATAGGAGGGGTTTCGTCTCTCCCGGTATTGGGAGTTGATGTTGCGCTATGCTCGATTGGCTATAACAGGAAGTCTCTGGCCAGGCCTGCTTCAGAGATATACTGGTAAGTGTTATCAGTAGTTTCTCGACCCGTTATGAGCCTCATATCGACATAACTTATCAAGTTACTGGGGTCTGACGTTTACCACCCCTACATGAGATATGCGACATATCAGACGAAGAGACCGGACTGTACGGTAGTGTTACTGATTGGATTCGCAAGAGTACGAGCAGGCTTGCTTGTTGATCTTCTGATCGCTCAATACCCGGGTGGCCATTACATTTAGCAGACCGCTTGCGGCTTGTGGGTGTTTGATATGATCATCACCTACTGCCGGCGTATCGACGAGTCTTTAGAGTCCTACACAGAGATTTCCTGGCTCAAGCGAAACGGAGTAGGAGCGCATATGTGATATGTGCGGGACCGAGATTAATACGATATGTGATACCGTATTCTATTCTCACGACATGTGACATTGGTCAGTTATATGTGATATAGCCGGGTTATCGAATCAAGTGTTGATTCGATAAGTTGTTGCATTAGATATTAGTCGGTTATATGTAATATAGCCGGATTATTAAATCAATTGAAAATTTAATGATTTAATGTATAGTTATATATTTGATATATTAAATTACACTAACTAATATTAATTCACTTAAGATTTCTTTTCTCACTTGGTTTGTGCACATTGTATATATGTGATATATGCAAGTGTATATTATTTTGTGTCATGCTTGATGATACATGGACATGGGTGTGTGTATGACTTACGCCATGCTAAGGATTATCTTGGGTTTTATTTATCTAAAGTTATTCAAAAATGAGTTGGACTTTGTCATGGCAAGAAGCTTTGAGAAGCTTTTGGATGCATTGACATAGTCTTCTATTTTTGTTTAGCTTAAGATATTTATAAACCCAACTATCATAGCTAGTCATGGTTAACTCTCTACAAGGGTTAGTGTGTTTCATATACTCACCATGGTTTATTTTCTCACCTCATGAGTTCATTCTCTCTTGCTCATTATTCATCTTCTTCTTCATTGAGAAAAGCTTGCAAGCTTTTAGATAAGTGAGAAAATAATGTGAGAAAATGATTTCTAAAGTGAACAAAATTCCAACTTTATCAACCTCTACTTCTTTCCATTTAGTATAGGGTGTTTGCTTCACTAATTTTACAATTACTGAAGAGATAGCTTGGGTTAGTGTCTCCTCGACGTAGATCATCTTTGGCCTCGAAGACTTTGATGCAAGCATGTTCATTTCTTCATGGGAGCCTCTCTAGAGTCCGGGACTTCATGATCGCAGCGAAGGGACTACTACATGGAGCTATTGAAGTGAAGGACCGGTCTACAAAAGTTGTATTCCTTGTTCACTTTAGTTGCAAAGTTGTTTGTATTTCATTTCGTCGGATTTCTAGTAAAAGATTCTATGTTAGGGTTAGCTAGAATGGCTAAAATTTTAATATGGCATGAAAGATGCCTCCCGAAACCTTGCTGTCGTGCTAGGAAACCCTTCAATTTCGTAGTCATGGTATGCAGCAATGGCAAGTAAGATCCTGATGGACTTAAGCATAGACACTGGAGAAAAGTTTTATTATAATCGACATCAGTTTGTTGAAGAAAACCTTTTGCTACAAGTCTAGCTTTGAATGTCTCAATTTTTCCATCTATACCAATTTTCTTCTTAAAGATCCACTTGCTCCCGATGGGTTTTACCCCTTCAGGAGCAACTTCCAAAGTCCATACTTTGTTGGTGTACATAGATTCCATCTCAGATCGTATAGCATCTAGCCATTTCACAGAGTCCCCGCTTGTGATGGCCAGCTCGAAACTAGTTGGGTCAGCATCTTCCATGATGCAATCCTCACTCCCGCTGTCTACGAGGAAACCATAGTATCTCTCAGGTGGATGAGAAACCCTACTAGATCTGCGGAGTGACTGAGATTCGTCCGGGACTATTGAATCCTTCGGTTCTACCAAATTGTTAGTTATAATTTGTATAGCTGGATCTTCATCCAGCTCTACCTCATGACCACTAATTTCTTTCACAAGAAATTCCTTTTCTAAAATGGTGGCATGTCGAGAAACAAACACCTTTTGTTTCTCAGTGTGGTAGAAGATATACCTACGGGAATGTTTAGGATATCCTACAAACTTGCACAGAACCGACCTTGCCTTGAGCTTGTCCGGATTTTGCTTTTTAACATAGGTCGGACAACCCCATATCTTAACTAGTTTAAGAGATGGTCTCTTCCCATTCCATATCTCATATAGAGTGGTAGGCATGGATTTGGTCGAAACCCTATTCAATAGATATGCAGCTGTCTCAAGTGCATAACCCAAAAAGGAAATAAGCAACTCAGCATTACTCATCATAGAGTGCACCATATCTAATAGGGTGCGATTCCTTCGCTCCAAATATCCATTGTGTTGTGGTGTATACGAAGGAGTAAGCTGAGAGAGAATCCCATTCTCTTTTAAATAGTCTCCAAACTCCGTGCTTAAGTATTCTCTTTCTCGATCAGATCGAAGGATTAATACTTCTACCCATCTGGTTCTCTACTTCGCACTTATATTCCTTGATTTCTCAAAAGATTCAGACTTGTGTTTCAACAAGAACACATGTCTGAATCTTGAAAGATCATCGATGAATGTAATAAAGTACGAGGAACCATTCTTAGCATGTGTAGACATAGGACCACATACATCACTATGAATCAGTTCCAAGAGTTCAGTAGCTCTTTCTCCGTGTCCAGTAAACGAAGTTTTGGTCATCTTGCCTTTGAGACATGACTAGCAAGTTTCATAAGATGTAAATTCGAACTGATTCAAATATCCTTCTTTATACAACTTAGCTAGTCTTGTCGCATTGATATGACCTAGTCTACAATACCACAAGAAGGCTTCGTTCATTTCTGAACTTTTCCTCTTGTGTGTGTTATGTACGTTTAGAACTGTAGTTTGATTTAGAAAGTATATACCATTACTTAACGTACCAAACCGAATCAACACTTGATTTAGGAAAATGTTCATAACATTATCCTCCAATACAAAGTTATATCCTTCTTTATGCAACAAAGAAACTGATATAATATTGCACATCATATTCGGTACGTAATAACAGTCGTTCAGAATCAGTGTATTACCATTTAGTATTACTAGGTGATATTCACCAACTGTTTTGGCCGCAACAATTGCTCCATTCCCTAATTTTAGAGACATGTCACATTTTCCCAGTTCTCTGCCTCTCTTTAGCCCATGTAACAAATTAAAAACGTGGGATTCTGATCCGGTATCCAATACCCAGGACGTAGAGCAAACTGAGAAACAATTCTCGGTTACGAATACACCCGAAAAAGATGCATCAGTATGCTCCTTCTTCGTTCAGGTGGCGTGGGAATCCGGGTATTCCCCTATTCCTTGCTCAGACTTATGACAATCATATGAAAAAGTGGAACCAACATTCCCCAGCTTAGTATAATAAGCGGGTTCGGTCAATACATCCATATTATTATCTTGATTAAGGCGTGTTATTGGTCGCTACCTGGAGAGAGAGAGAAGGAAACGCATTAGCGTGTGCTCTTTGCAAGATTAGATTGGTTATTATCTTATATAATCAGGATGGCTCCCACTGTTTTTATCAAATCTTTCTTCAAACCGTAAAAAGTAAGATTAGCAGGGATTAATTATATTCTACAAGTTCGCCAATCGGTCAGCTAGGCAGGTATTGGTACTCCGAGGGAGTCTCCCTATGCTTTCTTATGAAACTAATTAAATAACCTCATTTCCACAGGGGCATAACCCCTTTAACACCTTTCTTAGACACCTACTGGATCAGCTAATTATAAAGTGGAAAACTCTCGCAGGAGTAACTCTTACTTGCAGTGGGTATCGGGATCCAACAATCTCATAAAAGGTATGCAATCTCGTTGAAAATTTCAACACTTGAAATTCCCAATATCTGTTTTTACCTCTAACGACCTATGACCTTGACAGAGGTCAACAAACCATAGGCTGCTAGTCAAGTTCAACCCATTCATTTCCTGATTGAATTAAACCCATCCGCACGACCCTTGACAGAAGTCAATAAGGCCGTAAGACTACCCTAATCCAATCGCATCATATGCAGCAGATAAGCACTAATCAGCTACCGTACACTACGTCTTAACGGAGGTCAACAAATGCAGCACGAATACTAAATAGCACTTATCTGAAATGATGGAGGGCTACGTCTGGTTTTGATGAAAACCTTTAACGTAATGAACTTGATATCGTTGTAGAATCAAGTGATTTGAAAAGGAGTGTTTTTGTAGCTTTTGCTAGTTTTTCTAAAGAGGTCAATCCTGGTGAAGGGATTTCGGCACTTTCCTCATTGAATGAGGTGCTGGATATTCATCAAGGAATACCACTATGTAAAGCAAGAACTAGAGAAGCAATTAAAACAAAACCGAGTGGATTGTAGTATTTGCTAGTTTCGCTAAAGAAGTCACTCCCGGTGAAGAGATCTCGGCTTTTTCCTCATCGAATGAGGTGTTGGATATTCATCAAGGAATACCACTATGCAAAGCAAGAACTAGAGCTACCTTTTTATAAATTTGATTCTACAACATCTTTAGCTTTCTTTTCTTTTCATTAATCTCATTAATGAAGTCCCATCATTTATGGTTACCTAAACAAAACAGAAAAGAACCGAAAATAAAACGTACGCTTATACCATCCGCATTCTCCACGGGGCCCCATCATGCACCGTTATGTTACTTAACTAACGGCAGAGCGAAGGCTGGACTAGCGCTGGTGTAAAACATAAGCAGCGTTTATTATATATATCATATATATATATATATATATATATATATATATATATATATATATATATATAGCATTCATCTCACACAGTTATATGATCACATAATAGAACCAAGAAGCAGAAGTCAACATATGAAATATTGGATATACTAAAACGTCCGTATTTTAAATTAAGCCAATAATGAAAAACACGGATTCCACGGTCGTGATGAATAGCCAAACCCACATCCCTAGACCCCTACGAGAGTGACAAGCAACCCTGCCAATTATATAGTTAGGAGACCCGGTCTCGACTCCTCGAGATGGTCTCCCACTAGACTCTAGAACCCGGTTACTTGTGCTTCCCACCTTGGGTCTATCATAATACGGAAAAATAAATAATATACATTAATAGTGACATCATCCTCAACCTGGAAATGTCCCAATAAAAGAATATTACATACATTTTTACATGAATGAAAATTGAAAAACTCTCATCTCATGCAAAAACCCCGGCTATTCAATCACGACGATCCAATAAAATCTATCACAGCAACACATAAAATCGCATGTCATCAACGTAAGTAAATATGCGTATCCCTAATTCCGTTAATATATAGCAACGAGATCGGAGATACCCCACATACACTTACTATCACAGAAAAGAAAGGAAAAACTACAATATTTAGAATCCGCAAATACCTTAGACATCATAAACCCGGAATATCTCATATTCCGAATTTCATGCCTAACATATAAATCTTGCATTTTAGTCTCAAATTGAAAACTCTTTTCAATAAGCAGTCGGATTATTCAACAAGATTCCTGACTAAGTGATCGCATACTATACGCGATTGCGACGGAGTTTTGATCCGAATCGAAACACCGTAGTAATCGATCAACAAAGAATAAAATGCTAGATTTATAAAACACTAACTAGTTTTCTCAAAACTAATTGTTGTGCATTCCAAATATTGTATTGCATATCATCATAATCTATACGATGCTAAACATTTTAATCGATTTATCGAACATCCACAAATCACAGAGACCTAAACAACTTGAGCCTCATTAAAAACACCCAGAAAGGGCGAAATATAACAATGGAGCAGCACAAGAGAAACGATGCCATATTGCCACAAAAGCGCGGCGGAACCGCGGCCAAACATGGGTTTAGGCTGCGGTTCCATGGCTCTTTGATAGAATTGGCCCCTCGAATTTCTTCGGGCTCCATTAAATACCCTGCACGATTTTCTGCATATTTTTAATCTCGAAAATTTCAACTTTTGAAAAATAGACAGAAACTTAAGAAAATCCGTCTTCGAAAATTCGATCGAACACTTTAACATCGTAAAGACCTTCCTTAATTTTCTAGCCTGGCTCTGAACCCATGAAAATCTACCCTAGCACTACAATGAGATTTTCACAAGCATCTAGCATTCTATATTTAAAAATTTTGGATGCTAAGCTAGACTAACTAAGGATCTAAACTAGATGATTAAAGTTGATGATATCACAGAAACTAGCTAAGAGAAGGAGGTAACAATCTTTGTAGACCGTGTCCTTCTCTTCAAAAGCTCCTTGTAGTGGTCCACGCGACTCCACTAGGATCCACATAAAGTTGGATCAAGCTTCCTATGTTACCTTCGTGCCAAAGATGATCCACCGGAAGCTCCGCTAATTCAAGCTACATCTTCACTAAACTTACTTTAGTGAAGGAAACACACTACACCTAAGTGCTAATCAAGTGTAGGATGGTGAAGTAGGGGTTCTAAGCTCACTAGGATTTATCACAAAACCCTATGATTCACATCTCATGTGAGGATGAGGGTTAGGGTTTTGTAGAAAAGGAAGAAGAAGATAGAGAGTGTTGGGTTTTGCCGGCAGCCTGGCCATCTACCATGGCCGATGCAGAACAAAAACCGGCGTTTAAAATTTGGCGCAAACGAAACTACGTCTAAGATCGAAACCATAAACCTATACTAGCAAACTCAAGAAGCTAAACTAAAGGGTTAGAATGATTATACCAAAAGAACAAAGTCCTTCGGTCTTCCTTCATCCTCCTTAGCTCCTTAAGACATGCTCGAACGAACATGGCCGCCGGTCTTTCTCCATCGAAGATGATCCACCCGAGAGATGTAGTCATGGCTCTAGCTCCATATAATGAATGCATATGAAGCAACTAGGGTTTCTAGGTTGCTGATCTAGAAAGCCTAGGATGCAGTGAGTAAACTAAGTGTTTAATTATCTCATATCACCTCCTCTCATGATTCTCGACACATGAGAAGGTTGAGAGGAGGTGGAAGATGAAGGTGGAGGAAAACATGAAAGCTAGAGAGGGATTGAAGCTAAAATGGTGAGGAGAGATGAGAGCTCAAGAATGAACCATCTCAAAAATTATGAAGTCACCATGGGAGAGAAAATCTCATGCTTGGTTTTGTAAAAACATTTCTTTCTTTTTTAAAATCCACCCATACTCACTATACTCCCTTCAAATCTTTGCCACCTCATTTATCCATTTATAATAAATGGTTAAACCCTAAAATGAGGTGTCCACCTTCGAAAATGTTTTCCGGGAAAAATACGGATTACATTCTACAGTATATACATACCTATATTCGTACCGAAACATGAATACCCGAAAAGATAGAATAACACAAAGAACATAATATTAGAATATACGTATCAAAATACTTATACGTAAATTATTAAATCAATATCTTATTTAATAATCCGGCTCAAACCTGAGCCGGATAGTATTATCAACTGTCCAATCGAAACTCTGGGTACATAGTAAAATCAATCGATCGGAACCCTGCACGTATCCAATACGGCACCTACATCATTTCTCCAGAACCAGGGAAACCCTCTGTGTGGGACTCTAAAGACTCGTCAATATGCTGGCAGTGGGTTTAACCACAATCACGTCAACGGCACTAACTTTACGTAACGGCTACCCAGGTATTGAGCAAAAGGAAGGCCGATGAGCAAGCTCATCCAAACCCCTACTGAGCCTGTCCATGACAATCTTCATACAGTCTGGTCTGTTCGTCTAAGAGTATCACATATCGAGTCTAGGGGGTGGATAAAGTCAGACCCCTAATAACATGAAATTTCGTGTCGGTATAAAGCCCATCACCCACTGAGAATCTACTGATCCAAATCAATAATTCTCGTCCATCTCGGCCGAGGATTTCTAGTGATGGCCACCCATGCACAACGCGACATCAACCCTCAATACCAGGAGAAACGAATCCCCGACGATCCGCTCGCTGCCTCCATGTGGCTCGAGGCAGTACCTAACTAAAACCTGTTTGCATGACTCCTTTGAGCCGTGGTAGGGTAGTAATCAAAGCACAGTGGGAACTCACACGAGACAAATGACGATCTCAGGTCAATAAACTAACATGTACTCATGTCACCTGAGAACTGCTATCTGACAATAGGTATAATACAAACTAGCATGTTCCCGGCGAGTTCGTCCAGTGTACTCATAACCCAATGAGCACATGTATACTATCTTAGGTGACTAACTAACACCAATGGCTTGTGAGACCGGCCACCACCCCTCGTCAGGGTCTCGATAAGTATAAACTAGTCTACTCCGGAGTATCGATGCCCAGTCTCGATACTCCCATGACTAGGGACATTTAACGATGTGCTTATAGACCATCCAGCTCCCACTTATATGATCGCCATCATAATGCTGGTAGTCAAGAAAGAATCATATGGGCCATATCAATATGTAATAGTGATCTGTAATGCCACCAAATGCTGTACATGATGATAAAGACAAGCCAGATAGCATAATATCATCTCAAGTAAGACTGTTCTACCAGTATATGTTCTCCCTCAATCATCACAATCGCGTGCCTGTGATTCAATAATTGACTTGAGGGCACTATAGCCAACAGAGAGTGCTCAAGAGAGTGAAGCAAATGAACTCAAGAAAAATGGCTAAGTCAAAAACCACACAAGTGTAGAATGTAAATACTCTTGACCTCACTTATTCAAGCATGGAATAAATTGCAATAATAAATTGTAACCATGCCTGAATAGTGATTCAAGACTAATAAAATAAATGTAAATGTCATGCCACACCCATACCATAAATATCTCTCCAATTTCCACCTATTTTTCTATTTTCCAAAAATAGAAAATCGATGCCATGCTTAATATATATATATATATATATATATATATATATATATATGAATGTATGTATGTATGTATGTATCATATATATATATATATATTATGAAGAAAATAATTAGTGAGCAAATGATATTAGTTAATTTATAATTATATCAAATATAAATATATATATCATATTATTAAATCAACAGTTGATTTAATAATTCGGTTATATCATATATAACCAACTAATATCATTTATCTGTATATCACATTATCAAATCAACACTTGATTCGATAATTCGATTATATCGCATATAACCTAACTGATAACAAATAACCGCCAGATTAGAATACGGTATCACATACTTGTATTTAATCAGGCCCCCGAACATATCAGCATATGTGCCCTTCTTCGTTTCACTTGAGCTAGGAAACTTCTGTGTGGGAATCTAAAAACTCGTCAATATGCCAGCAGTAGGTAATGATTGTTAGTGGATGTTGCACACCCTCACAACATTTGTGAGGAGGCAGAAGTGGCGAACGAAAATTTTCTTACATACAACACACACTTTAAAACTAGATCTTGTGCTAAACCATAACTAGAAACCCTATCTAGAGTTGTTATCTACTATGATAGGGGGTTATACCTAGTGAATCGGTCCTTCGGGTCTTCTTTCGGATGCGACTCGTAGGCTCCTTGGATGGTTGCAACGACCTCGATCTCCGGTCACCTTGAAGACGTAGATGATCCATCCGAGATCTTTGGAACAAGCTTCAAACTCTTCACAAGAGTTAACTAAGAAGTCAAGTGTGCTAGAAACGACTACTTAGATGATGTAGAGAATGAACTAGTGGATTATTTTATCTCTTAACCTATGGATCACAACACATGTGAGTGTTTAGGTTAGAGAAAGAAGAAGGAGATAATTTGGAGAGAGAAGATGAATGCTAGAATGAGCAAGTATGAAGCATGAACAAATGATATGGCTCAAAACAATAATTGAAGCATGCATTATTTTTCTCCAAAAATAATAAACCATGCTTCAATAGTAAACCCAAATGAATATAAAATAAAATAATCCATTCCTTCATCCATGCTTTGATAATTCCAAATTCCACCTCATTGTTTTTATTTTCACAAAATAAAAACCAATTTATGAGGTGTCTCCTTCTAGAATGTATTCTTGTACAATTACAAGAATACCCCTCACCGTATACCGTATAAGTATACCCGTATTCGCATTCCGAAAAAATAAGAATACAAATAATCCAATAATATAATATCGGTATCTGGTTTAAACCAAAACCTACCAGTATTATCCTTCCGATCATCATTCCTGTAGCCAGTACACAAACTGTTAGTTATATGTGTGCCCTAGAGGCCATTACTCTACATACGATGTATATTGTAGTGGATACTTGGACATATATAGGGAGGACTTTCTTGCTCGACATGATAGTACGCTATCTGGTTGTACTTTATCTAAACATGTACTACGATGGTCTCTTTTGTTACATGTTGATAAAGCCCTTAGGATTTGTACTCGACTACTGGGACTATGATGAGATCATACTAGTGGGGCCATAGTAGTCTATGAGTACATCCTATAACTGTTCCTAGTCGAGGGTGTGTCGAGACAGGGCATCGATACACCAGAGTAGACTAGCGTATACGCATCTTGACCCATATGATGGGCGATGGATGATCCCATATCCATCGGTGTTTGACATCAAGGATGGTGTACGGGTGCTCAGTAGAGACTGGGTACACTGAACGGACTCGCCGAGAACTCCTAGATGGTATATATACCTATTGTCAGATAGCAGTTCTCTGGTGACACTTGTACAGGTTAGTCTGTAGACCCGAGATCGTCATAGAGTCTTGTGTGGTTCCCACTGTGCTTTGATTTCCTCCCTACCACGACTCTACTGAGTCGTGCAAACAGGTGGATTTTGGGTACAGTCCCGAATCATATGGAGACAGTGAGCGATAGGAGGGGTTTCGTCTCTCCCGGTATAGGGAGTTGATGTCGCGCTATGTTTGATCGGCTATAACACATAAATCCTTGGCCAAGGTTCTCGAGATTTACTGATAAGTGTTATCAGTAGTTCCTCGACCGGTTATGAGCCATAAATCAACATGACTTATAAAGTTACTGGGGTCTGACATTTACCACCCCTAGACTGCATATGCGACGTATCAGACGAAGAGACCGGACTGTACGGTAAGTGTTGCTTACAGGCTCGTAAGGGTTGTGATGAGTTCGCTCGTCGGCCACCTTTTATTCAATACCTGGTAGCCCGTTATGTATTGGCTTATACCTCTAACATGCTAGTGGTTAAATCCACAACTAAGGTGTTGACGAGTCTTAAGAGTCCCCCACATTCAGTTACTCAAGTTTTCGGGCGAAAAGCTGTAGAGGCCGTATGGAGATATGGCAGGGTTCGATCAGATACGTGCGGTTTTGCACGGATGGTGATCGGACGGTTTTTTACTAGCCGGCTTTGGCTTAAGCCGGATCCTAGTATCAGATAGTGTAGTTTTGTCTCATTGCATTTGTATTTCGGTCGGAATACAAATGCGGGTGTGTATGCACAGTATCGGGGTTTTCCTGTAATTTGTTACGGGACCAGTTTTCTGGGGTTGCCAGTTTGCATTCCGTTCCGGCCGGTTTTCCTTTGTTCTTTCTCGGCCGGACTTTTTGATGGAAGGGGGTTAATTGCAAGTTTGCAATTAATTTTTTGAGAAAGGGTTTCTTACAAACACATTCAATGTGATGGCTTAATTTAAAGTGGAGATGCAGGAAGTTTTTTTTTTTTTTAAATGGGCCGGCCACTTTGGGATGGTGGAGAGGGATTAATTAATCAAGTGGAATGAAAGTGAAACATACTGCATGCTGGAGGTGCTTTGTGGAATTAATTTCCTAAGGCATTAATTAATGGAAAGAAATAAAATGTGTGTGCTGAGTGCAATTGAACATGGCAGTGTGCATGTGAATGTTAATTAATGTTGAATGGGCCGGCCACTAGTAAGGGAATGTGAGTGCTGAAGCATTTTGACATAATGGATTAATTAAAGAACTTAAAGGGAGTGCTGGAGATTCTTTTGTGATGGTCACATTGGAATTAAAAAGGGAGGTTGATTAATTTATATTGAGGTGAGGAAGCTGTGAGCTTACTTAAGGGTGCTGGGTGCTTGCTTCATTCTCATTCTACAGAGCTCATTTTTCTGTTTTGATGGCCGAGCTCATTTTCATGAGATGCTCCATTTTTCCTTCAAGCCTTCATGAATAATCCTTGTGCTAAATTCCTCCATCATGGCAACTCCTTCAACCCCAAAAAGAGACAAGGTTCTACATTATTCTACAGCAATCCTTGGACGCGTCGGCTAGCCAACTTCGTGCCCGAGTTGCCTCGGTATTGAGGTGGGAGCCCGTAAAAGACGTAGGCGATGTGGTGCCCTTCCGGCGACGAGGAGGAGACCGGACATTCCGCGGGAGATCGGGACGACGGAGAGAAGACCCGAAGGACCGGATCATCAAGGTATAATCCCTAACATAGTAGATAAGATCTCTAGTTGGGGTTTACTAGTTGTGGTTTAGACAAGATCTTCGGTTAAGTGCGTGTTGCATGCTAAGAAATTTTTGTTTCACCGCTTCCGCCGCGCCACAAGAGTTGTGGGAGCATGCAGCACCCACCAACATGGTATCAGAGCCTAACTAAACCACAATTAGATGTTAGCCAAAAGTTAGAAACTCGATCGACAGTTTTTCTCCCGAAAACTCATTTTCTGCCCCTGCTGCTGTCAGTTTTTGAAAGTGTTCCAAAAAGGATTTGACATATCTTAAAAATACATGCAGGGATATATAAGATCACTATAGAAACCCGGAGTCACAACTCGCCAAGACCGCCGCGGAAGGGCGGCCAAACCCTGGGTTTGGCCGCGCTTCCGCGGCCGAGTCAACGCGGAGTTGACTCGGTTTTCTACAGTAAGCTCATATTGGCAGATCAGGGTTTCTGTGATGTACAGTTTTGTATAAAGTTGTTTGTACAGGGACATGTCAAGTGTTGGCGTGGTTGTTTTAAAAATTATTGATCGAAATTCTAAAGTGCTTGGCTAATCGGGTTTTTCTTTTTGTTATATGTGTTTGAAACGTCCGCTAATTGCTATATGACGATTAGTGGGGGTTGCACATATGGATATCATGGGATGGTATGTGTATATGAATGTGTTTGATCGTTGTGATGAATGGCCGGGGGGTGTGAGAAGAGTGTTTTTCCTTTTCTATCATTCCATGTAATTTGTAAAAAAGCAATGTTATATTGTATAATTTCTTTTTACTGTTTTTGCTCCTAGGATAGACCCAAGGTGGGGTGCACAAACTACCGGGTTCTCCAAGTGCCGAGTGGCCTACTCAATTGTTGAGGGAGGTTGCTACACTTCGGGAATTTGGCGGGTAGTTTGCCGCACCCGTAGGGGTCTAGGGGGGGTTTTGGCTATTCATCACGACCGTGGAACCCGTTTTTCATTAAAGGCTTAAATGAAATACGGAATTCCTAGTATATCCAATGCATTCATCTGTGATCTGAAATGGCTATATTTATATATGAGATATATATATTAAACGTTGCTTATGTTTTGCACCCGCACTAGTCCAGCCCCCGCTCTGCCGTTAGTTAAGTAACCTAACGGTGCATGACGGGGCCCAGTGGCAAATGCGGATGGCATAAGCGTACGTTCTATTTTGCGTTTCTTTTCTGTGATGTTTAGGAAACATAAAAGATAGGAAACGTAAATGATGGGACCACATTAATATGATTAATGTTAAAAGAAAAGAAAGCTAAAGATGTTGTAGAATCAAACTTTTTAAAAAAAGGGTAACTCTGGTTTTTGTTTTGCATAGTGGTATTGTTGAATATCCTGCACCTCATTCGATGAGGAAAGGGCCGAGATCCCTTCACCGGGAGTGACCCCTTTAGCGAAACTGGAAAATGTTACAAAGAACTCGAATTGATTTTATAGTTGATCTATTGTTGCTTTGCATCATGGTATTTACATATCCAGCACCTTATTCGATTAGGAAAGAGCCGAGATCCCTTCACCGGGAGTGACCTCTTTAGCAAAATTAGAAAGATACTACAAAACCATTCGATATTTAAAACTGGAGCTTAAACCACTCCTTCCCACTTGATTCTACAACGAGATCAAGTTCAAAACGTTAAAGGTTTTCATAAAAACCATCCGTTGCCCTCCGTCATTTTAGGAAGCAGAGTACTTAGTATTCGTGCTACGTTTGTCGACCATAGCCGAGGCGTAGTGTTCGGTAGCTAAGTGATGAATTCCTACAAAGCATATGATGCGATTAGTCAGGACATTCATGTGATTTTGTTGATCATAGTCTAGGGTCATGTGGGTGGGTCTGGCTAATCACGAAATGACGGGCAGAACTTGACTAGTACTTATGATTTGTTGACCATAGCCAAGGTCATAAGTGACTAGGGGTAAAAACCATATCGGGAATTTCAAGAGTTGAAATTTGCAATGAGATTGCATACCTTCTATATGATAGTTGGATCCCGATCTCACTGCGAGTAAGAGTTACTCCTGGGAAAGTTTTACACAAGACAATTTAATGAAATTATAGGGTGTAATTATTCCCGGCTAATCTTACCTTTTAGGGTTTGAAGGAGGATTTGATAAAAAACAGTGGGAGACATCTGGGTTAGATAAATAACCAATCTAATCTTGAAAGAGCATACGCTAAAGTGTTTTCTCTCTCTCTCTCCAGAAAGTGACCATATCATGCCTTAATCAAGATAATAAATACGGATATATTGACTGAACCCGCTTGTTATATTGAGCTGGGGAACGTTGGTCCCGCTCCAACCTATAATTGTTATAAGACAGAGCAGGAAATAGGGATTACCAGAATTCCATGCTACCCAAACGAAGATAGTACATGTTGATGCATGATCTTCGAGTGTGTCTATTACAAAGAACTATTTCTCAGTATCTTTTACGTCCTGGGTATAATGATACCGGATCAGGATCCCATAAATGTAATTTGTTACATGGGCTACAGAAAGGTAAATGACTGAGAACGGGTGATAAGTTTCAAGAGTTGGAAATGGTGCAATTGTTGCAAGCCAAGAAGTTGGCAGTTATCACTCTGTATTAAGAATACATTGATTCTGAACAAATGCTATTAGATACCGAACCTGATATGCAAAATCATATCAATCTCTTTATTAGTAAAGAAATGATAAAATTTTGTATTGATGGATAATGTTTTGAACATTTCCTATATCAAGTGTTGATTGGTTCAGGCACGTTATCTAAAAGCATAGACGTTCTAAATCAAACTACAGTTCTCAGTATACAGAACACACACAAGAGGAAGAGTTCAGAAATGGACGGATCCTTCTTGAGGCATTGTAGACTAGGTCAAGATCAATGCGACCCGGCTGGCTGAAGTTACATTTTAGATGTATATTTAAACCATTTTGAATTTACATCTTGTGAAAACTTGCCAGTCATGTCACAAAGATGAGATGACCATAGCTCTGTTTGTTGGAAACAGAGAAAGAGTTAGTGAACTCTTGGGATTGATACATGATGATGTATGAAAGGCCCCTGTCTACGTATGCCATGACCGGTTCTTTGTACTTCATTACTTTCTCTGATGATCTCTTAAGATTCAGACAAATGTTCCTGTTGAAACATAGGTCCAAAGCTTTTGAGATATTCACAGAATATAATAGAAGTAGAGAACCAAAAACGGGTATAAGTATTATGTCCTTTGATGAGATCAAGGAGGAGAATACTTGTGCATGGAAATCCTGGACTATTCTAAAAGAGAATGAGATTCTCTCTCAGCATTACTCCTCCGTATACACCATAGCACGATGGTATATCGGGGCGGAGCGAATGCACCCTATGTGATATGGTGTGCTCCATGATAAGTACTACTGAGTTTCCTATTTTCCTTTTGGGAGTTATGCACTTGCGAAGCTGCATACCTATTGAATAGGGTTCCAATCAAATCAGGTGCCTACTACTCCATATGTGATATGGTAAGGGAAGAGCCCATATCTTAAAGATGTTAAGATTTGGGGTTGTCTGGCCTATGTCTAAAAACCAAAATCCGGACAAGCTCAAGGCAAAGTCAAAACTGTGGAAGTTTGTTGGATATCCCAAGCATTAGCAAAGGGAATATCTTCTACCTAACAGAGGAACAAAAGTTGTTTTGTTTCTCAGCATGCCACCTTTGTGAAAGAGAATTTCTTGTGAAGAAATTAGTGGTCATGAGGTAGAACTGGAAGGAGTTCCAGCTACAGCAAATGATTTGGTAGAACCAAAAGATTCAATAGACACTAACGAACCTCAACCTCTCCGCCGATCTAGTAGGGTTCCTCACCCACATAAGAGATACTTTGTTTTCTCTATGACAGTGGGAGCGAGGATTTCATATTACCCCAGCGTTTCCCGATACCGGAAGGTGTTCCAACGGGTTGTAGTCCTCGCAAGGGGGCATGCGTAGAAAGAAGCTGCTGAGGGACCTTTTGGTGCCACGGCGATCCCATGGGATGGGGTTGCTTACTGACCAAAGTGGTATGACCTAACTAGTTTCGAGCAGGCCATCAGGAGTGGGACTCTGTAAGAATGGCTGGATGATTAGCGATCTGAGATGGAATCCTTATACACCAACAAAGTATGGACTTTGGTTGCTTTATCTGAAGGGTTAAATCCCCATCAGAAGCAAGTATATCTTGAGAAGATTACTTGGTGTACATGGAAAAGTTGAGACTTTCAAAGCTATGCTTAAGTCCAACCAGATCCTACTTGCCACTGCTACATACCTTGACTGCGATATCTGGTGGTTGGGTGTCATGACTGCTTTTCTAAAAAGAAGTTTTAGAAGAGAGCGTCTATAAGTACACAGCCAGAGGGCTTCGTAGACAGTGGGAGCAGCGGAAAAGTGTGCAAGATGTTTTATGTGATAAAACAGGCATCGCGGAGTTGGAACATCTGTTTTTGATGTAGTAGTCAAAGAGTTTGACTTCATCAAAATAAATAGATGAACCTTGTATATACATAAAAGGTACTAAGGAGTATGGTGGTGATCCTCGTAGAGTACGTGGATGACATACTCCTGATAGGGAAGGAGTTTCCTATGCTACGCTCAGTCAATCTCCTCTTATTATAAAGATTCTCCATATAGGATCAAAGTGATACCTCCTAAATCCTGAGTTTTTGATCTATGAGATAGATCTAAATGGATGTTAGGATACTCACTAGCTGTAGTGAGATAATATCAATTGATCCTAGGGAGAATCACTGGAAAGGTTCCAGGGTGATATAGACGACTGAATGTCAGTCGCAGGTATTGTCTTTACCCTTAGTAGAGGGACGGTATGTTGGAAGAGTTCCAAGCTAGATACCGTGACATACTAGAAAGGCAAGATACGTCATTATTAAAGATGCTACCAAAGATAAAATCTGGATATATATAAAATTTCATAAGATGAACTTCGTTCCTACCATTGTGTGACAATGAGGTTGTGTCTTTAGCCAAGGAACTACCGTCCCATCAGAAATCCAGATATAATTCTCAGGCAGCATCACCTGATCATAGAGATGGTTGATCTCCAGGGAGATCGAGGTTAGGAGAGTAGATACAGAGAAAAAACAGAGTGAATCCACTCACTAAGGCTTATTCCCAGTAGAGACTTTTATGGGATGGTTGAGTATGAGATACTTAAACCACAGCTGATTGATTGGTATGTGATACCACAACAGATGGCCCTAGTGCAAGTGGGAGATTGTTAATTATATGTGTGCCCTATAGGCCATTACTGTACATACGATGTATATTGTAGTGGATGCTTGGACATATATAGGGAGGACTTTCTTGCTCGACATGATAGTACGCTATCTGGTTGTACTTTATCTAAACATGTACTACGATTGTCTCTTTTGTTACATGTTGATAAAGCCCTTAGGATTTGTACTCGACTACTGGGACTATGATGAGATCATACTAGTGAGGCCATAGTAGTCTATGAGTACATCCTATAACTGTTCCTAGTCGAGGGTGTGTCGAGACAGGGCATCGATACACCAGAGTAGACTAGCGTATACGCATCTTGACCCATATGATGGGCGATGGATGATCCCATATCCATCGGTGTTTGACATCAAGGATGGTGTACGGGTGCTCAGTAGAGACTGGGTATACTGAACGGACTCGCCGAGAACTCCTAGATGGTATATATACCTATTGTCAGATAACAGTTCTCTGGTGACACTTGTACAGGTTAGTCTGTAGACCCGAGATCGTCATAGAGTCTTGTGTGGTTCCCACTGTGCTTTGATTTCCTCCCTACCACGGCTCTACTGAGTCGTGCAAACAGGTGGATTTTGGGTACAGTCCCGAATCATATGGAGACAGTGAGCGATAGGAGGGGTTTCGTCTCTCCCGGTATAGGGAGTTGATATTGCGCTATGTTTGATCGGCTATAACACCTAAATCCTTGGCCAAGGTTCTCGAGGTTTACTGATAAGTGTTATCAGTAGTTCCTCGACCGGTTATGAGCCATAAATCAACATGACTTATAAAGTTACTGGGGTCTGACATTTACCACCCCTAGACTGCATATGCGACGTATCAGACGAAGAGACCGGACTGTACGGTAAGTGTTGCTTACAGGCTCGTAAGGGTTGTGATGAGTTCGCTCGTCGGCCACCTTTTATTCAATACCTGGTAGCCCGTTATGTATTGGCTTATACCTCTAACGTGCTAGTGGTTAAATCCACAACTAAGGTGTTGACGAGTCTTAAGAGTCCCCCACATTCAGTTACTCAAGTTTTCGGGCGAAAAGCTGTAGAGGCCGTATGGAGATATGGCAGGGTTCGATCAGATACGTGCGGTTTTGCACGGATGGTGATCGGACGGTTTTTTACTAGCCGGCTTTGGCTTAAGCCGGATCCTAGTATCAGATAGTGTAGTTTTGTCTCATTGCATTTGTATTTCGGTCGGAATACAAATGCGGGTGTGTATGCACAGTATCGGGGTTTTCCTGTAATTTGTTACGGGACCAGTTTTCTGGGGTTGCCAGTTTGCATTCCATTCCGGCCGGTTTTCCTTTGTTCTTTCCCGGCCGGACTTTTTGATGGAAGGGGGTTAATTGCAAGTTTGCAATTAATTTTTTGAGAAAGGGTTTCTTACAAACACATTCAATGTGATGGCTTAATTTAAAGTGGAGATGCAGGAAGTTTTTTTTTTTTTTAAAATGGGCCGGCCACTTTGGGATGGTGGAGAGGGATTAATTAATCAAGTGGAATGAAAGTGAAACATACTGCATGCTGGAGGTGCTTTGTGGAATTAATTTCCTAAGGCATTAATTAATGGAAAGAAATAAAATGTGTGTGCTGAGTGCAATTGAACATGGCAGTGTGCATGTGAATGTTAATTAATGTTGAATGGGCCGGCCACTAGTAAGGGAATGTGAGTGCTGAAGCATTTTGACATAATGGATTAATTAAAGAACTTAAAGGGAGTGCTGGAGATTCTTTTGTGATGGTCACATTGGAATTAAAAAGGGAGGTTGATTAATTTATATTGAGGTGAGGAAGCTGTGAGCTTACTTAAGGGTGCTGGGTGCTTGCTTCATTCTCATTCTACAGAGCTCATTTTTCTGTTTTGATGGCCGAGCTCATTTTCATGAGATGCTCCATTTTTCCTTCAAGCTTTCATGAATAATCCTTGTGCTAAATTCCTCCATCATGGCAACTCCTTCAACCCCAAAAAGAGACAAGGTTCTACATTATTCTACAGCAAACCTTGGGCGCGTCGGCTAGCCAACTTCGCGCCCGAGTTGCCTCGGTATTGAGGTGGGAGCCCGTAAAAGACATAGGCGATGTGGTGCCCTTCCGGCGACGAGGAGGAGACCGGACATTCCGCGGGAGATCGGGACGACGGAGAGAAGACCCGAGGGACCGGATCATCAAGGTATAATCCCTAACATAGTAGATAAGATCTCTAGTTGGGGTTTACTAGTTGTGGTTTAGACAAGATCTTCGGTTAAGTGCGTGTTGCATGCTAAGAAATTTTTGTTTCACCGCTTCCGCCGCGCCACAAGAGTTGTAGGAGCATGCAGCACCCACCAACACAAACATGATCGAAACCCTCCCGTAACAACTTATGGCCTCTACATCTTTTGCCTGAACCGAGGAACCCTCTGTGTGGGACTCTAAAGACTCGACAGTATGCTGACAGTGGATTTAACCACATGAACGTCGGCGGCACTAGCTGTGCGTAACGGCTACCCAGGTACATGACGAAAAGGTGATCGACAAGCGAACTCATCACAACCCTAACGAGCCTGTAAGCAACACTTATCGTATAGTCTGGTCTCTTCGTCTGATACGTCGCATATGAAGTCTAGGGGTGGTAAATGTCAGACCCTAATAACTTTATAAGTCATGCTTATTTATGGCCCATAACGGTTCGAGAAACTACCGATAACTCTTATGAGTAAATCTCGACAACCCTGTCCAGGGATTTGCTGTTATGGCGCGACATCAACTTCCTATAACGGGAGAGACGAAAACCCCTCCTATCTCCCACTGCCTCCATAAGATTCGGGACTTGTTCATATCAGATTTTGGCATTTTTATACCGCCCATTTTTTATCACATTGCTTATAGGTAGGTACTCTTGATCCGTGTTTGCTAGATAATTGCAGGTTACAGGTTCTCGGCTCTAAGCAGTGAAATTCATGGAAAAGCGCGACAAATTCTGGATTACTGCCAACCACAGATAAAATACGGGTCTCCGCTCTCTATCCGTATGTTTCCGCACACCGGTTTAAAGGACAAAATGGCAAATCAATGGTCATTTTCATGCACAAAGCACAATGTCAACACAAGATCCAAGATATCTACGCGGAGCTCAAGAAAATCATGGCAAAAGATCCACATCAAATCACCTTTTGATCTGCTGAAAATCTGGAAGAAATGTAAAGAGCTTCTGAGAAACCAAGTATACCACACTGAAGAGAACAACAACACAGGGAAACCCACCAAAATTGAGGAGCCAACTCCCCTAAATGGCCACGGATCCGCGGCCAACATGGAGACTCGGCCGCGGATCCGCGGCCGAGTTGACTCGGCAACTGACTATTTTCTGGCGGCAGTTTAGTCAATTCATTTGGGTCTAGAATGTTGCCCAAGGGTTTCAGTTTCCTGCCTATAAATAGCCCAGAACAATGCCAAGTGAAGGGTGCTTATTCTTATGTTAGATTTTAGGATAGATTTTGTTGTTCTTCTTCCTCTTTTCATCTTTTCTCCATTAAAACCTTGTAGTGAGCTTTTATGAGTGAAGTGATGAATAAAAGAGTTCTTTTCTTGATCATGCTTATCATGTTACTTTGTTAATTATATTTGCTTGTAATTTTCATTTGCTAAACTAGTTGTTGTTATTTGTTGTTTGTTTGTTTCTTCCTCTATTTTTCTTTATCCTTAACAACAATGATGCTTAAGCTTGATCCTTACCAAAGTGAGGTCTCAATTAGCTAGTTGTAATCTTCTAACCTCTTTCTTTCTATCTTCCTCCTTTTGTTGTATTTTCCTTTTCATTTGTAATGGGTGAGTAGTTTCTCACTTGTTAGGGTAGGATAAGGAAAGTTTAAGAGAAGGAAATCTCTCTCACTCTTTTCTTTCCCAACATCTTAATTCGGACTCCCGTTAATTGAACCACAATCCGCTCCTACGGCACCCTATCCAACATGATAGCGGTGATTCCTTAGTGAGACCGGTTGTGGTTGAATTAACCGGAGGTTAAGGCTAAGAGCCAAGAACGGGAGGACAAGGACCAAAAGGAAGAAACTAAGCGTTGGAAAGCCTAGCTTATACTCGCAAGTTCCTTCCTAGTCATGCTAATCCCCGTTGTTGCCGATTACCGTAACACCGATATTAAGAGTGGCAACGAAAGAAGTGAGCGACTCCTATCTCAAACTAACCTAATCCTAACCCTAACAAGCTCTCTTTATATACATTTTTGCACATAGTTAATCTCAAACAAACGTGGACATTTGGACTTAACTTGTTAAACCACATAGAAAAAGATTCCCATCTCCCTACGGACGACCCGTACTCAATGTTAGTTATATGTATGCCCTAGAGGCCATTACTATACATAGGATGTATATTGTAGTGGATGCTTGGACATATATAGGGAGGACTTTCTTGATCGACATGATAGTATGCTATCTGGTTGCTCTTTACCTTAACGTGTACACTGAATGTCTCTCTGTTACATGTTGGCAAAGCCCTTAGGATGTGTACTTGACTACCTGGACTATGATGCGGATCATACTAGTGGGGACATGGTAGTCTATAAGTACATCCTTTAAGGTCCCTAGTCATGGGTGTATCCAGACGGGGCATCGATACACCAGAGTAGACTAGCGTATACCTTCTCGACCCATACAGATGGGTGATGGATGATCCCATATCCATTGATGTTTGACATCAGAGATGATATACGGGTGCTCAGTAGAGACTGGGTACACTGGACGGACTCGCCGAGAACTCCCAGATGGTATTATACCTTACGTCAGATGGCAGTTCTCTGGTGACACTGCTACAGGGTAGTCTGTAGACCCGAGATCGTCATAGAGTCTTATGTGATTCCCACTGTGCTTTGATTTCCACCTTACCACGTCCAAGAGGGCGTGCAAAACGGTGGTTTTTGTAAGTCCATGCTACCTCTCCCGGTACTTTCGGGCATGCGGAATTTGGTGAAAAACAATTTTCTAGAGGTGGTAACATGGACTCAAAACCGGATCTTTGTTAAACATCTAACTAACAACCTAACTAGGAGTCGTTAACTACTCGGTTAGGGGGTTATACCTTTCTTTCTTGAACTCCTTCGTCTTCAAGCCTCGATGGTTGTCCGGATCGGCTTCACCCCGTCGTCTCCTTGCACCGAAGATCGATCCACCTGAAAGCTTCTACCTTTGGTTTCTTCTTCGGTCTTTGAAAAAACTAGTTCACTTGGTTTGCTAAACCTTATGAACTAGAGTGAGTAGAGAAGAGTGTGTTGGGATTTTCTCTATGGTTCTTGGTTCTCAACACATGAGACAAGTGAACCATAGACTAAGGAGAGGGAGAGCAAGAGGAAGAAGATGAGAGCTCAAGAACAAGAGAGAGAATGAGAATGATAGAATGAGCAAGACTTTTCTCTCTTGGCTCTCATAATCCAAAGCCATCATCACAAAAATAGTAATCAAGTATTGTGTAAATGGTTTAAGTCAAAATGGCTATATCATTTCATGCACTCATATTGCACAAGAGAACAAGCAAGTGAAAAGTCTTTGCCATGAAATGATAGCCATTGTCATCATGATGGTCAACTAGTCCAACCTAGTCAACAGGTCAACAAAGTCAACAAGTAAACAAAGTCAACCCCTCAACAACCATGTCACCACAATACTTAATTAATAGTATTGTTAATCATATATCATATTCTCATTAGGGTTGAGCAAAAAGTCAATAGTCAACAGTCAATGGTCAACAACCCTAATGAGAATCCTCTGCCTCTGTCTCTTCGTCAACTGTGCATACACACCGGCATCCGCATTCCGAGGAACACGAATACATACTGGATAAAACCAATCCCAAAACGTACACTAGGATCTGGCTTAAACCAAAGCCCGCTAGTGTTTACTGTCCGGACACTGTACGTGCATAAGTGCACGGATGTGACCGAACCCTGTCGCAAAACCATGCGACCTCTACTCTTTTGCCTAAAGGCGAATAGTTTTCTGTGTGGGACTCTAAAGACTCGACACTACGCTGGCAGTGGGTTTAACCACAGACCGCAAGCGGCACTAGCTGTGCGTAACGGTCCCCAGGTAGATGCCGACAAGAAGACTGACGAGGTGAAACCCATCTGAACTCCTACTGAGCCTGAATGTGACAATCTCCGTACAGTCCGGTCTGTTCGTCTGATACATCGTATGGCGGGCCTAGGGGGCGGTAAACGTCAGTCCCCTAATAGTGGTACAAGTCATGTCGGAGTGAAGCCCAAAACACCCTGAGATAACACTGGAAGCCTACCAGTATATCTCGATTGCCCTGGCCAGGGACTACTCGTGTAATGGCTCTCCTAGACACAGCGCGATGTCAACCCCCAATACCAGGAGAGACGAATCCTGTCTAACCGTCACTGCCTCCAAGTGCTTCGGGACTGTACCCAACTACTACCTGTTTGCACGACTCCTTTGAACCGTGGTAGGGTAGTAATCAAAGTACAGTGTGAACACACTCGAGGCGAAGTGACAGTGTCAAGTCAGCGGACTAAGCTGTACTCATGTCGCCTGGGAACTGATAACTGACGATAGGTATAATACCAACCGGTCAGTTCCCGACGAGTCCTGTCCAGTGTACTCGTAACCTAACGAGCACCCGTATACTATCTCCAGTACGACGTACTGATGGCTGTGGGACAGACCATCTCCCACACTGGGATGAGAAGCGCATACGCTAGTCTACTCCGGAGTATCGATGCCCTGTCTCAATAGTCCTGCGACTAGGGACCTGTATAAGGATGTGCTTATAGATTACCCAGCCCCCACTAGTGTGACTGCCATCACAACGCTGGTAATCAAGCAAAAATCCTAAGGGCTCCACTAATGTGTATAGGTGATATACTAAAATAAACACATGTACACATTGAAGAAGAAACAAACCAAGTAGCATACTACTATATTTATATGCCCTAGAGGCCATTACTATATCATACTAGTTTGTTTATTACTTAATGGAAGCTTGGGATATTCACCTTGTATAAACAATCTTGCCTATCATCTCCCACTTGCACTAAGGCCATGTACTGGCGTATCGAAGACCTATCATCTCGATCAGCCGCTCGAACTGAGTCTGGGGCAAGGCCTTGGTGAATGGATCTGCAGTGTTATCTTCCGAAGCGACCCTCCGAACCTCGATCTCCTGGCGATCCACGATCTCCCTGATCAGGTGATACCGCCTCAAGATGTGTCTGGATCTCTGATGGGACCTGGGTTCCTTCGCTAAAGCTATAGCCCCGTTGCTGTCGCAATACAGAGGTATTGGATCATTAATGGACGGAACCACCTGAAGTTCTTTCAAGAACTTCCTCATCCAGACAGCTTCTTTTGCGGCATCAGATGCAGCGATGTATTCCGCTTCCATCGTCGAGTCTGCAACGGTTTCCTGTTTGGAACTCTTCCAACACACCGCCCCTCCATTGAGGGTAAAGACAAAACCCGACATGGACTTGGAATCATCCTTGTCACTCTGGAAGATGGAGTCAGCAAAGGCCTCGATCTGGAGGTCTTTTCCGCCATACACCAAGAACATCTCCTTAGTCCTTCTCAGGTACTTGAGAATGTTCTTTACCGCTATCCAGTGTTTCTCCCCAGGGTTTGACTGATACCGGCTTACCACACTCAGTGCATAAGCTACATCCGGTCTGGTACACAACATCGCATACATTATAAAGCCTACCGCAGAAGCGTAGGGTATAATAGACATGCGATCCCTCTCCAAATCAGTCTTGGGAGACATCTCTTTAGAGAGGGTGATCCCGTGACAAGCCGGTAGGTTATCGCGCTTGGAATCTTCCATACTGAATCTTTTCAGTATGATGTCGATGTACCTGGACTGAGAAAGTCCTAATATCCTCTTGGACCTATCACGATGGATCCGGATCCCCAGGATGTATGAGGCATCACCCAGGTCTTTCATGGAGAACCTGTGTGACAAGAACCCCTTGACAGATTGTAGCATAGGAATGTCATTTCCTATTAAGAGAATGTCATCCACGTATAAAACGAGGAATACTACAGTTCTCGCTACAAATCTACTATAGATGCATGGTTCATCTGGATTTTTGATAAAGCCAAATTCCTTGACCGTCTCATAAAAATAGATGTTCCAACTCTGCGATGCCTGCTTTAGTCCGTAAATGGATTTAAGAAACTTGCACACCTTTCCGCTGCTCCCACTCTGAATGAAACCCTCTGGCTGGTCCATATAGACGCACTCCTCTAAATTTCCATTTAGAAAAGAGATCTTTACGTCCATCTGCCAAATCTCATAATCGTGGAAGGCAGCAATGGCAAGAAGGATCCGAATGGATTTCAGCATAGCTACTGGAGAAAAGGTCTCGTCATAGTCCAAACCAGGTCTCTGACGAAAACCCTTTGCAACCAGTCAGCTTTACAGGTCTCAACCTGTCCATCTACATCAATCTTCCTTTTGAAGATCCACTTGAATCCTACGGGTTTTACCCCGTCTGGAGCAACGTCCAACGTCCATACTTTGTTGGTGTACATGGACTCCATTTCGGTCTGCATTGCATCCAGCCATTATACCGAGTCAACGCTCTGAACGGCCTGCTGGAAGCTAGTAGGCTCATCATAATCTATGATGCAATCCTCTCTATCCCCGTCTATGAGAAAACCGTAGTATCTCTCGGGCGGATGAGACTGCCTACTACTCCTGCGGAGCGGCGTAGGAATGTCCTGTTCTTTTGAACCCTCTGGTTCCACTAAGCTTTCAGTAATAGCTCGTGGTTCTGGAATTTCTTCCAGTTCTACTGTGCTCCCACTTATCTGGGTTTCCAAAAACTCAGTTTCCAAGAAGTAGGCATGACGAGAAACAAAAACTTTTTGTTCCTCTACGCAGTAGAAGAAATATCCCTTGGAGTACTTTGGATATCCCACGAACTTACACTGTACTGAGCGTGCCTCGAGCTTGTCCGCATGCTGCTTTTTAACAAAAGCTGGACATCCCCATGTCTTAATGTGCTTAAGATAGGGTCTCTTCCCACACTACATCTCATATGGTGTAGTAGGCACAGTCTTAGTAGGAACTCGGTTCAAAAGGTATGCAGCTGCTTCTAGCGCATACCCCCAGAATGATCGCGGTAACTCAGCGTTACTCATCATGGACCGTACCATATCCAATAGGGTTCGGTTCCGTCTCTCCGATACACCGTTATGTTGCGGAGTGTATGGAGGAGTAAGCTGAGAGAGAATTCCGTTCTCTTTTAAATAGTCCAGGAACTCGGCACTTAAGTATTCACCACCTCGATCCGATCTTAGAATCTTGATACTTTTGCCGGTTTGTTTTTCTACTTCATTCTTATATTCCTGGAATTTTCCAAAGGCTTCGGACTTATGTTTCATTAAGAAGACATAACCGTACCTTGAAAAGTCATCCGTAAAAGTAATGAAGTAAGAATAACTGCTTCGCGCATGTGTAGACATTGGACCGCACACGTCGCTGTGTACGAGTCCCAAGAGCTCGCTCGCTCTTACTCCGTGTCCAGTGAACGGAGTCTTTGTCATCTTTCCTTTGAGACAGGATTGACAAGTGGCATACGATTGATATTTGAACGGTTTCAAATATCCTTCTGTATGTAACTTCGTCAACCTTCTCTCATTGATGTGACCTAGTCTACAATGCCATAAGAAAGTCTGATTTATTTCCGGAGACTTTCTTTTGTGTGTATTCTGGACATTGAAAATTTGTGGTTGGTTTAATACGTATATACCATTGCTCAATGTACCTGACCCAATCAGAACTTGATTAAGGTGAATGTTTACAACATTGCTTACAAACGCAAATTCATATCCTTCTTTAGAAACCAAAGATACAGAAATGATATTACAAGTTGCGTTGGGTACAAAAAAGCAATTACGCAAAACCAAAACATGTCCATCTGACATTCCCAGGTGATAGTCCCACACGGCCTTAGCATCCATGCTAGCTCCGTTTGCAACTTTGAGGGTCATGTCACCTGCCTTCAAAACCCTACGCTTTCTCAACGCCTGCAAAGAATTACAGATATGAGATCCTGATCCGGTATCTAATACCCAGGAAGTAGAGTTTATTGAAAGACAGTTTTCAATAACATACACACCTGAAGCTGAAGCCGCAACCTGCTTCAATTCCTGCGTCCTGGCTTTCCAAGCCCTGCAATCATTCTTCCAGTGTCCTTTCTTATGACAATAGAAGCATTCTTCTTTATCTACAAGCTGCCCCGCTTTCTTTGTTGCCTTTGCCTTTCCCTTCGTATCCACTTTACCAACACCGCCCCTTGGTTTGGCGGGGGCTTTATTCTTCTTTCCCTTGGCTTTCGCCTTGGACCTAGAAGAGGAAGATCCTCTACAAACAAAGTGGATGTTTCCCTACCTTTCTGTAGGGTGCCCTCTGCACTCCTCAGCATGTTGAGGAGCTCTGAAAGTTCAACTTTTTTTTCTTGTAAGTTGAAGTTCAGGATGAACTGGGCGTAAGTGGAAGGAAGGGACTGGAGAATCAAGTCCGTATAGAGCTCGTTCTCTAACGTGGTCCCAAGTTCCGCGAGCTCCTCAATGAAGCCAATCATCTTAAGCACGTGTTCCGCTACCGATGATCCGATGGCCAACCTTGCCAAAAATAACTTTTTCGACACTTCGTATCTTGCGATACGAGATTGCTCTCCATACAGTTCTTTTGTATGGAGAAATATGGATTCGAGGTCCATATTCTCATGCCTCCTCTGATGTTCGTTGTCCATAGAGGCAAGTACGAGGCACTTGGCCTTCGCGCTATCAATCTCCCAAGTCTTACGGATTTCCTTATCCATGACGCTGGAGGTGGGACCTGGGACAGGGGGAGCTTTGGTGGTAAGAAGATACCCCAGCTTGTCGTAAGTGATTGCCATTATGACATTCCTGAGCCAATCTTTGTAGTTTGGCCCTGTCAGTATGTTTTTATCTAGAAGTAACTTAAGTACAGTCATGTCGATTGGTCGCTGCAATTAGTAGAGAGAAGAAGAAACACTCAGCATGATGCTCTTGCAAGTTTAGAGTGGTTTTTAGTTTGTCTAAACAGGATGGCTCCCACTGTTTCTCGAATCCCTCCTCAAACCAAAAAGGAAGAATTAGTCAGGATCAATCTCACCGTACAATACTTGCTTAACCGTTCGGCCAGGCTGGTATCGGTACTTCGAGGGAGGTTTTCCAACGCTTTCGCGAAGTTCCTTTATTTAAGAACCTCTTTTCACTGGGGGCGTAGCCCCGCTAACACCTTTCTAGACACCTTGGTTTATAGCATTGATCGTTAAGTGAGAAATTTCCCGAGGAGTAGCATATACTCACAGTAGGATCGGGATCCAAATATCATCGCGTGACGAAACTGAAGGAATCCTACCAGAATCATCACACTCCAAATGGTATGCAACACTAGCAAGTTTCAGTTCTTTTGAAACTCCCGATGTGGATTTTTGCCCCATGCTCTTATGACCTTGACTTTGGCCAACAAATCATAAGTCACATGTCAAGTTCTACCCGTCGTTCTCCAGGTTAATTTGAATCCACCCCTACCTACCCTTGACTTTGGCCAACAAGGCAGTATGACTATTCCAAACCAACGCATCTATCTATGCTGCACATGAATACCCAATAGCTACCAATCACTATGCCTTGACTTTGGCCAACAAACATAGCTTGAATACTATTGACTATTCATGTGAAACGACGGAGGGCTACGAATGGTTTTGGCGAAACCGTGAACGTAGAGAACTTGATATAATCTATGGAATGAGATAGCTTTTAAAAGGAGTGGCTCAAACTCCGCATTTTAAAAGTTGATTTTGAAAAGAACCGAGTGGTTTTTCGAAAGTGTTCCAACGACTTTTACTTGGTTTATTTTCTTGCATTAGTTCTTTTAATGCGTGATATTCTTGCATTAGTTCTTTTAATGCGTCCCATCATTTAATCCTACCATTGCAGAAAACAACCAAAATATGACGTACGCTTATGCCATTAGCATTCGCCTCGAGGCCCCGTCATTACCCGTTAGGTTACTTAACTAACGACAGAGCGGGGGCTGGGCTAGCGCGGCTGTAAAACATAAGCAATGCCTAAATAATATCATATATAGATATATTGCAATGATAGCCATTTCAGATCACAGATGAAAACATTGGATATACTAGGAACCTGCAATTCGTACGAGCCTGTAACGAAAAGCAGATTACACGGTCGCGGTGAATAGCCAAAACCCCACCCAAGACCCTTACGGGTGCGGCAAACTACCCGCCAAGTACCCGAAGCGAAGCAACCTCCCTCAACCCCGTGAGTAGGCCACTCGGCATTTCGGCATACCCGGTAGTTTGTGCACCCCCTCCATGGGTCTATCCTAGGAGCAAAAACAGTAAAAAGAAATTATACAATGACGGCTACAACCCCGACCCGGTTGTGTGGCCATACAAATAATTATTACATCAATTTACAAATTTACATGAATTGAAAGAAAAGAAAACTCTCGTCTTACAACCCCCGGCTATTCACCCGCGACAATCCAATGAGTTCATATACACAATCCAACAACATTACAGATCACAGATTTGTATAACCCCCACTAATCGACATATAGCGATTAGCGGACGTTCAATACAAATATCACATCACAGAAAAACCCGTCAGCTTAAGTCTTTTAGAAGTTCGATCAAAAATACGGATTTTTAGGCCCCAAACATAAAATTTTCGTTTTGGAAAATCTGGGCTGAAAATACATATTCCAAAAATCCAAAAATACCCCATACAATAAACTGCAGTGAAGACGATCCAGAGAGGAGCTCAATCGGCCGCGGAACCGCGGCAATAGCAAGCTATTGCCGCGTTTCCGCGGTAGTTTGGTGAGATCTCTGGACCGTTTTTCTACAGTATACTATAAAAACCCTGAGTCGATTTTTAAAGCATGATTTATTACTTTTACAGCACTTTGAAAATCGACAGCAAGTTTAAAATCCGGGTGTATTTCGCAATTTTTTCTCCGATCGAATTTCTAATTACTTTGCTAACATGTTAGATAGAGTTTAACTAGGCTCTGATACCACTGTAAGTCCATGCTACCTCTCCCGGTACTTTCGGGCATGCGGAATTTGGTGAAAAACAATTTTCTAGAGGTGGTAACATGGACTCAAAACCGGATCTTTGTTAAACATCTAATTAACAACCTAACTAGAAGTCGTTAACTACTCGGTTAGGAGGTTATACCTTTCTTTCTTGAACTCCTTCGTCTTCAAGCCTCGATGGTTGTCCGGATCGGCTTCACCCCGTCGTCTCCTTGCACCGAAGATCGATCCACCTGAAAGCTTCTACCTTTGGCTTCTTCTTCGGTCTTTGAAGAAACTAGTTCAGTTGGTTTGCTAAACCTTATGAACTAGAGTGAGTAGAGAAGAGTGTGTTGGGATTTTCTCTATGGTTCTTGGTTCTCAACATATGAGACAAGTGAACCATAGACTAAGGAGAGGGAGAGCAAGAGGAAGAAGATGAGAGCTCAAGAACAAGAGAGAGAATGAGAATGATAGAATGAGCAAGACTTTTCTCTCTTGGCTCTCATAATCCAAAGCCATCATCACAAAAATAGTAATCAAGTATTGTGTAAATGGTTTAAGTCAAAATGGCTATATCATTTCATGCACTCATATTGCACAAGAGAACAAGCAAGTGAAAAGTCTTTGCCGTGAAATGATAGCCATTGTCATCATGATGGTCAACTAGTCCAACCTAGTCAACCGGTCAACAAAGTCAACCCCTCAACAACCATGTCACCACAATACTTAATTAATATTATTGTTAATCATATATCATATTCTCATTAGGGTTGAGCAAAAAGTCAATAGTCAACAGTCAATGGTCAATAACCCTAATGAGAATCCTCTGCCTCTGTCTCTCCGTCAACTGTGCATACACACCCGCATCCGCGTTCCGAGGAATACGAATACATACTGGATAAAACCAATCCCAAAATGTACACTAGGATCTGGCTTAAACCAAAGCCCGCTAGTGTTTACTGTCCGGACACTGTACGTGCATAAGTGCACGGATGTGACTGAACCCTGTCGCAAAACCATGCGACCTCTACTCTTTTGCTTAAAGGCGAATAGCTTTCTGTGTGGGACTCTAAAGACTCGACACTACGCTGGCAGTAGGTTTAACCACAGACCGCAAGCGGCACTAGCTGTGCGTAACGGTCCCCGGGTAGATGCCGACAAGAAGACTGACGAGGTGAAACCCATCTGAACTCCTACTGAGCCTGATGTGACAATCTCTGTACGGTCCGGTCTGTTCGTCTGATACATCGCATGGCGGGCCTAGGGGGCGGTAAACGTCAGTTCCCTAATAGCGGTACAAGTCGTGTCGGAGTGAAGCCCAAAACACCCTGAGATAACACTGGAAGCCTACCAGTATATCTCGATTGCCCTGGCCAGGGACTACTCGTGTAATGGCTCTCCTAGACACAGCGCGATGTCAACCCCCAATACCGGGAGAGACGAATCCTGTCTAACCGTCACTGCCTCCAAGTGCTTCGGGACTGTACCCAACTACTACCTGTTTGCACGACTCCTTTGAGCCGTGGTAGGGTAGTAATCAAAGTACAGTGGGAACACACTCGAGGCGAAGTGACAATGTCAAGTCAGCGGACTAAGCTGTACTCATGTCACCTGGGAACTGATAACTGACGATAGGTATAATACCAACCGGTCAGTTCCCGACGAGTCCTGTCCAGTGTATTCGTAACCTAACGAGCACCCGTATACTATCTCCAGTACGACGTACTGATGGCTGTGGGACAGACCATCTCCCACACTGGGATGAGAAGCGCATACGCTAGTCTACTCCGGAGTATCAATGCCCTGTCTCGATATTCCTACGACTAGGGACCTGTATAAGGATGTGCTTATAGATTACCCAGCCCCTACTAGTGTGACTGCCATCACAACGCTGGTAATCAAGCAAAAATCCTAAGGGCTCCACTAATGTGTATAGGTGATATACTAAAATAAACACATGCACACATTGAAGTAGAAACAAACCAAGTAGCATACTACTATATTGAGCAAGATTGTTTATACAAGGTGAATTTCCCAAGCTTCTATTAAGTAATATACAAACTAGTATGATACAGTAATGGCCTCTAGGGCATATACACTAACAGTTTTTAGGTACAGTTCCGAGTCACATGGAGGCAATGAGCGATAGGAGGGGTTTCGTCTCTCCCGGTATTGGGGGTTGATGTTGCGCTGTGCTCGATTGGCCATAACAGGGAAGTCCCTGGCCAGGGATGGTTTAGAGATATACTGGTAAGTATTACCAGTAGTTTCTCGACCCGTTATGTGCTTCATATCGTCATGAATTATCGGTTATTGGGGTCTGACGTTTACCACCCATAGACTTGATATGCGACATATCAGACGAGGAGACCGGACTGTACGGTAGTGTCACTGTCAGGCTTTTACAGGAGTTGGAGCGGGCTTGCTTGCTGATCTTTTGATCGCTCAATACCCGGGTAGCCGTTACGTCCAGCCAGTACCGCTGACGGCTTGTGGGTGCTTGATATGATCATCACCTACTGCCGGCGTATTGACGAGTCTTTAGAGTCCTACATAGAGGTTGTACTGGCTCAGGAAAAACGAGATAGGAGCGCATATGTGATATGTGCGGGACCGAGAATGATGCGAGTATGTGATACTGTATTCAATTCTCACGATGATTGTATCGATCGGTTGTATGTAATATAACCTAGTTATCGAATCAAGGGTTGATTCGATAAGTCGATACATTGGATATTAGTCGGTTATATGCGATATGACCGGATCGTTAAATCAAGTGTTGATTTAATGATTTAATGTATAATTATATATATTTGATATATTACTTTACATTAACTAGTATTGGTTCACTTTAGATTGATTTTCTTACTTGATGTGCACAAGTTGTATATGTGATATATTTTTGTGCACATGTTTGTATCATGTTTGATGATACATGCAAACTTGGGTGTGTGTATCACTTACCCCTTGATTAGGTTAATGGTTAGGGTTTTATGTATTTTATTTATTTTGGAAAAACTAAATGGTGGCTTTTTGTTTCTTTGCTAGAAGCTTCATGAAGCATACTAGCATCTTTGAAAAAGTCTTGCCATTTTGTTTTATCCTTAACCTAATAATCAACCTAAACCCTAGTTTATTCTCTACATGTGTTAACTCACCCATGGTTGCAATATGATAAGTATCACTTGATTTTCTATTTTAAAATATGATTTCTTTTCTTTCTTTCTTCTTCTTCTTCTTCATGAAGAAAAAGAAAAGCTTTCTAGAAAATTATCAAGTGATGAATCCAAGTGAGAAATCAAAATCTAAAGAGTACCCACTTCCTATCTCACCATTCTCTACTAGACAAGCACTTTAGTTTAGGGTGTTTGCTTCACTAATTCTATGGTTAGTGAGGAAGAAGCTTGAGTCCGTATTCCCTCGACGTAGATCATCTTCGGCATCGAAGACTTCAAGCGATCCCGTTGAAATTTCTCAAGGAGCCGTCCGAGAGTCCGGGAGTTGGATGGTCGCAGCGAAGGGACGTCGTCTCGGAGCTTTGGAAGTGGATGACTGGATCTATAAAGGTTGTAGTCCCTTTCCTTTAGTGTAAATGTGATTTACTTGCCATAGTTTTCGCCTAATCTCTAGTTAACGATCTTGCTTCGGGTTGTTAGGCACCTAAATCTTTTAATCCGGCATGGTCGATGCCATGTAGAGCCTCCTTAGTGTGCCTAGTAACCCTACAGTGGTATTAGAGACTAACTAGAGCTTTAGGCAATGTGTAAACGATGTTAGAAACCCGATCGAACCCCGAAACCCCAATCGATACCCCTTTCTGTTCATTTTCTGAAATTGTGGATTTTTCCAGATTAAAAATATCCAAAAAATTAACCAGGATTTTCTAAGAGTTACTGTGCAGCACGTACCCGTAACTCAACAGATGCGCCGCGGTACCGCGGCCCCACCATGGTATTTGCGGCGGTTCCGCGGCCAATGTGTTGAATCAGGACACGTGGTTTGCACAGTAATTTCTCTCTGTTAGTGCTGTGTTTTCTGGGAATTTTTAATATTTACTCAAGAGTTGAGTTTTCTGGGTTGTATTGGGGACTCGGTGTTTCGATCGGGATGTTTAACTTCGTCTATAGGTTTTTCCGGATTATTTTAGAATATGTTGAAAAGGTTCGACCGGATATAAATACCCACTTTTTCCCCTGTTGGGAAATTTTCAAGTGTTGGATCTTTCTGTAGTTTAAAGACGTTCTAAGTAGTGCAAGTAACGCGATGGACCCTCTAGAAGACAACAAACCTTAACTCGATTATGTGACCGTCTTGAACTGCCCTTTGAACCTTAGGGTTTGGGGCAGTACGACGTGCCACATGTGAGGCATTGGCTTGACCCTTCTACGGCTAGACCGTTGCTACTGTGGCATGAAATGAATGTTTTTAAACTTATTTCATGTGTTGAGCTGTTTCGGGAAAACTTGGGTGCTTTATTGTTCGATCGGAAAGTTTAATATTTTCTATTTATCTGGAATGTGATACAATATTTGGAATCCACAATTGGTTATGAGATAACTGATTTGGATGTTATAAACATAGAAGTTTAGTCTCTGATGATCGGTTGCCACGGAATTTTGAAGTGATCAAAAGTCCGTCGCAATCACGTGGTGTACGCGGATACTCGCCGGGTAAACTTAATAGACAGCCACACCCCATAGCCCCAACCAAGTGACTGTAGGAGAACCCCGTCGCCGAAAGCATCCGTTCGGGTGCTTGCGGCAGCGGTGTTCCGCCTTGGTGCACTTCGTCGACGGCATCGGGGGTGCGGCCGCCTACTAAAGTTTGCGATGAGCATTCGATCAAAATATTGGGAATCTTGTTGAATTACCCGACTTGATATTGAAAAGTGTTTTCGATAATGAGACTAAAATGCGAGGTTTATAATTGTTAGGCATGTGATGTCTAAGGAATTCAGATGGTTAGGCATGCGATGTCTATGCAGGTTGCGGATTCCAACTGTTGTAGTTTTACACTTTCTTTCCTGCGACCGTAAGTGTAATACGTGATATCGCCGGTTTCGTTGTTATATGTCAACGACAATTGGGATGCGCATATTTACTTACGTTGATGACATGCGATGTTATGTGTTGCTGGATATGTTATATTGGATCGTCGCGTTTTGAATAGCCGGGGGTTTTTTATGTGAGATGAGAGTTTTTATTTTCATTCATGTAAATTTAATGTATGTAATATTCTTTTATTGGGGCACTTCTGGGTTGAGGTTGATGTCGCCTTTTGTATATTATTTACTTTTCCGCACTAAGATAGACCCAAGGAGGGGAGCACAAGTAACCGGGTTCTAGGGTCCAGTGGGAGACCAACTCGAGGAGTCGAGTCCGGGTCTCCTAACTCTAGAATTGGTAGGGTTGCTTGCCGCTCTCGTAGGGGTCTAGGGGTGTGGGTTTGGATATTCATCGCGACCGTGGAATCCGTGTTTTATAGAGCCTCAAAATAAAACACGGGCGTCCTAGTATATCCAATATTTCATATGTTTCTTCTGCTGCGATATCTGTGATGTGATCATGTGATGTTCTGTGATAGATACAGTATATAGTATATATGATATATTATATAAACATTATTTATGTTTTAAACCCGCGCTAGCCCTGCCCCGCTCTGCCGTTAGTTACCTAACCTAACGGTGCACGAGGGGACATCGAGGCGAATGCGGATGGCATAAGTGTACGTCGTATTTATCTGTGATGTTTAGGTAACTTAAATGATGGGACCTCATTAATGTGATTAATGAAAGAAAAAGAAACCTAAATGATGTTGTGGAATCGAATTTTCAAAAACAGGTAGCTACAGTTCTTGCTTTGCATCGCGGTGTTCCTTGTAGAACATCCTGCACCATATTCGATAAGGAAAGGGCCGAGATCCCTTCACCGGGAGTGACCCCTTTAGCAATGACTGGCAGATGCTACACCCCTCGATTTGTCTTTTGATTGCTTTTGGAGTTTTTGCTTTGCATAGTGATATATATGATATATCCTGCACCTTATTCGATGAGGAAAGGGCCGACGATCCCTTCACCGGGAGTGACCCCTTTAGCAAAACTAGTAAAAGCCTAAAAAACAGTCCATTTTAAAATCATTTGATTCTACAACGATATCAAGTTCATTACGCAATAGGTTTTCAGAAAAACCTGTCGTAGCCCTCCGTCATTTCAGATAAGTCCTGCTTAGTATTCGTGCTGCGTTTGTTGACCTTGTCAAGGCGCAGTGTGTGGTAGCTAACCAGTATTTATCTGCTTTTGCATATGATGCAGATTGTTTTAGGGTAGTCGTACGGCCTTGTTGACCTTGTCAAGGGTCGTGCGGGTGGGTTTAATTCAATCAAGAAATGACGGGTTGAACTTGACTTACGGTCTATAGTTTGTTGACCTTGTCAAGGTCATAGATCGTTTGGGGAAAAATTATCGGAAATTTCAAGTGTTGAAATTTGCAATGAGATTGCATACCTTCTATGAGATAGTAGGATCCCGATACCCACTGCAAGTAATTGTTACTCCTGGGAGAGTTTTACACATTACAATTAGCCGATCGAGTAGGTGTCTAGAAAGGTGTTAATGGGGTTACGCCTCTGAGAAAACGAGGTTTACATTAATTAACTCCGTTCGAAAGCACGGGGCACCTCCCTCAAAGTACCGACACTGGCCTAGCTGAAAGATTGGCGAACTTATAGCGTGTAATTAATCTCGGCTAGTCTTTCCTTTTAGGGTTTGAAGGAAGTTTGATAAAAATAGTGGGAGTCATCCTGATTAGATAAAATAATAACCAATCTGATCTTGCAAGAGCGCACGCAGAGTGTTTTCTTCTCTCTCTCCAGGTAGCGACCATATCACGCCTTAATCAAGATAATAATACGGATGTATTGACCGAACCCGCTTGTTATACTGAGCTGGGGAACGTTGGCCCCGCTCCAACTTATAATTGTTATAAGACAGAGCAGGAAATAGGGGATTACCAGAATTCCTGTGCCGCCCAAACGAAGAAAATGCATGTTGATGCATCATCTTCGGGTGTGTTCATTACAGAGAACTGTTTCTCAGTATCCTTTACGTCCTGGGTATATGATACCGGATCAGGATCCCGCATATGTGATCTGTTACATGGGCTACAGAAAGGTAGAGAACTGAGAACGAGTGATAAGTTTCATGAGATAGAAAATGGTGCAAATGTTGCAGCCAAGTTTGTTGGTCACTATCACCCTGTATTACCGGAATACATTGATTCTGAACAAATGTTATTAGATACCGAACCTGATATACAACATCATATCAATCTCTTTATTAATAAAGAAGGATATAATTTTGTATTGTTGGATAATGTTTTGAACATTTCCTATATCAAAAGTTGATCGGTTCAGGCACGTTATCTAAAAGCATTGACGTTCTAAATCAAACTACAGTTCTTAGTATACAGAACACACACAAGAGGAAGAGTTCAGAAATGAACGAATCCTTCTTGAGGTATTGTAGACTAGGTCATATCAATGCGAACCGACTAGCTGAAGTTACATATAGATGCATATTTAAATTAGTTTGAATTTACATCTTATGAAACTTGCCAGCCATGTCACAAAGATAAG
This sequence comes from Agapanthus africanus, assembly GCA_030015575.1. Classification (NCBI taxonomy): domain Eukaryota; kingdom Viridiplantae; phylum Streptophyta; class Magnoliopsida; order Asparagales; family Amaryllidaceae; genus Agapanthus; species Agapanthus africanus. Next base: position 256,885,450 of record CM057351.1, on the reverse strand, counting down.
ATGATCATAGCTCTGTTAATAGGAAACAGAGAAAGAGTTAGTGAACTTTTGGGATGATACATGGTGATGTATGAAGGTCCCCTGTCTATACATATCAAGACCGGTTCTTTGTACTTCATTACATTCTCTGATAATCTCTCAAGATTCAGACACATGTTCCTGTTGAAACACAAGTTCGAGCTTTTTGAGATATTCACAGAATATAAGTTAGAAGTAGAGAACCAAAAAGGGTATAAGTATTATGTCATTTGATGCGATCAAGGAGGAGAATACTTGATCACGGAATTCCTGGATTACTCTAAAGGAGAATGAGATTCTCTCTCAGCATTACTCCTCCGTATACACCACAGCACTTAGGTGTATCGGGGTGGAGCACTCACACCCTATATGATAAGGTGTGCTCTATGATGAGTACAACTGAGTTACCTATTTCCTTTGAGCGAGTTATGCACTTGTGAAGCTGCATACCTATTGAATAATGTTCCGATCAAATCAGTTGCCTACCAATTCATATGAGATATGGAAAGAGAAGAGCCCATCTCTTAAGTCAGTTAAGATTTGTGGTTGTCCGGCCTATATCTAAAAGCAAAATCCGGACAAACTCGAGGCAAAGTCAGTTCTGTAGAAGTTTGTTGGATATCCTAAGCATTCGCAAGGGAATATCTTCTACCAAACCGAGGAACAAAAGATGTTTTGTTTCTCAGCATGCCACCTTTGTGAAAGGGAATTTCTTATGAAGAAATGAGTGGTCATGAGGTAGAACTGGAAGAAGTTTCAGCTATACAAACGGCAGCTGATGATTTGGCAGAACCAAAGGATTCAATAGCAACCAACGAACCTCAGCCTCTCCGCCGATCTAGTAGGGTTTCTCACCCACCTGAGAGATACTTTGGTTTCTCTATGACAGTGGGAGCGAGGATTGCATCATGAGATGATGACCCAACTAGTTTCGAGCTAGCCATCAGGATTAGGACTCTGTAAGAATGGCTGGATGTTTATCGATCTGAGATGGAATCCTTATACACCAAAAAAGTATGGACTTTGGTTGCTTTATCTGAAGGGTTAAATCCCCATCAGGAGCAAGTATATCTTGAGAAGATTACTTGGTGTACATGGAAAAGTTGAGACTTTCAAAGCTAGACTTGTTACAGGTTTGCATCATTGACCAGGTATGGATTGTGATGAAACCTTTTCTAAGTACCTATGCTTAAGTCCATCCAGATCCTACTTGCCACGGCTACATACCATGACTACGATATCTGGCGGTTGGGTGTCATGACTACTTTTCTAAATGTAGTTTTGGAAGAGAGCGTCTATAAGTACACAGCCAGAGGGCTTCGTAGACAGTGGGAGCAGCGGAAACATGTGCATGATGTTTTATATATGATAAAGCAGGCATCGCGAAGTTGGAACATCTATTTTGATATGTTGGTCAAAGAGTTTGACATCATCAAAATGGTAGATGAACCTTGTATATACAAAAAGGTAGTAGGGAGTAAATCCTCGTAGAGTACGTGGATGACCTACTCTTGATAGGAAAGGAGTTTCCTATGCTACGCTCGGTCAATATCCGCTTATCACAATGACTCACCATATAGGATCAAAGTGATACCTACTAAATCCTGGGTTTTGGATCTATGAGATAGATCTAATTGGATGTTAGGATTCTCACTAGTTGTAGTGAGATGGTATCAATCGATCTTGGGGACAATCATTGGAAGGGTTCCAAGGTGATAAGGATGACTGAATGTCAGTCACAGGCATTGTCTTTACCCTCAGTAAAGGGACGGTATGTTGAAAAAGTTCCAAGCTAGATACCGTGGCATACTAGACGATTAAAGGAGAGATACATCGTTACCAAAGATGCTACCAATGAGGCAGTCTGGGTGTATATTAGTTCATAAGATGAACTTCGTTCCTCCCATTATGTCACAATGGAGTTGTGGCTTATTCCAAGGAACGCCCGTCCCATCAGTGATCCAGACATATTCTAAGGCAAGTGTCACCTGATCATGGAGATGGTTGATCTCCAGGGGATCGAGGTTAGGAGAGTAGACTCATAGGACAGCACGGCGGATCCACTCACGAAGGCTTTTTCCCAGAGAGAGACTATTATGGGATGGTTGAGTATGAGATACTACAACCACTGCTATCAGATGGCCCTAGTGCAAGTGGGAGATTGTTAGTTATATGTATGCCCTAGAGGCCATTACTATACATAGGATGTATATTGTAGTGGATGCTTAGACATATATAGGGAGGACTTTCTTGCTCGACATGATAGTATGCTATCTGGTTGCTCTTTACCTTAACGTGTACACTGATTGTCTCTCTGTTACATGTTGGTAAAGCCCTTAGGATGTGTACTTGACTACCTGGACTATGATGCGGATCATACTAGTGGGCCATGGTAGTCCATAAGTACATCCTTCAAAGTCCCTAGTCATGGGTGTATCGAGACGGGGCATCGATACACCAGAGTAGACTAGCGTATACCTTCTCGACCCATACAGATGGGCGATGGATGATCCCATATCCATTGGTGTTTGACATGAGAGATGATATACGGGTGCTCAGTGGGGACTGGGTACACTGGACGGACTCGGTGAGAACTCCCAGATGGTATTATACTTTACGTCCGATGGCAGTTCTCTGGTGACACTGGTACAGGGTAGTCTGTAGACCTGAGATCGTCATAGAGTCTTGTGTGATTCCCACTGTGCTTTGATTTCCACCTTACCACGTCCAAGAGGGCGTCCAAAACGGTGGTTTTTTGGTACAGTCCTGAGTTACATGGAGGCAATGAGCGATAGGAGGGGTTTCGTCTCTCCCGGTATTGGGGGTTGATGTTGCGCTGTGCTCGATTGGCCATAACAGGGAAGTCCCTGGCCAGGGCTGGTTTAGAGATATACTGGTAAGTGTTACCAGTAGTTTCTCGACCCGTTATGAGCCTCATATCGGCACGAATTATCGGTTATTGGGGTCTGACGTTTACCACCCCTAGACTTGATTTGCGACATATCAGACGAGAAGACCGGACTGTACGGTAATGTCACTGTCAGGCTTTTACAGGAGTTGGACCGGGCTTGCTTGCTGATCTTCTGATTGCTCAATACCCGAGCAGCCGTAACGTCCAGCTAGTACCGCTGACGGCTTGTGGGTGCTTGATATGATCATCACCTACTGCCGGCGTATTGACGAGTCTTTAGAGTCCTACATAGAGGTTGTACTGGCTCAGGCAAAACGAGATAGGAGCGCATATGTGATATGTGCGGGACCGAGAATGATGCGAGTATGTGATACCGTATTCAATTCTCGCGATGATTGTATCGATCGGTTGTATGCGATATAACCTAGTTATCGAATCAAGGGTTGATTCGATAAGTCGATACATTGGATATTAGTCGGTTATATGCGATATGACCGGATCGTTAAATCAAGTGTTGATTTAATGATTTAATGTATAATTATATATATTTGATATATTATTTTACATTAACTAGTATTGGTTCACTTTAGATTGATGTGCACAAGTTATATATATGATATAATTTTGTGCACATGTTTGTATCATGTTTGATGATACATGCAAACTTGGGTGTGTGTATCACTTACCCCTTGATTAGGTTAATGGTTAGGGTTTTATGTATTTTATTTATTTTGGAAAAACTAAATGGTGGCTTTTTGTTTCTTTGCTAGAAGCTTCATGAAGCATGCTAGCATCTTTGAAAAAGTCTTGCCATTTTGTTTTATCCTTAACCTAACCATCAACCTAAACCCTAGTTTATTCTCTACATGTGTTAAATCACCCATGGTTGAAATATGATAAACATCACTTGATTTTCTATTTTAAAATATGATTTCTTTTCTTTCTTTCTTCTTCTTCTTCTTCATGAAGAAAAAGAAAAGCTTGCTAGAAAATTATCAAGTGATGAATCTAAGTGAGAAATCAAAATCTAAAGAGTACCCACTTCCTATCTCACCATCCTCTACTAGACTAACACTTTAGTTTAGGGTGTTTGCTTCACTAATTCTATGGTAGTGAGGAAGAAGCTTGAGTCCGTATTCCCTCGACGTAGATCATCTTCGGCATCGAAAACTTCAAGCGATCCCGTTGCAATTTCTCAAGGAGCCGTCCGAGAGTCCGGGAGTTGGATGATCGCAGTGAAGGGACGTCGTCACGAAGCTTTGGAAGTGGATGACTGGATCTACAAAGGTTGTAGTCCCTTTCCTTTAGTGTAAATGTGATTTATTTGCCATATTTTTCGCCTAATCTCTAGTTAACGATCTTGCTTCGGGTTGTTAGGCACCTAAATTTTTTATTCCGGCATGGTTGATGCCTTGTAGAGCCTCCTTAGTGTGACTAGTAACCCTATACTCAACCGGCTAGCTGCCAAGCGAAACCGTCTTGATTGCGGTAATTAACTAAGCATGCAAAAAGTCTAACAATCAAATAGCGCCGTTGCCGGGAAGACGGTAGTTTATTTCTTTGTGTGGTTTCGGATTAATTTGTGAATATAAATATAACCAAAAAACAAAACAAAAAATATATTGTAAAAATCATCTTGTTATTTTTGATTAGTTTTTGTCCAAGTGTGCATGATTGAAAGAAGGTCGAGTTCAGTTCCAAAGACGTGGGAAGTTAGACCCATAACTCACAGCTACACCACGGGTGATCAAGACGGAACCAACGGCCTACTGTAAAATTCTGGAGCAGACCCAGTAAGCAAATCAAGATTCGGGTGCTCCAAACAAGAAGAGGACATCCAACCCAGCATATTCAAGAAATATGAAGGCCCAACTCCACCTTATAGCCACGGAACCGCGTCCTAAGGGCTTGTTTGGCCGCGGAACCGCGGCTATTTGCTGATCAGCAACCAAAAACCCCTATGAGTCTTTCTATCCTCTTCCCCACTCCTCTGAACTCCACTGAACAATTTTTTCTGCAGCATTCTTTGCGCAAACTCTCTTTCCCTTTCCAATAAAATTGATCTTGTGCAGGATTCTTTGCGCCGCGCTAAAAAATAAAAATTTTGATTATAAAGTGATTGTTAATGCTTTGCATATTTTTAATCGGACTTTAAGGGGCTTGAAACCAATCCAGATTGGGTGGGTATTTCATCACCCTTCCCAGGACCCCAGAAATCACATAAGGCATATGCATTGACCATTATTTAATTAAAAAATACTAGACTCAGCCCTAAGGACGTCGCGCTCAATAGGACAGAGGACTAGTTGTAGGCATCGGCCGTTTATCCTAACCTGACTTTACGGTGTCTAGGCAAGTGTGTCTAAGGTGAGTGGTTTCTTAATTAGGTCCACTACTTATAGTGGAGAGCCTCCCACTCACCTGACACTTACCTGGCTGCAATTGGTGGTGAAGAGGCGGTTTGAGGTCCTATTTCTAGCCCTTTGGAACAGTTAGGAGCTGTCTAGCTGACCTAGGTGACCCTAGATCTAGGTGTGATTGTGTATATTTTGTCTGTGATTGTTTGAAGTGAAGCCGTAAGTCCGTACATATTTCTGCAAAACTCTTTCTAAAAAAAGAAAAAAAAACACAAAACAAAAACTTTTATAAAAACTTGCCCTTTGTCGCTAGAATCCCATCTTTTTCACCCACCTCTCATCGTATTTCTCCATTGACGTTTTCTTACCCTCACCTTCTCCGCTTTGACTACACTAAACTCGTTTAGTGTATGTCCGGTTGGACTCGGGACACTAGTGCCCGCCTAGTCCGCGTTACATTAGTCGCTACCGACTACGCGATCAACTCAGACGTCGAAACTCCTTCCACGCCTCTTTCACCCTTACCTTTGCCGGCCAACTCCGACGTTGACCGCGATTCTGTTCATACATCTTCACCTTCACCTTCACCTTCCCCACACTCTTCTAATGAGATGTCGGGATTTCCTCATAACATCACCTTACCACCTCCGGGAATAATTCCACGTCCGTTAGGTGCGAATAACCCGCGACCTCCGCTTGTTGAAGCGCCACAGCGAATTGCGCTCCAAGATCGATTCTATCCTACTCGCGCTGCACTCCCTACCTGTCTTTCCCTTCCACCGGCCAATGGGGATAATTTTGAAATCAAGCCCCACTTCATTAACATGCTTCCGAAATTTCATGGGCTTGAATATGAAGATGCCTATATCTTCATCAACAAGTTCCAGAATGTTTGTGCTATGATGAAAACGACCCAGCTGTCAGACGATGCTATACGGCTACGAGTCATTCCGTTCACTTTGTGCGATCTTGCTGAAAAGTGGCTGTATAGCACCGCTTCCTACTCCATAACCAGTTGGGATAAGTTTGTGAAAGCCTTTCTCAAGAAATTCTATCCAAATCACAAAACCGCGAGGATCTGTAACGAAATCAACCAATTTTCCCAGCTTCCGACTGAACCTTTTTGGAAGTGCTTTGACCGATATAAAGACCTTCTTGTTCAGTGCCCTCATCATGGTATTGAGAGATGGCAACTTTGCCAAACTTTATACGAGGGCCTGAATCCAGCAACCAAGCAGTTGTTGGAAACCATTTGTCAAGGCCACTTCCTATCGAAATCTGACGAGGAAGCATGGCAATTCTTCGACGACCTTGCAGAACAAACACTTCAATGGGAGAGCACCAGACCAAGTACTTCTTCATCTTCCTCTACTTCTACTGGTCAGTCTAGGGTAGGCATTCACCAACTCGATGTCTCTATTGCAATGAAAGCCGAAATGGCTGCAATAACGAAAAAACTTGAAGCGATAGAAAACAAATTTTCATCTCCTGCTTCTGCCCCTATTCTGCCCCTTCATACCATTTGTGCTTGTTGTTCCGATCCATCTCACCTAACCGAAAAGTGTCTGATTGTTGGAGTTTTTGCATGTTCAAGCTTAATTACCGCAATCAAGACAGTTTCGCTTGTAGCTAGCCGGTTGAGTACGGGTCGTCCGCAAGGAGATGAGAATCTTTTTCTATGTGCTTTAACGAGTTAAGTCCAAATGTCCAGGTCTGTTTAAGATTAACTATCTGCTAAACTGTATATAAAGAGAGCTTGTTAGGGTTAGGATTAGGTTAGTTTGAGATAGGAGTCACTCACTTCTTTCGTTGCCACTCTTAATATCGGTGTTATGGTAATCGGCAACAACGGAGATTAGCACGACTAGGAAAGAACTTGCGAGTATAAGCTAGGCTTTCCAACGCTTAGTTTCTTCCTTTTGGTCCTTGTCCGTCCGTTCTTGGCTCTTAGCCTTAACCTCCGGTTAATTCAACCACAACCGGTCGCGCTAAGGAATCACCGCTATCATGTAGAATAGGGTGCCGTAGGGAGCGGATTATGGTTCAATTAATGGGAGTCCGAATTAAGATGTTGGGAAAGAAAAGAGTGAGAGAGATTTCCTTCTCTCAAAATTTCCTTATCCTATCCTAACAAGTGAGAAACTACTCACCCATTACAAAAAAAAGGTAAATAAAACAAAAGGAGGAAGATAGAAAGAAAGAGGTTAGAAGATTACAACTAGCTATTTGAGACCTCACTTTGGTAAGGATCAAGCTTAAGCATCATTGTTGTTAAGGATAAAGAAAACTAGAAGAAGAAAGAAACAAACAACAAATAACAACAACTAGATTAGCAAATGAAAATTACAAGCAATTATAATTAACAAAAGAACAAGACAAGCATGATAAAGAAAAGAACTCTTTTATTCATCACTTCACTCACAAAAGCTCACTACTAGGTTTTAATGGAGAAGAGATGAGAAGAGGAAGAAGAACAACAACATATATCCTAAAATCTAATACAAGAATTAAGCACCCTTGTCTTGGCATTGTTTTGGGATATTTATAGGCTGAAAACTGGAACCCTATGGCAACATTCTGGCTCCATACAAAATGACCAAACTGCCCCTGAAAAATATTCAACTGTCGAGTCAATTAGGCCGCGGATCCGCGGCCTAAGCACCATGTTGGCCGTGGATCCGCGGCCATTTAGGTGAATTAGGTCATAAAATTTGGTGGGTTTTCCTGTTTTTCTGTGCTCTTCAGTGTGGTATATGTGGTTCCTCAGAATCTCTTCACAATTTTTCCAGAATTTCAGCAGATCAAAAGGTGATTTGATGTGGATCTTTTGCCATGATTTTTCTTGAGCTCCGCGTAGACATGTTGGATCTTGTGTTGACATTGTGCTTTGTGCATGAAAATGACCATCGATTTGCCATTTTGTCCCTTAAACTGGTGTGCGGCAACATACGGATAGAGAGCGGAGACCCGTATTTTATCTGTGGTTGGCAGTAATCCAGAATTTGTCATGCTTTTCCGTGAATTTCACTGTTTAGAGCTGAGAACATGTATCCTGCAATTAACTAGCAAACACGGCTCAAGAGTACCTACCGATAAGCAATATGATAAAAAAAAATGAGCGGTATAAAAATGCAAAAATCTAATATGAACAAATACCCCCAAACTTATCATTTGCTCGTCCCGAGCAAAGCCAATTTATTCACAAAAATTCCTAACCTCACTTTCGCAGGGAACACGATTGCACTGAGCATGTGCAACAAGCCGTTAAACATCTAGGTGTCCCTAGTAGGAGGAGTGTTGTCTTCTGAGGGTTTTCAGCGGATACTACCCACAAAATCCCGTCAAGCTAGTTTTGCAAAATAACTATGATTCAAACCATAAAGTTTTGTTCCTAAAAATAACAATTCTATTATCCTAATTCTAGACTATCGAACCTTTATTTTTCACACCTCGCTTCTCATTTAACTTAAGATTTTATATGTCTTTACGTGTAGTGCAAATAGTGTCGTTAAGTTCCAGAAGGATCGATTAAAGTCATCATGTCACAAAATAAAGCCCAGATAGAAATTTTAAAAGGATCACATAAGTTTTATAAAGAGTTAAGTATTTTTAAAGTTTCGTTTTCCAGTAAGGTTTCAACTTCAGAATTTCTATCTTGCTTAACAGGAAACTAGGTCTTATTTTTCACTCCACCTTTTTCTTGTTTTCATTTCATACACACCTCTGTGAACGTGCAATAGTCTTTATCATAGAATAAAACCTTCATATCTCCGCTAGAAATATTTTTTTTATAAAAACCTGTCTTTTGTCAAGATTATTCTCACACAAAGAACCGTTAGGAATTTTAACTCGGAGAGAACACTTGCTTGACTTTGTTTTAATCTGGACTTTCTACGCTTCTTAACGAGCTTTGGGCCAATGCAGCCAAACCAGTTGGATTTAGGGCATTAGGTGTAGAGACACCCCAGCGGACTTAATTACTCAAGTTACCTAGGCCCAAAAACAAAAGACAATTTAGCGTGAAAATCATGATGATTCAATGCGAACGGAGATATAACCGGCAGTTCAATCATTTTTTGGATAAAAGTCGTGTTTAGTGGGTTCGGTGTGTAATCATTCCAATCAAGTTCCAGATGGGTTATTTTTCAGAATTAGTTCCAATTAAGGCATCAATAACATTCCTTCATATTCGCTTCACTTCATAAACTATTCTTGATATTACTTATTTCAGAACAAAGCTATTTGATCCTCAGAAAATAATTTATCCATTTAAAAGTTTTTAGACATAATAGACTTGTCATCTAATTTTCAAAACTCACAACACGTGTAGTGTGATGTAAAGACGTATATCAGCTATAGTTAACTTCAAAGGAGAGTTATCTTTCAGGTTTTCAAAATCTAAATAGTTATTCTTATCTTATCAAATAAAACCGTTGAAATGTTGAATCTGAGTTCCCCCACTAACTAACTTAACAAAAAGTTTTTATGTGTTTAGAAAATTTTTATGGATTTTATGGATTTTAGTATGCAGATGCAAAAATATACATATGAATGCGAAGGTTAGAAATGCGTACCGAGCGAACCCCCAAACTTAAACTGGACAGTGTCCTCACTGTCATTGCATGAAGAAATCATTGAAGGGTCAAAATTGTTGATTAGATATACACATTTTTTTTGTTTTTTTTAAAAAGAAAAGAAAAATTATAAAAATGGATATGCACCGGACAAGAATATCCACATATATATACAAAATGGTATATACATACCCCCAAACTTATTTGAAACAGTGTCCACTGTTTTGGCTGGATAACCGAAGTTTGGTGGTAGGTAGAGGAAGATTTTGCAAGGTAAACCGGCTCCTGTAAGACCAGGAGCTGCTCTGTTGGTTCGGCGCTAAGGTACGGTTTTAGTCTGTGTCCGTTTACTTTGAAAAATGAACCCTCTTTTGGATTCTCCAAATCCACAGCGCCATGCGGATACATATTCCGCACAAAATATGGCCCTTTCCAGCGAGATCTGAGCTTACCTGGATGGAAATGTAGCCGGATGTCGTAAAGCAGTACCTGTTGACCAGGTACGAATGTTTTGCGCAAAAGGTGTTTATCGTGAAACACCTTCGTTCGGTTCTTAACGACAACCGCGTTTTCGTAAGCCTCATCTCGAAGCTCGCTCAATTCGTTCAACTGCAGCTTCCGATGGCTGCCCGCATCTTCGAGAGACAGATTCGGCTCCTTTATCGCCCAAAATGTGCGATGCTCTATTTACACAGGGAGGTGGCAAGCCTTTCCGTAAACAAGCCGATAGGGAGACATGCCAAGATCGGTCTTATAAGCAGTTCGAAATGCCCAAAGGGCATCAGTGAGTTTTAACGACCAATCCTTACGGTTCTTGGAAACCGTCTTCTCCAGTATCTGCTTGATTTGTCGATTTGAAATTTCGGCTTGCCCACAGGTTTGGGGGTGGTAGGGCGTAGATAGCTTATGATTAATGGAATATTTCCGCATCGAGGCCTCGAAAGTCTTATTGCAGAAATGAGCTCCATTGTCGCTAATGATCGCTCGGGGGTGCCCAAACTGGGAGAAAATGTTTTCCTTAAGAAATCTAACAACAACCTTGTTGCCGTTCGTCCGGCTGGGCACAGCCTCGACCCACTTAGAGACATAATCAACAGCGACAAGGATGTACAAGTTCCCAAAAGAGCTGGGAAATGGCCCCATGAAATCAATCCCACAAATATCAAAAATCTCCACAACCAAGATTGGTTGGAGCAGCATCTCGTTTCTCCTGGATATCCGGCCAAAGTGTTGGCACCGGGAGCAAGTCTTGCAGTAATCATGAGCGTCTTTGAAGAGTTGTGGCCAGTAGAAACCACACTGCAAGATCTTCTCGGCTGTCTTTCTGGGGCCAAAATGCCCGCCACATGCTTGATCGTGGCAAAACGACAGGACACTCTTGAATTCATCATCAGGGACACACCGACGAATAATCTGGTCGAGACAGTACTTGAACAGATAGGGTTCGTCCCAGTAAAAGTGTTTTACATGGGATAAGAATCGAAGTCTGTCCTGACTTGACCATTCAGTCGGTAGTAATCCTGTGGCCAAATAGTTCACAATATCTGCGAACCAGGGTTCACAAGATACTGTCAAGAGCTGTTCATCCGGAAAAACGTCATTGATCGGAATTTGAAGCGACGGCGAAGAAGGAAGTCATGAGAGATGGTCGGTGACTACGTTTTCACATCCTCTTTTGTCCTTGATGACAAGTTCAAACTCTTGAAGCAAGAGGATCCAACGTATCAGCCGAGATTTTGCATCTTTCTTCGCAAAAAGATGGCGCAGAGCAGAATGATCCGTGTAGACAATGACTGGAGAGCCGATGAGGTAGGGCCTGAATTTTTCTAAGACAAATACAACAGCCAAGAATTCCTTCTCAGTTGTTGTATAGTTCAGTTGCGAGTAGTTCAGGGTTCGGCCAGCATAATAGATTACGTGCGGCATCATGTTGATGTGTTGTCCAAGGACAGCACCGATGGCAAAGTCGGATGCATCGCACATAATCTCAAATGGGTGCGTCCAGTCAGGAGAAGAAAGAACGGGAGCAGAAGTGAGTGAGCTTTTTAATGACTCGAACGCAGTCACACAGCTCGAGTTGAAGTCGAATGTCGCGTCCTTGTCCAGCAAAAGAGTCAAGGGCCTAACAATCTTGCTAAAGTCCTTAATGAACCGTCTATAGAAACCGGCATGGCCAAGGAAGGCTCGGATGTCTCTGACGCATCTGGGAGGAGGGAGATTGGAAATGACTTCAATATTCACTTTATCTACCTCAATGCCATTTTGCGAGATGATATGTCCTAAGACAATACCTTCGCGCACCATGAAGTGGCACTTCTCCCAATTCAAAGTGAGGTTCTTGTCCTTACACCGGGTAAGGACAGCGTCGAGATGAAGCAAACACTCATCAAAGGAATCACCTAAAATGGAGAAATCATCCACCAAGATCTCCAAGAATTTTTCCACCATGTCTGAGAAGATTCCCATCATACACCACTGAAAGGTAGCGGGCGCATTGCATAACCCAAAGGGCATGTGACGATATACAAACGTGCCGAAAGGACAAGTGAATGTGGTCTTGTCCTGGTCTTTTTCGGCGATGGGAATCTGATTATAGCCGGAGTAGCCATCAAGAAAGCAGTAGTATGCGTGTCCAGCCAATCGTTCAAGCATCTGGTCAATGAAAGGTAGCGGAAAGTGGTCCTTCCGCGTTGCGGCGTTGAGTTTTCTGTAATCGATGCATACTCGCCACCCAGTCTGGGTGCGAGTAGGGATTAACTCGTTCGCCTCATTGGTTATGACCGTTATGCCCGACTTCTTAGGGACAACATGAATCGGGCTAACCCACTGGCTATCAGAGATAGGGTAAATGATACCACTATCCAGACACTTTACGATCTCCTTTTTAACAGCCTCCTTCATAACTGGGTTGAGTCGCCTTTGTTGATCCCTGGCTGGTTTGTCATCATCCATCAGATGAATGTGATGTTCAACGATCAGGGGACTAATCCCCTTGATGTCCGCTATTGACCAGCCAAAAGCTTGCCTATTGCTGTGCAAGACCGCAAGAAGGGCTCTCTCTTTCTTTGGAGCTAGAGAAGCCGAGATGATAACAGAGAGGGTCTCGTTCTCACCCAAGCAAGCGTACTTAAGGTGAGACGGCAAAGGCTTGAGTTTAGGAAAGATTGGTGAAAAGGTCTCGAACTCAAAGGATTCTAGCAAAGGTTCAAAATGAGTGTAAGCGACCGAGTTGGATGGTTCAGGTAACTCAACCAGAAATTCGAAGGATTCAAACTCGGGTGGTGACTGGCTAAGATCGTTCGAGAAAGTGAAACACTCGTAGTCATTGCCGGGTGCAGAAACAGCAGCAGGTTCGAAGAGGAACGCACTAGTGCCGTTAAGGTTGCTATGATCGAACAAAAACTCCTCGAATTCACAGTCCTCTGGGGTGATCTCCTGGATTGAACAAACGTCTAGTATATGAGCATTAGGTTCAGAGGGCTGGTTCCCTAACCTAAAATTGTTGAGTTCAATTGTCATGTTTCCAAAAGATAGGTTCATCGAACCATTTCGACAATTGATCACAGCATTTGAGGTTGCAAGGAATGGGTGACCGAGTATCACCAGAATTTGATTCCGGAGATTATCTACAGGCTGTGTGTCTAAAATAATGAAGTCAACGGGGAATATGAAGTCCCCAACCTTGGTTAACACATCCTCTAGCTCACCCCTAGGATGGGTGATCGATCGGTCGGCCATTTGGAGAGTACAGTGTGTGGGTTTCAGCTCTCCTACACCTAATTGCTCATATACTGAGTACGGAAGCAGGTTAACACTGGCACCAAGATCCAAAAGTGCGCGGTTGATGTTCTTATCCCCAATGGTAATAGAAATCGTAGGACAGCCAGGGTCCTTCCGTTTTTGAGGTAAAGATTGGGTAAGAGCATCACTCACAGCACTAGCTAAGAAAACTTTCTTGGGTACCTGAGATTTCCTCTTTTTCGTGCACAAGTCCTTTAAGATTTTTGCGTAGGAAGGGACTTGTTGGACAGCATCTAAAAGGGGAATGTTGATATTAACCTTCTTAAACAACTCCAGAATCTTCTCCATTTGTGAATTTTGTTTATTGGACCTCAACCGGTTTGGAAATGGAACGTTTTTGAAATTGGTTGAGTCCAATATCTGTGGAGGAGATTGTGGAGTTGGAACAGATCCCAGAGCCGGAGTTTTCATAGAGTGAGATGTGGGTCCGTTCAGAGCAGAAGAAGAAGAAGAGCCTTTTGAAGAATGAAGAATAGGCTCAGAAGATGAGGAAGGAGAAGAAGAAGACGAAGCGGCTGGGGTGTCATTATCCTCAATTGTTGTGCTGATGTTGTTGTGCAGCATCCTTCCAGATCTCAATGTATTCACGGCACTCACATTATGGTTTTGTTGTTCAAGAGTAACATGCACATTATGTGGGTGACCAGGATTTGAGAGTGGTTGAGATGGAAGCTTCCCCTTTTCTCGCTCGCTTAACGCCGCATTCAGCTGTGCAATCTGGGCTTCGATGGTCTTGATGGTTTGCCCGTGTGCAGCAGTGTGTTACACCAAAGACTAAATAGACGACTGGATGTTTGCGGTGGGTTGTGTCAATTGTTTAACGAACGCCTCCAGACTTCGTTCTAGCGAGGAAACCTTATCGTTGTTTGACGGAACAAAGTTGTTTTGAGGAAAAGAATTGTTGGGTGCAAAGTTGTTCGTCTGATTTTGAAAAGGTTGGGGTTGGAAGGGCTGCTAAAATTGATGTTGAGTTTGTTGCTGAGCTTGTTGTTGCGGCGGAGGGGGCCTCTGGAAATTGTTGCCTTGGAATTGATGCTGGTTCTGATTCCAGGCGAAGTTGGGGTGGTTCCTCCAACCGGGATTGTAGGTGGAAGAGTATGGATCGTTTCTTGGTCTTTGCTAAAATGCAGTATTAACCTGATCCTGTCCTTGAGATGGTGGATTGTAAGGACGCTCTTCGGTTAGGTGAGATGGATCGGAACAACAAGCACAAATGGTACGAACGGGAAGAACAGGGGAAGGAGCAGGAGATGAAAATTTGCTCTCTATCGCTTCAAGTTTTCTCGTTATTGCAGTCATTTCAGCTTTCATTGCAATAGAGACATCGAGTTGGTGAATGCCTACCCTAGACTGACCAGTAGAAGTGGAGGTAGAAGAAGAAGAAGTTGGTATGGTGCTCTCCCATTGAAGCGTTTGTTCCGCAAGGTCGTCAAAGAATTTCCATGCTTCCTCGTCAGATTTGGACAGGAAGTGGCCCTGACAAATAGTTTCCAACAGCTGCTTGGTTGCTGGGTTCAGGCCCTCGTATAAGGTTTGGTAAAGTTTCCATTTCTCAATACCGTGGTGAGGGCACTGAACAAGATGGTCTTTATACCGGTCAAAGCACTTCCAAAAGGGTTCAGTAGGAAGTTGGGAGAATTGGTTGATTTCGTTACGGATCCTTGCGGTCTTGTAATTCGGATAGAATTTCTTGAGAAACCCTTTCACAAACTCGTCCCAACTGGTTATGGAGTGGGAAGCGGTGCTATACAACCACTTTCCAGCATGATCGCACAAAGTGAACGGAATGACCCGTAGCCGTATAGCATCGTCTGACAACTGGGTCATTTTTCATCATGGCACAAACATTCTGGAACTTGTTGATGAAGATATAGGCATCTTCAGATTCAAGCCCATGAAATTTCGGAAGCATGTTAACGAAGTGGGGCTTAAATTAAAAATTATCTCCATTGGCCGGTGGAAGGGAAAGACAGGTGGGAAGTGCAGAGCGGGTGGGATAGAAACGATCCTGGAGCGTGATTCGCTGTGGCGCTACAACAGGCGGTGGTTGTGGGTTATTCGCATCCATAGGAGGTGGAATCAATCTCAGGCGAGTCAAAGGGATGTTTGGATTAAATACTGACATCGCAGAAGAAGAGGTTGGTGATAGTGAAGGAGAGGATGTATGAACGGAATCCCGGTCAATGTTGGAGTTGGCCGGCAAAGGTAAGGGTGAAAGAGGCGTGGAAGGAGTTTCGACGTCTGAGTCGATCGCGTAGTTGGTAGCGACTAACGTAACGCGGACTAGGTGGGCACTAGTGTCCCGAGTCCAAGCGGACATACACTAAACGAGTTTAGTGTAGTCAAAGCGGAGAAGGTGAGGGTAAGAAAACGTCAATGGAGAAATACGATAGGAGGTGGGTGAAAAAAAATGGGATTCTTGGCGACAAAGGGCAAGTTCTTATAAAAGTTTTTGTTTTGTGTTTTTTTTTCTTTTTTTTTTAGAAAGAGCTTTACAGAAATATGTATGGACTTACGGCTTCAAACAATCACAGACAAAATATGCACAATCATACCTAGATCTAGGGTCACCTAGGTCAGCTAGACAGCTCCTAACTGTTCCAAAGGGCTAGAAATAGGACCTCAAACCGCCTCTTCTCCGCCAATTGCGGCCAGGTAAGTGCCAGGTAAGTGGGAGGCTCCCCACTACGTAAGTAGTGGTCCTAATTAAGTAACCACTTTCCTTAGACACACTTGCCTAGACACCGCAAAGTCAGGATAGGATAAACGGCCGATGCCTACAACCAGTCCTCTGTCCTATTGAGTGCAACGTCCTTAGGGCTGAGTCTAGTATTTTTTAATTAAATAATGGTCAATGCATATGCTTTTTGTGATTTCTGGGGTCCTGGGAAGGGTGATGAAATCCCCACCCAATCTGGATTGCTTTCAAGCCCCTTAAAGTCCGATTAAAATATGCAAAGCAGTAACAATCAACTACAATCAATTGTTTTATTTTTTAGCGCGGCGCAAAGAATCCTGCACAAAAACAATTTATTGGAAGGGGGAAGAGAATTTGCGCAAAGAATGCTGCAGAAAACACAGGTCAGTGGAGTTCAGAGGGGTGGGGAAGAGGGCAGAAAAACTCACAGAAATTATGGGTTGATGAGGGCAGCAAATGGCCGCGGTTCCGCGGCGAGAACGTGCTTATGCCGCGGTTCCGCGGCACAAAAGTGGGCTTGGGCCTTGAAATTCCTGTATTATGCTGGATTGTGTGTCCTCTTCTTGTCTGGAGCTCCTAAATCTTGATTTGCTCACTGGGTCTTGAAAGGTTCCTAGGCACCCTATAGTGGTCTCACAAGGCATCGAACATGCCAATTTCAAAAAATCTAGGTGCCGAGAGACCCGACTACGGATCGTTTGCTAGAAAACTAGGCGAAAAAGCTAACTAGTTAACACTTAACTATGAGAATACGGATATACAACCTTTGTAGATCCGGTGCTCCACCTCCACGGCTCCGCAATAAAGACTCCTCGCTGTCCAAGACGGATCCCGGGCTCTAGCGTCGGCTTCATCGGAGAATGGACGGGCTAGGTCATCGACGACGTGCCGAAGATGATCTACGTCGAAGCATCACTAGATCAAGCTCTACCTTCACCAAGCCATGAAAACTTGTGAAGGAAACACACTCTACTACATGGCAAGAGGTAGAGGATGAAGAAATAGGAAGTGGGTAGACTTTAGAATTGGATTTCTCACTCTAATTCATCACTTGCCATTGATGGAGGAAAGCTTTCTTCACTTGAAGAAATGAAGAAGAAGAAGAAGAATGTTATGATAAGTTGAGTTAAAATAAAAAGTAAATGAATACTTATCATAACATAACCCTAGTTAAGTGTAGAGAATAGACCATGGTTTGTTTAAATGGTTAGGGTTAAGAATGAAGACAAGAAGGGTGACTAAGTCAAAGCTTCATGAATCTTTAACAAACAAACAAACAAAGCCACCATTCTTTCTTTATCATTTCCAAAACAAATAAATAAATAAATAAACAAATGAATAAGATAATCAAAACCCTAATCATTAAGTAAACCATGGTTTAATCTTTATACTTAACCAAGTTAACATGTATCATCAAACATGATACAATCATGTGCACAAAAGTATATCACATATACAACTTGCACAATTCAAGTGAGAAAATCCATTTAAAGTGAACCAATACTAGTTAATGCAAAGTAATATATCAAATATATAATTATACATTAAATCATTAAATCAACACTTGATTTAACGATCCGGTCATATCGCATATAACCGACTAGTATCCAATGTATCGGCTTATCGAATCAACGCTTGAATCGATAACTAGGTTATATCGCATACAACCATTCGACACATTGATCGCGAGAATGAAATACGGTATCACATACACGCATTATTCTCGGTCCCGCACTTATCTCATATGCGCTCCTATTTCGTTTCGCTTGAGCCAGGAAACCTCTGTGTAGGACTCTAAAGACTCGTCAATACGCCGGCAGCAGGTGATGATCATATCAAGCACCCACAAGCCGCAAGCGGTCTGCTAAACGTAACGGCCACCCGGGTATTGAGCGATCAGAAGATCGACGAGCAAGCCCACCCACACTCCAGTGAATCCAACCAGTAACACTACCGTACAATCCGGTCTGATCGTCTGATATGTCGCATATCTCGCCTAGGGGTGGTCAACGTCAGACCCCAATAGCTCGATAAGTCGTGTCGATATGAGGTCTATAACAATTCGAGAAACTACTGGTAACACTTACCAGTAAATCTCAGCAACTCTGGCCAGGGATTTCCTGTTATAGCCAATCGAACACAGCGCAACATCAACCCCCTATAACGGGAGAGACGAATCCCCTCCTATCGCTCATTGCCTCCATGTGACTCGGGACTGTACCCAAAAACCACCGTTTTGCACGCCCTCTTGGACGTGGTAAGATGGAAATCAAAGCACAGTAGGAACCACACAAGACTCTATGACGATCTCGGGTCAACAGACTACTCTGTACCAGTGTCACCTGAGAACTGCCATCTGACGTGAGGTATAATACCATCTGGGAGTTCTCGGCGAGTCCGTCCAGTGTACCCAGTCTCTACTGAGCACCCGTATATCATCTCTGATGTCAAACACCGATGGATATGGGATCATCCATCGCCCATCTGTATGGGTCGAGAAGGTACACGCTAGTCTACTTTGGTATATCGATGCCCCATCTCGATACACCCACGACTAGGGACTTTCAAGGATGTACTTATGGACTACCATGTCCCCACTAGTATGATCCGCATCATAGTCCAGGTAGTTAAGTACACATCCTAAGGGCTTTACCAACATCTAACAGAGAGACAATCAGTATACACGTTAAGGTAAAGTGCAACCAGATAGCATACTATCATGTCGAACAAGAAAGTCCTCCCTATATATGTCCCAGCATCCACTACAATATACATCCTATGTACAGTAATGGCCTCTAGGGCATACATATAATTAACAATCTCCCACTTGCACTAGGGCCATCTGTAGCAGTGGTTGTAGTATCTCATACTCAACCATCCCATAAAAGTCTCTCTCTGGGAATAGGCCTTCGTGAGTGGATCCGCCGTGTTGTCCTCTGAGTCTGCTCTCCTAACCATGATCAGCCTGGAGATCATCTATCTCCATGATCAGGTGATACTACCTTAGAATATGTCTGGATCACTGATGGGACCTGCGTTCCTTGGCATAAGCCACAACTCCATTGTCACACAATGGGAGGAACATAGTTCATCTCATGAACCAATATACAACCAAACAGCCTCTTTGGTAGCATCTTAAGTAGCGATGTATCCTGCCTTTATCTTCTAGTATGTCATGGTATCTAGCTTGGAACTCTTCCAACATACCGTCCCTTTACTGAGGGTAAAGGCAATGCCTGCGACTGACATTCCGTCGTCTTTATCACTCTGGAACACTTCCAGTGATCCTATATGGAGAATCATTGTGATAAGCGGAGATTGATCGAGCGTAGCATAGGAAACTCCTTCCCTATCAAGAGTATGTCATCCACGTACTCTACGAGGATCGTCACCATACTCCCTACTACCTTTTTGTTCATACAAGGTTCATCTACCATTATGATGATGTCAACTTCTTTGACTAATCCATCAAAACAGATGTTCCAACTCCGCGATGCCTGCTTTATCACATAAAACATCTTGCACGCGTTTCCGCTGCTCCCACTGTCTACGAGGACCTCTGGCTGTGTACTTATAGACGCACTCTTCTAAAACATCATTTAGAAAAGCAGTCAAGACACCCAACCACCAGATATCGTAGTCATGGTATGTAGCCGTGGCAAGTAGGATCTGGATGGACTTAAGCATAGCTCCTTAGAAAAGGTTTCATCATTATCCACGCCTGGTCAATGACGAAAACCTTTAACAAGTCTAGCTTTGAAAGTCTCAACTTTTCCATTTACACCAAGTAATCTTCTCAAGATATACTTGCTCCTGATGGGGATTTAACCCTTCAGATATAGCATCCAAAGACCATACTTTGTTGGTGTACATGGATTCCATCTCAGATCACTAAGCATCCAGCCATTCTTACAGAGTCTTACTCCTGATGGCCAGCTCGGAGCCAGTTGGGTCATCATCTCATGATGCATTCCTCGCTCCCACTGTCATAAAGAAACCGAAGTAACTCTCAGGTGGGTGAGGAACCCTACTAGATCGGCGGAGAGGCTGAGGTTCGTTGGAATTTACTGAATCCTTTGGTTCTGTCAAATCATCAGTTGCAGTTTGTATAGCTGGAACATTTCCAGTTGTACATTACAGACCTTGCCTCGAGCTTGTCCGGATTTCACTTTTAGACATTGGCCGGACAACCCCAAATCTTAACCAATTTAAGATATGGGCTCTTCTCCTTCAATATCACATATGAAGTGGTAGGCACTGATTTGATTCGAACCCTATTCAATAGGTATGCAACTTCATAAGTGCATAACTCCCACTAGGAAAAAGGTAACTTATTAGTACTCATCATAGAGCACACCTTATCATATAGGGTGTGATTGCTCCATCCCGATATACCATCGTGCTATGGTGTATTCGGAGGAGTAATGCCGAGAGAGAATCTCATTCTCCTTTAGAATAGTCCAGGAATTCCGTGCTCAAGTATTCTTCTCCTTGATCTCATCATAGGACATAATACTTATACCCATATTTTGGTTCTCTACTTCTAACTTATATTCCGTGAATATCTCAAAAGGTTCGGACTTGTGTTTCAACAGGAACATATGTCTGAATCTCGAGAGATTATCAGAGAATGTAATGAATTACAAAGAACCTTACCAGGTATGTGTAGACAGGGGACCTTTATACATCAACATGTATCATCCCAAGAGTTCACTAACTCTTTCTCTATTTCCAATAAACAGAGATATGGTCATTTTATCTTTGTGACATGACTGGCGAGTTTCACAAGATGTAAATTCAAACTGATTCAAATATGCATCTATATGTAACTCCAGCTAGTCGGGTCGCATTGATATGACCTAGTCTTCAATACCTCAAGAAGGAACGGTTCAACTCTGAACTCTTCCTCTTGTGTGTGATCCGTATACTAAGAACTGTAGTTTGATTTAGAACGTCAATGCTTTTAGATAACGTGCCTGAACCGATCAACTTTTGATATAGGAAATGTTCAAAACATTATCCAACTATACAAAATTTTATCATTTCTTTACTAATAAAGAGAGTGATATGATTTTGTATATCAGGTTCCAGAATCAATGTATTGGTAATACAGGGTGACAGTGACCGACAGACTTGGCTGCAACACTTGCCCCGTTTTCTGCCTCATGAAACTTATCACCCGTTCTCAGTTTTTCTACCCTTTTGTAGCCCTATGTAACAGATTACATATCTGGGATCCTGATCTGGTATCATATACCAGGATGCGGAGGATACTGAGAAACAGTTCTGTATAATGAACACACCCGAAGATGATGCATCAACATGCACTCTCTTCGTTTGGGCGGCACGGGAAATCTGGTATTCCCCAATTTCCTGCTCGATCTTATAACAATTATAAGTTGGAGCGGGACCAACGTTCCCCAGCTCAGTATAACAAGCGGGTTCGGTCAATAATCCGTATTATTATCTTGATTAAGGCGTGATATGGTCGCTACCAGTAGAGAGAGAGAAGAAAACACTCAGCGTGCGCTCTTGCAAGAATAGATTGGTTATTATTTTATCTAATCAGGATGGCTCCCACTGCTTTTTATCAAATCTTCCTTCAAACCCTAGAAGGAAAGACTAGCCGGGATTAATTACACACTACAAGTTCGCGAATCTTTCAGCCAGGCCAGTGTCGGTACTTTGAGGGAGGTCCCCCGTGCTTTCGCACGAACCTAATTAATGTAAACCTCGTTTTCCCAGAGGCGTAACCCCGTTGACACCTTTCTAGACACCTACTTGATCGGCTAATTGTAATGTATAAAACTCTCCCAGGAGTAACTCTTACTCGCAGCGGGTATCGGGATCCAACTATCTCATAGAAGGTATACAATCTCATTGCAAATTTCAACACTTGAAATTCCCGATAATATTTTTCCCCTAATGTGCTATGACCTTGACGAAAGCCAACAAACCATAGCCCGCTAGTCAAGTTCAACCCGTACATTTCTTGATCGAATTAAACCCACCCGCACGACCCTTGACGAAAGCCAACAAAGCCGCACGACTACCCTAATCCAATCGCATCGTATGCTGGCAGATAAGCAGCATATAGCTACCGCACACTGCACCTTGACGAAAGCCAACAAATGCAGCACGAATACTATATACAACTTATCTGAAATGACGGAGGGCTACGACAGGTTTTTCTGAAAACCTATTGCGTAATGAACTTGATATCGTTGTAGAATCAAATGATTTTAAAATGGAGTGTTTTTGAGGCTTTTCTAGTTTTGCTAAAGGAGTCACTCCCGGTGAAGGGATCGTCGGTCCTTTCCTCGTCGAATGAGGTGCGGGATATATCATATATATCACTGTGCAAAGCAAAAACACGTAAAAGCTATCAAAAGACAAACCGAGTGTGTAGCATCTGCCAGTTATTGCTAAAGGAGTCACTCCCGGTGAAGGGATCTCGGTCCTTTCCTTATCGAATAAGGTGCAGGATATATCACATATACCTCTGTGCAAAGCAAGAACTGTAGCTACCTGTTTTTATTTTGAAATTCGATTCTACAACATCTTAGGTTTCTTTTATTTCATTAATCATATTAATGAAGTCCCATCATTTAAGTACCTAAACATCACAGATAGATATGACGTACACTTATGCCATCCGCATTCGCCTCGATGTCCCCTCGTGCACCGTTAGGTTAGGTAACTAACGACAGAGCAGGGCAGGGCTAGCGCGGGTGTAAAACATAAGTAACGTCTATATAATATTTCATATATACTATATACTATATCCATCACAGAAACACACATGATCACATCACAGATATCGCAGCAGAAGAATCATATGAAATATTGGATATACTAGGACGTCCGTGTTTTCAATACGAGCCAGTATAAAACACGGATTCCACGGTCGCGATGAATAGCCAAACCCACACCCCTAGACCCCTACGAGAGCGGCAAGCAACCCTACCAATTCTGGAGTTAGGAGACCCGGACTCGACTCCTCGAGTTGGTCTCCCACTGGACTCCAGAACCCGGTTACTTGTGCCCTCCTCCTTGGGTCTATCCTAGTGCGGAAAAGAAAATAATATACAAACGGTGACAACTTCCGCTACCTGGAAGTGCCCCAATAAAAGAATATTACATACAAGTTTTTACATGAATGAAAATGAAAAACACTCATCTCACATAAAAACCCCCGGCTATTCAAACACGACGATCCAATATAACATATCCAGCAACTCATAACATCACATGCCATCAACGTAAGTAAACATGCGTATCCCAATTGTCGTTGACATATAGCAACGAAACCGGCGATATCATATATTACACTTACGGTCACAGAAAAGAAAGTGTAAAACTACAACAGTTGGAATCCGCAACCACCTCAGACATCGCATGCCTGACCAAATGAATTACTTAGACATCGCATGCCTAACAATTATAAACCACGCATTTTAGTCTCTTTATCGAAAACACTTTTCAATACCAAGTCGGGCAATTCAACAAGATTCCCGACATTTTGATCGAATGCTCGTCGCAAACTTTAGTAGGCGGCCGCACCCCCGACGCCGTCGACCAAGTGCACCAAGGCGGAACACCGCTGCCGTGAGCACCCGGACGGATGCTTTCGGCAACGGGGTTCTCCTACAGTCACTTGGTCGGGGCTATGGGGTGAGGCTGTCTATTAAGTTTATCCGGCGAGTATCCGCGTACGCTACGTGATTGCGACGGACTTTTGATCACATCAAAATTCCGTGGCAACCGATTAAGTGAGACTAAAGTGCTATGTTTATAACATTCATTCAGTTATCTCATAACTTATTGTGAATTCCAATTATTGTATCCCATTCCGGATAAATAGAAAATGTCAAACTTTCCGATCGAACAATCGAACACCCAAGTTTTCCCGATACAGCTCAACACATGAAATAAGTCTAACAACATTCAGTTCGTGCCTCAGTACCAACGGTCCAGCCGTAGAAGGGTCAAGCCAACGCCTCACATGTGGCACGCCGTACTGCCCCAAACCCGAAGGTTCAAAGGGCAGTTCAAGACGGTCACATAATCGAGTTAAGGTTTGTTGCCTTCTAGAGGGTCCATCGCGTTACTTGCACTACTTAGAACGTCGTTAAACTTCGGAAAAATCCAACACTTGGAAATTTCCCGACAGGGGAAAAATTGGGTATTTATATCCGGTCGAACTTTTTAACATATTCTAAAATTTATCCGGAAAGCCACATTGACAAAATTTGATAATCCGATCGAAACACCGAATCCCCAAAACAACTCCAGAAAATTCAACTCTTAAATAAATATTAAAAATTTCCAGAAGACTCAGCACTATAAGACAAGAATTACTGTGCAAGCCACGTGGTGTAATTCCACAAAGTGGCCGCGGAACCGCCGCTAATCCCATGGTGGGGGTCGCGGTTCCGCGCCTCCTTTGTGGAGTTATCAACACGTGCTTTACAGTAACTCATACAATTCCCTGCTGAATTTTTTAGGAATTTAATCTGGAAAAATCCCAGTTTTTGGAAAAAGGACAGAGAGCATTTTTGTGATCGGGTTTCGGGTTCGTTCGGACTTCAAATTCCGTATGGACTTCGCCTAAGGCTCTAGCTAGGCTCTGATACCAGTGAAAGGTTCCTAGGCACCCTATAGTGGTCTCATAAGGCATCGAACATGCCAATTTCAAAAAATCTAGGTGCCGAGAGACCCGACTACGGATCGTTTGCTAGAAAACTAGGCGAAAAAGCTAACTAGTTAACACTTAACTATGAGAATACGGATATACAACCTTTGTAGATCCGGTGCTCCACCTCCACGGCTCCGCAATGAAGTCACCTCGCTGTCCAAGACGGATCCCGGGCTCTAGCGTCGGCTTCATCGGAGAATGGACGGGCTAGGTCATCGACGACGTGCCGAAGATGATCTACGTCGAAGCATCACTAGATCAAGCTCCACCTTCACCAAGCCATGAAAAATTGTGAAGGAAACACACTCTACTACTTGGCAAAAGGTAGAGGATGAAGAAATAGGAAGTGGGTAGACTTTAGAATTGGATTTCTCACTCTAATTCATCACTTGCTATTGATGGAGGCAAGCTTTCTTCACTTGAAGAAATGAAGAAGAAGAAGAATAATGTTATGATAAGTTGAGTTAAAATAAAAAGTAAATGAATACTTATCATAACATAACCCTAGTTAAGTGTAGAGAATAGACCATGGTTTGTTTAAATGGTTAGGGTTAAGAATGAAGACAAGAAGGGTGACTAAGTCAAAGCTTCATGAATCTTTAACAAACAAACAAACAAAGCCACCATTCTTTCTTTATCTTTTCCAAAACAAATAAATAAATAAATAAACAAATGAATAAGATAATCAAAACCCTAATCATTAAGTAAACCATGGTTTAATCTTTATACTTAACCAAGTTAACATGTATCATCAAACATGATACAATCATGTGCACAAAAGTATATCACATATACAACTTGCACAATTCAAGTGAGAAAATCCATTTAAAGTGAACCAATACTAGTTAATGCAAAGTAATATATCAAATATATAATTATACATTAAATCATTAAATCAACACTTGATTTAACGATCCGGTCATATCGCATATAACCGACTAGTATCCAATGTATCGGCTTATCGAATCAACGCTTGAATCGATAACTAGGTTATATCGCATACAACCATTCGACACATTGATCGCGAGAATGAAATACGGCAACACATACACGCATTATTCTCGGTCCCGCACATATCTCATATGCGCTCCTATTTCGTTTCGCTTGAGCCAGGAAACCTCTGTGTAGGACTCTAAACACTCGTCAATACGCCGGCAGCAGGTGATGATCATATCAAGCACCCACAAGCCGCAAGCGGTCTGCTAAACGTAACGGCCACCCGGGTATTGAGCGATCAGAAGATCGACGAGCAAGCCCGCTCACACTCCAGTGAATCCAACCAATAACACTACCGTACAGTCCGGTCTGATCGTCTGATATGTCGCATATCTCGCCTAGGGGTGGTCAACGTCAGACCCCAATAGCTCGATAAGTCGTGCCGATATGAGGTCTATAACAATTCGAGAAACTACTGGTAACACTTACCAGTAAATCTCAGCAACCCTGGCCAGGGATTTCCTGTTATAGCCAATCGAACACAGCGCAACATCAACCCCCTATACCGGGAGAGACGAATCCCCTCCTATCGCTCATTGCCTCCATGTGACTCGGGACTGTACCCAAAAACCACCGTTTTGCATGCCATCTTGGACGTGGTAAGATGGAAATCAAAGCATAGTGGGAACCACACAAGACTCTATGACGATCTCGGGTCAACAGACTACTCTGTACCAGTGTCACCTGAGAACTGCCATCTGACGTGAGGTATAATACCATCTGGGAGTTCTCGGCGAGTCCGTCCAGTGTACCCAGTCTCTACTGAGCACCCGTATATCATCTCTGATGTCAAACACCGATGGATATGGGATCATCCATCGCCCATCTGTATGGGTCGAGAAGGTACACGCTAGTCTACTCTGGTATATCGATGCCCCATCTCGATACACCCACGACTAGGGACTTTCAAGGATGTACTTATGGACTACCATGTCCCCACTAGTATGATCCGCATCATAGTCCAGGTAGTTAAGTACACATCCTAAGGGCTTTACCAACATGTAACAGAGAGACAATCAGTATACACGTTAAGGTAAAGTGCAACCAGATAGCATACTATCATGTCGAGCAAGAAAGTCCTCCCTATATATGTCCCAGCATCCACTACAATATACATCCTATGTACAGTAATGGCCTCTAGGGCATACATATAACTAACAGGTCTGCTCCAGAATTTTTCAGTAGACCGTTGGTTTCGTCTTGATACACCGCGGTGTAGCCGTGAGATATGGGTCTAACTTCCCACGTCTTTGGCACTGAACTCGACCCTCTTTTTATCCTGCACACTTGCACAAAAACTTAATCAAAAATAACAAGATGGTTTTTTATAATGTATTTTTTTTTGTTTTTCGGTTATGTTTATATTCACAAATTAACCCGAAATTACACAAAGAAATAGACTACCGTCTCCCCGGCAACGGCATCATTTCATTGTTGGAGTTTTTGTATGTTCAAGTTTAATTACCGCAATCAAGACGGTTTCGCTTGTAGCTATCCGGTTGAGTACGGGTCGTCCGCAGGGAGATGGGAATCTTTTTCTATGTGCTTTAACGAGTTAAGTCCAAATATCCAGGTTTGTTTGAGATTAACTATGTGCTAAAATGTATATAAAGAGATCTTGTTAGGGTTAGGATTAGGTTAGTTTGAGATAGGAGTCGCTCACTTCTTTCGTTGCCACTCTTAATATCGGTGTTATGGTAATCGGCAACAACGGGGATTAGCACGACTAGGAAGGAACTTGCGAGTATAAGCTAGGCTTTCCAACGCTTAGTTTCTTCCATTTGGTCCTTATCCGTCCGTTCTTGGCTCTTAGCCTTAACCTCCGGTTAATTCAACCACAACCGGTCTCGCTAAGGAATCACCGCTATCATGTAGGATAGGGTGCCGTAGGGAGCGGATTGTGTTTCAATTAACGGGAGTCCGAATTAAGATGTTGGGCAAGAAAAGAGTGAGAGAGATTTCCTTCTCTCAAACTTTCCTTACCCTACCCTAACAAGTGAGAAACTACTAACCCATTATAAAAAAAGGAAAATAAAACAAATGGAGGAAGATAGAAAGAAAGAGATTAGAAGATTACAACTAGCTATTTGAGACCTCACTTTGGCAAGGATCAAGCTTAAGCATCATTGTTGTTAAGGATAAAGAAAACTAGAAGAAGAAAGAAACAAACAACAAATAACAACAACTAGATTAGCAAATGAAAATTACAAGCAATTATAATTAACAAAAGAACAAGACAAGCATGATAAAGAAAAGAACTCTTTTATTCATCACTTCACTCACAAAAGCTCACTACAAGGTTTTAATGGAGAAGAGATGAGAAGAGAAAGAAGAACAACAACATATATCCTAAAATCTAATACAAGAATTAAGCACCCTTGGCTTGGCATTGTTCTGGGATATTTATAGGCTGAAAACTGGAACCCTAGGGCAATATTCTGGCTCCATATAAAATGACTAAACTGCCCCTGAAAAATATTCAATTGTCGAGTCAATTAGGCCGCGGATCCGCGGCCTAAGCGCCATGTTGGCCGCGGATCCGTGGCCATTTAGGAGAATTAGGTCATAAAATTTGGTGGGTTTTCCTGTTTTTCTGTGCTCTTCAGTGTGGTATATGTGGTTCCTCAGAATCTCCTTACATTTTTTCCAGAATTTCAGCAGATCAAAAGGTGATTTGATGTGGATCTTTTGCCATGATTTTTCTTGAGCTCCGCGTAGACATGTTGGATCTTGTGTTGACATTGTGCTTTGTGCATGAAAATGAACATCGATTTGCCATTTTGTCCCTTAAACTGGTGTGCGGCAACATACGGATAGAGAGCGGAGACCCGTATTTTATCTGTGGTTGGCAGTAATCCAGAATTTGTCATGCTTTTTCGTGAATTTACTGTTTAGAGCTGAGAACCTGTATCCTGCAATTAACTAACAAACACGTCTCAAGAGTATCTACCGATAAGCAATATGATAAAAAAAATGGGCGGTATAAAAATGCAAAAATCTGATATGAACAGTGTCCTTACAATCCACCATCTCAAGGACAGGATCAGATTAATGCTGCATTTCAGCAAAGACCAAGAAATGATCCATACTCTTCCACGTACAACCCTGGATGGAGAAACTACCCTAACTTCGTATGGAACCAGAATCAAAATCAGTTCCAAAGGCAGAACAATTTTCAAAGGGGGCGTCCTCAACAACAAGCACAACAACAGTATCAGCAGCCCTGCTAATCCTAACCTTTTCAAAATGCGACGAACAATTTTGCGCCCAACAATTCCTTTACTCAAAACAACTTTGTTCCGTCCAACAATGATAAGGTTTCCTCGCTAGAACGAAGTCTGGAGGTGTTCGTTAAACAATCGACACAATCCACTGCAAACATCCAGTCTTCTATTCAGTCTTTGGTGCAACACACTGCTGCACACGGGAAAAGCATCAAGACCATCGAAGCCCAGATTCCACAGCTGAATGCGGCGTTAAGCGAGCGAGAAAAGGGGAAGCTTCCATCCCAACCACTCCCAAATCCTGGTCACCCACATAATGTACATGTTGCTCTTGAGCAACAGAACCATAATATGAGTGTCGTGACTACATTAAGATTAGGAAGAATGCTGAACAACAACATTGGCACAACATTTGAGGATAATGACACCCCGGCCGCTTCGTTTTCTTCTTCTCCCTCCTCATCTTCTGAGCCTATTCTTCAATCTTCAAAAGGCTCCTCTTCTTCTTCTGCTCTGAACGGACCCACATCTCACTCCATGAAAACTCCGGCTCTGGGATCCGTTCCAACTCCACAATCTCCTCCACAAACATTGGACTAAACCAATTTCAAAAACGTTCCATTTCCAAACCGGTTGAGGTCCAATAAACAAAATCCACAAATGGAGAAAATTCTGAAGTTGTTTAAGCAAGTTAACATCAACATTCCCCTTTTAGATGTTGTCCAACAAGACCCTTCCTACGCAAAAATCTTTAAGGACTTATGCACGAAAAAGAGGAATTCTCAGGTACCCAAGAAAGTTTTCTTAGCTAGTGCTGTGAGTGATGCTCTTACCCAATCTTTACCTCAAAAACGGAAGGACCCAGGCTGTCCTACGATTTCTATTACCATTGGGGATAAGAACATCAACCGCGCATTTTTGGATCTTTGTGCCAGTGTTAACCTGCTTCCGTACTCAGTATATGGGCAATTAGGTGTAGGAGAGCTGAAACCCACACACTGTACTCTCCAAATAGCCGACCGATTGATCACCCATCTTAGGGGTGAGCTAGAGGATGTGTTAATCAAGGTTGGGGACTTCTTATTCCCCGTTGACTTCATTGTTTTAGACACACAGCCTGTAGCTAACCCCCGGAATCAAATTCCGATGATACTTGATCGCCCATTCCTTGCAACCTCAAATGCTTAGATCAATTGTCGAAATGGTTCGATGAACCTATCTTTTGGAAACATGACAATTGAACTCAACATTTTTAGGTTGGGGAATCAGCCCTCCGAACCTAATGCTCATATACTAAACGTTTGTTCACTCCAGCAGATCACCCCAGAGGACTGTGAATTCGAGGAGTTTTTGTTCGATCACAGCAATCTTGACGCAACTAGTGCGTCCCTCTTTGAACCTACTGCTGCTTCTGTGCCCGATAATGACTACGCGTGTTTCACTTTCTCGAACGATCTTGGCCAGTCACCACCCGAGTTTGAATCCTTCGAATTACTAGATGAGTTACCTGAACCATCCAACTCGGTCGCTTATACTCATTTTGAACCTCTGCTGGAATCTTTTGAGTTCGAGACCTTTTCACCAATCTTGCCTTCAATCGTTTCACCTCCAATGCTCGAACTCAAATCATTGCCATCTCACCTTAAGTACGCTTACTTGGGTGAGAACGAGACCCTTCCTGTTATCATCTCGGCATCTCTAGCTCCAGAGCAAGAGAAAGCTCTTCTTACGGTCTTGCACAGCAATAGGCAGGCCTTTGGCTGGTCAATGGCGGACATCAAGGGGATTAGTCCCCTGATCATTGAACATCACATTCATCTGATGGATGATGCCAAACCAGCCAGGGATCCACAAAGGCGACTCAACCCAGTCATGAAGGAGGCTGTAAAAAAGGAGATCGTAAAGTGTCTGGATAGTGGTATCATTTACCCTATCTCTGATAGCCAGTGAGTTAGCCCGATTCATGTTGTCCCTATGAAGTCGGGCATAACGGTCATAACCAATGAGGCGAACGAGTTAATCCCTACTCGCACCCAGACTGGGTAGCGAGTATGCATCGATTATAGAAAACTCAACGCCGCAACGCGGAATGACCACTTTCCGCTACCTTTCATTGACCAGATGCTTGAACGATTGGCTGGACACGAGTACTACTGCTTTCTTGATGGCTACTCCGGCTATAATCTGATTCCCATCGCCGAAAAAGACCAGGACAAGACCACATTCACTTGTCCTTTCGGCACGTTTGCATATCGTCGCATGCCCTTTGGGTTATGCTTCTAGCGGTGTATGATGGGAATCTTCTCAGACATGGTGGAAAAATTCTTGGAGATCTTCATGTATGATTTCTCCATTTTTGGTGATTCCTTTGATGAGTGTTTGCTGCATCTCAACGCTGTCCTTACCCAGTGTAAGGACAAGAACCTCACTTTAAATTGGGAGAAGTGCCACTTCATGGTGCGCGAAGGTATTGTCTTAGGACATATCATCTCGCAAAATGGCATTGAGGTAGATAAAGCGAAGATTGAAGTCATTTCCAATCTCCCTCCTCCCAGATGCGTCAGAGACATCCGAACCTTCCTTCGCCATACTGGTTTCTATAGACGGTTCATCAAGGACTTTAGCAAGATTGCTAGGTCCTTGACTCTTTTGCTGGCCAAGGACACGACATTCGACTTCAACTCGAGCTGTGTGACTGCGTTCGAGTCATTAAAAAGCTCACTCACTTCTGCTCCCGTTCTTTCTTCTCCTGACTGGACGCACCCATTTGAGATTATGTGCGATGCATCCGACTTTGCCATCGGTGTTGTCCTTGGACAACACATCAACAAGATGCCGCACGTAATCTATTATGCTAGCCGAACCATGAACGACACCCAACTGACTACACAACAACCGAGAAGGAATTCTTGGCTGTTGTATTTGCTTTAGAAAAGTTCAGGCCCTACCTCATCGGCTCTCCAGTCATCGTCTACACGGACCATTCTGCTCTACGCCATCTTTTTGCAAAGAAGGATGCAAAATCTCGGCTGATACGTTGGATCCTCTTGCTTCAAGAGTTTGACCTTTTCATCAAGGACAAAAGAGGATGTGAAAACGTAGTCGCCGACCATCTCTCACGACTTCCTTCTTCGCTGTCGTTTCAAATTCCGATCAACGACGTTTTTCCGGATGAACAGCTCTTGACAGTATCTTGCGAACCCTGGTTCACAGATATTGTGAACTATTTGGCCACAGGATTACTACCGACTGAATGGTCAAGTCTGGACAGACTTCGATTCTTGTCCCAAGTAAAACACTTTTACTGGGACGAACCCTATCTGTTCAAGTAATGTCCCGACCAGATTATTCGTCGGTGTGTCCCTGACAATGAATTCAAGAGTGTGCTTTCGTTTTGCTACGATCAAGCATGTGGTAGGCATTTTGGCCCCAGAAAGACAGCCGAGAAAATCTTGCAGTGTGGTTTCTACTGGCCACATCTCTTCAAAGACGCTCAAGACTACTGCAAGACTTGCTCCCGATGACAACACTTGGGCCGGATATCCAGAAGAAACGAGATGCCACTCTTGGTTGTGGAGATTTTCAATGCTTGGGGAATTGATTTTATGGGGCCGTTTCCCAGCTCTTTTGGGAACTTGTACATTCTTCTCACTGTTGATTATGTCTCTAAGTGGGTCGAGGCTGTGCCCAACCGGACTAACGACAACAAGGTTGTCGTTAGATTTCTTAAGGAAAATATTTTCTCCCGGTTTTGGCACCCCCGAGCGATCATTAGCGACAATGGAACTCATTTCTGTAATAAGACTTTCGAGGCCTTAATGCGGAAATATTCCATTAATCATAAGCTATCTACGCCCTACCACCCCCAAACATATGGGCAAGCCGAAGTTTCAAATCGGCAAATCAAGCAGATATTGGAGAAGACGGTTTCCAAGAACCGTAAGGATTGGTCTTTAAAACTCATTGATGCCCTTTGGGCATTTCGAACCGCTTATAAGACCGATCTTGGCATGTCTCCTTATCGGCTTGTTTACGGAAAGGCTTGCCACCTTCCTGTGGAAATAGAGCATCGCGCATTTTGGGCGATAAAGGAGCTGAATCTGTCTCTCGAAGATGCGGGCAGCCATCGGAAGCTACAGTTGAACGAATTGAGCGAGCTTCGGGATGAGGCTTACAAAAACGCGGTTGTCGTTAAGAACCGAACGAAGGTGTTTCACGATAAACACATTTTGCGCAAAACATTCGCACCTGGTCAACAGGTACTGCTTTACGACACCCGGCTACATTTCCATCCAGGAGAGCTCAGATCTCGCTGGAAAGGACCATTTTTTGTGCGGAAACGCAAGGCGCTGTGGATTTGGAGGATCCAAAGGACGGTTCATTTTTCAAAGTAAACGGACACAGACTGAAACCGTACCTTAGCACCGAACCAACAGAGGAGCTCCTGGTCTTACAGGAGCCAGTTTACTCTGCATAATCTTCCTCTGCCTACCACCAAACTTCGGTTTTCCAGCCAAAACAGTGAACAATGTTTCGAATAAGTTTGGCGGTATGTATATACCATTTTGTATATATATGTGGATATTCTGGTCCGGTGCATATCCATTTTTGACTATTTTCTTTAAAAAAAATGTGTATATCTAAACGACAATTATGACCCTTCAATAATTTTTTCATGCAATGACAGTGAGGACACTATCCAGTTTAAGTTTGGGGGTACGCTCGGTACGCATTTCTAACCTTCGCATTCATATGTATATTTTGCATCTACATACTAAAATCCATAAAAATCAGAAAATTTTCTAAAAATATAAAAACTTTTTCGTCAAGTTAGCTAGTGGGAGAACTCAGATTCAACATTTCGACGGTTTTGTTTGATAAGATAAGAATAACTAAATCTTATTTTTAGATTTTGAAAACCTGAAAGATAACTCTCCTTTGAAGTTAACTATGGCTGATATACGTCTTTACATCACACTACACGTGTCGTGAGTTTTGAAAATTAGATGACAAGTCTATTATGTCTGAAAACTTTTAAATGGATAAATTATTTCTGAGGATCAAATAGGTTTGTTCTGAAATAAGTAATATCAAGAATAGTTTATGAAGTGAAGCGGATATGAAGGGGTGTTATTGATGCCTTAATTGGAACTAATTCTGAAAAATAACCATCTGGAACTTGATTGGAATGATTACAGACCTAACCCACTAAACACGTCTTTTATCCAAAAAAAATAATAATTAAACTGCCAGTTATATCTCCGTTCGCATTAAATCATCATGATTTTCACGCTAAATTGTCTTTTGTTTTTGGGCCTAGATAACTTAAGTAATTAAGTCCGCTGGGGTGTCTCTACACCTAATGCCCTAAAGCCAACTGGTTTGGGAGCATTGGCCCAAAGCGCGTTAAGAAGCCTAGAAAGTCCAGATTAAACCAAAGTCAAGCAAGTGTTCTCTCCGAGTTAAAATTCCTAACGGTTCTTTGTATGAGAATAATCTTGACAAAAGACAGGTTTTTATAAAAAATATTTATAGCGGAAATATGAAGGTTTTATTCCATGATAAATACTATTGCACGTTCACAAAGGTGTGTATGAAATGAAAACAAGAAAAAGGTGGAGTGAAAAATAAGACCTAGTTTCCTGTTAAGGAAGATAGAAATTCTGAAATTGAAACCTTACTGGAAAACGAAACTTGAAGAATATTTAACTCTTTATAAAACTTATGTGATCCTTTTTAAATTTTTATCCGGGCTCTATTTTGTGACATGATGACTTTAATCGATCCTTCTGAAACTTAACGACACTATTTGCATTGCACGTAAAGACATAAAATCTTAAGTTAAAAAAGAAGTGAGGTGTGAAAAAATAAAGGTTCGATAGTCTAGAATTAGGATAATAGAATTGTTATTTTTAAAACAAAACCTTAGGGTTTGAATCATAGTTGTTTCGCAAAACTAGCTTGACGGGATTTTGTGGGTAGTATCCGCTGAAAACCCTCAGGAGACAACACTCCTCCTACTATGGACACCTAGAGGTTTAACGGCTTGATGCACATGCTCAATGCAATCGCGTTCCCTGCGAAAGTGAGGTTAGTAATTTTTGTGAATAAATTGGCTTTGCTCGGGACGAGCAAATGATAAGTTTGGGGGTATTTGTTCATATCAGATTTTTGCATTTTTATACCGCCCATTTTTTATCACATTGCTTATAGGTAGGTACTCTTGATCCGTGTTTGCTAGATAATTGCAGGTTACAGGTTCTCAGCTCTAAGCAGTGAAATTCATGGAAAAGCGCGACAAATTCTGGATTACTGCCAACCAGAGATAAAATACGGGTCTCCGCTCTCTATCCGTATGTTGCCGCACACCAGTTTAAAAGAAAAAATGGCAAATCAATGGTCATTTTCTTGCACAAAGCACAATATCAACACAAGATCCAAGATATCTACGCTGAGCTCAAGAAAATCATGGCAAAAGATCCACATCAAATCACATTTTGATCTGCTGAAAATCTGGAAGAAATGTAAAGAGCTTCTGAGAAACCAAGTATACCACACTGAAGAGAACAACAACACAGGGAAACCCAGCAAAATTGAGGAGCCAACTCCCCTAAATGGCCGCGGATCCGCGGCCGACATGGCGACTCGGCCGTGGATCCGAGGCCGAGTTGACTCGGCAACTGACTATTTTCTGGGGGCAGTTTGGTCAATTCATTTGGGTCCAGAATGTTGCCCTAGGGTTTCAGTTTCCTGCCTATAAATAGCCCAGAACAATGCCAAGTGAAGGGTGTTTATTCTTGTGTTAGATTTTAGGATAGATTTTGTTGTTCTTCTTCCTCTTTTCTCCATTAAAACCTTGTAGTGAGCTTTTATGAGTGAAGTGATGAATAAAAGAGTTCATTTCTTGATCATGCTTGTCTTGTGACTTTGTTAATTATATTTGCTTGTAATTTTTATTTGCCAAACTAGTTGTTGTTATTTGTTGTTTGTTTTTTTCTTCTTCTATTTTTCTTTATCCTTAACAACAATGATGCTTAAGCTTGATCCTTGCCAAAGTGAGGTCTCAATTAGCTAGTTGTAATCTTCTAACATCTTTCTTTCTATCTTCCTCCTTTTGTTGTATTTTCCTTTTTATTTGTAATGGGTGAGTAGTTTCTCACTTGTTAGGGTAGGATAAGGAAAGTTTGAGAGAAGGAAATCTCTCTCACTCTTTTCTTGGCCAACATCTTAATTCGGACTCTTGTTAATTGAACCACTATCCGCTCCCTACGGCACCCTATCCAACATGATAGCGGTGATTCCTTAGTGAGACCGGTTGTGGTTGAATTAACCGGAGGTTAAGGCTAAGAGCCAAGAACGGACGGACAAGGACCAAAAGGAAGAAACTAAGCGTTGGAAAGCCTAGCTTATACTCGCAAGTTCCTTCCTAGTTGTGCTAATTCCCGTTGTTGCCGATTACCGTAACACCGATATTAAGATTGGCAACGAAAGAAGTGAGCGACTTCTATCTCAAACTAATCTAATCCTAACCCTAACAAGCTCTCTTTATATACATTTTAGCATATAGTTAATCTCAAACAAACCTGGGTATTTGGACTTAACTCGTTAAAGCACATAGAAAAAGATTCCCATCTCCCTGCGGACGACCCGTACTCAACCGGCTAGCTACCAAGCGAAACCGTCTTGATTGCGGTAATTGACTAAGCACGCAAAAAGTCTAACAATCAGGGTTGTTCCCAAAATCCACCTTTTTACAGGACTCAGTAGAGCCGTGGTAGGGAGGAAATCAAAGCATACTGGGAATCACACAAGACACTATGACGATCTCGGGTCTACAGAATAACCTGTACAAGTATCATAAGAGAACATCTATCTGAAAATAGGTATATATACCATCTTGGAGTTCTCGGCGAGTCATGTTCGGTGTACCCATTCTCCAATGAACACATGTGTACAATCTTTGATGTCAAACACCATGGTTGTCGGATCAACCATCGCCCCAGGGTCAAGTAACGTATACACTAGTCTACTCTGGTAATATCGATGCCCTGTCTCAATATACCCTCGATAAGGAACAATTAAAGGATATGCTTTTAGGCTACCCAGGCCCTACTAGTATGATCTACATCATAATCCTGGTAGTCAAGCATAATCCTAAGGGCTTCATCAACATGTATATAAGATATGAAAAACAACACATCGCACATTAAGATGAAGATAAACTAGATAGCATACTATCATTTCGAGCAAAGATTATTTCTATACATATACATGCCTAGCATCCTATACAATACAGGCCTCTAGGCCATACATATCTAACAATCTCCCACTTGCAGTAATGCCTGTAGTTGGTGCAATAAGTACCCACTGTCTACACTAAAACCAGTTTCTGGCATACCGCATGCCCAACATCTTGAATAGTTTCTCATACTGGACTTGAGGGTGGCCTTGGTGAATGGATCTGTTTTGTTGTCTTTCGTGTCTACTCTCCGTACCTCGATTTCCTGGCGATCCACTATCTCCCTGATGAGGTGATACCGCCTCAAGATATGTCTGGATTTCTGATGGAACAGTGGTTCCTTTGCCAAAGCCATAGCTCCATTGTTATCGCAATATAAAGGTATTGGATTAGCAATGGATGGGATCACCTGAAGTTCAGAAATGAACTTCCTCATCCTAACTGCCTCTTTTGCGGCATCATTAGCAGCAATATACTCAGCTTCCATTGTGGAGTCAGCGATGGTATCCTGCTTGGAACTCTTCCAACATACCGCCCGTCTATTTAGGGTAAATACAAACCCCGAGATGGACTTACAATCATCCTTATCGCTCTGGAAGCTGGAATCAGTAAAGGCCTCCATTTGGAGGTCTCCATTACCATACACCAAGAACAGTTCTTTAGTCCTTCGCAAGTACTTCAGAATGTTCTTCACAGCAGTCCAGTGTTTCTCCCCTGGATTGGATTGATACCTGCTTACTGCACTCAGTGCATAAGCTACATATGGGCGAGTACACAACATCGCATACATTATAGATCCTACCGCCGAAGCGTAGGGTATAATGCTCATGTGAACCCTCTCCTCATCTGTCTTTGGAGACATCTCTTTGGAAAGGGTGATCCCGTAACAAGCGGGTAAATTACCTCGTTTGGAATCTTCCATACTAAACCTCTTTAGTATGGTGCCTATGTATCTCGATTGGGACAATCCCAACAATTTCTTAGATCTATCTCTATAGATCTTAATTCCCAGAATGTATGAGGTATCACCCAGGTCTTTCATGGAGAACCTCTGCGATAAAAATAGTTTGACCAATTGTAGCATAGGAACATCATTTCCTATCAAGAGAATGCCGTCCACGTACAATACGAGGAATGTAACAGTACTCTCTACAATCCTTTTATAAATACATGGTTCATCTACATTTTTGATAAAACCAAACTCTTTGATTGTATCATCAAAGCAGATGTTCCAACTCCGTGATGCCTTCTTTAATCCATAGATGGATTTAAGCAACCTGCATGCTTTTCCGCTGCTCCCACTGTCAATGAAGCCTTCTGGCTGATCCATAAAAATGCATTCTTCTAAATCATCATTTAGAAATGCCGTTTTAACATCCATCTGCCAGATTTCATAGTCGTAGTGAGCAGCTATAGCAAGCAAGATCCGAATGGATTTAAGCATTGCGACTGGTGAAAATGTTTCATCATAGTCCAAGCCTGGTCTTTGACGAAATCCTTTTGCAACCAGCCTAGCTTTATAGGTCTGCACCTGACCATCTGCACCAATCTTTCTCTTAAAGATCCACTTGCACCCTATGGGTTTTACCCCAGAAGGTGCAGCCTCCAAAGTCCATACTTTGTTGGTGTGCATGGATTCTATTTCGGATCTCATCGCATCCAGCCACTTCACTGAGTCACCACTCGTGATAGCTTGCTGAAAACTAGTATGATCATCATTATCTATGATGCAATCTTCTCTATCACCATCAATCTGAAAACCGTAGTATCTATCAGGTGGGCGAGAAGTCCTACTAGATCTACGGAGTGGCTGAGGTTCGCTAGGTTCTATTGAAACCTCAGGTTCAACCAAATCATCGATATTTGTTTGTGGTTCTGGAATTTCTTCCAGTTCTACCGCATTGCCAACAGTGTCATTTGTAAAAAATTCATTTTCTAAAAATATAGCATACTGAGAAACAAACACCCTTTGTTCCTTCTTGTGGTAGAAAAGATATCCATACGAATGTTTTGGATATCCCACAAATTTACACAAAACCGATCATGTCTCGAGTTTGTCCGGATTCTGCTTTATCACATAAGCCGGACAACCCTATATCCTAACTCATTTAAGATATGGTCTCTTCCCATACCATATCTCATATGGAGTGGTAGACACGGTTTTGGTCGGGACCCTATTCAATAGATATATCGCAGTCTCCAATGCGTGCCCCCATAATGAAAGTGGTAACTCAGCATCATTCATCTTTGATCGTACCATATCTAATAGGGAATGATTTCTTCGTTCCGAAACACCATTGTGCTGTGGTGTGTACGGAGAGTGAGCTGAGAGAGAATTCCATTCTCATTTAGGAAATCTAAAATCTCTATGCTTAGGTACTCACCTCCTCGATCTGATCGAAGTTTCTTGATACTCAAGCCTGTTTGTTTTTCTACTTCAGATTTATACTCCTCGAACTTTCGAAGGCTTCGGACTAATGTTTCAACAAGAACACGTGTCCGAATCTTGAGAAATCATCAGTAAATGTTATGAAGTATGAATAACCACCTCTCGCATGTGTAGAAATTGGTCCAGATACATTACTATGTATGAGGCTTAAGAGTTCAGTAGCTCTCTCTCCGTGTCCAGTAAACGAAGTTTTGGTTATTTTACCATTGATATAAGACTGACAAGTCGCATAATATTTGTATTCAAATGGGTTTAAATATCCATCTTTATGTAGCTTGGTTAGTCTTATTTCGTTAATATGACCAAGTCTACAATGCCAAATGAAAGTTTCATTTATGTCTGAGATCTTTCTTTTGTTTGTGTGTTGTATATTGAAAATTGTGTGTTGATTCAGGAGGTATATCCGTTTATTTAATATACAGACCCAAACTGTTGATTAAGGTTAATGTTCATAACATTACTTTGTAATACAAAATCATATCCTTCATTGTCCAACAACGATATAGACATAATATTATACAACATCGAAGATACAAAATAACATGGGTTCAAAACCAATATACAACCCGACGAAAAACCAAGCTGATACTTGATTGATTCTATATTTAAAGAAGTGTTTGTAGAAATAACCGCAATCAATAACGGTGTCGTGTGTAGATAGACCGAGATGAGTACGAGTCGTCCGCGGGGAAACGTGGAATCTTTCAATCTTACTTTAGACGTGTTGAAAAAGAGAAAGAATAGAAGAATAAAGAATAGTGGAGAATTGTTTCTAGATCTATGTCAAAATACGGATGTAGAAAATAGATCTAGTTTAAATAAAGATATAGATTTTATATCAGAAGAGGGCTTGTAGGGTTCGTTCGGATTTAATAGTAATGGATGACTAATAAAGATGACTCCTTTTATCTATTGGTAGATTTAAAACTAGATTAATAGTGATGAATGAGGATTAGAGTTGTTGGAAGAAAATAGTGTTTCCACACCATTGACCCTTGTCCTTTCATTGATCTCTATTCATGTCTAGCCCTTAACAAAACAATTGTTAATCTAATCTCAAATCACGGTCAAGACTTTCAATAAATTGATAGCGCACCCGATTAGGATGTTAACATTTATTTTGCTAAAGTTTATAAACTTCATAAGATTTAAAAGAAGTTAAGAAATTCTTCATCTTCCATTGATCTACCCTAATCCTACGAACCCTATCAAGCGGTGAATTATTCGCGCATGATGGAGATAGAAGAACGGATAGAGATCATGATGTAAATAAAGAAAATAATTGCAATAAGATTAAAACAACTACTTTTATTAATCAACTTGATCAATTACATTTTTTGTTCCTTTAGAAAGTGGAATACAAAATCCTAGTTTGCTTCTCGATCTATCTTGAAGGAGATAAATGAATAGCCGATTGATCAACCTGGATGCGTGAGTCAACGTGAACTTCGTGATCTCTTCGGTTTGATGATTTCTTGGTTTAGCCCTCGGTTCTTTATATAGCCCCAAAACCAGAAACTAAAGATCCCCGGAATTAGGGTTAGTTGTAGTAAATCCAACCTGAAAATCCAAACTCCTGACTCGGTGAATCGGCCGCGGATCCACCGCATATTGCATGGTTTGGCCGCGGATCCGCGGCCGTTTGGTGGGATCTTGGCTTCAAAATTCTGAGTATGCTTCGATGTGACATGATTGATAACGATTTCGGATTGTGTAGTATAAGAATTGTAAAGAAATCACAACCAAAAATATTTTGACCGCAATCAATAACGGTGTCGAATGTAACGCGTTAGTAAGTGCGGATCGTCCACAGAGAAAGTGTAATCGTTTGTATTTCGAATTAGATGAGTCGAAACTTTAAGGAAAAGAAAAGAAAACAATTCATTATTTAAAATTGCATTTCAAGAAAGAGAAAAATCTAGATCTAAAAGAAAGCATTAAAAAACAAGAAGTGAGAGATATGATAATTTCCAACCAACAATCAAGATTCGAAGTGTAGCTCGTAATTGTAGATCGGATCTATAGATGTGATGAGATCTAAAGATTTCATGTTCTTATCCTTTAACGAATTGATACTAGATCGATGATAATTCACCGAGGTTAAGGATTTTGCGAAGAAGCTAGGGTTTCCTCGTCTTATCATTAATCCTTTCGATGAATCTCATTCAAATTCTAGCTTCTAGTTAATCAAATAATCAATCGTTGTTCCCTAGTTTCGAGTGAACACAATCAAGAGAGGATCATCCCGAAACTAGGTCATCGATCATTTGATACACAAGAACTTACAATCGTTATAGGATTTACGAATTGTAAAAAGATCTAAATCATCATCATTCTATTGATCGTCACAACTCCTATACGAGCGGAGTTTTACTCAAACATCACAACAAGAACCACAATCACAAATTGAGATCGAATCATGATGCAAGAATTTAAAGAAAGCAAGATTAAAGAAATTTCACCTTTATTTATCGACAAATTTCGTTACAACTCTCTTGAATTTACAAAAGGAAGGAACTAGATCGTCGATTTTGGCTTCGCTCGGCTCCTTGAGTCGTGGATCGGCTTGGATCTCTTGCTCCATTGAAATCCGGCGTCGCTTCTAAAGGTTGAAGGCTCTCTTGCTTGAATTGCACTCGGGATCTTGATCTTGATTTTGAATTGGAATTTGGCACAAGTCGTGTCACTCAACTTGTGGGTGGAAGAAGGAGAGATGAAGAATTGAACTAATGATGAACAACATCAACCCTAGATCTATTCTCTCTTTTATAGACCTCAAAACCCTAGATATAGGATTTCAAATTTGAATTTTCCCTCCACAAGTTTGTTAGTAAAAGATTTGAATTTCCCTCCAAAAGTTTGTTAAGAGAGCCTTCTAGAAATAGTTTGTTAAGCCGAGCCTTCTAGATACGCCACGTGGAGCCTCTACAGTATTCTGGAAGCTTTGGCCGTTATTTTAGACATGTGGAGAAAAACCGAGCCAATGATGACGTCATCACACCGCGGTTCCGCGGCTCAAGCAGGCACCCTCCGCGGAACCGCGGCACTTTGGAGGCTTTAGGGCTTGAATCTTCTATTGTGGCCTTGGGCTGATATGTG
The DNA here is from genome assembly GCA_030015575.1 of Agapanthus africanus. Taxonomy (NCBI): domain Eukaryota; kingdom Viridiplantae; phylum Streptophyta; class Magnoliopsida; order Asparagales; family Amaryllidaceae; genus Agapanthus; species Agapanthus africanus. Next base: position 256,842,386 of record CM057351.1, on the reverse strand, counting down.
GGCCTTTCTCTGATATGTTGATTTTTATATTTCCTTCTGACTTTCTACCAGATCTTAAATCATTGAGTTGGCGAATTTTTGATCAGCTCTTTTGGCTTTATTCCTGCAATTTCCTGCATATTTTCTCGGGACAAGAGTTGCGCAATACAAGGATGATGTGATGCCATGATAAACACACAATTTCCCTAAAAGTGCAGGTTTTAAAGTCTAACACATGCAATCTGGTATTTCAGAGATGTTTTGCTAATATGTGCAATATGAATACCGAACACTTCTAAATGAGTGCAAATGATAGGGAAATTGCCGTGTTAAAAATGCAGTATTTTCGACTGATCAAATTCCCCCAAACTTATTTTCGATCGTCTCGATCGAACTTTTTTATTAAAAAGAGAAGGAGAAAATAAAGAAAGAGAAAAACTAAATAGCACACTTTCGTAGGCAACACGATTGCACTGAGCACGTGCAACAAGCCTTTAAACCCCTAGGTGTCCCTAGTAGGGGGAGTGTTGTCTCTTGAGGGTTTTCAGCGGATTGCACCCATAAAATCCAATAATAAAAGAAAGATCATGAATATTACATTTAAAGAAAAGAATTATAAAATAAAAGCCTTGAAAATTAGGGTTTCCAACTAATCTAGCTTTTCGGTTGTCATGAGCCTTATCTTAATGGTCATGAAAAGATGTCAGAAATCACGTCCTCCCTCAATAAAACATCGTCTTATTCTTCATTCCTATCTTTCTTCCAAACATCGATCATATCACCCTACGTGTGTGTAAAGGACATCCCTACACCTGGAGAATTCAATTCAAGCTATCATACTCTTGCCTCTCAGCCTCAGTACTTTTTGATTAATGAATATTTAAATGAATTTGCTCACACACTTTCATGCGACCGTTAATACTTCTTGAGGTACTAACCGACTGATTACTCATGTGCTTGCTTATTTGGTGTATTTTCCTCGTCTTGCACCACCTCAGGCATAGCAGTGACTCCCAGACCAGTTGGCCTTAGGGCACTAGGTGAAAACGCACCCTCGCTATATATTTTCTATTGCCCTTGGCGATAATAAAACCAGTGTCCATTTTTTTCACCATTTTATATTTTATTCAATTTTTTTTATTTCCTTCATACATCGGCTTTTAGACAAGAGCATTTCAAGGTATCCTCTACTATCCCGGGCTTTAAGACGTGTGTAAGTGCGAATAGCAGGGTATCAACGTTCAAAATGTTTGGCTTCCAGAATAGAAACTATTTTTCAGACTTATTTTTACCCTCAGATTAGTGACTTCCTTCATCTTACTAACCCTTGGGACAACGGCTCATAACTACTTATTACTAGTTCGTATAAGAAAACTTCTAATTCTCTTGGTTTTCTTAAATTTTTCTAATCTCATGGATGTAATTTTTCACTATCTAATCTTTTATTATCTTATTTATGTAAAAAAAAATTGTATTTTTTTTTTTTTTAAATTTTTTAAATTTTTATAGGTTTTGAAATGTTTTGTGCTTATGCAAAGTATGATGCAAATGATTCAAAAATAAGCACAAACCTCCCCCAAACTTGTTTTCAACAGTGTCCTCACTGTTGCCAACCGCTAAATCTCGAAAAGCCTGTAAGCTTGGGAGGAATTTATTAGTGGGGGCAAAATATTTAAGTGAAGATCCTCCCTAAAACTTATTTTTGGCTCAAAATTTTGTAAAAATTTTCTTTTCAAGAGCCCGATTATACTCCCTTCCCCCAAACTTGAGTTATGCAATGTTAATTTTTTGAAAATCATATGAGGGGGGTAAAAAAAACCATTGGTTGATGCCAAGCATTGCAAAGACCGAAGGTTAACACCAACCATTCGAAAATTTTATCAATGCAGTGCTATGGTTGGTGGAAAAAAAAGTGGGGAAAGGGTAAGTGGTGGAATAGAATGTGTGTGCGTCTCATTTTGGAGAGACGATACAGTGAATGTGATGGATTACTCGCATTCTTTTTACAGTTCAGAAAAAGGGGTGGAGGTTCAATTTCATTGTTTTGGAGATGATTCATCTCAACACCCGTGTTATTCAAAAATGCGAGTTCATCAGCGAAGATCTCCTCAAAAGTTTCATCAATACCTCGGAGAATAATGTCATCACAAAGTGCGGGGTGATCTTCAGACTCTAAATACGGTTCATAATCAGTGTTAGTTGTTGACCCGGACATCTCAGTGGAAGAGTCCGTATGTGTATGATACATAGTTGGGTCAAACAATAACGTATGAAAAGAGTCAAGATTGGTATCATGAGGATCATCAAATTCGCTGCTGTCGACATCCATTAAGTCGACAGAACAGACCTGAGCAGTAGGTTCGAAGGGTGCACTTCCCAACCTGTAAATGTTCAGCTCAATTGACCTATTCCCGAAGGATAGGGTCATAGAACCATTACGACAGTTGATTATTGCATTGGAAGTGGCCAAAAAGGGGCGACCTAAAATTACCGGAATTTGATTCCGTGGGTTCGCTACAGGCTGTGTATCAAGTACAATAAAATCTACAGGGAATATAAATTCCCCAATTTTTATTAACGCATCTTCCAGTTCACCCCTAGGTTTGGTGATTGATCGGTCAGCCATCTGGAGAGTGCAATGGGTTGGCTTCAACTCTCCGATACCTAGTTGCTCATAAACCGAGTATGGAAGCAGGTTAACACTTGCGTCCAGATCTAGTAGAGCACAGTTGATGTGTTTTTCCCCAATAGAAATGGAAATAGTAGGATATCCAGGATCCTTACGTTTCCTCGGTAATTGTTGGGGGAAAGCCGTGTCTACAGTCTTTGCCATGAATATCTTCTTGGGCACTTGAGTCTTCCTCTTCCTAGTGCACAAGTTCATAAGAGTTTTCGCATAAGACGGAACTTGTTGGATAGCATCTAGGAGAGGGATGTTGATGTTAACTTTCTTAAAAATGTCCATGATCTTCTCCATATGTGGACTCGATTTGTTAGCCCTTAACCGATTAGGATAAGGTGCTTTAGCAATAAGCGCCGGGTCCATCATAGGAGAAGGAAGTGTGTGTGGAACTGATCCCAAAAGAGAAGTGGGGATCGTCCGTGGAGGAGTAGAAGAGATGGGCTGAGGTGGCGAGCCTTTTGGGAAACGAAAAATAGGCTCGCAAGAAGGTGGTGGGGTAGGAGAACTGGGGTCGGAATTAGAAGTAGAAGTGGAAGGAAAGGTCTCAGCCGGGGTATCATCGATAGATTTTTCAGTGTCATCAATCTCTTCCCCAACATGATTGTCAAGCACTCTTCCGGATCTCAACGTGATTGCATTCACAGGATGTGAATAGCCAGGATTGGGTAAAGGTTGAGCTGGAAGTTTCCCTTTCTCTCTTGCACTCATTTCGGCTTTTAGTTGTGCAATTTGTGCTTCCATCGATTTGATATTCTCATTTTGAGAGACAATGATCTTCATCACATTCTCGACGGAAGATTGCAAACTTGCCGTCCCTTGGATGGATTGTTTCATGAAAGTATCCAAGGTTTGTGCTAGTGCAGAGGTATTATCTGTACCGGTCAATTGCAAAGAGTTTTTATGTGGTGCAAAAGTGTTGGCCGGATTTTAGAAGTTTTGTGATTGGTAGGGGTGCTGACTCAATTGAAGTGGTGGTTGCTGTTGTGGTGGAGGGACCCTTTGGAAATTGTTTTGGGTTGGAACCGTGTTTTGAGATTGTGATTGGTTCCAAGCAAAGTTAGGGTGATTCCTCCAACCCTGATTGTATGTGGAAGAAAAAGGGTCGTTTCCAGGTCTTTGTTGGTAAGCAGAATTGATATGCTCATGACCTTGAAATAGAGAATTTCGTGGACATTCTTCCGTGAGATGTGATGGATCAGAATAGCAGCCACATACAGTTTTGGAGAGTGGCATTTGATTTAGGGCGGCAGCTAAAAATTTGTTTTCCATAGTCTCGAGTTTCTTTTGCATAGCTGAAATTTCAGCTCTAACTCCTATGGAAAGATCCGATTGGTTATTGCCAGCCCTAGACGATTGACTCACACCCTCCCACTGTAAAGATTTTTCAGTGAAATCTTCTAGAAATTTCCAGGCTTCCCCATCATCTTTGGTCATGAAATTGCCTTGACACATGGATTCAAGGGTCTATCTTCTGTTAGGATTAATGCCCTCATAAATGATTCGGCACAGTTCCCATCTAGGAATTCCGTGATGTAGACATTGAACTAACAGATCCTTAAAGCGTTCAAGACATTGTGAAAATGTTTCATTTGGAAGCTGGATGAATTGATTGATTTCACTACGGACTCAAACTGTCTTATGATGTGGGTAAAATTTCTTAAGGAATGCTTTGACGAATTCTTCCCAATTTGAAATGGAATGTGCGGTAGTGTTGTAAAGCCACTTCTCGGCTATATCGTACAAGGTGAATGGGAGAAGAAGAAGACGCAAAGCATCCACAGAAAGCTGTGAAGTACCCATCATTGCGCATACATTTTCAAATTTGGTGATAAAGACATATGCGTCTTCAGACTCGAGACCGTGAAATTTTGGTAGAAGGTTGATGTATTGGGGTTTTATTTGAAAATTTTCCCCGTTGGCTGGTGGAATGGAAAGACAGGTGGAAAGGGGACCTCGTGTACGATAGCACCTCTCTTGGAGAGAGATGCGGGGTGGATTCTGCGCACCAACGGACGGTGGAAGAGTAGTGGTAAAGAAGTTCGATGGAGACGGATCCATCGATGTGGGTGTGGTGGTGGGTAAAGAAAAGGTAAATGTAGAAATACCGACTTTTAGGTCGATCGGGGGGACGCGGACTAAACGGGCACTACAATCCCGTGTCCAGCCTATCTTGCACTAAAAAGGGTTAGTACAAGTGGCAGCGTAGATATAATTAGGGGAAATGAATGTGATTGGTGTTTGTTTTGAAAAATATACGGATTTTTGAAAATATGATGCAATCACAACAAATGCAACAAGCAAAACCCTAAAATCTAGTTGTCACCTAGGTCAGGCTCTAGACCGCTCCTAACTGCCAAACGACAAGTCGCAGAATAAATCCTCCACTGCCTCTTTGTCCCCCTGTAGCCAGGTAAGTGCCAGGTAAGTGGGAAGGTACTCCACTACGTAAGTAGTGGACCTAATTAATAACCACTAGCCTTCGACACACTTGCCTTAGACACCACAAGAAAACGCGGATAAGCAGTGAATTACCCATGGCCTTCTCTTGCCCTAAGTGAGCGCGACGGTCCTTAGAGTCATCACTAGATCTTTTTTAGTTAATGAGGGTAAATGCGGATGCAAGTTTGTGATTTTTGGGGCTTAGGAAGGGTAATGAACTCCCCACCTAATCTGGATTTTGTCGTGCCCCTTAATATCCATATTAATATGCAAACAACCAAAAATCAAAACACGCACAAAAATTTTTATTGCTTTGCGGCGCTGCGATTTATTTGCAAAGAAACCTACAGTAAATTATTATTTAGAGCAGATGAGGGAGAAGATAAGAAAGTTAGAAACTCACAGAGGAATTTTGGTGCAGTGAAGGGCTAGATCCGCCGCGGAATCGCGGTGTAAGAGGGGTATATGCCGCGGAATCGCGGTGGAAGGAAGGGATCACAGCTCCAAAATTTTTGAGCAAGCTTCAGTTCACTTTTCCTGCTCTCTGGACTTCTCAGAAAAAAATTTCTCCAGCTCCAATAATTCCAGATTTCCTCGCAATCAAATCACAACAACACGTATTAGTGTTTGCACAAGTTTTGATCTAAAAATTTGGATGGAATAAACTTTTCAACTCAAATTTCAAAATACGAACAATTAGCGCACTATCCCCGGCACCGGCGCCATTTGATTGAATACGAATTGAACTAATGATGAACAACCTCAACCCTAGATCTAGGCTCTCTTTTATAGACCTCAAAACCCTAGATCTAGGATTTCAAATTTGAATTTTCCCTCCATAAGTTTGTTAGCAAAAGATTTGAATTTCCCTCCAAAGGTTTGTTAAGAGAGCCTTCTAGAAATAGTTTGTTAAGCCGAGCCTTCTACATGCGCCACGTGGAGCTTCTACAGTATTCTGGAAGCTTTGGCCGTTATTTTAGACATGTGGAGAAAAACCGAGCCAATGATGACGTCATCACGCCGCAGTTCCGCGGCTCAAGCAGGCTCCCGCCGTGGAACCGCGGCGCTTTGGAGGCCTTACGGCTTGAATCTTCTACTGTGGCATTGGGCTGATATGTGGGCATTTCTCTGATATGTTGATTTTTATATTTCCTTCTGACTTGCTACCAGATCTGAAATCATTGAGTTGGCGTATTTTTTATCAGCTCTTTTGGCTTTATTCCTGCAATTTCCTGCATAATTTCTCGGGACAAGAGTTGCGCAATACAAGGATGATGTGATGCCATGATAAACACACAATTTCCCTAAAAGTGCCGGTTTTAAAGTCGAACACATGCAATCTGGTATTTCAGAGATGTTTTGCTAATATGTGCAATATGAATACCGAACACTTCTAGATGAGTGCAAATGATAGGGAAATTGGGATCTTGGCTTCAAAATTCTGAGTATGCTTCGATGTGACACATGGAGGTTTATTTGATGTCTGGAACTTGAAAATATTTCCTGAGTCTCTGCCAGTATTGATTCTTCGATTTTATCTAACTTCATCGGCAGATTTCTGATTCCCGATATCTCAACATCTCAATCTCCTGACCTGAACTAAACCTTGCACAATAACTCAATGAATAATGTTAGTAATATTTAGTATTTTTTTTGAGATGTTATCCTAACCATTTGATATGATATTATATTTTAAGAATATTGGTTAAGGATATTTGATATGATATGCATATTTAAATTATCAAAAGATTATATAAATATTATATACATATATTTTCCTTCATAATGTTAATTATAATATATAAATATATGAAAATAGATATTTTGCATATAAACCCCCATATGTTTCATATTTATAATAAACACCTTTAAATATCTAAGAAAAGTAAGGAAAATATTATATTAATATGCAGTATTTTCGACTGAACAAATACCCCCCAAACTTTACTTTGATCGTCCCGGGCAAACTATTTATTCAAGAGAGGGAGAAAAAGAAAAAGAAAAGTCTAAGTAGCACACTTTCGTAGGCAACACGATTGCACTGAGCACGTGCAACAAGTCGTTAAATCTCTAGGTGTCTCTAGTAGGAGGAGTGTTGTCTCCTGAGGGTTTTCAGCGGATCACACCCACAAAATCCTATAATAAAAGAAAGATGGTGAAAGTTACATATAAAAATAAGAACTATAAAAGAAATAATTTGAAAAGAAGAGTTTCCAACAATTCCAGCTTTTCAGTTGCTATGAGCCCTATCTTAATGGTCGTGAAAAAATATTAGAAATCACATCATCCCTCGATAAAACATCGCCTTTCGTCTTCCTCCCTATCTTTCTTCCAATCATTGATCATATACCCCTACGTGTGTGTAAAATACATCCCTACACTTAGAGAATTCAATTTAAGATATCATACTCTTGCCCATCTTCCAAAGTACTTTATAGTTAGTGAATATTTTTTATAAAATTGCTCACACATTCTTCATGAAACCGTTAATACTTCTTGAGGTACTAACCGACCGATTATAAAATGTGCTCGCGCATTTAAGCGTAATTTCCTCGTCTTGCAACACCTAAGGCTTAGCAGTGGCTCTCAAACCAGTTAGTCTAAAGCACTAGGTGATAAAGCACCCTCGCTATATTTTTTTTATGCTGCCTTGGTAATTACAAAAACAAGTGTTCATTTTTTTCTCCACCACTTATATATATATATATATATATATATATATATATATATATATATATATATATTTCATACTAAGTCTTTTAGACAAGTGCATTTCAAGGTATTTCTACTATCCCAAGTTTCAAGATGTGTGCAAGTGCGTATAGTAGAGTATCAATATTCAGATGTTTGGCCTTAAGAATAAGAACTATATTTTAGATTTATTTTTTTCCCTCAGATTAGTAATTTACTTCATCTTACTAACCCTTGGGACAACGGCTCATAACTACTTATTATTAGTTTTGTTTAAGAAAACATCTAACTTTCTTACTTTTCTTAAACTTTTCCTATCTTTCATATGTAATTTTTCACTTTCTATTCTTTTATTATCAAAAAAAATTGTATGGTGCTAAGTACCAAAAGATAATTTAGTGAATACAACCCCCCCAAACCTGTTTTCAGTAGTGTCCTCACTGATGTCATCTTTGAATGCATAGACCTGTAGACTTGGGGAGAGAAAATGATAGGGGTTAAATGAAAACTACCACCAAACTTATGCTTTGGCATGCACGGATATTCAATTAAGTCCTTTTTTCACTCACCTCCATTCTTAAAATGAGACAATGTTACCGAAACATGAAGGTGAGGCGGAGGAGTTTTAGTTATGATAAAGCGTCTCCTGTAAAATAGGAGCTCCTCCGTTGGGTCAGCAGAAAAATACGGTTTCAATCTATACCCATTTACTTTAAAAATTGAACCGTTTTTAACATTTTCAACTTCTACTGCCCCGTGCAGGTATACATACCGCACCACAAAAGATCCTTTCCAACGAGATTTTAGCTTACCCGGATGAAGATGAAGACGAGAATCGTAAAGGAGGACTTGTTGTCCCGGTGTGAAGGTTTTTCTAAAAAGGTTTTTATCATGGAACACTTTAGTCCGGTTCTTTACTATAATCGCATTATCGTAAGCTTCATCGCGGAGTTCGCTTAGCTCATTTAATTGCAGCTTCTGATAGCTGCAGGCTTGATCAAAATCGAAGTTAAGCTCTTTAATAGCCAACAATGCTTTATGTTCGATCTCGACAGGAAGGTGGCAAGCCTTTCCAAACACTAGGCGGTATCGAGACATACCAAGATCGATCTTATAAGCGGTACAAACTGCCTAAAGAGCATCCGTCAATTTGGTTGACCAATCCTTACGGTTTTTAGAAACCGTCTTCTCCAAAATTTGCTTGATCAGCCTATTGGAAATCTCAGCTTGCCCGCTCGTTTGAGGATGATAGGGCGTAGAAAGTTTGTAGCTGATTGAATATTTCCGCATCAAAGTCTCAAAAGACCGATTATAGAAACACATCCCGTTATCGCTAATTATAGCGCGAGTGTGCCCAAATCGGGAAAAGATATTTTCTTTAAGGAAATTAATAACAACCTTGTTGTCATTAGTGCGACACGGTATTGCTTCCACCCATTTTGAGATATAATCAACCTCTAACAAGATATATAAATTCCCAAAAGAGTTGGGAAAAGGGCCCAAAAAATCAATACCCCAAACATCGAATATCTCCAAAACCAATATAGGTTGGAGCGGCATCTCTTTTCTCTGTGAAATCCGACCCATGTGTTGACACCGATGACAAGTTTTGCAATGATCATAAGCATCTTTAAATAATGTTGGCCAATAAAAACCACATTGCAAAACTTTCTTCGCCGTTTTACATGGACCAAAATGACCGCCACATGCCTGATCATGACAAGAAGACAATACACTCTTGAATTCATCGTTAGGGACACATCTGCGAATGATTTGATCGGAACAATACTTAAACAAATAAGGTTCATCTCAATAAAAGTGTTTTACTTGGGATAGAAATCGAAGATCGTATTGTTTCGACCAATCGCTAGGAATAAGTCCCGTCGCTAGATAATTCACAATATCCATGAACCAAGGTTCGCAGGATACGTTCAAGAGCTGTTCGTCGGGGAAGGAGTCGTTTATTGGCACGGTCAACGTTGGTGAAAAATTGATGCGTGAAAGATGGTCGGCTACAACGTTTTCACATCCACTCTTGTCTCGTATGACAAGATCAAATTATTGTAACAACAGGATCCAACGTATTAGCCTGGCCTTAGCATCCTTCTTAGATAAAAGGTGTCGTAGGGCGGAGTGATCGGTGTAAACCACTATTGGAAAGCCAATCAAGTAGGGCCTGAATTTTTCTAATGCAAATACAACTGCCAAGAGTTCTTTCTCGGTAGTTGTGTAATTAATTTATGCATCGTTCAAGGTCCTACTTGCATAGTAAATTACATGTAGCATCTTATTAATGTGTTGTCCAAAGACTGCACCAATAGCAAAATCTAATGCATCACACATAAGCTCGAACGGGTGGTTCCAATCTGAAGATGATAGAACGGGGGCTGTAGTGAGAGATCTTTTAAGCGATTCAAAAGCAGCCTCACAATCCGAATCGAAGTAAAGTATTGTATCCTTGACCAAGAGAAGAGTTAAGGGTCTAGCAATTTTGCTAAAATCCTTAATGAATCTCCTATAAAATCCTACATGACCAAGGAAAGATCGTATATCTTTGACGCATTTGGGAGGAGGAAGGTTATGGATGACATCAATTTTAGCTTTGTCTACCTCAATGCCATTTGGTGAAATGATATGTCCAAGGACAATACCTTCTTGGACCATGAAATGACATTTTTCCCAATTCAAAGTTAAGTTCTTATCCTTACAGCGGGTAAAAACCGCATCAAGATGACGTAGACATTCCTCAAAGGAGTCTCCAAATATGGAGAAATCGTCCATAAATATCTCCAAAAAATTCTCGACCATGTCTGAGAATATCCCCATCATACACCGCTAAAATGTAGCGGGAGCGTTGCATAACCCAAAGGGCATGCGTCTATAAGAAAAAGTACCGAAAGGACAAGTAAATGTTGTTTTATCTTGATCCTTTTCGGCGATGGGGATCTAGTTATAGCCAGAGTATCCGTCCAAGAAACAATAGGATTCATGTCTAGCTAATCGTTCTAACATCTTGTCAATGAAAGGTAGAGGGAGGTGATTTTTCCTCGTTGCGGTATTGAGTTTCCTATAATCAATACATACGCGTCACCCAATTTGGGTGCGTGTTTGGATCAACTCATTAGCCTCATTAGTTATGACAGCGATGCCAGACTTTTTAGGGACCACATGATAAGACTTACCTATTGGCTATCAGATATTGGGTAAATTATACTACTATCTAGAAACTTAACTATTTCTTTCTTTACCGCCTCCTTCATAACGGGATTCAACCTTCTTTGTGGGTCTCGGGTTGGTTTGGCTTCATCCATCAAATGTATATAATGTTCAACAACTAAGGGTCTAATCTCTTTGTTGTCAGCCATTGTCCAACTAAATGCTTGCCGATTTGATCTCAATACCGTCAAAAGTGCGTTCTCTTTCTCTAAAGCTAGAGAAACGGATATGATCATGGGCAAAGACTCATTCTCACCTAAATATGTATATTTAAGATGAGAAGATAGCAGTTTGAGATCTAATGTCGGCGGAGAGACGATAGAAGGTGGGGTAAGGGAATGATACTCGCACTCCCTAAGAGGTTCATAACTTGCGTAGGATATTGACTCGGAAAGCGCTACTGACTTTTGAGACGAGTCAAATGATTCAAATTCGGTGATGGACTCATCGAAAATATCCTCACTATAATAATTTGCCAGATCAAACAATGTCGCACTAGTGTTGTCGAGATCATCATAGAAAAGTACTTCAGCTTCGCAGCTGTCGGAAGCTATCTCGTTGATAGAACAGACATCGATTAAATGAGCAGAAGGTTCATATGGTTGACTTCCTAGCTTGTAAATATTAAGCTCAATTATCATCTTCCTGAAGGATAAGTTCATAGAACCGTTACGACAATTAATGACAGCGTTGAAAGTTTCTAGGAAAGGTCGACCGAGTATCACCGGGATTTGGTTGCGTGGGTTCGCCACAGGCTGTGTATCTAAAACAATAAAGTCCATAGGGAATATGAATTCCCCAACTTTTATTAACACATCCTCAAGCTCACCCCTAGGTTGGGCGATGATCGGTCTGCCATATAGAGAGTGCAGTGGGCAGGTTTCAACTCTTCTATACCTAGCAACTCATAGACGGAATATGGAAGCAAGTTAACATTAGCGACGAGGTCAAGTAGAGCACGATTGATGCTTTTACCCCCAATAGTTATAGATATTGTAGGACAACCGGGGTCCTTAGGTTTCTTAGGCAATTGTTGGGTAAAAGCTGTATTCACGTTACTTGTCATGAATACCTTTTTCGGCACTTGAGTTTTTCTCTTCCTGGTGCACAAGTCTTTAAGGATTTTTGCATAAGACGGAACTTGTTGAATAGAATCTAGGAGAAGGATATTTATGTTAACTTGCTTAAACATTTCCACAATCTTTTCTATTTGTGCATTAGGTTTGTTGGCCCTCAACCTGTTTGGAAATGGAGATTTATTAATAAGTTTTGGGTCCAACATTTGTGGAGAACTTTGTGGGGATGGACTCGATCCCGGAATTAGAGTGGGGATCATATTAAGTTGACTCGAGGAAGTGGGCGAAGGGTTCGAGCCTTGGGGAAAACGAAGAATAGGCTCGGAAGAAGGTGGGAGACTAGACGAAATAGGGAAAGAAGTGGAAGCCGGGGTTTCAATTGATTCCTCATCATCAATTTATTCACCCACTTGGTTATTCAACACTCTTCCTGATCTCAACATGGTGACGGCACTCACATTATGACTTTGTGAGTGGGCAGGATTCGGTAGAGGTTGAGATGGAAGTTTCCCTTTTTCTCTCGCACTCATCGCGGCAATTATTTGTGCAAGTTGTACTTCTATCAATTTTATACTTTCACCGTGGGAGGTGGTGGTCTGTGTTAATACTCGGATAGAAGACTTTATATCATCCGTTGATTGCATGGAATGTTTAATAAACATATCCATGCTTCGTTCAAGTGCAGATGAGTTATCGGTACCAGCCGTTTGGAAAGAATTATTATAAGGTGTAGAATTGTTGGCCGGATTTTGAAAAGGTTGCGATTGAAAGGGGTGCTGACTCTGTGGGTGTGGTTGCTGTTGCTGTGGAGGAGGTCTTTGATAATTGCTTAGAAACTGGTTTTGATTTTGAGGTTGGTTTTGGTTCCAAGCAAAATTAGGATGATTCCTCCATCCCTGATTGTACGTGGAAGAATAAGGATCGTTTCTAGGTCACTGCTGAAAAGTAGCATTAGTGTGTTCTTGACCTTGAAACGGTGCATTCACATGATATTCTTCCGTCAGATGTGATGGATCGGAATAGCAACCACATATCATCTTAAGAAGGGTAACCTGGTTTAGGGAGATTGATGAGAATTTGTTCTCTATAGCGTCGAATTTCTTTTGCATTGATGCCATTTCGGCTTTTACTGCGATGGAAACATCGAGGTGATGGATACCTTCCCTAGATGATGGTCTAACGCTTTCCCACTGCAAAGTGTGTTCAGCGAGATCATCCAGAAATTTCTAAGCTTCACCATCATCTTTGGACATGAAATTCCATTGACACATGGTTTCAAGCATCTGCTTTGTCGCTGGAGTAATGCTCTCATATATAATTTCGCACAGATCCCATCTATTTATTCCATGATGAGGACATTGGACAAGCAGATCCTTAAACCATTCAAAAAACTTCCAAAATGGTTCATTGGGAAGCTGGGTAAATTGGTTGATTTCGCTCCGAACACGGGCGGTCTTATGATTAGGGTAAAATTTCTTAAGGAATGCTATCACAAATTCATCCCAATTGGTAATAGAGTGTGCGGCGGTGTTATAAAACCATTTTTCTGCTAAATCGCACAAAGTGAAAAGGAGAAGATGCAAGGGCATAGCATCCACTGAAAGTTGTGATGTACCCATCATTGCGCATACGTTTTCGAATTTAGTGATAAAAACATATGCGTCTTCAGATTCAAGCCCATGAAATTTGGGCAACAGGTTGATGAAGTGGGGTTTAATTTCAAAATTATCCCCATTGGCTGGTGGAATAGATAGACAAGTAGGAAAGGGACCGCGTATAGGATAGTATCTTTCTTGGAGAGAGATGCGCGGTGGATTCTGTGCACCAACGGGTGGTGGCAGGGTCATGTTATAATCTGATAGAGAACCGTCCATCTCGGTCGATGTGGTGGGTGGAGGGGAAAAAGAAAATGAAAAAGTACCAACTTCGGAGTCGATAGCAGAAACGCGGACAAGACGGGCACTAGAATCCCGTGTCCAGCCGAGCATGCACTAAGCGGGTTTAGCGCATGTAGCAGCGTGTGTGTAATTTAAAATTGGTTTGTTTTGAAAAGTTTCGGACGTGAGACAAATCATACAAAAATGCACAATCAACCCTATAACTAAGGTTACCTAGGTCAAGTCTCTAGACCGCTCCTAGACTTCCAAAGGACAAGCCGCAGGATCAATCCTCTACCATCTCTTTATCGCTCTTGTGCCCAGGTAAGTGGGAGGTATCCGCTATACGAATCACCAAAAATAGCGGGCCTAATTAAGTAACCACTTGCTTTAGACACACTTGTCTAGACATCACAAAAGAAATGCGGATAGGCGATAGATTACCCACGACCTTCCTCTGTCCTTATTGAGCTCGACAGTCCTTAGAGTCTCGGTCTAGATATTTTTTAATTAATGTAGAGTGATGCGGATGCTCATTTTGTGATTTGTGGGGCCTAGGAAGGTTGATGAAATCCCCACCAAATCTGAATTTGGTCCTTCCCCTTTAATGTCCGTATTAAAATATGCACAAACCAATTACAAAACACGCAAAAAGAATTTTTTTTTAGCGGCGATATTTTGCAAAGAATCCTGCAGAAAAATATATTATTGGATTTTCAGAGGAGAGAGAAAGTATAGAGAAAGTTACCAGAGAAAAATGAAGCAATAGATCCCCAACTCGACCGTGGTTCCGCCGCCAAAGCGCACTTCTTGCCACGGTTCCGCCGCGGATTTGAGGGATCGCTTGAAAAAAAATTGTACTGTGGCCTCCTTTGCTCCTATTGTCCTCTCTGAAGGTCTCTGAACCTATGTTTCCTCGTTCTATTGTCTTCAGATTCCCTCGCAAAAATCGCACACTAATCGTTAAATACACAATTTGCTGTTTTGTTTTATTTATGATATTGATCGAATAAGAATTCAACACGAATAGTAAGAATAAAAAAAATTATGCACGTATCCCCAGGAACGACGCCATTTGATTGATTCTGTATTTAAAGAAGTGTTTGTAGAAATAACCGCAATCAATAACGGTGTCGCGTGTAGCTAGACCGAGATGAGTACGGGTTGTCCTCAAGGAAACGTGGAATCTTTCAATATTACTTTAGACATGTTGAAAAAGAAGAAGAATAGAAGAATAAAGAATAGTGGAGAATAGTTTCTAGATCTACGTCAAAATACGGATGTAGAAAATAGATCTAGTTTAAATAAAGATGTAGATTTTATATTAGAAGAGGGCTTGTAGGGTTCGTTCGGATTTAGTAGTAATGGATGACTAATAAAGATGACTCCTTTTATCTATTGATAGATTTAAAACTAGATTGATAGTGATGAATGAGGATTAGGGTTCTTGGAAGAAACTAGTGTTTCCACAATATTGACCCTTGTCCTTTCATTGATCTCTATTCATGTCTAGCCCTTAACAAAACAATTGTTAATCTAATCTCAAATCGCGGTCAAGACATTCAATAAATTGATAGCGCGCCCGATTAGGATGTTAACATTTATTTTACTAAAATTTATAAATTTCATAAGATTTAAAAGAAGTTAAGAAATTCTTCATCTTCCATTGATCCACCCTAATCCTCGAACCCCATCAAGCGGTGAATTATTCGCGCATGATGGAGATAGAAGAACGGATAGAGATCATGATGTAAATAAAGAAAATAAATGCAATAATAATAAAACAACTTCCTTTATTAATCAACTTGATCAATTACACTTTTTGTTCCTTCAGAAAGTGGAATACAAAATCCTAGTTTGCTTCTCGATCTATCTTGAAGGAGGTAAATGAACAGCCGATTGATCAACCTGGATCTGTGAGTCAACGTGAACTTCATGATCTCTTCGGTTTGAAGATTTCTAGGTTTAGCCCTCAGTCCTTTATATAGCCCCAAAGCCAGAAACTAAAGATCCCCAGAATTAGGGTTAGTTGTAGCAAATCCAACCTGAAAATCCCAACTCCTGACTCGGTGAATCGGCCGTGGATTCCCCGCATATTGCATGGTTTGGCTGCGGATCCGCGGCCGTTTGGTGGGATCTTGGCTTCAAAATTCTGGGTATGCTTCGATGTGACACATGGAGATTTATTTGATGTCTGGAACTTGAAAATATTTCCTGAGTCTCTGCCAGTATTGATTCTTCGATTTTATCTAACTTCTTCAGCAGATTTCTTGATTCCCGATATCTCAAAATCTCTATCTCCTGACCTGAACTAAACCTTGCACAATATCTCAACGAATAATGTTAGTAATATTTAGTATTTTTTTTGAGATGTTATCCTAACCATTTGATATGATATTATATTTTAATAATATTGGTTAAGGATATTTGATATGATATGAATATTTAAATTATCAAAAGATTATATAAATATTATATGCATACATTTTCCTTCATAATGTTAATTATAATATATAAATATATGAAAACAGATATTTTTCAGATAAACCCTCATATGTTTCATAATAAACACCTTTAAATATCTAAGAAAAGTAAGGAAAATGTTATATCAAATATGCAGTATTTTCGACTGAACAATACTCTCCTACTACTACAGCATGTACAGAGGAACCATTCCCAACTTGGGGAGTGTGATCACCTTTGTTCAAAAACCTGCTATTTCCCAGCCCCTCCACACAATTGCAGATGTGGGATCCTGACTCGGTATCAAATACTCAGGAAGCAGAGTTGATTGAAAAACAGTTTTCTGTTACAAACACACCTGAAGTGGAAGTATCACCATACTTCTTCTTCTTGAGGTCGGCAAGGTATCCAATGCAGTTTCTCTTCCAGTGCTCAGTCTTGTAGCAGTGGAAGCATTCCCCACTTCCTGATGCAGCATCCCCTTTCTTGTCCTTCCCTGATGCCTTTTTCACTCCACCTTTTGGTTTGATGGGATTCTTCTTCTTCTTTCCCTTAGCCTTAACTTTCGGGATGAAAGAGGAAGATGGCCCAGCAACTAGACCGGGAGTTTTCGCTACCTTTAGCGTGCTCTCTGTTAGTGTATATGCCCTAGAGGCCATTACTGTATCATACTAGTTTGTATATTACTTGATGGAAGCTTGGGATATTCACAGTTGTATATACAATCTTGCTCGAAATGGTAGTATGCTACTTGGTTTGTCTCTGCTTTAATATGTGCATGTGTTTCTTTTAGCATATTGCGGATATACATATTAGTAGAGCCCTTAGGATCTTTGCTTGATTACCAGCGTTGTGATGGCGCTCACACTCGTGGGAGCTGGGTGATCTATAAGCACATCCTTATACAGGTCCCTAGTCGTTGGACTATCGAGACAGGGCATCGATACTCTGGAGTAGACTAGCGTATGCGCTTCTCATCCCAGTGTGGGAAACGGTCTGTCCCACAGCCGTCAGTACGTCGTACTTGAGATAGTATACGGGTGCTCGTTAGGTTACGAGTACACTGGACAGGACTCGTCGGGGACTGTTGGTTGGTATTATACCTATCGTCAGTTATCAGTTCCCAGGTGACATGAGTACAGCTTAGTCCGCTGACTTGATACTGTCACTTCGCCTCGAGTGTGTTCCCACTGCACTTTGATTACTACCCTAGCACGGCACAAAGGAGTCGTGCAAACAGGTAGTTTTTGGGTGCAGTCCCGAAGTACTTGGACGCAGTGACGGTTAGACAGGATTCGTCTCTCCCGGTATTGGGGGTTGACATCGCGTTGTGTCCAGGAGAGCCATTACACGAGTAGTCCCTGGCCAGGGCAAGCGAGATATACTGGTAGGTTTCCAGTGTTATCTCAGGGTGTTCTGGGCTTCACTCCGACACGACTTGTACCGCTATTAGGGGACTGACGTTCACCACTCCCTAGGCCCGCCATGCGATGTATCAGACGAACAGACCGGACTGTACGGAGATTGTCACATACAGGCTCAGTAGGAGTTCAGATAGGGTTCACCTCGTCAGTCTTCTTATCGACATCTACCTTGGGACCGTTACGTACAGCTAGTGCCGCTTGCGGTCTGTGGTTAAACCCACTGCCAGCGTAGTGTCGAGTCTTTAGAGTCCCACACAGAGAGCTATTCGCCTTTAGGCAAAATGAGTAGAGGTCGTATTGTTTTGCGACAGGGTTCGTTCACATCCGCGCACTTGTGCACGTTTGCTGTCCGGACAGTTTATACTAGCGGGCTTTGGTTTAAGCCGGATCCTAGTATATGATTTGGGATTGGTTTTTCTCATTGTATTCGTGTTCCTCGGATCACGAATGCGGGTGCGTATGCACAGTTGTTTGAGACAGAGGGAGAGGACCTTGATTAGGGTTAATGGCTATTGTCATTTTATTAACCCTAATGTTTATGTGTGTATTATTGTTAATTGATAATTAGTTTAATAATTGTGCATGGTTATGGATGTTGACCATTTGACCTCCTTGACTTGTTGACCTAGGTTGACACTTTGACCATCATCATTTCTTTTGGAAGATGCTTTTTGATCCTTGCAAATTGAAATGATAATGGTCATATCATGATTAACCATGACAATTATCTAGCTAATTATTTAATTAAAATAATATACACATATTAGTGAGAATGGTTCACAATTATTCTCATTCTATCATTTCATTTCTCTCTCTTGTTCTTCCTCTCCCTCAAGCTCTCCCCTCTCATGTGTTGAGAAACACTTGAGCTTGAGAAAAACCCTCTCTTGATCATCTCTACTCTCATTTAGGGTTCAAGGATTAGCACTTCTTGCACCCTAGTTACTTCTAGTTTGGAGTTGAAGCCAAAGGTTGAGGCTTTCGGGTGGATCTTTCTTCGGCATGAGAAGACGATCAAGGTGACCTCCTTCCACCACTCCAAGGAGCAAGGAGAGAAGGACTTAAAGCCCAAGGTATAACCTTTCTAGAACTTAGCTAGTTACTAGTTAGTTTTAGCAAGTTTTTGTTTAGCAAAGATCCTTAAAGTCTAGTCCATGTTGCCTATAGTTGATAAAAATCCAATTTTTATTCCGTTTTCCGCCTCCCCGTAAGCAACGGGGTGGGCAACGTGGACTTACAGTGGTATCAGAGCCTAACTAAACATAAACTTGCTAGAGAGTAGAGTATATCGAAATTCGAAACGGAAAAATCGAAAAACCAAGTTTTCAAAACCCTAGTTTTCTGTTAAATTTTTTTCTGGTCAAAACAAAATTTGTTATACACCAAAAATCATCTCAGGGTTTTGTGAAGAAAGTCACCAAAAACGATCCAGTAACTCGACCAAGGCGCCGCGGTTCCGCGGCAATAGCAAGCTATTGCCGCGCAACCGCGGCCATCTAGGCTGATCTCTGGGTCGAGTTTGGTGCAGTGTTTTTCTGGCTTGGTTTTAGGATTTTTAAGATGGTTTTTATGTGCCCAGATTTTCCAGAATAGAAATTTAATTTTGGGGGCCTATAAATCCGTATTTTTTTCGAACTTCAATACACTTTGACTATAAAGGTTATATCTGTGATGTTTGCATGTATTGAACGTCGGCTAATCGCTATATGTCGATTAGTCGGGTTATACATATCTGTGATCTGTGATTGATGATGGAATGTGTATATGAATGGGTTGGATTGTCACGGGTGAATAGCCGGGGTGGATGTGAGATGAGTGTTGTTTCTCTTTCATTCATTGTAATATGTAAATTGATGTAATATTATTATTTGTTTGGCCGCACAACCGGGTTGGGGTTGTAGCCGTCATTGTATAATTCTTTTTACTGTTTTTGCTCCTAGGATAGACCCATGGAGGGGTGCACAAACTACCGGGTATCTCGAAGTGCCGAGTGGCCTACTCACGGCGTTGAGGGAGGTTGCTTCGCTTCGGGTACTTGGCGGGTAGTTTGCCGCGCCCGTAGGGGTCTTGGGTGGGGTATTGGCTATTCACCGCGACCGTGTAATCCGCTTCTCGTTGCAGGCTCGAACGAATTGCGGATTACTAGTATATCCAATGTATTCATCTGTGATCTGTAATGTCTATCATTGCTATATATTTATATATGATAACTATTTAGGCGTTGCTTATGTTTTACAGCCGCGCTAGCCCAGCCCCCGCTCTGTCGTTAGTTAAGTAACCTAACGGGTGATGACGAGGCCCCGTGGCGAATGCGAATGGTATAAGCGTACGTCATATTTTGGTTGTTTTCTGCAATGGTAGGATTAAATGATGGGACGCATTAAAAGAACTAATGCAAGAAAATAAACCAAGTAAAAGTCGATTGGAACACTTTGAAAACCACTCGGTTCTTTTCAAAACTAAACTTTTAAACGCGGAGCTTGAACCACTCCTTTTAAAAGCTATCTCGTTCCATCGATTATATCAAGTTCACTACGTTCACGGTTTCGCCAAAACCATCCGTAGCCCTTCATCATTTCAGTTAATTATTCGGTAGTATTCAATCTATGTATTTTGACCTCACGCCAAGGCATAGTGATTGGTAGCTGCCGGATATTTATCTGTTGCATAGATATAATGCGTTGGTTTGAGACAGTCGTACTGCCATTTTGGCCTACGTCAAGGTTAGGTACGGGTGGGTTCAAATTAACCAGGATAATGATGGGAAGAACTTGACATGTGACTTATGACATTTTGACCTCACGCCAAGGTCATAAGAGCATGGGGCAAAAATCCACATCGGGAGTTTCATAAGTACTGAAACTTGCTAGCGCTGCATACCATTTGGAGTGTGATAATTCTGGTAGGATTCCTTCGGTTTTATCACGCGATGATATTTGGATCCCGATCCTACTGTGAGTATATGCTACTCCTCGGGAAAACTCTCACTTAACGATCAATGCTATAAACCTAGTAGGTGTCTAGAAAGGTGTTAGTGGGGCTATGCCCACAGGGAAAAGAGGTTACTTAATTAAGGAACTTCGCGAAAGCGTTGGAAAACCTCCCTCGAAGTACCGACACTGGCCTGGCTGAACGGTTAAGCAAGTATTGTACGGTGAGAGTGATCCTGACTAATCCTTTCTTTACGGTTTGAGAAGGGATTCGAGAGACAGTGGGAGCCATCCAGTTTAGACAAATTAAAAACCACTCTAAACTTGCAAGAGCATCATGCTAAAGTGTTTCTTTTCTCTCTCCTAATTGCAGCGACCATTCAACATGACCGGACTTAAGTTATTACTAGATAAAAACATATTGACAGGGCCAAACTACAAAGATTGGCTCAGGAATGTCAAGATGGCAATCACTTACGACAAGTTGGGGTATGTCCTTACCACAAAAGCTCCCCCTGTCCCAGGTCCCACCTCCAGCGTCGCGGATAAGGAAATCCGTAAGACATGGGAATTAGATTGCGCGAAGGCCAAATGCCTCGTATTAGCCTCGATGGACAACGAACATCAGAGGAGGCACGAGAATATGGACCTTGAGTCCATATTTCTCCATACAAAAGAACTGTATGGAGAGGAGTCTCGTATCGCAAGATACGAAGTGTCGAAGAAGCTATTTTCGGCAAGGTTGGCCGTCGGATCATCGGTAGCGGAACACGTGCTTAAGATGATTGGCTACATTGAGGAGCTCACGGACCTTAGGACCACGTTGGAGAATGAACTCTATACTGATTTGATTCTCCAGTCCCTTCCTTCCACTTACGCCCAGTTTGTCTTGAACTTCAACATGCAAGGAAAGGAGGTAGAACTTTCCGAACTTCTGAACATGTTGAGGAGTGCTGAGGGCACCCTACAGAAAGGTAGGGAGACATCCACTATGTTTGTAGGAGGATCTGCCTCTTCTAGATCCAGGGCGAAAGCCAAGGGTAAGAAGAAGAAAGCCCCCGCCAAACCAAGAGGAGGTGTCGGTAAAGTGGATACGAAGGGAAAAGGTAAAGCAACAAAGATAGCGGGAAAGCTGGTGGGGAAGGAAGAATGCTTCTATTGTCACAAAAGTGGTCACTGGAAACAGGATTGCAAGGCTTGGAAAGCCAGAACACAGGATTTGAAGCGAGTTGCAGTTTCAGCTTCAGGTGTGTATGTTATTGAAAACTGTCCATCAATAAACTCTACTTCCTGGGTATTGGATACCGGATCAGGATCTCATATCTGTAATTCTTTGCAGGAATTGAGAAAGCGTAGAGTTTTGAAGGCAGGTGACATGACCCTCAGAGTTGCGAACGGTGCTAGCATGGATGCTGAGACCGTGGAGGACTATCACCTGGGATTGTCAGATGGACATTTTTTGGTTTTGCGTAGTTGTTATTATGTTCCAAATGCAACCTGTAATATCATTTCTGTATCTTTATTATCTAAAGAAGGTTATGAATTTGCATTTGTAAGTAATGTAGTGAACATTCACCTTAATCAAGTTTTGATTGGGTCAGGTACATTGAACAACGGTATATACGTATTAAACCAACCACAAATTTTCAATGTCCAGAATACACGCAAAAGAAAGTCTCCAGAAATTAATAAAACTTTCTTATGGCATTGTAGACTGGGTCACATCAATGGGAGAAGGTTGACTAAGTTACATGCAGAAGGATATTTGGATCCGTTCGAATATCAATCATATGCAACTTGTCAATCCTGTCTCAAGGGAAAGATGACAAAGACTCCGTTTACTGGACACGGAGAAAGTGCGAGCGAGCTCTTGGGACTCGTACACAGCGACGTGTGCGGTCCAATGTCTACACATGTGCGAAGCGGTTATTCTTACTTCATTACTTTTACGGATGATTTCTCAAGGTTCGGACATGTCTTCTTAATGAAGCATAAATCCGAAGCTTTTGATAAGTTCCAGGAATATAAGAATGAAGTAGAAAAACAAACAGGCAAAAGTATAAAGACACTAAGATCTGATCGAGGTTGTGAATACTTGAGTGCCAAGTTCCTGGGTTACTTAAAAGAGAATGGAATTCTCTCTCAGCTTACTCCTCCATACACTCCGCAACATAACAGTGTATCGGAGAGACGGAACCGAACCCTATTGGATATGGTACGGTCCATGATGAGTAATGCTGAGTTGCCGCGATCGTTCTGGGGATATGCGCTAGAATCAGCTGCATACCTTTTGAACCGAGTTCCTACTAAGACTGTGCCTACCACACCATATGAGTTATGGAGTGGGATGAAACCCTATCTTCAATACCTGAAGATTTGGGGATGTCCAGCTTATGTGAAAAAGCAGCATACGGACAAGCTCGAGGCACGCTCAGTACTGTGCAAGTTTGTGGGATACCCAAAGAACTCCAGGGGGTATCTTTTCTATTACGCAGAGGAACAAAAAGTCCTTGTTTCTCGTAATGCCCATTTTCTGGAACATCAGTTCTTAGAAAAAGAAATAAGTTGGAGCGCAATAGAACTGGAAGAAATTCCAGAACCACAAGCTATTTCTGAAAGCTTAGTAGAACCAGAGGGTTCGAAAGATCAGGACATTCCCACGCCACTCCGCAGGAGTAATAGGCAGTCTCATCCGCCCGAGAGATACTACGGTTTTCTCATTGACGAGGATAGAGAGGATTGCATCATAGAATGTGATGAGCCTACTAGCTTCCAGCAGGCCATTCAGAGCGTCGACTCGGTAAAATGGCTGGATGCAATGCGGACCGAAATGGAGTCCATATACACCAACAAAGTATGGACGTTGGACATTGCTCCAGATGGGGTAAAACCCGTAGGATGCAAGTGGATCTTCAAAAGGAAGATTGGTGTAGATGGACAGGTTGAGACCTATAAAGCTAGACTGGTAGCAAAGGGTTTTCGTCAGCGACCTGGTTTGGACTATGACGAAACCTTTTCTCCAGTAGCTATGCTGAAACCCATTCGGATCCTTCTTGCCATTGCTGCCTTCCATGATTATGAGATTTGGCAGATGGACGTAAAGACAGCTTTTTTAAATGGTCATTTAGAGGAGTGTGTCTATATGGATCAGCCAGAGGGTTTCATTCAGAGTGGGAGCAGCGGAAAGGTGTGCAAGTTGCTTAAGTCCATTTATGGACTAAAGCAGGCATCGCGGAGTTGGAACATCTGTTTTGATGAGACGGTCAAGGAATTTGGCTTTATCAAAAATCCAGATGAACCATGTATCTATTGTAGATTTGTAGCGAGAACTATAGTATTCCTCGTTTTATAAGTGGATGACATTCTCTTAATAGGAAATGACATTCCTATGCTACAATCTGTCAAGGGGTTCTTGTCACACAGGTTCTCCATGAAAGATCTGGGTGATGCCTCATACATTCTGGGTATCCAGATCTACCGTGACAGATCCAAGAGGATATTAGGACTTTCGCAGTCCAGGTACATCGACGCCATACTGAAGAGATTCGGTATGGAAGATTCCAAGCGCGGTAATCTACCGGCTTGTCACGGGATCACCCTCTCCAAAGAGATGTCTGCCAAGAATGATTTGGAGAGGGATCGCATGTATATTATACCCTACGCTTCTGCGGTAGGCTCTATAATGTATGCGATGTTGTGTACCAGACCGGATGTGGCTTATGCACTGAGTGTGGTAAGCAGGTATCAGTCAAACCCTGGGGAGAAACATTGGATAGCAGTAAAGAACATTCTCAAGTACCTGAGAAGGACTAAGGAGATGTTCTTGGTGTATGGCGGAAAAGACCTGCAGATTGAGGCCTTTGCTGACTCCAGCTTCCAGAGTGACAAGGATGATTCTAAGTCCATGTCGGGATTTGTCTTCACCCTCAATGGAGGGGCGGTGTGTTGGAAGAGCTCCAAACAGGAAACCGTTGCTGACTCGACGATGGAAGCGGAATACATCGCTTCATATGATGCCGCAAAAGAAGCTGTCTGGATGAGTAAGTTCTTGAGAGAACTTCAGGTGGTTCCGTCCATTGTTGACCTAATACCTCTGTATTGCGACAACAACGGGGCTATAGCTTTAGCGAAGGAACCCAGGTCCCATCATAAATCCAGGCACATCTTAAGGCGGTATCACCTGATCAGGGAGATCGTAGATCGCCAGGAGATCGAGGTCCGGAGAGTTGCATCAGAGGATAACACAGCAGATCCATTCACCAAGGCCTTGCCCCAGACTCAGTTCGTGCGGCTGATCGACATGATAGGTCTTCGATACGCCAGTACATGGCCTTAGTGCAAATGGGAGATTGTTAATGTATATGCCCTAGAGGCCATTACTGTATCATACTAGTTTGTATATTACTTGATGGAAGCTTGGGATATTCACAGTTGTATATACAATCTTGCTCGAAATGGTAGTATGCTACTTGGTTTGTCTCTGCTTTAATATGTGCATGTGTTTCTTTTAGCATATTGCTGATATACATATTAGTAGAGCCCTTAGGATCTTTGCTTGATTACCAGCGTTGTGATGGCGCTCACACTCGTGGGAGTTGGATGATCTATAAGCACATCCTTATACAGGTCCCTAGTCGTTGGACTATCGAGATAGGGCATCGATACTCCGGAGTAGACTAGCGTATGCGCTTCTCATCCCAGTGTGGGAGACGGTCTGTCCCACAGCCGTCAGTACGTCGTACTTGAGATAGTATACGGGTGCTCGTTAGATTACGAGTACACTGGACATGACTCGTCGGGGACTGTTGGTTGGTATTATACCTATCGTCAGTTATCAGTTCCCAGGTGACATGAGTACAGCTTAGTCCGCTGACTTGACACTGTCACTTCGCCTCGAGTGTGTTCCCACTGCACTTTGATTACTACCCTACCATGGCTCAAAGGAGTCGTGCAAATAGGTAGTTTTTGGGTGCAGTCCCGAAGCACTTGGAGGCAGTGACGGTTAGACAGGATTCGTCTCTCCCGGTATTGGGGGTTGACATCGCGCTGTGTCCAGGAGAGCCATTACACGACTAGTCCCTCGCCAGGGCAAGCGAGATATACTGGTAGGTTTCCAGTGTTATCTCAGGGTGTTCTGGGCTTCACTCTGACACGACTTGTACCGCTATTAGGGGACTGACGTTCACCGCCCCCCTAGGCCCGCCATGCGATGTATCAGACGAACAGACCGGACTGTACGGAGATTGTCACATACAGGCTCAGTAGGAGTTCAGATGGGGTTCACCTCGTCAGTCTTCTTATCGACATCTACCTGGGGACCGTTACGTACAGCTAGTGCCGCTTGCGGTCTGTGGTTAAACCTACTGCCAGCGTAGTGTCGAGTCTTTAGAGTCCCACACAGTGAGCTATTCGCCTTTAGGCAAAATGAGTAGAGGTCGCATGGTTTTGCGACAGGGTTCGTTCACATCCGCGCACTTGTGCACGTTTGCTGTCCGGACAGTTTATACTAGCCGGCTTTGGTTTAAGCCGGATCCTAGTATATGATTTGGGATTGGTTTTTCTCATTGTATTCGTGTTCCTCGGATCACGAATGCGGGTGCGTATGCACAGTTGTTTGAGACAGAGGGAGAGGACCTTGATTAGGGTTAATGTCTATTGTCATTTTATTAACCCTAATGTTTATGTGTGTATTATTGTTAATTGATAATTAGTTTAATAATTGTGCATGGTTATGGATGTTGACCATTTGACCTCCTTGACTTGTTGACCTAGGTTGACACTTTGACCATCATCATTTCTTTTGGAAGATGCTTTTTGATCCTTGCAAATTGAAATGATAATGGTCATATCATGATTAACCATGACAATTATCTAGCTAATTATTTAATTAAAATAATATACACATATTAGTGAGAATGGTTCACAATTATTCTCATTCTATCATTTCATTTCTCTCTCTTGTTCTTCCTCTCCCTCAAGCTCTCCCCTCTCATGTGTTGAGAAACACTTGAGCTTGAGAAAAACCCTCTCTTGATCATCTCTACTCTCATCTAGGGTTCAAGGATTAGCACTTCTTGCACCCTAGTTACTTCTAGCTTGGAGTTGAAGCCAAAGGTTGAGGCTTTCGGGTGGATCTTTCTTCGGCGTGAGAAGACGATCAAGGTGACCTCTTTCCACCACTCCAAGGAGCAAGGAGAGAAGGACTTAAAGCCCAAGGTATAACCTTTCTAGAACTTAGCTAGTTACTAGTTAGCTTTAGCAAGTTTTTGTTTAGCAAAGATCCTTAAAGTCTAGTCCATGTTGCCTATAGTTGATAAAAATCCGATTTTTATTCCGTTTTCCGCCTCCCCGTAAGAACCGGGGTGGGCAACATGGACTTACACTCTCTGCACTCCTCAACATATTGAGAAGTTCAAGAAGTGACTTCTCCAGATTATCCATGTTGAAGTTCACTATGAATGGTGCAAAGGCAGGGGGGAAAGACTGTAGAACAATATCAGCATACTGTTCATTCTCCATTGTCCATCCCGGATCCTCTAGTTCTTCGATAAGTCTAATCATCTTCAATACATGGTCACCTACAGACGTGCCAGCAGCCATCCGCATCTGAAACAAGTTTCGAGATGCCTCGTATCGGAGAGTGCGAGATTGCTGTCCATACAACTCCTTTGTATGGAGAAAGATGGATTGAACATCCATCTTCTCATGCTGCTTCTGATGTTCATTATCTATAGAAGCAAGCGCAAAGCATTTGGCTATTGCACAGTCTATATCCCATGTCTTGCGGATTTCCTTATCCGTAACTGAAGAATCAGGGCCTGGGCTAGGAGGGGCTGGAGTAGTCAGGACGTATCCGACCTTATCATAGGTTAGGGCAATATTTACGGTCCTAGGCCATTCTTTGTAATTCGGTCCCGTGAGTTTATTCTTGTTTAATAAAAGCTTAAATCTCGTCATAGGTATCTGCCATTAGGAGAGAGAAAAGAAGACACTCAGCGATTGCCCTTGCATGATTAGATTGGTTATTAATCTTATCTAATCGATATCTCCTACTGTTTTTATCAAATTTTCCTTCAAACCATAAAAAGAAAATTAGCCAGGATTAATTGCAATCCACAAGTTCGCTAACCGGTCGGCCAGGCTGGTGTCGTTACTCCGAGGGAGGTTCCCCGTGCTTTCGCTCGGACCTAATTAAAATAAATCTCATTTCCCTAGAGGAATAACCCCGTTGACACCTTTCTAGACACCTAATAGATTAGCTAATTGTAAAGTGAAAAACTCTCCCGGGAGTAACTGTTACTCACAGTAGGATCGGGATCCAACTATCAAATAGAAGGTATGCAATCTCATTGCAAATTTCAACTCTTGAAATTCCCGATATGGTTTTTACCCCTAGTATCTTACGACCTTAACTATGGTCAACAAATTATAAGCACTAGTCAAGTTCTACCTGCCATTTCGTGATTGATTTAGACCCACCCGTATAACCCTTAACTATAGTCAACAAAGTCATACGAATGTCCTAATCGATCGCATCATATGCTTTGTAGGAAGACATCACTTAACTACCGTACACCACACCTTAACTATGGTCAACAAACGTGGTACGAATACTAAGTACTCTGCTTCCTAAAATGGCGGAGGGCAACGAATGGTTTTTGATGAAAACATTTAACGTTTTGAACTTGATATCGTTGTAGAATCGAATGAAAGGAGTGGTTTTAAGCTCCAGTTTTAAAAAACGAATGGTTTTATAGCATATTTCTAATTTTGCTAAAGAGGTCACTCCCGGTGAAGGAATCTCGGCTCTTTCCTCATCGAATGAGGTGCTGGATATTCATCAAGGAATACCACGATGCAAAGCAAAAATTAGATCAACTACAAAAACAAATCGAGTGCTTTGTAACATTTGCTAATTTCCCTAAGGGGTCACCCCCGGTGAAG
Organism: Agapanthus africanus; assembly: GCA_030015575.1. Classification (NCBI taxonomy): domain Eukaryota; kingdom Viridiplantae; phylum Streptophyta; class Magnoliopsida; order Asparagales; family Amaryllidaceae; genus Agapanthus; species Agapanthus africanus. The sequence continues at coordinate 256,813,664 of CM057351.1, read as the reverse complement.
GGATTTCGGTCCTTTCCTCATCGAATGAGTGCTGGATATTCATCAAAGAATACCACGATGCAAAGCAAAAACTAGAGTTACCCATTTTAAAAAGTTTGATTCTACAACATCTTTAGGTTTATTTTTCTTAACATTAATCACATTAATATTGTCCCATCATTTACGTTTCCTAAACATCACAGAAAAGAAACGAAAATAGAACGTACGCTTATCCCATCTGCATTCGCCACGGGGCCCCGTCATGCACCGTTAGGTTACTTAATTAATGGCAGAGCGGGGGCTAGACTAGCACGGGTGCAAAACTTAAGCAACGTTTATTATATATCTTATAGATAAATAGCCATTCGTCACACGCATTTATAGAAATTCCAGATCACAGATGAATACATTGGATATATTAGGAATTCTTATTTCATTTAAGCCCTTAACGAAAGACGGGTTCCACGGTCTTGATGAATAGCCAAACCCCATCCTAGACCCCTACGGGTGCGGCAAACTATCCGCCAAATTCCCGAAATGAAGCAACCTCCCTCAATAAAATGAGCAGGCCACTCGTCACTTCGAGAACCCGGTAGTTTGTGCACCCCACCTTGGGTCTATCCTAGGAGTGGCTACAACCTCAACCCGGATGTGCCCCGCAAAATAATATTACATCAATTTTACAAATTGCATGAATGAAAGAAAAGAAAAACACTCTTCTCACATCCCCCGGATATTCATCCACGATGATCCAACATATTCATATACACATACAATCACATGATATACATATATGCAACCCCCACTAATCGTCGTATAGGAATTAGTGGACGTTTCAAACATATATCAAACAGAAAAACGGATAAACTACGTTAAAAACTCGATTTTGAAACACTCCGATTTCCCCTAACACTTAGGTCACATCACATGTAATCTGGAAATAATCAAACAATACCACAAAGACAAAAACCCAGAACACAGCTAACCCTAAAATCCCCAAGCCCAAACCCATGAACAGGACCGGCGACGCCAGGAAATTCCTTGATCTCGCTGGAAAAAAACGGGTGTTTTAGGCTCGTTTTTTTAGGTTTGTCAAGTTATCTCATAACAAGTATTCTGCACATGTTTAAAAAAATTTAGAACACGTTTTAAAAAATTCCAGAGAGCAGTTTTTGGTTTTATGGTTTTGGAGTTGTTTCGTGTTTGAAGCTTTAAACGTCGTCTAAACAACTAGTTATGGTTTAGTTAGGCTCTGATACCATGTTAGTGGATGTTGCACACCCTCACAACACTTGTGAGGAGGCGAAAGTGGCAAACGAATTTTTTTTTGCATGCAACACCCACTTTAAAACTGGATCTTGTGCTAAACCATAACTAGAAACCCTATCTAGAGTTGTTATCTACTATGATAGGGGGTTATACCTAGTGAATCGGTCCTTCGGGTCATCTTTCAGATGCGACTCCTAGGCTCCTTGGATGGTTGCAACGACCTCGATCTCCGGTCACCTTGAAGGCGTAGAGGATCCACCCGAGAGCTTTGGAACAAGTTTCAAACTCTTCACAAGAGTTAACTAAGAAGTCAAGTGTGCTAGAAATGACTACTTAGATGATGTAGAGAATGAACTAGTGGATTATTTTATCTCTTAACCTATGGATCACAACATATGTTAGTGTTTAGGTTAGAGGAAGAAGAAGGAGATAATTTGGAGAGAGAAGATGAATGCTAGAATGAGCAAGTATGAAGCATGAACAAATGATATGACTCAAAACAATAATTGAAGCATGCATTATTTTTCTCCAAAAATAATGCACCACGCTTCAATAGTAAACCCAAATGAATATAAAATGAAATAAGCCATTCCTTCATCCATGCTTTGACAATTCCAAATTCCACCTTATTGTTTTTATTTTCACAAAATAAAAACCCATTTATGAGGTGTCTCCTTCTAGAATGTATTCTTGTACAATTACAAGAATACCCCTCACCGTATACCATATAAGTATACCCATATTCGCATTCCGAAAAAATACGAATACAAATAATCCAATAATATAATACCGGTATCCGGTTTAAACCAAAGCCTACCGGTATTATCCTTCCGATCATCGTTCCTTTAGCCAGTACACAAACATGATCGAAACCCTGCCGTAATAACTTACGGCCTCTACATCTTTTGCCTGAACCAGGAAACCCTCTATGTGGGACTCTAAAGACTCGACAGTATGCTGGCAGTGGGTTTAACTACAAGCACGTTAGCGGCAGTAGCTGTGCGTAACGGCTACCCAGGTACATGACGAAAAGGTGGCCGACGAGCGAACTCATCACAACCCTAACGAGCCTGTAAGCAACACTTACCGTACAGTCCAGCTCTTCGTCCAATACGTCGCATATGAAGTCTAGGGGTGGTAAATGTCAGACCCCAGTAACTTTATAAGTCATGCTAATTTATGGCCCATAATGATTTGAGAAACTACTGATAACTCTTATCAGTAAATCTCGACAACCCTGGCCAGAGATTTGTTGTTATGGCCGATCAAGCATAGCGCGACATCAACTCCCTATACTGGGAGAGACGAAAACCCCTCCGATCGCTCACTGCCTCCATGTGATTCGGGACTGTGCCCAAAATCCACCTGTTTGCACGCCTCAGTAGAGCCGTGGTAGGGAGGAAATCAAAGCACAGTGGAAATCACACAAGACGCTATGACGATCTCGGGTCTACAGACTAACCTGTACAAGTGTCACCAGAGAACTGCTATCTGACAATAGGTATATATACCATCTAGGAGTTCTCGGCGAGTCCTGTTCAGTGTACCCATTCTCCAATGAGCACCTGTGTACAATCTTTGATGTCAAACACCAATGGTTGTGGGATCAACCATTGCCCCTAGGGTTAAGAAACGTACACACTAGTCTACTCTATTAATATCGATGCCCTGTCTCGATATACCCTCGACTAAAAACAATTAAAGTATATGCTTTTAGACTGCCCAGGCCCCACTAGTATGATCTACATCATAATCCCGGTAGTCAAGCATAATCCTAAAGGCTTCATCAACATGTATATAAGATATGAAATACAACACATCACACGTTAAAATGGAGATAAACAAGATAGCATACTATCATTTCGAGCAAAGATTGTTTCTGTACATATACATGCCTTGCATCCTATATAATACATGCCTCTAGGGCATACATATCTAACAATGATCACACAAGTTACCTACAAACCGTTAGCGGTACTAGCTGGACGTAACGGCTACTCAGGTATTGAGTGAATAGAAAAACAACAAGCAAACTTGTCCAAACTCTTATGAAGCTTATAAGTAACACTTACCGTACAGTCCGGTCTCTTCATCTGATATGTCGCATATCGAGTCTAGGGGTGGAATCGTCAGACCCCAGTAACTAGATAAGTCATGCCGATGTATGGCTCATAACGGTTCGAGAAACTAATGATAACACTTATCAGTAAATCTCATCAACCCTGTCCAAGGACTTACTCTTATAGCTAATCGATCACAGAGCAACATCAACTCCCAATGTCCGGAGAGACGAAACCCCTCCTATCTCTCATTGCCTCCATGTGACTCGGGACTGTACCCAAAATCCACCTATTTGCACGACTCCTTTGAACCGTGGTAGGGATAAAATCAAAGCACAGTGGGAACCACACAAGACTCTATGACGATCTCGGGTCTACAAACTAACCTGTACCAGTGTCACCAGAGAAATGCTATCTGACGATAGGTATAGTACCAACTAGGAGTTCTCAACGTGTCCTGTTCAGTATACCCATTCTCTAATGAGCACATGTGTACAATCTTTGATGTCAAACACCAATGGTTATGGGATCAACCATCGCCCCATACAGGGTCAAGAAACGTACACACTAGTCTACTCTGGAATATCGATGCCCTGTCTCGATACTCCCACGACTAGGAACAATTAAAGGATGTGCTTGTAGACTATACAAGTCCCGGTAGTATGATCCGCATATTGTCCTGGTAGTCAAGCAAACATCCTAAGAGCTTTATCAATATGTATCAGAAAGACAGTATAAAAATATTAGTGTACATGTTAGATAAAGAGCAACCAGATAGTATACTATCATGTCGAGCAAAAAAGTCCTGTGTGTGTGTGTGTCCACTATACCATACAATAATGGCATCTTGGGCATACATATTCCTAACACAACCATCGTCCCATACAGGGTCAAGAAACGTACACACTAGTCTACTCTGGAATATCGATACCCTGTCTCGATACTCCCTTGACTAGGAACTGTTTAAAGGATGTGCTTGTGGATTACACAAGCCCCACTAGTATGATCTGCATCATAGTCCTGGCAGTTAAGCCAACATCCTAAAGGCTTTATCAACATTTATCAGAGAGACAGTATAACAATACAAGTGTACATGTTAAGATAAAGAGCAATCAGATAGCATACTATCATATTGAGCAAGAAAGTCCTATGTGTGTGTGTGTGTGTCCAAGCATCCACTATAATATACAATAAATAGCTTCTAGGGCATACATATTACTAACAATCTCCAACTTGCACTAGGGCCAGTTGTTGTAGTATCGCATACCAAACATCGCAAAAAGTCTCTCAAACTGCATCTGGGGGAAGGCCTTCGTGAGTGGATCCGCTGTGTTATCCTTCGTGTCAACTCTCCTGACCTCGATCTCTCGGCGATCAACTATCTCCCGAATCAGGTGATACCGCCTGAGAATATGTCTGGATCGCTGATGGGACAACGGTTCCATAGCCAAAACCACAGCTCCATTGTTATCACAATATAAAGGTATTGGATGCTCAATGGATGGAACCACACCAAGTTCAGCAATGAACTTCTTCATCCAGATAGTTTCTTTGGCAGCATCATTGGCAGCGATGTATTTAGCCTCCATCGTCGAGTATGCTACGACATCTTTCTTGGAACTCTTCCTACATACCGCCCCTCCATTGAGGGTGAAGACAAAACCCGAGACCGACTTATTGTCGTCCTTATCACTTTGGAAGCTCGAATCAGTAAAGGACTCCACTTGGAGTTCACCGTTACCATACACCAAGAACATTTCTTTAGTCCTTCTCAAGTACTTAAGAATATTTTTCACAGCTGTCCATTGCTTCTTCCTAAGATCTGATTGATACCTACTTACTAGACTAAGTGCGTAAGCTACATCCGGTGTGGTGCATAACATCGCGTATATGATACACCCAACTGCAAAAGCATAGGGTATCCCTTGCATACGAGCCCTCTCCAAATTGTTAGTTATATATATGCCCTAGAGGCCATTGTTGTACATATGATGTATATTATAGTGGATGCTTGGATATATATAGAGAGGACTTTCTTGCTCGATATGATAGTATGCTATCTGGTTTCACTTTACCTTAACATGTTAACAAATACTGTTTTATGATCACGTGTTGATAAAGCCCTTAGGATATGTACTTGACTACTAGGACTATGATACAGATCATACTGGTGGGGCCAGTGTAGTCTACGAGTACATCCTATAATTGTTCCTAGTCGAGGGTGTATCGAGACAGGGCATTGATACTCCAGAGTAGACTAGCGTATACGCATCTTGACCCATATGATGGGCGATGGATGATCCCATATCCATTGGTGTTGGACATCAAAGATGGTGTACGGGTTCTTAGTGGAGACTGGGTACACTGAACGGACACGCCGAGAACTCCTAGATTGTATTATACCTATCGTCAGATAGCAGTTCTTCGGTGACACTGGTACAGGTTAGTCTGTAGGCCCGAGATCGTCATAGTGTCTTATGTGATTCCCACTGTGCTTTGATTTCCACCTTACCACGTCCAAGAGGGCATGCAAAACGGTGGCTTATGGGTACAGTCCTGAATCACATGGAGGCAATGAGCGGTAGGAGGAGTTTCGTCTCTCCGGGTATAGGGAGTTGATGTTGTGCTGTGTTCGATTGGCTATAACTGGAAGTCCCTGGCCAGGGCTGATATGGACTGCTACTGGTAAGTGTTATCAGTAGTTTCTCGACCTGTTATGAGCCTCACATCGACACGACTTATCGGTTACTGGGGTCTGACGTTTACCACCCCTAGACTAGATATGCAACATATCAGGCGAAGAGACCGGACTGTATGGTAGTGTTACTGATTGGATTCACAGGCGAATGTACAAGCTTGCTTGTCGATCTTCTGATCGCTCAATACCTGGGTGGCTGTTACGTTTAGCTGACCGCTTGCAGCTTGTGGGTGTTTGATATGATCATCACCTACTGCCGGCGTATTGACGATTCTTTAGAGTCCTATACAGAGGTTTCCTGGCTCAAGAAAAACGGAGTAGGAGCACATATGTGATATGTGCGGGACCGAGAATAATACGATATGAGATACCATATTATATTCTCGCGATATGAGATATCGGCCTGATATATGTGATATAGCCGGGTCATCGGATCAAGTGTTGATTCGATGAATTGGTACATGTTATATTAGTCGGTTATATGCAATATAGCCGGATTGTCGGATCAAGAGTTGAATGGATAATTTAATGTATAATTATATATGTGATATATTACATTACGTTAACTAATATAAGCTCGCTTTATTGATTCATTTTCTCTCTGGATAATACATTGATGTATATGCGATATACGTTAATTGTATTATTTTCTTTTGTTACAAAATATATTTTATATGTGATATATAATAGTGAAACAAGTTAGGGTTACAAATGCAACATGGTTGTTAAGTTTAAACAAAGTTAGATTTTGGATTTGGGTTAGCTTTTCCATGAAGTTTCATGATGCTTTCTTTTTTGTTTTCTAGCTTGATATTTTGTGTAGATATTTGTTAACCCAACCCAAACCCTTAACTCTAGTTTGTTCTCTACATGAGTTAATGCCTTCATTTATTAACTCATGGTTGTCATTTGTAACCACAACAATAATTCATTATTCATCACAAAAAAAAATCTTCTTCTTCTTCCTCCTTAAAAAAAGCTTTCTAGATTTTTGTGATGTGATGATTTAAAGTGAGAAATTGAAAACAAAAGAGAGCAAAATTCCTACTTCATCATCCTCATCTATTCTAGACACTTAGATTAGGGTGTTCACTTCACTAATACTTGATTAGAGAAGTGAGAGCTTGAGTTTGAGATTTTTCAAGGTAGATCATCTTCGAAAAGGAAGACTTTAAGCAAGCATGGATCATTCGACTTGTGGAGCTTCTCTAGAGTCCGGAAGTTCATGGATCGCGGCGAAAGGACTACTACTCGGAGCTTATGAAGCGAAGGAACGGACTACAAAGATTGTAATCCCTCTCTCTTAGTTGTAAAGTTGTTTACATGCAATTTAACCCTAATTCTCTAGTTAAGATCTTGGTTAGGGTTTGTTTAGCACCCCAAAAATTTTAAAGTAGCATGATTGATACTTGCCAAAACCTTCATAAGGTGCTATGCTAACCCTACAGTGGTATCAGAGCTAAGCTAGAGCATTAGGAGTTGTCTAGACGAAGCTAGAAGTCCGATCGAACCCCGAAACCCCGAAATGACCCCTTTTCTGGAAATTTTTCAAAAAGTTGACATTTTTCATATTAAAAATACTCAGAAAATCATGCAGGGAATTTTATGGACCCACCTGAAGAACGAGTTCATAACTCGCTACAGTGACCGCGTAACTGCAGCCAAAACCAAGTTTTGGCGGCGGTTCCGCGGCGCCACTATGGATGCTTGGGATGGACCCTTCAGCGACGGTCCATAGGTGCTGGGGCATGTTACTGGGAATTTTTATTTCTGCTCAAGTGTTGAGCTCACTGGGGTATTTTGGGAATTCGTTGTATCTATCGAATTATCTAACTTTGCCTAGTTATCTGTGATGATTATGTCTTGCTGTGATATGTTATATTGGATCGTTGTGTATTGAAAAGCCGGGGTTTTATGTAAGATGAGAGTTTTCTTTTTCATTCATGTAAAATTCATTTGTATGTAATATTCTTTTATTGGGGCACTTCCGGGTTGAGGATGCTGTCACCATTGTATATTATTTACTTTTCCGCATTAGGATAGGCCCAAGACGGAGAGCACAAGTAACCGGGTTCTAGGGTCCAGTGGGAATTTTTATTTCTGCTCAAGTGTTGAGCTCACTGGGGTATTTTGGGAATTCGTTGTATCTATCGAATTATCTAACTTTGCCTAGTTATCTGTGATGATTATTTCTTGCTGTGATATGTTATATTGGATCGTTGTGTATTGAATAGCCAGGGTTTTATGTGAGATGAGAGTTTTCTTTTTCATTCATGTAAAATTCATTTGTATGTAATATTCTTTTATTGGGGCACTTCCGGGTTGAGGATGATGTCACCATTGTATATTATTTACTTTTCCGCATTAGGATAGACCCAAGATGGAGAGCACAAGTAACCGGGTTATAGGGTCCAGTGGGAGGCCATCTCGAGGAGTCGAGACCGGGTCTCCTAACCCAGGGTTACTTGCCGCTCTCGTAGGGGTCTAGGGATGTGGGTTTGGCTATTCATCGCGACTGTGGAATCCGTGTTTTATGCAGGCTTAAAATAAAACACGGACTTCCTAGTATATCCAATATTTCATATGTTGACTTCTGCTGCAATATTCTGTAATGAGATCATATTACTTCCTGTGACGAATGCTTATACTATATGTATATATTGATATATAAATATTTCTGCTTTCGTTTCTTCTGTGATGCTTAGGAAACTTAAATGATGGGATTTATTAATGAGATTAATAAAAGAAAATAAACCTAAAAGATGTTGTAGAATCAAATTTTCAAAAAGGGTAGCCACAGTTTTTGCTTTGTATAGCGGTATTCCTTGAAGAATATCCAGCACCTTATTCGATAAGGAAAGAGCCGAGATCCCTTCACCGGGAGTGACCTCTTTAGCAAAACTAGCAGATGCTACAAACTCACAGTTTAGTTTTTGATTGCTTCTATAGTTCTTGCTTTGCACAGCGGTATTTATGAAATATCCTGCATCTTATTTGATGAGGAAAGAGCCGAGATCCCTTCACCGGGAGTGACCTCTTTTAGCGAAACTAGAAAAGCCTAAAAAACACTCCTTTTCAAAATCGCTTGTTTCTACAACGATATCAAGTTCATTACGCTCATGGTTTTCTGAAAAATCTGTGCAACCCTCCGTCATTTTAGGAAATAGAGTACTTAGTATTCGTGCTGCATTTGTTGACCATAGTTAAGGCTGCATTTGTTGACCTGTGCAACCTTCCGTCATTTGTTGACGATAGCTGAGTGATGTTTTCCTATATAACATATGATGTGATTAATTAGGACAGTCATATGACTTTGTTGACCATAGTTAAGGGTCATATGGGTGGGTCTAAATTAATCAAGAAATGATGGGTAGAACTTGACTAGTGCTTATGATTTGTTGACCATAGTTAAGGTCATAAGTCATTAAGGGTAAAAGCATTATAGAGAATTTCAAAGTGTTGAAATTTGCAATGAGATTGCATACCTTCTATCAGATAGATGGATCCCGATACCCACTGCGAGTAAGAGTTACTCCTGGGAGAGTTTTACACATGACAATTAGCCGATCAAGTAGGTGTCTAGAAAAGTGTTAACGGGGTTATGCCTCATGGAAAATGAGGTTTATTCTAATTAGGTCCGTGCGAAAGCACGTGAACCTCCCTCAAAGTACCAACACTGATCTGGATGAAAGATTGACGAACTTGTAAAGTGTAATTAATCCTGGCTAATCTTACCTTTTAGGGTTTGAAGGAAGATTTGATTAAAATAGTGGGAGCCATCCTGATTAGATAAGACAATAACCAATCTAATCTTGCAAGAGCGCACGCTAAAGTGTTTTTCTTCTCTTTCTCTCTCCAGGTAGCGACCATATCGAACCTTAATCAAGATAATAATATGGATGTATTGACCGAACCCGCTTGTTATACTGAGTAGGGGAACGTTGGTCCCGTTTTTTTCTTATAAATGTTATAAGACTGAGCAGGGAATAGGAGAATATCCTGATTCTCACGCAGCCCAAATGAAGAATAAGCATGATGATGTATCTTCTTCAGGTGTGTTAGTTATCGAGAATTGTTTCTCAGTTCACTCTACGTCCTGGGTATTAGATACCGGATCAGGATCCCATATATGTAATATGTTACATGGGCTACGAAAAGGTAGGGAACTGGGAGAGGGGGATCATTCCGTAAGGGTTGGGAATGGTGCAAATGGTGCAAATGTTGCAGCCAAAGCTGTTGGCGAATATCATCTTGTGTTGCCAAATGGTAATATATTGATTCTGAACGAATGCTATTACATTCCGAGCATAATATGAAATATTATATCAGTTTCTTTATTGAGTAAAGAAGGATGTAATCTTCTAGTACAGGATAATGTTATGAACATATTCCTAAATCAAAAGTTGATTGGATCAAGTTCGTTATTTAATGGCATATACGTTCTCAACCAAATTACAGTCCTTAATGTACAAAACACACACAAGAAAAAGAGTTCAGAAATGAACGAATCTTTCTTGTGGTATTGTAGACTTGGTCACATCAATGCGACACGACTGGCCAAATTGCATAAGGATGGATATTCGAATCCGTTCGAATTTTCATCTTAGGACACTTACCAGTCATGTCTCAAAGACAAGATGACCAAAACTCCATTTAGTGGACACGAAGAAAGAGTTACAGAACTCTTGGGACTGATACAAAGTGATGTATGTGGTCCCATGTCTATACATGCCAGGAACGGTTCATCATACTTCATTACATTCACTGACGATCTCTCAAGATACGGACATGTGTTCCTGATGAAACACAAGTCTGAAGCTTTTGAGAAATTCAGAGAATATAACAACAAAGTAGAGAACCAAACGGGTAAATGTATTAAAATCCTTCGATCTGATCGAGGAGGAGAATACTTGAGCAATGAGTTCCGGGATTATCTAAAAGAGAATGGGATTCTCTCTCAGCTTACTCCTCCCTATACACCACAGCACAACGGCGTATCGGAGCGGAGGAATCGCACCCTATTGGATATGGTGCGCTCTATGATGAGCACCGCTGAGTTACCTATTTCCTTTTGGGGTTATGCGCTGGAGACGGCTGCATACCTATTGAATAGAGTTCCAACTAAATCAGCGCCTACCACTCCATATAAGATTTGGAATGGGAAGAGACCATCTCTTAAACGAGTTAAGATATGGGCTTGTCCGGCCTATGTTAAAAAGCAAAATCCGGACAAGCTCGAGGCAAGATCAGGTCTATGTAAGTTTGTGGGATATCCAAAAGTTTCCTATGGATATATCTTCTACCACGGTGAGGAGAAAAAGGTGTTTGCTTCTCAATATGCCACCTTTTTAGAAAAGGAATTTCTTGTAAAAGTTATTAGTGGCGAAGAGGTAGAGCTGGAAGAAGTTCCAGCAGCACAAACTGAGACTGATGATTTATTGGAACCAGAGGATTCAGTAGTTCCCGACGAACCTCAGCCGCTCCGCCGATCTAGTAGGGTTCCTCATCCACCTAAGAGATACTACGGTTTTCCCATCAATGGTGGGAGTGAGGATTGCATCATAGAAGATGATGACCCGACTAGTTTCATGCAGGCCATCACGAGTGGTGACTCTGTGAAATGGCTGGATGCAATGCGATCTGAGATGGAATCCATGTACACCAACAAAGTATGGACTTTGGAAATTGCTCCTGAAGGGGTAAAACCCATTGGGAGCAAATGGATCTTTAAGAAGAAACTTGGTGTAGATGGAAAAGTTGAAACTTTCAAAGCTAGACTTGTTGCAAAGGGTTTTCGTCAACGACCAGGTGTCTTAAGTCCATCCGGATCTTACTTGCCATTACTGCATACCATGACTACGAAATCTGGCAAATGGATATTAAGACTGCCTTTCTAAATGGTGACTTGGAAGAGTGCGTATACATGACTCAGCCAGAGTGCTTCGTAGACAGTGGGAGCAGCGGAAAGGTGTGCAAGCTGCTTAAATTCATCTATGGGTTAAAGCAGGCATCGCGGAGTTGGAACATCTGTTTTGATGTGGTAGTCAAAGAGTTTTACTTCATCAAAAACATAGATGAACCTTGTATATACAAGAAGGTGGCAGAGAGTAAGGTTGTCTTCCTCGTATTGTACGTGGATGATATACTCTTGATAGAAAATGATGTTCCTATGTTGCACTCGGTCAAGCTCTTCTTATTACAAAGATTCTCAATGAAAGATCTAGGTGATGCCTCCTGCATTTTGGGAATTAAGATCTATAGAGATAGATCTAGACGGATACTGGGATTGTCCCAATCTAGGTACATTGACACCATACTAAAAAGGTTTAGTATGGAAGAATCCGAGCGTGGGAACCAACCCACGATCTCTGGACTCACTCTCTCTAAAGAGATGTCTCCCAAGACTGATTTGGAAAGAGCTCGCATGCTAGGGATACCCTATGCTTCGGCAGTAGGCTCTATCATGTATGCGATGCTATGTACCAGACCCGATGTTGTATACTCACTAAGTGTAGTGAGTAGGTATCAAGCATATCCTGGAGAGAATCACTGGACAGCTGTGAAGAACATTCTCAAGTACTTGAGAAGAACTAAAGAGTTTTTCTTTGTGTATGGTAACGGAGAACTCTAGATGGAGTCCTTTACCGATTCGAGCTTCCAAAGTGATAAGGACGACTCTAAGTCGCACTCGGGTTTTGTCTTTACCCTCAATGGAGGGGCGGTGTGTTGGAAGAGTTCCAAACAGGAAACCGTGGCAGACTCGACGATGAAGGCTGAATACATCGCTGCCAACAATGCTGCCAAAGAGGCTGTCTGGATAAAGAAGTTCATCACCGAACTTGGTGTGGTTCCGTCTATTGAACATCTAATACCTCTATATTATGATAACAATGGAGCTGTGGCTTTAACCAAGGAACCCAGGTCCCATCAGAAGTCCAGACATAGTCTAAGGCGGTATCACCTGATCCGGGAGATAGTTGATCGCTAGGAGATCGAGGTCAGGAGAGTTGATATGAAAGACAACACTGCGGATCCACTCACAAAAGCCATTCCTCAGATACAATTTGAGAGACTCTTCGGGATGTTGGGTATGAGATACTACAACAGCTGGCCTTAGTGCAAGTGGGAGATTGTTAGTTATATATATGCCCTAGAAACCATTGTTGTACATATGATGTATATTATAGTGGATGCTTGGATATATATAGAGAGGACTTTCTTGCTCGATATGATAATATGCTATCTGGTTTCACTTTATCTTAAAATGTTAACAAATTCTGTTTTGTGATCACATGTTGATAAAGCCTTTAGGATATGTACTCGACTACTAGGACTATGATACAGATCATACTAGTGGGGCCAGGGTAGTCTACGAGTACAACCTATAACTATTCCTAGTCGAGGGTGTATCGAGATAGGGCATCGATACTCCAGAATAGACTAGCGTATACGTATCTTGACCCATATGATGGGCGATGGATGATCCCATATCCATTGGTGTTGGACATCAAAGATGGTGTACGGGTGCTCAGTGGATACTGGGTACACTGAACGGACTCGCCGAGAACTCCTAGATGGTTTTATACCTATCGTCAGATAGCAGTTCTCCGGTGACACTGGTACAGGTTAGTCTGTAGAGCCGAGATCGTTATAGAGTCTTATGTGATTCCCACTGTGCTTTGATTTCCACCGTACCACGTCCAAGAGGGCATGAAAAACGGTGGCTTTTAGGTACAGTCCCGAATCACATATAGGCAATGAGCGATAGGAGTGGTTTCGTCTCTCCCGGTATAGGGAGTTGATGTTGTGCTGTGTTCGATTGGCTATAACTGGAAGTCCCTGGCCAGGGCTGATATGGACTGCTACTGGTAAGTGTTATCAGTAGTTTCTTGACCTGTTATGAGCCTCACATCGACACGACTTATTGATTACTGGGGTCTGACGTTTACCACCCCTAGACTAGATATGCAACATATCAGGCGAAGAGACCGGACTGTATGGTAGTGTTACTGATTGGATTCATAGGAGAATGTATAGGCTTGCTTGTCGGTCTTCTGATCGCTCAATACCTGGGTGGCTGTTACGTTTAGCTGACCGCTTGCAGCTTGTGGGTGTTTGATATGATCATCACCTACTGCCGGCGTATTGACGATTCTTTAGAGTCCTACACAGAGGTTTCCTCGCTCAGGCAAAACGGAGTATGAGCACATATATGATATGTGCGGGACCGAGAATAATATGATATGAGATACTGTATTATATTCTCGCAATATGAGATATCGGCCGGGTATATGTGATATAGCCGGGTCATTGGATCAAGTGTTGATTCGATGAATTGGTACATATTATATTAGTCGGTTATATGCAATATAGCCGGATTGTCGGATCAAGAGTTGATTCTATAATTTAATGTATAATTATATATGTGATATATTATATTACGTTAACTAATATAAGCTCGCTTTTTTGATTCATTTTCTCACAGGATAATACATTGATGTATATGCGATATATGTTAATTGTATTATTTTCTTTTGTTACAAAATATATTGTATATGTGATATATAATATTGTAACAAGTTAGGGTTACAAATGCAACATGGTTGTTAAGTTTAAACAAAGTTAGGTTTTGGATTCGGGTTAGCTTTTGGGTTAGCTTTTTCGTGAAGCTTTCCTTTTTGTTTTCTAGCTTGATATTTTGTGTAGATATTTGTTAACCCAACTCAAACCCTTAACTCTAGTTTATTCTCTACATGAGTTAATGCCTTCATTTATTAACTCATGGTTGTCATTTGTAACCGCAACAATAATTCATTATTCATCACAAAAAAAATTCTTCTTCTTCTTCCTCCTTAAAAAAAGCTTTCTAGCTTTTTGTGATGTGATGATTTAAAGTGAGAAATTGAAAACAAAAGAGAGCAAAATTCCTACTTCATCATCCTCATCTATTCTAGCCACTTAGATTAGGGTGTTCACTTCACTAATACTTGATTAGAGAAGTGATAGCTTGAGTTTGAGATTCTTCATGGTAGATCATCTTCGAAAAGGAAGACTTTAAGCAAGCATGGATCATTCGACTTGTGGAGCTTCTCTAGAGTCCGGAAGTTCATGGATCGCGGTGAAGGGACTACTACTCGGAGCTTATGAAGCGAAGGAATGGACTACAAAGGTTGTAATCCCTCTCTCTTAGATGTAAAGTTGTTTACATGCAAGTTAACCATAATTCTGTAGTTAAGATCTTGGTTAGAGTTTGTTTAGCACCCCAAAAATTTTAAAGTAGCATGATTTATGCTTGCCAAAACCTTCACAAGGTGCTATGCTAAGCCTACACGAATCAGTTTTTGGAGACATCACTTTGGAGAGAGTGATTCCTGAGCAAGCGGGTAAATTACCACGCTTAGAATCTTCCATACTAAAGCTCTTTAGTATGGTGTCAATACCTGGATTGGGACAATCCCAACATCCTCTTAGATCTATCTCTATAGATCTTAATCCTCGGGATGTAGGAAGCATCACCCAGATCTTTCATGGAGAACTTTTATGATAAGAAGAGCTTGACCGAGTGTAGCATAAGAACATTATTTCCTATCAAGAGTATGTCATCCACGTACAATACGAGGAAAACAACCTTACTCTCTACAACCATTTTGTATATACAAGATTCATCTACGTTTTTTATAAAGTCAAACTCTTTGACTGCCACATCAAAACAGATGTTCCAACTCCATGATGCATGTTTTAATCCGTAAATTGATTTAAATAGCTTGCACGCCTTTCTGCTGCTCCTACTATCTACGAAGCTCTCTGGATGTGTCATGTACACGCTTTCTTTTAAATCGCCATTTAGAAAAGTGGTCTTGGCGTCCATCTGCTAGATTTCATAGTCATGATATGCAGCAATGGCAAGTAGGATTATGATGGACTTAAGCATAGCCACTGGAAAAAGGTTTCATCATAATCGACACCTAGTCGTTGACGAAAAACTTTTGCTAGAAGTCTAGCTTTGAAGGTCTCAACCTTTCCATCTATACCAATTTTCTTCTTAAAGATCCACTTGCTCCTGATGGGTTTTACCCCTTCAGGAGCAACATCCAAAGTCCATACTTTGTTGATGTACATAGATTCCATCTCAGATCGCATAGCATCCAGCCATTTCACAAAGTCCCAACTTGTGATGGCCTGCTTGAAACTAGTTGGGTCGTCATCTTCCATAATGCAATTCTCGCTCCCACCGTCTATGAGAAAATCATAGTATCTCTCAGGTGGATGAGAAACCCTACTAGATCTGTGGAGTGGCTGAGGTTAATCAGGGACTATTGAATGCTCCGGTTCTACCAAATCATCAGTTGTAGTTTGTGTAGTTGGAACTTCATCCAGTTCTACCTCATTGCCACAAATTTCTTTCATGAGAAATTCCTTTTCTAAAAGGTGGCATGTTGAGAAATAAACACATTTTGTTCCTCAATATGGTAGAAGATATATTCATATGAATCCTTTAGATATCCCACAAACTTGCACAAAACAGACCTTGCCTCGAGCTTGTCCGGATTTTGCCTTTTAACATAGGTCGGACATCCCCATATCTTAACTCGTTTAAGAGATGGTCTCTTCCCATTCCATATATCATAGGGAGTGGTAGGCACGGATTTGGTCGGAACCCTATTCAATAGGTATGCAGCTGTCTCAAGTGCATAACCCCAAAAGGAAATAGGTAACTCAGCAATACTCATCATAGAGCGCACCATATCTAATAGGGTGCAATTTCTCTACTCCGAAACTCCATTGTGCTGTGGTGTATATGGAGGAGTAAGCTGAGAGAGAATCCCATTCTCTTTTAAATAGTCTCGGAATTCCGTGCTCAAATATTCTCCTCCTCGATCAGATCAAAGGATTTTAATACTTTTACCCGTCTGGTTCTCTACTTCGTAAGTTTCAAATTTTGTTTCAAAAAGAACACATGTCCGAATCTTAAGAGATCATCGGTTAATGTAATAAAGTAAGAGGAACCATTCCTTGCATGCGTAGATATAGGACCGCATACATCACTATGTATCAGTTCCAAAAGTTCGGTAGCTCTTTCTCCGTGTCCAGTAAACGGAGTTTTGATCATCTTACCTTTGAGACATGACTGGCAAGTTTCATAAGATGTAAATTCGAACGGATTCAAATATCCATCTCTATGCAACTTCGCTAGTCTGGTCGTATTGATATGACCAAGTCTACAATGCCACAAGAAGGCTTCGTTCATTTCTAAACTTTTCCTCTTGTGTGTGTTCTGTATATTTAGAACCGTGTTTTGATTTATAATGTATATACCGTTACACAACGTACCAAACCCAATCAACGCTTGATTTAGGAAAATGTTCGTAACATTTTTCTCTAATGTAAAGCTATATCCTTCTTTATCTAATAAAGAAACGAATATGATGTTGCACTTCATCGATGGTACGTAATAACAGTCATTCAAAATCAATGTATTACTGATTGAATTATTTTCTTACGTGTATATGTAAAAAGTATAAAAGTATCGACAATCAAAAAATTATATTTGACCGCAATCAACTACGGTGTCGGATGTAGATTGTAAGTGAATGCGGATCGTCCACAGGGACTGTGCGATTCGTTTTTATATTTAATTTGTTTGAATCGAAAAATAAATCGAAAAGAAAAGAAAACATGATTCATGAATTTATCAATTGATTCAGGTGTCACGATATTTAATCAAGAATCAAGAAACTGATAAACAATCAAGAATTGGGTTTCGATAATATTTCCAACCAAAATGTCAAGAATTTAAATGAGGCTCGTAGGAATCGATCGGATCGATAGACGTGCTGTAATCTAAAGATAACGTGTTCTTGTCTAGATCGATGATGATCGACGAGAGTTAGGGCTTTCTTGATGAAACTAGGGTTTCATCTTTTAACCCTTGTTCTTTCGTCGATATCATTTACACTCTAGCCTCTAGCAATTTCAAGAAACGATCGTAACTTCCCAATTTCGAGCGATATCAATCAAGAAAGCATCGCAACGAAATGGGTCGTCGATTCTTGAACTTGCTAGGGTTTACAAAACTCGTAGGAATCAAGAATCGTTTTTAGATATATTACAACATCATTCTATTGATCGTCTCGACTCCTCGACGAGCGGAGTATTACTCAAACATCACAACAAGAATTATAACTAGAAATTTAGATTGACTCATGATGCAAGAATTTAAAGAAAACAAGATAAAAGAATATCACCTTTTATTTATATCAACACTTTGATTACAATCGCTCAAGAACTACAAGAGGAAGAATCTAAATTGTTGAATTGGCGTCGCTCGGCTCCGTGAGTCGCGGATCGCTTGGACCACTTGCTCCGTTGAAGATCGGCTCGGCTCATAAAAGGTTGCAAGGCTTCTTGATTGAATTGGTACTCGGGAACTTGGCTTTTGATTGGATTTTAGGGTTAGGGTTTCACACAAGTTCTCTCACTAAACTTGTGGAAGAAGAAGATGAAGAGAGAGAATGAACTAATGGATTGATTCAATAGTATTGAATTCCAAGATTGAATAATTAATTACAATGAGCCTAGGGTCTTATTTATAGAGCACCCAAACCCTAAGCCTTTGAGTTCCCTCCAAAAGTTTGTTGAAAGACTTCTAGAAGTAGTTTGTTAGGCTTAGCTTAGGGTTTAAGCTAGGGTTTAGGGAGAAGGTTCTAGAATATTAGGCTTAGTTTAGTGTAGGAACAAGGGTTTGCTGATCTGGCAGAAGTCTCTGGAGTCTTCTGGAACTTGAAGTATACGAGCTGAATGTGGGCCTTGAGTGAAGCATTGTGGTGAAAAGATTGGTGAATGAAGTGGCAAGATGGCCGCGGAACCACGGCGCAAGCAGGCTACGACCGCGGTTCCGCGGCCATGTTGGCTCCTTGGGCTTTGATCTTTCTTCTGTGGTCTTGGGATGATAATTAGGGCTTCTTCTGATATGTTTATTTTTGTTTGTCCCTTTGGATTGATGCCAGAACTGAAATCATTAAGTTGGCGTAACGTTTGATCGGTACCCTATAAATTTTGGCCTTTCTGCTGGATTTCCTGCACAGATCTCAAAACAAGTGTTGTGCAAATGTAGGGATGATGCGATGCCATGAAATGTAGTCAATTTCCTTTATAGTGTCGGTTTTAGAGTCTAATACATGTAATCTGATATTTTGCGACAGTTTTGCTAATATGTAGAATATGAATGCCGAACACTTCTATATGAATGCAAATGATGAGGAAATTGCCGGTAAAAATATACAATATTTTCGACTAATCAAATTCCCCCAAACTTAATTTCGATCGTCTCGAGCGAACTGTTTTATTAAAAAGAGAAGGAGAAAATAAAGAAAGAGAAAAACTAACTAGCACACTTTCGTAGGCAACACGATTGCACTGAGCATGTGCAACAAGCCTTTAAATCTCTAGGTGTCCCTAGTAGGAGGAGTGTTTTCTCCTGAGGGTTTTCAGCGGATTGCACCCACAAAATCCAATAATAAAAGAAAGATCATGAATATTACATTTAAAGAAAAGAATTGTAAAAGAAAGACTTTGAAAATTAGGGTTTCCAACTAAGCTAGCTTTTCGGTTGTCATGAGCCCTATCTTAATGGTCATGAAAAGATGTTAGAAATCATGTCCTCCATCAATAAAACATCGTCTTATTATCCATTCCTATCTTTCTTCCAAACATCGATCATATAACCCTGCGTGTGTGTAAAGACATCCCTACACCCGGAGAATTCAATTCAAGCTATCATACACTTGCCCATCAGCCTCAGTACTTTTTAATTAATGAATATTTAGATGAGATTGCTCACACACTTTCATGCGACCGTTAATACTTCTTGAGATACTAACCGACCGATTACTCCTGTGCTTGCGTACTTGGTGTATTTTCCTCGTCTTGCACCACCTCAGGCATAGCAGTGACTCCCAGACCAGTTGGCCTTAGGGCACTAGGTGAAGAAGCACCCTCGCTATACATTTTTATTGCCCTTGGTGATAACAAAACCAGTGTCCATTTTTCTCACCACTTTATATTTTTTTATTCACTTTTTTTTTATTTCCTTCATACATCGGCTTTAAGACAAGAGCATTTCAAGGTATCCTCTACTATCCCAGGCTTCAAGACGTGTGTAAGTGCGAATAGCAGGGTATCAACGTTCAAAATGTTTGGCTTCCAGACTAGAAACTATTTTTCAGACTTATTTTTATCCTCAGATTAGTGACGTCCTTCATCTTACTAACCCTTGGGACAACGGCTCATAACTACTTATTACTAGTTCGTATAAGAAAACTTCTAATTTTCATAGTTTTCTTAAATTTTTCTAATCTCATGGATGTAATTTTTCATTATCTAAACTTTCATTATTTTATTTATATACAAAAAAGTGTAAATATTAAATTTATTTTTATACTTGAAAATTTTTAAATTTTTTATGGGTTTTGAAAATTTTTCAATTTTTATAGATTTTTAAAAGAAATGTTTTGTGCTTATGCAGATGATATGCAAATGATGCGAAAATAAGCACAAACCTCCCCCAAACTTGTTTTCAACAGTGTCCTCACTGTTGCCAACAGCTATATCTGAAAAACCTGTAAGTCTGGGAGGAATTATTAGTGGGGGCAAAATATATAAATGAAGAACTTCCCCCAAACTTATTCTTTCATTCACCTTCATTCAAAAGATGATGCAATGATATACTGGATATGAAGGTGAGACGAAGGAATTTTAATCCAAATAAACTGGCTCTTGTAAGAACAAGAGCTCCTCCGTGGGGTCAGTGGAAAAATACGGCTTTAATCTATGTCCATTTACTTTGAAAAAGGTGTCGTTTTTAACATTTTCTACTTCTACTGCCCCGTGCGGGTATACAGACCGCACAACAAAAGGTCCCTTCCATCGAGATCGGAGCTTACCCGCGTGAAGATGTAATCGTGAATCATAAAGAAGGACTTGTTGACCAGGTGAAAATGTTTTCCTCAAAATGTTTTTATCGTGAAAAACCTTAGTCCTATTCTTTGTGATTACAGCATTATCATAACCTTCATCGCGGAGTTCGCTTAGCTCATTAAGTTGCAGCTTCCGAAAGTTGCAAGCAAGGTTTAGATCAAAATTTATTTCTTTAATGGCCCACAATGCTTTATGTTCTATCTCGACGGGTATGTGACATGCTTTCCCAAACACTATCCTATATGGAGACATTCCTAGGTCGGTCTTATATGCAGTTCGGAATGCCCAAAGAGCATCCGTCAATTTGGTCGACCAGTCTTTTCTATTTTTAGCAACAGTTTTCTCCAGGATAAGTTTGATTTGTCTGTTTGAGATTTCAGCCTGCCCGCTTGTTTGGGGGTGATAGGGTGTAGAAAGTCGGTGGTTGATTGAGTATTTCCGCATCAGAGTCTCGAAAGATCTGTTGCAGAAGTGTGTCCCATTATCGCTAATAATAGCGCGTGGGTGTCCAAATCGCGAGAAGATATTCTCTTTCAAGAACTTAATGACAAATTTCTTGTCATTAGTGCGACATGGAATGGCTTCTACCCACTTTGAAACATAATCAACCGCCAGCAGTATGTACAAATTCCCAAAGGAGTTGGGAAAAGGACCCATAAAATCTATGCCCCAAACATCAAATATTTCAACAACCAGAATGGGTTGCTGAGGCATTTCATTCCTTTGGGATATTCTACCCGTATACTGACATTGTGTGCAGGTTTTGCAATGGTCAAATGCGTCCTTGAATAAGGTCGGCCAATAAAATCCACATTGCAAAACCTTTTCCGCTGTCTTTCTAGGACCAAAGTGACCCCCACAGGCCTGATCATGACAAAAAGAAAGAACACTCTTGAACTCTTCATCCGGGACACACCGGCGAATGATCTGATCAGGACAATATTTAAACAAATAGGGTTCGTCCCAGTAAAAGTGTTTTACTTGGGATAGAAAACGATATTTGTCCTGTTTTGACCAATCGCTGGGTATCAGTCCCGTGGCATGATAGTTCACAATATCCCTGAACCATGGTTCAGTGGATACGCTCAAGAGTTGTTCGTCAGGGAACGAGCCATTCATCGGCAGGGTCACAGGAGGAGAAATGATGCGTGAAAGGTGGTCAGCTACTACATTTTCACATCCTTTCTTATCTTTGATAACAAGATCGAATTCTTGTAACAGAAGGATCCAACGTATTAGTCGACCTTTTGCATCTTTCTTCGCCAGAAGATGTTTTAAAGCGGAATGGTCAGTATACACAACTATAGGTGAGCCAATTAAGTAAGGCCTGAATTTTTCTAATGCAAATACAACCGCTAAAAGTTCTTTTTCTGCGGTTGTATAATTGATTTGCGCATCATTCAGGGTCTTACTAGCATAGTAAATTACGTGTGGCATCTTTTCGATGTGCTGTCCTAAGACTGCACCTACGGCAAAGTCAGATGCATCACACATCAGCTCAAAGGGGTAGTCCCAGTTTGGTGATGATAAAACGGGGGCTGAAGTGAGTGAGTGTTTAAGTGAGTCGAAAGTTGTCTCGCAATCCGAGTCAAAATGGAAGGTTGTATCCTTGGCCAGGAGAAGAGTTAAAGGTCTAGCAATTTTGCTAAAGTCCTTAATGAATCTCCTATAAAAGCCCGCATGGCCAAGGAAAGAGCGAATATCTTTGACGCTTTTGGGATGAGGGAGGTTTTGAATGAAATCTATCTTAGCTCTGTCAACCTCAATGCCTTTCTGTGAAATGACATGTCCAAGAACAATTCCTTCTTGAACCATAAAGTGGCATTTTTCCCAGTTCAAAGTCAAGTTCTTCTCTTTGCAACGAGTAAGAACAGCGTCAAGATTCGCTAGGCAATCGGAAAAAGAGTCTCCAAAAATCGAGAAGTCGTCCATAAAGATCTCCAGAAAATTCTCTACCATATCAGAGAATATCCCTATCATACACCGCTGAAAGGTAGCGGGAGCATTGCATACCCCAAAGGGCATGCGACTGTAAGCAAAAGTATCAAAAGGACAAGTAAAAGTGGTTTTATCTTGATCCTTTTTGGCGATGGGGACCTGATTGTAGCCTGAGTATCCGTCCAAAAAACAATAATACTCGCGTCCTGGTAAGCGTTCCAGCATTTGATCAATGAATGGTAGAGGAAAATGATCTTTCCTCATGGCAGCGTTGAGTTTTCTATAATCGATGCATACACGCCACCCAGTCTGGGCGCGTGTCTGAATCAACTCATTCGCCTCATTGGTTATAACTGTGATGCCGGATTTCTTAGGAACGACATGTATAGGACTCACCCACTGGCTATCGGAGATGGGGTATATAATACCATTATCTAAGCATTTGACGATCTCTTTCATGACAGCTTCCTTTATGACGGGATTCAACCGTCTCTGTGGTTCTCGGGTTGGTCTGGCATCATCCATCACATGTATATGATGTTCAACTATCAAGGGACTAATCCCTTTGATGTCCACCATACTCCAACCAAACGCCTCTTTGTTAGATCTCAATACTGATAAAAGTGCATTCTCTTGCTCTAATGCTAGAGAAGCGGAAATTATAACCGGTAAAGTCTCCTTCACACCTAAATAAGCATATTTCAGATGAGATGGTAAAATTTTGAGATCTAATTCAGGCGGAGAAATGATAGAAGGAGGGATCATTGAATGATTTTTGGATTTACAAAGAAGCTCAGAGCCTGTGAAAGATACAGACTCGGGTGGAGAAAAGTCAGAAGTGCAGGACTCAAGTGTAAGTAAAGTGTCCTCACTAAGATCTTGTGTAAAGTCAAACAGAGATGTGGTAATGTCATCGAGATCAGTAAAGCAAAGTTCCTCGGCTCCACAACCATCGGGAGCGATCACATGGACAGAGCACACATCTAAAATATGAGCAGAGAGTTCTGATGGCTGACTTCCAACTTTGTAGATATTTAGTTCAATGGTCATATTTCCAAATGATAAGTTCATTGTACCATTTCTACAGTTTATAACATCGTTGGAAGTGGCAAGGAAAGGACGACCTAGAATCACCGGAATTTGGCCCCGTGGGTTTGCTACAGGATGTGTGTCGAGTACAATAAAGTCTACAGGGAAAACAAATTCCCCGACCTTTATCAACACATCCTCTAATTCACCCCTTGGTTTGGTGATCGATCGGTCTACCATCTGGAGAGTGCAGTGAGCAGGTTTCAGCTCTCCAATCCCTAGTTGCTCATAGACAGAATAAGGGAGCAGGTTAACACTTGCGCCAAGGTCTAAAAGAGCACGATTTATGTTTTTACCCCCAATCGAAATCGATATTGTAGGACATCCTGGGTCCTTTCGTTTCTTTGGTAGCTGGGGAATAAAAGCAGTGCTGATATTATTAGACATAAAGACCTTCTTCGGCACTTGAGTCTTCCTCTTCCTAGTGCACAAGTCCTTAAGAATTTTCGCATAAGCGGGGACTTGTTGAATCGCATCTAGGAGAGGGATATTGATGTCAACCTGTTTGAACATTTCCAAAATTTTCTCCATATGAGGACTCGTTCTATTACCCCTTAACCGGTTCGGGTAAGGAGCTTTCGCAATAAGCGTGGGGTCCATCACAGGAGAAGGAAGAGGGGATAGACGAGGTCCCAAAAGAGGTGTGGGGACCATCTGTGGAGAACTATAAGGGTTGGGAGAAGGTGTCGAGCCTAATGGGAAATGGAGAATAGGCTCTCAAGAAGATGGTGTGGTAGAAAAAGAAGGATCAGAAGGAGAAATGTGTGTGTGTGGAAAGGTCTCAGCCGGGGTGTTGATATGATTTTCAGTATCATCAATACCTTCCCCGACATTATTATTCAGCACTCTTCCCGATCTCAACGTTGTGATGGCATTTACATTGTAATGCCCAGGATTTTGTAGGGGTTGAGAGGGAAGTTTCCCTTTTTCTCTCGCACTCATTTCGGCTTTTAGGCGTGCGATTTCAACTTCCATCGATCTGATACTCTCAGCTTGGGACGCTGAGTTTTTCTTTATCTCACTGGCGGAAGATCTAACCTCAGCCGAAACCTCTATGAAATTTGATAAAAGTGATTTCATGGTTTGAGTGAATTGAGAGAACTCGTCAGAACGGGACAGCATAGGATTAGACTGTGCAGGAGTGTTGCCCTGGTTTTGGAAATTTTGTGACTGATAAGGGTGCTGAGTGAGTTGAAGGGGTTGCTGTTGTGGTGGAGGAAGAGCCCTTTGAAATTGATTCGTGTTTGGAACCGTGTTTTGAGATTGATTTTGGTTCCAAGCAAAATTCGGGTGGTTCCTCCAACCCTGATTGTACGTGGAAGAATATGGATCGTTTCTAGGTCTTTGAAATGCGGCATTAGAATGCTCGTGACCTTGAAACGCCGAGTTTAATGGACATTCTTCCGTTAAATGAGACGGATCAGAACAACACCCACAAACAGTTTTGGGGAGCGACATTGGGTTTAGGGAGGCTGCAGAAAATTTGTGTTCCATAGCGTCGAGCTTCTTTTGCATTGATGACATCTCAGCTCGAACGCCTATGGACACATCTATTTGGTGTACGCCACCCCTATTCAATGGTTGGGTTCCACTCTCCCACTGTAGTGATTTTTCAGCGAACTCTTCTAAGTACTTCCAAGCTTCCCCATCATCTTTGGTCATAAAAGTACCTTGACACATGTTTTCAAGGCTCTGTTTAGTGCTTGGGTTAATGCCCTCATATATGATTCGGCAAAGCTCCCATCTCGGGATGCCGTGATGAGGACACTGAACCAATAGATCCTTGAAACGTTCAAAGCATTTTGAAAATGGTTCGGTAGGGAGCTGGGCAAATTGATTCAGTTCGCTACGGATTCGAGCCGTCTTTTGGGTTGGGTAAAATTTTTTAAGGAATGCAGCGACGAATTCTTCCCAATTCGTAATAGAATGTGCGGTAGTGTTATATAGCCACTTCTCGGCTATATCGCACAATGTAAATGGAAGAAGTCATAGACGCATCGCATCCACTGAAAGTTATGACGTACCCATCATTGCGCATACGTTTTCAAATTTGGTAATGAAAACGTAAGCGTCCTCAGTCTCGAGTCCGTGGTATTTGGGTAAAAGATTGATTTACTGGGGATTAATCTCAAAGTTATCCCCATTGGCTGGTGGTGTGGATAAGCAGGTCGAAAGAGGACCTCTAAGTGGATAGCACCTCTCTTGGAGAGAGATGCGGGGTGGATTCTGCGCACCAACGGACGGTGGCAGATTAGGGTTAAAGAAGTTTGATGGATTCGTGTCCATCGGTGTGGGTGTGGTAGTGGGTAAAGAAAAGGTAAATGGAGAAATATCGACTTCGGAGTCGATAAAGGGTACACGGACTAAACGGGCACTAGAATCCCGTGTCCAGCCTATCTTGTACTAAAAAGGG
Organism: Agapanthus africanus; assembly: GCA_030015575.1. NCBI lineage: Eukaryota > Viridiplantae > Streptophyta > Magnoliopsida > Asparagales > Amaryllidaceae > Agapanthus > Agapanthus africanus. Next base: position 256,787,242 of record CM057351.1, on the reverse strand, counting down.
TTAGTACAAGTGGCAGCGTTGGCTTATAATTAGGGGTAAATGAATAAATGCGGTGTTTGCTTTGAAAAAGGGACGGATTTTTGAAAAAATGTTGCGACACAACAAATGCAGCACACAACCCTAGAATCTAGTGGTCACCTAGGTCCGGCTCTAGACCGCTCCTAACTGCCAAAAGAAAAGTCCCAGGATAGAATCCTCCACTGCCTCTTTGTCTCCCAGTGGCCGGATGAGTGCCAGGTAAGTGGGAAGGTACTCCACTACGTAAGTAGCAGGCCTAATTAAAAACCACTAGCCTTAGACACGCTCGCCTTAGGCTCCACAAGAAAACGCGGATAAGCAATGAATTACCCACGGCCTTCTTCTGTCCTAATTGAGCGCGATAGTCCTTAGAGTCATCTCTAAATTTCTTTTAGTTAATGTGGGTCAATGCGGATGCAAGTTTTGTGGTTTTCGGGGCCTAGGAAGGGTAATGAAATCCCCACCTAATTTGGATTTGGCCGTGCCCCTTAATATCCGTATTTATAATGCAAACAACCAAGAAACAAAATCACGCACAAATTTACTTTTGCAATTTGCGAGCTGCGATTATTTGCAAAGAATCCTGCAGCAAATTGTCAGTTGGAGCTAAAAAGAGGAGAGAGGAGAAGGTAAGAATTGACCTGAAGCAAATTGGCACAGAGAAGGCTCAAGACTGCCGCGGTTCCGCCGCAAATTGGGACTAATGCCGCCTTTCCGCGGTCCTTTCAAAGGATCAATGCACCAAATTTCACTACAAAGCTACTGTATACTTCCTCAGCCCTCTGGAATTTTCCAAAATTTTTCTCAATTTCCAGCAAGCTCCAGATCTCCTTGCAATGAAACACAACAAATTGTTTAGGGTTTGCACGAATTTTGATCTCAAAAATCACAATGAAATAAATCTTTCAATTCAAACTTTGATATAAAACGAATTAGCGCGCGATCCCCGGCAACGGCGCCACTTTGATTGAATTATTTTCTGACGTGTATATGTAAAAAGTATAAAAGTATCGACAATCAAAAAATTATATTTGACCGCAATCAACTACGGTGTCGGATGTAGATTGTAAGTGAATGCGGATCGTCCACAGGGATTGTGCGATTTGTTTTTATATTTAATTTGTTTGAATCGAAAAGTTAATCGAAAAGAAAAGAAAACACGATTCAAGAATTTATCAATTGATTCAGGTGTCACGATGTTTAATCAAGAATCAAGAAACTGATAAACAATCAAGAATTGGGTTTCGATAATATTTCCAACCAAAATGTCAAGAATCTAAATGAGGCTCGTAGAAATCGATCAGATCGATAGACGTGATGTAATCTAAAGATAACGTGTTCTTGTCCTTCGAAGGATTGATACTAGATCGATGATGATCGACGAGAGTTAGGGCTTTCTTGATAAAACTTGGGTTTCATCTTTTAACCCTTGTTCTTTCATCGATATCATTCACACTCTAGCCTCTAGCAATTTCAAGAAACGATCGTAACTTCCCAATTTCGAGCGATATCAATCAAGAAAGCATCGCAACGAAATGGGTCGTCGATTCTTGAACTTGCTAGGGTTTACAAAACTCGTAGGAATCAAGAATCGTTTTCAGATATATTACAACATCATTCTATTGATCGTCTCGACTCCTCGACGAGCGGAGTATTACTCAAACATCACAACAAGAATTACAACTAGAAATTTAGATTGACTCAAGATGCAAGAATTTAAAGAAAACAAGATAAAAGAATATCACCTTTTATTTATATCAACACTTTGATTACAATCGCTCAAGAACTACAAGAGGAAGAATCTAAATTGTCGAATTGGCGTCGCTCGACTGTTAGTGTATATGCCCTAGAGGCCATTACTGTATCATACTAGTTTGTATATTACTTGATGGAAGCTTGGGATATTCACAGTTGTATATACAATCTTGCTCGAAATGGTAGTATGCTATTTGGTTTGTCTCTGCTTTAATATGTGCATGTGTTTCTTTTAGCATATTGCGGATATACATATTAGTAGAGCCCTTAGGATCTTTGCTTGATTACCAGCGTTGTGATGGCGCTCACACTCATGGGAGCTGGGTGATCTATAAGCACATCCTTATACAGGTCCCTAGTCGTTGGACTATCGAGACAGGGCATCGATACTCCGGAGTAGACTAGCGTATGCGCTTCTCATCCCAGTGTAGGAGACGGTCTGTCCCACAGCCGTCAGTACGTCGTACTTGAGATAGTATACGGGTGCTCGTTAGGTTACGAGTACACTAGACAGGACTCGTCGGGAATTGTTGGTTGGTATTATACCTATCGTCAGTTATCAGTTCCCAGGTGACATGAGTACAGCTTAGTCCGCTGACTTGACACTGTCACTTCGCTTCGAGTGTGTTCCCACTGCACTTTGATTACTACCCTACCACGGCTCAAAGGAGTCGTGCAAACAGGTAGTTTTTGGGTGCAGTCCTGAAGCACTTGGAGGCAGTGACGGTTAGACAGGATTCGTCTCTCCCGGTGTTGGGGGTTGACATCGCGCTGTGTCCAGGAGAGCCATTACACGAGTAGTCCCTGGCCAGGGCAAGCGAGATATACTGGTAGGTTTCCAGTGTTATCTCAGGGTGTTCTGGGCTTCACTCCGACACGACTTGTACCGCTATTAGGGGACTGACGTTCACCGCCTCCCTAGGCCCGCCATGCGATATATCAGACGAACAGACCGGACTGTATGGAGATTGTCACATACAGGCTCAGTAGGAGTTCAGATGGGGTTCACCTCGTCAGTCTTCTTATCGACATCTACCTGGGGACCGTTACGTACAGCTAGTGCCGCTTGCGGTCTGTGGTTAAACCCACTGCCAGCGTAGTGTCGAGTCTTTAGAGTCCCACACAGAGAGCTATTCGCCTTTAGGCAAAATGAGTAGAGGTCGCATGGTTTTGCGACAGGGTTCGTTCGCATCCGCACACTTGTGCACGTTTGCTGTTCGGACAGTTTATACTAGCGGGCTTTGGTTTAAGCCGGATCCTAGTATATGTTTTGGGATTGGTTTTTCTCATTGTGTTCGTATTCCTCGGATCACGAATGCGGGTGCGTATACACAGTTGCTTGAGACAGAGGGAGAGGACCTTGATTAGGGTTAATGGATATTGTCATTTTTATTAACCATAATGTTTATGTGTGCATTATTGTTAATTGATATTAGTTTAATAATTGTGCATGGTTATGGTTGTTGACCATTTGACCTTATTGACTTGTTGACCTTGGTTGACACTTTGACCATCATCATTTCATTTGGAAGATGCTCTTTGATCCTTGCAATTTGCATTTAAAATGAAATGATAATGGTCATGTCTTGATTAAGCCATGACAATTATCTTACTAATTATCTAATTAAAATAATACACATATATTAGTGAGAATGGTTTATTCCATTATCATTCTATCATTTCTTTTCTCTTTCTTGTTCTTCCTCTCCCTCAAGCTCTCCCCTCTCATGTGTTGAGAAACACTTGAGCTTGAGAAAAACCCTCTCTTGATCATCTCTACTCTCATCTAGGGTTCAAGGACTAGCACTTCTTGCACCCTAGTTACTTCTAGCTTGGAGTTGAAGCCAAAGGTTGAGGCTTTCGGGTGGATCTTTCTTCGACGTGAGAAGACGACCAAGGTGACCTCCTTCCACCACTCCAAGGAGCAAGGAGAGAAGGACTTAAAGCCCAAGGTATAACATTTCTAGCACTTAGCTAGTTACTAGTTAGCTTTAACAAGTTTTTGTTTAGCAAAGATCCTTAAAGTCTAGTCCATGTTGCCTATAGTCGATAAAAATCCGATTTTTATTCCGTTTTCCGCCTCCCCGCAAGCACCGGGATGGGCAACGTAGACTTACATCGACTCCGTGAGTCGCGGATCGCTTGGACCACTTGCTCCGTTGAAGATCGGCTCGGCTCATAAAAGGTTGCAAGGCTTCTTGCCTGAATGGGTACTCGGGAACTTGGCTTTTGATTGGATTTTAGGGTTAGGGTTTCACACAAGTTCTCTCACTAAACTTGTGGAAGAAGAAGATGAAGAGAGAGAATGAACTAATGGATTGATTCAATAGTATTGAATTCCAAGATTGAATAATTAATTACAATGAGCCTAGGGTATTATTTATAGAGCACCCAAACCCTAAGCCTTTGAGTTCCTTCCAAAATTTTGTTGAAAGACTTCAAGAAGTAGTTTGTTAGGCTTATCTTAGGGTTTAAGCTAGGGTTTAGGGAGAAGGTTCTAGAATATTATGCTTAGTTTAGTGTAGGAACAAGGGTTTGCTGATCTGGCAGAAGTCTCTGGAGTCTTCTGGAACTTGAAGTATACGAGCCGAATGTGGGCCCTGAGTGAAGCATTGTGGTGCAAAGATTGGTGAATGAAGTGGCAAGATGGCCGCGGAACCGCGGCGCAAGCAGGCTACGGCCGCGGTTCCGCGGCCATGTTGGCTCCTTGGGCTTTGATCTTTCTTCTGTGGTCTTGGGATGATAATTGGGGCTTCTTCTGATATGTTTATTTTTGTTTGTCCCTTTGGATTGATGCCAGAACTGAAATCATTAAGTTGGCGTAACGTTTGATCGGTACCCTGTAAATTTTGGCCTTTCTGCTGGATTTTCTGTTAGTTATATGTATGCCCTAGAGGCCATTACTGCACATAGGATGTATATTGTAGTGGATGCTGGGACATATATAGGGAGGACTTTCTTGCTCGACATGATAGTATGCTATCTGGTTACTCTTTACCTTAACGTGTACACTGATTGTCTCTCTGTTACATGTTGGTAAAGCCCTTAGGATGTGTACTTGACTACCTGGACTATGATGCGGATCATACTAGTGGGGACATGGTAGTCCATAAGTACATCCTTCAAAGTCCCTAGTCGTGGGTGTATCGATATGGGGCATCGATATACCAGAGTAGACTAGCGTGTACCTTCTCGACCCATACAGATGGGCGATGGATGATCCTATATCCATCGGTGTTTGACATCAGAGATGATATACGGGTGCTCAGTAGAGACTGGGTACACTGGACGGACTCGCCGAGAACTCCCAGATGGTATTATACCTCACGTCAGATGGCAGTTCTCTGGTGACACTGGTACAGAGTAGTCTGTTGACCCGAGATCGTCATAGAGTCTTGTGTGGTTCCCACTGTGCTTTGATTTCCATCTTACCACGTCCAAGAGGGCGTGCAAAACGGTGGTTTTTGGGTACAGTCCCGAGTCACATGGAGGCAATGAGCGATAGGAGGGGATTCGTCTCTCCCGTTATAGGGGGTTGATGTTGCGCTGTGTTCGATTGGCTATAACAGGAAATCCCTGGCCAGGGTTGCTGAGATTTACTGGTAAGTGTTACCAGTAGTTTCTCGAATTGTTATAGACCTCATATCGACACGACTTATCGAGCTATTGGGGTCTGACGTTTACCACCCCTTGGCAAGATATGCGACATATCAGACGATCAGACCGGACTGTACGGTAGTGTTACTGGTTGGATTCACTGGAGTGTGAGCGGGCTTGCTCGTCGATCTTCTGATCGCTCAATACCCGGATGGCCGTTACGTTTAGCAGACCGCTTGCGGCTTGTGGGTGATTGATATGATCATCATCTGCTGCCGGCGTATTGACGAGTCTTTAGAGTCCTACACAGAGGTTTCCTGGCTCAAGCGAAACGAAATAGGAGCGCATATGAGATATGTGCGGGACCGAGAATAATGCGTGTATGTGATACCGTATTTCATTCTCGCGATCAATGTGTCGAATGGTTGTATGCGATATAACCTAGTTATCGATTCAAGCATTGATTCGATAAACCGATACATTGGATACTAGTCGGTTATATGTGATATGACCGGATCGTTAAATCAAGTGTTGATTTAATGATTTAATGTATAATCATATATTTGATATATTACTTTGCTTTAACTAGTATCGGTTCACTTTAAATGGATATTCTCACTCGGGTGTGCGCATTGCATATGCGATATGATTTTGTGCACTTGCTTGTATCATGTTTGATGATACATGCTTTTTGGTTAAGTGTAAAGTATTAAACCTTGGTTAATGAAATGGTTAGGGTTTATTATTTGTTATTCATTTATCTTATTTAGTTATCCATTTATTTTTGATAAATGAATAAAAGAAAATGAAATGAAATGGTGGCTTTCATTTGTTGTTTTCATGAAGCTTCATGAACACTTTAACTAAGTGACCATTTTGTCTCTAGCTTGACCCTAACCATTCCTTCAACCATGATTGATTCTCTACACATTACCATGGTTAGCATTATGATAAGAAATGATTATTATTCTAATTCATTTATTCTTATCATAATACTTTCTTCTTCTTCTTCATCTTCTTCCATGAAGAAAACCTTACTTCATCAATGGTGGATTGATGAAACAAGTGAGAAATCCAATTCTAAAGTCTACCCACTTCCTGTTTCTTCATCCTCTACCTCTAACCAAGTAGTAGAGTGTGTTTTCTTCACAAGTTTCTTGACTTGGTGAAGTCGGAGCTTGATTTAGCGATGCCTCGACGTAGATCATCTTCGGCATGGACATCGACGACCTAGCTTGCCCATTCTCCGACGAAGCCGACGCTAGAGCCCGGGAACTCATATGGACAGCGAGGGGACTTCGTTGCGGAGCTATGGAGGTGGAGCACCGGATCTACAAAGGTTGTATTTCCGTATTCTTTATAGTTAAGTTGTTAACTAGTTATCTTTTCGCCTAAAATCTAGCCGACGATCCGTAGTCGGGTCTCTCGGCACCCGTAAAATCTTATAATGGCATGTTCGATGCCTTGTGAGACCTCCTTAGGATGCCTAGGAACCCTACAGTGGTATCAGAGCCTAGCTAGAGCCTTAGGCGAAGTCTAGACGGACTTTGAAGTCCGATCGAACCAAAAATCCGAACCCAAAATAGCTCTCTGGACTTTTTCCAAATTCTGGGATTTTTTCAAATTAAAAATATGCAGAAAACTCAGCAGGGAATTCTAAGAATTACGGCGGAAATTTTTTTTCATGAACAGTGATTTTGGCGGCGGAACCGCGGCATAAGCCTAGCTTATGCGGCGGTTCCGCGGCGGATGTATGACGTCAGCCCTAACATGTTACACAGTAATTCATTGTTTCAGCTTCTGAGTTCTCTGGGTATTTTTTAAATTTTATTCAAGAGTTGAATTTTCTGGAGTTGTTTTGGGGATTCGGTGTTTCGATCGGAGTATCAAATTTTGTCTGTGTGGCTTTCCGGATAAATTTTAGAATATGTTAAAAAGTTCGACCGGATATAAATACCCAATTTTTCCCCTGTCGGGAAATTTCCAAGTGTTGGATTTTTCCGTAGTTTAACGACGTTCTAAGTAGTGCAAGTAACGCGATGGACCCTCTAGAAGACAACAAACCTTAACTCGATTATGTGACCGTCTTGAACTGCCCTTTGAACCTTCGGGTTTGGGGCAGTACGGCGTGCCACATGTGAGGCGTTGGCTTGACCCTTCTACGGCTGGACCGTTGGTACTGAGGCACGAACTGAATGTTGTTAGACTTATTTCATGTGTTGATCTGTATCGGGAAAACTTGGGTGTTCGATTGTTCGATCGGAAAGTTTAACATTTTCTGTTTATCCGGAATGTGATACAATAATTAGAATTCACAATAAGTTATGTGATAACTGAATGAATGTTATAAACATAGCAGTTTAGTCTCATTTGATCGGTTGCCACGGAATTTTGATGTGATCAAAAGTCCGTCGCAATCACGTAGCGTACGCGGATACTCGCCGGGTAAACTTAATAGACAGCCTCACTCCATAGCCCCGACCAAGTGACTGTAGGAGAACCCCGTCGCCGAAAGCATCCGTCCGGGTGCTCGCGGCAGCGGTGTTTCGCCTTGGTGCACTTCGTCGACGGTATCGGGGGTGCGGCCGTCTACTGAAGTTTGCGACGAGCATTCGATCAGGATGTCGGCAATCTTGTTGAATTGCCCGACTTGACATTGAAAAGTGTTTTCGATAAAGAGACTAAAATGCGGGGTTTATAATTGTTAAGCATGCGATGTCTAAGTAATTCATTTGGTCAGGCATGCGATGTCTGAGGTGGTTGCGGATTCCAACTGTTGTAGTTTTACACTTTCTTTTCTATGACCGTAAGTGTAATATGTGATATCGCCGGTTTCGTTGCTATATGTCAACGACAATTGGGATGCGCATATTTACTTACGTTGATGACATGTGATGTTATGTGTTGCTGGATATGTTATATTGGATCGTCGTGTTCGAATAGCCGGGGGGTTTTATGTGAGATGAGTGTTTTTCATTTTCATTCATGTAAAAACTTGTATGTAATATTCTTTTATTGGGGCACTTCCAGGTTGCAGAAGTTGTCACCCGTTGTATATTATTTACTTTTCCGCACTAGGATAGACCCAAGGAGGAGGGCACAAGTAACCGGGTTCTGGAGTCCAGTGGGAGACCAACTCGAGGAGTCGAGTCCGGGTCTCCTAACTCTAGAATTGGTAGGGTTGCTTGCCGCTCTCGTAGGGGTCTAGGGGTGTGGGTTTGGCTATTCATCACGACCGTGGAATCCGTGTTTTATACTGGCTCGTATTGAAAACACGGACGTCCTAGTATATCCAATATTTCATATGATTCTTCTGCTGCGATATCTGTGATGTGATCATGTGATGTTCTATGATAGATACAGTATATAGTATATATGATATATTATATAGGCGTTACTTATGTTTTACACCCGCGCTAGCCCTGCCCCGCTCTGTCGTTAGTTACCTAACATAACGGTGCACGAGGGGACATCGAGGCAAATGCGGATGGCATAAGTGTACGTCGTATTTATCTGTGATGTTTAGGTACTTAAATGATGGGACTTCATTAATGAGATTAATGAAATAAAAGAAACCTAAGATGTTGTAGAATCGAATTTCAAAATAAAACAGGTAGCTACAGTTTTTGCTTTGCACAGCGGTATATATGATATATCTTGCACCTTATTCGATAAGGAAAGGACCGAGATCCCTTCACCGGGAATGACTCCTTTAGCAATAACTGGCAGATGCTACACACTCGGTTTGTCTTTTGATAGCTTTTAAGTGTTTTTTGCTTTGCACAGTGATATATATGATATATCCCGCACCTCATTCGACGAGGAAAGGACCGACGATCCCTTCACCGGGAGTGACTCCTTTAGCAAAACTAGAAAAGCCTCAAAAGCACTCCATTTTTAAAATCATTTGATTCTACAACGATATCGAGTTCATTACGGAATAGGTTTTCAGAAAAACCTGTCGTAGCCCTCCTTCATTTCAGATAAGTCCTATTTAGTATTCGTGCTACGTTTGTTGGCCTGCGTCAAGGCGTAGTGTGCGGTAGCTAACTAGTATTTATCTGCTTATGCATATGATGCAGATTGGATTAGGGTAGTCGTGCTACTTTGTTGGCCTGCGTCAAAGGTCGTGCGGGTGGGTTTAATTCAATCAGGAAATGACGGGTTGAACTTGACTAGCGGACTATGGTTTGTTGGCCTGCGTCAAGGTCATAGGACGCTAGGGGCAAAATATTATCGGGAATTTCAAGTGTTGAAATTTGCAATGAGATTGCATACCTTCTATGAGATAGTTGGATCCCGATACCCGCTGCGAGTAAGTGTTACTCCTGGAAGAGTTTTATACATTACAATTAGCTGATCAAGTAGGTGTCTAGAAAGGTGTCAACGGGGTTACGCCTCTGGGAAAACGAGGTTTACATTAATTAGGTCCGTGTGAAAGCACGGGGCACCTCCCTCTAAGTACCGACACTGGCCTGGCTGAAAGATTGGCGAACTTGTTGTGTGTAATTAATCCCGGCTAGTCTTTCCTTTTAGGGTTTGAAGGAAGATTTGATAAAAAGCAGTGGGAGCCATCCTGATTAGATAAAATAAAACCAATCTATTCTTGCAAGAGCGCACGCTGAGTGTTTTCTTCTCTCTCTCTCCTGGTAGCGTCCATATCACGCCTTAATCAAGATAATAAAACGGATTATTGACCGAACCCGCTTGTTATACTGAGCTGGGGAACGTTGGTCCCGCTCCCAATTATAAATGTTATAAGACAGAGCAGGAAATTGGGAAATACCAGATTTCCCTTGCCGCCCAAACGAAGAAAGTGCATATGATGCATCATCTTCGGGTGTGTTCATTACAAAGAACTGTTTCTCAGTATCCTCCGTATCCTGGGTATTTGATACCGGATCAGGATCCTAGATATGTAAGATGTTACATAGGGCTACAAAAGGGTAGAAAAACTGAGAACGGGTGATAAGTTTCATGAGGCAGAAAACGGGGCAAGAGTTGCAGCCAAGTCTGTTGGTCACTGTCACCCTGTATTGTAATACATTGATTCTGAACGAATGTTATTAGATACCGAACCTGATATACAAAATCATATCAATTTCTTTATTAGTAAAGAAAGGATATAATTTTGTATTGTTGGATAATGTTTTGAACATTTCCTATATCAAAAGTTGATCGGTTCAGGCACGTTATCTAAAAGCATTAATGTTCTGAATCAAACTACAGTTCTTAGTATATGGAACACACACAAGAGGAAGAGTTCAGAAATGAACGGATCCTTCTTGAGGTATTGTAGACTAGGTCAGTTCAATATGACCCGACTAGCTAGAGTTACATAAAGATGCATATTTAAATTAGTTTGAATTTACATCTTGTGAAACTCGCCAGTCATGTCACAAAGATAAGATGACAATAGCTCTGTTTACTGAAAACAGAGAAAGAGTTAGTAAACTCTTGGGATGATACATGTTTGATGTACGTAAGGTCCCCTGTCTACACATACCAAGACCGGTTCTTTGTACTTCATTACATTCTCTGATAATCTCTCAAGATTCAGACATATGTTCCTGTTGAAACACAAGTCCGAACCTTTTGAGATATTCACAGAATATAAGATAGAAGTAGAGAACCAATACGGGTATAAGTATTATGTCCTATGATGAGATCAAGGAGGAGAATACTTGTGCATAGAATTTCTGGACTATTCTAAAGGAGAATGAGATTCTCTCTCAGCATTACTCCTCCGTATACACCATTGCACGATGGTATGTCGGGGCGGAGCAATTGCACCCTATTCGATATGGTGTGCTCTATGATGAGTACTACTGAGTCACCTATTTCCTTTTGGGAGTTATGCACTTATGAAGCTGCATACCTATTGAATTAGGGTTCGAATCAAATCAAAGCCTACCATTTCATATGTGATATGGAAAGGGAAGAGCGCATGTCTTAAGCTAGTTATGATTTGGGGTTGTCCGGCCTATGTCTGAAAAGCAAAATCCGGACAAGCTCGAGGCAATGTCAGTTATGTACAACTGGAAATGTTCCAGCTATACAAACTGAAGTTGATGATTTGGTAGAACCGAAGGATTCAGAAGATTCCAACGAAGCTCAGCCTCTCTGCCGATCTAGTAGGGTTCCTCACCCACCTGAGAGATACTTCGGTTTCTCTATGACAGTGGGAGCGAGGATTGCATCATGAGATGATGACCCAACTGGTTTCGAGCTGGCCATCAGGAGTAAGACTCTGTAAGAATGGCTGGATGTTTATCGATCTGAGATGGAATCCTTATACACCAACAAAGTATGGACTTTGGTTGCTATATCTGAAGGGTTAAATTCCCATCAGGAGCAAGTAAATCTTGAGAAGATTACTTAGTGTAAATGGAAAAGTTGAGACTTTCAAAGCTAGACTTGTTAAAGGTTTTCGTCATTGACCAGGCGTGGATAATGATGAAACCTTTTCCAGTTCCTATGCTTAAGTCCATCCAGATCCTACTTGCCACGGCTACATACCATGACTACGATATCTGGTGGTTGGGTGTCATGACAGCTCTTCTAAAATGATGTTTTGGAAGAGGGCGTCTATAAGTACACAGCCAGAGGGCTTCGTAAACAGTGGGAGCAGCGGAAATGTGTGCAAGATGTTTTATATGATAAAGCAGGCATCGTGGAGTTGGAACGTCTGTTTTGATGTAGTAGTCAAAGAAGTTGACATCATCAAAATGGTAGATGAACCTTGTATAAACAAAAAGGTAGTAGAGAGTATGGTGGTGATCCTCGTAGAGTACGTGGATGACATACTCTTGATAAGAAAGGAGTTTCTTATGCTACGCTCGATCAATCTCCGCTTATCACAAAGATTCTCCATATAGGATCAAAGTGATACCTACTAAATCCTGGATTTTGGATCTATGAGATGGATCTAATTGGATGTTAGGAAACTCACTAGTTGTAGTGTGATGGTATCAATCGATCCTGGGGAGAATCACTGGAAGTGTTCCAGAGTGATAAAGACGATGAATGTCAGTCGCAGGCATTGTCTTTACCCTCAGTAAAGGGACGGTATGTTGGAAGAGTTCCAAGCTAGATACCGTGACATACTAGACGATAAAGGCTGGATACATCGCTACTTATGATGCTACCAAAGAGGATGTTTGGGTGTATATTAGTTCATAAGATGAACTACGTTCCTACCATTGTGAGACAATGGAGTTGTGGCTTATGCCAAGGAACGCCGGTCCCATCAGTGATCAAGACTTATTCTAAGGCAGTATCACCTGATCATGGAGATGGTTGATCTCCAGGTTGATCGAGGCAAGGAGAGCAGACTTAGAGGATAACGCAGCGGATCCACTCACGAAGGCCTATTCCCAGAGAGAGACTTTTATGGGATGGTTGAGTATGAGATACTACAACCACTGCTACAGATGGCCCTAGTGCAAGTGGGAGATTGTTAGTTATATGTATGTCCTAGAGGCCATTACTGTACATAGGATGTATATTGTAGTGGATGCTGGGACATATATAGGGAGGACTTTCTTGCTCGACATGATAGTATGCTATCTGGTTACTCTTTACCTTAACGTGTACACTGATTGTCTCTCTGTTACATGTTGGTAAAGCCCTTAGGATGTGTACTTGACTACCTGGACTATGATGCGGATCATACTAGTGGGGACATGGTAGTCCATAAGTACATCCTTCAAAGTCCCTAGTCGTGGGTGTATCGAGATGGGGCATCGATATACGAGAGTAGACTAGCGTGTACCTTCTCGACCCATACAGATGGGCGATGGATGATCCCATATCCATCGGTGTTTGACATCAGAGATGATATACGGGTGCTTAGTAGAGACTGGGTACACTGGACGGACTCGCCGAGAACTCCCAGATGGTATTATACCTCACGTCAGATGGCAGTTCTCTGGTGACACTGGTACATAGTAGTCTGTTGACCCGAGATCGTCATAGAGTCTTGTGTGGTTCCCACTGTGCTTTGATTTCCATCTTACCACGTCCAAGAGGGCGTGCAAAACGGTGGTTTTTGGGTACAGTCCCGAGTCACATGGAGGCAATGAGCGATAGGAGGGGATTCGTCTCTCCCGGTATAGGGGGTTGATGTTGCGCTGCGTTCGATTGGCTATAACAGGAAATCCCTGGCCAGGGTTGCTGAGATTTACTGGTAAGTGTTACCAGTAGTTTCTCGAATTGTTATAGACCTCATACCGACACGACTTATCGAGCTATTGGGGTCTGACGTTTACCACCCCTAGGCAAGATATGCGACATATCAGACGATCAGACCGGACTGTACGGTAGTGTTACTGGTTGGATTCACTGGAGTGTGAGCGGGCTTGCTCGTCGATCTTCTGATCGCTCAATACCCGGGTGGCCGTTACGTTTAGCAGACCGCTTGCGGCTTGTGGGTGATTGATATGATCATCATCTACTGTCGGCGTATTAACGAGTCTTTAGAGTCCTACACAGAGGTTTCCTGGCTCAAGCGAAACGAAATAGGAGCGCATATGAGATATGTGCGGGACCGAGAATAATGCGTGTATGTGATACCGTATTTCATTCTCGCGATCAATGTGTCGAATGGTTGTATGCGATATAACCTAGTTATCGATTCAAGCGTTGATTCGATAAACCGATACATTGGATACTAGTCGGTTATATGTGATATGACCGGATCGTTAAATCAAGTGTTGATTTAATGATTTAATGTATAATTATATATTTGATATATTACTTTGCTTTAACTAGTATCGGTTCACTTTAAATGGATATTCTCACTCGGGTGTACGCATTGCATATGCGATATGATTTTGTGCAGTTGCTTGTATCATGTTTGATGATACATGCTTTTTGGTTAAGTGTAAAGTATTAAACCTTGGTTAATGAAATGGTTAGGGTTTATTATTTGTTATTCATTTATCTTATTTAGTTATCCATTTATTTTTGATAAATGAATAAAAGAAAATGAAATGAAATGGTGGCTTTCATTTGTTGTTTTCATGAAGCTTCATGAACACTTTGACTAAGTGACCATTTTGTCTCTAGCTTGACCCTAACCATTCCTTTAACCATGATTGATTCTCTACACATTACCATGGTTAGCATTATGATAAGAAATGATTATTATTCTAATTCATTTATTCTTATCATAAGACTTTCTTCTTCTTCTTCATCTTCTTCCATGAAGAAAACCTTACTTCATCAATGGTGGATTGATGAAACAAGTGAGAAATCCAATTCTAAAGTCTACCCACTTCCTATTTCTTCATCCTTTACCTCTAGCCAAGTAGTAGAGTGTGTTTTCTTCACAAGTTTCTTGACTTGGTGAAGTCGGAGCTTGATTTAGCGATGCCTCGACGTAGATCATCTTCGGCATGGACATCGACGACCTAGCTTGCCCATTCTCCGACGAAGCCGACGCTAGAGCCCGGGAACTCATATGGACAGCGAGGGGACTTCGTTGCGGAGCTATGGAGGTGGAGCACCGGATCTACAAAGGTTGTATTTCCGTATTCTTTATAGTTAAGTTGTTAACTAGTTATCTTTTCGCCTAAAATCTAGCCGACGATCCGTAGTCGGGTCTCTCGGCACCCGTAAAATCTTATAATGGCATGTTCGATGCCTTGTGAGACCTCCTTAGGGTGCCTAGGAACCCTACATTTTCCTGCACAGATCTCAAAACAAGTGTTGCGCAAATGTAGGGATGATGCGATGCCATGAAATGTAGTCAATTTCCTTTATAGTGTCGGTTTTAAAGTCTAATACATGTAATTTGATATTTTGCGACAGTTTTGCTAATATGTAGAATATGAATGCCGAACACTTCTATATGAATGCAAATGATGAGGAAATTGCCGGTAAAAATATTCAATATTTTCGACTAATCAATCACCATTTGACAATACAAGGTGATATTCGCCGACAGCTTTGGCAGCAGCAATTGCTCTGTTCCCTACTCTGAGGGACATATCACCCTTTTCCAGTTCTCTACTTCTTCTTAACCTTTGTAACATATTACAAATGTAGGATCCTGATCAAGTATCCAATACCCCGGAGGTAGAACAAACTGAGAAACAATTCTCAATGACCAACACACCCGAAGAAGATGCATCGTGATGCTCTTTCTTCGTTCGGGTGGCGTGGGAATCCGGATATTCCCATATTCCCTGCTCAGACTTATGACAATCATAAAATACAGCGGATCCAACGTTCCTCGGCTTTACATAATAAGTAGGTTCGGTCAATACATCCATATTATTATCTTGATTAAGGCGTGTCATGGTCGCTACCTGGAAAGAGAGAGAAGAAAACACTTTAGCGTGCGCTCTTGCAAGATTAGATTGGTTATTATCTTATCTAATCAGGATGTCTCCCACTGTTTTTAACAAATCTTCCTTCAAACCTTAAAAGTTAAGACTATCCAGGATTAATTACACCTTACAAGTCGCCAATCGGTCAACCAGACAGGCTTTGGTACTCCGAGGGAGTCTCCCCAATGCTTTCGCATGAAACTAATTAAATAACCTCGTTTCCGCAGTAGCATGACCCCTTTAACACCTTTCTTAGACACCTACTGGATCAGCTAATTTTAAAGTGGAAAACTCTCCCAGGAGTAACACTTACTCGCAGTGGGTATCGGGATCCAACTATCTCATAGAAGTTATGCAATCCCATTGCAAATTTCAACACTTGAAATTCCCGATATATGTTTTTACCCCTAGCGACTTATGACCTTGGCTATGGTCAACAAATCATAAGCGCTAGGCAAGTTCAACCAATCATTTCGTGATTGAATTAAACCCACCCGTACGACCCTTGGTTATGGTCAACAAATCCGTACGACTACCCTAATCCAATCGCATCATATGCTGCAGATAAACACTAATCAGCTACCGTACACTACGCCTTCGCTATGGTCAACAAACGCAGCACGAATACTAAATAGCACTTATCTGAAATGACGGAGGGCTACGACTAGTTTTGAAGAAAACCTTTATCGTAATGAACTTGATATCGTTGTAGAATCCAATGATTTTGAAAAAGGAGTGGTTTAAGCTCCGCTTTTTAAATCGAGTAGTTTTCAAAACAATCCGAGTGGGTTGTAGCATATGCTAGCTTCACTAAAGAGGTCATTCCTGGTGAAGGGATCGAAGCTCTTTCCTCATCGAATGAGGTGCTGGATATTCATAATGGAATACCACTATGCAAAGCAATAACTAGAGCTACCTTTTTGAAAAATTTTATTCTACAACACCTTTAGGTTTCTTTCTTTTCATTAATCTCATTAATGACGTCCCATCATTTATGTTTCTTAAACATCACAGATGAAACGAAAATAGAACGTACGCTTATGCCATCCGCATTCACCATGGGACCCCATCATGCACCGTTAGGTTTCTTAACTAACGGCAGACCGGGGGCAGGACTAGCGCGGGTGCAAAACATAAGCATTTTTTTATTATATATCATATATATAGCATTCGTCTTACGCAGTTATATGATCACATCATAGAACACAGGCAGCAGAAACAAACATATGAAATATAGGATATATTAGGAGGTCCGTGTTTTAAATTAAGCCAGTAATGAAAAACACGGATTCCACGGTCATGATGAATAGCCAAACCCACATCAACCCATATCCCTAGACCCCTATAAGAGCAGCAAGTGACCCTGCCAATTCTAGAATTAAGAGACCCGGTCTCGACCCTTCGAGATGGTCTCCCACTGAACTCTAGAACCCGGTTACTTGTGCTCCCCGCCTTGGGTCTATCCTAATGCGGAAAAGTAAATAATATACATCAAGGGTGACATCATCCTCAACCCGAAAGTGTCCCAATAAAAGAATATTACATACAAAATTATACATGAATGAAAATAGAAAAACTCTCATCACTCGTAAAAAAAAACCTGGCTATTCAATCGCGACGATCCAATACAACATATCACAACAACACATAACATCACATGTCATCAACGTAATTAAAAATGTGTATCCCGAATGTCGTTGACATATAGCAACAAGATCGGGGATACCCTACATATTACACTTACGGTCGTAGAAAAAAATAAAAAAAAACTATAATAATTAGAATCCGCATATTCCTTAGAAATCATAAACCCGGAATATCTCATATTTCGGATTTCATGCCTAACCCTACAAACCCTGCATTTTAGTCTCGAATTGAAAACACTTTTCGATAACTAGTAGGATAATTCAACAGGATTCCCAATAAATGATCGAATACTCGTCAGGAACTTTAGTAGATGAAAGGTTACACTAGCGCCGCTGGCCTTCTACCGTGGCCGATATACGGAATAAAAAGAAATTCTTGGATGTTTAAACTGGCGCTAGAATAACCAAAGCACCGGATCTACAATAAACCCTAGACAAGCATACAAAGAGAAGCTATCTACTATGATCGAACTTTATACCTAAAGAACGAAGTCCTTCGGGTCTTCACTCCTCTACTTTAGCTACTCAAAGGATGTATGGATCACGCATAATTGACGGCCTCCTCGCGTCAAAGATGATCCACCCGAGAAAAAATATGAATACAATGAGACAAAATAATCCAAGAATATAATACTAGGATCCGGCTTAAAACAAAGCCGCTAGTATTATCCATCCGAACATCATACGTGCACAAGTACACGTATGTGATCGAACCCTGCCGTTAAAACCATACGGCCTCTGCATCATTTCTCCCGAAGCAGGGAAGCCCTCTGTGTGGGACTGTAAAGACTTGACAGTACTCTGGAAATGGGTTTAACTACAAGCACGTCAACGGCACTAGCTATACGTAACGGCTACCCAGGTGTTAGTGATATGTATGCCCTAGAGGCCATTACTGTACATGCGATGTATATTGTAGTGGATCCTTGGACATATATATGGAGGACTTTCTTGCTCGATATGATAGTATGCTATCTGGTTGCTCTTTATCTTAACATGCACTCTGATAGTCTCTATGTTACATGTTGATAAAGCCCTTAGGATGAGTACTTGACTATCAGGACTATGATGCAGATCATACTAGTGGGGACAGTGTAGTCGCTAAGTACATCCTTCAAATGTTCCTAGTCGCAGGTGTATCGAGATAGGGCATCGATATACCAGAGTAGACTAGCGTATGCTTCTTGACCAATGTAGATGGGCGATGGATGATCCCATATCCATGGATGTTTGACATCAGAGATAGTATACGGGTGCTCAGTGGAGACTGGGTACACTAGACGGACTCACCGAGAACACCCAGATGGTATTATACCCCACGTCAGATGGCAGTTCTCTGGTGACATTGGTATAGGTTAGTCTGTAGACCCGAGATCGTCATAGAGTCTTGTGTGATTCCCACTGTGCTTTGATTTCCATCATACCACGTCCAAGAGGGCGTGCAAAACGGTGGCTTTTGGGTACAGTCCCTAATCACATGGAGGCAATGAGCGATAGGAGGGGTTTCGTCTCTCCCGGTATAGGGAGTTGATGTTGCGCTGTGTTCGATTGGCTATAACTGGAAACCCCTAGCCAGGGTTGCTGAGATTTACTGGTAAGTGTTATCAGTAGTTTCTCGAACTGTTATAGACCTCATATCAACACGATTTATCGGTTACTGGGGTCTGACGTTTACCACCCCTAGACTGGATATGCGACATATCAGACGAAGAGACCGGACTGTACGGGAGTGTTACTGATTGGATTCACAGGAGAATGTGCAGGCTTGCTTGTTGATCTTCTGATTGCTCAATACCTGGGTGACTATTACGTTTAGCTGACCGCTTGCAGCTTGTGGGTGTTTGATATGATCATCACCTACTGCCGGCATATTGATGATTCTTTAGAGTCCTACGCAAAGGTTTCCTGGCTCAGGCAAAACGGAGTAGGAGCGCATATATGATATGTGCGGGACCGGGAATAATACGTGTATGCGATACCGTATTAGATTCTCTCAATATGTGATATCAGCCGGGTATATGTGATATAGCCGGGTCATCGGATCAAGTGTTGATTCGATAAACTGATACAGATTATATTAGTCGGTTATTTGTGAAATAGCCGGATTATCGGATCAAGTGCTGATTCGATAATTTAATGTGTAATTATATATTTGATATATTATATTACATTAACTAATATAAGCTCACTTAAAGATTCTTTTTTCTCACATGGATAATACATTGATGTATATGCGATATATGTTAATTGTATTATTTTATTTTGTTACATTATATAATATATATGTGATATATAATATTGTAACATGTTAGGGTTACAAATGCAACATGTTTTGTGGAGTTTAAACAAGTTTGGTTTTTGATTTGGGTTAGCTTTTTCATGAAGCTTCATGAAGCCTTCTTTTGTTTTTAGCTAAGATATTTTGTGAAGATATTTCTTAACCCAACCCAAAACCTTTTACCCTAGTTAATTCTCTACAAGGGTTAAGCCTTCATTCTTAACCGATGGTTGGATTGGTAACCACAACAAGATTTCATTATTCATCACAAATAGATTTCTTCTTCTTCTTCCTTTTTTAAAAGCTTTCTAGCTTTTGGGTTTGTGATGGATTTTTGTGAGATAAAGAAAACAAAAGAGAGCTAAATTCCTACTTAATCATCCTCATCTATTCTAGCCACTTAGATTAGGGTGTTTGCTTTGCTAATACTTGATTAGTGAAGCAATAGCTTGGGTTTGAGATTCTTTAAGGTAGATCATCTTAGTTGTTGAAGATTGGAAGCAAGCTTGCATCTTTCTCTCCATGGAGCCTCTCTGAGTCCGGGTACTTGATGATCGCAGCGAAGAGACCTCAAAACGGAGCTTATGAAGTGAAGGAACGGACTACAAAGGTTGTAATTGTTAGTGTATATGCCCTAGAGGCCATTACTGTATCATACTAGTTTGTATATTACTTAATGGAAGCTTGGGATATTCACCTTGTATAAACAATCTTGCTCAATATAGTAGTATGCTACTTGGTTTGTTTCTACTTCAATGTGTACTTGTGTTTATTTTACTATATCACTTATACGCATTAGTGGAGCCCTTAGGATCTTTTGCTTGATTGCCAGCGTTGTGATGGCAGTCACACTAGTGGGGGCTGGGTAATCTATAAGCACATCCTTATACAGGTCCCTAGTCGCAGGACTATCGAGACAGGGCATCGATACTCCGGAGTAGACTAGCGTATGCGCTTCTCATCCCAGTGTGGGAGGTGGTCTGTCCCACAGCCATCAGTACGTCGTACTGGAGATAGTATACGGGTGCTCGTTGGGTTACGAGTACACTGGACAGGACTCGTTGGGAACTGACAGGTTGGTATTATACCTATCGTCAGTTATCAGTTCCCAGGTGACATGAGTACAGCATAGTCCGCTGACTTGACACTGGCACTTCGCCTCGAGTGTGTTCCCACTGCACTTTGATCACTACCCTACCACGGCTCAAAGGAGTCGTGCAAACAGATGGTGGTTGGGTGCAGTCCCGAAGCACTTGGAGGCAGTGACGGTTAGACAGGATTCGTCTCTCCCGGTATTGGGGGTTGACATCGCGCTGTGTCTAGGAGAGCCATTACACGAGTAGTCCCTGGCCAGGGCAAGCGAGATATACTGGTAGGTTCCAGTGTTATCTCAGGGTGTTTTGGGCTTCACTCCGACACGACTTGTACCGCTATTAGGGGACTGACGTTTTACCGCCCCCTAGGCCCGACATGCGATGTATTAGACGAACAGACCGGACTGTACGGAGACTGTCATATTCAGACTCAGTAGGAGTTCAGATGGGGTTTCACCTCGTCAGCCTTCTTGTCGACATCTACCTGGGGACCGTTACGCACAGCTAGTGCCGCTTGCGGTCTGTGGTTAAACCCACTGCCAGCGTAGTGTCGAGTCTTTAGAGTCCCACACAGAGGGTATTCGCCTCTGGGCAAAACAGAGTAGAGGTCGCATGGTTTTGCGACAGGGTTCGTTCTCATCCGCGCACTTGTGCACGTTTGGAGTCCGGACGGATATTGCCAGCGG
Source organism: Agapanthus africanus (assembly GCA_030015575.1). Classification (NCBI taxonomy): domain Eukaryota; kingdom Viridiplantae; phylum Streptophyta; class Magnoliopsida; order Asparagales; family Amaryllidaceae; genus Agapanthus; species Agapanthus africanus. Next base: position 256,765,834 of record CM057351.1, on the reverse strand, counting down.
GCTCTGTTTTGAGCCGGATACTGGTATATGACTTGGGGTTGCTTTTATCTCTCAGTATTCATGTTTCTCGGAACAAGAATGCAGGTGTGTATGCACAGTTGTTTGAGGCGGAAGAAGAGGTTTTTCATTAGGGTTTCGGAACCGGTGCGCATGCACATTTGACAGTCGTCTTTTTTCCAAACCCTAATGAATTAGTGAGATATCTATTAATAATAGTAATTAAATGAAAATATGTTATGGTTGGTTTTGTTGACTTGTTGACCATGGTTGACTTGTTGACCATGGTTGAATTTTTGACCATCATCATTATTAAGCAAGGATGCTCCTTGATTCTTGCCAACATTCATTTAATGAAGTATGATAGTGGTCATTCCAAAACAACCATCAACTATTCTCATTTCAATTATTATTACTAATTAGATAATTCTTTTTCTTTTGTTATGGTTGCAAAAAGGGAAAAAGAGAGCTCATTCTATCATAACTCTTCTCTCTCTTCATTTCATCTTCTTCTTCCTCAAGCTCAAGGTGACTCCTTCTCATGTGTTGAGAATCCCTCACCTTGAAGAAAAAACAACCCCTAGATACTCTCTACTCATTCTAGGTTCAAGGTTTAGCAAGCCGGAAACCCTAGTTCACTCAAAGATCGAGGAAGAGCCCAAAGGTTGAACCTTCGAGGTGGATCCATCTTCGACGGAAGAAGGCTACAAGAAGAGAACCATCAACCTCTACAAGGTTTGAAGAAGATGGAGTTCAAGTTTAGGTATAACCTTCATCCGAGTAGCTAAGTCTCTTTAGCTAGTTTGCTAGTTTTAGTTTAGACAACGATCCCGACCTTGTTTAGTCCATGTTGCCTCTTGTGATAAAAATTTGTTTTTTATACCGTTTCCGCCTCCCCGTAAGAACCGGGGGTCGCAATATGGACTTACAGTGGTATCAGAGCCTAACTAAACTTAAACTAGCTTGTTAGTGAAGTGTAACGAAGTTCGGAACCGAAAAAATCACAAAACCGGAAAAACAAAACCCTAAGTTTCTGTTGAAATTTTTTCTGCTCTAAATGAAAAACTTTATACTTGTAAATTCGGCTCAGGGTTTTGTGTGAACACCCAAGAAAAACGTTGCACTAATTCATTCAAACCGCCGCGCTTCCGCCGCACGAGGTAGGCATATGCCGCGGAAGCGCCGCCGTTTGTCCTCTTCTGTGCATCGTTTTTCGTGCAGTGTGTATCTGTGTTGGTTTTGGGATTTTTGAAATATATTATATGTGCCCAGATTTTCCAAAAAAGAAATTTACTTTTGGGGTCCTATAATTCCGTATTTTTTCCGAACTTCACTGCACTTTGACTATGATGGTTATATCTGTGATGCTTGCATGTATTGAACGTCGGCTAATCGCTATAAGACGATTAGTCGGGGTTATACATGATCTGTGTTTGGCATTGGAATGTGTATATGAATGTGTTGGACTGTCGCGGGTGAATAGCCGGGGTGGATGTGAGATGAGCTTTAGTTTTTCTTTCATTCATTGTAAATGTAAATTGATGTAATATTATTATTTGTTTGGCCGCACAACCGGGTCGGGGTTGTAGCCGTCATTGTATAATTCTTTTTACTGTTTTTGCTCCTACGATAGACCCATGGAGGGGTGCACAAACTACCGAGTACTTGGCGGGTAGTTTGCCGCACCCGTAGGGGTCTTGGGTGGGGTATTTGGCTATTCACCGCGACCGTGTTATCCGCTTTTCGTTCCAGGCTCGAAAGGATTGCGGATTGCTAGTATATCCAATGTATTCATCTGTGATCTGTAATGTCTATCATTGCTTTCTATTTAGGCGTTGCTTATGTTTTACAGCCGCGCTAGCCCAGCCCCCGCTCTGTCGTTAGTTAAGTAACCTAACGGGTGATGACGGGGCCCCGTGGCGAATGCATATGGCATAAGCGTACGTCATATTTTGGTTGTTTTCTGCAATGGTAGGATTAAATGATGGGACGCATTAAAAGTACTAATGCAAGAATATCACGCATTAAAAGAACTAATGCAAGATAATAAACCAAGTTAAAGTCGTTGGAACACTTTCGAAAAACCACTCGGTTCTTTTCAAAACTAACTTTTAAATGCGGAGCTTGAGCCACTCCTTCTAAAAGCTATCTCGTTCCATCGATTATATCAAGTTCACTACGTTCACGGTTTCGCCAAAACCATTCGTAGCCCTCCATCATTTCAGTTGAATATACGGTAGTATTCAAGCTATGTATTTTGACCTCACGCCAAGGCATAGTGATTGGTAGCTGCCGGATATTTATCTGTTGCATAGATAGAATGCGTTGGTTTGAGACAGTCGTACTGCCATTTTGGCCTACGTCAAGGGTAGGTACGGGTGGGTTCAAATTAACCAGGATAATGATGGGAAGAACTTGACATGTGACTTATGACATTTTGACCTCACGCCAAGGTCATAAGAGCATGGGGCAAAAATCCACATCGGGAGTTTCATAAGTACTGAAACTTGCTAGATTTGCATACCATTTGGAGTGTGGTGATTCTGGTAGGATTCCTTCAGTTTCGTCACGCGATGATATTTGGATCCCGATCCTACTGTGAGTATATGCTACTCCTCGGGAAATTTCTCACTAGACGATCAATGCTATAAACCTAGTAGGTGCCTAGAAAGGTGTTAGCGGGGCTACGCCCCCAGGGAAAAGAGGTTATTTAATTAAGGAACTTCGCGAAAGCGTTGGAAAACCTCCCTCGAAGTACCGACACTGGCCTGGCTGAACGGTGAAGCAAGTATTGCACGGTGGGATTGATCCCGGCTAATTCTTCCTTTATGGTTTGAGGAGGGATTCGAGAGACAGTGGGAGCCATCCTGTTTAGACAAATTAAAAACCATTCTAAACTTGCAAGAGCATCGTGCTAAAGTGTTTCTTCTCTCCCCCCTGCAGCGACCAAATCGAAATGACTGGACTTAAGTTGATTCTAGATAAAAACATATTGACAGGGCCAAACTACAAAGATTGGCTCAGGAATGTCAAGTTGGCAATCACTTACGACAAGCTGGGGTATCTTCTTACCACCAAAGCTCCCCCCGTCCCAGGTCCCACCTCCAGTGTCGCGGATAAGGAAATCCGTAAGACTTGGGAGATTGACAGCGCGAAGGCCAGGTGCCTCGTACTTGCCTCGATGGACAACGAACATCAGAGGAGGCACGAGAATATGGATTTGGAATCCATATTTCTTCATACAAAAGAACTGTATGGAGAGCAGTCTCGTATCGCAAGATACGAAGTGTCGAAGAAGTTTTTTTCGACAAAATTGGCCGTCGGATCATCGGTAGCGGACCACGTGCTTAAGATGATTGGCTACACTGAAGAGCTCGCGGAACTTGGGACCACGTTGGACAGTGAACTCTACACGGATATAATTCTCCAGTCCCTTCCATCCACTTACGCCCAGTTCATACTGAATTTCAACTTGCAAGAAAAGGAAGTTGAACTTTCAGAACTCCTCAACATGCTGAGGAGCGCAGAGGGTACCCTACAGAAGGGTAGGGAAACACCCGCTTTGTTTGTAGGAGGATCTTCTTCCTCTAGGTCCAAGGCGAAAGCCAAGGGAAAGAGGAAGAAAGCCCCCGCCAAACCAAGAGGCGGTGTTAGTAAAGTGGGTATGAAGGGAAAGGAAAAGGCAACAAAGATTGCGGGGAAGCTTGTGGGTAAAGAGGAATGCTTCTATTGTCATAAGAGTGGACACTGGAAGAAAGATTGCAAGGCCTGGATGGCCAGGACACAGGAACTGAAGAAGGTTGCGGCTTCAGCTTCAGGTGTGTATGTTATTGAAAACTGTCTTTCTATAAATTCTACTTCCTGGGTATTGGATACCGGATCAGGATCTCATATCTGTAATTCTTTGCAGACGTTGAGAAACCGTAGGGTTTTGAAGGCAGGTGACATGACCCTCAGAGTTGCGAACGGAGCTAGCATGGATGCTAAAGCCGTGGGGGACTATCACCTGGGAATGTCAGATGGGCATGTTTTGGTTTTGCGTAATTGCTTTTTTGTACCCAACGCAACTTGTAATATCATTTCTGTATCTTTAGTTTCTAAAGAAGGTTATGAATTTGCGTTTGTAAGTGATGTTGTAAACATTCACCTTAATCAAGTTCTGATTGGGTCAGGTACACTGAGCAATGGTATATATGTGTTAAACCAACCACAGATTTTTAATGTCCAGAATACACACAAAAGAAAGTCTCCAGATATCAATCAGGCTTTCTTATGGCATTGTAGACTGGGTCACATCAATGAGAGAAGGTTGACTAAGTTACATAAAGAAGGGTATTTGAATTCGTTTGAATACCAATCGTATGCCACTTGTCAATCCTGTCTCAAAGGAAAGATGACAAAGACTCCGTTTACTGGACACGGAGTAAGAGCGAGCGAGCTCTTGGGGCTCGTACACAGCGACGTGTGCGGTCCAATGTCTATACTTGCGCGAAGCGGTTTTTCTTACTTCATTACTTTTACGGATGATTTTTCAAGGTTCGGACATGTCTTCTTGATGAAGCATAAATCTGAAGCCTTTGGAAAATTCCAGGAATATAAGAATGAGGTAGAAAAACAAACCGGCAAAAGTATCAAGATTCTAAGATCGGATCGAGGTGGAGAATACTTGAGTGCCGAGTTCCTGAACTACTTAAAAGAGAATGGAATTCTCTCTCAGCTTACTCCTCCATACACTCCGCAACACAACGGTGTATCGGAGAGACGGAACCGCACCCTATTGGATATGGTACGGTCCATGATGAGTAACGCTGAGTTACCGCGATCATTCTGGGGGTATGCGCTAGAATCAGCTGTGTACCTTTTGAACCGAGTTCCCACTAAGACTGTGCCTACCACACCATATGAGTTATGGAGTGGGAAGAAACCCTATCTTCAATATCTGAAGATCTGGGGATGTCCGGCTTTTGTCAAAAAGCAGCAAGCGGACAAACTCGAGGCACGCTCAGTACTGTGCAAGTTTGTGGGATACCCAAAGAACTCTAGGGGGTATCTTTTCTATTACGCAGAGGAACAAAAAGTCCTTGTTTCTCGCAATGCCCATTTTTTGGAACATCAGTTCTTAGAAAAAGAAATAAGTGGGAGCGCAATAGAACTGGAAGAAATTCCAGAACCACAGACTATTACTGAAAGCTTAGTGGAACCAGAGGGTTCAAATGAACAGGACATTCCTACGCCGCTCCGCAGGAGTAGTAGGCAGTCTCATCCGCCCGAGAGATACTACGGTTTTCTCATAGACGGGGATAGAGAGGATTGCATCATAGATTATGATGAGCCTACTAGCTTCCAGCAGGCCGTTCAGAGCGTTGACTCGGTAAAATGGCTGGATGCAATGCGGACCGAAATGGAGTCCATGTACACCAACAAAGTATGGACGTTGGACATTGCTCCAGACGGGGTAAAACCCGTAGGATGCAAGTGGATCTTCAAAAGGAAGATTGGTGTAGATGGACAGGTTGAGACCTATAAAGCTAGACTTGTAGCAAAGGGTTTCCGTCAAAGACCTGGCTTGGACTATGACGAAACCTTTTCTCCAGTGGCTATGCTGAAATCCATTCGGATCCTTCTTGCCATTGCTGCCTTCCACGATTATGAGATTTGGCAGATGGACGTAAAGACCGCTTTTCTGAATGGAAATTTAGAGGAGTGTGTCTATATGGATCAGCCAGAGGGTTTCATTCAGAGTGGGAGCAGCGGAAAGGTGTGCAAGTTGCTTAAGTCCATCTATGGACTAAAGCAGGCATCGCGGAGTTGGAACATCTGTTTTGATGAGACGGTCAAGGAATTTGACTTTATCAAAAATCCAGATGAACCATGCATCTATAGTAGATTTGTAGCGAGAACTGTAGTATTCCTCGTTTTATACGTGGATGACATTCTCTTAATAGGAAATGACATTTCTATGCTACAATCTGTCAAGGGGTTCTTGTCACACAGGTTCTCCATGAAAGACCTGGGTGATGCCTCATACATCCTGGGGATCCGGATCCATCGTGATAGATCCAAGAGGATATTGGGACTTTCTCAGTCCAGGTACATCGACACCATAGTGAAGAGATTCAGTATGGAAGATTCCAAGCGCGGTAACCTACCGGCTTGTCACGGGATCACCCTCTCTAAAGAGATGTCTCCCAAGACTGATTTGGAGAGGGATCGCATATCTATTATACCCTACGCTTCTGCGGTAGGCTCTATAATGTATGCGATGTTGTGTACCAGACCGGATGTAGCTTATGCACTGAGTGTGGTAAGCCGGTATCAGTCAAACCCTGGGGAGAAACACTGGATAGCGGTAAAGAACATTCTCAAGTACCTGAGAAGGACTAAGGAGATGTTCTTGGTGTATGGCGGAAAAGACCTCCAGATCGAGGCCTTTGCTGACTCCAGCTTCCAGAGTGACAAGGATGATTCCAAGTCCATGTCGGGTTTTGTCTTTACCCTCAATGGAGGGGCGGTGTGTTGGAAGAGCTCCAAACAGGAAACCGTTGCAGACTCGACTATGGAAGCGGAATACATCGCTGCATCTGATGCCGCAAAAGAAGCTGTCTGGATGAGGAAGTTCTTAAAAGAACTTCAGGTGGTTCCGTCCATTGTTGACCCAATACCTCTGTATTGCGACAACAACGGGGCTATAGCTTTAGCGAAGGAACCCAGGTCCCATCAGAGATCCAGGCACATCTTGAGGCGGTATCACCTGATCAGGGAGATCGTGGATCGCAAGGAGATCGAGGTTCGGAGGGTTGCTTCAGAAGAGAACACTGTAGATCCATTCACCAAGGCCCTACCCCAGACTCAGTTCGAGCGGCTGATCGAGATGATAGGTCTTCGATACGCCAGTACATGGCCTTAGTGCAAGTGGGAGATTATTAGTGTATATGCCCTAGAGGCCATTACTGTATCATACTAGTTTGTATATTACTTAATGGAAGCTTGGGATATTCACCTTGTATAAACAATCTTGCTCAATATAGTAGTATGCTACTTGGTTTGTTTCTACTTCAATGTGTACTTGTGTTTATTTTACTATATCACTTATACGCATTAGTGGAGCCCTTAGGATCTTTTGCTTGATTACCAGCGTTGTGATGGCAGTCACACTAGTGGGGGCTGGGTAATCTATAAGCACATCCTTATACAGGTCCCTAGTCGCAGGACTATCGAGACAGGGCATCGATACTCCGGAGTAGACTAGCGTATGCGCTTCTCATCCCAGTGTGGGAGGTGGTCTGTCCCACAGCCATCAGTACGTCGTACTGGAGATAGTATACGGGTGCTCGTTGGGTTACGAGTACACTGGACAGGACTCGTTGGGAACTGACAGGTTGGTATTATACCTATCGTCAGTTATCAGTTCCCAGGTGACATGAGTACAGCATAGTCCGCTGACTTGACACTGGCACTTCGCCTCGAGTGTGTTCCCACTGCACTTTGATCACTACCCTACCGCGGCTCAAAGGAGTCGTGCAAACAGGTGGTGGTTGGGTGCAGTCCTGAAGCACTTGGAGGCAGTGACGGTTAGACAGGATTCGTCTCTCCCGGTATTGGGGGTTGACATCGCGTTGTGTCTAGGAGAGCCATTACACGAGTAGTCCCTGGCCAGGGCAAGCGAGATATACTGGTAGGTTCCAGTGTTATCTCAGGGTGTTTTGGGCTTCACTCCGACACGACTTGTACCGCTATTAGGGGACTGACGTTTTACCGCCCCCTAGGCCCGACATGCGATGTATTAGACGAACAGACCGGACTGTACGGAGACTGTCACATTCAGACTCAGTAGGAGTTCAGATGGGGTTTCACCTCGTCAGCCTTCTTGTCGACATCTACCTGGGGACCGTTACGCACAGCTAGTGCCGCTTACGGTCTGTGGTTAAACCCACTGCCAGCGTAGTGTCGAGTCTTTAGAGTCCCACACAGAGGGTATTCGCCTCTGGGCAAAACAGAGTAGAGGTCGCATGGTTTTGCGACAGGGTTCGTTCTCATCCGCGCACTTGTGCACGTTTGGAGTCCGGACGGATATTGCCAGCGGGCTCTGTTTTGAGCCGGATACTGGTATATAACTTGGGGTTGCTTTTATCTCTCAGTATTCATGTTTCTCGGAACAAGAATGCAGGTGTGTATGCACAGTTGTTCGAGGCGGAAGAAGAGGTTTTTCATTAGGGTTTCGGAACCGGTGCGCATGCACATTTGACAATCGTCTTTTTTCCAAACCCTAATGAATTAGTGAGATATCTATTAATAATAGTAATTAAATGAAAATATGTTATGGTTGGTTTTGTTGACTTGTTGACCATGGTTGACTTTTTGACCATGGTTGAATTTTTGACCATCATCATTATTAAGCAAGGATGCTCCTTGATTCTTGCCAACATTCATTTAATGAAGTATGATAGTGGTCATTCCAAAACAACCATCAACTATTCTCATTTCAATTATTATTACTAATTAGATAATTCTTTTTCTTTTGTTATGGTTGCAAAAAGGGAAAAAGAGAGCTCATTCTATCATAACTCTTCTCTCTCTTCATTTCATCTTCTTCTTCCTCAAGCTCAAGGTGACTCCTTCTCATGTGTTGAGAATCCCTCACCTTGAAGAGAAAACAACCCCTAGATACTCTCTACTCATTCTAGGTTCAAGGTTTAGCAAGCCGGAAACCCTAGTTCACTCAAAGATCGAGAAAGAGCCCAAAGGTTGAACCTTCGAGGTGGATCCATCTTCGACGGAAGAAGGCTACAAGAAGAGAACCATCAACCTCTACAAGGTTTGAAGAAGAAGGAGTTCAAGTTTAGGTATAACCTTCATCCGAGTAGCTAAGTCTCTTTAGCTAGTTTGCTAGTTTTAGTTTAGACAACGATCCCGACCTTGTTTAGTCCATGTTGCCTCTTGTGATAAAAATTTGTTTTTTATACCGTTTCCGCCTCCCCGTAAGAACCGGGGGTCGCAATATGGACTTACAGTAATCCCTAATTCTTAGATATAAAGTTGTTTACATGCATGTTTACCCTAAGTCTCTAGTTAAGATCTTGGTTAGGGTTTGTTTAGCACCCCAAAAGTTTAAAGTAGCATGATTGATGCTTGCCAAAACCTTCAGAAGGTGCTATACTAACCCTACAGTGGCATCAGAGCCAAGCTAGAGCATTAGGCGTTGTCTAAACGAAGTTTAAAGTCCGATCGAACTCCGAAACCCCGGATACAACCCCTTCTCTGGAAATTTTTTCAAAAGTTGAAATTTTTCATATTAAAAATACTCAGAAAATCATGCAGGGAATTCTAAGAGTTACTGTGAAGTACGAATCCATAACTCCCTCAAAGGACCGCGGAACCGCGGCCAAACCATGCGTTTGGCGGCGGTTCCGCGGCCAACTTTGGGAGTTAGGGGCTAATACTTCAGGGGTTTGTTCTTGGGTACGTTTTCATGCTTCTGGGAATTTTTAATTCTACTCAAGTGTTGAGCTTTCTGGGAAATATTGGGAGCTCGTTGATTCGATCGGAAAGTTTAACTTCATTTAAGTTTTTCCGGGTAATTTAGAACGTGTTAAAATGTTCGAACGGATATCAATAACTGACTTTTTCCCCTGTCGGAAAACTTTCAAGTGTTGGATTTTTCCTGAGTTTAAATCTTTCAGAAAATCATGCAAGCGAATCTATGGACCCTCTAGAAGAACGTAACCTTAACTCGATTATGTGACCGTCAAAACTGCCATTGAACCATATGGTTTGTGGTAGTTTAGCGTTGCCACATGTGAGGCGTTGGTTTGACCCTTCTACGGCTGGTTCATAGCGGCTGTGACATGTTCTGGGACTTTTTGAACTCTGCTCAAGTGTTGAGCTATTTGGGAAATCTTGGATGTTTGTTTATTTGATCGGAAAGTTTAACATTGTCTATTTATCTGGAATGTGATACAGTATGTGGAATTCATATAGTTAGGCATGAAATGCGAAGTATGTGATATTTCGGATTTAAGATGTCTAAAGAGATTGTGGATTCCAAATGTTGTAGTTTTTCACTTACTTTTCTGCGACCGTAAGTGTAATATGTGGTGTATCGCCAGTTTCGGTGTTATATGTCAACGACAACTGGGATACGCATATTTACTTACGTTGATGATATGTGATGTTATGTGTTGCTGTGATATGTTATATTGGATCGTCGTGTTTTGAATAGCCGGGGGTTTTATGTGAGATGAGAGTTTTTCTTTTTCATTCATGTAAAATTCAATTATATGTAATATTCTTTTATTGGGGCACTTCCGGGTTGAGGATGAGGTCACCCCTGTATATTATTTACTTTTCCGCATTAAGATAGACCCAAGGCGGGGAGCATAAGTAACCGGGTTCTAGGGTCCAGTGGGAGATCATCTCGAGGAGTCGAGACTGGGTCTCCTAACTCTTAAACTGGCAGGGTTACTTGCCTCTCTTGTAGGGGTCTAGGGATGTGGGTTTGGCTATTCATCACGACCGTGGAATCCGTCTTTTATAAAGGCTCGCAATAAAACAAGGACAACCTAGAATATCCAATATTTCATATGTGTTTCTTCTGCTGCAATGTTTTGTGATGAGATCATATTACTGCCTGAGACGAATGTTTATATTATATATATGAGATATATGTTATATTGATGATTTCGTTTCAAATGTGATGCTTGTGAAGCATAATAAAATGGGACTTCATTAATGAGATTAATGAAATAAAAGAAACCTAAAGATGTTGTAGAAACTTGTTTAAAAACTGGTAGCTCTAGCTCTTGCTTTGCATAGCGGTATTCCTTGTAGAATATCCAACACCTTATTCGATAAGGAAAGAGCCGAGATCCCTTCACCGGGAGTGACCTCTTTAGCGAAACTAGCAGATGCTACACACTCGATTTATCTTTTGATTGCTTTTATAGTTTTTGCTTTGCATAGCGGTATTTGTGTAATATCCTGCACCTTATTCGATAAGGAAAGAGCCGAGATCCCTTCACCGGGAGTGACCTCTTTAGCAAAACTAGTAAAAGCCTAAAAAACACTCCATTTAAAATCACTCGATTCTACGATGATATCAAGTTCATTACGCAAAGGGTTTTCTTAAAAATCTGTCATAGCCTTCCGTCATTTTAGATAAGTACTAATTAGTATTCGTACTACGTTTGTTGACTATGTTAAGGTGTAGTATGCGGTAGCTGATTAGTGCTTATCTGTATAAGCATATGATGCGATTGGATTAGGGTAGTCATGCGGCTTTGTTGACTATGTTAAGGGTCGTGCGGGTGGGTTTAATTCAATCGGGAAATGACGGGTTGAACTTGACTAGCACTTATGATTTGTTGACTATGTTAAGGTCATATAGCTGCTAGGGGTAAAATATTATTGGGAATTTCAAGTGTTGAAATTTGCAATGAGATTGCATACCTTCTATGAGATAGTTAGATCCCGATACCCACTGCGAGTAAGAGTTACTCCTGGGTGAGTTTTACACATTACAATTAGCTGATCAAGTAGGTGTCTAGAAAGGTGTTAAACGAGGTTACGCCCCTGGGAAAACGAGGTTTACTTTAATTAGGTCCGTGTGAAAGCACGGGGAACCTCCCTCAAAGTACCGGCACTAGCCTGGCTGAAAGATTGGCGAACTTGTAGCGTGTAATTAATCCCGGCTAGCCTTTCCTTTTAGGGTTTGAAGGAAGATTTGACTAAAACAGTGGGAGCCATCCTGATTAGATATATTAATAACCAAATCTAATCTTGCAAAAGCGCACGCAGAGTGTTTTCTTCTCTCTCTCCTGGTTGCGACTATGTCACGCCTTAATCAAGATAAAAAAAAATACGGATGTATTGACCGAACCCGCTTGTTATACTATGCTAGGGAACGTTGGTCCCGCTCGAACTTATAATTGTTATAAGACCGAGCAGGAAATAGGGGATTACCAGAATTCCCGTACCACCCAAACGAAGAAAGTGTATGATGATGCATCTTCTTCGGGTGTGTTCATTACCGAACTGTTTCTCAGTATCCTTTACGTCCTGGGTATGAGATACCAGATCAGGATCCCGCAAATATAATCTGTTACATGGGCTACAGATAAGTAGAGAACTGAGAATGGGTGATAAGTTTCAAGAGTTGGAAACGGGGCAATTGTTTCAAGCCAAGTCTGTTGGCAGTTATCACCCTGTATTAACAAATTCATTGATTCTGAACGAATGTTATTAGATACCGTTCCTGATATACAACATCATATCAGTATCTTTATTTAATAAAGAAGGATATAATTTTGTATTGTTGGATAATGTTTTGAACATTTCCTAAATCAAGAGTTGATCAGTTTAGGCACGTTTTCGAAAAGCATAAACGTTCTAAATCAAACCACAGTTCTTAATGTACAGAACACACACAAGAGGAAGAGTTCAGAAATGAACGAATCCTTCTTGAGGTTCTGTAAACTACGTCATATCAATGTGACCTGACTAGCTAAATTACATTTAGATGCATATTTAAATTAGTTTGAATTTATATCTTGTGAAACTTGCCAGTCATGTCACAAAGATAAGATGACCATAGCTCTGTTTATTGGAAACAGAGAAAGAGTTAGTGAACTCTTGGGATTGATACATGATGATGTATGAGGTCCCCTGTCTAAACATGCCAGGACTGGTTCTTTGTACTTCAGAAGTAGAGAACCAAAACGGGTATAAGTATTATGTCCTTTGATGTGATCAGGGAGGAGAATACTTGAGCACGGGATTCCTGGACTATTCTAAAGAAGAATGAGATTCTCTCTCAGCATTACTCCTCTGTATACACTACAATACGTTGTATATCGGGGCGGAGCAATCTCACCCTATGTGATAAGGTGTGCTCTATGATGAGTACTACTGAGTTACATATTTCCTTTTGGGGTTATACACTTGAGAAGCTGCATACCTATTGAATAGGGTTCCAACCAAATCAGGTGCTTACCACTCCATATGTGATATGGTATGGAAAGAGCACATCTCTTAAGGATGTTAAGATTTGGGGTTGTCTAAAGCAAAATCCGGACAAACTCGAGGCAAGATCAGTTCTGTGGAAGTTTGTTGAATATCCCAAGCATTCGCAAGGGAATATCTTCTAACAAACTGGGGAGCAAAAGGTGTTTTGTTTCTCAGCATGCCACCTTTTGGAAAGGGAATTTCTTGTGAAGAAATTAGTGGTCATGAGGTAGAACTGGAAAAGGTTCCATCTATACAAACTGCAGCTGATGATTTGGTAAACCCGAAGGATTCAATAGTTTCTAACGAACCTCAGCCTCTCTGCCGATCTAGTAGGGTTCCTCATCCACCTGAAAGATACTTCGATTTCTCTATGACAGTGGGAGCGAGGATTGCATCATGAGATGATGACCCAACTTGTTTCGAGCAAGCCATCAAGACTGGGGACTATGTAAGAATGGCTGGATGCTTAGCGATCTGAGAAGGAATCCATATACACCAACAAAGTATGGACTTTGGTTGCTTTATTTTAAGGGTTAAATCCCCATCAGAAGCAAGTATATCTTGAGAAGATTACTTGGTGTACATGGAAAAGTTAAGACTTTCAAAGCTATGCTTAAAGTCCATCCATATCCTACTTGCAATTGCTACATACCATGACTACGATATCTGGCGGTTGGGTGTCATGACTGCTTTTCTAAATAGTGGTTTAGAAGAGAGCGTCTATAAGTACACAGCCAGAGGGCTTCGTAGACAGTGGGAGCAGCGGAAACATGTGCAAGATGTTTTATGGCATAAATCAGGCATCGCAGAGTTGGAACGTCTGTTTTGATGTAGTAGTCAAAGAGTTTGACTTCATCAAAATGGTAGATGAACCTTATATATACAAAAAGGTAGTAGAGAGTATGGTGGTGATCCTCGTATTGTATGTGGATGACATACTCTTGATAGGGAAGGAGTTTCCTATGCTACGCTCGGTCAATCTCCTCTTATCACAAAGATTCTCCATATAGGATCAAGGTGATACCTCCTAAATCCTGGGTTGTGGATCTATGAGATAGATCTAATTGGATGTTAGGATTCTCACTAGTTGTAGTGAGATGGTGTCAATCGATCCTGGGGAGAATCACTGAAAAGGTTCCAGGGTGATAAGGAAGACTGAATGTCAGTCACAGGCATTGTCTTTACCCTCAGTGGAGGGACGGTATGTTGGAAGAGTTCCAAGCTATATACCGTGACATACTAGGAGATTAAAAGCAAGATACATCGTTACCAAGGATACTACCAAAGAGGCAGTCTGGATATATTTTAGTCCATAAGATGAACTTCATTCCTTCCATTGTGTGACAATGGAGTTGTGGCTTATGCCTAGGAACCCCCGTCCCATCAGAGATCCAGACATATTCTTAGGCAGTATCGCCTGATCATGGAGATGGTTGATCTCCAGGGAGATCGTGTTGGCTATAGTGTCCTCAAGGCAATTATCATAGTCGCAGGTATGTGATCATGATGATTGAGCGAGGACCTATACCGATAAAACAGTCTTACTCGAGATGATAGTATGCTATCTGGTTTGTCTTTATCATCATATGTTGATAAAGCCCATAGGATTCTTGCTTGACTGCAAGCATTGTGATGGCGATCACATACGTGGGAGCCGGGGGTCTATAAGCACATCCTTAAATGTCCCTACTCGTGGGAGTATCAAGACTGGGCATCGATACTCCAGTGTAGACTGGTGTATACTTATCTAGACCCTGTCGAGGGACGGTGGCCGGTCTCACAAGCCATTGGTGTCAATTGTTCACCTAAGATAGTATACAGGTGCTCATTGGGTTATGAGTACACTGGACGGACTCGCCGGGAACATGCTAGTTGGTATTATACCTATAGTCAGATAGCAGTTCCCTGGTGACATGTGTACAGGTTAGTCTGTCGACCTGAGATCGTCATTTGTCTCGTGTGAGTTCCCACGGTGCTTTGATTATTACCCTACCACGGCTCAAAGGAGTCTTGCAAATAGGTTTTAGTTGGGTACAGTCCCGAGCCACATGGAGGCAGTGAGTGGATCGTCGGGGATTCGTCTCTCCCGGTATTGGGGGTTGATGTCGCGCAGTGCACGGGTGGCCATCACTAGAAATCCTCGGCCGGGGTGTGTGAGAACTACCGATCTAGGATCGATAGTTTCTCAGGTAGTGATGGGTTTCATACCGACACGAATTATCGCGTTGTTAGGGGCCTAACTTTATCCACCCTCCTAGACTCGATATGCGATACTTTTAGACGAACAGACCGGACAGTATGGATATTGTCACTGACAGGCTCAGTAAGGATTCGGATGAGTTTGCTCGTCGGCCTTCCTTTCGCTCAATACCTGGGTAGCCGTTACGTACAGCTAGTGTCGCTGACGTGCTTGTGCTTAAACCCACTGCCAGCGTATTGACGAGTCTTTAGAGTCCTACACAGAGGGTTTTCTCGGTTCAGGCGATATGGTGTAGGTGACGTATGTTGATACATACATGTGTCCGATTAAATATGTGCATGGACTGCACGGACTTTAATCGGACGGTTGATAATACTAGCGGCTTAGGATTAAGCCAGATTGTTAATTCAAGTTTTGATTTAATAATTTACATATGTATTTATATATATATGTATTTTAGTATTATTGCTCACTATTCATTTTCTCTTTTTGGCTATTCGTATTTTCGTACGAATACGCGTATGTGTATTCCGAGACATATACCGGGAAGCATTCCGTATTTGTACGGAATGGCTTCTAGAAGATGCCACCTCATTATTGATTTTCTTTTGGAAAATCATTTTGTTTATAATGAGTTGGAAAAGGTGACATGGCATGGCATGGTCATTTGGGTCAATGCATGGCTTTTTCATGTAGTGATTGGTATGGTGGTATTTGTTTAATGCAAAAAGGAAATGACATTTTTTTGTGGGGGCATGAGAATGGGGAGGCCGGCCATTTCTTGGGGTTGGGCTTATTTTGGTGATTGATTTTTGGTGCTCTCCTCACTCTCATGCTCACACAAAATACTTAGCCAATTTTCCATACCATCTCTTTTGATCACCTCTTCTTCATCTTCACTTGATGCTTACTTAAGCTCATGGTTGAGAGAAACAATTATAGTGACACTATCCTTCACTCCCCACTCTATACTACTAGCAATTTTGAAGAGTCGGTTGGTTCGCTTGGCGAACCTGAAGCTTGCGCCGTTTCCCTCGGGTGGATCATCGGAGATGAAGGAAGACCGGCGACCAAAGTCAATCCGCATCACTTGGAGCTTGGAAATGGTTGAAGACCCGAAAGACTTGGTTCATTAGGTATAACCATTCTATCTCCATTTGTTAAATTTCTAGTTTTAGGGTTAATGGTTTCGATCTTGCAAATCGGGTAATGGTAGCGCCGGGTTTTAAGAAAATTTTGTTCCGCATTTGGCCATGGTTCGATGGCCGGGGCGCTCCCACTATCCAACAATGGTATCAGAGCCACCCATTAACCCCTACTAGCTAGATTGCACAAGCTTAAAATCTCGATCGATCAAAATTTCGAAAACAATTTTCCTGATTTTCTAAGTTTCTGTCGATTTCTGAAAGTGCTCCAAAAATTATTTCCAATAGCTTAAAATTCCGTGCAGGTGATTTCATGAATGCAGAAAAAATTTGGGTTCCTTAATCCTCTAAAGCGCCGCGGAACCGCCGCACTTACCCCCTATTGGTGGCGGTTCCGCGGCCGTTTAGTAGCGATGGGCCATGAAATTTTTCCTGTAGCTCAGAACATTGAATTGTGATTTTTTTTGATGTTTAGTTTTGGCCCTGAATTTTTAGAGTACTGGATTTGCTTTTGGGGCCTTTGCGGATAAATTTAATCGATCGAAATTTTAACTGTGTAATTTTTCAGTACTTTACATTTCTATCTGTGACCGTGAATGTCATTTGATCAGTAAACCTTGTCTAATCGCTATAGTGACGGGTTTGCGAACGTGACATTCACGTTGATGTTCTGTGTTGTACTGTGATGTTGCGGATTGTCGTGGTGGATAGCCTAGGTGCAGTGGTAGTACAGTTCTGTTTTATTTGTATATTTGATATTGAGGGGAGAGCGTCCGACATGTGGACTGCCGTCACTGCCTGTTTGTATATTATTCTTTTGGGGCACGACCGGGCTGAGGTCGATGTCACCCTTGTATATTATTTTCTTTTCTTTACTAGGATTACCCCAAGGTAGGGTGCATGGATAGCCGGGTTCTAGAGGGCAACGGGCCCGCATCTCATGGCATTGAGATGGAGGGGGCTTCACTCTAGAATTGGCGGGCTATTCGCCACACGCGTAAGGGGTACAGGTTGACCCAAGGAGGGGTGCTCAAGTTACCGGATTCCGTGAATTGCTGGGTGGTCCATTCACATTGCTGAAGGGGGCTGCCTTACTTCAGGTTTTGGCGGGTAACTTGCCGCGCTCGTAGGGGTCTAGGAGTTCATTACATAGGCTATCCACATGACCAGGGGACCGTCGGGTTTCAGTTGTGGCTCTATGAAACCCGGGGCTCCCAGATTATCTGTATTGTTCTGTGATGCTTATTACTTTTCTGTGATGTTGCATTTATTATGCCTGGGACGATTGTTATATATATTTATATATACTAGTAGATGTTGTATATGTTTTTCACCCGCGCTAGCCCAGTCCCCGCTCTGTCGTTAGTTAAGTAACCTAACGGGTGATGACGGGACCCAGTGGCGAATGCGGATGGCATATATGTACATTTTATTTTCATTCTTTTCTGGTGTGATTAATTGATGGGACTGTGTTGATTCTTATCAATGCAAGGAAAACAAACCTATATATATATGATGTTGTTGGAACCAAGATTTTAAAAACTGACATTACAGACGTACGTTTTTGCTTTGCACAGTGGTATTCGGTTATGAATATCCAGCACCTCATTCGACGAGGCAAGGGCCGAGATCCCTTCATCGGGAGTGACACCTTGGGCAGAAGTTTGCGTCAATGTAATAACTTTACTATAGTCGTTTACTTTTTTCTTTGCATCGTGGTATTCAGTTTGGAATATCCTGCACCTCATTCGACGGGGAAAGAGCCGAGATCCTTTCACCGGGAGTGACCTCTTTAGCAAAAGTTTTCGCCACCATATATTTATAAAACCACTTGGATTCTTCAACGATAGCAAATTCATTACGTTAAAGGTTTTTCGCCAAAAACCAGCCGTAGCCCTCCGTCGTTTCAAACGAGTATTTCTTAGTATTCGTGCTGCGTATGTTGACCTAGTCAAGACGTAGTGTTCGGTAGCTCTGTAGTACTTTTCTGCTGCATGGATATGTGATTGGTTAGGACAGCCGTATGGTCATGTTGACCTAGTCAAGGGCTCGTACGGGTGGGTCTAATTAATCCAGGATAATGACGGGTTGAACTTGACTTGCGACTTATGATATGTTGACCTAGTCAAGGTCATAAGCCGCTTGGGATAAAAACACACATCGGGAGTTTCAAACATACAGGAAACTTGTCAGGCTTGCGCATACCTTCTGGAGTGTGATGACGTGAGTGGCTTCCATCACGTTATCATGCGATGATAGTTGGATCCCGATTCCCACTGATGAGTTGGTTTACTCCTCGGGTGATCCCGACTAATTCTTCTTTCAGGTTTGGAGGAGAATTTGAGAATACAGTGGGAGATTTCCAGATTAGATAAAGTGATTATCCATTCTGATCTAGGTTAGAGTTCACGCTGAGCGTTTCTTCTCTCTCTCTCTGACTGCGACCATGACCCGACCCTAGACTATAACTCAGTGACCAAATTAACCGGACCTTCTTAAAACACTGGCTTTTGGATTGTCCAAGTTGCATACATCATTGCCACTCTTTCTTTTACCCTTTCCTTTTCTCCAAGAACACCCCGTATCACTACGTGTATCCACTTCCATTGGATAAAACCATCGTATGGTTATATACGAACTCGAAGGAACTTTTTCGAGGATGGTTTCCGGTTCTGGAGAAAATGAATATGATTATTCAGTTGTCTTTTCCTTTTACCTTCTCTCAGGTTGTGAGGGCTCCTAGGATTAGGAGACGGTACACCTATTATGCTCATTGGATAGTCTTCTTCCAAACCATAAGCAGGTGCCGAAAGGTAGGGAATGAAGAAAACCAATTAGCCTAAGTATGGTGTGCAGAAGGTAATAAGTAAAGACAAATAAAAGGATTAGAAAGAGGGCAAAGTAAATTGCGACTGATATTCACGACCAAACCAAATCTTTCAACGCCACTCCTGCTTCGCCTTTATATTTCTCCAGAACACCCCGTATCACTACGAACATCTAATCCTATTAGATAAATCCATCGTATGTTTATATACGAACTCGGAGGAACTTTTTCGAGGATGGATTCTGGTTCAGGAGAAATAGGAATAAAGTTTATTCAGTTGTCTTTTATCATCACATTCTCTCAGGTTGCGAGTACTCCTAGGATTAGGAGAGTACACCTATTACGCTTATTGGATAGTCTTCTTCCAAACCATAGGCTGGTGCCGAACGGTAGGGAAGGAAGAAAACCATTTAAGCCTAACGAAGGTGTACAGAAGGTAACGACTAAAGACAAATAAAGGGATTTGGAGAGATGACAAAGAAATATACGGTTACAGTCATGAATCTGATAATTGAAGAGGCATTGCTAGGAATACCCGGATACCCCTTCGAAACATTTTTATGTTTCAGTTTCACTGTGCATTGTTAATTGAAAGTTGATTTCCTAATTAGACACTTGCTCCAAGGTATGTATTTACCAGGTTTGAATCTCACATCTGTATGGTTTTACAGATGATGAGTAGGAGTAAGTTATTTGGAATTAGGTGATCTTCCTCATTATATCGGAATTCGTTGTAATTGGTGATATTTGAGGAAATCGTCTGGATACAGTTTTCAACCTACGACACACAGGGTTTGAGTTATTAAACTCAGGGGACTTATACAATGTATTGTATGTTGTCTAGTATCCATTAGGACAAAGGGGTTGGTCCTCGTACTATATTCTGTTTACTTATGACTTCTCAAGTTTCAGACAAGTGTTTCGTAGAAGTACAAGGTCCAAGTTTGAGAAATTATAGGTACAAGAATAAAGTAGAGAACCAGGTGTCGCAAGTATCAGGATTCTTCAAGGTGATCGAAGATGTAGATACTTGTATAAGGTATTCAGTTGATAGTAATGGTTTTGAGAAACCTTTTTCTCTTTCAGGTTACTCATAATTGGACGCACTCCCAAGTTGAGTAATGATGATCGGCCTCTCTCCATTTAGTTGACATGCACTGGAGACAGCTGCATAATTTGAATCTGGTTCTAATTAAATTAGTGTTTTTGTTTCAATATTAGATTTATATAGAATCAATTTATATCTTAACGTTGTTAAGGTATAGGGAGTCGTCCGGTTGATGCTTAAAACCAGAATCCGGATAAACTCAAGGCATGTTTCAGTAATGGCTATTTGTGGGTTATCCCGGGCTTTGACGAGGGTTAATTTTCTACCATCAGGAAGATCAATAGTGATATTGTTCTTGACTCGCCACAGTTTTAGTTAAATGGATTTTTTCAGAAAACAGTGGTGGGAGTATGGTAAGTGATTCCAGTACCACAAACGATTACGGAAAATTTAATAAAGAACCTAAAGATTCAATCAGGATTGACATTCCATTAGCCACTCCGCAGATATGGAGGGTTACCTCAGGCACCCGAGAGGTACTTTGGTAGCCTCAAGGATGGTGATAGGGAGGTCCTTGTTTACCCAGACTTGACAATACTGTTGTTCCAGACTATGAGACCCGGCAGAAGGATGAGTATAGCGTCATTCTAAACTAGCTTTAGAAGTGCACGTGTATATGACTCTGCCAGAGGGTTGTCATAATCAGTGGGAGCAGCGGAAACGTTGTGGACAAGTACCTTATGTCTATTTATAGATTAAAGAAAATATATCGGAGAAAGATCATCTATTTTTGATGTAACAGTCATGGGCTTTGACTTCATCAGAATAGAGGATGGATCTATTAAGAAGGTAGTAGGGTGTGATGTCTTGGTATTTGGGATAACATACACAGAGTAGGAAGTAAAATTCCTATACTACGATCGGTTATACTATGGTTGTCACACAGTGTTTTCTCCACATAGGATATGGATATTATATCAGGCATTCTGGTTACTAGATCTATGGTTTTAGATCTAGATTTGAAAAGTGTCCCAATATGGGTACATAGACAGTATTCTAAAAACATTTTAGAATGGACGGCTCCTGGCATGGTGGTGAACCTGCAAAAGATGGAGTCACCCTCTCTAAAGGTGTCTTACAGACTAAAGGAGAGAGAGATGTGCATGATTGGTATATCACTTGCTTAGGCAATTGAGTCAATCGTGACATGTCAAGTACCACACCGGATGTTGTTTTTGCACTAGATGCAATAAGTTGATATATTAATCCAATCCTGGAGAAAAACAAATGGAAGCAGTTTATGAACATAAGTGGATGTTCTAGAGATTTGATAACGGCGGCCTCTTTTGAGAGACGGTTATCATTCCAGGCTTCCAAGTTAACCTGGATGACAGAGTGACTGTCAGAGTTATAGTTTTCCCTCTGACGAGGGGCAGTAGTTTGGACAGGTGGTCCAAGCGGATACTGAGGATAGTATGGCGCAGTGTACTGATTAAGTTCAGTAGTCGATACAGTCTAAGAAGTTTGCTGGATTTGGAGTTCATTTATGAACTGGGTCCCAACAGATATCCAGAAATATTCTAAGATGGGTATTGCTCATTTCGGGAGATAGTTTTCTCCGCGAAGTTGAGATAAAGAGAGACATAGAAAGAAACACTGGAGCGGATCCACTCACTGAGGCTATTTCTCGAACGCAATAGTTTTACAAACGGGGTTTGTGAAACTGATTAGTAGAGGAGTTGGATGTTCGGTATCACACGGGCTGTGAGTATACAACATCGCAATAATTAGCCTTAAATGCAAGTGGGAGATTGTTGGCTATAGTGCCCTCAAGGCAATTATCATAGTCGCAGGTATGTGATCATGATGATTGAGCGAGGACCTATACCGATAAAACAGTCTTACTCGAGATGATAATATGCTATCTGGTTTGTCTTTATCATCATATGTTGATAAAGCCCATAGGATTCTTGCTTGACTGCCAGCATTTTGATGGCGATCACATATGTGGGAGCTGGGGGTCTATAAGCACATCCTTAAATGTCCCTAGTCGTGAGAGTATCGAGACTGGGCATCGATACTCCAGTGTAGACTGGTGTATACTTATCTAGACCCTGACGAGGGGCGGTGGCTGGTCTCACAAGCCATTGGTGTCAATTGTTCACCTAAGATAGTATACAGGTGCTCATTGGGTTATGAGTACACTGGACGGACTCGCCGGGAACATGCTAGTTGGTATTATACCTATAGTCAGATAGCAGTTCCTTGGTGACATGTGTACAGGTTAGTCTGTCGACCTGAGATCGTCATTTGTCTCGTGTGAGTTTCTACAGTGCTTTGATTACTACCCTACCACGGCTCAAAGGAGTCGTGCAAACAGGTTTTAGTTGGGTACAGTCCCGAGCCACATGAAGGCAGTGAGCGGATCGTCGGGGATTCGTCTTTCCCGGTATTAGGGGTTGATGTCGCGCAGTATACGGGTGGCCATCACTAGAAATCCTCGGCCGGGGTGTGTGAGAACTACCAATCCAGGATCGACAGTTTCTCAGGTAGTGATGGGTTTCATACCGACACGAATTATCGCTTTGTTAGGGGTCTGACTTTATCCACCCTCCTTGACTCGATATGCGATACTCTTAGACAAACAGACCAGACTGTACGGATATTGTCACTGACAGGCTCAGTAGGGATTCAGATGAGTTTGCTCGTCGGCCTTCCTTTCGCTCAATACCTGGGTAGCTGTTACGTACAGCTAGTGCCGCTGACGTGCTTGTGGTTAGACTCACTGCCAGCGTATTGACGAGTCTTCAGAATCCCACACAGAGGGTTTTCTCGGTTCAGGCGATATGGTGTAGGTGACGTATGTTGATACATACAGGTGTCCGATTAAATATGTGCACAGACAGCACAGACTTTAATCGGACGGTTGATAATACTAGCGGCTTAGGATTCAGCCAGATTGTTAAATCAAGTTTTGATTTAATAATTTACATATGTATTTATATATATATATATATATATATATATGTATTCTAGTATTATTGCTCACTATTCGTTTTCTCTCTTTGGCTATTCGTATTTTCGTACGAATACGCGTATGTGTATTCCGATACATATACCGGGAAGCATTCTGTATTTGTACGGAATGGCTTCTAGAAGATGCCACCTCATTATCGATTTTCTTTTGGAAAATCATTTTGTTTATAATGAGATGGAAAAGGTGACATGGCATGGCATGGTCATTTGGGTCAAAGCATGGCTTTTTCATGTAGTGATTGGTATAGTGGTATTTGTTTAATGCAAAAAGGAAATGACATTTTTTTTGTGGGGGCATGAGAATGGGGAGGCCGGCCACTTCTTGGGGTTGGGCTTATTTTAGTGATTGATTTTTGGTGCTCTCCTCACTCTCATGCTCACACAAAATACTTAGCCAATTTTCCATGCCGTCTCTTTTGATCACCTCTTCTTCATCTTCACTTGATGCTTACTTAAGCTCATGGTTGAGAGATAATTATAGTGACACTATCCTACACTCCCCACTGTACACTACTAGCAATTTTGAAGATTCGGTTGGTTCGCTTGGCGAACCTGAAGCTTGCGCCGTTTCCCTCGGGTGGATCATCGGAGATGAAGGAAGACCGGCGATCAAAGTCGATCCGCATCACTTGGAGCTTGGAAATGGTTGAAGACCCGAAGGACTTGGTTCATTAGGTATAAACATTCTATCTCCTTTTGTTAGATTGTTAGTTTTAGGGTTGATGGTTTTGATCTTGCAAATTAGGTAATGGTAGCTGTTCATAACAGAATACTGCATTTTATACCGCCCATTCTTATGCTCGTGTGTTTATAGGTAGGTGCTTTTAATCTGTGTTTGTTACATATTTACAGAATACAGGTTTCCAGTACAAATATTGCAAATCAAGACAAAATCTCCACAGTTACGCCAAATACAGAACATCTGTTGACAGCAGATAAAAGCCGGGTTCCGGTCATCCATATTCGTCCGGTGCCGAGTACCTGTTCCAGAGACAAGACATATGACAGTGGTCATTCGTGTCTCGGACAAGCACAAAGCACGAAGGGGGCTGCACAAGAATCAATGGGTGCGCGGAGCTCGAGGGAGATAAATTCAAATGTGTTGAAAAGTGAAGCCATCATTGTTGACTTCTGGAACCTGAAGCAATCATGGAAGAATATTGAAAATCTGTACATGTTTAACAGAAGAAAACAGCAACACAGGAAAACCCACAAAACCCGACCCCCTAATTCCTCCACATGGCCGCGGATCCGCGGCCAATAGGGGGTATTGGCCGCGGATCCGCGGCCTTACTGACTCCTTGTCGTGTCGTTTTTTGGGGGTATTTTGGGGACTTCATATTGTGGCAGATTCTTGCCCTAGATCTTCAACCCTCTGCCTATAAATACTCCAGAATTGAGATAAGCCAAGGGTCATTCTTTTGTTCTTCTTTCTTTCTAGGATTTAGTCTTTTTCTTCTTCTTCTTCATTCTTTTTCCATGAAAATTGTAGTGAGAGCTTTTTGAGTGGGAGATCAATGAAGATGAGGGCTTTTTGTATCATTCTCTTGTGTTTCTTCTTCCCCTTGAGATTCTTGCTTTCTCTTGATCATTCAACCTCTTCATTGAGCTTGAATGGTTAACGGTTAGTTATTGATCTCAAGGGTCGTATTCTTTCATGGAATTAGCACTTCATTTCACATGCATTCTCTACCCTTCCCTTGATCTTGCAACCTCTTGATTGAGCTTGCAAGTTTAAGGGTTGGCTATTGATCACATGCTTGTCTTGAGTTCTAGTTTCTTGTTCTTTTTATTTGCTTATTTATTACTTGCTTTTTATTACCTTGCTTTACTTTCTTGCAATTTAATTCATGCACTTAAATTCATGCACTTAATACTTGTAATCTTTTCTTTTCTATGTTCTTTTCTTTTGCTCTCTTTTGTTCATTTTGTGAATGAATGTAATTATTATTGTTAAGAAGAAATACGATATTATAAGTTAAAGATTTTCTTTTCTCTTTTCCTTTTCCCGTTATTTTCCATTGAACTCCGCCCAAACCATACGCAAGCGCTCCGTTAGGCACCCTACCCTAACAAGGTAACGGTGATTCCTAACCGCGACCGGTTGCGTTCGGTTTGGCCGGAGGCGAAAGCAAGAGACAAGAACGGAAGGACAAGGGTAAATAAGCCGTATTCCACGAATACCGCGCTTAAATCCCCTAATCCACGTTGTTGCCGATTGCTTTAGCTTCAATTGGTCAAGACTCGGCTCAAAGGTTTTGAGTACGGATTTCTTTAGCTTACAATCTTGTATCTTTTCTTAACAACTTTATACTTGCAAATAAACACATAGGTTAGATCAGACAAACATACAGATTCTTTATTGACTCGTCTAAGACAAGGAAGGACATACAACTATCTCCCTGTGGATCGACCCGTGCTCAACCGGCTAGCTGCATAGCGACACCGTCCTGATCGCGGTAAACTTTAGAACTCTTAAAACTCGACACGCCAAAAGCATGCGATCAAATGGCGCCGTTGCCGGGGAGACGGTAACGTATTTCTTTTCTTGTTATTCGGGTTAATATTCTTTTTGTATATATTTAAAATATATATATATATATATATATATAAAATCTTTTTATTTTTTTTGATAATTTTTGTGGGCAAGTGTGCAGATTTTTGCGTATTTGCAAACTGCAATTGTGGGGAGCAAAGTGTGCATTCAAGGCAAAGGTGATTACGAAGTACAGTGCCAAAGATCCGGATAGTTTGACCCGCGCAAGCGAACCTTTCAAGCTTACCGGATTTGATTCAACGGGGGTTTCCTAACCCAAAACTTAACGGTACATATTTTACTAACACCTTCTTCTCAAATCCGACGCATCCAATATACTATTCTTTGCAGGATTCTTTGCAAGTTCGCTAGCAAACGCTAAAAAATTGACTAACCCGTATTTGTTACAGTGCCGCGCTTAAACTAAAAAAACAATTTTTTGATACTTTATAGAATTTTTGAATTGCACATTGCATACATTAATACGGACTTAAGGGCAAGCGAACCCCACAACATACGGTAAAGGATTTCATCACCTTTTCCGTGGCCCACAAATCACGAACTTGCACATAACGTTTACCCGCACA
This sequence comes from Agapanthus africanus, assembly GCA_030015575.1. Classification (NCBI taxonomy): domain Eukaryota; kingdom Viridiplantae; phylum Streptophyta; class Magnoliopsida; order Asparagales; family Amaryllidaceae; genus Agapanthus; species Agapanthus africanus. The sequence goes on along the minus strand of CM057351.1, from coordinate 256,739,456 downwards.
AATTTAAAAGAAATTAGACTTTAAGCCTTAAGGACTTCGCGCTCACTAGGAGAAGTTAATTGTGTTTAGAACCTCGCTTAACGGTATATTGTTTACGGGGTGTCTAGGAAAGTGTTAACGGCGAAACCGCCAAAAGAGAAAGGGTTATTTAATTAAGGAACTTCGCGAAAGCGTTGGACAACCTCCCCTTATCTCTGCACTTACCTGGCCTCGTGATCAGTGTATCTTGAGCCTGTTTCTCGACACGGTTTTACTTCGACAATTAAGTTCTGGAGCAGGTTTAGTTGACCTAGGTGAACCCTAGAACGATTAGGTGTGTGGTATTTTTGTGTCGTGATTGTTTTTGTCCATATTTTTTTTGTGTATACTTCATTCTTTTGTTAATATATAAACTAAAAAAAAAATCACCTTCTTTTCTCTTCCTTTCTTCCTTTTTCTCTCTCTCTTCATATCATGGGTACTCCACCTCGCAGAACTCTTGCCGAACTTTGGTACCCACAACCATACATTACTTCCTACGGTTCTTGTTTTGGTCGAACTTCGAACGACCCCTCCATGTCCAAAATTTCTTTGAAAGATCGGATAGACGCGTCTAGGACGAACAACTGGACCCCGCAATCCACTTCGTATCAACCGTTTCAAACATTCACCCCTTCTTGCGTTGATACCCCTTTTGAAAGTCCAGTTGTAGCCACAAGACCAATGTCTATTGCTGAACGTATTGAACAATCCCGTAGCCGATCTTTCACTCCTTTCACCACTTCAAATTCTTGGGATCAACAATTCCATTCACCTTCTTATCCAAATGTTGATCCTGCTCCTGTCCAGCCATTCAATTCCTACCAGTCCTACCCGACTTTTTCACTTTCCCTAGACATTGTTTCTGAACCACCATTTGGGAATTTTCAGTAACCAAACAACTTTGAATCTTTTACTGAAACCCCTTCACAACCAATGTCTAGTCTAGAACAGTCGTTGGAAGACTTTAGGGTAGCGTCAAGCCAACAGATGATGGATTTGAATGCGTCCATGGCCGCCCTCATGCAACCTAGTGACCCGGTAGCTAGTTTTCAACTAGCTCCAACTTTTTCAATGTATGATGAGGCGGCAGGACAGGCTGTGAATTTGAGTGGAGAGAGTGAGATGTACCCCCTTCCAAATCAAACCTACCCGTCCCAAATTAAATCCCACAACTCCTGTTTTGAAAGTCTATCGAGTATCCCACATGATTTATCAATTGAAGATAGAATGATGAATGAGTTGTGCGACTTCATAGTGTTTGATTTGCCCGATTGTGAAGGGTCCCTTCCAAGTGAAACCATACCTAATCCTTTTGACCTCTACACCTCCATCTTAGAACCAGAATCGATTAATATCCATGCTTTTGATGAGGTGTAAGAGAATTTTGATTTTCACTTGATTGAGGATATTGACGCTGGGGATATTTTGGATGATGAACCCGTAGATTTGGCTGAGTTTGTCTCTTCAAATCATCATCCCGAGTCATTAAATGTTTTTTCCGAACCTCATATGCGTCTGGACTTTGAAGAGAATTGCATGGATAAGCTGAATTTTGAGGAGAATATTGAGGATAGTTTTGAGGATGAACCAGTTTTAATTGATGAGTCGGATTTTCCCATTCATCCTGTCCCTGTCATTGATTGTGTACACCCTCCTGAACCTTTAACCGATACCCCTCCTCGATCACTTCCCTCCATTCTTTCCATCGTTCCGACCTTGCAAGAAACCGTCTCACTTTCATTTCGTATGTCTGGTTTACCGAGTTCGGCGTACCCATGGTTTCTTACGAATCTTAAGGGATTTGACCCAATCTCTCGACGGGTTAATAGATTAGCACAATCGCTGTTTACACATCGCTCATCACAAATTGTGCTAATCTATTTACTCCATTTACACCCTCAAGTTCGTATTCCACTTCTTTTTCCCTTCCGCCATTCTTCTTCCTCTCATATACCGAGACCGTATCCCGCTTCTCTTCGCATACGGTCTCGCGTATTGTCCATCTCTTTTCTCTACGCCTTCTTTCCCTAACCAGCACATTATAGAGATACAATTTTTGAATGGTTGGTGTTAACTTTTGGCCTGTGTAAGGCCTTGTATAGATTGATACTGTTCTTTCCCCCCTAAACCTGAACTTCAACGCTTAACAGTGGAAACACTGTTTTACTTAAGTTTGGGGGGGACACCTTTTTTGTATATATTTTTTGTTTTCCTTTTTGTATATAATTTGTTTTTAGGGAGAGCGCCGACAATTTTGACCCTCTTGGTATAGCCTGACAGTGAGGGCACTGTCAAGTTTAAGTTTGGGGGTGTGCTCGGTAAGCTTTCTTCCTTCGCATTCATTTATATATTTTGCATTTGCATACCTTATTAAAAACCCACAAAAATCGAAAATTTTCCAAAAAATATAAAAACTTTGTCGTCAAGTTAGTTAATAGGGTAACTTAGATCTTTATTCCGAAAGGTTAGTTGATATGATAGAAATAACTAAATTCTAGGCTTAGGAATTGAAAACCCTAAAAATAACCCTCATTCTGTTTAAACTTGGTAAGTATACGTCCTTACAGTTTTTTTGAGAAATAGGTAATCTTGAGTTCAGTTCTTTAGTTAAAGTCAAGATGAAGGGAAAGTATTGATACTTTACTGAAGGATAAGTCTGAAAAATAGTTTCTTTTCTTGAGTTCAAATTTAGAAAGTATATACCCTACAAACTGCACATACACGCATCTTGAAACTTGGGATAGTAGAGGATACCTAGAAATACTCTTGCCTGAAAGCCTAGTATGAAAGAAAAAACGGTATTTAAAGCTAAACACCAAAAGAGCATATTGAAAAATATATCCGGTCTTGAAAAAAAAGAAAAAAGAAAAAGAAAAAGAAAAAAAATAGAATAAAGTCAAGACCTGGAAACTGCTATTTACGCTTTAATGTTCACACATTCAGTAATCGGCCGTTAGTGCCTCAAGAAGCATTAATAATCGCATGAAAGGTGTGTGAGCAAATCCGTCCATCCTTAATGAAAAGAAGTAGTATTAGGTATTAGGGCAAGGGTATTATAGCTTGAATTGAATTCTTGAGTGTAGGGGTGCAAATATACACACACGTAGGGGTATACAATCGATGTTTGAATAAAAGATAGAAATGAAGAATAAGACTTGTGTTTTCTGTAAAGTTAATAAAAATCCCTGATTTGAGACCACACTTTTAGAAGGAAAACTCAGGAGAACCAACATCTTTCTAAACTTTTTTGGAACGTATATGATCTAAAATTAAATAGATAGGAGGCGTGAAGTATTAGGGTTGGATATTTCTAACTTAGGATAATAGAGTTTCTAACGTAAATACTAAACTGTAGGAGTAGAGTCAACGTTAACTTATGACACTAATTTGACGGGATTTTGTGGGTGTAATCCGCTGAAAACCCTCAGGAGACAACACTCCTCCTACTAAGGACACCTAGAGGTTTAACGGCTTGTTGCACGCGCTCAGTGCAATCGCGTTCCCTGCGAAAGTGCGGTTAGGTTTTTTATTTTAGTGAATAATTGGTTTTGCTCGGGACGAGCAAAAGTTAAGTTTGGGGGTATTTGTTCATAACAGAATACTGCATTTTATACCGCTCATTCTTATGCTCGTGTGTTTATAGGTAGGTGCTTTTAATCTGTGTTTGTTACATATTTACAGAATACAGGTTTCCAGTACAAATATTGCAAATCAAGACAAAATCTCCACAGTTACGCCAATTACAGAACATCTGTTGACAGCAGATAAAAGCCGGGTTCCGGTCATCCATATCCGTCCGGTGCCGAGTACCTGTTCCAGAGACAAGACATATGACAGTGGTCATTCGTGTCTCGGACAAGCACAAAGCACGAAGGGGGCTGCACAAGAATCAATGGGTGCGCGGAGCTCGAGGGAGATAAATTCAAATGTGTTGAAAAGTGAAGCCATCATTGTTGACTTCTGGAACCTGAAGCAATCATGGAAGAATATTGAAAATCTGTACATGATTAACAGAAGAAAACTGCAACACAGGAAAACCCACAAAACCCGACCCCCTAATTCCGCCACATGGCCGCGGATCCGCGGCCAATAGGGGGTATTGGCCGCGGATCCGCGGCCTTACTGACTCCTTGTCGTGTCGTTTTTTGGGGGTATTTTGGGGACTTCATATTGTGGCAGATTCTTGCCCTAGATCTTCAACCCTCTGCCTATAAATACTCCAGAATTGAGCTAAGCCAAGGGTCATTCTTTTGTTCTTCTTTCTTTCTAGGATTTAGTCATTTTCTTCTTCTTCTTCTTCATTCTTTTTCCATGAAAATTGTAGTGAGAGTTTTTTGAGTGGGAGATCAATGAAGATGAGGGTTTTTTGTATCATTCTCTTGTGTTTCTTCTTCCCCTTGAGATTCTTGCTTTCTCTTGATCATTCAACCTCTTCATTGAGCTTGAATGGTTAAGGGTTAGTTATTGATCTCAAGAGTCGTATTCTTTAATGGAATTAGCACTTCATTTCACATGCGTTCTCTACCCTTCCCTTGATCTTGCAACCTCTTGATTGAGCTTGCAAGTTTAAGGGTTGGCTATTGATCACATGCTTGTCTTGAGTTCTAGTTTCTTGTTCTTTTTATTTGCTAATTTATTACTTGCTTTTTATTACCTTGCTTTACTTTCTTGCAATTTAATTCATGCACTTAAATTCATGCACTTAATACTTGTAATCTTTTCTTTTCTTTGTTCTTTTCTTTTGCTCTCTTTTGTTCATTTTGTGAATGAATGTAATTATTATTGTTAAGAAGAAATACAATATTATAAGTTAAAGATTTTCTTTTCTCTTTTCCTTTTCCCGTTATTTTCCATTGAACTCCGCCCAAACCATACGCAAGCGCTCCGTTAGGCATCCTACCCTAACAAGGTAACGGTGATTCCTAACCGCGACCGGTTGTGTTCGGTTTGGCCGGAGGCGAAAGCAAGAGACAAGAACAGAAGGACAAGGGTAAATAAGCCGTATTCCACGAATACCACGCTTAAATCCCCTAATCCACGTTGTTGCCGATTGCTTTAGCTTCAATTGGTCAAGACTCGGCTCAAAGGTTTTGAGTACGGATTTCTTTAGCTTACAATCTTGTATCTTTTCTTAACAACTTTATACTTGCAAATAAACACATAGGTTAGATCAGACAAACATACAGATTCTTTATTGACTCGTCTAAGACAAGGAAGGACATACAACCATCTCCCTGTGGATCGACCCGTGCTCAACCGGCTAGCTGCATAGCGACACCGTCCTGATCGCGGTAAACTTTAGAACTCTTAAAACTCGACACGCCAAAAGCATGCGATCAGTAGCGCCGGGTTTTAAGAAAATTTTGTTCCGCATTTGGCCACAGTTCGATGCCCGGGGCGCTCCCACTACCCAACAGATCGAGGTTAGGAGAGTAGACACCGAGGACAACAGCGCGGATCCACTCACAAAGGCCTATTTCCCAGTAGAGACTTTTATGGGATGGTTGAGTATGAGATACTTCAACCACAGCTGATTGGTCGGTATGCGATACCACAACAGATGGCCCTAGTGCAAGTAGGAGATTTTTAGTGATATGTATGCCCTAGAGGCCATTACTGTACATGCGATGTATACTGTAGTGGATGCTTGGACATATATATAGAGGACTTTCTTGCTCGACATGATAGTATGCTATCTGGTTGCTCTTTATCTTAACATGTACTCTGATAGTCTCTATGTTACATGTTGATATAGCCCTTAGGATGAGTACTTGACTACCAGGACTACGATGCAGATCATACTAGTGGGGACAGTGTAGTCGCTAAGTACATCCTTCAAATGTTCCTAGTCGCAGGTGTATCGAGACAGGGCATCGACATACCAGAGTAGACTAGCGTATGCTTCTTGACCCATGTAGATGGGCGATGGATGATCCCATATCCATTGATGTTTGACATCAGAGATAGTATACGGGTGCTCAGTGGAGACTGGGTACACTGGACGGACTTGCCGAGAACTCCCAGATGGTATTATACCTCACGTCATATGGCAGTTCTCTGGTAACACTGGTACAGGTTAGTCTGTAGACCCGAGATCGTCATAGAGTCTTATGTGATTCCCACTATACTTTGATTTCCATCATACTACGTCCAAGAGGTCGTGCAAAACCGTGGCTTTTTGGTACAGTCCCGAATCACATGGAGGCAATGAGCGATAGGAGGGGTTTCGTCTCTCCCGGTATAGGGAGTTGATGTTGCGCTGTGTTCGATTGGCTATAACTTGAAATCCCTGACCAGGGTTGCTGAGATTTACTGGTAAGTGTTATCAGTAGTTTCTCGAACTGTTATGGACCTCATATCGACACGACTTATCGGTTACTGGGGTCTGACGTTTACCACCCCTAGACTGGATATGCGACATATCAGACGAAGAGACCGGACTGTACGGGAGTATTACTGATTGGATTCGCAGGAGAATGTACAGGCTTGCTTGTTGATCTTCTGATTGCTCAATACCTGGGTGGCTGTTACGTTGAGCTGACCGCTTGCAACTTGTGGGTGTTTGATACGATCATCACCTACTGCCAGCGTATTGACGATTCTGTAGAGTCCTACACAGAAGTTTCCTGGCTCAGGCAAAACGGAGTAGGAGCGCATATATGATATGTGCGGGACCGAGAGTAATACGTGTATGCGATACCTTATTAGATTCTCGTGATATGTGATATCGACCGGATATATGTGATATAGCCGGGTCATCGGATCAAGTGTTGATTCGATGAACTGATACAGATTATATTAGTCGGTTATTTGTAAAATAGCCGGATTATCGGATCAAGTGTTGATTCGATAATTTAATGTATAATTATATATTTGATATATTATATTACATTAAATAATATAAGCTCACTTAAAGATTCTTTTTTCTCATATGGATAATACATTGATGTATATGCGATATATGTTAATTGTATTATTTTATTTTGTTACATTATATATTATATATGTGATATATAATATTGTAACATGTTTGGGTTACAAATGCAACATGTTTTGTGGAGTTTAAACAAGTTAGGATTTTGATTTGGGTTAGCTTTTGAGTTAGCTTTTTCATGAAGTTTCATGAAACTTTCTTTTGTTTTTAGCTAAGATATTTTATGAAGATATTTCTTAACCCAACCCAAAATCCTTTACCTTAGTTAATTCTCTACAAGGGTTAAGCCTTCATTCTTAACCCATGGTTGGATTGGTAACCACAACAAGATTTCATTATTCATCACAAATAGATTTCTTCTTCTTCTTCCTTTTTGAAAAGCTTTCTAGCTTTTGGGTTTGTGATGGATTTTTGTGAGATAAAGAAAACAAAAGAGAGATAAATTCCTACTTCATCATCCTCATCTATTCTAGCCACTTAGATTAGGGTGTTTGCTTTGCTAATAATTGATTAGTAAAGCAATAGCTTGGGTTTGAGATTCTTCAAGGTAGATCATCTTAGTTGTTGAAGATTGGAAGCAGGCTTGCATCTTTCTCTTCATGGAGCCTCTCTGAGTCCGGGTACTTGATGATCGCAGCGAAAGAACCTCAAAATGGAGCTTATTAAGTGAAGGAATGGACTACAAAGGTTGTAATCCTTAATTCTTAGATGTAAAGTTGTTTACATGCATATTTACCTTACGTCTCTCGTTTAGATCTTGGTTAGGCTTTGTTTAGCACCCCAAATGTTTAAAGTAGCATGATTGATGCTTGCCAAAACCTTCACAAGGTGCTATACTAACCCTACACTAGGTACCTGTCGAAAAGGATGGCCGACGAGCAAACTCGTCCGAACTCCTACTTAGCCTATCCGTTACAATATCCGTACTGTCCGGTCTCTTCGTCTGAGAGTATCGCATACCGGATCTAGGGGGTGGTAAACGTCAGACCCTAATAACCCGATAATTCGTGCTAATGCGGCTCAGGACCAATCCGGGAAACTACTGATCAACCTATCAGTAAATCCCAACTGCCTTGGCCAAGGTCTTATGGTCCTTGCCAATCAAACACAGTGCGATATTAAATCTCAATACCGGGAGAGAAGAATCTCTGACAATCACTCACTGCCTCCATGTGGCTCGGGACTATACCCAACCAAAACCTGTTTGCACGACTCAGTAGAGCCGTGGTAGGGTAGTGATCAAAGCATACTGGGAACTTACACAAGACAAATGACGATCTCAGGTCGTAAGACTAACCTGTACAATGTCACAAGAGAACCGCTATCTGACGATAGGTATAATTCCATCTAGAGGTTCTTAGCGAGTCCGTCCAGTGTACTCACCCCCGGCGAGCACCTGTATACAATCTTAGGTGATCACACCAATGGTTGTGGGACCAAACACCGCCCCTTGTCGGGGTCTAGAAATGTATATGCAAGTCTACTCTGGAGTATCGATGCCCGATCTTGATACTCCTGCGACTTGGGATATTTAAGGATATGCTTATAGACTACCCAGCTCTCAAAAGTATGATCACCATCATAACGCTGGTAGTCAAGCAAGATCCTATAGGCTTTATCAACATGTGGTCGACATATATAACATATGCACATGTTAAGATAAAGACAAACCATAATAGTATACTACTGTATCGAGTCTTTACCAATATGTGCAAGTTGGATAAAACATCAATAGAAACAAATACACATATCCTGATAAAGACAACACAAATAATATACTGTATAACTAAGCAAGATCGTCATGTACATACATATCCCCAGTATCCATATGTATACATATAATAATGGCCTCTAGGGCATACATATCCAACAATCTCCCGCTTGCATTAAAGGCCAATATTTGGCGTACCGAATACCCAATGTCTGCACTAAGGCCAGCTGCTGGCGTACCGCATACCCAACATATCAAAAGGCGCTCGAACTGCGCTTGAGGGAGGGCCTTCGTAAATGGATCCACTGAGTTCTCTTTTGTATCCACTCTCCGGATCTCGATCTCCTGGCGATCTATGATTTCCCTGATCAGGTGATACCGCCTTAGATGTGTCTGGACTTTTGATGGGACCTTGGTTCCTTCGCTAAAGATATAGCCCCATTGTTATCGCAGTACAAAGGTATTGGATCAACAATGGATGGAACTGGCTGAAGTTCAGCAATGAACTTCTTCATCCAGACAGCTTCTTTTGCGGCATAGTTTGCAGCAATGTATTCAGCCTCCATCGTCGAGTCTGCGACGGTGTCCTGTTTGGAACTCCTCCAACACACTGCCCCTCCATTGAGGGTAAACACAAAACCCAAGACAGACTTGCTGTCATTCTTGTCACTCTGGAAGCTTGAATCGGTAAAGGACTCGACCTTTAGGTCTCCCTTACCGTAAAGTAAGAACATCTCCATAGTCCTTCTCAGGTACTTAAGAATCTTCTTCACGGCTGTCCAGTAGTTCTCACATGGGTTTGACTGATACCGGCTCACCAAGCTTAGCGCGTAAGCTACATCTGGTCTTGTATATAGCATCGCATACATTATAAATCTTACCGCCGAAGCGTAGGGTATAGTGCTCATGCTGTAACATTTCCAGATAATAAATAGCATCGCATACATTATAAATCCTACCGCCGAAGCGTAGGGTATAGTGCTCATGCTGTAACATTTCCAGATAATAAAATATTAGTTTTGGGAATTTTTATAATTTAATATTATTTTAATGAATATTTTAATATTCCGGTATAATTAAAAACAAATAAATGGGGAAAATTTTGGAAAAATTTTGGAAAATTATAAAATAGGGTATTTTATGGAATTATGCCATTTTTAAGTTTTTATGTTTAATTATAAGCTAATTTAGTGCTAATTGCGATTAAAAATCGATAATCGGTTTTTAGCAATTTTGTGCAAAACATGCACATATCTTTTTCTCTACACTTGTGCATTTCTACCATGGATTTTCTTTTGGGTTTACTATTCAAGTGAGAAGGGATTTAGTGAAGAAAAGAAAATAAGAAAAAGAAAAGATAATAGGTTTGGTGAGAGAGAGAAAGAGTAGGTGAGGACTTCTTTGACTTGGCTCCTTCTCCTTTTTCCACCACCATTTCCTCTCTCCCACTTCATGGTTGCTGCTGCTGACCTAGCTCCTCTTCACCTCCTCAAATCATCACAAAAACAAACTCAAAATCCTATCTTCATTTCACTAAAAAGGTGCACGAGCTCGAGACAAACATATCGGACCAAGAAAGCAAGGATTTTGGCCATTAGGGGCAACTCAAGAAAATTCTTGAGTTGCCAAATGAGGTAATTTCTGGATCATTAGATTAGTTTTTGCATTACTTATAACCCTATGTTAAAAATTGAATCAATATCGGGTGGTGTTGTGGACTTAAAAGAAACCTAGTTAGGGTTTGAGGAAATTGTGAGTTGTAGTATGAAATTGAGCTTAATGGAGGCTGCACAAACACCCTAGTGATGGAATTGAGACCCAAACTTGAGATTTGAAACCCGAAATATGGATTTAGAAAACCGATATCGGAGATATTGTGAAATCTGTGAAGGTTTTAGGAATCTGCTATCACCCCGAGACCCCTAAAATAAAATTGAGCTGACAGTGAGTCGTGCAGGCACCTAGGAAGCTACCACCAAGACCCGAGCCCCTAATTCAAACCCATGGCCGTAGATTTAATCATTCTGGCCGCAATTTGCGGCCAGAGTAGGGTAGAATTGTTCCAGTTTTGTTCCAAGGCTCATTTTGCACTAAAATAGACCCCTCCTATATGCAATTTTGGCTAATTGTCACCTGGGGAAAATCTGGGAGCATTTTGGTGTGTTTTAGGCGATGTTTTCCGTATTTTAAAATGCACTTTCTTGATATTTGGATTTGTATTTAGTTGTCGGGTGTTCGTACATCGACAATAGGGATTGTGTGATTGATTTGCACGTTTAGGCCATAGGTTCCAACCTATGAGCACACTGTGCGCTGTATTGGTTTTCTACCTCGATTTTAATACGTATTGCGACGGTTTATTATTGTAGGTACCCTCGCAAGGATTCCGAGGCGAAGAAGCACGGCGTCATCGATTTCAGCGAGCGAAGACCATGTGAGTAGATTATATCTACGGGGGAAGTCGGGTGTATAGCACCCTCGCAGTCCATGGTGATGTATACGAATACGTATTCACACATATATTTACTATATGTTCTTTCAGATTATTGATGATAGGATGGATTGATTTAGTGTATTGCGAAACCCTAGAGTAGGGGTTGCTCCCATACATACACACACGCACGCACTTGCATACATACCTTCTTTCGCATGTGTATATGGGAATATATATTATATTTGTATGTGTTCACATGGGTATGGGACTATGTGTACATATACTGGTTTATGAGGATAGTACTTGGATGTGAGTTGAGTCGATGAGATTCGACAGGCTGTTAGATCGGCGATATGACAGGATTCGTATGGGAGATACGACGGAATGCCTTGGCGGGCTTTGGGACGTGTGTTTACACATGCATTTATATAGATGGTATCGATTGTACTAGACTTAGATCTGTACCCTAGATTATGTGTTATGATGGTAGTGATACCTGATATGTGATGAGATAATGTGATATTGACCGGTACCCAGCTATTGGGATGCCATACGACGATTTACCGTATGAGCCTATATTGATGATAGATCCGCGCTCATGACTCGAGGATGTTATATCGTTTGTGATACCATTGAGGCCGGATTATTGACTATTATATTTATATATATCGACTCAGATGTAGGTGGTTTCCATACCCCTCCCGATTGACTTGATAGTTGGGTCCGTAGTTCGCATAGTAGGCGTTAGACTAGACCCGAGTCATACCTATTTCAAAACTAACGAATCGTGGATATTTTAAGGATAGGCAAAAGGGATTCTACGGATATTTTCAAACGACACATCTTTTCATAAAACACCGTAGCCCTTATTTTACCAAAAACCCTGATTTGTCTTATTTCAAAAGGCAAGGCTGCATGATATATTTATTGAGGTAGATTCTTCACTGTTGCGTTGATTATTTGATTCCGCATATTCATGCTATTTGCATTGCATTGCTTGTGTTTATTGATATATTACAATCATGCTGCTAGGACACCAGCACCATTACCGATGATGCGTATGTACCACATACACTTACTTGCCGGCTCACACACATCTTCATCGGTAATTGCCATGTCACTACACAGTAGTATTACTGCATCAGGATATGACCCTTGTATGTGCATACTATTATTCCATGCTGCATGATATACTTGCACTTCATTTATATGTCACATACATCATGCTTTCTGATTATGCGCATTGAGATATGTTGTTTCCATGATATTTCTGGATTTGGGAACCGCGGGTATTTCAAAAGAGAATATGTAATCGTTTTAAAAACCCGGTTACCCTTTATATGATATTTCAGTGCGTCCACCATGTGTTTTCTCGGTGCTGAGAGCGACATGTGAAACCCGATTCGAGGAGGCGGATGAGGCCGATTGCGGGTACATGGTGGACCCGGTATGGTACCCCGGGGCGATAACGGTTTCGCTGTGTAGTAGACGGTGAGCCTGGCAGTGGGACCAATACCTACCGGTGATTGGTTGGACCTGGAGGTTATCCGTAGGATACCGACCAGAGTCGATAGATGGATATGGGCGTACTGCTGGGGCCAAGGGCCGATTCCACAGACGGAGCCCGTGGGCTGATCCGGACTGACGGAGCCCGATATATGAGGATTTACATGCCGATGCTGGGCACAGCTTTCATGATGTTTTCGAGTGTCGATGCTGGGCACTCCGGTTCCATGATTTTGACGTGTCGCGAGGGACACAGGTGGTTTATATCCTCATATTTCCATGCATACACTGATGATATTTACATGCATGATGGTTATTGTCATTGGGTGACGAGTGGACGGGATCCACGTACATGCAGATTGATTACATGGATCATACCTCATATTTATGATATGTTATTACTTGAGGCACTGGCACGAGCACTTGGCACTACACTCATGTATAGAGATTATATTGCCAGTTTAGCATGCTTCAGATTTATTCATATTAAGGTTTATATATATCTGATCGTATTGACCTAGGATGGGTCATACATTCGATCTCTGCTTGTAGATATTTTCTATCCACGAGTTGGCAACTCACCCCCGTTATGCCACAGTTCTTGCAGGTTTTGCCGAACAGATTTCATTGCGGCTTTTCGGGCACATTGCTTCCATTACGGGTGACTTGCTTTGGTAGGTAGGTTCTTTGTATCAGAACCGCCATTGTACATTATTTATTCATTGTATCTAGAAATTCCATTAACCAAAACTTGTATATTGTTTCAGACTTAGAGACAGTGATGTATTATTTCGACCTTAGAGTCGCGCTTGTAGTATTATGGTTTTCTGGCTGTTTGAGCTTCTTTTTGGATTTGATCCTCGCCCTTTGGCATTGTATATTATTATTGTTTGCGTGGTTGTGACCGTCGATTGATGAAGAGATAGCTCCCGCTTGGGGATGCCTTTTATCATTTCATATATATATTTCTTGTGTACCCCGTTCGGGGCCAGTTTTTACATAGGAAACTCTGCCGAAATTTTTCAGAAAAGACTATACATTTTAAAAATGCATATTCGGCTTAGTTATTTAAAGGCTTGATTTCAAAACATGTTTCTTTACTTATTAAAAACTTGTTTTCTTTATTTACTCCCTAAAATGGTTTTAGTTTTCTGGGCTTTTGGCTTACTTGGATTAGATGGGGTCCTATAGACTTCATATGATTCAAGTGCCAGTCACGGGCTATTTCGGGTCGTGACAAAGTTGGTATCGGAGCGCTAGGTTAACCTTTGTTCGAGTCTAAGTTTGACTATGTGGAGCCTAGGGCGTTTACATATATACGGAACTTAGGCTTGACCTTACGGAACTTAGACTTAGTCGAGGGGGTATTATACCCGAACTTTTGTCACATAGGATAACCCTTGGTTGATGGAGTAGGTAGCTTGAGTAGAGGGACGTACCGTACGTATATTCCGTGGCATACTTACGGCATAGCACTCCGCTTAAGAAACCTTAGGATGTGCATTTCCTTGCATAGTATTATATTCCTTCCTATGATCTATCCTCATCGATACTGGTTATGATTTTGCTGCTACGATTGCACGGGCAGAGTGAGCTACGGCTCGAGTTGCGTCAGCATGAGCTCGTCGTGGACGAGGACTGACCAGGGCATGATTCCGGAGACATACGATTACATATAGAGGCTTGTTTATTATGTTTTCGCGCCGTGAGCGTTGGACTGATCGCTTTTACGAGATTTCTCGGGTGTACCGATCGGTATCAAAGGATTGAGCCACTGATAGAGGCCAGCCAGGATGTGATGACCAATGAGATATCGCTTGTTCACGATGATTGTGACCTATTGTGGAGGCGAGTGCTTGGTTTTACACCGGATGATCGGGCCATTGTTAGCACTGCCAGTTGAGAGAGGACTGTTGAGGTACAGCATACCTCAAAGATTATGGCGTCGCCTACCGTGCAGACAGATGGACCAGCTGTTGCTGAGATTGATAGGATGTCGCTTCCGGAGCTTACGAGCTGAGATCGCCGGAGCTTCCAGGCAGATATGAGACAGTTGGTAGCTAGTCTACCCCGATTTGAGAGACGGAGGTGATTCGTCCGATTTATGCGCCGGAGCAGGCTCAGTGGAGTTGAAGATTTCCAGTATGGAGAGTCTTACTCAGATCTAGAGCCGACCGATTTAGAGATGGCCGCCAATGTATCGTCTTTCCTGGAGGACTGAGGCGTTGTTCAGCGTACGGATGAATGAGCCAGTTGTTGCTGCAAATGATGAGATATCACCCAGATGATTGGAGCTACTGCAGCATGGGTATATACTTAGAGATATGATGGTGAGTCGCTAGTCACCGAGGATGAATGACTAGGACATAGGGTTCGTTCGCTTACCCGATGCGAGGTCATCAGATAGATTGATTTCAGCTAGAGGCGACTTCACGCAGATTCGTTGAGAGTCGATTGAGACGATCGAGTGTCAGGAACCCATTTTTCCAAGTTTAAAGTATTCGGAAAGATATGCAAGCGATTCTATGGACCCTCTAGAAGAATGAAACCCTAACTCGACTTAATGACCGTGTGAAAGCCTTTGAACTTTAGGGTTTGCGGCAGTTCCGCGGCGCCATTAGTGAGGCTTGGGTTTGCCCTTCTACGGCTGGACCACCGATGCTGTGGTATGTACTCGATACTATTAAACTGTACCCAAGATGTTGAGCTCTTGGGGGATTATGAGGTTTTGACGAGTCGATCGGATGGTTCGACATCATTCGGATATCATGTGATGGGACACACTGCTTGGGAGACTCCAGATACAAGCATAGCCGTTGGAGCACAGTCCATACAGCCGCGATGAGACGAGTCCGAATCAGTCGACATTGGAACAAGGTGGAGTAAAGAGTTCGCACGGGATTTCGATGTGATGACGTTCTACTCCGCTGACATCAGAGACGCGATATGCACGCTGAGGACGTGTTCGGCTAGATATCTTCTACTGAGTGATGAAGATACCGAGTTCGTGATTTTGAGTCCGTGTGAGAGACTTCGGATAGACCGTAGCCGAGAACATTACAGTGCGCAGATAGAGACGTGACGTCGAAGTGGATGACGATACAGACAAGCGGGATGAGAGGTACGTGCGAGACTCCGTTGAGCTGTTGTTACTCCCCGTTAAGATTAAAGGTCGGATATGCATACAGAGGTCGGCGCCAGTGACGTGCTGCTTTACGAGTGGTCGTGAGGATTGACCGAGAGATGACCAGAGCAGTGCCAGAAAGGAATCGTTTCCATTAGCATACCTGACAGGGTCGTTGAGCCGATGGATTGCGAGATTGGTAATCCATAGAGAAGATAAGGACGCCAGACCGTGAGCAAGATGCAAGTAGATATCTTACGCCGCTAGATTGGATGTACCAGCACCTTCTCGACTTTGAAGGAGGATATACTGACGACAGTATTTATGATTTGTGGTTTTGTGATTTGACTATCACGTATCCGCCACTTTGGATTTCGGTATTTTGGGTGATCTATTCACATGATTTATTCTTGATGACTGAGTTTTATGGATTTCATACGGCTGATTGGATGTGATTCATATGTTACGCTCGCGATTTGATTTTTGCACTCGGTATAGCTTATATGTGCTTTGTGCACGCAGTTGCACACGTTTATGATTTTCTTTACACCTGGGTATGCTTGGTGTTGCTGCTTTCGCATTTGAGTTATTGTTAGGTATTTGTGCATGGGATACACCAGTTCTATGTTTCTTGCGTTTATCGCATCAGATTTGTATTTCGTGCCTTTGTTGCATCGGATTTATATTTTGTGCACCATGGTTGCACCTACTGGTATTTATACCTTGCACATAGTTATTATTCTGGAGGTATTGATTATGATTTCATGCCTACTTTATGCCGGTGATTTGATTTACACTTCTAGCATAGTTTTCATGCACTTTTAGTGTTTTGATTTGATTTGTACATGCTGATGCACACGGTTGTGAGATTTCCCATCGCGCTACACCTGATTTTGATCGAGCCGCATTATATCGTCGATTTTGACCCTGATATTGATGATTGATTCTTGCACTCCGTGCTTTTGATTGGACTTATGCATGTTCGGCGTTTGCTATTGGATTTGGTGATTTCGTGCATGTTGAGCGCGCAGGATTTAGCTTTTATTCGTGCATGATGGATGCACTGATTTGGATTTTCGCGCATGTTGGACGCATGTTTTGGGATACGATTTTGGGTGCGCACCAGATGCACTAAATCGAGATTCTCCGTGCATGTCTGATGCACCTGGTTTTGCTGTCAGGAACACCCGTTGCCTATGACAGATACTTCGTGCACACCCGTTGCACCTAGATATCGTTTTATGCACCTGTATAGCACATATATGGATTTTGATTTCCGTACGCACCAGACGCACAGGGTGGTGTTATATGCATTTTTGGATTTATTACTTTTGGAGCAGTACATCTTTATGATATTTGATATTCATTTTGTACTGAGCAGGACTAGTCAGAGGACGGTACCTGGATATATTTGGCATGCATTTACATCAGCTATTCACATGTATAGATTGGATGTCTACATGTATAGTTCTGATCTATATCATATTGGTTTTGTTTTGGATTTGACATTTTTGTCTTACCATGACTCCGATGATTGCGGGATGCTTGACGGAGTTTTTCTTTAGAGTTATCTGCTCATTGCTCAGGCGCATGCATTTGCGCTATGATGTTATATGTATTGATGATTCGGAGCCCAGACGACTTGGAATTTGTATCGAAATGTTTTACTATTTGGGGGTTTAAATTTAAATTCGGGGACCGAATTTCTTTAAGGGGGGTAGATTGTAACATTTCCAAATAATAAAATATTAGTTTTGGGAATTTTTATAATTTAATATTATTTTAATGAATATTTTAATATTCCGGTATAATTAAAAACAAATAAATGGGGAAAATTTTGGAAAAATTATGGAAAATTATAAAATAGGGTATTTTATGGAATTATGCCATTTTTAAGTTTTTATGTTTAATTATAAGCTAATTTAGTGCTAATTGCGATTAAAAATCGATAATCGGTTTTTAGCAATTTTGTGCAAAACATGCACATATCTTTTTCTCTACACTTGTGCATTTCTACCATGGATTTTCTTTTGGGTTTACTATTCAAGTGAGAAGGGATTTAGTGAAGAAAAGAAAATAAGAAAAAGAAAAGATAATAGGTTTGGTGAGAGAGAGAAAGAGTAGGTGAGGACTTCTTTGACTTGGCTCCTTCTCCTTTTTCCACCACCATTTCCTCTCTCCCTCTTCATGGTTGCTGCTGCTGACCTAGCTCCTCATTCCTTCCCTCTTCACCTCCTCAAATCATCATAAAAACAAACTCAAAACCCTATCTTCATTTCACTAAAAAGGTGCATGAGCTCGAGACAAACATATCGGACCAAGAAAGCAAGGATTTTGGCCACTAGGGGCAACTCAAGAAAATTCTTGAGTTGCCAAATGAGGTAATTTCTGGATCATTAGATTAGTTTTTGCATTACTTATAACCCTATGTTAAAAATTGAATCGATATCGGGTGGTGTTGTGGACTTAAAGGAAACCTAGTTAGGGTTTAAGGAAATTGTGAGTTGTAGTATGAAATTGAGCTTAGTGGAGGCTGCACAAATACCCTAGTGATGGAATTGAGACCCAAACCTGAGATTTGAAACTTGGAATACGGATTTAGAAAACCGATATCGGAGATATTGTGAAATCTGTGAAGGTTTTAGGAATCTGCTATCACCCCGAGACCCTTAAAATAAAATTGAGCTGACAGTGAGTCGTGCAGGCACCTAGGAAGCTACCACCAAGACCCGAGCCCCTAATTCAAACCCATGGCCGCAGATTTAATCATTCTGGCCGTAATTTGCGGCCAGAGTAGGGTAGAATTGTTCCAGTTTTGTTCCAGGGCTCATTTTGCACTAAAATAGACCCCTCCTATATGCAATTTTGGCTAATTGTCACCTGGGGAAAATCTGGGAGCATTTTGGTGTGTTTTAGGCGATTTTCTCCATATTTTAAAATTCACTTTCTTGATATTTGGATTTGTATTTGGTTGTCGGGTGTTCGTACATCGACAACAGGGATTTGTATTTGGATTAGGCCATAGGTTCCAACCTATGAGCACACTGTGCGCTGTATTGATTTTCTGCCTCGATTTTAATACGTATTGCGACGGTTTATTATTGTAGGTACCCTCGCAAGGATTCCGAGGAGAAGAAGCACGGCGTCATCGATTTTGGCGAGCGAAGACCAGGTGAGTAGATTATATCTACGGGGGAAGTCGGGTGGATGACGTATAGCACCCCCGCAGTCCGTGGTGATGTATACGAATACGTATACACACATATATTTGCTATATGTTCTTTTAGATTATTGGTGATAGGATGGATTGATTTAGTGTATTGCGAAACCCTAGAGTAGGGGTTGCTCCCATACATACACACACGCACGCACTTGCATACATACCTTCTTTCGCATGTGTATATGGGAATATATATTATATTTGTATGTGTTCATATGGGTATGGGACTATGTGTACATATACTGGTTTATGAGAATAGTACTTGGATGTGAGTTGAGTCGATGAGATTCGACAGGCCGTGAGATCGGCGATATGACAGGATTCGTATGGGAGATACGACGGAATGCCTTGGCGGGCTTTGGGACGTGTGTTTACACATGCATTTATATAGATGGTATCGATTGTACTAGACTTAGATCTGTACCCTAGATTATGTGTTATGATGGTAGTGATACCTGATATGTGATGAGATAATATGATATTGACCCGTACCCAGCTATTGGGATGTCGTACGACGATTTACTGTATGAGCCTATATTGATGATAGATCCGTGCTCATGACTTGAGGATGTTATATCGTTTGTGATACCATTTAGGCCGGATTATTGACTATTATATTTATATATATATCGACTCAGATGTAGGTGGTTTCCATACCCCTTCCGATTGACTTGATAGTTGGGTCCGTAGTTCGCATAGTAGGCGTTAGACTAGACCCGAGTCATACCTATTTCAAAACTAACGAATCGGGGATATTTTAAGGATAGGAAAAAGGGATTCTACGGATATTTTCAAACGACACATCTTTTCTTAAAACACCGTAGCCCTTATTTTACCAAAAACCCTGATTTGTCTTATTTCAAAAGGCAAGGCTGCGTGATATATTTATTGAGGTAGATTCTTCACTGTTGCGTTGATTATTTGATTCCGCATATTCATGCTATTTGCATTTCATTGCTTGTGTTTATTGATATATTACAATCATGCTGCTAGGACACCAGCACCATTACTGATGATGCGTATGTACCACGTACACTTACTTGCCGGCTCACACACATCTTCATCGGTAATTGCCATGTCACTACACAGTAGTATTACTGCATCAGGATATGACCCTTGTATGTGCATACTATTATTCCATGCTGCATGATATACTTGCACTTCATTTATATGTCACATACATCATGCTTTCTGATTATGAGCATTGAGATATGTTGTTTCCATGATATTTCTGGATTTGGGAACCGCGGGTATTTCAAAATAGAATATGTAATCATTTTAAAAACCCGGTTACCCTTGATATGATATTTCAGTGCGTCCACCATGTGTTTTCTCGGTGCTGAGAGCGACATATGAAACCCGATTCGAGGAGGCGGATGAGGCCGATTGCGGGTACATGGTGGACCCGATATGGTACCCCGGGGCGAGAACGGTTTCGCTGTGTAGTAGACGGTGAGCCTGGCAGTGGGACCACTACCTACCGGTGATTGGTTGGACCTGGAGGTTATCCATAGGATACCGACCAGAGTCGATAGATAGATATGGGCGTACTGCTGGGGCCGAGGGCCGATTCCGCAGACGGAGCCCGTGGGTTGATCCGGACTGACGGAGCCCGATATATGAGGATTTACGTGCCGATGCTGGGCACAGCTTTCATGATGTTTTCGAGTGTCGATGCTGGGCACTCCGGTTCCATGATTTTGACGTGTCGCGAGGGACACAGGTGGTTTATATCCTCATATTTCCATGCATACGCTGATGATATTTACATGCATGATGGTTATTGTCATTGGGTGACGAGTGGACGGGATCCACGTACATGCAGATTGATTACATGGATCATACCTCATATTTATGATATGCTATTACTTGAGGCAATGGCACGAGCACGTGGCACTACACTCATGTATAGAAATTAGATTGCCAGTTTAGCATGCTTCAGATTTATTCATATTGAGGTTTATATTGAGGTTTATATATATCTGATCGTATTGACCTAGGATGGGTCATACATTCGATCTCTGCTTGTAGATATTTTCTATTCACGAGTTGGCAACTCACCCCCGTTGTGCCACAGTTCTTGCAGGTTTTGCCGTACAGATTTCATTGCGGCTTTTCGGGCACATTGCTTCCATTACGGGTGACTTGCTTTGGTAGGTGGGTTCTTTGTATCAGAACCGCCATTGTACATTATTTATTCATTGTATCTAGAAATTCCATCAACCAATACTTGTATATTGTTTCAGACTTAGAGACAGTGATGTATTATTTCGACCTTAGAGTCGCGCTTGTAGTATTATGGTTTTCTGGCTGTTTGAGCTTCTTTTTGGATTTGATCCTCGCCCTTTGGCATTGTATATTATTATTGCTTGCGTGGTTGTGACCGTCGATTGACGAAGAGCTAGCTCCCTCTTGGGGATGCCTTTTATCATTTCATATATATATTTCTTGTGTACCCCGTTCGGGGCCAGTTTTTACAAAGGAAACTCTGCCGAAATTTTCAGAAAAGACTATACATTTTAAAAATGCATATTCGGCTTAGTTATTTAAAGGCTTGATTTCAAAACATGTTTCTTTACTTATTAAAAACTTGTTTTCTTTATTTGCTCCCTAAAATGGTTTTAGTTTTCTGGGCTTTTGGCTTACTTGGATTAGATGGGGTCCTATAGACTTCATATGATTCAAGTGCCAGTCACGGGCTATTTCGGGTCGTGACACATGAGAACCCTCTCCTCATCGGTCTTGGAAGACATCTCCTTGGAGAGGGTGATTCCGTTCAATGTGGGTATATGTAATGTTTTTGAAGTTCGTTTATATCAAGTTCGTGTAAATTAGCTAATGTGTATTTTTCATAAAGTCTCTTAACTATTAAATTTCCACATAAAGTGGGATAAATCAATATTAATTGGTGGAAATATGTAATTATATTTATAATTGTGTTTTATTGATTATTAATTAGTTTAGTATTCACTTAATTAGAAAATTTTCTTAATTATATTTTCTAAGCAAAATTAGTGTAGCATGCACAATTTCACCTTAGGCCAAGTGTTAACATATCTACCATTTCAAATGATCATTT
Source organism: Agapanthus africanus (assembly GCA_030015575.1). Lineage (NCBI taxonomy): Eukaryota > Viridiplantae > Streptophyta > Magnoliopsida > Asparagales > Amaryllidaceae > Agapanthus > Agapanthus africanus. The sequence goes on along the minus strand of CM057351.1, from coordinate 256,717,427 downwards.
CATTCCTTTTAAAGAGAAAACCCAAAACAAAATAAAATCTTTAATGAAATTAGATAAAGAAAAGAATAGGAGAAAGCATGGTGCATTAAATGAGCATGGAGGCTTTGACTTTGGGGACATTCACTCTGTCTTTCCTCTCTCCCCTCAGAGAAGCAGCAGCAGCAACAGCAGCACTTATCTCTTCTTCTTCTTCTTCTTCTTCTTGCATCCAAGCCCCATCCCCATCCAAAAAAATTCAACTTTTCTTCATTAAACCCTTTCAAAACACCTCCTTTGTTGGTCTTGATGGCAAATCTTTGCCTTTGAAGGCAAGTGCAGCAAGTTTAGACTCCCCTAAGATCAACTTGAGGTATTAAGCTCACTTTAATCACCTCTTTGCTAAAATTATAGTTATTTTAGCTTAATTTAGTGTTTATGTGGGTTTTAGTGCTAATTAGGTGGTTTAAGTGAAGATTAGATAAAGTTAGGGTTGATAGGGCATGATTAACTTAATTAAGTACTATTAGTGCTGTTAAACCAAGTCTTTGTTTCAGTTTGCACTAAAATATCATTTTGTACCAAATTAGTGTTTTTAAATCGTTTTTAAACTAAGTTATAGGATACGGTGAATCTGCTATATCTGTGTTTATTTTCTTGATTTGCAAACATATACAGAATGATGTGCAGGCTTTTTAGAGTATTGTGTAGGATTTCGAGCCCGTTTTCCGCCCCAAAATCCAGCGAGATCCCTCCCAATTCCGATGTCGCCGGCCTCCTGTTGTAATTGGGGGTTGTTGCTGTGCAGGGTTGTGTCTGTATGTGTTTGTCTGTGTTTGGTGTCGTTTATTTTCTTGGTCTTATTCCAGGTAAAAATCTGGGACCAATTAGCCTTAATTAGTGTTTTGTGACTTGCGCGACACGTACACTTCGAGTCTGGGTTTAGTGGGTTCTGTGTGTCGTAGCACATCGGGATAGTTCTGGGTTTTGCACACACACGTTTTAGTGTATTGATTTCACACGTTTAGCTAGCGATGCTGGTTTTTTGTATAGCTTGATATCGCGTTTTTGCAGGATTTAGCCTTATGTGTGTTGCCTTGTGAAATTCTAGGATCGCAGGCAGGGACGTCGGACGCCGCGAAGAAGGGGAAGCAGGTGGTCGGATACGTGTAGATCGAGATCACCAGTGAGTAGATTTAACATCTACGGGGAAATCGCCCATATGGCGTTAAGCGTCAGGGCTTGATAGGATATTGTAGTCGCGTGTTATATTCATATATATATTGCTTGTGCATATGTACCATTGTAGCGTACCCCTCGTTTGTTGCATATAGACACAGTATTTATGTAACACCGCACTGTTAGTAACGGTTCATGCTTCACGAGCACTAATTGTATGTTACACACACACCGTTAGTAATTGCCATGACACTCGCACTATAGAATTGCTACGAACCATACATCGTTTAGATTATCTCATCATTGATGATTAGACATGATTCTGTCTCTTTGTGTTCATACATGCTTGCGTATATACCACTTGTACATCCATATTGGCACACATACATATTGTACACTCATACTTGCGTATATACCACTTGTACATCCATATCGGAGACAACACTCCTCCTACTAGGGACACCTAGAGATTTAACGGCTTGTTGCACGAGCTCAGTGCAATCGCGTTTCCCTGCGAAAGTGCGGTTAGGTTTTTATCGAAAATAAAAAAAAAGTTTGCTCGAGGACGACCAAAAGATAAGTTTGGGGGTATTTGTTCATACCATAATATTGCATTATTATATTCCTCATTCTTATTCGTTTTATAAATAAACAGGAGCTTTTGACGTATGTCTGCTACATGTTACAGGTTACAGGTTCTTGGTGTAAGTCCATGCTACCTCTCCCGATACTTTCGGGCATGCAGAATTTGATGAAAAACGATTTTCTTAGAGGTGGTAACATGGACTTAAAACCCGGATCTTTGTTAAACATCTAACTAACAACCTAACTACGAGTTGCTAACTACTCGGTTAGGGAGTTATACCTTTCTATTTCTCGAACTCCTTCGTCTTCAAGCTCCGATGGTCGTCCGGATCGTCTTCACTCCGTCGTCTCCTTGCGCCGAAGATAGATCCACCTCGAAAGCTTCAACTTTTGGCTCCTTCTTCGGTCTTTGAAGAAACTAGTTCACTTGGTTTGCCAAACCTTGTGAACTAGAGTGAGTAGAGAAGAGTTTGTATGGGATTTTATCTATGGTTCTTAGTTCTCAACTCATGAGACAAGTGAACCATAGAATCAAGAGAGGGAGCAAGAGGAAAAAGGTGAGAGCAAGAGTATGAGAGCTCAAGAACAAGAGAGAGAATGGTCAAGTGAGAATGAGCCTCTCTTTTGTCTCTCACCCTCTCATAATCCATAACCATCATAACTCATCATATCAATCAAGTATTATGTGATGGTTTAAGCAACCATAGCCATATCATTTCATGCACTCATTTTGCACAAAAGAGCAAGCAAGCAAAAGTCTTTGCCATGAAATGATAGCTATGGTTATCATGATGGTCAACTAGTCAAGCCTAGTCAACCGGTCAACAAAGTCAACAAGTCAACAAAAGTCAACAAGTCAACAAAGTCAACAAGTCTACAACCATGTCACCATAATACTTAATTAATATAATTGTTAATCATATATCATATTCTCATTAGGGTTGAGCAAAAAGTCAATAGTCAACGGTCAACAACCCTAATGAGAATCCTCTGTCTCTGTCTCTCCGTCAACTGTGCATACACACCCGCATCCGCGTTCCGAGGAACACGAATACAAACTGGATAAATCCAATCCCAATACATACACTAGGATCTGGCTTAAACCAAAGCCCGCTAGTGTAAACTGTCCGAACACTGTACGTGCACAAGTGCACGGATGTGACCGAACCCTGTTGCAAAACCATGCGACCTGCCGCAAAACCATGCGACCTCTACTCTTTTGCCTAAAGGCGAATAGCTTTCTGTGTGGGACTCTAAAGACTCGACACTACGCTGGCAGTGGGTTTAACCACAGTCCGCAAGCGGCACTAGCTGTGCGTAACGATCCCCAGGTAGATGCCGACAAGAAGACTGACGAGGTGAAACCCATCTGAACTCCTACTGAGCCTAAATGTGACAATCTCCGTACAGTCCGGTCTGTTCGTCTGATACATCGCATGGCGGGCCAAGGGGGTGGTAAACGTCAGTCCCCTAATAGCGGTACAAGTCGTGTCGGAGTGAAGCCCAAAACACCCTGAGATAACACTGGAAGCCTACCAGTATATCTCGATTGCCCTGGCCAGAGACTACTCGTGTAATGGCTCTCCTAGACACAGCGCGATGTCAACCCCCAATACCGGGAGAGACGAATCCTGTCTAACCGTCACTGCCTCCAAGTGCTTCGGGACTGCACCCAACTACCACCTGTTTGCACGACTTCTTTGAGCCGTGGTAGGGTAGTAATCAAAGTGCAGTGGGAACACACTCGAGGCGAAGTGACAGTGTCAAGTCAGCGGACTAAGCTGTACTCATGTTACCTGGGAACTGATAACTGATGATAGGTATAATACCAACCGGTCAGTTCCCGACGAGTCCTGTCCAGTGTACTCGTAACCCAACGAGCACCCGCATACTATCTCCAGTACGACGTACTGACGGCTGTGGGACAGACCGTCTCCCACTCTGGGATGAGAAGCGCATGTGCTAGTCTACTCCGGAGTATCGATGCCCTGTCTCGATAGTCCTGCGACTAGGGACCTGTATAAGGATGTGCTTATAGATTACCCAGCCCCCACTAGTGTGACTACCATCACAACGCTGGTAATTAAGCAAAGATCCTAAGGGCTCCACTAATGTGTATAGGTGATATACTAAAATAAACATAAGTACACATTGAAGTAGAAACAAACCAAGTAGCATACTACTATTTTGAGCAAGATTGTATATACAAGGTGAATATCCCAAGTTTCCATTAAGTAATATACAAACCAGTATGATACAGTAATGGCCTCTAGGGCATATACAATAACACTTGGATCTAAAACAGTGAAAACTATGAAAAGACAATGCAAAAAGTGAGACTACAAATGATAAACAGTGAAATCTTGATCGCACCTACATTATGAGAAACAATGAACAACAGTTCACCGAGTATAAAGGTAGAGACACGAAGAAACAGTTAGAGTTCACTACAAGTATTCACTGGAGATCTGGAGAAGAAATAGAAGCCAATTTGATAAAGGACCTGAAGAAACAGAAAGTACAAGACACCAGAAGCCAGCCCAAGAAACTACAAAGCCCAATTCATCCTTTTGGCCGCGGAACCGCGGCCAAACCAGGCCTTGGGCCGCGGTTCCGCGGCCGTCCAAAGCCTGTAGAAGATATATTTTTTTACCAAAATGAAAAGAGGCTTTGACTAGTCTACCTAAGGGTTATTTTGGTAAATGCAGATATGTGGATCAATTGTAACGTAGGGTTTCCTATTCTCTATAAATAGGAACTCTAAATCATTGTATTAGCCATGCCTCCATGCCTCCCTATGCCTCTTTTTATCAACAAATTTAGAGTTCTTTTGGAGAGCATCGATGCCTCTTTTCAATTCATGAATGCAGATCTGACAAACCTGTGTTGATGTTTGGAGAGAGCCATCTGTAAGTAGTTTTATTTAATTGCTCTAGTTTAGATTTTAATTCCTTACCTTAGATGTTAGCTTTGGGAAAGGCTTTTGAGAGATGAGATCTCTCATCCCTTTCTTACCCATCACATAGAATCTATAGGACTCCATGCATACACGCACACACCACGCCCTACGGCACCTTATCCCTCGAGGTAGCGGTGATACCGTAGTATAAAGGCCCGGTTGCGCGCGTTTTCCATGGAGGTTAGGGTAAGGATCTCTAAAGGAAGGACAAGAACCTAAAGGAAGGAACACCTTTCCGAATGGATCTAATCCCCTTTATTGATAATTAACATAACTCCTCTTAGATCCTACTCTGGGTATAGAAAGCGTTGAGATTTATTTACATTTCCAAACCATTTCTAAACCTAACCCTAGCAAGATTTAGATCTAGATAATTTTAGTATAGCTAGATTTAGTTGTTTTAGATTTAATAATCAATCCGAACACCCTTCGGAATTAACTCGTAAGAGCGAATAGGAAATTCACAACATCCCTGTGGACCGACCCGTACTCACCGGCTAGCTACCAAGCGACGCCGTTCTTGATTGCGGTTAATAGATAGTTTTTGAGATAAATCAAATGGCGCCGTTGCCGTGGATGGAATAGTATTTCCTTTTTTGCAATTTCGGGTTAATCTAAATTAAAAAATCATAAAAATCTGAAAATAATCACAAAAAATATAAAAATATATCATCTGTTATTTTTGGAAAGGGTATTGTTTGTGAGAATTTTGCAGGATCTACAAACAATTTCGGATCTGGAAATTTCCACAAAGCGAAACAGAAATCAGAAGATCAGAACAGAGAAAGATTTTCAAAACAGAACAGTGGAATTTTTCCCGCACTCTGAAACCTCCACCGCGCCGCGATTCCGCCGCCGCACCCTTACTCAGACCGCGGAAACGCGGTTATTTAGCAGAATCAGAACCTACAAAATTTTTTAGGGACTCGTGCCGACTACCCCGCCGCGGAACCACGGTGGGAACCTGCCTACGGCCGCGGAAAGGCGGCGCTTTCGTGACATCTGCCTCTGGAATTTGCACTGTAAGCTTCTTTTTTCTCTTCTCTGCAAATCTCGATATATCTTTTCTGAAAAATTCCTGCAGGATTTTTGCACTTTAAAAATCTTCCCCCTTCCAAATAACAATCTTGTGCAGGATTCTTTGCGCCGCATAAAATAAAAATCTTTGATTGCAAGTGATTATTTTCTGTTTTGCATATTTTTAATCGGACTTTAAGGGGCTTTTAACCAATTTAAATTGGGTGGGGATTTCATCACCCTTCCCAGGACCCCAGAAATCACATAAGGCATTTGCATTGACCATATCTTAATTAAAAAATACTAGACTCAGCCCTAAGGATTTCGACCTCAATAGGACAGAGGACTAGTTATGGGCATCAACCGTTTATCCTAACCTGACTTTGCGGTGTCTAGGCAAGTGTGTCAAGGCAAGTGGTTACTTAATTAGGACCGCTACTTGTAGCGGGGAGCCTCCCACTTACCTGACACTTACCTGGCCGCAATTGGCGGTGAAGAGGCGGTTTGAGGTCCTATTTCTAGCCCTTTGGAACAGTTAGGAGCTGTCTAGCTGACCTAGGTTACCCTAGATCTAGGCCTGATTGTGCATTTCCGGTTGATTGCATTTGTGTCTAAGCCCTTTATCGAAAATTTTTGCAAAACAAATAAAAAATAAGAGGAAAATTTTTATAAAATGACTTGCAACTTTTGTCGCGAAGAAATCCATGCACCCCAATCTTCTTTCTCTTCTCTTTCTTCTATCATGGGTACCCCCACATCACAAATCTCTTGCTAAACTTTGGTATCCCGAACCTAACTTTGCGTCGTACGTCAATTATTTTGGTCGATTTAAAGAAGATCCCTCCGTGCCCAAAATTTCTTTGAAAGATCAAATAGAAGCGTCTAGGAGAAACAGTTCGACTTTGCAACCCACTTTGTGTCAACCATGTCCACCTTTACCACTTTCACATGTTGATACCACTTTTTCAAGTACTGTTGTAACTCCTAAACCGATGTCCATTGCTGAGCATATCGCTCAATCTCGTAGCCGATCTTTCACCCCTCTCCCCTCATCTAGTTCTAGGAATCAACAAGTCCATCCACCTTTTTATCCACATGTTGATCCTAATCCTGTCCAACCATCCACTTCCTACCAGTCCTACCCGACTTTCCCACCTTCTCTAGACACTGTTTCTACACAGCCTTTTGGGAGTTTCACGTATCCAAACAATTTCGAATCTTTTACCGAAACCCCTTCACCACCCAAGTCTAGTTTGGAAGAGTTGTTGGAAGCTTATATTGCAGCAACAAACAAAATGACTAGGAATGTGGAAGCGTCCATTGCCGCCCTTATGCAACCTAGTGAACCGGTAGCTAGTTTCCCGCTAGTTCCAAATTTTTCAATGTATAAGGAGGCGGTTGGACAGAGTGAGAATGTGAGAGGATTTCCAAATGAAACCTACCCATACCCAATTGAATCCAACAACTCCAATTTTCAAACATGTGTCCAAAATGATGAGTTGTGCGACTTTGTAGTGCTTGATTTGCCAAATTGTGAGGAACCCCTTTCGAGTGAAACAACACGTAATCCTTTCGATCTTTACACCTCCACTCTAGAACCTGAATTGATAAATATCCATGCTTTTGATGAGGTGTCAGAAAACATTGATTTTCACTTGATTGAGGATATAGACGTCGGGAATATTTCGGATGATGAACCTGTCGATTTGATTGAAATTTTAGGTCCAATTCATCATCCCGAGTCATTAAATGTTTCTCCCGAATTTCATATGCGTCTTGATTTTGATGGCAATGGCATGGATAGGATAATTATTGAGGAGAAATATGAGGATAGTATTGAGGAGAGTATTGAGGACAATATTGAGGTTGAACCATTTTTCTTTGATGTGTCGGACTTTCCAATTCATCCTCCTGAATCTTTAACTGTTATATCACCCTCCCTCATTTCCATCATTTCTCCCACGCCTAATATCACGCTTGAAGACTGTGAGCTTGAAAAAATTTCCTTTGAATCTGACACAGTTCATACGTACGAGTGTTTCACTTTTTCGGACGATGTTGATGACTCACCGCCCGAGTTTGAGTCCTTTACATTTTCAGACGAGTTAGTTGAACCATCAGACTCGGTTGCTTACAGTCAGTTCGAACCATTGATGGAATCCTTCAAGTTCGAGACGGATTACTTAGGTGAGATTACGACTATCTCTAAATCACTCCCTTTCGTCCTTCCTATCATTCCGACCGTACAAGAGACCGTTACGCTTTCATCTCCAATACCAAGTTCGGAGTACCCATGCTTTCTTGCGAATCTTGAGGGATTTGACCCCATTTCTCGACGGATTGATAGGTTAGCACAATCGCTTTTAACACATCGGTCATCACAAATTGCGCTAATTTATTCACTCGATTTACACCCTCAAGATCGTACTCCACTTCTTTCTCCTTTCCGCCATTCTTCTCCTCCACCAAGACCATATTCTACCCTTCTTCCCACACGGTCTCGTGTGTTTCTCATTTCTTTCCTCTACACCCCATTATTTCACCAACTCGGCCATTACCACGATAAGATTTTTGAATGGTTGGTGCTAACCTTTGGCTTGTGTAAGGCCAAGCTTAAGTTTGGGGGAAACCTTGTTGTATATATGTATATATATTTTTGTTTTTCTTTTAACAATAAATAAAAAATAAAAAATATTATAAATAAATAAACATGAGAGTGCCGACATTTCAACCCTCTTGGTGTGGCATGACAGTAAGGACACTGTCAAGTTTAAGTTTGGAGGTGTGCTCGGTAAGCTTTCTTCCTTCGCATTCATGTGTATATTTTCGCATTTGCATACTTATTTTAAAACCTATGAAAAATTGAAAAATTGAAAAATTATAAAAAATTAATGTATTCAATTTTGGCCTTATTTGACTTAAGTTTGACAGATGGGTTAACTAGCTAGGAACAACTAGATCTTAGACTTAGTAAATTAAAAACCCTAAAGATAACCTTCCTTAAAGTTTAACGGTAGAAAGTATATGTCTTTGTAGTTTATTTAGAAATAGGAAAATTTTGAGTTCACTTCTTGGGCTAAGTCGAAACAAAGGAAAAGTATTGATATTTTTATTAGAGTATAAGTTTGAAAAATAATTCCTAGCTTAAGTCTAGATTCTGAAAATATATACCCTACAATTTGCACAAACACGCACCTTGAAACTTGGAATAGTAGAAGAGACCTTGAAATGCTCTTGTCTAAAGTCCTTAGTACAATGAAAAATAAAAATAAAAATACAAGTGTGAATAAAGGAAAAAAATGAACACTGGTTTTTGTGATTACTTAAGGCTGCATTAATGAAAAAAATATTTAGCGAGGGTGCTTCATCACCTGGTGCTTTATCACCTAGTGCCTTAGACCAACTGGTTTGGGAGTCACTGCTAAAAAGCCTTAGGTGTTGCAAGACTAGGAATTATGCTTTAAAGTGCAAACGCATTTTGTAACCGGTCGTTGGTACCTCAAGAAGTATTAACGGTCGCAAGAAGGATGTGTAAGCAAAATTCATTTAAAAATTCGCTGATTAAGAAGTACTTTGGACAACGGATAAGGGTATGATTGCTTGATTTGAATTTCCAAGTGTAGGGGTGATTTATACACACACGTAGGGATATGTGATTGAAGTTTAGATGAGAGAAAGGAGTGAAGAATAGAACTTGTATCTTTAGTAGAATTGATAGAAATTCCTAAGTGGAGAAGGAACCCTAGAAGGAAAACTTAAGAGATGCCAAAAGCTAAGTAGGTCTGCAGAACATATATAATCTTAAGTTAAATGATGAGGAAGTGTGAAGAATATGGGTGGATAATTTACGGGTCGACAATAATAGAATTCCTTGTTAGAAAACCTAATTGGAGAATTAAATTCAAAAAGCCAAATTGATAGGATTTTTTGGGTAGTATCCGCTGAAAACCCTCAGGAGACAACACTCCTCCGACTGGGTACACCTAGAGGTTTAACGGCTTATTGCACGAGCTCAGTGCAATCGTGTTTCCCTGCGAAAGTGCGGTTAGGTTTTTAACGAGAATAAAAAATAAGTTTGTTCGAGGACGAGCAAAATATAAATTTGGGGGTATTTGTTCATACCATAATATTGCATTATTATATTCCCCATTCTTATTCATTTTATAAATAAACAGGTGCTTTTGACGCATGTCTGCTACATGTTACAGGTTACAGGTTTTTGGATCTAAAACAGTGAAAACTATGAAAAGACAATGCAAAAAGTGAGACTACAAATGATAAACGGTGAAATCTTGATCGCACCTACATTGTGAGAAACAATGAATAACAGTTCACCGAGTATAAAGGTAGCGACACGAAGAAATAGTTAGAGTTCACTGCAAGTATTCACTGGAGATCTGGAGAAGAAATAGAAGCCAATTTGATAAAGGACCTGAAGAAACAGAAAGTACAAGACACCAGAAGCCAGCCCAAGAAACTACAAAGCCCAATTCATCCTTTTGGCCGCGGAACCGCGGCCAAACCAGGCCTTGGGCCGCGGTTCCGCGGCCGTCCAAAGCCTGTAGAAGATATTTTTTTTACCAAAATGTAAAGCGGCTTTGACTAATCTACCTAAGGGTTATTTTGGTAAATGCAGATATGTGGATCAATTGTAACCTAGGGTTTCCTATCCTCTATAAATAGGAACTCTAAATCATTGTATTAGCCATGCCTCCGTGCCTCCCTATGCCTCTTTTTATCAATAAATTTAGATTTCTTTTGGAGAGCATCGATGCCTCTTTTCAATTCATGAATCCAGATCTGACAACCCTGTGTTGATGTTTGGAGAGAGCCATCTGTAAGTAGTTTTATTTAATTACTCTAGTTTAGATTTTAATTCCTTACCTTAGATGTTAGCTTTGGGAAAGGCTTTTGAGAGATGAGATCTCTCATCCCTTTCTTACCCATCATATAGAATCTATAGGACTCCATGCATACACGCACACACCGCGCCCTACGGCACCCTATCCTTCGAGGTAGCGGTGATACCGTAGTATAAAGGCCCGGTTGCACGCATTTTCCATGGAGGTTAGGGTAAGGATCTCTAAAGGAAGGACAAGAACCTAGAAGAAGGAACACCTTTCCGACTGAATCTAATCCCCTTTATTGATAATTACCATAACTCCTCTTAGATCCTAATCTGGGTATAGAAAGCGTTGAGATTTATTTACATTTCCAAACCATTTCTAAACCTAACCCTAGCAGGATTTAGATCTAGATAATTTTAGTATAGATAGATTTAGTTGTTTTAGATTTAATAATCAATCCGAACATCCTTCGGAATTAACTCGTAAGAGCAAATAGGAAATTCACAACATCCCTGTGGACCAACCCGTACTCACCGGCTAGCTACCAAGCGACGCCATTCTTGATTGCGGTTAATAGATAGTTTTTAAGATAAATCACCCCTCGCAGTTTGATTTCAGCCTTTCGCGCTAGTCAGATTTTGAGGAAGGGATGTCAGTGATTTCTAGCCTACATTTGCGATACTAGAGTGGCAGAGGTTCTTTTGGACCAGATCTCGATTGTTAGTGAGTTCCCTGATGTTTTCCCTGATGAGCTGCCTAAGCTACCACCTTAGCGCGATATTGTTTTCTGCATTGACTTGATTCCCAGCACGGGTCCTATTTCCATACCGCCTTATTGGATGGCCCCGGCGGAGCTTAGAGAGTTGAAGGGTCAGTTCCAATATTTGCTGGATAAAGGGCTTATTCGACCTAGTGTGTCTCCTTGGGGTGCTCCTGTCCTGTTCGTCAAGAAGAAGGACGGCAGTTTGCGCTTGTGTATTGATTACCGCCAGCTGAACAGGGTTACCGTACGGAACAGAAATCCCTTACCACGTATCGATGACTTGTTCGACCAGCTTCAGGGTGCAGGATACTTTTCGAGGATTGAATTGCGATCAGGCTACCATCAGTTGCGGGTTTGGCATGAGGATATTCCGAGGACGGCTTTTCGCACGCGTTACGGTAATTATGAGTTTTTTGTGATGTCGTTCGGACTCACCAACGCCCCAGCAGCATTTATAGACTTGATGAACCGTGTCTTCAGGCCGTATCTTGATCAGTTCATCATCGTATTCATCGACGATATCTTAATGTACTCCCGGAGCCGAGAGGAGCACGAGCAGCACTTGCGTATTACGTTGCAAACCTTGAGGGAGCATCAGTTGTTCGCTAAATTCTCCAAGTGCACATTCTGGCTCGACAGTGTAGACTTCTTAGGTCATGTAGTGACGAGAGATGGCAAATGTGTGGACCGAAAAAGATCGAGGTCATTCAGCATTGGCCCAGACCAGCATCAGTTACAGAGATCTGCAGCTTCCTAGGACTGGCCGGCTACTATCGACGATTTGTTCAGGACTTCTCCCGTATTGCTGCACCGTTGACCGAATTGACCCAGAAGGGAGTTCCTTTTGTTTGGACGGAGGCATGCGAGCATAGCATTTAGCAGTTGCAGACGCGTTTGACTACGGCGCCGGTGTTATCATTGCCTTCGGGATCGGGCGGATTTATGGTTTATTGTGACGCTTCTCGAGTGGGGCTAGGGTGTGTATTAATGCAGCACGACAGGGTTATCGCGTATGCTTCTCGACAGCTGAAGAAACACGAACAGAACTACCCCACTCATGATTTAGAGATGGCTGCAGTGATGTTTGCACTCAAGATCTAGATACATTACCTATACGGAGAGGCGTGCCAGATATTCACGGACCACAAGAGCTTGAAGTATATATTTCAGCAGCGAGACCTGAATCTGAGACAGCACCGTTGGATGGAGCTAGTGAAAGACTACGATTGCGAGATCCTTTATCATCCGGGCAAGGAGAATGTAGTGGCAGATGCTTTGAGTCAGAGGCCCGGAGGTAGCCTATCTTATTTGAGCGCAGTGCAGAGGCAGTCGTCGGCAGATTGGCAGATTCTATGCGACGGCCGAGTGCAGTTCGAGTTTACTCCGACCGGGGGAAAGCTTGCGCATATCCGTGCACGTCCACAGTTTCTTCACCGTATTTGTGAGGCGCAGCCCAGTGATGACCATCTTTCAGAGATCAGGGAGCAGGTTAGGCAGGGCAGAGACTCCGAGTTCATGATTGATGATTAGGGGGTACTGCGATTTAGGACTCGACTGTGCGTACCAGATTCTGAGGGAATGAGGCATGAGATTCTCGAGGAGGCGCATCGATCGTTATACAGTGTTCATCCAGGTTCCACCAAGATGTACCATGATTTGAGAGATGTTTTCTGGTGGGAAGGGATGAAGAGGGACGTCACAGACTTCGTGTCGAGATGTCTGACTTGTCAGCAAGTCAAGGCCGAGCACCAGAGGCCCGCGGGAGAGATACAACGTTGCCCATTCCAGAGTGGAAATGAGAGCAGATTTCTATGGACTTCATTGTAGGTCTACCCAGGACCAGTCGAGGGTATGAATTCATTTGGGTGATCTTGGATCGTTTGACGAAAGCGGCTCACTTCCTGCCAGTGAAGACCACTTTCGGTTTTGCTCAGTATGCCTAGATTTACATCGACGAGATCGTATGGTTACATGGCATCACGATTTGTATTGTGTCCGACCGAGGCACCCAGTTTACCAGCCGACTATGGCAGAGGCTTCAGGAGGCCTTGGGCACCCACTTGAGTTTCAGCATAGCATTTCATCCACAGACCGACGGCCAGTCAGAGCGGACTATTCAGACTCTTGAGGACATGCTCCGAGCGTGCGTTTTAGATTTCGGTGGTAACTGGGATCACCATTTGCCCTTAGTAGAGTTCTCCTACAACAACAACTTCCAAGAGACCATTCAGATGGCACCATTCGAGGCTCTATATGGGAGGAGAAGCAGATCACCCGTCTGTTGGACAGAGCTCAGCGAGAGCAGTATTTTGGGGCCGCAGATTGTTGAGGAGACGACCGTGAAGATCCAGTTGATTCGCGATAGGATGAAGGCAGCCCAGAGCAGGCAGAGATCTTATGCGGACCGTTGTCGGCGCAGACTTGAGTTTTCTGTTAGCGATCATGTTTTCTTGTGGGTCTCCCCAATGAAAGGTGTGATGAGATTTGGGAAGAAGGGAAACTTAGTCCCAGATATGTGGGCCTCTTCGAGATCCTCGAGCGTATTGGTGCAGTTACGTATCGGCTAGCTCTTCCTAGTTTTCCTGATGTACACCCCGTATTTCACGTTTTGATGCTCCGCAAGTATCTCCATGACCCGTCTCATGCGATTCAGCACCCGACGATCGAGCTGGAGCACGACCTTTCTTTTGCAGAGCAGCCGGTGGTCATCTTGGATCGACAGGTGAAGAAATTGAGATCGAAGGTTATACCGTCCGTCAAGGTCTTTTGGCACGGCCCGAGCAGCGAGGAGGTCAGCTGGGAGACCGAGGACGATATGAAGAAGAAATATCCCCATCTCTTTGAAGGTACGCAAAGCTGGATTTTTAAATTCGGGGACCGAATTTCTTTAAGGGGGGAAGATTGTAACGTTTTTTAAATTCGTTTAGATCAAGTTCGTGTTAATTAGCTAATGCTTGTTTTTCATAAAGTCTCTTAACTATTAAATTTCCATATAAACTGGGATAAATCAATATTAATTGGTGAAAATATGTAATTATATTCATAATTGTGTTTTATTAAATATTAATTAGTTTAGTATTCACTTAATTAGAAAATTTTCTTAATTATATTTCGTAAGCAAAATTAGTGTAGCATGCACAATTTCACCTTAGGCCAAGTGTTAACATGTCTACCATTTCAAATTATCATTTCATTCCTTTTAAAGAGAAAACCGAAAACAAAATAAAAACTTAAATGAAATTAGATAAAGAAAAGAATAGGAGAAAACATGGTGCATTAAATGAGCATGGAGGCTTAGATTTTGGGGGCATTCTCTCTCTCTTTCCTCTCTCCCCTCAACGAAGCAGGAGCTCAGCAGCACCTTATCTCTTTTTCTTCTAGCATCCAAGCCTCATCCCCATCCAAAAAAATTCATCTTTTCTTCATTAAACCCTTGCAAAACACATCCTATGTTGGTCTTGATGACAAATCTTTGCCTTTGAAGGCAAGTGCAGTAAGTTTAGACTCCCCTAAGATCAACTTGAGGTATTAAGCTCACTTTAATCACCTCTTTTCTAAACTTGTAGTTATTTTAGCTTAATTTAGTGTTTATATGGGTTTTAGTGCTAATTAGGTGGTTTAAGTGAAGATTAGGTAAAGTTAGGGTTGATAGGGCTTGATTAACTTAATTAAGTGCTATTAGTGCTGTTAAACCAAGTCTTTGTTTCAGTTTGCACTAAAATACCATTTTGTACCAAATTAGTTTTTTTAAAACGTTTTTAAACCAAGTTATAGGATACGGTGAATCTTCTATATCTGTGTTTATTTTCTTGATTTGCAAACATATACAAAATGATGTGCAGGCTTTTTAGAGTATTGTGTAGGATTTCGAGCCCGTTTTCTTCCCCAAAATCCGGTGAGACCCCTCCCAAATCCGATGTCGCCGGCCTCCTGTTGTAATTGGGGGTTGTTGCTGTGCAGGGTGGTGTCTGTATGTGTAAGTCCACGTTGCCCACCCCGGTGCTTGCGGGGAGGCGGAAAACGGAATAAAAATCGGATTTTTATGAGCTTAGGCAACATGGACTAGAGCTAGAAGGATCTTTGCTAAACAAAAACTTGCTAAAGCTAACTAGTAACTAGCTAAGTACTAGAAAGGTTATACCTTGGGCTTTAAGTCCTTCTCTCCTTGCACCTTGGAGTGGTGGAAGGAGGTCACCTTGGTCGTCTTCTCACGTCGAAGAAAGATCCACCCGAAAGCCTCAACCTTTGGCTTCAACTTCAAGCTAGAAGTAACTAGGGTGCAAGAAGTGCTAGTCCTTGAACCCTAGATGAGAATAGAGATGATCAAGAGAGGGTTTTTCTCAAGCTCAAGTGTTTCTCAACACATGAGAGGGGAGAGCTTGAGGGAGAGGAAGAACAAGAGAGAGAAAAGAAATGATAGAATAAGAATAATGTGAACCATTCTCACTAATATGTGTATATTATTTTAATTAGATAATTAGCTAGATAATTGTCATGGTTAATCAAGACATGACCATTATCATTTCATTTTTAATGCAAATTGCAAGGATCAAAAAGCATCTTCCAAATGAAATGATGATGGTCAAAGTGTCAACTAAGGTCAACAAGTCAATAAGGTCAAATGGTCAACAACCATAACCATGCTCAATTATTAAACTAATATCAATTAACAATAATACACACATAAACATTAGGGTTAATAAAATGACAATAGCCATTAACCCTAATCAAGGTCCTCTCCCTCTGTCTCAAGCAACTGTGCATACGCACCCGCATTCGTGATCCGAGGAACACGAATACAATGAGAAAAACCAATCCCAAATCATATACTAGGATCCGGCTTAAACTAAAGCCTGCTAGTATAAACTGTCCGGACAGCAAACGTGCACAAGTGCACGGACGTGAACGAACCCTGTCGCAAAACCATGCGACCTCTACTCATTTTGCCTAAAGGCGAATAGCTCTCTGTGTGGGACTCTAAAGACTCGACACTACGCTGGCAGTGGGTTTAACCACAGACCGCAAGCGGCACTAGCTGTACGTAACGGTCCCCAGGTAGATGTCGATAAGAAGACTGACGAGGTGAACCCCATCTGAACTCCTACTGAGCCTGTATGTGACAATCTCCGTACAGTCCGGTCTGTTCGTCTGATACATCGCATGGCGGGCCTAGGGGGCGGTGAACGTCAGTCCCCTAATAACGGTACAAGTCGTGTCGGAGTGTAGCCCAGAACACCCTGAGATAACACTGGAAACCTACCAGTATATCTCGCTTGCCCTGGCCAGGGACTACTCGTGTAATGGTTCTCCTGGACACAGCGCGATGTCAACCCCCAATACCGGGAGAGACGAATCTTGTCTAACCGTCACTGCCTCCAAGTGCTTCAGGACTGCACCCAAAAACTACCTGTTTGCACGACTCCTTTGAGCCGTGGTAGGGTAGTAATCAAAGTGCAGTGGGAACACACTCGAGGCGAAGTGACAGTGTCAAGTCAACGAACTAAGCTGTACTCATGTCACCTGGGAACTGATAACTGACGATAGGTATAATACCAACCAACAGTCCCCGACGAGTCCTGTCCAGTGTACTCGTAACCTAACGAGCACCCGCATACTATCTCAAGTACGACGTACTGACGGCTGTGGGACAGACCGTCTCCCACACTGGGATGAGAAGCGCATACGCTAGTCTACTCCGGAGTATCGATGCCCTATCTTGATAGTCCAACGACTAGGGACCTGTATAAGGATGTGCTTATAGATCACCCAGCTCCCACGAGTGTGAGCGCCATCACAACGCTGGTAATCAAGCAAAGATCCTAAGGGCTCCACTAATATGTATAACAGCAATATGCTAAAAGAAACACATGCACATATTAAAGCAGAGACAAACCAAGCAGCATACTACCATTTCGAGCAAGATTGTATATACAACTGTGAATATCCCAAGCTTCCATCAAGTAATATACAAACTAGTATGATACAGTAATGGCCTCTAGGGCATATACACTAACAATCTCCTACTTGCACTAAGGCCATATACTGGCGTATCGAAGACCTATCATCTCGATCAGCCGCTCGAACTGAGTCTGGGGCAAGGCCTTGGTGAATGGATCTGCTGTGTTATCTTCTGAAGCAACTCTCCGGACCTCGATCTCCTGGCGATCTACGATCTCCCTGATCAGGTGATACCGCCTTAAGATGTGTCTGGATTTCTGATGGGATCTGGGTTCCTTGGCTAAAGCTATAGCCCCGTTGTTGTCGCAATACAGAGGTATTGGGTCAACAATGGACGGAACCACCTGATGTTCTCTCAAGAACTTCCTCATCCAGACAGCTTCTTTTGCGGCATCAGATGCAGCGATGTATTCCGCTTCCATAGTCGAGTCAGCAACGGTTTCCTGTTTGGAGCTCTTCCAACACACCGCCCCTCCATTGAGGGTGAAGACAAAACCCGACATGGACTTGGAATCATCCTTGTCACTCTGGAAGCTGGAGTCAGCAAAGGCCTCAATCTGGAGGTCTTTTCCGCCATACACCAAGAACATCTCCTTAGTCCTTCTCAGGTACTTGAGAATGTTCTTTACTGCTATCCAATATTTCTCCCCAGGGTTTGACTGATACCTGCTTACCACACTCAGTGCATAAGCCACATCCGGTCTGGTACACAACATCGCATACATTATAGAGCCTACCGCAGAAGCGTAGGGTATAATAGACATGCGATCCCTCTCCAAATCATTCTTGGGAGACATCTCTTTGGAGAGGGCGATCCCGTGACAAGCCGGTAGATTACCGCGCTTGGAATCTTCCATACTGAATCTTTTCAGTATGGCGTCGATGTACCTGGACTGCGAAAGTCCTAATATCCTCTTTGATCTGTCACGGTAGATCCGGATACCCAGAATGTATGAGGCATCACCCAGGTCTTTCATGGAGAACCTGTGTGACAAGAACCCCTTGACAGATTGTAGCATAGCAATGTCATTTCCTATTAAGAGAATGTCATCCACGTATAATACGAGGAATACTACAGTTCTCGCTACAAATCTACAATAGATGCATGGTTCATCTGGATTTTTGATAAAGCCAAATTCCTTGACCGTCTCATCAAAATAGATGTTCCAACTCCGCGATGCCTGCTTTAGTCCATAAATGGACTTAAGCAACTTACACACCTTTCCGCTGCTCCCACTCTGAATGAAACCCTCTGGCTGATCCATATAGACACACTCCTCTAAATGTCCATTTAGAAAAGCTGTCTTTACGTCCATCTGCCAAATCTCATAATCGTGGAAGGCAGCAATGGCAAGAAGGATCCGAATGGATTTCAGCATAGCTACTGGAGAAAAGGTTTCATCGTAGTCCAAACCAGGTCGCTGACGAAAACCCTTTGCAACCAGTCTAGCTTTATAGGTCTCAACCTGTCCATCTACACCAATCTTCCTTTTGAAGATCCACTTGCATCCTACGGGTTTTACCCCATCTGGAGCAATGTCCAACGTCCATACTTTGTTGGTGTACATGGACTCCATCTCGGTCCGCATTGCATCCAGCCATTTTACCGAGTCGACGCTCTGGATGGCTTGCTGGAAGCTAGTAGGCTCATCACAGTCTATGATGCAATCCTCTCTATCCCCGTCAATAAGAAAACCATAGTATCTCTCGGACGGATGAGACTGCCTACTACTCCTGCGGAGTGGCGTGGGAATGTCCTGATCTTTCGAACCCTCTGGTTCTACCAAGCTTTCAGTAATAGCTCATGGTTCTGGAATTTCTTCCAGTTCTATTGCGCTCCCACTTAATTCTTTTTCTATGAACTGGTGTTCTAGAAAGTGGGCATGGCGAGAAACAAGGAATTTTGTTCCTCTTCGCAATAGAAGTAATATCCCTTGGAGTTCTTTGGATATCCCACAAACTTGCACTGTACTGAGCGTGCCTCGAGCTTGTCCGCATGCTGCTTTTTTACAAAAGCTGGACATCCCGATGTCTTAATATGATTAAGATAGGGTTTCTTCCCACACCACATCTGATATGGTGTAGTAGGCACAGTCTTAGTTGGAACCCGGTTCAAAAGGTATGCAGATGATTCTAGTGCATATCCCCAAAACGATCGCGGCAACTCAGCGTTACTCATCATGGACCGTACCATATCCAATAGGGTTCGGTTCCGTCTCTCCGATACACCATTATGTTGCGGAGTATATGGAGGAGTAAGCTGAGAGAGAATTCCATTCTCTTTTAAGTAACCCAGGAACTCGGCACTCAAGTATTCACCACCTCGATCAGATCTCAGTGTCATTATACTTTTGCCTGTTTGTTTTTCTACTTCATTCTTATATTCCTGGAATTTTTCAAAAGCCTCGGATTTATGTTTCATTAAGAAGACATAACCGTACCTTGAAAAGTCATCCGTAAAAGTAATGAAGTAAGAATAACCGCTTCGCGCATGTGTAGACATTGGACCGCACACGTCGCTGTGTACGAGTCCCAAGAGCTCGCTCGCTCTTTCTCCGTATCCAGTAAACGGAGTCTTTGTCATCTTTCCTTTGAGACAGGATTGACAAGTTGCATACGATTGATATTCGAACGGATCCAAATATCCTTCTGTGTGTAACTTAGTCAACCTTCTCTCATTGATGTGACCTAGTCTACAATGCCATAAGAAAGTTTTATTGATTTCTGGAGACTTTCTTTTGTGTGTATTCTGGACATTGAAAATCTGTGGTTGGTTTAATACGTATATTCCGTTGTTCAATGTACCTGACCCAATCAAAGCTTGATTAAGGTGAATGTTCACTACATTACTTAAAAATGCAAATTCATAACCTTCTTTAGATAATAAAGATACAGAAATGATATTACAGGTTGCATTTGGTACATAATAACAACTACGTAAAACCAAAAAATGTCCATCCGACAATCCCAGGTAATAGTCCCCCACGGCCTCAGCATCCATGCTAGCACCATTTGCAACTCTGAGGGTCATGTCACCTGCCTTCAAAACTCTACGCTTTCTCAACGCCTGCAAAGAATTACAGATATGAGATCCTGATCCGATATCCAATACCCAGGAAGTAGAGTTTATCGATAGACAGTTTTCAATAACATACACACCTGAAGCTGAAGCTGCAACTCGCTTCAAATCCTGTGTTCTGGGTTTCCAAGCCTTGCAATCCTGTTTCCAGTGACCACTTTTGTGACAATAGAAGCATTCTTCCTTCCCCACCAGCTTTCCCGCTATCTTTGTTGCTTTTCCTTTTCCCTTCGTATCCACTTTACCGACACCGCCTCTTGGTTTGGCGGGGGCTTTCTTCTTCTTACCCTTGGCTTTCGTCCTGGATCTAGAAGAGGAAGATCCTCCTACAAACAAAGTGGATGTCTCCCTACCTTTCTGTAGGGTGCTATCAGCACTCCTCAACATGTTCAGAAGTTCGGAAAGTTCTACCTCTTTTCCTTGCATGTTGAAGTTAAGAATAAACTGGGCGTAAGTGGAAGGAAGGGACTGGAGAATCAAATCAATATAGAGTTCATTCTCCAACGTGGTCCCAAGGTCCGCGAGCTCCTCAATGTAGCGAATCATCTTAAGCACGTGTTCCGCTACCGATGATCCGACGGCCAACCTTGCCGAAAATAACTTCTTCGACACTTCGTATCTTGCGATACGAGACTGCTCTCCATACAGTTCTTTTGTATGAAGAAATATGGACTCTAGGTCCATATTCTCGTGCCTCCTCTGATGTTCATTGTCCATCGAGGCTAATACGAGGCATTTGGCCTTCGCGCAATCTATCTCCCATGTCTTATGGATTTCCTTATCCGTGACGCTGGAGGTGGGACCTGGGACAGGGGGAGCTTTGGTGGTAAGGACATACCCCAACTTGTCATAAGTGATTGCCATCTTGACATTCCTGAGCCAATCTTTGTAGTTTGGCCATGTCAATATGTTTTTATCTAGTAATAACTTAAGTCCGGTCATGTTGAATGGTCGCTGCAATTAGGAGAGAGAAAAGAAACACTTTAGCATGATGCTCTTGCAAGTTTAGAGTGGTTTTTAATTTGTCTAAACTGGATGGCTCCCACTGTCTCTCGAATCCCTTCTCAAACCGTAAAGAAAGGATTAGTCAGGATCACTCTCACCGTACAATACTTGCTTAACCGTTCAGCCAGGCCAGTGTCGGTACTTCGAGGGAGGTTTTCCAACGCTTTCGCGAAGTTCCTTAATTAAGTAACCTCTTTTCCCTGTGGGCGTAGCCCCGCTGACACCTTTCTAGACACCTACTAAGTTTATAACATTGATCGTTAAGTGAGAGTTTTCCCGAGGAGTAGCATATACTCACAGTAGGATCGGGATCCAGATATCATCGCGTGATAAAACCGAAGGAATCCCACCAGAATTATCACAATCCAAATGGTATGCAGCGCTAGCAAGTTTCAGTACTTATGAAACTCCCGATGTGGATTTTTTCCCCATGCTCTTATGGCCTTGACTTTGGCCAAAATATCATAAGTCACATGTCAAGTTCTACCCGTCATTCTCCTGGTTAATTTGGACCCACCCGTACCTACCCTTGACTTTGGCCAAAATGGCAGCACGACTGTCCCAAACCAACGCATCTATCTATGCTGCACATGAATACCCAATAGCTACTAATCACTATGCCTTGACTTTGGCCAAAATACATAGCTTGAATACTTTTTGACCATTCATGTGGAATGACGGAGGGCTACGAATGGTTTTGGCGAAACCGTGAACGTAGTGAACTTGATCTAATCGATGGAACGAGATAGCTTTTAAAAGGAGTGGTTCAAGCTCCGCGTTTAAAAGTTTAGTTTTGAAAAGAACCGAGTGGTTTTCAAAGTGTTCCAATCAACTTTTACTTGGTTTATTTTCTTGCATTAGTTCTTTTAATGCGTCCCATCATTTAATCCTACCATTGCAGAAAACAACCAAAATATGACGTACGCTTATGCCATTCGCATTCGCCACGGGGCCCCGTCATCACCCATTAGGTTACTTAACTAACAACAGAGCGGGGGCTGGGCTAGCGCGGCTGTAAAACATAAGCAACGCCTAAATAGTTATCATATATAAATATATAGCAATGATAGACATTACAGATCACAGATGAATACATTGGATATACTAGGAATCCGCAATTCGTTCGAGCCTGCAACGAGAAGCGGATTACACGGTCGCGGTGAATAGCCAAAACCCCACCCAAGACCCCTACGGGTGCGGCAAACTACCCGCCAAGTACCCGAAGCGAAGCAACCTCCTTCAACTCCGTGAGTAGGCCACTCGGCACTTCGAGATACCCGGTAGTTTGTGCACCCCTTCCATGGGTCTATCCTAGGAGCAAAAACAGTAAAAAGAATTATACAATGACGGCTACAACCCCGACCCGGTTGTGCGGCCAAACAAATAATAATATTAAATCAATTTACATATTTCAAATGAATGAAAGAGAAACAACACTCATCTCACATCCACCCCGGCTATTCACCCGCGACAATCCAACCCATTCATATACACAAACCAGTATCAATCACAGATCACAGATATGTATAACCCCGACTAATCGACATATAGCGATTAGCCGACGTTCAATACATACAAACATCACAGATATAACCTTTTAGTCAAAGTGTATTGAAGTTCGAAAAAAAATACGGATTTATAGGCCCCCAAAAATAAATTTTTATTCTGGAAAATCTGGGCACATATAAACTATCTCAAAAATCCCAAAACCAATCCATAAGAAAACTGCTCCAAACTCGACTCAGTGAAGAGTCAAAACGGCGGCGGTTCCGCGGCAATAGCTTGCTATTGCCGCTGAACCGCGGCGGTTTAGACGACTCACTGGACCGGGTTTGCTGTGCTTCTTAAGAAAACCCTGAGACGATTTTTGGAGTATAACAAATTTTGTTTTGACCAGAAAAAATTTTAACAGAAAACTAGGGTTTTGAAATTTTGGTTTTTTCGATTTTTTTCGTTTCGAACTTCGATACACATCACTACCTAGCTAGTTTATGTTTAGTTAGGCTCCGATACCATTGTAAGTCCACGTTGCCCACCCCGGTGCTTGCGGGGAGGCGGAAAACGGAAAAAAAATCGGATTTTTATGAGCTTAGGCAACATGGACTAGAGCTAGAAGCATCTTTGCTAAACAAAAACTTGCTAAACAAAAACTTGCTAAAGCTAACTAGTAACTAGCTAAGTACTAGAAAGGTTATACCTTGGGCTTTAAGTCCTTCTCTCCTTGCTCCTTGGAGTGGTGGAAGGAGGTCACCTTGGTCGTCTTCTCACGTCGAAGAAAGATCCACCCGAAAGCCTCAACCTTTGGCTTCAACTTCAAGCTAGAAGTAACTAGGGTGCAAGAAGTGCTAGTCCTTGAACCCTAGATAAGAGTAGAGATGATCAAGAGAGGGTTTTTCTCAAGCTCAAGTGTTTCTCAACACATGAGAGGGGAGAGCTTGAGGGAGAGGAAGAACAAGAGAGAGAAAAGAAATGATAGAATGAGAATAATGTGAACTATTCTCACTAATATGTGTATATTATTTTAATTAGATAATTAGCTAGATAATTGTCATGGTTAATCAAGACATGACCATTATCATTTCATTTTTAATGCAAATTGCAAGGATCAAAAAGCATCTTCCAAATGAAATGATGATGGTCAAAGTGTCAACTAAGGTCAACAAGTCAATAAGGTCAAATGGTCAACAACCATAACCATGCTCAATTATTAAACTAATATCAATTAACAATAATACACACATAAACATTAGGGTTAATAAAATGACAATAGCCATTAACCCTAATCAAGGTCCTCTCCCTCTGTCTCAAGCAACTGTGCATACGCACCAGCATTCGTGATCCGAGGAACACGAATACAATGAGAAAAACCAATCCCAAATCATATACTAGGATCCGGCTTAAACCAAAGCCCGCTAGTATAAACTGTCCGGACAGCAAACGTGCACAAGTGCACGGACGTGAACGAACCCTGTCGCAAAACCATGCGACCTCTACTCATTTTGCCTAAAGGCGAATAGCTCTCTATGTGGGACTCTAAAGACTCGACACTACGCTGGCAGTGGGTTTAACCACAGACCGCAAGCGGCACTAGCTGTACGTAACGGTCCCCAGGTAGATGTCGATAAGAAGACTGACGAGGTGAACCCCATCTGAATTCCTACTGAGCCTGTATGTGGCAATCTCCGTACAGTCCGGTCTGTTCGTCTGATACATCGCATGGCGGGCCTATGGGGGCGGTGAACGTCAGTCACCTAATAGCGGTACAAGTCGTGTCGGAGTGTAGCCCAGAACACCCTGAGATAACACTGGAAACCTACCAGTATATCTCGCTTGCCCTGGCTAGGGACTACTCGTGTAATGGCTCTCCTGGACACAGCGCGATGTCAACCCCCAATACCGGGAGAGACGAATCCTGTCTAACCGTCACTGCCTCCAAGTGCTTCGGGACTGCACCCAAAAACTACCTGTTTGCACGACTCCTTTGAGCCGTGGTAGGGTAGTAATCAAAGTGCAGTGGGAACACACTCGAGGCGAAGTGACAGTGTCAAGTCAACGGACTAAGCTGTACTCATGTCACCTGGAAACTGATAACTGACGATAGGTATAATACCAACCAACAGTCCCCGACGAGTCCTGTCCAGTGTACTCGTAACCTAACGAGCACCCGCATACTATCTCAAGTACGACGTACTGACGGCTGTGGGACAGACCGTCTCCCACACTGGGATGAGAAGCGCATACGCTAGTCTACTCCGGAGTATCGATGCCATGTCTCGATAGTCCAACGACTAGGGACCTGTATAAGGATGTGCTTATAGATCACCCAGCTCCCACGAGTGTGAGCGCCATCACAACGCTGGTAATCAAGCAAAGATCCTAAGGGCTCCACTAATATGTATAACAGCAATATGCTAAAAGAAACACATGCACATATTAAAGCAGAGACATACCAAGTAGCATACTACCATTTTGAGCAAGATTGTATATACAACTGTGAATATCCCAAGCTTCCATCAAGTAATATACAAGCTAGTATGATACAGTAATGGCCTCTAGGGCATATACACTAACAGTATGTGTTTGTCTGTATTTGGTGTCGTCTATTTTCTTGGTTTTGTTCCAGGTAAAAATCTGTGACCAATTAACCTTAATTAGTGTTTTGTGGCTTGCGCGACACGTACGCTTCGAGTCTGGGTTTAGTAAGTTCTGTGTGTCGCAGCACATCGGGATAGTTCTGGGTTTTGCACACACACGTTTTAGTGTATTGATTTCACGCGTTTATCATGCGACGCTAGTTTTTCGTATAGCTTGATATCGTGTTTTTGCAGGATTTACCCTTATGTGTGTTGCCTTGTGAAATTCTAGGATCGCAGGTGGGGACGTCGGACGCCGCGAAGAAGGGGAAGCAGATAATCGGATACGTGTAGATCGAGATCACCGGTGAGTAGATTTAACATCTACGGGAAAATCGCCTGTATGGTGTTAAGCGTCAGGGCTTGATAGGATATTGTAGTCGCGTGTTATATTCATATATATATATATTGCTTGTGCATATGTACCATTGTAGCGTACCCCTCGTTTGTTGCATATAGACACAGTATTTATGTAACACCGCACTGTTAGTAACGGTTCATGCTTCACGAGCACTAATTGTATGTTACACACACACCGTTAGTAATTGCCATGACACTCGCACTATAGAATTGCTAAGAACCATACATCGTTTAGATTATCTCATCATTGATGATTAGACATGATTCTGTCTCTTTGTGTAAATACATGCTTGCGTATATACCACTTGTACATCCATATTGGCACACATACATATTGTACACTCATGCTTGCGTATATACCACTTGTACATCCATATCGGCACACATACATATTGTAAACTCATGTTTGCGTATATACCACTTGTACATCTATATTGGCACGCATACATATTGTACACTCATGCTTGAGTATATACCACTTGTACATCCATATTGGCACACATACATATTGTACACTCATGCTTGCGTATATACCACTTGTACATCCATATTGGCACACATACATATTATACACTCATACTTGCGTATATACCACTTGTACATCTATATTGGCACACATTCATATTGTACACTCATGCTTGAGTATATACCACTTGTACATCCATATTGACACATATACATATTGTACACTCATGCTTGCGTATATACCACTTGTACATCCATATTGGCACACATATATATTGTACACTCATGCTTGCGTATATAATACTGGTACATCCATATTGGCACATATGCATATTGTACATTCATTCTTACGTATATACCCACTTGTATATCCATATTGGCGCACATGCATATTGTACATCCATACTTACGTGTATATATACATCTTTGTGCATCCATGCCCACATACATACTCTTGTACATACATAGATGATGCTGACTTTGATTTTGGAAAATTGGGGACTGCATGAAATATTTTCAACTGGATCCATTTAAAAGAGCAGTTTTTCCCTTTTACTCATAGTACGATTTATGCGGCATACGACACATTGCATGGATTTACGCAGTGAGTTTTGGATTCATGTGATTTCTGGATTTGAGAACCGTGGTATTACTTTAAGAAAGTATGCACTGTTTTGAAAAACCCGGTTTCTCTTGATATGATATTTCAGTGCGTCCATCATGCGTTTTCTCGGTTCTGAGACATGTGAAACCCGATTCGAGGAGGAGGATGATCCGTTTGCGGGTACATGGTGGACCCGGTACGGTACCCCGGGGCGAGAGAGAGATTTCGTGTGGATGACGATGAGCCTGGCAGAGGGACTCCTACCTACCGGTGATTGGTTGGACCTGGCGATTATCCGAAGGATACTAACCAGAGTCGAGAGATGGATACGGGCCGACCCGTACTGCCGGGGCCGATGGCCGATTCCGCAGACGGAGCCCGTGGGCCGATCCGGATTGACGGAGCCCGATATATAAGGATTTGCGTGTCGATACTGGACACGAGTATTTCATGATGTTTTCGGATGCCGATGTTGGGCACCCCGTTTCTATGAGATTTACAGGATTGAGGGCCGGATAGAGTGACGGCGCCTGAGTTATCGGGATTTTGGGGTGTTTTTGGTAGACACCGGGGTTTTCCACGATGATGATTCGTGTAGATGATATTTTATCACATGCTCAGCATTCATTGTTATGCATTGCATCATGTAGTCGTAGTACATGATAGAGTACTTTGCATGATTACTGCGTACCCAGTTCATCATATAGATGTTATTAGATTGCATATGTTATGCATGCTTATTGCATACCCAGTTCATCATATAGATGTTATCAGATTGAACATGTTAGAGTATCGCAGTACGTGCATACTCACGATTACCTTTATATGTTATTTACTATTCACGAGTTGGCAACTCACCCCCGTTGTGCCACAGTGTTTGAAGGTCGACCCTCAGAGTAGTTGCGGCAGGGCTACCTCATTGTATCGTTTTGGCTACGGATACCATTGCAGTTGGCAAGTGAGCCATTTTGCCTTTGGGTGGGTTTTGCGGTATCCGTTTATTTCTATTGTACTCTCTTTTGTATCTAGTACTCTCCATCTACCATTTCATGTATTGACTTAGAGACAAGTTGTGAGGACGATGTTGCATATTATTTTGTACTCTGGATGTCGAGCTCGTGTGAGCCGACTTTACTTATGCAGTTTCATCTTTTATGATGTTTTTCACTTATATTGCTCATTTCTTCGCTACGGCGTCGTATATTATTCTTGTGGTGGTTTTTTCCGCCATTGGGCGTGATTGCTCCCGCTTAGGGATACTTTATTCTTATTATCAGTCATTTTACTTATATCATGTGTTGTACCCGTTTCGGGGCTAGTTTTTACAAAGGATGCGCTGCCGAAATTTTTAAGAAAATAACTTAAACTTTAAAGATTTTTACTCAAGGTTTTCTAAATGTTTAAACTAATGTTTTCTTCACTCACTATTTTTAATGGTTTTGATTTCTGGGTTTCGGCTTACTTAATCGCGTTACGCCTGTAGACGTTACGTGGTTAAGTGCCGGTCATGAGCCGAACTTTGGGTCATAACAGTATATCACCGCGCTTGGAATCTTCCATACTAAATCTCTTTAGTATGGTCTCTATGTACCCGGGCTGCGAGAGTCTGAGTAATCTCTTGGATCTATCTCTGTAGATCTTGATCCCCAGAATGTACGAGGCATCACTCAGTCCTTCATGAAGAACCTTTGTGATAAGAACAGCTTAACCGATTGTAGTATAGGAATATCATTTCCTATCAAAAGAATATCGTCCACGTACAAGACTAGGAATACGACAGTTCGTCCTATAATCTTTTTATAAATACATGGCTCATTTTCGTTCTTGATGAAGTCAAATTCCTTGACTGTTTCATCAAAACAGATATTCTAACTCCGCGATGCCTGCTTCAATCCATAAATGGATTTGAGCAACTTGTACACCTTCCCGCTGCATCCACTGTCTACAAAATCTTCTGGCTGATCCATATAAACGCACACTTCCAAACTTCTATTTAGAAAAGCCATTTTTACGTCCATCTGTCAGATTTCATAGTCATGGAAGGCAGCAATGGGAAGTAGGATCCGAATGGATTTGAGTATTGCCACTGGAGAAAATGTTTCGTCATAGTCCAATCCTGGTCTTTGACGAAAACCTTTTGCAACAAGTCTAGCCTTATAGGTTTCCACCTGCCCATCTACACCAATCTTCTTCTTGTAGATCCATTTGCGTCCAAAGGGTTTTACACCAGGTGGAGCAATTTCCAAGGTCCACACTAGCATACATGTACTCTATTCCGGATTGCATAGCATCCAGCCACTTATCAGAGTCCCTACTGATAATGGCCTGCCTGAAACTAGTAGGATCATCTTCTTCCAAGATGCAATCCTCTCGATCCCCGTCTATGAGAAAACCGTAGTATCTTTTGGGCGGATGAGAAATCCTACTAGATCTGCGGAGTGGTTGAAGTTCGTCTGGGACTACTGAATCTAGCGGTTCCACCAAATCTTCAGTTACATTTTGTGCTTCAAGAATTTCTCATAGTTCTACCGTACTCCCACTGTAGGGTTAGCTTAGCACCTTAGCAAGGTTTTGGCAAGCATCAAACATGCAATTTAAAAATTTTGGGTGCTAAACAAACCAACCAACTAATCGAACTAGAGAACTAGGGTTAAACATGATATGTAAACAACTTTACATCTAAGTGAATGCGGAATACAACCTTTATAGACCGGTCCTTCACTTCTAAAGCTCCGTGTAGTAGTCCTTTCGCCCCTAGTAGTGAACATCCGAACTCTAGTAAGGATCACATGAAAAAATGAACAAGCTTGCTCAATGCCTTCGAAGCCGAAGATGATCTATGTCGAGGAGACTCAAGCTCATGCTACCTCTTCACTAATGGTGAGATTGGTGAAGCAAACACCCTAAACTAAATGGCTGATAGTAGAGGATGATGAAGTTGGAATATTTCTCACTTTAGATTTGGTTTTCTCATTTTATTTCATCACTTTGTCAAAAGCTAGAAAGCTTCAAGAGGAAGAAGAAGATGAAGTGATGATGTGATGAAGTAATAATTCATGAGGTTTGAAATGCAACAATGGGTGAGTATATCACATACACTAACCCATGTAGAGAGTTAACCATTGTGTATGGTTAATGGTTGGGTTGATCAATATCTTAAGGAAAACAAAAGAGTGGACTAAGTCAATGGTTATCTTCAAACTTCTCCAAGCTTCCAACCATCAAAATATCTCCACTAATTTGTAATTACTTAAGAATAAATATTAAACCCTAACATTAACCCTAGCATGG
Organism: Agapanthus africanus; assembly: GCA_030015575.1. Classification (NCBI taxonomy): domain Eukaryota; kingdom Viridiplantae; phylum Streptophyta; class Magnoliopsida; order Asparagales; family Amaryllidaceae; genus Agapanthus; species Agapanthus africanus. Next base: position 256,687,206 of record CM057351.1, on the reverse strand, counting down.
TGTGAGTCTCATACATCCATGTTGCATGTGTAACATAGCATGTCACAACAATATATATCACATATATATTATTTGTGAACAAAAGAAAATAATACTATTAACATATATCACATATATATCAATGTATCAAATGTGAGAGAAAGAAATACTTAAGTAAGCTAATATTAGTTAATGTAATTTAATATATCAAATATATAAGTATAAATTAAATTAATAAATCAACATTTGATTTAATAATCCGGCTATATTACATATAACCAACTAATATCAAATGTAACAACTTATCGAATCAACACTTGATCCGATAACCCAGCTAGATCTTATATAACCTATCGATACACAAATCGCGAGAATAGAATGCGGTATCACATACATGCATTAATCTCGGTCCCGCACATATCACATATGTGCTCCTATTCCGTTTCGCATGAACCAGGAAACCTCTGTGTAGGACTCTAAAGACTCGTCAATACGCCGGCAGTAGGTGATGATCATATCAAACACCCACAAGCCGCAAGCGGTCTGCTAAACGTAACGATCACCCGGGTATTGAGTGATCAGAAGATCAACAAGCAAGCCTGCTTTAACTCCTGCGAATCCAATCAGTAACACTACTGTACAGTCTGGTCTCTTCGTCAGATATGTCGCATATCAGAGCCTGGGGGTGGTATAACGTCAGACCCCAATAGCCTGATAAGTGATGCCGATGCAAGGTCCATAACGGTTCGAGAAACTACTGATAACACTTACAAGTAAATCTCAGCAACCCTGGCCAGGGATTTCCTGTTATGGCCAATCGAGCATAGCGCAACATCAACTCCCAATACCAGGAGAGACGAAACCACTCCTATCGCTCATTGCCTCCATGTGACTCAGGACTGTACCCAAAAATAACCTTTTTGCACGATCTCTTGACCGTGGTATGGTGGAAATCAAAGCACAGTGGGAATCACACAAGACTCTATGACGATCTCGGGTCTACAGACTAACATGTACCGGTGTCACCAGAGAACTGCTATCCGACGATAGGTATAATACTATCTAGGAGTTCTTGGCGAGTCCATTCAGTGTACCCAGTCTCCACTGAACACCCGTATACCATCTCTGATGTCAAACACCAATGGATATGGGATCATCCATCACCCATCACATGGGTCGAGAAGCGTATATGCTAGTCTACTCTGGAGTATCGATGCCCTGTCTTAATATTCCCATGACTAAGAACAATTATAGGGTGTACTTATAGACTACCTCTGACCCCACTAGTATGATCTCCATCATAATCCTGGAAGTCAAGTACACATCCTAAGGGCTTTATCAACATGTGAGAGCAAGACAGCATCACGTATACAAGTCAACATGTTAAGACAAAGAGCAACCAGACAGCATACTATCATATGGAGCAAGAAAGTCCTCTCTATATATGTCCAAGCGTCCACTATAATATACATCACATGTACAGTAATGGCCTCTAGGCCATACATATAACTAACAATCTCCCACTTGCACTTTGGCCATCTGTTGTAGTATCCAATACCCAACAATATAGCAGTGGTTGTAGTATCCCATACTCAACTATCCCAAAATCTCTCAAATATTATTTGGAGAAGCAGGCATTGGTGAGTGGATCCGCCGTGTTAACCTCAAAATCTGCTCTCCTTACCTCGATCCCTTGGAGATCAACCATCTCCCTGATCAGGTGATACTTTCCTCAGAATATGTCTGGATCGCTGATGGGAACGGTGTTCCTTGGGCAAAGCCATAACTCCATTGTTTTCATAATAACAATTATTGGACGCTCAATTGTAGGAACCATGTTCATCTCATGAACAAGAAATGCCCAGACAGCCACTTTGGCAGCATCGTTGGAAGAAATATATTCAGCCTTTATCGTTTAGTATGCCTCAGTATCTAGCTTGGAACTCTTCCAACATACCGTCCCTCCACTAAGGGTAAAGACAATACTTGTTACTGACTCTCAGTCGAACTTATCACTCTAGAGGCTGGAACCAAGAACTTTCTTTTAGTGCTTCTCAAGTATTTAAGAATGTCCTCCACAGCTGCCCAGTGATTCACCCAAGATCCGATTGATTCCTGATCACTATACCTAGTGAGTCATCTATATCTGGTCTGGTACATAACATCGCATACATGATAGAGCCTACTGCCGAAGCATAGGGTATGCCTTGCACTCGAGTGGTCCATGAGTAAGTGGGCGAACCACCACGCTTAGAATCCTCCATACTAAACCCCTTTAGTATGGTGTTAATGTACCTGGATTTGGGACACTCCCAACATCCACTTAGAATTATCACCATAGACCATAATCCACAAGATGTAGTAGGTATCATCCAGATCTTTTATTGAGAATCCCTATGATAAGAGGAGCTTGACCGAGTGTAGCATAGGAAACCATTTCCTATCAAAAGTATGTCATCTACGTACAATACGTAGAAGACAACCTTACTCTCTACAACTTTCTTGTAAATACTAGGTTCATCTACATTTTTGATGAAGTCAAACTCTTTGATTGCCACATCAAAACAGATGTTCCAACTCCGCGATGCTTGCATTGATCCTGATGGACTTAAGCATAGCTTTGAAAGTCTCAACTTTTCCATTTACACCAAGAATCTTCTCAAGATCCAATTTTCTCCTAATGGGTTTTATTCCTTTAGGCACAACATTCAAAGTCATACTTTGGTGGTGTACATGGATTCCATCTTTGATCGCATAATATTCGGCCATTTCACAGAGTCCCCACTTGTGATGGCCTGCCTGAACCCAGTTAGGCCATCATCAACCATGATGCAATCCTCGCTCCCACTGTCACCGAGAAGACCGTAGTATCTCTCAAGTGGATGAGAACCCTACCAGATTCGTGAAGAGGCTGAGGTTCGTTGGAGACTATTGAATCCTTTGGTTTCACCAAATCATCAGTTGTTAGTTTATCTATCTAGAATTCCTTCCAGTTCTACCTCATGACCACAAATTTCTTCACAAGAAATTCCTTTTCTAAAACGGTGGCATGCTGAGAAACAAAACACATTTTGCTTCTCAGAGTGGTAGTAGATATTCCCTCGCTAATGTTCGGGATATCCTAACAAACTTGTACAGAACTGACCTTGCCTCGAGCTTGTCCAGATTCTGCCTTTCGACATAGGCCAGACAACCCCATATCTTAACTCATTTAAGACATGGTATCTTCCCACACCATATCTCATATTTAGTGGTAGGCCCTAAATTGGATGGAACCCCATTCAATAGGTATGCAGCTTCTCAAGTGATAACTCCAAAAGGAAATAGGTAACTCAGCAGTACTCATCACAGAGCACGCCATATCTCATAGGGTGCGATACCTCCGCCCCGATACACCGTCGTTATGTGGTGTATTCGAAGGAGTAAGCTGAGAGAGAATCACATCCTCCTTTTAGAAACTCCAGGAACTCCATGCGCAAGTATTCTCCTCCTCGATCACATCGTAGGACTTAATATTTTTACCCGTCTGGTTCTCAACTTCAAGCTTATATTCCTTGAATTCTTAAAAGTTTCAGACTTGTGTTTCAACAGGAACATATGTTCGAATCTTGAGAGATGATCAGTGAATATAATGAAGTACAAAGAACCAGCCCTGGCATTTGTAGACATAGGACCGTATACATCATCATGTATCAGTCCTAAAATTTAAGTAACTTTTTCTCTGTTTCTAGTAAACGGTGTATTGGTCACCTTACCTTTGAGACAAGACTGGCAAGTAGCATAAGATGTAAATTCGAGCAGATTCTTATATTCAACCTTATGTAACTTAGCTGGTCGTGTTGCATTGATATGACCTAGTCTATAATGCCACAAGAAGGATTCGTCCATTTATGAACTACTCCTCTTGTGTGTGTTCTAGATACTTTGAGCTGTGGTTCGATTTAGAACGTATATGCTATTATATAACGTGCCTGATCCAATCAACTTTTGATTAAGGAAAATATTCACAACATTATTCTCTAATACAGAATTATATCCTTCTTTAACTTAATAAAGAATCTGATGCAATGCTGTATATCAGGTTCAGTATGTAATAACATTTGTTCGGAATCAATGTATTAATATAAGGTGATATTTGCCAACTAACTTGGCTGCAAAAATTGCACCATTCTCTAACACTTAGAGACATATCACCCAATCTCAGTTCTCTACCTCATTGTAGCCCATGTAACATATTACATATGCGGGATCCTGATACGATATCACATACCCAGGACGTAGAGGATACTAAGAAACAGCTCTCGGTAATGAACACACCCGAAGAAGATGCATTAACATGTACTTTATTCGATTGGGTGGCATGGGAATCCAGATATTTCCCTATTTCCTGCCCGGACTTATAACAATTATAAGATAGAGCGGAACCAACGTTACCTAGCATAATATAATAAGCAGGTTCGGTCAATGCATCCATATTATTATCTTGATTAAGGCGTGACATGGTCGCTACCAGGAGAGAGAGAGAAGAAAACACTCTGCGTGCGCTCATACAAAATTAGATTTGGTTATTTGTAACGCCTTGAAAAGTCGTTTTGGTGTTTTCCTGAAAATCGGTGAAAATTCGGTATTTTTTTCCGTAAATCGTCTTTTTTGTTATTTTGCAGTTTAGGCCTAATTATACATAATTTAGATAGGTAATTTCTAGTTTTTAGTAGCCAATGAGTTACTTATTAATTTTTGGTCATTTAAAAAAATTTCCCTATTTTTCAATTTTTTATATTATTTTAAGCCAGTAAGAAAATACATTAAATTAGCGATAAATACAAATTTAAATGGGCTAATTTTAAGCTTTAAAATCATGTTAATTAAAATCTAGTTGTAATATATTTTCTTAGTATTTTATTTCAAGTTTTAATTGGTTTTTATTTTGGAAAACGAAATTAATTAATTTAAGCTTTAAACTTGCAAATATGAACTTGTGGGGGGGCCTTTTTGCTTGGTTTTTTTTTTGCAACCTCTCACAATTTCCTCACTATCACTTGGGCCGAGCCCACGAGCAGGAATTCCCCCCTCAATTTACTCCTTCATTTCATTTCATTTGAAGAAGTTATGAGATGATTATTATATATTAATTTAGGTATGGGTTATATTGAAGCATGGATGGGTTTGACTTTGAAAACAATCCACAATACCACACCATTCCTCCCCATTTTCCCCTTACTGCCAAACTGATCAGCAACCCTCCCTCCTTTGATTCCATCTCTTTTTCAAAAAAAAACAATCCCCAAAATGCTTTAAAAATCCAAATAAAACCTCACAAATTCAACCCAAGTCTTCATTCTTTATCCTTAGCCAAATCTTGCAAGAATCTTGGAGCAAGGAGACCTTTTTGAGGAGGCAAATTTACATGCTAGATCTCTATAATTTGAGGTAGAATCTTCACCCAATTAATACTTATGGTTAAATTTCTTTAATTAAATTGTTTTAGTGTTAAATTTTAGTGCTAATTTCATTCTAGGTTTGTCATGATAATGGCTTGAGTTGAATAGGGTTTAGAAACACCATTATGAGATTAATTAAATTATTTTTTTATCTAGTTTTATACAAATCTAATTTAAGAGATTACTTTGTTTAAGTGGGCTTCGATTTGTGTTAATTTAGGTTTTTCAAGTGTGGAATTGGATTTAAATTGATAGTTATAAAAATCAAGAAAGGGGTTTGTGTATGGAAATTGGTTTTGAAGCATGGTTATTGTGTTGTAATTATGTGATTGTGGCTAACTAGTTGTGTAGTTGGATGTTTGTGTTGGATTGTGATAACTTTATTGTTAATTTTCGATGTTGCACCAAATTAGCAAGTTTTGTATTTACTAGTTTCTTTTTTATAAAATTATGTGATGAATTAATTGTGATAACTTGATTATTTTTTTAACATATCCTACGACATTTAGGATGTGTGAGTGCGGAATTTTGTGTGATCGGGTTTTAGTTTTGACGGGCGTCCAAAACGACTGTTATAGTTAGTTTTTGTGATTTTCGTGTGTGTTCCGCGCACCTTATGCACGTTGTACCTAACTCGTGAGCGTTGGTGTTTCGTTTGGGATTTGCGTTGTTTCATGATATATAACCTTATGTTTGGTATTGATGCAAATTCCAGGTTCGGTCGCGGAGACTTCGGACGCGGCACGAAAAGGGAAAGTGGTGATTGGACGTAACTAGCTGAGGATTCCTGTGAGTAGATGTAACATCTACGGGGGACTATCGTTTGGATGGCGCAAGTCGTCCGATAGTTTAAGTAGTTAAAGATTTTAGTGATATTAGTAACTACATCCATGCTTTATTTGACATACATATACGAACCCATTCTATAGGACACCTGCACCATTGCCAGGGTTTTTATATGCAGCACGAGCACTATTCTTGTGTACACACACGCCCTGGTAATTGCCATGCCACGACACTAGATAACTTATAATCTAGAATATGGTCACTATATTTGATACTTAAACCTGTACTACTGTAATAAATTCTTAAAATAAAACCGTAGAATTGCTATTCATGTGCATGTATATCATTATATCATTTTTTTCATGCCTAGTCTATTAATCATATATTGTAACTTGAACATTGATACCTATGCATTCATTATCATTGACGTTTGCACTCATGATGATTCCTTGAGATTTTATGATATTTCTGGATTTTGGGGAAAGCCGCAAAATTTCTAAACTTATTACCTTTTTAAAATATGCAAATTGCGGTTTTCTAGTGATGTAAGTGTCGTCCACCATGAGTTTGCTGTGGTTTTCGAGACCCGTTTCGAGGAGTTGGATGAACCATCTCGGGTACATGGTGGGCCCGGTAAGGTACCCCGGGGTAAGAAGCTCATGTTGCTGACGATGAGCCTGGCAGGGGACGGATTACCTACCGGTGACTTCATTAGGCACGGCGGATATCCAGAGGATACCGACCGGGGCCGCGAGATGACGAGATATTGATATTGAGATGGGTCAGCCGGATGGCTGAGGCCGGTGATACTATGACATGGATATATGAGATTGAGACAGTTTTGAGGTGTCGATGTTGGACACAGATTCTTGTGGATTCTATTGGTATTGTGCTGATATTTCAAAAGAGATTCCTAAAGGAAAAATATGATTTCTTTTACTCACACATTCAGATCACGAGTTGATTCATATTGCATACATACCTGCTAGTACATTCATGTTGCATACATACCTGCTAGTATATCCTGCCATACCTGTATTATAGATGCTAGGATGCTTGTGTGCATGCTTGCGATAGCCTCTATAGATGTTATTTATTACTCACGAGTTGGCAACTCACCCCCGTTGTACCACAGTCTCTTGCAGGTCCGCTCCGTCAGCACAGTAGCGGCGGGCGCACTTTCTTCTTTTGCCAAGACTCAAGGCGTTTGCTCGTAGGTGGGTTGTATTATTATTTTGTATCACCTTGTATATTCTTTGTATCTAGAGTACTCCATCTACTGTATCTACCAGTATTGTTGTATATTGACCTAGAGATGAGACTGTGAGATTTGTGAACTTTTTATGCTGTATTTTGGGGTCGAGCTCACTTGAGTCGACATGCGGTTTTTCTTATGCTTCTTTATGATTATTTTGCATGTTGTTGTTTTATATTGCGTGGGATTTGTGACCGCCTTGTGGCGAAGAGCTAGCTCCCGCTTGGGGATGCCTTAATTGTTGTATTTATATATATTCTTGTTGTACCCATTTTGGGGGCCAGTATTTACAAAGGTGACTCTGCCGAAATTTTCGGAAAAATTGATATTGTTTTTAAAAAGGCTTGATATGACTTATTTGATAAATTCGCTTTCAATTTATTGGTTTTTCCTTCACTCTACTGCTTGTTTGGTTTTGATTTCTTGGCTTTGGCTTATTTTACGGACGCCTTGAGACGTTTCGTAACTTAAGTGCCAGTCATGTTCCGTACCCTGCGGGTCGTGACATTATTATTTTATCTAATCAGGATAGCTCCCACTGTTTTAATCAAATCGTCCTTCAAACCCTAAAAGGTAAGACTAGCCGGGATTTAATTACACCCTACAAGTTCGCCAATCTTTTGGCCAGTCCAGTGTCGGTACTTTGAGGGAGATTCCTTGTAAGTCCACGTTGCCAACCCCGGTGCTTACGGGGAGGCGGAAAACATAATAAAAATCGGATTTTTATGAGCTTAGGCAACATGGACTATGCAAGAAAGGATCTTTGCTAAACAAAAACTTGCTAAAGCTAACTAACAACTAGCTAAGTGCTAGAAAGGTTATACCTTGGGCTCTAAGTCCTTCTCTCCTTGCTCCTTGGAGTGGTGGAAGGAGGTCACCTTGCTCGTCTTCTCACGCCGAAGAAAGATCCACCCGAAAGCCTAACCTTTGGCTTCAACTCCAAGCTTGAAGTAACTAGGGTTCAAGAAGTGTCAGTCCTTCAACCCTAGATGAGAGTAGAGAAGATCAAGAGAGGGTTTTTCTCAAGCTCAAGTGTTTTTCAACACATGAGAGGGAGAGAGCTTGAGAGAGAGGAAGAACAAGAGAGAGAAAAGATATGATAGAATGAGAATAATTGAACCATTCTCACTAATATGTGTGAATTATTTTAATTAAATAATTAGCTAGATAATTGTCATGGTTAATCATGACATGACCATTATCATTTCAATTTGCAAGGATCAAAAAGCATCTTCCAAAAGAAATGATGATGGTCAAAGTGTCAACCTAGGTCAACAAGTCAATAAGGTCAAATGGTAAACAACCATAACCATGCACAATTATTAAACTAATTATCAATTAACAATAATACACACATAAGCATTAGGGCTAATAAAATGACAATAGCCATTAACCCTAATCAAGGTCCTCTCCCTCTGTCTCAAGCAACTGTGCATACGCACCCACATCCATGATCCGAGGAACATGAATACAAATAGAAAAACCAATCTCAAAACATATACTAGGATCCGGCTTAAAACAAAGCCCGCTAGTATAAACTGTCCGGACAGCAAACGTGCACAAGTGCGCGAATGTGAACGAACCCTGTCGCAAAACCATGCGACCTCTACTCATTTTGCCTAAAGGCGAATAGCTCTCTGTGTGGGACTCTAAAGACTCGACACTACGCTGGTAGTGGGTTTAACCACAGACCGCAAGCGGCACTAGCTGTACATAACGGTCCCCAGGTAGATGTCGATAAGAAGACTGACGAGGTGAACCGCATCTGAACTCCTACTGAGCCTGTATGTGACAATCTGCGCACAGTCCGGTCTGTTCGTCTGATACATCGCATAGCGGGCCTAGGGGGCGGTGAACATCAGTCCCCTAATAGCGGTACAAGTCATGTCGGAGTGAAGCCCAGAACACCCTGAGATAACACTGGAAACCTACCAGTATATCTCGCTTGCCCTGGCCAGGGACTACTCGTGTAATGGCTCTCCTGGACACAGCGCGATGTCAACCCCCAATACCGGAAGAGACGAATCCTGTCTAACCGTCACTGCCTCCAAGTGCTTCTGGACTGCACCCAAAAACTACCTGTTTGCACGACTCCTTTGAGCCGTGGTAGGGTAGTAATCAAAGTGCAGTGGGAACACACTCGAGGCGAAGTGACAGTGTCAAGTCAGCGGACTAAGCTGTACTCATGTCACCTGGGAACTGATAACTGACGATAGGTATAATACCAACCAACAGTTCCCGACGAGTCCTGTCCAGTGTACTCGTAACCTAACGAGCACCCGCATACTATCTCAAGTACGACGTACTGACGGCTGTGGGACAGACCGTCTCCCACACTGGGATGAGAAGCGCATACGCTAGTCTACTCCGGAGTATCGATGCCCTGTCTCGATAGTCCAACGACCAGGGACCTGTATAAGGATGTGCTTATAGATCACCCAGCTCCCACGAGTGCGAGCGCCATCACAACGCTGGTAATCAAGCAAAGATTTAAGGGCTCTACTAATATGTATATCAGCAATATGCTAAAAGAAACACATGCACATATTAAAGCAGAGACAAACCAAGTAGAATACTACCATTTCGAGCAAGATTGTATATACAACTGTGAATATCCCAAGCTTCCAACAAGTAATATACAAACTAGTATGATACAGTAATGGCCTCTAGGGCATATACACTAATAATCTCCCACTTGCACTAAGGCCATGTACTGGCATATCGAAGACCTATCATCTCGATCAGCCGCTCGAACTGAGTCTGGGGCAAGGCCTTGGTGAATGGATCTGCTGTGTTATCCTCTGATGCAACTCTCCGGACCTCGATCTCCTTGCGATCTACGATCTCCCTGATCAGGTGATACCGCCTTAAGATGTGTCTGGATTTCTGATGGGATCTGGGTTCCTTCGCTAAAGCTATAGCCCCGTTGTTGTCGCAATACAGAGGTATTGGGTCAACAATGGACGGAACCACCTGAAGTTCTCTCAAGAACTTCCTCATCCAGACAGCTTCTTTTGCAGCATCAGATGCAGCGATGTATTCCGCTTCCATCGTCGAGTCAGCAACGGTTTCCTGTTTGGAGCTCTTCCAACACACCGCCCCTCCATTGAGGGTGAAGAAAAAACCCGACATGGACTTGGAATCATCCTTGTCATTCTGGAAGCTGGAGTCAGCAAAGGCCTCAACCTGCAGGTCTTTTCCGCCATACACCAAGAACATCTTCTTAATTCTTCTCAGGTACTTGAGAATGTTCTTTACTTCTATCCAATGTTTCTCCCCTGGCTTTGACTGATACCTGCTTACCACACTCAGTGCATAAGCCACATCCGGTCTGGTACACAACATCGCATACATTATAGAGCCTACCGCAGAAGCGTAGGGTATAATCGACATGCTGTCCCACTCCAAATCAGTCTTGGAAGACATCTCTTTGGAGAGGGTGATCCCGTGACAAGCCGGTAGATTACCGTGCTTGGAATCTTCCATACTGAATCTCTTCAGGATGGCGTCGATGTACCTGGACTGCGAAAGTCCTAATATCCTCTTGGATCTGTCACGGTAGATCCGGATACCCAGAATGTATGAGGCATCACCCAGGTCTTTCATGGAGAACCTGTGTGACAAGAACCCCTTGACAGATTGTAGCATAGGAATGTCATTTCCAATTAAGAGAATTTCATCCACGTATAAAACGAGGAATTCTACAGTTCTCGCTACAAATCTACAATAGATGCATGGTTCATCTGGATTTTTGATAAAGCCAAATTCCTTGACCGTCTCATCAAAACAGATGTTCCAACTCCGCGATGCCTGCTTTAGTCCATAAATGGACTTAAGCAACTTGCACACCTTTCCGCTGCTCCCATTCTGAATGAAACCCTCTGGCTGATCCATATAGACACACTCCTCTAAATGTCCATTTAGAAAAGCTGTCTTTACGTCCATCTGCCAAATCTCATAATCGTGGAAGGCAGCAATGGCAAGAAGGATCCGAATGGATTTCAGCATAGCTACTGGAGAAAAGGTTTCGTCGTAGTCCAAACCAGATCGCTGACGAAAACCCTTTGCTACCAGTCTAGCTTTATAGGTCTCAACCTGTCCATCTACACCAATCTTCCTTTTGAAGATCCACTTGCATCCTACGGGTTTTACCCCATCTGGAGCAATGTCCAACGTCCATACTTTGTTGGTGTACATGGACTCCATCTCGGTCCGCATTGCATCCAGCCATTTTACCGAGTCGACGCTCTGGATGGCTTGCTGGAAGCTAGTAGGCTCATCACAATCTATGATGCAATCCTCTCTATCCCCGTCAATGAGAAAACTGTAGTATCTCTCGGGCGGATGAGACTACCTACTACTCCTGCGGAGTGGCGTGGGAATGTCCTGATCTTTCGAACCCTCTGGTTCTACTAAGCTTTCAGTAATAGCTTGTGGTTCTGGAATTTCTTCCAGTTCTATTGCGCTCCCACTCATTTCTTTTTCTAAGAACTGATGTTCTAGAAAATGAGCATTACGAGAAACAAGGACTTTTTGTTCCTCTGCGTAATAGAAAAGATACCCCCTGGAGTTCTTTGGGTATCCTACAAACTTGCACAGTACTGAGCATGCCTCGAGCTTGTCCGCATGCTGCTTTTTTACAAAAGCTGGACATCCCCAAATCTTCAGGTATTGAAGATAGGGTTTCTTCCCACTCCATAACTCATATGGTGTGGTAGGCACAGTCTTAGTAGGAACTCAGTTCAAAAGGTATGCAGCTGATTCTAGCGCATATCCCCAGAACGATCGCGGCAACTCAGCGTTACTCATCATAGACCGTACCATATCCAATAGGGTTCGGTTCCGTCTCTCCGATACACCGTTATGTTGCGGAGTGTATGGAGGAGTAAGCTGAGAGAGAATTCCATTCTCTTTTAAGTAACCCAGGAACTCGGCACTCAAGTATTCACCACCTCGATCAGATCTCAGTGTCTTTATACTTTTTCCTGTTTGTTTTTCTACTTCATTCTTATATTCCAGGAACTTATCAAAAGCTTTGGATTTATGCTTCATTAAGAAGACATGTCCGAACCTTGAGAAATCATCCGTAAAAGTAATGAAGTAAGAATAACCGCTTCGCGCATGTGTAGACATTGGACCGCACACGTCGCTGTGTACGAGTCCCAAGAGCTCGCTCGCACTTTCTCCGTGTCCAGTGAACGGAGTCTTTGTCATCTTTCCCTTGAGACAGGATTGACAAGTTGCATACGATTGATATTCGAACGAATCCAAATATCCTTCTGCATGTAACTTGGTCAACCTTCTCTCATTGATGTGACCCAGTCTACAATGCCATAAGAAAGTTTTATTGATTTCTGGAGACTTTCTTTTGTGTGTATTCTGGACATTGAAAATCCGTGGTTGGTTTAATACGTATATTCCGTTGTTCAATGTACCTGACCCAATCAAAACTTGATTAAGATGAATGTTCACTACATTACTTACAAATGCAAATTCATAACCTTCTTTAGATAATAAAGATACAGAAATGATATTACAGGTTGCATTTGGTACATAATAACAACTACGCAAAACCAAAAAATGTCCATCTGACAATCCCAGGTGATAGTCCCCCACGGCCTCAGCATCCATGCTAGCACCGTTTGCAACTCTGAGGGTCATGTCATCTGCCTTCAAAACTCTACGCTTTCTCAACGCCTGCAAAGAATTACAGATATGAGATCCTGATCCGGTATCCAATACCCAGGAAGTAGAGTTTATTGATAGACAGTTTTCAATAACATACACACCTGAAGCTGAAGCTGCAACTCGCTTCAAATCCTGTGTTCTGGCTTTCCAAGCCTTGCAATTCTGTTTCCAGTGACCACTTTTGTGACAATAGAAGCATTCTTCCTTCCCCACTAGCTTCGCCGCTAACTTTGTTGCTTTTACTTTTCCCTTCGTATCTACTTTACCGACACCGCCTCTTGGTTTGGCGGGGGCTTTCTTCTTCTTACCTTTGGCTTTCGCCCTGGATCTAGAAGAGGAAGATCCTCCAACAAACAAAGTGGATGTCTCCCTACCATTCTGTAGGGTGCCCTCAGCACTCCTCAACATGTTCAGAAGTTCGGAAAGTTCAACCTCCTTTCCTTGCATGTTGAAGTTCAGAATAAACTGGGCATAAGTGGAAGGAAGGGACTGGAGAATCAAATCAGTATAGAGTTCATTCTCCAACATGGTCCTAAGGTCCGCGAGCTCCTCAATGTAGCCAATCATCTTAAGCACGTGTTCCGCTACCGATGATCCGACGGCCAACCTTGCCGAAAAAAGCTTCTTCGACACTTCGTATCTTGCGATACGAGACTGCTCTCCATACAGTTCTTTTGTATGAAGAAATATGGACTCTAGGTCCATATTCTCGTGCCTCCTCTGATGTTCATTGTCTATCGAGGCTAATACGAAGCATTTGGCCTTCGCGCAATCTATCTCCCATATCTTACGGATTTCCTTATCCGCGACACTGGAGGTGGGACCTGGGACAGGGGGAGCTTTGGTGGTAAGTACATACCCCAACTTGTCATAAGTGATCGCCATCTTGACATTCCTGAGCCAATCTTTGTAGTTTGGCCCTGTCAATATATTTTTATCTAGTAATAACTTAAGTCCGGTCATCTTGAATGGTCGCTACAGTTAGGAGAGAGAAAAGAAACACTTTAGCATGATGCTCTTGCAAGTTTAGAGTGGTTTTTAATTTGTCTAAACTGGATGGCTCCCACTGTCTCTCGAATCCCTTCTCAAACCGTAAAGAAAGGATTAGTCAGGATCACTCTCACCGTACAATACTTGCTTAACCGTTCAGCCAGGCCAGTGTCGGTACTTCGAGGGAGGTTTTCCAACGCTTTCGCGAAGTTCCTTAATTAAGTAACCTCTTTTCCCTGTGGGCGTAGCCCCGCTAACACCTTTCTAGACACCTACTAGGTTTATAGCATTGATCGTTAAGTGAGAGGTTTCCCGAGGAGTAGCATATACTCACAGTAGGATCGGGATCCAAATATCATCGCGTGACGAAACTGAAGGAATCCTACCAGAATCACCACACTCCAAATGGTATGCAAATCTAGCAAGTTTCAGTACTTATGAAACTCCCGATGTGGATTTTTGCCCCATGCTCTTATGACCTTGGCGTGAGGTCAAAATGTCATAAGTCACATGTCAAGTTCTTCCCATCATTATCCTGGTTAATTTGAACCCACCCGTACCTACCCTTGACGTAGGCCAAAATGGCAGTACGACTGTCTCAAACCAACGCATTCTATCTATGCAACAGATAAATATCCGGCAGCTACCAATCACTATGCCTTGGCGTGAGGTCAAAATACATAGCTTGAATACTACCGTATATTTAACTGAAATGATGGAGGGCTACAGATGGTTTTGGCGAAACCGTGAACGTAGTGAACTTGATATAATCGATGGAACGAGATAGCTTTTAAAAGGAGTGGTTCAAGCTCCGCGTTTAAAAGTTTAGTTTTGAAAAGAACCGAGTGGTTTTCAAAGTGTTCCAATCGACTTTTACTTGGTTTATTTTCTTGCATTAGTTCTTTTAATGCATCCCATCATTTAATCCTACCATTGCAGAAAACAACCAAAATATGACGTACGCTTATGCCATTCGCATTCGCCACGGGGCCCCGTCATCACCCGTTAAGTTACTTAACTAACAACAGAGCGGGGGCTGGGCTAGCGCGGCTGTAAAACATAAGCAACGCCTAAATAGTTATCATATATAAATATATAGCAATGATAGACATTACAGATCATAGATGAATACATTGGATATACTAGGAATCCGCAATCCGTTCGAGCCTGCAACGAAAAGCGGATTACACGGTCGCGGTGAATAGCCAAATACCCCACCCAAGACCCCTACGGGTGCGGCAAACTACCCGCCAAGTACCCGAAGCGAAGCAACCTCCCTCACCACCGTGAGTAGGCCACTCGGCACTTTGAGATACCCGGTAGTTTGTGCACCCCTCCATGGGTCTATCCTAGGAGCAAAAACAGTAAAAAGAATTATACAATGACGGCTACAACCCCGACCCGGTTGTGCGGCCAAACAAATAATAATATTACAACAATTTACATGTTACAAATGAATGAAAGAAAAGCAACACTCATCTCACATCCATCCCGGCTATTCACCCGCGACAATCCAACCCATTCATATACACAAACTAGTATCAATCACATATCACAGATATGTATAACCCCGACTAATCGACATATAGCGATTAGCCGACGTTCAATACATGCAAACATCACAGATATAACCTTTATAGTCAAAGTGTATTGAAGTTCGAAAAAAAAATACGGAATTATAGGCCCCCAAAAATAAATTTCTATTCTGGAAAATCTGGGCACATATAACATATCTCAAAAATCCTAAAACTAAGCCAGAGATACACTGCACCAAACCCGACCCAGTGAGGAGTCCAAACGGCGGCGGTTCCGCGGCAATAGCTTGCTATTGCCGCGGAAACGCGGCGGTTTAGACGACTCACTGGACCGGGTTTTGTGGTTATCTTTAAAAAACCCTGAGACGATTTTAGCAGTATAACAAATTTTGTTTTGACCAGAAAATTTTTTAACAGAAACTAGGGTTTTTAAAAGTTTGGTTTTTCGATTTTTTCGTTTCGAACTTCGACGCACTCTACTAACTAGGGTTTTTAAAAGTTTGGTTTTTCGATTTTTTCGTTTCGAACTTCGACGCACTCTACTACCTAGCAAGTTTACGTTTAGTTAGGCTCTGATACCACTGTAAGTCCACGTTGCCCATCCCGGTGCTTACGGGGAGGCGGAAAACATAATAAAAATCGGACTTTTATGAGCTTAGGCAACATGGACTATGCAAGAAAGGATCTTTGCTAAACAAAAACTTGCTAAAGCTAACTAACAACTAGCTAAGTGCTAGAAAGGTTATACCTTGGGCTCTAAGTCCTTCTCTCCTTGCTCCTTGGAGTGGTGGAAGGAGGTCACCTTGCTCGTCTTCTCACGCCGAAGAAAGATCCACCCGAAAGCCTCAACCTTTGGCTTCAACTCCAAGCTTGAAGTAACTAGGGTTCAAGAAGTGCCAGTCCTTCAACCCTAGATGAGAGTAGAGAAGATCAAGAGAGGGTTTTTCTCAAGCTCAAGTGTTTCTCAACACATGAGAGGGAGAGAGCTTGAGAGAGAGGAAGAACAAGAGAGAGAAAAGAGATGATAGAATGAGAATAATTGAACCATTCTCACTAATATGTGTGAATTATTTTAATTAAATAATTAGCTAGATAATTGTCATGGTTAATCATGACATGACCATTATCATTTCAATTTGCAAGGATCAAAAAGCATCTTCCAAAAGAAATGATGATGGTCAAAGTGTCAACCTAGGTCAACAAGTCAATAAGGTCAAATGGTCAACAACCATAACCATGCACAATTATTAAACTAATTATCAATTAACAATAATACACACATAAGCATTAGGGTTAATAAAATGACAATAGCCATTAACCCTAATCAAGGTCCTCTCCCTCTGTCTCAAGCAACTGTGCATACGCACCCGCATCCGTGATCCGAGGAACACGAATACAAAGAGAAAAACCAATCTCAAAACATATACTAGGATCCGGCTTAAACCAAAGCCCGCTAGTATAAACTGTCCGGACAGCAAACGTGCACAAGTGCGTGAATGTGAACGAACCCTGTCGCAAAACCATGCGACCTCTACTCATTTTGCCTAAAGGCGAATAGCTCTCTGTGTGGGACTCTAAAGACTCGACACTACGCTGGCAGTGGGTTTAACCACAGACCGCAAGCAGCACTAGCTGTACGTAACGTTCCCTAGGAAGATGTCGATAAGAATACTGACGAGGTGAACCCCATCTGAACTCCTACTGAGCCTGTATGTGACATTCTCCGCACAGTCCGGCCTGTTCGTCTGATACATCGCATGGCGGGCCTAGGGGGGCGGTGAACGTCAGTCCCCTAATAGCGGTACAAGTCGTGTCGGAGTGAATCCCAGAACACCCTGAGATAACACTGGAAACCTACCAGTATATCTCGCTTGCCCTGGCCAGGGACTACTCGTGTAATGGCTCTCCTGGACACAGCGCGATGTCAACCCCCAATACCGGGAGAGACGAATCCTGTCTAACCGTCACTGCCTCCAAGTTCTTCGGGACTGCACCGAAAAACTACATGTTTGCACGACTCCTTTGAGCCGTGGTAGGGTAGTAATCAAAGTGCAGTGGGAACACACTCGAGGCGAAGTGACAGTGTCAAGTCAGCGGACTAAGCTGTACTCATGTCACCTGGGAACTGATAACTAACGATAGGTATAATACCAACCAACAGTTCCCGACGAGTCATGTCCAGTGTACTCGTAACCTAACGAGCACCCGCATACTATCTAAAGTACGACGTACTGACGGCTGTGGGACAGACCGTCTCCCACACTGGGATGAGAAACGCATACGCTAGTCTACTCCGGAGTATCGATGCCCTGTCTCGATAGTCCAACGACCAGGGACCTGTATAAGGATGTGCTTATAGATCACCCAGCTCCCACGAGTGTGAGCGCCATCACAACGCTGGTAATCAAGCAAAGATCCTAAGGGCTCTACTAATATGTATATCAGCAATGTGCTAAAAGAAACACATGCACATATTAAAGCAGAGACAAACCAAGTAGCATACTAACATTTCGAGCAAGATTGTATATACAACTGGGAATATCCCAAGCTTCCATCAAGTAATATACAAACTAGTATGATACAGTAATGGCCTCTAGGGCATATACACTAACATTCCCCGTGCTTTCGCACGGACCTAATTAAGATAACCCTCGTTTTCTCAAGGGCATAACCCCGTTAACACCTTCTAGACACCTACTTGATCGGCTAATTGTAATGTGTAAAACTCTCCCAAGAGTAACTCTTACTCGCAGTGGGTATCGAGATCCAACTATCTCATAGAAGGTATGAAATCTCATTGCAAATTGCAACACTTGAAATTCCCGATAATATTTTGCCCCTAACCTCCTATAATCTTGACAAAGGCCGACATACCATAGGATGACAGTCAAGTTCAACCCGTCATTTGCTGATTGAATTAAACCCACCCGCACGACCCTTGACAAAGGCCAACAAGGTCGCACGACTACCCTAATCCAATCGCATCATATGCTTAAGCAGATAATCACTAATCTGCTACCGCACACTACGCCTTGACAAAGGCCAACAAACGCAGCACGAATACTAAATACTACTTATCTGAAATGACGGAGGGCTAAGACAGGTTTTTAAGAAAACTCTTTGCGTAATGAACTTGATATCGTTGTAGAATCGAGTGATTTTGAAAATGAGTGTTTTTTAGGCTTTTACTAGTTTCACTAAAGAGGTCACTCCCGATGAAGGGATCTCGGCTCTTTCTTTATCGAATAAGGTGCAGAATATTCCACAAATACCACTATACAAAGCAAAAAACTATAGACGCAATCAAAAGACAAACAGAGTGGGTTGTAGCATCTGCCAGTTTCGCTAAAGAGATCACTCCCGATGAAGGGATCTCGGCTCTTTCCTTATCGAATAAGGTGCTGGATATTCTACAAGGAATACCACTATGAAAAGCAAGAACTGGAGCTACCAGTTTTTAAACAAGTTTCTACAACATCTTTTAGGTTTCTTTTATTTCATTAATCTCATTAATGAAGTCCCGTTATTTATGCTTCACAAGCATCACAGACGAAACGAAGGCAGTAATATTTATATATCATATATATATATAGTATAAGCATTCGTCTCACGCATATAAAATGATCAAATCAGAGAATATCAGCAGCAGAAGAATCTCATATGAAATATTGGATATACTAGGAATTCCTTGTTTTATTTAAACCAGTAAATACGCGGATTCCACGGTCGTGATGAATAGCCAAACCCACATCTCTAGACCCCTACGAGAGCGGCAAGCAACCCTACCAATTCTAGAGTTAGGAGACCCGGTCTCGACTCCTTGAGATGGTCTCCCACTGGACTCTAGAACCCGGTTACTTGTGCTCCCCGCCTTAGGTTTATCCTAGTGCGGAAAAGTAAATAATATACAACAATGGTGACATCATCCTCAACCCGGAAGTGCCCCAATAAAAGAATATTACATACATTGAATTTTACATGAATGAAAATGAAAAACTCTCATCTCACATAAAAAAACCCGGCTATTCAGAACACGACGATCCAATATAAAATATCATAACAACACATAACATCACATGTCATCAACGTAAGTAAATATGCGTATCCCAATTGTCGTTGACATATAGCACCGAAACCGGCGATACACCACATATTACACTTACGGTCGCAGAAAAGGAAATGTCAAACTACAACATTTGGAATCCACAATCACCTCAGACATCATAAACCCAAAATATCACATACTTCGGATTTCATGCATAACAATATGAATTCCAAGTATTGTATCACAATCACAGAAAGCTAGGCGAAGTTTAAACAATTCAATCGAATTAACGAATTCCCAAATTTCCCAGAAAGCTCAACACTTGAGCGCAGTTAAAATTAACCAGAGACATACCACAGTACCTATGGACCTACAGCTGAAGGCTCGACCCAATCCTCTTAAGTGACGCCGCGGATCCGCGGTCACTTAGACGAGTTAGGGTTTCATTCTTCAGGTGTGTCCATAGAATTCCTTGCATGTTTTTCTGAATATTTTTAACAAGGAAAAATCCAACTTTTGGAAAAATTTCCAGAGAGGGGATTATTTCGGGCTTTCGGGGTTCGATCGGAATTCTAACTTCATCTAGACAACGCCTAATGCCCTAGCTTGGCTCTGATACCACTGTAGGGTTAGCTTAGCACCTTATCAAGGTTTTGGCAAGCATCAAACATGCAATTTTAAAAAATTTGGGTGCTAAACAAACCAACCAAGTAATCGAACTAGAGAATTAGGGTTAAACATGATATGTAAACAACTTTACATCTAAGTGAATGCGGAATACAACCTTTGTAGACCGGTCCTTCACTTCTAAAGCTCTGTGTAGTAGTCTTTTTGCCCCTAGTAGTGAACATCCAAACTCTAGTAAGGATCACAAGAAGAAATGAACAAGCTTGCTCAATGCCTTCGAAGCCGAAGATGATCTACGTCGAGGAGACTTAAGCTCATACTACCTCTTCACTAATAGTGAGATTGGTGAAGCAAACACCCTAAACTAAATGTCTAATAGTAGAGGATGATGAAGTAGGAATATTTCTCACTTTAGATTTGGTTTTCTCATTTTATTTCATCACTTTGTCAAAAGCTAGAAAGCTTCAAAAGAAAGAAGGTGAAGTGATGATGTGATGAAGTAATAATTCATGAGGTTAGAAATGCAACCATGGGTGAGTATATCACATAAACTAACCCATGTAGAGAGTTAACCATTGTGTATGGTTAATGGTTGGGTTGATAAATATCTTAAGGAAAAAACAAAAGAGTGGACTAAGTCAATGGTTATCTTCAAGCTTCTCCAAGCTTCCAACCATCAAAATATCTCCACTAATTTGTAATTACTTAAGAATAAATATTAAACCCTAACATTAACCCTAGCATGGTGTGAGTCTCATACATCCATGTTGCATGTGTAACCTAGCATGTCACAACAATATATATCACATATATATTATTTGTGAACAAAAGAAAATAATACTATTAACATATATCACATATATATCAATGTATCAAATGTAAGAAAAAGAAATACTTAAGTGAGCTAAGATTAGTTAATGTAATTTAATATATCAAATATATAATTATACATTAAATTATTAAATCAACATTTGATTTAATAATCCGGTTATATTACATATAACCAACTAATATCAAATGTAACAACTTATCGAATCAACACTTGATCCGATAACCCGGCTATATCTTATATAACCTATCGATACACAAATCACGAGAATAGAATGTGATATCACATACACGCATTAATCTCGGTCCTGCACATATCACATATGTGCTCCTACTCCGTTTCGCCTGAACCAGGAAACCTCTGTGTAGGACTCTAAAGACTCGTCAATATACCGGCAGTAGGTGATGATCATATCAAACACCCACAAGCCGCAAGCGGTCTGCTAAACGTAACGGCCATCCGGGTATTGAGCGATCAGAAGATCAACAAGCAAGCCTGCTTTAACTCCTGCGAATCCAATCAGTAACACTACCGTACAGTCCAGTCCCTTCGTCAGATATGTCGCATATCAGAGCCTAGGGGTGGTATAACGTCAGACCCCAATAGCCTGATAAGTCATGCCGATGCAAGGTCCATAACAATTCGAGAAACTACTGATAACACTTACTAGTAAATCTCAGCAACGCTGGCCAGGGATTTCCTGTTATGGCCAATCGAGCATAGCGTAACATCAACTCCCAATACCAGGAGAGACGAAACCCCTCTTGTCACTCATTGCCTCCATGTCACTCGGGACTGTACCCAAAAACCATCTTTTTGCACGATCTCTTGACCATGGTATAGAGGAAATCAAAGCACAGTGGGAATCATACAAGACTCTATAATGATCTCGGGTCTACAGACTAACCTGTACCAGTGTCACCAGAGAAATGCTATTCGACAATAGGTATAATACCATCTAGGAGTTCTCGGTGAGTCCGTTCAGTGTACCCAGTCTCCACTAAGCACCCGTATACCATCTCTGATGTCAAACACGAATGGATATGGGATCATCCATCGCCCATCACATGGGTCGAGAAGCATATATGCTAGTCTACTCTGGAGTATCGATGCCTTGTATCGATACTCCCACGACTAGGAACAATTATAAGGTGTACTTGTAGACTACCTCTAGCCCCACTAGTATGATCTCCATCATAGTCCTGGTAGTCAAGTGTAGGGCTTCCTTAGCACCTTATCTAGGGTTTGGAAGATTCACACATGCCACAATAAAATTTTAATGAGGTACTAAGCAAACTTAAAAAGGAACCGAACTAGAAATTTAGGGTTACAACTAATAGTATCACATACTATAAAAAACCTATCACTAAGTGAAGAGATTACAACTGTTGTAGACCTCCTTGAGTGACTCCTTGGATCTCCTAGAGTTTGGAACGGCTCGCTTGAATCCTTCCTAGTCCACGACGATCCACCCGAAGTCCCTTTGTTCAAGCTTCTTTCTTCACTTGATCAATGGAGAAGTGAAGCTAACACCTTACACTAATTGGCTAAACTAATATAGTGTGAAGATGTGGTTTGCATTCTCACTTAAAAACCCTTTCTTTTTCTTTTCCATACTCTAAGTGAAACTCAAGAGAGCTTGAAGAAGGAGGAAGATGAAGATGGCAAAGCTTTACTCAAGATAATGATAATTCTTATCTTTAAAATAAAAACAAAAGGATATATATGTGAGACACTCTCACATCCAACCATGGTTCAAACAAATATCTAGATATTTTATGGTGAGTTAAAAGAACAAAGGAAATTAAACCTAGGGTTAAGTCAATAGTCAACCTTAAAAGAGTGTAGAAAGAATGAGTCATGAATAATTTCCTTTTTCCTTTTATCTCAAAACAAAAACACATATATAAATTTGAACCATGTGAGTCTTGCATTGCCATCTTCTATTTATCAACAACCATGATACATATGCATGCATGTATGTATCCATTCACATCATCGTGTGTATGTATATACATATATGCATACATCCAAAAAGAAAAGGTTTAATAAAAGTGAGCTAAAAGTCATTATTAAATCAACACTTGATTTAATAAACCGGTCATATCACATACGACCCGACCAATAGTTATAACATTTCAGAAAAATAAAATATTATTTTTGGAAATTTTTATAATTTAATATTAATTTTTAATGGATATTTTAATATTGCGGTATAATTAAATACCGATAAATGGGGGGAAATTTGGAAAATTATGGAAATTATTTAAAAGAGGGTATTTTATGGAATTATGCCATTTTTAAGTTTTTATGATTAATTATATGCTAATTTAGTACTAATCGCGATTAAAAATCGCTAATCGGATTTTTAGCATTTTTGTACAAAACATGCACATATCATTTTTCCACACTTGTTACATTTTCTTACATGTTTTTGGGTGCATGGTTTGTTTTGGGTTTTCTATTGCAAGGAGAAGGAAATAAAAGGAAAAGAAAAGAAAAGAAAAGGTAAGGTATGATTAAGAGAGAGAAAGAGTGGGTGAGGGGTTTACCTTTGACTTGTTGAACCATTCCTCCATCATTCTTCTTCTCATTTCTCTCCCCTCTCTCCCTTGAGCTGCTACTGATGCCTCCTTCCCTCTTCCTCCTCCATCTTCAAGCCCAAAACACCATGAATACAACTCCAAAACCCTATCACCACTTCACAAAAAAGGTGCACAAGCTCGAGAGAAACGCATTGGACCAAGAAAGAGAGGTTTTTGAGGACTTTGAGCAACTCAAGAATTTTCTTGATTTGCCAAAGGAGGTAATTTCTGCTTCATTAGAGTAGTGTTTCAATTCCTTATGCATCTATACTTGTTTCATATCGATATTGTGTGGTTTTGATGAACTTTAGAATTCCAAGTTAGGGTTTAGGGTTTGAATTGAAATCAAATGTGAATTGAGGTGTAATTAGGGACTACAACCCCTGTGGTGATTGCTTGGAGACCCAAACCAGAAACTAGAACCCGGAATACAGATTTAGAAAAACGATATCAGGAAAAACTGTGATTCTGTGAGTGTATTTGGAAATCTGCTATCACCCCGAGACTCCTTAAATTATTTTGGATTGACAGTGATACATGCAGGCACCTAGGAACCACCACCCAAAACCCTAGCCCCTACCCCCTCTTTCAGGCCGCAAATAAACTCTTTCTGGCCGCAATTTGCGGCCAGAGCAGGTGGGAATTGCTTCGTTTTTGTTTCAGGGCCTTATCTCCAGTAAATTTAACCTTTGGTATTTGCAATTTTGACTGATTCCACATAGGGTAGAATCTGGGATAATTTTCTTAAGTTGGCGCATGGTTTACGACTTGTTTTAGCATGGATTATGGTATTTGGTGATTCGTTTCTGTCGGGTGGCATTTGAACGTCAACGACAAAGGGTTATTGGTCGTGTTTGCATGCGAGACTATAGGTTTTTACCTATGAGAGTAGCATGTGCCGTTTGGGTTTTCCGATGTGATTTTCATGAGCTTTTGCGATTGTGTTATCTTTATAGGTACCCTACGTGATGTCGAGGCATTGAAGATGAAGATAGCGACATCGGCATCGGCACACAAGAAGCAAGGTGAGTATATTTATATCTACGGGGAGAAGTCGGGTGGATGGCGTATAGCACCCCCGCAGTTCATTGTGATGTATACGAATACGTATACACATATATATTTATTATATGTTGATTTGAGTTTATTGATGATAAAGATGGATTCTAGGCGTTCTTGGATTGGCTAGTGTTAGTTGCAAAAACCCTAGGGTAGTGGTTGCACCCACACACGCACGCACACACATACCTGCATACATTCTTTCTTTCACATGTGCGTATATGGGAATATGTATTTATGTGTTCACATGGGTATGGGACTATGTGTTCATATACTGGATTTGAGGATAGTACTTAGGATTTGAGATGAGTCGATGAGATTTGAATTGAGGCCGTGAGATCGGTGATATGGCAGGGTTCGTATTTGAGATACGACATGACGTTGTAGCGGGTCCTTTGACGTAGTGTTTCACACACGTGCATGCATACTTAGGTGGTATCAGTATTGTACTAGACGTAGATCAGTACCCTGGATTATGATCTTTGAAAAAGAGGATACCAGATGAATAATGTGATGAATGTGATATTGACCCGTACCCAGATTTGGGATGCCGTACGACGAATTTACGTACGAGCTATATATTAATGATAGATCTGCACTCTTGACTTGGGGATGTCTTATTATAGATATTGTATCGGATGTGATACTATTGAGGCGGGATCACCGACTAATATATATATATATATATATATATATATATATATATATATATATATATATATATATACTCAGGTGTTAGGCGGTTTCCTTACCTTTTGTTTAGCCTGTTAGCTCAGCCCTATAGTTTAGTGTAATTGTTAGACTAGATTCGATTCCTACTTATTTCAAAAACTAACGAATCGTGGGTATTTTAAAAGACAGGCCAAGGGATTCTACAGATATTTCAATGGACATATCTTTTCTTAAAAACACCGTAGCCCTTATTTCCAAAACACCGTGATTCGTGTTATTTCAAAAGGCTGTATGACTTATATTTATATTGAATGCAGATTAGTTATCATTGTGTTTATTATTCAACTCCCGCACCTTATTG
Source organism: Agapanthus africanus (assembly GCA_030015575.1). Taxonomy (NCBI): domain Eukaryota; kingdom Viridiplantae; phylum Streptophyta; class Magnoliopsida; order Asparagales; family Amaryllidaceae; genus Agapanthus; species Agapanthus africanus. Next base: position 256,661,354 of record CM057351.1, on the reverse strand, counting down.
CTGTTCGCTCCGCATCGCATACTTATATTGTGATTTCATATACCATTATTGATATCATGCTGTTAGGACACCGGCACCATTACCGATGATACGTATGTTCCACGTACACTTACTTGCCGGCTCACACACATCCTCATCGGTAATTGCCATATCACATACACTTTAGACAATACCATTTCATCGACATAGCTTGTTAGCTGATAGTTTCGACATAATATTAGTGTACTTGCCTTATATGCTAATTTAGTCATTGTTGTTATTACTTGCTACTTCATGCATATTATTCACCGTCATGCCATATTATGGAGTTTTAAGCCTGCATTCACTGTTTACGTGCTATTGATGATTGGATTTCGGATTTTCCTGAGATTTCCTGGATTTAGGGGAAAACCGCAAGAATATTTATAAACCCTCTCTCTTTTTAAAATAAAAACTGCGGTTTTCTCATGATGTATAAGTCGTCCACCATGAGTTTTCTGTTGGATTTCGAGACCCGATTCGAGGAGCCGGATGAACCATCTCAGGTACATGGTGGGCCCGGTAAGGTACCCCGGGGCAAGAAGATCGAGTAGTAGATGATGAGCCCGGCTAGGGAAGACTACCTACAGGTGATTTTGTAGGGTTACTAGGCACACACATGAGGTTCTACAACTGATCGACCATGCCAAATTTAAAAATTTAGGTGCCGAGAAACCGTAACCTAGATCGTTAACTAGAGGATAGGCGAAAGAAAAAACAAGCAAACTACTTTGCTACTAAGTGAAACGGATTACAACCTTTGTAGATCCGGTATTCCACTTCTTTTGCTCCGTGATGACGTCCCTCCACTGCGATCATCGGGATTCCGGACTCCAGCGATGGTTCCGTCGGAGAAATGATCGGGCTAGGTCGTTGACTTCGAAGCCGAAGATGATCTACGTCGAGGCGACTCAAACTCAAGCTCCATCTTCACTAGGTCATGAAACTTGTGAAGATAACACCCTATACAACATGGCAAGTGGTAGAGGATGAAGAAATAGGAAGTGGGTTCACTTTGGATTTGGATTTGGATTTCTCACTTGATTTCATCACTTAGAATTTTCAAGAATGGTTTCTTCACTTCATGAAGAAGAAGAAGAAGGAAAATGAAAAATGAATTATCTTCGAAAAGAAAATTCAAGTGATGTCTATCATAATGCAACCATGGGTGAGATAAACTCATGTAGAGAGTAAACTAAGGTTTAGGTAATGGTTAGGTTTAAGAACAAAACAAAAAATGGTTAGACTTTTCAAAGATGCTATGAAGCTTCATGAAGCTTTAAGCCAAAATAAAGAAAAGCACCATTTTGTTTTTACAAAATGAATAAAGAAAATAAAACCCTAAACCCTAACCATTAACTAAACATTGTGTAAATCAAACACATACCCAAGTTTGCATGTATCATCAAACATGATACAAACTAGTGCACAAACATATATCATATATACAATGTGCACAGTCTAGTAAGAAAAATAATCTTAAGTGAACCAATACTAGTTAATGTAAAGTAATATATCAAATATATATGATTATACATTAAATCATTAAATCAACACTTGATTTAACGATTCGGTCATAACCGACTAATATCATGTGTATCATTATATCGAATCAACACTTGATTCGGTAACCCGGCTATATCACATATAACCGTCCGATGATACAAATCGCGAGAATAGAATACAGTATTACATACTGGTAATATTCTCGGTCCCGCACATATCTCATATGCGCTCCTATTTCGTTTCGCTTGAGCCAGGAAACCCCTGTGTAAGACTCTAAAGACTCGTCAATACGCCGGCAGCAGGTGATGATCATATCAAACACCCACAAGCCGCAAGCGGTCTGCTAAACGTAACGGCCACCCGAGTATTGAGCGATCAGAAGATCAACGAGCAAGCCTGCTCACACTCCTGTGAATCCAACCAGTAACACTTACCATACAGTCCGGTCTGTTCGTCTGATATGTCGCATATCTCGCCTAGGGGTGGTAAACGTCAGACCCTAGTAGCTTGATAAGTCGTGTCGATATGTGGTCTATAACAGTTCGAGATACTTCTGATAACACTTACCAGTAAATCTCAGCAACCCTGGCCAAGGATTTCCGGTTATAGCCAATCAAACACAGCACAACATCAACTCCCTATACCGGGAGAGACGAATCCCCTCCTATCGCTCATTGCCTCCATGTGATTCGGGACTGTACCCAAAAACCACCATTTTGCACGCCCTCTTGGACGTGGTAAGGTGGAAATCAAAGCACAGTGGGAATCATACAAGACTCTATGACGATTTCGGGTCTAAAGACTAACCTGTACCAGTGTCACCAGAGAACTGCCATCTGACGTAAGGTATAATACCATCTGGGAGTTCTCAGCGAGTCCGTCCAGTGTACCCAGTCTTCACTAAGAACCCGTATATCATCTCTGATGTCAAACACCAATGGATATGGGATCATCCATCGCCCATCTGTATGGGTCGAGAAGGTATACGCTAGTCTACTCTGGTATATCGATGCCCCGTCTCGATACACCCACGACTAGGGACCTTGAAGAATGTACTTATGGACTACCATGTCCCCACTAGTATGATCCGCATCATAGTCCAGGTAGTCAAGTACACATCCTAAGGGCTTTACCAACATGCAACAGAGAGACAATCAGTGTACGCGTTAAGATAAAGAGTAACCAGATAGCATACTATCATGTCGAGCAAGAAAGTCCTCCCTATATATGTCCCAGCATCGACTACAATATACATCCTATGTACAGTAATGGCCTCTAGGGCATACATATAACTAACAATCTCCCACTTGCACTAGGGCCATCTGTAGCAGTGGTTGCAATATCTCATACTCAACCATCCCATAAAAATCTGTCTCTGGGAAAAGGCCTTTGTGAGTGGATCCACCGTGTTGTCCTCTGAGTCTACTCTCCTAACCTCGATCACCCTGGAGATCTACTATCTCTATGATCAGGTGATGCAGCCTCAGAATATGTCTGGATCACTGATAGGACAGGCATTCCTAGGCATAAGCCACAACTCCATTGTCTCACAATGGTAGGAACGAAGTTCATCTCATGAACTAATATACATCCAGACTTCCTCTTTGGTAGCATCTTTGGTAACGATGTATCTTGCCTTTAATCGTCTAGTATGTCACGGTATCTAGCTTGGAACTCTTCCAACATACCGTCCCTTTACTGAGGGTAAAGACAATGCCTGCGACTGACATTCAGTCGTCCTTATCATCCTGGAACCTTTCCAGTGATTCTCCCCAGGATCGATTGATACCATCTCACTACAACTAGTGAGTATCCTAACATCCAATTAAATCTATCTCAGATCCAAAACCCAGGATTTAGGAGGTATCACTTTGATCCTATATGGAGAATCATTATGATAAGCGGAGATTGACTGAGCGTAGCATAGGAAACTCCTTTCTTATCAAGAGTATGTCATCCACGTACTCTACGAGGATCACCACCATACTCCCTACTACCCTTTTGTTTATACAAGGTTCATCTACCATTTTGATGATGTCAAACTCTTTGATTAACACATCAAAACAGACGTTCCAACTCCGCGATGCGTTCTTTATCACATAAAACATCTTGCACACGTTTCCGCTGCTCCCACTGTCTATGATGCCCTCTGCCTGTGTATTTATAGACGCACTCTTCTAAAACATCATTTAGAAAAGCAGTCATGGCACCCAACCGCCAGATATCGTAGTCATGGTATGTAGCCGTGGCAAGTAGGATCTGGATGGACTTAAGCGTAGCTACTTAGAAAAGGTTTCATCATAATCCATACCTGGTCAGTGATGCAAACTTTTAACAAGTCTAGCTTTGAAATTCTCAACTTTTCCATGTACACCAAGTAATCTTCTCAAGATATACTTGCTCCTGATGGGGATTTAACCCTTCAAATCAAGCAACCAAAGTCCATACTTTGTTGGTGTATATGGATTCCATCTCAGATCGCTAAGCATCCAGCCATTCTTACAGAGTCCCCACTCTTGATGGCCTGCTCGAAACTAGTTGGGTCATCATCTCATGATGCAATCCTCGCTCCCACTGTCATCGAGAAACCGAAGTATCTCTCAGGCAGGTGAGGAACCCTGCTAGATCGGCGGGGAGGTTGAGGTTCGTTGGGGACTATTGAATCCTTTGGTTCTGTCAAATCAGCTGCAGTTTTGTATAGCTGGAACCTTTCCAGTTCTACAGAACTGACCTTGCCTCGATCTTGTCCGGATTTTGCTTTTGACATAGGCCGGACAATCCCAAATCTTAACTTACTTAAGAGATAGGCTCTTTCCATACCATATCTTATATGGAGTGGTAGGCATTGATTTGATTCGAATCCAATTCAATAGGTATGCAGCTTTTCAAGTGCATAACCCCCTAAAAGAAACAGGTAACTCAGTAATACTCATCATAGAGCACACCATATCTAATATGGTGCGATTGCTCCGCCCCGATACACCGTTGTGCTGTGGTATATTCAGAGGAGTAATACGGAGAGAGAATCTCATTCTCCTTTAGAATAGTCCAGGAATTCTATGCACAAGTATTCTCCTCCCTGGTCTTATTATAGAACAATATACTTATACCCGTATTTTGGTTCTCTACTTCTAACTTATATTCTGTGAATATCTCAAAAGCTTCGGACTTATGTTTCAACAGGAACATATGACTGAATCTTGAGAGATTATCAGAGAATGTAATGAAGTACAAAGAACCGGCCCTGGCATGTGTAGACAGGGGACCTTATATACATCACTATGTATCAGTCCAAAGAGTTCACTAACTCCTTCTATGTTTCTAATAAAGAGAGCTATGGTCATCTAATTTTTGTGAAATGACTGGTGATTGTTGATTATTTTCCGATTGGATGTTAATGTGAAAAGTATAAAAGTATCGATTCAAATAGTCCCCGATTTCGGCGCTATTTGATTGATCGTAAAATACGAGACTGAGTAAGTAAATCAAATCGATAAGAGTCTCTTTGTGTCGGTAATTAGAAAATTGAATAAAGTTCACAATCAAAAAATTATATTTGACCGCAATCAACTACCGTGTCAGTTGTAGATCGTAAGCGAGTGCGGATCGTCCACAGGGATTGTGCGATTCGTTTTTATATTTGATTTGTTTGAATCGAAAAGTTAATCGAAAAGAAAAGAAAACAAGATTCAAGAATTTATCAATTGATTCAGGTGTCACGATATTTAATCAAGAATCAAGAAACTGATAAACAATCAAGAATTGGGTTTCGATAATATTTCCAACCAAAATGTCAAGAATCTAAATGAGGCTCGTAGGAATCGATTGGATCTATAGATGTGATGTAATCTCAAGATTTCGTGTTCTTGTCCTTCGAAGGATTGATACTAGATCGATGATGATCGACGAGATTTAGGGCTTTCTTGATGAAACTAGGGTTTCATCATTTAACCCTTGTTCTTTCGTAGATATCATTCACATTCTAGCCTCTAGCAATTTCAAGAAATGATCGTAACTCCCCAATCTCGAGCGATATCAATCAAGAAAGCATCACAACGAATTGGGTCGTCGATTCTTGATCTTTCTAGGGTTTACAAAACTCGTAGGATTCAAGAATCGATTAAGGATATATTACATCATCATTCTATTGATCGTCTCGACTCCTCGACGAGCGGAGTATTACTCAAACATCACAACAAGAATTATAACTAGAAATTTAGATTGACTCATGATGCAAGAATTTAAAGAAAACAAGATAAAAGAATATCACCCTTTATTTATATCAACAATTTGATTACAGTCGCTCAAGAACTACAAGAGGAAGAATTAAATTGTCGACTTGGCTTCGCTCGGCTCCGTGAGTCGCGGATCGGCTTGGACCACTTGCTCTGTTGAAGACCGGCTCGGCTCTTAAAAGGTTGCAAGGCTTCTTGCTTGAATGGGTACTCGGGATCTTGGCTTTTGATTGGAATTTAGGTTTAGGATTTCACACAAGTCCTCTCACTAGACTTTGTGGAAGAAGAAGATGAAGAAAGAGATAGAATGGCTCTCAAATGAACTAATGGATTGATTTTTCCAAGCTCATGAATATATCATTTGGATGTGAGCCTGGGGTCTTATTTATAGAGCACCCAAACACTAAGCCTTCTTGAGTTCCCTCCAAAAGTTTGTTGAAAGACTTCTAGAAAGAGTTTGTTAGGCTTAGCTTAGGGTTTAAGCTAGGGTTTAGGAAGAAGTTTCTAGAATGTTAGGCTAGTTTAGTGTTGATCCCAAAGCTTGCTGATCTGGCAGAAGTCTCTGGAGTCTTCTGGAAATTGAGGTACATTTCTGAACTGTAGCCACTGAGATAGACATTGTGAAGAAAAATTGGGTGGATAACATGGCAAGACGGCCGCGGAACCGCGGCGCAAGCAGGCTCCTGCCGCGGTTCCGCGGCCATGTTGGCTTCTTGGACTTTGGTTCTTCTGGTGTGGTCTTTTGATGATAATTGGGGCTTCTTCTGATATGTTGATTTTTGTTTGTCCCTTTGGATTGATACCAGAACTGAAATCATTGAGTTGGCGTAACGTTTTAGCTGTACCGTGTAAATTTTTGCCTTTCTTTTGGATTTTCCTGCACAGATCTCAAAACAAGTGTTGCGCAATTGTAGGGATGATGCGATGCTATGAAATGTAGTCAATTTCCTTTATAGTGTTGGTTTTAGAGTCTAATACATGTAATCTGATATTTTGCGACAGTTTTGCTAATATGTAAAATATGAATGCCGAACACTTCTATATGAATGCAAATGATGAGGAAATTGCCGGCTAAAATATACAATATTTTCGACTAATCAAATTCCCCCAAACTTAATTTCGATCGTCTCGAGCGAACTGTTTTATTAAAAAGAGAAGGAGAAAATAAAGAAAGAGAAAAACTAACTAGCACACTTTCGTAGGCAACACGATTGCACTGAGCATGCGCAACAAGCCTTTAAACCTCTAGGTGTCCCTAGTAGGAGGAGTGTTGTCTCCTGAGGGTTTTCAGCGGATTGCACCCACAAAATCCAATAATAAAAGAAAGATCATGAATATTACATTTAAAGAAAAGAATTGTAAAAGAAAAGCCTTGAAAATTAGGGTTTCCAACTAAGCTAGCTTTTCGGTTGTCATGAGCCCTATCTTAATGGTCATGAAAAGATGTTAGAAATCACGTCCTCCCTCAATAAAACATCGTCTTATTTTTCATTCCTATCTTTCTTCCAAACATCGATCATATAACCCTGCGTGTGTGTAAAGAACATCCCTACACCCGGAGAATTCAATTCAAGCTATCATACTCTTTCCCATCAGCCTCAGTACTTTTTAATTAATGAATATTTAGATGAGATTGCTCACACACTTTCATGCGACCGTTAATACTTATTGAGGTACTAACCAACCGATTACTCATGTGCTTGCTTATTTGGTGTATTTTCCTCGTCTTGCACCACCTCAGGCATAGCAGTGACTCCCAGACCAGTTGTCCTTAGGGCACTAGGTGAAGAAGCACCCTCGCTATACATTTTTTATTGCCCTTGGTGATACAAAACAAGTGTCCATTTTTCTCACCACTTTATATTTTTTATTCATTTTTTTTCTTTTCTTTTTATTTCCTTCATACTTTTGGCTTTAAGACAAGAGCATTTCAAGGTATCCTCTACTATCCCAGGCTTCAAGACGTGTGTAAGTGCGAATAGCAGGGTAGCAACGTTCAAAATGTTTGGCTTCCAGAATAGAAACTATTTTTCAGACTTATTTTTATCCTCAGATTAGTGACGTCCTTCATCTTACTAACCCTTGGGACAACGGCTCATAACTACTTATTACTAGTTCGTATAAGAAAACTTCTAATTTTCTTAGTTTTCTTAAATTTTTCTAATCTCATGGATGTAATTGTTCACTATCTAAACTTTCATTATCTTATTTATATACAAAAAGTGTAAATATTAAAATTATTTTTATACTTGAAAATTTTTAAATTTTTATGGGTTTTGAACATTTTTAAATTTTTATAGATTTTTAAAAAAAAATGTTTTTGTGCTTATGCAAATGATATGCAAATGATGCAAAAATAAGCACAAACCTCCCCCAAACTTGTTTTCAACAGTGTCCTCACTGTTGCCGACAGCTATATCTACAAAACCTATAAGTCTGGGAGGAATTATTAGTGGGGGCAAAATATATAAATGAAGAACTTCCCCCAAACTTATTCTTTTCACTCACCTCCATTCAAAAAAAATGATGCAGTGATATGCAGGATATGAAGGTGAGACGGAGGAATTTTAATCAAAATAAACTGGCTCGTGTAAGAACAAGAGCTCCTTCGTGGGGTCAGTGAAAAAATACGGCTTTAGTCTATGACCATTTACTTTGAAAAAGGTGCCGTTTTTAACATTTTCTACTTCTACTGCCCCGTGCGGGTATACAGACCGCACAACAAAAGGTCCCTTCCATCGAGATCGGAGCTTACCCGCGTGAAGGTGTAATCGTGAATCATAAAGAAGGACTTGTTGATCAGGTGAAAATGTTTTCCTCAAAATGTTTTTATCGTGAAAAACCTTAGTCATATTCTTTATGATTACAGCGTTATCATAAGCTTCATCGCGGAGTTCGCTTAGCTCATTAAGTTGCAGCTTCCGAAAGTTGCAAGCAAGGTTTAGATCAAAATTTATTTCTTTAATAGCCCACAATGCTTTATGTTCTATCTCGACAGGTAAGTGGCATGCTTTTCCAAACACTATCCTATATAGAGACATCCTTAGGTCGGTCTTATATGCAGTTCGGAATGCCCAAAGAGCATCCGTCAGTTTGGTCGACCAGTCTTTTCTATTTTTAGCAACAGTTTTCTCCAGGATAAGTTTGATTTGTCTGTTTGAGATTTCAGCCTGCCCGCTTGTTTGGGGATGATAGGGTATAGAAAGTCGGTGGTTGATTGAGTATTTCCGCATCAGAGTCTCGAAAGATCTGTTGCAGAAGTGTGTCCTATTATCGCTAATAATAACGCGTGGGTGTCCAAATCGCGAGAAGATATTCTCTTTCAAGAACTTAATGACAACTTTCTTGTCATTAGTGCGACATGGAATGGCTTCTACCCACTTTGAGACATAATCAACCGCCAGCAGTATGTACAGATTCCTAAAGGAGTTGGGAAAAGGACCCATAAAATCTATGCCCCAAACATCGAATATTTCAACAACCAGAATGGGTTGCTGAGGCATTTCATTCCTCCGGGATATTCTACCCGTATACTGACATTGTGTACAGGTTTTGCAATGGTCAAATGCGTCCTTGAATAAGGTCAGCCAATAAAATCCATATTGCAAAACCTTCTCCGCTGTCTTTCTAAGACCAAAGTGACCCCCACAGGCCTGATCATGACAAAAAGAAAGAACACTCTTGAACTCTTCATTCGGGACACACCGGCGAATGATCTGATCAGGACAATATTTAAACAGATATGGCTCATCCCAGTAAAAGTGTTTTACTTAGGATAGAAAGCGGTATTTGTCCTGTTTTGACCAATCGCTGGGTATCAGTCCCGTGGCATGATAGTTCACAATATCCCTGAACCATGGTTCATTGGATACGCTCAAGAGTTGCTCGTCAGGGAATGAGTCATTGATCGGCAGGGTCACAGGGAAAGAAATGATGCGTGAAAGGTGGTCAGCTACTACGTTTTCACATCCTTTCTTATCTTTGATAATAAGATCGAATTCTTGTAACAGAAGGATCCAACGTATTAGTCGACCTTTTGCATCTTTCTTCGCCAGAAGATGTTTTAAAGCGGAATGGTCAGTATACACAACTATAGGTGAGCCAATTAAGTAAGGCCTGAATTTTTCTAATGCAAATACAACCGCTAAAAGTTCTTTTTCTGTGGTTGTATAATTGATTTGCGCATCATTCAGGGTCTTACTTGCATAGTAAATCACGTGTGGCATCTTTTCGATGTGCTGTCCTAAGACTGCACCTACTGCAAAATCAGACGCGTCACACATCAGCTCAAAGGGGTAGTCCCAGTTTGGTGACGATAGCACGGGGGCTGAAGTGAGTGAGTGTTTAAGTGAGTCGAAAGCTGTCTCGCAGTCCGAATCAAAATGGAAGGTCGTATCCTTGGCCAGGAGAAGAGTTAAAGGTCTAGCAATTTTGCTAAAGTCCTTAATGAATCTCCTATAAAAGCCCGCATGGCCAAGGAAAGAGCGAATATCTTTGACGCTTTTGGGATGAGGGAGGTTTTGAATGACATCTATCTTAGCTCTGTCAACCTCAATGCCTTTCTGTGAAATAACATGTCCAAGGACAATTCCTTCTTGGACCATAAAGTGGCATTTTTCCCAGTTCAAAGTCAAGTTCTTCTCTTTGCAACGAGTAATAATAGCGTCAAGATTCGCAAGGCAATCGGAAAAAGAGTCTCCAAAAATCGAGAAGTCGTCCATAAAGATCTCCAGAAAATTCTCTACCATATCAGAGAATATCCCCATCATACACCGCTGAAAGGTAGCGGGAGCATTGCATAACCCAAAGGGCATGCGACTGTAAGCAAAAGTACCAAAAGGATAAGTAAGAGTGGTTTTATCTTGATCCTTTTTGGTGATGGGGACCTGATTATAGCCTGAGTATCCGTCCATAAAACAATAATACTCTCATCCCGCTAAGCATTCCAGCATTTGATCAATGAATGGTAGAAGAAAGTGGTCTTTCTTCGTAGCAGCGTTGAGTTTTCTATAATCGATACATACACGCCACCCAGTTTGGGCGCGTGTCTGAATCAACTCATTCGCCTCATTGGTTATAACAGTGATGCCGGATTTCTTAGGAACGACATGTATAGGACTTACCCATTGGCTATCGGAGATGGGGTATATAATACCATTATCTAAGCATTTGACGATCTCTTTCATGACCGCTTCCTTCATGACGGGATTCAACCGTCTCTGTGGTTCTCGGGTTGGTCTGGCATCATCCATCACATGTATATGATGTTCAACTATCAAGGGACTAATCCCTTTGATGTCCGTCATACTCCAACCAAACGCCTATTTGTTAGATCTCAATACCGATAAAAGTGCATTCTCTTTCTCTAACGCTAGAGAAGCGGAAATTATAACCGGTAAAGTCTCCTTCTCACCTAAATAAGCATATTTCAGATGAGAGGGTAAAATTTTGAGATCTAATTCGGGCGGAGAAATGATAGAAGGAGGGATCATTGAATGATTTTTGGATTTACAAAGAAGCTCAGAGCCTGTGAAAGATACAGACTCGGGTGGAGAAAAGTCAGAAGTGCAGGACTCAAGTGTAGGTAAGGTGTCCTCACTAAGATCTTGTGTAAAGTCAAACAGAGATGTGGTAATGTCATCGAGATCAGTAAAGCAAAGTTCCTCGGCTCCACAACTAAAGGGAGCGATCTCATGGACAGAGCACACATCTAAAATATGAGCAGAGGGTTCTGATGGCTGACTTCCAACTTTGAAGATATTTAGTTCAATGGTCATATTTCCAAATGATAAGTTCATTGAACCATTTCTACAGTTTATAACAGCGTTGGAAGTGGCAAGGAAAGGACGACCTAGAATCACCGGAATTTGGCCCCGGGGGTTAGCTACAGGATGTGTGTCGATGTGTGTCGAGTACAATGAAGTCTACAGGGAAAACAAATTCCCCGACCTTTATCAACACATCCTCTAATTCACCCCTTGGTTTGGTGATAGATCGGTCTGCCATCTGGAGAGTGCAGTGAGCAGGTTTCAGCTCTCCAATCCCTAATTGCTCATAGACAGAATAAGGGAGCAGGTTAACACTTGCGCCAAGGTCTAAAAGAGCACGATTTATGTTTTTACCCCCAATAGAAATCGATATTGTAGGACATCCTGGATCCTTTCGTTTCTTTGGTAGCTGGGGAATAAAAGCAGTGCTGATATTATTAGCCATAAAGACCTTCTTCGGCACTTGGGTCTTCCTCTTCCTAGTGCACAAGTCCTTAAGAATCTTCGCATAAGCGGGGACTTGTTGAATTGCATTTAGGAGAGGGATATTGATGTTAACCTGTTTGAACATTTCTAAAATTTTCTCCATATGAGGACCCGTTCTATTACCCCTTAACCGGTTCGGGTAAGGAGCTTTCGCAATAAGCGCTGGGTCCATCATAGGAGAAGGAAGAGGGGGTAGACGAGGTCCCAAAAGAGGTGCGGGGACCGTCTGTGGAGAACTATAAGCGTTGGGAGAAGGTGTCGAGCCTAATGGGAAATGGAGAATAGGCTCTCGAGAAGATGGTGTTGTAGAAGAAGAAGGAGAAGTGTGTGTGTGTGGAAAGGTCTCAGCCGGGGTGTTGATATGATTGTCAGTATCATCAATACCTTCCCCGACATGATTGTTCAGCACTTTTCCCGATCTCAACGTTGTGATGGCATTTACATTGTAATGCCCAGGATTCTGTAGGGGTTGAGAGGGAAGTTTCCCTTTTTCTCTCGCACTCATTTCGGCTTTTAGGCATGCGATTTCAGCTTCCATCGATCTGATACTCTCAGCTTGGGACGCTGAGTTTTTCTTTATCTCACTGACGGAAGATCTAACCTCAGTCGAAACCTCTATGAAATTTGATAAAAGTGATTTCATGGTTTGAGTGAATTGAGAGAACTCGTCAGAACAGGACTGCATAGGATTAGACTGTGCAGGAGTGTTGCTTTGGTTTTGGAAATTTTGTGACTGGTAGGGGTGCTGAGTGAGTTGAAGGGGTTGCTGTTGTGGTGGAGGAAGAGCCCTTTGAAATTGATTCGTGTTTGGAACCGCGTTTTGAGATTGGTTTTGGTTCCAAGCAAAATTCGAGTGATTCCACCAACCCTGATTGTACGTGGAAGAATATGGATCGTTTCGAGGTCTTTGAAATGCGGCATTAGAATGCTCGTGACCTTGAAACGCAGAGTTTAATGGACATTCTTCCGTTAAATGAGACGGATCAGAACACCACCCACAAACAGTTTTGGGGAGCGACATTGGGTTTACGTAGGCTGCAGAAAATTTGTGTTCCATAGCGTCGAGCTTCTTTTGCATTGCTGCCATCTCAGCTCGAACACCTATGGACACATCTACTTGGTGTACGCCACCCCTATTCAATGGTTGGGTTCCACTCTCCCACTGTAGTGATTTTTCAGCGAACTCTTCTAAGTACTTCCAAGCTTCTCCATCATCTTTGGTCATAAAAGTACCTTGACACATGTTTTCAAGGCTCTGTTTAGTGCTTGGGTTAATGCCCTCATAAATGATTCGGCAAAGCTCCCATCTCGGGATGCCGTGATGAGGACACTGAACCAATAGATCCTTGAAACGTTCAAAGCATTTTGAAAATGGTTCAGTAGGGAGCTGAGCAAATTGATTCAATTCGCTACGGATTCGAGCCGTCTTTTGGATTGGGTAAAATTTCTTAAGGAATGCAGCGACGAATTCTTCCCAATTCGTAATAGAGTGTGCGGTAGTGTTATATAGCCACTTCTCGGCCATATCGCACAATGTAAATGGTAGAAGTCGTAGACGCATCGCATCCACTGAAAGTTGTGATGTACCCATCATTGCGCATACGTTTTCAAATTTGGTAATGAAAACGTAAGCGTCCTCAGTCTCGAGTCCGTGGAATTTGGGTAAAAGATTGATATACTGGGGCATAATCTCAAAGTTATCCCCATTGGCTGGTGGTGTGGATAAGCAGGTCGAAAGAGGACCTCTAAGTGGATAGCACCTCTCCTGGAGAGAGATGCGGGGTGGATTCTGCGCACCAATGGACGGCGGCAGATTAGGGTTAAAGAAGTTTAATGGATTCGGATCCATCGGTGTGGGTGTGGTAGTGGGTAAAGAAAAGGTAAATGGAGAAATATCGACTTCGGAGTCGATAAAGGGTACGCGGACTAAACGGGCACTAGAATCCCGTGTCCAGCCTATCTTGTACCAAAAAGGGTTAGTACAAGTGGCAGCGTTGGCTTATAATTAGGGGTAAATGAATGAATGCGGTGTTTGCTTTTGAAAAAGAGACGGATTTTTGAAAAAATGATGCGACACAACAAATGCAGCACACAACCTTAGAATCTAGTGGTCACCTAGGTCCGGCTCTAGACCGCTCCTAACTGCCAAAAGACAAGTCGCAGGATAGAATCCTCCACTGCCTCTTTGTCCCCCTGTGGCCAGGTAAGTGCCAGGTAAGTGGGAAGGTACTCCACTACGTAATTAGTGGGCCTAATTAATAACCACTAGCCTTCGACACACTTTCCTAGGCACCATAAGAAAACGCGGATAAGCAATGAATTACTCACGACCTTCTTCTGTCCTAATTGAGCGCGACAGTCCTTAGAGTCATCTCTAGATTTCTTTTAGTTAATGTGGGTCAATGCGGATGCAAGTTTTGTGGTTTTCGGGGCCTAGGAAGGGTAATGAAATCCCCACCTAATTTGGATTTGGCCGTGCCCCTTAATATCCGTATTTAGAATGCAAACAACCAAGAAACAAAATCACGCACAAATTTAATTTTGCAATTTGTGAGCTGCTATTCTTTCCAAAGAATCCTGCAGAAAATTATCAGTTGGAGCTAAAAAGAGGAGAGAGGAGAAGTCAAGAAAGTACATGAAGCAAAAAAATTTCAGAGATTCCTCAAGGCCACCGCGGTTCCGCCGCAATTGCCCTCTAATGCCGCCCTTCCGCGGTCGAAGTGTGGGATCACTGAACCAAACTTCTTCAGGGAGCTTCTGTAGACTCCCTCTGCTCTCTGGTATTTTCCAAATATTTTTCCAAATTTCCAGCAAGCTCCAGATCTCCTTGCAATGAAACACAACAAATTGTTTAGGGTTTGCACAAATTTTGATCTCAAAAATCACAATGAAATAAATCTTTCAATTCAAATTTTGATATAAAACGAATTAGTGCGCGATCCCCGGCAACGGCGCCAGTTTGATTGTTGATTATTTTCCGATTGGATGTAAATGTGAAAAGTATAAAAGTATCGATTCAAATAGTCCCCGATTTCGGCGCTATTTGATTGATCGTAAAATGCGAGACTGAGTAAGTAAATCAAATCGATAAGAGTCTCTTTGTGTCGGTAATTAGAAAATTGTATAAAGTTCACAATCAAAAAATTATATTTGACCGCAATCAACTACGGTGTCAGTTGTAGATCGTAAGCGAGTGCGGATCGTCCACAGGGATTGTGCGATTCGTTTTTATATTTGATTTGTTTGAATCGAAAAGTTAATCGAAAAGAAAAGAAAACATGATTCAAGAATTTATCAATTAATTCAGGTGTCACGATGTTTAATCAAGAATCAAGAAACTGATAAACAATCAAGAATTGGGATTCGATAATATTTCCAACCAAAATGTCAAGAATCTAAATGAGGCTCGTAGGAATCGATCGGATCTATAGACGTGATGTAATCTCAAGATTTCGAGTTCTTGTCCTTCGAAGGATTGATACTAGATCGATGATGATCGACGAGAGTTAGGGATTTCTTGATGAAACTAGGGTTTCATCATTTAACCCTTGTTCTTTCGTAGATATCATTCACATTCTAGCCTCTAGCAATTTCAAGAAACGATCGTAACTCCCCAATCTCGAGCGATATCAATCAAGAAAGCATCGCAACGAATTGGGTCGTCGATTCTTGATCTTGCTAGGGTTTACAAAACTCGTAGGATTCAAGAATCGATTAAGGATATATTACATCATCATTCTATTGATCGTCTCGACTCCTCGACGAGCGGAGTATTACTCAAACATCACAACAAGAATTATAACTAGAAATTTAGATTGACTCATGATGCAAGAATTTAAAGAAAAAAAGATAAAAGAATATCACCTTTTATTTATATCAACAATTTGATTACAGTCGCTCAAGAACTACAAGAGGAAGAATTAAATTGTCGACTTGGCTTCGCTCGGCTCCGTGAGTCGCGGATCGGCTTGGACCACTTGCTCTGTTGAAGACCGGCTCGGCTCCTAAAAGGTTGCAAGGCTTCTTGCTTGAATGGGTACTCGGGATCTTGGCTTTTGATTGGAATTTAGGGTTAGGGTTTCACACAAGTCCTCTCACTAGACTTTGTGGAAGAAGAAGATGAAGAAAGAGATAGAATGGTTCTCAAATGAACTAATGGATTGATTTTTCCAAACTCACGAATATATCATTTGGATGTGAGCCTAGGGTCTTATTTATAGAGCACCCAAATCCTAAGCCTTTTTGAGTTCCCTCCAAAAGTTTGCTGAAAGACTTCTAGAAGGAGTTTGTTAGGCTTAGCTTAGGGTTTAAGCTAGGGTTTAGGAAGAAGTTTCTAGAATGTTAGGCTAGTTTAGTGTTGATCCCAAAGCTTGCTGATCTGGCAGAAGTTTCTGGAGTCTTCTGGAAATTGAGGTACATTTCTGAACTGTAGCCACTGAGATAGACATTGTGAAGCAAAATTGGGTGGATGACGTGGCAAGACGGCCGCGGAACCGCGGCGCAAGCAGGCTCCGGCCGTGGTTCCGCGGCCATGTTGGCTTCTTGGACTTTGGTTCTTCTAGTGTGGTCTTTCGATGATAATTGGGGCTTCTTCTGATATGTTGATTTTTGTTTGTCCTTTTGGATTGATACCAGAACTGAAATCATTGAGTTGGCGTAACGTTTTAGCTGTACCCTGTAAATTTTTGCCTTTCTTTTGGATTTTCCTGCATAGATCTCAAAACAAGTGTTGCGCAATTGTAGGGATGATGCGATGCCATGAAATGTAGTCAATTTCCTTTATTGTGTTGGTTTTAGAGTCTAATACATTGTAACACCTTAGAATGTGTTTTGTAGCTAATTATATTTTAATATGTGGTTTTTAATAAAAAGTTTACCAAATTGGTTTTTAATTATTTTATTCTATTTAATGAGTATTTTATTAGAATTTTTCTAGGCACACACACACTTGTGCATGTAAACTAGGGTTTAGAGAGGGGGTTAGACCATGATTAGCTAGCATGATGGATTAACCCATTCTCTTTAAGTTAATTGTTATTGTTTAAGTGTTTTGGGTTTAATAGTGTATGGTTGTTAAAATAAAAAGGGTTTTAAATTTGTTTTTATTAATTGGTTGAATGTTGACTTGGGAGAGAGAGAAGCATGGTGCTACATGGCTCATGCCATGCTCTTTAAATGAAGAAAGAGAAAGAGAATGGGAGGGGTTTTGTGTGTTGTCTCATTTCTCACTCATTCTCTCATTTCTCTCTCACAAACACACACACACACACTCACCTGCAGAGAGCAGCAGCAGCCCCAGAAGCAGCTTCAGCAACAGCAGCATCATCATCATCAGAAACAACAGCAGCCCCATTATTAGCAGCAGCAGCTCCAGCACTTGCAGCAGCTCTCTCCTTCCCCCATACACTTCTTCACCTGCTTTCTAGGATCTTATAGGGTATATTTCCTTAACCCAATTTCCTAGTTTGCTTAGCTTGTGTGTTGATTTGCTTCGATTAGTGTTAATTACCTAGTTTAGTGCTAATTATGATTTTTTGTGTGGACTTTTGGATAATTGTTGATTGTGTTAGTTAACCCTACCTATTTAAGTGTTATTAGGGTCACTTCAACTGAGAAATAACCCAGGTTTCACTAAAATACCATAGGGTTTGTGTTTTGTGCAAATTGTCGTTTTTATACGATATATTGGCAATCTGTGAATCTGCTTTGGACCCGGGACCTTCAGGTTAAAATTGAGAATACTGGAGTATGCTAACTAGGTCTAGAACACACCACCAGAATACGAACCCACCATTCCCAATACAGGCCACAGATTTATTTGGTTTGGCCGCAAATTGCGGCCAAGTAGGGGGTAGGGGAGTTGGGGTCTTGGTTAGGGTTGTCTGCTGTGTTGTCTAGTGTTTTGGCATGTCTAGTTTTGTAATATTTAGCCTGTAGGAAAATCTGGGATCAAATACCGTTTTTCATGTCCGTTGTGTTTGCGCGATACGCGTGATACGTTAGTGGGTTATGCGATCCAGCGTATCGCGGTGTGTCGCGATGGTTTTAGACGCGTACACACACGATTCAGCGTATCGTGCACACGCGCGTTTAGTTCGCGACGTGAGTTTCTCGTTTTGGTTCGATATCGCGTTTTGCGAGATATTTGGCTTATATGCGTTTTCCATGTCTTTTTGCAGTTTTGCAAGCAGGGACTATGGACACTGCTACAGGGGGAGCAGATGGTAGGATTCACCTAGCGTGGAGTGTAGGTGAGTAGATTTAACATCTACAGGGGAATCGCCCGCATGGCGTTATGCGTCTGGGCTAGGATTCAATACCTGTCGCATATTCTACGTCATTGTTAGAATTGCGCCTTTACTGTATTTTCTTAGATATAGTTGTACTGTGACTAGTAGCCGTAGGGCACTGCACACATTATTGACGGTTCATGTTGCACGAGCATGGATTGTACGCTACACACACACCGTCAATAATTGCCATGTCACACACTAACCCTTATAGATTCTATTGCTTATCACACATGACATCTAGCTTATCGGTATACCTGTAGTGTATCATACCTTTAGTGATAGGTACATATTCACCTTGCAATACAGCTACAGGTATACCATGCACATATTTTAGTTATACCCGGGGGGATATCCTACATATTTTACTTATGCCCAGGGGGGTATACGACATCAGTTCTTATAGGTAGATACATATACATTGCTACACCTGTATGTTACACACATATTCAGTTGCAGTTATATATTTACCTTTACTGATGTTACGTAGCTGTACCTTATTGGTTTCGCATACATCTGGTTTCAGCTACATATTCTCATTTATATGCTCGTATTTCAGATATATCATATATGTTTATTCCTGGATTGCGCATTATTGTTTGGATTTTACATGATGTTTTCTGGATTTGGGAACCGCGGAAGTTCATGAAATTATGCATACATTGAAAAACCCGGTTTCCTTGATATGATATTTGCGCATCCACCATGGGTTTTATCGGTGCTGATTATTTATACCCCATCCGAGGAGGCGTAGAGGCCGCATGAGGGTACATGGTGGGACCCGGAGGTACCCCGGGGCGAGAACGGATCGCTGGATTTGTTATACGGTGAGCCTGTCAGGGGAACCATACCGTCCGGTGATATTACCTTTTACTCGGCGGTTATCTTGGGATACCGACCGGAGTCTTGTACGTATGCATACGTGAAAGGCGAGGGTCAGAGCTAGGCACTCGTGCTTTCGGGACAGCGTATGATACGTACCTATCAGGATTTCTGTGTCGATGCTTGACACATTGTTTTCATGATATTTCTTTTAATACCTTTGTATATATAACAGGGGATTAGCCGTTGTTATATATACCCTTACACCAATATTAGTGGAATGGGACGCTAATATATGTGTATTGCCCCCATCATATTTATTTCTGCAAATATATATACCTTAGGATGTTAGAAACTTACTTGAGATTCGACTTGGGATATATGTGATTCATTGAGATTGGATGTTGGATATGAAAGAGATTGTTGATTTGTACATTCGAGATATAGGAGATTACTCGATATTGTACAGTGAGGTGATGTGAGACTTATATGATGTGAGAGCCCAATTTGGGGGCTGATTTGAGGATTTGGGATTTGAGTGTCTTGATGGATTGTGATCCTACCACGATGTCAGGTTTCCGTTGAAATGACATATTCCACCATATACCTCATACTTATCTATTTTATGCACAGATTCATATATTGGTAATACCTGTTAGTGTACCCTTATGATAGTTGCATATTTACATTCTCATATCCCTATTGCATGGTTACTGCATATTATTGTCATGTTACTGTTGCTTCACATATTGATTGTACCTGCTAGTGTACTTATCTTTATTCAGCATTTGCATGACATGTTATTACTGTAATCGCATATCTTAGATTCATGCTGTACGTGCATTCCTGCGATTACCTGCATATGTTATCTACTATTCACGAGTTGGCAACTCACCCCCGTTGTGCCACAGGTGTTTCAGGTTGTTCCCCAGAGTAGTCGAGGCAGGCTATTCAGCGTTTCAGCTATCATCTTTTGCTACAGATACCACATCAGCTCACAGTACTATTTTGCTTAGGTGGGTTTTGGTCGTCATCTGTATTTTGTATTGTACATTCGTTGTATCTTGTACTCTCCATTTATTATTATGTTGTTGGCTTAGAGACTTGGTGAGGACGATACTGTTTATTATTTGTGGGTTTGTTGTCTTTTATATACAGCTTTCTCTCTATTATTTTTCATTTCCGTATTTATATGGTTTAGATTTCTGGGTTTTGGCTTTCTTTTACTGCGCTACGTCTTTAGGCGTTGCGTAGTATTAGGGCCGTCACGGGCCAATTTTTGGGTCGTGACAAAGTTGGTATCAGAGCGCTAGGTTTTACCTTTCGGAGTGTAGGATGACCTTAGTATGATAGAGTAGGTAGCTTAAGCAGAGTAACGTAGTGTGTGTATGTCTGCAGCATACCCACGGTGCGGTACTTTGCATTAAGTGACCAAAGTACAAATTGTTTGAAATTCCTTCCTTGATGATTCCTATCCTTGAGATTCGATTTCCTTATTCTCATCGAATCTTATATCTATTTATAGCCTTGCCGCCGATGACTATGGGGACTCAGAGTGATGCAGCGAGTGCCGAGGTCAGAGTTGGCTCGGGTGAGACAAGTAATGACCAGGATGGCACTCTAGTTGCACAGGTGCAGACGGATCAGCCTACGACCTATACTTTTGATAGACTTTTGGTAGAGATGCAGGACTTCCGCCAGACTATGAGTTCATTGGTTGATGTAGTTCGGGAGCTACGAAGGAGGTTGTTACCCCTGTTACTCAGTTGTCACTTGCGATCAGCATGCAGCAGTCCGTCACCTACATAGCACCCGTGGTTGCAGCTCCAGTTGATGAGGCGCATATTCCAGAGGCTCAGAGAGTTCCAGGACAGTGGAGGACTCGTACCAGTGTACCGGCCCAGAGGCAGAGGTTTGGTCATCGAGATAGATTTCGTGGCCGTCGCGGGAGTAGCAGAGGCTTAGGACGAGCACAGTCATTCAGCTCTCATCCCCAGGATGGTCAGCAGTCAGCGCGTGGATGTTTTCGATGCGGAAACCTTCAGCACTTCGTCAGGGGTTGTTCCTTAGCACCTCGTCATGATCGTTTTTAGATAGGCCGTGGACGTGGAAGATTTTCTCAGAGGGCTCAGGCTACCAGAGGAGTTCATCCAGTTGCGGGTAGAGGGCAGACACAGGAGTTTGCTTCTACTCATCGGGACGCGCAGACGTCTAATGCAGAGTTCTCAGATATCCTTAATTCGCTTGTTCTTTGATGTATTCGTTTGTTTTTCATGCTTGTACCGTGGCTGGGTAGATTAGTCGTAGTTGTGCTAACTTCTGTCAGCGATTCTTTTGTTGCGCGACACGTATTTCAGTTTTGTGCCAATCGGATAGGAGGTAGAGATTCGTCCGTCGTTTTGATCCTTCTAGAGATGTTGGAATTGACGTTCTCCTGGACACGGACTGGTTAATTACGTGCTAGGCGTCTGTGGACTACCGTGAGGAAACAGTCAGGTTTGTTTTCCCGGCAAGTCAGTTCTTGTTGTGCAGGTGGATAGTTGTGCCGCCTCTCACAGCTTGAATTCAGCCTTTTTCGCTAGTCGGCTTTTGAGGAGATGTCGTGGATTCTTGGCGTTCATTTGTGATACCGGAGCCACAGTGGGATTGTTGGACCAAGTTCCTTTCGTGCGAGAGTTTTTTTCGACGTTGTTCCGGATGAGCCGGCGAAGCTTGGGAACTAAAGAATCAGCTGCAGAGTTTTGGTTGGGGAGTTTTGTGCGTCGGAGTGTTTCGCTTTTGGAAGCTCCTATTTCTGTTCGTCGAGGAGGAGACTGCAGTTTGAGGTTGTGTATCGACGGATCGTCAATTGAACCGGCTAACGGTGCGGATAGGTATCCTTCACCTCGCCGTGACGATTTCTTCGATCAGCTCCAGAGTGCGAGACATTTTCTAAGTTTGTTCAGGATCAGGTCATCATTATTGCGGGTTCGGAGTGATGGCATTCCGAAGACCGCCTTATGCGTGCGACGGGCTTTGTGCGTTTTGGTGAGTCATTGGATTCACTGATGCCCTAGCAGCATTCGTAGATGTGATGAACCAGATTTCTTCAGGCCGTTCCTCGACCAGTTTTGTTGTGTTATATACGACATTCTGGTCTATTTAATGTGTCTTGAGGAACAGGAGTAGCACTTGAGGATTTGTTATGCAGATACTGGGAGAGCACCAGCAGTTGCTAAATTCTCGGAGTGTTTCTTCAGGCTTTTTGTGTTGACTCCTAGGTCTTGTAGTCACGGGAGACGGTTTTGTATGGTTCCGAGGGAGATCGTGGCCGTACAGCTTAGGCCCAGACTTGTGTGCAGGACGGAGATCCGCATATTGTTGGGCTTAGCAGGTTTTACCGCCGTTTCATGCAGGATTGCTAGAGTAGTGCTGCACCGTCGACTGAATGGACTGGAGGGGAGGTTTCTTTTCTGGGGACTGAGGCATGTGTACGGAGTTTTCAGCAGTTGGAGATTCGGTTAACAACTGCATCAGTTCTTTCTTTGCCTTTGGTTCGGGCGACTTTGTTGTTTAACTGTAATGTTTCTTGAGTGGGCTCGAGTGTGTACTGATGTGACACTACAGAGTCATCGCTTTTGCTTCCCTACATTGGAGGAAGTACGAGAAGGATATTCCACTCATGATCTGGAGATGGCCGCGGTGGTTTTGCGTTGGAGATTTGGGGACACTACCTTCTTGAGAGTCGTGTCAGATTTTCCACGGACCACTAGAGCTTAATGAACATCTTCCTGCAGCGGATTTTGATTGTTGTGATAGTCTTCTGCAGATTTACAGTTTTTGTGTGATCGTTGAGTATAGCTTAAGTTCGTCTCTACGGAGGGGACAGCTTGCTCATGTCCGCGCCCGACCACTTTCCTTAATCGTTTTCGCGAGACACTGCCCGTCGATGCTCGTTCGTTAGTGATACTTGAGCATACTCGGCTGGGTAATGATTCGGAGACCTTGAATTGTGACAATGGTGTGCTAAGTTAGGGACGCGTTTGTGTACCTGATATCATCGGGTAGAGACGTGTAATCCTAGAACATGCACATCTGTCAACTCTCTATATGCATTCAAGTTCCACCAACATTTAACGTGACTTGTGAGATAGTTACGGGTTGACAGAGATGTAAAGAGAAGTTTCAGGTTTCGTTTCAAAGTGTCCGTCTTGTTGTATGCTTGGGTCGAGCATCTGAGGCCGGCTGGAGAGTTGCAATCTTTTACCGTTCCGAAGTAAGAGTGGGAGCAGATCTCCACGAATTTCGTTATGGTTTCTACCCAAGTTTGGTCAGGGTGTGACTCCATTCGGATTCTTGTCGTCCGGTTATACTCAGTTTGCTCAGTTGTTGTTGTTAAAGTTGTGGGTTGTGTTATTTGTTGTCGGCAGTTGGGGATCGTCACTCGCCATCGTTAGGGTTCTCCTTCGATAGCTGTTATCAGGAGACACTCCAATTGGCCACCTTTACGCTTAGGAGTTAGGTCGTGTCGATCACCAGTCTGTTGTTTTCTGACTCGGCGTAAGTAGGACCTTAGACCCCAGCTAGTCTAGAGACTTCCGAGATGGTCCAGCTGTGTTAGGTCAGGATGGGAATTGTCCATTGCGAACTGAGGTCTTATGCCGACTGTGTTAGCCATAGACTCGAGTTCGCAGGGACAGATCAAGTATTCCTACGGACTTCCGATGAATGACGTGTTGGATTTTTGGGAAGCTTGTCCCAGGATTTAGGTCTTTCTGAGATCCTATAAGCGAGTTAGTTCGTTGCCTTTAAATTGGCACTTCCGCCCAGATTATTGGATTTTCACCCCGTATTCCTTATGATGATACTCTACAATTACCTTCATGACCTTTCTCACATGACTTAGCACCAGACCATTTAGCTTAGACGCGATCTTTCGTTCACCAGCAGCCAATTGTGTTAATGGCTCAGCAGGTGGAGGAACATCGGTCAAGGGTCTTGCTATCTGTGGAAGGTTTCCTTGGACGTAGCCGTATAGTGAGATAGTCACTTGGGAGGCTGCGAGCGAGATTTGAGGATTTTAATCTTCTCTTTGAAGGTACGCGTATCGGTATATTTTAAATTCGGAGACGAATTTCTTTTAAGGGGGGAGATTGTAACACCTTAGAATGTGTTTTGTAGCTAATTATATTTTAATATGTGGTTTTTAATAAAAAGTTTACCAAATTGGTTTTTAATTATTTTATTTTATTTAATGAGTATTTTATTAGAATTTTTCTTGGCACACACACACTTGTGCATGTAAACTAGGGTTTAGAGAGGGGGTTAGACCATGATTAGCTAGCATGATGGATTAACCCATTCTCTTTAAGTTAATTGTTATTGTTTAAGTGTTTTGGGTTTAATAGTGTATGGTTGTTAAAATAAAAAGGGTTTTAAATTTGTTTTTATTAATCGGTTGAATGTTGACTTGAGAGAGAGAGAAGCATGGTGCTACATGGCTCATGCCATGCTCTTTAAATGAAGAAAGAGAAAGAGAATGGGAGGGGTTTTATGTGTTGTCTCATTTCTCACTCATTCTCTCATTTCTCTCTCACAAACACACACACACACTCACCTGCAGAGAGCAGCAGCAGCCCCAGAAGCAGCTTTAGCAACAGCAGCATCATCATCATCAGAAACAACAACAGCCCCATTATTAGCAGCAGCAGTTGCAGCAGCTCTCTCCTTCCCCCATACACTTCTTCACCTGCTTTCTAGGATCTTATAGGGTATATTTCCTTAACCCAATTTCCTAGTTTGCTTAGCTTGTGTGTTGATTTGCTTCGATTAGTGTTAATTACCTAGTTTAGTGCTAATTATGATGTTTTGTGTGGACTTTTGGATAATTGTTGATTGTGTTAGTTAACCCTGCCTATTTAAGTGTTATTAGTGTCACTTCAACTGAGAAATAACCCAGGTTTCACTAAAATACCATAGGGTTTGAGTTTTGTGCAAATTGTCGTTTTTATACGATATATTGGCAATCTGTGAATCTGCTTTGGACCCGGGACCTTCAGGTTAAAATTGAGAATACTGGAGCATGCTAACTTGGTCTAGAACACACCACCAGAATACGAACCCACCATTCCCAATACAGGCCGCAGATTTATTTGGTTTGGCCGCAAATTGCGGCCAAGTAGGGGGCAGGGGTGTTGGGGTCTTGGTTAGGGTTGTCTGGTGTGTTGTCTAGTGTTTTGGCATGTCTAGTTTTGTAATATTTGGCCTGTAGGAAAATCTGGGATCAAATATCGTTTTTCATGTCAGTTGTGTTTGCGCGATACGCGCGATACGTGAGTGGGTTATGCGATCCACCGTATCGCGGCGTGTCGCGATGGTTTTAGACGTGTACACACACGATTCAGCGTATCGTGCACACGCGCGTTTAGTTCGCGACGCGAGTTTCTCGTTTTGGTTCGATATCGCGTTTTGCGAGATATTTGGCTTATATGCGTTTTCGATGTCTTTTTGCAGGTTTGCAAGCAGGGACTACGGACATTGCTACAGGGGGAGCAGATGGTAGGATTCACCTAGCGTGGAGTGTAGGTGAGTAGATTTAACATCTACAGGGGAATCGCCCGCATGGCGTTATGCATCTGGGCTAGGATTCAATACCTGTCGCATATTCTACGCCATTGTTAGAATTGTGCCTTTACTGTATTTCCTTAGATATAGTTGTACTGTGACTAATAGCCGTAGGGCACTGCACACATTATTGACGGTTCATGTTGCACGAGCACGGATTGTACGCTACACACACACCGTCAATAATTGTCATGTCACACACTAACCCTTATAGATTCTATTGCTTATCACACATGACATCTAGCTTATCGGTATACCTGTAGTGTATCATACCTTTAGTGATAGGTACATATACACCTTGTGATACAGCTACAGGTATACCATGCACATATTTTAGTTATACTGGGGGGGATATCCTACATATTTTACTTATGCCCAGGGGGGTATACGACATCAGTTCTTATAGGTAGATACATATACATTGCTATACCTGTATGTTACACACATATTCAGTTGCAGTTACATATTTACCTTTACTGATGTTACGTAGCTGTACCTTATTGGTTTCGCATACATCTGGTTTCAGCTACATATTCTCATTTATATGCTCGCATTTCAGATATATCGTATATGTTTATTCCTGGATTGCGCATTATTGTTTGGATTTTACATGATGTTTTCTGGATTTGGGAACCGCGGAAGTTCATGAAATTATGCATACATTGAAAAACCCCGTTTCCTTGATATGATATTTGCGCATCCACCATGGGTTTTATCGGTGCTGATTATTTATACCCCATCCGAGGAGGCGTAGAGGCCGCATGAGGGTACATGGTGGGACCCGGAGGTACCCCGGGGCGAGAACGGATCGCTGGATTTGTTATACGGTGAGCCTGTCAGGGGAACCATACCGTCCGGTGATATTACCTTTTACTCGGCAGTTATCTTGGGATACCGACCGGAGTCTTGTACGTATGCATACGTGAAAGGCGAGGGTCAGAGCTAGGCACTCGTGCTTTCGGGACAGCGTATGATACGTACCTATCAGGATTTCTGTGTCGATGCTTGACACATTGTTTTCATGATATTTCTTTTAATACCTTTGTATATATAACAGGGGATTAGCCGTTGTTATATATACCCTTACACCAATATTAGTGGAATGGGACGCTAATATATGTGTATTGCCCCCATCATATTTATTTCTGCAAATATATATACCTTAGGATGTTAGAAACTTACTTGAGATTCGACTTGGGATATATGTGATTCATTGAGATTGGATATTGGATATGAAAGAGATTGTTGATTTGTACATTCGAGATATAGGAGATTACTCGATATTGTACAGTGAGGTGATGTGAGACTTATATGATGTGAGAGCCCAATTTGGGGGCTGATTTGAGGATTTGGGATTTGAGTGTCTTGATGGATTGTGATCCTACCACGATGTCAGGTTTTCGTGGAAATGACATATTCCACCATATACCTCATACTTATCTATTTTATGCACAGATTCATATATTGGTAGTACCTGTTAGTGTACCCTTATGATAGTTGCATATTTACATTCTCATATCCCTATTGCATGGTTACTGCATATTATTGTCATGTTACTGTTGCTTCACATATTGATTGTACCTGCTAGTGTACTTACCTTTATTCAGCATTTGCATGACATGTTATTACTGTAATCGCATATCTTAGATTCATGCTGTACGTGCATTCCTGTGATTACATGCATATGTTATCTACTATTCACGAGTTGGCAACTCACCCCCGTTGTGCCACAGGTGTTTCAGGTTGTTCCCCAGAGTAGTCGAGGCAGGCTATTCAGCGTTTCAGCTATCATCTTTTGCTACAGATACCGCATCAGCTCACAGTACTATTTTGCTTAGGTGGGTTTTGGTGGTCATCTGTATTTTGTATTGTACATTCGTTGTATCTTGTACTCTCCATCTATTATTATGTTGTTGACTTAGAGACTTGGTGAGGACGATACTGTTTATTATTTGTGTGTTTGTTGTCTTTTATATACAGCTTTCTCTCTATTATTTTTCTTTTCCGTATTTATATGGTTTAGATTTCTGGGTTTTGGCTTTCTTTTACTGCGCTACGTCTTTAGGCGTTGCGTAGTATTAGGGCCGTCACGGGCCAATTTTTGGGTCGTGACATACATGTAATCTGATATTTTGCGACAGTTTTGCTAATATGTAAAATATGAATGCCGAACACTTCTATATGAATGCAAATGATGAGGAAATTGCTGCTAAAATATACAATATTTTCGACTAATCAATTGGCAAGTTTCACAAGATGTAAATTCAAACCGATTTAAATATGCATCTAAAATGTAACTTAAGCTAGTCGGGTCACATTGATATGACCTAGTCTACAATACCTCAAGAAGGAATCGTTCATCTCATGAACTCTTCCTCTTGTGTGTGTTCTGTATACTAGGAACTGTAGTTTGATTTAGAATGTCAATGCTTTTAGATAACGTGCCTGAACGGATCAACTTTTGAAATGTTCAAAACAATGTTCAACAATACAAACTTATATCCTTCTTTAATAAATAAAGAGATTGATATGATTTTGTATATCAGGTTCGGTATCTAATAGCATTTGTTCAGAATCAATGTATTTATAATACAGGGTGACAATGACCAACAGACTTGGCTGCAACACTTGCACCGTTTTCTGTTTCATGAAACTTATCACCCATTCTCAGTTCTCTACCTTTCTGTGGCCCATGTAACGGATTACATTTGCGGGATCCTGATCCGGTATCAAATACCCAGGACGTAGAGGATACTGAGAAACAGTTCTTTATAATGAACACACCTGAAGGAGAGGCATCTCATGCACTCTCTTCGTTTGGGCGACATGGGAATCCTGATATTCCCCTATTTCCTGCTCGATCTTATAACAATTATAAGTTGGAGCGGGACCAACGTTCCCCAGCTCAGTAAAA
Source organism: Agapanthus africanus (assembly GCA_030015575.1). Classification (NCBI taxonomy): domain Eukaryota; kingdom Viridiplantae; phylum Streptophyta; class Magnoliopsida; order Asparagales; family Amaryllidaceae; genus Agapanthus; species Agapanthus africanus. Next base: position 256,632,712 of record CM057351.1, on the reverse strand, counting down.
CAAGCAGGTTCGGTCAATACATCCATATTATTATCTTGATTAAGGCGTGATATGGTCGCTACCTGGAGAGAGAGAGAAGAAAACACTCTGCGTGCGCTCTTGCAAGATTAGATTGGTTATATATTTTATCTAATCAGGATGGCTCCCACTGTTTTTATCAAATCTTCCTTCAAACCCTAAAAGGAAAGACTAGCCGGGATTAATTACACTCTACAAGTTCGCCAATCTTTCAGCCAGGCCAGTGTCGGTACTTTGAGGGAGGTTCCCCGTGCTTTCGCACAGGCCTAATTAAAGTAAATCTCGTTTTCCCAGAGGCGTAACCCCGTTGACACCTTTCTAGACACCTACTTGATCGGCTAATTGTAATGTGTAAAACGCTCCCAGGAGTAACTCTTACTCGCAGCGGGTATCGGGATCCAACTATCTCATAGAAGGTATGCAATCTCATTGCAAATTTCAACACTTGAAATTCCCGATAGTTTTGCCCCTAGCGTCCTATGACCTTGACGGAGGCCAAACTACCCATAGTCCGCTAGTCAAGTTCAACCCGTCATTTCCTGATTGAATTAAACCCACCCGCACGACCCTTGACGGAGGCCAAACAACGCCGTACGAATATCCTAATCCAATCGCATCGTATGCTAGCAGATAAGCATTAGTTAGCTACCGTACACTACGCCTTGACGGAGGCCAAACTACCGCAGCACGAATACTAACTAGTACTTATCTGAAATGACGGAGGGCTACGACAGGTTTTTATGAAAACCCTTTGCGTAATGAACTTGATATCGTTGTAGAATCGAATGAATTTTAAATGGAGTGTTTTTTAGGCTTTTCTAGTTTTGCTAAAGGGGTCACTCCCGGTGAAGGGATCGTCGGCCCTTTCCTCATCGAATAAGGTGCAGGATATATCATATATACCAAAGCAAAAACTATAGAAGCAATCAAAAGACAAACCGAGGGTTGTAGCATCTGCCAGTTATTGCTAAAGGGATCACTCCCGGTGAAGGGATCTCGGCCTTTTCCTCATCGAATAAGGTGCAGGATGTTCTACAAGGAACACCGCGATGCAAAACAAGAACTGTAGCTACCTGTTTTTGAAAATTCGATTCCACAACATCTTTTAGGTTTCTTTTCTTTCATTAATCATATTAATGAAGTTCCATCATTTAAATCACCTAAAAATCACAGATAAATACGACGTACACTTATGCCATCCGCATTCGCCTCGATGTCCCCTCGTGCACCGTTAAGTTAGGTAACTAACGACAGAGCGGGGCAGGGCTAGCGCGGGTGTAAAACATAAGCAACGTCTATATAATATATCATATATACTATATACAGTATTTATCACAGAACATCACATGATCACATCACAGATATCGCAGCAGAAGAAACATATGAAACATTGGATATACTAGGACGTCCGTGTTTTCAATACGAGCCAGTATAAAACACGGATTCCACGGTCGCGATGAATAGCCAAACCCACACCCCTAGACCCCTACGAGAGCGGCAAGCAACCCTACCAATTCTAGAGTTAGGAGACCCGGACTCGACTCCTCGAGTTGGTCTCCCACTGGACTCCAGAACCCGGTTACTTGTGCCCTCCTCCTTGGGTCTATCCTAGTGCGGAAAAGTAAATAATGTACATCAACGGTGACATCTTCCGCAACCTGGAAGTGCCCCAATAAAAGAATATTACATACAAGTTTTTACATGAATGAAAATGAAAAACACTCATCTCACTTAAAAAAAAACCCGGCTATTCAAACACGACGATCCAATATAACATATCCAGCAACATATAACATCACATGTCATCAACGTAAGTAAATATGCGCATCCCAATTGTCGTTGACATATAGCAACGAAACCGGCGATATCACATATTACACATACGGTCGCAAAAAAGAAAGTGTAAAACTACAACAGTTGGAATCCGCAACCTGCATAGACATCGCATGCCTAACCAAATGAATTCCTTAGACATCGCATGCCTAACAATTATAAACCCCGCATTTTAGTCTCATTATCGAAAACACTTTTCAATATCAAGTCGGGAAATTCAACAAGATTCCCGACATCCTGATCGAATGCTCGTCGCAAACTTTAGTGGGCGGCCGCACCCCCGATGCCGTCGACGAAGTGCACCAAGGTGGAACACCGCTGCCGCGAGCACCCGAACGATGCTTTCGGCGACGGGGTTCTCCTACAGTCACTTGGTCGGTGCTATGGGGTGTGGCTGTCTATTAAGTTTACCCGGCGAGTATCCGCGTACGCTACGTGATTGCGACGGACTTTTGATCACATCAAAATTCCGTGGCAACCGATCAAGTGAGACTAATGTGCTATGTTTATAACATCCAAATCAGTTATCTCATAACTACTTATGGATTCCAAATATTGTATCACATTTCAGATAAATAGAAAAATGTTAAACTTTCGGATCGAACAATCAAACACCCAAGTTTTCCCGAAACAGCTCAACACATGAAATAAGTTTAAAAACATTCACTTCATGCCACAGTACCAACGGTCCAGCCGTAGAAGGGTCAAGCCAACGCCTCACATGTGGCACGCCGTACTGCCCCAAACCCTAAGGTTCATGCCGGGAAATTTTTAAGTACGGAAAAATCCAACACTTGGAAATTTCCCGGCAGGGGAAACATTGGGTATTTATATCCGGTCAAACTTTTTAACATGTTCTAAAAATTACCCGGAAAAACACATAGACAAAGTTAAACAATCCGATCGAATCATCGAGTTCTCAAAACAACCCCAGAAAACTCAACTGTTGAGTATATTTTAAAAATTCCCAGAAAACACAGGAAATTCATATGGGCATTATTGTGCAAAGCACGTGCCAGGAATCACCATTATGGTCGCGGAACCGCCTCACAAGCTAGGGTGGGGCCGCGGTTCCGCGGCTCTTTGGTTGACTTGGGCTCACGTGCTTCACAGTAACTCCTATAATACCCTGCTGTATTTTTTGGATATTTTTAATTTGGAAAAATCCAAATTTTCAGAAAATGTACAGAGAAGGGATTGAGTTAGGGTTTCGGGGTTCGATCGGATTTCTAACATTGTCTACACTTCCCCCAAAAGCTCTAGCTAGGCTCTGATACCACTGTAGGGTTACTAGGCACACACATGAGGTTCTACCACTGATCGACCATGCCAAATTTAAAAATTTAGGTGCCGAGAAACCCTAACCTAGATCGTTAACTGGAGGATAGGCGAAAGAAAAAGCAAGCAAACTACTTTGCTAATAAGTGAAACAGATTACAACCTTTGTAGATCCGGTATTCCACTTCTTTAGCTCCGTGATGACGTCCCTCCGCTGCGATCATCGGGATCCCGGACTCTAGCGATGGTTCCGTCGGAGAAATGATCGGGCTAGGTCGTTGACTTCGATGCCGAAGATGATCTACGTCGAGGCGACTCAAACTCAAGCTCCATCTTCACTAGGTCATGAAACTTGTGAAGATAACACCCTATACAACATAGCAAGTGGTAGAGGATGAAGAAATAGGAAGTTGGTTCACTTTGGATTTGGATTTCTCACTTGATTTCATCACTTAGAATTTTCAAGAATGGTTTCTTCACTTCATGAAGAAGAAGAAGAAGAAGAAGAAGGAAAATGAAAAATGAATTATCTTCCAAAAGAAAATTCAAGTGATGTCTATCATAATGCAACCATGGGTGAGATAAACTGATGTAGAGAGTAAACTAGGGTTTAGGTAATGGTTAGGTTTAAGTACAAAACAAAAAATGGTTAGACTTTTCAAAGATGCTATGAAGCTTCATGAAGCTTTAAGCCAAAATAAAGAAAAGCACCATTTTGTTTTTACAAAATGAATAAAGAAAATAAAACCCTAAACCCTAACCATTAACTAAACATTGTGTAAATCAAACACATACCCAAGTTTGCATGTATCATCAAACATGATACAAACTAGTGCACAAACATATATCATATATACAATGTGCACAGTCTAATGAGAAAAATAATCTTAAGTGAACCAATACTAGTTAATGTAAAGTAATATATCAAATATATATAATTATATATTAAATCATTAAATCAACACTTGATTTAACGATTCGGTCATAACCGACTAATATCATGTGTATCATTATATCGAATCAACACTTGATTCGGTAACCCGGCTATATCACATATAACCGTCCGATGATACAAATCGCGAGAATAGAATACAGTATCACATGCTGGTATTATTCTCGGTCCCGCACATATCTCATATACGCTCCTATTTCGTTTCGCTTGAGCCAGGAAACCCCTGTGTAGGACTCTAAAGACTCGTCAATACGCCGGCAGCAGGTGATGATCATATCAAACACCCACAAGCCGCAAGCGGTCTACTAAACGTAACGGCCACCCGGGTATTGAGCGATCAGAAGATCAACGAGCAAGCCCGCTCACACTCCTGGGAATCCAACCAGTAACACTTACCGTACAGTCCGGTCTGTTCATCTGATATGTCGCATATCTCGCCTAGGGGTGGTAAACGTCAAACCCCAGTAGCTTGATAAGTCGTGTCGATATGTGGTCTATAACAGTTCGAGATACTGCTGATAACACTTACCAGTAAATCTCAGCAACCCTGGCCAGGGATTTCCGGTTATAGCCAATCGAACACAGCACAACATCAACTCCCTATACCGGGAGAGACGAATCCCCTCCTATCGCTCATTGCCTCCATGTGATTCGGGAGTGTACCCAAAAACCACCGTTTTGCACGCCCTCTTGGACATGGTAAGGTGGAAATCAAAGCACAGTGGGAATCACACAAGACTCTATGACGATCTCGGGTCTACAGACTAACTTGTACCAGTGTCACCAGAGAACTGCCTTCTGACGTAAGGTATAATACCATCTGGGAGTTCTCGGCGAGTCCGTCCAGTGTACCCAGTCTCCACTGAGCACCCGTATATCATCTCTGATGTCAAACACCAATGGATATGGGATCATCCATCGCCCATCTGTATGGGTCGAGAAGGTATACGCTAGTCTACTATGGTATATCGATGCCCCGTCTCGATACACCCACGACTAGGGACCTTGAAGGATGTACTTATGGACTACCATGTCCCCACTAGTATGATCCGCATCATAGTCCAGGTAGTCAAGTACACATCCTAAGGGCTTTACCAACATGTAACAGAGAGACAATTAGTGTACACGTTAAGATAAAGAGCAACCAGATAGCATACTATCATGTCGAGCAAGAAAGTCCTCCCTATATATGTCCCAGCATCCACTACAATATACATCATATGTACAGTAATGGCCTCTAGGGCATACATATAACTAACAGATTTTACCTGACGCGTCGGATATCCGGAGGATACCGTCGTAGTCCTGTGATTGATGTTAGGAGCCGATCCGGACTGACGGTGCCCTAGATAGTGAGATTGAGACACTGGGATTTTGAGATATTGAGGTACTGAGATTTGATGATACAGGCCAGTCCGGATAGCTGGAGCCTGAGATATTGAGATATTGGGATTTATGTTTTGTATCGATGCTAGACACTGTTTATGCTGATTTCATTTATGATACCTCGTTTTAAATATACAGAAATCTCACTAAGTTATGAAAGCAGTTTCTTCATTTACATGTATTCTATTTTCATGCATCATACCCCATCCATATGATATATTGCTACCTGATGCACCGACACGAGCACATGAGTTTACCCTTGGGTTAGATGTTTACCCTTGCCACCTTTTCATGCTTCGGACTTACATTTTGAGGATTATATATATATAGTGATCGTATGACCTAGGATTGCGTTATTCATGCAATTTCTGCTCGTAGATGTTTTCTACTCACGAATTGGCAACTCACCCCCGTTGTGCCACAGTTTCTTGCAGGTTTTGCCGTACAGGTTTCATTACGGTTTTGCTAGCACACTGCTTCCTTTCCGGGTGATTTTCTTGGTAGGTGGGTTCACTTGCATCGTGACCATCATTATACTTTATATATTATTATTCAGTTGTATCTAGTAAACTCCATCAACCAAACATGTATTTATTCAGAGATAGAGACCAGTGATGTTTATTCTTTCGACCTTAGAGCCGCGCGTTGTATTTCTATGGATTTCATGTTGTTTTGAGTTTCCTTTTCTGTTGTGATCCTCGCCCTTCGGCGTTGTATATTATTTATCTTGCGTGGTGGTGACCATCGATTGATGAAGAGCTAGCTCCCGCTTGGGGATGCCTTTATTCATTATATATGCTTTATCAGGTTTTGTACCTGTTTGGGGTCGGTTTTTACAAAGGAAACTCTGCCGAAATTTTTAGAAAAGACTTGTGATTTTGAAATGCACATTTCGGCGTATGCTGCAAACTACTTGATTTAAATTGGTTTTTTTCTTCACTCTACTACTTTTCTTGGTTTGGAATTCTGGGTTTTCGGCTTACTTAGATTACGTACGCCTCGAGACGTTTCGTAGTTTAAGTGCCGGTCATGTTCCGAAATTTCGGGTCGTGACAATAGTAAACGACCGATTAATATACGGTATCTCATACACGCATTTAATCGAGCTCTCGCGCATATCTCAGATGTACACCACATCGTTTTGCCTGAGCTAGGAAACTTCTGTGTGGGACACTAAGACTCGTCAATACGCCGGCAGTAGGTGATGATCACATCAAACACCAACAAGCCACAAGCAGTCAGCTAAACGTAACGGCCACCCGAGTATTAAGCGATCAGAAGAAAAACAAGCGAACCTGTCAAAACTCCATCGAGCCAACTGGCAACACTTACCGTACATTCCAATCTCTTTGTCAGATATGCTGCATATCGAGTCTGGGAATGGTATCGTCGATCCCAATAACTCAATAAGGCATGCCGATATATGGCTCATAACAGATCGAGAAACTACTGATAACACTTATCAGTAAATCTCAGCAGCCCTGGCCAGGGGCTTCCTGTTATAGCCAATCGAGCATAGCGCAACATCAACCCCCAATACCGGAAGAGCCGAAACCCCTCTTATCGATCATTTCCTCCATGTGCCACAGGACTGTACCCAAAATCCACCTGTTTGCACGACTCGGTAGAGCCATGGTAGGGTGGAGATCAAAGTACAGTAGGTGGAAACATGAGACTCCATGAAGATATCGAGTCTACAGACTAACCTGTACCAGTGTCACCTGAGAACTGCTATCCGACGTGAGATATAATACTACATAGGAGTTCTCGGCGATTCCGTTCAGTGTACCCAGTCTCTACTGAGCAACCGTATACAATCTTTGGTGTCAGCACACCAGATGGATATGGGATCATCCATCGCCCATCACATGGGACAAGAATCATATACGCTAGTCTACTCTGGAATATCGATGCCCCGTCTCGATATACCCATGACTAGGAACATTTCAAGGATATGCTTATAAACTATGGATGTCCCACTAGTATGATCCACATCATAATCCCTGTAGTCAAGCAAATATCCTAAGGTCTTTATTAACATGTACCAAATGAATAAAAACATGAACAAGTGAACATGCCAAGATAAAGAGTAACCAAATAGCATACTATCATGTCGAGCAAGACTGTCCTCTGAATACACACACACACACACACATATCGGTACATACACTACCATATAATGGCCTCTAGGGCATACATATATCTAACAATCTCCCACTTGCACTAAGGCCGGTTATTGGCGTATCTCATACCCAACATCTCAAAAAGTCTCTCATGCTGCGGCTGAGGAAGGGCCTTGGTGAATGGATGCGCAGTGTTATCCTTTGTATCTACTCTTTTAATCTCGATCTCGTGGCGATCTTCTATCTCCCGGATCAAATGATATCGCCTCAGGATGTGTCTAGACTTCTGATGGGACCTGGGCTCTTTGGCTAACGCCACAGCTCCATTATTGTCACAATACAATGGTATTGGATCAATAATGGTTGGAACTACTCCTAGCTCCGAGATGAACTTCTTCATCCAGACCGCTTCCTTGGTAGCATCATTTGCAGCAATGTACTCAGCTTCCATCGTAGAGTCTGCAACGGTTTCCTGTTTGGAACTCTTCCAACCCACCGTCCCTCCGTTGAGGGTAAATGCAAACCCTGAGATAGACTTGTTGTCATCCTTATCACTTTGGAAGCTCGAATCGGTAAAGGCCTCCATTTGGAGATCCCCGTTACCATACACCAAGAACAATTCTTTAGTCCTTCGCAAGTACTTAAGAATGTTCTTCACAGCAGTCCAGTGATTCTCCCCTTGGTTTGACCGATACCTACTTACTACACTCAGTGCATAAGCTACATCAGAGCACGGACACAACATTGCATACATTATTGATCCTACGGTTGAAGCGTAGGGAATAATGCTCATGCGAGCTCTCCCTTCATCAGACTTTGGACAATCGTCCTTGGAGAGAGTGAATCTATGGCAAGCGTGTAAGGCACCCCGCTTGGAGTCTTCCATACTAAACCTCTTTAGGATAGTGTTGATGTACTTGGTTTGGGACAATCCCAATAACCGTTTGGATATATCCCTATAAATCCGAATGCCCAAAATGTACGTGGCATCTCCCAGGTCCTTCATGGAGAACCTTAGTGATAAGAATGATTTGACCGACTGTAGCATAGGAATGTCATTTCCTATCAAAAAAAATCATCCACGTACAATACGAGGAATACGACAGTTTTCCCTACAGTCTTCTTATAAACACAAGGTGCATTTGAATTTTTGATGAAATCAAACTCTTTAATAACATCATCAAAACAGATGTTCCAACTCCGTGATGCCTGCTTTAATCCATAAATGGATTTAAGCAACCTACACACTTTCCCGCTGCTCCCACTGTCAATGAAGCCCTCTGGCTGATCCATATAAACGCATTCTTCAAAATCACCATTTAGAAATGTTGTTTTAACGTCCATCTGCCAGATTTCATAGTCGTAGTGAGCAGCAATAGCAAGTAGGATCCGAATGGATTTAAGCATGGCTACCGGAGAGAAAGTCTCGTCATAGTCCAGTCCTGGTCTTTGACGAAACCTTTCGCTACCAATCTTGCCTTATAGGTTTCCACCTGTCCATCTACACTGATCTTTCCCTTAAAGATCCATTTGCACCCTACGGGTTTTACCCCAAAGGGTACATTCTCCAAAGTCCATACTTTGTTAGTGTACATAGACTCCATTTCGGATATCATGGCATCCAGCCACTTCACAGAGTCACCACTCGTGATAGCTTGTTGAAAACTGGCAGGGTCATCATCATCCATGATGCAATCTTCTCTATCACCATCAATGAGAAAACCATAGTATCTCTCAGGTTGGAGAGAAGTGCTACCAGATCTACGGAGTGGCTGAGGTTCATAAGATTCTGTTGCAAAATCAGGTTCAACCATGTCGTCATTTGTAACTTTTGTTTCTAGAACCACTTCTAGATCTACCACATTGCCATCAGTATCATTTGGAAAAATCTCATTTTCTAAAAATGTGGCATACTGAGAAACAAACACCTTTTGTTCCTCCTTATGGTAGAAAAGATACCCAAACGAATGTTTCGCATATCCCATAAATATACACTTGACCGATCGTGTCTCGAGTTTGTCTGGATTCTGCTTTTTGACAAAAGCCGGAAAACCCCAAATCTTAACTCGTTTAAGAGATGGTCTTTTCCCATACCATATCTCATATGGAGTGGTAGATACGGTCTTGGTTGGAACTTTGTTCAACAGAAAAGCTGCAGTCTCTAATGCATGACCCCAAAAGGAGAGAGGAAACTCAGAATCACTCATCATAGATCGTACCATATCTAATATGGTACGATTTCGTCGCTCTGACACACCGTTGTACTGTAGTGTGTAAGGGGGAGTGAGCTGAGAGAGAATCTCATTCTCTTTTAGGAAGTTTAGGAACTCTGTACTAAGGTACTCTCCACCTCGATCTGATCGAAGTATCTTGATGCTCATTCCTGTTTGTTTTTCTACTTCAAGTTTGTACTCCTTGAATTTCTCGAAAGCTTCAGACTTATGCTTTATTAAGAACACATGACCGAATCTTGAGAAATCATCAGTAAAAGTTATGAAGTAGGAAAAACCGCCTCCTGGATGTGTAGACATTGGTCCACATACATCACTATGTATGAGGCCCAAGAGTTCAGTAGCTCTTTCTCCGTGTCCACTAAATGGAGTTTTGGTCATTTTACCTTTGATACAGGACTGACAAATCGCATAAGATTTATACTCAAAAGGATTTAAATATCCATCTTTATGAAGCTTGTTTAGTCTTGTTTCATTAATATGACCAAGTCTACAATGCCAAAGAAAAGCTTCATTTATATCTGAAAATTTTCTTTTACTTGTGTGTTGAATGTTAAAAACTGTGTGTTGATTAAGGACGTATATCCCGTTATTAAGTGTACCACAACCAATCAACTCTTGATTTAGTTTAATGTTCATAACATTATGTTGCACAACAAAATGATATCTTTCATTGTCTAACAAGGAAACGAATATAATATTACAAAGCATACTTGATACAAAATAACATGGGTTCAAAACCAATATACAACCCGACGGCAACCATAGGTGATACTCTCCTACAGAAACTGCATGTACATTGGAACCATTTCTAACTTGGAGAGTATGATCACCTGTCTTCAAAACTCTGCTATTTCTCAACGCCTGCACAGAATTGCAAATATGAGAACTTGAACCGGTATCTAATACCCAGGAAGAAGAGTTAATAGAAAAACAATTTTCAATCACGAAAACACCTGAAGCTGAAGCATCACCATGCTTCTTTTTCTTGAGTTCAAGGTACTCAGTATAGTTTCGCTTCCAGTGCCCCGTCTTCTTGCAGTGAAAACATTCTCCCTTCCCCGACTCCGCAGCTTTGGATTTGTCTTTCCCCTTCTCTTTCTTTATTCCTCTTCTCGATTTGGTGAATTTCTTTTTATTCTTTCCCTTAGCCTTGGCTTTTGGGACGGAAGAGGAAGATTGTCCAACAAGCATAGAGGGGGACTTCACTTTCAGCGTGCTCTCCACACTTCTCAACATATTGAGAAATTCGGAAAGTGATTTCTCCATGTCATGCATGTTGAAGTTCACTATGAATGGAGCAAAGGAGGAGGGAAAAGACTGTAGAACAATATCAGTATACTGTTCGTTATCCATTGTCCATCCGAGGTCCTCAAGCTCTTCTATAAGAGCTATCATCTTCAAAACGTGATCGCCTACTGGTGTGCCTTGAGCCATCCGCATCTGAAACAACTTTCGAGATGCTTCGTATCTCTGAGTCCGAGATTGCTCCCCATACATATCCTTTGTATGGAGAAAGATGGATTGAACATCCATCTGCTCATGTTGCTTTTGATGTGTATTGTCCATCGATGCAAGCGCGAGGCATTTGGCAGTAGCACAGTCAATATCCCATGTTTTGCGGATTTCCCTATCCGCAGTAGAAGATTCAGGTCCTGGGGTGGGCGGGGCCTTGGCAGTGATGACATATGATACTTTATCATATGTGAGAGCAATGTTAATGTTCCTCAGCCGGTCTTTGTAGTTCGGTCCGGTCAGCTTGTTTTTATCTAGTAGAAGCTTAAGGCCTGTCATTGGTATCTGCCATTAAGAGAGAGAGAGAAGAATACACTAAGTGAAAGCTCTTGCAAAGATCAGATTGGTTATTATCTTATCTAATCGATGTTTCCCACTGCTTTTATCAAATTTTCTTTAAAATCTTTTAAAAAGAAAACTAGCCAGGATTAATTACATTCTACAACTTCGCAAACCGTTCAGCCAGGCCAGTGCCGGTACTTTGAAGGAGGTTCCCCGTGCTGTCGCACGGACCTAATTAGAATAAATCTCGTTTTCCCAGAGGCGTAGCCTCATTGACACCTTTCTAGCACCTAATGGGTTAGCTAATTGTAAAGTGCAAAACTTTCCCGGGAGCAACTCTTGCTCACAGTGGGATCGGGATCCTACTATCACATAGAAGGTATGCAATCTCATTGCAAATTTCAATTCTTGAAACTCCCGATATGGTTTTTACCCCTAGCACTCATGACCTTAACTACAGTCAACATATCATAAGTACTAGTCACTCATTTCGTGATTAACTAGACCCACCCATATGACCCTTAACTATAGTCAACATAATCATATGAATGTCTTAACTAATCCGCATCATATGCAGTGTAGGAAAACATCACTCAGCTACCATACACTGCGCCTTAACTATATTCAAAATACGCAGCACAAATACTAAGTACTCTACTTCCTAAAATGACGGAAGGCTGCGGATAGTTTTTAAGAAAACCTTTAACGCTTTGAACTTGATATCGTTGTAGAATCCAATGGGGTTTAAAAGGAGTGGCTTAAGCTCTGCACTTTGAAAACTTGCTTTTTCACAAAAAGCCGAGTGGGTTTCAAATCCGATTCTACAACATCTTTTAGGTTCATTTATCTTTACATTAATCTCATTAATGTAATCTCATCATTTAAGTCCTTAAGTCATCACAGAAAAGAAACGAAAATATAACGTACGCTTATGCCGCCCGCATTTGCTACAATGTTCCGTTATGTACCGTTAGGTTACTTAACTAACGGCATATCGGGACGGGATTAGCACGGGTGCAAAACATAAGCAACGTCTATTATATATCATATATATAATAATCCATTCGTCTTAGATATATCAAGCGATCACATCACAGAATATAAGCAGCAGAAGCACATATAATATAGGATATCTAGGAGGTCTGTATTTTGTATTTAGCTATCAATAGAAAATACGGATTCCACGGTCGCGATGAATAGCCAAGCCTACACCCCTAGACCCCTACGAGAGCGGCAAGTGACCCTACCAATTCTAGAGTTTAGGAGACCCGGTATCGACTCCTCGAGATGGCCTCCCACTGAACCCTAGAACCTGGTTACTTATGCTCCCCTCCTTGGGTCTATCCTAAGGCGGAAAAGTAAATAATATACAACAATGGTGACATCATCCTCAACCCCAAGTGCCCCAAATAAAATAATATTACATACAATTGAATTTTACATGAATGAAAAGAAAACTCTCATCTCATATAAAACCCCCGGCTATTCAATCACGACAATCCTGCACATCATATCTCAGCAACACATAATATCACATATTATCACCGTAAGTAAGTATGCTTACCTCGATTGTCGTTGATGTATAGCAATGAAACCGGCGATACACTACATACTACACTTACGGTCAGAGAGAAATAAAGTGAAAAACTACAACAATTGGAATCGTAACTGCCCTTAGACAACACAAACCCAGGATATCAAATATCCAAGATTTCATGCCTAACAATGTAAAGCTCGCATTTAGGTCTCACCCATGAAAACACCTTTTCAAAATAAGTCGGATAATTCAACAAGATTTCCGATTACTCCCGAAACCGAAATGTTAGATTTACACGCAACAAATAAATTTATAGATTCCAATTATTGTATCGCATTCTTATAAACTAGGCACAGTTAAAACGTTCGATCGAACGATCGATCAACAAAAGAATTTTCAGAAAGCTCAACACTTGAGCAGTTTTAAAATATACCAGAGATTGCTACAAGCACATACGGGCCAGCACAAGAAGGCACAGTCCAAGCCTCACCAACGGCGCCGTGGAACCGCCGCAAAATGACCATTTTGGCCGCAGTTCCGCGGTCGTTTAGTCGGGTTAGGGCTTCGTTCTTCTTGTGGACCCATACAATACCCTGCATGATTTTCTGATTATTTTTAATGTGAAAAAAACCAACTTTTCGAAAAATTTCTAGTGAGGACCCTTAGGACGTCGTATTTCGTTCGTTCGAGGTTTTTAATATCGTCTAGGTTACTCTAAAGCTCTAGCCTGGCTCTGATACCACTGTAGGGCTTCCTTAGCACCTTATCTAGGGTTTGGAAGCATCACACATGCCACAATAAAATTTTAATGAGGTGCTAAGAAAACTTAACAAGGAATCGAACTAGAAATTTAAGGTAACAACTAATAGTATCACATATTACAAAGAATCTATCACTAAGTGGAGAGATTACAACCTTTGTAGATCTCCTTGAGTGACTCCTTGGATCTCCTAGAGTTTGGAATAGCTCACTTGAATTCTTCCTAGTCCACGACGATCCACCCGAAGTCCCTTTGCTCAAGCTTCTTTCTTCACTTGATCAATGGAGAAGTGAAGCTAACACCCTACACTAATTGGCTAAACTAGTATAGTGTGAAGATGTGGTTTGCATTCTCACTTAAAAACCCTTTCTTTTTCTTTTCCTTACTCTATGTGAAACTCAAGAGAGCTTGAAGAAGGAGGAAGATGAAGATGGCAAAGCTTTACTCAAGATAATGATAATTCTTATCTTTAAAATAAAAACAAAAGGATATATATATGAGACACTCTCACATCCAACCATGGTTCAAATAAATATCTAGATATTTTGTGATGAGTTAAAAGAACAAAGAAAATTAAACCTAGGGTTAAGTCAATGGTCAACCCTAGAAGAGTGTAGAAAGAATGAGTCATGAATAATTTCCTTTTTCTTTTTACCTAAAAACAAAAACACATATATAAATTTGAACCATGTGAGTCTTGCATTGCCATCTTCTATGTATCAACAACCATGATACAATGCATGCATGTATGTATGCATTCACATCATCATGTGTATGTATATACATATATGCATTCATCCAAAAAGAAAAGGTTTAATAAAAGTGAGCTAAAAGTCATTATTAAATCAACACTTGATTTAATAAACCGGTCATATAACATACGACCCGACCAATAGTAAACCCCCGATTAATATACGGTATCTCATACACGCATTTAATCGAGCTCCCGCGCATATCTCACATGCACACCACATCATTTTGCCTGAGCTAGGAAACTTCTGTGTGGACTCTAAGACTCGTCAATACGCCGGCAGTAGGTGATGATCACATCAAACACCCACAAGCCTTCAGCGATCAGCTAAATGTAATGGCCACCCGGGTATTGAGCGATCAGAAGAAAAACAAGCGAACCTGTTAAAACTCCATCGATCCAATTGGCAACACTTACCGTATAGTCCGATCTCTTCATCAGATATGCTGCATATCGAGTCTTGGAATGGTATCGCCGACCCCAATAACTCAATAAGTCATGCCGATATATGGCTCATAACAGATCGAGAAACTACTGATAACACTTATCAGTAAATCTCAGCAACCCTGGCCAGGGACTTCCTGATATAGCCAATCGAGCACAGCGCAACATCAACCCCCAATACCGGGAGAGACGAAACCCCTCCTATCGCTCATTGCCTCCATGTGCCTCGGGACTGTACCTAAAATCCACCTGTTTGCATGACTCAGTAGAGCCGTGGTAGGGTGGAGATCAAAGTACAGTAGGAGGACACACAAGACTCCATGACGATCTCGGGTCTACAGACTAACCTGTACCAGTGTCACCTGAGAACTGCTATCCGACGTGATATATAATACCACATAGGAGTTCTCGGCGAGTCCGTTCAGTATACCTAGTCTCTACTGAGCACCCGTATACAATCTTTGGTGTCAACACACCAGATGGATATGAGATCATACATCGCCCATCACATGTGACAAGAATCGTATATACTAGTCTACTCTGGAATATCGATGCCCCGTCTCGATACACCCACGACTAGGAACATTTCAAGGATATGCTTATACACTACGGATGTCCCACTAGTATGATCCACATCATAATCCCTGTAGTCAAGCAAATATCCTAAGGGCTTTATCAACATGTACCAAATGAATAAAAGCATGGTCAAGTGAACATGTCAAGATAAAGAGTAACCAGATAGCATACTATCATGTCGAGCAAGACTGTCCTCTGAATACACATACACACACACACACACACATACACACACACCATTACATACACTATCATATAATGGCCTTTAAGGAATACATATATCCAACATCAAGTACACATCCTAAGGGCTTTATCAACATGTGAGAGCAAGACAGCATCACGTATACAAGTCAACATGTTAAGACAAAGAGCAACCAGATAGCATACCATCATATCGAGCAAGAAATTCATCTCTATATATGTCCAAGCATCCACTACAATATACATCCCATGTACAGTAATGGCCTCTAAGGCATACATATAACTAATACCCACTAGTTTCTTTTGCAAGAAACTCCCTTTCTAAAAAGGTCGCGTGGCGAAACACAAACACCTTCTGTTCCTCAGTGTGGTAGAACAGATATCCATGTTAATGCTTTGGATATCCTACAAACTTACATAAAACTGACCGTGCCTCTAGTTTGTCCGGTTTCTTTGTTTTCACATAGGCTGGACAACCCTACAATCGTAATACCCTTAAGACATGGTCCCTTTCCACTCCATATTTCATACGGAGTCTTAGGCACAGATTTGGAAGGAACCTGATTCAAAAGTTATGCCGATGTTTGCAGCGCATGTCCCCAAAATGAAAGAGAAAACTCATCACTACTCATCATGGAGCGAACCATATCCAGTAGGGTACGGTTCCTCTTCTCCGATACATCGTTGTGCTGTGGTGTATACGGAGAAGTAAACTGAGAGAGAATTCCATTCTCTTTTAGGTAATCTAGGAATTCCGTGCTTAAGTACCCCTCTCCTCTATCAGATCGGAGGATCTTGATACTTTTTCCAGTCTGGTTCTCTACTTCATTTCTGTATTCTTTGAATTTCTCAAAAGATTCAGATTTGTGTTTCATCAGATACACATATCCGAACCTAGAGAGATCGTCAGTGAATGTGATGAGGTACAAGAACCCATCCCGTGCAAGTATAGACATCGGACCACATACATCACTGTGTATGAGTCCCAAGAGCTCTCCTGCTCTTTCTTCGTGTCCGGAGAAGAGAGATTTGAACATCTTTCCCTTGAGACACGACTGACAAATTTCATAAGATGAAAATTCGAACGCATTCAAATATCCATCCTTATGCAATTTACTCTGTCTTTTCTCTCCGATATGACCAAGTCTATAATGCCACAAGTAGGATTCGTTCTCTTCTGAACTCTTCCTCTTGCGTGTGCTTCGTATATTGAAAACTTCATTTTGATTTATAACATAGATACCATTAAACAGTGTACCTTCTGCAACCAATACCTTATCAAGGTAAATGATCATGATATTTCTATCAAGAACAAAGTTGTATCCATCTTTATCAAGTAAAGAAACTGATATGATGTTGCAAACTATGGAAGGTACATAGTAGCAATTGTTCAAAATCATAGTATTGCCACTTGGCAATGCGAGGTGATATTCACCGATGGTGGCAGTATCAACTTGTGCTCGTTCCCTACTCTGAGGGACATATCACCAGGTCCAACCATCCTACTTTTTCTCAGTCCCTGTAATAAATTACAGATATGAGATCCTGATCCGGTATCTAGTACCCAGGAGATAGGATTAACCGAAAAACAGTTTTCAATTACAAGAACACCTGAAGGAGATGCAATAGTATGCTTCTTCTTCATTGGGGTCATCAAGGAATTCAAGCTATCCTCTTTCCTCTGCTCATACTCATGACCTCCATCATAAGTTAGAGCCAAACCGATGTTCCCCAACCCCGAATAAGAATTCGGATCGGTCAAGCGATACATTTTATTATCTTGATTACGACATAAAATGGTTGCTACCTGGAGAGAGAGAAAAGAAACACATAACGTGTACTCTTACAAGATTAGATTGGTTATTAATTTATCTAATCAGGATGGCTCCCACTATTTCCTCGAATTCTTCTCCAAACCTTCAAAGAAGAATCAGTGAGGATTAATCGCACGTCACAATACTTGCTTAACCTTTCATCCAGGCTAGTGTTGGTACTTCGAGGGAGGTTTTCCAACGCTTTCATGAAGTTCCTTAATTATATAACCTCTTTTCTGTAGCCCCGCTAACACCGTTCTAGACACATACTAGGTTTATAGCATTGATTGTTAAGTTAAGTGAAATAATCTCCTAAGAGTAATACTACTCATCAGTAGGATCGGGATCCAACTATCATTGTGTGATACACTAGATGGAATCCACTCTAGTCACCACACTCCAGAAGGTATGCAAAATCTGCAAGTTTCCTGTATATTCGAAACTCTCGATATGGTTTTTGCCCCTAGCGGTTTCATGACCTTGACAAAGGCCAACAAATCATAAACCACTAGTCAAGTTCAACCCGTCATTATCCTGGATTAATCTAGACCAACCCGTACAAACCCTTGATAAAAGCCAACAAGGCTATACGAATGTCTTAGATAATCGCATCTATCTATGCAACAGATAAGCAATATTTAGCTACCGTACACTACGCCTTGACAAAGGACAACAAACGCAGCACGAATACTAGGTACTACTTATCCGAAATGACGAAGGGTTGCGGCTGGGTTTTTGGCGAAAAACCCGTTAACTTAATGAACTTGATATCGTTGAAGGAACCTGAGCAGTTTTGAAAAGGAATGGTTT
Source organism: Agapanthus africanus (assembly GCA_030015575.1). Taxonomy (NCBI): domain Eukaryota; kingdom Viridiplantae; phylum Streptophyta; class Magnoliopsida; order Asparagales; family Amaryllidaceae; genus Agapanthus; species Agapanthus africanus. Next base: position 256,614,201 of record CM057351.1, on the reverse strand, counting down.
AAGCTCCGCTTTTGAAAACTTTTGGTTTTGAAAAAAAAAATGAGTAATCTACAGTATAGACTTTTGCTCAAGTGGTCACTCTCCGCGAAGGGATCTCAGCTCTTGCTTCGTGGAATGAGGTGCTGGATATTCACAACCGAATACCACTATGCAAAGCGAAAGAATATAACTGTGGTTTTTCGAAATCTGTTCCAACAACATCTTTTTAGGTTTCTTATCTTGCATTAATCAAAATTAATGTGGTCCCATCAATTAATCCTATTACACCAGAAAAGAACAAAAAATACAATGTACGTATATGCCATCTGCATTCGCCACTGGGTCCCGTCATCACCCGTTTGGTTACTTAACTAACGGCAGAGCGGGGGCTGGACTAGCGCAGGTGCAAAACATATACAACATCTACTAGTATATATATAAATATATATAACATTCGTTCCAGGCATGATATAAGAAACATCACAGAATAGCGATAAGCATCACAGAATCGTACGGATAATCTGGGAGCCCCGGATTTTCTTTGAGCCGCAAGTGAAACCCGACGTTCCCCTGTGTATGGATAGCATGTGCAATGTAAAACCTGGACCCCTAAGAGCGCGGCAAGTTACCCACCAATCCCAAAAGTGAGGCAACCCCGATCAACAAAGTGAATGGGCCACCCAACACTTCACGGATTCCGGTAACTTGAGCGCCCCTCCATGGGTCAACCTATACCCCCTACGAGTGTGGCGAATAGCCCTCCAATTCTAGAATGAAGCCCCCTCCATCTCAACTCCAAGAGATGCGGGCTCGTTGCTTTCTGGAACCCGGCTATTCGTGCACTCCACCGCGGGGTTGTTAGTTATATGTATGCCTAGAGGCCATTACTGTACATGCGATGTATATTTTAATGGATGCTTGAACATATATAGGGAGGACTTTCTTGCTCGACGTGATAGTATACTATCTGGTTGTTCTTTATCTTAACATGTACACTTATTGTCTCTCTATTACATGTTGATAAAGCCCTTAGGATGAGTACTTGACTACCAGGATTATGATGCGGATCATTCTAGTGGGGACAGGGTAGTCGGTAAGTACATCCTTCAAATGTTCCTAGTCGTAGGAGTATCGAGACAGGGTATCGACACTCCAGAGTATACTAGCGTATGTGCTTCTTGACCCATATGATGGGCGATGGATGATCCCATATCCATTGGTGTTTGACATCAGAGAAGGTATACGGGTGCTCAGTGGAGACTGGGTACACTGAACGGACTCGCCGAGAACTCCTGGATGGTATTATACCTATCGTCAGACAGTAGTTCTCTGGTGACACTGGTACTGTAACATTTCGGAAAATATAAAATATTATTTTGGAATTTAATATTAAAATAATATATTTCACGAAAATTACCCGATTTGCGAAATTGGGGTTTTCGTAAAATGGTATAAATGTATACCAATAATTGTAAAATAATTGGAAATTAAAATGATTTTATTCATTTAAAAATATATTTATCGGATTTGGCATTTTTAAAAGTTATTATATGCAGTTTGGATAAAACCCGATTAGTGCGCTGCTAATCGCGATTAGGCCAAATCCGTATTTCTACAGTTTTCCATGATTAGTGCACCGTTTCATGTCGCATTTGATTACATGTTATTTCTTATGTTGTTTTGGGGGGTATTATGTGTTTTGGTTTTAAAATGAAAAGAAAGGGTAAAAAGGTAATAATGGAGAGAGGGGGGTGAGAATAAGAGAGTGAGAGAGAGGGCTGCCATATATCCTCACCCCCCCATTTGTTTTCTCCATTTTTCCTCATCTCCTTCTTCCTCAAGCTTACCTCCACTTCTACCCCTAGATCCATCTCCATTTATTCACCAAGACCTTACACCCTCTTCATTAAAGTTAATCTCCTCCTCATCCTCTACACAATGGACCAAGCAAAGTGGGATTTTGATGATATTGGGAAGCTAGGGCTGTCTTGAGTGGCTTAAAGGAGGTATAAATTCGTCAATTAGTTTAGTTTTGAGTTCCTAGCTTATTAGTTTAATTTAGAATGTGTTTAATAGTGGATTTGGGAACTTGGAAATTTCTAGAGAGGGTTTGGGTGGTTTTGTGGAACCATGATCTGTAGTGAGTGTTTTAAGACCTTAGGTATTGAATTCTAGACCTGGAATTGAGTTTAGAAACCAAAACACAGACTTGGGGAAATTATATGTATCCGTTTTGTGACATTTGAGTGTCCTACAGGGAATCTGGGATGACCTGAGACGTTTTTGGGTTAACCAAACAATACCAGGGACCAAATTATGACACTAGGAGACCACCCTGAACAGACGAACCCATTCCAAGCAGTTATGGCCGAGCTCGCCGGAAATTGGGGGTAAGTGGCCTACCATGTGTGGGCATTTTGGCTCTAGGTTGTTGCAGTAGCTCACACACTCACTATACTACCCCATAGAATTGTTTGTTTAGGCCCTTTTCACCTGACTGAAAATCTGGGAGCACATTTGTGTGATTTTTGGTTATGTTTTCTGTATTTTGAATGCTTGGTTTTCGTATTTGGTATTGTATTTGGTTATTGCGTGTTTGTACGTCAACAACAAGGGGTGTTTGATTGTTTAGCACGCGTAGGCTATAGGTTCTAACCTATGTGTGCACCGTGTGCCGTATTTGTCACGACCCGAAGTTGGATCTGACCAGCACTTAGATTGTATAATCTCTAAAGATATTCACAAAATCCAAGTAAGCCGAAAACCAAGATCAAAATCCTTTTTGCAGAATTCTTTATATGGAAATTTAGTTTTAAGTAAAAATCACAGTTTATGAAGTTAAATTATTAAACAAGTATAAAATGTTAAGTGTGGTTGCATCCCTAGTTGGGAGCAACAATATTAACAGTGAAATTCAATACAAAATCATAATATAAAATCAAAGAAGAATCTCAGACATAAATAAAAGAAACATTATTTACTACAACGGAACGATCTTATCTGTCGAAATAATATACATATCGTTCTAAGTCATTATACAGGGTCTGATGGAGAATCTCAAGATTCAATATACATTACCAAAAGAGGAGGTTACAACATAGGTAACCCACTTAGCAAAAGAGCGATAAATCGATAAGTGGATCTGTCTGCTGCGATATGTCCACTCGACTCCTGCAAAGAACTGTGGCACAACGGGGTGAGTTGCCAGCTCAGTGAATATAACTAACATATATCGGCTGATAATATAAGTATGCCGATCTAGAACTAATATTAACAATGATGAATATGATGCATACTAACAGGTGGAAGCATAAATTTGTAATACTCAATATATAAATCCAAAACTGGAATCTCATCAATTATTTTCCAAATAAAGTTCATTTTCTTCCCGTGTCCATCATCGACACAAATCTTCGGTGTTTCATCAGGCATCGTTTTCTGAACGATCCTGTCAATCAATAACACCGGTCGGTATCACCTAGATATCCGCCGTGTTTACCACTGACTCCGGTATCGAGTATCCTCGTTAGTCTCACCGCCTAAAGTGCGGCCCCTGCCCCTCGGCCCTGACCGGGTCCACCATGATCCGGTTGTATAGCTACCCTACCCATCTTGGATATACGTAAGAAATTCCGCAACCGTATAGCTGCCCCACCCGATTCGGAACAAAACCAAATCAAAAAAAATGACATTTCATGGTGGACATGTCACATTTATCATAAAATCATTGAATTCATTCGCTAGTGTTTAAAAACTCAAAGCCATAAATCCATAGTAATCCAATGCATTTTATATCAGAACTACACATACTTAGAGATGCCATATGATAATGTTCATGAAAAATACTACCATTCTTGATGTTCAAGGTATGACGGAAATCCAATTTAGCATAATAAAAATTAAGTGTATATGTGACATGTTAATATCAACGAGGTGTAGTGTAACATGTAGATATGTGCAGGTGCGGCATAACTCGTCGATAACTGTGCGGTGTTCTAACAATTATTAAAATGGCAATTTATATATATCTATATGAATGAATATGATTAATTTAGCATATAATGCCCATTTTTATTTAAACTTAACTACGGGCGTATCACGCCATCCATACAAAATCTCCGGGTATATATTTAGTCTACTCACCGGAATACGTCGAATCAACTTAGATCACCAATCCATTTCCTTTCCTTGCGGCCTCCGAAGTTTCCGTATTCGAATCTATTATCGAAATTAACTTGTATAAGAAATGACTAACTCCGATACGGCGAAAACATGAAAATACTAGTTTTTACGTATTAGCTATACTAAGTATGATTATCGCAACCTATCAAATACTTATACTAACTGGATTTATTTACTCGCTGTTTCGTAACAGAAAACAGAATCGTATTACGAAAAGTCCGTGTCGTGTTTTTAAACGTTTTAACCCCATTTCCGATATTAACTCCCAGATTTCATATACTGTTAAATTAGCTTAAATAAACAATACCAAATTACATAACACCTACACAGAGACCTACAACAAAAACCCAAAACACCCATCTCCTTCAAAAATCCGGCGACGTCGGAATTGCCCTATTGGTCGCCGGCCCTAATCCGAGCCCCCCCTGCTCGTGTTCCTATGGTTTTCTCTATGTTCCAAATATATCATTTTAGCTCTGTTTTGTTAGGTTGATTTTATTCTTACTAACAGCAGATTACTACAGAGCTAAGTTTTCCTAAAATACCAACTTTTCCGATATCCGATTTCTAAAATTTTATAAATTACAGAACTAAAACCTACTGAATTAAGAATTATACCTACTAAGGATGGTTGAGAGACTTCCTCTAAGATACCCTAAGTCCTTCACTCCTAGCTTGATGGTGAAATCTTTAGCTCTTAGTTCTTCTTCTCTTTTCTCTTCTCTTTAATTTTCTTTTGTGAGTTCAAGTGTTTTCTTTCTTTCTTTAATTTATTTCTGATTTTTATTTGGCTAAGTGATCTGAACATAAGGTATAGGATAAAGAGAATGATGGAGGTGTAGGAGGAGGTGTCAATAATCAAGGGTGTGCTTGTTTCATGCAAGAAGGTGGTGTAACAAGGAGAAAAGGTGGGATTTTCATGCAAAGATGAGGTGGATGTACAAGATAACTCCTAATTTGTGGTATTTTGAGGAATTTCTGAACCAAAGTATTTCCTAACCCTTTTTCACATACACCCTCAACAATTGCAAGTTTACATATTTTTCCTAAATTTTACAAAAAGACTCTTCACTACCTATGTTATTATATAAACATCATTTTATTAAAATGAAGCTAAAATTATCACTAAAACCCCTATAACTTATTTATGTTGCACACAAAAATTTTAATTTAAATTATTTTACAAACATCTTATGAAGTTATCTTATTTGTTTTTAATAACTTTTTGATTTATCGTTTTATTATTTAATTAATTAAATTTATTTATTTTTTAAAAATCTCAAAATGTTACAATATTCCCCCTTAAGAAAATTCGGTCCCCGAATTTAAAACTTAATTAGACGTACCCTAAAAAGATGTGGAAATTTCTTCCGCATCGCATCCTCGGTTTCCTAAGTATTCTCCTCGCGTTTCGTCCCTCGCCAGAGAATCCTTAAAGATGGAAGTATACTTGATCACAGTTTCTTTGTCTGCCAGTTAAGAATAGCCACTGCTGCACTGTGTAGTATAAATCCGGTCCAAGCGGTAAGGTCTGATGCTGGATCGCGTTAGAAGGATCGGGAAGATACTTGCGAAGCATCGAAACATGAAACACTGGATGCACATCGGGAAAACTTGATGGAAGTGTTAAACAATAAACTACAGCACCCACTCTCTTCAGAATTTCGTAAGGTCCGACATATCTGGGGCTGAGCTTCCCCTTCTTCCCGAAATGTATCATACCTTTCATTGGAGATATACGAAGTAATACAAGATCTCCCACATCAACTCGAGGCTACGACTTCATTGATCTTCATAAGACCTTTGTCTGCACTGGGCCGCTCTCATTGTGTCTCTTACCAGCTGAATCTTTTCCGTATTCTTTTGTACTACCTGTGCCCCCCCCAAATGCTACTCTCGTTCAGTTCCGTCAAATAAATGGGTGATCGACATTTCCTCCTATACAAGCTTCAAAGGTGACATCTTGATCGTCTCCTAAAAACTTGTTGTCGTACAAAAATTTTATCAAGGTAGGTGACGATCTCAACTACCACCAAAATCAAGCCTGCAAGCTCGCAGTATATCCTCTAAAGTCCGAATAGTCCGCTCGGACTGACCATCTGGCTGTGGTTGGAAAGTTGTACCTAACTCACTCATGTACCAAGAGTCCCTTGAAGTTCCTGCCAAGGACTACTAGTAAACTGTTTACCTCTATCTGACACCATGCTCGTCGGAACTCCATGCAATCGGATAATCTCGTCGATATAATTCTGAGCATATTATGCAAATCCCATACGTCGTCTTCACCAGAAGAATATGAGCTGCCTTTGTCAATCTATCTACAATCACCCAAATGGAATCATACCCTCTGCTAGTCCTGGGTAGACCCACCACGAAATCCATGGAAATCCGTTTCCATTTCTACTCTGGAATGGGTAAGGGCTGGCCTCTGGTTTCTGCCTTGACTTGCTGACAAGTCAAACATCTCGAAATGAACTCCACAACATTCCTTTTCATTCCTTCCCACCAGTAAACATCCTTCAATTCATGCTACATCTTGGTAGAACCAGGGTGAATACTGTATGCTGATCTATGGCTTCCTTTAAAATTTCATATTTCAGTCCACCCGAATCTGGCACACTCAGACGAGCCCCAAAACGTAATGCTCCTTAGTTATCTATCACGAACTCCGAATCTCTGCGTTGCCTAAGCTGATCCATAATCTCCAACCTACGAACATCTGCGGCCGTGTCTTTCAAAAACAATCTAATCGCTGAGGAAGGTGCGAACCTGTGCTAACTGTCCTCCTGTCGATATGAACTCGAACTGTATACGGCTATCACATAAATTTGTCAGTCTGTAGAAGACTGTCTCTGCATAGTGCATTATTGAGATAAGCTACCTCCAGGACTCTGACTCAAAGCATGTACTATAACGTTTGCTTTGACTGGATGATACAGAATCTCACAATCGTAATTCTTCACGAGTCTCATCCATCTATGCTGCCTCGGTTCAGATCTCACTGCTGCAAATTATACTTCAAGCTCTTACGATCTGTGAAACATTGGCACAACTGTTCACACAAGTGTTGTTCCCAAATCTTCAGTGCGAAAGCTACAGCAGCCATCTCCAAATCTTGAGTGGGGCAGTTCTGCTCGTGCCTCTTCAACTGGCGAGAATCATAAGCTACAACCCTGCCGTGTTGCATCAACACACAGCCTAAACCCACTCTAGAGGTATCACAATACACAACAAGGCCAGTTGACCCAGAAGGTAATGATAAGACCGGTGCAGTCGTCAAGCGAGTCTTCAACTACTGGAAACTTTGCTCACACGTCTCCGTCCAAAGAAATGGATCCTCCTTCCTAGTCAACCCACATCGGTTACAAAAAGCAGTTTTAAGAATGTCATCCTTCCGAACTTTTTACTGATGGTACCCTGACCACAAATCCCTCTTTAAGAAGTAGTCAGCCCCCCCTTGCAATTGATCGAGCAAGTCATTGATACATGGTAGTGGAAACATATTTCGCACAGTGACGCGATTCATCTGTCGATAATCAATACACAGCCTTGTACTGCCATCCTTCTTCGTTACTATAAGACAGGAGCTCCCCACGGCGATACACTGGAATGCACAAGTCCTTTAGCTAACAACTCTTGCAACTGACTTTTGAGTTCCTTCAACTCCGTCGGTGCCATACGATAGGGTGGCATAGAAATAGGTCCCGCACCCGGAATCAAGTCAATGTCACGATCAGGCGGTAATCCTGGCAATTTAGCAGAAACACATCCGGAAATTCTCGTGTGATCGTAACCTGGTCCAATGGAATCTCAGCGACCCTTAAGTCCTGAACAAAAGCCCAGAACCCATGACAATCCTTCTTCAAGAGTCGTCCCGCACAAAAAGCAGAAATCATGTTGGCAGGAGTTATATTACAATCTCCCTGCCCAACAAAGATCGGTTCATCGGGAGAACAAAATCTACCTGCCCTTTCCCGACAATCTACATAGGCATGACAAGAAGCCAACCCAAACATACTAAGAAGTATATCAAAACTACCACACCTAGGAGACTCAAATCCACTACTAAATCCCTATCATCAATATATACTGAACGTGACCTAAATACATGTCAGGCTATAAAAGAACCTCCTATAGGAGTAATCATAACTTGCAGTAACTAATCCTAACCCTACAACTCTCTCCCCAGAGAAAGTACAAAACGTGAAGATACGTATAAACGCGTAGAATCAGAATCAAATAAAATATCCGCATCTAAGGAAAATACCACAAGAGTACATGTCACTACTGCAGTGGATGCCTGGCATTCCGTGGAGTCAGTGCAAAAACACATGCCTGGCCCCTGCCCGCATCCAGCCGTCCTCTACCTCTTTTCCTCGACCTCTCTGGAAGCATCCTGCATAACCTCGGCCTCGTGGTACCACCGTCTGGCGCATAATGTTAACAGGGGGAGGAAGTAAATCCATCGACGACGAAAGTGGAGGGGGTAAAACAGCCTGCGGAACAACAGTTCCTCCTGGGCGTGTATACTGTCTATCTAAGTGCCCTGGACGCCCGCAATTATAACATGTATATGGAGGTCCCTGTCCTACTGGGTGTGAACTAAACATCTGGCCCTGAGTCACTTCTCGATCAAAACTGCGATCTGGAATGAATCTGTCTCGACTTCCTCGTCCTCTCGAATTACGACCGTTACGACCCCGGCCTCCATGGGTGTTGACCTGGCGTGGAACAACAATAGGTGTAGGAAGTGAGGTATTCGGAGGAGGTGGTGAAGTCACATGTGAGACCGATGCCTCACCTTGTCGCCTCACGGGACAATCCCTATAAAAGTGATACGGACACCCACACCCGAAACATCTTTGCACGGGCTGCTGAACATATGGGTATAAGTGGTGGAACTGATCTATACAGAATCTGCCACGGCCTCGACGAACACGTCTTAGTACTGAGATATTATTACGACTTTGCCTTGGTCTCTGAACACCCGTACGTGGACTAATGGTCAACCTCTGTGCTCGACTAATCTCTAGCAAGGCTCTGATCATTCGGCGCATCTCTTGAACATTTGTCTCCATCCTAGCTATACGATTAAATTAGGGTGGATCAATCGGTTCCTGAAAGATAGGCATACTGCCCAAATTTGTCCCCGTGTCAGATGAGCCCGCTCCAATATCATCTCTAACAGCGGTCGTCTGAGTCCCCGTAGACGTTGATGACATAGTGGCTGAAGCAAGAAACGAGAGTTGATAAGGCTTACGAATAAGGATAATCAAAATCAGAGTGTCAAAGGAAGAATAGATCAAGATATACATCCTAAGGTTAGTTAAGCTGAGTACGGTAACGTAAATATGCCGCGGAACATACGTACGGTACTGCACTCATCCTAATTAACCTACTTCATCAAACCAAAGGTCATCCTAAATCACGGACTCACGTCAACTTATTTTAATTCCCTACTCGATTTCGTAAGGTTAATCCTAGGCTCTGATACCAACTTTGTCACGACCCGAAATTAGATGTGACCGGCACTTAGATTGTATAATATCTAAAGATATTCACAAAATCCAAGTAAGTCGAAAACCAAGATCAAAATCCTTTTTGCGGAATTCTTTATATGGAAATTTAGTTTTAAGTAAAAATCACAGTTTATGAAGTTAAATTATTAAACAAGTATAAAATGTTAAGTGTGGTTGCATCCCTAGTTGGGAGCAACAATATTAACAGTGGAATTCAATACAAAATCATAATATAAAATCAAAGAATAATCTCAGACATAAATAAAAGAAACATTATTTACTACAACCGAACGATCTTATCTGTCGAAATAATATACATATCGTTCTAATTCATTATACAGGGTCTGATGGAGAATCTCTAGATTCAATATACAATACCAAAAGAGGAGGTTACTATATAGGTAACCCACATAGCAAAAGAGCGATAAACCGATAAGTGGATCTGTCTGCTATGATACGTCCACTCGACTCCTGCAAAGAACTGTGGCGCAACGGGGTGAGTTGCCAACTCAGTGAATATAACTAACATATATTGGCTGATAATGTAAGTATGCCGATCTAGAACTAATATTAACAATGATGAATATGATGCATACTAACAGGTGGAAGCATAAATTTGTAATACTCAATATACAAATCCAAAACTGGAATCTCATCAATTATTTTCCAAATAAGGTTCATTTTCTTCCCGTGTCCATCATCGACACAAATCTTCAGTGTTTCATCAGGCATCGTTCCCCGAACGATCCTGTCAATCAATAACACCCGTCGGTATCACCTAGATATCCGCCGTGTTTACCACTGACTCCGGTATCGAGTATCCTTATTAGGATCGCCGCCTAAAGTGCGGCCCCTGCCCCTTGGCCCCGACCAGGTCCACCATGATCCGGCTGTATAGCTACCCCACCCAGCTCGGATATACGTAAGAAATTCCGCAACCGTATAGCTACCCCACCCGGTTCGGAACAAAACCAAATAAAAAAAAACGACATTTCATGGTGGACATGTCACATTTATCATAAAATCATTGAATTCTTTCGCTAGTGTTTAAAATCTCAAAGCCATAAATCCATAGTAATCCAATGCATTTTATATCATAACTACACATACTTAGAGATACCATATGATAATGTTTATGAAAAATACTACCATTCTTGATGTTCAAGGTATGACGGAAATCCTATTTAGCATAATAAAAATTAAGTGTATATGTGACATGTTAATATCGATGAGGTGTAGTGTAACATGTAGATATGTGCAGGTGCGGCATAACTCGTCGATAACTGTGCGGTGTTCTAACAATTATTAAAATGGCAATTTATATATATCTATATGAATGCATATGATTAATTTAGCATATAAAGCCCATTTTTATTTAAACTTAACTACGGGCGTATCACGCCATCCATACAAAATCCCCCGGTAGATGTTTAGTCTATTCACCGGAATACGTCGAATCAACTTAGATCACCAATCCATTTCCTTTCCTTGCGGCCTCCGAAGTTTCCGTATTCGAATCTATTATCGAAATTAACTTGTATAAGAAACGACTTACTCCGATACGGCGAAAACATGAAAATACTAGTTTTTACGTATTAGCTATACTAAGTATGATTATCGCAACCTATCAAACACTTATACTAACTGGATTTAGTTACTCGCTGTTTCATAACAAAAAACAGAATCGTATTACGAAAATTCCGTGTCGTGTTTTTAAACGTTTTAACCCCATTTCCATTATTAACTCCCAGATTTCATATACTGTTAAATTAGCTTAAATAAACAATACCAAATTCCATAACACCTACACAGAGACCTACAACAAAAACCCAAAACACCCATCTCCTTCAAAAATTCGGCGACGCCGGAATTGCCTTATTGGTCGCTGGCCCTAATCCGAGCCCCCCTGCTCGTGTTCCTATGGTTTGCTCTATGTTCCAAATATATCATTTTAGCACTGTTTTGTTAAGTTGATTTTATTCTTACTAACAGCAGATTACTACAGAGCTAAGTTTTCCTAAAATACCAACTTTTCCGATATCCGATTTCTAAAATTTTATAAATTTCAGAACTAAAACCTACTGAATTAAGAATTATACCTACTAAGGATGGTTGAGAGACTTCCTCCAAGATACCCCAAGTCCTTCACTCCTAGCTTGATGGTGAAATCTTTAGCTCCTAGTTCTTCTTTTCTTTTCTCTTCTCTTTAATTTTCTTTTATGAGTTCAAGTGTTTTCTTTCTTTCTTTAATTTATTTCTGATTTTTATTTGGCTAAGTGATCTGAACATAAGGTATAGGATAAAGGGAATGATGGAGGTGTAGGAGGAGGTGTCAATAATCAAGGGTGTGCTTGTTTCATGCAAGGAGGTGGTGTAACAAGGAGAAAATGTGGGATTTTCATGCAAAGATGAGGTGGATGTAGAAGATAACTCCTAATTTGTGGTATTTTGAGGAATTTCTGAACCAAAACATTTCCTAACCCTTTTTCACATACACCCTCAACAATTGCAAGTTTACATATTTTTCCTAAATTTTACAAAAAGACTCTTCACTACCTATGTTATTATATAAACACCATTTTATTAAAATGAAGCTAAAATTATCACTAAAACCCCTATAACTTATTTATGTTGCACACAAAAATTTTAATTTAAATTGTTTTACAAACATCTTATGAAATTATCTTATTTGTTTTTAATAAATTTTTGATTTATCGTTTTATTATTTAATTAATTAAATTTATTTATTTTCTAAAAATCTCAAAATGTTACAATATTGGTTTTCCGTACTTGATTTTAATGCTAATGCGACTGTTTATGTGTTGTAGGTACCTTCGCAAGGATTTCGAGACAACGGAGCATGGCGTCATCGACTTTGGCGAGCAATGATCAGGTGAGTAGATCTATATTTACGGGGGAAGTCAGGTGGATGGCGTATAGCATCCCTGCAAATTATAGATGGAAACCGATCTTTAGGATACAGTCATAGAAACCTAGATTAGGAAACTAGGGATATGTTTTAAAAGATAGTTAGAGATGATATTAGTGAAAATATATATATTGAGATATGAGAAAACTTTAGGGATATGAAAAGTGAATGTGAATCACGACTTAATAATATGTAGTTGCAATAGAATAGGTATGAGTTTTGGGGTAGCCTGACACTGGATGCATATGGTAGAATGTTTTTATATAATTGACTTGATATGAGATATTAATGTGATGGAAAAGTGTATACAATGTGATATGATGACTTAGTGTGATATGTCGTTATATGGATACGAGTCGATATGTGATAATTGATACCTTTGCCGGTCCCCTGATATGAGGTTGTTATGGATGTGACCCAGGGACATGGGCATATAGGGATATAAAATGTTGTGAATCTCGAGTGATAAGCCGTACGTGACGTGAGGTCCATACCCTCCTTGTCATATAGGTTGTTAGGATCCCAAATTATTTAGTGACGTCGTACGATGAGTTACCGTACGTGATGAGTTAATTGATAATTGATCCTTACCCTTGACTAGAGGAGGCCGATTGATAGATTCACGGACTCGGTCATGTTAGATACGTATACCTTGTACCTTTTAGCTGCCGATTTACTTTATGCTACATTCATGTCATTACCATTGCATTCATATACCTGTGCTAGTACACCTGCACCATTATCGATGATGCGTATATCACACTTACATAGATTTGCCGGCTCACACACTTCTTCATCGATAATTGCCATGTCACTACACTGTAGAATTGCTGCATCATGATATGACTCCTTGCATAATTTACTTGCTATAGTTACATATACACCTTTATACGATGTTGCATTTGACCTTGGAGAAATGGGGAACCGCAAGATACATTTTTAAACTAGATTCATTTAAAAGAGCGGTTTTCCCTTGATATGTGCATATTACTGTTCCATGTTGCATTATATACAGATATGCTTATATTTCTATTATATGTCGCATACATCATGCTTTATAATTATATTTATCGAGATATGTTGTTTTCATGAGATTTCTAAATTTGAGAACCGTGGTTATTTCAAAAGAAAGTATGTATTGTTTTAAAAACCCGGCTTCTCTTGATATGATATTTGTATAGTCCACCATGAGTTTTCTCGGATCGTGAGCGATATCATACACCCGATTCGAGGAGGAGGAGGAACCTTCTGCGGGTGCATGGTGGACCCGGTGAGGTACCTCGGGGCAAGATGGTCGCAGATGATGGCGTTAACCTGGCAGGGGAGCACTACCTACCGGTGATAGTATTTGGACTCGGCGATTATCCGGAGAATACCGACCGGAGTTATGAGATGGATACAGGCCAGTCCGGATAGCCAGAGCCTGAGATATAAGGATTTACGTGTCGATGCTGGACACGGGTTTCATGATATTTTGAGTGTCGGTGTTGGACAGTCAGGTTACATGTTTTGGTGTGTCATTGATGGACACACACATTCTTGATATCCTCATATATTTACATGCATATGCTATTACGATGTTTCGAGTGGACGAGATCCACATGTATATTGACATTGATTATGTTATTGGATGATATCCACTTGCATACTGCATTCACTATATTGTTGGCACATATTTACACATACGGTCACCCTAGATATCATAGTATTACCTTTATGATATACTTGACCTAGGAAATTGTTATTTTATTCGATTTCTACCTGTTGATGTTTTCTACTCACGAGTTGGCAACACACCCCCGTTGTGCCACAGTTCTTGCAGGTTGACTGCATGGATTGGTAGCGGCATCTTTGGCATACAGCTGCTTTTGGGTGATTTGCTTTGGTAGGTGGGACATTTGTATCGTGCCCACTCTCGTATTTATTTTCCATTTTGTATCTAGTCAACTCAATCAATCAAAACTAGTATTTGTATAAATAGTAAGACTTAGTGAGACTTGTAGTTGCGAGACTGAGCGATGGGTTTTATGTTCGCTTATTGGGGGTTGTCTTGCTTTATTCTTTATCTTTTGTGTTGATCTTCATCGTTGGACGTCGTATACTTATATTATGCTTTGCGTAGTTGTGGATCCGCCGTTTGGCGAAGAGCTAGCTCCCGCTTGGGAATGCCTTTATATTATCATGTATTGTGGTATTGGAACAAAAAATACAAGGGAGGTGCTGCCCAAATTTTTAAAAGACGAACATGTTTTACAACAAGTGGAATAAACTTGCATTTTCATGTTTCCTTTTCTATGCATTTTAAGAAAACACTTTCCTTCATTATACTTTATTTCAAAATTGCACCTCTTTTATTTCTTTAAAGATTTAGATTTCTGGGTTTCAGCTTACTTGAATTACGTTACGTCTTTAGACGTTGCGTGATTTAAGTGCTGGTCATGAGCTAATATTTCGGGTAGTGACAGGTACAGGTTAGTCTGTCGACCCGAGATCGTCATAGAGTCTTGTGTGATTCCCACTTTGCTTTGATTTCCACCATACCACGGTCAAGAGATCATGCAAAAAGTTAGTTTTTTGGGTACAGTCCCGAGTCACATGGAGGTAATGAGCGATAAAAGAGGATTCGTCTCTCCCGGTATAGGGAGTTGATGTTGCGCTATGCTCGATTGGCCATAACAGGAAATCCCTGGCCAGGGTTGTTGAGATCTACTGGTAAGTGTTATCAGTAGTTTCTCGAACCGTTATGGACCTTGCATCGGCATGACTTATCAGGCTATTGGAGTCTGACGTTATACCACCCCCAAGCTGCGATATGCGATATATCTGACGAAGAGACCGGACTGTACGGTAGTGTTACTGATTAGATTCGCAGGAGTATGAGCAGGCTTGCTTGTTGATCTTCTGATCGCTTAATACCCGGGTGGCCGTTATGTTTAGCATACCGCTTGCGGCTTATGGGTGTTTGATATGATCATCACCTACTGCCGGCGTAATGACAAGTCTTTAGAGTCCTACACAGAGGTTTCCTGGTTCATGCGAAACGAAGTAGGAGCACATATGTGATATGTGAGGGACCGAGATTAATGCGCGTATATGATACCACATTCTATTCTCGCGATATGTGATATCGGTCGCTTATATGTGATATAGCTGGGTTATCGGATCAAGTGTTGATTCGATGGAATGTTACATTTGATATTAGTCGATTATATGTGATATATCCGGATTATTAAATCAAGTGTTGATTTAATAATTTAATGTGTAATTATATATTTGATATATTAAATTACATTAACTAATATTAGCTCACTTAATCATTTCTTTTTCTCACTTATGATACATTAATATATATGTGATATATGTTAATTGTTTGTTTTCTTTTTACACACAAAATATATGTGTGATATATATTAGTGTATCATGCTAGGTTACATATGCAACATGGATGTATGAGACTCATACCAAGCTAGGTTTAATGTGGGTTTATATTTATATTTAAGTAATTCAAAATTAGTGGAGATTTTGTCATGGCTTAAAGGTTGTAGAAGCATGTAGGTTTCATTGACTTAGTCCACTCCATTGTTTTACTTAAGATATTTATTAACCTAACCATTAACCTCATACCATGGTTTATTCTCTACATGAGTTTGTGTATGACATAAACTCACCCATGGTTGCTTTTCTAACCTCATGAGATTTATTCTCTTCCTCACTTCATCATCTTCTACTTCATCTCTTTGAAGCTCTCTTGCTTTTGATCAAGTGATAAAATATTATGAGAAAATAAAATCTAAAGTGTGCAAAATTCCTACTTCATCATCCTCTACTATTAGCCATTTAGTTTAAGATGTTTGCTTCACTAATTCACTTATTAGTGAAGAGGTAGCATGAGCTTGAGTCTCCTCGACGTAGATTATCTTTGGCCTCGAAGATATTGAGCAAGGTTGTTCATTTATTCATGTGAAACCTTACTAGAGTCCGGGTGTTCACTACTTGGAATAAAGGGACTACTACACGGAGCTTTAGAAGTGAAGGATCGGTCTACAAAGGTTGTATTCCTCATTCACTTGTATGCAAAGTTGTTTGCATGTTGTTTTGTTTAAATCTCTAGTTAAGATTCTAGGGTTAGGGTTCTTTAGTATGGCAAAAATTTGAAAACTGCATGGAAGATGTCTGCCGAAACCTTGCTGCCGCCCTAGGGATCCATATAGTGGTATCAGAGCCAAGCTAGAGATTTAAACGATATTTTTTAGGATTACGAAACGGAAACAACCCCGAAACACCCGATACAAATTCCTAGTTTCTGTCGAATTTTAAATGGCCTCTAAAAAAAATTTTAGCAACTGCAGAATGTTGTATGTGATATAACATTAACACAGTATAAAATTTAGCCCTTGTCGCCGAATTTTGGACGGCCACATCATGAAGAAAACCGGCCTGCTCGGTTTGGAATAAAGGTTTTGGGTTGAATTTTGTAGTGTGTTCCAGTCTCTGGGTTTTGGCGTTTCTTGTTTTTGCTAAATTTGGATGTGATGTTAACTTTTTGCAAAGGCAATTCGGAATGTTTCGTAATCGTAATTCTAACATTTATTAGGGTTATTTAGACTACGTTAAAAAGTTCGAACGGATATCAATAACCCATATTTTCCCTCGCTGGAAATTTTCCAAGAGTTGGATTTTTTTTCACGTTTAAAATCTTCAGAAAATCATGCAAGCGATTCTGTGGACCCTCTAGAAGAACGATACACAAACTCGACTTTTTGGATCGCTGAACCGCGATCATACCGTAGGGTTTGCGGCAGTTCCGTGGCGACATGAATGGGGCATGGGTCGGCCCTTCTACGGATGGTTCATAGGAGCTATGGCATGTTCTAGGTACTTTTTGAACTCCGCTCAAGTGTTGAGCTCTTTGGGAAATTTTGGGTGTTTGTTTTTTCAATCGAAAAGTTTAACATCGTCTAGCTATCAGTGATTGTGATACAATATTTGGAATCCACATAATTAGTTATGTGATAACCAGTTTGAATTTTATAAATCTAGCACTTTAGTCTCATTTGATCGGTTGCCACGGAATTTTGATGAGGATCAAAAGTCCATCGCAATTACGTATCGTATGTGGATACTCGCCGGGTAACCTTACTAGATAGCCATGCCCCATAGCCCTGACCAAGTGACTGTAGGAGAACCCCGTCGCCAAAAGAATCCGTTCGGGTGCTCGCCGCCGCGGTGTTCTGCCTTAGTGCACTTCGTCGATGGCATCGGAGGTGCGGCCGTCTGCTAAAGTTTCCAACGAGCATTCGATCAGGTTATCGGGAATCTTGTTGAATTACCCGATAGGTTATTGGAAAGTGTTTTCAATATCGAGACTAAAATGCGGGGTTTATAATTGTTAGGCATGTGATGTCTAAGGAATTCATTTGGTTAGGCATGAAATCCAAAGTATGTGATACATTGGGTTTATGATGTTTAAGGTGGTTGCGGATTCCAATTGTTGTAGTTTTCACTTTTTTTCTGCGACCGTAAGTGTAATATGTGGTGTATCGCCGGGTTCGTTGCTATATGTCAACGACAATTGGGATACGCATATTTACTTACGTTGATGACATGTGATGTTATGTGTTGCTGTCATATGTTATATTGGATCGTCGTGTTCTGAATAGCCGGGGGGTTTTATGTGAGATGAGAGTTTTTCATTTTCATTCAAGTAAAAGCTTGTATGTAATATTCTTTTATTGGGGCACTTCCGGGTTGAGAATGATGTCACCATTGATGTATATTATTTACTTTTCCGCATTAGGATAGACCCAAGGAGGAGAGCACAAGTAATCAGGTTCTAGGGTCCAGTGGGAGACCATCTCGAGGAGTCGAGATCGGCTCTCCTAACTCTAGAATCGGTAGGGTTGCTTGCCGCTCTCGTAGGGATCTAGGGATGTGGGTTTGGCTATTCATCACGACCGTGGAATCCGCGTTTTTTACTGGCTTAATTTAAAAAAAACGGAATTCCTAGTATATCCAATATTTCATATGCGATTCTTCTGCTACTGGTATTCTGTGATGTGATCGCTTGATATTCTGAGACGAATGCTTATATTTTATATGTATGTGATATATAATAAATATTGCTGCTTTCGTTTCTTCTGTGATGCTTAGGAAGCATAATTGATAGGACTTCATTAATAAGATTAATGAAATAAAAGAAACCTAAAGATATTGTAGAAACTTTTTTAAAAACTAATAGCTCTAGTTCTTGCTTTGCATAGCGGTATTCCTTGTAGAATATCCAGCACCTTATTCGATAAGGAAAGAGCCGAGATCCTTTCACCGGGAGTGACCTCTTTAGCGAAACTGGCAGATGCTACAACCCACTCAGTTTGTCTTTTGATTGCTTCTATAGTTTTTGCTTTGCATAGTTGTATTTGTGAAATATCCTACACCTCATTCGATGAGAAAAGAGCCAAGATCCCTTCAGCGGGAGTGACCTCTTTAGCGAAACTAGTAAAAGCCTCAAAAACACTCCTTTTTCAAAATCACTCGATTCTACGACGATATCAAGTTCATTATGCAAAAGGTTTTCTTAAAACCTGTCGTAGCCCTCTGTCATTTCAGATAAGCAGTATTTAGTATTCGTTCTACGTTTGTTGGCTTTCGTCAAGGCTTAGTGTGTGGTAGCTAATTAGTGCTTATCTGCTTAAGCAGATGATGTGATTGGATTAGGGTAGTCGTACGACTTTGTTGGCTTTCGTCAAGGGTTGTGCGGGTGGGTTTAATTCAATCATGAAATGAACGGGTTGAACTTGACTAGCGGACTATGATTTGTTGGCTTTCGTCAAGGTCATAGGACGCTAGGGGCAGAAGATTATCGGGAATTTCAAGTGTTGAAATTTGCAATAAGATTGCATATCTTCTATGAGATAGTTGGATCCCGATACCCACTGCGAGTAAGAGTTACTCCTGGGAGAGTTTTACACATTACAATTAGCCGATCAAGTAGGTGTCTAGAAAGGTGTTAACGGGGTTACGCCCATAGGAAAACGAGGTTTATTTTAATTAGGTCCGTGCGAAAGCACGGGAAACCTCCCTCAAAATACCGACACTGGCCTGGCTGAAAGAATGGAGAACTTGTAGAGTGTAATTAATCCCGGCTAGTCTTACCTTTTAGGGTTTGAAGGAAGATTTGATAAAAACGGTAGGAGCCATCCTAATTAAATAAAATAATAACCAATATGATCTTGCAAGAGCGCATGCAGAGTGTTTTCTTCTCTCTTTCTCCTGGTAGCGACCATGTCACGCCTTAATCAAGATAATAATATGGATGCATTGACCGAACCTGCTTGTTATACTGTGCTAAGGAACGTTGGTTCCGCTCTATCTTATAATTGTTATAAGTCCGAGCAGGAAATAGGGGATTATCCGGATTTCCACGCCACCCAATCAAAGAAAGTGCATGTTGATGCATATTTTTCGGGTGTGTACATTACCAAGAACTGTTTCTCAGTATTCTCTACGTCCTAGGTATGAGATACCGAATTAGGATCTCATATATATAATCTGTTACATGGGCTACAGAAAGGTAGATAACTGAGAATGGGTGATATATCTCTAAGTGTTAGAGAATGGTGCAAGTGTTGCAGCCAAACCAGTTGGCAGATATCACCTTGTATTAATACATTGATTCTGAACGAATGTTATTACATACCGAACCTGACATACAACGTTACATCGGTTTCTTTAATGAGTTAAAGAAGGATATAATTATGTATTGGAGGATTATGTTGTGAACAATTTCCTGAATCAAGAGTTGATTGGATCAGGCACGTTATATAATAGCATATACATTCTAAATCAAACCACAGTTCAAAGTGTATAGAACACACACAAGAAGAATAGTTCAGATATGAACGAATCCTTCTTGTGGCATTGTAGACTAGGTCATATCAATGCGACACGACCAGCTAAGTTACATAAGGATGAATATTAGAATCTATTCAAATTTTCATCTTATGATACTTGCCAGTCTTGTCTCAAAAGTAAAATGACCAATACTCCGTTTACTGGAAACAGAGAAAGAGTTACTGAACTCTTAGGATGGATGCATGATGATGTATACGCTCCTATGTCTACAAATGCCAGGCTTGGTTCTTCGTACTTCATTATATCATTAATCTTCTCTCAGGATTCGGACATATGTTCCTATTGAAACACAAGTCTGAAACTTTTGAGAAATTAAAAGAATATAAGCTTGAAGTTAAGAACCAAAAGAGTAGAAGTATTAAAGCTCTATGATGTGATCGAGGAGGCGAATACTTAGGCATGGAATTCCTGGGGTTTCTAAACTAAGAATGTGATTCTCTCTCAGCTTACTCCTTCGAGTACACCACAGCAGAATGGTGTATCGGGGCGGAGGTATCGCACCCTATAAGATATGGTGCGCTCTATGATGAGTATTGCTGAGTTACAAAGGGGAAGTAGGAGTGGCAGGGGTATACGCAGTTTCGTCGTGAATGATAGAAGTCGCAATTTCCTTTGCCCTTACCCTAATCCCTTTATATGTCTTTACTTATTGCCTTCTGAACACCACACTTAGGCTAATTGGTTTTCTTCCTTCCCTACCTTTTGATACATGCCTATAGTTTGGAAGAAGACTATCCAATAAGCGTAATAGGTGTACTCTCCAAATACCAGGAGCCCTCGCAACCTGAGAGAAGGTAAAGAGAAAAGACAACCGAATAATCCTATTCAATTTCTCCAGAACAGGAAACCATCCTCGAACTGAAACAAGTTTCTTTGAGTTCGTATGTAACTATATGATGGTACATCCAAGCAATATGGATCTTCATAGTGATACGGAGTGTTCTGGAAAAATGCAAAGGGAAAGTAGGAGCGATAGGGATATATGTGACTAAATGACAATCCAAAAGCCAAAGTATTTAACTTGGTTCATGAGTCTTAGTTTAAGGTCATGTCATGGTCGCTGCCAAAGAGAGAGAGAAAAGAAACACTCAGTGTACACTCAAACCTAGATTAGATTGGTTAGTCACTTTATCTAATCAGGATGGCTCCCACTGTTTCCTCGAATTCTCTTTCAAACCCTAAAAGGAAAATCAGGATCATCTGAAAAATCACCCGAGGAGTAACACATACTCATCAGTGGGAATCAGGATCCAACTATCATCGCATGATAACTTGATGGAAGCCACTTAAGTCACCACACTCCAGAAAGTATGCGCATGCCTGGCAAGTTTCCAGTATGTTTGAAACTCCCGATGTGGTTTTTACCCCTAACGACCTATGACCTTGACAAGGTCAACAAATCATAAGTCGCTAGTCAAGTTCAACATGTCATTATCTTGATTACCCTAGACCCACCCGCATAAGCCCTTGACAAGGTCAACAAGGCTATGCGACTATTCTAGTTAATCACATCGTATGCTACAAACAAGCACCACTCATCTACCGTACACTACGCCTTGACAAGGTCAACAAACACAGCATGAATACTAAGTACTACTCATAGGAAATGATGGAGGGCTACGGCTGGTTTTTGGCGAAAAACCTTTAATGTAATGAACTTGATATCGTTGAAGGAACCGAGTGGTTTTACAAATATATAGTTGCATAAACTTTTGCTAAAGAGGTCATTCCCTGTGAAGGGATCCCGGCTCTTTCCTCATCGAATAAGGTGCTGGATATTCATAACCGAATACCAGTATGCAAAGCAAAACAATCGACTATAGTGAAGTTATTACAAAGACGCAAACTTTTGCTTAAGAGGTCACTCCCCATGAAGGGATCTCGGCTCTTGCCTCGTCGAATGAGGTGCTGGATATTCATACTCGAATACCGCTATGCAAAGCAAAAAGAAACGTCTGTAATAAAAGTTTCAAAAATTGGTTCTAACATCATTTAAGTTTATTTTTCCTTGCATTAATTAAAATTAATGCAGTCCTATCAATTAATTCATATCACACCAGAAAAGAACGAAAATATAATGTACGTATATGCCATCCGCATTCGCAACGGGGCCCCATCATGCACCGTTAGGTTACTTAACTAACGGTAGAGCGGGGGCTGGACTAGCGGAGATGCAAAACATGTACAACATCTACTCGTATATATAAATATATATATATATATAATATTCGTCCCAGGCATGGTATAAGCAACATCACAGAAGAGCAATAAGCAACACAGAACAACGGATAATCTAGGAGCCCCGGGTTTTCTTTGAGCTGCAAATGAAATCCGACGTTCCCCGGTCATGTGGATGGCCTGTGCAATGTATAATCAAGACCCCTATGAGTGTGGCAAGTTACTCGCCAATCCCAGAAGTAAGGCAACCCTAATCAACAACGTGAATGGGTCACCCAGTACTTCATGGAATCCAGTAACTTGAGCACCCCTCCGTGGGTCATCCTATACCCCTTACGAGTGCGGCGAATAGCTCGCCAATTCTAGAGTGAGGTGTAGGGATCCTAGGCACACTAAAGAGGTTCCACAAGGCATCAACCATGCCAAATTCAAAAATTTCATGTGCCGAGAAACCCTAAACTAGATCGATAACTAGAGGTAAAGGCGAAACAACAACAAGTTAACAACTTAACTACTAAGTGAATGGAAATACAACCTTTGTAGATCCGGTCCACCACTTCTCTAGCTCCGTGTTGACGTCCCTCCGCTGCGATCACTGGGATCCCGGACTCTAGCGATGGTTTCGTCGGAGAAATGAGCGGGCTAGGTCATTGACTTCGATGCCGAAGATGATCTACGTCGAAACAACTCTAACTCAAGCTCCATCTTCTCTAGCTCATGAAACTTGTGAAGAAAATACCCTATACAACATGGCAAGTGGTAGAGGATGAAGAAATAGGAAGTGGGTTCACTTTGGATTTGGATTTCTCACTTGATTTTATCACTTGACAATTTTCAAGAAAGCTTTTCTTTTTCTTCATGAAGAAGATCAAGAAGAAGAAGAAGAAAGAAAATGAATTATTTTTCTAAAAAATAAATAATTCAAGTGTATACTTATCATAATGCAACCATGGGTGAGTTAACTTGTGTAGAGACTAAACTAGGGTTTAGGTGAATGGTTAGGTTAAGGAAAGAAACAAAATGGTCAAAGCTTTTTAAAGCTTCATGAAGCTTCAAGAATAAAACAAAGTTAGCCACCATTTTATTCTTGCCAAAAATAAATGAATAAAATAAATAATTAAGTTAAACCCTAACCATTAACCTAAACATGGTTTAAAGTAAACACACACCCAAGTTTGCATGTATCATCAAACATGATACAAACTAGTGCACAAACATATATCATATATACAATGTGCACAATCAAGTGAGAAAATAATCTTAAGTGAACCAATACTAGTTAATGTAAAGTAATATATCATATATATAATTATACATTAAATCATTAAATCAACACTTGATTTAATGATCCGGTCATACTGCATATAACCGACTAATATCAAGTGTATCAATGTATCGAATCAACACTTGATTCGGTAACCCGGCTATATCACATATAACCGACCGATGATACAAATCGCAAGAATGGAATACAGTATCACATACTGGTATTATTCTCGGTCCCGCACATATCTCATATGCGCTCCTATTTCGTTTCGCTTGAGCCAGAAAACCTCTGTGTAGGACTCTAAAGACTCGTCAATACGCCGGCAGCAGGTGATGATCATATCAAACACCCACAAGCCGCAAGCGGTTTGCTAAACGCAACGGCCACCCGGGTACTGAGCGATCAGAAGATCAACGAGCAAGCCCACTCACACTCCTTTGAATCCAACCAGTAACACTTACCGTACAGTCCGGTCTGTTCGTCTGATATGTCGCATATCTCGCCTAGGGGTGGTAAACGTCAGACCCCAGTAGCTCGATAAGTCGTGTCGATATGAGGTCTATAACAGTTCGAGAAACTACTGGTAACACTTACCAGTAAATCTCAGCAACCCTGGCCAGGGATTTCCGGTTATAGCCAATCGAACACTGTGCAACATCAACTCCCTATACCGGGAGAGACGAATCCCCTCCTATCGCTCATTGCCTCCATATGATTCGGGACTGTACCCAAAAACCACCGTTTTGCACGCCCTCTTGGACGTGGTAAGGTGGAAATCAAAGCACAGTGGGAATCACACAAGACTCTATGACGATCTCGGGTCTACAGACTAACCTGTACCAGTGTCACCAGAGAACTGCCATCTGACGTAAGGTATAATACCATCTGGGAGTTCTCGGCGAGTCCGTCCAGTGTACCCAGTCTCTACTGAGCACCCGTATATCATCTCTGATGTCAAACACCAATGGATATGGGATCATCCATCGCCCATCTGTATGGGTCGAGAAGGTATACGCTAGTCTACTCTGGTATATCGATGCCCCGTCTCGATACACCCACGATTAGGGACCTTGAATGATGTACTTATGGACTACCATGTCCCCACTAGTATGATCCGCATCATAGTCCAGGTAGTCAAGTACACATCCTAAGGGCTTTACCAACATGTAACAGAGAGACAATCAGTATACACGTTAAGGTAAAGAGTAACCAGATAGCATACTGTCATGTCGAGCAAGAAAGTCCTCCCTATATATGTCCCAGCATCCACTACAATATACATCCTATGTACAGTAATGGCCTCTAGGGCATACATATAACTAACAATCTCCCACTTGTACTAGGGCCATCTGTAGCAGTGGTTGTAGTATCACATACTCAACCATCCCATAAAAGTCTCTCTCTGGGAAAAGGCCTTTGTGAGTGGATCCGCCGTGTTGTCCTCTTAGTCTACTCTCCTAACCTCGATCACCCTGGAGATCAACCATCTCCATGATCAGGTGATACTGCCTTAGAATATGTCTGGATCACTGACGGGACGGGCGTTCCTTGGCATAAGCCACAACTCCATTGTCACACAATGGGAGGAACGAAGTTCATCTCATGTACTGTTATACACCCAGACTGCCTCTTTGGTAGCATCTTAAGTAGCGATGTATCCAGCCTTTATCGTCTAGTTTGCCACGGTATCTAGCTTGGAACTCTTCCAACATACCGTCCCTTTTACCGAGGGTAAAGGCAATGCCTGCGACTAACATTCAGTCGTCCTTATCACCCTGGAACCTTTCCAGTGATTCTCCCCAGGATCAACTGATACCATCTCACTACAACTAGTGAGTATCCTAACATCCAATTAGATCTATCTCATAGATCTAAAACCCAGGATTTAAGAGGTATCACTTTGATCCTATATGGAGAATCATTGTGATAAGCGGAGATTGACCGAGTGTAGCATAGGAAACTCCTTTCTTATCAAGAGTATGTCATCCACTACTCTACGAGGATCACCACCAAACTCCCTACTACCCTTTTGTTTATACAAGGTTCATCTACCATTTTGATGATGTCAAACTCTTTGACTAACACATCAAAACAGACGTTCCAACTCTATGATGCCTGCTTTATTACATAAAACATCTTGCTCGCGTTTCCGCTGCTCCCACTGTCTACGAGGCCCTTTAGCTGTGTACTTATAGACGCACTCTTTTAAAACATCACTTAGAAAAGCAGTCATGGCACCCAACCGCCAGATATCGTAGTCATCATATGTAGCCGTGGCAAGTAGGATCTGGATGGACTTAAGCATAACTACTTAGAAAAGGTTTCATCATAATCCATACCTGGTCAATGATGCAAACTTTTAACAAGTCTAGCTTTGAAAGTCTCAACTTTTCCATGTACACCAAGTAATCTTCTCAAGATATACTTGCTCCTGATGGGGATTTAACCCTTCAGATAAAGCAACTAAAGTCCATACTTTGTTGGTGTATAAGGATTCCATCTCAGATCGCTAAGCATCCAGCCATTCTTACAGAGTCCTACTCTTGATGGCCAGCTCGAAACTAGTTGGGTCATCATCTCATGATGCATTCCTCGCTCCCACTGTCATCGAGAAACCGAAGTATTTCTCAGGCGGATGAGGAACCCTACCAGATCGGCGGAGTGGCTGAGGTTCATCGGGGACTATTGAATCCTTTGGTTCTGTCAAATCACCAGCTGCAGTTTGTATAGCTGGAACCTTTCCAGTTCTACATAACTGACCTTGCCTCGAGCTTGTCCGGATTTTGCTTTTAGACAACCCTAAATCTTAACTTAGTTAAGAGATAGGTTCTTCCCATTCCATATCTCATATGAAGTGGTAGGCAACTGATTTGATTTGAACCCTATTCAATAGGTATTCAACTTCATAAGTGCATAACTCCCAAAAAGGAAATAGGAAACTCAGTAGTACTCATCATAGAGCACACCATATCACATAGGGTGCGATTGCTCCGCCCCGATATAACATCGTGTTATGGTGTATACGGAGGAGTAATGCTGAGAGAGAATCTCATTCTCCTTTAGAATAGTCCAAGAATTCCATGCACAAGTATTCTCCTCCCTGAACTTATCATAGGACATAATACTTATACCCGTATTTTGGTTCTCTACTTCCAACTTATATTCTATGAATATCTCAAAAGGTTCGGACTTGTGTTTCAACAGGAACATATGTCTAAATCTTGAGAGATTATCAGAGAATGTAATGAAGTAAAAAGAACCGGTCTTGGCATGTGTAGACTGGAGACTTTCATACATCAGCATGTAACAATCCCAAGAGTTCACTAACTCTTTCTCTGTTTCCAATAAACAGAGCTACGGTCATCTAATTTTTGTGACATGACTGGAAATTTTCACAAGATGTAAATTCAAACTAATTTAAATATACATCTAAATGTAACTTCAGCCAGTCGGGTCACATTGATATGACCTAGTCTACAATACCTCAAGAAGGATTCGTTCATATGTGAACTCTTCCTCTTGTGTGTGTTCCGTATACTAAGAACTGTAGTTTGATTTAGAACATCAATGCTTTTAGATAACGTGCCTGAACCGATCAACTTTTGATATAGGAAATGTTCAAAACATTATCCAACAATACAAAATTTTATCATTTCTTTACTAATAAAGAGACTGATATGATTTTGTATATCAGGTTCGGTATCTAATAACATTCGTTCAGAATCAATGTACTGGTAATACAGGGTGACAGTGACCAACAGACTTGGCTGCAACACTTGCACCGTTTTCTGTCTCATGAAACTTATCACCCGTTCTCAGTTCTCTACCTTTCTGTAGCCCATGTAACGGATTACATTTGCGGGATCCTGATCCGGTATCTAATACCTAGGACGTAGAGGACATTGAGAAACAGTTCTTTATAATGAACACACCCGAAGATGATGCATCAGCATGCACTTTCTTCGTTTGGGCGTCATGGGAATTCTGGCATTCCCCTATTTCTTGCTCGGTCTTATAACAATTATAAGTTGGAGCGGGACCAACGTTCCCCAGCACAGTATAACAAGCGGGTTTGGTCAATACATCCATATTATTATCTTGATTAAGGCGTGATATGGTCGCTACCTGGAGAGAGAGAGAAGAAAACACTCAGCGTATGCTCTTGCAAGATCAGATTAGTTATTATTTTATCTAATCAGGATGGCTCCTACTGTTTTTTATCAAATCTTCCTTCAAACCCTAAAAGGAAAGACTAGCCGGGATTAATTACACGCTACAAGTTCACCAATCTTTCAGCCAGGCCAGTGTCAGTACTTTGAGGGAGGTTCCCCGTGCTTTCGCACGGACCTAATTAAAATAAACCTCGTTTTCCCAGAGGCGTAACCCCGTTGACACCTTTTTAGACACCTACTAGATCGGCTAATTGTAATGTGTAAAACTCTTCCAGGAGTAACTCTTACTCGCAGCGGGTATCGGGATCCAACTATCTCATAGAAGGTATGCAATCTCATTGCAAATTTCAACACTTGAAATTCCCGATAATATTTTGCCCCAAACGATCTATGACCTTGACAAGGTCAACAAACCATAGACCGTAAGTCAAGTTCAACCCGTCATTTCTTGATTGAATCAAACCCACGCGCACGACCCTTGACAAGGTCAACAAGGCCGTACGACTACCCTAACCCAATCTTCATCATATGCATAAGCAGATAAATACTGGTTAGCTACCGCACACTGCGCCTTGACAAGGTCAACAAACGCAGCACGAATACTAAGCAGGACTTATCTGAAATGACGGAGGGCTACGACAGGTTTTTCTGAAAACCTATTGCGTAATGAACTTGATATCGTTGTAGAATCAAATGATTTTAAAATGGAGTGTTTTTTAGGCTTTTCTAGTTTTGCTAAAGGGGTCACTCCCGGTGAAGGGATCGTCGGCCCTTTCCTCATCGAATAAGGTGCAGGATATATCATATATACCGCTATGCAAAGCAAGAACTATAGGAGCAACCAAAAGACAAACCGAGGGTTGTATCATCTGCCAGTCATTGCTAAAGGGGTCACTCCCGGTGAAGGGATCTCGGCCCTTTCCTTATCGAATAAGGTGCAGGATGTTCTACAAGGAACACCGTGATGCAAAGCAAGAACTATAGCTACCTGTTTTTGAAAATTCGATTCCACAACATCTTAGGTTTCTTTTTCTTTCATTAATCATATTAATGAAGTCCCATCATTTAAGTCACCTAAACATCACAGATAAATACGACGTATACTTATGCCATCCGCATTCGCCTCGATGTCCCCTTGTGCACCGTTAGGTTAGGTGACTAACGGCAGAGCGGGGTAGGGCTAGGACGGATGTCAAACATAAGTAACGTCTATATAATATATCATATATACTATATATTGTATCTATCACAACATCAAATGATCACATCACAGATTTCGCAGCAGAAGAAACATATGAAACATTGGATATACTAGGGCGTCCGTGTTTTTAATACGAGCCAGTATAAAACACGGATTCCACGGTCACGATGAATAGCCAAACCCACACCCCTAGACCCCTACGAGAGCGGCAAGCAACCCTACCAATTCTAGAGTTAGGAGACCCGGACTCGACTCCTCGAGTTGGTCTCCCACTGGACTCCAGAACCCGGTTACTTGTGCTCCCCTCCTTGGGTCTATCCTAGTGCGGAAAAGTAAATAATATACAATGGTGACATCATCCTCAACCTGGAAGTGCCCCAATAAAAGAATATTACATACAAGTTTTTACATGAATGAAAATGAAAAACACTCATCTCACATAAAAAAAAACCCGGCTATTCAAACACGACGATCCAATATAACATATCCAGCAACACATAACATCACATGTCATCAACGTAAGTAAACATGCGTATCCTAATTGTCGTTGACATATAGCAACGAAACCGGCGATAACATATATTACACTTACGGTCGCAGAAAAGAAAGTGTAAAACTACAACAGTTGGAATCCGCAAACTCCTTAGACATCGCATGCCTAACCATCTGAATTCCTTAGACATCACATGCCTAACAATTATAAACCCCGCATTTTAGTCTTATTATCGAAAACACTTTTCAATATCAAGTCGGGCAATTCAACAAGATTCCCGGCATTTTGATCGAATGCTCGTCGCAAACTTTAGTAGGCGGCCGCACCCCCGATGCCGTCGACGAAGTGCACTAAGGCGGATCATCGCTGCCGCGAGCACCCGAACGGATGCTTTCGGCGACGGGGTTCTCCTACAGTCACTTGGTCGGGGCTATGGGGCGTGGCTATCTATTAAGTTTACCCGGCGAGTATCCGCGTACGCTACGTGATTGCGACGGACTTTTGATCACATCAAAATTCCGTGGCAACCGATCAAGTGAGATTAAAGTGCTATGTTTATAACATTCAAATCAGTTATCTCATAACTACTTGTGGATTCCAAATATTGTATCACATTCCAAATAAACAGAAAATGTTAAACTTTCCGATCGAACAGTCAAACACCCAAGTTTTCCCGAAACAGCTCAACACATGAAACAAGTTTAAAAACATTCACTTCATGCCTCAGTACCAACGGTCCAGCCATAGAAAGGTCAAGCCAACGCCTCACATGTGGCACGCCGTACTGCCCCAAACCCTAAGGTTCAAAGGGCAGTTCAAGACGGTCACATAATCGAGTTAAGGTTTGTTGTCTTCTAGAGGGTCCATCGCGTTACTTGCACTACTCAGAACGTTCTCAAACTACGGAAAAATCCAACACTTGGCAATTTTCCAGCAGGGGAAAAATTGGGTATTTATATCCGGTTGAACTTTTTAACATATTCAAAAATTATCCGGAAAAACACATAGACGCGGTTAAAGTTTCCGATCGAAACATCGAATCCCCAATACACCCCAGATAACACAACAGTGGAATATAAATTAAAAATATGTAACGTCTTCAAAATAATAAAATATGATTTTTGGGAAATTTTATAATTTAATATTATTTTAATGAATATTTTAATATTCTGGTATAATTAAATACAGATAAATGGGGAAAAATTATGGAAAATTCTAAAATAAGGTATTTTAAGGAATTGCTTCGTTTTCTGTGCATGCCCCCATTTCCTCTAGTTTTGACCCTGAGTATGTCTAGTTTTGACTGATTCCATCTACGGTGAAATCTGGGTTGATTTTCCTATGTTGGTGTATAATTTGGGACTTGTTTTAGCATGGATTTTGGTATTTGGTGATTCATTCCTGTCGGGTGGCGTTTGGACGTCAACGATAAGTGGATTTTGATTGTGTTTACATGCGAGTCGATAGGTTTTTACCTATGCGGGTAGCATGTGCTATTTTGGTTTCCGATATGATTTTCATGTGCTTTAGCATTGTGATATACTTGTAGGTACCCCGCGTGATGTTGAGGCAAAGGAGGTGAAGATAGCGACATCGGCTTTGGCACACGAGAAGCAATGTGAGTAGATTTATATCTGTGGGGAGAAGTCGGGTGGATGGCGTATAGCACCCCCGCAGTCCGTGGTGAAGTATACGAATACGTATACACACGAATATTTATTATGTGTTGTTTAGGGTTATTGATGGTAATAATGATATTTTGATGATAAGAATATATTGGTTTAGTTTAGTGCGAACCCTAGAGTAGTGGTTGCACTCACACATACATTT
The DNA here is from genome assembly GCA_030015575.1 of Agapanthus africanus. Classification (NCBI taxonomy): domain Eukaryota; kingdom Viridiplantae; phylum Streptophyta; class Magnoliopsida; order Asparagales; family Amaryllidaceae; genus Agapanthus; species Agapanthus africanus. The sequence continues at coordinate 256,582,540 of CM057351.1, read as the reverse complement.
ACACACATACTTGCATTCATTCTTTCATTTATTAGAGTGCATATGATGGTGCGTATATCTACACATGGGTATGGGACTATGTGTTTATATACTGGATTTGAGGATAGTATTTGGGGGTTTAAATTTAAATTCGGGGACCGAATTTCTTTAAGGGGGGTAGATTGTAACGTCTTCAAAATAATAAAATATGATTTTTGGGAAATTTTATAATTTAATATTATTTTAATGAATATTTTAATATTCTGGTATAATTAAATACAGATAAATGGGGAAAAATTATGGAAAATTCTAAAATAAGGTATTTTAAGGAATTGCTTCGTTTTCTGTGCATGCCCCCATTTCCTCTAGTTTTGACCCTGAGTATGTCTAGTTTTGACTGATTCCATCTACGGTGAAATCTGGGTTGATTTTCCTATGTTGGTGTATAATTTGGGACTTGTTTTAGCATGGATTTTGGTATTTGGTGATTCATTCCTGTCGGGTGGCGTTTGGACGTCAACGACAAGTGGATTTTGATTGTGTTTACATGCGAGTCGATAGGTTTTTACCTATGCGGGTAGCGTGTGCTATTTTGGTTTCCGATATGATTTTCATGTGCTTTAGCATTGTGATATACTTGTAGGTACCCCGCGTGATGTTGAGGCAAAGGAGGTGAAGATAGCGACATCGGCTTTGGCACACGAGAAGCAATGTGAGTAGATTTATATCTGTGGGGAGAAGTCGGGTGGATGGCGTATAGCACCCCCGCAGTCCGTGGTGAAGTATACGAATACGTATACACACGAATATTTATTATGTGTTGTTTAGGGTTATTGATGGTAATAATGATATTTTGATGATAAGAATATATTGGTTTAGTTTAGTGCGAACCCTAGAGTAGTGGTTGCACTCACACATACATTTACACACATACTTGCATTCATTCTTTCATTTATTAGAGTGCATATGATGGTGCGTATATCTACACATGGGTATGGGACTATGTGTTTATATACTGGATTTGAGGATAGTATTTGGGATTTGAGATGAGTCGATGAGATTGGGCTTGAGGCCAGGAGATCGGTGATGTGATTTGGTTCGTATCGAGATACGATACGATGTTTTAACGGGTCTTTTGACGTAGTGATTCTTACACCTGCATGCATACATTGAGGGTATCAATATTGTACTAGACGTAGATCAGTACCCCGATCATGACATTTGATAAAGAGGATACCAGATAAATAGTATGATGAATGTGATATTGACCCGTACCCAGATTTGGGATGCCGTACGACGGATTTACGTACAAGCTATATTTTGATGATTGATCCGCACTCTTGACTTGGGATGTCTGATTATAGATAGGGTATCGGATATGATATTATTGAGGCGGGATCACCGACTAATATATATACATGTATGTATATGTATCGACTCAGATGTTAGGCGGTTTCCTCACCCGTAGCTCTACTTGTTAGTTCAGCCGTATAGTTTAAGATGGTTGTTAGATTAGATTAGACTCCTACCTATTTCAAAAACTAACGAATCGTGGGTATTTTAAAAGACAGCCCAAGGGATCCTACGGATATTTCAAAAGACGTATCTTTTCATAAAAACACCGTAGCCCCTATTTTCAAAACCCCATGATTCGTGTTATTTCAAAAGGCACCAATTGTAGAGGTTATTTTAGATTAATGCAGATTAGTTATAGTTGCGTCTAGTATTCAGCTTCCGCTCATTATTGTGGTTCGCATCGCATCGCATGCTTATATTATGTTTCATACTCCATTATTGATGTTATGCTGTTAGGACACCAGCACCATTACCGATGATGCGTATGTACCACTACACTTACTTGCCGGCTCACACACATCTTCATCGGTAATTGCCATGTCACGTACACCTAAGAAAATATTATTGCATCGACATAGGTTAGCTAATAATTTAGACATGATATTAGTGTATTTGCCTTATATGCTAGATTAGACATTGTAATTATTAGTTGTTACATCATGCATGTTATTATTCATGGATTTTTATGCCTGTATGCACTGTTTACATGCTATTAAGGATTGGATTCAGATTTCCATGAGATTTTCTGGATTTGGGGGAAAACCGCAAAACTTATATAAACTTCTTTTCTCTCTTTAAAATAAAAAGTGCGGTTTTCCCATGATGTATGAGTCGTCCACCATGAGTTTGCTGATGGATTTGGAAACCCGATTCGAGGAGACGGATGAACCGTTTCGGGTACATGGTGGACCCGGTAAGGTACCCCGGGGCAAGAAGCGCGTGGTGATGACGATGTGAGCCTGGCAGGGGAGCACTACCTACCGGTGATTTTACCCGACGCGTCGGATATCCGGAGGATACCGTCGTGGTCTTGAGATGGATGGTAGGGGCCGGTCTGGACTGACGGCGCCCTAGATATTATGATTGAGACATTGGGATTTCGAGATTTCGAGGTACAGAGACTGTGATACAGAGATATCGAGATATTGGGATTACGTTTTGTGCCGATGCTAGGCACTGTTTTATGCTGATTTCATTATGATACCTCAACTAAAAATACAAGGGAAATCTCACTAAATTATGAAAACAGTTTCTTCATTTACATGTATTCTGCTTTCATGCATTCATACCTCATATTCATGACATACTATTACCTGAGGCACTAGCACGAGCACTTGGCACTACATTCACGTATAGAGATTACATTGCCAGTTTAGCATGCTTCAGCTTTATTCATATTGAGGTTTCTTTATATCTGATCGTATTGACCTAGGTTGGGTCATGCATTCGATCTCTGCTTGTAGATATCTTTCTATTCACGAGTTGGCAACTCACCCCCGTTGTGCCCCAGTTCTTGCAGGTTTGCCGTACAGTTCTATAGCGGCATTTCTGGCACACTGCTTCCTTTTGGGTGATTTGCTTGGATAGGTGGGTTCTTTTGTATCAGAACCGCCGTTGTATTTATATTATTCATTGTATCTAGAATATCCATCAACCAAAACTCGTATATTGTTTCAGACCTAGACTAGTGATGTATTATTCAACCATAGAGTCGCGCTTAGTAGTGTTGCGGTTTTCTTGTTGCTTTTGAGCTTTCTTTTGGATTTGATCCTCGCCACTTGGCGTTGTATATTATTGTTGCATGTGTGGTGGTGACCGTCGATTGACGAAGAGCTAGCTCCCGCTTGGGGATGCCTTTATCATTGCATATATTGTTATCCTTGTTATACCCCATTCGGGGCCAGTTTTACAAAAGAAACTCTGCCGAAATTTTTAGAAAAGACTGTACTGTTTTTAAAAATGCATATTCGGCTTAGTTATTTAAAAACCTTGATTTCAAACATGTTTTTCTTCACTTCTTTAAACCAGTTTCTTTACTTATTCTTAAAAATGGTTTTAGATTTCTGGGCTTTTGGCTTACTTGGATCAGATGGAGTCCTATAGACTTCATATGGTTCAAGGGCCAGTCACGTGCTCTTTCGGGTCGTGACAAAGTTGGTATCAAAGCGCTAGGTTGACCTTGGTTCGAGTCTAAGTTTGACTATGTGGAGCCTAGGGCGTTTATATATATACGGAACTTAGGCTTGACCTTACGGAACTTAGACTTGGTCGAGGGGGTATTAGACCCGAACTTTCGTCGTGTAGGATGACCCTTGGTTGATGGAATAGGTAACTAAAGTAGAGTGACGTACCGTTGGTATGTTCCGCGGCATACTTACGACACGCCATTCCGCTTAAGGAACCTTAGGATGTACATATTTTCGAGATCAGTGATCCTCTTTATATCCAGGATTATACATCCATTTGAGATCCCCGATTCTATTAGTTTCATGATCATACCTTTATTGATGCTGTTCCTTCCCATGATCATGTATCCACTTTGGATCTGTTGTTTCCTTTCTTGCCATTGATGTGCTCTCCTTGATACTCGATTGAGGTTCCTGTCACCATGTTTGAGGGCAGTTTGGGCTGCTGCTAGGGTTACGGCCGGTGTGAGCTCGTTTGGTACAAGGGCCGACCATTGTGTTTTCTGGTGACATGGGAACGTCTCGAGTTAGTGTTGGTGATTGTGACCTCTAGTGGAGGCGAGTGCTTGGTCTTGCACCGGATGATCGGGCCATTGTTAGAACTGCCAGTTGAGAGAGGACTGTTGATGTACAGCATACCTCAGAGATTGTGATGTCGCCTACCGTGCAGACAGATGGACCAGCTGTTGCTGAGATTGACAGGATGTCGCTTCCGAAGCTTACGAGCTGAGATTGCCATAGCTTTCAGGCAGATATGAGACAGATGATAGCTAGTCTACCCGATTTGAGAGACGAAGGTGATTCGTCCGATTTTGCGCCGGAGCGGGCCCTGATGAGTTGAAGATTTCCAGTGTGGAGAGTCTTACTCAGATCTAGAGCAGACCGACTCAGAGATGACCGCCTATGTATTGCCTTTCCTGGAGGATTGAGGTGCTGTTCGGCGTACAGGCGAATAAGCCAGTTGCTGCTGCAAATGACGAGATGTCGCCCAGATGGTTGGAGCTACTGCAGCGTGAGCATATACTTAGAGAGATGATAGCGAGTCGCTAGTCACCTGAGGATGAATGACTAGGACAGGTGGTTCGTTTGTTTACCGATGCGAGGTCACCAGATAGATTGTTTCCAGCTAGAGACGACTTCACGCAGGTTCGTTGAGAGTCGATAGAGACGATCGAATGTCAGGAGCCCATTTTCCAAGTTTAAAGTATACGGAAAGACATGCAGGTGATTCTATGGACTCTCTAGAAGAATGAAACCCTAACTCGACTTAATGACCGTGTGAAACCCTTTGAACCTTCGGGTTTGCGGCGGTTCCTCGGCGCCATTAGTGAGGCTTGGGTTTGCCCTTCTACGGCTGGACCACCGACGCTGTGACATGTACTCGATACTATTAAACTGTACCCATGATGTGATCTCTTGGGGGATTATGAGGATCTGACGAGTCGATCGGATGGTTCGACATCTTTCGGATATCGTGATGGGACACTGCTTGGGAGACTCCAGATGCGAGCGTAGCCGTCGGAGCGCAGTTCGTGTAGCCACGATGAGTTAAGTCCGAATCAGTCGACATTGAGCAAGGTGGAGTAAAGAGTTCGTACGAGATTTCGACGAGATGACGTCCCACTCCGCTGACATTAGAGATGTGATATGCACCCCGAGGCGTGGTATATGGATGTATCTTCCAGAGAGAAGCGCGATAGGTATGCAGCCGTTCCGGAATAAGCTTTAGCTTCAGCATTGGATGATGACTTCCGGGCATTTCGGCAGGATTGAGATTTGAGAAAGGAACCTCGATAGGACCTTTCTGGAGTACGTTACGAGAAGACCTAGACCAGGAGTGGTCGTATTGCGCACACCCAGCAGGACAGAGTTCGGCATTGTCGACGAGGTAGTTGACCATGTTCGGATAAAGGAACTTACCCAGATGCGTTGCAGATCGATCAGGGACAGACGAGTGATGAGTATTCCTCCGATGGTTGGGACGTGTTCCCGAGGACCTGTTCGGCCTGACATCCTCTACAGACTGATGAAGCTACAGAATATGCGATTTCGAGTCCGTGCGAGAGACTTCAGATTGACCGTGGCCGAGAACAGTGCAGTGCGTAGTAGCTTGGCGTGACGTCATAGTGGACGACGATAGAGACAGTTGGAACAAGAGGTTCGTGTGAGACACTGATGAGCTGTCATTGCTTCCCGTCGAGACTAGAGACCTGATATGCTTACAGAGACGTTGGAATGTGACCAGTTTCCGAGAAAATATTGTGCTGAGGACACAGGTGTTTTTGAGCGAGAAGAGGTTGTGCAGGAAGCCAGCCTCTGTACAGATCAGCATAGGCATGATCGGAAGAGACCTTGAGCAGGATTCCTTCCAGGACATTGCTGCAATGATGTTTGCACCCAGGATCAGATGTGTGACGTGCTTTCAGAGAGCCAGAGGCCGACGCCAGTGATACGCTGCCTTACGAGCGGTCGTAAGGATTGACCGAAAGGTGACCAGGAAAGTGCCAGAACGGAATCGTTCCTGTCAGTACTCCTGACCGGGCCGATGAGCCGATGGATTGCGAGATTGGTAATCTACAGGAAAGATCAGGAACCAGAGGCAGAGGACGCCAGCCGCGAGCAAGAGGCAAGTAGATATCTTGCGCAGCTAGCATCGGATGTTCCGGTACCTTCTCGACCCTGAAGGATGGTATACCGACGACGGTAATTATGATTTGTGATTTTGTGATTTGATTATCACGTATCCGTTACTTTGGATTTCGGTATTTTGGGCGATCTATTCACATGATTTAGTCTTGATGACTGAGTTTCATGATATTTGATTTTGTGCACCATGGTTGCACCTACTGGGTATTTATACCTTGTACATAGTTATTACTCTTGAGCTGTTGATTGCGATTTCATGCCTATTTTATGCTGGTGATTTGATTTACGCTTCCAGCAGAGTTTCATGTAATTTTAGTGTTTTGATTTTGCACCCGGTATAGCTTATATGTGCTTGTAGTGTATCGATATGTGTTTTGTGCCCGCAGCTGCACACGTTTATGATTTTCTTCATATCTGGATACACTTGGTGTTGCTGCTTACGTATTTGAGTTATTGCTTGGTATTTGTGCATGGGATGCACCAGTTCTATACTTCGTGCATTTGTCGCACCAGTTTTATGTTTCTTGCGTTTATCGCCTCAGATTTATATTTCGTGCCTTTGTTGCACCGGATTTATATTTTGTGCATTACGATTGCACCTGACTTCGATTTGATGCCTTTCGGTATGTCGATTTTGATTGTGATATTGATGTGGATTCTTGCACTCCGTGCTTTTGACTGGACTTACGCATATTCGACGTTGCTATTGGATTTTGTGATTCCGTGCATATTGAGTGCGCAGGGTCTAGATTTTCATTCGTGCATGATGGATGCACCGATTTGGATTTTCGCGCATGTTGGGCGCATGTTTTGAGATACGATTTTGGGGCACACCAGATGCACTAAATCGAGATTCTTCGTGCATGTCAGATGCACCTGTTTTGGCTGCCAGGCACACGTTGCCTATGACAGATGCTTCGTGCACACCCGTTGCACCTAGATGTTGTTTTGTGCACATGTTTAGCACATATATGGATTTTGATTTCCGTGCGCACCAGACGTACAGGGTGGTGTTATGTGATTTTTGGGATTTATTCCTTTTGGAGCAGTACATTTTTATGATGTTGGATATTTGCTTTCATACTGAGCAGGACTAGTCAGTGGGCAGTACCTGGATATATTTTGCATGCATCGATAGTTATCGAAGGGATTTCCGAAAAGCGAGCTATAGTCTCAGTATATACCTACGTGTCCGATATGACACGAAACGTTTTAAAAACAAGGAAACCCTTCTAAACTGTTTTCAAAACGGCGGAACGTACCTATTAAACAAAGGATATATATACACATATATAGTTATTTTCTTATGAGAAACGTCCGCCACTGTGCAGTGTTACGCGCATCGCACAGTTACTTAAAAAGATTTGGCATACATTTGCATCAGCTATTTACATGTATAGTCTTGGTCCATATCATATTGATTTTGTATTGGATTTGACATTGTGTCGTTACCATGACTCCGATGATTGCGGATGCTTGATGGAGTGTTGCTTTTGAGTTATCTGCTCAGTACTCATGCGCATGCATTGCGCTATGATGTTTTATGTATAGATGATTTCGGAGCCCCGATGACTTGGAATTTGTATTGAAATATTTTAGTATTTGGAGGTTTAAATTTAAATTCGGGGACCGAATTTCTTTAAGGGGGGTAGATTGTAACGTCTTCAAAATAATAAAATATGATTTTTGGGAAATTTTATAATTTAATATTATTTTAATGAATATTTTAATATTCTGGTATAATTAAATACAGATAAATGGGGAAAAATTATGGAAAATTCTAAAATAAGGTATTTTAAGGAATTGCTTCGTTTTCTGTGCATGCCCCCATTTCCTCTAGTTTTGACCCTGAGTATGTCTAGTTTTGACTGATTCCATCTACGGTGAAATCTGGGTTGATTTTCCTATGTTGGTGTATAATTTGGGACTTGTTTTAGCATGGATTTTGGTATTTGGTGATTCATTCCTGTCGGGTGGCGTTTGGACGTCAACGACAAGTGGATTTTGATTGTGTTTACATGCGAGTCGATAGGTTTTTACCTATGCGGGTAGCGTGTGCTATTTTGGTTTCCGATATGATTTTCATGTGCTTTAGCATTGTGATATACTTGTAGGTACCCCGCATGATGTTGAGGCAAAGGAGGTGAAGATAGCGACATCGGCTTTGGCACACGAGAAGCAATGTGAGTAGATTTATATCTGTGGGGAGAAGTCGGGTGGATGGCGTATAGCACCCCCGCAGTCCGTGGTGAAGTATACGAATACGTATACACACGAATATTTATTATGTGTTGTTTAGGGTTATTGATGGTAATAATGATATTTTGATGATAAGAATATATTGGTTTAGTTTAGTGCGAACCCTAGAGTAGTGGTTGCACTCACACATACATTTACACACATACTTGCATTCATTCTTTCATTTATTAGAGTGCATATGATGGTGCGTATATCTACACATGGGTATGGGACTATGTGTTTATATACTGGATTTGAGGATAGTATTTGGGATTTGAGATGAGTCGATGAGATTGGGCTTGAGGCCAGGAGATCGGTGATGTGATTTGGTTCGTATCGAGATACGATACGATGTTTTAACGGGTCTTTTGACGTAGTGATTCTTACACCTGCATGCATACATTGAGGGTATCAATATTGTACTAGACGTAGATCAGTACCCCGATCATGACATTTGATAAAGAGGATACCAGATAAATAGTATGATGAATGTGATATTGACCCGTACCCAGATTTGGGATGCCGTACGACGGATTTACGTACAAGCTATATTTTGATGATTGATCCGCACTCTTGACTTGGGATGTCTGATTATAGATAGGGTATCGGATATGATATTATTGAGGCGGGATCACCGACTAATATATATACATGTATGTATATGTATCGACTCAGATGTTAGGCGGTTTCCTCACCCGTAGCTCTACTTGTTAGTTCAGCCGTATAGTTTAAGATGGTTGTTAGATTAGATTAGACTCCTACCTATTTCAAAAACTAACGAATCGTGGGTATTTTAAAAGACAGCCCAAGGGATCCTACGGATATTTCAAAAGACGTATCTTTTCATAAAAACACCGTAGCCCCTATTTTCAAAACCCCATGATTCGTGTTATTTCAAAAGGCACCAATTGTAGAGGTTATTTTAGATTAATGCAGATTAGTTATAGTTGCGTCTAGTATTCAGCTTCCGCTCATTATTGTGGTTCGCATCGCATCGCATGCTTATATTATGTTTCATACTCCATTATTGATGTTATGCTGTTAGGACACCAGCACCATTACCGATGATGCGTATGTACCACGTACACTTACTTGCCGGCTCACACACATCTTCATCGGTAATTGCCATGTCACGTACACCTTAGAAAATATTATTGCATCGACATAGGTTAGCTAATAATTTAGACATGATATTAGTGTATTTGCCTTATATGCTAGATTAGACATTGTAATTATTAGTTGTTACATCATGCATGTTATTATTCATGGATTTTTATGCCTGTATGCACTGTTTACATGCTATTGAGGATTGGATTCAGATTTCCATGAGATTTTCTGGATTTGGGGGAAAACCGCAAAACTTATATAAACTTCTTTTCTCTCTTTAAAATAAAAAGTGCGGTTTTCCCATGATGTATGAGTCGTCCACCATGAGTTTGCTGATGGATTTGGAAACCCGATTCGAGGAGACGGATGAACCGTTTCGGGTACATGGTGGACCCGGTAAGGTACCCCGGGGCAAGAAGCGCGTGGTGATGACGATGTGAGCCTGGCAGGGGAGCACTACCTACCGGTGATTTTACCCGACGCGTCGGATATCCGGAGGATACCGTCGTGGTCTTGAGATGGATGGTAGGGGCCGGTCTGGACTGACGGCGCCCTAGATATTATGATTGAGACATTGGGATTTCGAGATTTCGAGGTACAGAGACTGTGATACAGAGATATCGAGATATTGGGATTACGTTTTGTGCCGATGCTAGGCACTGTTTTATGCTGATTTCATTATGATACCTCAACTAAAAATACAAGGGAAATCTCACTAAATTATGAAAACAGTTTCTTCATTTACATGTATTCTGCTTTCATGCATTCATACCTCATATTCATGACATACTATTACCTGAGGCACTAGCACGAGCACTTGGCACTACATTCACGTATAGAGATTACATTGCCAGTTTAGCATGCTTCAGCTTTATTCATATTGAGGTTTCTTTATATCTGATCGTATTGACCTAGGTTGGGTCATGCATTCGATCTCTGCTTGTAGATATCTTTCTATTCACGAGTTGGCAACTCACCCCCGTTGTGCCCCAGTTCTTGCAGGTTTGCCGTACAGTTCTATAGCGGCATTTCTGGCACACTGCTTCCTTTTGGGTGATTTGCTTGGATAGGTGGGTTCTTTTGTATCAGAACCGCCGTTGTATTTATATTATTCATTGTATCTAGAATATCCATCAACCAAAACTCGTATATTGTTTCAGACCTAGACTAGTGATGTATTATTCGACCATAGAGTCGCGCTTAGTAGTGTTGCGGTTTTCTTGTTGCTTTTGAGCTTTCTTTTGGATTTGATCCTCGCCACTTGGCGTTGTATATTATTGTTGCATGTGTGGTGGTGACCGTCGATTGACGAAGAGCTAGCTCCCGCTTGGGGATGCCTTTATCATTGCATATATTGTTATCCTTGTTATACCCCATTCGGGTCCAGTTTTACAAAAGAAACTCTGCCGAAATTTTTAGAAAAGACTGTACTGTTTTTAAAAATGCATATTCGGCTTAGTTATTTAAAAACCTTGATTTCAAACATGTTTTTCTTCACTTCTTTAAACCAGTTTCTTTACTTATTCTTAAAAATGGTTTTAGATTTCTGGGCTTTTGGCTTACTTGGATCAGATGGAGTCCTATAGACTTCATATGGTTCAAGGGCCAGTCACGTGCTCTTTCGGGTCGTGACAAAATATCCAGAAGAATCAGGAATGACAGAAGAATATTACTGTGCAAACAGAAATGAATGAAGCGACTACGTGGCCGCGGAACCGCCGCACGAGCCATGCTCGTGCCGCGGTTCTGCGGCGCTTTAATTGACTTATGCCCACGTGCTGCACAGTAACTCTAATAAAATCGTGCTTATTTTTCTGCATATTTTTAATTCACAAAAATCCCAGTTTTGAAAAATTGTACAGATAAGGGTTTTGGATTAGGGTTTCGGGTTCGATCGGACTTCTAATATCGTCTACACTTCGCCTAAACCTCTAGCTAGGCTCTGATACCACTGTAGGGATCCTAGACACACTAAAGAGGTTCCACAAGGTATCAACCATACCAAATTCAAAAATTTCAGGTGCCGAGAAACCCTAAACTAGATCGATAATTAGAGGTAAAGGCGAAACAACAACAAGTTAACAACTTAACTACTAAGTGAATGGAAATACAACCTTTGTAGATCCGGTCCACCACTTCTCTAGCTCCATGTTGACGTCCCTCCGCTGCGATCACCGGGATCCCGGACTCTAGCGATGGTTTCGTCGGAGAAATGAGCGGGCTAGGTCGTTGACTTCGATGCCGAAGATGATCTACGTCGAGGCAACTCTAACTCAAGCTCCATCTTCACTAGCTCATGAAACTTGTGAAGAAAACACCCTATACAACATGGCAAGTGGTAGAGGATGAAGAAATAGGAAGTGGGTTCACTTTGTATTTGGATTTCTTACTTGATTTTATCACATGACAATTTTCAAGAAAGCTTTTCTTTTTCTTCATGAAGAAGATCAAGAAGAAGAAGAAAGAAAATGAATTATTTTTCTAAAAAAAATAATTCAAGTGAATACTTATCATAATGCAACCATGGGTGAGTTAACTTGTGTAGAGACAAAACTAGGGTTTAGGTGAATGGTTAGGTTAAGGAAAGAAACAAAATGGTCAAAGCTTTTCAAAGCTTCATGAAGCTTCAAGAATAAAACAAAGTTAGCCACCATTTTATTCTTGCCAAAAATAAATGAATAAAATAAATAATTAAGTTAAAACCCTAACCATTAACCTAAACATGGTTTAAAGTAAACACACACCCAAGTTTGATGTATCATCAAACATGATACAAACTAGTGCACAAACATATGTCATATATACAATGTGCACAATCAAGTGAGAAAATAATCTTAAGTGAACCAATACTAGTTAATGTAAAGTAATATATCATATATATAATTATACATTAAATCATTAAATCAACACTTGATTTAATGATCCGATCATACTGCATATAACCGATTAATATCAAGTGTATCAATGTATCGAATCAACACTTGATTCGGTAACCCGGCTATATCACATATAACCGACCGATGATACAAATCGCGAGAATGGAATATAGTATCACATACTGGTATTATTCTCGGTCCCGCACATATCTCATATGCGCTCCTATTTCATTTCGCTTGAGCCAGAAAACCTCTGTGTAGGACTCTAAAGACTCGTCAATACGCCGGCAGCAGATGATGATCATATCAAACACCCACAAGCCGCAAGCGGTCTGCTAAACGCAACGGCCACCCGGGTACTGAGTGATCAGAAGATCAACGAGCAAGCCCGCTCACACTCCTGTGAATCCAACCAGTAACACTTACCGTACAGTCCGATCTGTTCGTCTGATATGTCGCATATCTCGCCTAGGGGTGGTAAACGTCAGACCCCAGTAGCTCGATAAGTCGTGTCGATATGTGGTCTATAACAGTTCGAGAAACTACTGGTAACACTTACCAGTAAATCTCAGCAACCCTGGCCAGGGATTTCCGGTTATAGCCAATCGAACACTGTGCAACATCAACTCCCTATACCGGGAGAGACGAATCCCCTCCTATCGCTCATTGCCTCAATGTGATTCGGGACTGTACCCAAAAACCACCGTTTTGCACGCCCTCTTGGACGTGGTAAGGTGGAAATCAAAGCACAGTGGGAATCACACAAGACTCTATGATGATCTCGGGTCTACAGACTAACCTGTACCAGTGTCACCAGAGAACTGCCATCTGACGTAAGGTATAATACCATCTGGGAGTTCTCGGCGAGTCCGTCCAGTATACCCAGTCTCTACTGAGCACCCATATATCATCTCTGATGTCAAACACCAATGGATATGGGATCATCCATCACCCATCTGTATGGGTCGAGAAGGTATACGCTAGTCTACTCTGGTATATCGATGCCCCGTCTCGATACACCCACGACTAGGGACCTTGAAGAATGTACTTATGGACTACCATGTCCCCACTAGTATGATCCGCATCATAGTCTAGGTAGTCAAGTCCACATCCTAAGGTCTTTACCAACATGTAACAGAGAGACAATCAGTATACACGTTAAGGTAAAGAGTAACCAGATGGCAAACTATCATGTCGAGCAAGAAAGTCATCCCTATATATGTCCCAGCATCCACTACAATATACATCCTATGTACAGTAATGGCTTCTAGGGCATACATATAACTAACATGAGGCCCCCTCCATCTCAACGCCATGAGATGCAGGCCCGTTGCCCTCTAGAATACGGCTACTCGAGCACTCTAACGCGGGGTAATCCTAGTACAGAAAAGAAAAGTATATATACAATGGCGATGTCGGCCTCATCCTGGTCATGCCCCAATAAAAGAATATACAATCTGGCAGAGACGGCTGTCCACATGTCGGACGCTCGCCCCGCAATAACGACTATACAAATGAATCTGAACTGTACTACTACCATTGCACCATAGGCTATCCACCAAGACAATCCATCCACAATATCAGCACAATCACAAAACATCAACGTGAATATCATGTTCGTAAACCCGTCTAGTTGAACGTATAGCAACTAGTCAGGTTTGTTGGGATTCCCTAGCACCTAATCTAGGGTTTAGAAGCATCACGCATGCCACTTTAAAATTTTAGAGAGGTGCTAAGTAAACAAAACATGAATCTTTAACTAGAATTTTAGGGTAACAATAAAGGTATCACATACTACAAACTATATATCACTAAGTGAAGAAATTACAACCTTTGTAGACTTCCCTTGGTGACTCCTTGGACCTTTAAGAGTTTGAAACGGATCGCTAGAGTCCTTCCTAGTCCACGATGATCTACCCGAAGTCCCTTTGCCCAAAGCTCCTTACTTCACTGGATCTATGAAAGAAGTGGAGCTAACACCCTACACAAATGGGCTAGAGAAGTGTAGAATGATGAATTGGATTGTTTTCTCTATTCAAAACCCTTTCTTTTTATCTAATGCACTCACTAGAAATATCAAGAGAGCAAGAGAATTGAGGAAGAAGAAGATGGCAACTCAAGAGCTCAATGTTGTTATGAAAATAATAATAAATGAGAATCAATAATATATTTTAAATCATTCTCACTTGTAACCATAGGTTAATAAATATCTAGATATTTATTATTGAGTTAAAAAACCAAAAGAAAATTAATCCATAGTTAATTGTTAGGTGAAGTGTGGTCATGTGTAGAGAATGAACCATGAATGAATTATCTTTTCTTTAACTCAAAATAAATATATGCATATATATATATATAGTCCCATGTGAGTCTTGCATTGCCATCATATATGTATAAACAACCATGATACCATGTATGCATGTATGTGTCCATACACATCATCATGTGCATGCATGCATGCATACATCAAAATAGATAAGGGTTTAAATAAAGAAGTGAGCTAAAAGTCAATGTTAAATCAACACTTGATTTAACAAACAGGTCATATCACATACGACCCAACCAATAGAAAAATGCCCGATTAATATACGGTATCACATACACGCATTTAATCGGGTCCCCACGCATATCTCATATGCACACCACATCGTTTCGCCTATGCTAGGAAACTCCAGTGTGGGACTCTAAGACTCGTCAATACGCCGGCAGTAGGTGATGATCATATCAAACACCCACAAGCTGCAAGCGGTCAGCTAAACCTAACGGCCACCCGGGTATTGAGCGATCAGAAGAAAACCAGCGAAGCTGTCAAAACTCTCGTCGAGCCAACTGGTAACACTTACCGTACAGTCCAGTCTCTTCGTCAGATATGCTACATATCGAGTCTAGGGATGGTATCGTCGACCCTAATAACTCAATAAGTCATGCCGGTGTATGACTCATAACAGATCGAGAAACTACTAATAACACTTATAAGTAAATCTCAGCAGCCCTGGCCAGGGGCTTCATGTTATAGTCAATCGAGCATGGCACAACATCAACCCCCAATACCGGGAGAGACGAAACACATCCTATCGCTCATTGCCTCCATGTGCCTCGGGACTGTACCCAAAATCCACCTGTTTGCACGACTCAGTAGAGCCGTGGTAGGGTGAAGATCAAAGTACAGTGGGAGGACACACAAGACTCTATGATGATCTTGGGTCTACAGACTAACCTGTACCAGTGTCACCTGAGAACTGCTATCCGACGATGGATATAATACCATATAGGAGTTCTCGGCGAGTCCGTTCAGTGTACCCAGTCTCCACTGAGCACCCGCATACAATCTTTGGTGTCAGCACACCAGATGGATATGGGATCATCCATCGCCCATCATATGGGAAAAGAATAGTATACGCTAGTCTACTCTGGAATATCGATGCCCCATCTCGATATACCCACGACTAGGAACAGTTCAAGGATATGCTTATAAACTACACGTGTCCTACTAGTATGGTCTACATCATAATCCCGGTAGTCAAGAAAATATCCTAAGGGCTTTATCAACATGTACCAAATGAGAAAGATGCATGATCAAATGAACATGTCAAGATAAAGTAAACCAGATAGCATACTATCATGTCGAGTAAGAAAGCCATCTGTATATATATACACGTCCAAGCATCCACTATACATATAATGGCCTGTAGGGCATACATAAATCTAACAATCTCCCACTTGCACGGCCAATTATTGGCGAATCTCATACACAACATCTCAAAAAGTCGCTCATGCTGCGTCTGTGGAAGGGCCTTGGTGAGTAGATCTGCGGTGTTATTCTTTGTATTTACTCTCCGAATTTCGATCTCGTGGCGATCTACTATCTCCCGGATCAAATGATATCGCCTCAGGATGTGTCTGGACTTCTGATGGGACCTTGGGTCTTTGGCCAATGCCATAGCTCCATTATTATCACAATACAATGCTATTAGATCAATAATGGTTGGAACTACTCCTAGTTCCGCGACGAACTTCCTCATCCAGATGGCTTCCTTAGCAGCATCATTTGTAGCAATATACTCAGCTTCAATCATGGAGTCTGCAACGGTATCCTGTTTGGAACTTTTCCAACTAACCGCCCCTCCATTGAGAGTAAATACAAACCCTGAGATAGATTTGATGTCATCCTTATCACTTTTTAAGCTTGAATCGGTAAAGGCCTCCATTTGGAGATCGCCGTTACCATACACCAAGAACAATTCTTTAGTCCTTCACAAGTACTTAAGAATGTTCTTCACTACTATCTAATGTTTCTCCCCTGGGTTGGATTGATACCTGCTTACTACAGCCAGTGCATAAGCTACATCAGGGCGAGTACATAACATCGCATACATTATAGATCCTACGGCTGAAGCGTAGGGTATAATGCTCATGCGAGCTCTCTCTTCATCAGTCTTCGGACAGAAGTCCTTGGAGAAAGTGATTCCATGACAAGCGGGCAAGCCACTACGCTTAGAATCTTCCATACTAAACCTTTTTAGGATGGTGTCAATGTACTTTGATTGGGACAATCCCAATAACCTTTTAGATCTATCTCTATAGATCCTAATACCCAAAATGCAAGAGGCATCACCCAGGTCCTTCATTGAGAACCTTTGTGATAAGAATAGTTTGACCGATTGTAGCATAGGAATATCATTTCCTATCAAGAGAATGTCATCCATGTACAATACGAGGAATGTGACAGTGCTCCCTACAATCTTCTTATAAATGCATGGTTCATCTACATTTTGACAAAATCAAACTCTTTGATTGTATCATCAAAGCAGATGTTCCAGCTTCGTGAGGCCTGCTTTAATCCATAAATGGATTTAAGCAATCTACATGCCTTCCCGCTACTCCCACTATCAATGAAGCCCTCTGGTTGATCCATATAAACGCATTCTTCTAAATCACCATTTAGAAATGCAGTTTTAACGTCCATCTGCCAGATTTCATAGTCATAGTGAGCAACAATAGCAAGTAGGATCCGAATGGATTTAAGCATTTCTACAGGAGAGAAAGTCTCGTCATAGTCCAGTCCTGGTCTTTGATGAAAACCTTTCGCTACCAACCTTGCCTTATAGATCTCCACCTGTCCATCTAAACCAATCTTTCTCTTAAAGATCCATTTGCACCCTACGGGTTTTATCTCAAGAGGTGCAACGTCCAAAGTCCATACTTTGTTGGTGTAAATGGGCTCCATTTCGGATCTCATGGCATCCAGCCACTTCACTGAGTCACTACTCGTGATAGCTTGCTGAAAACTAGTAGGGTCATCATCATCCATGGTGCAATCTTCTCTATCACTATCAATGAGAAACACATAGTATCTCTCCGGTGGGCGAGAAGTTCTACTAGATCTCCGGAGCGGCTGAGGTTCTTGAAGTTCTACCGCAACATCAGTTTCAACCAATTCGTCATGAGTAATTTGTTTCTCTAGAACCTCTTCTAGTTCTACCGCATTGCCATCAGTACTATTTATAAAAATTTCATTTTCTAAAAATATGGCATGTTGAGAAACAAATACCTTTTGTTCCTCCTTGTGGTAGAATAGATATCCATATGAATGTTTTGGATATCCCACAAATTTACACATGACCGATCGTGTCTCGAGTTTATCCGAATTCTGCTTTTTAACAAAAGCCAGACAACCCCATATCCTAACTCTTTTAAGAGATGGTCTCTTTCCACACCATATCTCATATGGAGTGGTAGACACAGTCTTGGTTGGAACCCTGTTTAACAGATACATTGTCGTCTCCATTGCATGTCCCCAAAAGGAAAGAGGTAACTCAGCATCACTCATCATGTCCGTACCATATCTAATAGGGTACGATTCCTCCATTATGACACACCGTTGTGCTGTGGTGTGTAAGGGGGAGTGAGCTGAGAGAGAATCCCATTCTCTTTTATAAAGTTTGAAAACTCTGTACTCAAATACTCTCCACCTCGATCCGATTGAAGATTCTTGATGCTCAAGCCTGTTTGTTTTTCTACTTCAAGTTTATACTCCTTGAATTTCTCGAAAGCTTCGGATTTATGCTTTAATAAAAACACGTGTCCGAATCTTGAAAAATCATCAGTAAAAGTAATGAAGTATGAAAAACCGCCTCTAGCATGTGTAGACATTGGTCCACATACATCACTATGTATGAGGCTTAAGAGTTCCACATCTCTTTCTCTGTGTCCAGTAAATGGAGTTTTGGTCATTTTACCTTTGATACGGGACTGACAAGTCGCATAAGATTTATATTCAAAGGGATTTAAAAATCCATCTTTATGTAGCTTGTTTAGTCTTGTTTCATTAATATGACCAAGTCTACAATACCAAAGAAAAGCTTCATTTATATCTGAAAATTTTCTTATATTAGTATGTTGTATATTGAAAACTGTGTGTTGGTTCAGGACGTAAATACCGTTATTTACTGTACCATACCCAATCAACTGTTGATTCAAGTTAATGTCCATAACATTATTTTGCAACACAAAATGATATCCTTCATTGTCCAACAAAGAAACGGATATTATATTAGCATACTAGGTACATAATAACAAGGGTTCAAAACCAAAATACATCCCGAAGACAACCCTAGATGATACTCTCCTACGGATACAACATGTACATTGGAACCATTTCCAACCCGCAGAGTATGGTCACCAGTCTTCAAAAATCTACTGTTTCTCAATCCCTGCATACAATTGCAGATGTGAGAACCAGAACCGGTATCTAATACCCAAGATACAGAGTTTATAGAAAAACGGTTTTCAGTTACAAACACACCTGAAGCGGAAGCATCAGTATGCTTCTTCTTCTTGAGATCGGCAAGATACAAAGCACAGTTGCGTTTCCAATATCCCGACTTGTGGAAGTAAAAAAATTCTCCTTTTCCACTTTCCGTGGCCCCGGATTTGTCTTTCCCCTTCGCCTTTACAACTCCACCTCTCGGTTTGGTGGGTTTCTTCTTCTTCTTTCCCTTGGCCTTGGCTTTTGGGACGGAAGAGGAAGATGGCCCAGCAAGCAAAGCGGGGGTCTTCGCTGTCTTAAGCATATTCTCTGTGCTTCTCAACATATTGAGAAGTTCAGGCAATGATTTCTCCAAATCGTTCATATTGAAATTCACAATGAACGGAGCAAAGGCAGGGGGAGACTGTAGAACTCATTATCCATGGTTCATCCCAGGTCCTCAAGTTCCTCTATAAGACCAATCATCTTCAAGACATGTTCTCCTACTGATGTGCCAGAGGCCATCCGCATCTGAAACAAGTTTCACGATGTCTCCTATCGTAAAGTCCGAGATTGCTCTCCATACATATCCTGTGAATGAAGAAAGACTGTCACGACCCGAAGTTCGGCTCGTAACCGGAACTTAACCACGTAACGTCTACAGGCG
Source organism: Agapanthus africanus (assembly GCA_030015575.1). Lineage (NCBI taxonomy): Eukaryota > Viridiplantae > Streptophyta > Magnoliopsida > Asparagales > Amaryllidaceae > Agapanthus > Agapanthus africanus. Next base: position 256,562,737 of record CM057351.1, on the reverse strand, counting down.
TAACGCGACTAAGTAAGCCGAAACCCAGAAATCAAAACCATTAAAAGTAGTGAGTGTTGAAAACATTGGTTTAAAAACATTTAGAAAACTCGAGTAAAAATCCTTAAAGTTTGTTATTTTCTTAAAAATTTCGGCAGCACCTCCTTTGTAATAACTAGCCCCGAAACCGGGTACAAGACATGATATAAGTAAAAATGACATATAATAGGAATGAAGCATCCCCAAACGGGAGCAGTCACGCCCAACGGCGGAAACAACAACCACAAGAATAATATACGACGCCGTAGCGAAGAAATGGATAATATAAGTAAAACAACATAAAAGATGAAACTGCATAAATAAAATCGGCTCACACGAGCTCGACACCAGAGTACAAAATAATATACATCGTCCTCACAGCTGGTCTCTAAGTCAATACATGAAATGATAGATGGAGAGTACTAGATACAATAGAATGTACAAATGGAAACTAAACGGATACCGCAAAAACCCACCTATAAGCAAAGGGCTTACACGCCAACTGCAGTGGTATCCGTAGCAGAAGATACAAGGAAGTAGCCCTGCCGCAACTACTCTGAGGGTCGACCTGCAAACACTGTGGCACGACGGGGGTGAGTTGCCAACTCGTGAATAGTAAATAACATATAAAAGTAATCGCGAGTATGCACGTACTGCGATACTCTAACATGTGCAAACAGATAACATCTATATGATGAGCTGGGTACGCAATAATCATGCATAACAAGTGCAGTCAATAACATCTATATGATAAGCTGGGTACGCAATAATCATGCAAAGTACTCTATCAGGTTCTACGACTACATGATGTAATGCATAACAGGGAATGCTGAGCATGGGATAAAAATATCATCTACACGGATCATCAACGTGGAAAACCCCGGTGTCTACCAAAAACACCCCAAAATCCCGATAACTCAGGCGTTGTCACTCTATACGGCCCTCGATCCTGTAAATCTCATAGAAGCGGGGTGCCCAACATCGGCACCCAAAAACATCATAAAATACTCGTGTCCAGCAGCGACACACAAATCCTCATCTATCGGGCTTCGTCGGTCCGGATCGGCCCACAGGCTCCGTCAGCAGAATCGGCCCTCGGCCCCAGCAGTACGGGTTGGCCCATATCCATCTCTCGACTCTGGTCAGTATCCTCCGGATAACCGCCAAGTCCAACCAATCACCGGTAGGTAGTGGTCCCTCCGCCAGGCTCACCGTTTGTATACGCAGCATCCCTTTCTTGCCCCGGGGTACCATACCGGGTGCACCATGTACCCGCAATCAGACTCATCCAGCTCCTCGATTCGGGTTAACATGTCACACGTCTTAGAACCGAGAAAACGCATGGTGGACGCACTGAAATATCATATCAAGAGAAACCGGGTTTTCAAAACAGTGCACATTTTCTTAAAATAATACCACGGTTTTCAAATCCAGAAATCGGAGGAAATCCAAAACTCAATGCATAAATCCATGCAATGTGTCGTATGCCACTAAGAGTAAAAAGGGAAAACCGCTCTTTTAAATAGATCCAATTTTGAAAATATCTCATGCGGTTCCCATTTTCTAGAAATCAAAGCCAGTATCATCCATGTATGTGAAATATGTATATATATAGGTATAGATGTGCAAGTGGATATATACGCATGTATGAGTGTATCAATGTATATGTGCACCAATGTGGATATACAATGTGTATATGTGCAAGTATGGATATATCAATGTATGTGTGCACCAGTATGAATATACAATGTGTAGGTGCGCAATATGGATATATCAATGTATGTGTGCACCAATATGGATATACAATGTGTATGTGCGCAATATGGATATATCAATGTATGTGTGCACCAATATGGATATACAATGTTTATGTGCGCAATATGGATATATCAATGTATGTGTGCGCAATTATGGATATACAATGTGTATGTGCGCAATGTGTATGTGCGCAATATGGATATATCAATGTATGTGTGCACCAATATGGATATACAATGTGTATGTGCGCAATATGCGACAGAATCATGTCTAATCAATGATGCGGTAATCAAAATGATGTATGGTTCGTTGCAATCCTATAGTACGAGTGTCATGGCAATCACTAACGGTGTGGGTGTAACATACAAATAGTGCTCGTGCAGCTTGAACCGTTAGTGACAGCGCGATGTTACATAGCTACTATTTCTATATGCAATAAAAATGGGTACACTACAATAATACATGTGCACAAGCAATATACATATAAATATATATATATGTGACTACAATATCCTATCAAGCCCTGACGCTTAACGCCATACGGGCGATTTCCCCGTAGATGTTAAATCTACTCACCGTGGTCTCGTGCTAGGTGTAGCCGACTACTTGCTTCCCCTTCTTTGGGCGTCCGACGTACCCGCCTGCGCACCTAGAAATTACAAAAAGAATACACATAAGCTAAAATCCTACAAAAACGCGATATTAAAACCAAACAAGAAACTCGCGTCGCGAACTAAACGTGTGTGTATACGTAACGTGTGTGCATACGCCAAAAACCAACGCGGCACGCTGTGACACATAGCGCACCAACTCAACTCGTATCGTACGTGTCGCGCAAGTCCCGCTACGCAAATTATAGGTAAATGGGTTCCAGATTTAATCTGGAGAAAAAACAAGAAAATCAAACAAGACCAAACCTATCACGAAACCTACAGACAACTAACTGCAAAAACTCAATAAATTCCCAAGCAATTGGGCCGGCCACCATAGGGGTCATATCGGCCAAATCCAGGTGAAAGGGGTCCAGGTTTCTATACTATAATCCTAACACAAAGTATAGCCTATTGTATATGTTTGATTACAAAATTTTCTACCCTAGATACAGCAGATTTTACGTATCATAAGGTTTAGTTTTAAAAACGTTTTAAAACACTAAAACTAACTAACTATCCCAGATTTCTCCCACGGTAAAAACCCAAACACCAAATAATACTAAACACTGGAAAACACTCACAGACACCCCTAGCCAAAGCACAACCACCCAACTTTTCATGGAGGCCGGCGACGCCGGAATTAGAGAGTAGGTCGTCGGATTTTTGGGAAGGGGGTGGGCTCGAAAATCAACACAACACTCAGCAAGGCCTGCATACAATTCTGTAAGTGTTTGCTAAGCTACAAAAAGATCACAGTTGTAGCAGATCACCAATATCCTACAGTTTGCTTCTAAACCGTATTTTAAATTTCAAATTTTGCGACTTTAAGGTGACTTAGCTAAATCTAGTGATACTACTAGGTTTAAAAATCAATACTAACACTTAATTAGGTTCATTAAGCTATAATAACCCTAACTTAGCTTAAACCTCACTTAAATCACAAAACTAGCACTAAAACCACATTAATCACTAACCGAAGCTAAAATAACCACATGCAAGCAAAGAAATGAGTTGAGTTTAAGAAATTATACCCCACTAGATCCGAGGATGCAAGAAGAAGGAGAAGAAGAAGAGGAGGAGGAGGTTCTATTGCTTATGCTGCTACTGAGCTGCTGTTGTTGCTGCTATTTTTGTTGTTGCTGCTGCCTTGCTGTTGTTGTTGTTGTTCGCTGCTGCTGTTGTTGTTTCTACTGCTGCTGTTGTTGCTTCTGCTGCTGCTGCAGCTATGTGTGTGTGTGTGTGTGTGTGTGTGTGTGTGCAAGTGAGAGGGAGAGAGGTATGATAATGAGAGGAAATGAGTGTTTGAAAAAGAAATGTGAGAATATGAGAGTCAACTCCCTCTCTCTCTCCTCATTAACTACAAGCATGGGCAAGCCCATCTTGCTCTCTCTCTCTCTCCTACCCAAGTCAACCCACAAAACACAAATCATTTTTATTTTAAAAAGAAAAACTAAGACTTAATAAATTCAAATTAGCTTAATAAAATGGGTTAGTCCACCATGGTTTTCTAAACACGGTTTAGCCCCAAACTTAACCCTAGTTAACATGCACATGTGTGTGCAGTCCAAATTAAATTCTAATAAAATATTCATAAATCCAGATAAAATATTTGAAAACCGTTTTGGTAAACTTTTTAATAAAAACCACACATTATAGTATAATTAGCCACTAATCACATTCTAAGGTGTTACAATCTTCCCCCCTTAAAGAAAATTCGTCCCTGAATTTAAATATATTGCTACGCATACCTTCAAAGAGATGAGGGAATTTATTCCGCATCTCGCCCTCGGCCTCCCAGGTGATTATTCACCATTCGGGTGGCGCCAAAGAACCTTCACAGATGGCAAGACCTTTGATCGGAGTTTCTTCACCTGCCGGTCCAATATCACTACTGGCTGCTCGGTGAACGAAAGATCGCGCTCGAGCTGAACGGTCTGATGCTGAATCATGTAAGAAGGGTCATGCAGGTATCTGCGAAGCATCGACACATAGAATACGAGGTGAACATCCGGAAAGTCGGGTGGAAGAGCCAAACGATATGCAACTGCGCCCACACACTCAAGGATCTCGAAGGGACCTATAAATCTGGGGCTAAGCTTCCCTTTTCGTCCAAATCTCATCACGCCCTTCATTGGAGAGACCCTCAGAAAAACGTGATCGCCAACGGCGAACTCTAATCTGCACCGGCGTCTGTCAGCATATGATTTCTGCCTGCTCTGGGCCGCTCTCATCTGATCTCGAATCAACTGGATCTTCCCGGTCGTCTCCTCGATAATCCGCGGCCCCAGAATGCTGCCCTCACTGAGCTCTGTCCAACAGACGGGTGATCTACATCTCCTCCTATACAAGGCCTCGAAAGGTGCAATCTGAATAGTATCCTGGAAGCTGTTGTTGTAGGAGAACTCCACCAAGGGTAAATGATGATCCCAGCTACCACCAAAGTCTAAAACGCACGCTCGGAGCATGTCCTCGAGAGTCTGAATAGTCCGCTCTGACTGGACATCGGTCTGCGGATGAAATCCTGTGCTGAAACTCAAGCGGGTGCCTAAAGCCTCCTGAAGCCTCTGCCATAGTCGGCCGGTAAACTGGGTGCCTCGGTCTGCAACGATACATGTCGGGACTCCATGCAGTCGTACGATCTTGTCGATGTATATCTGGGCATACCGAGCAAATCCGAAAGTGGTCTTCACCGGCAGGAAGTGAGCCGCTTTCGTCAGTCGATCTACGATCACCCAAATGGAGTCATACCCTCGACTAGTCCTGGGTAGACCCACAATGAAGTCCATAGAAATCTGCTCCCATTTCCACTCCGGAATGGGTAACGGCTGTAGCTCTCTCGCGGGCCTCTAGTGCTCGGCCTTGACTTGCTGACAAGTCAGGCATCTCGACACGAAGTCTGTGACGTCCCTCTTCATTCCTTCCCACCAGTAAACATCTCTCATATCATGGTACATCTTAGTGGAGCCCGGATGAACACTGTACACCGATCGATGTGCCTTCTCAAGAATCTCACGCAGCAGTCCCTCGGTATCTAGTACGCACAGTCTAGTCCCAAATCGTAGTATCCCCTGATCATCAATCACGAACTCGGAAAATCTGCCCTGTCCAATCTATGCCATGATCTCTGAACAACGGTCATCACTGTACTGTGCCTCATGTATATGGTCAAGAAACTGTGGGGTGCACGAACATGCACAAGCTATCCCCCGATTGTAGTGAACTCGAACTGCACTCGGCTGTCTCATATAATCTGCCGATGACTGCCTCTGCACTGCACTCAAACAAGATAGACTACCCCGGGGCCTCTTACTCAAGGCATCCGCCACTACATTTGTTTTGCCCGGGTGGTAAAAGATCTCACAATCGTAGTCCTTCACTAGTTCCATCCAACGTCGTTGTCTCAGATTCAGGTCTCGCTGCTGAAATATGTACTTCAAGCTCTTGTGATCAGTGAATATCTGATACGACTCACCGTATAGGTAATGTCTCCAGATCTTGAGTGCAAAGACCACTGCAGCCATCTCCAAATCGTGAGTGGGGTAGTTCTGTTCGTGTTTCTTCAGCTGCTGAGAAGCATATGCGATCACCCTGTCGTGCTGCAACAATACGCACCCTAGCCCTACTCGAGAAGCGTCACAATAGACCACAAATCTGCCCGATCCCGAAGGCAATGATAACACCGGCGCCGTAGTCAAACGAGTCTGCAACTGCTGAAAGCTATTCTTGCACGCCTCCGTCCAATCAAAAGGAACTCCCTTCCGGGTCAACCCGGTTAACGGTGCAGCAATATGGGAGAAGTCCTGTACAAATCGTCGGTAGTATCCGGCCAGTCCTAGGAAACTGCGGATCTCCGTAACTGATGTCGGTCTGGGCCAATGCTAAACGGCCTCGATCTTCTTCGGGTCCACACATATACCATCTCGTGTAATCACGTGACCCAAGAAATCTACGCTGTCAAGCCAAAACGCGCACTTGGGGAATTTTTTGAACAGCTGGTGCTCCCTCAAAGTCTGCAATGTGATCCGCGGGTACTGCTCGTGCTCCTCTCGGCTTCGGGAATACACCAAAATGTCGTCAATGAATACGATGATGAACAGATCAAGATACGGCCTGAAGACGCTGTTCATCAAATCCATAAACGCTGTTGGGACGTTGGTGAGTCCGAACGACATCACCAAAAACTCATAGTGCCCTTAACGCGTACGAAAAGTCGTCCTCGGAATATCCTCCTGCCGAACCCGCAGCTAACGGTAACCTGATTGCAAATCGATCCTCGAAAAGTATCCTGCACCCTGAAGCTGGTCGAACAAGTCGTCGATGCGTGGTAAAGGATATCCGTTCCGTACGGTAACCCTGTTCAGCTGGTGGTAATCGATACACAAGCGCAAACTGCCGTCCTTTTTCTTGACAACAGGACTAGAGCACCCCAAGGAGACACACTAGGTCGAATAAGCCTCTTATCCAGCAAATCTTGCAACTGACCTTTCAACTCTCTAAGCTCCGCCAGGCCATCCGATAAGGCGGTATGGAAATAGGCCCCGTGCCGGGAATCAAGTCAATGCAGAAAACAATATCGCGCTCAGGCGGTAGCTCAGGAAGCTCGTCAGGGAAAACATCAGCGAACTCACTAACAATCGGAACCTGGTCCAACGGAACCTCTGTAGCTCTAGTATCGCAAACATAGGCTAGAAATCCCTGACATCCCTTCCTCAAAAGCTATCCAGCGTGAAGAGAAGAAATCAAACTGTGAGGGGCGGCACCACGGTCCCCATGCACAACAAAAACCGACTCGCCGGGAAAACAAAACCTAATTTTCTTCTCGCGGCAGTCCACAGACGCATAGCACGTGGCTAACCAATCCATGCCCAGAAGAACGTCGAAGTCCAATATCTCAAGAAGGATCAAGTCGACAGGCAACTCTCTCTCGCCAATACGGACAACACACGATCGGAACACGTGTCTAGCAATAAACGACTCGCCCACAGGAGTGGTCACAGAAAGCGACTGATCAAGCAAACCAGACTCTCTACCTAAACTCGGCACAAAGTGTGTGGAAACGTACGAGTGCGTGGATCCCGGATCAAACAACACGTGTGCGTCAACAGAACATACTAAAAGGGTACCTGAGGCCACTGCATTGGACGCCTGCGCATCCTGATGCATCAAAGCGAAAACCCGTGCCTGTCCTCTACCTGCAACTAGCGGTCCCCTGCCAGCGACTGGCTATCCTCTGCCAGCAGCTGGCTGTCATCTGTCTCGGCCACCTCGGCCTCTATGAGCAAACCCTCCGCGACCACGACCTCTCTGTACATGAGTCTGACGTGGAGCAACAGTAGGTACAATAGGCAACGCCCTCTGGGGTGGAGAAGGTGGAAACGTGACATGTAGTATGGCTGTCTCACCCTCACGTGGCTCCGGACAATCTTGCACACGATGATAAGTACTCCCGCATCGGAAACATCTAGATGGTGCCAGCTGACCCTCCTGGGGATAAGAGCTGAATAGCTGACCTCGTCTCGATCCTCCGCTACCCCCCATACCTAAACAGAACCTGTTGCGGCGCCTAAACGGTTGTCTCTGTGCTGACGTATCTGTACGAACTCTCTTCGGCCCTAGAACTACCGAAGTCTCAGCAAGGCGCACCTCGACTAATAGGGCTGCGTCTACAGCTGCTGCATAAGTCTCGCAATGCTATGCTCTGATCTCAAGAAACAGTGGGGTCAGCAAGCTTCGAACAAACCTCTTGAATTGCATCTCCTCAGTAGCCACTAAATACAGGGTATAAACAGATAGATCGGTGAACTGCACATTATACTCTGCCACCGTCATATCCGGTGTCTGGCGTAATGACTCGAACTTGCGCGCTCGGGCATCCCTGACACTCTGGGGAAGGAAACGGGCTAGAAATGCCATCACAAACTCAGTCCAGGTCATAGGAGGAAGACCTGCTGCTATGCCCTTTTCAACCGACTCGCACCACTTCTGCGCAAGACCTTCCAGGCGAAAGCTCGCGAACTCCACCCATCTCACATCTGAGCATCTGAGTGAACGACATATCTGGGCCATCCTGTTGATAAATGACTGTGGGTCCTCGCTGCATCGGTGCCTGTGAAGACCGGAGGTTTCAGCCTCATAAACTCTGATAGCGATACTATGATAACCTCTGTAGCTGCAGGTGCAACTGCCTGAACTGTAGGTACCATCACGGTCCCCGTAACGGGTGGAACTACCTCTGGTCGCTGCGCTCGAAGCGTCTCGACTAACGACCCTATCATCTGGCGCATCTCCTGCATACCAGCCCCTAGCATGGCGACCTGGTCTGTCGAAACAGGAACAGTCTGCTCTGGTACAACGGGTGTACTACCCGGGTCAGTCCTCGTCTCAGACGAGTCAACTCTAATCTTGGCTCCCGCGGCCGCTCTCTGCGCCCTCATAGTCTTTGGCGGCAGAATGGCTCAAAAGAAAGTAGGATTCGATAAGGATACGGAAATCGAATCACAAGAATGTATATAATCATGAAGAAATTTCAATCAATAAGTCCTAAGGTCACTTAGACGGAGTACCGTGTCGTGAGTATGCCGCGGAACATACACACGCTACGCTACTCAGCTTCAGCTACCTACTCCATCATACCAAGGTCATCCTACACTCCGAAAGGTAAAACCTACGCTCTGATACCAACATTGTCACGACCCGAAGTTCGGCCCGTAACCGGCACTTAACCACGTAATGTCTACAGGCGTAACGCGACTAAGTAAGCCAAAACCCAGAAATCAAAACCATTAAAAATAGTGAGTGTTGAAAACATTGGTTTAAAAAATTTAGAAAACTCGAGTAAAAATCCTTAAAGTTTGTTATTTTCTTAAAAATTTCGGCAGCACCTCCTTTGTAAAAACTAGCCCCGAAACCGGGTATAAGACATGATATAAGTAAAATTGACATATAATAAGAATGAAGCATCCCCAAAAGGGAACAGTCACGCCCAACGGCAGAAACAACAACCACAAGAATAATATACGACGCCGTAGCGAAGAAATGGACAATATAAGTAAAACAGCATAAAAGATAAACTGCATAAATAAAATCGGCTCACACGAGCTCGACACCAGAGAACAAAATAATATACATCGTCCTCACAACTGGTCTCTAAGTCAATACATGAAATGATAGATGGAGAGTACTAGATACAATAGAATGTACAAATGGAAATTAAACGGATACCGCAAAAACCCACATATAAGCAAAGGGCTCACACGCCAACTGCAGTGGTATCCGTAGCAAAAGATACAAGGAAGTAGCCCTGCCGCAACTACTCTGAGGGTCGACCTGCAAACACTGTGGCACGACGGGGGTGAGTTGCCAACTCGTGAATAGTAAATAACATATAAAAGTAATCGCGAGTATGCACGTACTGCGATACTCTAACATGCGCAAACAGATAACATCTATATGATGAGCTGGGTACGCAATAATCAAGCATAACAAGTGCAGTCAATAACATCTATATGATGAGCTGGGTACGCAATAATCATGCAAAGTACTCTATCAGGTACTATGACTACATGATGCAATGCATAACAGGGAATGCTGAGCATGGGATAAAAATATCATCTACACGGATCATCAACGTGGAAAACCCCGGTGTCTACCAAAAACACCCCAAAATCCCGATAACTCAGGCGCCGTCACTCTATACGGCCCTCGATCCTGTAAATCTCATAGAAGCGGGGTGCCCAACATCGGCACCCAAAAACATCATGAAATACTCGTGTCCAGCAGCGACACGCAAATCCTCATCTATCGGGCTCCGTCGGTCCGGATCGGTCCACAGGCTCCGTCTGCGGAATCGGCCCTCGGCCCCAGCAGTACGGGACGGCCCATATCCATCTCTCGACTCTGGTCAGTATCCTCCGGATAACCGCCAGGTCCAACCAATCACCGGTAGGTAGTAGTCCCTCTGCCAGGCTCACCGTCTGTATACGCAGCATCCCTTTCTTGCCCCAGGGTACCATACCGGGTCCACCATGTACCCGCAATCGGCCTCATCCAGCTCCTCGACTCAGGTTAACATGTCACACATCTTAGAACCGAGAAAACGCATGGTGGACGCACTGAAATATCATATCAAGAGAAACCGGGTTTTCAAAACAGTGCACATTTTCTTAAAATAATACCACGGTTCTCAAATCCAGAAATCAGAGGAAATCCAAAACTCAATGCATAAATCCATGCAATGTGTCGTATGCCACTAAGAGTAAAAAGGAAAAACCGCTCTTTTAAATGGATCCAGTTTTGAAAATATCTCATGCGGTTCCCATTTTCTAGAAATCAAAACCAGTATCATCCATGTATGTGAAATATGTATATATATAGGTATGGATGTGCAAGGGGATATATACGCATGTATGAGTGTATCAATGTATTTGTGCACCAATGTGGATATACAATGTGTATATGCGCAAGTATGGATATATCAATGTATGTGTGCACCAGTATGAATATACAATGTGTATGTGCGCAATATGAATATATCAATGTATGCATGCACCAATATGGATATACAATGTGTATGTGCGCAATATGGATATATCAATTTATGTGTGCACCAATATAGATATACAATGTGTATGTGCGCAATATCGATATATCAATGTATGTGTGCGCCAATATGGATATACAATGTGTATGTGCGCAATATGGATATATCAATGTATGTGTGCACCAATATGGATATACAATGTGTATGTGCGCAATATGCGACAGAATCATATCTAATCAATGATGCGGTAATCAAAATGATGTATGGTTCGTAGCAATCCTATAGTGCGAGTGTCATGGCAATCACTAACGGTGTGGGTATAACATACAAATAGTGCTCGTGCAGCTTGAACCGTTAGTGACTGATCAGTCGAAAATACTGCATCTTTTAACCGGCAATTTCCCTATCATTTGCATTCATTTAGAAGTGTACGGTATTCATATTTCACATATTAGCAAATCAGTTGTTAAATATCAGATTGCATGTGTTAGACTCTAAAACCGGAACTATAAAAGGAATTGACTGCATTTCATGGCATCGTATCATCCCTATATTGCGCAACACTTGTGTCGAGATTTGTGCAGGAAATTGCAGAAGAAAAGCCAAAAATTTACATGGTGCTGATCAAACATTACGCCAACTCAATGATTTCAGTTCTGGTAGCAATCCAAAAGGCAAAACACAAATCAACACATCAGATAAAGCCCCAAATGTTGGCCCAAGACCACTGCAGAAAGACCAAGCTCTAAAGCCCCCAAAGCGCCGCGGAACCGCGGCGGGAGCCGGCTTGAGCCGCGGTTTGGCCACATCATCATGCCATTTTCAGTGCAATATCCTTCTCTCAGTGGGTACACCTCATTTTGACACGTCAAATTCCAGAATTCTCCAGAAGATTCTACCAGATCAGCAAAGATCATTAAGCAAGGCTAATCTTAATTAAGCTCCTAACAAACTATTTTTAGAAGCTCCCTCCTAACTAATCACATCTAGAAGCTTCTCCTCAACAAACTTTTAGAGGGAAATTCAAATCTTGCTAACAAACTTTTGGAGGAAATTCAAATTTAAAATCCTAGATCTAGGGTTTTGAGATCTATAAATAGGAGCCTATATCTAAGGGTTTTGGTTGTTCAATCTTAGTTAGTTCATTCCAAAAATCTCTTACACCAACTTCTTCCACAAGTCTAGTGACAAGGCTTGTGCGAAACCCTAACCCTAATTCCAATGCAAATTCAAGATCTTGAGTACCAATCAAGCAAGAAGCCTTCAACCTTTTATGAGCCGAGCCGATCTTCAATCGGGCAAGTGATCCAAGCCGATCCGCGACTCACGGAGACGAGCGAAAACAAATCGACGATCGAGTTCTTCCTCTTGTAGTTCTTGAGTGAATGTAATGAAATTGTTGATATAAATAAAAGGTGAAATTCTTGAATCTTGCTTTCTTTAAATTCTTGCATCATGATTCGATCTCAATTTATGATTGTAGTTCTTGTGATGATGTTTGAGTAAAACTCCGCTCGTAAAGGAGTCGAGACGATCAATAGAATGATGATATAACAAATCTTAAAACAATTTTTAAGTCCTATGAGTTTTGTAAACCCTAGCAAGTTCAAGAATCGATGACCTAGTTTCGTTGCGATGCTTTCTTGGTTGTTATCGCTCGAAATTAAGGATCTACGATCATTTCTTGAAATTACCAGAGGCTAGAATGTGAATGATATCGATGAAAGAACAAGGGATAAGATGAAACCCTAGTTTCACAAGAAATCTCAAATTCTTGTCGATCATCATCGATCTAGTATCAATTCATCGAATGATAAGAATACGTCATTGTAAGATTACATCACATCTATAGATCCGATCGATTCCTACGAGCCTCATTTCGATTCTTGATATTTGGTTGGAAAAATCATCAAACTATCAATTCTTGATTTTATCCCTTCTTGTTATTAGATTTAGATTTTTCTAATTCTTGAACTTTAAATACAAATCATGAATTGTTTGTTTTCTTTTCTTTAAAGTTTCGACTCATCTAATTCAAAAGACGAACGATTACACTGTCCCTGTGGACGATCCGCACTCACTTACAATCTACATCCGACACCGTAGTTGATTGCGGTCAAAATAATTCTTTGATTGTGAATTCTATTCATTTTCTAAATCGACACACAAAGAAATTAATCAATCAAATGGCGCCGTTGCCGGGGATCATTTGACTTGATTTACACAAACAAGAATTTATTACAATCAAATGGCGCCATTGCCGGGGATAGTGCGCTAATTGTTTGTATTTTAAAATTTGAGTTGAAAAATTTATTCCATTATAATTTTTAGATCTAAACTCGCACAAACCCTAATACGTGTGTTGTGATTTGATTGCGAAGAAATCTGGAATCATTGGAGCTTGGATAAAATTTTTCTGAGATTTCCAGAGAGCTGAGGAGTTGAAGTGAAACATTTTCAAGAAAATTTTTTGCAGCAATCTCTCCAAAGTACCGCGGTTCCGCGGCATTTGGGCGCTATTGCGGCGGATCCGCCGCAGTTTAACTTGATCACTGCTCCAAATTTTCAGGTATACTTCCATACTTTCTTATCTCTTCCCTCATCTGCTCCAATTAACATTTTGTGCAGGCTTCTTTGCAAATAATCACAGCGCCGCGCAAAAGCAAGATAAATTGTGCGTGTTTTTGTTTCTTGGTTGTTTGCATAATTAATACGGACATTAAGGGGCAAAGACCAAATCCAGATTAGGTGGGAAGTTCATTAGCCTTCCTAAGCCCCAAAAATCACAAACTTGCATCCGCATTTACCCTCATTAATTAAAAAATATCTAGAGATGACTCTAAGGACCGTCGCGCTCACTTAGGACAGACGAAGGCCGTGGGTAATTCATTGCTTATCCGTGTTTTCTTGTGGTGTCTAAGGCAAGTGTGTCGAAGGCTAGTGGTTATTAATTAGGCCCACTACTTACGTAGTGGAGTACCTTCCCACTTACCTGGCACTTACCTGGCCACAGGGGGACAAAGAGGCAGTGGAGGATTCTATCCTGCGACTTGTCTTTTAGCAGTTAGGAGCGGTCTAGAGATTTGACCTAGGTGACCCCTAGAATTAGGGTTTTGTGTGTTGCATTTTTTGTGTTGCATCATTTTTTCAAAAGTCTGTATCATTTTTTTCAAAACAAATACCGCATTCATTTATACCCCTAATTATAAGTCAACGCTGCCACTTGTACTGACCCTTTTTAGTACAAGATAGGCTGGACACGGGATTCTAGTGCCCGTTTTGTCCGCGTACCCTTTATCGACTCCGAAGTCGATATTTCTCCATTTACTTCTTCTTTACCCACCACCACACCCACATCGATGGATCCGTCTCCATCGAATTTCTTTACCACTACTCTGCCGCCGTCCGTTGGCGCGTAGAATCCACCTCGCATCTCTCTCCATGAGAGGTGCTATCCTACACGAGGTCCACTTTCCACCTGTCTTTCCATTTCACCAGCCAACGGGGAAAATTTTCAAATAAAACCCCAATACATCAACCTTCTACCAAAATTTCACGGTCTCGAGTCTGAAGACGCATATGCATTTATCACCATATTTGAAATTGTATGCGCAATGATGGGTACTTCACAGCTTTCTGTGGATGCTTTACGTCTTCGTCTTCTCCCATTTACCTTGTGCAATTTAGCCGAGAAGTGGCTATATAACACTACCGCACATTCCATTTCAAATTGGGATGAATTCGTCAAAGCATTCCTTAAGAAATTCTACCCACATCAAAAGACAGCTCGAGTCCGTAGCGAAATCTATCAATTCACCCAGCTTCCAAATGAAACATTTTCAAAATGTCTTGAACGTTTCAAGGATCTGTTAGTCCAATGTCCACATCACGGCATCCCGAGATGGGAACTGTGCCGAATCATTTATGAGGGCATAATCCTAACACAAGACAGACTCTTGAATCCATGTGTCAAGGCAACTTCATGACCAAAGATGATGGGGAAGCCTGGAACTTTCTAGAAGATTTCGCTGAAAGATCTTTACAGTGGGAGGGTGTGAGTCAATCGTCTAGGGATGGCAATGATATTTTCATAGGAATTAGAGCTGAAATTTCAGCTTTACACAAGAAATTTGACTCTATGGAAAACAAATTTTTAGCTGCCGCCCTAAGTCAAATATCACTCTCCAAAACTGTATGTGGATGCTGTTCTGATCCTTCTCACTTGACGGAAGAATGTCCGTTTCAAGGTCATGAGCATACCATTGCTGCATTTCAAAGGCCTAGAAACGATCCATATTCCTCCATATATAATCAGGGTTGGAGGAATAACCCTAACTTTGCTTGGAACCAATCACAAAATCAAAACACGGTTCCAACCCAAAACAATTTCCAAAGGGTCCCTCCACCACAACAGCACCCACAACTTCAATTGAGTCAGCACCCCTTCCAATCACAAAACTTCCAAAATCCGGCGAACACTTTTGCACCACATGAAAACTCTTTGCAATTGACCGGTACAGATAATACCTCTGCACTAGCACAAACCTTCGATACTTTCATGAAACAATCCATCCAAGAGATGGCAAGTTTGCAATCTTCCGTCGAGAATGTGATGAAGATCATTATCTCTCAAAATGAGAACATCAAATCGATGGAAGAACAAATTGCATAACTAAAAGCCGAAATGCGTGCGAGAGAGAAAGGGAAACTTCCAGCTCAACCTTTACCCAATCCTGGCTATTCACATCATGTGGATGCAATCACGTTGAGATCTGGAAGAGTGCTTGACACTCATGTTGGGGAAGAGTTTGATGGTACTGATAAATCAATCAATGATACCCCGGCTGAGACCTTTCTGTTAGTGTATATGCCCTAGAGGCCATTACTGTATCATACTAGTTTGTATATTACTTAATGGAAGCTTGGGATATTCACCTTGTATATACAATCTTACTCAAAATAGTAGTATGCTACTTGATTTGTTTCTACTTCAATGTGTACATGTGTTTAATTTAGTATATCACCTATACACAATAGTGGAGCCCTTAGGATCTTTGCTTGATTACCAGCGTTGTGATGGCAGTCACACTAGTGGGGGCTGGGTAATCTATAAGCACATCCTTATGCAGGTCCCTAGTCGCAGGACTATCGAGACAGGGCATCGATACTCCGGAGTAGACTAGCGTATGCGCTTCTCATCCCAGAGTGGGAGATGGTCTGTCCCACAGCCATCAGTACGTCGTACTGGAGATAGTATGCTGGTGCTCGTTAGGTTACGAGTACACTGGACAGGACTCGTCGGGAACAGACCGGGTGGTATTATACCTATCGTCAGTTATCAGTTCCCAGGTGACATGAGTACAGCTTAGTCCGCTGACTTGACACTGTCACATCGCCTAGAGTGTGTTCCCACTGTACTTTGATTACTACCCTACCACGGCTCAAAGGAGTCGTGCAAACAGATAGTAGTTAGGTGCAGTCCCGAAGCACTTGGAGGCAGTGACGGTTAGACAGGATTCGTCTCTCCCGGTATTGGGGGTTGACATCGCACTGTGTCTAGGAGAGCCATTACACGAGTAGTCCCTGGCCAGGGCAAGCGAGATATACTGGTAGGCTTCCAGTGTTATCTCAGGGTGTTTTGGGCTTCACTCCGACACGACTTGTACCGCTATTAGGGGACTGACGTTTACCGCCCCCTAGGCCCGCCATGCGATGTATCAGACGAACAGACCGGACTGTACGGAGACTGTCACATTCAGACTCGGTAGGAGTTCAGATGGGTTTCACCTCGTCAGTCTTCTTGTCGGCATCTACCTGGGGACCGTTACGCACAGCTAGTGCCGCTTGCGGTCTGTGGTTAAACCCACTGCCAGCGTAGTGTCGAGTCTTTAGAGTCCCACACAGAAAGCTATTCGCCTTTAGGCAAAAGAGTAGAGGTCGCATGGTTTTGCGACAGGTCGCATGGTTTTTGCGGCAGGGTTCGATCACATCCGTGCACTTATGCACGTACAGTGTCCGGACAGTTAACACTAGCGGGCTTTGGTTTAAGCCAGATCCTAGTGTACGTTTTGTGATTGGTTTTATCCAGTATGTATTCGTGTTCCTCGGAACGCGGATGCGGGTGTGTATGCACGGTTGACGGAGAGACAGAGGCAGAGGATTCTCATTAGGGTTGTTGACCGTTGACTATTGACTTTTTGCTCAACCCTAATGAGAATATGATATGTAATTAACAATAATATTAATTAAGTATTATAGTGACATGGTTGTTGAGGGGTTGACTTTGTTGACTTGTTGACTTTGTTGACCGGTTGACTAGGTTGGACTAGTTGACCATCATGATGACAATGGCTATCATTTCATGGCAAAGATTTTTGCTTGCTTGTTCTCTTGTGCAAAATGAGTGCATGAAATGATATGGCTATTGTAGCTTAAACCATCACTAATACTTGATTGCTATTATTGGTTATGATGGTTTTGGATTATGAGAGCCAAGAGAGAAAAGTCTTGCTCATTCTTTCATTTCCTTTCTCTCTCTTGTGTTCTTGAGCTCTCATCTTCTTCATCTTGCTCTCCCTCTCTTTAGTCTATGGTTCACTAGTCTCATGTGTTGAGAACCAAGAACCATAGAGAAAAATCCCAACACACTCTCCTCTACTCACTCTAGTTCACAAGGTTTAGCAAACCCAGTGAACTAGTTTCTTCAAAGTTCGAAGAAGAAGCCAAAGGTAGAAGCTTTCAGGTGGATCGATCTTCGGCGCAAGGAGACGACGGGGTGAAGCCGATCCGGACAACCATCGAGGTTTGAAGACGAAGGAGTTCAAGAAAGAAAGGTATAACCCCCTAACCGAGTAGTTAACAACTCCTAGTTAGGTTGTTAGTTAGATGTTATCCGGTTTTGAGTCCATGTTACCACCTCTAGAAAATTGTTTTTCACCAAATTCCGCATGCCCGAAAGTACCGGGAGAGGTAGCATGGACTTACACTTTCCTCACACACACCCTTCTAATTCTGACCCCAGTTTTTCTACCCCACCACCTTCTTCCGAGCCTATTCTTCGTTTCCCAAAAGGCTCGCCACTTCAGCCCACCTCTTTTACTCCTCCACGGACGATCCCCACTTCTATTTTGGGATCGGGTCCACACACACTTCCTTCTCCTATGATGGACCCAGCGCTTATTGCTAAAGCACCTTATCCTAATCGATTAAGGGCTAACACACCGAGTCTACATATGGAGAAGATTATGAACATTTTTAAGCAAGTTAACATCAACATCCCTCTCCTAGATGCCATCCAACAAGTTTCGTCCTATGCGAAAACTCTTAAGAACTTGTGCACTAGGAAGAGGAAGACTCAAGTGCCCAAGAAGATATCCATGGCAAAAACAGTAGACACAGCCTTTCCCCAGCAATTACCGAGGAAACGTAAGGACCCTGGATATCCTACTATTTCCATTTCTATTGGGGAAAAACACATTAACCGTGCTCTACTAGACCTTGGCGCTAGTGTTAACTTGCTTCCATACTCAGTCTACGAGCAACTAGGTATCGGAGAGTTGAAGCCAACCCATTGCACTCTCCAGATGGCTGACCGATCAATCACCAAACCTAGGGGTGAACTGGAGGATGTCTTAATAAAAATCGGGGAATTTATATTCCCTGTGGACTTTATTGTAATTGATACACAGCCTGTAGCGAACCCACGGAATCAAATTCCGGTGATTTTAGGTCACCCCTTTTTGGCCACTTCCAATGCTATTATCAACTGTCGTAACGGTTCTATGACCCTATCCTTCGGGAATAGGTCAATAGAGCTGAACATTTACAAGTTGGGAAGTGTACCCTCCGAACCTACTGCTCGTGTCTGTTTTGTCGACTTAATGGATGTCGACAGCAGCGAATTTGATGATCCTCCTGATATTTATCTAGACTCTTTTCATACGTTATTGTTTGACCCAACTATGTATCATACACATACGGACTCTTTCACCGAGATGTCCGGGTCAACAATTAATACTGATTATGAACTGTTTTCAGAGTCTGAAGATCACCCCGCACTTTGTGATGACATTATTCTTCGGGGTATTGATGAAACTTTTGAGGAGATCTTCGCTGATGAACTCGCATTTCTGAATAACACGGGTGTTGAGATGAATCAGGTCCCAATCAATGAAATTGAACCTCCACCCCTTCTACTGAACTGTAAAAAGAGTGCGAGTAATCCATCAGATGTACTGCATCGTCTCTCCAAAATGAGACGCACACACATTCTATTCCACCACTTACCATTTCCCCACTTCTTCATCCACCAACCAGAGCACTGCATTGATAAAATTTTCGAATGGTTGGTGTTAACTTTCGGTCTTTGCAAAGCTTGGCATCGACCACTGATTTTTGACCCCCTCATATGATTTTCAAAAGATTAACATTGCATAACTCAAGTTTAGGGGGGCATATTTTCTGGCTCTTGATAAGAAAATTTTTACACAAAATGTGGAGCGGAAAATAAGTTTGGGGGAGGGTCTTCACTTAAATATTTTGCCCCCACTAATAAATTCCTCCCAAACATACAGGTTTTTCGAGATTTAGCAGATGGCAACAGTGAGGACACTGTTGAAAACAAGTTTGGGGGAGGTTTGTGCTTATTTTCGCATCATTTGCATCATACTTTGCATAAGCACAAAACATTTAAAAACCTATAAAAATTTAAAAAATTTCAAAAATAAAAATATTTTTTGTACATAAATAAGATAATAAAAGATTAGATGGTGAAAAATTACATCCATAAGATTAGAAAAATTTAAGAAAACTAAGAAAATTAGAAGTTTTCTTATACGAACTAGTAATAAGTAGTTATGAGCCGTTGTCCCAAGGGTTAGTAAGATGAAGGAAGTCACTAATCTGAGGATAAAAATAAGTCTGAAAAATAGTTTCTATTCTGGAAGCCAAAAATTTTGAACGTTGATACTCTGCTATTCGCACTTACACACGTCTTGAAGCCCGTGATAGTAGAGGAAACCTTGAAATGCTCTTGTCTTAAAGCCAAAAGTATGAAGGAAATAAAAAAAATGAAGAAAATATAAAGTGGTGAGAAAAATGGACACTGGTTTTGTTATCACCGAGGGCAATAAAAATGTATAGCGAGGGTGCCTCTTCACGTAGTGCCCTAAGGCCAACTGGTCTGGGAGTCACTGTTATGCCTGAGGTGGTGCAAGACGAGGAAAATACACCAAATAAGCAAGCACATGAGTAATCGGTCAGTTAGTACCTCAAGAAGTATTAACGGTCGCATGAAAGTGTGTGAGCAATCTCATCTAAATATTCATTAATTAAAAAGTACTGAGGCTGATGGGCAAGAGTATGATAGCTTGAATTGAATTCTCCGGGTGTAGGGATGTCCTTTACACACACGCAGTGTAATATGATCGATGTTTGGAAGAAAGATAAGAATGAAGAATAAGACAATGTTTTATTAAGGGAGGAAGTGATTTCTGACATCTTTTCATGACCATTAAGATAGGGCTCATGACAACTGAAAAGCAAGCTTAGTTAGAAACCCTAATTTTTAAGGCTTTTCTTTTACAATTCTTGTCTTTAAATGTAATATTCATGATCTTCCTTTTATTATTGGATTTTGTGGGTGCAATCCGCTGAAAACCCTCAGGAGACAACACTCCTCCTACTAGGGACACCTAGAGGTTTAAAGGCTTGTTGCACGTGCTCAGTGCAATTGTGTTGCCTACGAAAGTGTGCTAGTTAGTTTTTCTCTTTCTTTATTTTCTCCTTCTTTTTAATAAACAGTTCGTTCGAGACGATCGAAATTAAGTTTGGGGGAATTTGATCAGTCGAAAATACTGTATCTTTTAACCGAAAATATATTCATTTAGAAGTGTACGGTATTCATATTTCACATATTAGCAAATCAGTCGTTAAATATCAGATTGCATGTGTTAGACTCTAAAACCGGCACTATGAAGGGAATTGACTGCATTTCATGGCATCGTATCATCCCTATATTGCGCAACACTTGTGTCGAGATTTGTGCAGGAAATTGCAGAAGAAAAGCCAAAAATTTACATGGTGCTGATCAAACATTACGCCAACTCAATGATTTCAGTTCTGGTAGCAATCCAAAAGGCAAAACACAAATCAACACATCAGATAAAGCCCCAAATGTTGGCCCAATACCACTGCAGAAAGACCAAGCTCTAAAGCCCCCAAAGCGCCCGGAACCGCGGCGGGAGCCGGCTTGCGCCGCGGTTCCGCGGCAGTTTGGCCACATCATCATGCCATTTTCAGTACAATATCCTTCTCTCAGTGGGTACACCTCATTTTGACACGTCAAATTCCAGAATTCTCCAAAAGATTCTACCAGATCAGCAAAGATCATTAAGCAAGGCTAATCTTAATTAAGCTCCTAACAAACTATTTCTAGAAGCTCCCTCCTAACTAATCACATCTAGAAGCTTCTCCTCAACAAACTTTTGGAAGGAAATTCAAATCTTGCTAACAAACTTCTGGAGGGAAATTCAAATTTAAATTCCTAGATCTAGGGTTTTGAGATATATAAATAGGAGCCTAGATCTAAGGGTTTTGGTTGTTCAATCTTAGTTAGTTCATTCCAAAAATCTCTTACACCAACTTCTTCCACAAGTCTAGTGACAAGGCTTGTGCGAAACCCTAACCCTAATTCCAATCCAAATTCAAGATCTTGAGTACCAATCAAGCAAGAAGCCTTCAACCTTTTATGAGCCGAGCCGATCTTCAATCGGGCAAGTGATCCAAGCCGATCCGCGACTCACGGAGATGAGCGAAGCCAAATCGACGATCGAGTTCTTCCTCTTGTAGTTCTTGAGCGAATGTAATGAAATTGTTGATATAAATAAAAGGTGAAATTCTTGAATCTTGCTTTCTTTAAATTCTTGCATCATGATTTGATCTCAATTTATGATTGTAGATCTTGTGATGATGTTTGAGTAAAACTCCGCTCGTAAAGGAGTCGAGATGATCAATAGAATGATGATGTAACAAATCTTAAAACGATTTTTAAGTCTTATATGTTTTGTAAACCCTAGCAAGTTCAAGAATCGATGACCTAGTTTCGTTGCGATGCTTTCTTGGTTGTTATCGCTCGAAATTAGGGATCTACGATCATTTCTTGAAATTACTAGAGGCTAGAATATGAATGATATCGATGAAAGAACAAGGGATAAGATGAAACCCTAGTTTCACAAGAAATCTCAAATTCTTGTCGATCATCATCGATCTAGTATCAATTCATCGAAGGATAAGAATATGTCATTGTAAGATTACATCACATCTATAGATCCGATCGATTCCTACGAGCCTCATTTCGATTCTTGATATTTGGTTAGAAAAATCATCAAACTATCAATTCTCGATTCTATCCCTTCTTGTTATTAGATTTAGATTTTTCTAATTCTTGAACTTTAAATACAAATCATGAATTGTTTGTTTTCTTTTCTTTAAAGTTTCGACTCATCTAATTCAAAAGACGAACGATTACACTGTCCCTGTGGACGATCCGCACTCACTTACAATCTACATCCGACACCGTGGTTGATTGCGGTCAAAATAATTCTTTGATTATGAATTCTATTCATTTTCTAAATCGACACACAAAGAAATTAATCAATCAAATGGCGCCGTTGCCGGGGATCATTTGATTTGATTTACACAACAAGATTTTATTACAATCAAATGGCGCCGTTGCCGGGGATCATTTGATTTGATTTACACAATATGATTTTATTACAATCAAATGGCGCCGTTGCCGGGGATCATTTGACTTGATTTACACAAACAAGAATTTATTACAATCAAATGCCTCCCGCCGCGGTTCCGCGGCGTTATTGCCACGTCAGCGCTCAATTATTAGTGCACAATTCGTATCTCTGGGCCCACATTCCTTTCATATACGTCAAACTCCAGAATTCTCTCGAATCTTCTTCCAGATCAGCAAAGATCATTAAGCAAAGCTAATCTTAATTAAGCTCCTAACAAACTATTTCTAGAAGCTCCCTCCAAACTAATCACATCTAAAAGCTTCTCCTCTAACTAACTTTTGGAGTGAAATTCAAATCTCCTCAGCAAACTTTTGGAGGGAAACTTAAAATTCAAATCCTAGATCTAGGGTTTTGATGTCTATAAATAGGAACCTAAATCTAAGGGTTGAGGTTGTTCATTTTAGTTCATTTTAGTTCTTGAATAGTTCTTTACTTCCTCATTCTTCAATTACTCTCTCATCTTCTTCCACAAGTCTAGTGACAAGACTTGTGCGAAACCCTAACCCTAATTCCACTCTAAATTCAAGATCCCGAGTACCAATCAAGCAAGAAGCCCTTCAACCTTTTAGGAGCAGAGCCGATCTCCAATCGAGCAAGTGATCCAAGCCGATCCACGACTCACGGAGCCGAGCGAAGCCAAATCAACGATCGAGTTCTTCCTCTTGTAGTTCTTGAGCGAGTGTAATGAAATTGTTGATATAAATAAAAGGTGAAATTCTTTAATCTTGCTTTCTTAAATTCTTGCATCATGATTCAATCTCAATTTGTAATTGTAGCTCTTGTTGTGATGTTTGAGTAAAACTCCGCTCGTTGAGGAGTCGAGACGATCAATAGAATGATGATGTAACAAATATTAATACGATTCTTAAGCCTTACGGGTTTTGTAAACCCTAGCAAGTTCAAGAATCGATGACCTAGTTTCGTTGCGATGCTTTCTTGATTGTGATCGCTCGAAATTAGGGATCTACGATCGTTTCTTGAATTTACTAGAGGCTAGAATGTGAATGATATCGACGAATGAACAAGGGATAAATGATGAAACCCTAGTTTCACTAGAAATCCCTAATTCTCGTCGATCATCATCGATCTAGTATCAATCCATCAAAGGATGAGAATACGTCATCTTGAGATTGCATCACGTCTATAGATCCGATCGATTCCTACGAGCCTCATTTCGATTCTTGATATTTGGTTGGAAAAATCATCAAACTCTCAATTCTTGATTCTATCTTTTTCTTGTTATTAGATCTATATTTTCTAATTCTTGAACTTCAAATATAAATCATGAATTGTTTTGTTTTCTTTTCTTTAAAGTTTTGACTCATCTAATTCAAAAGACGAACTATTACACTGTCCCTGTGGACGATCCGCACTCACTTACAATCTACATCCGACACCGTAGTTGATTGCGGTCAAATAATTCTTTGATTGTGATTCTATACATTTTCTTAAACCGACACACAAAGAAATCATTCAATATGCAACAAAAATGGGTGTAACATACAAATAGTGCTCGTGCAGCTTGAACCGTTAGTGACAGTGCGGTTTACATAGCTACTATTTCTATATGCAACAAAAATGGGTACGCTACAATAATACATGTGCATAAGCAATATACATATAAATATATATATGTGACTACAATATCCTATCAAGCGCTGACGCTTAACGCTATACGGGCGATTTCCCCGTAGATGTTAAATCTACTCACCATAGTCTCGTGCTAGATGTAGCCGACTACTTACTTCCCCTTCTTTGCGGCGTCCGACGTACCCACCTGCAAACCTAGAAATTACACAAAGAATACACATAAGCTAAAATCCTGCAAAAACGTGATATTAAAACCAAATGAGAAACTCGCGTCGCGAACTAAACGCGTGTGTATACGTAACGTGTGTGCATACGCCAAAAACCAACGCGGCACGCTGTGACACATAGCGCACCAACTCAACTCGTATCGTACGTGTCGCGCAAGTCCCGCTACGCAAATTATAGGTAAATGGGTCCCAGATTTAATCTGGAGCAAAAACAAGAAAATCAAACAAGACCAAACCTATCACAAAACCTATAGACAACTAACTGTAAAAACTCAATAAACTCCCAAACAATTGGGCCGGCCACCATAGGGGTCATATCGGCCAAATCCAGGTGAAAGGGGTCCAGGTTTCTGTTGGAGATAGTGCCCTCAGAGTCAATTATTGGATCACAGGCACGTGATTGCAATGATTGAGAGAGGACCTGTCCCAGTAGGACAGTCTTACTCAAGATGATAGTATGCTATCTGGTTTATCTTTATCATCGTGTACTACTTTAGGTGACCTTACGAGTCACTATTGCACGTTGATAGAGCTCCTAGGATTCTTGCTTGACTACCAGCAGTATGAGGGCGATCATATACGTGAGAGCTGGAGTCTATAAGCAAATCCTTAAAAGGTCCCTAGTCGTGGGAGTTTCGAGACAGGGCATCGATTCTCCAGAGTAGACTATTGTATACAGTCGAGACCCCGACGAGGGGTGGTGGCCGGTCTCACAAGCCACTGGTGTCAGTTGGTTCACCTAAGATGTATACAGGTGCTCAATGGGTTATGAGTACACCGGACAGGACTCGCCGGGAACCTGCTAGTTGGGATTATACCAGACGTCAGATAGCAGTTCCCTGGTGATATGTGTACAGGTTAGTTCATCGACCTGAGATCGTCATTTGTCTCGTGTGAGATCCCACTGTGCTTTAATTACTACCCTACCACGGCTCAAAGGAGTCGTGCAAACAGGTTTTAGTTGGGTACAGTCCCGAGCCACATGGAGGCAGTGAGCGGATCTGCAGGGGTTCGTCTATCCCGGTATTGGGGGTGAGGTCGCGCTGTGTCTAGGAGAGCCAGAACATGAAAAGTCCTTGGCCAAGGCAGGAGATTTGCTGGTAGGTATTCCAGTAGTATCTCAGGGTGTTCTGGGCTACACTCCGACACGACTTGTACCGCTTTTGGGGGTCTGACTTTTACCAACCCCCTAGGCCCGCCATGCGATGCTCATAGAAGAACGGACCGGACTGCACGGATATTGTCACTACAGGCTCAGTAGGGTGTCAGGATGAGTTCGCTCATCGACGTCCCTTTTAGTCAGTAGCTGGTGGCCCGTCACGTATGCCTGATACCTCTGACGTGCTAGTGGTTAAATCCACAGCCATAGTATTGACGAGTCTTTAGAGTCCACCACACATAGTTACTCAGGTTTCGGGCGAAACGTTGTAGAGGCCGTATGGAGATATGGCAGGGTTCGATCAGATACGTGCGATATTGCACGGATCGTGATCGGACAGTTTTTTACTAGCCGGCTTTGGCTTAAGCCGGATCCTAGTATTAGATAGTGTAGTTTTGTCTCTTTGCATTTGTGTTCAGTGGGAATACAAATGCGGGCATGTATTTGCAGTAGCGGGGTTTTCTTGTAATTTATTACGGGATCAGTTTTCTGAAGTTGCCAGTTTGCATTCCGTTCCGGCCGGTTTTCCTTTGTTCCTTCGCGGCCGGACTTTTCGATGGAGGGGGTATTTTGCAATTGTGCAAATTACTTTTTGTGGAGGGGTTTCTTACATATTTGTGGCATCATGATTGTTTATTCATGATGAGATCCTTTTCTTGTCATCTCTTTTGCACTTATGAGATTAGAATGAGATGAGAGTTAAAAAAGACTTTGAGGTGACTATATTCTTATGCTTATCTCTCATTTCCTTTTTTTTTGATTAATTTGATTCTCGACCATTCTTAGTAGTGGCCGGCCACATATTTGAGGAGAGAGAGAGAGAGGTTGATTTTGGTGGGTGATTTTTGTCATCTCATTTCCTTGTAAAATTGAGAGCACCATTCTTCTTTCTCCAAAGTCTTTTTCTCCTCCTACACATCAAAGGCAACTAAACCCCAAGAGACAATAGATTCTACACTACATCTACAGCAAACCTTGGACGCGTCGGCTAGCCAACTTCACGCCCGAGTTGCCTCAGTCAAGAGGTGGGAGCCCGTAAAAGACTTTGGCAATGTGGTGCCCGTTTCGACAAGAAGGTGACAGACGAAGTATCCGCGGGAGATCGGAGTGGAGACGAAGACCGAAGGACACGGATCGCTTGGTATACTTCTCTACCCGTATTTTACTTTGCTAGTTGCTAGGTCAATGGCCCGATCCGGGTGAAAAGTGCGCGGTGGTGCCGGTTCAATAGTTTTTGAAAGTTTTTGTTTCCACGTTTCCGGCGTCGGATCGACGGCCGGGGCGCCCCCGCGGACTTACATTGGTATCAGAGCCACGCCATTAACCATGCCTAGCTTGCTCTAGTATGTTTAAAACCCGATCGAACAAAAATCGCAAAAACCGTATTTCTAGTGCATGTGTTCTCTGTTGAAATTTTTCCAGCTCCAAAAATTTTTCAGGTCATTGCAGAAAGACATGCAAGAAATTCTAAGAATTCTGGGAAAATACGATTCACTGATTCCTTACTATGACCGCGGAAACGTGGCCAAACCCCTGGTTTGGCCGCGGTTCCGCGGTGGGTAAGTAGAATCGTTGAACCAAATTTTTCCAGTGGGCTTTTGAATAGGAAATAGGGGTTTTGGGATATTATTTTTTGGGCCCAGATTTTCTGTAAGTGCTACAGTACTGCTTGGGGCCCACTTGATAAAATTTGCTCGATCGGATATTTTAAACATGTTAGTTCACAGTATTTACATTATATCTGCGACCGTAAATGTCACTTGATCGGTAAATCCTGTCTAACTGCTATAGCCCGGTTAGACGGATTTACGAACGTGACATTCACGTTGATGTTCTGTGATTGTGCTGTGTTGTTGCGGATCGGTCGTGGGGGATAGCCTGGATGCAATGTTAGTTCAGTTTTGTTTTATATGTACTTTTGATATTGCGGGACGAGCGTCCGACATGTGGACTGCCGTCACTGCCTGTTTGTATTATTCTTTTGGGGGCACGACCAGGTCGAGGTCGATGTACCCGTTGTATGTATATTTTACTTTCTGTACTAGGATTACCCCGCGGAGGGGTGCACGGATAGCCAGATTCTAGAGGGCAACAAGCCCGCATCTCATGGCGTTGAGACGGAGGGGGCTTTACTCTAGAATTGGCGGGCTATTCGCCGCACTCGTAGGGGGTACAGGTTGACCCAAGGAGGGGTGCCCAAGTTACCGGATTCCATGAAGTGCTGGGTGGTCCATTCACGTTGCTGAAGGGGGCTGCCTCGCTTCAGGTTTTGGCGGGTAACTTGCCGCGCCCGTAGGGGTCTAGGATTTACATTGCACAGGCTATCCACACGACCAGGGGAACGTCGGGTTTCAGTAGCGGCTCTGTGAAACCCGGGGATCCCAGATATCTGTATTATTCTGTGTTGCTATACATTTCTGTGTTGCATTTTTATCACGCCTTGAGCGAAAATTATATATTATATATATACTAGTAGATGTTGTATATGTTTTGCATCCGCGCTAGTCCAGTCCCCGCTCTGTCGTTAGTTAAGTAACCTAACGGGTGATGACGGGACCCAGTGGCGAATGCGGATGGCATATACGTACATCATTATTTTCGTTCTTTTGTGGTGTGATCAATTGATGGGACTGCGTTGATTCTGATCAATGCAAGCTAAACAAACCTATTCTAATGTTGTTGGAACACTTTTCAAAAAGCTGTTATTGCAAGGGCGTTCTCTTTTGTTTTGCATCGTGGTATTCAGTTGGAATATCCTGCACCTCATTCTACGGGGAAAGAGCCGAGATCCCTTCACCGGGAGTGACCTCTTTAGCAAAGGTTTTCGTCACTATATTTTTCTAAAAAGCTATCAGTTCCTTCAACGATATCAAGTTCATTACGTTAAAGGTTTTCGCCAGAAACCATTCGTAGCCCTCCATCATTTCGGTTAAATATTCGGTAGTATTCAAGCTATGTATTTTGACCTCACGCCAAGGCATAGTGATTGGTAGCTGCCGGGTATTTATTTGTTGCATAGATAGATGCGTTGGTTTGGGACAGTCGTACTACTATTTTGGCCTACGTTAAGGGTATGTACGGGTGGGTTCAAATTAACCTGGATAATGATGGGCAGAACTTGACATGTGACTTATGATATTTTGACCTCACGCCAAGGTCATAAGAGCATGGGGCAAAGATCCACATCGGGAGTTTCAAAAGAACTGAAACTTGCCAGATATGCGCATACCTTCTGGAGTGTGATAACGTGAGCGTATTCCGTCACGTTATCATGCGATGATAGTTGGATCCCGATTCCCACTGATGAGTTGGTTTACTCCTCGGGTGATCCCGGCTAATTCTTCTTTCAGGTTTGGGGAAGAATTTGACGTTACAGTGGGAGGTTTCCAGATTAGATAAAGTGATAACCATTCTGATCTAGGTTAGAGTGCACGCTGAGTGTTTCTTTTCTATCTCTCTTTGGCAGCGACCATTGACCCGACCCTAGACTATGACTCAGTGACCAAGTTGACCGAACCTTCTTAACACTGGCTTTTGGATTGTCAGAGTTGCAAACCCCATTGCCACTCCTACTTTTACCCTTTTCTCCAGGACACCCCGTATTACTACGAACGTCCACTTCCATTGGACAAAACCATCGTATGGTTATATACGAACTCGAAGGAATTCGAGGATGGTTTCCGGTTCTGGAGAAAACGAATAGGACTATTCAGTTGTCTTTTCCTTTTACCTTCTCTCTCAGATTGCGAGTACTCCTTGGCTTAGGAGATAGTACACCTATTACGCAAATTGGATAGTCTTCTTCCAAACCTTAGGCTGGTGCCGACCGGTAGGGAATGAAGAAAGCCAATTAGCCTAAACGGTGTACAGAAGGTATTAAGTTAAGACAAAGCAAGGGATTAGTAAGAGGGCAAAGTAAATTGCGACTGCTATTCACGACCAAACCAAGTATTTCTTCGCCAATCCTAAATCACCTATTTCTAAGGTTTATTCGGTTGTCTTTTATCTTCACCTTCTCTCGCATTGCGAGTGTTCCTAGGACTGGGACAGTACACCCATTACGCTTATTGGATAGTCTTCTTCCAAACCATAGGCTGGTGCCGAACGGTAGGGAAGGAAGAAAACCATTTGGCCTAAAGGGGTGTACAGAAGGTAATGACTAAAGACATATAAAGGGATTTAGAGAAGCGACAAAGAATTATACGGTTACAGTTGTGAATCTGGATAATGGAAGAGGCATTACTAGGAATACCAGGATACCCCATTGAAACATTTCGATGTTTCAGTTTCACTGTGTACTGTTAAAAGAAAACTGATTTCCCAATTAGACACTTGCTCCAGGGTATGTATTTACCAGGTAGGATTCTCACATCTGTATGGTTTTACAGATGATGAGTGGGAGTAAGTTGTTGGGAATTGGGTGATCATCCTCATTATATCAGGATTCGTCGTAATTAGTGATATTTGAGGAAGTACCTGGGCTGTTTGCCGGTCGGCAAATATTTGGTTTTGAATATCCGTTGTTATGCACCAATTTCAAATTGATATATCTGTACGTCTATTTTCATAGAGTGAGATATACCTTTTGAAATTATGTCCATTACGTTTACCTATATCAGTGGATGGTTAGGTGAGGAGCATTGAACAGCGGTGTAACTCTTCTTAACCATAAGTACAGTTTTCGACCTACGACACACAGTGAATGAGTCATTTGACTCAAGGGACTTATACAGAGTATTGTATGTTGTTCAGTGTCCATTAGGACGGAGGGCTTGGTCCTCGCACTATATTCGGTTTACTTATGACTTCTCTAGTTTTTAGACAGCTGTTTCGTAGAAACACAGGGTCCAAATTTTGAGAAGTTATAGGTATATGAATAAAGTAGAGAACCAGGTATTGCAAGTATCGGGATTCTTCAAGGTGATCGAAGATGTAGATACTTGTGTATGGTATTTAGTTGATAGTAATGGTTAAGAGAACTTGCTTCTCTTTCAGGTTACTCATAATTGGAAGCATTCCTAAGTTGAGTAACGCTGATCGGCCTCCTTCCATTTAGTTGACATGCACTGGAGACAGCTGCATGATTTGAATCTGGTTCTAATTAAATCAGTGCCTCTGTTTCTATATTGGATATAGAACAGTTCATATCTTGACTTTGTTAAGGTACGGGGAGTTGTCCGGCTTATGCTTAAAACCAGACTCCGGATAACTCAAGACACGTTTCTGTAATGGTTGTTTGTGGGTTGACCCAGGCTATGACGAGGGTTGACTTTCTACCATCTGGAAGATCAATAGTGATATTGTTCTTGACTCGCCACAGTTTTATCAAAAATGGATTTTTTCAGAAAACAGTAGTGGGAGTATGGTAGAACTGGAAGTGATTCCAGAACCGCAAACGATTACTGAAGATTTGATAAGAAACTAAGGATTCAATCTGGTTTGACATTCCATTGGCCACCCCGCAGATAAAGTGGGTAACCTCAGGCGCTCGAGAGGTACTTCGGTATGCTCAAGGACGGTGGCAGGGAGGTTCTTTTTTACCCAGACTTGCCATTGCTGTTGTTCCAGACTATGAGACCCGGCAGGAGGATGATTATAGCGTCGTTCTGAACTAGCTTTAGAAGTGTACGTCTATATGACTCTGCCAGAGGGTTTTCGTAGCCAGTGGGAGCAGCAGAAGCATTGGTGGACATCAGGCTTATGTCTATTTATAGACTAAAGCAGATATAGCGGAGATAGATCATCTATTTTTGATGTGACAGTCATAGGTTTGAATTCATCAGAATAGGGGATGGATCTGTTAAGAAGGTAGTAGGGTGTGATGTCCTGGTATTTGATGACATACACAGAGTAGGAAGTGATATTCCTATACTACGATCGGTTATACTATGGTCGTCACACAGTGGTTTCTCCACATAGGACTTGGATATTATATCAGACATTCTGGTTACTAGATCTATGGTTTTAGATCTAGGTTTGGGTGGTTTCCCAATCTGGGTACTTAGACAGCATTCTATGAGTATTTAGAATGGACGACTCCTGGCACGGTAGTATACCTGCAGGTAATGGAGTCACCCTCTCTAAAGGTGTCTTAGAGACTAAAGGGGAGAGGGATGTGCATGATTGGCAGATCACTTGCTTAGGCAATTGAGTCAATCATGAGATGTCAAGTACCACACCAGATGTTCTTGCAGTAGGTGCAATAAGTTGATATTCATCCAATCCTGGAGAAACAATCGGAGGCAGTTTTAGAACATAAGTTGATGTTCTAGGGAAATGATAACGGCAGCCTCCTTCGGGAGACAGTTATCATACCAGGCTTCCAAGGTGACATGGATGGCAGAGTGGTTGCCAGAGTTATAGTTTTCCCTCTGACGAGGGGAAGTATTTTGGACAGATGGTCCAGTGGATACTGAGGGAAGGCATGGCGCAGGATACTGATTAAGTTCAGTTGACGATACAGTCCAAGAAGTTTGGATTTGGAGTTCATTTATGAGCTAGGTCCCATCAGACATCCATACATTCTAAGACAGGTATTGCTCATTTCGGGAGATGGTTTTCTCCGCGAACTTGAGATATAGAGAAACATAGAAAGAAACACCAGAGCGGATCCACTCACTGAGGCTATTCCTCGAACGCAATAGTTTCGCAAACGAGCTTTGTGAGACTGATTAGTAGAGGAGTTGGGTGTTCGGTATCACACGGGCTGTGAGTATGCGACATCGCAATAATTAACCTTGAGTGCAAGTGGAAGATTGTTGGAGATAGTGCCCTCAGAGTCAATTATTGGATCACAGGCACGTGATTGCAATGATTGAGAGAGGACCTGTCCCAGTAGGACAGTCTTACTCAAGATGATAGTATGCCATCTGGTTTATCTTTATCATCGTGTACTGCTTTAGATGACCTTACGAGTCGCTATTGCACGTTGATAGAGCCCCTAGGATTCTTGCTTGACTACCAGCAGTATGAGGGCGATCATATACGTGAGAGCTGGAGTCTATAAGCAAATCCTTAAAAGGTCCCTAGTCGTGGGAGTTTCGAGACAGGGCATCGATTCTCCAGAGTAGACTAGTGTATACAGTCGAGACCCCGACGAGGGACGGTGTCCGGTCTCACAAGCCACTGGTGTCAGTTGGTTCACCTAAGATGTATACAGGTGCTCATTGGGTTATGAGTACACCGGACAGGACTCGCCGGGAACCTGCTAGTTGGGATTATACCAGACGTCAGATAGCAGTTACCTGGTAACATGTGTACAGGTTAGTTCATCGACCTGAGATCGTCATTTGTCTCGTGTGAGTTCCCACTGTGCTTTGATTACTATCCTACCACGGCTCAAAGGAGTCGTGCAAACAGGTTTTAGTTGGGTACAGTCCCGAGCCACATGGAGGCAGTGAGCGGATCTGCAGGGGTTCGTCTATCCCGGTATTGGGGGTGAGGTCGCGCTGTGTCTAGGAGAGCCAGAACATGAAAAGTCCTTGGCCAAGGCAGGAGATTTGCTGGTAGGTATTCCAGTAGTATCTCAGGGTGTTCTGGGCTACACTCCGAAACGACTTGTACCGCTTTTGGGGGTCTGACTTTTACCAACCCCCTAGGCCCGCCATGCGATGCTCATAGACGAACAGACCGGACTGTACGGATATTGTCACTGACAGGCTCAGTAGGGTGTCAGGATGAATTCGCTCATCGACGTCCCTTTTAGTCAGTAGCTGGTGGCCCGTCACGTATGGCTGAAACCTCTGACGTGCTAGTGGTTAAATCCACAGCCATAGTATTGACGAGTCTTTAGAGTCCACCACACACAGTTACTCAGGTTTCGGGCGAAACGTTGTAGAGGCCGTATGGAGATATGGCAGGGTTCGATCAGATACGTGCGATATTGCACGGATCGTGATCGGACGGTTTTTTACTAGCCGGCTTTGGCTTAAGCCGGATCCTAGTATTAGATAGTGTAGTTTTGTCTCTTTGCATTTGTGTTCAGTGGGAATACAAATGCGGGCATGTATTTGCAGTAGCGGGGTTTTCCTGTAATTTATTACGGGATCAGTTTTCTGAAGTTGCCAGTTTGCATTCCGTTCCGGCCGGTTTTCCTTTGTTCCTTCGCGGCCGGACTTTCCGATGGAGGGGTTATTTTGCAATTGTGCAAATTACTTTTTGTGGAGGGGTTTCTTACATATTTGTGGCATCATGATTGTTTATTCATGATGAGATCCTTTTCTTGTCATCTCTTTTGCACTTATGAGATTAGAATGAGATGAGAGTTAAAAAAGACTTTGAGGTGACTATTTTCTTATGCTTATCTCTCATTTCCTTTTTTTTTTTGATTAATTTGATTCTCCACCATTCTTAGTAGTGGCCGGCCA
Organism: Agapanthus africanus; assembly: GCA_030015575.1. Taxonomy (NCBI): domain Eukaryota; kingdom Viridiplantae; phylum Streptophyta; class Magnoliopsida; order Asparagales; family Amaryllidaceae; genus Agapanthus; species Agapanthus africanus. Next base: position 256,528,620 of record CM057351.1, on the reverse strand, counting down.
CATATTTGAGGAGAGAGAGAGAGGTTGATTTTGGTGGGTGATTTTTGTCATCTCATTTCCTTGTAAAATTGAGAGCACCATTCTTCTTTCTCCAAAGTCTTTTTCTCCTCCTACACATCAAAGGCAACTAAACCCCAAGAGACAATAGATTCTACACTACATCTACAGAAAACCTTGGACGCGTAAGCTAGCCAACTTCACGCCCGAGTTGCCTAGGTCAAGAGGTGGGAGCCCGTAAAAGACTTTGGCAAAGTGGTGCCCGTTTCGACGAGAAGGTGACGGACGAAGTATCCGCGGGAGATCGGAGTGGAGACGAAGACCGAAGGACACGGATCGCTTGGTATACTTCTCTACCCGTATTTTACTTTGCTAGTTGCTAGGTTAATGGCCCGATCCGAGTGAAAAGTGCGCGGTGGTGCCGGTTCAATAGTTTTTGAAAGTTTTTGTTTCCGCGTTTCCGGCGTCGGATCGACGGCCGGGGCGCCCCCGCGGACTTACAGTTTCTACACTATAATCCTAACACAAAGAATAGCCTATTGTATATGTTTGTTTACAAAATTTTCTACCCTAGATACAGCAGATTCTACGTAGCATAAGGTTTAGTTTTAAAAACGTTTTAAAACACTAAAACTAACTAACTATCCCAGATTTCTCCCACGGCAAAAACCCAAACACCAAACAATACTAAATACTGGAAAACACTCACAGACACCCCTAGCCAAAGCACAACCACCCAACTCTTCATGGAGGCCGGCGACGCCGGTATTAGAGGGTAGGTCGCCGGATTTTTGGGAACGGGGTGGGCTCGAAAATCAACACAACACTCAGCAAGGCCTGCATACAATTCTGTAGGTGTTTGCTAATCTAGAAAAAGATCACAGTTGTAGCAGATCACCAATATTCTACAGTTTGCTTCTAAACCGTATTTTAAATTTCAAATTTTGCGACTTTAAGGTGACTTAGCTAAATCTAGTGATACTACTAGGTTTAAACAACAATACTAACACTTAATTAGGTTCATTTAGCTATAATAACCCTAACTTAGCTTAAACCCCACTTAAATCACAAAACTAGCACTAAAACCACATTAATCACTAACCGAAGCTAAAATAACCACATGCAAGCCAAGAAAGGAGTTGAGTTTAAGAAATTATACCCCACTAGATCCTAGGATGCAAGAAGAAGGAGAAAAAGAATAGGAGGAGGAGGTTCTGTTGCTGCTGCTGCTACTGAGCTGCTGTTGTTGCTGCTATTTTTGTTGCTGCTGCTGCCTTGCTGTTGTTGTTGCTGGCTGCTGCTGCTGCTGTTGTTTCTACCGCTGCTGCTGTTGCTTCTGCTGCTGCTGCAGCTGTGTGTGTGTGCGCGCAAGTGAGAGAGGGAGAGAGGTATGATAATGAGAGGAAATGAGTGTTTGAAAAAGAAATGTGAGAATATAAGAGTCAACTCCCTCTCTCTCTCCTCATTAACTACAAGCATGGCCAAGCCCATCATGCTCTCTCTCTCTCCTACCCAAGTCAACCCACAAAACACAAATCATTTTTATTTTAAAAAGAAAAACTAACACTTAATAAATTCAAATTAGCTTAATAAAATGGGTTAGTCCACCATGGTTGTCTAAACACGGTTTAGCCCCAAACTTAACCCTAGTTAACATGCACATGTGTGTGCAGTCCAAATTAAATTCTAATAAAATATTCATAAATCCAGATAAAATATTTGAAAACCGTTTTGGTAAACTTTTTACTAAAAACCACACATTATAGTATAATTAGTCACTAATCACATTCTAAGGTGTTACAAAGATGGATTGTACATCCATCTTCTCGTGTTGTTTCTGATGTACATTATCCATAGAAGTAAGCGCGAGGCACTTGGTCGTGTCACAATCAATATCCCATGTTTTTCGGATCTCTCTATCCGAAACAGATGATTCAGGACCTGGGACGGGTGGGGCTTTGGCAGTGAGGACATATGATACTTTATCATATGTGAGTGCAATGTTCAAGTTCCTCAGCCATTCTTTATAATTCGGTCTTGTCGGTTTTTTTTCCTCTAAAAGAAGCTTAAGTCCCATCATCAGGTATCTGCCATTAGGAGAGAGGAAAGAATACACTCAGCGAAATGCTCTTGTAAAGAATTAGATTGGTTATTATCTTATCTAATCGATGTCTCCCACTGCTTTTATCAAATTTTCTTTCAAAACCTAAAAAGAAAACTAGCCAGGATTAATTACATTCTACAGTTTCGCTAACCGGTCAGCCAGGCCAGTGTCGGTACTTTGAGGGAGGTTCCCCGTGCTTTCGTACGGACCTAATTAAAATAAACCTCGTTTTCCCAGAGGTCAAACCCCGTTGACACCTTTCTAGATACCTACTAGATTAGCTAAATGTAAAGTGCAAAACTCTCCTGGGAGTAACTCTTACTCACAGTGGGATCGGGATCCAACTATCATATAGATGGTATGCAATCTCATTGCAAATTTCAACTCTTAAAACTCCCGATATTGTTGTTACCCCTAGCTGCTTATGACCTTGGCTATGGTCAACATATCATAAGCACTAGTCAAGTTCTACCCGTTATTTCGTGATTAACTAGACCCACCCATATGACCCTTGACTATGATCAACATAATCACATGAATGTCCTAACTTGTCGCATCACATGCTTTGTAGGAAGACATCACTTAGCTACCGTACACTACGCCTTGACTATAATTAACATACGTAGCACGAATACTAAGTACTCTGCTTCCTAAAATGACGGAGGGTTGCGGATGGTTTTTATGAAAACCTTTAACGTTTTGAACTTGATCTCGTTGTAGAATCAAAAATAGTTTAGAAAAGGAGTGGCTTAAGCTCCACATCTTTTGAAACTTGCATTTTTCATAAAAAGGCCGAGTGTGTTTCAAATCCGATTCTACAACACCTTTAGGTTTCTTTTTCTTTACATTAATCTTATTAATTTAGTCCCATCGTTTAAGTTCCTAAGCCATCACAGAAAAGAAACGAAAAATAGAACGTACACTTATATCATCCGCATTCGCCACAGTGTCCCGTTATGCACCGTTAGGTTACTTAACTAACGGCATAGCGGGGCGGGACTAGCGCGGGTGTAAAACATAAGCAACGTTTATTATATATCATATATATAATAATAATCCATTCATCTCAGATACTAAGTAATCTCATCACAGAATATCAACAGCAGAAGAACATATGAAAAATAGGATATCTAGGAGGTCCGTATTTTGTATTCAGCCAACAATAAAAAATACGGATTCCACGGTCGCGATGAATAGCTAAGCCCACACCCCTAGACCCCTACGAGAGTGGCAAGTGACCCTACCAATTCTAGAGTTTAGGAGACCGGTCTTGACTCCTCGAGATGGCCTCCCACTGAACCTTAGAACCCGGTCACTTGTGCTCCCCTCCTTGGGTCTATCCTAATGCGAAAAAGTAAATAATATACAATAATGGTGATACCATCCTCAACTCGGAAGTGCCCCAAATAAAAGAATATTACATACAATTAATTTTTACATAAATGAAAATAAAGACTCTCATCTCACATAAAACCCCGGGCTATTCATTCACAACAATCCTGCACATCATATCTCAGCAATACATAATATCACATATCATCAACGTAAGTAAGTATGCGTACCCCGATTGTCGTTGATGTATAGCAACAAAATCGGCGATACACCGCATACTACACTTACGGTCGCAGAAAAGAAAGTGAAAAACAACAATTGCAATTATCACATTCACATATATGAAGACGATGTTAAACGTTTCGATCGAATCAACTAGCACCCACAAATTACCCCGAGAGCTCAACACTTGAGCAAAGTTAAAATACCCAAAAAAACGTGCCACGGTGTCTATGGACCATCCGTAGAAGGGATTAACCAATGCCTCACCTATGGCACCACGGAACTACGGCAAACCCTAGGGTTCCATCGCGGTTCCGTGGGCATAGAATCGAGTTAAGGTTTTATGTTCTTCTAGAGGGTCCATAGGGATACTTGCACGATTTTCCGAATACATTCAACTTGGGAAAATTACAACTCTTGAAAATTTCAGCGGGGTTCTAGATGTGGGTTTTGAAGTTCGTTCGAACTGTTAAATATTGTCTAGGTTACAATTACAGTGTTAAAATATACGATTACGAAACACTATGAATTAGCCCCTAATCAAAATAAACATTACATGAAAATTTGGGCTAAACAAACAATACCTGAAACCCCAAATCCTACAGAACAGAACACTGGAGAAATACGAGGCAGAACAGAGGAAGGGGGGCCGGCCAGGCCGAATTTTGTGTCTTGGTGCTTGGCCAAAATCCGAGCAAAGAGCCTCGTATTTCACAGGTGTTCTCAGTACATCACATGTAAACTTTTGCAGTTGTTTAAAAAATTTTAAAACGACCTTTTAAAAAATTTCTAGAGAGCAAATTTAGGGTTTAAAACATCGTATTTTTCGGAGTTGTTTTCATTCTCGTAATAATTATAACACCATGTCTAAAATTCTAGTTTGGCTCTGATACCACTGTTGGGATTTCCGAGCACCTAATCTAGGGTTTAGAAGCATCACACATGGCACTTTAAAATTTTAGAGAGGTGCTAAGCAAACAAAACATGAATCTTTAACTAGAATTTTTGGGTAACAATAAAAGTATCACATACTACAAACTATATATCACTAAGTGAAGAAATTACAACCTTTGTAGACTTTCCTTGGTGACTCCTTGGACCTTTAAGAGTTTGAAACGGATCTCTAGAGGCCTTCCTAGTCCGCGATGATCCACCCGAAGTCCCTTTGCCTAAAGCTCCTTGCTTCACTTGATCTTTGAAAGAAGTGGATCTAACACCCTACACAGATGGGCTAGAGAAGTGTAGAATGATGAAGTGGCTTGTTTTCTCTATTCAAAATCCTTTCTTTTTATCTAATGCACTCACTAGAAATCTCAAGAGAGCAAGAGAATTGAGGAAGAAGAAGATAGTACTCAAGAGCTCAATGTTGTTATGAATAATAATAAATGAGAATCAATAATATATTTTAAATCATTCTCACTTGTAACCATGGGTTAATAAATATCTAGATATTTATTATTGACTTAATAAACCAAAAGAAAATTAATCCATGGTTAATTGTTAGGTGAAGTGCGGTCAAGTGTAGAGAATGAACAATGAATGAATTATCTTTTCTTTAACTCAAAATAAATATATGCATATATATATATAGTCCCATGTGAGTCTTGCATTGCCATCATATATGTATCAGCAACCATGATACCATGTATGCATGTATGTGTCCATACACATCATCATGTGCATACATGCATGCATACATCAAAATAGAAAAGGGTTTAAATAAAGAAGTGAGCTAAAAGTCAATGTTAAATCAACACTTGATTTAACAAACCGGTCATATCACATACGACCCGACCAACAGAAAAACGCCCGATTAATATACGGTATCACATACACGCATTTAATCGGGTCCCCGTGCATATCTCATATGCACACCACATCGTTTCGCCTGAGCTAGGAAACTCCTGTGTGGGACTCTAAGACTCGTCAATACGCCGGCAGTAGGTGATGATCATATCAAACACCCACAAGCCGCAAGCGGTCAGCTAAACGTAACGGCCACCCGGGTATTGAGCGATCAGAAGAAAACCAGCGAAGCTGTCAAAACTCCCGTCGAGCCAACTGGCAACACTTACCGTACAGTCCGGTCTCTTCGTCAGATATGCTGCATATCGAGTCTAGGGATGGTATCGTCGACCCCAATAACACAATAAGTCATGCCGGTGTATGGCTCATAACAGATCGAGAAACTACTGATAACACTTATCAGTAAATCTCAGCAGCTCTGACCAGGGACTTCCTGTTATAGCCAATCGAGCATGGCACAACATCAACCCCCAATACCGGGAGAGATGAAACCCCTTCTATCGCTCATTGCCTCCATGTGCCTCGGGACTATACCCAAAATCCACCTGTTTGCACGACTTAGTAGAGCCATGGTAGGGTGGAGATCAAAGTACAGTGGGAGGACACACAAGACTCTATGACGGTCTTGGGTCTACAGACTAACCTGTACCAGTGTCACCTGAGAACTGCTATCCGACGATAGATATAAATACCACATAGGAGTTCTCGGAGAGTCCGTTCAATGTACCCAGTCTCCACTGAGCACCCGCATACAATCTTTGGTATCAGCACACCAAATGGATATGGGATCATCCATCGCCCATCATATGGGACAAGAATAGTATACGCTAGTCTACTCTGGAATATCGATGCCCCGTCTCGATATACCCACGACTAGGAACAGTTCAAGGATATGCTCATAAACTATACGTGCCCCACTAGTATGATCTACATCATAATCCCGGTAGTTAAGCAAATATCCTGAGGACTTTATCAACATGTACCAAATGAGCAAGATGCATGATCAAATGAACATGTCAAGATAAAGTAAACCAAATAGCATACTATCATGTCGAGCAAGAAAGTCATCTCTGTGTGTGTGTGTGTATACACGTCTAAGCATCCACTATACATATAATGTCCTCTAGGGCATACATATATCCAACAGGGTTGTACCGCTCAATGATATTCACGGTCGCAGATATTAACATATGTACTGATAAACACGTATTCAAAATTTCGATCGACTAAAACTTTTCCACATTGGCCCCAAATATAAACCAGTACTCAAACAAATCTGAGCCAAAAAAATACATCCCAAAAATCATATTTCCACGAACTAGAGCACCAGAAAAAATTTGGGGCACTGTATCCCAAAAAGTGCGGCGGTTTAGCCGCAAAATGTGCCATTTTGCTTTTGTTCCGCCGCAAAAAGTGCGGCGGTTTAGCCGCAAAATGTGCCAAAAGGTGCCCAAATTTTTTTTCTTAGCTCTAGTTTTGCATGCACATAATTTTAATACAACCAGAAAATTTTTTTGAACAACTTTGAAATTCGAACAGCAAGCAACAATTTTGGAAATACGATTTGGAAAATTCCGTCAATCGATACGTTAAACTTGTGTAAGCTAGCTAGTAAAGGTTTATGGGGTAGCTCTAATACCATGTTGGGGTTTACTAGCGTCCTGGCCATCTACCGCGGTCAGTGCGGAACAAAAATTGGCGTTTAAAAAACTTGGCGCTAACGAACCCGTCCTAGAATCGAACCATAAACCTAAACTAACAAATTACAAAGAGATAAACTACTGAGATAGAAGGTGTTATACCGAATGATACGTGCCCTTCGGTCTTCTACCATCTTCCTTAGCTCCTTAAGGTCCTTTGAATCGAGCTTGATCACCGGTCTTCCTCCGTCCAAGATGATCCACCCGAAGGATGTAGCTCATGGCTCTAGCTCCATACTAAGAGTCTAATGGAGCAACTAGAGACTTTAGATTGCTAATCTAAAGTGTCTAGGATGTAGTGAAGTGTTCTATGTATATATCTATCTCACCTTCTCTTGATTCTCAACACATGAGATTGTAGAGAGGAGATTGAAGATGAAGGTGGAAGAGCTCAAGAAAAGAAGTGAGGAGAGTGAAAACCAAAATGGTGAGAATGAAAACTCATGTGAGAATGAACCATCCCCAAAACCTTTTCCAACATCAAGTGAGAAAATAATATGAAGCATGGTTTTATAAAACTCATTTTTTCAATAAAATAAAATCAACCATGCTTGAATAGTTTGCACAAATGAATTGTTAATTCATTTGTGCAAACTATTCAAGCATAGCTCTCACCATACTCCCCTCTCTTCCTTTACACCTCATGTTCCATTTAAAGATAAATGGATAAATCTAAAATGATACGTCCACCTTCTAGAATTTTTTCCGTATAAATATGGATTAAACTTTACTGTATATACATATCCGTATCCGTACCAAAATATGAATACCCAAAAAGATAGAATAATACAAAGAACATAATACTAGAATATACATATCGAAATACATATACATAAATTATTAAATCAATACCTGATTTAATAATCCGGCTCCAACCCGAGCCGGCTAGTATTATCAGCCGTCCGATCGAAAGTCCGGGTAACTAGTACAATCATTCGATCGGAACCCTGCACGTATCCAATACGACTACTACATCATTTCGCCAAAACCAGGAAAACCCTCTGTGTGGAACTCTAAAGACTTGTCAATACGCTGGCAGTGGGTTTAACCATAAACACGTCAGCGGAACTAGCTGTACATAACGGCTACCCAGGTATTGAGCGAAAGGAAGGCCGACGAGAAAACTCATCCGAACCCCTACTGAACCTATCAGTGACAATCTCCATACAGTCCGGTTTGTTCGTCTAAAAGTATCGCATCTCGGGTCTAGGGGTGGATAAAATCAGACCCCTAATAACGTGATATTTTGTGTTGATATGAAGCCCATCACCCACTGAAAACTATTGATCCAAATCAGTAATTATCGTCTACCTTGGCTAAGGATTTCTGGTGATGGCCATACATGCACAACGCAACATCAACTCCCAATACCGGGAGAGATGAATCCACGACGTTCCGCTCACTGCATCCATGTAGTCCGGGACTGTACCCAACTAAAACATGTTTGCACGACTCCTTTGAGCCGTGGTGGGGTAGTAATCAAAGCACAGTAGGAACTCACACGAGACAAATGACGATCTCAGGTCGAAAGACTAACGTGTACTCATGTCACCTGAGAACTGTTATCTGACAATAAGTATAGTACCATATAGCATGTTCCCGGCGAGTCCGTCCAGTGTACTCATAACCAAATGAACACTTGTATACTATCTTAGGTGACTAACTGAGACCAATGGCTTGTGAGACCGGCCACCACCCATCGTCGGGGTCTCGAAAAGTATACACTAGTCTACTCCAGAGTATTAATGCCCAATCTCGATATTCCCTCGACTAGGGACATTTAAGAATATGCTTATAGACCACCCAGCTCCCATGTATATGATCGCCATCATAATGCTGGTAGTCAAGCAAGAATCCTATAGGCTCTATCAACATGTAATAGTGATCTGTAATACTACATAATGCATGTGATGATAGAGACAAACCAGATAGCATACTATCATTTTGAGTAATATTGTTCTACCCGTATAGGTCCTCCCTCAATCATCACAGTCGCGTGCCTGCGATTACAATAATTGACTTGAGGGCACTATATCCAACAGGCTAGGGTCTGGTCTATTAGAGAGTGAACAACGACAGCAACGATGAGGTGTTAGCCTCAGTTGGGTTCTAAGGTTGAAGAAGGTGAGGATGCAGTTAGGGTCTACGAAGTCGAGGATGGTAGTATAAGGGGTGTTCGGGTTCGAAAGAGGAGCGCCGGTGAAGGAAGAGTCGAAGGAGCGGGGGGGTGTTGGGTTGAAGTGGCTTGGGTCTAGATGGGTTTGGAGGAGCCGGCAGTGGAGTCAGGGATTGAGATTAGAAGAAGGAGAAGAATATTGTGATGAGTTAAGATTGTAAGTCTATGTTACACTCCCCGGTAGTTTACGGGGAGGTGGAATAAGTAAAAATCGAATTTTTCTTTCAAGGTAACATAGACTAGCCATAAGGATCTTTACTAAACATTAACTAACAAACTAACTAGGAGTTCTAAATACTATGTTAGATGGTTATACCTCAAGCTTGAACTCCTTCTTCTCCCTATTGTGCTTCTCCTTGTTGTGAGCTCCTTGGAGTGGTTGTAGATGGTTCCTCCTCATCGGCTTCTCCACGTCAAAGATGATCCACCCGACGGTCTCTACCTTGAGCTCCAACCTCTATAATGAAGTAACTAGAGTGCTTGGTGTGCTAAACTAAGAACCCTAGAGTGAGTAGAGAAGTGTTTTGGTGGTTTGGTCTCAATGGCTCTTGATTTTCAACTCATGAAACACTAGAGCTTGAGAGAGAGGAAGAAGGAGAGAGCAACCATGAGAGAGAATGTCTATGAGATAATGAAGAGATAAGCTCTCATATGAGGGAATAAGAATAATAATTTTAATTAGGATAATTGTGATGGTTCATTGATTTGACCATTATCATGCCACAATTAATGCTAAGCAAAATATCTTATGCTCAACAAAAATATCTAAGTCAACATGGTCAAATGGTCAAACCAACTTAGCCATGACACAATTATCTCTAATAAAAATTAGTAACCAATTTCCTCCATCTCATTATGGTTTTAATCAAGTCAATGGTCAAAACCCTAATGAGGTGTCTCCTTCTTCGCCTCTATCAACCGTATATAAATACCCGTATCCGTGTTCCGAGAAACACGAATAAATAGAGACTAAACCAATCCAAAATCTAATACTAGGATCCGGATTAAACCAAAGTTCCCTAGTATCAACTGCCTAAACACGAAACACGCACAAGTGCGCGTATGTGAACGAACCCTGTCGTAAAACCATACGACCTCTACCTCGTTTCACCCAAAGGTGGAAAACCCTCTGTGTGGGACTCTAAAGACTCGACACTACGCTGGCAGTGGGTTTAACCACAGGCCGCAAGCGGTACTAGCTATACGTAACGGTCCCCAGATAAATGTCGATAAGAAGGCCGATGAGGAAAACCCATCCGAACTCCTACTGAGCCTGAATGTGACAATCTCCGTATAGTCCGGTCTGTTCGTCAAAGAGTATCGCATATCGGGCCTAGGGGCGGTAAACGTAAGTCCCCTAATAGCGGTATAAGTCGTGTCGGAGTGTAGTCCAAAACACCCTGAGAAACTACTGGAGTACCTACCAGTAAATCTCGCTTGCCCTGGCCAGGGACTTTGTGTAATGGCTCTCCAAACACAGCGCGATATCAACCCCTAATACCAGGAGAGACGAATCATATCTAACCGCCACTGCCTCTAAGTGCTTCGGGACTGCACCCAACTACTACCTGTTTGCATGACTAAATAGAGCCGTGGTAGGGTAGTAATCTAAGAACAGTGGGAACACACTTGAGGCGAAGTAGCAGTGTCAAGTCAACGGACTAAGCTGTACTCATGTCACCTGGGAACTGTTAACTGACGATAGGTATAGTACCAACCAACAGTTCCCAGCGAGTCCTGTCCAGTGTACTCGTAACCTAACGAGCACCTGCATACTATCTCTAGTATGACGTACTGATGGCTGTGGAACAAACCATCTCCCCTCCTGGGATGAGAAGCGTATACACTAGTCTACTCTGGAGTATCGATGCCCTGTCTCGATAATCCTACGACTAGAGACCTATATAAGGATGTGTTTGTGGACTACCCAGCCCCCGCAAGTGTGACTGCCATCACAATGCTGGTAGTCAAGCAAAGATCCTATAGGCTCTATCAATATGTATTAGTGATAGGTTAAAAGAAACATATACACATATTAAGATAGATACAAACCAAGTAGCATACTACCATATTGAGCAAGACTGTTATAAATCCGTGTATATATCCCAAGCTTCCAAAATGTAATATACAAACTAGTACTATACAATAATGGCCTCTAGGGCATATCACACTAACAATCTCCCACTTGCACTAAGGCCATGTGCTGGCATATCGCAGACCTATCATCTCGAATAACCTCTCGAACTGCGTCTGAGGGATGGCCTTTGTGAATAGATCTGCAGTGTTATCCTCTGTAGAAACCCTCCGAACCTCGATCTCCCGGTGATCCACGATCTACCGGATCAGGTGATACCGCCTCAAGATGTGTCTAGACTTCTGATGGGACCTGGGTTCCTTTGCTAAAACTATAGCCCCGTTGTTGTCACAATACAGAGGTATTGGATCAACAATGGACGGGACCACCTGAAGTTTTGTTAAGAACTTCCTCATCCAGACTGCTTCTTTTGCGGCATCAGAAGCTGCGATATACTCCGCTTCCATCATCGAGTCAGCAACGGTTTCCTGCTAGGAACTCTTCCAATAGTTCGCCCCTCCATTGAGGGTAAAGACATAACCCGACATGGATTTGGAGTCATCCTTGTCATTCTGGAAGCTGGAATCAGCAAAGGCCTCGAGCTGGAGGTCTTTTCCGCCGTAAACCAAGAACATTTTCTTAGTCCTTCTCAGGTACTTGAGAATGTTCTTTACCACTATCCAGTGCTTCTCCCAGGGTTTTACTGATACCGGCTTACCACACTCAGTGCATAAGCTACATCTGGTCTGGTACACAATATCGCATACATTATAGAGCCTACCGTAGAAGCGTAGGGTATAATAGACATGCGATCCCTTTCCAAATCAGTCTTGGGAGACATCTCTTTGGAGAGGGTGATTCCATGATAAGCCGGTAAATTACCGCGTTTTGAATCTTCCATACTGAATCTTTTCAGTATGGTGTTGATGTACCTGGACTTCGAAACTCCTAACATCCTTTTAGTTGTATCACGATAGATCCGGATCCCCAGAATGTAAGAGGCATCACCCAGGTCTTTCATGGAGAACCTGTGTGACAAGAACTCTTTGACAGATTGTAGTATAGGAATGTCATTTCCTATCAAGAGAATGTCATCCACATACAAGACGAGGAATAGAACAGTTTGTGCTACAATCTTACTATAAATGCATGGCTCATCTGGATTTTTGATAAAGTCAAATTTTTTGACCGTTCATCAAAACAGATGTTCCAACTCCGCGATGCCTGCTTCAGTCCATAAATGGACTTAAGCAACTTGCATACTTTCTCGCTGCTCCCATTCTGAATGAAACCCTCTGGCTGGTCCATATAGACACACTCCTCTAAATTTCCATTTAAAAAAGCGGTTTTTACGTCCATCTGCCAAATCTCATAATCGTGGAAGGCAGCAATGGCAAGAAGGATCCGAATGAATTTGAGCATAGCCACTGGAGAAAAGGTTTCGTCATAGTCCAAACCAGGTCTCTGACGAAAACCCTTTGCAACAAGTCTAGCCTTATAGGTTTTAACCTGTCCATCTACGCCAATCTTCTTTTTGAAGATCCATTTGCAGCCTACGGGTTTTAACCCTTCTGGAGCAATATCCAAAGTCCATACTTTGTTGGTGTACATGGACTCCATCTCGGTCCGCATTGCATCCAGCCATTTTACCGAGTCAGTGCTCTGAATGTCCTACTGGAAGTTAGTCGGCTCATCATTATCAATGATGCAATCCTCTCTATCCCCGTCTATGAGAAAACCGTAGTATCTTTCAGGCGGATGAGACAGCCTACTACTCCTGCGGAGAGGTGCAGGAATGTCCTGTTCTTTTGAAACTCCTGGTTCCACCAAGCTTTCAGTAATAGCTTGTGGTTCTGGAATTTCTTCCAGTTCTATTGCGCTCCCACTTATTTCTTTTTCTAAAAACTGATGTTCCAGAAAGTAGGCATGACGAGAAACAAAAACCTTTTGTTCCTCTGCGTAATAGAATAGATACCCCCTGGAGTTCTTTGGGTATCACACAAACTTACACAGTACTGAGCGTGCCTCGAATTTGTCCGCATGCTGCTTTTTAACAAAAGATGGACATCCCCATATCTTCAAATACCGAAGATAGGGTTTCTTCCCACTCCACATCTGATATGGAGTGGTAGGTACAGTCTTGGTAAGAACCTTGTTCAAAAGATATGCAGCTGATTCTAGTGCATAGCCCCAGAATGATTGCGGTAACTCAGCGTTACACATCATGGAACGTACCATATCCAATAGGGTTCGGTTCCTTCTCTCCGATACACCGTTGTGTTATGGTGTGTATGGAGGAGTAAGCTGAGAGAGAATTCCATTCTCTTTTAGGTAATCCAGGAACTCGGCACTCAAGTATTCACCACCTCGATCAGATCTCAGTGTCTTGATACTTCTGCCGGTTTGTTTTTCCACTTCATTCTTATATTCCCGGAATTTCTCAAAGGCCTCGGATTTATGTTTCATCAAGAAGACATGTCCATACCTGGAGAAATCATCCGTAAAAGTAATGAAATAAGAAAAACCACTTCTTACATGTGTAGACATTGGACCACACACGTCGCTGTGTATGAATCCCAAGAGCTCGCTCGCTCTTACTCCGTGTCCAGTGAACGGAGTCTTTGTCATCTTTCCTCTGAGACATGATTGACAAGTTGTATAAGATTGATATTCGAACGGATCCAAATATCCTTCTTTATGCAACTTGGTTAACCTTGTCTCATTGATATGACCTAGTCTACAATGCCATAAGAAAGCATGATTTAATTCTGGAGACTTTCTTTTGTATGTATTCTGGATAATGAAAATCTGCGGTTGGTTTAACACATATATACCGTTGCTTAATATACCCGACCCAATCAAACTACGATTAAGGTGGATGTTTACAACATCGCTTACAAATGCAAAATCACAACCTTCTTTAGACATTAAAGATACAGATATGATATTACAAGTCGAACTGGGTAAGAAATTGTTGGATATATGTATGCCCTAGAGGCCATTATATGATAGTGGATGTATTATACATGTATATATATATATATATATTCAGTGTACATTCTTGCTCGACATGATAGTATGCTATCTGGTTCTTCTTTATCTGACATGTTGATTTGAACATGCTTTTATTCATTTATACATGTTGATAAAGCCCTGAGGATATAGGCTTGACTACTGTGATTATGATGGATATCATACTAGTGGGACATCTGTAGTTTATAAGCATATCCTGGAATGTCCCTAGTCGTAGGTGTATCGAGACGGGGCATCGATATACCAGAGTAGACTAGCGTATATGATACTAGACCCATATGATGGGCGATGGATGTTCCCACATTCATCGATGTTTGACATCAAGATCATATACGAGTGCTCAGTGGTGACTGGGTACACTGGACGGACTCACCGAGAACTCCTATATGGAATTATATCTATCGTCGGATAGCAGTTCTCAGGTGACACTGGTTCAGGTTAGTCTGTAGACCCGAGATCGTCACAGAGTCTTGTATGTTCTCCCACTGTACTTTGATTACCACCCTACCACGGCTCTACTGAGTCGTGCAAACAGGTGGCCGTTGGGTACAGTCCCGAGACACACGAAGGCAATGAGCGATAGGAGGGGTTTCGTCTCTCCCGGTATTGGGAGTTGATGCTGTGCTGTGCTCGACTGGCTATATCAGTAAGTCCCTGGCCAGGGCTGTTGAGATTTACTGATAAGTGTTATCAGTAGTTTCTCGATCTGTTATAGACCATTCATCGACACGACTTATTGAGTTATTGGGGTCGACGTTACCATCCCTAAACTCGATATGCAGCATATCTGACGAAGAGACCGGACTGTACGGTAGTGTTGCCGGTTGGCTCAACGGGAGTTGTAACAGGTTCGCTTGTTTTCTTCTGATCGCTCAATACCCATGTGGCCATTACGTTTAGCTTACCGCTTGCGGCTTGTAGGTATTTGATATGATCATTACCTACTGCCGGCGTATTGACGAGTCTTAGAGTCCCACAATGAAGTTTCCTGGTTCAGGCGAAAAGATGTGGTGTGCATATGAGATATGCGCGGGGACCCGATTAAATACGGATATGTGATACCGTATATTAATCGGGCATTTTCTATTGGTCGGGTCGTATATGATATGACCGGTTTGCAAAATCAAGTGTTGATTTAACAAATGACTTTTAGATTAATTCTTTAATCAAACTCTTTTTCTATTTTTGTATACATACATGTATGCACATGATGATGTGCATGAATACATACATACATACATTGTATCATGGTTGTTGATACATGTTTGGTGGCAATGCAAGACTTACATTGTAGAATTATCTATTTATTTATCATTTAGAAAAAGAGAAAGGATAATTCACACAAGGTTTATACTTATCACCTTTGACCATGCTTCAACCACCATTTAACCTTGAGTTAATTATCCTTTCATCTTTAACCCATTTAATAAAAATCTAGATGATTCTAACCATGGTTGAAGTGAGAAAGGATTAACATATATTATTCTTTTCTCATTTCAATTATATTCACTCTCATATCTTTTCTTTTGTGAAAAAGCTTAGCCAGCATCTTCTTCTTCCTCTCTTGATAATTTTCTTAAGTGAGGTTGATAAAAAGAAAGAGTTTTGATTATAGAATACAAACCACATCATCATACTACACACATCTAGCCGGTTTGTGTAGGGTGTTTGCTCTACTTCATTCACATATCGAGTAAAGCAAGAAGCTTTGGGCAAAGGAGCTTCGGGTGGATCGTCGTGGACTTAGAAGACCTCAAGCGAACCTTTTTCCAACCCTCAAGTAGCCAAGGAGTCTAGCGTAGGGAGCTACAAAGGTTGTACTCTCAAAACCCTAGCCTTTATTACTTGTGATGTTGTCTTTGTAATGAAACCCTAAATTTCTAGTGATGATTCTTTGTATGTTCACTTAGCACCTTAAAAATTTGATTTTGAGACATGTGATGCTTCCAAACCCTTCATGAGGTGCTAGGTAAACCTAACATTGGTATCAGAGCCGACCTAGAGCTTTAGGCGACACTTTAGCGAAGTTAAAACTCCGATCGAACAAAAAATACGGATTTTTAACCCTTCTCTGGACATTTTTTTAAAACTGTATTTTTTCAGAATTAAAAATACGTAAAAAATTCAGCAGGGAATTCTAAGAACTTATGTGAAACACGAAGCCATGAGCCGTACAAGCCGCCATGGAACTACGGCCATACCTTGCTTGGGCCGGGCTCCGCGGCCGTATAGAGGCTTTATGGCTTCGTATTTATACAGTAATGTCTAGACCTGCTTGTATACTTTTTTGGGTATATTTAATCTGATTCAAGTGTTTAAAGTTCTGGGGATTGTTTTGGATTCGGTGATTCGATCGGAATTTTAATTTCGCGCTTTTTTCCGGATAATTTAGAAAGTATTAAAAAGTTCGAACGGATATCATTAACTCACTTTTTCCCGGCATGAAAAATTTTCGAGTGTTGAATTTTTTATCGAGTTTAAATCTTTCGGAAATATGTGCAAGTTTTATGGTGGACCCTCTAGAAGAACACAAACCTTAACTCGATTATGTGACCGTCTGAACTGCCTCTAAACCGTAGGGTTTGGGGCAATACGGCGTGCCACATGTGAGGCGTTGGCTTGACCCTTCTACGGCTGGACCGCTGCTACTTTGACACATTCCGGGTGTTTTTTTGAACTCCGCTCAAGTGTTGAGCTTTAGGAAATTTTAGGTATTTGATTATTCGATCGAAAAGTTTAATACTGTCTATTTATCTGAAATGTAATAAAATATGTGGAATTCATATAGTTAGGCATGAAATGCGAAGTATGTGATATTTCGGATTTACGATGTCTAAAGAGAATGTGGATTCCAAGTGTTGTAGTTTTACACTTTCTTTTCTGTGACCGTAAGTGTAGTTTGTCGCTTATCGCCGGTTTCGTTGCTATACATCAATGACAATCGGGGTACGCATACTTACTTACGTTGATGATATATGATATTATGTGTTGCTGAGATATGATGTGCAGGATTGTTGCGATTGAATAGCCGGGGGGGTTTTATGTGAGATGAGAGTTTTATTTTCATTCATGTAAAATTCAAATGTAATGTAATATTCTTTTATTTGGGGCACTTCCGGGTTGAGGTTGTCGTCACCAGTGTTGTATATTATTTACTTTTCCGCATTAGGATAGACCCAAGGAGGGGAGCACAAGTGACCGGGTTCTGGGGTTCAGTGGGAGGCCATCTCGAGGAGTCGAGACCGGGTCTCCTAAACTCCAGAATTGGTAGGGTTGCTTGCCGCTCTCGTAGGGGTCTAGGGGTGTGGGCTTGGCTATTCATCGCGACTGTGGAATCCGTATTTTCTATTGTTGGCTAAATACTAAATACGGACTTCCTAGTATATCCCACATTATATCTGTGTTTCTGCTGCCTGTGTTCTGTGATATCTGAGACAAATGATATATTATATATAAGATATATAGTAGACGTTGCTTATGTTTTACACCCGCGCTAGTCCCGTCCCAGTATGCCGTTAGTTAAGTAACCTAATGGTGCATAACGGAACATTGCGGCGAATGCGGATGGCATAAGCGTACGTTGTATTTTCGTTTCTTTTCTGTGATTGGCTTAAGGACTTAAATGATGGGACTACATTAATATGATTAATGTAAAGAAAATAAACCTAAAAAGGTGTTGTAGAATCGGATTTGAAAACCACTCGGCTCTTTATGAAAAAGCTACATTTCAAAACTGCGGAGCTCAAGCCATTCCTTTTGAAAACCATTTGATTCTACGATGATATCAAGTTCAAAGCGTTAAAGATTTTCTTAAAAATCATCTGCAACCCTCCGTCATTTTAGGAAGTAGAGTACTTAGTATTCGTGCTACGTTTGTTGACCTTAGCCAAGGCGTAGTGTACGGTAGCTAAGTGATGTCTTCCTACAATGCATATGATGCAGATTAATTAGGACGGGCGTATGACTTTGTTGACCTTAGCCAAGGGTCATGTGAACGGGTCTGATTAATCAAGAAATGACGGGTTGAACTTGACTAGTGCTTGTGATTTGTTGACCATAGCCAAGGTCATGAGTGCTAGGGGTAAAAACTACATCGGGAATTTCAATAGTTGAAATTTGCAATGAGATTGCATACCTTCCATATGATGGTTGGATCCCGATCCCACTGTGGGCAATAGTTGCTCCCAGGAGAGTTTTGCAGTTTACAATTAGCTAACTCATTAGGTGTGTAGAAAGGTGTTAACGGGGCTACACCTCTGGGAAAATAAGGTTTACTTTAATTAGGTCCGTGCGAAAGCACGGGGAACCTCCCTCAAGTACCGACACTGGCCTGGCTGAACGGTTAGCGAAGTTGTAGACTGTAATTAATCCTGGCTAGTTTTCTTTTTAAGATTTGAAAGAAAAACTTGATTAAAGCAGTGGGAGACATCGATCAGATAAGATAATAACCAATCTGATCTTTGCAAGAGCTTTCGCTGAGTGTATTCTTTTCTCTCTCTTAATGGCAGATACCAATGACTGGACTCAAGCTTCTACTAGATAAAAATAAACTGAATGGGACCAATTATAAAGACTGGCTGAGAAATCTGAAAATTGCCTTGACTTATGATAAAGTATCATATGTCCTCACGCCTCCAGCCCCGCCCGTCTCAGGTCCAAAATCCTCAGTTGCGGATATTGAAGTCCGTAAGACATGGGACGCTGACTGTGCCACGGCCAAATGCCTCGCGCTTGCATCGATGGATAATACACATCAAAAGCAGCACGAGAATATGGACGTTCACGCCATATTCCTCCATACAAAGGAGTTGTATGGAGAGCAATCCCGCGTATTACGATACGAAGCATCAAAGAAATTGTTTCAGATGTGAATGGCCCCTGGCACACCAGTAGGAGACCATGTTCTGAAGATGATAGCTCTCATAGAAGAGCTTGAGGACCTTGGATGGACGATGGACAATGAACAATATACGGATATTATTCTGCAGTCCCTCCCCTCCACCTTTGCTCAATTCATAGTTAACTTCAACATGCACAACATGGAGAGGGGACTACCTGAATTTCTTAATATGTTAAGGAGTGCAAAGAGCACACTGAAATCAGTGAAAACTTCCGTTTTGAGTGTTGGGCAATCTCCTTCTTCTCACCCAAAGGCTAAGGCCAAGGGAAAGCTCAAGAAGAAACCCACCAAGCCTAGGGGTGGAGTTAAAAAGGTTGAGGGGAAGGACAAGTCCAAAGCTGGGGAATCGGGGAAAGGGGAATGTTTTCATTGCCACAAAACAGGACATTGGAAGCGCAACTGTACGGAGTACTTAAATCTCAAGAAGAAGCATGGGGATGCTTCCGCTTCAGGTGTGTTTATGACAGAAAACTGTTTTTCAATAAACTCTGCTTCCTGGGTATTAGATATCGGTTCAGGTTCTCACATTTGCAATTCTATGCAAGGGCTGAGAAATAGCAAGGTTTTGAAGACAGGTAACCATACTCTCCGCGTTAGAAATGGTTCCAATGTACATACAGTCGCAGTGGGAGAGTATCACTTGGGGTTGCCATCTAGGTGTATATTGGTTTTGAACCCATGTTATTTTGTACCAAGTATGCTTTGTAATATAATATCTGTTTGTTTGTTAGACAATGAAGGATATAATTTTGTATTGCAGAACAATGTTATGAACATTCACCTGAATCAAATGTTGGTTGGGTATGGTACGCTTAATAACGGGATATACGTCCTAAATCAACACACAGTTTTCAGCATACAACACACTAATAAAAGAAAACTTTCAGAAATAAATGAAGCTTTTCTTTGGCACTATAGACTTGGTCATATTAACGAAACAAGACTAAACAAGTTACAAAAAGATGGATATTTAAACTCTTTTGAATATAAATCTTATGCGACTTGCCAGTCTTGTATCAAGGGTCAAATGACCAAAACTCCATTTACCAGACACGGAGAAAGAGCTACCGAGCTCCTAGGACTCATACATAGTGATGTATGTGGGCCAATGTCTACACAGGCTAGAGGCGGTTTTTCTTACTTCATTACTTTCACTGACGATTTCTCAAGATTCGGTCATGTATTTTTATTAAAGCATAAATCCGAAGCTTTCGAGAAATTCACTGAATATAAACAAGAAGTAGAAAAACAAACCGGCTTGAGTATCAAAATGCTTCAATCAGATCGAGGTGGAGAGTATCTCAGTACAGAATTTGCAAACTTCCTAAAAGAGAATGGGATTCTCTCTCAGCTCACTCCTCCTTACACACCACAGCACAACGGTATGTCAGAACGACGGAATAGGACCCTATTAGATATGGTCCGATCCATGATGCGTGATACTGAGTTACCCGTCTCATTTTGGGGACATGCATTGGAGACTGCAGCGTTTCTACTGAACAGGGTCCCAACCAAAACTGTGTCTACCATACCATATGAGATATGGCATGGGAAGAGACCATCTCTTAAGAGAATTAAGATTTGGGGTTGCCCGGCCTATGTTAAAAAGCAGAATCCAGACAAACTCGAGACACGGTCGGTCATGTGTAACTTTGTAAGATATCCAAGGAACTCTTATGGATATCTATTCTACCATAAGGAGGAACAAAAAGTGTTTGTTTCTCAGCATGCCACATTCTTGGAAAAAGAGTTTTTCATAAATGAAACTGATGGCAATATGGTAGATCTAGAAGAGGTTCTAGAAACACAAACTACAAATGACGACTTGGTTGAACCGGCTGTTGCAATAGAAACTAAGGAACCTCGGCCACTCCGTAGGTCTGGTAGGACTTCTCGCCCAGCGGAGAGGTACTACGGTTTCATCATTGATGGTGACGGAGAAGAATGCATCATGGAGGATGATGATCCTACCAGTTTTCAGCAAGCTATCACGAGTGGAGACTCTGTGAAGTGGCTGGATGCCATGAGATCCGAAATGGAGTCTATGTACACCAACAAAGTATGGACTTTGGACGTTGTACCCCCTGGGGTAAAACCTGTGGGGTGCAAATGGATCTTTAAAAGAAAGATTGGTGTGGATGGGCAGGTGGAGACCTATAAGGCAAGACTTGTGGCGAAGGGTTTTCGTCAAAGACCAGGTTTGAACTATGACGAGACTTTTTCGCCCGTAGCCATGCTTAAATCCATTCGGATCCTACTTGCTATTACTGCTCACTACAACTATGAAATCTGGCAGATGGACGTTAAAACGGAATTTCTAAATGGAGATTTAGAAGAATGCGTTTATATGGATCAGCCAGAGGGCTTCATTGACAGTGGGAGCAGCGGGAAAGCATGTAGATTGCTTAAATCCATATATGGGTTAAAGCAGGCATCACGGAGTTGGAACATCTGTTTCGATGATGTTATCAAAGAGTTTGATTTCATCAAAAATCCAGATGAACCTTGTGTTTATAAGAAGGCTGTGGGGAGAGCTGTCGCATTCCTCGTATTGTACGTGGATGACATTCTTCTGATAGGAAATGACATTCCTATGCTACAGTCGGTCAAATCTTTCTTATCACTAAGGTTCTCCATGAAGGACTTGGGTGATGCCACATACATTCTGGACATAAGGATCTATAGGGATAGATCTAAGAGGTTATTAGGATTGTCCCAAACCAGGTACATTAACACCATCCTAAAAAGGTTTAGTATGGAAGACTCCAAGCGGGGTGCCTTACCCGCTTGCCATGGGGTCACTCTCTCCAAGGACTCTTGCCCAAAGACCGATGAAGAGAGAGCTCGCATGAGAATTATACCCTATGCTTCGGCAGTAGGATCTATAATGTATGCGATGTTATGTACACGCCCAGATGTAGCTTATGCACTTAGTGTTGTAAGCAGGTATCAATCCAACCCAGGGGAGAATCACTAGATAGCTGTGAAGAACATTCTTAAGTACTTGCGAAGGACTAAAGAATTGTTCTTGGTGTATGGTAATGGAGATCTCCAAATGGAGGCCTTTACCGATTCGAGCTTCCAGAGCGATAAGGACGACAACAAATCTATCTCAGGGTTTGTATTTACCCTCAATGGAGGGGCGGTAAGTTGGAAGAGTTCCAAACAGGATACCGTTGCAGACTCTACGATGGAGGCTGAGTACATTGCTGCGAATGATGCCGCCAAGGAAGCCGTCTGGATGAGGAAGTTCGTCTCGGAGCTAGGAGTAGTTCTAACCATTATTGATCCAATACCATTGTATTTTGATAATAATGGGGCTATGGCGTTAGCCAAGGAGCCCAGGTCCCATCAGCGGTCCAGACACATCCTGAGGCGCTTTCATTTGATCCGGGAGATTGTAGATCGTCGTGAGATCGAGATTAGGAGAGTAGACACAAAGAATAACGCCGCGGATCCACTCACCAAGGCCCTCCCTCAGCCACAGCATGAGCGACTTTTTGAGATGTTGGGTATGAGATACGCCAATAACTGGCCTTAGTGCAAGTGGGAGATTGTTGGATATATGTATTCCCTAGAGGCCATTATATGATAGTGGATGTATTTATACATGTATGTATATATATATATATATATATATATATATATATTCAGTGTACATTCTTGCTCGACATGATAGTATGCTATCTGGTTCTTCTTTATCTGACATGTTGATTTGATCATGCTTTTATTCATTTATACATGTTGATAAAGCCCTGAGGATATAGGCTTGACTACTGTGATTATGATGGATATCATACTAGTGGGACATCTGTAGTTTATAAGCATATCCTGGAATGTCCTTAGTCGTAGGTGTATCGAGACGGGGCATCGATATACCAAAGTAGACTAGCGTATATGATACTAGACCCATATGATGGGCGATGGATGTTCCCACATTCATCGATGTTTGACATCGAGATCGTATACGGGTGCTCAGTGGTTACTGGGTACACTGGACGGACTCACCGAGAACTCCTATATGGAATTATATCTATCGTCGGATAGCAATTCTCAGGTGACACTGGTGCAGGTTAGTCTGTAGACCCGAGATCGTCATAGAATCTTATGTGTTCTCCCACTGTACTTTGATTACCACCCTACCACGGCTCTACTGAGTCGTGCAAACAGGTGGCCGTTGAGTACAGTCCCGAGACACAAGAAGGAAATTAGCGATAGGAGGGGTTTCGTCTCTCCCGGTATTGGGAGTTGATGTTGTGCTGTGCTCGACTGGCTATATCAGTAAGTCCCTGGCCAGTGCTGTTGAGATTTACTGATAAGTGTTATCAGTAGTTTCTCGATCTGTTATAGACCATTCATCGGCACGACTTATTGAGTTATTGGGGTCGACGTTACCATCCCTAGACTCGATATGCAGCATATCTGACAAAGAGACCGGACTGTACAGTAGTGTTGCCGGTTGGCTCGACGGGAGTTGTAACAGGTTCGCTTGTTTTCTTCTAATCGCTCAATACCCGGATGGCCGTTACGTTTAGCTTACCGCTTGCGGCTTGTAGGTATTTGATATGATCATTACCTACTGCCGGCGTATTGACGAGTCTTAGAGTCCCACAATGAAGTTTCCTGGCTCAGGCGAAAAGATGTGGTGTGCATATGAGATATGCGCGGGGACCCGATTAAATACGAATATGTGATACCGTATATTAATCAGGCATTTTCTATTGGCCGGGTCGTATGTGATATGACCGGTTTGCAAAATCAAGTGTTGATTTAACAAATGACTTTTAGATTAATTCTTTAATCAAACTCTTTTTCTGTTTTTGTATGCATACATGTATGCACATGATGATGTGCATGGATACATACATTGTATCATGGTTGTTGATACATGTTTGGTGGCAATGCAAGACTTACATTGTAGATTTATCTATTTATTTATCATTTAGAAAAAGAGAAAGGATAATTCACACAAGGTTTATACTTATCACCATTGACCATGCTTCAACCACCATTTAACCTTGAGTTAATTATCCTTTCATCTTTAACCCATTTGATAAAAATCTAGATGATTCTAACCATGGTTGAAGTGAGAAAGGATTAACATATATTATTCTTTTCTCATTTCAATTATATTCACTCTCATATCTTTTCTTTTGTGAAAAAGCTTAGCCACCATCTTCTTCTTCCTCTCTTGATAATTTTCTTAAGTGAGGTTGATAAAAAGAAAGAGTTTTGATTATAGAATACAAACCACATCATCATACTACACACATCTAGCCGGTTTGTGTAGGGTGTTTGCTCTACTTCATTCACATATCGAGTAAAGCAATGAGCTTTGAGCAAAGGAGCTTCGGGTGGATCGTCGTGGACTTAGAAGACCTCAAGCGAACCTTTTTCCAACCCTCAAGTAGCCAAGGAGTCTAGCGTAGGGAGCTACAAAGGTTGTACTCTCAAAACCCTAGCCTTTATTACTTGTGATGTTGTCTTTGTAATGAAACCCTAAATTTCTAGTGATGATTCTTTGTATGTTCACTTAGCACCTTAAAAATTTGATTTTGATACATGTGATGCTTCCAAACCCTTCATGAGGTTCTAGGTAAACCTAACAGAAATAACAGTTGCGCAAAACCAAAACATGTCCAGTAGTCAATCCTAAGTGATATTCCCCCACGGACACAGCATCCATGCTCTCTCCGTTTGCAACTCTGAGGATCATATCATCCGCCTTCAAAACTCTACGGCTTCTCAATGCCTGCAAAGAATTACAGATATGATATCCTGATCCAGTATCCAATATCCAGGAAGTAGAGTTGATTGACAGACAGTTTTCAATTACATACACACCTGAAGCCGAAACCACAACTTGCTTCGGGTCCTGGTTCTTGGCCCTCCAAGCCCTGCAATCTTTCTTCCAGTATCCCTTCTTATGACAATAAAAGCATTCTTCCTTTTCCACTATTTGTCCTGCCACTTTTTCCTTTCCCTTAGCTTCCACCTTACTAACACAGCCTCTCGGTTTGTAGGGGCCTTCTTCTTCTTTCCTTTGGCTTTCGCCTTGGACCTAGAAGAGGAAGCTCCTCCAACAGACAGAGCGGGTGTTTCCCTTGCTTTCTGCAGGGTGCCCTTTGCACTCCTCAACATGTTGAGGAGTTCCGGAAGTTCAACTTTTTTACCTTGCATATTAAAATTCAAGATAAACTGGGCGTAGGTGGAAGAAAGGGACTGGAGAATCAAGTCTGTATACAGCTCATTCTCTAACGTGGTCCGCGAGCTCCTCAATGTAGCCAATCATCTTAAGGACGTGTTCCCCTATAGATGATCCGACGGCCAACCTCGCTTGAAATAGCTTCTTCGAGGTCTCGTATCTTGCGATACGAGATTGCTCTCCATTTAATTCCTTGGTATGGAGAAATATGGATTCTAGGTCCATATTCTCATGCCTCCTCTGATGTTCATTGTCCATAGAGGCAAGCACGAGGCACTTGGCCTTCGCGCAGTCAATCTCCCAGGTCTTACGGATTTCCTTATCCGCGTCGCTGGATTCTAGACCTGGGACGGCGGGGCCTTAGTGGTAAGGAGATACCCCAACTTGTTATAAGTGATTGCCATCTTGACATTCCTGAACCAATCTTTATATTTTGGCCCTGTCAATATTTTTTTATCTAATAGTAACTTATAGCCCGTCATGTTGTTGGTTGCTGCAATTAGGAGAGAGAGAAGAAACACTTTAGCATGATGCTCTTACAAGTTTAGAGTGGTTTTTAGTTTATCTAAACAGGATGGCTCCCACTGTTTCTCGAATCCTTCCTCAAACCATAAAAGAAGAATTAGTCAGGACTAATCTTACCGTACAATACTTACTTAACCGTTCAGCCAGGCCGGTGTCGGTGCTTCGAGGGAGGTTTTACGACGCTTTCGCGAAGTTTCTTAATTAAATAACCTCTTTTTCCTGTGGGCGTAGCCCCGCTAACACCTTTCTAGACACCTACTTGGTTTATAGCATTGATCGTTAAGTGAGAAAATTTCTCGAGGAGTAGCATATACTCACAATAAGATCGGGATCCAAATATCATTGTGTGATAAAGTTGAATGAATCCTGCCAAAATTATCACACTCCAAATGGTATGCAACACTAGCAAGTTTCAGTTTCTTTAGAAACTCTCGATGTGGATTTTTGCCCCCATGCTCTTATGACCTTGACGAAGGCCAACATATCATAAGTCACATGTCAAGTTCTACCCGTCATTATCCAGGTTAATTTGGACCCACCCGTACATACACTTGACGAAGGCCAAAATAGCAGTACGACTGTCCCAAACCAACACATCTATCTATGCTACAGATAAATATTTAGTAGCTACCAATCACTATGCCTTGGCGAAGGTCAAAATACACAGCTTGAATACTACTGAACATTTAACTGAAATGACGGAGGGCTACGAATGGTTTTAGCGAAACCATGAATGTAGTGAACTTGATATAATAGAAGGAACCTGATAGCTTTTAAAAGGAGTGGTTTAAGCTCCGCATTTAAAAGTTTTGTTGTTTTGAAAAAACCGATTGGTTTTGAAATTGTTCCAACGATTCAACTTTGGTTTGTTTTCTTAGCATTAATTTAATGCAGTCCCATCAATTAATCCTACCATTGCAGAAAACAACGAAAATATAATGTACGCTTATGCCATCCGCATTCGCCACGGGGCCTCGTCATCACCCGTTAGGTTACTTAACTAACGACAGAGCGGGGGCTGGACTAGTATGGATGTAAAACATAAGCAATGTCTACTAGATATCATATATAGATATATACATTCGTCAGATGCAATGATAGTCATTCCAGATCACAGATGAACACATTGGATATACTAGGAATCCGCGTTTCGTTTGAGCCTGCAACGAAAGACAGATTACACGGTCGTGATGAATAGCCAAACCCTACCCTAGACCCCTACGAGTGCGGCAAACTACCCGCCAAATACCCGAAGTGAAGCAACCTCTCTCAACAAAATGAGTAGGCCACCCGGCACTTCAAAGTACCCGGTAGTTTGTGCACCCTACCTTGGGTCTATCCTAGGAGCAGAAAACAGTAAAAGAAATAATATACAATGGTGGCTACAACCTCATCCCGGATGTGCGACCATAAAATAATATTACATCAATTTACAATTAACATCAAATGAAAGATAAAAACACTCATCTCACATCCCCGGCTATTCATCCACGATAATCCAACAAGTTCATATACACAAACCAATATCACAGATCATAGATATGTGCAACCCCCACTAATCGACGTATAGCGATTAGCAGACGTTCAGCACATATAACACATTACAGATATAATCCGATTAGCTAAAGTTTATAGAATTCCGATCAATAACCATATTTGAATCTACTCCAAGTACAATACTGTACACAATAATTCCTGAGCAGAAACAAAATATCCCAGAAAACACAAAACCAACACAGAGAGCACCAGAAAATTTTTGGACCAACTCGGAGTTGACTCAGCCGCGGATCCGCGGCGGAATGCTTGGTTCGGCCGCGGTTCCGCGGTGGTCTGACCGAGTTAGGCGCCCAAATTTCTTCAGTGTTCTAGAAAAAGCCTGCACGTATTTTTCAGGTCTCTGAAAATATTTTTAGACCTGTTTTAAAAATCGGCAGAGAATGCATGTTTTGGTCGTGTTTTCGGGATTTTTCCGTGATCGAAGTTCTAAAGGCTTTGCTAACATGTTAGTTATGGTTTAGCCAGGCACTGATACCACTGTAAGTCTATGTTATACTCCCCGGTAGTTTACGGGGAGGCGGAATAGGTAAAAATCGAATTTTTCTTTCAAGGTAACATAGACTAGCCATAAGGATCTTTGCTAAACATTAACTAACAAACTAACTAGGAGTTCTAACTACTATGTTAGATGGTTATACCTCAAGCTTGAACTCCTCCTTATCCTTGTTGTGCTTCTCCTTGTTGTGAGCTCCTTGGAGTGGTTGTAGATGGTTCCTCCTCACTGTCTTCTCCACGTCAAAGATGATCCACCCGACAGTCTCTACCTTGAGCTCCAACCACTATAATGAAGTAACTAGGGTGTTTGGTGTGCTAAACTAAGAACCCTAGAGTGAGTATAGAAGTGTTTTGGTGGTTTGGTCTCAATGGCTCTTGATTTTCAACTCATGAAACACTAGAGCTTGAGAGAGAGGAAGAAGGAGAGAGCAACCATGAGAGAGAATGTCTATGAGATAATGAAGAGATAAGCTCTCATATGAGAGAATAAGAATAATAATTTTAATTAGGATAATTGTGATGGTTCATTGATTTGACCATTATCATGTCACAATTAATGCTAAGAAAAATATCTTATGCTCAACAAAAATATCTAAGTCAACAAGGGTCAACATAGTCAAATGGTCAAACCAACTTAGCCATGACACAATTATCTCTAATAAAAATTAGTAACCAATTTCCTCCATCTCATTATGGTTTTAATAAAGTCAATGGTCAAAACCCTAATGAGGTGTCTCCTTCTTCGCCTCTATCAACCATATATAAATACATGTATCCGTGTTTCGAGAAACACGAATACATAGAGACTAAACCAATCCAAAATCTAATACTAGGATCCGGCTTAAACCAAATCCCACTAGTATCAACTGCCCGAACACCAAACACGCACAAGTGCGTGTATGTGAACGAACCCTGTCGTAAAACCATACGACCTCTACCTCGTTTCGCCCAAAGGTGGAAAACCCTCTGTGTGGGACTCTAAAGACTCGACACTACGCTGGCAGTGGGTTTAACCATAGGCCGCAAGCGATACTAGCTGTACGTAACGGTCCCCAGATAGATGTCGATAAGAAGGCCGATGAGGAAAACCTATCTAAACTCCTACTGAGCCTGAATGTAACAATCTCCGTACAGTCCGGTCTGTTCGTCTAAGAGTATCGCATATCGGGCCTAGGGCGATAAACGTAAGTCCCCTAATAGCGGTATAAGTCGTGTCGGAGTGTAGTCCAAAACACCCTGAGAAACTACTGGAGTACCTACCAGTAAATCTCGCTTGCCCTGGCCAGGGACTTTGTGTAATGGCTCTCCAAACACAGCGCGATATCAACCCCCAATACCAGGAGAGACGAATCCTATCTAAGCGCCACTGCCTCCAAGTGCTTCAGGACTGCACCTAACTACTACCTGTTTGCATGACTCAATAGGGCCGTGGTAGGGTAGTAATCTAAGAACAGTGGGAACACACTTGAGGCGAAGTAGCAGTGTCAAGTCAACTGACTAAGCTATACTCATGTCACCTGGGAACTGTTAACTGACGATAGGTATAGTACCAACCAACAGTTCCCAGCGAGTCTTGTCCAGTGTACTCATAACCTAACGAGCACCTGCATACTATCTCCAGTACGACGTACTGATGGCTGTGGGACAAACCATCTCCCCTCCTGGGATGAGAAGCGTATACACTAGTCTACTCTGGAGTATCGATGCCCTGTCTTGATAATCCTATGACTAGGGACCTGTATAAGGATGTGCTTGTGGACTACCCAGCCCCCGCAAGTGTGACTGCCATCACAACGCTGATAGTCAAGCAAAGATCCTAAGGGCTCTATCAATATGTATTAGTGATACGTTAAAAGAAACATATACACATATTAAGATAGATACAAACCAAGTAGCATACTACCATATTGAGCAAGACTGTTATAAATCCGTGTATATATCCCAAGCTTCCAAAAATGTAATATACAAACTAGTACTATACAATAATGGCCTCTAGGTCATATCACACTAACAAAGATTTCGTCTTGGGGTGCTTGGTCGAGGCGAGATCTGTTGCTCGGTGATGAGGAGTTAGGTAAAGGAGAAGGTGATGGAGATGGCCATAGTGGTCGAAGTTGCCGGTTGGGGGGGAGATCAAAAAGATGATGGCGATGGGGTTGATGGGTGATGGTTGTTGGCTTGCTCGGCGATGGTGTTGCGGACTTGAAGAAAGAAGAAGGAGGAAGAGCAGGTGGCTGGTCGGGTTTAGTGTCGTGAGGAAAAAGAAGGAGATGGCGGCTAAAGTTCTGGGTCGACGACGAAGAAGACGATGACTGTAATGTTTCCAAAATAATAAAATATTATTTTCGGGAATTTTTATAATTTAATATTATTTTAATGAATATTTTAATATTCGGGTATAATTAAATACAATTAAATGGGGAAAAATTATGGAAAATTCTAAAATAGGGTATTTTATGGAATTATGCCATTTTAAAGTTTTAAGATTAGTTATATGCTAATTTAGTGCTAATCGCGATTAAAAATCGCTAATTGGATTTTTAGCATTTTTGTGCAAAAATGTGCACATATCATTTTCCACACTTGTTACACTTGTGTTACATTTCTATGGCCATGGTTGTTCATTTGGGTTCACTATTGGAGTGAGAAGGAAAAGAAAAGAAAAGAAAGAAAAAGTATGATGATGATGAGAGAGAGAGAGACTAGGTCAACCCCCACTTTTTGAACCATACCCATCATTTACTCACACCCATTTCTCTCTCCCCTCTCATGGAGCTGCTGCTACTCCTGCTCCTGCTCCCTCATCTCCCTCCCCTTCACTTCATAGATCCCTCTCATTTCCCTCACCAAAACCCCATTCTCACTTCACAAAACTTGCTCCCAAGCTCACTAGCTACACTTTGAACCTAGCAAGATTGGATTTAGAGGACTTTGAGCAACTCAAGAATTTTCTTGAGTTGCCAAAGGAGGTAATTTTTGCACCCTTAAGTATTATTTCAATTTCTTTATGCATCAATTCTAGTTTCATATCGATATTGTGTCGTTTTGTGGACTTTGGAGAATTCAAGTTAGGGTTTAGGGTTAGACCTGAAATCAAAGTGAAATTGAGGCTTGTTGTGACCGTAGAACCCCTTGTGTGATGTTAAATTGGACCCAAACCTAAACTAGAAACCAGAATACGGATTTATGAGACGATGTCGGAGAAAAACTGTGAATCTGTGATCGTATTTAGGAATCTGCTATCACCCCGAGACCCCAAAAATAAAACTGAGTTGACAGTGAGATGTGCAGGCACTATGGAACCACCACACCAAACCCTAGCCCCAAACTCCAATTCCCGGCCGCCAATTTATTCCTTCTGGCTGCAAATTGCGGCCAGAGCAGGAGGGAACTGTCTCGATTTTTGTGCATGGCCCTATTTCCTCTAGTCTTGACCCTGGGTATGTCTAGTTTTGACAAATTCCTGTTAGGGTAAAATCTGGGTTGATTTTCTTGAGTTGGCGTATGATTTACGACTTGTTTTAGCATAGATTTTAGTATTTGGTGATTCGTTTCTGTCGGGTGGTGTTTGGACGTCAACGACAAGTGGATATTGAACGTGTTTACATGCGAGACGATAGGTTTTTACCTATGCGAGTAGCGTGTGCTATTTTGGTTTCCGATGTGATTTTCATGTGCTTTAGCGTTGTGATATACTTGTAGGTACCCTACGTGATGTTGAGGCAAAGAAGATGAAGATGGCGACATCGGCACCGACACATGAGAAGCAAGGTGAGTAGATTTATATCTACGGGGAGAAGTCGGGTGGATGGCGTATAGCACCCCCGCAGTCCGTGGTGATGTATACGAATACGTGTACACACATATATTTATTATGTGTTGTTTAGGATTATTGATGATAAGGATGTATTGGTTTAGTATAGGGCGAAACCTTAGAGTAGTGGTTGCACCCACACATACACGTACACATATACTTGCATACATTCTTTCATTTATCTGTGCGCATATAGAGATGTGTATATCTACACATGGGTATGGGACTATGTGTTCATATACGGGATTAAGGATGATACATGGGATTGAGATGAGTCGATGAGGTTTGATTGAGGCCGTGAGATTCGGCGATATGATAGAGTTCGTATTTGAGATGTGATATGATAGTAGTGATACCGGATATGTGATGAGATGAATGTGATATTGACCCGTACCCAGCTATTGGGATGTCGTACGACGATTTACCGTACGAGCTTTATATTGATGTTAGATCCGCACTCATGACTCGAGGATGTTATATGATATACTGTATCGTACGTGATACTATTGAGACGAGATCACCGACTATATATATATATGTATATCGACTCAGATTTAGGTGGTTTCCATGCCCCTCCCGATTGACTTGATAGTTGGGTCCGTAGTTCGCATAGTAGAAATTAGACTTGACCCGAGTCATGCCTATTTTAAAATTAACGAATCGGGGATATTTTAAAGATAGGCAAAAAAGGGATTCTACGGATATTTTCAAGCGACGCATCTTTTCTTAAAACACAGTAGCCCTTATTTTACCAAAAGCCCTGATTCGTCTTATTTCAAAAGGCAAGGTTGCATGATATATCTATTTAGGCAGGTTCTTTACTGTTGCGTTGATTATTCGATTCCGCATATTCATGCAAATTGCATTACATCGCTTGTATTGTTGATATATTTCAGTCATGCAGCTAGGACACCGGCATCATTATCGATGATGCGTATGTTCCACGTACACTTGTTTGCCGGCTCGCACACTTCATCATCGATAATTGCCATGTCACTACACTGTAGTACTGTTGCATTTAGTGTATGTTGCTTACATTTCTTTACATGTCGCATACATCATGCTTTCTGATTATATGCATTGAGATATGTTGTTTCCATGATATTTCTGGTTTTTGGGAACCGTGGGTGTTTCAAAAGGAGAATATGTAATTGTTTTAAAACCCGGTTACCCTTGATATGATATTTCAGTGCGTCCACCATGTGTTTTCTCGGTGCTGAGAGCGACATGTGAAACCCGATTCGAGGAGGAGGATGAGGCCGATTGCGGGTATATGGTGGACCCGGTATGGTTCCCCGGGGCAAGAAATGTTTTTCGTGGAGTAGACGATGAGCCTGGCAGGGTGGCGAGTACCTACCGGTGATTGGTTGGACCTGGCGGTTATCCGGAGGATACTGACCAGAGTCGATAGATGGATATGGGCGTACTGCCGGGGCCGAGGGCCGATACCGCAGACGGAGCCCGTGGGCCGATCCGGACTGACGGAGCCCGATATATGAGGATTTACGTGCCGATGCTGGGCACAGTTTTCATGATGTTTTCGAGTGTCAATGCTGGGCACTCCGGTTCCATGATTTTGACGTGTTGCGAGGGACACAGATGGTTTATATCCTCATATTCCCATGCACATGCTTTATGATATTTACATGCATGATGGTTATTGTCATTGGGTGACGAGTGGATGGGATCCACGTACATGCAGATTTGATTACATTGATCATACCTCACATTTATGATATGCTATTACCTGAGGCACTGGCACGAGCACTTGGCACTACACTCATGCATAGGGATTACCTTGCCAGTTTAGCATGCTTCAGACTTATTCATATTGAGGTTTATTTATATCTGATCGTATTGACCTAGGATGGGTCATACATTCGATCTCTGCTTGTAGATATTTTCTATTCACGAGTTGGCAACTCACCCCCGTTGTGCCACAGTTCTTGCAGGTTTTTGCCGTACAGATTCCATAGCGGCATTTCTGGCATACTGCTTCCTTATGGGTGACTTGCTTGGGTAGGTGGGTTCTTTTGTATCAGAACCGCCATTGTTCATGTATTATTCATTGTATCTAGACATTCCATCAACCAAAACTTGTATATTGTTTCAGACTTAGACAGCAGTGTTGTATTATTTCGACCTTAGAGTCGCGCTTGTAGTATTACAGTTTTCTGGCTGTTTTGAGTTTCTTTTTGGGTTTTGATCCTCGCCCTTTGGAATTGTATATTATTATTATTATTACTTGCGTGGTTGTGACCGTCGATTGACGAAGAGCTAGCTCCCGCTTGGGGATTCCTTTTATCATTTCATATATATTATTCTTGTTGTTCCCCGTTCGGGGCCAGTTTTACAAAGGAAACTCTGTCGAAATTTTCAGGAAAGGTTACACATTTTAAAAATGCATATTCGGCTTAGTTATTTAAAAACTTTGATTTTCGAAACATGATTTCTTTACTTCTTAAAACCAGTTTTCCTTATTTACTCTTTAAATGGTTTTAGATTTCTGGGATTTTGGCTTACTTGGATCAGATGGGGTCCTATAGACTTCATATGGTTCAAGGGCCAGTCACGTGCTCTTTCGGGTCGTGACAATGACGAGAACAACTAGATGGGTGCTCAGGTTTAGAGGGAGAAGAGGAAGGCGAGGATCAAGGGCGAGTGTTGCAGCGAAGTTGAGGTTGAGGAGGTGATGGCGGCAGTTCGAGCAAGGTGCAACAATGAGTTTTTGGGAAGGGAAAATGGCGGTCTTGGGGGCGCTCACGAGCATGAGGAAGAAGAGAGAAAAGGTATGGGTTTTATTTTATATTTTATATTTTAAAAGTAAAGGTATGTTATATTATATTTTATATATATATATATATATATATATAGTTAAATAAGTATTTGTTAAAATAATACTATTCAACAGATATGTAAAACTCTCGTCAACCTGCTACAAAATCCTAAAATATATTTTGGGGATTATCGAACAAAATATGTACATATTATCTTAACGGCTTATTTAAACCATAATACAATGACTACAAAATCTCATATATGCATAAAATAAGATATAAATAGATTAGCAACCAAACATAAATTTCTAATAAAATATTATAGTTTAACATGCATGCGGGTCGGGTATAAAACTCAATAACAATAAAAAGAAAACCCAAAGACAATGATAATTAAAAGATGCCCAAAACAAATAAAACGTATGATCATGCTATGGTGTTACATTATACCCAACTACGAAAAGAATTCCGTCCTCAAAATTCGTGAGAACGAAAGAAAAAAGACAAGGAAAAGGACAAGAACAAACAATCCCATATTCATGGTAAACATGAAACAAACAGTAACCAGGAAAGGACAAGGTCAAGAAACTCGGATTCACGGGAAACAAGTTTAGGGGGAAATCACGTACGTAAAGTAATGCGGATACATGTGCTGTAAATAAATACAATATAGGAAAGTAATCATTGTAGGGAAACAATGCAGATATAAAGTATGTCGAACCAGATATCAATCATCGAGTCAAACGGTGTCATCTAAAGGTCGGTTGAATCGGGTATCAATTTTAGAGTCAAAATCATTTCAATCAATGTATGTGTAAGGAATTGGCTGATGGACGTTCTCGAATCCTCAGGATATCCTATAACTAGTTGAAATCCATATAACATGAATCAGGTTAGTAGCGTGAACATCCTCGAAAGGTGTCTCATGACTACGATGCAGTTTTGTTTAGCATGAATGTTACCCAAGCGTATAGGTAAGATATCTTGTTACCATATCTTAATTAATACAAATGAAGGACGCCATAAATCAGATACATGTAGATGGAATAATGTCATAAGTCAGATACATTCATGCCATAATACAGATACCCCAACTGATCCATGTTTAAGTACAGATTAATGATTTCAGAAGTCAGATACATATAGATACACTTTTGACCGGAATACAGATGCCCACTCGACCATAATTCAGATGTCCCTTTTTACCATAATTCAGATGTCCACTTGACCATAGTTCAGATGTTCCCTTTTGACCATAATATAGATGT
Organism: Agapanthus africanus; assembly: GCA_030015575.1. Taxonomy (NCBI): domain Eukaryota; kingdom Viridiplantae; phylum Streptophyta; class Magnoliopsida; order Asparagales; family Amaryllidaceae; genus Agapanthus; species Agapanthus africanus. The sequence goes on along the minus strand of CM057351.1, from coordinate 256,492,635 downwards.
CCTCTTTGACCAAAATACAGATGTCATGCTTAGACCATAATACAGATGTCATGCTTAAACCGTAATACAGATGTCAGGATGTCCAATAAAGTCAAACAATTTATCGGGGAGATATGCATGCACCAAGGTATGCTAAACTAATCATGATATGCTAGATCGATCTAAACCATACTAGTGAATGGAACGAAACCAAACGAGTACGGCAAAAAGGAGACTCAAACCGTGCCAAGCCATCAGTCTTTGGCAAATAAGTGCCACACAAACTCTCAATCTCTTGCATTTGCTTCTCTGTTAACGCCTACCGAATGTACAAGTATGCCGAACCATGTGCCCCCTTCATAACTTCTTCACAAATTTCCCCTATTGGCAAATACATGGGATTCCCATACCATAAGAACCCAGCTCCTTAAATTAGCAAATATGTCCCAAGCCTTATGGGTCATGAGTCTACCATGTTTTCGCTGCACTACTCGAATAAGTTTAGGCAGTTCTTCACAACCACTTCATTGAGTATACTACGCTCGAGCTGCCTTGATGCAATCTATCAATGATGTCTACATTTATAGTCGCTTTAACTCCCAGAATAATTTGGTAAGACTAATTCCAACTCAAGTCTCCGACAATCAGTTATCATCTCCACTTGCAACGTCAATATCATTCCGGCTAGTAACCGGCTTACAGCATCCGGGCACTACATCTTTCTGTCTGGATGATACTTCTAAATCCAGGCTATAGTTAGTCACTAAATCCAACTCCTTCCACGTGAACACGTACTTTTAGGATTTTACGATCGGTGGATGTCTCAAACTTCTCGCCTAAAGAGTAGGGTCTTTATAACTCCAATGTGAATATCACTACAGCCAATTTCCGAGTAATGCGTCAGCAATTTTTCTTTAATGACTTTAGATGTTTGATGCATAAGACATCACCAATCCTTGCTGCCTCAATACATTGCCCAAAACTTTTCCCGATACATTGTTGTGAATCTACTATCCTTATGAAACCGTTCGGCACGGTTAGAATAGGAATGGTCATTAACATATGCTTCAATGAGTCGAAAACTTACACACACTTCTCAGACCAGCCAACCGGCCATCCTTTCTTGTCAACTTGGTCAACGGCATTGCTATCCATGCGCAATCTTATATGGCTCTTCGATAATAACCAGCGAGTCCAACTTATGCTTATTCGAAGTTCTCTCGGACTCTTTCAATCTCAAGTTGCCGCGGTCCTTTCGGGTCTACTGCGATCTCCTCTCCCGATATGTTAACAACCAAGCACTTAATTTCATCGATTAAAAACACACATTTACCTAACTTGGCATACCGTTTCTCTTACCAGTGGAATTCAAGAGAATCGAAAAAAAGAGTCAGATTCAACTTTTAAGGTAAGACATAGTTTGGAAATAATTCAACAGAGGGAAAAACAAAGTGGTACAATAAAATAAAAAAATGGATCAAGAGTAGGACTCTCGGTTACTTAAGTAGAGTATAATATTGTAATCATGCTGCGATACATGATTACAATCACATAACTCCATCTAAATCACCAAAAATCCTACTATCAAAGCCAATAGAAAGAGAATGGTACAGAATCAAGAAGATTTCAGGATACAATCAACGGTGATGAAAGGTTTGCAATTTCGTTTTCTTTCTGTCGAGATACGATTGTTAGGAAAAGTAGGAAATAATTAAAGGAATAGGATTTAGGGATGAATCATGGTGCAAACGTTACAGTCTCGCTCTAATATCAATTTGGGCATGAAAGATACCAAGACAATCCATACCCAAACCGCCTCACAGCTGCCAGTATCAATCACTGGGCAAACCACAAAACAAGTCATGGCCACCAACTACGGCAGGACACTCCTAATGCTCCCTTTTAGAAACAATCTTCCTATTCTCGTGTAAGTCGCAGATCAAATCTAGAAATAACGTGCTACAATCTATGTCGAGTTTATCTAAAAGGTATACTAGCTAGTAGGAGACATAAGTGACGGGATGACATAAAAATCAGCTAACCATAATACCGGGAAGGAGTTAAACGATAAGAATACCTAATACCATCTCCGTAGAAGTCTCTACTTCTACGATACAAACGGTGCACCCGGAACATCACTTCTCAACTGATACCTCTACAGATAGGTGTCAATCTAGTGGTCAGTAGCTCCACAACAAAAACACTGCCACTTTTCCTTTTTCGACAATACCACCAAGTATAGCCTATCTGCCGGCAATAGTTACAGATCACGATCTTCTTCTAAGATGAGATAAAGGGCCGTTGCATGGGGCCATTCCCTTTCTCCATTGGAACATCCATACATGCTAGTACTCTGGTTGTCGTCTATACTACTATACATGCCGAAAAATCCTGCTGATGATCATTTATCCCTGTGTCCATGGGTCTCTGTTGCCCACTCAATGGCAACAGTCGCAGTTTGTTAGACCACCCTTCGTATTCCTGAAGTTGAGGACGAAAGACGAGTTTAACAAGGATAAAAAGATTCAATCGAAGCAAGAGATCCAATGGAATCAAGATTCTATAAAGATAAGGATTCAAGAATTCGAATGGTAAGGCAATAGTGTGGCAGGGCGTGTTCCTATATTCTGGGATTTAAGGTCAATGAATTGGATAGAATACCCAACTACAAATTGAACCAAACCTAACTAACCTAACCCTAGGCTCTGATAACAACAAAACCTTGTCACGCCCCACTTCCCAAAACACACAAATACGGAAACGTAACAAACCCAACCATGCTACCTACGGTAAGGAAATATCCTTCCATAGTCACAATACGGCTGTCAATCAGTAATCAAGAACTATAAACTAATAAATTTATATATCACATGTCCAATAGCCATAAGAAACAATAACAGGAAATGATAGCAGAAGCAATAAAGATCCAAAGAAGAAACAAGAATACATAAACCATAATAAGAACTATATCAGTGAAATGATCCTCACTAATCCGCAATCCTGTTAAGGTACTCACGATCCTCCTATGCTAAGGTCAAAGATCTGGGCCATGCAAAACCCAGACGTCAGTGTATCATAAGATATCATAAAAATAATAAAACCGGTATGTAATACAGTATACTATATGCAATAAACTCGATGTTATGTGTATAAACAATAAGCAATAGCAATAGATTATGATGTAATGAGCAAGATATAATAGATCAATCAATCATGTGTATCCTATGGGTCCATATTGCTAAGTTATCTATCATATAGGTATTTAAAACTAATTAATGTAATTCTCATTGTAACTCAATAGTCTATATCCCATTCACCCCCGAGACCACGGCAACAATGTATATCAATCAGCAATGGTTATTCCATTCACCCCCAGAATCATGGAAACAATAATATCCTCTCAAGTTACATTTCAATTACATTTTTTATTTTCCCTTTTCTCCAGATTTCATGTTCAAGTCAGGTAAATTAATAATTGTCGACTGCCAACACAAGAACAAGTAGGTACAGGATATGTCTATCAAGACAACAGGTTACGTCCATCAGAACAACAAGTCAGGATTGTTGGCATCAGTAATACTACAGGCAAATAAGTACTAGCATGATAGCAATAACAGTAACAGGATGGCATGGTATAAGCATGTCAGGGATGGTGTAATAAAGCAGGTAGGGTGTATGTATCAGTCACATATCATAGACAAGTCATGATGTAAAGCAAGCAATATAGTCCTAACAGTATATCGGTAATCGTAAACTGATATAGATTAAAGTGTTTAATCAAATGGATGAATAGTATTGTTAAATAGATCATGTATATTTTCTGGTAACGAGATTAACATATTGAATATTTATTTCCAAGTAGTTATAACAGTTATTTAGATTCGATACAAGAAGTAGTGAATGTGATCCTACCAACTGCTACAAGTCATTATATCAATTTATCCATATTAGAATAGTCTTATTATTATATTAAACTTATATTTATTAAATTCATTAACGACATGAAATGATAAAATATAATAGTGTTACAGCGAAGTATAAATATCTGTCGTAACCATAGCATGTAGCAAGTAAAGAACTTGTCTGGAGATGAATGCGGACACGATAACATGAACAGAGAAAGATCCAAGCTTGATGGCTCGACTAGGTATCAAGGGGTCTCTGCTTGAACTTGGACTCGGGTTTGGTCTTTCGGCGAGTGAACAACGACGGCGACGATGAGGTGTTGCCCGGAGTTGGGTTCTAGGGTTGAAGAAGGTGAGAATTCAGTTGGGGTCTATGAAGTCGAAGATGGGGTGTAAGGGGTGTTCGGGTTCGGAGGAGGAGCGCTGGTAAGGGCGGAGTCGAAGGAGCAGGCGGGGTAGGTGTTGGGTTGAGGTGGCTCGGTTCTAGTTGGGTTTAAAGGAGCCGGCAGTGGAGTCGGGGATTGAGATTAGAGGAAGGAGAAAAAGATGGTGATGGGTTGGATTTTGGCTTGGGGTGCTTGGTCGAGGCGAGATCTGTTGCTCGATGATGAGGAGTTGGGTAAAGAAGAAAGTGATGGAGATGTCCATGGTGGTCAGAGTTGTCGTTTGGAGGGGAGATTAAGAAGATGATGGCGATAGGGTTGATAGGTGATGGTTGTTGGCTTACTCGGCGATGGTGTCGCGGGCTTGAAGAAAGAAGATGGAGGAAGAGAAGGTGGCTGGTCGGGTTTAGTGTTGAGAGGAAAAAGAAGGAGATAGCGGCTTGAGTTTTGGGTCAACAACGAGGAAGAAGACGACGAGAACAACGAGATGGGTGCTCGAGTTTAGGGGAAAAAGATGAAGGCGAGGGTCTAGGGCGAGGGTTGCCGCAAAGTCGAGGTTGAGGGGGCGAAGGCAAGGGTGATGGCGACAGTTCAAGCGAGGTGCGACAATGGGTTTTGGAGAAGGGGAAGATGGCGGTCTCGGGGGTGCTCGCGAGCACGAGGAAGAAGAGAGAAAAGGTATGGATTTTATTTTATATTTTATATTTTAAAAGTAAAAGTATATTATATATATAAGTATTATGTAAAATAATACTATTTAATAGATAATGTAAAACTCCTGTCAACCTGCTATAAAATCTCAAAATATATTTTGAGGATTATCGAACAAACTAAAATATGTACATATTTTCCTAACAGCTTATTTAAACCATAATACAATGGCTACAAAATATCTTATATGCATAAAATAAGATATAAATAGATTAGCAACCAACCATAAATTTTCAATAAAATATTATAGTTTAACATGCATGCGAGTCGGGTATAAAACTTGATAACAACTAAAAGAAAACCAAAAGACAATGATAATTAAAAGATGCCCAAAACAAATAAAACGTACGATCGTGCTAGGCTGTTATAGATTTACACATAGAAGTCGTATAAATACAACAAAATGAGGAATTACATAGCATGAAATGAGACGAGTATATTATTCAAGTAACGACCAGAAACAATGTTGTAAAGAAGTGTTATGTATGACTAATTACTCTAGTCAATTATCCAGTCGAAAATATTGCACGTTTACTGGAACATTTTCCTTACTTTTGTTAAGTACTTAAAGGTGTTTAAGGTAATTATGGTACATATGTGGGTTTATCTGCAAAATACTCTTTATCATATGTTTATATACTATACTTAATATTATGAAGGGAAATATATGCATATAATATTTATATAATATTTTAGTAATTAAAATATGCATGTCATATCAAATATTCCTAATCAATATTCTTAAAATATCATATCATATAAAATGGTTAGGATAATATCTCAAAAATAAATAAAAAAATACTACTAATACTATGAATTGAGATATTGTGCAGAGTTAGCTCAGGTCTGGAGATCAAGATATTCAAGATGTTGAGAATAAAATCTGCCGATAAAACTAAAGCAAATCATAAAATCATGAATGGCAGAGACTCAGAGAAGATATAAAGATTCTAGACATCACAAAAATTTTCACGTGTCAATATGAGAAGGCCCCAGAAGTTTGGAACCCTAACTCCCCCAAACCGCGACTGTTGCGCAGCCAAACCCTGCTAATTGCGGCGAATCTGCGGCACTGTTGGCGAGTTGGGATTTGAGATTTTTCTAGGGTGATTGCAATAGGAAATCTCCATATCAGGGATCTAGGGTTTCTGATTTAGGGGCTATATAAAGGACCGATGGCTAAAATTAGAGATCATCACCTTTAACACAAAGCAAATCATCGTCAACAAACAAGAGATCCATGGCAAGTCCGCGATCCGACGTGATAGAGCAACGTGGATATCGACGGAGCAAATACTTCCTACAAGGCAGAGATCGAGAGCAACTTCTTCTTGTAATCTAAATTCGAAGGATTTGTACTTGTAACGTTAATTAATAAAGGTAGATCATTAGATTAATTATTTCGCATTTATTTTCCGTATTTACATTATGATCTCCTTCTCTATCTTCTCTTCTATCTCAACCATGCATGAGTAATTCCTAACTTGCTAGGGTTCGTAGGATTAGGGTAGATCAATGGATGATAAAATCCCTTAACTTCCTTTACATCTTATAAAGTTTATAAACTTTAGCAAAGTAATTGTTAACATTCTCATTGGGCGCGCTACCAATTTGGTAATAGTCTCAACCGCGATTTGAGATTAGATTAACAATTATTTTGGTAAAGGCTAGACATGAATAGAGATTAATGCAAGGATAAGGGTTAAGAGTGGGGAAACCCTGGTTTCTTCCAAAAGAACCCTAATCCATATTCATCACTATCGATCCAGTTTTAAATCTATTAAAAGATAAAATGAGTCATTTTTAATTAATCATCCATTACTACAAAATTCTATGAACCCTATAAGCTTCTTCTTTATAGATTCTATATCCGCATATCGTAGATCTACAACCAATCTCACCCTTTCTTTCAATCAACTCGTCTAAAGAAAGATTAAAAGTTCCATGCATCCCTGAGGACGGCCCGTACTCATCTCGGCTAGCTACATGCTACACCGTTATTGATTGCGGTTAACTTTATTTACGACAAACACCTTTTTCAACATCAATCATCAATCAAATTCGGAGTATAAACAAAAAATATAGCCATAAGTGTTATGCAAATATGAGTTCAAGTCTTGCCTAAATACGACTACTGGTTTGGGGGATATGCCCATTTTTATATCGTTGCGCAGAACAGATCAGAATCTGTCCAGCCCCGAGACATATTTTTAAAACACCTTTTGAGTTAATATCCATCGGTTTTAAGGTTTCGAAGATTATTAGAAACTTGTAGGTCTTTCGATATACTCATCCAAACTACTAAGTTCCGCACAATTTGGATTTCTGAAGCTCTAGTTATGGTCATTTTAACATCAGGGTTTAAAACAGAAATTCTGATTTCTTGACAGCAACTATGTGTTGTATTGCAGAGCATATATCGGATTGTTCTATTCAGTTCTAGGTCACTGAGTATATAGGAAAGTTATAGGTCTATAAATTATGCATTTATACATCTAAAGTTTGTCATGAAAGAATATCGAGAGTTCGAGTTATGTCTTATTTAAAAACAGTGTGCGAATCAGGTCGGTTTCTTTCCAGATTCGTTGTTTAATTTTGTAACTTAGTTTTCTATAATTTACATCGATTTTCAGGAAATCTATATAACTAAGAAATTCTAGATCTTTCGATCTAGATGTCCAAAACACTTGATTTTGCCCAAAATGGGCATCAGTAGACCGAGTTATCTTTCCTCGAAGATAACCAATAAAAGCAGTTTTCTGAGTTTAAAAACAGTGCATAAAAAGACGACGTACTTCCTTAATCGTTATGCGGTTCGATCTAAAAATTTTACAGCGCTCCTAGAAATTTGTTTAAGGTCGTAATAAATTTTCTTGGGTTTTATAGGTATCACGATTAAATTCTAAAAATTAATTTGAAAGTAAAGATTTTGTTATGGTCGTATTTTGATAAAAGACGAACACCATGGTATTTATTTGTCACCTTGTTTTCTTTTATACAAAAATTAAATATAAATGGCTATGATTTCAGTGGAAAAATAATATGAGTTAATGTATGTGAAGCAAGCATATGAGTTTATCATGAAATCTACACGGAGAAAACTACAAGCATATTATTTTATAGGTATTATTTAAACAAGAGATTAACCGAGCATAGTGAGTATCGACATGATGGTGACATGGAAATGATGAGATAACATATAACAAAAGGTCAAAGGAGATGATGAGAATGAGGAGGGGACTTACAGGTTGTGTGATTCGGTATAACAACCGGCTCATCGATTTGGTGAGAAAATACTCGACTTGACTGAGACTTCAAAACTTGAGAGAACCGGTACTTCTCCAAGCTCCCAAGAAAGGATTTTAGAATTTGATAAAGGAGATAACTATGGTGGAATGGAGAAGAGAGAATTATATTTACTAAAGGAGAATTAACCAGGTTTAATAGACAAAATAATTATATTCATAACCATCTAATTAATGGTGGGAGTTAAAAAGAAGAGTATATGAAAGGTCAATTGTAGGTTATGAAAATGGTTTTAAAAAATAGATAAAAATAATTGCAAGACACAAGGTTCGAACTTATAGCTTATGGACTAGCAATGTAATGACTTAATCAATGAGCTACAAGATTACTATTGCATATAATTAAATAGAAACAAATATATACGGAGTTTCAGAATAGGATAATTTAAAAGATAAACGGAATAAATCATTTTCTCAAACTAATTTTTTTTCTTTCAAATAAAACAAATTCTCTTTTCAAAATTTTCCTTTCAAAACAAAATCGAATAAATTCTTTATATTAAAGAAATCAAAATATTTTAAAATAATCTTTCAAAACCTTTTCTTTTTACAAAACGAATCATTTCGAAACAAATATATTTTTAATTATTAAAAATCAATATAGTAAAAACATGGTCGTTGACCAATTAAAAGAATTAAAAGGAATTAAATGAAAATTTAATGGGAAATAAAGAATTGGGGGTTTCTGGAATGAAATGGCGGTTTGGAATGTGAAATGAACAGCCACGAGACCAAATAACTCGTCTCTTGAATGTTTGGGACGTTTCAGGGCCGAGAGAGTGTATGAGATGGCTCAAAATATTTTTGAGCCGGCTCATGAGAACAAAGGACAAAAATAGCTTTCAGGAAAAATTTGAGACGGTTCAAACTTCTCTTGAGACATCTTAAGGGGACAGAGAAGTAAAACACACCTTTGGACATGTCATGAGCCGTCTCAAGTTCGGACTTGAGCCATCTCAAGTCATAGTAGAGTCGGCTCAACTTTACAGTGAGCCGTCTCATATTCACAGAGAGAAAACATGACATCCCAAATATTGTTGAGCTATCTCAATAATTGTGTCGAGCCGTCTCAATAACTTTTTGAGCCGTCTCTTGCCACCAGAAAACAAAATCATAATTAGAGAATACTTATGAGCCGACTCAAGCACACTTGAGCCATCTCAAGCTGATACGAAAACTGATATACTTTCCTGACATGTTTTTGATATTACAATTGTTTCATCTCATGTTATGTAACTTTTATTGTTGAATCTATCTGACTTGTGAATAACATATTTACTATATTTAACTCATCTTATGATATACGACAATCGTTACTCATCTACATGACTTGTATATACGAACACCCTATTACATGCTTGACTTGACTTGACTCGAACCATGAATACAACTTGACATGAATACTTGAACCTTGACATGAATACTTGAAACTTGACATGAACTCAACTTGAATCTTGAACTTGTACTCTCTCTTATGTACTCATGGTTAGAGCAAGGATTGTGATATTACTTATAGATTAAAATACGCAGGGTGTTGGGGTTGTTTGAGTTGTGAGTTCAATATAATCTCAGGAGTCCCATACTAATTACATGAATACTAACACATGAGTACTAATACATGAACACTCTAGAAGGCTCGTGATTCCTTAACCCAGGATTATAGCCTTGGGTTCGAGATTTCACTTGAAATTGGTTGACACTCATACTTGAACTTATATTAGTTAGAGTACCCTTGTAAAGACCCTTTAAGACATATTGATATTCACTTCATATTCATCGTATACATTTATTACATGCTTATATTGACTAAAACATATTATACTATATTTTCATGCTCATGTATCATATAGTTGGCATGTACATTACCATGTTATACTTGTTCACTTATTCATGATATCCATCATGCTATATTAAATGTCATATTGCACTTCATTTATATAATTCACATATCTTTTGGGTACTTACCGAGTACAAGTTTGCTGACGGGCATTCCACCTTTTATCTTTTTCTATTTTTGGAATGTTCGTCAGGTGACTTAGGGACGGAGGATATAAAAGCGACGGAAGAGGAATACAATCAGTTTTCATCACAAGCAGACGACTAGTTTCCTTTCAGCTTTATTTTCAGTATGCCTCTTGTTTAAGGCGTATCATTGTTATCGTTTTTTCCAGACATTATATCACTGTTTTGAACTCTGTGGAACTTGAATGTAATACCTAGTTGTTGGATTTTCACTCTATTATTTTTCTTGTCGTATTTTATTTTGTTTATAAACGCTTAGCGTGTTTGTTGCGAGAAATGACCTTCTCAGAATAAATATGTTGCGGGCCTCGTCACGTACCCGTTATCATTCTTTTGAGAAGCGGAGCGTGACAGATTATCAATCGAATTAATGTCAATATCAAAGAGATAGATCTTAACACATGATATATATTGTTTTTGTTTTATTTAAACTGTGACGATGTTGGATTTTTGAGTTTTTGATTTATACCTAATAGGTAAGTATATATTTTAATGTGAAATATTTCGGTGAATTTTCATTGTAATAAAATTTGTGCCAAATTTATTATCAGGTTTTTGTCTCATGATTTTGTTGGTCAATATTGTGATGGACTTTAAATTTTGCATATTAACTGTGGTAGTTTCATTCTCTAATGTAGTGCTTTACATGCCAAATATAGTTGTTTCCTTATTTAATGTAATAGTTTTCCTTTCAAATGTTGTAATTTCCTTATCTATGCTTTACATGACAAATATAGTAGTTTCTCTATCATATGTAGCAGTTTCCCTATCAAACGTAGTAATTTCCTTCTTTAATGCAGTGTTTTACATGACAAATATAGTATTTTTTTACCCTAATGTAGTGGTTTCCTTATCAAATGTAACAGTTTCCCTATCAACTGTAGTGCTTTACATGACAAAAATAGTAGTTTCCTACCTTAATGTAGCAGTCTCTTACCATAATGTAGCAGTTTCCCTATGAAATGTAGCAGTTTCCTTTTCTAATGTAGTGCTTTACATGAAAAATAGTTTCTCATCCTAATGTGATAGTTTCTCATTCTAATGTAGGAGTTTCCCTATCAAATGTAGCAGTTTCCTATCCTAATGTCGCAGTTTTCCTATCAAATGTAGCAGTTTCCAACCCTAATGCAGTAGTTTTCCTATCAAATATAGTACTTAGCCATCATAATATAATAGTTTTCTCGTTAATGTAATGCTTTATAGGTCAAATGTAATATTATATTCCAGTCAAATATAACACTTTACTGAAGGATAATTAAGTTCCATATCAAATATAGCATGTATCTGCTAAGTATAGCAGGTTCGCTTTCATATATGATCAAGTGCCATTACATGTAGCAAAATCAAAGATAGATAGTACACATCAAATATCAAACCTCCAAAATTATCAAATACCAAAAATGGCTACTAAGGTTTAAACAACATATATCAACTCCAAAAGATATCAAGCTACACAATTATACTTTAAAATTTACGACTCCAAAATACGTCAAGTTAAACCGACATTGAACAAAGTATCCAACTTCAAAACACATTGAGCAAAGTATCATACTTCAAAAAAAACATCAAAAATAGGTTATAAGCTTGACTAACTACATCAAAGAATCCAATTCCAAAAGATATCACAGCCCAATACATGTTTTAATCCTATATCGGAACATTGCACGTCGCACGGTTGTGTCCTTGCTCCTTGGATCTAGAGCATAGAATAGATCGAACTTCAATATCTCGATTGTTGATGCGACGTATCTTATTCTTACCACATCTTTTTTTAGTTGCTAGAGGAAGTATGGTTATAGTGTAATCGGTTACCTCGGGCTTGTCTATATCCGGGACAGGGAATAGAGTATGTAGGTGTGCAGCCCCGAAAGCGCTTATCGACATAAACGGGTCGCAGAAATTGTACACACTTTGTTTGAGAAAGAAAACTACTGCACACGCATGTCTACATGGAATTCTCAATACATCCCATGCACGAAAACTATATGTTCGCTCAACCATATCAATTCTAACCGTTGGACAATCAAACGCTTCATAGATGTCCCTATCTGCAGGGAAAACTCTTAAAGTTCTTACTTTTTGAACATTAGCATTTACCATTTTCTCCACCTCGGGACGAAGAATACCAGTCCATCTTTTAGCCATAACACGTCTTGTATTTAACCTTTCCATTATATGAACTTTAATATGATCAACCATCTGATATAGGCAGCCATCTTGCCTCCCGTATCCGGTTGTTGAAAGATTCGGCAACATTGGACATGACATGCCCATATCTACCATACAAAAATTAGAAATCCGTAAATATAGATTTAGTATTATATCAATATATGCTAAAAATATCACATAAAAGTCGGATGAAGCAATTAAAATTTCAGTTACTACTTTTGGAATTTCAGCTATATGAAGCAGACTTCTTATATGTAGCAGTTTCATCAACAAATGTAGCAATTTACAGTAATTATATCATGACGTTTTGATGAAATAAATATTTTTAGTTTTCCCTTATCCTAGCGAAAAGTGAGCTCGCTCATGTCTCTGGACTGTCATCGGAAAGCTGATTGTATTCCTCTTCCGTCGCTTAGTCCATCAAACAATATGCTACTAAGAGATTCCTTAAACCGAACCAATTGCTTAGATCTCAGTATTACAAATACAAAACGCCAACGGAAATATACCATTGTCTGCGTCATATCCGGCCCGTAATCACTATACTTTTCAATATTGGTCATAACCATATTATTGTTTACCCCCATGTTCACTGTACACAGCACAATAAAGCATATCATCAGCCAAAATTAGCATATTAAACAATGCAAAATTTAACTGCAAACACATACAATTATATTTAAACTCATAAATCCATTGTATTACCGTATAATGTCACTACACTTTTACTTTTGAATTGTACAAATATTTAAGGGTAAATTTTACATAGCATCATCGATTTTTCAATGATTTTTAGATAGTGCCGTTGAACTTTAAAATCTCTATAAACCCCTATTGAACTAGCAATGTTGTTTGAAAATGCTAATTTGGTTAACTCATTTATGACATTAATGGATTTTATAACCCAAGAATGACCTTTTATATAGACTAAATAACCCCATTATGGTATATTTCGATTAAAAATATCTTTCAATTCATTGACAAAACTACCATCCAATAAGGATTTATGGTGATTTTCTAGTTCAATGATGCTATCTAAAAACATTGAAAGTTCAATGATACTTTATAAAATTTACCCTGCATTTACTTGTAAAAGTTCTACAATGAGCCACAAACATCTATATTTAATATATTTAATAGTATGCAATTATATCAAAAAGTAAATCCTATAAATGATAAATTACTACAGATCAATTTTAACTTATGTTTCATATTAAAATATTGCCAATAGTTACAACTTACAGTAAATTCCAAGTACAATTAACTCCAATAATTAATCGCTAACTCTTATATTTAACGGTATACTATTGCATTTATTTGTTAAACTGCTATATCTATCTGAAATAAATCTTATAATAACGATAAGATAAAATTATGCAGCAAGGACTGTATAACATGGATATTGAGATAGTTGTATAAAATTAGGCCAAAAGTCCTGCGGAGGTAGTTCTATTTAATGAAAATGGACTTACACTAATCTTTGCATGCACTGACATGTCGACAGTGGATACATAGATTTGAATGACATATTTATTGTTGATCTTGTGTAGAGCCATCATATGTTGAAAATCTCTTTTTTTGGATATCCTCACAGTCGAGCTACCATATTGCTCTATGGAGTATGGCAATCTCATAAATTGAGTTGAAATACCACATCTTTCAACTACTTATACATGAAAAGCTTCTGGATCGTTGTCGCCTTCAACCAACTTCAATACATGACCATGTCCTATAGGATGATGCACAAAACAATAAAAATTCATTGATTTGTTCCCCTTTAGAAGTGAAGGTTGGTAAGAAGAAATGAAAAAGGATGATGAAATAAGATTGTATGGGAGGATAGAGAAATGGGATTTTGAAGGGAAAATCTTGGATTAGATGTTTTTGGGAGGGAAATATTATTAGTGAAGAAATAAACTTTACAGGTTTTTTTTTATTTTTTCTCGAAATTAAACTATATCAACCATAACTAGTCATATGTAGTAACCAACTAGCTAAGTGTAGTACTTACAAAGTAAATATAGCAATTTCCATTTCTCCAATTGTAGGTATTTAAGAGCGATTTTTTAATAAAAAGCATAATTTACGGCTGGTTTGTCGATGATGAGGTTTAAAATATGAAAGGGTGGTAATGGAATATGAGGAAATACAAAAGTGTTGGGTATATAAAAGACTTATACAATTGATTCTTTGAAATAAGAGCGGTTTTAGCAACTATTTTTTACTAAAGGACCTATCCTGTTGATTTTGGACTCTAAGGAGGTAAACCATTTTTCCCATTTATTATTGAACCATATAAAATCATCATCATCATCATCTAAATTATTGCTCTCATGTGAGCTTGTCTTATGTTCAAGCCACCTATTCCTCTTCTTCTTTGATATCTATTACTTTTGCCAAAAAAATAAAATCTCGGAGAGTGAGAGAGAGAGAGAGAGAGAGAGAGAGAGAGATGAGACAAGCTATCTTCGTTTCCTTGGTGCTGTTTTCTCTGAATTTTTATGGAGGAAATCTCAAAGGTGATGCCCAGGAGCTGCCTCAACAAGAAAGTAAGCTTTAATCTGTTCTCTTTGTCCAAAATCCATTTTCTTATGTCTTTTCATTTGAAACATAACTCGGCTATGAAATAGTAGTGGAAAAATGTATTTTATGAGGTTTAATTTTCATTTTTGTGGTTTGTATATTCTATATGCTAAATGTGCACATAATTCAAGTAAAATGTTTATTTGTAAAATTCATAAGTTGTATATTCATTCTTGATATTTCAATAAATTGATGTGCTAACAATATTTGATGGAAGGTGAATTTGTTGGATGTGATTTAGAGAGCCTCAGGCTGCCAAAGAAGTTATTATTCATTTTACCCTAATCTACAACATCATTTTCTGTAGGATGTATATATGCTGGTTTTTTTTTTGTTTGTTCATTGCAAATTCTTGAAGAAAAAAAAGCAAAGAATCTAGGGTGGTCCATTTGATATCCAAAAACTGCTTAACGACGGCCGGACAAGTGGTTAATGTTGGGGTCAAGCAATAAAGTTTGGGTATAGACGGATGAAATGAACCTTTGTTGCAAATGTCAATCCTTCTCTTAAGCCAAATCCGGTTGATCGAAATGTTGGTTGTATTCGCCAATTTTCACAATAATATCTTCCTTGACAACAGGATTAAACGCATGTTATATGTTTCGAATGTATTTACTTAGGTTTGATGGACATTTGCACATTTTTTTTTTCAAAATTACAGTAGCAATAAAAATAGTTCTTGAAGGAAAAAAAGCAAAGAATTTTAGGTAGCCCACCATTGTCCTTTTACAACTCCTTGCTTTTTGTTCCTGGTCAATGAGTAAGAAAAGTCTGAAAAGCAACTGAGTACTCAGGTATTTTTTTTGTATAGATTAGTTTTCCTCATTGGTCCCCCATGCACATTATTATATCCGATGGTTGAATTGGTTTTGGATTTGAAAATTTTTCAGTCAAGAGAGATTGTTTGTTCAAGTTTAGCCCTTTGTTGACTATAATGATATGATGAAAAAGATTGGAGATACATCTTGAATGCTGAAGAACCCCTGCTGTTATTAAGCCAACATGGCACATTTGGACTGGTCAAAATAGGAGCTTGTTTGTAAATATGAGGGTAGTGCTCTGCAGGTGTTTGTGGAAATGACTAGAAGAGTTACGGTTTTGTAACGTCTCTCAATTTGAATTTGTTAAGAACATTTTTGGTCACTGAGCATTGATGGGGAAATTAGTTCGATGTTGCAAAGAGCCAAATCATTTGATTCTTTTATTGTGCATGGTATATTTGAATCGGTCAAATTAAGAGCTTATTTGTGAAGAATATGAACAAGCATGGTGCTTCAAAGGTGTTTGTATTAATTTTTATAAAAGGGTTTGCAGCAGATTGGATGATAGCAGAGTATAGGCAAGAAAAATCTTAAATTATAGGAGCTGCGCTATTTATACACAAAAGTTTCTGGAGCAAGAATTTGATTAAGTTTCGTTCCGATGGAAAGATGTATTGCTCATCAGTGTTTTTTCAGTTCACTTATAGTCATTGAAGCACATTATCACATGGCTGAAGCTCTAGATCCATTGATTCGGAGTTTTGGCTGATTTGCTGCGACGATTGATTATTTTCCAGTGGGTTACATACATGTTTGGAAAGGGCATCTAGGCAGCAGACGGCTTAGCAGGTCGTTCCTTTAGAATGGAAATATGGAATTTGTTGATAACTTCTGCTTAACTATTAGCTTTATGTAGTGGAGATGCTAGTATTGTGTTTCAATACCCCTAAAGAACTCATCACTGGTTTTATGTTTGTTTGATAATATGTATCCTCCAGTTTAAATTATTGGGTAAAGTGGTTTTTGACATGGTATTGGAGATCTATGAAGTGAACCGTCCCGTTTTGTGTGGCCAGAGGCCTGCGTCAGATGGTATAACATAATTGTTGCCCAACCAACCCACCAACTTAAGCTTCTTGGTAAAGCGGTCAATGAAAGAGTTGAAGGAGAGTCTTCATGGTAACTTCCTTCCTATCAACAGTTGCAGCAGTTCATACACATTGTTAATATAAAAGAAGCTCAAAAAGATAATTGTAGAATAGCTACAACTATTACTGTAGAATGTAGATTGCATGCATTATCCAGAGAATATAACTGAAATTTTCCATACGACGTTAACCTAGCCGTCACAAGGTCAAGGTCTAAACTTTTGTGACAAAAGTACGTCCTATATTAAACTTGAAACAACCAAAGGGAAGCTAGAGTTAAAATATATTCTTCTTTTTCTTGCGCCTAAGGGTAATCAAGTAAATAAACATGTATGATAATTTTAACACTTTTGGATTTTATATATTATTCTAACCATGCTAGTGTACCAGTTGATGCTCTCAAGCAGATCGCAACAAAGTTGAAGATTCAATGGAACTTTTCGGTGAACCCTTGCAGTGGGGATGAAGAATGGGTGAAGAAATATGATCCTCCGATGTCTAAATTCCTTGCTAAGAACCTCGCATGCGACTGCAACATGACCTCCAATGTTTGTCACGTCATTAGCATGTATGCATTTTAAATTTTTTTTAATAATTTTTTGGTAACCAGGAGAAGAAAATATTTGATGTATAACCTTTTTTTTATCTAATCTATTTTGATGGTGCAGCCAACTCAAGGAATTGAACCTGACCGGGGTGCTGCCAGCTGAGTTTGCAAATCTTACCCACCTAAACTTTCTGTAAGCTTATGAAGGAAGATACTAGTGTAGCCTGATTCTAATTGTCAGTGATGGGAACCAAAATGTAACATTGTGCGAACGATAACTCTTTGTTTCATGTAGAGATCTCTCACGAAACTACTTAAGTGGAACAATACCTGCAGAATGGGGTTCACTTCCGCTGAACAACCTGTAATTTATTTATGTTTTATTATTTCTTGTTTAATCTTAAAATTGTTCGCAAGCAATGTGTTTAAATGACAGAGCGTAATTACCCCCGGGTTGCAGGACACTCTTGGGAAATCGTATTTCTGGGAGAATTCCAGATGAGCTAGGAAACATGTCTACACTTCAATCACTGTAATCCCTTTACCCCTTCTTTTTTTCGAAGTTAGGTTTTAGTTTATTACAGACAAATACATTATAAGGTTTTCATGAAGCCAAAAATAGTAAAGAAAAGTATTTTCGCAGGTAAGTTTTCTGTATGATCTTTTTAAAAAAAAAAAACTAATTCTAATAATGAAAATGCATAGTTTTTTTAAAAAAAATGTTGCATAGCATGGAGCGCAAAGAATCATTTTCCTATTCGTCTTTTTAAATATTTTTGTTGTTGCATCAGCAGCTGCTGCTGATGTTATTTTATTGTTATTCTTGTTCCGTTTTGTTGTTGGTAACGTTATTATTATTCTTTTTTTGGATGTGAAAGGGTGCTGGAAGCAAACCAGTTAGAAGGCCCAATTCCTGCAACCTTTGGTAAACTTACGAACCTAACTCGATTGTGAGTGTCTCCTCCATCATGATACACTCCCTTAATTTTCATCAGACCAACAAGCTAAATCTAGTGCGTAGTGATTTAATTGAGTAGGAATCAATGACTCATGTTTGGCTCTTACTGTCTTTTTCCTGCAGGTTTATTTCTTCAAATAATTTATCTGGAGAGCTGCCAGAGACGCTTGCCAATCTCAAGAACATGTCCTCCTTGTGCGTTAAGATTCTTCCTTTTGTGTCATGAAATAAGTCCATTGTTTCCATGAGTGTCATGCAACGATTATAACCAGCAAGAGACGGCAGTTGTGAAGACCATGGTCTATAATGAGCTAGTTAGAATTACTAACTTACTAATTGATTTCTATAAGTAACTCAATTTTCATTAGTGTCTGAAGTGATGACTATGTCTTCGAACACTCTTTAACAATATAGTGCAGAACAGTGTCAGTGTAGAATGGATAAACCAGGACTGATTAAAATATGTACCGGTTCAAAATTCCCAACAATTTTGGAAGGAAGGCTGGCACTTCCTGTCAAACGTTTGAATTTTTTAATGATAAAATGTGAATTAATTTTTCATTTTAATTTAAAATAAAAATTTAAAATAAATCTACGGTGCTTTTCTGTATATGCCGCCATTTTTATGAAAAAAGGCTTAGACGAGCAAGCCTCTCATTGGAACTTTGTGGTTCGTTTCTTTCTTGCACTCCTAGGGTCTAGGGGTACCATGGTAATTCTTGGTGTCAAGTGTTGATCTTTCTTATGGTCGAAAAGTTTCAGAAATTAAACTTAAATTAGTATTCATATCTGCAGTTTACTAGACGGTAACCCATTCTCCGGCAGAATCCCCAGCTTCCTTGGCAACTGGACACAGCTCCAGCGGCTGTGAGTACTATATTACCGAGTGACAGATTTACGCACAATTTTAATAAAATTTATGCTCATGTTGAAGCCTTTATTTCCACATAATATTTCCAGAGATATGCAAGGAACTTCTATGGAAGGCCCGTTTCCTCCCACTTTTGCCAACTTGGGATTTATAACACAGCTGTAAGATCGTGTCTATGTCAATTGTTTTTAACTTTGATAGATTGTACTTCATTATATTATTATATTGTTATGATGTTTTGATCATACAGGAGGGTGAGTGATATTAGAGGGATTACGGAATTTCCTCCGCTTCAGAATATGATCGGCATGACCCAACTGTCAGTGCAAACTACATATTTTCCCCAGAATGATTCATGGAATCGATTTATGTTGAGATTTTTTTAAATTGCGTTTTTTTACATCAAAAAATTTCCCCTTTTTTGTATCATGCAGTGCTTTGAGGAATTTATCAATGTCTGGTCAGATCCCTAATTATATCGGCAGTATGACAGATCTGTATTCACTGTAAGTATGGTGGGGATTTAATGCATTATTATGGTTCCTTTTATTTACATCCCAGTGAAAACATTTAGTTCGAAAAACATGGGCTATTTGATGTAAATGGTTGCCTGTTCGCTATTTGGGTCTATCTCCGCTGAAAGACTTCACATGATAGTAGCACTCATTTTGTGTATAGATGTCCTGAGGTTTAATAAGTTTTTTGTCTTATTTCAAAAGCCTTTATCCTATCATTAATGTTTTTTTACACATGTATATTCTGAAACCATCTCTAGGATGACAAAGCTTACACCATTCTCTTGAAATCATGAGCTTCATGCCAAAAAGAACTGGAGGATAGTTGCGATGTGTTTCATATTGCTCCCAACTGTACTAATCATTGTACAATTAGTAGAGTGAGTGTGCATCATTATAAAATTATTACTACAATTCGTTCAGCCCTTTTGGCCTCTTGGATGCTTATCCTAAGTAACCTATACTTAGAAGTTTGAACGTCCATTCACACAGAAACAAAGTTTATTTACTACAATAACCTGAGACATTGTACTTCATTTTCAGGGACCTGAGCTTCAACAATCTGAGTGGGGAAATTCCAGGAAACTTGGGTCAGCTGCCAAAAACTAACTATATGTAAGCATATATGATTTCTAATATGCACGTTTAGATTTATACTGCTGCATATTTTTTACAGGATACATATATACATCTCAAAATACTTATCGGGTTCTTTCTCCTCTTGTGTAGCTACTTCACCGATAACATGCTAACTGGAACGATACCTGGTTGGATCTTGTTCAGAAGTCGAAACATGTATGTTATGTTAACAAGATAATTTTAAATTACATGTCGTTTGTTCTTAAGTTGAAAGGAACATCTTTTTTGTGTTTCTGAAATCCTGGATTGCAGGGATGTGTCTCATAACAATTTCACAGGGGACCCTGCACCAGCCAATTGCCCGGAAGGGAATGTGTAAGGAATCTTGGTTTATATTATTTGCTGATCGCACATCTGAGTTTGGTTGGAACTTGGAAGTATTCGGACCTTATCTCAGCGATCACGTCTTTTCTCTCTCTCTCTTGTCCCTATTCTTTAATTTTCGCTTTTTATTTTTCTGTTACAGTATTCTGCTTTCCAGTTATTCATCGACGGATAGCAATTCGTAAGCTTCTATAAATTTCACAGCAGCAGTGAAATTTCTTCTATGTTTTATTATTCTTTCTTTTTTAGCTTTTAGCTTCAAAACTTTGATTGTTCCATTTCTGTGTCTTTCCTCATTGCATAGGATAGCACCATGCTTAAGGAAGAACCTCCCTTGTTCAGGAAAACCAAAAAGTAAGTTTTCAAACTTTTTTATGACTATAGTTTGATTAATAATTTCAAGTCATATTTTCATTAAGAAATTCAAGAATTTAAATTCTTAGTTTTATTTCTTTAATTGTTCCATTAAAACGTGGAAAATTTATTCCATGACTAATTATTTTGGACCCATAACTTCCGCAGACTACAATTTGTACATAAATTGTGGCGGTAGCGAGGTAAATGTTGAAGGCAATGATTATGAAGATGACACATCGGCAAATGGAGCATGTAGATATTACTCTGACAACAGTAAATGGTCTTCAACTAGTATAGGATTATTTACGGATAATAGCAATGCTAATTACATTGCTATGAATACATCACCGTTGACCATGTCCAACCCAGAATTGTACACAACAGCACGACTCAGTCCTCTCTCTCTGAGATACTATGGTTTCTGCTTACAAAAGGGATACTACAACGTGAGTCTCCATTTTGCCGAAATAATCTTCGCAGATAATCAAACATTTCTCAGTGTTGGAAGGAGATTATTTGACGTATCAATTCAGGTATCGTTTCTATTATGAATTTGTTATGTTGACCCATCAAGCCTCTCTTATTTTGTTTTTAGTTGGTATAAATAATAGCCTTAGTCTTGATTTTTTATTCACGTTAAACCTTTATCGGAAAGGCTAAGAGGTTCAGACTTTAATCATTCCTAATCTGGACGCGTTGCCTACTATTATGAACTTTTGATGCCTTGAATCCTAATTTTCCCCCCCTACTGTATTGGATGAAGATGGTATGAGTATTATGAGGATATGCCCAAATCTATACTCCCATCTTCTATTAACGATGGAATAATTGCATAATTCTGACCTGTGGATGTTGGCTTGTTGGCGAGACCACGGTCATCTTGGTTTTAGGGTGCTGTCCTAGTTTCTCTGATATTTCCTATCTTGGTATTTGGCGGTCTTTCTTCTTTCTATGTTCTTGTGAGCTATCTTTTCGTGGCAGGTCGCTATTGCTATGAGTTTATCCCTACTGACTAAATTTTGGGTTAGGTCTTAGCATGATGTTCATGAAGATCTTAACTGTGTTATAGTAAAACAGAATGTATCTAATATATTACAAAAAGATTAGATGTGATTTGGTTAAGTGTTGTTAAGGCACGAAAGGTGCCGTGCCTCATGCGCAAGGCACAACCGGGCTCTGAAGTGCGCCTCTTGAATCTTCGAGGCACTGTGCAGCGGCCAAGCGCGAGCTTAGGCGCTCTAGGCATGCACCTCATGTGCACCTTATGCCTCAAGTGAGGCGCACGTCTCGTTCTAAGTGGCTAGATTTAGATAACGTCAAATGGGTTTGGTTAGTAGGTTTTTTAACAAACCCGAACTCAAAACATAAAATTAAGTGGCTATTGGGCAATAGTAACCCAAGACCAACTCAAGAGTATCCCAAAAGAGCTAGGGTATCTCTCATTTGCAAGTTAGTAGTCGGCTCGGATTTTTCGAGTTCATTGTTGGCTCGTCGGCGGCTCCTTCAGTTCTTCGGTAGCAGCTAAGGTCTCTCCATCTTCTCAGGTTCTCCGCTTTTTCTTGAGTTATAGCTTCTTTCCTTCTGGGCTAGAACAACCCGAGAGCAGCCCAAAATATAAAATTAGGTATACCTTCTCCTATTCTTCTCCTTTCTTTTATGGTATTGGTGTTGGATTTTTGAGTCCAAACTTAAAAAATTTGAGTGGGGATTTTATATGGTTGTTTTTATCTCATTACAAACTTGTGCGCCTTACACAATCAGGCACATGCCTCAAGCGAGCACCTTGCGCCTCGGGCGCATTAGACCTTTTGTGCCTCGTGATGCGCATTGCGCATTGATAGCACTGATTTGGTTGTATCTTCCTCAACAGACTCGAGAATGTGAAGAAACTGGGCCAGAAATCTGATCAGTGACACAGTAAGGAGTGAAGGACAGTAAGGTAGCCATGGATCGGCTAATTAGTTAAGCTATACTTCAATCGTGTTGAGAATGTTGTTGACATTTAGCCTCGCATTGGAAAAAACTATGGGATGCATATGGGTATAAGATAAAGATGGGATAAACCTTCATAAGGCTTGAGTCTTTTGGATAGAGTCTCATTATGTTAAAAGGCCATGTGCATCTATATGTGGGCCCATGTGTTGTGGGTCCAAACTGAGTTTCACAAATCCAAAAAAGCCAACTTTATGATAGTAGCGGGTCCACATATATCCATTAGTCTACCTGATATAGTTGCTTTTCCGCTAATAACCACTCTACCTGACACCGGACTAAACTTAGATATAAGTCGCTAAAATATGTCATGTGTGAATGAATCCTAGGAATCATTCTGAGAGAATCCTAGGAATCATTCTGAGAGAATCCTAGATATCATGCCTTGATAAATGACATTTCTCATACAAGTAGTTGTGTTTACTATTTTAACTCCTAATCTAGACTCTAAGAGAATTTGGAGGCATGTTCCTTGTTTGATTCTTGTGTGGAGCTTTCTCACTTTTGAGTCACGCTGCACAATCAAACCCATTTCAATGGGAAAAAACGATTGAATGATGATATTGATATACTCCACTGTAATCCTCATGAATAATAATTGCGGTTGAATTCATTCTCCTCAACCCTCTTCACCATGCCTCAGTTCTTAGAGTCTACAGATAATGATTATGGAAAAATGGTACTCATTATGATTATTGTTTCAATTTTTGCAGGGTCAAATGGTTTTACAAGACTTCGATATAACAAAAGAAGCCAATGGGACCGGTAGGGCGATTACCAAGTCCTTTAATACTAGTGTTGATGGCACTTTGGAGATTCACTTTTACTGGGCTGGGAAAGGCACTAGCTCTATTCCACAAAGAGGTGTATATGGACCTCTTATATCATCCATTTCGGTTACGCCATGTAAGTTAGCTAAATGTGTGTTCTTGTTTTCTTTTCTTTACTCTACGCTTTTTCTCCTTGCTGATGACCTTTTAACCATATTATCGTTGTAGATTTCAAGCCAGATACAGGAAACAAAGTATCAGTTGGAGCTATCATCGGTATTGTTGCTGGTGCGTGTGCAGCAATCATATTGACCTCGATCATTGTTTGGGTGTGCTTGAGAAGGAAACGTGATGAAAACAATGGTAAAGTTTGAATATGAAGCTCATTCTTCTGCCATTTAAAGCGTGCATTTTACCGTACAACAAAATACCTTTTTGTACCAATTTTTTGGAGGCTGCTCGAATCCCTTTTATCCATGAGGCTTTATCATGAACCATTAAATTATCAACCATCATCTTTCTTTTCACTGTTCCAGTCCAAGTCCGGTTTTGTTTACCTTAGTCCTAACACTTCAATAATTAATCGTGATTGATATAAGTAATCATGACGGTGAGATTGAGAAAGATCTAGTTCATAGGGTGCGCTTGGTAGGAGGTAATCTAGATGGTAATTCTAGATTATCATGAAATGTTACCATGCCCGTTTAGGTGTAAAAGATATTCCGGAGTATATAGAATTACCATGGTAATCAAATGGCTCCATTTCATGGTAATCCTATTCCCCTAAAACATGTGTCTATCCTATATTACCACAAAATATTCCCGCCTAACATGAAATGAGCCATGACCATCCGCCACCGGCCTTCCTCGCCACCCGTCCGCCGGCTGTGCCCGCCACCCATCGTCGGTCGTCTGCCGGCCGGTTCACCGCCGATCGGTCGTTTTCCGCCGACTGGCTGCGGATCATCACCGATCGTTCACTGGCCGGCCTGCCGCCGATCGAACGTTCGCTGTAGGCCGGCCCACTACTGATCGATCGTTCACCGCCGGCCGGTCGCGGATCATCCCCGATTGTTCGCCAGTTGGACCGCTGCCGATAGGACGTTCGCCATCAGCCGGCTGTAGTTTGTTTCCCGCCGGCCCCGTTGCTGTCGCCGGCCTGCCGCCGATCGGTCCTCCATCGCCGGTCTTGCCTCCATCCACCGGCCCTCCATCCACCGGCCCTCCAACCTCACAACTGGTCGACGGTTGCACATGCATATATTGCCGGGAATGATTGAAGTATACCAAGCACGTTAATGGAAGATTCCTTGGAATTAGATGTCCGGTCATTCCATTCCATGTACCAAGTACAACCTAAGATTGAAGTAGGATGGTTGAAGTGGAGAAGTACATTAGGAGTTCTATGTGATCGTTAGATACCTTCGAAATCAAAAGAAGAATTTTATAAGACTGCCATAAGATCAACAATGCTTGATGGATCACAATAAGTCCAAAAAATGTGTAGATGAAATGAGAATGTTGAGATGCTTTAGTGCTAATGCTCCGGAAGTTAGGATAAGGAACGAATGCATTCAAAACAAGTTGGCCCATAGAGGATAATGAGAGAGAATCAATTGAGATAGTTTGGACATACGCAACATCGACCAATATGTGCTCCACTTAAGAATTGAAAAAAATGTAGGTAATGGTCCAATGAGGGCTAGGGGTATACATAAATAAATATGGACAGAAGCAGTTAAAAAAGATATGTTAATTCTCGATCTAACCTAGAAGATGACCCTCAATAGAGCAGAATGTGAGAAACTGATTCATTTAACCGATAACAAAAATTTAGGATGAAGGATTGTTGTTTTTGTCCTAGCACTTACTTCAACTGATTTTTCATTGCCACTTTAATAATTATCCCATTTGAGTTGAACAACCAATATGTTATCATTAGAACATAATATTGGTAAAATAAATTTTCTATTTTCTATTTTCTTTCCTTTTTGTGGCAGAGCTTAGAGGGTTAGAGTTGCAGACCATTACATTCAGTCTGAAACAGATTAAAGCAGCCACCAACAATTTTGATCCTTCAAACAAGATAGGTGAAGGGGGTTTTGGTCCAGTTTACAAGGTAATATCTAGTTTTCTCATTAAGTTTAACAATCGCATGTAGTTATCCAGTTCTTATATCTTTCTTTCTTTCATTCAGTTTTTAATATCTATATTTGTTTGGTTGCATTGTGAAATTAAATTCTAAACTACAACTGGGCGTGGTTCAGGGTGTGCTGCCAGATGGTTCGGAGATAGCTGTGAAGCAACTTTCTTCGAAGTCTAAACAAGGAAACCGTGAATTTATAAACGAGATCGGGATGATATCTGCATTACAACACCCCAATTTAGCAAAACTCTATGGATGCAGCATTGAAGGAAACCAATTAATGCTAGTATATGAGTATATGGAGAATAATAGCCTTGCTCGTGCATTATTTGGTTAGAGCTTCTCCTTGCCTGCTAAAACCATCAAGACTGATTATGGTTATTAATTTCACTTGTTCTTTTTTTAAATGGAAACCTTGTTTAGTCTTTTGGTACTTGGATACTCTCAGGTTCTGAAAGAACTCGATTGAAACTAGACTGGGAAACAAGGCGTAAGATTTGCATAGGCGTGGCAAAGGGTTTGGCATATCTGCATGAGGAGTCCAGGTTGAAGATTGTTCACCGTGACATTAAGGCAACCAATATTCTGCTTGATAAAAATCTTGATGCAAAGATATCTGACTTTGGTTTGGCTAAGCTTGATGAAGAAGACAACACCCACATCAGCACTAGGGTGGCAGGAACTATGTGAGTATATAATTGTATTGTGAGAACGTTGTCTCGTCTCTGCTATTGATAACAATGCTCAGTTAAAAGAATTGAACTTTATATACCATGTCTATTGGATGCGAACTTTTTATACCATGTGACTTATTAAGAGTGGCATCAACGCCGTGGATCTTAATAGGTGTAACGAAAGGGTCAATGTGTGCGTCTCTGTTGGATGTGAACATTATTTATATACCATGTCACTTATTAACGGTGGCATCAATGCCATGGAACTCATTAGGATCAATGCCTGTGTTTGTGCGTGTACACAAACAGACACAATATTTACATATTGTTTTGGATTATGGTTTGATATTATAGAAAATGAGACAGATGAGAGAATATATGTATGGGCCCTCTCTCCACTGCTTTATATATAAAGGAGTAAAATGTGAAAGTACATGAATACCCCTCTCTCATTCATACAATTAATACGTGTATAACACATGGTTATTTTGAACACTCCCCATCAAGCTGGACCATGCATATCGTACATGTCTAGCTTGTCACATATAAAATTAACTCAAGATCGACCAAGGGGTTTGGTAAGCAACTCTGCTATTTGATTAGCAGACTTTATGCAGTACGTGTCAATGACTCCTACTTTCTCACAAACCAAGGGGGCGAACCTCAGTATATTTGGTTCCCTCATGGAAGGACAGGTTAGATGTCAATGACTCCAACAAAATATGTGGAATGCATTTCTATATGAAATGTCTTGTGTAAGTTGTAGTGCCTACATAACAATATTTGCCTACATAACAATATTTGGTTGATTTGTAGACCAGGCGATTAAATGGATATCCCAGCAATGATAAGGGAAAAATAATCCTAAACTGCCTTAGAATGAGAGAAGAGGATGCAATTGAAGATAGCTAGCACCTTCTTTGATTTTCTGCAAATATATCTGTGTCTGCTCTTTCCAGCAAGTCTACAAATGGAAGCCATAATGGTGTTCCTGGGTGCTTGAACTTGAGTAGATTTTTTTTTCGGTTGGGGGTGGGGGTGGGGTGGGGGCCGGGGATGTAGGTCTACAAACCTACCATCTTTCCTTCAAGGTTTTATACAGAGAGTTATCTTGCTCTAGGTTCCCTGTTGAAAAGGAAACAACATGCACCATCAACTCATATAGGTTTATTTCAGATTGGCTGTAGTTGAAACTTGCCGACTCTTGAGTGAAGCCTTTTCGTCCTTGAGTTGCTCTATAGCCGATTTTTTAATGGTGCAGCCTTAGGTGGTGGTGGTGGTGGTGGTGGTGATGATGATATTACCAGCTATGTGGCAGAGATTTAATCGAAACTTTTAGTTAGTTAACTGTCTATTTTGAAGGATATATTACTGTTTGTGCTTGAAGACTGGCCACTAGAAGCGTTTTACACAGGAACGATATAATCACTATTTCTTGTTGGTGGAAAACGAAAGAAAAACCACCTTAAAGTCCTTGTCTTGCAAATTGCTATCCCTTAAAGATCTTTTTTTCTGTGGGGGTATAATCTCTGGTTTAGTGATAATGCTTTATATAACCATATTCATTGCTTGTGCAGAGGATATATGGCTCCTGAATATGCAATGAGAGGATACTTGACAGACAAAGCAGATGTTTACAGCTATGGAGTCGTTATGCTGGAGATTGTTAGTGGAGTGAGCAATACAAATTATAGGCCGAAGGAGGACATCACTTACCTACTTGATGGGGTAAGTATTTTGAAAATTGTCTGCCAGCATACACGCTAGAAAGTAAACCCTGAAGATGTTTGCATTTCTGTGCTGCAATCAACTTAAAGATGAAAGTACAATTAAACACTCCTAAGATCTTATCAATGGATTTATAGATGTCCATGATTATGTGGAGATAGATTTAAATGAGAGTGGGAAAATTATGTGCTTAAGGTTTGATAAATCACAAACATAGTGTAGGGCTTTGTTCTCCGAGGATCTCGCTCCCATAGAATCCCTAAAATTGTGAAATTTACTTAAATAGAAAAGGGGAAAAAAGCTATTAGCCCCCTGAACACAGATAAATATTAGAAATATGCTGGATGACCACGCATCACGTTCCATCTAAATAACAGAGTCATAGAACATAATTCATGTGGCATTTGTTTTCTAATCGCGTCTTTTGCGATTATAATCATATTCTTTACGTTTTCCCTGCACGGATTTAGGCCTATGCTCTAGCAGAAGAAGGAAGGCTGTTGGAACTTGTGGACCCAAACCTGGGTTCAAACTACTCAAAAGAAGAGGCATTGCAGATGTTAAATTTGTGCCTCGTGTGCACTAACCCATCCCCAACTCTTAGACCTCTGATGTCGACGGTAGTGAGCATTCTTGAAAGCAATGCCCCAGTGCAGGCCCCATCCGTGAAAAGAGAAGATTTGATGTATCACTCATTTGGAACTCTCTCACACCACAGCCAAACCCAGAGCATCTCTTCCTACGGGCCATTAACCAAGTCCTCTGTTTCCGTCCAGAGTATAAGAGAAGAAGGAAGTGTGCATGCGTCATTGATCAGTGCTGGCTCTGATTACACTGGAGCAAATACAACTTGGAGGTGAGAATAGTACAAGTTTTCAGTCGCGTGTTTTAAAACTACGTTTAAAAGGCTTAAATGTTTTTGGCTACCAACCGCATCAAATAGTATTTAAAGGCCAAATGGCCACATAATTGGCCCTCTCCAAAAATGTGGATGAATGGTCATTAAATCTGACACGTATACGATGTGCATAACCTACCCAATATCCGAAACACGTTGAACAAACTCAATATCCACTTTATGCCTAGGTATTTTTTCCTCCGTCGACATATATTCTTCTCTCTTCATTTTTATTATGGATTTTTCTATGTTACATAAATTAAAATTATGCAACATATAATTCGTCTATGCATTATGTTTTGGCCAACCGAATTCACAACATTGCTACAGTGCAATTTCTGCTTGATATGAAAATCTAGTATTACCACCGCCGCCACCATTGTCATCATAGGCTTTTGCCTGAAAATTTGGTCTCCTACTTCACCAAGACTTGGGGATGGGGAAAGACGATAGTTTTGCTATAGAGAATTGCATTAACTCTTAAGAATTGCATCAACTCTTAGGCACAAATAAAGCCAAGAGAATAACGAAACACGTTCCCAAATATGGTTGCTAAAGGCCTCAATGAAAGTATATTGGTCGATAGGATGAGTGGAGGCAGAGGATTCATGTGCTGGACCCGGCGTGATTCGCATGTTGTTTCATGTAGCCTACCCCATATGCTTGGGATAAAAGTCTCAGTTGTTGTTGTATTCCCAAATTTGAAATTCTAGTATCTGTATAAATCCTGTACATATCGATTCCCAAATTTGAAAATCTATACACGAAAATTTCTATTGACACCAACTTCGAGCATTCACCATATTTATAACTGAAGGCTGGGGTCTGATCTCTCTCGGAAACATTGTTTTTCAGCATACACTGCATATATGCCTGAGAATGTGTTTATATTCGGGTGTGCTCATGCATATCTGCTGTCATGGTTTCCTAATTTATGTCGATTTATAATTAAATGTTGATTGTTTTATGCTTTAAAAGAATTATTTCTTGCTAAACATTGTCCTCCTTTTGCCTTAAAATTTATTGTCATGGGAAAAATGCATCCTATTTTCGATTATATTACAACTATGTGGTTTATTATGGATTCTGTTATCCTGCACGTGCTTTGAATTTTTAAGGCGTGTTTATGCTACAATGTGTGCATATTCGTCCCATTTGGAGGTTTTCTATACTTTCTACTCTTCTTTCCTGCTGAATTGTTATTCAGTTTAAATTGTAAAAAATTCTTGAATTCAGAGAATCTTTGTCATAAAATAGTTAATTAGTTTTTGAAAAGAGTTTATTTGAAACTTGCTAGTTACTACAAGGTAAGGTAGCTAAAAATTTATAATTTGGGCTTTATGTGAATTAATTTATTAATTTGGAAATAATTATGAACTACTCAAGCAATTTGTGAAATTGCATGGACTTATATGTTTACTTGCGCATTAATGGAAATACCATATAATCATCTATAGAAATGAGACCCGACAGGTTGTCGGGTATCTTGATCTCTAGATATCTAAAACTGTGGCATCTGAGCTAAACTCTTAAACCTAATCTCCTCTCTAACTATTTTTCTTCTTAATGTAAAAAACGAGAACATTTTAAGCAGCTCGATCGGTATGTCACCGCAACGATATAACTACAAGAATAGTCTTATGCATTGTTATATGCAACACAAAAGGATAGTCTTATTCTAAAATAAGACATGTAATATCAACTCACCTCTCTCTCTCTCTCTCTCTCTCTCTCTCTCTCTCTCTGCGCTCGCGCGCATGAGGGGTCAACATTAACCTCATATCTATCAATGAACAAGACTTTTCTTCCAGTATATACGCTTAGAGATAATACATGCATCTCACTTTTTATTTTGATTATTTTGGCTACCGTTACTAACATCGGGCTTTGTATATGTAGAAGTAGGTCAATGCCAACCGACAACCACTATTGAAGGTGCCGGAATTAGCAATGAGATTTATATCCATCCAATTTA
Source organism: Agapanthus africanus (assembly GCA_030015575.1). Classification (NCBI taxonomy): domain Eukaryota; kingdom Viridiplantae; phylum Streptophyta; class Magnoliopsida; order Asparagales; family Amaryllidaceae; genus Agapanthus; species Agapanthus africanus. The sequence continues at coordinate 256,461,275 of CM057351.1, read as the reverse complement.
GTGTAAGCGTTGAAGGATTATATAAATTTTTCTGTAAAATTTTATCTTTATGAAATGTTTGACTATGTGATATACAAACATTGTTTCAAGTTGTAAACTGTATTAAAATGTTTGGTCATACTTTCCTTATATAGGACTTGTGTATGCAAGTCTTGGTATTCTTTTCTTTTTTTATCTGGTGATGTATGTAAGCTCCTCAAGAGCTTTCTCAATATATTATTATTCTGGGGTTATCTCCATTGATTCGTAAATACTATGGTATTAATTGCCCACCTTGATCCTCCTCTTGGTATTTTTGGATGGTTCTGCTGGTCCATTTTTCTAAGGGTAATTGTCAAAAAGCCCCCAGTGCCATTCAAACTTGTGTAAAAACCCTTGGACCTTTTGCTCTAGTTTAAAAAGCCATGGGCCCAATTAAAACCCCATTTATACTTAGTTGCCTGTAATATCTAAAAAGTTGCCTACGGTTGGAGGGAATAAACGTCTAAATGAAATACAACTCAAGGGTTTTGTCATAAAGATTTTGAACAGTAGGCCTTTTCAAACAATTTTGAAAATATCAGGGGTTTCTAGACAACATCCAATCTGGCCGGGGGCTTTATGACAATTTACCCTTTTTCTAATTGCTTAAATTCATCCCATATTGGTTGGGGTGGCAATTCAAATTTTTATGCCCAAATGCAAAGTTGCTCCTGAGAAAGCTGAGATTTTGTGTGGATTCCAATCCCCAGAGCAATTTTTATGCAAAATATTTGAGAAGATGAGTCTGTAGGATCAAAATTATAATCAAGTTCTCCAAGAATATTGGAAATTCGTATAAGAAGAGCTCTGCTGACTGAAAATTCACGTGAGGCCCAACAACAAAAATTAATTATTTGGTGGGTCATTATTTAGTTTTCAATTCATTTTTGCTAAAAAAGAATTTTCCAATCCAAAGGGTTTTCCATAGTTTGAATAATCAATTAAATTTTTATCCTTCTTTTCAATTCATGTTTTCGTTTTTCCGTCCGTTGGGATGATATCAATGCTAAATTGTTTTTACATATGGAATTTTCGCAATTTTTAACTATCGTTATAAATGGTAATGGATTTTCCATTATGTCATGTAAAGCCGATTTGGTTAAATATGTTGATCGATCTAAGGAAAATTATTGTGATTATTACTGTTATATGCCGTGTAAAGCTAGGTATTCAGCGGATATGTTTGCAGAAAACCTTCTTGGAATATTTGTTGGCCTCAAAAACATCTCTTTTATTGCACTGAAAAAATCCAAGGATTGCATTGTAAAGGTGGCCTTAAACACATCATTTTTATTGTAGAAAACACCCATGAGTTATGCTGGAATGGTATTTGGTCAGATATCACATCTATTGCAGAAGAAAACACGCATGGGTTATGTTGTAATGGCTCTTGTTGTTGCATCGCCAAAAAGAAAAGAAAAGGAAACGCTGAATTTTACAGAAATTCATAGACAATGATAATTGCATAAATATTCCTTCATGATTCTTCATCTCCTATACATACCAACAACACCCTCATTATTATTTTATTCTTGAATTATCAAACAATATTTTCATCAAAAATTCCAAGTCCACGTGATTTACATAAAAGAGAAGGAAATGAAGAAGATGAGGGGGTAAATTGAGTTGGGGCTTGTTTGACGCTAGGGTTTGATATCGATGACGAAAACATTGGTTTGATTGGGTTGAGGCACGTTTGACGCTTTCTTTAAAGCGATATTCGATCCCTACTATACGAAAGGGATTTGTATGATTTGCTTTCAGGATACAACAACTCAATCTTGTGTTCAATACTCCGCGTTGCACTCTCGCAGAGAATTGCTCCGAATTACATAATCTTTATAAGTACCAAATGATAATTGTATGTGTTGAAAAGTGAAAACAGGTTTTGTATTGATGGGAGAGGAAAAGGTTTGCTATTATAACCCTTGTGTGTGAAAGGTTGTGAGAATTAGCCCGTTGTAAATAACAAAAGCCAAACCTCTTTAAATTTTCAAAATTAAATCCAACTCTTGGATCAAGTGGCAGCAAACAACCGTGGCCATAAATAAGGAGATAAAGCAACTGTTGGTCCTATACACATTCACCAAGCATGTCTTGGTCAAATTAAAATTGACCTCTAAGAACTAGGTAAACAGTAAACATTTCCCACCCAAAAAAAACCCAATCATAAAGATTAGGTTTAGATATAAAAACCAATCAAAAAACCCAATCCCATTTCCAAAACTCGTAAACATATAATAATTATAATAATTATAATAATATATTTTTATTTTATTGAAATTAAATATTATATAAATAATATTACAGGGTTGGTTAAGGGGTGCGGTTAAGTGTTAGTATTTTGCACGTGTAATGCAAATGATGTGTATCAAAATAAAAGGTTTAATGTGGATATATATATATATATATATATATATATATATATATATATATATGGAGGAAAGAGGCCTTAAGATGCCTTTTGCGTTAGGTGGCGGCAAAAAGTACGACCCCACCATTTTATTCGACGATCGACACCTTCCAACTTGATCTTCATCCTCGAATTTGTCGATACACCAAATTTCATATGATTACAATATCATTTCACCGTTGATTTATCAATGTAAAAAGTTCTATTGTCGGTAAACTGTTAATTTTGGACCCACTAAATCAATGGTGAAAAGGTGTTGGAATCACATAAAATTCGGTGTATCGACATGTTAGACGATGAAGATTAAGATGGCCGGCGCTGATCGTCGAATAAAATGGTGGCGGATGTGATATATGCCGCTACCTAACACAAAAAGCCTTGCAGTACCTCCATTATTCTCTCTCCCTGTGTGTGTAAAATTTTAACTACGAGGTTTAGAAAGCTTTTCAAAGTTTTTGTCAATGATATTGACATATAACATGTGCTTTGCTCGTGCAAAAAACGAGTGATGCGGAGGCAGTGGAGGAGCCAGGTTTAATGTTACGTAGGGCACAATTTATAGGCTAATCGTAAGAAACCCCCTTCTCATTTGCCCGATTGGCTAAATTGATGGGATCGTGCTAATTAGGCAAAAATGAGGGGTATCATGAAATATAGCCATTTTTAATTATGGTACAAACTATGGAGCTAAAACTTATATCCAAAATAACTTTCACCTTTTGAGGAAAAAATAACTTCTTTTTTATGTGTCGATCTAAATGTCAATCCACTCTCTACAAACTCAACTATTTTCGCTAAATTAATGTTAGCTAAATCTTTCATAAGTTTATCGAATTATTGGATTTGATACATACAAACTAGAATTTTGGCATTTATGGAAGTGCAAGGTTTCTATATCTGAAAGCAACTATATAAGTAGATTTATTTTTTCTTCTAATATGAAAAACTATTTAAATCATTTTCTATAGACTGTTTTGTACATGGAAAATTGCTATATAAGCAAAAAATTTAGTTTTCCGATCGATAGTTATGCAACACATTACATATTAACTTGTTAAATTTTAGGTAAATCAAATTTGAGTAGCTTATTTTTTGTTTTCTGCTAACATTTTTTGGATTTCAAATTGTTGAACAATATTTTAATAGAGAATTCACGTATAGAAGGGTACAAGAATAAAAAACTTAGACTGAATTAATTGTAAATGATAAAGCAATTGATTTAGGGTGTTTCATGAAATGGAATTCATAAAAGCTTGAAAAAAAATTATCACCTAAATAATTGTCAAAATTAAAGGCCCAACTCTAGTTTCATGTTGAAAAAACTATGAGAGGTACAAGGATATAAAACATAAGATGTGACAAACCTCCACAAGACTTGCATCTCATTGGATGGAACACATCTATATTGAAAGTCCGTGTGCCCTCATATATAAAATATATAACCACCCTCCTAGTTCATGTATAGTTAAATTTGATGTGATATCAAAACTAGATTGATAACATTCGTGAATTTGTGCTTTAATAACACCTTTAAGAGAGAGTTGTCTACATGCCCTTGATAGACTAACCTTCTTATCTAGTTGTTGCACCTTTAAGAGGGTCATCTACTTGTCTTTGAGAGATCTAACTTCAACATGTGTTTGTACGATTCACAACTACGTTGCATGTGAGAGAAAGTGTTGAGAGGTATAAGGGTATAAAACATAAAATGGGACAAACCTCCACAAGACTGAGCCTTATTGGATGGAACCCGTCTATTTTGAAAGCACGTGTGCCCTCATATATAAAATATATAACCGCCCCCTCGTTGGTGTATAATTAAATTTAATATAACTGTATTATGGTATATATTATTGTTATCATAAATCAGATTAGTTCTAATTTATGTTGAGATTATAATAAATGTGTTAGATTGTTGGGATTATTAGTTATCAGTTAGTTATGCCATGAGGTATATAAATTGAGATGATTTATCTTTTAATAAAATGAGATTATTGCTTTTTTATCATGGTATCATACCCAATGACTCGATCCAAAATTTATTTTCATTTATATTTTTATTTTATTATTCCAAAATAAATAAAGTTGTGTCAATAATATCTAATTCAGAAATAAGTTCTTTCATTTTGGTCATAAGCAATTGCTTCCATCAATGTAACACATTAGAATGCGATTAGTGTTAATTAAGCGAAAATACGGGTTTTTAATAAAAAAAGTTTACCAAAATAGTTTTCAAATATTTTATAAAAATTAATTAATATTTTATTATTATTTATTTTAGGCTTGCACACACTTGTGCATGTTAACCTAGGGTTAATTAGTGGTAACCATGCTTAAGTAGCCATGACACCTTAACCTCATTTTATTATGTTTTATGTAATTAGTTAATTTAGTTAATTAGTTTTAAATATAAGGTTTGAAATCTAGTTGACTTGAGAGAGAAGAGAGAAAGGGTTGACCATGGCATGCATCATGAGGTATGGGGCAAGCATGTCATGCATTAAATGAGGAGAGAGAAGAGAGAGACATGGCTCATGCTACTCTCACATCCTCATTTTTTCCTCACCCTCACTCATACACACCTCACTCTCACCCACATTCTCTCATTCCCTCATTTGTTTTCTCCTCCTCATTTTTCATCACCCTCACACCCTCAACTGAAACCCTAACCCAACCCTCACAAACCAAAGTCTAAATCCTCACTAATCTTCACAAAACTCACTAAACCCTTCATTAAACTTGATCTAAAGCCTATGGAGATGACTTGGAGTATGGAAAGTTAGGGTTTTGAGCAAGTTTGGAAAGATAGTGCTCTCTACTGTTAACTAGGATTGTATAATGTTGTGTTGCTAATTAATTTCAGTTTAGAACACTAAAAGATATAGTTTTATGCATATATCGTGTTTTTAGTGTCATTTTAGGATATCTGTGATCTGCCATCAACCCGAGTGTTTACTGGGAAATCTAGCGAGGCAGTGGTGTTGTACTGTTGCCCTGAGAGCACACCTGAAACACGAACCCCACCTGACCCGTTTTGGCCGGCGAGAACATGGCAAAGTCCGGTGAGCTCGGCAGTTAGGGGGACTGGGGTGTAGTAATTTTTAGGGTAGCTGTCTGAAGTTGTTTTAGTGTGTTTGGTACTGCTAGATTTTTAGGTTTTGACAGTGGGTAAAATCTGGGATCAAATTGCTAGTTTTTAATGTTTTGACAAAGTGCAATACGATTGATCCGACGTAGTTTTGTTGTTTCGGGTAGCTTGCTGTCGTGGGTTTGTTTTGGTGATGTCGACACATACGTTAGCCGCTAAGCGAACCCTTTTGTACTTTAAGGGAATCGATTCGTTAAATTGGCGCTGTGTTCGTTATTATTGCGTAGTTTGCTAAATCCATGTGTTATTGTGTTTTGTGTTAATAGGATCGCAGGCGGGGACTTCGGACGCCGTGAAGAAAAGGAAGCAGGTGGTCGGATATACTTAGCTCGAAATCACCGGTGAGTAGATTTAACATCTACAAAGAAATCGCCCGTATGGCGTTATGCGTCAGGGCTTGATAGGATATTAGCCGTATGTTTATATTCATATATGTTGATTATGCATGAGCATCATTACATACCATTACTTGTTGTGCCTTGAATTAATACCTAGTGGACACTGCACCATTACTGACGGTTCATGTTGCACGAGCACTAAATTGTATGCTACACCCACACCATCGGTAATTTCCATGACATGCACACCCTATACACATATGCGGTATTGTATTGTTATTGATATTGAGACATTGATTCCTATTCTATTGCACATATGAAATGCATCATGCATACATAGTTACATGTTTACCATTATATGATGTTGCATTGGATTTTGGAAGAATTGGGAACCACATGATATATTTTAAAACCGGATTCATTTAAAAGAGCGGTTTTCCCTTGATATGCTCATATTACTGTTTTATGTTGCATATATCACATTTCATGGATTTACGCATTGAGATATGGATTTCATGTGATTTATGGATTTGAGAACCGTGGTATTATTTCAAGAAAGTATGCATTGTTTTGAAAACCCGGTTTCTCTTGATATGATATTTCAGTGCGTCCACCATGCGTTTTCTTAGTTCTGAGACGTGTGATAGAAACCCGATTCGAGGAGCTGGATGATCCGATTGCGGGTTCATGGTGGACCCGGTATGGTACCCGGGGCAAGAAAGGGATGTTGTGCAGTAGACGATGAGCCTGGCAGAGGGACTACTACCTACCGGTGATTGGTTTGACCTGGCGGTTATCCGGAGGATATCGACCGGGGTCGAGAGATGGATATGGGCCGATCCGGACTAACGGAGCCCGTGGGCCGATCCGGACTGACGGAGCCCGATACATGTGGATTTGTGTGTCGATATTGGACACGAGTATTTCATGATGTTTTCGAGTGCCGATGTTGGGCACTCAGGTTCCATGACATTTACAGGATATGAGGGCCGATCAGAGTGACGGCGCCTGAGGTATTGGGATTTGGGGTGTCGTTGATGGACACCGGTTTTTCCACGATGATGATTCATTGATGATGATATATTTTATCCCATACTCAGCATTCATTCGATATGCATTGCTTCATGTATTAGTAGTACCTGATAGAGTACCTTTCATGATTGTTGCATATCCAGATTACCATATTGATACTATCAGATTGCATATGATAGATTATCGCTGTACGTGCATACCTGCGATTATCTGTATGATATTACTTACTATTCACAAGTTGGCAACTCATCCCCGTTATGCCACAGTGTTTTGCAGGCTTGACCCTCAGAGTAGTCGCGACAAGGCTTCTTATTGTATCTTTTTGCAGTGGATACCGCTACGGTTGGCTGTGAGCTGTTTTGCTATCGGTGGGTTTTGCGGTTATCCGTTTACATTCATTGTATATCTCTCGTTGTATCTAGTACTCTCCATCTACCATTTCATGTATTGACTTAGAGACGAGTTGTGAGGACGATATTGTATATTTTGTGACTCTGGGTGTCATGCTCGTGTGAGCCGGTTTTTATTATGCAGTTTTATCTCTTATGCTGTTTTCACTTTATATTGTTTATTTCTTCACTACGCCGTCGTATATTATGCTTGTGGTGGTTGTTTCCGCATTTGGGCGTGATTTTCTCCCGTTTGGGGATGCTTTATTTATATCATATGTTGCTTTATTTATATCTTATGTTTGTACCTGTTTCGGGGCTAGTTTTTACAAAGGAGGTGCTGCCGAAATCTTTAAGAAAATGAACTTAAGTTTAAAGAATTTTACTTGAGATTTCCAAATATTTTTAATAATGTTTTTATCACTTACTACTTTTGATGGTTTAGATTTCTGGGTTTTCGGCTTAAATTGCGTTACGCCTGTAGACGTTACGTGGTTTAAGTGCCGGTCACGTGCCAAATTTTGGGTCGTGACAAAGTTGGTATCAGAGTGCTAGATTTTACCTTTCGGAGTGTAGGATGACCTTGGTATGATAGAGTAGGTAGCTTAAGCAGAGTGACGTAGCGTGTGTATATTCCGCGGCATACTTGCGACACGGTACTCCGCTTAAGTGATCTTAGGATTTATTGGTTGAAATTCCTTCCGTGATTTTATACATCCTTGTGATTCGATTTCCGTGTTCTTATTGAATCCTATTTTCATTTCCATCCATTATGCCGCTGAAGATTACGAGGGCGCAGAGTGCTGCTGCGAGAGCCGAGGTCAAAGTTGGCTCGTCGGAGACGAGGACTGACCAGGGCGGTACACCCGTTGTTTAGAAGCAGATTGATCCACCTTTGCTTGATCGTATTACTAGGCTAGAGGCCGGTATGCAGGATTTGCGCCAGATGATGGGATCGTTAGTCGAGGCCAGTAGAGCGCAAAGACAGGAGGTTGTCCCACCTGTTGCAGGGACCGTGATGGTGCCTACTGTTCCGGCAGTTGTACTTGCAGCTACGGAGGTTATCACTGTATCGTTAGCTGAGTTCATGAGGCTGAACCCTCCGGTTTTCACAGGCACTGATGCAGCTGAGGATCCGCAGTCATTTATTGATCGGATGGCCAGGATATGTCGTTCGCTGAGATTCTCCGACGCGAGATGGGTAGAGTTCGCGAGTTTTCGTCTGGAAGGTCTTTCCCAGAAGTGGTGCGAGTCTTTAGAGAGGGGCAGAGCCGCAGGTCTTTCTCCTATGACTCGGGCTGAGTTCGTGACGGTGTTTCTTGCCCATTTTCTTCCGCAGAGCGTCATGGATGCTCGAGCTCATAGTTTCGAGTCATTACTCCAGACTCAGGGTATGATGGTGGTAGAGTACGATGTGCAGTTTACCCAGCTATCTGTGTATGCTCCGTATTTGGTGGACACTGAGGAGATGCGGATCAAGAGATTTGTTCGAGGCTTGATTACCCAGTTGTTCCTCGCTATTAGCGCCCAGCATTGTGACACCTATATAGCCGCAGTAGATGCAACCCTGTTGGTTGAGGAGCGTCTTGCCGAGACTTCAGTAGTTCCGGAACCGAAGAGGGTTCGTACTGGTATATCAGCACGGAGACAGATGTTTAGACGCCGCAACAGATTTCGTTCAGGTAGTAGAGGCTTGGGATGAGGCCAGTTGTTTAGCTCTTATCCCCGGGAGGGTCAACAGTCATCGTCTGGATGTTTCCGGTGCGGGAGTTTTTATCATCGTGTTCGAGATTGTACTGAGCTACGTGAGGACGAGGCGGCCGTATCGTATGTTACCTTACCACCTTCTCTACCTCAGAGAGTGTTGCCTCTTATGATTGTTGTAGCTCCGCGTCAGACTTATGCTCAGAGAGGTCATGGTCGCGGAGGGTTTGTTCAGAGAGGACAGGGTGACAGAGGTGGAGGACAGCCAGTTGCAGGTAGAGGGCAGGCACGAGTATTTTCTTTGACTCATCAGGACGCGCAGGCGTCCAATGCAGTGGTTTCAGGTACTCTTTCAGTATGTTCCTTCGATGCACACGTTTTGTTTGATCCGGGATCTACCCATTCGTATGTTTCTACACACTTCGTGCCGAGGTTGGGCCGAGAGTCGTATTTGCTAGATCAGCCGCTTATCGTGACTACTCCTGCTGGCGAGTCGTTTGTTGCGCGACACGTATTTCGGTCGTGTGCTGTCCGTATTGGAGATAGAGATTCGTTCGTCGACTTGATCCTTCTTAAGATGTTGGACTTCAACGTTCTCCTGGGCATGGACTGGTTAGCTACTTACTACGCGTCTGTTGACTGCCGCGAGAAGACAGTCAGGTTTTGTTTTCCCGACGAGTCAGTTCTTGTTGTGCAGGGGGACCGTGGTGCCGCCCCTCACAGTTTGATTTCAGCCCTTTGTGCTAGTCGGCTTCTGAGGAGAGGATGTCGGGGATTCTTAGCTTTCATTCGTGATACCGGAGCCACAGTAGATTCGTTGGACCGGGTTCCTATCGTGCGAGATTTTCCCGACGTATTCCCAGATGAGTTACCTGGATTGCCGCCAGAGCGTAAGATTGAGTTTTGCATTGATTTGATCCCCGGCACGGGGCCTATTTCTATACCGCCTTACCGGATGGCCCCGGCGGAGCTTAAAGAGCTTAAGGATCTGCTGCAAAAGTTGCTTGATAGGGGACTTGTGCGTCCGAGTGTTTCGCTTTGGGGAGCTTCTGTTCTGTTCGTCAAGAAGAAGGACAGCAGTTTTAGGTTGTGCATTAATTATCGTCAACTGAATCGAGTGACGGTGCGGAATAGGTATCCTTTACCTCACATTGACAATTTGTTTGATCAGCTCCAGGGTGCGGGACATTTTTCTAAGATTGATTTGAGATCAGGTTATCATCAGTTGCGGGTTCGGAATGATGACATTTCGAAGACTGCTTTTCGTACGCGCTATGGGCATTATGAGTTTTTGGTGATGTCGTTCGGACTCACCAATGCCCTAGCAGCGTTCATGGATTTGATGAACCGTATTTTCAGGCCGTTCCTTGACCAGTTTATTATTGTGTTTATTGATGACATTCTGGTTTATTTCAAGAGTCGAGAGGAGCATGAGTAGCACCTGAGGATTGCTTTGCAGACATTGAGAGAGCACCAGCTGTTTGCCAAATTCTCGAATCGTGCCTTCTGGCTTGATAGTGTTGACTTCCTAGGTCATGTGACTACGGGAGACGGTATTCGTGTGAACCCGAGGAAGATCGAGGCCATACAGTTTTGGCCCAGACCTGTATCAGTGACAGAGGTCCACAGCTATTTGGACTTAGCCGGTTATTACCGTCATTTCATGCAGGACTTCTCGAGTATCGCTGCGCCGCTGACCGGACTGATCAGGAAAGGGGTTCCTTTTCTTTGGACTGAGGCGTGCAAGCAGAGTTTTCAGCAGTTGAAAACTCGGTTGATGACTGCACCGGTTTTATCTTTGCCTACTGGATCGGGCGGTTATGTCATTTACTGTGATGCTTCTCGAGTGGGGCTCGGTTGTGTATTGATGCAGCATGATAGAGTTATCGCTTATGCTTACCGGCAGTTGAAGAAGCACGAGCAGAATAATCCCACTCATGATCTTGAGATGGCCGCGGTGGTCTTTGCGCTTAAGATTTGGAGACACTACTTGTACGGGGAGTCGTGTCAGATTTTCATGGACCACCAGAGCTTAAAGTACATCTTCCAGAAGCGAGATATGAATTTGAGACAGCGCCGTTGGATAGAACTTGTGAAGGATTATGATTGTGAGATCCTTTACCACCCGGGAAAGGCGAATATGGTAGCCGATGCTTTGAGTCATAGGCCCGGGGGTAGCTTGTCCCAGTTGAGCGCAGTCCAGAGACAGTCTTCTGCAGATTGGAAGATCTTGTGTGACAGCAGAGTACAGTTTGAGTTCATTTCCACTGGGGGACATGTTGCTCATGTCCGTGCCTGTCCACTTCTACTAGATCGTATTCGTGAGGCACAGCCCGCCGATACCCGTTTATCTGAGATTCTTGAGCATGTTCGGCAGGGTAGAGATTCATAGTTCTTGATTGATGACTAGGGTGTGCTACGTTTTAGGACTTGTTTGTATGTACCTGATACCGATGGGTTGAGACGCGAGATCCTAGAGCAAGCACATCAGTCAGCTTTTAGTGTTCACTCAGGTTCCACCAAGATGTACCATGACTTGAGAGATATCTACTGGTGGGCAGGGATAAAGAGTGATGTTTCGGATTTCGTTTCGAGGTGTCTGACTTGTCAGCAAGTCAAGGCTGAGCATCAGAGACCGGCAGGAGAGTTGCGGCCTTTACCCGTTTCGGAGTGGAAATGGGAGCAGATCTCCATGGATTTTGTTGTGGGTCTACCCAGATCCAGTCGAGGGTATGACTCCATTTGGGTGACTGTTGACCGGTTGACGAAAGCGGCTCACTTCTTTCCAGTGAAGACCACTTTCAGTTATGCTCAGTATGCTCAGTTGTACGTTGATGAGATTGTGCGTTTGCACGGCGTTCCCATATATATTGTATCCGATAGGGGCACCCAGTTCACTAGCTGTCTTTGGCAGAAGCTTCAGGAAGCCTTGGATACCCGTTTGAGCTTTAGCACTGCTTTCCATCCGCAGACCGATGGTCAGGCAGAGAGGACTATACAGACTCTGGAGGATATGCTTCGTGCATTCGTGCTTGATTTTGGTGGTAGTTGGGATCGTCACTTGCCGTTGATAGAGTTCTCCTACAATAACAGTTATCAGGAGACGATTCAGATGATACCTTTTGAGGCTTTGTATGGTAGAAAGTTTCGATCGCCAGTCTGTTGGACCGAACTCAGCGAGAGCAGGATTTTGGGACCCCAGCTAGTTTAAGAGACTACGGAGAAGATCCAGTTGATTCAGGATAGGATGAGAGCAGCTCAGTGCAGACAGAAGTCTTATGCTGTCCGTCGTCGTCGTAGGCTCGAGCTCGCAGTGGGGGATCGTGTATTCCTACGGATTTCTTTGATGAAGGGCGTGATGAGATTTGGGAAGAAAGGGAAGGTTAGTTCCAGATTTGTAGGTCCTTTTGAGATCCTTGAGCGAGTTGGTACCGTTGCCTATTGTTTGGCACTTCCGCAAAGTTTTCCGGATGTTCACCACGTATTCCATGTATCGATACTTCGCAAATACCTTCATGACCCTTCTCACATGATTCAGCACCAGACCGTTCAGCTAGAGCGCGATCTTTCGTTCACCGAGCAGCCGGTAGAGATATTGGATCGGCAGGTGAAGAAACTTCGGTAAAAGGTCTTGCCATCTGTGAATGTTCTGTGGCGTGGCCTAAATAGTGAAGAGGTCACTTGGGAGGCCGAGAGCGAGATGCGGAAGAAATTCCCTCATCTCTTTGAAAGTACGCATAGTAAGTTTTTTAAATTCGAGGACGAATTTCTTTAAGGGGTGAAGATTGTAACACCTTAGAATGCGATTAGTGTTAATTAAGAGATAATGCGGGTTTTTAAGAAAAAGTTTATCAAAATAGTTTTCAAATATTTTATAAAAATTAATTAATATTTTATTATTATTTATTTTGGGCTTGCACACACTTGTGCATGTTAACCTAGGGTTAATTAGTGGTAACCATGCTTAAGTAGCCATGACACCTTAACCTCATTTCATTATGTTTTATGTAATTAGTTAATTTAGTTAATTAGTTTTAAATATAAGGTTTGAAATCTAGTTGGCTTGAGAGAGAGAGAGAGAGGGTTGATTATGGCATGCATCATGAGGCATGGGGCAAGCATGCCATGCATTAAATGAGGAGAGAGAAGAGAGAAGAGAGAGGCATGGCTCATGCTACTCTCACACCCTCATTTTTCCCTCACCCTCACGCACACTCCCCACTCTCACTCACATCCTCTCATTCCCTCATTTGTTTTCTTCTCCTCATTTTTCATTACTCTCACACCCTCAACTGAAACCCTAACCCAACCCTCACAAACCAAAGCCTAAATCCTCACCAATCTTCACAAAACTTACTAAATCCTTCATTAAACTTGATCTAAAGCCTATGGAGATGACTTGGAGCATGGAAAGCTAGGGTTTTGAGCAAGTTTGGAAAGGTAGTGCTCTCTACTGTTAACTAGGATTGTATAATGTTGTGTTGCTAATTAGTTTTAGTTTAGAACACTAAAAGATATAGTTTTGTGCATATATCGTGTTTTTATTGTCATTTTAGGATGTTTGTGATCTGCTATCAACCCGAGTGTTTACTGGGAAATCTAGCGAGGTAGTGGTGTTGTATTAGTTGCCCGGAGAGTACACCAGAAACACGAACCCTACCTGACCTGTTTTGGACGACGAGAACATGGCAAAGTCCGGCGAGCTCGGCCATTAGGGGGACTGGGGTGTTGTAATTTTTAAGGTAGCTGTCTGCAGTTATTTTAGGGTGTTTGGTACTGCTAGATTTTTAGGTTTTGATAGTGGGTAAAATCTGGGATCAAATTGCTAGTTTTTAATGTTTCGACAAAGTGCGATACGATTGATCCGACGTAGTTTTGGTGTTTCGGGTAGCTTGCTGTCGTGGGGTTGTTTTGGTGATGTCGACACACACGTTAGCCGCTAAGCAAACCCTTTTGTAGCTTAAGGGAACCGATTCGTTAAATTGGTGCCGTGTTCGTTATTATTGCGTAGTTTGCTAAATCCACGCGTTATTGTGTTTTATGTTAATAGGATCGCAGGCGGGGACTTCGGATGCTGCGAAGAAAGGGAAGCAGGTAGTCAGATTTACTTAGCTCGAGATCACCGGTGAGTAGATTTAACATCTACGGGGGAATCGTCCGTATGGCGTTATGCGTCAGGGCTTGATAGGATATTAGCCGCATGTTTATATTCATATATGTTGATTGTGCATGAGCATCATTACATACCATTACTTGTTGTGCCTTGAATTAATACCTAGTGGACACTGCACCATTACTGACGGTTCATATTGCACGAGCACTAAATTGTATGCTACACCCACACCGTCGGTAATTGCCATGACACGCACACCCTATACACATATGCGGTATTGTATTGTTATTGACATTGAGACATTGATTCCTATTCTATTGCACATATGAAATGCATCGTGCATACATAATTACATGTACACCTTTATATAATGTTGCATTGGATTTTGGAAGAATTGGGAACCACATGATATATTTTAAAACTGGATTCATTTAAAAGAGCTATGCTCATATTACTGTTTTATGTTGCATATATCACATTTCATGGATTTACGCATTGAGATATGGATTTCATGTGATTTATGGATTTGAGAACCGTGGTATTATTTCAAGAATGTATGCATTGTTTTGAAAACCCGGTTTTTCTTGATATGATATTTTAGTGCGTCCACTATGCGTTTTCTTGGTTCTGAGACGTGTGATAGAAACCCGATTCGAGGAGCTGGATGATCCGTTTGCGGATTCATGGTGGACTGGTATGGTACCCTAGGGCAATAAAGGAATGTTGTGCAGTAGACGATGAGCCTGGCAGAGGGAATACTACCTACCGGTGATTGGTTTGATCTGGCGGTTATCCGGAGGATACCGACCGGGGTCGAAAGATGGATATGGGCCGATCCGGACTGACGGAGCCCGTGGGCCGATCCGGACTGACGGAGCCCAATATATGTGGATTTGCGTGTCGATATTGGACACGGGTATTTCATGATGTTTTCGAGTGCCGATGTTGGGCACTCAGGTTCCATGAGATTTACAGGATATGAGGGCCGATCAGGGTGACGACGCCTGAGGTATTGGGATTTAGGGTGTCGTTGATGGACACCGGTTTTTCCACGATGATGATTCATTGATGATGATATATTTTATCCCATACTCAGCATTCATCCGATATGCATTGCTTCATGTATTAGTAGTACCTGATAGAGTACCTTTCATGATTGTTGCATATCCAGATTACCATATTGATACTATTAGATTGCATATGATAGATTATCGCTGTACGTGCATACCTGTGATTATCTGTATGATATTACTTACTATTCACGAGTTGGCAACTCATCTCCGTTATGCCACAGTGTTTTGCAGGCTTGACTCTCAGAGTAGTCGCGACAGGGCTTCTTATTGTATCTTTTTGCAGCGGATACTGCTACGGTTGGCTGTGAATTGTTTTGCTATAGGTGGGTTTTGCGGTTATCCGTTTATATTCATTGTATATCTCTCGTTGTATCTAGTACTCTCCATCTACCATTTCATGAATTGACTTAGATACGAGTTGTGAGGACGATATTGTATATTTTATGACTCTGAGTGTCGTGCTCCTGTGAGCCGGCTTTTATTATGCAGTTTTATCTCTTATACTGTTTTCACTTTATATTGTTTATTTCTTCGCTACGGCGTCGTATATTATGCTTGTGGTGGTTGTTTCTGTCTTTGGACGTGATTTGCTCCCGTTTGGGGATTCTTTATTTATATCATATGTTGTTTTACTTATATCTTATATTTGTACCCGTTTCGGGGATAGCTTTTACAAAGGAGGTGCTGCCGAAATTTTTAAGAAAATATACTTAAGTTTAAAGATTTTTACTTGAGATTTCCAAATGTTTTTAACAATGTTTTTATCACTTACCACTTTTGATAGTTTATATTTTTGGGTTTTCGGCTTACTTAAATCGCGTTATGTCTGTAGACGTTACGTGGTTTAAATGCCGGTCACGTGTCAAATTTTGGGTCGTGAAAATCAATATCAAGTCCAAACACCTGCTCTTTTTTATGGCGTACGTCTTCTAGCAGCATGATTTTCTTCCAGCAGCATGAGTTTCTTCCGACTAAGCAGCTATTCTTTTCTTAGGACGTCTTCTAGCAGTATTATCTTCTTCCTTTAGAATTTCTAGTGAAAAAAATTGCGGGTTAATCTGTCCGCCTTGCAATCCCCAAAAGAGACCAAAGGGTATTAGTCCGCCGTGCTCGATAGTTTAGATCTGTTGTTCTTCTCTGTCGTACTACAAGTTGCATATTTTGGTTCAAGATATTATCTAAACTCTCGGTTATCCACCATGAGTTTCAGAGAGGCTGTTAGATTATGAAACATTGGAATATAACTGTATTAGATATTATGATTATCATAAATCAGATAAGTTCTGATTTATATTGTTGAGATTATGATTCGTGTATTAAATCGTTAGGATTATTAATTATCAGTAAGTTATGTTATTTATGAGGTATATAAATTGAGATAATTTACCTCTTAATAAAATTGATCGAGTTTATTGCGTTCTTATCAATTTTATTTATTCTAAATAACTATCTATACCTATATATCATACCTCGATCTAGGTGGATAGATGGGTCAAACACCTAACATCGACCCACCAATCCGCCCCCATATGAAGTAAAATGACATATGACACTCTACAAGTATTTGTTGAAATTAACTTGTGGCATTAAATGGATGTTTGTTAATTAGTCCAATTGGAAACGAAAATTGAGGAGCTCCAAGAATTATGGTTATAACAGTAGATAGACAGAGGAGAGATCAATCTCAGGAGCAGAAATGTCCTTAAACAGTCACGTGCAAAGCGCACGTAGGAATCCATTTTGACATATTCTAACGGCAGTGTAACGGAAGGTATTAAAGTACCAAGGAACGGAAAACTATAAAGTATTAAACCATTGAAAAAATTAATAAGGTAATAAAGTGCACGAAGGATTTAACATTGAGGGATTATTAAGCCAATTTACCCTAATATTCCAATAAAATATATGCAACGGGTTTAATGAAATATTCTGAAAAATGGATAAAGTTAGCAGATGGGAGTATTTTGGATAACTTAAGAGATTCAAAGGAGCAATATAAAAATATTACGATTGTTCAAAAATAAAAGAGAATTAATTGAGAAGGGATATAGAAAAAGAGAAAAAGGGATATTCACCAAAAACCATGCCGTTGTTTGACCATTTTATAAGAAACTATCCTATGATTTTTCTCTAACCAAAAACCATCCTGAAATATGCAACGCTAACGAAAAAACACCTTGAATGGTGGCTTCTTGCTAAAACTGTTAAACTATCACTACTACGATATCCGTTTGTCCATACGGATTTAGCCGTAAAGACAAACCGTAGCCCCTACGGATTAATCCGTAGGGACATAAAATAGCACCGTAGATTCAAAGATTGCAGGTAAACGTATTTGCCCTGAAAATTCCACTACGGGGTAAATATTTTCTCTACAGCTTAATCCGCAGAGGCATTTAACCCTATGGATTATTCCGTAGGGACATAATCTTTTTTTATTTATCTGTTTATAAAATAAAATAATTACCCATACGAAGTTATCCGCAGCGTCTTCTAAATACCCTTACAGATTGCACCGTAGGGATAAGGTTTGCCTCTATTACTGAGTCCATAGGGACAAAATATCAAATATTATGATATTTTATCCCTACGGATAAATGTGTAGGGGCAAAACGTGCATCTATGGATTAATCCGTAGGGGCAACTGTTTCCCCTATGGATTAATCCGTTGGGACATTATATCAGGGTTTTTTTTTATAGAAAAGGGCTTCCCGTTTTCCTTCCCGTGCACAATAATATATATATCATACAACCAATTACAGAAATATTCATAAACAATATTTCACGCATAATATATAAAATAAACAAACAAACAGAATACGAAATCAATCTAAAATCATCGTAAACATCTAAACAACCACTGATATCATCCAAAACATACAATATGTATCAAATAAGTACATCCTTCTAAAAAATATAAATAAATCTATTCTATCTCGGTCCAGCTTCTCCACCTTTAATAATCGCCGTAATCTGACGCATCTGCTCCTCGGTGCAGCCTTGCGTCATCAAAAACTCAACTAATAAAGGAGCGGTCTGTGCAGGATTTTGAATGGTCTGTGCAGGAGTCTGAATGGGCTGTGGAGCTATAGGAGTGTCCTGTGCATCCCTGGTCGAGATAGTGGTTTACAGAGCCGCAACCGAAGGAGAGACATGTGGAGCCACCGCCGAAGTAGTCTGCCGAATCTGTAAAATTTTGTATTTGTGTAATAAACTAGTAAGAACGGTGTATTAGATTTTATTTGAATTCGTATCATTATCGGATTATTGCGGAACCGCGAATTTATATATGCTTTGTTGAGATTTTACACGTTCTGTTGAAATTCATATGTTAT
This sequence comes from Agapanthus africanus, assembly GCA_030015575.1. Lineage (NCBI taxonomy): Eukaryota > Viridiplantae > Streptophyta > Magnoliopsida > Asparagales > Amaryllidaceae > Agapanthus > Agapanthus africanus. Next base: position 256,442,709 of record CM057351.1, on the reverse strand, counting down.
GTATGAGAATTTATACATGTTGAAATTCCATACATTCAGAGCTTTGCTTTTCCCCCCAATCTAAGAATACTTAGAGACTTAGGCCTAATTTGGATATCTAGTTTGAAAACCGTAGTTTATTTTAAGCGGTGGTAGAAATGATGCTTACTCTAACTTGTAAGCCTGTATCTCTCCTTAATTGTTTAGTATTGATTAAATACTTGGTTTTAAAGTTATCTAATTTACAAAGCAATATTTCCTTCTTAAGTTTTGAGTTTGGATAATCATAACTTTTTAAACTCCAAAATGAAGAAAGATATAGCATGGTTATGATTATAGAGTTCAGTTTAATTAGATAATTTTATGTAAGTCGGATTAATCAAACTTAAGTCTAAAACCAAAATGAAGAAAGATATGGCATGGCTACTAATATTGCATATGCTGCTATCTATAATATGATATAATATTTTCTAATAAATAATATACGTACCAACATCTCCTTCAACTTCTTGACGGTGGTCTTCAATGCGGCAACATCATGCTCCAGACGTCGTTCACGGGGGGTAGGGGAAGTAACCGCCGGAGTGGAGACTGACTTCATATAGACCCAGATAGGACCAAGTCCCCGGCCTCTCTCTCATTCCGTGGTGCCCTCCGTGTGCGGCATCTAGGATTGGGGTCAGTATGATCGGATCGGTTTGTCTACTGAAACCGATTCCCGATACCACCGCCTGCTCCACCACCCGCTCCTACACTCATGTTAAGCATTAAAACACACACACACACACACACACACACACACACACACACACACACACATATATATATATATATAAGTCCATGCTACCTCTCCCGGTACTTACGGGCTTGCGGAATTTGATGAAAAACAATTTTCTAGAGGCGGTAACATGGACTCAAAACGGATCTTTGTTAAACTATCTACCTAACAACCTAACTACGAATTAACTACTCGGTTAGGGGTTATACCTTTCTTTCTTGAACTCCTTCGTCTTCATCTCTTGATGGTGTATGGATCGGCTTCATCCCGTCGTCTCCTTGCGCCGAAAATCGATCCACCCGAAAGCTTCTACCTTTAGCTTCTTCTTCGAACTTTGAAGAAACTAGTTCACTTGGTTTGCCAAACCTTGTGAACTAGAGTGAGTAGAGGAGAGTGTGATGGGATTTTCTCTATGGTTCTTGCTTCTCAACACATGAGACAAGTGAACCATAGACAAGAGAGAGAGCAAGAGGAAAAGGGTGAGAGCAAGAGAATGAGAGAGCTCAAAACCAAGAGAGAGAGAGAGCAAGAAAGAATGAGCCTCTCTTTTGTCATACACACTCTCATAATCCAAAAGCATCATGAGCCATAATGTTAATCAAGTATTATGTGATGGTTCATATCATGTCAAAGGCAATATCATTTCCATGCACTCATTTTCCAAACCACAACAAGCAAGCAAAAATCTTTGCATGAAAATGACAACCATTGTGATGATGATGGTCAACTAGTCCAACCTAGTCAACCGGTCAACAAAGTCAACAAGTCAACAAAGTCAACCCCTCAACAACCATGTCACTATAATACTTAATTAATATTATTGCTAATTATGTTTCATATTCTCATTAGGGTTTAGCAAAAAGTCAATAGTCAACAGTCAACAGTCAACAACCCTAATGAGAATCCTCTGCCTCTGTCTCTCTGTCAACTGTGCATACACACCCGCATCGACGTTCCGAGGAACACGAATACATATGAGATAAAACCAATCCCAAAACGTACACTAGGATCTGGCTTAAACCAAAGCCCGCTAGTGTTAACTGTCCGGAAACTAAACGTGCACAAGTGCACGGATGTGACCGAACCCTGTCGCAAAACCATGCGACCTGTCGCAAAACCATGCGACCTCTACTCTTTTGCCTAAAGGCGAATAGCTTTCTGTGCGGGACTCTAAAGACTCGACACTACGCTGGCAGTGGGTTTAACCACAGACCGCAAGCGGCACTAGCTGTGCGTAACGGTCCCCAGGTAGATGCCGACAAGAAGACTGACGAGGTGAAACCCATCTGAACTCCTACTGAGTCTGACTGTGACAGTCTTCGTACAGTCCGGTCTGTTCGTCTGATACATCGCATGGCGGGCCTAGGGGGCGGTAAACGTCAGTCCCCTAATAGCGGTACAAGTCGTGTCGGAGTGAAGCCCAGAACACCCTGAGATAACACTGGAAACCTACCAGTATATCTCGCTTGCCCTGGCTAGGGACTACTCGTGTAATGGCTCTCCTAGACATAGCGCGATGTCAACCCCTAATACCGGGAGAGTCGAATCCTGTCTAACCGTCACTGCCTCCAAGTGCTTCGGGACTGCACCCAAAAACTACCTGTTTGCACGACTCCTTTGAGCCGTGGCAGGGTAGTAATCAAAGTGCAGTGGGAACACACTCGAGGCGAAGTGACAGTGTCAAGTCAGCGGACTAAGCTGTACTCATGTCACCTGGGAACTGATAACTGACGATAGGTATAATACCAACCAATCAGTTCCCAACGAGTCCTGTCCAGTGTACTCGTAACCCAACGAGCACCCGCATACTATCTCCAGTACGACGTACTGATGGCTGTGGGACAGACCATCTCCCACACTGGGATGAGAAGCGCATACGCTAGTCTACTCCGGAGTATCGATGCCCTGTCTCGATATTCCTGCGACTAGGGACCTGCATAAGGATGTGCTTATAGATTACCCAGCCCCCACTAGTGTGACTGCCATCACAACGCTGGAAATCAAGCAAAGATCTTAAGGGCTCCACTAATGTGTATAGGTGATATACTAAAATAAACACATGCACACATTGAAGTAGAAACAAACCAAGTAGCATACTACCATTTTGAGCAAGATTGTCAATACAAGGTGAATATCCCAAGCTTCCATTAAGTAATATACATACTAGTATGATACAGTAATGGCCTCTAGGGCATATCCACTAACAATCTCCCACTTTCACTAAGGCCATGTACTGGCGTATCGAAGACCTATCATCTCGATCAGCCGCTCGAACTGAGTCTGGGGTAAGGCCTTTGTGAGTGGATCAGCAGTGTTATCTTCCGTATTTACTCTCTTCACCTCGATCTCCCGGCGATCAACGATCTCCCTGATCAGGTGGTACCGCCTCAAAATATGCCTGGACTTCTGATGGGACCTGGGTTCCTTCGCTAAAGCTATAGCGCCATTGTTGTCACAATACAGCAGTATTGGATCAACACTGGTAGGAACCACCTGAAGTTCCGTGAGGAACTTCTTCATCCAGAAAGCTTCCTTTGCGGCATCGCAAGCAGCTATGTACTCCGCTTCCATAGTTGAGTCAGCAACGGTTTCCTGCTTGGAACTCTTCCAGCAAACCGCACCTCCATTGAGGGTAAAGACATAACCCGACATGGACTTCGAGTCATCCTTATCACTCTGGAAGATGGAGTCAGCAAAGGCCTCAATCTGGAGGTCTTTTCCGCCATACACCAAGAACATCTCCTTAGTCCTTCTCAGGTACTTGAGAATGTTCTTTACTGCTATCCAGTGTTTCTCCCCCGGGTTCGACTGATACCGGCTTACAACGCTCAATGCGTATGCTACATCTGGTCTGGTACACAACATCGCATATATAATAGAGCCTACCGCAGATGCGTAGGGTATTGATGACATGCGATCCCTTTCCAAATCAGTCTTGGGAGACATCTCTTTGGAGAGGGTGATTCCGTGACAAGCCGGTAGATTACCACGCTTGGAATCTTCCATACTGAATCGTTTCAGTATGGTGTCGATGTACCTTGACTGTGAAAGTCCCAACATCCTCTTAGATCTATCACGATAGATCTGGATCCCCAGAATGTAGCTGGCATCGCCCAGGTCCTTCATGGAGAACCTCTGCGACAAGAATTCTTTGACTGACTGTAACATAGGAATATCATTTCCTATTAGGAGAATGTCATCGACGTACAAGACGAGGAATACCACACTTCTCCCTACAATCTTACTGTAAATGCATGGTTCATCTGGGTTTTTAACAAAGTCGAATTCTTTGACAGTATCATCAAAGCAGATGTTCCAACTCCGCGATGCCTGCTTGAGTCCATAGATGGACTTGAGCAATTTGCACACTTTACCGCTGCTCCCACTCTGAATGAATCCCTCTGGCTGATCCATATAGACACACTCTTCCAAATATCCATTTAGGAAAGCCGTCTTTACGTCCGTCTGCCAGATTTCATAATCGTGGAAGGCAGCAATGGCAAGAAGGACCCGAATGGATTTCAGCATAGCCACTGGAGAAAAGGTTTCGTCATAGTCCAAACCAGGTCTTTGACGAAAACCCTTTGCAACAAGTCTAGCATTATAGGTCTCAACCTGTCCATCTACACCAATCTTCCTTTTGAAGATCCACTTGCATCCTACGGGTTTTACCCCATCTGGAGCAACGTCCAACGTCCATACTTTGTTGGTGTACATGGGCTCCATTTCGGTCCGCATTGCATCTAGCCATTTTACCGAGTCACCGCTCTAATTGGCTTGCTGGAAGCTAGTAGGCTCATCATAATCAATAGTGCAATCCTCTCTATCCCCGTCTACGAGAAAACCGTTGTATCTCTCGGGCAGATGAGACTGCCTACTACTCCTACGGAGCGGCGCAGGAATGTCCGGTTCTCCTGAAACGTATGGTTCATCCAAGCTTTCAGTAACAGCTTGTGGTTCTGGAATTTCTTCCAGTTCTATTGCGCCCCCACTTATCTGATTTTCCAAAAATTCAGTTTCCAAGAAGTGGGCATGCGGAGAAACAAAAACTTTTTGTTCTTCTGCGGAATAGAAAAGATACCCCCTGGAGTTCTTTGGGTATCCCACAAACTTACACAGTACTGAGCGTGCCTCGAGCTTGTCCGCATGCTGCTTTTTTACAAAAGCTGGACATCCCCATACCTTAAGATACTTAAGACAGGGTTTCTTCCTACTCCACATCTGATATGGGGTGGTAGGCACAGTCTTGGTTGGAGCTTTGTTTAAGAGATATGCAGCTGCTTCTAGTGCATAACCCTAGAAAGATTGCGGCAACTCAGCCTTACTCATCATGGAACGAACCATATCCAATAGGGTTCGGTTCCGTCTTTCAGATACACCGTTGTGTTGTGGTGTGTATGGAGGAGTACGCTGAGAGAGAATTCCATTCTCTTTTAAATAGTCCAGAAACTCGGCACTTAAGTATTCACCACCTCGATCAGATCTCAGTGTCTTTATACTTTTGCCTGTTTGTTTTTCAACTTCATTCTTGTATTCCCGAAATTTCCCAAAGGCCTCGGATTTGTGCTTCATTAAGAAGACATGTCCATACCTAGAGAAATCATCTGTGAAAGTAATGAAGTATAAATAACCACTTCGCGCATGTGTAGACATTGGACCACACACATCACTGTGTATGAGTCCCAAGAGCTCGCTCGCTCTTACTCCGTGTCCAGTGAACGGAGTCTTCGTCATCTTTCCCATGAGACAAGATTCACAAGTGGCATAAGACTGATACTCGAACGGATTCAAGTACCCCTCTTTATGTAACTTAGTTAATCGTGTCTCATTAATGTGACCCAGTCTACAATGCCATAAGAAATCCTGATTAGTTTCCGGAGACTTTCTTTTAAGTGTGTTCTGGACACTGAATATCTGAGCTTGATTTAATACGTATATCCCATTATTTAATGTACCCGACCCAATCAGAACTTGATTTAGGTGGATGTGTGCTACATCGCTTACAAAAGTAAATTCATATCCTTCCTTAGAAAGTAAGGATACAGATATGATATTACAAGTCGCACCTGGTACATACAAACAGTTACGCAAAATCAATATCTGCCCAGTTGTCAGTCCAAGATGATATTCTCCTACGGATTCAGCATCCATGCTCATTCCGTTAGCAACCCTGAGAGTCATATCACATTTCCTGATAACCCTACGGTTTTTCAGAGCCTGTAATGAATTACAGATGTAAGATCCTGATCCGGTATCCAATACCCAGGAAGTAGGGTTAACTGACATACAGTTCTCTATTACAAACACACCCGAAGCCGAAACCACAACATGCTTCGAATTCTGGCTACTGGCTTTGCAAGCCCTGCAATCTTTCTGCCAATGTTCATTCCCGTTACAATAGGAACGTCCCTCTTTTACTACATCCAGTCCTGAAACTTTTGCCCTTGCTTTTCCTTCTTCTTCCCTGGTTTCCTTCAGGGTATAAGCAGAGAGCAGGGACTGTAGAATTAAGTCAGTACTTGACCCATTCTCCAACGTGGTCTCCAGGTCCGTGAGCTCAAAATAGCTGGTCTCTGTAAGGACGTTGTCCCCTACAGATGACCCGACAGCCAATCTCGCTTGAAGCAATTCGTTCGAGGTCTCATATCTTGCGATACGAGATTGCTCTCCATATAAATCTTTGTTATGGAGGAAGATAGAAACTGAGTCCATCTTCTCGTGCTGCCTCTGGTTTGCACCATCAACTGAGGCTAACACGAGGCACTTGGCTTTCGCACAATCCTTTTCCGATGTCTTGCGGATGTAAATCTCCGTGACAGGGGAAACTAGACCTGAGACGACAGGGGTTTGATTAGTTATGAGGTGTCCCAGCTTGTCATGGGTAATGGACATCTGGACAGACCTTTGCCAATCATAACAGTCAGGTTCAGTCATTTTATTATCTAGATGTAACTTAGGTGTAGTCACTGGGTCGCTGCAATTAAGAGAGAGAGAAGAAAACACTCAGCATGATGATCTTGCAAGTTTAGATTGGTTTTTAATTTGTCTAAACAGGATGGCTCCCACTGTCTCTCGAATCCCTTCTCAAACCAAAAAGGAAGAATTAGTCAGTATCAATCTCACCGTACAATTCTTGCTTAACCGTTCAGCCAGGCTAGTGTCGGTACTTCGAGGGAGGTTTTCCAACGCTTTGGCGAAGTTCCTTAATTAAATAACCTCTTTTCCCTGTGGGCGTAGCCCCGCTAACACCTTTTAGACACCTACTTGGTTTATAGCATTGATCGTTAAGTGAGAAATTTCCCGAGGAGTAGCATATACTCACAGTAGGATCGGGATCCAAATATCATTGCGTAACAAAACTGAAGGAATCCTACCAGAATCATCACACTCCAAATGGTATGCAGCGCTAGCAAGTTTCAGTTCTTTTGAAACTCCCGATGTGGATTTTTGCCCCATGCTCTTATGACCTTGACGAAGGTCAACAAATCATAAGTCAAATGTCAAGTTCTACCCGTCATTGTCTAGGTTAATTTGAACCCACCCGTATATACCCTTGACGAAGGTCAACAAGGTAATACGACTGTCCCAAACCAATGCATCTATCTATGCTACATATGAACACCCAACAGCTACCAATCACTATGCCTTGACGAAGGTCAACAAACATAGCTTGAATACTATTGAATATTCATACGAAACGACAGAGGGCTACGAATGGTTTTGGCGAAACCGTGAACATAGTGAACTTGATATAATCGATGGAACGAGATAGCTTTTAAAAGGAGTGGCTCAAGCTCCACATTTAAAAGTTGGTTTTGAAAAGAAACCGAGTGGTTTTTGAAAGTGTTCCAACGACTTTTACTTGGTTTATTTTTCTTTGCATTAGTTCTTTTAATGCGTATTTTTCTTGCATTAGTTCTTTTAATGCGTCCCATCATTTAATCCTACCATTGCAGAAAACAACCAAAATATGACGTACGCTTATGCCATTCGCATTCGCCACGGGCCCCGTCATTACCCGTTAGGTTACTTAACTAACGACAGAGCAGGGGCTAGGCTAGCGCGGCTGTAAAACATAAGCAACGCCTAAATAATATCATATCATATATATATATATATATATATATATATTGCAATGATAGCCATTTCAGATCACAGATGAACACATTGGATATACTAGGAACCCGCAATTCGTACGAGCCTGTAACGAAAAGCAGATTACACGGTCGCGGTGAATAGACAATACCCCACCTAAGACCCCTACGGGTGCGGCAAACTACCCGCCAAGTACCCGAAGCGAAGCAACCTCCCTCAACTCCGTGAGTAGGCCACTCGGCACTTCGGGATACCCGGTAGTTTGTGCACCCCCTCCATGGGTCTATCCTAGGAGCAAAAACAGTAAAAAGAAATTATACAATGATGACTACAACCCCGACCCGGTTGTGCGGCCATATAAATAATATTACATCAATTTACAAATTTACATGAATTGAAAGAAAAGAAAACTCTCGTCTCACAACCCCCGGCTATTCACCCGCGACAATCCAATGAATTCATATACACATTCCAATAACATTACAGATCACAGATTTGTATAACCCCCACTAATCGACATATAGCGATTAGTAGACGTTCAATACAAATATCACATCACAGATAAATTCCCGTCAGCTTAAGTCTTTAGAAACTCGATCAAAATACGGTTTTTAAAGCCCCCAAAACAAATTTTTCTTTCTGGAAAATCTGGGCTGAAAAAACATATACCAAAAATCGCAAAATACCCCATAGAACAAACTGCAGTGAAGACGATCCAGAGAGGTGCTTAATCGGCCGTGGAACCGCGGCAATAGCAAGCTATTGCCGTGTTTCCGTGGTGGTTTGGTGGGATCTCTGGACCGTTTTTCTACGGTAGACTATAAAAATCCTGAGTCGATTTTTAAAGCATGATTTATTACTTTTACAATACTTTGAAAATCGACAGCAAGTTTGATATCCGGGTGTATTTCGCGACTTTTTCTCCGATCGAATTTCTAGTTACTATGCTAACATGTTAGGTAGTGTTTAACTAGGCTCTGATATCACTGTAAGTCCATGCTACCTCTCCCGGTACTTACGGGCTTGCGGAATTTGATGAAAAACAATTTTCTAGAGGCGGTAACATGGACTCAAAACGGATCTTTGTTAAACTATCTACCTAACAACCTAACTACGAGTTGTTAACTACTCGGTTAGGGGGTTATACCTTTCTTTCTTGAACTCCTTCATCTTCATCTCTTGATGGTGTACGGATCGGCTTCACCCCGTCGTCTCCTTGCGCCGAAGATCGATCCACCCAAAAGCTTCTACCTTTAGCTTCTTCTTCGAACTTTGAAGAAACTAGTTCACTTGGTTTGCCAAACCTTGTGAACTAGAGTGAGTAGAGGAGAGTGTGATGGGATTTTCTCTATGGTTCTTGCTTCTCAACACATGAGACAAGTGAACCATAGACAAGAGAGAGAGCAAGAGGAAAAGGGTGAGAGCAAGAGAATGAGAGAGCTCAAAACCAAGAGAGAGAGAGAGAGAGCAAGAAAGAATGAGCCTCTCTTTTGTCATACACCCTCTCATAATCCAAAAGCATTATGAGCCATAATGTTAATCAAGTATTATGTGATGGTTCATATCATGTCAAAGGCAATATCATTTCCATGCACTCATTTTGCAAACCACAACAAGCAAGCAAAAGTCTTAGCATGAAAATGACAACCATTGTGATGATGGTGGTCAACTAGTCCAACCTAATCAATCGGTCAACAAAGTCAACAAGTCAACAAAGTCAACCCCTCAACAACCATGTCACTATAATACTTAATTAATATTATTGCTAATTATGTTTCATATTCTCATTAGGGTTTAGCAAAAAGTCAATAGTCAACAGTCAACAGTCAACAACCCTAATGAGAATCCTCTGCCTCTGTCAACTGTGCATACACACCCGCATCCGCGTTCCGAGGAACACGAGTACATACGAGATAAAACCAATCCCAAAACGTACACTAGGATCTGGCTTAAACCAAAGCCCGCTAGTGTTAACTGTCCGGAAACTAAACGTGCACAAGTGCACGGATGTGACCGAACCCTGTCGAAAAACCATGCGACCTGTCGCAAAACCATGCGACCTCTACTCTTTTGCCTAAAGGCGAATAGCTTTCTGTGTGGGACTCTAAAGACTCGACACTACGCTGGCAGTGGGTTTAACCATAGACCGCAAGCGGCACTAGCTGTGCGTAACGGTCCCCAGGTAGATGCCGACAAGAAGACTGACGAGGTGAAACCCATCTGAACTCCTACTGAGTCTGACTGTGACAGTCTACGTACAGTCCGGTCTGTTCGTCTGATACATCGCATGGCGGGCCTAGGGGGCGGTAAACGTCAGTCCCCTAATAGCGGTACAAGTCGTGTCGGAGTGAAGCCCAGAACACCCTGAGATAACACTGGAAACCTACCAGTATATCTCGCTTGCCCTGGCCAGGGACTACTCATGTAATGGCTCTCCTAGACACAGCGCGATGTCAACCCCCAATACCGGGAGAGACGAATCCTGTCTAACCGTCACTGCCTCCAAGTGCTTCGGGACTGCACCCAAAAACTACCTGTTTGCACGACTCCTTTGAGCCGTGGTAGGGTAGTAATCAAAGTGCAGTGGGAACACACTCGAGGCGAAGTGACAGTGTCAAGTCAGCGGACTAAGCTGTACTCATGTCACCTGGGAACTGATAACTGACGATAGGTATAATACCAACCAATCAGTTCCCAACGAGTCCTGTCCAGTGTACTCGTAACCCAACGAGCACCCGCATACTATCTCTAGTACGACGTACTGATGGTTGTGGGACAGACCATCTCCCACACTGGGATGAGAAGCGCATACGCTAGTCTACTCCGGAGTATCGATGCCCTGTCTCGATAGTCCTGCGACTAGGGACCTGCATAAGGATGTGCTTATAGATTACCCAGCCCCCACTAGTGTGACTGCCATCACAACGCTGGTAATCAAGCAAAGATCCTAAGGGCTCCACTAATGTGTATAGGTGATATACTAAAATAAACACATGTACACATTGAAGTAGAAACAAACCAAGTAGCATACTACCATTTTGAGCAAGATTGTCAATACAAGGTGAATATCCCAAGATTCCATTAAGTAATATACATACTAGTATGATACAGTAATGGTCTCTAGGGCATATCCACTAACAATATATATATCATTTAAATTTGAACTTATCAAAACAAAATTTCATTCAAATTAGAATAAATATTAACACTTACGCAATACTCCTGGGCAACAGTGTTGGGGAATCAAAGCCCGCCCCTGGCGGGATATGTCGAGATGCCGTGGACGGCAAGATACGTGGTCAACACGCTCGGTGTACCATCCTGCGTCAGGGTCTGAGCTCTCTGCAATTCGCAAAAAAATTACATATATTATAAAATAACTCTTAATATTGCATTATATCAAAATAAATATATTATAATTTATCGATGCCTCCATGGCACGAGTAATGTTCCTCGAGCCACTTGTGTAAGTGGGGCGACCCCTCTTCGCCAACTTCTTATTCTCCTTATTTTGATCGGCCTGTTTCTGCACACAACAATCATATTTAGTTTTCTAATTAAGCAACACAAAAAAATAAATTATATACTAAATAATGAATTACATTTAAATTACAAATCTGTTTGCGCTCAGACTGATAATACCGGCACAAGAGAGGCCATGTATCTACATCGACTCTGGCAAATGCCGGAGAATGTAGGGGAGCCGCTCTCTTCGTCTTGGGGGTCGCCAGCCATAACATATAACAATCGATTTTCAGCTCGTTTCTATTATATCGGACCTTAGATTGCATATTCTTCATGAGGCCCAAGTAAAGAGCGTGAAGATCAAGAACTCTGTCAGGGTGATCAGGGTCGGGTACAGGCTGAAAGTCGCAATCCAACTGCTAATTTAAGAAAATAATGTATTTAAATTATAAGTGTTAAATAATAAAAAAATTATTTTATAAGTCAAATGAAAATATATATTAATACCCGAGCCTAATCTCAGAAGAGGGCAAAATAGCACCGATACTGATCGCCCCACTCAACGTGAAGAGGATACTTCTTTTGGATGCGGCTCTTATCCCCCATATACCGGCTGAACCTCTCAGCATAATCGCCGGTATTGCGATAATCGGGAGTAAAGAAGCGGGGGAATGATGTCTCCCCCTTTCTCTATCCGGCCTCATCCTGTAGGACTAATTCGGCCCTCGAGTCCCCCTCTCGGGGTAGGACTGCCCTGCATTTATAAGAAATATAAAAAAAGTAATATTAAGACAAAACGGTATTGAGAAATCAAGAATTAACGAAAATTGAAGTGTGACATATATCTCCAGCGATAGCAGCACGAGCCTGGGTCCGGGCAGTAGCACGAGCAGGACTATAGTTTCTCCGATGAGGAACATCCGGTGACCCGGACGTGGACGCATCCTCTCCAACTAGAAAATAAATATTGAAAATAAAATTATATGAAGTTCATTGTTATTCTTAGAGGATATGTAAAATGAAATTACTAATTTTCATAAAAATAAAGGCCGACTACATTCACCAAAAAGGTAAAACTACTTGAGAGCTTAAATTATTTGCATTGTGTCCAAGTCATCGTCTCTTTTGTGAAAAAGAATTTATATTTAAGATTACTAACTTGCAAACTGCGTGGAGAGTACCAGAGGTGGCGGGAGTGGCCTCTGCGCCAGATGTAGATGCACCACCTACAATTAGACAATTAAAAATAGATTATATAAATAATTGCAAAAAGAATATGTTTATTGTAAGTCGATGTCGCGCACCCCACGTGTTCGTGGGGAGGCAGAATTAGCAAAAAATGATTTTTACGGGTTTTGCAACACCGACTTGAAACAAGGATCGAATATAAAACCCTAGCTAGCATACTATATGAGGTTTAACTACTCGGATGAATGTTATACCTCGTAGTATCGTGTCTTTCTTATCTTCTCGCTGTCCCCCTTCACTTCATGAGCTCCTTCGAGTGAAAATGGATAGCACCTCCTCGTCGGCTTCTCCAAGTCGTAGAAGATCCATCCGAGAGTTCCAACCTTGAGCTTAACCTCCAAGTTGAGGCAACTAGGTCACTTGGTGTGCTAAACTAAGTAGCCTAGAGAGAGTAGAGAGTGTTAATGTATTTGGTTATGTCACAAACCCTAGGATTCTCAACTCATGAGACAATTAGGGTTTCTATTTTGAGGAAGATGAAGAGAGAGCTTGAGAGGAGAGAGAATGTGTTTGTGATAATCAAACTTAAGTCTTGCGCATGGCATCTATTTTAACTCTAATGTAAAAGAAAATATTTCTCACAAATATCTCTAAATATCTCAAAATATCTAAGTCTTAGTTTCACACAAGAATCCAAAAGAGTCAACATAATACCCATGCTTAATTTCACTAAAATACCATAAAGTTTTCCTCCTCTCATTTGTCCACCTCATTAAGCATTTAACCTAAAATGCTAAAACTAATAATGAGGTTTAATCATCTTAAGCATACTTGAATAATTACAAGAATGCCCCCTCGCAACCGTATATACATATCCGTATCCGTATTTCAAGAAACACGAATACAATGTGACATAACTAATCTAATAAGCAAATAGTAGGATCCGGTTTAAACCAAAGCCCACTAGTATTGTCCGCCCGGACATCATATGCGCACAAGCACACATGTATGATCGAACCCTGTCGTAAAACCATACGACCTCTACTCGTTTCGCACGAAACTGAGAAACCCTCTGTGTGGGACTCTAAAGACTCGATAGTACGCTGGCAGTGGGTTTAACCATAAGCGCGTCAGTGGTACTAGCTGTACGTAACGGCTACTCAGATATTTGTCGATAAGAAGGCCGACGAGCAAACTCATCCGTACCCCTACTGAGCATGTCTGTGGCAATCTCTGTACAGTCCGATCTGTTCGTTTAAGAGTATCGCATATCGGGCCTAGGGGGCGGTAAACGTCAGACCCCTAATAGCACAATAAGTCGTGTTGGAGTATAGCCCAAAACACCCTAAGAAACTACTGGAGTACCTACCAGTAAATCTCGCTTGCCCTGGCCAGGGACTTTGTGTAATGGCTTTCCGAATACAGCACGGCATCAACCCTCAATACCGAGAGAGACGAATCCTTTCTAACTGCCACTGCTTCCAAGTGCTTCGGGATTGCACCCAACTACTACCTGTTTGCACGACTCAATAGAGCCGTGGTAGGGTAGCAATCTAAGAACAGTGGGAACACACTTGAGGTGAAGTAGCAGTGTCAAGTCAACGGGCTAAACTGTACTCATGTCACCTAGGAACTACTACCTGACAATAGGTATAGTACCAACCAGCAGTACCCTACGAGTCCGTCCAGTGTAACTCACAACCTAATGAGCACCTGCATACTATCTCCAGTACGACGTACTGATGGCTGTGGTACAGACCATCTCCCCTGCTAGGATGAGAAGCGTATACACTAGTCTAGTCTTGAGTATCGATGCCCTGTCTCGACAATCCTACGACTAGGGACTTGTATAAGGATGTGCTTGTAGACTACCTAGCCCCCACTAGTGTGACTGCCATCATAACGCTGGTAGTCAAGCAAACATCCTAAGGGCTCTATCAATATGTATTAGCGATACGTTAAAAGAAACATATACACATGTTAAGATAGATACAAACCAAGTAGCATACTACCATATTAAGCAAGACTGCCATAAATCCGTGTATATATCCTAAGCTTCCAAAATGTAATATACAAACTAGTACTATACAATAATGGCCTCTAGGACATATAACACTAACAATCTCCCACTTGCACTAAGGCCATGTGCAGGCATATCACAGACCTATCATCTCAAATAGCCTCTCGAACCTTGTCTGAGAGATGGCCTTTGTGAATGGATTTGCAGTGTTGTCCTCTGTAGAAACTCTCCGCACCTCGATCTCCCGGCGATCCACGATCTCCCTGATCAGGTGATACTGTCTCAAGATATGTCTGGACTTCTTATGGGACCTTGGTTCCTTCGCTAAAGCTATAGCCCCGTTGTTGTCACAATACAGAGGTATTAGATCAGCAACGGACGGAACCACCTGAAGTTCTGTTAAGAACTCCTTATCCAGACTGCTTCTTTAGCGGCGTCAGAAGCTGCGATATACTCCACTTCCATTGTTGAGTCAGCAACGGTGTCCTGCTCGGAACTCTTCCAACAGACCATCCCTCCATTGAGGGTAAAGATATAACCCGACATGGACTTGGAGTCATCTTTGTCACTCTGGAAGCTGGAGTCAGCAAATGCCTCGATCTGGAGGTCTTTTCCGCCGTACACCAAGAACATTTCCTTAGTCCTTCTCTGGTACTTGAGAATTGTAGGGTTCCTAGGCACTCTAGTGAGGTCTCACAAGGCATCTACCATGCCAATTTCAAAAATTCTAGTGCCGGAAACCCTAAACTACGGATCGATTGCTAGATGTCTAGGCGAAACTAAAACAAGCTAACAACTTAGCTAATGAGAATACGGAAATACAACCTTTGTAGATCCGTTTGCTCCACCTCCATAGCTCCGCAACGACGTCCTCTCGCTGTCCATAAGAAGTCCCGGGCTCTAGCGTCGGCTTCGTCGGAGAATGGGCAAGCTAGGTCGTCGATGTCCATGCCGAAGATGATCTATGTCGAGGCATCGCTAAATCAAGCTCCGACTTCACCAAGTCAAGAAACTTGTGAAGTAAACACACTCTACTACTTGGCAAGAGGTAGAGGATGAAGAAATAGGAAGTGGGTAGACTTTAGTTTTGGATTTCTCACATGTTTCCATCAATCACCATTGATGGACCTTGCTTTCTTTACTTGAAGAAAGGAAGAAGAAGAAGATAATAGTTATGATAAGAATTATTAAAAAGAAAAGAATAATTCATTCTTATCATAATGTTAACTATGGTTATGTGTAGAGAATCAATCATGGTTACATGAGATGGTTAGGGTTAAGCATGAGACAAAATGGTTGCTAAAGTCAAAGTCTTCATGAAGCTTCAACAAGCTTCCAAAATTAGCAACCATTTCATTTCATTTCATTTTATTCATTTATTATAAAGTAATGGATAATAAAATAAGATAAATGAATAAGAAATAATAAACCCTAACCTATTCATTAACCAAGGTTTAACACTTTACACTTAACCAAAAAGTATGTATCATCAAACATAATACAAGCTAGTGCACAAAATCATATCACATATATAATGCGCACTACCGAGTGAGAAAATCCATCTTAAAGTGAACCGATACTAGTTAATGCAAAGTAATACATCAAATATATAATTATGCATTAAATCATTAAATCAACACTTGATTCAATGATCCGGTCGTGTCGCACAAAACCGACAGGTATCATTAGTAACAACTTATCGAATCAACACTTGATCCGATAACCCGGCTATATCGCATATAACCGATCAATGTCACATCGCGAGAATCGAATACAATATCACATACTGGTAATATTCTTGGTCCCGCACATATCTCATATGCGCTCCTATTTCGTTTCGCTTGAGCCAGGAAACCTCTGTGTAGGACTCTAAAGACTCGTCAATACGCCGGCAGCAGATGATGATCATATCAAGCATCCACAAGCCGCAAGCGGTCTGCTAAACGTAACGGCCACCCGGGTATTGAGCGATCTGAAGATCGACGAGCAAGCCCGCTTACACTCCAGTGAATCCAACCAGTAACACTACCGTACAGTCCGGTCTGATCGTCTGATATGTCGCATATCTCGCCTAGGGGTGGTAAACGTCAGACCCCAATAGCTCGATAAGTCGTGTCGATATGAGGTCTATAACACTTCGAGAAACTACTGGTAACGCTTACCAGTAAATCTCAGCAACCCTGGCCAGGGATTTCCTGTTATAGCCAATCGAACACAGCGCAACATCAACTCCCTATACCGGGAGAGACGAATCCCCTCCTATCGCTCATTGTCTCCATGTGACTCGGGACTGTACCCAAAAACCACCGTTTTGCACGCCCTCTTGGACGTGGTAAGATGGAAATCAAAGCACAGTGGGAACCACACAAGACTCTATGACGATCTCGGGTCAACAGACTACTCTGTACCAGTGTCACCAGAGAACTGCCATCTGACGTGAGGTATAATACCATCTGGGAGTTCTCGGCGAGTCCGTCCAGTGTACCCAGTCTCTACTGAGCACCCGTATATCATCTCTGATGTCAAACACCAATGGATATGGGATCATCCATCGCCCATCTGTATGGGTCGAGAAGGTACACGCTAGTCTACTCTGGTATATCGATGCCCCGTCTCGATACACCCACGACTAGGGACTTTGAAGGATGTACTTATGGACTACCATGTCCCCACTAGTATGATCCGCATCATAGTCCAGGTAGTCAAGTACACATCCTAAGGGCTTTACCAACATGTAACAGAGAGACAATCAGAGTACACGTTAAGGTAAAGAGCAACCAGATAGCATACTATCATGTCGAGCAAGAAAGTCCTCCCTATATATGTCCCAGCATCCACTACAATATACATCCTATGTACAGTAATGGCCTCTAGGGCATACATATAACTAACAATCTCCCACTTGCACTAGGGCCATCTGTAGCAGTGGTTGTAGTATCTCATACTCAACCATCCCATAAAAGTCTCTCTCTGGGAATAGGCCTTCGTGAGTGGATCCGCTGCGTTATCCTCTAAGTCTGCTCTCCTTGCCTCGATCACCATAGAGATCAACCATCTCTTTGATCAGGTGATACTGCCTTAGAATAAGTCTGGATCACTGATGGGACCGACGTTCCTTGGCTTAAGCCACAACTCCATTGTCTCACAATGGTAGGAACATAGTTCATCTCATGAACCATTATACATCCAAACATCCTCTTTAGTAGCATCATAAGTAGCGATGTATCCAGCCTTTATCGTCTAGTATATCACGGTATCTATCTTGGAACTCTTCCAACATACCGTCCCTTTACTGAGGGTAAAGACAATGCCTGCGACTGACATTCAGTCGTCTTTATCACCCTGGAACCTTTCCAGTGATTCTCCCCAGGATCGATTGATACCATCTCACTACAACTAGTGAGTATCCTAATTTCCAATTAAATCTATCTCATAGATCCAAAACTCAGAATTAAGGAGGTATCACTTTGATCCTTCATGGAGAATTATTGTGATAAACGGAGATTGACCGAGCGTAGCATAGGAAACTCCTTTCTTATCAAGAGTATGTCATCCACGTACTCTACGAGGATCACTACCATACTCCCTACTACCTTTTTGTATATACAAGGTTCATCTACCATTTTGATGATGTCAACTCTTTGACTATTACATCAAAACAGACGTTCCAACTCCGTGATGCCTGCTTTATCATATAAAACATCTTGCACACGTTTCCGCTGCTCCCACTGTTTACGAAGCCCTCTGGCTGTGTACTTATAGACTCACTCTTCTAAAACATCATTTAGAAAAGCAGTCATGACACCCAACCACCAGATATCGTAGTCATGGTATGTAGCCATGGCAAGTAGGATCTGGATGGACTTAAGCATAGCTCCTTAGAAAAGGTTTCATCATTATCCATGCCTGGTCAATGACGAAAACCTTTAACAAGTCAAGCTTTGAAAGTCGCAACTTTTCCATTTACACCAAGTAATCTTCTCAAGATATACTTGCTCCTGATGGGGATTTAACCCTTCAGATATAGCAACCAAAGTCCATACTTTGTTGGTGTATAAGGATTCCATCTCAGATCACTAAGCATCCAGCCATTCTCACAGAGTCACACCCCTGATGGCCAGCTCGAAGCTAGTTGGGTCATCATCTCATGATGCAATCCTCGCTCCCACTGTCATAGAGAAACAAAAGTATCTCTCAGGTGGGTGAGGAACCCTACTAGATCGGCGGAGAGGCTGAGGTTCGTTGGAATCTACTGAATCCTTTGGTTCTATCAAATCATTAGCTGCAGTTTGTATAGCTGGAACATTTCCAGTTCTACTTAACAGACCTTGCCTCGAGCTTGTTCGGATTTTGCTTTTAGACATAGGCCGGACAACCCCAAATCTTAACTAACTTAAGATATGGGCTCTTCCCTTTCCATATCACATATGAAGCGGTAGGCAACTGATTTGATTGGAACCCTATTCAATAGGTATGCGACTTCTCAAGTGCATAACCCCTTAAGGAAAAAGGTAACTCAGTAGTACTCATCATAGAGCACACCATATCAAATACGATGTATCTGCTCCGCCCCGATATACCATTGTGCAATGGTGTATACGAAGGAGTAATGCTGAGAGAGAATCTCATTCTCCTTTAGAATAGTCCAGGAATTCCATGCACAAGTATTCTCCTCCTTGATCACATCAAAGGACATAATACTTATACCCGTATTTTGGTTCTTTACTTCTAACTTATATTCTGTGAATATCTCAAAAGGTTCGGACTTGTGTTTCAACAGGAACATAGGTCTGAATCTAAAGAGATCATCAGAGAACGTAATGAAGTATAAAGAACCGGTCTTGGTATGTGTAGACAGGGGACCTACATACATCAACATGTATCATCCCAAGAGTTCACTAACTCTTTCTATGTTTCCAATAAACATAGCTATGGTCATCTTATCTTTGTGACATGACTGGCGAGTTTCACAAGATGTAAATTCAAACAGATTTAAATATGCATCTAAATGTAACTTCAGCTAGTCAGGTCGCATTGATATGACCTAGTCTACAATACCTCAAGAAGGATCCGTCCATTTCTGAACTCTTCTTCTTGTGTGTGTTCCGTATACTAAGAACTGTAGTTTGATTTAGAACATTAATGCTTTTAGATAACGTGCCTGAACCGATCAACTTTTGATATAGGAAATGTTCAAAACATTATCCAACAATACGAAATTTTATCGTTTCTTTACTAATAAAGAGACATATATGATTTTGTATATCAGGTTCGGTATCTAATAACATTCGTTCAGAATCAATGTATTACAATACAGGGTGACAGTGACCAACAGACTTGGCTGCAACACTTGCCCCGTTTTCTGCCTCATGAAACTTATCACCCGTTCTCAGTTTTTCTACCCTTTTGTAGCCCTATGTAACATCTTACATATCTGGGATCCTGATCCGGTATCATATACCAAGGATGCGGAGGATACTGAGAAACAGTTCTGTATAATGAACACACCCGAAGATGATGCATCAACATGCACTCTCTTCGTTTGGGCGGCACGGGAAATCTGGTATTCCCCAATTTCCTGCTCTGTCTTATAACAATTATAAGTTGAAGCGGGACCAACGTTCCCCAGCTCAGTATAACAAGCGGGTTCGGTCAATAATCCGTATTATTATCTTGATTAAGGCGTGATATGGTCGCTACCAGGAGAGAGAGAGAAGAAAACACTCAGCGTGCGCTCTTTCAAGAATAGATTGGTTATTATTTTATCTAATCAGGATGGCTCCCACTGCTTTTTATCAAATCTTCCTTCAAACCCTAAAAGGAAAGACTAGCCGGGATTAATTACATACTACAAGTTCGCCAATCTTTCAGCCAGGCCAGTGTCGGTACTTTGAGGGAGGTCCCCCGTGCTTTCGCACGAACCTAATTAATGTAAACCTCGTTTTCCCAGAGGCGTAACCCCGTTGACACCTTTCTAGACACCTACTTGATCGGCTAATTGTAATGTATAAAACTCTCCCAGGAGTAACTCTTACTCACAGCGGGTATCGGGATCCAACTATCTCATAGAAGGTATGCAATCTCATTGCAAATTTCAACACTTGAAATTCCCGATAATATTTTGCCCCGAACGATCTATGACCTTGACAAGGTCAACAAACCATAGACCGCAAGTCAAGTTCAACCCGTCATTTCTTGATTGAATCAAACCCACCCGCACGACCCTTGACAAGGTCAACAAGGCCGCACGACTACCCTAACCCAATCTGCATCATATGCATAAGCAGATAAATACTGGTTAGCTACCGCACACTGCGCCTTGACAAGGTCAACAAACGCAGCACGAATACTAAACAGGACTTATCTGAAATGACGGAGGGCTACGACAGGTTTTTCTGAAAACCTATTGCGTAATGAACTTGATATCGTTGTAGAATCAAATGATTTTTAAATGGAGTGCTTTTGAGGCTTTTCTAGTTTTGCTAAAGGAGTCACTCCCGGTGAAGGGATCGTCGGTCCTTTCCTCGTCGAATGAGGTGCGGGATATATCACATATATCACTGTGCAAAGCAAAAACACTTAAAAGCAATCAAAAGACAAACCGAGGGTGTAGTATCTGCCAGTTATTGCTAAAGGAGTCACTCCCGGTGAAGGGATCTCGGTCCTTTCCTTATCGAATAAGGTGCAGGATATATCGCATATACCGCTGTGCAAAGCAAGAACTGTAGCTACCTGTTTTATTTTGAAATTCGATTCTACAACATCTTAGGTTTCTTTAATTTCATCAATCTCATTAATGAAGTCCCATCATTTAAGTACCTAAACATCACAGATAAATACGACGTACACTTATGCCATCCGCATTCGCCTCGATGTCCCCTCGTGCTCCGTTAGGTTAGGTAACTAACGACAGAGCAGGGCAGGGCTAGCACGGGTGTAAAACATAAGTAACGTCTATATAATATATCATATATACTATATATTGTATCTATCACAGAACATCACATGATCACATCACAGATATCGCAGCAGAAGAATCATATGAAATATTGGATATACTAGGACGTCCGTGTTTTCAATACGAGCCAGTATAAAACACGGATTCCACGGTCGTGATGAATAGCCAAACCCACACCCCTAGACCCCTACGAGAGCGGCAAGCAACCCTACCAATTCTGGAGTTAGGTGACCCGGACTCGACTCCTCGAGTTGGTCTCCCACTGGACCCCAGAACCCGGTTACTTGTGCCCTCCTCCTTGGGTCTATCCTAGTGCGGAAAAGTAAATAATATACAAACGGTGACTACTTCCGCTACCTGGAAGTGCCCCAAATAAAAGAATATTACATACAAGTTTTTACATGAATGAAAATGAAAAACACTCATCTCACATAAAAACCCCCGGCTATTCAAACACGACGATCCAATATAACATATCCAGCAACACATAACATCACATGTCATCAACGTAAGTAAATATGTGCATCCCAATTGTCGTTGACATATAGCAACGAAACCGGCGATTTCACATATTACACTTACGGTCACAGAAAAGAAAGTGTAAAATTACAACAGTTGGAATCCGCAACCACCTCAGATATCACATGCCTGACCAAATGAATCACTTAGACATCGCATGCCTAACAATTATAAACCCCGCATTTTAGTCTCAAAATCGAAAACACTTTTCAATACCAAGTCGGGTAATTCAACAAGATTCCCGACATCCTGATCGAATACTCGTCGCAAACTTTAGTAGGCGGCCGCACCCCCGATACCGTCGACGAAGTGCACCAAGGCGGAACACCGCTGCCGCGAGCACCCGGACGGATGCTTTCGGCGACGGGGTTCTCCTACAGTCACTTGGTCGGGGCTATGGAGTGAAGCTGTCTATTAAGTTTACCCGGCGAGTATCCGCGTACGCTACGTGATTACGACGGACTTTTGATCACATCAAAATTCCGTGGCAACCGATCAAGTGAGACTAAACTGCTATGTTTATAACATTCATTCAGTTATCTCATAACTTCTTGTGAATTCCAATTATTGTATCCCATTCCGGATAAATAGAAAATGTCAAACTTTTCGATCGAACAATCGAACACCCAAGTTTTCCCGATACAGACCAACACATGAAATAAGTCTAACAACATTCCGTTCGTGCCTCAGTACCAACGGTCCAGCCGTAGAAGGGTCAAGCCAACGCCTCACATGTGGCACGCCGTACTGCCCCAAACCCGAAGGTTCAAAGGGCAGTTCAAGACGGTCACATAATCGAGTTAAGGTTTGTTGTCTTCTAGAGGGTCCATCGCGTTACTTGCACTACTTAGAACGTCGTTAAACTACGGAAAAATCCAACACTTGGAAATTTCCCGACAGGGGAAAAATTGGGTATTTATATCCGGTCGAACCTTTTTTTAACATATTCTAAAATTTATCCGGAAAGCCACATAGACAAAATTTGATACCCCGATCGGAATACCGAATCCCCAAAACAACTCCAGAAAATTCAACTCTTGAATAAAATTTCAAAACATCCAAAGAACTCAGAACCAGATACAATGAATTACAGTGTAAAAATTTAGGGCTGACGTCATCAATGTGCGGCGGAACAGCCGCATTAACCTATCTTATGCCGCGCTTCCGCCGCGGATTTAACCGTTCATCCAAAAATTTTTGCGCCGTAATTCTTATATTTCCCTGCTGAGTTCTCTGGATATTTTTAATTTGGAAAAACTCACTGTTTTCAAAAATGTACAGAGAGCAAGATTGGTTCGGGGTTTCGGGTTCGTTCGGACTTCAAATTCCGTCGGGACTTCGCCTAAGGCTCTAGCTAGGCTCTGATACCACTGTAGGGTTCCTAGGCACTCTAGTGAGGTCTCACAAGGCATCTACCATGCCAATTTCAAAAATTCTAGTGCCGGAAACCCTAAACTACGGATCGATTGCTAGATGTCAAGGCGAAACTAAAACAAGCTAACAACTTAGCTAATGAGAATACGGAAATACAACCTTTGTAGATCCGTTTGCTCCACCTCCATAGCTCCGCAACGACGTCCTCTCGCTGTCCATAAGAAGTCCCGGGCTCTAGCGTCGGCTTCGTCGGAGAATGGGCAAGCTAGGTCGTCGATGTCCATGCCGAAGATGATCTACGTCGAGGCATCGCTAAATCAAGCTCCGACTTCACCAAGTCAAGAAACTTGTGAAGTAAACACACTCTACTACTTGGCAAGAGGTAGAGGATGAAGAAATAGGAAGTGGGTAGACTTTAGTTTTGGATTTCTCACATGTTTCCATCAATCACCATTGATGGACCTTGCTTTCTTTACTTGAAGAAAGGAAGAAGAAGAAGATAATAGTTATGATAAGAATTATTAAAAAGAAAAGAATAATTCATTCTTATCATAATGTTAACTATGGTTATGTGTAGAGAATCAATCATGGTTACATGAGATGGTTAGGGTTAAGCATGAGACAAAATGGTTGCTAAAGTCAAAGTCTTCATGAAGCTTCAACAAGCTTCCAAAATTAGCAACCATTTCATTTCATTTCATTTTATTCATTTATCATAAAGTAATGGATAATAAAATAAGATAAATGAATAAGAAATAATAAACCCTAACCTATTCATTAACCAAGGTTTAACACTTTACACTTAACCAAAAAGTATGTATCATCAAACATGATACAAGCTAGTGCACAAAATCATATCACATATATAATGCGCACTACCGAGTGAGAAAATCCATCTTAAAGTGAACCGATACTAGTTAATGCAAAGTAATACATCAAATATATAATTATGCATTAAATCATTAAATCAACACTTGATTCAATGATCCGGTCGTGTCGCACAAAACCGACAGGTATAATTAGTAACAACTTATCGAATCAACACTTGATCCGATAACCCGGCTATATCGCATATAACCGATCAATGTCACATCGCGAGAATCGAATACAGTATCACATACTGGTATTATTCTCGGTCCCGCACATATCTCATATGCTCTCCTATTTCGTTTCGCTTGAGCCAGGAAACCTCTGTGTAGGACTCTAAAGACTCGTCAATACGCCGGCAGCAGATGATGATCATATCAAGCATCCACAAGCCGCAAGCGGTCTGCTAAACGTAACGGCCACCCGGGTATTGAGCGATCTGAAGATCGACGAGCAAGCCCGCTCACACTCCAGTGAATCCAACCAGTAACACTACCGTACAGTCTGGTCTGATCGTCTGATATGTCGCATATCTCGCCTAGGGGTGGTAAACGTCAGACCCCAATAGCTCGATAAGTCGTGTCGATATGAGGTCTATAACACTTCGAGAAATTACTGGTAACACTTACCAGTAAATCTCAGCAACCCTGGCCAGGGATTTCCTGTTATAGCCAATCGAACACAGCGCAACATCAACTCCCTATACCGGGAGAGACGAATCCCCTCCTATCGCTCATTGTCTCCATGTGACTCGGGACTGTACCCAAAAACCACCGTTTTGCACGCCCTCTTGGACGTGGTAAGATGGAAATCAAAGCACAGTGGGAACCACACAAGACTCTATGACGATCTCGGGTCAACAAACTACTCTGTACCAGTGTCACCAGAGAACTGCCATCTGACGTGAGGTATAATACCATCTGGGAGTTCTCGGCGAGTCCGTCCAGTGTACCCAGTCTCTACTGAGCACCCGTATATCATCTCTGATGTCAAACACCAATGGATATGGGATCATCCATCGCCCATCTGTATGGGTCGAGAAGGTACACGCTAGTCTACTCTGGTATATCGATGCCCCGTCTCGATACACCCACGACTAGGGACTTTGATGGATGTACTTATGGACTACCATGTCCCTACTAGTATGATCCGCATCATAGTCCAGGTAGTCAAGTACACATCCTAAGGGCTTTACCAACATGTAACAGAGAGACAATCAGAGTACACGTTAAGGTAAAGAGCAACCAGATAGCATACTATCATGTCGAGCAAGAAAGTCCTCCCTATATATGTCCCAGCATCCACTACAATATACATCCTATGTACAGTAATGGCCTCTAGGGCATACATATAACTAACAAGAATGTTCTTTATTGCTATCCAGTGCTTCTCCTTAGGGTTTGACTGATACCGGCTTACCACGCTCAGTGCATAAGCAACATCTGGTCTGGTACATAATATCGCATACATTATAGAGCCTACCGCAGAAGCGTAGGGTATAATAGACATGCGATCTTTTTCCAAACCAGTCTTGGGAGACATCTCTTTGGAGAGGGTGATTCCGTGACAAGCCGGTAAATTACCGCGCTTAGAATCTTCCATACTGAATCTTTCCAGTATGGTGTCGATGTACCCAGACTGTTAAAGTCCCAATATCCTCTTAGATCTATCATGATAGATCTGGATCCCTAGAATGTAAGAGGCATCACCCAGGTCTTTCATGGAGAACCTTTGTTACAAGAATCCTTTGACATATTGTAGCATAGGAATGCCATTTCCTATCAATAGAATGTCATCCACGTACAAGACGAGGAATACAACAGTTTGTGCTACAATCTTACTATAAATGCATGGCTCATCTGGATTTTTGATAAAGTCAAATTCTTTGATCGTCTCATCAAAATAGATGTTCCAACTCCGCGATGCCTGCTTTAGTCCATAGATGGACTTAAGCAATTTGCACACTTTCCCGCTGCTCCCACTTTGAATGAAACCCTCTGGCTGGTCCATATAGATGCACTCTTCCAAATTTCCATTTAGAAAAGCGGTCTTTACGTCCATCCGCCAAATCTCATAATCGTGGAAGGCAGCAATGGCAAGAAGGATCCAAATGGATTTGAGCATAGCCATCGGAGAGAAGGTCCAAACCAGGTATTTGACGAAATCCTTTTGCAACAAGTCTAGCCTTATAGGTTTCAACCTGTCCATCTACACCAATCTTCTTTCTGAAGATCTATTTGCAGCCTACGGGTTTTACCCATTCTGGAGTAATGTCCAAAGTCCATACTTTGTTGGTGTACATGGACTCTATCTCGGTCCGCATTGCATTCAGCCATTTTACCGAGTCTGTGCTCTGAATGGCTTGCTGGAAGTTAGTTGGCTCATCATTATCAATGATGCAATCCTCTCTATCACTGTCTACGAGAAAACCGTATTATCTCTCGGACGGATGAGACAGCCTACTATTCCTGCGGAGTGGCGCGGGAATGTCCTGTTCTTTTAGAACTTCTGGTTCTACCAAGTTTTCAGTAATAGCTTGTGGTTCTGGAATTTCTTCCAGTTCTATTGCGCTCCCACTAGTTTCTTTTTCTAAAAATTGATGTTCCAAAAAGTGGGCATGATGAGAAACAAAAACCTTTTGTTCCTCTGCATAATAGAAAAGATACCCCCTGGAGTTCTTTGGGTATCCCACAAACTTACACAGTACTGAGCGTGCCTTGAGTTTGTCCGCATGCTGCTTTGTAACAAAAGCTGGACATCCCCATATCTTCAGATACTGAAGATAGGGTTTCTTCCCACTCTACATCTGATATGGTGTGGTAGGCATTGTCTTGGTAGGAACTTTGTTCAAAAGACATGCAGCCGATTCTAGTGCATAGCCTCAGAATGATCGCGGTAACTCAGCGTTACTCATCATAGAACGTACCATATCCAATAAGGTTCGGTTCCGTCTCTCCGATACACCGTTGTGCCGTGGCTTGTATGAAGGAGTAAGCTGAGAAAGAATTCCATTCTCTTTTAGGTAATCCAGGAACTCGGTACTCAAGTATTCACCACCTCGATCAGATCTCAGTCTCTTGATACTTTTGCCGGTTTGTTTTTCCACTTCATTCTTATATTATCGGAATTTCTCAAAGGCCTCAGATTTATGTTTTATTTAGAAGACATGTCCATACTTAGAGAAATCATCCGTAAAAGTAATGAAATAGGAATAACCACTTCTTGCATGTGTAAACATTGGACCATACACGTCGCTGTGTATGAGCCCTAAGAGCTCGCTCGCTTTTACTCCGTGTCCAGTGAATGGAGTCTTTGTCATCTTTCCTTTGAGACAAGATTGACAAGTTGTATAAAATTGATATTCGAGATCCAAATATCTCTCTTTATGTAACTTAGTCAATCGTGTTTTATTGATATGACCTAGTTTACAATGCCATAAGAAAGCATGATTTATTTCCGGAGTCTTTCTTTTATGTATGTTCTGGACATTGAAAATTTGTAGTTGGTTTAATACGTATATACCGTTGTTTAGAGTACTTGACCCAATCAGACTATGATTAAGGTGGATGTTTACGATATCGCTTACAAATGTAAAATCATAAACTTCTTTAGATAACAAAGATATAGAAATGATATTACAAGTAAAACTAGGTACACAAAAACAGTTGCGCAAAACCAAAATATGTCCACTCGTCAATCCTAGGTGATATTCCCCTATGGATACAGCATCCACGCTCGCTCCGTTAGCAACCCTGAGGGTCATATCACCGGTCTTCAGAACTCTATGGTTTCTCAGCGCCTGCAATGAATTACAGATATGAGATCCTGATCCAGTATCCAATACCCAGGAAGTAGAGTTGATTGACAGACAGTTTTACAAACACACCTGAAGCCGAAGCTACAACTTGCTTCGGTTCCTGGTTCTTGGCCTTCCAAGACCTGCAATATTTCTTCCAATGGCCCTTCTTATGACAGTAGAAGCATTCTTCCTTTCCTACTGTCGGCCCCACCACTTTTGCCTTTCCCTTTGCTTCCACCTTACTAACACCGCCTCTCGGCTTGGTGGGGTCTTTCTTCTTCTTTCCTTTGGCTTTTGCCTTGGATCTAGAAGAGGAAGCTCCACCAACAAGTAGAGCGGATGTTTTCCTGGATTTCTTCAGGGTGCTCTCAGCACTCCTCAACATGTTGAGGAGTTCCGAAAGTTCAACTTCTTTACCTTGAATATTAAAATTCAAGATAAACTAGGCTTAGGTGGAAGGGAGGACTGCAGAATTATGTCTGTATACAGCTCATTCTCTAATGTGGTCCTAAGGTCCGTGAGCTCCTCAATATAGCCGATCATCTTAAGGACGTGTTCCCCTACAGATGACCCGACGACCAACCTCGCCTGAAATAGCTTTTTCGAGGTCTCGTATCTTGCGATACGAGATTGCTCTCCATATAATTCCTTGGTATGGATGAATATGGATTCAAGATCCATATTATTGTGCCGCCTCTGATGTTCATTGGCCATAGAGACCAGCACGAGGCACTTGGCATTCGCGCAGTCAATCTCCCAGGTTTTATGGATCTCAATATCCACGACGCTGGACTTTGGACCTGGGACGGCGGGGGATTTAGTAGTAAGGACATAGCCCAATTTGTCATATGTGATTGCAATCTTGACATTCCTGAACCAATCTTTATAATTTGGCCCTGTCAATATATTTTTATCTAATAGTAACTTAAGGCCTCTCATCTTGGTTGCTGCAATTAGGAGAGAGAGAAGAAACACTTTAGCATGATACTCTTGCAAGTTTAGATTGGTTTTTAGTTTATCTAAATAGGATGGCTCCCACTGTTTCTCGAATCCTTCCTCAAACCAGAAAAGAAGAATTAGTTAGGTGTAACGTTTTGAAAATCGTTTCGGTGAAATTTCGAAAAAATCGGTAAAATAAGGAGGTTTTCTGTAAAAAAGTCAAAATACAAATACCTTATTATAAAAATTAAATATACATATTCTAGCTATGTAATTGCTATTATTTGGTGTTTATTGAGCCGCTGGTGAAATTTCAAATTTTCTGAAAAAAATATTATTTTATTATTATTTTAAGCCGACACTAATACATTTAATTAGGGAAAATTACAAATTGGAATGAGTTGAAACAAATTTTTTGCAACATAAAACATTAAATAAAATTTTATCATGTGGTTTTTGGAACGAAATCATTTGCCAAAACGGTTTAGAAATTATTGAAGAAAAAAGACTTTTTTTTTAGCGTAAATGGATGTTTGGGGTATTGTATTTATCATTTTTCATCACCCCACACCCGTACCCACACCCACACACCCCCATTCACTTCTCCCCTTGGCTGAATTCAGCAGCCCCCTCTCTTGTCCCCACTTGGTTTGCAAAAGAAAGAAAAGAAAAGAAAAGTGTAGAAAATGATAAGAAATGAGTGGACTTTGACTTAATGCAACTTCCCCATCTCACTCTCTCTCCTCACTCACCCCCCCACTAATTCTGGCCGAAATTCATCCCTACAGCAGCAGCCCCCTCCCCAAGTTCTCACTCCATTTTTGCATCAAAAAAATTCCACAAAAATCACTTCAAATCCATACAAATTCAACTCTAAATCCAAATCCAACACTTACCCATTATTCCTTAGCATTTCAACAATGGATCCTTGTGAAAAGAGAGCATTTTGGGAGGCTATATTTTAAGTTTGATCTCATGGTTTGGAGGTATAATCCCAACCCAAGTGTTTAGATTTCGATAAGCTACTTTAAATTAGTTTAATTAGCTAATTTTGTGATTTCCAATTTCAAGATTTAAATTGTGTGATGGTGTTTGAATCTAATTAGGGTTCTTATCATGTAATCATGGTTGCCAAGTATAGGCTATCATCTAAGGAAGTGAAAACTTAATCTTTTGATGATATGTAGATTGCTAGATGTAAAATGTCCAAATTAAGCTTTTTTTTTCTAAACTAGGTTTTTGGAAATTGTTGCAAATGTTAGACTAAAAATCTAATTAGGTTTTTCATGGCTTCATTAACTTTATTAAGTGTAGTTTAATGCTTTGGATCATGCAAATCTAAGCTAGATTGTAGTCTGTGCATTTTTGCTTTGAAATTGTTAAAATTTAAGTATTTTGTAAACTAGAATATTAGGGTTTTTGGAATTTAATGAGATTAAATTCCGGAAATTGTTTATATGACTTATTTAAGTTATTTAATAAGTATATTGGTCGCTACATTCATTTAAACATCATGTTTTGTACAAAAACGGCGAATTGTGCTTGCTAGATTTTCGGAAAAATGACTTTACAAGTGAAATTGGGGGTTTTGTGAGTTTTAACCTAGTTTATATTAAAATTAGTGCTCGTGAATGTGCAAATGAGTGTGATTGGATTTTTCTCGATGGTTTGACGTTTGTACATCGACATCGAGGGTTGGTTTGACTATTCTTGCATGCGTAGGCGATAGGTTTGGACCTATGCGTGATACGCGTGCCGATTTGATCTTCGTATGCCGTTTCGATTTCGAATTTAGTTTTAATGCGATATGGTGCGTTATGATATGTAGGTACCCCCATGTGGACTTCGAGATGACAAGCAAGCGCGTGGTGACGTCGGCACCGGCTAGCGGGGACCAGGTGAGTAGATTTATATCTACGGGGAGAAGTCGGGTGGATGGCGTATAGCACCCCCGCAGTCCGTGGTGGTGTATACAGATGCGTATACACACCAACAATTATTACATATTATTTGGGATTAATAACGATACTTAGGATGGATATTGGTGTGTTGGATTACTTTAGTGTTGCGAACCCTAGGGTAGTGTTGCACTACACATACACACATACATACTTGCATACATTCCTATTGATATGTGCTCATGGGATTCTTTATAGTTATGGGTTCACATGGGTATAGGACTATGTGTTCACATACGGATTTGAGGATGATACTTGGGATTGAGCTGAGTCGATGAGATTTGATTTGAGGCCGTGAGATCGGTGATATAGCAGGGTTCGTATCTTAGATACGACATGACGTTGTAGCGGGTCCTTGACGTAGTTTTTACACACGTGCATACATACTTAGGCGATATCAGTATTGTACTAGACGTAGATCAGTACCAGATCATGATATTGATAAAGAGGATACCAGGTGAATAGTATGATGAATGTGATTTTGACCCGTACCTAGAATTGGGGGATGCCGTACGACGGATTTACGTACGAGCTATATCTTGATGATTGATCCGCACTCTTGACTTGGGATGTCTTATTATAGATATGGTATCGGATATGATATTATTGAGGTGGGATCACCGACTAATATATATACAGGTATGTATATGTATCGACTCAGACGTTGGGCGGATTCCTTACCTGTAGTCTAGCTTGTTAGCTTAGCCCTTTAGTTTAGTTTAGTTGTTAGATTAGATTCGATTCTTACCTATTTCAAAGCTTACGAATCATGCGTATTTTAAAAAATAGGTCAAGGGATTCTACGGATATTTCAAAAACGTATCTTTTCTTAAAAACACCGTAGCCCCTATTTTCAAAACCCCATAATTCGTGTTATTTCAAAAGGCACCATTTGTAGGACTTATATTAGATTAGTGCAGATTAGTTATAGTTGCGTCTAGTATTCAGCTCCCGCTCATTTTTACTGTTCGCTCCGCATCGCATACTTATATTATAATTTCTTATTGCATTATTAATATCATGCTGTTAGGACACCAGCACCATTACCGATGACGCGTATGTACCACGTACACTTATTTGCCGGCTCACACACATCTTCATCGGTAATTGACATGTCATGAACACTTTAGAAAATACTATTTCATTTGACATAGGTTGTTAGCTAATAGTTTAGACATGATATTAGTGTACTTGCCTTATATGCTAGTTAGACATTGTAGTTATTGCCTACTACTTCATGCATGTTATTATTCACTGTTGTGTCGCATTCATGGATTCTCATGCCTATATTCACTGTTTACATGCTATTGATGACTTGGATTCAGATTTCATGAGATTTCTTGGATTTGGAGGAAAACCGCAAAAACATGAATAAACCTGTTCTCCCTTTTAAAATAAAAAGTGCGGTTTTCTCATGATGTATGAGTCGTCCATCATGAGTTTGCTGATGGATTTCGAGACCCGATTCGAGGAGTGGAGGAACCATTTCGGGTACATGGTGGGCCCCGTATGGTACCCCGGGGCAAGAGGAATATGGTGTTGACGTTGAGCCTGGCTGGGGAGCACTACCTACCGGTGATATTACCCGACGCGTCGGATATCCGGAGGATACCGTCGTGGTCTTGAGATGGATGGTAGGGGCCGGTCTGGACTGACGGCGCCCTAGATATTGAGATTGAGACATTGATATTTCGAGACATTGAGATTTATGTTTTGTGTCGATGCTAGACACTGTTGATACTGATTTCATTTATGATACCTCAGTTTAAAAATACGAAGGAAATCTCACTAATTTATGAAAACAGTTTCTTCATTTACATGTATTCTGTTTTCATGCATTCATACCTCATTCATATGATATATTGCTACCTGAGGCACTGACACGGGCACATGAGTTTACACTCGGGTTAGATATTTACCCTAGCCATTGTTATAGGCTGCATGTTATATACATTTTTGAGGATATATTATGATCATTGACCTAGGATTGCGTTATTTATGCGATTTCTGTGCGTAGATGTTTTTCTATTCACGAGTTGGCAACTCACCCCCGTTGTGCCCCAGTTTCTTGCAGGTTTTGCCGTACAGGTTTAATTACGGCTTGGCGGGCTTAGTTTCATTCGGGTGACTTGCTAGTAGGTGGGTTTTTCTTGTATCGTACCCATCATATTACCTTGTATAATATTATTCCGTTGTATCTAGTAAATTCCATCAACCAAACATGTATTTATTGAGATAGAGACCAGTGATGTTTATTCTTTCGACCCTAGAGTCGCTCGTTATATTTCTGGTGGTTTTGAGTTTCCTTTTGAGTTTTGATCCTCGCCGTTGGCGTTGTATATTATATTGCTTGTGTGGTTGTGACCGTAGATTGACGAAGAGCTAGCTCCCGCTTGGGGATGCCTTTTTCTTGATTTCGTATACTATTCATGTTGTATCCCGTTTGGGGGCCAGTATTTACAAAGGAGACTCTGCCGAAATTTTCAGTAAATTTTTGATGTTTTTAAAAACCGCATAATTCGGCTTATGCTATTAAAACTACTTGCTTTAAGTTGGTTTTTCCTGCACTCTACTACTTTTCTTGGTTTGGATTTCTGGGTTTTCGGTTTACTTAGATTACGTACGCCTCGAGACGTTCGTAGTTTAAGTGCCGGTCATGTTCCGTACTTTCGGGTCGTGACATCAGGATTAATCTTACCGTACAATACTTGCTTAACCTTTCAGCCAGGTCAGTGTCGGTACTTCGAGGGAGGTTTTACGACGCTTTCGCAAAGTTCCTTAATTAAATAACCTCTTTTCCCTGGAGGCGTAGCCTAGCTAACACCTTTCTTGACATCTACTTGGTTTATAGCATTGATCGTTAAGTGAAAAAATCTCCCGAGGAGTAGCATATACTCATAATAGGATCGGGATCCAAATATCATTGTGTGATAAAGTCTATGGAATCCTACCAAAATTATAACACTCCAAATGGTATGCAGCAAGTTTCAGTTTCTTTAGAAGCTCCGGATGTAGATTTTTGCCCCATGCTCTTATGACCTTGACGAAGGACAACATATCATAAGTCACTTGTTAAGTTCTACCCATCATTGTCCAGGTTAATTTGAACCCACCCATACATACCCTTGACGAAGGCAAAAATAGCAGTACGATTGTCCCAAACCAACACATCTATCTATGCTACAGATGAATATTCAGCAGCAACCAATCACTATGCCTTGGCGAAGGTCAAAATACATAGCTTGAATACTACTGAATATCCAACTGAAATGACGGAGGGCTACGAATAGTTTTGGCTAAACCATGAATGTAGTGAACTTGATATAATCGAAGGAACCTGATAGCTTTTAAAAGGAGTGGTTTAAGCTCCGCATTTTAAAAGTTTTGTTGTTTTGAAAAAACCGAGTGGTTTTAAAATTGTTTCAATGATTCAGCTTTAGTATGTTTGCTTTGCATTAATGTAATACAGTCCCATCAATTAACCTACAATTGCAGAGAAAAATGAAAATATAACGTAAGCTTATGCCATCCGCATTCGCGACGGGGCCCCGTCATCACCCGTTAGATTATTTAAATAACGACAGAGTGGGGGCTGGACCAGCGCAGATGCAAAACATAAGCAACGTCTACTAGATATCATATATAGATATATACATTTATCTTACGCAATAATAGTCATTCCAGATCACAGATGAACATATTGGATATACTAGGAATTCCGCGTTTCGTTTGAGCCTGCAACGAAAGACGGATTCCACGGTCGTGATGAATAGCCAAACCCCACCCTAGACCCTTACGGGTGCGGCAAACTACCCGCAAAATTCCCGAAGTGAAGCAACCTCCCTCAATAAAATGAGTAGGCCACTCGGCACTTCAAGAACCCGGTAGTTTGTGCACCCCATCTTGGGTCTATCTTAGGTGCAGAAAACAGTAAAAGAAATAATACAACGGTGACTACAACCTCAACCCGGATGCACCCCGCAAAATAATATTACATAAATTTACAATTTACATCGAATGAAAGATAAAACACTCATCTCACATCCCCGGCTATTCATCCATGACAATCCAACAGGTTCATATACACAAACCAACATAACATCATCACAGATATGTGCAACCCCGACTAATCGACGTATAGCAATTAGTCGACGTTTACAAACACATATACACATCACAAAGCTTGTAAAGTAACCGCGACATTAGAATTCCGCACGCAATTAGCAAACTAAGCCAATTTTTTCAAAACACGAAAAATCCAGTGAGCTAAAGTTCCAAAACCGATCGTTTTAAGCCAATCCGGGAGTCGAAACGAACTCGAAACCCGCCCGAATCTTTGTGAAGAGTTAGAGCGCGAAATTAACTTCGAGTTGTGGGTACTAGAGGGGGTACCCTACCCCCAAGGCTACCACGAGGTGGCAAGGGGTTGAGGCAGACCCGAAACTGCTTAAGGTGGGGCAGTTTCGGGTCCCCGCCGCCAAGACCACCTTGTGGTGGTCCTGGGGAGTGGGCCCAGCCGTTCAGTCCCCCCGGGGGTTCCCCAGAGTGTGCACGCTCCACCCTGCGGCTTCTCAGTTCAAACCGTGAGCCCGCGGGGTGTGCAAACAACTCAAAACTTCAATTTTGGAAACTGTTTTTGTCGGCAGTTTTTGCGCGACAAAAACGGCGGAATTCTAACATCGCTAAAAGCTATCTAGGGTTTATGAGAGGCTCTGATACCACTTTAAGTCGATGTCGCTCACCCCACGTGTTCGCGGGGAGGCGGAATTAGCAAAAAAATGATTTTTATGGGCTTCGCAACACTGACTTGAAGAAAGGATCGAACATAAATCCCTAGCTAGCATACTATATGAGGTTTAACTACTCGGATGAATGTTATATCTCATAGTATCGTGTCCTTCTTGTCTTCTCGCTGTCCTCCTTCACTTTGTGAGCTCCTTGGAGTGAACATGGATAGCGCCTCCTCATCGGCTTCTCCAAGTCGTAGAAGATCCACCCGAGAGTTCCAACCTTGAGCTTAACCTCCAAGTTGAGGCAACTAGGTCACTTGGTGTGCTAAACTAAGTAGCCTAGAGAGAGTAGAGATTGTTAATGTATTTGGTTATGTCACAAACCCTAGGATTCTCAACTCATGAGACAATTAGGGTTTCTATTTTGAGGAAGATGAAGAGAGAGCTTGAGAGGAGAGGGAATGTGTTTGTGATAATCAAACTTAAGTCTTGAGCATGTCATCTATTTTAACTCTAATGTAAAAGAAAATATCTCTCACAAACATCTCAAAATATCTAAGTCTTAGTTTCACACAAGAATCCAAAAGAGTCAACATAATAGCCATGCTTAATTTCACTAAAATACCATGAAGTTTTCCTCCTCTCATTTGTCCACCTCATTAAGCATTTAACCTAAAATGCTAAAACTAATAATGAGGTTTAATCATCTTAAGAATACTTGAATAATTACAAGAATGCCCCCCCGCAACCGTATATACATACCCGTATCCATATTTCAAGAAATACGAATACAATGCGACATAACTAATCCAATAAGCAAATAGTAGAATCCGGCTTAAACCAAAGCCCATTAGTATTGTCCGCCCGAACATTATATGCGCACAAGCACACGTGTGTGATCGAACCCTGTCGTAAAACCATACGACCTCTACTCGTTTCGCCCGAAGCTGGGAAACCCTCTGTGTGGGACTCTAAAGACTCGACAGTACGCTGGCAGTGGGTTTAACCACAAGCGCATCAGCGGTACTAGCTGTACGTAACGGCTACCCAGATATCTGTCGATAAGAAGGCCGATGAGCAAACTCATCCGTACCCCTACTGAGCCTGTCTGTGGCAATCTCCGTACAGTCCGGTCTGTTCGTCTAAGAGTATCGCATATCGGGCCTAGGGGGTGGTAAACGTCAGACCCCTAATAGCACAATAAGTCGTGTTGGAGTATAGTCCAAAACACCCTAAGAAACTACTGGAGTACCTACCAGTAAATATCGCTTGCCCTGGCCAGTGACTTTGCGTAGTGGCTTTCCGAACACAGTGCGACATCAACCCCCAATACTGAGAGAGACGAATCCTATCTAACCGCCACTGCCTCCAAGTGCTTCGGGACTGCACCTAACTACTACCTATTTGCATGACTCAATAGAGCCGTGGTAGGGCAGCAATCTAAGAACAGTGGGAACACACTTGAGGTGAAGTAGCAGTGTCAAGTCAACGGACTAAACTGTACTCATGTCACCTGGGAACTGCTACCTGACGATAGATATAGTACCAACCAGCAGTACCCTACGAGTCCGTCCAGTGTAACTCACAACCCAATGAGCACCTGCATATTATTTCCAGTACGACGTACTGATGGCTGTGGGACAGACCATCTCCCCTGCTAGGATGAGAAGCGTATACACTAGTCTACTCTGGAGTATCGATGCCCTGTCTCGATAATTCTACGACTAGGGACCTGTATAAGGATGTGCTCGTAGACTACCCAGCCCCCACTAGTGTGACCGCCATCACAACGCTGGTAGTCAAGCAAAGATCCTAAGGGCTCTATCAATATGTATTAGCGATACGTTAAAAAAAACATATACATATATTAAGATAGATACAAACTAAGTAGCATACTACTATATTGAGCAAGACTGTCATAAATCCGTGTATATATCCGAAGCTTCCAAAATGTAATATACATACTAGTACTATACAATAATGGCCTCTAGGGCATATAACACTAACATTTATATCTATAATATAACATTCTAAATCGATATGCATGCAATATAGGATATATAAACATATCTGCAGGTGTGGTGGTGGCCTCTGCCCTGAATGTGGAGGCACCACCTACAGCTAGACAATCAAAAATTGATTATATAAGTAATTGCAAAAATAATGTATGTATATCTATAATATAATATTCTAAATCAATATGCATACAATATAAGATATATAAATATACCTGCAAGTGCGGTAGTGGGCTCTCCCTCTGATATGGACGCACCACCTGTAATATTTCAGAAAATAAATAAAATACTATTTTTGAATTTAAATAATAAAATAATAAAATTTCACGGATATTATACGAATATAAATTTGAGTTTCCGTAAAATGGTATAATTACATACCTCAATTTTGGAAAATAATTAAATTTAAAATAAATTATTAATTATGAAGGCATTTATTTGATTTGGGCTTTTTATAAATTAGTATATAATTATATCCATATTAGTTGATATTTAACTTAATTAGTGTTTTAGTAATTGCGCATTAAACGTAGTTTTATTTTTGTTAACCGTGTTTAAGTGTCATGACATGTTAAAAATTTGTTTATGAATTATATTTTGGTTTTGTACTTTTATGAAAAGAAAAGAAAAGAGAATAAGAAAAGAAAAGAATGTGTAACGTTCTGGAAAAAAAAATCGTTTAGGGGTAATTTCCGATAATCGGTAAAATAACTGGTGTTTTCCGTAAAAACCAAAATATAATTATTTTTAAACATAGACTTATTTATACCTATTCTAGCTATGTAATTGCTAGTGTTTGGTATTTGATTGGTCACTTGCAATTTCTAGTTTTCTTAAATATTTTCCGTAATTAATTCTTATTTTAATCATACACTTATACACTAAATTAGAGTTAATTACAAATTAGAAAGGGTTAATACAAATTTAGTACACCATGACACATCTAAACACATATTGTAACATATTCTTTCAAAGAAAAATATTTGGATGGTTTTAGTTTTATTTGTATAGAAAAGATAAAGGGAATTTTGAAATAAAATAATAAGAATGGATAATTGAGGTAAAGTATATACTATATTAGGTATGGGTTGACCAATTGAACACACCTCACTCTTTCTCCCCTCTCTTGAACTGGCCGAGCTTTGGCTGCCCCCCCACACCTCACAATCCAAGTTTAAATTGAAAAGAAATTAGTAAGAAAACAATAAAGAAAAGGAGTGTGGTGTTTATATAATTGAGGTATGGGTTTCTTTTTCTTCTTTTGACTTCACACACACACACCACACTCATCCCCTCCCCATTTCAGCCGAGCCATTTCCAGCAGCCCACCACCCCAATTTGCTCTCTCAATTCCATCTCAAAAATCGATCAAAAATCCACATTAATGTCACAAATTCAAAGCAAATTCTTCATCCTTTTCTCCAAAGCCAAATTTAGCTTGAATCATGGTGCAAGGAAGCATTTTGGTGAGGCTAAGTTACAAGTTGGATCTCTCAAAGTGTGAGGTATAAATCTTAAACCAATGTTTAAATTGTTGGATAATTACTTTGATATAATTTATTTAAGTTTAAATGTGGTCCTAATTGTAGGAATTAGTTTGTAAATAAAAAGGGTTTGGATCAAGTTAGGGTTTTGATCATTGATTTATGGTTCTGGTGAGTAGATTTACATGTTATGACATGCAAAAATCTAAGCTAGTTGCTATATTACAAATTGCTACTTTTAAATTGTCCAAATTAAGCTATTTTGCAACCAGGTTTTTAATTGGTGTGTGTTGAGATGAAATTAAAATTTAGTTAAGGGTTGTGTGGCTAAATTTAGTTATTAGGTGATTATTGTGGCTACTAGTTTTGCTAAAACATCTAGATTGGTACTAAAATGATTAAAGGATGCTTACTAGGTTTTTGGATTAAATCCATAATAATTAAGTTTGAGGTTTTGATGGTTTTCTACCTTTTTCATATAATATTTAGAGTATTGTGAATGTGCATTTGGTACGAGTGGGTACTAGGATTAGTGGTTTTCACGTATTGCGACCCTAGTTGTAGTTTGTGGCGTTGTCGCGGCGTGTTTTGTGCACCAAGTGTGTGTGCGTCTAGTTAGTGCGCGTGGCTATCTTTTATCGTTTGTTTTCACGACTATCATTTATTTATCCTTTTAATTGCTTGTGTGTGATTCTAGGATCGGATGCAGATGCGTCGGATGTGGCGTGGAAATGTCAGAGATGAAATCGGATCAGATTAGCCGAGACGTCCAGGTGAGTAGATGTATATCTACGGGGGAAGTCGGGTGGATGGCGTATAACACCCCCGCAATTTCGTAGGATATGGTGTGTTTTTATATGTATACATATGTGTTATTGCGAGATATGAATACTTAGCAAGAAAGGCATTTAGGAGACCACGTGTTGGATTTAGTGTAATGGGAGGAAAGTGTTTTAGTTTAACTTCTTAGTCGCGAAACCCTAGAGTAAAGGTTGACACACACACACACATGCACACACGTGATATGATTTTGGGTGTATATGTTTATATATATATGCAGATGCGTTGGCGTATATATATATATATATATATATACACACATACACACACACACATACATATACGTATACACGGATGATGAGCCCAGTATATGATACTTGGAGATGAGCCGATATGATCGGGCATGATGCCGTGAGATTGTGATATGTGATTGGGTCGTGATATGATACGACATGATATTATAGCGGACCGTTGGACGATGTGTTTTCATACACACGAGGATATATGTTTGATGATATTGGGTTGTACTAGATTTTAGAACGGTACCCCTAATTCTTGATTTAACGATATTGATACTATTTGATTATTAAGGTATATGTGATATTTGACCCGTACCCTGATTTTTGGGATGCCGTACGATGGATTTTACCGTACGAGTTATAGATATGATGATTGATCCGCACTCTTGACTCGAGAATGTTGTACTATGTATTTTACCGTACGTGACGCTATTGAGGCGGGATAGCCGACTACTAGATATATCGACTCGGATTTTAGGCGGATTTTCTTTACCCTTTAGATTGGGCTCGAGTCATACTTATTTTCAAAACTAACGAATCGTGATTATTTTAAAGACAGGCCGAGGGATACTACGGATTTTTCAAAAGACGTATCTTTTCTCAAAGACCCCGTAGCCCCTATTTTTCTAAAACCACGATTCGTGCTATTTCAAACACCAAGAACTGTATAACTCGTATTTGGAAAGGTATATTCTTAAATATTGCGGTTACTACATCTTTTCAGTATATTCATGTTGTTCTCATCGCATTGCATGCTTATAAATGTGTTTCTTTAGTTATTATGAACCCATGTTGCCAGGACACCAGCACCATTTCCGATGATGCGTATGCTCCACGTACACTTAGTTGTCGGCTCACACACATCATTATTGGTAATTTCCATGTCACGTACACATTAGAAAACATTACTTCATTTGTATAATTGCTAGTTGGTAGTTTCAATATAGTACTAGTACGCTTGCCTTCATATGCTAGTTTTGATATTGCATTTCTTACTCAGATACTTCATGCATGTATGCATTCATTCTGTTATGCAATATCGTGGGGCTTTATGCCGATATTCACTGTTCACTGACTAGTGATTTTGAGATTTCGGATCTTTCATGAGATTTCTGGTTTTGGAAAACCGCATGTGAATGTTTATAAGCTTATGATAATTTTAAAAGGGAAAGATGCGGTTTTCCTTGATATGATGAGTAGCGTCCACTATGATATTTTCTCAGTTCTGAGTTGGTTTTCGAGACCCGATTCGAGGAGGAGGATGAACCGTCTACGGGTACATGGTGGATCCGGTGAGGTACTCTAGGGCGAGAGTGGTTTTGTGGGGATGACGATGAGCCTGGCAGGGGAGCACTACCTACCGGTGATTGTATTGGAAACTCGACGGATATCCGGAGGATACCGTTCGGAGTAATGAGAGAGATGGATATGGGTCGATCCGAACTGACGGAGCCCATGGGCCGATCCTGACTATGCGGAGCCCGAGATTTGAGTATTATGTGTCGCTATTGGACACGGATTTCGAGATGTTTTGAGTGTTGATACTGGGCACTAGGGTTTTATCATGATTTGTGTGTCGTTGCTGGATACACGTTGGATGATGCATTAGTACATGTCATGCATCGATATATTATTACTCATGACACAGACATGAGTACTTTGATATCACACTTATGATATACTGTCACCCTTGTTGTAGTATTGTATATTTTATTGTATGGCCTAGGAGAGAGTCATACATGCGATTTCTTCTCGGTGATGTTTTCTACTCACGAGTTGGCAACTCACCCCCGTTTTGCCACAGTTTCTTGCAGGTTTGGCCGTACAGGTTTCATTGCGGCTTGCTGGCACATTGCTTCCTTCCGGGTGATTGCTTTGGTAGGTGGGTTCACTTGCATCGTGACCACCGTAGCACTTTTATATTTTTTAGTTGTATATTGTAAACTCCATCAACCAGACTTGTATATTTGATAAACTTAGAAGACCAGTTGTATATTCTTTCGACCTTAGACTCGCACGCTTGTATTATTATGATTCTTCTCTGGTTTTCTTGAGGATGTTGGTTTTCTTCTGAGTTTTTGATCCTCGCCCTTCGGTGTTGTATATTATATTGTTTGTGTGGTTGTTTCCTCCAATTGGCGAAGAGCTGGCTTCTGCTTGGGGATGCCTTTATGCATTATTCATATTTATTCCTGTTTGTACCCGTTTGGGGCCAGTATTTACAAAGGAGACTCTGCCTAAGTTTTTGGGAAAATATGACATTGCATTTAAATGTTTAATGCCACTTATTATATTAAAACCACTTGCTTTAAAACAAATTTTCCTTCACTTCTTCTTTAAAATGGTTTATATTTCTGGGCTTTTGGCTTACTTGAATTAGGTGGGGTCCTATAGACTTTACATGATTTAAGTGCCAGTTGCGTTTCGTACCTTCGGGTCATGACAAAGTTGGTATCAGAGCACTAGGTTTAACCTTGGTTCGAGTCTAGGTTTGACTATGTGGAGTCTAGGGCGTATATTTATATTCGGAACCTAGGCTTGACCTTACGGAACTTAGACTTGGTCGAGGGGGTATTAGACCCGAACTTTCGTCGCGTAGATTGACCTTGGTTGATGGAGTAGGTGACTTAAGTAGTATGACGTACCGTGTGTATATTCCGCGGCATATTTACGATACGCTACTCCGCTTAAGAAGCCTTATGATGTACATTTCATTGCACCAT
Source organism: Agapanthus africanus (assembly GCA_030015575.1). Taxonomy (NCBI): domain Eukaryota; kingdom Viridiplantae; phylum Streptophyta; class Magnoliopsida; order Asparagales; family Amaryllidaceae; genus Agapanthus; species Agapanthus africanus. Next base: position 256,399,739 of record CM057351.1, on the reverse strand, counting down.
ATTCTATTCGTTCCTTTGATCTATCTTCATCGATGTCGGATTATGGTTTCTGTTACCACGGTTGCACGGGCAAAGAGAGCTGCGGCTAGAGATGTGGTCAGCATGAGCTCGTCTTGGACGAGGACTCACCAGGGCGTAATTCCGGTGACACGATTGCATAGATATGTCGTTTTATTGGTTTTTCGTGACTCGAGCGTTTTGATGGATTTTTTACTATGATTTCTTGAACGTTAAGATCAGCACCGAAGGATTGGTCCACTGCTAGAGGCCGGCTAGAATGTGATGACCGTTAATGTATCGTCTATTCTTGAGAATTGATGCATTGTTTAGCGTGCGGACGAATGAGCTAATTGTTGCTGCGACTGACAAGATATCACCCCAGATGTTTGAAGCTATTTCAGCACGAGTGTGTACTTAGGGATATGATAGAAGATCGCTAGTCACCCATGGATGAATGACTAAGACATGTGGTTCGTTTGCATACCCCGATGCGAGGTCATCAGATTGATTAATTTCAGCTAGAGAAGACTTCACACAGGCATATTGTGAGTCGATCAAGAGAGGACGAGCGTAAGCGCATCACTCCGATAATTTGAACGAGTTCCCGAGAAGGTAATTGACAAGATGCTTACTACAAGATATTTGAGCTGTCGAGTTCGTAGTTTTGGAAGGGATACTCCAGATATGAGTATAGACGTTGTAGCGCAGTCCATACAGCTACGAAGAGACGAGTCCGAATCAGTCCATATTTGAGAAAAGTGGAGTAAGAGGTTCGTACGAGATTTTGACGAGATGACGTTCCACTCCGTTGACATCAGAGATGCGATACGCACGCAGAGGCGTTGAATATGGATATACCTTTTTTGAAGAAGTCGTGATGAGTATGCAGCTGTTCTGGAACAAGAAATGGATTTAGTAAAGGGTGATAACTTCCGGGCAGTTCGGCAGAAACGAGATTTGGGAGAGACCCGAGAGAATCTTTCTGGAATACTACACGAAAAGACTTGCACCCAGGATCGGTCGTATCACGCACACCCAGTAGGCCAGAGTTCGGCATCATTGACGAGACATGTTACGAGTGACCATGATCGTTGGCCAGAGATCTTTAGAGGATGTGCCAGAGCGGAACTGTTTCCGTCATCTTTCCATATTGGGTCGTTGAGCCGAGGAGTTATGTAACTGATAATCCACAGTGAGAGACGAGAGCCTAATGGCACAAGGCGCCAGACCATGAACAGGAGGCAAGTAGATATCTTGCTCTGCTAGCTTTGGATGCACCGACACCTTCTCGACTTTGAAGGAAGGACATATCGACGACAGTGTTTATGACTTGCGATTTGGTGATTCGAATATTACGTGTACGTCATTTCGGATTTCAGTATTTTGGAAGATTTATTTGCATGATTGAGTTTTCGTGCACTACAGTTGCACTCGATTTCGATTTGATGTCGTTCGAGATGTTTGATTTTGATTTCATGCCTATGGTATATATGTGATTTGAATTGTGCCTTCAGTGTAGTTTTCATGCACTTTTAGTACTTTGATTCGATTTTGTGTATGGATATGCACGTGGTTGTTAGATTTTATATTACGGTGTACCTTATTTGGATTGAGGTATGTTGTATACCGTTGATTTCGATTGTGATATTCGATATTTGTTTTCGTGTACCTTGTGCACTTGATTTGGATTCTTGCGCATACTTGGCGCGCTTGATGCGATTTTGGTGCACACCAGATGCACTAAATCGGGATTTTTCGTGCATATCAGATGCACCTGATATTGTTGTCAGGCACACCCGTTGCCCTTGACAGGTGTTTCGTGCACACCCGTTGCACTTAGATTCTGTTACTGTGCACATGTATGGCACATCCATTGATTTCGATTTCTGTGCGCCCCAGACGCACGTGGCATTATTACTTATACTATTGAGTATGATTTCCTTTAAGCAGTACATTTTTATGATATTTACTATTTGGTATAGTAGCTGAGCAGGACTAGTCCAAGGACAGTACCTGAATATGTTTTTGCATGCATCGATAGTTACCGAAGGGATTTCCAAAAAGGAGTTATAGTCTCAGTATTTTCCTATGTGTCCGAGATGACACGAAACATGTTACAAAGGAAACCCTTCTAAATTATTTTAAAATGGCGGGACGTGTGTGATAAACAAAGGATATATATATATATATATATGTATATATATATATATATAGTTATTTTTCTACAATAAACATCCGCTAGTTGTGCTGTGATATGCGCATCGCACAGCGACTTGAAAAAGGTTTGGCATGCATTTCTTTCAGATATTTTGACGAGTTTACAACGATGCATACTATGTACATGTTATAGTTTTGAGTATATCATGTTGGTTTTCGTATTGGAATTTGACATTGGTATCTTCACCATGACTCCGATGATTGCGTGATGCTTGACGGAGTTTTGATTTTGAGTTATATACTCATTTTCATGCGCACGCATTGCGCTGAGATATGTCTTAAGTATTTAAGATTTCGGAGCCCCGCCGATTTAAGTGCTTTGCTGAAATGTTTTAGTATTTGGGGGAGTTTTAAATTTAAATTCGGGGAATGAATTTTTTTAAGGGGGAAAGATTGTAACGTTCTGAAAAAAAATCGTTTAGGGGTAATTTCGGATAATCGGTAAAATAACTGGTGTTTTCTGTAAAAATCAAGATATAATTATTTTTAAATATAGACCTATTTATACCTATTCTAGTTATGTAATTGCTAGTGTTTGGTATTTGATTGGTCACTTGCAATTTCTAGTTTTCTTAAATATTTTCCGTAATTAATTATTTTTAATTATTATTTTAATCATACACTAATACACTAAATTAGAGTTAATTACAAATTAGAATGGGTCAATACAAGTTTAGTACACCATGACACATCTAAACACATATTGTAACATGTTCTTTCAAAGAAAAATATTTGGATGGTTATAGTTTTATTTGTATAGAAAAGATAAAGGGAATTTTGAAATAAAATAATATGAATGGATAATTAAGGTAAAGTACATACTATATTAGGTATGAGTTGACCAATTGCACACACCTCACTCTCTCTCCCCTTTCTTGAACTGGCCGAGCCTTGGCTGCCCCTCCACACCTTACAATCCAAGTTTAAATTGAAAAGAAATTAGTAAGAAAACAATAAAGAAAAGGAGTGTGGTGCTTATATAATTGAGGTATGGGTTTCTTTTTCTTCCTTTGACTTCACACACACACACCACACTCATCCCCTCCCTATTTCAGCCGAGCCATTTCCAGCAGCCCACCCCCCCGCTCTCTCAATTCCATCTCAAAAATCCATCAAAAATCCACATTAATCTCACAAATTCAAAGAAAATTCTTCATCCTTTTCTCCAAAGCCAAATCTAGCTTGAATCATGGTGCAAGGAAGCATTTTGGGGAGGCTAAGTTACAATTTGGATCTCTCAAAGTGTGAGGTATAAATCTCAAACCAATGTTTAAATTGTTGGATAATTACTTTGATATAATTTATTTAAGTTTAAATGTGGTTCTAATTATAGGAATTAGTTTGTAAAGAAAAAGGGTTTGGATCAAGTTAGGATTTTGATCATTGGTTTATGGTTGTGGTGAGTAGATTTACATGTTATGACATGCAAAAATCTAAGCTAGTTGCTATATTACAAATTGCTACTTTTAAATTGTTCAAATTAAGCTATTTTGCAACTAGGTTTTTAATTGGTGTGTATTGAGATGAAATTAAAATTTAGTTAAGGGTTGTGTGGCTAAATTTGGTTATTAGGTGATTATTGTGGCCACTAGTTTTGCTAAAATATCTAGATTGATACTAAAATGATTAAAGGATGCTTACTAGGTTTTTGGATTAAATCGATAATAATTAAGTTTGAGGTTTTGATGGTTTTCTACCTTTTTCATATAATATTTAGAGTATTGTGAATGTGCATTTGGTACGAGTGGGTACTACGATTAGTGGTTTTCACGTTTTGCGACCTTAGTTGTAGTTTGTGGCGTTGTCGCGGCGCGTTTCGTGCACCAAGTGTGCGCGCGTCTAGTTAGTGCGCGTGGCTATTTTGTATCGTTTGTTTTCGCGACTATCATTTATTTATCCTTTTAATTGCTTGTGTGTGATTCTAGGATCGGATGTAGAGACGTCGGATGTGGCGCGGAAATGTCAGAGCTGAAATCCGATCTGATTAGCCGAGGCGTCCAGGTGAGTAGATGTATATCTACGGGGGAAGTCGGGTGGATGGCGTATATCACCCCCGCAATTTCGTAGGATATGGTGTGTTTTTATATGTATACATATGTGTTATTGCGAGATATGAATACTCAGCAAGAAAGGCATTTAGGAGACCACGGGTTGGATTTAGTGTAATGGGAGGAAAGTGTTTTAGTTTAACTTCTTAGTCGCGAAACCTAGAGTAAAGGTTGACACACACACACATGCACACACGTGATATGATTTTGGGTGTATATGATTATATGTATGTATATATATATATGTATATGTAAATGCGTTGGCGTATATATATATATATATATATACATATACACGGATGATGAGCCCAGTATATGATACTTGGAGATGAGCCGATATGATCGGGCATGACGCCGTGAGATTGTGATATGTGATTGGGTCGTGATATGATACGACATGATATTATAGCGGACCATTGGACGATGTGTTTTCATACACACAAGGATATATGTTTGATGATATTGGGTTGTACTAGATTTTAGAACAGTTTCCCTAATTCTTGATTTAACGATATTAATACCATTTGATTATTAAGGTATATGTGATATTTGACCCGTACCCCGAATTTTGGGATGCCGTACGATGGATTTTTCTGTACGAGTTATAGATATGATGATTGATCCACACTCTTGACTCGAGAATGCCGTACTATCTATTTTACCGTACGCGACGCTATTGAGGCGGGATCGCCGACTACTAGATATATCGACTCGGACTTTAGGCGGATTTTCTTTACCCTTTAGACTGGGCTCGAGTCATACTTATTTTCAAAACTAACGAATCGTGATTATTTTAAAGACAGGTCGAGGGATACTATGGATTTTTCAAAAGACGTATTTTTTCTCAAAGACCCCGTAGCCCCTATTTTTCTAAAACCACGATTCGTGATATTTCAAACACCAAGAACTGTATGACTCGTATTTGGAAAGGTATATTCTTAAATGTTGCGGTTACTACATCTTTTCCGTATATTCATGCTGTTCTCATTGCATTGCATGCTTATAAATGTGTTTTTTTAGTTATTATGAACCCCTGTTGCCAGGACACCAGCACCATTACCGATTATGCGTATGCTCCATGTACACTTGCTTGCCGGCTCACACACATCATTATCGGTAATTTCCATGTCACGTACACATTAGAAAACATTACTTCATTTGTATAATTGCTAGCTGGTAGTTTTAACATAGTACTAGTACGCTTGCCTTCATATACTAGTTTTGATATTGCATTTTTTACTCAGATACTTCATGCATGTATGCATTCATTCTGTTATGCAATATCGTGGGGCTTTATGCCGATATTCACTGTTCACTGACTAGTGATTTTGAGATTTCGGATCTTTCATGAGATTTCAGATCTTTCATGAGATTTCTGGTTTTGGAAAACCGCATGTGAATGTTTATAAACTTATGATAATTTTAAAAGAGAAAGATGTGGTTTTCCTTGATATGATGAGTAGCGTCCACCATGATGTTTTCTCGGTTCTGAGTTGGTTTTCGAGACCCGATTCGAAGAGGTGGATGAACCGTCTGCGGGTACATGGTGGACCCGGTGAGGTACCTCGGGGCGAGAGTGGTTTTGTGGGGATGACGATGAGCCTGGCAGGGGAGCACTACCTACCGGTGATTGTATTGGAAACTCGACGGATATCCGGAGGATACCGTTCGGAGTTTTGAGAGAGATGGATATGGGTCGATCCGGACTGACGGAGCCTATGGGCCGATCCTGACTATGTGGTGCTCGAGATTTGAGTATTATGTGTCGCTGTTGGACACGGATTTCGAGATGTTTTGAGTGCCGATGCTGGGCACTCGGGTTTTATCATGATTTGTGTGTCGTTGCTGGACACACGTTGGATGATACATTAGTACATGTCATGCATCGATATATTTTTACTCATGACACGAACACGAGTACTTTTATATAACACTTATGATATACTGTCACCCTTGTTGTAGTATTGTATATTTTATTGTATGACCTAGGAGAGAGTCATACATGCGATTTCTTCTCGGTGATGTTTTCTACTCACGAGTTGGCAACTCACTCCCGTCGTGCCACAGCTTCTTGCAGGTTTGGCCGTACAGGTTTCATTGCGGCTTGCTGGCACACTGCTTCCTTTCGAGTGATTGCTTTGGTAGGTGGGTTCACTTGCATCGTGACCACCATAGTACTTTTATATATTTTAGTTGTATCTAGTAAACTCTATCAACCAGACTTGTATATTTGTTAGACTTAGAAGACCAGTTGTATATTCTTTCGACCTTAGAGTCGCGCGCTTGTATTATTATGATTATTCTCTGGTTTTCTTGAGGATATTGGTTTTCTTCTGAGTTTTCGAACCTCGCCCTTCGGCGTTGTATATTATATTGCTTGTGTGGTTGTTTCCGCCAATTGGCGAAGAGCTAGCTCCCGCTTGGGGATGCTTTTATGCATTATTCATATTTATTCCTGTTTGTACCCGTTTGGGGCCAGTATTTACAAAGGAGATTCTGCCGAAATTTTCGGGAAAATATGACGTTGCTTTTAAATGTTTAATGCCACTTATTTTATTAAAACCACTTGCTTTAAAACAAGTTTTCTTTCACTTCTTCTTTAAAATGGTTTAGATTTCTGGGCTTTTGGCTTACTTGAATTAGGTGAGGTCTTATAGACTTCACATGATTTAAGTGTCAGTCGCATTCCGTACCTTCGGATCATGACAGAATGAGACATGAGGGAGACAAAGGGAGGACATCTAGGGATGGTTCGGAGAGAGCGAGAGAGAGAGAGATATGGTCACAACCATTTGCATTTCTCATCCTCATTTTCTTCATCTCCTTCATCTTTCCTCCTCTTCCTTCACTTTCTTAACCACCACAAAACACCCCCAAAGCATTTCAAAACTCTTGTTAGCCTTCACTAAAAATGTTCCTAATCCCACCCTAAACATCATGGTATGATCAAGTTTACGTTTTGAGCTCTTATGGCCATCTTGGAATTTTCTTGAGTCTCTTTTTTGAGATAAAACTCTCACCTTTTATTAAGTATTTAGATTTCCCAACCTCGCAATCTAGTTAGAGTTAGTTTAGAGTTAATATGTGCATGTTTTGTAAACTTAACTTATTCCAAAGTGAGCTTTTGAGAATAGAACTTGTAGTGGTGATGTAGTAAAGGGCCAGAGAGCGATTACAAGCTCATTAGTGATAAGTGAGAGTATTTTAGTGGAGAAATTCTTGGATTAGATGAGTTTAGAATTTTCTGATATCGGTTTTTCATTGAGTTTTGAGGATCAAATGGAATCTGGTACTACTTGGGAACTCTGAAAATTAAATAGAGGATGCAGAGAGATGTATAGACCAGTAGAAAACCATCGTATAAGCCCAACCCCTATCTCTTTTCCTTGGCCGCAAATAAATCCGTTTTGACCGCAATTTGCGGGTTAATTTTGAAATTAGGGTCTGGGATTTATTCTGTAGCTCACTCGTTAGATAACTAAGATTACTCTATATGCTAAAAAGTCTCAGATCATCTTAAAAAATATGGAGTTGTTTTAGTTGATTTCTGGCAATATTTTATGATATTTGAAACTTGGCTTTTTTTATATTTGTATTTTTACTCGGTCGGTTGAAGTTCGTAAGTTGACGCCGGAGAGTAGTTTGACGTTTTAGCACGCGTTGACCATAGGTTCTAACCTACGTGCGCTTTGCTCATGATTTCAAATTCGATTCGGCTTTTTATTGGATTTTGGTTATGAATTCGATTATAGGTACATTCGCCTGGACTTTCGAGACGACGAAGAATAGCAAGACGTTCGTCGACATAGACTAAGGCGAAGCGTGTTGAGGTGAGTAGATGTATATCTACGGGAGAAGTCTGGTGGATGGCGTATAGTACCCCGCAACCGTAGAATTAGGATTCTATATACATATATATATTAGGATAGCATACTTAGCTTATAGGTTTTCTTAGAATATTATATGCGTATATTCCGATACTTAGTAGAAGTGATACCCTAAATCTCTATTTCTTACCATTAGGCTATTCACACACACACACACAAACACACACACATAAGGATATGATTCGATATGATGATATGAGTCGATATGACATGATATGATGATATGAGGTGATGTAATATGATAAGATACGAGATGAGATGATACAATATTATATGATGTATGCGACTATAGATCCGTACTATTGATTTGATGATATCGTATGATATATATTCCATACGTGATATGATTAGGATGGATCGCCGATATTTATTTCGACTCAAGAATCTTGTTTAAAATCACAAAGTAGATATTATGATATATTTAGAGCCATACCTAATTTCAAAACTAACGAATCGTTATGAACTGTAACGCCCCGATTCCCAAAATACGAAATCGGGACGTGACAAATATCCTCCCATAGTCACATTAAGGCTGTCAATCAGTAATCAAGAACAACAACCTATTAAATCTATCTATCACATGTCCAATAGCCACAAGAAACGATAAGATAGCAGAAACAATAAAGATCCAAGGAAAAACTAACTATCAATAAGAGTTATATCAGTGAGATGGTCCTTACTGCTCGGTAGTTCTGTCGACGTACTCACATGCTAAGTCAAGTATCTGGGCAATGCAAAACCCAGACGTCGGTGCGTTATAAATATCATAATAATAAACTAAGCAATATACCATACAAGGTGTTATGTGCAAAATAATGTATAATTATAAATAAACAATTACTGGAGATATATCAGCAGGCTATAAGTATGTCACGTATATCCTAAAGTCCGTGTTTCTAGGTTATCTATCCTAACGGTATTTGAAACCAATTTATGTAATTCTCGATATAACTCAATAGTATCCTGTGCGTGTCCGGGACCACGTTCATGACTCTCGGGGCTGAATCCGAGACGTGCTACTAGGCAGTAAAAAAACAATATCATGTACAGACGAATGATCACAGCATCATCAGTCCGAGGTCCGAAGCCCATATCGACTGATCAGTCTCTGGAAAGTAGTGAACTGTTGAGTTACAAGTCGGTTTCATTATTGATTTCCCCTTTTCCTCCAGGTTTTGTGTTCAATTCAGATATCACTAGAATGTCTATCTAATACCAACACAGGAATAATCGTAAGCAGGTCTTGTGTAGCAAAACAACAAGTCAGGTCAATCAGGATAACATGTCAATATTGTTGGCATTGATATGTATTACAGGCAACAGGTATTAACATGATAACAAAAATAGTAGAGTCTGGCAGGTTAAAAGCATATCAAGGATAATGTAATCATATTATGTACAAGACCAAGATAATAGAATTAACAGGGATAGAATATTCAATTCAATTAATAACTATAAAAGTGGTGTTGATTAACCATGCATAAGAAAGTTCCGTTCAGAAATTTAGCGTCATCCTAATTTGTAAAATACCTTAAAAATTACAAACGTCCTCCAAAAGGGACGTGTCATTTACCAAAACAAAGCTAATTCAATAAGGTTTTCATTTTATAAGTTAAAATATCTCAGGTTGTTCTTACAAAAAGTTATGAACGTTCGAAATTGAAAGTTTGCTGCTGGAATTTCTCTGGACAGCAGTTCAGAAGTACTTTCATTTACAGTTTACATTATTTAAATAATTTATTTTTCAAGTAAATATTTCACAGAGTTATAGTATTCTGAGTTAGCTTCGTAACGAACTAAAGAACATGTGCTAATGATTTTTCTATGATTTATAATAAATTTTATAAGGTTAGGTATACAGTAAATTCGAGATTTATCGTATCCGCTTGGCGACGACATTTCAAGTGTAAACTATAACATTTTCAAACTATATTTTGGATAACGTTATAAAATGCAGATTATAAACTAATTAATGATATATGTATTATATAGATATAAACGGTATAATGATAATACTATGAAATATTACGACGATATATATATATATATATATATATATATATATATATATATTTATAGATATAATTATAGCATGCCGGTAGTTGTAAACTTGCATACACTTTATATTACAAAACTGATTAACGTTAAATAATTACGGTGCATAAATTGTATAGATATAGTTGTATATAATAATACTAATAGTAGTACGAAAACATATAAGTAAATTGCGTAAACCATAACATGTAGCAAGTTGTAAACTTGTCTCGAAACAAACACGATGAATAGAAGCAACACGACGCTATACAAATCAACACCAATTTTTGATGGCTCGGTTAAGGTTCTAGGATGCGGCTGGAGTTGCGTCGACGAGGATGGGTGTGGGCTTAAAGAATGAAGAATGAGAATATATAAATTGATGAGGGAGAGATTTAGTTAGAGAAGAGAGAGATATATGTGTTATGTGGAGAGAGAGAGAGAGAAAGAGAGGTTTTGTGTTTAATATAAAAATATATAGTATTATATATATATATATATAGTTTAAATTAGGTTATAAATATATCAAACTACAATCAATCTCCTCCAAAATCTCATCAAAAATATATTTTGGAAAATAATGCACATACGTAAACTTCTCAACCATAATACAAGTATATATTTTAAATAAATCATACTCCTAATTTAAGATTTAAAAAGATTCTAAAAATATATCTAGATTTAGTAAATATTTGATATTAGATATCTTGAGATTTAAACGTAAAAGATAAATGCAAAATAAGATATGGGATGACAACCATATGATGACAGTTAACAATTATAAATTATCCTTAATTTGTGGCTACCCAAAAGATATATGGTGATTTAGATATTATATATATATATATATATATTATACTAGATTCACATCGATTTAGTTTATCGATAAATATTAGATATAATCTAGTACCATAGTGGGTTTTAGACATGCGGGTTGTGTCGGATAACTATCTCTACTATTCGAATCGATCGCAACACAAAAGAATAAAATAAAGCAAGTTTTAAAATACCAATTAATATCGTAAGAACGTGCTAGTGTATTACTGGTGTAGGGTGTTTTTCATCACCCCATTGAGATGGGAATACGCGCGCGCTTATCAGGCGTACTACAGATCCCCCCTGCCTAGGGTAGGCCGGGGCTTAATGATTATGGGGATTCGAATCTCCGGCAGCCGCGGACTAAGCTGCCGTTAATTACCCCCCGCCTTTGGGGCGAGGGAACCTCCGATTAACGGGTTAAACTGGTCATGCGAACTCAATGTGCAGTGTACGGGTGTTTTTTTTTGGAAGGGGGTTTAAATATATCGGGAGCCACGCAGAGTTTTTACGGGGGTCTCGCTACCCGGATAGCGGGCTGGGGGTCAAGGGGGCTAGCAGCCCCCTTGCGGGGTGCGGGGCAGCGCCCCGTTAGAAATTTTTTTCTAACAGGGACGGTGTCGTGGAGTATGTGTGTATGTATATATGTATACATATGTATAGATATACATGTATATATATAAAAAGGGGAAAAGACATCCAAAAGATGCGTAGGGGCAGCACCTTGGGCGCTGTGCGCCTAGATGCTGTGCGCTCAGGCGCTAGAGTGCTACGTGTCGGCACGTGGGCGCTCTGCGCTTGAGCGCTGGGCGCTTGAGCTCAAGCGCGCCACGTGTCGGCACGCGAGTGTTTTGCGCTTCAGCGCCTGACGCTCGGGCGCAAGTGCGCCACGTGTCGGCACGTGGGCGACTTGCACTTGAGCGCTGGGCGCTTGAGCGTAAGTGCTCCACGTGTCGGCACGGGGGCGACTTGCGCCTGAACGTTTGTGCTGGAGCACAAGCGCGCCACGTGTCGGCACGCGGGCGCTCTGCGCTTGAGCGCCGGTGAGAAAAAGAGGCTTTTAGCCTAAAAAAAATTTCTCGGAAGAGAAATCAGAGAGGAGTTGGATTCCTGAGTGTGTGTTTTTTTTGGGTTTAGTGAAAGATGTTCTTCTTCTTCCTCCTCTGTAGCTGGATCTTGAAGATCAAAAGATATGGGATTTTTAAAAATCTCTTCTTTTTGGGATCTAATAGAAGATCTGAGTTCCCCTTTATGGGTTTTGTGGTGAAAAACTAATTTGTTTTATAAAAAGAAGAGTAAAACTCTTGATTTAATTCAAGAGAAAAAAGAAGGTTTTGGAACCTTGAAGAAGGAGAAAAGATCTCAGATCTGAAAAATTATTGAGAGAGAGAGAAAAGTTGTTGAGATATTTCATTATCTTTGCCTTTATAGGCTGTACACTTTACACATAGCCCCTTGGGCTTCACAAAATGGCATTTTGCCCATCCCATGGCTCATGTGCCATTTCTTTTTGCACATATGCCATGGGCTTTACAAAAATTTGGTTTTATGCTTATTTTTCTTACATTTATCCATAAAATAAAAGAAATACAACAAAATTGTTTATTACAAAATTTTTATCTTGGCGTGGGGGGAGGCCGGCCGCTTCATGTTCGGGCTCGACCCGGGCATGGGCCCACTGGATCTGGACTTAGGCCCAGTTGGCTTGGGGTTGACTTGGATTTTGACTTGGTCAACCGGGGTGTAAATTTTTACCCCAACAAATTGCCTCCCATCAATAAATGCACACCACATATGTGGGCCGTGTGCATGAAATTGATGGATCTTCTTTCACGTGGAGGCGACCTGATTTGGTTCCCGCTTTTTGGGAAGCTGGCACTGCCCTTTTTACGACATGGACGGTCGTTGCTTGATATGTCTCCGAGACGGAGTGTCCGTGATAGACGTTTTCCCTGGCCCGGAGTGATCTGGTTCCCGCTTTGTAGGAATCCTGCGCTGCCCTTTTTGCGACTTGGACGGTTGATGCTGCCCTTTTTGCGACTTGGACGGTTGATGCTACCATTTTAGCGACGTGGATGGTTGGTGCTGTCCTTTTTGCGACTTGGACGGTCGGTGCTGCCATTTTAGCGACTTAGACGGTCGATTCTGCCCTTTTTACGACGTGGACGGTCGGTGCTGCCATTTTAGCGACGTGGACGGTCGATGCTGCCCTTTTTGCGATTTGGACGGTCGATGCTGCCATTTTAGCGACTTGGACGGTCGGTTCTGCCCTTTTTGCGACGTGGACGGTCGGTTCTGCCCTTTTTGCGACTTGGACGGTCGATGCTGCCCTTTTTGCGACGTGGACGGTCGGTTCTGCCATTTTAGCGACGTGGACGGTCGATGCTGCCCTTTTTGCGACGTGGACGGTCGATACTGCCCTTTTAGCGACGTGGACTGTCGATTCTGGATTTGACCTGACCCGCTTCTTGCGGCGTCAGGGATGAAGTTGAGTTGTTTCCGAGGTGGAATTTGATTCTGCCAGGGAGGTCATTGGTTGTTTGACTTGATGTGATTTGGGTTGACATCAGCATCGCTACGCTGGAATATGGCACAAGGAACGATTCATCATTTGTCATGACAGGATTTGGGGATTTTGGTTTTGGTTTGGCATCAGCATCGCTGCACTGGAATATGGTACCAGGAGCGAATCATCATCTGCCATGAGGAGATTTCCCTCGTTCCCAGTTTAACGACTTGGGGTCATCTGTTCCCAGTTTAACGACTTAGGGGTCATCTGTTCCTAGTTTAAAGACTTAGGGGTCTATTGGATTGGAGTTTGGGATTTTGGGGTTAGGGTAGGCATCAGCGTTGCTAACACTGAAGCACACGTGCCAGGAGCAATTCATCATTTTCCTATTCCTGTTGGGGGAGCGATGGCTTAGGAGACAGGTTTAGGTCCCTATCACCTAAGGCTTTGCAATTTTATGGGCCGTGAGGGTCCCATAAAAGCATTTTCTCCCTACGAGTCGTAAGGATCCCGCAGGTGTATTTTCTCCTTAGGAGTCGTGAGGACTCCTAAGTGTGTTTTTCCTTTATGAGTCGTAAGGATCCCACAAAGGTTTGTTCTCCTCATGTATCGTGAGGACACATGAGTGGGTCTTCTCAATGGAGCATAATTCTAAAGGCGGAGACCAGCCGTGTAACTGGTTATTGTAGTGGGGCATGTGTATAACGAGAATTATTTGAGCCCGTGGATTGTATACGGCAGTCAATTTGGGGACTGGTCGTAGGGCTGGAGAATTTTGAGAAATTGGATTTTGGTTGGCGTCTTCATCGCTACACTGGAATATGGTACCAGGAGCGACTCATCATTCGCCGTTTGGGTACTTGGAATTTGGATCTTGTTTGGCATCAGCATTGCTGCACTAGAATGATGCCAGGAGCAACTCATCATTTTCCTTGGGAGGACTTGGGATTTGGGTCTTTGGTCGGCATCAGCACCGCTAACACTGAAACGATGTGCCAGGAGCGACTCATCATTTGCCGTTGCCCGTTGGGGAACGATGGTTTAGGAGACAGGTTTGGGTCCCTATCTCTTAAGGCTTTTCAATTTTATGAGCCGTGAGGGTCTCATAAAAGCATTTTCTCCCTACGAGTCGAGAGGATCTCGCAGGTGTATGTTCTCCTTAGGAATCGTGAGGATTCCTAAGTGTGTTGCTCCTTTGTGAGTCGTAAGGATCTCACGCAGGGGTTTTCTCCTCACAAGGTCGAGAGGACTTTGCGAGTGTATTTCATCTCTTTTCACGAGTTTGCGCCCTTTCGGGTTTTCACAAACTCGCCGGTAGTCCTGCTGTTTTTACTCACGGAGCCCTTTCGGGTTTTCATCCGTGCCCTTTTTGCTTGTGGACATACCTTTTTTTTTCTTTTTTCTTTTTTCTTTCTTTTTTCTTTCTTTTTTTTGCCACTGGTGGGACTTTAAAAGTAGTCTCACCGGCAGGATTTGGGAGAGATAGGGGTCATTTACGCCCGTGGATTGTATACGGTTTTGCAGGATGTATGATACAGACCGTAGGGCTGATGTGCTCAATTCGCCTGTGACTTGAAGCATTCACGTGTAGTATTTCTTGAGATATCGGCCATTGATGGGTGGCATGGGCCTTTCTCCCTCGGCACTTATTAGTTGGTAGGATCCTCCGTCGAACACTTTCTCGATGACGTATGGTCCTTCCCAGTTTGGCTCGAATTTTCCTTTGGCATGTCGATTGGGTATGATCGGTCTTTTGAAGACCAACACCAGTTCATCTTTCTTGAAAGCGCGGAGACGGGTTATCTTGTCATAGGCCCGTGATATTTGGGCTTGGTATAGCTCCAGATTTTGCTGCACCGCGAGCCTCTTTTCTTTGAGGGCATCGAGCTCTTCAAGTCGAAGGAGCACGTTTTCCTCCTCCGTCAACTCGTGCTGAACGTCCATTCTTAATATTGGAACTTCGACTTCGACAGGGAGAACCGCCTCCACTCCGAAGAGCAATGAGTATGGAGTGGACTGAGTTGGAGTACAGTGCGTGGTACGATATGCCCACGACGCCTCGTGAAGTTTGAGATTCCAGTCTCTCTTGTTGGCTGAAGCATTTTTCCTCAGAAGCTTGCGTAGAGTCTTATTGAAGGCTTCGGCTAGCCCATTGGCTCTTGGATTATAGATGGAGGAATATCTCCAGTCTATCTTGTGCTGAGTAGCGAACCTTAAGACATTGAAGCTTTTGAAAGAAGGCCCGTTGTCTGAAATGATTCTTCTTGGTGTACCGAAGCGGTATAGAATATTATGCTGGAAGAATGTCAGAATATCTTTTGTCTTGACTTCTTTTAGCGGGACAGCTTCAGCCCATCTGGAGAAGTAGTCTGTCGCGGCCAGTATGAACCGATGGCCTTTGGATGATGGAGGATCAATTGGGCCAACAATGTCGGTGCCCCAGACTTCGAAGGGCCATGACGCCACCGTAGGATGAAATGGATTGGGATGCTTGTGAATAAAATCACCGTGAATTTGGCAGATATAACATTTCTTTGCATGCTCTCCGCAATCCCGTATCATGGTGGGCCAGTAATACCCAAGCCGTTTAATTTGCAGTCGCATCTTGGAGCCAGATTGGTGAGCACCGCAAACGTCTGAGTGAACTTCTTTCATGACTTTTTGGGCTTCGGCCGATGACAGGCACCTGAGTCAGAGTTGGTCATATGACCTGCGGTATAGCGTGTCATTTACAAACACATATCGAAGAGCTCTCTTCTTCAGCTGAACCCTCGCAGACCTTCCTTCGGGCAGCTTATCGTATCGGAAGTACTCTATGAAGGGTTCTCTCCAATCGGGCTCGTCTTGAACAATCGAAGCTTCTTCGGCGGGACTGCTCTTCTGTCCCGCGCTTTCCTCTTCTCGTAGAGAGACTGAGGGTAGAATTTGCCGGTTCCTGACTGTGATCAGAATTTCGTCCATGTCAGGATCAGCCAGCTCCTTGGCCAAGCGAGTGAGTACATCAGCCTTTCCGTTCAACGCTCTAGGGACTTTCGTTAGTTCAATATGAGTGAACCGTTTCATGAGTTCCACCACTAGGCCTCTGTACCGAGCTAATTCGGATTTGTATATCTTATAATTGCCGCTTACTTGGTTGACGACAAGCTGGGAGTCACCGTAAACCCGTAGCCGAAGGATTTCCATTTCTATGGCGAGCTCCAAACTAGCTATCAGAGCTTCATACTCAGCTTCGTTGTTCGTTCGAGGCTCGGTGAGAGCGAAAGAACGCCGTAGGGTTCCCATAGATGGTGTGATGAACACCAATTCTATCCCTGCTTTTATCTCCGGGACGCTTGATTTACTGGAGGTCCTTATTGATGAGGCTCCATCGAAGTAGAGCTCCCAACATGGCTCATCTTCCTCGAGGTGCAGCACTTGTTCGTCGGGTAACTCACAATTTAGCGGCGACCCTTCTGGTATGGGATGAGCAGCGAGAAAGTCTGCAAGAGCTTGCCCTTTTACTGCTTTCTGAGGAGTGTAAACTATGTCAAACTCAAGTAGCATAATAGCCCATCTTGCCATTCTGCCGGCTAGGCTCGCTCTGGTCATCAAGTTTTTGAGCGGGTCGACCTTGGAGATCAGCATAACCCGATGAGCGAGCAGATAGTGCCTCAGCTTCTTCACAGCAAATATCAGAGCCAGGCATTGCTTTTCGATTGGGGAATAGTTGTGTTTCGCCCCGATTAGAGTTCGACTGAGGTAGTAGAGGGCATTTTCCTTTCCCTCCTCGCTATTCTGGGCAAGGAGCGAACCGAGTGACTCATCTAGCACGGCAGTGTAGAGAATCAACGGTTTATTTGGAATGGGAGCAGCCAGCACTGGAGGGTGCAACAAGTACTGTTTGATGCTTTCGAACGCTGCTTGACATTCGGCATCCCAGATAAAAGGAGATCCTTTCTTCATGAGCTTTGAGAAGGGCCTACATCTCCCCGATAAATTTGAGATAAACCTCCGTATATAAGCAAGCTTGCCTTGAAAAGATCTTAGCTGCGTCAGACTCTTCGGAGGGGGCATCTCCATGATGGCCTTTATCTTTGATGGGTCAACTTCGATCCCTCGATGTCGGACTATGAAGCCCAAGAATTTTCTCGACGACACGCCAAAAGCGCATTTCAGAGGATTCATCTTTAGGTCATATTCCCTCAGTCTGGTGAGAACGGTCCTAAGATCTTGGATATGATCGGCCTTGGTTTTAGTCTTAACGACCAGATCGTCAACATAACATTCGACGACTTTATGAATTAGGTCATCGAAGATATTGGTCATTGCCCTTTGATATGTAGCCCCTGCGTTCTTCAGTCCGAACGGCATCACCTTGTAGCAATATATTCCGATCGGGGTTCGAAATGCTGTGTGCTTCTCATCCTCAGGCGACATCTTGATCTGATTGTATCCAGACGTGCCATCCATAAAGGTGAACAGCTCGTAATTTGAGGTGTAATCGACCATCATTTTCATGACCGGTAGTGGAAAGTCGTCTTTAGGACATTCCTTGTTGAGGTCCCTGAAATCGACACAAACTCAGATCTGCCCATTTTTCTTCTTCACCGGGACTATGCATGCGATCCAGTCCGCATATTTCTCTTCCCTGATGAAGCCGGCATTGATGAGCTTCTTAGTTTCCTCGATGACCTTTTCTTCTAGTTCCCTTCTCATTCTTCGAGGAGCTTGTTTGACTGGCTTAGCATCAGGAGATATAACCAGCTTATGCACGGCTACTTCAGGGGAAAGACCTGGCATTTCTTTGTATGTCCACGCGAAGCAGTCGACGAACTCATGCAGCAGGGCAATTATCTGCGCTTTCATTTCCTCTGAAAAGAGTGAGCTGATGTAGGTCGGCCTTGGATTATCGGGCGTTCCTAAGTCAATCTCGGTTAGCTCGTCAAAGGTTGCTTGTTCGCCATCTTCGAGCTCTTGAGGAGCTTCTTCTGGCTCGGCTATCTCGTCATCATCATTTGATCTTTCACTGGCCTTACCAACATGGATCATGTACCACGCTTTGGGATCAGGTTGAATGTAGCCTATGTCCCGTCTATCTGGAATTCGTCCATCGATGAGTGCTCGGACCTGGGGCAGATACCATAGCCCTTCGTAAAACTTTGCTTCGGACTCCGTTTGATATAACCGGCATCCGCACTTCTTAAAGTATTCCCGCATCTCTGGCGCATAGTATTTGGGATTGAGGACGGCTGTTATGCCTCTCTCATAGGGAAGGCATGCGACATAAAGATCGTCCGGGTGCACAACGGGGTTTGACCTGTAAAACAGGATGCCCTTCTGTCCATTTTTCCTCCCGGGCACGTAGAAAGTTTCCAGCTGGTCCACGGTGGAGACTAACAACGCATCGAGCTCTTTGCACATCTGCTCCGGTACCCTTGTGACAGTTAGGGACCTTTCTGCAATTTCGAAGGTCTCTCATAGTTTCGCTTGTTGCATGGGGTCCAATCTGCACCGCTGTTGCACGGCAGGTCCTCTTCCTCTGACTCTTCAGTGTCGCTGCCAAGATGAGGGTGGACTTTGCTGCTAGATGGGGCTTTAGTAACAGATTTGTCCGTATCGCTACCGAAATGAGGGCGAGTTTTACGGAAGGACGGACTTCCAGCGTCGGACTCATCAGTGTCGCTACCAAAACGCGGGCGCACTTGGGCGTTTTTGCTTTTGAAAGTGACAGCTGGCTCAGATTTGCTTTTGAGTCTTGGGGCCGCTCTATCTTCAGTCAGTTGTGGCTTAGTATTTTGGTGGTTCATAAAGTACCGAGAATCTTCATATCGGACTTCATGCACACCGAACGGCTGGATGTCTCCGTCAATGCGTCTTTCTTCGCCATTTTTAGTATACTTCATGCATTGATGGAGAGTTGATGGAACGATGCCGTAATCGTGGAGCCACGGCCGTCCCAAGAGAATCTTGTAAGACGTGTCGGCATCGATCACGTATATCTTAGCTTCGGTCTGCAGATCCCCAAATTTGATTGGCAGAGCTATGGACCCCAGAACTTGCTGGCAATTTTGGTTGAAGCCTTGAATGACAATCCTTTCCCTTGACAGGTTTCAGACGTCCATTGATAAACTCTTCAGTGTCCGCAAGTTCATGATGTTCACTGAGGACCCCGGATCAATCAATATGCGATTAATCCGATCTCCGTCGCTGTACCCGGTCACGTAAAGCGGTCGATTATGCTCAGCCGTTCCCAGGAGCAAGTCTTCATCCTTAAACGTGATTGCGGCGGCTTGCAGAGCGTACTGAGCTTCTTTCATATTAATTTCCGCAAAGCGAGCCTGATACCACTCAGGGTTTTGTAGAGCATGAATGAGAACATTTCTAAGCTCTTGAGATAGGACCAAGGCGTCATAGATGCTAAGGAGAGACGGAAGCTTTTGGAGGTGAGCCAAAACATTATAGTCTACTGGGGAAGGACTCGAATCTTCATGGGCGAGTTCTCTGCCATCTTCTTCATTAGCGACATGTTTTTCCTTCCCTTTTGGGGCATTGACCTGATTTGGCGGTAGAGCTCTACCGCTTCTGAGCTGGATTTGATTGGCCTTTGTGGCGAGCTCCTCGTCCTCTTCGGGAAAACAGAACTCCTCCTCAGAGTCGCTGCCCAGATGGATGGCATAGCAGGTTACTACAGGGATCTCTTCATTGGAGTCTTCTTCCAACTCCTCCAGAATTTCGGCCGCTTCTATAGGGAGGAACTCCTTCAATTGAATCAGAGTTCTTTCCTTCTGTTCATAGTCTTTGAGAGAATCGATATATTTTTGAATGGTCGATCTCCCTGCAGACTCTTTTTCGCGCCGAGCTACATTTTTCTTCTTCTTGAGCTTCTTGGATTTTGAGCCTGATGGAGCCGCATTGGCAGCTGGACTGGTAGGCTTCTTCTGTCCTTCCCATTCTGTCCTGGGCTCTTTCTGAAGTAGCTTTAGCATCTTCTTCGTCTTGTTAGATACGTGCTTACTCCAAGGAGGCTGCGGTGAGTCGGTTTCATTTCTCAGGGCAGCGGGTTCGGCTGTCTGTTCCCAGAAGGCTTCAGCCTCCTTCTGTATAAAGTTGGTGGTTGCAACCTGATTGTTCACCAACACACTTTTGGACAGCTCGATCTCTCCGGCCTTGTACTGCTTCTCGACCCAGTCTTTGAAGATATAGCAATCCTCGATCGAATGGCTCACTACTCGGTGGTACGGGCAATACAGGGGATTGTCGGTCATTTTTGCTTCTTGAGGTCTTTTCGACTTTGGCAATTGTAGACCGTTGTTTAAGGCATCTTTAAATATCTTTCGGACCTTTTCCTTCCTGAAAGAGTAAACCTTGTTCTTTTTCTCCTCTAGGGAAGGACCTTCTCCTCCCAGCACTGGCTTTCGAGATCGGTTGGTTTTAGATTCGCCCGCCCTTCGTTTTTCTTCATTGTCGGACGCATTGAAGACATTGGTACTGCTGGAACTCCTGCTTCTACGGTTGTCGTCCCGCTTGATTTTCCAAGTCTCGTCTCTCTGAGAGTCCGGGATAGACTCTTGCTTCGAGCGTTTCAGCATTTGGACTTTCTTGGTTAGCTCTTGAAACGTCTTAAGGCCTGCTGTGCACAAGAATGGAACCATCCAATTGCTGAGGTTCCCAATGAGAAGGCTGACGGACTGGTCCTGCTCCAGCGGCGGTTCGCACTTGACTGTGAGATTACGCCATCGGGCGATAAAGTCGGTGTTGCTTTCATTCTTTCCCGGCTTGGTCCTCACAAGGTCGGCAATGGAGATTTTATCACTGACACTCATGAACCTTTGCCGAAACAGGGACTCCATTTGGGCAAAGGTAATGACGGACCCGTCCGGTATACTCGCATATCAGTCGAAGACGACGCTGGTCAGGCTGTTGACAAACTGACGAAGAAGGAGCGCGTCATTGCCCCCTGTATTTCCGCACGATGCTTTGAAGTGGGCGACGTGCTGATTTGCATTCCCCGTACCATCAAATCTTCCGAACTTAGGAATGACGTAGCCGCTTGGGAACTCAATCAGATCGTACTGCACGGGATATGGCCGCCCACTACTGCCGATTTCTTTCTGAGCTTCAGCTTCGGCCACCAATGTTTTAACCTTGCTGGTGACCAAATCCATTATCCGACCGGGCGTGCCAAAATCTGTAGGGTGTTTTTCATCACCCCGTTGAGATGGGAATACACGCGCGCTTATCAGGCGTACTACAGATTCCCCCTGCCTAGGGTAGGCCGGGGCTTAATGATTATGGGGATCCGAATCTCCGGCAGCCGCGGACTAAGCTGCCGTTAATTACCCCCCGCCTTTGGGGCGAGGGAACCTCCGATTAACGGGTTAAACTGGTCATGCGAACTCAATGTGCAGTGTACGTGTGTTTTTTTTGGAGGGGGGTTTTTCTAACAGGGTCACTGTCGTGGAGTATGTGTGTATGTACATATGTATAGATATACATGTGTATATATAAAAAGGGGAAAAGACATCCAAAAGATGCGTGGGGGCAGCACCTTGGGTGCTGTGCGCTCAGGCGCTAGAGTGCCACGTGTCGGCACGTGGGCGCTCTGCGCTTGAGCGCTGGGCGCTGGAGCGCAAGCGTGCCACGTGTCGGCACGCGAGCGTTTTGCGATTCAGCGCCTGACGCTCGGGCACAAGTGCGCCACGTGTCGGCACGGGAGCGACTTGCGCTTGAGCACTGGGCGCTTGAGTGCAAGTGCGCCACGTGTCGGCAAGGGGGTGACTTGCGCCTGAGCGCAAGCACGCCACGTGTCGGCACGTGGGCACTTTTCGCTCGAGCGTTGAGTGCTGGAGCGCAAGCGCGCCACGTGTCGGCACGCGGGCGCTCTGCGCTTGAGCGCCGGTGAGAAAAAGAGGCTTTTAGCCTAAAAAAAATTTCTCGGAAGAGAAATCAGAGAGGAGTTGGACTCCTGAGTGTGTGTTTTTTTTGGGTTTAGTGAAAGATGTTCTTCTTCTTCCTCCTCTGTTAGCTGGATCTTGAAGATCAAGAGATATGGGATTTTTAAAAATCTCTTCTTTTTGAGATCTAATGGAAGATCTGAGTTCCCCTTTATGGGTTTTGTGGTGAAAAACTAATTTGTTTTATAAAAAGAAGAGTAAAACTCTTGATTTAATTCAAGAGAAAAAAGAAGGTTTTGGAACCTTGAAGAAGGAGAAAAGATCTCAGATCTGAAAAATTTTTGAGAGAGAGAGAAAAGTTGTTGAGATATTTCATTATCTTTGCCTTTATAGGCTGTACACTTTACACATAGCCCCTTAGGCTTCACAAAATGGCATTTTTCCCATCCCATGGCTCATGTGCCATTTCTTTTTGCACATAAGCCATGGGCTTTACAAAAATTTGGCTTTATGCCTATTTTTTCTTACATTTATCCATAAAATAAAATAAAAGAATTACAACAAAATTGTTTATTACAAAATTTTTATCTTGGCGTGGGGGGAGGCCGGCCGCTTCATGTTCGGGCTCGACCCGGGCATGGGCCCACTGGATCTGGACTTGGGCCCACTTGGCTTGGGGTTGACTTGGATTTTGACTGGGTCAACTGGGGTGTAAATTTTTACCCCAACAACTGGTAGTGAGATGTATGCCCTAGAGACCATTATTGTATGATATAGTGGATGCTTGGACATATATATGGAGGACTTTCTTGCTCGACATGATAGTATGCTTTCTGGTTTCATTTATCTTAACATATTTACAAGTATTATTATACCGTCTCTCATATATATGTTGATAAAGCCCTTAGGATGTAGGCTTGACTACCAGGACTATGATGCGGATCATACTACTAGGACCTGGGTAGTCCATAAGCTCATCCTTCAATTGTTCCTAGTCGAGAGAATATCGAGACAGGGCATCGATATTCCAAAGTAGACTAGTGTGTACGTTTCTTGGCCCTGTATGGGGCGATGGTTAATCCTATATCCATTGGTGTTTGACATCAAAGATTGTACACAGGTGATCATTAGAGAATGGGTACACTGAACAAGACTCGCCGAGAACTCCTAGATGGTACTATACCTATCGTCAGATAGCAGTTCTCTGGTGACACTGGTACAGGTTAGTCTGTAGACCCGAGACCGTCATAGAGTCTTGTGTGGTTCCCACTGTGCTTTGATTTCCTCCCTACCACGGATCAAAAGAGTCATGCAAACAGGTGGATTTTCGTTACAGTCTCAAGTCACATGGAGGCAATGAGCGATAGGAGGAGTTTTGTCTCTCCCGGTATAGGGAGCTGATGTTGCGTTGTGCTCGATTGGCTATAAGTAAGTCCCTGGCCAGGGCTGTTGATGAGATTTACTGGTAAGTGTTATCAGTAGTTTCTCGAACCGTTATGAGCTTTACATTGGCATGACTTATCAAATTATTGGGGTCTGATGATTCCACCCCCTGACTCGATATGTGACATATCAGACGAAGAGACCGGACTGTATGGTAAGTGTTACTTATAGGCTTCATGGGAGTTTGGACAAGCTTGCTTGTTGATCTTCTAATCGCTCAATACCTGGGTAGCCGTTACGTCCAGCTAGTACCGCTGACGGCTTGTGGGTGATTGATGTGATCATCACTTATTGCTGGCGTATTGACAAGTCTTTAGAGTCCCACACAAAAGTTTTCTGGTTCAAGCGAAACAAAGTAGGGCACATATGTTGATATGTGTGGGGGCCTGATTAAATACGAGTATGTGATACCGTATTCTAATCTGGAGGTTATTTGTTATCAGTCAGGTTATTTATGATATAACCAGATTATCGAATCAAGTGTTGATTTGATAATGTGATATACATATAAATGATATTAGTCGGTTATATGTGATATAACCGGATTATTAAATCAAGTGTTGATTTAATAATATGATATATATTTATATTTGATATAATTATATATTGACTAATATTATTGCTCACTAATTATATGCTTATCTTTATATATATATATATATATTATATGAAGCATGGCATGGTTTTTCTATTTTATGAAAATAGAAAAAGAGATGATAAATGGGGGGACTTTGGAGGGATGGGCAAAGCATGACTTATATCCTTTGTTTATTAGTCTGGACTCACTATTCAAGAATGGTTGCAATTTATTATTGCAAAGAATTCCATGCTTGAATAGGTGAGGTCAAGAGATGAGGCATTCTACACTTCATTCAACACTTAGCCATTTTTGAGAGTTCATGTGATGAGTTTCTCCATCTCTCTCCATCATCATCCTCTTCCTCATGCTTCAAGCTTTAAACCCTTACATGTGATGTGAACCATAGAGCTTGATATC
This sequence comes from Agapanthus africanus, assembly GCA_030015575.1. Classification (NCBI taxonomy): domain Eukaryota; kingdom Viridiplantae; phylum Streptophyta; class Magnoliopsida; order Asparagales; family Amaryllidaceae; genus Agapanthus; species Agapanthus africanus. The sequence goes on along the minus strand of CM057351.1, from coordinate 256,374,915 downwards.
CCTAGTGAGTATACAACACCCCTACTTCATTATCCCACATTAGATTAGCACTTTGGTGTGGTGTGTTTTCTTCACTAAAGAGTTTAGTGAAGAGGTAGCTTGGATTGGTGGACTTCGGGTGGATCATCTTCGGCACGAAGGTCATCGGAGGAAATTCGTTCAATCTTTAAGTGGAGCCTAGTGGAGTCGCGTGGAATACAACCCGGAGCTTTAGAAGAGAAGGACATGATCTACAAAGGTTGTAGCATTCTTATCTTAGCTAGTTTTTGTGATATCATCATTGTTAATCCTAATCTTCTAGTTTGATCCTAGGTTAGTGTTCATTAGCACCATGAAATTTTAAAATTGCATGTGTGATACCCGTTTAAACCCTACCATGGTGCTAGCAAACACTTTCATGGTATCAGAGCTACTAGATATTGGATGTCGACCTATAGGGGGTTCTCACTGTGTGACAGTGTGGCGAAACATAGGCTCTTACCCGCAGGGTGTCCCGAGACCGGAAGGTGTTTCGGAGGGTTGTAGTCCTCGCGAGGGGGCATGCGTAAAAAGTAGCTGCTGAGGGACCTGTAGGTGCCACGGCGACCCCATTGGATAGGGTGGTTGCCTGACTTTCATGGTATTGGAGCCAAGCTAGAACATTTGGGTAGGTCTTTACGATGTTAAAGCATTTGATCGGTTTTCGAAGTTCGCAAAATATGTAGTTTTTGTCGATTTTTTCAAAAGTTGAAAATTTCAAGATTAAAAATATGCAAAAAATCGTGCAGGTGTTCTATGGAGCCCCAAGAAAAAAGAGGGCCTAACTCAACCAAGTCGCCACGGAACCGTCGCAAAACCTAGGGTTTTGTCGCGGTTCCGCCACACTCTTAGTGAGCTGTGGTGAACTGTGGAATCCAACTTCTTATGCTGCTCCAATGTTACTTTTGGCACTTTCTAGATGTTTTTAATGAGACTCAAGTTGTTGAGGTCTTTGGGGTTTGTGGGTGTTTGTTAAATCGATCGAAATGTTTAATGTCGTATAGATGATGATGATATATGATACAATTTTTAGAATCGAAATAATTGGTTTTATGAAAACTAGTTAGTATTTTGTAAATCTAGCATTGTGGTCTCTTTTGATCGATTGCCATGAAGTTTCGATTCTGATCGAAACTCCGTGGCAATCCCGTATCGTACGCAAATACTCGCCGAATATCTTTACTAGGTAGCCACGCCCTATAGCCCCGACCAAGTGACTGTAGGAGAACCCCATTGCCAAAAGCATCCACTCTGGTGGTCGCGGCCACGGTGTTCCGCCTAGGTGCACTTTGTCGATGGCATCGGGGGTGCGTCTATTTACTAAAGTTTCCGACGAGCATTTGATCGGGTAGTCAGGAATCTTGTTTAATTGCCCGACTAAGTTATTGAAAAGTGTTTTCGATTTGAGACCAAAATGCAAGGTTTATAGGTTAGGCATGAAATTCGGAATATGAGATATTCCGGGTTTATGATGTCTAAGGAAATACGGATTCTAATTATTATAGTTTTTCATTTCTTTTCTGCGACCGTAAGTGTAATATGTGGGGTATCCCAAATCTCGTTACTATATGTCAATGGAATTTAGGATGCACGTATTTACTTACGTTGATGACATGTGATGTTATGCGTTGCTGATATGTTATATTGCATTGTTGTAAATGAATAGACGGGGGTTTTATATGAGATGATAGTTTTTCAATTTTCATTCATGTAAAATTTGTATGTAATATTTTTTTATTGGGACACTTCCGGGTTGAGGATGATGTCACCACTGATGTATATTATTTACTTTTCCGCATTAGGATGGACCCAAGGCAGGGAGCATAAGTAACCGGGTTCTGAAGTCCAGTGGGAAACCATCTCGAAGAGGTCTTCTAACTCTAGAATTGGCAGGGTTGCTTGCCACTCTTGTAGGGGTTTAGGGATGTGGGTTTGGCTATTCATCACGACCGTGGAATCCGTGTTTTTCATTATTGGCTTAATTTAAAACACGGACCTCCTAGTATGTCCAATATTTCATATGTTGACTTATGCTGCTTCGTTCTGTGATGTGATCATATAACTGCGTGAGACGAATACTATATATATATATGATATATATAATAAACGTTGCTTATGTTTTGCACCCACGCTAGTCCAGCCCCCGCTCTGCCATTAGTTAAGTAACCTAACGGTGCATAACGGGGCCCCGTGGCGAATGCGAATGGCATAAGCGTACGTTCTATTTTCATTTCTTTTTCTGTGATGTTTAGGAAACATTAAATGATGGGACTTCATTAATGAGATTAATGAAAATAAAAGAAACCTAAAAATGTTGTAGAATAAAAAGTTTTTAGAAAGGTAGCTCTAGTTTTTGCTTTGCATAGTGGTATTCCTTGATGAATATCCAGCACCTCATTTAATGAGGAAAGAGCCGAGATCCCTTCACCAGGAATGCCCTCTTTAGCAAAACTAGCAAATGCTACAACCTACTCGGTTTATCATCATAATTTCTGTAGTTTTTGCTATGCATAGTGGTATTCCTTGATGGATATCCAACACCTCATTCGATGAGGAAAGAGCCGAGATCCCTTCACCGGGAGTGACCTCTTTAGCAAAAACTAGTAAAAGCTATTCGGTTTGTTTTTGAAAACTACTCGATTTTAAAGGCGGAGCTTAAACCACTCTTTTTCAAAATCACTAGATTCTACAACGATATTATGTTCATTACACTAAAGATTTTCTTAAAAGCCAACGTAGCCCTCCGTCATTTCAGATAAGTGCTATTTAGTATTCGTGCTGCGTTTGTTGACCTTGCCAAGAAAATATTTAGTATTAGTGCTTATCTGCCGCATGTGATGCGATTGGATTAGGATAGTCATGCGGCCTTGTTGACCTTGTCAAGGGTCGTGTGGGTGGGTTTAATTCAATCAAGAAATGAACGGGATGAACTTGACTTGCGGTTTATGGTTTGTTGACCTTGTCAAGGTCATATATCGCATGGGGTAAAAACAATATTGGGAATTTCAAGTGTTGGAATTTGCAATGAGATTGCATACCTTTTATATGATAGTTGGATACCGATACCCACTGCGAGTAAAAGTTACTCCTGAGAGAGTTTTGCACTTTACAATTGTTGGGTTTAACTAGCACCTCATGAAGGGTTTCGAAGCATCACATGTACCAAAGATTAATTTTTGAAGGTGCTAAGTAAGCATACAAAGAATCATTCCTAGAAAAATTAGGGTTTCAAAAACAACACTTCAACATAAGTAGGTTAAGCTAGGGTTTTGAGAGTACAACCTTTGTAGCTCCCTACACTAGACTCCTCGGCTACTTGGGGTTTGGAAAAGGTCCACTTGAACTCCTCTAGGTCCACGATGATCCATCCGGAGTCCGCTTTGTCCAAGCTTGCAACTTCACTTGATCAAGAGAAGAGAATGAAGCTAACACTCTAAACAAGTGGGCAAGACTTGTGTAGAATGATGTTGTGGTGGCTTTTCACACTTCAAAATCCTAACTTGACGAGTAATTTGCTCACTAGATAAATCTAGAGAGCAAAAGATGAAGGAGGAAGAAGATAATGGCCTTTTAGAATAAGAGAAAAGATAAACTCCCATAAGAAAATAGAAAATATATCTATATATATTTTTTACCTCTCATCTCAAACCATGGTTGAACAATAAGGAAATTATTGAACTTGAGTTGAAACCCAAAAGGAACGTTAATCCATGGTTAAATGGTGGGTGAGCATGGTTAGGTCAAAGAAGAGTGTAGAAAGAAACCATGAATTATCCTTCCCTTTTTATTTTTGTTTTAAATCAAATGCAATAATAATTCATATATATAAAACCATGGTGTGAGTCTTATATTGCCACCATTTTCTTTGTATATACAACCATGAAGGATGATGAATGTATGTATGTGTGCATGCACATCCATATGTGCATGAAACAAGAAAGAATTCATACATGCATGCATACATCCCAAAAATACAAGAAAGGATTTCTAGTGAGAAACTAATGGTTAAATGATAAATCAACACTTGATTTATCAGTCCGGCCATATCACATACGACCCAACCAAAAGCAAGCCGCCCGATTAATACACGGTATCTCATACGCGCATTTTAACCGGGTCCATGCGCATATCGCATACGCGCACCACAACGTTTCGCCTGGACTAGGTAACTCCTTTGTGGGACTCTAAGACTCGTCAATACGCCGACAGTGGGTGATGATCATATCAAGCACCCCCAAGCCGCAAGGGTCAACTAAACGTAACGGCCACCCGGGTATTGAGCGATCAGAAGAAAAACAAGCGAACCTGCTACAACTCCCGTCGGGCCAACCGGCAACACTACCCGTGCAGTCCGGTCTCCTCGTCTGATATGTCGCATATCAAGTCTAGGGGTGGTAAACGTCAGACCCCAATAACCGATAAGTCGTGCCGATGTGAGGCTCATAACGGGTCGAGAAACTACTGGTAACACTTACCAGTAAATCTCTAATCAGCCCTGGCCAGGGACTTCCCTGTTACGACCAATCGAGCACAGTGCAACATCAACCCCCAATACCGGGAGAGACGAAACCCCTCCTATCGCTCATTGCCTCCATGTGACTCGGGACTGTATCCAAAAACCACCGTTTTGCACGCCCTCATGGACGTGGTAAGGTGGAAATCAAAGTACAGTGGGAATCACACAAGACTCTATGACGATCTCGGGTCTACAGACTAACCTGCACCAGTATCACCTGAGAACTTCCATCTGACGTGAGGTATAATACCATCTGGGAGTTCTCGGCGAGTCCGTCCAGTGTACCCAGTCTCCACTGAGCACCCGTATACCATCTCTGATGTCAAACACCAATGGATATGAGACCATCCATCGCCCATCTCATGGGTCGAGAAGCGTATACGCTAGTCTACACTGGTATATCGATGCCCCATCTCGATACACCCATGACTAGGGACCTTGAAGGATGTACTTATGGACTACCATGTCCCCACTAGTATGATCCGCATCATAGTCCAGGTAGTCAAGTACTCATCCTAAGGGCTTTACCAACATGTAACTATAAGCCAGTATAAAGAGACAAGTATACATGTTAAGATAAAGAGCAACCAGATAGCATACTATCATATCGAGCAAGAAAGTCATCTCTATATATGTCCAAGCATCCAATATAATATACATCATCTTTACAATACTGGCCTCTAGGGCATACATACAACTAACAATCTCCCACTTGCACTAGGGCCAGCTGCTGTAGTATCGCATACCGAGCATCCCGAAGAGTCTCTCAAACTGTATCTTGGGAATGGCCTTCGTGAGTGGATCCGCTGTGTTATTCTTCGTGTCAACTCTCCTGACCTCGATCTCCCGGCGATCAACTATCTCCCGGATCAGGTGATACCGCCTCAGAATATGCTTGGATCGCTGATGGGACCTGGGTTCCTTGGACAAAGCCACCGCTCCATTGTTATCGCAATACAAAGGTATTGGATTCTCAATGGATGGAACCACTCCAAGTTCAGTAATGAACTTCTTAATCTAGACAGCCTCTTTGGCAGCATCGTTGGCAGCGATGTATTCTGCCTCCATCGTCTAGTCTGCCACGGTTTCCTGCTTGGAACTCTTCCAGCTAACCGCCCCTCCATAAAGGGTAAAGACAAATCCCGACTGCGACTTAGAGTCGTCCTTATCACTCTGGAAGCTCGAATCGGTAAAGGACTCCACTTGGAGTTCTCCGTTACCATACACCAAGAGCATCTCTTTAATCCTTCGTAAGTACTTGAGAATGCTCTTCACAGCTGTCCAGTGACTCTCTCCAGGATCAGCTTGATACCTGCTCACTACACTTAGTGAGTATACTACATCGGGTCTGGTACATAGCATCGCGTACATGATAGAGCCTACAGCCGAAACACAGGGTATCCCTTTCATGCGAGCTCTCTCCAAATCAGTTTTGGGAGACATCTCTTTAGAGAGAGTGACTCCAGAGATCGTGGGTAAGTTCCCACGCTTGGATTCTTCCATACTAAACCTCTTTAGTATGGTGTCAATGTACCTGGATTGGGACAATCCCAATATCCGTTTGGATCTATCTCTATAGATCCTAATTCCCAATATGCAGGAGGCATCACCAAGATCTTTCATTGAGAATCTTTGTGATAAGAAGAGCTTGACCGATTGCAGCATAGGAATGTCATTTCCTATCAAGAGTATGTCGTCCACGTACAATACGAGGAAGACAATCTTACTCTCTGCTACCTTCTTGTAGATACAAGGTTCATCTACGTTTTTGACGAAATCAAACTCTTTGATAACGACATCAAAGCAGATGTTCCAACTCCGCGACGCTTGCTTTAATCTATAAATGGATTTAAGCAGCTTGCACACCTTCCCGCTGCTCCTACTATCTACGAAACCCTCTGGCTGAGTCATGTATACGCACTCTTCTAAATCACCATTTAGAAAGGCGGTCTTAACATCCATTTGCCAGATTTCATAATCATGATATGCAGCGATGGCAAGCATGATCCGGATGGATTTAAGCATAGCTACTGGAGAAAAGGTCTCGTCATAGTCCACACCCAGTCTTTGACGAAAACCCTTTGCAACAAGTCTAGCTTTGAAAGTCTCCACTTTCCCATCTACACCAAGTTTTTTCTTGAAGATCCACTTGCTCCCAATGGGTTTTACCCCTTCAGGAGCAACTTCCAAAGTCCATACTTTGTTGGTGTACATGGATTCCATCTCGGACCGCATAGCATCCGGCCATTTCACTGAGTCCCCACTCGTGATGGCCTGCTCGAAGCTAGTTGGGTCATCATCCTCCATGATGCAGTCCTCACTCCCACCATCCATAAGAAAACCGTAGTATCTCTCAGGTGGGTGAGAAACACTACTAGATCGGCGGAGATGCTGAGGTTCGTTGGGAACTACCGAATCCTCCGGTTCAACCAAATCTTCTGTCGTAGTCTGTATTGCTGGAACTTCTTCCAGTTCTACCTCCTTGCCACTAATATGTTTTTCAAGAAATTCCTTTTCTAAAAAGGTGGCATGTCGAGAAACAAAAATCTTTTGTTCCTCGGTGTGGTAGAAGATATACCCGCACGAATGTTTGGGATATCCAATAAACTTATACAGAAATGACCTTGCCGCGAGTTTGTCCGGATTCTGTGTTTTTACATATACCGGACAACCCCATATCTTAACATAATTAAGACATGGTCTCTTACCTTTCCATATCTTATATGGAGTAGTTGGCACGGATTTGGTGGGAACCATATTCAATAGGTCTGCAGCTGTTTCCAGTGCATACCCCCAGAAGGAAATAGGTAACTCAGCTGTGCTCATCATAGAGCGCACCATATCTAATAGGGCGCGGTTCCTCCGTTCCGATACACCGTTGTGCTGTGGTGTATATGGAGGAGTCAGCTGAGAGAGAATTCCATTCTCTTTTAGGAAGTCCAGGAATTCATTGCTCAAGTATTCACCTCCTCGATCAGATCGAAGGATTTTAATACTTTTTCCGGTTTGGTTCTCGACTTCTTGTTTATATTCTCTAAATTTCTCTAAAGCTTCTGATTTGTGTTTCATCAGAAACACATATCCGAATCTAGAGAGATAGTCAGTGAATGTAATGAAGTACGCAGAACCATTCCTGACATGTATAGACATTGGACCGCATACATCACTATGCACCAGTCCCAAGAGTTTCGTAACTCTTTCTCCGTGTCCCGTAAACGGAGTTTTGGTCATCTTGCCTTTGAGACATGACTGGCAAGTGTCATAAGATGAAAATTCAAACGGATTCAAATATCCATCCTTATGCAACTTAGCTAGTCGTGTCGCATTGATGTGACCCAGTCTACAATGCCACAAGAAGGATTCGTTCAGTTCTGAACTCTTCCTCTTGTGTGTGTTTGTTATACTCAGAACTGTTGATTGATTTAGAACATAAATGCCATTGCATAACGTGCCTGATCCAACCAACTTTTGGTTAAGGAAAATGTTCATAACATTATCCTGTAATACAAAATTATATCCTTCTTTACTCAACAAAGAAACTGATATAATGTTGCATATCAGGTTCGGCATGTAATAGCATTCGTTCAGAATCAATGTATTACCAGTTGATAATACAAGGTGATATTCCCCGACGGTCTTAACTGCAACAATTGCACCATTTCCAACCCTTATGTCTTTATCACCTTCTCCAAGTTCTCTACCTTTCTTAAGCCCATGTAACTGATTATATATATGGGATCCTGACCCGGTATCTAATACCCAGGACGTAGGGCAAATGGAGAAATAGTTCTCTGTAACGAACACACCCGAAAAAAATGCATCATCATGTACTTTCTTCTTTCGGGTGGCATGGGAATCCTGGTATTCCCCTATGTCCTGTTCAGTCCTATAACTCTTATAAGATAGAACGGAACCAACGTTACCCAGCACAGTATAACATGCGGGTTCGGTCAATACATCCATATTATTATCTTGATTAAGGCATGACATGGTCGCTACCTGGAGAGAGAGAGAAGAAAAACACTTTAGCGTATGCTCTTGCAAGATCAGATTGGTTATTATCTTATCTAATCAGGATGGCTCCCACTGTTTTTATCAAATCTTCCTTCAAACCCTAAAAGGAAAGACTAGCCGGGATTAATTACACCTTACAATTTCGCCAATCTTTCAGCCAGGCCAGTGTCGGTACTTTGAGGGAGGTTTCCCGTGCTTTTGCACGGACCTAATTAAAGTAAACCTCATTTTCCCAGAGGCGTAACCCTGTTGACACCTTTCTAGACACATACTTGATCGGCTAATTGTCCTGTGTAAAACTCTCCTGGGAGTAACAATTACTCGCAGTGGGTATCGGGATCCAACTATCTCATAGAAGGTATGCAATCTCATTGCAAATTTCAACACTTGAAATTCCCGATAATATTTTGCCCCTAGCGTCCCATGACCTTGACGCAGGCCAACAAACCATAGTGCGCTAGTCAAGTTCAACCCGTCATTTCTTGATTGAATTAAACCCACCCGTACGACCCTTGACGCAGGCCAACAAAGTCGCACGACTACCCTAATCCAATCTGCATCATATACACAAACAGATAAATACTAGTTAGCTACCGCACACTACGCCTTGATGCAGGCCAACAAACGTAGCGCGAATAGTAAGTAGGACTTATTTGAAATGACGGAGGGCTACGTCAGGTTTTTCTGAAAACCTATTGCGTAATGAACTTGATATCGTTGTAGAATCAAGTGAATTTTGAAATGGAGTGATTGTGAGGCTTTCATTAGTTTTGCTAAAGAGGTCACTCCCGGTGAAGGGATCTCGGCTCTTTCCTCATCGAATAAGGTGCGGGATATATCATATATATCACTGTGCAAAGCAAAACTCCAAAAGCAATCAAAAACCAAACCGAGTTTTGTAGCATCTGCCAGTTTTGCTAAAGAGGTCACTCCCGGTGAAGGGATCTCGGCTCTTTCCCCATTGAATAAGGTGCAGGATATATCATATATACCGCTATGCAAAGCAAGACTGTAGCTACCTTTTTGGAAAAATTTGATTCTACAACATCTTTTAGGTTTCTTTTCTTTCATTGATCACATTAATGAAGTCCCATCATTTAAGTCACCTAAACATCACAGATAAATACGACGTACACTTATGCCATCCGCATTCGCCTCAATGTCCCCTCGTGCACCGTTAGGCTAGGTAACTAACGGCAGAGCAGGGCAGGGCAGGGCTAGCGTGGGTGTAAAATATAAGTAATGCCCATATAATATAGCATATATACTATATACAGTATTTATCACAGAACATATCTAATGATCACATCACAGATATCGCAGCAGAAACATATATGTAATGTAGGATATACTAGGACGTCCGGATTTAGTATTTAGCCAACAATAGAAAATACGGATTCCACAGTCGTGATGAATAGCCAAGCCCACACCCTGGACCCCTACGAGAGCGGCAAGCGACCCTACCAATTCTGGAGTTTAGGAGACCCGGTCTCGACTCCTCGAGATGGCCTCCCACTGAACCCCAGAACCCGGTCACCTGTGCTCCCCTCCTTGGGTCCATCCTAATGCGGAAAAGTAAATAATATACAACACTGGTGGCATCAACCTCAACCCGGAAGTGCCCCAAATAAAAGAATATTACATTACATTTGAATTTACATGAATGAAAATATAAAACTCTCATCTCACATAAAACCCCCCGGCTATTCAATCGCGACAATCTTACACATCATATCTCAGCAACACATAATATCTCATATCATCAACGTAAGTAAGTATGCATACACTGATCGTCGTCGATGTATAGAAACGACAATCGGTAAATACATACTACACTTACGGTCACAGAAAAGAAAGTGTAAAACAGCAATATCTGGAATCCATATTCTCTTTAGACATCGTAAATGCGAAATATCACATACTTCGTATTTCATGTCTAGCTATATGAATTCCACACATTGCATCATATTCCAGATAAATAGACAGTATTAAAGTTTTCTAACGAATGATCAAATACTCAAAATTCCCTAAAGCTCAACACTTTAGCGGAGTTCAAAAACCCGGAGTGTGACACAGTAGTAGCGGTCCAGCCGTAGAAGGGTCAAGCCAACGCCTCACATGTGGCACGCCGTACTGCCCCAAACCCTAAGGTTCAAAAGGCAGTTCAAGACGGTCACATAATCGAGTTAAGGTTTGTTGTCTTCTAGAGGGTCCACCATAAACAAACTTGCACGTATTTCCGAAAAATTTAAACCCCGTGAAGAATGAGCAAATGACACTTGTTCGAAGAATTCAATATTTTCTAATTATCCGGAAAAGACACGAAATCAAAATTCCGATCGAATCACCGACTCCTAAACAATCTCCAGAACATACAGTACTACATTCAGATTAAAAATTCCAAAAAAATATACGAGCAGACAAAACAATTACTGTACAAAAACGACAAATTGATTCATCCGTACGGCCGCGGAACCGCGGCCCAAGTAGGCTATTGCCGCGGTTCCACGGTGATAAGTACTGTTCAAATCATCGTTTTTTACATGTGTGCTTAAATTTCCCTTTTGAATTTTTTAAGGATTTTTAATTCTGAAAATTAACAGTTTTGAAAAAATGTCCGGAGAGCGCTAAAAATCCGTATTTTTCGGTTCGATCGGAGTTTTAACTTCGTTAAAGTGTCGCCTAATGTTCTAGGTCGGCTCTGATACCAATGTTGGGTTTACCTAGCACCTCATGAAGGGTTTGGAAGCATCACATGTACCAAAGATTAATTTTTGAGGGTGCTAAGTAAGCATACAAAGAATCATTCCTAGAAAAATTAGGGTTTCAAAAACAACACTACAACACAAGTAGGTTAAGCTAGGGTTTTGAGAGTACAACCTTTGTAGCTCCCTACGCTAGACTCCTCGGCTACTTGGGGTTTGGAAAAGGTCCACTTGAACTCCTCTAGGTCCACGATGATCCACCTGGAGTCCGCTTTGTCCAAGCTTGCAACTTCACTTGATCAAGAGAAGAGAATGAAGCTAACACTCTAAACAAGTGGGCAAGACTTCTGCAGAATGATGTTGTGGTGGATTTTCTCACTTCAAAATTCTAGCTTGATGAGTAATTTGCTTACTAGATAAATCTAGAGAGCAAAAGATGAAGGAGGAAGAAAACGGTGGCCTTTTAGAATAAGAGAAAAGATAAACTCCCATAAGAAAATAGAAAATATATCTATATATATTTTTTTACCTCTCATCTCAAACCATGGTTGAACAATAAGGATATTATTGAACTTGAGTTAAAACCCAAAAGGAAAGTTAATACATGGTTAAATGGTGGGTGAGCATGGTTAGGTCAAAGAAAAGTGTAGAAAGAAACCATGAATTATCCTTCCCTTTTTCTTTTTGTTTTAAATCAAATGCAATAATAATTCATATATATAAAACCATGGTGTGAGTGTTATATTGCCACCATTTTCTTTGTATATACAACCATGAAGGATGATGTATGTATGTATGTGTGCATGCACATCCATATGTGCATGAAACAAGAAAGAATTCATACATGCATGCATACATCCCAAAAATACAAGAAAGGATTTCTAGTGAGAAACTAATGGTTAAATGATAAATCAACACTTGATTTATCAGTCCGGCCATATCACATACGACCCAACCAAAAGCAAGCCGCCCGATTAATACACGGTATCTCATATGCGCATTTTAACCGGGTCCATGCGCATATCGCATACGCGCACCACAACGTTTCGCCTGGACTAGGTAACTCCTTTGTGGGACTCTAAGACTCGTCAATACGCCGGCAGTGGGTGATGATCATATCAAGCACCCCCAAGCCGCAAGAGGTCAGCTAAACGTAGCGGCCACCCGGGTATTGAGCGATCAGAAGAAAAACAAGCGAACCTGCTACAACTCCCGTCGAGCCAACCGACAACACTACCCGTGCAGTCCGGTCTCCTCGTCTGATATGTCGCATATCAAGTCTAGGGGTGGTAAACGTCAGACCCCAATAACCGATAAGTCGTGCCGATGTGAGGCTCATAATGGGTCGAGAAACTACTGGTAACACTTACCAGTAAATCTCTAATCAGCCCTGGCCAGGGACTTCCCTGTTACGGCCAATCGAGCACAGTGCAACATCAACCCCCAATACCGGGAGAGACGAAACCCCTCCTATCGCTCATTGCCTCCATGTGACTCGGGACTGTACCCAAAAACCACCGTTTTGCACGCCCTCATAGACGTGGTAAGGTGGAAATCAAAGCACAGTGGGAATCACACAAGACTCTATGATGATCTCGGGTCTACAGACTAACCTGCACCAGTGTCACCTGAGAACTTCCATCTGACGTGAGGTGTAATACCATCTGGGAGTTCTCGGCGAGTCCGTCCAGTGTACCCAGTCTCCACTGAGCACCCGTATACCATCTCTGATGTCAAACACCAATGGATATGGGATCATCCATCGCCCTTCTCATGGGTCGAGAAGCGTATACGCTATTCTATACTGGTATATCGATGCCCTATCTCAATACACCCACGACTAGGGACCATGAAGGATGTACTTATGGACTACCATGTCCCCACTAGTATGATCCGCATCATAGTCCAGGTAGTCAAGTACTCATCCTAAGGGCTTTACCAACATGTAACTATAAGACAGTATAAAGAGACAAGTATACATGTTAAGATAAAGAGCAACCAGATAGCATACTATCATATCGAGCAAGAAAGTCATCTCTATATATGTCCAAGCATCCAATATAATATACATCATCTGTACAATACTGGCCTCTAGGGCATACATACAACTAACAACAATTAGCCGATCAATTAGGTGTCTAAGAAAGGTGTTAATGAGGTGATGCCCCTGCGGAATCGAAGTTATTTAATTAGTTCCATTCGAAAGCATGGGGAGACTCCCTCGGAGTACCAATACTTGCCTGGCCGAATGATTGGCGAACTTGTAGGGTGTAATTAATCCCGGTTAATCTTGCCTTTTAGGGTTTGAAGGAAGATTTGATAAAAATAGTGGAAGCCATCTTGATTAGATAAAATAATAATCAATCTAATCTTGCAAAGAGCGCACGCAAAGTGATTATCCTTCTCTCTCTCCTGTTAGCGACTAATGACACGCCTTAATCAAGATAATAATATGGATGTATTGACCGAACCCGCTTATTATACTGGGTAAGGTATCGCTCTATCTTATGATTGTTATAAGTCTAAGCAAGGAATAGGGAAATACCTGGATTCCCACGCCACCCAAACGAAGAAGGAGCATGCTGATGCATCTTCTTCGGGTGTGTTCGTAACCGAGAACTTTTCTCAGTTTGCTTTACATCCTTGGTATTGGACACCGGATCAGGATCCCACGTATATAATTTGTTACATGGGCTAAAGAGAGGTAGAGAACTGGAAAAAGGATGATATGTCTCTAGTAGTAGGGAATGGTGCAATTGTTGCAGCCAAATCAGTTGGCGAATATCACCTTGTATTACCAAGAAGTAACACAATGATTCTGAGCGACTGTTATTTCGTACCAAAAATATTATGAATATTTTCCTAAATCAAGTGTTGATTAGGTATGGTACGTTGTATAACGGTGTATACGTTCTAAATCACAAAACAGTTCTAAGTATAAAGAACACACACAAGAGAACAGTTCAGAAATGAACGAAACCTTCTTGTGGCATTGTAGACTATGTCATATCAATATGACAAGACTAGCTGAGTTGCATAAGGATGCATATTTGAATATGTTCGAATTTACATCTTATGAAACTTGCCAGTCATGTCTCAAAGGCAAGATGACCAAATCTCCGTTTATTAGGCACAGAGAAAGAGCTACTGAACTCTTGGACACATACATAGTGATGTATGCGGTCCTATGTCTACACATGCCAAGAATGGTTCCTCGTACTTTATTACATTCACCTATGATCTCTCAAGATTCGGACATGTGTTCCTGTTGAAACACAAATCTGAATCTTTTAAGAAATTCAAGGAATATAAGTATGAAGTTGAGAACCAGACGGGTAAAAGTATTAAAATCCTTCGATATGATCGGGAAGGAGAATACTTGAGCATGGAATTCAGAGACTACTTAAAAGAGAATGGGATTCTCTCTCAGCTTACTCCTCTGTATACACCACAGCACAATGGAGTTTCAGAGCGGAGGAATCGCACCCTATTAGATATGGTGCGCTTTATGATGAGTAATGCTGAGTTGCCTATTTCCTTTTGGCGTAATGCACTTGAGATAGCTGCATACCTATTGAATAGAGTTCCGACCAAATCCGTTGCCTACCACTCCATATGAGGTATGGAATGGGAAGAGACCATCTCTTAAACATGTTAAGATATGGGTTGTCCGGCCTATGTTAAAAAGCAAAATCCGGACAAGCTCGAGACAAAGTTAGTTCCGTGTAAGTTTGTAAGATATCCCAAACATTCGCGAGGGTATATCTTCTACCACACCGAGGAACAAAAGGTGTTTGTTTCTCGACATACCACCTTTTTAGAAAATGCATTTCTTGTGAAAGAAATTAGTGGTAATGAGGTAGAACTGGAAGAAGTTCTAGTAACATAAACAATAACTGACGATTTGGTAGAACCGGAGGATTCAATAGTCTCCGACGAATCTCAGCCACTCCGCAGATCTAGTAGGGTTCATCATCCACCTGAGAGATACTACGGTTTTCTCATTGACGGTGGGAGCGAGGATTGCATCATGGAAGATGATGACCTAACTAGTTTCGAGTAGGCCATCACAAGTGGAGACTCTGTGAAATGGCTGGATGCTTTGCGATCTGAGATGGAATCCATGTACACTAACAAAGTATGGACTTTGGAAGTTGCTCCTGAAGGGGTAAAACCCATCGAGTGCAAGTGGATCTTGAGAAGATAATTAGTGTAGATGGAAAAGTTGAGACTTTCAAAGCTAGACTTGTAGCAAAAGGTTTTCGTCAACGACCTGGGGTCGACTATGATGAAACCTTTTCTCCAGTGGCTATGCATAAGTCCATCAGGATCCTACTTGCCGTTGCTGCATACCATAACTACGAAATCTGGCAGATTGCACGTCAAGACCGCTTTTCTAAATGGTGATTTAGAAGAGAGCGTGTACATGACACAGCCAGAGGGCTTCGTAGACAGTGAGAGCAGCAGAAGCGTGTGCAAGCTGCTTAAATCAATCTACGGATTAAATCAGGCATCGCGGAGCTGGAACATCTGTTTTGATAAAGCTGTCAAAGAGTTTGACTTCATCAAAGATGTAGATGAACCATGTATAAATAAGAAGGTTGTAGAGAGTAAGGTTGTCTTCCTCGTATTGTACGTGGATGACATACTCTTGATAGAAAATGTTGTTTCTATGCTACACTAGGTCAAGCTTTTATTATCACACATGTTCTCTATGAAATATCTTGGTGATACCTCCTACATCCTGGGGATTAAGATCTATAGAGATAGATCTAAACGGATGTTAGGATTATCCTAATCCAGGTACATAGACACCATACTAAAGAGGTTTAGTATGGAAGATTCTAAGCATGGTAATGTACCCGCTTGTTCAAGAATCACTCTCTCCAAAAAGATGTCTCCCAAGACTGATTTGGAGAGGGCTTGCATGCAAGGGATACCCTATGCTTTGGCAATCGGGTCAATCATGTATGCGATGTTGTGTACCAGACCGGATGTAGTTTACTCACTAGGTGTAGTGAGTAGGTATCAATTAGATCCTGGGGAGAAATACTGGACAGCTGTGAAGAACATTCTTAAGTACTTGAGAAGGATTAAAGAGATGTTCTTGGTGTATGGTAACGGTGAAATCTAGGTGGAGTCCTTTACCGATTCGAGGTTTCCGAGTGATAAGGACTATAGTAAGTCGGTCTCGGGTTTTGTCTTCACCCTCAGTGGAGGGGCGGTATGTTGGAAGAGTTCCAAGCTAGATACCGTAGCAAACTCGACGATGAAGGCTGAATACATCGCTACCAATGATGCTGCCAAAGAGACTGTCTGGATAAACAAGTTCATAGCTGAAATTGGTGTGGTTCCTACCATTGAGCATCCAATACCTGTGTATTGTGATAACAATGGAGCTGTGGCTTTGGCCTAGGAACCCCGGTCCCACCAGCGATCCAGACATATTCTTAGACGGTATCACCAGATCAGGGAGATAGTCGATCTCCGGGAGATCGAGATTAGGAGAGTTGACATTGAGGATAACACAGCGGATCCACTCACCAAGGCCCCCCCAGATGCTAATCAAGAGACTTTCTGGGATGTTGGGTATGAGATAATACAACAACTGGCCTTAGTGCAAGTGAGATTTTTAGTGATATGTATGTCCTAGAGGCCATTATTGTATGATACAGTGGATGTTTGGACATATATATAGAGGAATTTCTTGCTCAACATGATAGTATGCTATCTGGTTTCCTTTATCTTAACATGTTCACTGGTATTATTATACCTTCTCTCATATATATATTGATAAAGTCCTTAGGATGTAGGCTTGACTACCAGGACTATGATGCGGATCATACTACTGGGACTTGGGTAGTCCACAAGCACATCCTTCAATTGTTCCTAGTCGAGGGAATATCAAGACAGGGCATCGATATTCCAGATTAGACTAGTGTGTATGTTTTTTGACCCTGTATGGGGCGATAGTTGATCCCATATCCATTGGTGTTGACATTAACGATTGTACATAGGTTCTCACAAGAGAATGGGTACACTGAACAAGACTCGCCGAGAACTCCTAGATGGTACTATACATATCGTCAGATAGCAGTTCTCTGGTGACACCGGTAAAGGTTAGTCTGTAGACCCGAGATCGTCATAGATTCTTGTGTGGTTCCTACTGTGCTTTGATTTCCTCCCTACCACGGCTCAAAGGAGTTGTGCAAACATGTGGATTTTGGGTACAGTTACGAGTCACATGGAGGCAATGAGCGATAGGAGGGGTTTCGTCTCTCCCGGTATAGGGAGTTGATGTTGCGTTGTGCTCGATTGGCTATAACAGTAAGTCCCTGGCCAGGGCTGTTGATGAGATTTACTGGTAAGTGTTATCAGTAGTTTCTTGAACCGTTATGAGCCTTACATCGGCATAACTTATCAAGTTATTGGGGTCTGACGATTCCACCTCCAGACTTCGATATGTGACATATTAGACGAAGAGACCGGACTGTACGGTAAGTGTTACTTATAGGCTTTATGGCAGTTTGGACAAGCTAGCTTGTTGATCTTACAATCGCTCAATACCTGGATAGTCGTTACGTCTAGCTAGTACCGCTGACGGCTTGTGGGTGACTGATGTGTTCATTACCTACTTATGACGTATTGACGAGTCTTTAGAGTCTCACGCAGAAGTTTTCTGGTTCAAGCGCAACGAAGTAGGGCACATATGTTGATATGTGCGGGGGCTTGATTAAATACGAGTATATGATACCGTATTCTAATTTGGCGGTTATTTTTTATCAGTTAGATTATATGTTATATAATCGGATTATCGAATTAAGTGTTGATTTGATAATATGATATAAAGATAAATGATATTAGTCAGTTATATGTGATATAACCGGATTATTAAATCAAATGTTGATTTAATAATATGATATATATTTATATTTGATATAATTGTATATTGACTAATATTATTGCTCACTAATTATATGCTTATCTTTATATATATATATATATATATATATATATATATATATATATATATATATATATATATATATATATATATATATATATATATATATATATATATATATATATATATATGAAGCATGGCGTGGTTTTTCTATTTTAGGAAAATAGAAAAAGAGATGATAAATGGGGAGACTTTGGAGGGATGGGCAAAACATGGCTTATATCCTTTGTTTATTAGTCTTGACTCACTATTCAAGCATGGTTGCAATTTATTATTGCAAAGAATTCCATACTTGAATAAGTGAGGTCAAGAGATGAGCCATTCTACATTTCATTCAACACTTAGCCATTTTTGAGAGCTCATGTGATGCGTTTCTCTAGCTCTCTCCATCATCATCCTCTTCCTCATACTTCAAGCTCTAAACCCTCACATGTGATGTGGACCATAGAGATTGAGATCCCTAGTGAGTATACAACACCCCTACTTCACCATCCCACATTAGATTAGCACTTTGGTGTTGTGTGTTTCCTTCAATAAAGAGTTTAGTGAAGAGATAGCTTGGATTGGCGAACTTCGAGTGGATCATCTTCGGCACGAAGGTCATCGGAGGAAGTTCGTTCAACCTTCAAGTGGAGCCTAGTGGAGTCGCGTGGACTACAACCCGGAGCTTTAGAAGTGAAGGACACGATCTACAATGGTTGTAGCATTTTTCTCTTAGCTAGTTTTTATGATATCATCATTGTTAACCCTAATCTTCTAGTTTGATCCTAGGTTAGTGTTCATTAGCACCATAAAATTTTAAAATTGCGTGTGTGATGCCTGTTTAAACCCTACCGTGGTGCTAGCAAATATTTTCAGTTACATTATACCCAACTACAAAAGAATTTCGTCCTCAAAATCTATGAAACTGGAAAAGATAAGAACAATGAAGATATGGATCGAAGAAAAGAGGTGTGGAAATTTTTGTTGAATCTCGTCTTCACGCTTGTTCATATCAGATTTTTGCATTTTTATACCGCCCAATTTTTATCACATTACATATCGGTAGGTACTCTTGAGCTGTGTTTGCTAGTCAATTGCAGGATACAGGTTCTCGGCTCTAAACGGTGAAATTCATGGAAAACACGACAAAAATCCGTGTTCCTGCCAACCACAGATAAAACACGGGTCTCCGCTCTTTATCCGTCTGTTGCCACACACCAGTTTAGGAGACAAAATGGCAAATCAATTGTCACCTTCATGCACAAAGCACAATGGCAACACCAAGTCCAAGAAATCTACGCAGAGCTCAAGAAAATCATGACAAAAGATCCATGTCCAAATCACCTTTTGATCCACTAGAATTATGGAAGAAATGTGGAAAGATTATCAGAAAATACATGTACCAGACAAGAGGGGACAGCAGAACAGGGAGCACACAAAAACCGACAACCCAACTCACCCATAGGGCGGCGGAACCGCGACCAATAGGGGGCATAGGCGGCGGTTCCGCGGCCGTACATGCGCCTCACATGATGAAACTACAGGGGTAGATTGGTCTTTTCATTTGTGTTCTGATGGTTGCCCTAGATTTTCAGTTTCCTGCCTATAAATAGTCCAGAACTTGTGAAGCCAAAGGGTGCATATTCTTGTATTTTTCTAGGTTTAGAGTACTTGTTTCTTCTTCCTCTTCTCATCTCTTCTCCATTAAAACTTGTAGTGAGCTTTGTGAGTGAAGAATGATGAATAAAGAAGACTCTTTTGCTATTATATCTTGTCTTGTTCTTTTATAATTGCTTGTAATTTTAATTTGTTAACTTAGTTTTTGTTATTTCTTGTTGTTTCTTTCTTTTCTCTTTTTCTTTATCCTTAAAACAGCCATGATGCTTACGCTTGATCCTTGCCAAGGTGAGGTCGTAAATAGCTTGTTGTTATCTTCTAATCTCTTTCTTTCTATCTTCCTCTTTTGTTTTGTTTTCTTTTCATTATGATGTGTGAGTAGTTTCATACTTGTTAGGGTAGGATAAGGGAAGTTTGAGAGAAGGAAATCTCTATCACTCTTTCCTTGCCCAACAACTTAATTCGACTCCCGTTAATTGAACCACAATCCGCTCCTTATGACACCCTATCCTACATGATAGCGGTGATTCCGTAGTGAGACCGGTTGTGGTTGAATTAACCGGAGGTTATGGCTAAGAGCCAAGAACGGACGGACAAGCACCAAAAGGAAGAACTTATGCGTTGGAAAGCCTAGCTTATACTCGCAAGTTCCTTCCTAGTCGTGCTAATCCCCGTTGTTGCCGATTACCGTAACACCGATATTAAGAGGGGCAACGAAAGATGTGGGAGACTCCTAACTCAAACTAACCTAATCCTAACCCTAACAAGCTCTCTTTACATATCATTTTACCACTTAATTAATCACAACAAAATCTGGAAAACTGGACTTAACTCGTTAAAGCACATAGAAAAAGATTTCCATCTCCCTGCGGACGACCCGTACTCAACCGGCTAGCTACAAGCGAAACCGTCTTGATTGCGGTATTTAACTAAAACTTGAACACGTAGAATCACTAACAATCAAATGGCGCCATTGCCGGGTAGACGGTAGTTTATTTCTTTGTGTAATTTCGGGTTAACTTGTGAATATAAAAACAACCGAAAAACAACAAAAAAAATATACTTTGTAAAAAAATCATCTTGTTATTTTTGATTAGTTTTTGTGCAAGTGTGCAGGAAAATACGGAGTTGAAGTTCAGTGCCAAAGACGTGGGAAGTTAGACCCACATTTTGCGGCTACACCGCGATGGATTAAAACGAAAAAACGGTCTACTGAAAGATTCTGGAACAGAACCAGTGAGCAAATCCAGATTCAGGGTCTTAAAAACAGAAGATGACACCCAAAGCAGCAAACCCAAATAAATTGAAGGCCCAATCCCACTATTGTTCCGCGGAACCGCGGCATAAGCTGGCTTAGGGCGCGGATCCGCGGCAACTTGGTGGCTTCAGGGCCCCAAAACTTCTGTAAGTCTCTCTATTCTCTCTCCCACTCCTCTGGACTCCAATAAACTGTGTTTTCTGCAGATTTCTTTGCGCAAACTCTCTTCCCCCTTCCAATAAACTGTTCTTGTGCAGGATTCTTTGCGCCGTGCTAAAAATAAAAATTGTTTGCAGTTGATTTGTTACTGCTTTGCATTTCTTAATACGGACTTAAGGGGCTTGAAACCAATTCAGATTGGGTGGGGATTTCATCACCCTTCCCTGGACCCCAAAAATCACAAAAAGCATATGCATTGACCATTGTTAAAATTAAAATATACTAGACTCAGCCCTAAGGACTTCGCGCTCAATAGGACAGAGGACTAGTTACAGGCATCGGCCGTTTATCCTATCTGACTTTTGCGGTGCCTAGGCAAGTGTGACGAAGGCAAGTGGTTATTTAATTAAGGAACTTCGCGAAAGCGTTGGACAACCTCCCACTTACCTGGCACTTATCTGGCCGTATTAGACGGAGAAGAGGCGGTTTGAGGTCCTTTTTCTAGCCCTCTGGAACAGTTAGGAGCAGGTCTAGTTGACCTAGGCGACCGTAGGTCTAGGTGAGATTGTGCATATCTTGGTTGTGATTTCTTAAAGCCGTAAGTCCGTACATATTTCTGTAAAGATCTTTCTAAAAAAAAAAGAAAAAAAAAAGAAAAAAAATAAAAAAACTTTTATAAAAACTTGCCCTTTGTCGCCAAAATCCATTTTTTACCCACCACCCATCGCCTTTCTCCATTGACGTTTTCTTACCCTTACCTTCTCCGCTTTGACTATACTAAACTCGTTTAGTGTATGTCCGCTTGGACTCGGGACACTAGCGCCCGTCTAGTCCGCGTTACGTTAGTCGCTACCGACTACGCGATCGACTCAGACGTCGATACTCCGTCCACTCCTCTTTCACCCCTTCCTTTGCCGGCCAACTCCGACGTTGACCGGAATTCTGTTCATACATATTCGCCTTCACCTTCACCAACCTCTTCTTCCGCGATGTCAGGATTTAATCCGAACATCTCTTTGACTACCCCTGGATTGGCTCCACCTCCTACGGAGACCAATAACCCACCACCACCGCCTGTTGTAGCGCCGCAGCGAATCGTGCTCCAGGATCGTTTCTATCCTACCCGTTCTGCACTTCCCACCTGCCTTTCTCTTCCACCGGCCAATGGGGACAACTTTGAAATTAAGCCCCACTTTATCAACATGCTTCCACGATTTCATGGGCTTGAATCTGAAGATGCCTATATCTTCATCAACAAATTTCAAAACGTTTGTGCCATGATGAAAACCACCCAGCTGTCGGACGATGCTATACGTCTACGGGTCATTCCGTTCACTCTATGCGATCTTGCTGAAAAATGGCTGTATAGCACCGCTTCCCACTCCATAACCAGTTGGGACGAGTTTGTTAAAGTGTTTCTCAAAAAGTTCTATCCAAATCATAAAACCGCAAGGATTCGAAATGAAATCAACCAATTCTCTCAGCTTCCTTCTGAACCCTTCTGGAAGTGCTTTGACCGATACAAAGACCTTCTTGTTCAGTGTCCTCACCACGGTATAGATAAATGGCAACTTTGCCAAACCTTATACGAGGGCCTGAACCCAGCAACGAAGCAGTTGTTGGAAACCATCTGTCAGGGCCACTTCCTATCGAAATCTGACGAGGAAGCGTGACAGTTCTTTGACGACCTTGCGGAGCAAACGCTACAATGGGAGAGCACCAGACCGACTTCTTCTTCTTCTACCTCCACTTCTACCGGTCAGTCTAGGGTAGGAATTCACCAACTTGATGTCTCTATTGCAATGAAAGCTGAAATGGCTGCAATAACAAGAAAGCTTGAAGCGATAGAGAGCAAATTTTCTTCTCCTGCTCCTGCCCCTGTTCTCCCCCTTCGTACCATTTGTGCTTGTTGTTCCGATCCTTCTCACTTAACCGAAGAGTGTCCTTACAATCCACCATCGCAAGGACAGGATCAGGTTAATGCTGCATTTCAGCAAAGACCGAGGAATGATCCATACTCTTCCACCTACAATCCCGGTTGGAGGAACCACCCCAATTTCGCCTGGAATCAGAATCAGAATCAATTCCAAGGCAACAATTTCCAAAGGGGCCCTCAACCGCAACAACAAGCGCAACAACAAACTCAGTATCAGCAGCCCTTCCAACCCCAACCTTTTCAAAATCAGACGAACAACTTTGCACCCAACAATTCTTTTCCACCAAACAACTTTGTTCCGTCAAACAACGATAAGGTTTCCTCGCTCGAACGAAGTCTGGAGGCGTTCGTTAAACAATCGACTCAGTCCACCGCCAACATCCAGTCTTCCATTCAATCCTTAGTGCAACACACTGCCGCACATGGGCAAAGCATCAAGACCATCGAGGCCCATATTGCACAGCTGAACGCGGCCTTAAGCGAGCGAGAGAAGGGGAAGCTCCCGTCCCAACCACTCCCAAATCCCGGTCACCCACATAATGTACATGTTGCTCTTGAACAACAGAATCATAATGTGAGTGCCGTGACCACATTGAGATCGGGAAGGATGCTGCAAAACAACATTGGCACACGGATCAACGATGACACCCCGGCCGCTGCTTCTTCTTCTTCTTCTTCTTCTTCTTCTTCGTCTTCTGAGCCTATTCTCCGTTCTTCACAAGGCTCTCCTTCCTCTTCTTCTGCTCTGAATGGACCCACTTCTCACTCCATGAAAACACCTGTTCTGGGATCCGTTCCAACTCCACAATCTCCTCCTCCAGCATTAGACTCAACCAATTTTCAAAATGTTCCATTTCCAAACCGGTTGAGGTCTAATAAACAAAATCCTCAAATGGAGAAGATTCTGGAGTTATTTAAGCAGGTTAACATTAACATTCCTCTTTTAGATGCTGTCCAACAAGTCCCGTCCTACGCGAAAATCTTAAAGGACTTGTGCACGAAAAAGAGGAAGTCTCAGGTACCCAAGAAAGTTTTCTTGGCTAGTGCTGTGAGTGATGCCCTTACCCAATCTTTACCACAAAAACGGAAGGACCCTGGCTGTCCTACGATTTCAATTACCATTGGGGATAAGAACATCAACCGCGCACTATTAGATCTTGGTGCCAGTGTTAACCTGCTTCCGTATTCAGTATACGAACAATTAGGCGTCGGAGAGCTGAAACCCACACACTGCACTCTCCAAATGGCCGACCAATCGATCACCCATCCTAGGGGTGAGCTAGAGGATGTGTTAATAAAAGTCGGGGACTTCATATTCTCCGTTGACTTCATTGTATTAGACACACAGCCTGTAGCTAACCCCCGGAATCAAATTCCGGTGATACTCGGTCGCCCATTTCTTGCAACCTCAAATGCTGTGATCAATTGTTGCAATGGTTCGATGAACCTCTCTTTTGGAAACATGACGATTGAACTCAACATTTTTAGGTTGGGGAATCAGCCCGCCGAACCTAATGCTCATATACTGGACGTCTGCTCGATCCAGGAGATCACCCCAGAAGAGTGTGAATTCGAGGAGTTTCTGTTTGATCACGATAATCTTGACACCACTAGTGCGTTTCTCTTCGAACCTGCTGCTGTTTCTGCGCCCGACAACGACTACGAGTGTTTCACGTTTTCAAATGATCTTAGCCGCGCACAACCCGAGTTCGAATCTTTCGAAATTCTGGATGAGTTACCTGAACCATCCGACTCGATCGCTTACACTCGTTTTGAACCTTTGCTGGAGTCCTTTGAGTTCGAGACCTTTGCACCAATCTTGCCTTCAATCGTTTCACCTCCAACGCTCGAACTCAAGCCTTTGCCGTCTCACCTTAAGTACGCTTACTTAGGTGAGAACGAGACCCTCCCTGTCATCATTTCGGCTTCTCTAGCTCCAGAGCAAGAGAAAGCCCTTCTCGCGGTCTTGCACAGCAACAGGCAAGCTTTTGGCTGGTCCATGGCGGACATCAAGGGGATTAGTCCCCTGATCGTTGAGCATCACATTCATCTGATGGATGATGCCAAACCAGCCCGGGATCCACAAAGACGGCTCAATCCAGTCATGAAAGAGGCTGTGAAGAAGGAGATCGTAAAATGTCTAGATAGTGGTATCATTTACCCTATCTCTGATAGCCAGTGGGTTAGCCCCATCCACGTTGTCCCCAAGAAGTCGGGCATCACGGTCATCACTAACGAGGCGAACGAGTTAGTCCCTACTTTCACCCAAACTGGGTAGCGAGTGTGCATTGATTACAGAAAACTCAACGCCGCAACGCGGAAAGACCACTTTTCGCTACCTTTCATTGACCAAATGCTTGAACGATTGGACGGACACGAGTACTACTGCTTTCTTGATGGCTACTCCGGCTATAATCAAATTCCCATCGCCGAAAAAGACCAGGACAAGACCACATTCACTTGTCCTTTCGGCACGTTTGCATATCATCGCATGCCCTTTGGGTTATGCAATGCGCCTGCTACCTTTCAGCGGTGTATGATGTGAATTTTCTCAGACATGGTGGAAAAATTTCTGGAGATTTTCATGGATGACTTCTCCATCTTCGGCGATTCCTTCAACGAGTGTTTGCTGCATCTTGACGCTGTCCTTACCCGATGTAAGGACAAGAATCTCACTTTGATCTGGGAGAAATGCCACTTCATGGTGCGCGAAGGTATTGTTTTAGGACATATCATCTCGCAAAATGGCATAGAGGTTGACAAAGCAAAGATTGAGGTCATTTCCAATCTACCTCCTCCCCGATGCGTCAGAGATATCCGAGCCTTCCTTGGCCATGCCGGTTTCTATAGACGGTTCATCAAGGAATTTAGCAAGATTGCTAGGCCCTTGACTCTTTTGCTGGCCAAGGACACGCCATTCGACTTCAACTCGAGCTGTATGACTGCATTTGAGTCATTGAAACGCTCACTCACTTCTGCTCCCGTTCTTTCTTCACCTGACTGGACGCACCCATTTGAGATTATGTGTGATGCATCCGACTTTGCCATTGGTGCTGTCTTTGGACAACACATCAACAAGATGCCGCACGTAATCTATTATGCGAGCCGAACCCTGAACGACGCCCAACTCAATTATACAACAACTGAGAAGGAAATCTTGGCTGTTGTATTTGCTTTAGAAAAGTTCAGGCCATACCTCATCGGCTCTCCAGTCATTGTCTACACTGACCATTCTGCTCTGCGCCATCTTTTTGCAAAGAAAGATGCAAAATCTCGGTTAATACGTTGGATCCTCTTGCTTCAAGAGTTTGACCTTGTCATTAAGGACAAACGAGGATGTGAAAACGTAGGTGCCGACCATCTCTCACGACTTCCTTCTTCGCCTTCGCTTCCAATTCCGATCAACGACGTTTTCCCGGATGAACAGCTCTTGACAGTATCTTGCGAACCCTGGTTCGCAGATATTGTGAACTATTTGGCCACAGGATTACTACCGACTGAATGGTCAAGTCAGGACAGACTTCGCTTCTTATCCCAAGTAAAACACTTTTACTGGGACGAACCCTATTTGTTCAAGTACTGTCCCGACCAGATTATTCGTCGGTGTGTCCCTGACGAGGAATTCAAGAGTGTGCTGTCATTTTGCCACGATCAAGCGTGTGGCGGGCATTTTGGCCCCAGAAAGACAGTTGAGAAGATCTTGCAATGTTGTTTCTACTGGCCACAACTTTTCAAAGACGCTCATGACTATTGCAAGACTTGCTCCCGGTGCCAACACATGGGCCGGATATCCCGGAGGAACGAGATGCCGCTCCAACCGATCTTGGTTGTGGAGATTTTCGATGTTTGGGGGATAGATTTCATGGGGCCGTTTCCCAGCTCTTTTGGGAACTTGTACATCCTTCTCGCTGTTTATTACGTCTCTAAATGGGTCGAGGCTATGCCCAGCCGGACTAACGACAACAAGGTTTTCGTTAGGTTCCTTAAAGAAAACATTTTCTCCCGGTTTGGGCACCCCCGAGCGATCATTAGCGACAATGGAAGTCATTTCTGCAACAAAACCTTCGAGGCCTTGATGCGGAAATACTCCATTAATCATAAGCTCTCTACGCCCTACCACTCCCAAACCTGCGGACAGGCCGAAGTTTCAAATCGGCAAATCAAGCAGATACTGGAGAAGACGGTTTCCAAGAACCGTAAGGATTGGTCGCTGAAACTCACTGATGCCCTTTGGGCATTTCGAACCGCTTATAAGACCGACCTTGGCATGTCTCCCTATCGGCTTGTGTACGGAAAAGCCTGCCACCTACTTGTCGAAATAGAGCATCGCGTATTTTGGGCGATAAAGGAGTTGAATCTGTCTCTCGAGGATGCAGGCAGCCATCGGAAGCTGCAGTTGAACGAATTAAGCGAGCTTAGGGATGAGGCTTACGATAACGCGGTTGTTATTAAGAACCGAACGAAGGTGTTTCACGATAAACACCTTTTGCGCAAAACCTTCGTACCTGGTCAGCAGGTACTGCTTTACGACACCCGACTTCACTTCCATCTAGGAAAGCTCAGATCTCACTGGAAAGGGCCGTATTTTGTGCGGAATGTATATCCGCAGGGCGCTGTGGATTTGGAAAATCCGAAGGACGGTTCATTTTTCAAAGTGAACGGACACCGACTAAAACCGTACCTTAGCGCCGAACCAACAGAGGAGCTCTTGTTCTTACAGGAGCCGGTTTACCCTGCCAAATCTTCCTCTGCCTACCTCCAAACTTCGGTTATCCAGCCAAGAACAGTGGACACTGTTCCAAATAAGTTTGGCGGTATGTATAAACCATTTTTTTTTATATATTTGTGTATATTCTTTTTCTTTTTCTTTTCTTTGAAAACAAAAACAAATAAAAATTATGTATCGCTACCGACAATGTTGAACCTTCAAATGATCTCTTCATGCAATGACAGTGAGGACACTGTCCAGTTTAAGTTTGGGGGTATGCTCGGTACGCATTTCTTACCTTCGCATTCATATGTATATTTTGCATCTGCATATTAAAATCCATAAAATCCATAAAAATCTGAAAATTTTCTAAAAACATAAAAACTTTTCTGTCAAGTTAGCTAGTGGGAGGACTCTGATTCAACATTTCGACGGTTTTGTTTGATAAAATAAGAATAACTAAATCTTATGTTTAGATTTTGAAAACCTGAAAGATAACTCTCCTTTGAAGTTAACTATAGCTGATATACGTCTTTACATCACACTACACGTGTCGTGAGTTTTTGGGAATTAGATGACAAGTCTTTTATGTCGAAAAACTTTTAAATGGATCAATGATTTTCTGAGGATCAAATAGGTTTTTCCTGAAATAAGTAATGTCAAGAATAGTTTATGAAGTAAAGCGAATATGAAGGAATGTTATTGATGCCGTAATTGGAACTAAGTCTGAAAAATAACCCATCTGAAACTTGATTGGAATGATTACACACCGAACCCACTAAACACGTCTTTTATCCAAAAAAAAAATAATTGAACTGCCGGTTATATCTCCATTCGTATTAAATCATCTGATTTTCACGCCAAACTGTCTTTTGTTTTTGGACCTAGATAACTTGAGTAATTAAGTCCGCTGGGGTGTTTCTACACCTAATGCCCTAAAATCAACTGGTTTGGGTGCATTGGCCCAAAGCTCGCTAAGAAGCCTAGAAAGTCCAGATTAAAACAAAGTCAAGCAAGTGTTCTCTCCGAGTTAAAATTCCTAACGGTTCTTTGTGTGAGAATAATTTTGATAAAAGACAGGCTTTTATAAAAAAAATTTAGCGGAGATATGAAGGTTTTATTCTATGATAAAGACTATTGCACGTTCACAGAGGTGTGTATGAAATGAAAAAAAGAAAAAGGTGGAGTGAAGAATAAGACCTAGTTTTCCTGTTAAGGAAGATAGAAATTCTAAAGTTGAAACTTTACTGGAAAACGAAACTTGAAAAATGCTTAACTCTTTATAAAACTTATGTGATCCTTTCAAAATTTTTATCTGGGCTTTATTGTGTGACATGAGGACTTTATTCGACCCTTCTAGAACTTAACGACACTATTTGCACTGCACGTAAAGACATATAAAAGCTGTAGTTAAATAAGAAGCGAGGTGTGAAAAATAAAGGTTCGATAGTCTAGACTTAGGATAATAGAATTGTTATTTTCTGAAACAAAACTTTAGGGTTTGAATCTTAGTTATTTTACAAAACTAGCTTGACCGGATTTTGTGGGTAGTATCCGCTGAAAACCCTCAGGAGAAAACACTCCTCCTACTAGGGACACCTAGAGGTTTAACGGCTTGTTGCACATGCTCAGTGCAATCGCGTTCCTTACGAAAGTGAGGTTAGGAAATTTTTTGTGAATAAATTGGCTTTGCTCGGGACGAGAAAATGATAAGTTTGGGGGTATTTGTTCATATCAGCTTTTTGCATTTTTATACCGCCCAATTTTTATCACATTACATATCGGTAGGTACTCTTGAGCCGTGTTTGCTAGTCAATTGCAGGATACAGGTTCTCGGCTCTAAACGGTGAAATTCATGGAAAACACGACAAAAATCTGGGTTCCTGCCAACCACAGATAAAACACGGGTCTCCGCTCTTTATCCGTCTGTTGCCACACACCAGTTTAGGAGACAAAATGGCAAATCAATTGTCACCTTCATGCACAAAGCACAATGGCAACACCAAGTCTAAGAAATCTACGCGGAGCTCAAGAAAATCATGACAAAAGATCCATGTCCAAATCACCTTTTGATCCACTAGAATTATGGAAGAAATGTGGAAAGATTATCAGAAAATACATGTACCAGACAAGAGGGGACAGCAGAACAGGGCAGCACACAAAAACCGACAACCCAACTCACCCATAGGGCGGTGGAACCGCGGCCAATAGGGGACATAGGCGGCGGTTCCGCGGCTGTACAGGCGCCTCACATGATGAAACTTCAGGGGTAGATTGGTCTTTTCTTTTGTGTTCTGATGGTTGCCCTAGATTTTCAGTTTCCTGCCTATAAATAGTCGAGAACTTGTGAAGCCAATGGGTGCATATTCTTGTATTTTTCTAGGTTTAGAGTACTTGTTTCTTCTTCCTCTTCTCATCTCTTCTCCATTAAAACTTGTAGTGAGCTTTGTGAGTGAAGAATGATGAATAAAGAAGACTCTTTTGCTATTATATCTTGTCTTTTTCTTTTATAATTGCTTGTAATTTTAATTTGTTAACTTAGTTGTTGTTATTTCTTGTTGTTTCTTTCTTTTCTCTTTTTCTTTATCCTTAAAACAACCATGATGCTTACGCTTGATCCTTGCCAAGGTGAGGTCGCAAATAGCTAGTTGTTATCTTCTAATCTCTTTCTTTCTATCTTCCTCTTTTGTTTTGTTTTCTTTTCATTATGATGTGTGAGTAGTTTCATACTTGTTAGGGTAGGATAAGTAAAGTTTGAGAGAAGGAAATCTCTCTCACTCTTTCCTTGCCCAACAACTTAATTCGACTCCCATTAATTGAACCACAATCCGCTCCTTATGGTACCCTATCCTACATGATAGCGGTGATTCCGTAGTGAGACCGGTTGTGGTTGAATTAACCGGAGGTTATGGCTAAGAGCTAAGAACGGACGGACAAGCACCAAAAGGAAGAACTTATGCGTTGGAAAGCCTAGCTTATACTCGCAAGTTCCTTCCTAGTCGTGCTAATCCCCGTTGTTGCCGATTACCGTAACACCGATATTAAGAGGGGCAACGAAAGATGTGGGAGACTCCTAACTCAAACTAACCTAATCCTAACCCTAACAAGCTCTTTTTACATATCATTTTACCACTTAATTAATCAAAACAAAATCTAGAAAACTGGACTTAACTCGTTAAAGCACATAGAAAAAGATTCCCATCTCCCTGCGGACGACCCGTACTCAACCGGCTAGCTACAAGCAAAACCTCTTGATTGCGGTATTTAACTAAAACTTGAACACGCAGAATCACTAACAATCAATGCTCCTAAGTAGATTCTCCATACGAATGATTCCCCCATGAAACAAGTACTAAAGGGATTACTTTATTCTTGAGAACTTTTTTTCGTCGATCCACAATATCCATCGGTTGCTTTTTATAAGTCAAATCATCTCTCACTGTCAGTTTCGAGTGATCAAGGATGTGTGTCTCATCTCAAACATACTTGCGGAGTTGAGATACTTGAAACATGTCATGAACACCCACCAAGGATGGTGTTAAAGCTAATCGATAAGTTACCTCTCCAACACGCTCAATGATATTGAATGGCCCCACGAATCGAGAATTAAGTTTTCCTCGACTACCAAATCAGATTACACCCTTAGTCGGTGATATTTTCAAGAACACAAGATCACCAACAGAAAACTCAAAAGGTCTTATTTCAGTATCAGCCTAACTTTTCTGTCGATCTTGTGCCACCTTCATATGATCACGAATCAAGTTAACCTTCTCTACAGTCTGTACAATGAGTTTCGGTCCCAACAATCTTCTTTCTCCAACATTGTCCCAACAAACAAATGAGCGACACTTACGACCGTACAAGGCTTCGAATGGAGCCATCTGTATAGTTGCCTGAAAACTGTTGTTGTATGAAAACTCCACTAAATATAAATGATCCTCCTATGACTTTTGAAGTCCTACATGCAAGCTCTCAACATATCTTCAAGAGTTTAGATCATTCTCTCGGACTGTCTATCTGTCTGAGGATGATAGGTCGTACTAAATTTCAAGCGAGTTCCTAAATTTTCTTGTAGAGTCCTCCAAAAATGAGATAGGAACCGGGTGTCACAATTAGAAACAATACTTATTGGTACTCCATGCAATCTTATAATCTCCTGTATGTACCTCTCTGCTAAAGCCTCCGTCGACTGTCCAACTTGAAATGGTATGAAATGAACTTCCTTGGTCAGTCAATCGACAATCACCCAAACTGCATTATTTCCCTTTGGACTCCGTGGTAAGGATGTCACGAAATCCATGGTTATATGTTCCCACTTCTATTGGAGAATTGGAAGTGGTTGCAACAAGTCAGCTACCCTTTGATATTCAGCCTTGACTTGCTGACACACCAAGCAGCTCCACACGTAATAAGCAATCCCCCTTTCATGCCTTCCCACCAAAAGTATTGTCGTAAATCTCTATACATCTTCGTGCCTCCTGGATGTACTGAATATGCGGAATTATGAGCTTCATTCATAACTTCTTCACGAACATCTCCTTTAAGCACGCACAAACGACTTCCATATCTTAAAGAACCATCATCATGAATCAATAAATCCATGCGAAGTCCCGCTTGTACTTATACTCGCAATTTCTGCAATCTAGAATTGTGCGATCATGCTGCTTTAATGCCATCAATCAAGGATGACTATACTTTTAGCTGCATCAACTGTCCCAAAGAATATGGTAGTACAAACTCTAACTCGATTCTCTGAAAATCTGTTATAATCTCCTTCTATGTTGTCGACATCCATACCGCTGGCAACTGACTTAAAGCATCCAGTACTATATTAACTTTCCCGGATGGTACTTTAGATCAAGATTATAGTCAGTGTAATACCCTAGTTTAGTTATACCATGTTCTATTGGAGTATTCTCTTTATCTTGTGGCTATTTCTTGGTTTTATTTGTTTTTGGGTGTGGATAGTGTTTTGGTATCTGTGCTTAGTATCCGACCCGACCCGCATGCTTGAAACCCATCTTGGTTCTTGATTATGATTTATCCCCACTAGTGCTAAGAATCTGTGCACACATATGTTATGTATACCTGTATCTTATATCTGGCATCTGCATATATTTTAAATAATACAATTATAGTCAAATAATATATTTTGAATACCTAGCATGGCATGCATCATACCCCAT
The DNA here is from genome assembly GCA_030015575.1 of Agapanthus africanus. Taxonomy (NCBI): domain Eukaryota; kingdom Viridiplantae; phylum Streptophyta; class Magnoliopsida; order Asparagales; family Amaryllidaceae; genus Agapanthus; species Agapanthus africanus. The sequence goes on along the minus strand of CM057351.1, from coordinate 256,341,852 downwards.
ACCCTATGGTTGCGTCCGTACATCGTGTTCACATCCCGTTTGGTGAAACAGACTCGTTTGGATCGCTACATGCATACCACGTGTATCCGTTCTTGTGGGTATGCATTTTTTTAACTGGACATCACATTATGGTTTTGGTTGACATGTATATTATCTGTATTTTCAAACTATATTTTTAGACATAATCCGGACATAGTTTAGAGTATTTTTGTTTTAGCCATAAAACTCATATATTTTTAATAAAATATTCTTTTTATATATACTGTTTTATATTTTTTTAACTAAATATATTTTTTAAAATCCTATCTTTCCTCCTGTCTCTCTCTTCTCAAATATATATACTATATTTTTTTAATTTTAAAACCTATTCTTTAAATCCTCACCCACGCTGCTAGTTGTATGTATGCCCTAGAGGCCATTATTGTACATGATTGTATATTATAATGGATACTTGGACATATATAGTGAGGACTTTCTTGCTCGACATGATAGTATGCTTTCTGGTTACTCTTTATCTTAACATGTAGACTAGTATTGTGATACTGTCTTTTCTCTCACATGTTGATAAAGCCCTTAGGATGTGTACTTGACTACCAGGATTATGATGCAGATCATACTAGTGGGTACAGGGTAGTCCACAAGTTCACCCTTTAATTATTCCTAGTCGTGAGAGTATCGAGATAGGGCATCGATATTCCAGAGTAGACTAGTGTGTACGTTTCTTGACCCTGTATAGGGCGATGGATGATCCCATATCCATTGGTGTTTGACATCAAAGATTGTACACAGGTGCTCATTGGAGAATGGGTACACCGAACTGGACTCGCCGAGAACTCCTAAATGGTATTATACCTATCGTCAGATAGCAGTTCTCTAGTGACACTGGTACAGGTTAGTCTGTAGACCCGAGATCGTCATAGAGTCTTGTGTGATTCCTACCGTGCTTTGATTTTCTCCCTACCACGTTCAAGAGAGCGTGCAAACAGGTGGATTTTGGGTACAGTCCCGAGTCACATGGAGGCAATGAGCGATAGGAGGGGTTTCGTCTCTCCCGATATTGGGGGTTGATGTTGCGCTATGCTCGATTGGCCATAACAGGAAGTCCCTGGCCAGGGCTGATACTGAGATTTACTGGTAAGTGTTATCAGTAGTTTCTCGACCCGTTATGAGTCTCATATCGGCATGACTTATCCAGTTATTGGAGTCTGACGTATACTACCCCCAGACTCGATATGCGACATATTAGACGAAGAGACCAGACTGTACGGTAGTGTTACTTACTGGATTCACGGGAGTATGGACAAGCTTGCTTGTTGATCTTCTGATCGCTAAATACCTGAGTAGCCGTTACGTCCAGCTAGTACCGCTGACGGCTTGTGGGTGACTGATATGATCATCACCTACTGCCGGCGTATTGACGAGTCTTTAAAGTCCTACACAGAGGTTTTCTAGCTCAAGCGAAATGAAGTAGGGCGTATATGTGATATGTGCGGGACCAAGATTAAATACGTATGTGATACCGTATTCTAATCTCGCGATATAGGTTATATGTAATATAACCGGATTGTTGAATCAAATGTTGATTCAATGATATGTTATATGTATATGTGATATACATATACAAATGATATTAGTCGGTTGTATGTGATATAGCCGGATTATTAAATCAAGTGTTGATTTAATAATTTAATATATAATTATATATTTGATATATTAATATATATTAACTAATATTAGCTCACTTAAGAATTTCTTTTCTCCAAATACATACAAATATATATGTGATATATATTAATGTATTTATTTTTGTGTCATGCTAGATGATATATTGGACTTGGGTGTATGAGACTCATACCTAACTAAAGATAATTTGGGTAATTAATTATTAAGTGAAAAATCAAAATTAGGTGGAAATTGGCATGATTTAAGATGCATGTAGAAGCATGCAGAAACCTTGATTTAGTCTACTAATTTTGTTTTACTTTAGATATTTATTAACCTAACCATTATTTTTAGCCATGGTTGAGTCTCTACAAGAGATTATATAAGATATTTTTTCACCCATGGTTGATGACTTGATCACTTGAGCTTCTTTTTCATCTCCTTCTTTACTCTCTTGATTTCTAGTGGGGTGAAAAAGAAAAAGAGAAAAATAATTCTAAAGTGAGAAAAATTCCCACTTCATCAATCTAAACCAAACTAGCCATTTGGTATAGGTTGTTTACTTCACTAATTCATCAATTAGTGAAGAGGTAGCTTGTGTTGGTGATTCTTCGATGTAGATTATCTTCGGCCTCGAAGATTTTTGAGCAAGCTCGTTCCTTTCGCCTAGTGGAGTCTAAGGAGAGTCCGGGACACCACTACTTGAAGCAAAGGGACTACTACACGGAGCTTTAGAAGTGAATGACCGGTCTACAAGGTTGTATTCCTATTTCACCAAGTGTAAAGTTTGTTTACATGCTATTAAAACCATAATTCTCTAGTTAGATCTTTGGTTCGGGCTCGCTCGGCACACTAGATTTTTTAAAGCTGCAAACTTGATGCTCGCCGAAACCCATCGGGGGTGCTAAGCGAACCCAGCACACGCTTCTCTCTCTCCCCTCATCTTTCTTTTCTCTCTGCCTTCACGAGAAAACCCCTAACCCATGCCGTCTCCTTCGCCCTCATCGCCGACACCCTCGCCTGCATCCCCTTCACCCCTACGTCATCCCCGACCTTGTCTCCTCACCTCCCTCTCTCTTCCCGACACCAAAACCACCACCTCCATTGCCTTCACCCATACCCACGACCGCGATAAACCCACGCCGGAGCCCCGACCTCGTCGTCATCTCCACGTCGCCGTCATTATCATCTCCTCTCCTCCACACTTCTTCCTCCTCTCCCCTTCATTCCCGACGATACCCCGAGCCCGCAAACCCCAAGATCCCCGACCCGAGCAAATCCCTGCAACCCAAAAACCTACGACCTGGCCTCACCGCCGGTGACCTTTCATCGTCACCACCCCTTCTCCTCTCCTTCTCCTCACCAACACGTTCAATCCCCGACGAGAACCCAAGATTCCTGCACACCCTGCACCCACGACCATAAGCCCACTGCCCTCTACCATGGACCTCACCGTCGACGGCCCATCGTCGACGTCACCCCCTCGCTGCCTCCTCTGACCGAGAGACCAAACCCAGAACACCAAACCCAGTCCCCTCTTCTTCTTCTTCTTTTCTTTCTTGATTCTTGTTTTCCGGTGATCGCCGGAGCCGCGTACGTCGCCGACAATTCGGGCGACCCAGTCGTCATCCTCTTCCAGTGTGGTCATGTTCTTTAGTAGCTTGGTTCAGTTCTGTACGCACGTGTGTGCATCGTGATAGTTACCCGACGTCGAATGCGGCGTACGTACCCCGTCATGAGATCCAATCAGGCAAGTTTACCTTTCTACATGCTATGTCTATATATTTATATCCATATGAATAAAAATAATACATGTATGTTGAATTATGCATCCGATGTTACAGTTTACTTTTTTTGATATCCGTTCGTATCCGTGCTGTCTATTGCATATCTAGTTACATGCCAGAACACCCCGAGATCATTTCACTATTATATTATCATGCCATGTTATCTAGTGTGTATCATACGTAGTCATGGACTTATAAAATGTTATCACAGATAGATACTTGCGCATCCGTGCATTTACCGTGTTTCGATACTCATTACAGTTTTACTTTGGGTATCCGTTTGATACATATGCACTACCTGACATGCCCTGATACACTACTTGACCTGATACTTGATCTTGTTACTAATACCGACAATCCTGACTTATTGTCCTGACGGACGTAACCTGTTATCTACATAGATAAACCTGTACCTATTTGATCCTGTGTTGGCATTAGATCCATATTATCAATACTTGACTTGAACACATAACCTTGGGGGTAAGGGGAAATCAATGATGAAACCTGACTTGTAACTCGACAGTTCGATGCTTATACCGATTAGCTTTACGGGCTAGGCCAGCCTGGCATGATGCTGCTGACATCATTCATCTGTACATGTTACTTGTTGACTGCCTAGCGGCACGTCTCGGATTCAGCCCGAGAGTCTTGACCGTGGTCCCAGGCACGCACGGGATACTATTGAGTTATATCAACGATTCTATTAAATTGATTTCACAAACTTTAGAATAGATAACCCAGTAGCACAGTTTAGATTACTCACCGCACTTCACATACACATATACACCTCACTATTTCATATCTGTGTTTACTTGTTATATTCATGTTATTGTTTATACTCATGCATGCATATCTGGTTACATCCTGGTTATTACTATTGTTGATATTATGACGCACTGACGTCTGGGTTTTGCATGGCCCAGTTCCTCTATCTCTATCGCAGGCTGACCAGGGGTATTTTAGCCGTCAAGCCGAGCAGTGAGGATCGTGTTAGTGATATTTAGTTTAGTTTCTTTCCGCAGCTTTTATTTCCTGATGTGGGCCCATATTGGGATGTATTTCCAGATGTTATTGTTTATTGGATTTATCGTTTCCGCTTATATATTTCTTGACTCGTTTATTCTGGAAGATGGACATGTATTAGATAGACTTTTATATTTTACTGTTCTTGGTATCCTATAGACAGCCATAATGTGACTGTGGAGGGATGTTTCTTAGCCACAGGTAGCATGGTTAGCTCTGTCACGTGCCGTAGTTAGCGCACTCTGGGAAGCGGGGCGTGACAGTCAGCCATCATCTCCATCCATCTACGCTGTCTCATGTTGAGCTCTTTCTGTGTAAACACATACTTTAGGCTCTTGTGATCAGTGAACACCTCTACCCTTTTGCCCAATAAGTAGCATCTCCAAATCTTCAATGCAAAAATAACAGCTGCTAGCTCTAAGTCATGAGTTGAGTAGTTCTTCTCATAACTCTTCAATTGCCTCGACGCATAAGCTACAACCTTTCCAAGCTGCATCAAAACACACACTAAGACTTTCCCAGATGCGTCGTTATGAATAACTAATCCTCCGAAACCATCTGGCACTGTTAAAATAGGAGCGGTTGTCAATCTTTGCTTCAGTGCTTCAAAAACTGATGCACACTTCTCGGTCCAAACAAATTGTATCTCTTTTCATGTTATCTTGGCTAAAGGTTCTGCTATCTGAACGAAGTTCTCCATAAACTTTCTATAGTATCTAGCAAGCCCAAGGAAACTTGTGATCTCCTCCACATTCTTTGGAACTGGCCAATCATGAAAAGCTGCAATCTTTTCGAGGTCAACTGCAATTCCATCTCCAGATATAACGTGACCCAAGAAATTCACTTCTTCGAGCCAAAACTCGCACCTGCTCATCTTAGTATATAACTTTTCTTATCTCAACGTCTGCAGTGTGATTCTCAAGTGTTCTTCATGCTCTTCCTTACTCCTCGAATAGACCAAAATATCATCAATGAATACCACCACGAACTAATCTAAGAATGGCGAAAAGTTTCGGTTCTTCAAGTCCATAAATATCGCCGGTGCGTTAATAACTCCAAATGGCATCACTAAATACTCATAATGCCCATATCAAGTTCGGAACGCATCCTTACAAATGTCTTCTGTTGTCACCCGAACTTGGTGATACCCTAATCGCAAATCCAACTTTGAGAATACTCTCGCGCTACTGAGGTGATTGAATAATTCACCTACGCGAGTAATTGGGTACTTATTCTTAATAGTCACCCGATTTAACTCTCGATAGTCGATGCAAATCCTCCGCGTGCCATCTTCCTTCTTGACTAGAAGAACTGGAGCTCCCCATGGTGAACCACTGCTGCAAATCCAACCCTTCTCTAATAACTCAGAAACTTGTCTCTTTACCTTTTCCAGTTCCACCGGTGATATCGGATAAAAGCCTTCGAATTGGTGCTGTTACAGGAATAAGATCAATCTTGAACTCCACATCTCATTTAGACGATACACCCGAGATTTCCTTGAACACCTCTATGAATTCTCGAACAACTATCGGTACTTCATCTTCAGCCTGTTCATAAACCTCACTTTTCAGCACAAACACAAACAGTTCTCTTCATCATGAATTTACAAGTCTGTTCTAAGACTTGTGGGTTACAACCAACCACAATTCCGCTGCGCTACTCTGATAAACCAAGGCGGGTCTTTCAGAACTTCTTCAATTAAATATCTTACATCTGATCGGCCTTGAAGCGGTCTGTACCAGCTTCCGCTGAGCTTAATCTCGAACTACTGCAATTATCATATTCTCTCATGTGTTTCTCCTTGTTCTTCGAAACGTAGATGGACTGGTCACTACGGAATAAGGGGAAAGATATAACGCGGTTGTTGGATTTGAGTTCGCGATAAGGTATAAATTCGTTAGCAATGAAATCGAGAGAAACAAAGTAGTACAATGAACATAAGTCAAGAAAATGAATCGAAATAGGACTCCAGGTTATCTAAATAGAGTACCGCATTGTAACCATGCCGCGGTACATAGTTACAATCACATAACTCCATCCAAGTCGTCTAAATCCTACTATCAAAATCGAAAGAATAAGAGGGGAGAAACAATAAGGAATCAAGAGGATTCCAACTTGAGATGCAATATCATTTCCATATTGTCAAGATAAAAGAGTTTAAGCGAAAGATAAGATTTAAGAATTTGAATGAAAAGACAATAATGTGGCAGGGCATGTTCCTAAAATTCTGGGTTTTAAATACAATGTATTGGGTACCATACCCAACTACAAATTAAACCAAGCCCAGCTAACTTAAAACTTATGCTCTGATACCAACAAAACCTTGTCAAGCCCCGCTTCCTAAAATACGAAAATTTCAGGACGTAACAAAGCCAACCATACTACCTACGGTAAGGAAACATCCTCCCATAGTCACATTAAGGCTGTCAATCAGTAATCAAGAACAAAAACCTATTAAATTTATCTATCACATGTCCAATGGCCATAAGAAACGATAAGATAGCGGAAACAATAAATATCCAAGGAATAACTAACGATCAATAAGAGTTATATTAGTGAGATGGTCCTCATCGCTTGGTATTCCTGTCAATGTACTCACATGCTAAGTCAAGTATCTGGGTAATGAAAAACCCAGACGTCTGTGCGTCATAAATATCATAATAATAAACTGAGCAATGTACTATACAGGGTGTTATGCGCAAAATAATGTATAATTATAAACAAACAATCACAGGCGATATATCAGCAGGCTATAGGTATTTCACGTGTATCCTAAAGTCTGTGTTTCTAGGTTATCTATTCTAACGATATTTGAAACCATTTAATATAATTCTCGATGTAACTCAATAGTATCCCGTGCGTGTCCGGGACCACGGTCATGACTTTCGGGGCTGAATCCGAGACGTACCGTTAGGCAGTAAAAAACAATATCATGTACAGACAAATGATCTCAGCATCATCATTCCGGGGCCCGAAGCCCGTATCGACTGATCAGTCTCTGGAAAGTAGTGAACTGTTGAGTTACAAGTTGGGTTTCATTATTGATTTCCCCTTTCCCCCAGATTTCATGTTCAAGTCAGATATCACTAGAATGTCTAGCTAATACCAACACAGGAATAATCGTGAGCAGGTCTTGTGTAGCAAAACAACAAGTCAGGTCAATCAGGATAACATGTCAATATTGTTGGCATCGGTAAGTATTACAGGCAACATGTACATGATAATAAAAATAGTACAGTCTGGCAGGTTAAAAACATGTCAAGGATAACATAATCATATCATGTACAAGACCAAGATAATAGCATTAACAGAGATATAATATTCAATCTGATTAATAACTATAAAAGTGGTGTTGATTAACCATTCATAAGAAAGTCCCGTTCAAAAATTCAGCATCACCCTGATTTGTAAAATGCCTTAAAAATAAAAAACGTCCTCCAAAACGGACGTGTCATATACCAAAACAAAACTAATTCAATAAGGTTTATATTTTTATAAGTTAAAGTATTTCGGGTTGTTCCTACAAAAAGTTATGAACGTTTAAAATTGAAAGTTTGCTGCTGGAATTTCCCTGGACAATAATTCAGAGGTACTTTCATTTACAGTTTACGTTATTTAAACAATTTATTTTGCAAGTAAATATTTCACAGGATTATAATATTCTGAGTTAGCTTCGTAACGAACTAAAGAATATATGATAACATTTTTCTATGATTTATAATGAATTTTATAAGGTAAGGTGTACAGTAAATTCGAGATTTGTCGTATCCGCTTGAAAACGACGTTTCATGTGTAAATTATAATATTTTCAAACTATATTTTGCATAACGTTATAAAATGCAGATTATAAACTAATTAATGATATACATATTATATAGATATAAACGGTATAATGATAATAATAAGAAATATTACGACGATATATATATATATATATATTTATAGATATAATTATAGCATGTCGCAAGTTGTAAACTTGCATACACTGTATATTATAAAACTGACTAATGTTAAATAACTGCGGTGCATAAATTATATAGATATAGTTGTATGATAATAATAATAGTAGTACGACGACATATAAGTAAATTACATAAACCATAGTATGTAGCAAGTTGTAAACTTTCCTCGAAACAAACGCGATGAACGGAAGCAACACGACGCTATACAAATCAATACCAATTTTTGATGACTCGATTAAGCTTCTAGGATGTGGCTGGAGTTGCGTCGGCGAGGATGGGAGTGGGCTTGAAGAACAAAGAATGAGAATATATAAATTGATGAGGGAGAGATTTAGTTTGAGGAGAGAGAGATATGTTATGTGGAGAGAGAGAGAGAGACAGAGAAAGAGAGGTTTTGTGTTTAATATAAAAATATTATATATATATATATATATATATATATAGTTTAAATTAGGTTATAAATTTATATTAGTTTTAATGTATATAGATAATATCAAAGTACAACCAATCTCCACCAAAATCTCATCAAAAACATATTTTGGAAAATAATGCACATACGTAAACTTCTCAATCATAATGTAAGAATATATTTTAAACAAATCATACCCCTAATTTAAGATTTAAAAGGATTCTAAAAATATATCTAGATTTAGTAAATATTTGATATTAGATATCTTGAGATTTAAACATAAACGATAAAAGTAAAATAAGATATCAGATGACAACCATATGGCGACAGTTAACAATTACAAATTATTCTTAACTTGTGGCTACCCAAAAGATATATGGTGATTTAGATATTATATATAGATATATTATACTAGATTCACATCGATTTAGTTTGTCAGTAAATATTAGATATAATCTAGCACCATAGTAGGTTTCAAACATGCGGGTTGGGTTGGATAACTATCTCTACTATTCGAATCGATCGCAACCCAAAAGAATAAAATAAAGCAAGTTTTAAAATACCAATTAATATTGTAAGAACGTGCTAAGGTGTTACACGAACTTTTAAATGATAATTTCAAGGGGACGCTATAACTTTTCAAATGGTATCTTCTTCAAAAACATCGTAGGCTCCATATTTTCTAAAACAACGTTTCGTACTATTTTAAACTATAACTGTATAGCTCATACGTAGTTGCGTATTTTTTTTATACTTGTTCGGGTTTCGATTTTTTATTTCTATATACGCGCGCATTTCGATTTCTTATTTCTGCATATGCTCGTAATTCGACCACTTACGACATATACCGCATTCATACCTTTAGCTTTACTTGACCTTGTACTAGGACACTCACACAATTACCGATGATTTACATGTTGCACGTGCACATACTCACATGCTCACACACACATCATCGGTAATTTCCATGCCACGTACACAGATAGAACTCGCTATGCTACCGCATCATACTATAATATGTTAGCATGTTAGATTCAATTAGTACTTTTTTTACATTACTATACGACACGCTTATATGAACACACTTGCTATGCATTACAGTATTGTTATGTGCTTGCACATATATTTTCATTATTGACATACTCTTATGAGATTCTGTTTTCATGAGATTTCTGGATTTGGAAAATCACAGATATTATTTAAGAACTTGTGAATGTTTTAAAAACGTGTTTTTCTTTTGATATGATATTTCGACGTCCACCATGAGATTTCTCAGTTCTGAGCTACGATGATTATCCGAATCGAGACAGGGGAAGGAACCGATTGCGGATACATGGTGGATCCGGTACGGTACTCAGGGGCAAGAAGATCCTATAGAAAGGCGTTGAGTCTGGCAGAGGAACACTACCTACCGGTGATAATATTAGACTCGGCGGATATCCGGAGGATACCGATCGGAGTGATATGAGACAGATGGATATGGTGACCGATTTGATGAGACGGTGTTTGAGATATGAGGGCCGATCCGATAAGATGACGCCTGAGATATGAGGATTTACGTGTCGATACTGGACACGGATTTTATGATGATTTCGAGTGTCGATGCTGAACACTCAGGATTTTATGATAATTTCAAGTGTCGTTGATGGACACTCATCGGATGATGGACACACACACACACATATACATGATATGGATGACATGGTACCACATATTGATACAGGCACGATATTATATATATTTATACATATGTATACACGATCACCTTCGATACCACACGGTACGATATTATTATTACAGCATGACCTAGGCATATCGTTATACATTCGATTTCTACCCGATGATGTTTTCTACTCATGAGTTGGAAACTCACCCCTGTTGTGTCATAGTTTTCTTGCAGGACCGATCGCTCGGATCAGTAGCGGCTTGTTGACACATTATTTTTTTGGGTGATTTTCTTGGTAGGTGGGTTACACTTCAGATCATAACCACCATCGTATATTTTTATATTCATTTGTATTTAGTTAAAAGCTCCATCAACCAGACTATATATATTGTGGACTCAGAGATCAGTTGTATATTCTTTCGGACTTAGAGTCGTGATATATTCTTATATTTGAATTGATGATGTTTTGGTATTTCTATACTTTCTTTTCCGAGTTTATCTTCGCCTTAGGCGTTGTATACTTACTCGCGTGGTTGTGTTTCTACCGATTGGCGAAGAGCTAGCTCCCTCTTGGGGATGCCAATATTATTATCGTATATGTGTTGATTTTTATTAAAATTTACAAAGGAGGTGCTGCCCAAATTTCAACGGACGAAAATGTCTTCAAATTATAGTATATAATCCACTTTCATTTTAAACAAATTTTACTTATACTTGAAAAAGAAAGAACTTGATTTCATTGATACCTTTTTTCAAAACTTCATCTCCACTATTTTCTTAAAAAGGTTTAGATTCTTGGTTTTCGGCTTACTTGGGTTACGGTGGGGTCTTATAGACTTCACGTGATTCAAGTTCCAGTCACGTGCTATTTCCGGGTCGTAACAAAAGTTGGTATCAAAGCTTTAGGTTTAACTTTTGTTTGAGTCTAGGTTTGACTATGCGGAGTCTAGGATGTATATTTCGGAATCTAAGCTTGACTTTATGGAACTTAGACTTGACTGAGAAGGTATTAGATCCGAACTTTCGTTACGTAGGTTGACCTTGGTTAATGGAGTAGGTAACTTAAATAGAGTAACGTATCATACATATATTCCACGGTATACTTACGATACGATATTCCGCTTAAGTAATCTTAGGATGTACATATCTTGAGATCCATTATTATATTCGTTCTTGTGATCTATCCTCATCGATATTTGTTTGTGGTTCCTGTCACCATGGCTGCGTGAGCTGAGAGGGTTGCGGCTAAAGATGCAGTCAGAGTGAGCTCGTCAGGGACAATGACTGACCAGGGTGTTATCCCGGTGACACGGGAACAAATTGTTATCCTTTTTATGATATAATTTCTTATTTAGAGACGAGCGTTCTGAATTTGTGCCGGATGATCGGGCCATTGCTTGCGGCCAGCTAGATTGAAAGGACTGTTGACGTGCAACCTACTCCGGATATCATCGTGTTGTCTACAGTGCAGACAGAGGTACCAGCCGTTGCTGAGATTGATGAGATGCCACTTCCAGAATTCACGAAGCTGAAACCACATGAGTTTACAAGTAGGAATGTGACAGAGGATCCCTAGTCATTTTTGGATAAAGTGACTAGGACATTTTGTTCATTTGGATACCTCGATGTGAGATCAGTTGAATTGGCTAATTTCAGTTTGAAAGGTCTTTCTCAGACCTGAAGTGAGTCGATCGAGAGAGGACGAGCAGTGTGTAATCCTCCGATAACTATGGACAAGTTCTCGAAGGCAAATTTCGCCAGATTTCTTCCACCGAGTGTTGGAGATGCCCGAGTTTGTATCTTCGAGTCTTAGCGAGAGACTCCGGATATAACCGTGACCGAGGATGAATTGCAGTCTACGCAGCTATCAAGCTATGATTCCGATTTGGTCGATATTGAAGAAAAATGGATTAGGAGATTCGTGCAAGATCTTAATGAGTCGTTCCTTTTCGTTAATACCAGAGATTTGATACGTATGCAGAGATGTTGGATACATCTACATTTCCAAAGGAAAGTCGTGATGAGATTGCAGCTCCCCGAAAAAAAATGAATTAATTTAAGAGTGCCAGTTTCTAGGCAGTTCGACAGAATGAGATCGGAAGAGGCTGAGACGGGTTCTTTCTAGGAAACTACAGAGATAGAGATTTGAACCTAGAATCGTTTGTATGGCATGTATTCAGAGGGCCAGAGACCGCCATCGTTGACGTGCTACGTTGCAAATGGCCAAGTTAATTGGCTAGGAGATGTCTAGAGAGGCGTCAAAGCGGGACTATTCCGTCGCTACTCCTAACCAGGCTATCAAGTCGGAAGGCCCTAGAATTGGTGATCCGTAGAGAAAACAAGGACCTAAAGACAGAGAATGCCAGACCGTGGGCAGAAGGCAAGAGGAATTCTTGCTCTGCCAGTTTTGGGTGGACCAGCACCTTTCGACATTGAAGGAGGTGTATCTCAATGTTATTTATTTGTGATTTATGCTTTGGTGATCTGAGTATCACGCTTTTGTCGTTTTGATTCTTGTGTTTTGATGATTGAGTTTCATGATTGACATTTTGTATACCGTAGCTACACTTGATAGATATTTCCCTTGTGTACAGTAATTGCACTTGAGTTATGTATTCATACATCTATTGCACTTAGTTTATGTTTTCGTGCATATCCATTGCACTCGATATTGTTTTGTGCATGCCGTTGCACATATTGATGATATTATGCACTTCGATATACTTGATTTTGATTTTGTGCATGTTGTATACACCTGATTTTTGATTCATGCACTCGATGTTGATTACCTGTGCTTTCGATGCATTGATATGGTTTTCGTGCATGCCAGTTGCACCAGATTTATGTTTTCGTGCACCTTATTGCACCAGATACTTTTGTGCAAACCTGATGCACTTGATTTAGATTTTCATGCACACTTGGCTCACTTGATGGTTTTTTTTGCATATTTGATGCACATGAAGATTTTCATGCATACCAGTTATACTCGATTGAGATTTTCATGTACTCTAGATGCACTGGATGTTGTCGTGCATACCCAATACACTTGACTGATGCTATCATGCACACCTATTGCACTTGACAGATACTTTCGTGCACACCTGTTGCATTTGACATATACTTTCGTGCACACCTGTTGCGCTCAGTTTTCATTTTCGTGCACATTCGTTATACTTGGATTTGCCTTCGATTTTTGTGCGCACCGGACGCACATGGGTTGGTTTTCATGTACACCTATTGAGATTGATTTCTTCTTTTGAGTATCATGATTTTATGATATATACTATGTTATATAGTAGTAGAGCAAGATTGGCCTGAGAACAGTACTTGAGTGTTTTTGCAAGCATCGATATTTACTGAAGAGATTTAAATAAAAAAGAGCTATAGTCTCACTATTTTCCTACGAGTCTGTGAGCGATACAAGATTTTACAAAAAGGAAAACCTTTCTAAATCATTTTCAAAAAGGCAGGACGTATATCTTAAGTAAAATGTATATATATATATATTTCTTTACAAAAATAACGTCCGCTACTTGTACCGTGATATACGCATCACACGGCGATTTGAAAAGTATTTTTCATACATTTTTAGTTATTTAAATGATTTTACAAGGATGCGTACTATATATGTATTATAGCCGCGACTATATTGTACTTGATTTAAACAGTAGGTTTTGAAACTCGCATTTTCATCATAACTCATATGATTTGAATGACGCTTGACGGAGTTTCGATTATTGAATTTTGCACTTGTTTTCATGCGTACGTGTTGCGTTATGATATTTTTAGCTTATCCGTGACTTCGGAGCCCCATTGATTTGATTTACTTTACTGAAATATTTTAAGACTTAGGGGTTTAAATTTAAATTCGGGGACCAAATTTATATAAGGGAAGAAGATTGTAACATTTCAGAAAATAGAAAATACGATTTTTGAATTTAAATAATAAAATAATAAAATTTCACGGATATTATACGAATATAGATTTGAGTTTCTGTAGAATAGTATAATTATATACCTCTATTTTGGAAAATAATAGAAAAATAAAATGAATTATTAATTATGAAATTTATTTGCTTTGGGCATTTTATAAATCAGTATATGATTATATCCATATTAGTTGATATTTAACTTAATTAGTATTTTACTAATTGCGCACTAAACCTAATTTTATTTTTGTTAACCATGTTTAAGTGTCATGACATGTTAACAATTTTTTTATGAATTATATTTTGGTTTTTTTGCTTTTATGAAAAGAAAAGAAAAGAGAATAAGAAAAGAAAAGAACGAGACATAAGGGAGACAAAGGGAGGACATGGAGGTATGGTTAGGAGAGAGTGAGAGAGAGATATGGTCATAACCATTTGTTGGGGTTCCTAACACCCTGGCCGTCGACCGCGGCCGTTGCGGAACGAATATTTTTGGGGTTTAAAAACATGGCGCTAGAAATAACAACCTAGAATCGAAACCAAACAAGAAACAAGCAAGCTACAAATATGTTCTAGCTACTGTGATAGAGTTGTTTTACCGAATGATCCATGTCCTTCAGTCTTCCATCCCCTTCTTTGGCTCCTTGAGGTCTCCTCGATCGAGCTTGGCCGCCAGTCCTCCTCCGTCGAAGATGATCCACCTGAGGGATGCAGCTCATTGCTCTAGCTCCATACTAAGAATCAGTTGGCTATAGTGCCCTCAAGTCAATTATTGGATCGCAGGCACCTGATTGCAATGATTGAGGGAGGACCTGTACCGGTAGAACAGTCTAACTCGAGATGATAGTATGCTATCTGGTTTGTCTCTATCATCGTGTATATGTTTTAGGTGATATTACAGATCACTATTACACGTTGATAGAGCCCATAGGATTCTTGCTTGACTACCAGCAGTATGATGGCGATCATATACGTGAGAGTTGGGTGGTCTATAAGCACATCCTTAAAGTGTCCCTAGTCGTGGGAGTTTCGAGACTGGGCATCGATACTCCAATATTAGACTAGTGTATACGGATCGAGACCCCGACGAGGGGCGGTGGCTAGTCTCACAAGCCATTGGTGTTAGTTGGTTCACCTAAGATAGTATACAGGTGCTCATTGGGTTATGAGTACACCGGACGGACTCGCAGGGGCACTGCTGATTGGTACTATACCTATCGTCAGTAGCAGTTCCCAGGTGACATGAGTACAGCTTAGTCCGTTGACTTGACACTGCTACATTGTCTCAAGTGTGTTCCCACTGTTCTTTGGTTACTCCCTACCACGGCTCAAAGGAGTCGTGCAAACAGGTAGTAGTTAGGTGCAGTCCCGAAGCAGTTGGAGGAAGTGGCGGTTAGACAGGATTCGTCTCTCCCGGTATTGGAGGTTGATATCGTACTGTGTCTGGAGAGCCATTATACAAAGTCCTTGGCCAAGGCAAGTGAGATTTACTGGTAGGTATTCCAGTGGTTTCTCAAGGTGTTCTGGGCTACACTCCGACACGACTTATACCACTATTGGGGGTCTGACGTTTACCATCCCTCTAGGCCCGATATGCGATACTCATAGACGAACAAACCGGACTATACGGGGATTGTCACAGATAGGCTTAATAGGGTTTCAGGATGAGTTCGCTTGTCAGCTTCCCTTTCGGTCAATACATGGGTAGCTGTTACGTACAGCTAGTGCCACTGACGTGCTTGTGGTTAAACCCACTGCCAGCGTATTGATGAGTCTTTAAAGTTCCCCACAGAAAGTTTTCCTAGTTCGGGCGAAACGTTGTAGAGGCCGTATGGTTTTATGGCAGGGTTCGATCATATACATGCACTTGTGCATGGATCATGATCGGACAGATCGTACTAGTGAGCTTTGGTTTAAGCCGGATCCTAGTATTAGATTTGTTGGATTGCTTTCATCTCATTGCATTCGTATTCAGTCGGAATGCAGATACAGGTATGTATATACAGGTGAGGGGTATCTTTGTGATTCGTCACGAGTTTACTTTAGTTGATGCCATATCTTTTTATTGTTATAAACATTTTGGTTTAAATGTTTAATGGAGGAAAATGTGAGTGCAAGTTTTGTCCATAAGCATCTTTTCATGTCACATGCACATGGCGACTTATGGTCTTGGTTTGGGTGACCATTAAATGTGACATGGATTGATTTTGGGGCTAATTATGATTAGTGGGGATATTTTGGAGAGAGAGGGATGCCATGTGATGGCTTGGAGTGGGGTTTTGAATAATTGATATATCTCTCTCTTAAAAATATCACACACAACACACAAGTCTTTCTCTTGCTTCTCTTTCTTGAGCTCACATTCTCCTCTAATGGCTTCTTCTTCAACCTCCACCCATCACTCTCATGAGTTGAGAATCCATGGGTGTCTTGACACAAAGTTATCACACACATTCTCTACTTCACCTTCGACATGTCGGCTAGCAAACTTCATGTCCGGGTTGCTTCGGTTTGAAGCGGGAGCCCGTAAAAAGATTTCTTGACGTGGTGCCAATTCGACGAGGAGACTGGAGATCGAGTGAGATCGGAGATGCCGCGAGGAGCTAAGGATGGTGGCTAAAAACCGAAGGACACAGATTGATCGGTATACCCATTCTATCTTCTTTGTAGTTGCTAGTATAGGGTTAATGTAATGATCCGGGTAAAAGTTCGTGTTAGCGCCAGTTTAGAAAAGTTTTTTGTTCCGCGTTTGGCCTCGGATTGACGGCCGAGGCGCTACCGTAGACCAACATGGTATTAGAGCCAACCCATTAACCCTACTAACTAGTTTGCACAAGGTTAAAATCTCGATTGACAAATTTTTCCGAATCACGAATCTATATTCATATGCTTGCTGTCGAATTTCAAAGTTGTTCTAAAATTTTTCTGGGTATCTTAGAATTATGTGCAGGCGAAACTATAGCTACAGAAAAAATTTGGGGACCTAATTCCAAAATTCCGCCGCGTAAAGGGAGTACAATGTCGCATTTTGAGGCCCCTCCATGGTGCTTTTTGGGCTACAGTACCCCAAAATTTTTCTGGGACTCTAGATCATGAAAATATGATTTTTGTGATATATAGTTTTGGCCTAAATTTGTTTGAGTGCTGGATTTGCATTTGGGGCCTATTTGGAAAAGTTTAGTCGATCGAAATTTTAGTTGTGTATTTTACAGTGCATTAAATTTCTATATGCGACTGTGAATGTCATTCGAGTGGTAAATCTTGTTTGATTGCTATAGCTCTTTTAGACGGATTTGCGAACGTGACATTCACGTTGATGTTCTGTGTTGTGCTGTATTGTTGCGGATTTGTCGTGGTGAACAGCTTGAGTGCAATGTTAGTGCAGTTTGGATTTATTTGTACATTTGGTATCGCGGGGCAAGCTTCCGACATGTGGACTGCCGTCACTGCCTGTTTGTATATTATTCTTTTGGGGCACGACCGGATTGAGGTCGATGTCACCGTTGTACATATTTTCTTTTCTGTACTAGGATTACCCCGCGGTGGAGTGCGCGGATAGCCGGGTTCTAGAGGGCAATGGGCCCGCATCTCATGGCTTTGAGATGGAGGGGGCTTCACTCTAGAATTGGCGGACTATTCGCCGCACTTGTAGAGGGTATAGGTTGACCCAAGGAGGGGTGCTCAAGTTACCAGATTCCGGGAAGTGCTGGGTGGTCCATTCACTTTGCTGAAGGGGGCTGCCTCGCTTCAGGTTTTGGCGGGTAACTTGCCACACTTGTAGGGGTCTAGGTTTTCATTGCACAGGCTATCCACACGACCAGGGGAACGTCGGGTTTCACTTGCGGATCAATGGAAACCCGGGGCTCCCAGATTATCTGTATTGTTCCGTGATGCTTATTACTTTTCTGTGATGTTGCATTTATTACTCCTGAAGCGATTATTATATATTGATATATATACTAGTAGATGTTGTATATGTTTTACACCCGCGCTAGTCCAGTCCCCGATCTGTCGTTAGTTAAGTAACCTAACGGGTGATGACGAGACCCAGTGGCGAATGCGGATGGCATATACGTACATTATATTTACGTTCTTTTTTGGTGTGATTAATTGATGGGACTGCATTGATTCGGATCAATGCAAGGAAAACAGAACTATTCGATGTTGTTGGAACAATTTTCAAAAAGCTGTTATTACAAGGACGTTCTCTTTTGTTTTGCACAGAGGTATTCGGTTATGAATATCCAGCACCTCATTCGACGAGGCAAGGGCCGAGATCCCTTCATCGTGAGTGACCCTTTGGACAGAGGTTTGCGTCAGGGTAATAACTTCACTATAGTCGATTACTTTTTGGTTTGCATCGCGGTATTCAGTTAGAATATCCTGCACCTCATTCGACGAGGAAACAGCCGAGATCCCTTCACCGGGAGTGATCTCTTTAGCAAAGGTTTTCGCCACTATATTTTTGTAAAAAGCTATCCGGTTCCTTCAACGATATCAAGCTCATTACGTTAAAGGTTTTTCGCCAAAAAAATTCGTAGCCCTCCCTCGTTTCAGACGGGTAGCACTTAGTATTCATGCTATGTATGTTAGCCTTCGTCAATGCATAGTGTATGGTAGCTATTTGTTACTTTTATGTTGCATAGATAGATGCGTTGGTTTGGGACAGTCGTACTACTATTTTGGCCTTCGTCAAGGGTATGTACGGATGGGTTCAAATTAACCTGGATAATGACGGGTAGAACTTGACATGTGACTTATGATATGTTGGTCTTCATCAAGGTCATAAAAGCATGGGGTAAAAATCACATCGGGAGTTTCTAAAGAAACTGAAACTTGCCAGGCATGCGCATACCTTCTGGAGTGTGATAACGTGAGTGGATTCCATCACGTTATCAAATGATGATAGTTGGATCTCGATTCCCACTGATAAGTTGGTTTACTCTTTGGATGATCCCGACTAATTCTTCTTTCAGGTTTGGAGGAGAATTTGAGGATACAGTTGGAGACATTCTGATTAGATAAAGTGATTGACCATTCTGATCTAGGTTAGAGTGCACGCTGAGTGTTTTTTTCTCTTTCTCTTTGACACCGACCATGGCCCGACCCTAGACTATAACTCAGTAACCAAGTTAACCAAACTTTCTTAAAGCACTGGCTTTTGGATTGTCTGAGTTGCATACATCATTGCCACTCCTTCTTTTACCCTTTGCATTTTTCCAGAACACCCCGTATCACTACGAACATCCACTTCCATTGGATAAATCCATCGTATGGTTATATACGAACTCGAAGGAACTTGTTCCAGATTCGAGGATGGATTCTGGTTCTGGAGAGATTGAATAGGACTATTCAGTTGTCTTTTCCTTTTACCTTCTCTCAGGTTGTGAGGGCTCCTAGGATTAGGAGAAGAGTACACCTATTACGCTTATTGGACAGTCTTCTTCTAAACCATAGGCAGGTGCTGAAATGTAGGGAATGAAGAAAACCGATTAGCCTAAGTATGATGTACAGAAGGTAATAAGTAAAGACAAATAAAGGGATTAGAAAGAGGGAAAAGTAAATTGCGAGTGTTATCATTCACGACCAAACCATGTATTTCATTGCCACTCCTACTTCACCTTTGTATTTCTCCAGAACACCCCGTATCACTATGAAGATCCACAGTTATTGGATATTCCATCGTATGGTTATATATGAACTCGAAGGAAGTTGTTCCAGTTCGGGAATGGATTCTGGTTCAGGAGAAATAGAATAAGGTTTATTCAGTTGTCTTTTATCTTTACCTTCTCTCAGGTTGCGAGTGCTCCCAGGATTAGGATAGTACACCTATTATGCTTATTGGATAGTCTTCTTCCAAACCATAGGCTGGTGCCTAACGGTAGGGAAGGAAGAAAACCATTTAGCCTAACGATGGTGTACAGAAGGTAATGAGTAAAGACAAATAAAGGGATTTGGAGAGATGGAAAGGAAATATACGGTTATAGTCATGAATCTGGATAATGGAAGAGGCATTACTAGGAATACCCGGATACCCCTTCAAAACATATTCATGTTTCAGTTTCACTATGCGTTGTTAATTGAAAACCGATTTCCCAATTAGATCCTTACTCCAGGGTATGTATTTACCAGGTATGATTCTCACATCTGTATGGTTTTAAAGATGATGAGTGGGAGTAAATTATTGGGAATTAGGTGATCATCCTCATTATATCGGGATTCGTTGTAATTGGTGATATTTGAGGAAATCGCCTGGGTTTTTGCCGGACGACAAATATTTGGTTTTGAATATCCGTTGTTTTGCACCAATTTCAAACTGATATATCTATACGTTTATCTTATAAAGTGAGATATAACTTTTTGAAATTATTTCCATGACATTTACCTATATCAGTTGATGGTTAGGTAAGGAGCATTCGACAGCGGTGTAATTCTTCATAACCATAGCACAGTTTTCAACCTGCGACGCACAGGGTTTGAGTTATTCAACTCAGGGGACTTATACAAAGCATTGTATATCGTCCAGTGTCCATTAGGACAGAGGGGTTGGTCCTCGTACTATATTCTGTTTACTTGTGACTTCTCTAGTTTTTAGAAAAGTGTTTCGTAGAAATACAAGGTCTAAGTTTTGAGAAGTTATAGGTATAAGAGTAAAGTAGAGAACCACGTGTTGCAAGTATCAGGATTCTTCAAGGTAATCGAAGATGTAGATACTTGTGTTTGGTATTCAGTCGATAGTAATGATTTTGAGAACTTGATTCTCTTTTTCAGGTTACTCATAATTGGATGCACTCCTAAGTTGAGTAATGCTGATTGGCCTCTCTCCATTTAGTTGACATGCACTGAAAACAGCTGCATGATTTGAATCTGGTTCCAATTAAATCAGTGCCTCTGTTTCTATATTGTATATAGAATGGATCATATCTTAACGATGTTAAGGTATATGGAGTTATCCGGCTTATACTTAAAACCAGACTCTGGATAACTCAAGGTACATTTCTGTAATTGCTGTTTGTGGGTTAACCCGGGTTATGACGAGGGTTAACTTTCTACCATCTAGAAGATCAATAGTGATATTGTTCTCTCGCCACAGTTTTAGGAAAATGGACTTTTTCAGAAAACAGTAATGGGAGTATGGTAGAACTGGAAGTGACTGTGAGACCCGCAAACGATTACTGAAAATTTAATAGGACCTAAAGATTCAATCAGGTTTGACATTCCATTAGCCACTCCGCAGATATGGTGGGTAACCTCAGGCACCCGAGAGGTACTCCGGTAGCCTCAACGACCGTGACATGGAGGTTCTTGTTTACCCAGACTTGCCATTGCTGCAGTTCTAGACTGTGAGACCCGGCAGGAGGATGTGTGTAGCGTCGTTCTAAACTAGCTTTAGAAGTGCATGTGTACACGACTCTGCCAGAGGGTTGTTGTAGTCAGTGGGAGCAGCGGAAGCATAGTGGAAAATTAGCTTATGTCTGTTTATAGACTAAAGCAGATATAGCGGAGATAGATCATCTAATTTTGATTTGATAGTCATGGGCTTTGACTTCATCAGAATAGGGGATGGATCTGTTGAGAAGGTATTAGGGTGTGATGTCCTGGTATTTGATGACATACACGTTGTAGGAAGTGACATTCCTATACTACGATCAGTTATACTGTGGTTGTCATACAGTGGTTTCTCCACAAAGGGTATAGATATTATATCAGGCATTCTGGTTACTAGATCTATGGTTTTAGATATAGATTTGGGTAGTTTCCCAATTTGGGTACTTAGATAGTATTCTAAATGTGTTTTAGAATGGACGACTCCTGGCATGGTAGTGTACCTGCAGGTGATGGATTCACCCTCTCTAAAAGTGTCTTACAGACTATAGGGGAGAGGGATGTACATGATTGGCATATCACTTGCTTAGGCAATTGAGTTAATCATGAAATGTCAAGTACCACACCAGATATTGTTTTTGCACTAGATGCAATAAGTTGAGATATTAATCCAATCCTGGAGAAACGTTCGGAAGCAGTTTTAGAACATAAGTGGATGTTCTAGGGATTTGATAACGGAAGCCTCCTTCGGGAGACGGTTATCATTCCAGGCTTTCAAGGTGACCTGGTTGACAGAGTGACTGTCAGAGTTATAGACTTTCCTCTGTGAGGGGCAGTAGTTTGGACAGGTGGTCCAAGCGGATACTAAGGGAGGTATGGCACAGGATACTGATTAAATTCAGTTGACGATACAGTCTAAGAAGTTTGTTGGATTTGGAGTTCATATGTGAACTGGGTCCCATCAGATATCCAGATATATTCTAAGACAGGTATTGCTCATTTCGGGAGATGGCTTTCTCCGCGAACTTGAGATAAAGAGAGACATAGAAAGAAACATCAGAGCGGATCCACTCACTGAGGCTATTTCTCGAAAGCAATAGTTTTACAAACGAGCTTTGTGAAACTGATTAGTAGAAGAGTTGGGTGTTCTGTATCACACGAGCTGTGAGTATGCGACATCGCAATAATTAGCCTTAAGTGCAAGTGGGAGATTGTTGGCTATAGTGCCCTCAAGTCAATTATTGGATCACAGGCACGTGATTGCAATGATTGAGGGAGGACCTGTACCGGTAGAACAGTCTTACTCGAGATGATAGTATGCTATCTGGTTTGTCTCTATCATCGTGTACATGCTTTAGGTGACATTACAGATCACTATTACACGTTGATAGAGCCCATAGGATTCTTTCTTGACTACCAGCAGTATGATGACGATCATATACGTGAGAGTTGGGTGGTCTATAAGCACATCCTTAAAGTGTCCCTAGTCGTGGGAGTTTCGAGACCGGGCATCGAAACTCCGATTTTAGACTAGTGTATACGGATCGAGACCCCGACGAGGGGCGGTGGCTGGTCTCACAAGCTATTGGTGTCAGTTGGTTCACCTAAGATAGTATACATATGCTCATTGGGTTATGAGTACATCGGACGGACTCGCAGGGGCACTGCTGATTGGTACTATACCTATCGTCAGGAGCAGTTCCCAGGTGACATGAGTACAGCTTAGTCCGTTGACTTGACATTGCCACATTGTCTCAAGTGTGTTCCCACTGTTCTTTGATTACTACCCTACCACGGCTCAAAGGAGTCATGCAAACAGGTAGTAGTTAGGTGCAGTCCCGAAGCACTTGGAGGCAGTGGCGGTTAGACAGGATTCGTCTCTCCCGGTATTGGAGGTTGATATCGCACTGTGTCTGGAGAGCCATTACACAAAGTCCTTGGCCAAGGCAAGTGAGATTTACTGGTAGGTATTCCAGTAGTTTCTCAAGGTGTTCTGGGCTACACTCCGATACGACTTATACCGCTATTGGGGGTCTGACGTTTACCATCCCCCTAGGCCTGATATGCGATACTCATAGACGAACAAACCAGACTGTACGGAGATAGTCACAGATAGGCTCAGTAGAGTTTCAGGATGAGTTCGCTCATCATCTTCCCTTTCGGTCAATACATGGGTAGCCGTTACGTACAGCTAGTACCACTGACGTGCTTGTGGTTAAACCCACTGCCAGCGTATTGACGAATCTTTAGAGTTCTCCACAGAAAGTTTCCTTAGTTCGGGCGAAACGTTGTAGAGGCCGTATGGTTTTATGCCAGGGTTCGATCATATACGTGCACTTGTGCACGGATCATGATCAGACGGATCATACTATTGGGCTTTGGTTTAAGCCGGATCCTAGTATTATATTTGTTGGATTGCTTTCGTCTCATTGCATTCGTATTCAGTTGGAATGCGGATGCAGGTATGTATATACAGGTGAGGGGTATCCTTGTGATCCGTCACGAGTTTACTTTAGTTGATAACATATCTTTTTATTGTTATAAACATTTTGGTTTAAATGTTTAATGGAGGAAAATGTGAGTGCAAGTTTTTTCCATAAGCATCTTTTCATGTCACATGCACATGGTGACTCATGGTCTTAGTTTGGGTGACTATTAAATGTGACATGGATTGATTTTGGGGCTAATTATGATTAGTGGGGATATTTTGGAGAGAGAGGGCTTCCATGTGATGGCTTGGAGTGGGGTTTTGAATAATTGATATATCTCTCTCTTAAAAATATCACACACAACACACAAGTCTTTCTCTTGCTTCTCTTTCTTAAGCTCACATTCTCCTCTAATGGCTTCTTCTTCAACCTCCACCCATCCCTTTCATGAGTTGAGAATCCATAGGTGTCTTGAGACAAAGTTATCACACACATTCTCTACTTCACCTTGGACAAGTCGGCTAGAAAACTTCATGTCCGAGATGCTTCGGTTTGAAGCGGGAGCCCGTAAAAAGATTTCTTGACGTGGTGCCAATTCGATGAGGAGACCGGAGATCGAGCGAGATCGGAGATGCCGCGAGGAGCTAAGGATGGTGGCTAAAGACCGAAGGACACGGATCGATCGGTATAGCCATTCTATCTTTTTTGTAGTTGCTAGTATAGGGTTAATGGAACGATCCGGGTAAAAATCTGCGTTAGCGCCAGTTTAGAAAAGTTTTTTGTTCCGCGTTTGGCCTCGGATTGATGGCCGGGGCACTACCATAGACCAACATAATTTAGTGAAGCAACTAGAGACTCTAGGTTGCTAATCTAGAGTGCTTAGAGATGTAGTGAGTTGCTCTACGTGTGTATCTATCTCTCTTCTACCCTTGATTCTCAACACATGAGATGGTAGGGTAGAAGATGAAAAAGAAGGACGAGCTCAAGAAAGGTACTGAAGAGAGAGATAACCAAAAATGGTGAGAATGAAACTTATGTCAAAAAATGAACCATCCATCAAGTGAGAGAAAATATGAACCAAGGTTGTGTAAAACAAATTTTTCAATAAATATATTGCAACCATACTTGAATAGTTTGCACAAATGAATTAACAATTCATTTGTCAATACTATTCAAGCATGGTTCTCTCCATTCTCTCTTCATCACCTTTACACCTCATTTTTATTTAAATTAATAAATGGATAATCCAAAATGAGGTGTCCACCTTCTAGAATGTATTCCGTATAAATACGGAATGCACTCAACTGTATATATATACCCATATTCGTACCAAAATACGAATACCTAAAGAGATAAAATAACACAAAGAACATAATACTAAAATATACATATCGAAATACATATACGTAAATTATTAAATAATTACCTAATTTAATAATCCGGCTCAATCATGAGCCGGCTAGTATTATCAACCGTCCGATCGAAAGTTCGGATAACTATTACAATCATTCGATCAGAGCCCTGCACGTATCAAAATACGGCTACTACATCATTACGCCTGAACCAGGAAAACCCTATGTGTAGGACTCTAAAGACTTGTCAATACGCTGGAAGTGGGTTTAACCACAAGCACGTCAGCGGCACTAGCTGTACGTAACGGCTACTCAGGTATTGAGTGAAAGGAAGGACGAAGAGCAAACTCATCCGAACCCCTACTGAGCCTGTCAGTGACAATCTCCATATAGTTCGGTCTGTTCGTCTAGGAGTATCGCATATCGGGTCTAGGGAGGTGGATAAAGCCAGACCCCTAATAACGCGATATTTCGTGTCGGTGTGAAGTCTATCACACACTGAGAAACTACTGATCGAAATCAGTAATTCTCGTCTATCTTGGCCAAGGATTTCTGGTGATGGTCACCTGTGCACAGCGCGACATCAACCCCTTATACCAGGAGAGACGAATCCCCGACGATCCGCTCACTGCCTCCATGTGGCTTGAGACTGTACCCAACTAAAACCTGTTTGCACGACCCCTTTGAGCCGTGGTAAGGTAGTAATCAAAGCACATCGGGAACTCACACAAGACAAATGAAGATCTCATGTCGACAGACTAACCTGTACCCATTCACCTGAAAACGTTATCTGACAATAGGTATAATACCATTTCCCGACGAGTCCATCCAGTGTAACTTATAACCTAATGAGCACCTGTATACTATCTTAGGTGACTAACTGACACCAATGGCTTGTGAGACCGGCCACCGCCCCTCGTTGGGGTCTCGAAAAGTATACACTAGTCTACTCCGGAGTATCGATGCCTAGTCTCGATACTCACTCGACTAGGGACATTTAAGGATGCGCTTATAGTCCGCCCAACTCCTACGTATATGATTGCCATCATAATAATGGTAGTCAAGTAAGAATCCTATTTGCTTTATCAATATGAAATAGTGTAACGTTTTGAAAATCGTTTCGGTGAAATTTCGAAAAAAAGGTAAAATAAGGGGCTTTTCTCTAAAAAGTCAAAATACAAATATCTTATTATAAAAATTAAATATACATATTCTAGCTATGAAATTGCTAGTATTTGGTGTTTATTGAGCCACTGGTAAAATTTCTAATTTTCTGAAAAATTTTCCGAAATTAATTATTTTAATATTATTTTAAGCCGTCACTAATACATTTAATTATGGAAAATTACAAATTGGAATGAGTTGAAATAAATTTTGTGCATCATAACACATTAAACAAAATTTTAACATGTTGTTTTTGAAACAAAATGAAACTTCCAAACGGTGTTAGAGAATATTGAAGAAATAAGGCTTTTTTTTGGTGAAATTAGTGTAAATGGAAGTGGGGTATAACATTTATCTTTTTTCCACCCAAACCCACCACTCACCCCATCCCCCTCATGGGCTGGCCTAACCCAAGCTGCCCCACTTCCTTTTTTTTTATCCACACCAAGTTGAGAAGAGAAAAGAAATTGAAGGGAAAAAAGAAATATTAATTTAAGAGGTATGGGTGCTTGATGTATGGGAGTTGACTAACAAATTCCTCACTCATTTTTTTTCCCACTCACTCCCTTCACTGGCCGAGCCTTCCCCTAGCTGCAGCCCAAAAAAATCCCACCTCATTTTAACTCCAAATTTCATCAATTTTGCATCAAAATCCATCAAAAACTCACACAAATCCCAAATCCAAGTTTTACCCATTATTCCTTGGCCTTTTAGGCATGGATCTTTGTGAAAAGAGAGCATTTTGAGAGGCTAGATCTTATGTTTGATCTCATGGTTTGGAGGTATAATCCTAACCCAAGTGTTTAAATTTTGATAAGCTACTTTAAATTAGTTTAATTAGCTAATTAATTGATTCCAATTTCAAGATTGAAAATTTAAGAAAGAGTTTGAATGTAAATTAGGGTTTCTATCATAGGATTATGGTTGTGATGGGTGGATTAATATGTCATGACATGTACAAATCTAAGCTAGTTGCTATATTACAAATTGCCACTTTTTAATCGTCCAATTTAAGCTATTTTGTTTACTAGGTTTTTAGTTATTGCATTAGATAAAATAAAAATCTAGTAAGGGTTGTGTTTTCAATTAAGGTTTTTATTACATTAGTAAGGTTGCGATGTCTAGTTTTACACCTTAATTTATGCAAACCTAGTTTAGTTGTTAAATAGTGTATTATTACTATAAAATGGTTAAAATTGATATTTGTTGCAAACTTGAATTTTGAGTTAATGATAATCAGTGAGATTTAAAATATGGAAGTGGTTTGTATGAATTATTTAAGATGTTTAATAAGTATTATGACCATTAAAATTGTTAAAACATCAAGTTTCGTTTTAAAACGGCTAATTGATGCTTACTAGGTTTCTTGTAATAAATCGATTCAATCAATTTATTGGTTTTGATGATTTCACCCTATTTCATGTATATGTTTAGTGTAATGTGAAACCACGAATGGTGCGTTTGAATTTTTCTCGATGGGTTGGCGTTTGTACATCGACATCGAGGGTTGGTTTGGCTATTCCGGCATGCGTAGGCGATAGGTTTTGACCTGTGCGTGATACGTGTGCCGATTTGGTTTTCTTATGCCGTTTCGATTTTGAATTGGGTTTTTATGCGATACGGTGCGTTATGATATGTAGGTACCCCATGTGGACTTCGAGACGACAAGTAAGCGCCTGGCGACGTCGGCACCGGCGAGCGAGGATCAGGTGAGTAGATTTATATCTACGGGGAGAAGTCGGGTGGATGGTGTATAGAACCCCCTCAGTCCGTAGTATAGTTCATATAGATATGTTTATATAGGTGTTTTATAATACGAGAATGTTTATTCATGATATGATTATGTGTTCATGGATTACCTTTGGGTTAGTTGCGAAACCCTAGAGTAGTTGTTATACCCACATACGCGCACACAGACTTGCATACATTACTTTCTTGTGCGTAGATGGGGATGTGTATATATGTATGTACGCGTGGGTATGGGACTATGCATATTTACATTCATATACACATGCATGGATGATGAGGATAGTACTTGGGATTTGAGATGAGTCGATGAGATTTGATTGAGGCCGTGAGATCGGTGATATGGCAGGGTTCGTATTTGAGATACGACATGACGTTATAGCGGGTCCTTGACGTAGTGTTTCACACACGTGCTTGCATACTTAGGCGGTATCAGTATTGTACTAGACGTAGATCAGTACCCCGATCATGATATTTGATAAAGAGGATACCGGATGAATAGTATGATGAATGTGATATTGACCCGTACCCAGATTTGGGATGCCGTACGACAGATTTACGTACGAGCTATATATTGATGATTGATCCGTACTCTTGACTTGGGATGTCTGACTATAGATATGGTATCGGATATGATATTATTGAGGCGGGATCACCGACTATACATATACAGGTATGTACATGTATCGACTCAGATGATAGGCAGTTTTCTTACCTGTAGTTCAGCTTGTTAGTTCAGCCGTATAGTTTAGTGTAGTTGTTAGATTAGATTAGACTCCTACCTATTTCAAAACTAGCGGATTGTGGGTATTTTAAAGGACAGGTTAAGGGATCTACGGATATTTCAAAAGACGTATCCTTTCTTAAAACCACCATAGCCCTTATTTTCAAAACCCCACGATTCGTGATATTTCAAATGGCACCATTGTTTAATATTTAGCTCCTGCTCATTATGGTTGCTTGCTCCGCATCGCATACTTACATTGTTATTTCATATTGCATTGTTGATATTATGCTGTTAGGACACCAGCACCATTACCGATGATGCGTATGTACTACATACACTTACTTGCCGGCTCACACACATCTTCATCGGTAATTGCCATGTCACGTACACCTTAGAAAATATTATTGCTTAACTTATCCTGATAGCTAGTAGTTTGACATGATATTAGTGTATTTACCTTATATGCCAGCTTAGATATTGTAGTTATTACTTGTTACTTCATGCATACTGTTATTCATTGTTATGCCGTATTCATGGATTCTCATGCCTACATTCATGGTTTTACATGCTATTGATGATTTAGATTCGCATTTCCATGAGATTTTCTGGATTTGGGGGAAAACCGCAAAACTTGTATAAGCTTCTTTCTTCTCTTTTAAATAAAATGTGCGGTTTTCCAATGATGTATGAGTCGTCCATCATGAGTTTGCTGCTGGATTTCGAGACCCGATTCGAGGAGATGGATGAACCGTTTCGGGTACATGGTGGGCCCGGTAAGGTACCCCGGGACAAGAAGCGCGTGATGATGACGATGTGAGCCTGGCAGGGGAGCACTACCTATCGGTGATTTTACCCGACGCGTCGGATATCCGGAGGATACCGTCGTGGTCTTGAGATGGATGGTAGGGGCCGGTCTGGACTGACGGCGTCCTAGATATTGTGATTGAGACATTGATATTTCGAGATATTGAGGTACAGAGACTGTGATACAGAGATATCGAGATATTGGGATTACGTTTTGTGCCGATGCTAGGCACTGTTTTATGCTGATTTCATTATGATACCTCATTTTAAACATACAAAGGAAATCTCACTAAATTATTAAAACAGTTTCTTCATTTACATGTATTCTGTTTTCATGCATTCATACCTCATTCATATGATACATTGCTACCTGAGGCACTGACACGGGCACATGGAATTACACTTGGGTTAGATATTTGCCCTAACCATTGTTATGGGTTGCTGGTTATATATTTGAGGATATATTATGATCATTGACCTAGGATTGCGTTATTTATGCGATTTCTTTTCGTAGATGTTTTTCTATTCACGAGTTGGCAACTCACCCCCGTTGTGCCCCAGTTTCTTGCAGGATTGCCGTACAGGTTTCATTACGGCTTTGCGGGCATAGTTTCTTCCGAGTGATTTGCTAATAGGTGGGTTTACTTGTATCGTACCCCCATTATATATCTTGTATATCATTATTCCGTTGTATCTAGAAGTTCCATCAACCAAACATGTATTTATTTTTGAGATAGAGACCAGTGATGTTATTCTTTCGACCTTAGAGTCGCGCGTTGTATTTCTATGGATTTCTTGCCGTTTTGAGTTTCCTTTTGAGTTTTGATCCTCGCCCTTGGCGTTGTATTTTATATTGCTTGTGTGGTTGTGACCGTCGATTGACGAAGAGCTAGCTCCCGCTTGGGGATGCCTTTTTATTGATTTCGTATACTATTCATGTTGTATCCCGTTTGGGGGCCAGTTTTATAAAGGAGACTCTGCCGAAATTTTCAGGAAATACTTGATGTTTTTAAAACCGCATAACTCGGCTTATGCTATTGAAACTACTTTCTTTAAGTTGGTTTTTCCTGCACTCTACATCTTTTCTTGGTTTGGATTTCTGGGTTTTCGGTTTACTTAGATTACGTACGCCTCGAGACGTTCGTAGTTTAAGTGCCGGTCATGTTCTGTACTTTCGGGTCGTGACAAAGTTGGTATCAGAGCGTTAGGTTTTACCTTCGGAGCGTAGGATGACCCTTGGTTGATGGAATATGTGACTAAAGTAGAGTGACGTACCATAGGTATGTTCCGCGGCATATTTACGATACGCTACTCCACTTAAGAAGCCTTAAGATGTACATTTCTTTGCTTAGTATTATATTCATTCCGATCTAGCCTCATCAGTACCAGTTATGGTTTTGCTGCCACGATTACGGGCAGGGAGAGCTACAGCTAGAGTTGCGGTCAGCACGATCTCGTCACGAACGAGGACTGACCAGGGCGAAATTTCGGCGACACACGATTGCGGAGATGTGTCTTTTTACTGTGTTTCCGAGCCACGAGCGTTTGGCGGATCGCCTTTATGAGGTTACTCGGATGTGCTGATCGACACTAGAGGATTGTGCCAATGATAGAGGCCAGCCAGATTTTGATGACCGTTGGTGTATTGCTTACTCATGATGATTGAGGCACTGTTCAGCGTGCAGACGAGTGAGCCAGTTGTTGCTGCGAGCGACGAGATATCGCCCTATATGTTGGAGCTATTGCAGTATAGATTGTACTAAGAGATGATAGAAGGTCGCTAGTCACCCGAGGATGAATGACTAGGACATGTGGTTCGTTCGCCTACCCGATGAGAGGTCATCAGATAGATCGATTCCAGCTAGAGACGACTTCACGCGGAGACGTTGGGAGTCGACAGAGACGATCGAATGTCAGAAACCTATTATTCCAAGTTTAAAGTATTCGGAAGGGCATGCAGGCAATTCTATGGACCCTCTAGAAGAATGAAACCCTAACTCGACTTAATGACCGTGTGAAAGCCTTTGAACCTTCGGGTTTACGGCAGTTCTACGGCGCCATTAGTGAGGCTTGGATTTGCCCTTCTACGGCTGGACCACCGATGCTGTGGTATGTACTCGATACTATTGAACTGTGCCCAAGATGTTGAGCTCTTGGGGAATTATGAGGTTTTGACGATTCGATCGGATGGCTCAACTTAATTCGGATGCTAGGTGGTGAGATGAATTTCTTGGGAGACTCCCGATACGAGGATAGCCGTTGGAGCTCAGTCCATGCAGCCACGACGAGACGAGTCCGAAGCGGTCGACATTATAGAGTAAGAGGTTCGTACAAGATCTAGATATGATGACGTTCCCCTCCGCCGATATCAGAGATGCGATGCGCATGCCGAGGCAGAGTACTGGATATACCTTCCAGAAGGAGTCGCGATGGGTATGCAGCCGTTCCAGAGCAAGATGCAGATATAGGAAAGGACGATGACTTCCGGACAGTTGGCAGAGACGAGACATGGAAGAGACCGTCAGCAGGATTCCTTCCAGGACACTGCTGCAATGATACTTGCACCCAGGATCAGATGTGTCACGTACATTCAGAGAGCCAGAGGCCGACGCCAGTGATATGCTGTCTTACGAGTGGTCGCGATGATTGACCGGGAGATGACAAGAGACGTGCTAGAACGGGATCATCCCCGTTGGCACACCTGACAGGGCCGATGAGCCGATGGACCGAGAGATTGGTAATTCATAGTGAAGACCTTGACCCAGGAGTGGTCATTGTTACGCACACTAGCAGGCCAGAGTTCATGATCATCGACGAGACGTCCCACTAGTGACCGCGACAATTGGCCCGAGATTCTTAGAGGATGTGCTTGAGCGGTACTATTCCGCCATTATTGATTTCGATGTTTTGGGTGATTTATTCGCATGATTTGATTTTGATGATTGAGAATTTACGATCTTTGCATAGTGTTGCACTTGATATCGTTTTCATGCTTTGGTTTCACATGTTTGTGATTTTACGGTTTTAGACATTTTAGTTGATTTTGTGCGTATGCACGCACACGATTTGGTTCCTGCACTCTGTATAGTTTATATATGCTTGCAGTGCAGTGATACGCCTTTTGTGCACTTAGATGCACTGGACTTCGATTTCGATTGTGATACTCGATATTTGTTTTGTGCACCTTGTGCACCTGATTTGATTTTGCGCATGTTCGGGGCTTGATGTTGGATTTCATGATTTCGTGCACGATGGATGCACCTGATTTGGATTTTCGCGCATGTTGAGCGCATGTTTTGAGATGCGATTTTGGTGCACACCAGATGCACTAAATCGAGATTCTTCGTGCATGTCAGATGCACCTGTTTGTGCTGTCAGGCACACACGTTGCCTTTGACAGATGTTTCGTGCACAACCGATGCACTTAGATATTGTTTCTGTGCGCATGTATGGCACATTCATGGATTTTGATTTCCGTGTGCACCAGACGCACGTAGTATTCATATGCATATTTTGGGATTGATTTCTTATGGAGCAGTACGTTTTTATGATATTCGCTATGTATTCTCGTACTGAGCAGGACTAGTCAGAGGACAGTACCTGAATATATTTTGCATGCATTATTAGTTATCGAAGGGATTTCCAAAAAGCGAGCTATAGTCTCAGTATTAACCTACGTGTCCGAGTTGACACGAAATATTTTATAAAGGAAACCCTTCTGAAATTGCATTCAAAACGGCGGAACGTACACATTAAACAAAAGGTATATATATATGTAGTTATTTTTTTTACAATAATCCGCCACTGTGCAGTGCTGCGAGCATCGCACAACGATTTGAAGAAGATTTGGCATGCATTGCTTCCAGATGTTTTAATGATGTATATCATATTGATTTTCATTTTGGATTTGGACATTGTGTCTTCACCATGACTTCGATGATTGTGGGATGCTGGATGGAGTTTTGATTTGAGTTATATGCTTATTTTTCATGCGCATGCGCTGCGCTACGATTTGTTTTATGTATTTATGATTTCGGAGCCCCGACGACTTGATGGTTTTGCTTAGATGTTTTAGTATTTGGGGGGAGTTTTAATTTAAATTCGGGGACCGAATTTCTTTAAGGGGGGAAGATAGTAACGTTTTGAAAATCGTTTCGGTGAAATTTCGAAAAAAAGGTAAAATAAGGGGGTTTTCCTGTAAAAAGTCAAAATACAAATATCTTATTATAAAAATTAAATATACATATTTTAGCTATGAAATTGCTAGTATTTGGTGTTTATTGAGCCACTGGTAAAATTTCTAATTTTCTGAAAATTTTCCGAAATTAATTATTTTAATATTATTTTAAGCCGTCACTAATACATTTAATTATGGAAAATTACAAATTGGAATGAGTTGAAACAAATTTTGTGCATCATAACACATTAAACAAAATTTTAACATGTTGTTTTTGAAACAAAATGAAACTTCCAAACGGTGTTAGAGATTATTGAAGAAATAAGGCTTTTTTTGGTGAAATTAGTGTAAATGGAAGTGGGGTATACCATTTATCTTTTTTCCACCCAAACCCACCACTCACCCCATCCCCCTCATGGGCTGGCTTAACCCAAGCTGCCCCACTTCCTTTTTTTTATCCACACCAAGTTGAGAAGAGAAAAGAAATTGAAGGGAAAAAAGAAATATTAATTTAAAAGGTATGGGTACTTGATGTATGGGAGTTGACTAACAAATTCCTCACTCATTTTTTTTCCCACTCACTCCCTTCACTGGCCGAGCCTTTCCCTAGCTGCAGCCCAAAAAAATCCCACCCCATTTCACCACCAAATTTCATCAATTTTGCATCAAAATCCATCAAAAACTCACACAAACCCCAAATCCAAGTTTTACCCATTATTCCTTGGCCTTTTAGGCATGGATCTTTGTGAAAAGAGAGCATTTTGAGAGGCTAGATCTTATGTTTGGTCTCATGGTTTGGAGGTATAATCCTAACCCAAGTGTTTAAATTTTGATAAGCTACTTTAAATTAGTTTAATTAGCTAATTAATTGATTCCAATTTCAAGATTGAAAATTTAAGAAAGAGTTTGAATGTAAATTAGGGTTTCTATCATAGGATTATGGTTGTGATGGGTGGATTAACATGTCATGACATGTACAAATCTAAGCTAGTTGCTATATTACAAATTGCCACTTTTTAATCGTCCAATTTAAGCTATTTTGTTTACTAGGTTTTTAGTTATTGCATTAGATAAAATAAAAATCTAGTAAGGGTCGTGTTTTCAATTAAGGTTTTTATTACATCAGTAAGGTTGCGATGTCTAGTTTAACATCTTAATTTATGCAAACCTAGTTTAGTTGTTAAATAGTGTATTATTACTATAAAAATGGTTAAAATTGATATTTGTTGCAAACTTGAATTTTGAGTTAATGATAATCAGTGAGATTTAAAATATGGAAGTGGTTTGTATGACTTATTTAAGATATTTAATAAGTATTACGACCATTAAAATTGTTAAAACATCAAGTTTCGTTTTAAAACGGCTATTTGATGCTTACTAGGTTTCTTGTAATAAATCGATTCAATCAATTTATTGGTTTTGATGATTTCACCCTATTTCATGTATATGTTTAGTGTAATGTGAAACCACGAATGGTGCGTTTGAATTTTTCTCGATGGGTTGGCGTTTGTACATCGACATCGAGGGTTGGTTTGGCTATTCCGGCATGCGTAAGCGATAGGTTTTGACCTGTGCGTGATACGTGTGCCGATTTGGTTTTCTTATGCCGTTTCGATTTCGAATTGGGTTTTTATGCGATACGGTGTGTTATGATATGTAGGTACCCCATGTGGACTTCGAGACGACAAGTAAGCGCCTGGCGACGTCGGCACCGGCGAGCGAGGATCAGGTGAGTAGATTTATATCTACGGGGAGAAGTCGGGTGGATGGTGTATAGCACCCCCGCAGTCCGTAGTATAGTTCATATAGATATGTTTATATAGGTGTTTTATGATACGAGAATGTTTATTCATGATATGATTATGTGTTCATGGATTACCTTTGGGTTAGTTGCGAAACCCTAGAGTAGTTGTTATACCCACATACGTGCACACAGACTTGCATACATTACTTTCTTGTGCGTAGATGGGGATGTGTATATATGTATGTACGCGTGGGTATGGGACTATGCATATTTACATTCATATACACATGCATGGATGATGAGGATAGTACTTGGGATTTGAGATGAGTCGATGAGATTTGATTGAGGTCGTGAGATTGGTGATATGGCAGGGTTCGTATTTGAGATAGGACATGACGTTATAGCGGGTCCTTGACGTAGTGTTTCACACACGTGCTTGCATACTTAGGCGGTATCAGTATTGTACTAGACGTAGATCAGTACCCCGATCATGATATTTGATAAAGAGGATACCGGATGAATAGTATGATGAATGCGATATTGACCCGTACCCAGATTTGGGATGCCGTGCGACGGATTTACGTACGAGCTATATATTGATGATTGATCCGTACTCTTGACTTGGGATGTCTGACTATAGATATGGTATCGGATATGATATTATTGAGGCGGGATCACCGACTATACATATACAGGTATGTACATGTATCGACTCAGATGATAGGCGGTTTCCTTACCTATAGTTCAGCTTGTTAGTTCAGACGTATAGTTTAGTGTAGTTGTTAGATTAGATTAGACTCCTACCTATTTCAAAACTAGCGGATTGTGGGTATTTTAAAGGACAGGTTAAGGGATCTACGGATATTTCAAAAGACGTATCCTTTCTTAAAACCACCGTAGCCCTTATTTTCAAAACCCCACGATTCGTGTTATTTCTGTTAGTTATGTATATGCCCTAGAGGCCATTGTTGTACATATGATGTATATTATAATGGATGCTTGGTTATATATAGAGATGACTTTCTTGCTCGTCATGATAGTATGCTATTTGGTTTCACTTTATCTAAACATGTTGACTAGTACTGGTTTACTGTTTTACTCTCACATGTTGATAAAGCCCTTAGGACTTGTACTCGACTACTGGGACCATGATGAGATCATACTAGTGGGGCCACGGTAGTCAATGAGTACATCCTATAACTGTTCCTAGTCGAGGGTATATCGAGACCGGGTATCGATACACCAGAGTAGACTAGCGTATACGCATCTTGACCAATATGATGGGCGATGGATGATCCCATATCCATCGGTGTTAGACATCAGAGATGGTGTACGGGTGCTCAGTAGAGACTGGGTACACTGGACGGACTCGCCGAGAACTCCCAGATGGTGATATACCACACGTCAGATGGCAGTTCTCCGGTGACACAGGTACAGGGTAGTCTGAAGACCCGAGATCGTCATAGAGTCTTGTGTGATTCCCACTGTGCTTTGATTTCCACCTTACCACGTCCAAGAGGGCGTGCAAAACGATGGCTTTTGGGTACAGTCCCGAATCACATGGAGGCAATGAGCGATAGGAGGGGATTCGTCACTCCCGGTATAGGGAGTTGATGTTGTGCTGTGTTCGATTGGCTATAACTGGAAGTCCCTGGCCAGGGCTGATATGGAGATTTACCGGTAAGTGTTACCAGTAGTTTCTCGACCCGTTATGAGCCACACATCGACACGACTTATCGGTTACTGGGGTCTGACGTATACCACCCCTAGACTTGATATGCGACATATCAGACGAACAGACCGGACTGTACGGGAGTGTTACTGGTTGGATTCACAGGAGAACGCACAGGCTAGCTTATTGATCTTCTGATCGCTCAATACCTGGGTGGCTGTTACGTTTAGCTGACCGCTTGCAGCTTGTGGGTGTTTGATATGATCATCACCTGCTACCGGCGTATTGACGATTCTTTAGAGTCCTACACAGAGGTTTCTTGGCTCAGGCGAAACGGAGTAGTGGCACTTATGTGATATGCGCAGGAACGAGAATATTGCGATATGGGATACCGTATAATATTCTCAGGATATTTAGATATGAACCGGGTCATCGGATCAAGTGTTGATTCGATGAATCGGTACATGATATATTAGTCGGTAATATTCGATATAGCCGGATCATCGATTCAAGTGTTGATTCGATGATTTAATGTATAATAATATATATGATATATTGTATTACATTATCTAATATTGGCTCGCTTAATTATTTCATTTTCTCAGTGGATGATACATTGATATATATGCGATATATGTTAATTGTATTATTTTCTTTTGTTGCAAATATATAATATATATGTGATATATATTATTGTGACATGATATGATTAATTGTTAAACATGTTTAAGGATGATTAATTGAGGTTAAGGTTTGATTAGGGTTGGATGCTTCAAGTTCCTTCTAGAAGTTTTCTTCTTTTGTCATTCTTAAGATATTTATGATGACACATTCTTTTAACCTAACCAAACCCTAACCCTAGTTGTTTCTCTACTCATTCTTATCCTATCATCCTTGACCATGGTTTACAAATCAATCATATATTCTTTCTATTCATCACAAAAGGTTTTAATAATTAGATTATTCATTTTCATTATCATCTTCTTCCTTCTTGATAAGCTCTCTTGAAAATCCTAAAGTGATGATAAAAT
This sequence comes from Agapanthus africanus, assembly GCA_030015575.1. Lineage (NCBI taxonomy): Eukaryota > Viridiplantae > Streptophyta > Magnoliopsida > Asparagales > Amaryllidaceae > Agapanthus > Agapanthus africanus. The sequence continues at coordinate 256,303,242 of CM057351.1, read as the reverse complement.
ATGAGAAAATGATATAAAAAGAAAGCAAAAATACTACTCCCTCATCCTCATCTCATCTAGCCCATGGGATTAGTGTGTTCACTTCTTTAAGAGTGAGATAGCTTGAGTTCTTTGAAACCTCGAGGTAGATCGTCGGAGATTTGGAATACGACAAGCTAGAATGGATCGTTCGAGTCGTGGAGCCTCTCATGAGTCCGGGAGATCGTGGATCGCGGTAAAGGGACTTCTACTCGGAGCTTGTGAAGTGAAGGAGCGGACTACAAAGGTTGTAATCCCTCACACTTAGATAAAAGTTATCATCTTGCATGTTAAACCATAATAATCTAGCAAAGATCCTGACTTTGGGTTGTTCGGCACGTCTAAAATTTAATCCGGGCATGTTTGATGCCTTATGAACCTTCACAAGAGTGCCTAGGAACCCTAAAGTGGTATCAGAGCTACTAGGCATTAGATGTCGACCTATGGGGGGTTCTCACTATGTGACAGTGTGGCGAAGCATAGCCTCTTACCCCCAGGGTGTCCCGAGACCGGAAGGTGTTCCGGCGGGTTGTAGTCCTCGCGAGGGGGCATGCGTAAAAAGTAGCTGCTGAGGGACCCGTTGGTGCCACGGTGACCCCATTGGATGGGGTGGCTGCCTGCCCTACAGTGGTATCAGAGCCAGGTTAGAGCATTAGGCGATGTGTTTACGAAGTTAAAACTCCGATCGAACACGAAACGACAAAACTTGACCCCTCTCTGGAAATTTTTTAAATTTTGCGATTTTTCTGAATTAAAAATATGTAAAAAATTCAGCAAGGAATTCTAAGAATTACCATGAAACACGTGCCCACAATTCCACCAACTCAGCGCGGAACCGCGGCAGGAACATGGTTCTCGCGGCGGTTCCGCGGCCGAATTGTAGGATTGTGACACGTGGCTTCATGGTATAGACCGTAGGTACTTGCTGACTATTCTGGGTATTTTTAATCTGTTTCAGGTGTTTAAAATTCTGGGGTTTGTTTTGTAATAGTAGACTCGATCGGAATATTTAAATTCGTATTTCTTTCCGGATATTTAGAAACTGTTAAACTATTTGAACGGATATCATTAACTTACTGTTTCCCGGTACGGCAAATTTTCAAGTGTTGAAATTTATTCGGGTTTAAATCTTTCGGAAAAATTGTACAAGTTAAGCGGTGGACCCTCTAGAAGACAACAAACCTTAACTCGATTATGTGACCGTCTTGAACTGCCTTTTGAACCTTCGGGTTTGGGGCAGTACGGCGTGCCACATGTGAGGCGTTGGCTTGACCCTTCTACGGCTGGATCTCCGGTACTGTGACATATTTTGGGATTATTTGAACCCCGCTCAAGTGTTGAGCAGTTTAGGAAATTTTGGGTGTTTGATTATCTGTTCGAAAAGTTTAATACTGTTTATTTATCTGGAATGTGATACAATATGTGGAATTCATAAAGTTAGGCATGAAATACGAAGTATGTGATATTTCGGATTTACGATGTCTAAAGTGATTGTGGATTCCAAATATTGTAGTTTTACACTTTCTTTTCTGTGACCGTAAGTGTAATATGTGATATCGTCGGTTTCGTTGCTATATGTCAACGACAATTGGGATATGCATATTTACTTACGTTGATGATATGAGATATTATGTGTTGCTGTGATATGTTATATTGGATCGTCGTGTTCTGAATAGCCAGGGGTTTTATGTGAGATGATGGTTTTTATTTTCATTCATGTAAAATTCATTTGTAATGTAATATTCTTTTATTTGGGGCACTTCCAGGTTGCGGTTGCTGTCACCAGTGTATATTATTTACTTTTCCGCATTAGGTAGACCTAAGGAGGGGAGCACAAGTAACCGGGTTCTAGGGTCCAGTGGGAGGCCATCTCGAGGAGTCGAGACCGGGTCTCCTAACTCTAGAATTGGCAGCGTTACTTGCCGCTCTCGTAGGGGTCTTGGGATGTGGGTTTGGCTATTCGTCGCGACCGTGGAATCCGTGTTTTATACAGGCTCGTATTGAGAACACGGACGTCCTAGTATATCCAATATTTCATATATGTTCTTCTGCTGCAATGTTCTGTGATGAGATCATATTACTGCCTGAGACGAATGCTTATACTATATATATATGCTGATATATAAATATTACTGCTTTCGTTTCTTCTGTGATGCTTAGGAAGCATAAGCTGATGGGATTTTTATTAATGAGATTAGTAAAAGAAAAGAAACCTAAAGATGTTGTAGAATCAAAACTTAATAAAAAGGGTAGCTACAGTTTTGCTTTGCACAGTGATATATACGATATATCCTGCATCTTATTCGATGAGGAAAGGACCGAGATCCCTTCACCGGGAGTGACTCCTTTAGCAAAACTGGCAGATGCTACAAAACGCGGTTTGTCTTTTGATTGCTTTAAGTGTTTTTGCTTTGCACAGCGGTATATATGATATACCCTGCACCTTATTCGATGAGGAAAGGGCCGACGATCCCTTCACCGGGAGTGACCCCTTTAGCGAAACTAAGAAAGGCCTCAAAACACTCCTTTTCAAAAACACTCGATTCTACGACGATATCAAGTTCATTACGCTCAGGGTTTTCAGAAAAACCTGCGTAGCCCTCCGTCATTTCAGATAAAGACTAGTTAGTATTCGTGCTACGTTTGTTGACTATGTTAAGGCGTAGTGTGCGGTAGCTAATTAGTACTTATCTGCTGAAACATGAGATGTGATTGGATTAGGGTAGTTGTACGACTTTGTTGACTATGTTAAGGGTCGTGCAGGTGGATTTAATTCAATCGGGAAATGACGGGTTGAACTTGGCTAGCAGTTATGATTTGTTGACTATGTTAAGGTCATAAATTGCTAGGGGCAAAAGTATTATCGGGAATTTCAAGTGTTGAAATTTGCAATGAGATTGCATACCTCCTATAAGATAGTTGGATCCCGATACCCACTGCGAGTAAGTGTTACTCCTGGGAGAGTTTTACACAAGACAATTAGCCGATCAAGTAGGTGTCTAGAATAGTGTTAACGGGGTTACGCCTCTGGGAAAACGAGGTTTACTTTAATTAGGTCCTTGCGAAAGCACGGGGAACCTCCCTCAAAGTACCGACAATGATCTGGCTGAAAGATTGACGAAATTGTAGGGTGTAATTAATCCCGGCTAATCTTACCTTTTAGGGTTTTAAAGTAGATTTGATAAAAACAGTGGGAGACATCCTGATTAGATAAGATAATAACCAATCCAATCTTGCAAGAGCATACGCTAAAAGTGTTTTCTTCTCTCTCTCTCCAGGTAGCGACCATGTCATGTCATAATCAAAAAAATAATATGGATGTATTAACTGAACCCGATTATTGTACTGAGCAAGGGAACGTTAGACCCATTCTTTCTTATAAGAGTTATAAGATTGAATAGGAAACAGGAGAATATCTGGATTCTCACGCCGCCCAAAAGAACATGCATGTTGATGCATCTTCTTCGGGTGTGTTTGTTATTGAGAACTGTTTCTCAGTTCACCCTACGTCCTGGGTATTAGATACCGGATCAGGATCCCACATATGTAAACAGTTACATGGGCTACGTAAAGGTTAAGAACTGGGAATAGGTGATCATTCCGTTCAAGTAGGGAACGGTGCAAATGTTGCAGCCAAAGCAGTTGGCGAATATCACCTTGTATTACCAAGTCATAATACACTGATTCTAAATGAGTGCTATTATATACCGAACATAATATGCAACATTATATCAGTTTCTTTATTGAGTAAAGAAGGATATAATTTTGTAGTAAAGGATAATGTTATGAACATATTCCTAGATCAAAAGTTGATTGCATCAGGCTCGTTACATAATGGCATATTCATTCTAAATCAGAATACAGTCCTGAATATACAAAACACACACAAGAGGAAAAGTTCAGATATGAACGAATCCTACTTGTGGCATTGTAGACTTGGTCATATCAATGCGACACGACTGGCTAAGTTACATAGAGATGGTTATTTGAATCCGTTCGAATTATCATCTTATGATACTTGCCATTCATGTCTCAAAGGAAAAATGACCAAAGCTCCGTTTAGTGGACACGGAGAAAGAGTTACCGAACTCTTAGGACTGGTACATAGTGATGTATGCGGTCCCATGTCTACGCATGCCAGGAACGGTTCTTCTTACTTCATTACATTCACTGACGATCTCTCTAGATTCGGACATGTGTTCCTGATGAAACACAAGTCTGAAGCTTTTGAGAAATTCAGAGAATATAAGCACGAACTAGAGAATCAAACGGGCAAAAGTATTAAGATTCTTCGATCTGATCGAGGAGGTGAATACTTAAGCAATGAGTTCCTAGATTATCTAAAAGAAAATGGGATTCTCTCTCAGGTCACTCCTCCTTATACACCACAGCACAACGGTGTATCTGAGCGAAGGAATCGCACCCTATTAGATATGGTGCGCTCTATGATGAGCGAGGCTGAGTTGCCTATTTCCTTCTGGGGTTATGCGCTTGAAACAGCAGCATACCTATTGAATCAAGTTCCGTCTAAATCTGTGCCTACCACACTACATGAGATATGGAGTGGGAAGAAACCATATTTTAAAAGAGTTAAGATATGGGGTTGTCCGGCCTATGTCAAAAGACAAAATCCAGACAAACTCGAAGCACGATCAGTTCTTTGCAAATTTGTGGGATATCCTAAGAATTCTCAAGGATATATTTTCTATCACGCCGAGGAACAAAAAGTGTTTATTTCTCAATATGCCACCTTTTTAGAAAAGGAATTTCTTGCAATAGAAATTAGTGGCAAAGAGGTAGAGCTGGAAGAGGTTCCAGCACCACAGACTACAATTGATGATTTATTGGAACCAGAGGATTCAGTAGTACCCGACGAACCCCAGCCTCTCCGCCGATCTAGTAGGGTTCCTCGTCCACCTGAGAGATACTACGGTTTTCTCATTGATGGTGGAAGCGAGGATTGCATCATGGATGATGATGAACCGACTAGTTTCGAGCAGGCCATCACGAGTGGTGACTCTGTGAAATGGCTGGATGCAATGCGATCTGAGATGGAATCGATGTACACCAACAAAGTATGGACTTTGGAAAATGCTCCTGAAGGGGTAAAACCCATTGGGAGCAAGTTGATCTTTAAAAAGAAATTTGGTGTAGATGGAAAAGTTGAGACTTTCAAAACTAGACTTGTAGCAAAGGGATTTCGTCAATGACCAGGTGTGGACTATGACGAAACCTTTTCTCCAGTAGCTATGCTTAAGTCCATCCGGATCTTACTTGCCATTGCTGCATACCATGACTACGAAATCTGGCAAATGGATGTTAAGACCGCCTTTCTAAACGGTGATTTAGAAGAGTGCGTGTACATGACTTAGCCAGAGGGCTTCGTAGATAGTGGGAGCAGCGGAAAGGTGTGCAAGCTGCTTAAATCCATTTATGGGTTAAAGCAAGCATCGCGGAGTTGGAACATCTGTTTTGATGTTGTAGTCAAAGAGTTTGACTTCATCAAAAATATAGATGAACCTTGTATCTATAAGAAGGTAGCAGAGGGTAAGGTTGTCTTCCTCGTATTGTACATGGATGACATACTCTTGATAGGAAATGATATTCCTATGCTGCAATCAGTCAAGCTCTTCTTATCACACAGATTCTCAATGAAAGATCTAGGTGATGCCTCCTGCATATTGGGAATCATGATCTATAGAGATAGATCTAAACGGATACTGGGATTGTCCCAATCCAGGTACATTGACACCATACTAAAGAGGTTTAGTATGGAAGAATCCAAGCGTGGGAACCAACCCACGATCTCTGGACTCACTCTCTCCAAAGAGATGCCTCCCAAGACTGATTTGGAGAGAGCTCGAATGCAAGGGATACCCTATGCTTCGGCAGTAGGCTCTATCATGTATGCGATGCTATGTACCAGACCCGATGTAGCATACTCACTAAGTGTAGTGAGTCGGTATCAAGCAGATCCAGGAGAGAGTCATTGGACAGCAGTGAAGAACATTCTCAAGTACTTACGAAGGACTAAGGAGATGTTCTTGGTGTATGGTAACGGAGAACTCCAGGTGGAGTCCTTTACCGATTCCGGCTTCCAAAGTGATAAGGACGACTCTAAGCCGCATTCGGGTTTTGTCTTCACCCTCAATGGAGGGGCGGTATGTTGGAAGAGTTCCAAACAGGATACCGTTGCAGACTCAACGATGGAGGCTGAATACATCGCTGCCAACGATGCTGCTAAGGAGGCTGTCTGGATCAAGAAGTTCATTAGTGAACTTGGTGTGGTTCCATCCATTGAGCATCCAATACCTCTGTATTGCGATAACAATGGAGCTGTGGCTTTAGCCAAGGAACCCAGGTCCCATCAAAAGTCCAGACATATTCTGAGGCGGTATCACCTGATCAGGGAGATAGTTGATCGCCGGGAGATCGAGGTCAGGAGAGTAGATACGAAGGACAACACTGCGGATCCATTCACGAAGGCTATTCCCCAGATACAGTTTGAGAGATTATTCAGGATGCTAGGTATGCGATACTACAGCAGCTGGCCTTAGTGCAAGTGGGAGATTGTTAGTTATGTATATGCCCTAGAGGCCATTGTTGTACATATGATGTATATTATAATGGATGCTTGGTTATATATAGAGATGACTTTCTTGCTTGTCATGATAGTATGCTATTTGGTTTCACTTTATCTAAACATGTTGACTTGTACTGGTTTACTGTTTTACTCTCACATGTTGATAAAGCCCTTAGGACTTGTACTCGACTACTGGGACTATGATGAGATCATACTAGTGGGGCCGCGGTAGTCAATGAGTACATCCTATAACTGTTCCTAGTCGAGGGTATATCGAGACAGGGCATCGATACACCAGAGTAGACTAGCGTATACGCATCTTGACCCATATGATGGGCGATGGATGATCCCATATCCATCGGTGTTAGACATCAGAGATGGTGTACGGGTGCTCAGTAGAGACTGGGTACACTGGACGGACTCGCCGAGAACTCCTAGATGGTGATATACCACACGTCAGATGGCAGTTCTCCGGTGACACAGGTACAGGGTAGTCTGAAGACCCGAGATCGTCATAGAGTCTTGTGTGATTCCTACTGTGCTTTGATTTCCACTTTACCACGTCCAAGAGGGCGTGTAAAACGGTGGCTTTTGGGTACAGTCCCGAATCACATGGAGGCAATGAGCGATAGGAGGGGATTCGTCTCTCCCGGTATAGGGAGTTGATGTTGTGTTGTGTTCGATTGGCTATAACTGGAAGTCCCTGGCCAGGGCTGATATGGAGATTTACTGGTAAGTGTTACCAGTAGTTTCTCGACCCGTTATGAGCCACACATCGACACGACTTATCGGTTACTGGGGTCTGACGTATACCACCCCTAGACTTGATATGCGACATATCAGACGAACAGACCGGACTGTACGGGAGTGTTACTAGTTGGATTCACAGGAGAACGCACAGGCTAGCTTATTGATCTTCTGATCGCTCAATACCTGGGTGGCTGTTACGTTTAGCTGACCGCTTGCAGCTTGTGGGTGTTTGATATGATCATCACCTGCTACCGGCGTATTGACGATTCTTTAGAGTCCTACACAGAGGTTTCTTGGCTCAGGCGAAACGGAGTAGTGGCACATATGTGATATGCGCAGGAACGAGAATATTGCGATATGGGATACCGTATAATATTCTCAGGATATTTAGATATGAACCGGGTCATCGGATCAAGTGTTGATTCGATGAATCGGTACATGATATATTAGTCGGTAATATTCGATATAGCCGGATCATCGATTCAAGTGTTGATTCGATGATTTAATGTATAATAATATATATGATATATTGTATTACATTATCTAATATTGGCTCGCTTAATTATTTCATTTTCTCAGTGGATGATACATTGATATATATGCGATATATGTTAATTGTATTATTTTCTTTTGTTGCAAATATATAATATATATGTGATATATATTATTGTGACATGATATGATTAATTGTTAAACATGTTTAAGGATGATTAATTGAGGTTAAGGTTTGATTAGGGTTGGATGCTTCAAGTTCCTTCTAGAAGTTTTCTTCTTTTGTCATTCTTAAGATATTTATGATGACACATTCTTTTAACCTAACCAAACCCTAACCCTAGTTGTTTCTCTACTCATTCTTATCCTATCATCCTTGACCATGGTTTACAAATCAATCATATATTCTTTCTATTCATCACAAAAGGTTTTAATAATTAGATTATTCATTTTCATTATCATCTTCTTCCTTCTTGATAAGCTCTCTTGAAAATCCTAAAGTGATGATAAAATATGAGAAAATGATATAAAAAGAAAGCAAAAATACTACTCCCTCATCCTCATCTCATCTAGCCCATGGGATTAGTGTGTTCACTTCTTTAAGAGTGAAATAGCTTGAGTTCTTTGAAACCTCGAGGTAGATCGTCGGAGATTTGGAATACGACAAGCTAGAATGGATCGTTCGAGTCGTGGAGCCTCTCATGAGTCCGGGAGATCGTGGATCGCGGCAAAGGGACTTCTACTCGGAGCTTGTGAAGTGAAGGAGCGGACTACAAAGGTTGTAATCCCTCACACTTAGATAAAAGTTATCATCTTGCATGTTAAACCATAATAATCTAGCAAAGATCCTGGCTTTGGGTTGTTCGGCACGTCTAAAATTTAATCCGGGCATGTTTGATGCCTTATGAACCTTCACAAGAGTGCCTAGGAACCCTACAATTTCAAATGGCACCATTGTTTAATATTTAGCTCCCGCTCATTATGGTTGCTCGCTCCGCATCGCATACTTACATTGTTATTTCATATTGCATTGTTGATATTATGTTGTTAGGACACCAGCACCATTACCGATGATGCGTATGTACTACGTACACTTACTTTCCGGCTCACACACATCTTCATCGGTAATTGCCATGTCACGTACACCTTAGAAAATATTATTGCTTAACTTAGCCTGATAGCTAGTAGTTTGACATGATATTAGTGTACTTACCTTATATGCCAGCTTAGATATTGTAGTTATTACTTGTTACTTCATGCATACTGTTATTCATTGTTATGCCGTATTCATGGATTCTCATGCCTACATTCATGGTTTTACATGCTATTGATGATTTGGATTCGCATTTCCATGAGATTTTCTGGATTTGGGGGAAAACCGCAAAACTTGTATAAGCTTCTTTCTTCTCTTTTAAATAAAAAGTGCGGTTTTCCAATGATGTTTGAGTCGTCCACCATGAGTTTGCTGATGGATTTCGAGACCCGATTCGAGGAGATGGATGAACCGTTTCGGGTAAATGGTGGGCCCGGTAAGGTACCCCGGGACAAGAAGCGCGTGATGATGACGATGTGAGCCTGGCAAGGGAGCACTACCTACCGGTGATTTTACCCGACGCGTCGGATATCCGGAGGATACCGTCGTGGTCTTGAGATGGATGGTAGGGGCCGGTCTGGACTGACGGCGCCCTAGATATTGTGATTGAGACATTGATATTTCGAGATATTGAGGTATAGAGACTGTGATACAGAGATATCGAGATATTGGGATTACGTTTTGTGCCGATGCTAGGCACTGTTTTATGCTGATTTCATTATGATACCTCATTTTAAACATACAAAGGAAATCTCACTAAATTATTAAAACAGTTTCTTCATTTACATGTATTCTGTTTTCATGCATTCATACCTCATTCATATGATATATTGCTACCTGAGGCACTGACACGGGCACATGGAATTACACTTGGGTTAGATATTTGCCCTAACCATTGTTATGGGTTGCTGGTTATATATTTGAGGATATATTATGATCATTGACCAAGGATTGCGTTATTTATGCGATTTCTTTTCGTAGATGTTTTTCTATTCATGAGTTGGCAACTCACCCCCGTTGTGCCCCAGTTTCTTGCAGGATTGCCGTACAGGTTTCATTACGGCTTTGCGGGCATAGTTTCCTTCGGGTGATTTGCTAATAGGTGGGTTTACTTGTATCGTACCCCCATTATATATCTTGTATATCATTATTCCGTTGTATCTAGAAGTTCCACCAATCAAACATGTATTTATTTTTGAGATAGAGACCAGTGATGTTATTCTTTCGACCTTAGAGTCGCGCGTTGTATTTCTATGGATTTCTTGCCGTTTTGAGTTTCCTTTTGAGTTTTGATCCTCGCCCTTGTCGTTGTATATTATATTGCTTGTGTGGTTGTGACCGTCGATTGACGAAGAGCTAGCTCCCGCTTGGAGATGCCTTTTTATTGATTTCGTATACTATTCATGTTGTATCCCGTTTGGGGGCCAGTTTTAGAAAGGAGACTCTGCCGAAATTTTCAGGAAATACTTGATGTTTTTAAAACCGCATAACTCGGCTTATGCTATTGAAACTACTTGCTTTAAGTTGGTTTTTCCTGCACTCTACATCTTTTCTTGGTTTGGATTTCTGGGTTTTCGGTTTACTTAGATTACGTACGCCTCGAGACGTTCGTAGTTTAAGTGCCGGTCATGTTCCGTACTTTCGGGTCGTGACAAATAGTGATCTGTAATACCACATAATACATGTACATGATGATAGAGACAAACCAGACAGCATACTATCATCTCGAGTAAGACTGTTCTACTCGTATAGGTCATCCCTCAATCATCACAATCGCGTGCCTGCGAATACAATAATTGACTTGAGGGCACTATAGCCAATAATTTCCTACTTGAACTTAAGGCTAATTATTGCGGTGTTGCATACTCACAGCCCGTGTGATACTGAACACCCAACTTCTCTATTAATCAGTCTCGCAAAGTACGTTTGTGAAACTATTCCGTTAGAGAAATAGCCTCAGTGAGTGGATCCTCTCCAATGTTTTTATCTTTATCTCTCTTTATCTAAATTTTGCAGAGAAAGACTATCTCCCGAAATGAGCAATACATTTCTTAGAATTTGTCTGGATATCTGATGGGACCCAGTTCATAAATGAACTCCAAATCCAACAAACTTCTTAAGACCGTATCATCTACTGAATTTAATCAATATCATGCGCCATGCCTTTCTCAGTATCCTCTTGGACCGCCTGTCCAACATACTGCCCCTTAAAAGAGAGAAAAACTATAACTCTGACAGTCACTCTGTCATCCAGGTCATCTTGGAAGCCTTAAATGATAACCGTCTCATGAAGTAGGTTGTCATTACCATATACCAAGAATATCCTTTTATGTTCATAACTGCTTTCCAATGTTTCTCCAAGATTGGATTAATATTCTCAGGGTTTGCTAGCACCCTGTCCATCTACCTGGATGATGCGGGACAAAAATTGGTGTTAAAAAAAAACTGGTGCTATGAACCCGTCCTAGAATCAAACCATAAACCTAAACTACAAACTACAAAGAGCTAAACTACAGAGATATAAGTTGTTATACCGAATGATCCGTGTTCTTTGATTTTCTACCATCTTCCTTAGCTCCTAGAGGTCCTTTGGATCGAGATTGATTGGCGTTCTTCCTCTGTCGAAGATGATCCACCCGAGAGATGTAGTCCATGGCTCTAGCTCCATACTAAGAGTCCAGTGGAGCAACTAGAGACTTTAGATTGCCAATCTAAAGTGTCTAGGATATAGTGAAGTGTTCTATGTGTGTATCTATCTCACATCCTCTCTCGATTCTCAACACATGAGATTGTAGAGAGTAGGTTGAAGATGAAAAATGACGATCTTAGGTCGACAGACTAATCTGTATTCTTCTTACATGAGAACTGCTATTTGACAATAGGTATAATACCATCTAGCATGTTCCCGGCGAGTCTATCCAGTGTAACTCATAACCCAATGAGCACCTGTATACTATCTTAGGTGACTAACTGACACCAATGGCTTGTGAGACCGGCCACCGCCCCTCATCGGGGTCTCGATAAGTATACATTAGGCTACTCCGGAGTATCGATGCCTAGTCTCGATACACCCTCGACTAGGAACATTTTAAGATGTGCTTATAGACCACCCAGCTCCCATGATATGATCGCCATCATAATGCTGGTAGTCAAGCAAGAATTCTATGTGTTAGATATGTATGCCCTAGAGTCCTGTATTGTATAGGATGCTAGGCATGTATATGTACAGAAACAATCTTTGCTCGAAATGATAGTAAGCTATATAGTTTATCTTCATCTTAACGTGTGATGTGTTGTATTTCATATCTTTATATATATGTTGATGAAGCCCTTAGGATTATGCTTGACTACCAGGATTGTGATGTAGATTATAATAGTGGGGCTTGGGCAGTCTAAAAGCATATTTCTTATTTCAGTTTCTATTCGAGGGTATATCAAGACAGGGCATCGATATTACCAGAGTAGACTAGTGTGTACGTTTCTTGTCTCTCGGGGCGATGGTTGATCCCACAACCATTGGTGTTTGACATCAAAGATTGTACACAGGTGCTCATTGGAGAATGGGTACACCGAACAGGACTCGCCGAGAACTCGTAGATGGTATATATATCTATTGTCAGATAGCAGTTCTCTATTGACACTAGTACATGTTAGTATGTAGACCCGAGATCGTCATATTGTCTTGTGTGATTCCCACTGTGCTTTGATTTTCTCCATACCACGGCTCTACCGAGTCGTGCAAACAGGTGGACTTTGGGTACAGTTCGGAATCACATGGAGGCAGTGAGCGATAGGAGGGGTTTCGTCTCTCCCGGTATAGGGAGTTGATGTCGCACTATGCTTGATCGGCTATAATAGCAAATCCCTGGCCAGGGTTGTCGAGATTTACTGATAAGAGTTATCAGTAGTTTCTTGAACCGTTATGGGCCATAAATCACCATGACTTATAAAGTTACTGGTGTCTGACATTTACCACCCCTAAACTTCATATGCGACGTATCAGACGAAGAGACTGGATTGTACGTTAAGTATTGCTTACAGGCTCGTTAGGGTTGTGATGAGTTCGCTCGTCGGCCACCTTTTCGTCATGTACCTGGGTAGCCGTTACGCACAGCTAGTGCTGCTGACGTGCCTGTGGTTAAACCCACTGCCAGCGTACTGTCGAGTCTTTAGAGTCGCACACAGAGGGTTCTCTGGTTCAGGAGAAAGATGTAGAGGCCGTAAGTTGTTACAGCATGGTTTCGATCATGTTCGTGTACTGGCTACAGGAATAATGATCGAAAGGATAATGCTGTCAGGCTTTGGTTTAAGCCGAAAACCAGTATTGTATTATTGGATTATTTGTATTCGTATTTTTCGGAATACGGACACGGGTATGCTTATACGGTATAAGGTGAGGGGTATTCTTGTAATTGTACAAGAACACCTTCTAGAAGAAGACACCTCATAATATAATTTTTATTTTATGAAAATAAAAATATGAGGTGGATTTAGGAGAATTGTCAAAGCATGGGTCAAGGAATGACTCTTTGAATATTTTATTCATTTGGGATTACTATTCAGGTATGGTGCATTATTTTAGAGATAAAATAATTCACAACTCAATTATTTCCATGAGCCATAACCCTTGATGCATGCTTGATATTGCCTCATTCTATTTTTCACATTCTCTCTCCTAACTATCTCCTTCTTCATCCTCTTTAGCTTTCTCCTTCACATGAGTTGTGAATTAAAAGCTAAGGAACAAAAGTAATTCATTAGTTCATCTCTATATTATCTAAGAAGTCACCTCTAGCAATCTTGACTTCTTAGCTAACTCTTGAGAAGAGTTTGAAGCTTGTTCCATAGCTATCGGGTGGATCATCTACGTCTTGAGGTGACCGGAGATCGAGGACATCGCAAGCATCCAAGGAGCCTAGGAGTCGCATCCAAACGAAGACCCGAAGGACCGATTCTCAAGGTATAACCCCCTGTCATAGTAGATAAGATCTCTAGATAAGTTTTCTAGTAATGGTTTAGCATAAGATCTAGGTTTAAAGTAGGTGTCGCATGCAAGAAAATAATTGTCTGCCACTTCCGCCTCCTCATAAGTGTTTTGAGGGTGTGCAACATCTACTAACATGGTATCAGAGCCTAACTAAACCATAACTAGTTGTTTAGACGACGTTTAAAACTTCGAAAAACGAAACAACTCCGATACTGTAAAACCAAAACCGCTCTCTCGAAATTTTTAAAAGTTGTTCTAAATTTTTTAAAACATGTGCAGAATACTTGTTATATGATAACTAGAGAACCCTAGAAAAACGAGCCCAAACCACCAAGATCTCACCGGCGAGATCATGAAAATTCCCGGCTTCGCCGGTTTTACTCTGTGGTTTTGGCTTGAGTTTTTTAGGGGTCACTGTATTCTGGATTTTTGGTTTTATGCTATTGTTTGATTATTTCCAGATTACATGTGATGTAACCTAAGTGTTAGGGGAAATCAAAGTGTTTCGAAATCGAATTTTTAACGTCGTTTATCCGCTTTACAGTTTGATATGCGTTTAAAACGTCCACTAATTGCTATACGACCATCAGTGGAGGTTGCACATATGTATATCATGAGATGGTATGTGTATATGAATGTGTTGGATCATCGTGGATGAATAGCCGGGGTGTGTGAGAAGAGTGTTTTTCTTTTCTTTCATTCATGTAATTTATAAAATTGATGTAATATTATTTTGCGGGGCACATCCGGGTTGAGGTTGTAGCCACCATTGTATTATTTTTTTTTACTGTTTTTGCTCCTAGGATAGACCTATGGTTGGGTGCACAAACTACCGGGTTCTCGAAGTGCCGAGTGGCCTACTCATTTTATTGAGGGAGATTGCTTCACTTCGGGAATTTGGCGGATAGTTTGCCGCACCCGTAGGGGTCTAGGGTGGGGTTTTGGCTATTCATCACGACCGTGGAATCCGTATTTCGTTAAAGGCTTAAATGAAATACGAAATTCTTAGTATATCTAATGTATTCATCTGTGATCTGGAATGTTTATAAACGCGTGTGACGAATGGCTATTTATATATGAGATATATAATAAACGTTGCTTAATTTTTGCACCCGCGCTAGTCCAGCCCCCGCTGTGCCGTTAGTTAAGTAACCTAACGGTGCATGACGGGGCCCCGTGGCGAATGCGGATGGCATAAGTGTTCGTTCTATTTTTATTTCTTTTCTGTGATGTTTAGGAAACGTAAATGATGGGACAACATTAATGTGATTAATGTTAAGAAAAAGAAACCTAAAGATGTTGTAGAATCAAACTTTTTAAAATGGGTAACTCTAGTTTTTTCTTTGCATAGTGGTATTACTCGATGAATATCCAGCACCTCATTCGATGACTAAAGCGCCGAGATCCCTTCTCCGGGAGTGACCCGTTTAACGAAACTAGCAAATGTTACAAAGTACTCGATTGTTTTTATAGTTGATCTAATTTTTGCTTTGCATCGTGGTATTAATGAATATCCAGCACCTTATTCGATAAGGAAATAGCCGAGATCCCTTCACCGGGAGTGACCTCTTTAGCAAAATTAGAAAGATGCTACAAAACCATTCTATTTTTTAAACTGGAGCATAAACCACTCCTTTTCACTATATTCTACAACGATATCAAGTTCAAAACGTTAAAGGTTTTCATCAAAACCATCCGTTGCCCTCCGCCATTTTAGGAAGCAGAGTACTTAGTATTCGTACCACGTTTGTTGACTATAGTTAAGGCATGGTGTACGGTAGCTAAGTGATGACTTCCTACAATGCATATGATGCGATCGATTAGGACATTCGCATGACCTTGTTGACCATAGTTAAGGGTTATGCGGGTGGATCTAAATCAATCATGAAATGATGGGTAGAACTTAACTAGTGCTTATGATTTGTTGACCATAGTTAAGGTCATAAGACACTAGGGGTAAAAACTATATCGGGAATTTCAAGAGTTGAAATTTGCAATGAGATTGCATACCTTCTATTTGATAGTTGGATCCCGATCTTACTGTGAGTAAAAGTTACTCCTGAGAGAGTTTTGCACTTTACAATTAGCTAATCCAGTAGGAGTCTAGAATTGTGTCAACGGGGTTATGCCTCTAGGAAAACGAGGTTTATTTTAATTAGGTCCACGCGAAAGCACGGGAAACCTCCCTCGAAGTACCGACACTGGCCTGGCCGACCGGTTAGCGAACTTGTAGATTGCAATTAATCGTGGCTAATTTTATTTTAAGGTTTGAAGGAAAATTTGATAAAAAGCAGTGGGAGACATCTATTAGATAAGATTAATAACCAATCTAATCATGCAAGAGCAATCACTGAGTGTCTTTTTCTCTCTCTCCTAATGGCAGATACCTATGATGAGACTTAAGCTTTTATTAGACAAAAATAAACTCACGGGACCGAATTACAAGAATGGCTGAGGAACGTAAATATTTCCCTGACCTATGATAAGGTCGCATACATCCTAACTACTTCAGCCCCTCCTACCCCAGGCCCTGATTCTTTAGTTGCGGATAAGGAGATCCGCAAGACATGGGATATAGATTGTGCAACAGCCCAGTGCCTCACGCTTGCTTCTATGGACAATGAATATCAGAAGCAGCATGAGAAGATGGATGTACAATCCATCTTTCTCCATACAAAGGAGTTGTATGGAAAACAATCTCGTACTCTCCGATACGAGGCATCTCGAAAGCTGTTTCAGATGAGGATGACTGCTGGCACATCTGTAGGCGACCATGTATTGAAGATGATAGACTTATCGAAGAACTTGAGGACCTGAGATGGACGATGGAGAATGATCAATATGTTGATATTGTTCTACAGTCCCTCCCCCTGCCTTTGCTCAGTTCATAGTGAACTTCAACATGCACAACATGGAGAAGTCACTTCCTGAACTCCTCAATATGTTGAGGAGTGCAGAGAGCACGCTAAAAGTAGCGAAAAATCCCGCTCTGATTGCTGGGCCATCTTCCTCTTTCATCCCGAAAGCTAAGTCTAAGGGAAGGAAGAAGAAGAATTCCATCAAACCGAAAGGTGGAGTGAAAAAGGCACAGGGGAAGGACAAGAAATGGGCTGCTGTATCAGGAAGAGGGGAATGCTTCCACTGCCATAAGACCGGGAACTGGAAGAGAAACTGCGTTGGATACCTTGCTGACCTCAAGAAGAAGAAGTTGTGATGCTTTCACTTCAGGTGTGTTTGTAACAGAAAATTGTTTTTCAATTAACTCTGCTTTCTGGGTATTAGATACTAGGTCAGGATCTCACATCTGCAATTGTGTACAGGGGCTGAGAAATAGCAGGTTTTTGAAGAAAGGTGATCACACTCTTCGAGTTGGGAATGGTTCCTCTGTACATGCCGCAGCAGTGGGAGAGTATCACCTTGGTTTTCCGTCGGGTTGTATATTGGTTTTGAACCCATGTTATTTTATATCTAGATGTTGTGTAATATTATATCTGTATCGTTGTTGGATAATGCTGGATATAATTTTGTATTACAATATAATGTTATGAACATTAACCTTAATCAACCGTTGATTGGGTCTGATACATTAAATAACGGGATATACGTCCTAAATCATCATACAGTTTTCAATATATAACACACAAACAAAAGAAAGATCTCAGAAATAAATGAAGCTTTCATTTGGCATTGTAGACTTGGTCATATTAACGAAATAAGACTAACCAAGCTACATAAAGATGGATATTTAAACCCTTTTGAATATAAATCTTATGCGACTTTCCAGTCTTGTATCAAAGGTAAAATGACAAAAACTCCGTTTACTGGACATAGAGAGAGAGCTACTGAGCTCTCAGGCCTCATACATAGTGATGTATGTGGACCGATGTCTACACATGCGAGAGGTGTTTTTTCATACTTCATAACTTTAACTGATGATTTCTCGAGGTTCGGGCACGTGTTCTTGTTGAAACATAAGTCCGAAGCCTTCGAAAAATTCAAGGAGTATAAATTTAAAGTAGAAAAACAAACAGGCTTGAGTATCAAGAAACTTCGATCAGATGGAGGAGGTGAGTACCTAAGCACAGAGTTTCTAGATTTCCTAAAAGAGAATGGGATTATCTCTCAGCTCACTCCTCCGTACACACCACAGCACAACGGTGTGTCGGAATTAAGAAATCTTATCCTATTAGATATGGTACGATCTATGATGAGTGATGCTGAGTTACCACTATCATTCTGGGAGCACGCATTAGAGACTGCGATATATCTATTGAATAGGGTTCCGACCAAAACTGTGTCTTCCACTCCATATAAGATATGGTATGGGAAGAGACCATCTCTTAAAAGAGTTAGGATATGAGGTTGTTCGGCTTTTGTGAAAAAGCAGAATCCGGACAAACTCGAGACACGATCGTTTTTTTGTAAATTTGTGGGATATCCAAAACCTCTGTATGGATATCTTTTCTACCACAAGGAGGGACAAATGGTGTTTGTTTCTCAGTATGCCACATTTTTAGAAAATGAATTTTTTACAAATGATACTGTTGGCAATGCGATAGAACTGGAAGAAATTCCAGAAACACAAACAAATATCGATGATTTGGTTCAACCTGAGGTTTCAATAGAACCTGACGAATCTCAGCCACTCTGTAGATCTAGTAGGACTTCTCGCCCACCTGATAGATACTACGGTTTTCTAATTAATGGTGATAGAGAAGATTGCATCATGGATGATGATGATCCTACTAGTTTTCAGCAAGCTATCACAGAGTAGTGACTCTGTGAAGTGGCTGGATGCCATGAGATCCGAAATGGAATCCATGCACATCAACAAAGTATGGACTTTGGAGGTTGCACCTTCTGGAGTAAAACTCATAGGGTGCAAGTGGATCTTTAAAAGAAAGATTGGTGTGGATGGTCAGGTGGAGAACTATAAAGCTAGGCTGGTTGCAAAAGGATTTCATTAAAGACCAGGCTTGGACTATGATGAAACTTTTTCGCCAGTCGCTATGCTTAAATACATTCGGATCCTGCTTGCTATAGCTGCTTACTACGACTATGAAATCTGGCAGATGGACTTTAAAACTGCATTTCTAAATGGTGATCTAGAAGAATGCATTTTTAAGGATCATCCAGAAGGCTTCATTGACAGTGGGAGCAGTGGAAAGGCATGCAGGTTGCTTAAATCCATTTATGGATTGAAGCAGGTATCACGGAGTTGGAACATCTGCTTTGATGATACAATCAAAGAGTTTGGTTTTATCAAAAATGTAGATGAACCATGTATTTATAAAAAGATTTTAGAGAGTATTGTCGCATTCCTTGTATTGTACGTGGACGGCATTCTCTTGATAGGAAATGATGTTCCTATGTTACAATCGGTCAAACAATTTTTATCGCAGAGGTTCTCCATGAATGACCTGGGTGATGCCTCGTACATTCTAGGAATTAAGATCTATAAAGATAAATCTAAGAAATTATTGGGATTATCCCAATCGAGATACATAGACACCATACTAAAGAGGTTTAGTATGGAAGATTCCAAGCGAGGTAATTTACCCGCTTGTCACGGGATCACCCTCTCCAAAGAGATATCTCCAAAGACTGATGAGGAGAGGGCTCACATGAGCATTATACCCTACGCTTCGGCGGTAGGATCTATAATGTATGCGATGGTATGTACTCACCCAGATGTAGCTTATGCACTGAGTGCGGTAAGCAGGTATCAATCCAATTCAGGGCAGAAACACTGGACTGCTGTGAAAAACATTCTTAAGTATTTGCAAAGAACTAAAGAAATTTTTTTGGTGTATGGTAACGGAGATCTCCAAATGGAGGCCTTTACCGACTCCATCTTCCAGAGCGATAAGGATGATAGTAATTCCATCTCGGGGTTTGTATTTACACTAAATGGAGGGGCGGTATGTTGGAAGAGTTCCAAGCAAGATACCGTCGCTGACTCCACGATGGAAGCTGAGTATATTGCTGCTAATGATGCTGCAAAAGAAGCAGTTTGGATGAAGAAGTTCCTTTCCGAACTTCAGGTGGTTCCATCCATTGCTAATCCAATACCTTTGTATTGCGATAATAATAGAGCCATGGCTTTAGCAAAGGAACCGAGGTCCCATCAGAAATCCAGACATATCTTGAGGCGGTATCACTCCATCCGAGAGATAGTGGATCGCCAGGATATCGAGGTACGGAGAGTAGACACGAAAGACAACAAGATAGATCCATTCACAAAGGCCATCTCTCAAGTCCAGTTTGAGAGACTGTTCGAGATGTTGGGCATGCGGTACGCCGGCAACTGGTTCTAGTGTAGACAGTGGATACTTATTGCACCGACTACATGCCTTAGTGCAAGTGGGAGATTGTTAGATATGTATGCCCTAGAAGCCTGTATTGTATAGGATGCTGGGCATGTATATGTATAGAAACAATCTTTGCTCGTAATGATAGTATGCTATCTGGTTTATCTTCATCTTAACGTGTGATGTGTTGTATTTCATATCTTTATATACATGTTGATGAAGCCCTTAGGATTATGCTTGACTACCAGGATTGTGATGTAGATCATACTAGTGGGGCCTGGGCAGTCTAAAAGTATATTCCTTATTTCAGTTCCAAGTCGAGGGTATATCGAGATAGGGCATCGATATTACAAGAGTAGACTAGTGTGTACGTTTCTTGTCCCTAGGGGCGATTGTTGATCCCACAACCATTGGTGTTTGACATCAAAGATTGTACACATGTGCTCATTGGAGAATGGGTACACCGAACAGGACTCGCTGAGAACTCCTAGATGGTATATATACCTATTGTCAGATAGTAGTTCTCTGGTGACACTAGTACTGGTTAGTCTGTAGATCCGAGATCGTCATAGTGTCTTGTGTGATTCCCACTGTGCTTTGATTTCCTCCCTACCACGGCTCTACTGAGTTGTGAAAACAGGTGGACTTTGGGTACAGTTCTGAATCACATGGAGGCGGTGAGCGATAGGAGGGGTTTCGTCTCTCCCGGTATAGGGAGTTGATGTCGCGCTATGCTTGATCGGCCATAACAGCAAATCCCTGGCCAGGGTTGTCGAGATTTACTGATAAGAGTTATCAGTAGTTTCTCAAACTGTTATGGGCCATAAATCAGCATGACTTATAATGTTACTGGGGTGTGACATTTACCACCCCTTGACTTTATATGCGACGTATCATACGAAGAGACCGGATTGTACGGTAAGTGATGCTTATAGGCTCATTAGGGTTGTGATGAGTTCGCTCGTCGACCACCTTTTCGTCATGTACCTGGGTAGCTGTTACGCACAGTTAGTGCCGCTGACGTGCCTGTGGTTAAACCCACTGCCAGCGTACTGTCGATTCTTTAGAGTTCCACACAAAAGGTTCCCTGGTTCAGGAGAAAGATGTAGAGGCCGTAAGTTATTACGGCACGGTTTCGATCATGTTCATGTACTGGCTATAGGAATAATGATCTGAAAGATAATCCTGGCAGGCTTTGGTTTAAGCTGAAAACCAGTATTATATTATTGGATTATTTATATTTGTATTTTTCGGAATACGGATACGGGTATACTTATACGTTATACGGTGATGGGTATTCTTGTTATTGTATAAGAACACCTTCTAGAAGGAGACACCTCATAATAGGATTTTTATTTTATGGAAATAAAAATATGAGGTGGATTTTGGAGAATTGTCAAAGCATGGGTCAAGGAATGACTCTTTGAATATTTTATTCATTTGGGATTACTATTCAAGTATGGTGCATTATTTTAGTGATAAAATAATTCACAACTCAATTATTTCCATGAGCCATAACCCTTGATGCATGCTTGATATTGCCTCATTCTATTTTTCACATTCTCTCTCCTAACTATCTCCTTCCTCCTCTTTAGCTTTCTCCTTCACATGAGTTGTGAATCAAAAGCTAAGGAACAAAAGTAATCCATTAGTTCATCTCTATATCATCTAAGTAGTCACCTCTAGCATTCTTGACTTCTTAGTTAACTTTTGAGAAGAGTTTGAAGCTTGTTCCATACCTCTCGGGTGGATCATCTATGTCTTGAGGTGACCAGAGATCGAGGACATCGCAAGCATCTAAGGAGCCTAAGAGTCGCATCCAAACGAAGACCCGAAGGACCAATTCTCAAGGTATAACCCCCTATCATAGTAGATAAGATCTTTAGATAGGTTTTCTAGTAATGGTTTAGCACAAGATCTAGGTTTAAAGTTGGTGTTGCATGCAAGAAAATTATTGTTTGCCACTTCCACCTCCTCACAAGTGTTATGAGGGTGTGCAACATTTACTAACACTATGGGCCCTATCAACATGTAATAGTGATCCGTAATACCATATAATGTATATACATGATGATAGATACAAACCAAATAGCATACTATCATCTCGAGTAAGACTGTTCTACCCGTATAGGTCCTCCCTTAATCATCACAATCGCGTGCTTGCGATTACAATAATTGCCTTGATGGCACTATAACCAACTATCTCCTACTTGCACTTAAGGCTAATTATTGCGGTGTTGCATACTCACAGCCCGTGTGATACCGAACACCTAACTTCTCTACTAATCAGTCTCGCAAAGTCTGTTTGTGAAATTATTGCGTTCGAGAAATAGCCTTAGTGAGTGGATCCGCTCCAATGTTTCTATCTTTATCTCTCTATATTTCAATTTCGCGGAGAAAGACTATCTCCCGAAATGAGTGATACATGTCTTAGAATTTGTCTGGATATCTGATGGGATCCAGTTCATAAATGAACTCCAAATCCAACAAACTTCTTAGACCGTATTTTCTAGTGAATTTAATCAGTATCCGGCGCCATGCCATCCTTAGTATCCGCTTGGACCACCTGTCCAACATACTGTCCCTCAAAAGAGGGAAAACTACAACTCTGATAGTCACTCTGTCATTGTCACGCCCTACTTCCTGGTATACGGAGAAGGGGACATAACGAGGCACGCGACGTATTTACTCAGAAGTAAACACGTTAAGCGTAACTAAGCAATATATAACTAAAAGCACAAGAATGACAAAAGATGTAATATAAACAACAACCTTTATTAATATCCATTCTTTACATTACGACTTAATTGAAAAGGAAATGTACAATGATGAAAGCAATGCTTAAACAGTGGCATATGAACTGAAAAGTAAATAAGTACAAGTAAGCTAGTAGTCGAGCTACTCGAGTATCTGCTCCAATTACTCCTGGTTGGGCTTGGTTTCCAGAGAGTTGGATCCTCCTGACGAACATTCCCAAGAAATAAGAGAAATGAATGTCGTCAGCGAACTAGCGCACGGTAAGTCCCAAAAGAAAGAATGGAATAGAAAAGTAAATAATATATGACTGGTAATTGGTACAATTATATGTTTTTTTACACTAACGTAGTTGTTTGTAACTTGGTACAGAATGTATCAGTGTTTACAAGAGGAGTCCAACTATCCCGTGGACTATGGGAAACTGAATGTACAAGGCCCCGTCAATACCCACGGGACAATGACACGGATGTTCGGTAGGTGTCTTTTAGTGTTCATCATCGTGCCACTTATAATACATTCTGTACCAATATACCCCGTAATATATATTGTATAAATTATAGTTATCAGACTTGCCGAGACCATGGATATACGTTGTTCATGTAAACGGTTTCAGAATGTATCAAGTAGTCATATTGTCAAGTCAAGTCATAGCCATGGTTCGGTCAAGTCATGTTGATATTGTTCTGGTATTCAGGTTCAGGTTCAAGTATTCATGTTTGGTATATTGGATTCATGTTGAATTGGATTTATGTTTGTATTGGATTCATATTTGGATTGGATTCTGGTTGGATTCAGATTGAGTTAGACTTAGATTGATTTAGACTCAGACTTGAGTCAGACACTTTAAATAGATTTGGATCCTGAATTAAGTTCGGGAGTCATCGGTAACTGCGGCACATGAACAACAGGATTTGTGTCTTTTTCCAAGACAATTACCATTGATAACTCCGTTAAGTTTTTCTACCTTAAATAGGCAAGAACTCACTTTCTCCGGCTCCCTGAGGCTCAAGAGAATTGATCCCGCTTAAACCTATATTTACCAAAGTCCTTTATTATAATTTTATATAACTCGAGAGGGTTTTATGAGAAATATTTTATATACTTTCAAAGTGAACCTCGAGTATTTATTTATATTATTTAAGGTTTTCATGGAAGTGAATTTTAAAGAGTGAGGTATATTAGTGAATATATACCTAGCTTGAATAGTTCAAGGTATTTTAGTGTAAAACTTGTCTTTTGGATAACTTGAGGGTATTTTGGTGAAACTTGTCATTCTTTTATTTTTAGAAAAACATGGAATTTTATTATATCACATGGAATTTTATTATATCCTGAAAATATGTGGTTTGATAATATTTATATATTTATTAAAATTAATTTTAATATTAAGTAGAAAATCTCATTTTTCTTAAAAATCATATTAAAATTCTTTCGAGATCGGATGCTCTGTGAGGATGTCTGCATCTCGCTCTACTAGCCCAAGGATGTATGATAATCCGCATCTTCTAATAGCGGGTTCTCCAAAATGGGTTGTAGAGGCATAATCACAAAGAGTTTGAAATACAATTCTAAAGAAAACCGGGTTTTTATAGTTCATAGTATTTTGATGAAATGCCACAAAAATAGGTTTCAAAAGCATAGTGCTATGTCAATATGTGTGTATGTGAGGGGTAGGTCATTACCCCATGAAGTTTTCTAAAGATAAAGGTAAGCAAAGCCTAAATACGGTAGTTACAAAGTTCATGATATTAAAGGTAAAACTCGATTTAAAGTTGTTTAGCATGATGATTTGGGGTGAAAGTTGTTCTAAACTTTAGTTTTATTATTAACAAGCAATGTATAGGAATATGAAAGAGCAATTCTTAAGAAAAATTGTCGTTTCAAAGACTTTAGAATCTAATGTCGGTATAACTCCACTTACCGACATATTTTTATAAAAAGAGACTTTTTATGTAGAAAAAGAAGAAGGGGGTGGGACTTACTAGCTAGAAGGGTGAAGATGAGGTAGAAGGAGAGGTGGTAGCCTTCGTGGCGTCGTGGGGTCTCCGGAACTTGCGTAGATCCTTGCCGGAAGTTGACCTTGGGCTAACTCCACTTCTACTCCACTTGTACTTAGAAAAAATTTGATAATTTTGGCTAGGGATTTCAGAATGAGGAGGGGCTAGGGTATGGAGTTGTATTTATAATGTGGAATTAGGGTTTTGGAATTGAAAGAATGGATTAAAATGCGTTAAAAATTGGATTAATTGGAAAAATTGAATTCTATGTTAAATTGCAGAGAAAACAAACAGTGAAGGGGTAATGAGAGTAGGCCAATCGACCAGTGTACAAAGACCGGGGACTTTTCCCCTATAGATGACCGTCGGAGCCGGCCTATGGGCGAATCTCGCCGGTTGGATGGTGGAGGGGACCCGTTGGATCTTTGCCACGTGTTCATGTCGCTATTAACTCTAATTTGCTCATGTTTGATTCCTTCAGACTTTTTATTTTATGTGCAGTGCACGTGTAAACTTTTGAGCTTCCAAAAAGTTTAAAAGAAAAAAATCAGAAAAAATAATATGTGGCTGATGGGATTCGAACACAGGGGCTACGTCACATCAGTGCAAGACTTTACTAATAAACTATAAGTTATTTCTTGCTATTCTTAAACAAAAATAACTTTAAAATTGTAGTCAGGCTTGCAAACTCCTTTTTGTACTTTAAGAAGAAAAATTTTGTATAGAAAATTCAGGGTCGTTACAGTCATCCAGGTCACCTTAGAAGCCTAAAATAATAATCGCATCCTGAAGGAGGCGGCATTACCATATATCAAGAATATCCTCTTATGTTCATAACTGCTTCCCAATATTTCTCCAGGATTGGATTAATATATGCTTATTGTATCTAGTGCAAAAGCAATATCTGGTGTGGTACTTGACATCTCATGATTGACTCAATTGCCTAAGCAAGAGATATGTTAATCATGCAAATCACTCTCCTCATCAGTCTATAAGACATCTCTTTAGAGAGGGTGACTCCGTCACCTGCGGGTACACCACCACGCCAGGAGTCATCCATTATAAAATACTTTAGAATAGTGTCAAGTACCCGAATTAGGACACTTTCCAAATCTAGATCAAAAAGCAGATCTAATCACCAGAATCCCTGATATTTATCCAGATCTTTTGTTGAGAAACAACTTATGACAACCACAGTATAACCGATCGTAGTATAGGAAGAACACTTCCTATCAAGAGCATGTCATCCAAATACCAGGACATCACTCCCTACTACCTTCTTACCAGGTCCATCTGTTGATCTGATGAAGTCAAACTCAATGATTTTCACATCAAAATAGATGATCTATCTCCGCTGTACTTGCTTTAGTCTATAAATATACATAAGCTATTTTCCTACCACGCTTCTGTTGCTTCCACTTGTAGGGTTGGCTAGCACAGCGGCAAATTTTCGGGAGGCATCATCCATGCCATATTTAAAAAATTGACGTTCTAGTAAACCCTAACCTTAGAATCGCTACTAGAAAATCCGACTAAACATTATGCAAACACTTTACATCTAAAGTGAACAAGGAATACAACCTTTGTAGACCGGTCCTTCACTTCAATAGCTCCGTGTAGTAGTCCCTTCACTGCGATCACGAACTCCCGGACTCTAGAGAGGCTCCCATGAAGAAACAAACAAGCTTGCATCGAAGTCTTTGAGGCCGAAGATGATCTACGTCGAGGAGACACTAACCCAAGCTATCTCTTTACTAATGGTGAGATTAGTGAAGCAAACACCCTAAACTAAATGGCAAGTAGTAGAGGATGATGAAGTAGGAAGTGGGCTCACTTTAGATTTATTTTTCTCACACTAAATCTTCACTTAGAAAAAACCTCATAGTGAGGTTTTTTCTTTTGATGAAGAAGAAGAAGCGATCAAGAGATGAAGAATAATCTCATGAGTTTAGAAATGCAACCATGGTGAGTTATTATGTCATGCCTAACTCATGTAGAGAATAAACCATAGTCTAAGCTTAAGGGTTGGGTTAACAAATATCTTAAGCTAGACAAACAAGTTGAATAAGTTAATTATCCATAAGCGTCTACAAGCTTATCCATGACTAATTCCAAATGTTTTGTGAATTACTTAATGATAAATAAAACCCAAACATAAACCCTAGCATGGTATAAGTCTCATACACCCTTGTTGCATATGTAACCTAGCATGACACATGAATATATATCACATATATATTTATGTGTCAAAAGAAAACAATACATATATCACATATATGTAAAGTGTATCAAATGTGAGAAAAAGAATTACTTAAGTGAGCTAATATTAGTTAATGTAATGTAATATATAAAATATATAATTATACATTAAGTTATTAAATCAACTCTTGATTTAATAATCCAGCTATATCATATACAACCGACTAATATCATATGAATCAACTTATCGAATTAACACTTGATCCAATAATCCGGCTATATCATATATAACTGACCAATATCACATATCGCAAGAATGGAATACGGTATCACATATCGTATCAATCTCGGTCCCGCACATATCACATATGTGCTCCTATTCCATTTCGCTTGAGCCAGGAAACCTCTGTGTAGGAATCTAAAGACCCGTCAATACGCCGGCAATAGGTGATGATCATATCAAACACACACAAGCCGCAAGCGGTCTGCTAAACGTAACGGCCACCCGGGTATTGAGCGATCAGAAGATCAACAAGCAAGCCTGCTCGTACTCCTGCGAATCCAATCAGTAACACTAGCGTACAGTCCGGTCTCTTCGTCTGATATATCGCATATCATAGCCTGGGGGTGGTATAACGTCAGACCCCAATAGCCTGATAAGTCATGCCGATACAAGGTCCATAACGGTTCAAGACACTACTGATAACATTTACCAGTAAATCTCAACAACCTTGGCCAGGGATTTCATGTTATGGCCAATCAAGCATAGCGTAACATCAACTCCCAATACCGGGAGAGACGAAACCACTCCTATCGCTCATTGCCTCCATGTGACTCGCGACTGTACCCAAAAACCACCTTTTTGCACGATCTCTTGACCGTGGTATGATGGAAATAAAAGCACAGTGGGAATCACACAAGACTCTATGACGATCTCGGGTCTACAGACTAACCTGTACCAGTGTCACCAGAGAACTGCTATCCGACGATAGGTATAATACCATATAGGAGTTCTCGGCGAGTCCGTCCAGTGTACCCAACCTCCACAGAGCACCCGTATACTTTCTCTGATGTCAAACACCAATGGATATGGGATCATCCATCGTCTATCACATGGGTCGAGAAGCGTGTACGCTAGTCTACTCTGGAGTATCGATGCCCTGTCTTGATACTCCCAAGACTAGGAACAGTTATAGGGTTTACTTGTGGACTACCCTTGGCCCCATTAGTATGATCTCCGTCATAGTCCTGGTAGTCAAGTACACAACCTAAGGGCTTTATCAAGATGTGAGAGCGAGACAACAAGTGTACATGTTAAGATAAAATGCAACCAGATAGCATACTATCATGTCGAGCAAGAAAGTCCTCCCTATATATGTCCAAGCATCCACCACAATATACATCCCATGTACAGTAATGGCCTATAGGGCATACATATAACTAACAATCTCCCACTTGCACTAAGGCCATATGTTGTAGTATCCAATACCCAACAACATAGTGTTAGGTTTACCTAGAACCCTATGAGAGGTTTGGAAGCATCACATGTCACAAAGATCAAATTTTTTATGGTGCTAAGTAAGCATACAAAGGATCTATCCTAGAAAAATTAGGGTTTCAAAACATTACAAGTAACAAAGGCTAGGGTTTTGAGAGTACAACCTTTGTAGCTCGCTACGCTAGACTCCTTGGCCACTTGAGGGTTGTAAAACGGTTAGCTTGAGGTCTTCTAACGTCCACGACGATCCACCCGAAGCTCCTTTGTCCAAGCTTGCAACTTCACTTTATCAAGAGAAAGAAATGAAGCCAACACTCTAAACAAGTAGGCTAGACTTGTGTAGAATGATGTTGTGGTGGCTATTCTTACTTCAAAAACCTAACTTGATGAGTGTTTTGCTCACTACAAAAGTCTAGAGAGCAAATGAAGAAGGAGGAAGAAGATGATGGCCTTTTAGAACAAGAGTAAAAGATTAACCCTTGTGAAGAAAATGGAAAATATATCTATATATATTTTTCCCTCTTCATCTCAAACCATGGTTATCTATTATGGATATTTATTTTACTTTAGTTAAAACACAAGAGAAAGATTAAATCATGGTTAATAAGTAGGTGAACATGGTTAGGTCAAAAGAAGAGTGTAGAAACTAATCCATGAATTAATCTTCTCTCTTTTCTTTTGTTTTAACATAAATAGAAATAATAATCCATAATATAAACCATGGTGTGAGTCTTATATTGCCACCATTTTCAATGTATAAACAACCATGAAGGATGATGTATGTATGTATGTGTGCATGCACATCCATATGTGCATGAATCAAGAAAGAATGCATACATGCATGCATACATCAAAAATACAAGAAAGGATTTCAAGTGAGAAAATAATGGTTAAATGATAAATCAACACTTGATTTATCAATCCGGCCATATCACATATGACCCAACCAAAAGCAAGCCGCCCGACGGTATCTCATACGCGCATTTTAACCGGGTCCATGCGCATATCGCATACGCGCACCACAACGTTTCGCCTGGACTAGGTAACTCCTTTGTGGGACTCTAAGACTCATCAATACGCCGGCAGTGGGTGATGATCATATCAAGCATCCCCAAGCCGCAAGCGGTCAGCTAAACGTAACGGCCACCCGGGTATTGAGCGATCAGAAGAAAACAAGCGAACCTGCTACAACTCCCGTCGAGCCAACCGGCAACACTACCGTACAGTCCAGTCTCTTCATCAGATATGCTGCATATCGAGTCTAGGAATGGTAACGTCGACCCCAATAACTCAATAAGTCATGCCGGTGAATGGTCTATAACAGATCGAGAAACTACTGATAACACTTATCAGTAAATCTCAGCAGCCCTGGCCAGGGACTTACTGATATAACCAGTCGAGCACAACACAGCATCAACTCCCAATACCGGGAGAGACGAAACCCCTCCTATCGCTCATCTCCTTCGTGTGTCTCGGGACTGTACCCAACGGCCACCTGTTTTCACGACTCAGTAGAGCCGTGGTAGGGTGGTAATCAAAGTACAGTGGGAGAGCACATAAGACTCTATGACGATCTCGGGTCTACAGACTAACCTGTGCCAGTGTCACCTGAGAACTGCTATCCGACGATAGATATAATTCCATATAGGAGTTCTCGGTGAGTCCGTCCAGTGTACCCAGTCACTACTGAGCACCCGTATATGATCTCGATGTCAAACATCGATGAATGTGGGAACATCCATCGCCCATCATATGGATCTAGTATCATATACGCTAGTCTACTCTGGTATATCGATGCCCCGTCTCGATATACCTACGACTAGGGACATTCCATGATATGCTTATAAACTACAGATGTCCCACTAGTATGATCTCCATCATAATCACAGTAGTCAAGCCTATATCCTCAGGGCTTAATCAACATGTGTGAATGAATAAAAGCATCAAATCAACATGTCAGATAAAGAAGAACCAGATAGCAAACTATCATGTCGAGCAAGAATGTACACTGAATATATATATATATATATCTATATATATCTATGTACAAATACATCCACTATCATATAATGGCCTTTAGGGCATACATATATCCAACACATAGCAGTGGTTGTAGTATCACATACTCAACCATCCCAAAATCTCTCAAATAGTATTTGGGGAAGCAGGCCTTGGTGAGCGGATCCGCCGTGTTAACCTCAAAATCTACTCTCCTTACCTCGTTCCCTTGGAGATCAACCATCTCCCTGATCAGGTGATAGTTACCTCAGAATATGTCTGGAACGCTGATGGGACTTGCGTTCCTAGGACAAAGCCACAACTCCATTGTTGTCACAATAACAATTATTGGACGCTCAATGGTAGGAACTATGTTCATCTCATGAACAAGAAATGCCCAGACAGCCACTTTGGCAGCATCATTGGTAGCAATGTATTCATCCTTTATCGTCTAGTATGTCACGGTATCTATCTTGGAACTCTTCCAACAAACCGTCCCTCCACTGAGGGTAAAGACAATGCCTGTGACTGACTCTCTGTCGACCTTATCACTCTGGAAGCTCGAACCAAGAACATTCTTTTAGTGCTTCTCAAGTACTTAAGAATGTCTTCCACAGCTACCGGTGATTCTCCCAAGATTCGATTGATTCCTGATCACTACACCTAGTGAGTCATCTACATCTAGTATGGTACATAACATCTCACACATGATAGAGCCTACTGTTGAAGCATATGGTATCCTTTGCATGCAAGCTCTCTCTAAAAAGTTTTTGGAGAGAGTGATCCATGAGTAAGTGGGCGAACCACCACGCTTAGAATCTTCCATATTAAACCCCTTTAGTATGGTGTTAATGTACCTGGATTTGGGACACTCCCAACATCCACTTAGATTTATCACCATAGATCATAATCCACAAGATGTAGTAGGTATCATCCAGATTTTTAATGGAGAATCCTCGTGATAAGAGGAGCTTGACCGAGTGTAGCATAGGAAACCCTTTCCTATCAAGAGTATGTCATCTACGTACAATACGTGGAAGACAACCTTACTCTTTACAACCTTATTGTATGTACAAGGTTCATCTACCATTTTGATGAAGTCAAACTCTTTGACTGTCACATCAAAACAGATGTTCCAACTCCGTGATGCGCGCATTGATCCTGATGGACTTAAGCAAAACTTTGAAAGTCTCAACTTTTCGATCTACACCAAGGATCTTCTCAAGATCCATTTTCTCCCAATGGGTTTTACCCCTACAGGTGCAACATGCAAATTCATACTTTGTTAGTGTACATGGATTCCATCTTTGATCGTATAGCATCCAGCCTTTTCACAGAGTCGTCACTCGTGATGGCCTGCCTGAACCTAGTCGGGCCATCATCAACCATGATGCAATCCTCGCTCTCACTGTCACCGAGAATACTATAGTATCTCTCAAGTGGATAAGGAACCCTACCAGATTTGCGGAGAGGCTGAGGTTCGTTGGAAACTATTGAATCTTTTGGTTTCACCAAATCATCAGATGCGAGTTTGTTTAGCTGGAACTCCTTCCAGTTCTACCTCATGTCCACTAATTTCTTCACAAGAAATTTCTTTTCTAAAAAGGTGGCATGCTGAGAAACAAAACACGTTTTGCTCCTCAGAGTGGTAGAAGATATTCCCTCACAGATGTTTGGGATATCCTAATAAACTTATACAGAACTGACCTTGCCACAAGCTTGTCCGGATTCTTTCTTTCAACATAGGCCGGACAACCCCATATCTTAACTCGTTTAAGATATGGTCTCTTCCCATTCCATATCACATATGTAGTGGTAGGCCCTGATTTGGATGGAACCCCATTCAATAGGTTTGCAGCTTCTTAAGTGCATAACCCCAAAAGGAAACAGTTAACTCAGTATTACTCATCATAGAGCGTGCTATATCTCATAGGGCGCGATACCTCCGCCCTGATACACCGTTAAGATGTGGTGTACTCGAAGGAGCAAGCTGAGAGAGAATCACATTCTCCTTTTAGAAACTCCAGGAACCCCATGCGCAAGTATTCACCTCCTCGATCACATCGAAGGAATTAATACTTCTACCCTTTCGGTTCTCAACTTCAAGCTTATATTCCTTGAATTTCTCAAAAGGTTTCAGACTCGTGTTTCAACAGGAACACATGTCGGAATCTTGAGAGATAGTCGATGAATGTAATGAAGTACAAAGAACTAACCCTGACATTTGTAGACATAGGACCGTATACATCATCATGTATTCGTTCCAAGAGTTCAGTAACTCTTTCTCTGTTTCCAGTAAACGGAGTATTGGTCATATTACCTTTGAGACAAGACTGGCAAGTAGCATCAGATGAAAATACGAACAGATTCTCATATTCATCCTTATGTAACTTAGCTGGTCGTGTCGCATTGATATGACCCAGCCTATAATGTCACAAGAAGGATTCGTTCATTTCTGAACTATTCCTCATTTGTGTGTTCTATACTTTGAACTGTGGTTTGATTTATAACGTATATGCTATTATATAACATGCCTGATCGAATCAACTCTTGATTCAGGAAAATGTTCACAACATTATCCTCCAATACAGAATTATATCCTTCTTTAACTCATTAAAGAAACAGATGTAATGTTGTATATCAGGTTCGGTATGTAATAACATTCGTTCAGAATCAATGTATTTAATACAAGATGATATCTGCCAACAGACTTGGTTGTAACATTTGCACCATTCTCTACACTTAGAGACATATCACCCATTCCCAGTTCTCTACCTATCTATAGCCCATGTACCATATTACATATACAGGATCCTGATCCGGTATCACATACCTAGGACGTAGAGTGTACTGAGAAACAGTTCTCGGTAATGAACACACCCGAAGAATTTGCATCAATCATGCACTTTCTTTGATTGGGTGGAATGGGAATCCGGATATTCCCCTATTTCCTTCTCGGACTTATAACAATTATAAGATAGAGCGAAACCAACGTTCCCTAGCTCAGTATAATAAGTAGGTTCGGTCAATGCATCCATATTATTATCTTGATTAATGCGTGACATGGTCGCTACCAGGAGAGAGAGAGAAGAAAATACTCTGCGTGTGCTCTTGCAAGATAAGATTGGTTATTATTTTATCTAATCAGGATGACTCCCACTGTTTTAGTCAAATCTTCCTTCAAACCCTAAAAGGAAAGACTAGCCGGGATTAATTACACCCTATAAGTTCGCCAATCTTTCAGCCAGGCCAGTGTTGGTACTTTGAGGGAGGTTCCCCGGGTTTTCGCACGGACGTAATTAAAATAAACCTCGTTTTCCCAGGGGCGTAACCCCATTAACACCTTTCTAGACACCTACTTGATCGGCTAATTGTGATGTGTAAAACTCTCCCAGGAGTAACTCTTACTCGCAGTGGGTATCGGGATCCAACTATCTCATAGCAGGTATGCAATCTCATTGCAAATTTCAACATTTGAAATTCCCAATAATATTTTGCCCCTAGCAACTTATGACCTTAACAAGGTCAACAAATCATAAGCGCTAGCCAAGTTCAACCCATCATTTCCCGATTCAATTAAACCCACCCGCACGACCCTTAACAAGGTCAACAAAGTCGTATGACTACCCTAATCCAATCGCATCATATGCTTATGCAGATAAGCACTAATCAGCTACCGCACACTACGCCTTAACATAGTCAACAAACGTAGCACGAATACTAAGTAGTACTTATCTGAAATGACGGAAGGCTACGACATGTTTTTATGAAAACCCTTTGCGTAATGAACTTGATATCTTTGTAGAATCGAGTGATTTTGAAAAGGAGTGTTTTTGAGGCTTTTACTAGTTTCGCTAAAGAGGTCACTCCAGGTGAAGGGATCTTGGCTCTTTCCTTATCGAATAAGGTGCAGGATATTTCACACATACCGCTATGCAAAGCAAAAACTATAGAAGCAATCAAAAGACAAATCGAGTGGGTTGTAGCATCTGCTAGTTTCGCTAAAGAGGTCACTCCCGGTGAAGGGATCTCGGCTCTTTCCTTATCAAATAAGGTGCTGGATATTCTACAAGGAATATCTCTATGCAAAGTAAGAACTAGCGCTGCCAGTTTTTAAACAAGTTTCTACAACATATTTAGGTTTCTTTTTATTTCATTAATCTCATTAATGAAGTCCCATTTATTATGCTTCCCAAGCATCACAGAAGAAACGAAAGCGGCAATATTTATTATATCTTATATATATAATATAGGCATTCGTCTCAGAACATATCAAGTAATCACATCACAGAATATCAGCAGCAGAAGAGCATATATGAAATATTGGATATACTAGGAATTCCGTGTTTTATTTAAGCCAGTAAAAATGCGGATTCCACGGTCGTGATGAATAGCCAAACCTACATCCATAGTCCCCTACGAGAGCAGCAAGCAACCCTACGAATTCTAGAGTTAGGTGACCCGGTCTCAACTCCTTAAGATGGTCTCCCACTGGACCCTAGAACCCGGTTACTTGTTCTCCCCGCCTTGGTTCTATCCTAATGCGGAAAAGTAAATAATATACATCAATGGTGACATCATCCTCAACCCGGAAGTGCCCTAATAAAAGAATATTACATACAATGAATTTTACATGAATGAAAATAAAAACCCTCATCTCACATAAAACCCCCCGGCTATTCAGAACACGACGATTCAATATAATATATCGCAGCAACACATAACATCACATGTCATCAACGTAAGTAAATATGCGTATCCCAGTTGTCGTTGACATATAGCACCGAAACCGGCTATACACCACATATTACACTTACGGTCGTAGAAAAGAAAGTGAAAAACTACAACAGTTGGAATCCACAACCACCTTAGACATCATAAACCCAATATATCACATATATTGGATTCCATGCCCAACCAAAATAATTCCTTAGACATCACATGCCTAACAATTATAAACCCCGCATTTTAGTCTCGATATTGAAAACACTTTCCAATAACTTGTCGGGTAATTCAACAAGATTCCCGATAATCTGATCGAATGCTCGTCGGAAACTTTAGTAGACGGCCGCACCCTCCGATGCCGTCGACGAAGTGCACTAAGGCGGAACACCGCAGCCGCGAGCACCCAAACGGATGCTTTTAGCGACGGGGTTCTCCTACAGTCACTTGGTCGGGGCTATGGGGCGTGGCTATCTAGTAAGGTTACCCGGTGAGTATCCGCGTACATTATATGATTGCGACGTACTTTTGATCAACATCAAAATCCTGTGGCAACCGATCAAATGAGATTAAACTGCTAGATTTATAAAATTCAAACTAGTAATCTCATAACTACTTATGGATTCCAAATATTGTATTACAATCATAGATAGCTAGACGAAATTAAACTTTTCGATCGAATAAGCAAGGACCCAAAAATTCCCAATAAGCTCAACACTTGAGTGGAATCTAAAAAAGCACCAAGAACATGCCACAACACCTATGAACCAGCCGTAGAAGGGCCAACCAATGCCTCACCTGTGGCACCGCTAAACTACCACAAACCCTAGGGTTTAGTGGCGGTTTTGACGGTCACAGAATCGAGTTAGGATTTCGTTCTTCTAGAGGGTCCATAGAATCGCTTGCAAGATTTTCTGAAAATTTTAAACTCGGAAAAAATCCAACTCTTGAAAATTTTCCTGCGGGGGAAAATTGGGTTATTGATATCCGTTCAAACTTTTTAACATCGTCTAAATAACCCGAATACATGTTAGAATTACGATTACGAAACACTCCGAATTGCTTTTGCAGAAAGTTAACATCACATGAAAATTTAGCAAAAATAAACAACACCCGAAACACCAAAACCCAGAGACTGGAACACAGAAAAAATTTGAGGCCCAGACTCCACTAAAAAACCGAGCAGCTCAGATTTTCCACCAATGTGGCCGGCCTAAATTTCTCCAAATTGCCTCGAATTTCTTCTGTGTTCATGTCAAATCACATATAACATTCTGCAGTTGTTTAAAATTTTTTTTGAAGACTTTTTAAAATCGACAGAAACTAAGTTATCATATCGGGTGTTTCGGAGCAGTTTCAGTTTCGTAATCCTAACAAACATCATCTAATTTTCTAGCATGGCTCTGATACCATTGCAGGGTTGGCTAGCACGGCAGCAAGTTTTTGGGAGGTATCATCCATGCCATATTAAAAAAATTGTCGTTCTAGTAAACCCTAACCCTAGAATCGCTACTAGAAAATCCGACAAAATATTATGAAAACACTTTACATCTAAAGTGAACAAGGAATACAACCTTTGTAGACCGGTCCTTCACTTCAATAGCTCCATGTAGTAGTCCCTTCGCTGCGATCACGAACTCCCGGACTCTAGAGAGGCTCCCATGAAGAAACGAATAAGCTTGCATCGAAGACTTCGAGGCCGAATATGATCTACGTCGAGGAGACACTAACCCAAGCTATCTCTTCACTAATGGTGAGATTAGTGAAGCAAACACCCTAAACTATATGGCAAGTAGTAGAGGATGATGAAGTAGGAAGTGGTCTCACTTTAGATTTACTTTTCTCACACTAAATCTTCACTTAGAAAAAACCTAGTGAGGTTTTTTCTTTTGATGAAGAAGAAGAAATGATCAAGAGATGAAGAATAATCGCATGAGGTTAGAAATGCAACCATGGTGAGTTATTATGTCATGCCTAACTCATGTAGAGAATAAACCATAGTCTAAGGTTAAGGGTTGGGTTAACAAATATCTTAAGCTAGACAAACAAGTTGAATAAGTCAATGTATCCATAAGCTTCTACAAGCTTATCCATGACTAATTCCAAATATTTTGTGAATTACTTAATGATAAATAAAACCCAAACATAAACCCTAGCATGGTATAAGTCTCATACACCCTTATTGCATATGTAACCTAGCATGACACATGAATATATATCACATATATATTTATGTGTCAAAAGAAAACAATACATATATCACATATATGTAAAGTGTATCAAATGTGAGAAAAAGAATTACTTAAGTGAGCTAATATTAGTTAATGTAATGTAATATATCAAATATATAATTATACATTAAATTATTAAATCAACTCTTGATTTAATAATCCGGCTATATCATATACAACCGACTAATATCATATGAATCAACTTATCGAATCAACACTTGATCCGATAACCCAGCTATATCATATATAACCGACCGATATCACATATCGCAAGAATGGAATACGGTATCATATATCGTATCAATCTCGGTCCCACACATATCATATATGTGCTCCTACTCCGTTTTGCTTGAGCCAGAAAACCTCTGTGTAGGACTTTAAAGACTCGTCAATACGCCGGCAGTAGGTAATGATCATATCAAACACCCATAAGCCGCAAGCGGTCTGCTAAACATAACAACCACCTGGGTAATGAGCGATCAGAAGATCAACAAGCAAGCCTGCTCGTACTCCTGCGAATCCAATCAGTAACACTACTGTTCAGTTGATAAAACTGAACATTTATTATTACATTTTCCCTACCATTTAGAATATTAAAAAAGGTCTTCATTATAATATATCATACATATGAGGGTTTATGTTTAAAAATACTATTTTCCATGTGTTGATATATTATAATTAGAATTTGGTAGGAAATTGTATGAAACTAATATCATTGACCAAATCCTAGTAGAACAAAGTCTACTAAATATTATTTAAGTTGTTGTGCAGAATTTTTCCAAGTTGTGCAGAATTTTTCAAGACTAAAATCAAGGAAATCAAGTTTTTAATGAAAACTTGCCTAATTAAGAAAGCAAAACTTGGAGACCAAGTCTGGCAGCAACCACGAGAAGATTTCTAAAGTCCAAAGATTCCTGAGATTGCCACATGTCACACAGATGAAAGCCCAGAAAATTCAACAAGTGATCCCCACCCTTGGCCGCGGATCCGCGGCCAAACCTCCTTTTTGGCTGTGGATCCGCCGCAAGATAGAGGAGTTAGAAGATGCAAATTTTGTGGGAGAATCTTTACCGTTGAATTCCAATTTTGGAAGCTAAATTTCTGGCTTTGGACTATAAATAAAGACCGAGAGCTTCTTAGAAAAATCATCAAGCCGACGAGATCACGAAGTCCAAGACGGCTCACGTATCCAGGCTGATCATCAACTGTTCGTCTACCTCCTTAGAAGAGATCGAGAAGCAACTAGAAATTGTAATCATTTTCTAAGGATTCAAGTGTAATGAATATTGTTGATTAATAAAGCTAGCTTTCTTTTTCTTATTCTATTTCTTTATTTTAATTATGCATTTTCTCTTCATCTCTTTTTCTCCCAACATGCGCGAGTAATTCTCCGCTTGTTAGGGTTCGTAGGATTAGGGTAGGCTAATTGATGATGAACATCCCTAAACCCTTTTTAAGTCCTATAAAGTTTATGAACTTTATCAAAAGAATCATTAACATCCTAATCGGGCGCGCTAACAATTCATTGTTAGTCCCGACCGCGATTAGAGATTAGATTAATGATTGTTTTGGTAAAGGCTAGATATGAACGGAGTTCCGTGTCGAGATAAGGGTTTAGAGTGGGATTCCTTTTCCCTCCAGAAACCCTAATCTACACGCATCACCGCCGTTCTAGTTTTAAATGTATTAAAGGATAAAAAGGGTAACTTTTAATTAATCATCCATAACTACTAAATCTTAACGAACCTTACAAGACCCCTTATTATATAAACTTAGATCCATAAATAATCTAGATCTATATTCTGCATTAGTGCTTAACGTAGATCTAGAAACCATTCACAAAATTCTTTATCCCTCTTCTCTTTCTCAACACGTCTAAAGTAAGAGTAAAAGATTCAACGTTTCCCTGAGGACGACCCGTACTCATCTCGGTCTAGCTACACGCGACACCGTTATTGATTGCGGTTAACTACTACACACTTTTCCACATCAATTAAATGGCGCCGTTGCCGGGGATACGTGCGTTATTTTTTATTCTTACTATTTGTGTTGAATTCTTATACGATCTATATCATAATTAACACAAAACTGCAAATTGCATATTTAAAGATTTGTGCGTGAATTTTGCGAGGGGATCTGGAGTCGCAGACTTGAGAAAACAGAAGACAGAGACATTCTTAGAGATCCAGAGGAGCACACAAGGGCACAGAATTTTTTTTCAACAGATCCTTCTCTACTGCGGCGGAATCGCGGCAAAGGAGAGCATCTGTGGCGGAAGCACGGTACAATAGAGGATCTAGGGTTCCACACTTCTCTGGTATCTTTCTCAACTCCTTCTCTCTCCTCTCAAATCCAATAAAATCTATTTTCTGCAGGATTCTTTGCAAAAATCGTGCCGCTCAAAAATCTTTTTGCAAAAAGTTTTGTGATTGGTTTTGTTTTGCATATTTTAATACAGACTTTAAGGGGCAAAGACCAAATCCAGATTAGGTGGGGATTTCATCACCCTTCCTAATCTCCACAAATCACAAACTGAGCATCCGCATCAACCCTACATTAATTTAAAAAAATATCTAGACAAGACTCTAAGGACTGTCGCGCTCAATAAGGACAGAGGAAGGTCGTGGGTAATTTATCACTTATCCGCATTACTTTTGTGGTGCCTAGGCAAGTGTGTCGAAGGAAAGTGGTTACTTAATTAGGCCCGCTATTTTCGGTGATTCGTATAGCGGATACCTCCCACTTACCTGGCTACAATAGTAGTAAAGAGGTGGTAGAAGATTGATCCTGCGACTTGTCCTTTAGAAGTCTAAGAGCGGTTTAGAGACTGGACCTAGGTGACCTTAGTTCTTGGGTTGCTTGTGCATTTTAAAGTGATTTGTCTTGAGTCCCACTTTTTTCAAAACAAACCAATTTTAAAATCACACACACGCTGCCACTTGCGCTAAACCCGCTTAGTGCATGCTTAGCTGGAGACGGGATTCTAGTGCCTGTCTTGTCCGCGTTCCTGCTATCAACGCCGAAGTCGGTACTTCTTCATCCTCTTTTCCCCCACCACACACCACGACCGAGATGGAAAGCACTACATCAGAGTATAACACCACACTGCCACCGCCCGTAGGTGCGCAGAATCCACCGCGCATCTCTCTCCAAGAGAGATGCTATCCTATCCGTGGTCCTCTTCCTACTTGTCTATCTCTTCCACCACCTAACGGGGATAATTTCGAAATTAAACCCCACTACAACAATCTGTTGCCCAAATTTCACGGGCTTGAGTCGAAAGACGCGTACGTTTTTATCACCAAATTCTAAAACGTATGCACAATGATGGGTACTTCATAATTGACTTTAGATGCTATGAGCTTACGTCTTCTCCCATTCACACTGTGCGACTTGGCAGAAAAATGGCTTTATAATACTGCCGTACACACTATCACTAATTGGGATGAATTCATAATAGCATTTCTTAAGAAGTTTTACCCAAACCATAAGACTGCCCGTGTTAGGAGCGAGATCAACCAGTTCACCCAGCTTCCTAATGAACCATTTTGGAAGTACTTTAAACGTTTCAAAGATCTTCTTATCCAATGTCCTCATCATGGAATCAATAGATGGGATTTGTGCCGAATTATATATGAGGGCATTAATCTAGCGACAAAACAGATGCTTGAAACAATGTGTCAATGCAATTTCATGTCTAAAGATGACGGTGAAGCATGGAAATATCTGGAAGATCTCGCTGAAAACACTTTGCAGTAGGAAAGCGTAAGACCACCTTCATCTAGGGGAGGTATTCACCAGCTCGATGTTTCCATCGCAGTAAAAGCCGAAATGGCAGCGATGCAGAAGAAACTCGATGCGATTGAGAATAAACTTTCATCAGTCTCCCCAAATCAGGCCACGCTTCCCAAAACCGTGTGTGGTTGCTGTTCAGATCCTTCACACTTAACGGAAGAATGTCCTATGAATGCATCGTTTCAAACTAATGCTGCTTTTCAGCAGCGACCTAGAAACGATCCTTATTCTTCCACGTACAATCAAGGATGGAGGAATCATCCTAACTTTGCTTGGAACCAAAACCAACCCCAAAATCAAAATCAGTTCCAAAGCAATTATCAAAGACCTCCTCCACAACAACCACAACCACAAAGTCAGCACCCCTTTCAGTCACAAAATTTTCAAAATCCGGCCAACACTTCTGCACCACAAGTGGCCGGTAATGATAACTCTTCTCTCGCACAAACTTTAGATTTGTTTATGAAACATTCCATTCAAATGTCGGCTGATATGAAGTCTTCTATTGATACCCTAACGAAAGACTCCGCCTCCTACAGTGAGAGTATTAAATCAATAGAAAACCAAATTGCACAGTTGAATGTCGCAATGAGTGCGAGAGAGAAAGGGAAACTTCCATCTCAACCTATATACCTAATCCTGGCCATTCACAAAGTTATAATGTGAGTGCCGTTACTACGTTGAGATCGGGAAAAGTGCTGAATAACTGAGTGGGTGAGCAATTTGATGATGTTAGTGACACCAATGATACCCAAGCTTCTACTTCTTCCCCTAATTCGTCTAGTCTCTCACCTTCATCCGAGCCTATTCTCCGTTTTCCCCAAGGCTCGAACCCTTCGGCCATTTTCTCGAATCTACCTAAAACGATCCCCACTCCAATTCTGGGATCCATTCCATCCCCACAAACTTATCCAATGTTGGACCAAACCCTTATCGATAAAGCACCTTATCCAAACAGGTTAAGGGGCAACAGACCAAGTCCACAAATGGAGAAGATTGTGGAAATTTTTAAGCAAGTTAACATAAATATTCCTCTCCTAGATGCTATTCAACAAGTTCCGTCATATGCGAAAATCCTAAAGGACTTGTGCACTAGGAAGAGAAAAGTTCAAGTACCTAAAAAAGTTTTCCTTACGAGTAATGTGAGCACTGCTTTTACACAACAACTACCCAAGAAACGAAAGGACCCCGGAAGTCCTACAATTTCTATTTCTATTAGGGGTAAAAATATCAATCGTGCTCTACTCGATTTAGGTGCTAGTGTTAACTTGCTTCCGTATTCTGTTTATGAGCAATTAGGGATCGGAGAGTTAAAACCTGCGCATTGCACTCTTCAGATGGCCGATCGATCTATCACCCAACCTAGGGGTGAGTTAGAGGATGTGTTAATCAAAGTCGGGGAATTTATATTTCTTGTGGACTTTATCATATTGATACACAACCTGTGGCAAACCCACGCAATCAAATCCCGGTGATACTCGGTCGACCCTTTTTGGCCACTTCCAACGCAGTAATCAATTGTAGAAACGGCTCTATGACCCTATCCTTTGGAAAGAAGTCAATTGAGCTTAACATTTACAAGTTGGGAAGTGAACCCTTCGAACCCTATGCTCATGTGTGTTCTGTTGAATTAATGGATGTCGACAGCAGCGAATTTGATCAACCTCATGATACTGACTCTTTTCATTTGTTGTTGTTTGACCCAACCATGTACTCTTCCACCGAGTTGTCCGGGTCAACATCTAACGCTGATGAGGAACTTTTTATAGAGTCTGACGATCACCCCATTTTTTCTGATGACATTATTCTTTGGGGGTATCGATGAAAGCTTTGAGGAAATTTTCGCTGATGAACTCGCATTTTTAAAAGATACGGGTGTTGAGATAAATCAACTCCAAGATGAAGAAATTGAACCTCCACCCATTCTTTTGGACAATCACTATAATGCGAGTAATCCATCATCACTATCACTGTGTCGTCTCTCCAAATTGAGACGCAATCCTTTTTCATTACAGCTCTTATCACCTCCCCACTTCTTCACGTCGAAAGGTGACATGTTCTTCCACCAACCTTGGTGCTTCATCGATAAATTTTTTGAATGGTTGGTGTTGACTTTTGGTCTTTATAAGACTTTACTTTGACCAATAATTTTGACCCCCCTCTTATAATTTTAAAAGCTTAATACGATTTTACTCAAGTTTGGGGGGGGGGGTTATATTTTGGCTCTTGAAAGAAAAAGAATTTTTATAAGATTGTGAGCCACAAATAAGTTTGGGGGAGGATTTCACTTGCATTATTTCTTGTCCCCTTTTCCCTCCCAAGTCTACAGGTTTTTAAGGAAGGATTTCACTTGCATTATTTCTTGTCCCCTTTTTCCTCCCAAAGTCTACAAGTTTTTGAGCTTAACAGATAACAACAGTGATGACACTGCTGTAAACAGGTTTGGGGGAGGTTTGTGCTTATTTACGCATAAATTTGCATCATACTTTGCATAAGCACAACATTTTCAAAAATTTTAAAATTTTTCTTTTATAACAAAAGGGTAGAAAGTGAAAAATTACATCCAAAAGATAGGAATAGTT
Source organism: Agapanthus africanus (assembly GCA_030015575.1). Lineage (NCBI taxonomy): Eukaryota > Viridiplantae > Streptophyta > Magnoliopsida > Asparagales > Amaryllidaceae > Agapanthus > Agapanthus africanus. The sequence goes on along the minus strand of CM057351.1, from coordinate 256,259,229 downwards.
TAAGAAAACCAAGAAAATTAGAAGTTTTCTTAAACGAACTAGTAATAAGTAGTTATGAGCTGTTGTCCCAAGGGTTAGTAAGATGAAGAAAGTCACTAATCTGAAGATAAAAATAAGTCTGAAAAATAGTTTTTATTCTGGAAGCCAAACATTTGAATGTTGATACCCTACTATATGCACTTACACACGTCTTGAAACTCGAGATAGTAGAGGATACCTTGAAATGCTCTTGTCTAAAAGCCAAAGTATGAAGGAAATAAAAAAATGAAGAAAATATAAAAATGGTGAAAAGAAAAATGAACACTGGTTTTGTTATCGCCAAGGCAGCAATAAAAAAATATAGCGAGGGTGCTTCATCACCTAGTGCCCTAAGGCCAACTGGTCTGGGAGTCACTGCTAAGCCTTAGGTAGTGCAAGACGAGGAAAATATTATCACCTAATCAGCAAGCACATAAGTATTCGGTCGGTTAGTACCTCAAGAAGTATTAACGGTCGCATGAAAATGTGTGAGCAAATTTAAATATTCATCAAGTTAAAAAGTACTGAGGTAGATGGACAAAAGTATGATAGCTTGAATTGAATTCTCCGAGTGTAGGGATGTTCTATTCACACACGTAGGGGTATATGATCAATGTTTGGATGAAAGGTAGGAATGAAGAATAAAGACGAAGTTTTATTGAGGGATGAAGTTATTTCTAATATCTTTTCATGACTATTAAGATAGGGATCATGACAACTGAAAAGCTAGTGTAGTTGGAAACTCTACATTTTCAAAGTATTTCTTTTATAGTTCTTATCTTTATATGTAAATTTCACCATCTCTCTTTTATTATAGGATTTTGTGGGTGTAATCCGCTGAAAACCCTCAGGAGACAACACTCCTCCTACTCGGGATACCTAGAGGTTTAACGGCTTGTTGCACAGGCTCAGTGCAATCGTGTTTGCCTACGAAAGTGTGCTTAGTTTTCTCCTTTCTTTTCCTTCTCTTTAATAAACTAGTTTGCTCGGGACGATCAAAGATAAGTTTGGGGGTATTTGTTCAGTTGATAAAACTGCACATTTGTTATTATATTTTTCCTACTATTTCTATATTAAAAAAGGTCTTTATTATAATATATCATACATATGAGGGTTTATGTGTAAAAATACTATTTTCCATGTGTTGATATATTATAATTAGAATTTGGTAGGAAATTGTATGCAACTAATATCATTAACCAAATCCTAGTAGAACAAAGTCTACTAAATATTATTTAAGTTGTTGTGCAGAATTTTTCCAAGTTGTGCAGAATTTTTCAAGACTAAAATCAAGGAAATCAAGTTGTTAAAGAAAACTTGCCTAATTAAGAAAGCAAAACTTGGAGACCAAGTCTGGCAGCAACCACGAGAAGATTTCCAATGTCCAAAGATTCCTGAGATTTCCACATGTCAAACAGATGAAAGCCCAGAAAATTTAACAAGTGATCCCCACCCTTGGCCGCGGATCAGTGGCCAAACCCCCCTGTTGGCCGGGGATCCGCCGCAAGATAGAGGAGTTAGAAGATGCAAATTTTGTGGGAGAATCTTTACCGTTGAATTCCAATTTTGGAAGCGAAATTTTGGGCTTTGGACTATAAATAAAGACCGAGAGCCTCTTGGAAAAATCATCAAGCCGACGAGATCACGAAGTCCAAGACGGCTCACGCATCCAGGCTGATCATCAACTACTCGTCTAACTCCTTAGAAGAGATCGAGAAGCAACTAGAAATTGTAATCATTTTCTAAGGATTCAAGTGTAATGAATATTGTTGATTAATAAAGAGAGCTTTCTTTTTCTTATTCTATTTCTTTAGTTTAATTATGCATTTTCTCTCCATCTCTTTTTCTCCCAACATGCGCGAGTAATTCTCCGCTTGTTATGGTTCGTAGGATTAGGGTAGGCTAATGGATGATGAACATCCCTAAACCCTTTTTAAGTGCTATAAAGTTTATAAACTTTATTAAAAGAATCATTAACATCCTAATCGGGCGCGCTAACAATTCATTGTTAGTCCCGACCGCGATTAGAGATTAGATTAATGATTGTTTTGGTAAAGGCTAGATATGAACGGAGTTCCGTGTCGAGATAAGGGTTAAGAGTGGGATTCCTTTTCCCTCCAGAAACCCTAATCTACACACATCACCGCCGTTCTAGTTTTAAATGTATTAAAGGATAAAAAGGGTAACTTTTAATTAATCATCCATAACTACTAAATCTTAACGAACCCTACAAGCCCCCTTATTATATAAACTTAGATCCATAAATAATCTAGATCTATATTCTGCATTAGTGCTTAACGTAGATCTAGAAACCATTCAGAAAATTCTTTATCCCTCCTCTCTTTCTCAACACGTCTAAAGTAAGAGTAAAAGATTCAACGTTTCCCTGAGCACCACCCGTACTCATCTCGGTCTAGCTACACGCGACACCGTTATTGATTGCGGTTAACTACTACACACTTTTTCACATCAATCAACTACCGTACAGTCCGGTCTCTTCGTCTAATATGTCGCATATCATAGCCTGGGGGTGGTATAACGTTAGACCCCAATAGCCTGATAAGTCATGCCAATACAAGGTCCATAACGGTTCGAGAAACTACTGATAACACTTACGAGTAAATCTCAGCAGCCCTGGCCAGGGATTTCATGTTATGGCCAGTCGAGCATAGCGCAACATCAACTCCCAATACCGGGAGAGACGAAACCCCTCCTATCGCTCATTGCCTTCATGTGACTCGGGACTGTACCCAAAAACCACCTTTTTGCACGATCTCTTGACCGTGGTATGGTGGAAATCAAAGCATAGTGGGAATCACACAAGATTCTATGACGATCTCGAGTCTACAGACTAACATGTACCAGTGTCACTAGAGAACTGCTATCTGACTATAGGAATAATACCATTTAGGAGTTCTCGGCAAGTCCGTCCAGTGTACCCAGTCTCCACTGAGCACCCGTATACCTTCTCTGATGTCAAACACCAATGGATATGTGATCATCCATCGCCCATCACATGGGCCGAGAAGCGTATACGCTAGTCTACTCTGGAGTATCGATGCCCTGTCTCGATACTCCCACGACTAGGAACAGTTATAGGGTGTACTTGTGGACTACCCTTGGCCCCACTAGTATGATCTCCATCATAGTCCTGGTAGTCAAGTACACAACCTAAGGGCTTTATCAACATGTGAGAGCGAGACAACAAGTGTACATGTTAAGATAAAGTGCAACCAGATAGCATACTATCATGTCGAGCAAGAAAGTCCTTCCTATATATGTCCAAGCATCCATCACAATATACATCCTATGTACAGTAATGGCTTCTAGGGCATACATATAACTAACACCACTGACTACAACAACCCTCTGGCAGAGTCATATACATGTGCACTTCTAAAGCTGATTTAGAATGACGTTATATTCATCCAGCTGCCAGATCTCATAGTCTAGGACCCCAGTAGTGGCAACTTTGGGTCATCAAAACCTCCTTATCACCGTCTTTGAGGAGATCGAAGTACCTCTCGGGTGGCTGAGATTACCTAGCAAATCCGCGGAGTGGCTAATGGATCAACGAAACCAATTGAATCCTCACGTTCTACTAAATTTTCAGTAACCGTTTGTGGTTCTGGAATGACTTCCAGTTCTACCATACTCCCATTAATGTTTTCTGAAAAGAATTCATTTTACTAAAACGGGTGGCAAGTAAAGAAAAATATAACTATTGATCTTCCAGATGGTAGAATGTTAACCCTCATCAAAGCTCGGGATAACCCACAAACTGCCATTACTGAAACGTGCCTTGAGTTTATCCAGATTCTGGTTTTAAGCATAAGCCGGACTACTCCATATACCTTAATATCGTTAAGATATGAATCCATTCTATATCCAATGTAGAAACAAATGCACTAATTTAATTGGAACCCGATTCAAAATACATGCAACTATTTTCAGTGCATATCGACTAAATAGAAGAAGACCAAGTAACATTACTCATCAAGGAGCGCATCCACGTATGAGTAACCTGAAAGAGAAGCAAGTTCTCAAATATATTAATTACGACGGAATACCTAGCACAAGTATCTACAACTTCGATCACCTTGAAGAATCTTGATACTTGCAACATATGGTTCTTTACTTTATTCTTATACCTATAACTTCTCAAAATTTGGACCTTGTATTTCAATGAAATACTTGTCTAAAATTAGAGAAGTTATAAGTAAATGATATATAGTATGAGTACCAACTACTTTGTCCTAATGGACATCGGACAACATACAACACTTTGTATAAGTCTTCTGAGTTTAATAACTCAAACCTTATGCGCCGTAGGTTGAAAACTGTGTTATGGTTAAGAAGAATTACACTGTTGTTGAATGCACCTTACCTAACCATCAACTGATACAGGTAAATGTTATAAACATAATTTCAAAAAGTTATATCTCACTTTATAAAATAAACATACAGATATATCAGTTTGAAACTGGTGCATAACAGCGGATATTCAAAACCAAATATTTGCCGTTAGGAAAAACCCAGGAAATTTCCTCAAATATCATCAATTACAAAGAATTCTGATATATTGAGGATCTAATCACCCAATTCCCAATATCTTACTCATACCCAGCATCTGTAACGCCATACAGATATGAGAATCAAGTCTGGTAAATACATACCCTGGAGTCATAATCTAATTGGGAAAACAATTTTCAATTAACAACGCACAGTAAAACTGAAACATGAAAATGTTTCGAAGGGGTAGCTGGGTATTCCTAGTAATGCCTCTTCCACTATCCAGATCCATGACAGTAACCGTATATTTCCTTGCCATCATTCCAATCCCTATATATGTCTTTACTTATTACCTTCTGTACACCATACTTAGGCTAACTAATTTTCTTCCTTCCTTACCCTTTGGCACCAGCCTAAGATTTGGAAGAAGACTATCCAATAAGCGTAATAGTTGTACTCTCCTAATACTTGGAGCTCTCGCAACCTGAGAGAAGGAAAAGAGAAAAGACAACCGAATAATCTTATTCAATTTCTCCCGAACCGGAAACCATCCTCGAACTGAAACAAGTTCCTTTGAGTTCGTATGTAACTATACGATATCATACCTAATCAATATAGGTCTTCGTAGTGATATAGAGTGTTCTGGAGAAATGCAAAGGTGAAGTTGGAGTGGCATAGATATACGCGGCTTCGTCGTGAATGATAGTAGTCGCAATTTCCTTTGCCCTCACTCTAATCTCTTTATTTATCTTTACTTATTACCTTCTGTACACCACACGTAGGCTAATTGGTTTTCTTCCTTCCCTACCTTTCAGCACCCGCCTATTGTTTGGAAGAACTATCCAATATGTTGGATATAGTGCCCTTAAGTCAATTATTGAATCGCAGGCACGTGATTGTGATGATTGAGGGATGACCTATACCGGTAGAACAATCTTACTCGAGATGATAGTATGCTATATGGTTTGTTTTTATTATCATGTACAGCATTACGTGGCATCACAGATCACTATTACTTGTTGATAGAGCCCATAGGATTTTTTCTTGACTACCAGCATTATGATGGCGATCATATACGTGGGAGCTGGGTGGTCTATAAGCACATCCTTAAATGTCCCTAGTCGTGGGAGTATCGAGACTGGGCATCAATACTCTAGAGTAGACTATTGTATACTTATCGAGACCCCGACGAGGGGCGGTCGCGGGTCTCACAAGCCATTGGTGTCAGTTAGTCACCTAAGATAGTATACATGTGCTCATTGGGTTATGAGTACACTGGACGGACTCGCCGGGAACCTGCTAGATGGTATTATACTTATTGTCAGATTGCAGTTCCCAGGTGACATGAGTACAGGTTAGTCTATCGACCTGAGTTCTTCATTTATCTCATTTGAGTTCCTACTGTGCTTTGATTTCTACCCTACCATGGCTCAAAGGAGTCGTGCGAACATGTTTTAGTTGGGCACAGTCCCTAGCTACATGAAGGAAGTGAGCGGATCATCGAGGATTCGTTTCTCCCGGTATTGGAGGTTGATGTCGCGTTGTGCACGGGTGGTCATCACCAGAAATCCTTGGCCAAGGTAGTCAAGAATTACTGATTTGGATCAGTAGTTTCTCAGTGGGTGATGAGCTTCACACCGACACGAAATATCGCGTTACTAGGGGTCTGAATTTATCCACCCCCTAGACCCGATATGCGATACTCTTAGACGAACAGACCAGACTGTATGGAGATTGTCACGGACAAGCTCAGTAGGGGTTTGGATGAGTTTGCTCGTCGTCCTTCATTTCGCTCAATACCTGGGTAGCCGTTACGTACAGCTAGTGCCGCTGACGTGCTTGTGGTTAAACCCACTGCCAGCGTATTGACGAGTCTTTAGAGTCCTACACAGAGCGTTTTCACGGTTCAGGAGATATTGTGTAGATGATGTATGTTGGTACAAACAGGTGTCCGATTAAATATGTGTACAGTCTACAAAGACTTTAATCGGACGGTTGATAATACTAGCGGCTTAGGGTTTAGCTGGATTATTAAATCAGGTTTTGATTTAATAATATATATATTTTATATATGTTTTCTAGTATTATTATCCACTATTCATTTTCTCTCTTGACTATTCGTATTTTTGTACGAATACGCGTATATGTATTTCGACACGTATACCAGGTTGCATTCCATATTTATACGGAATTACATCTAGAAAATTGCCACCTCATTACATGATTTTCCTTTTCAAAAAATTATTTTGGAAATGAGATGAAGGGGTGAGTTGGCATGAGCATGGCTTGGCATGTAGAGAGGCATGGCTCTTGATTTTTTATTTGGAAATTGGATGAGATATTTTTGGTTGGATGGTTGCAAATGACTTAGCCTTTTTCTCTACATGCCATCCATCCATTATTGATTCACACACTCTCTCTCTTAGGAGACTTAGCCATTTTTCCATGGTTGCTCATGCCACTAGTTTTCTCACCACCTTCTTCATCTTCTATGGTTGCTCTTTTGAGCATGTCACATGAGGGAAAAAAATATTGAAACATTCCTACACCTCCACTCTCCATTGCAAGAAATTTTGGAGTGTCGGTTGCCTCGCTTGGCGAGGCTGGAGCCTGCGTTGTTTCCCTCGGGTGGATCATCATCGATGGAGGAAGACCGGCAACCAAATTCGATCCACGACCACTAAGAGCTAATGAAGGTGGTAGAAGACCGAAGGACTTGGTTCATTCGGTATAACATTCTAACCGAGTATTTTAGCTCTCTCTAGTTAGCTAGTATAGTTTATGGTTTCGATCTTGGGGCGGGTTTTGTTTGCGCCAAAATTTTTGAACGCCAGTTTTTGTTCCGCATCGGCCACGGTAGATGGCGAGGGCGCCGGCAAAACCCATCATGGTATCAGAGCCACCCATAAACCAATACTAGTTAGTTTGCATAAAGTTAAAATCTCGATCAACCAAATTTTCCGAATCATTTTTCCATTTGAGCATGCTTGCTGTCGATTTTGAAAAGTTTTCAAAAAATCATTTTTTGTATCTTTAAAATATGTGCAGGCTATTATAGAGCAACTGAAGAAATTTGGGCGCGTGAACCCACTAAATGGACGCGGAACCGCTGCAAAATAGGCTAATTAGCCGTGGTTCCGTGGCACGTTTGAGGCCATATTGAACCAAATTTCTTTTGTGACTCTATCATATGGAAATATGATTTATTGGATATATAGTTTTGGCCCAGATTTTTTTGAGTGCTGGTTTTGCATTTGGGGAAAATTTGGAAAAGTTTAGTCGATCGAAATATTAACTGTGTGTTTATCAGTACATGTGATAATATCTGCGACCGTGAATATTAATGTGCGGTACAACCCGACTAGTTGCTATATGTTCAACTAGACGGGTTTGCGAACATAATATTCACGTTGATGTTCTATGTTGTGCTGATATTGTGGTTGAATTTTCGTGGTGGATAGCCAGTGGTGTAATGATCGTTAGTACAGTTCAAATTCATTTGTATATTCAGTATTGTGGGGCGAGCGTCTAACATGTGGACTGCCGTCTTTGCCAGTTTGCATATTATTTGTTTAGGGAACGACCGGGTTGAGGTCGATATCACCCTTGTACATATTATTTTCTTTTCTGTACTAGGATTACCCCACGGTGGAGTGCACAAATAGCCGGGTTCTAGAAGGCAACGGGTTCGCATCTCATGGCGATGAGACGGAGGGGACCTTACTCTAGAATTGGTAGGCTATTCGCCGCACTCGTAGGGGGTATAGGATGACCCACGGAGGGGTGCATAAGTTACCGGATTCCGTGAAGTGCTGGGTGGCCTATTCACTTTGTTGATTGGGGTTGCCTCACTTCTGGGATTGGCGGGTAACTTGCCGCACTCGTAGGGTCCAGGTTTTTATTGCAGAGGCTATCCACACGACAGGGAACGTCGAGTCTCATTTGCGGCTCAAGTGAAACCCGAGGCTCCATGATTATCCACCATTCTGTGTTGCTTGCGAAGATTCTGTGATGTTTCTTATTTCATGCCTGGGACAATGTTATATATATTTGTATATACTAGTAGATGTTGTATATATTTTACACTCGCGCTAGTCTAGCCCCCGCTCTGTCGTTAGTTAAGTAACCTAACGGGCGATGACGGGGCTCAATGGCGAATGTGGATGGCATATACGTACATTATATTTTCGTTCATTTAACTGGTGTGACATGTTTAATTGATTGGATTGCGTTGATTCTGATCAAAGCAAGGAAAAACAAACCTATATGATGTTGTTGGAACCAAGTTTTTAAAAACTGACATTACAGACGTTTCCTTTTGCTTTGCACAGTGGTATTCGGTTATGAATATCCAGCACCTCATTTGACGAGGCATAAGCTGAGATCCCTTCATCGGGAGTGACCTCTTGAGCGAAAGTTTGCATCATTGTAATAACTTCACTATAGTCGATTCTTTTGCTTTGCATCGTGGTATTCAGTTTGGAATATCCTACACCTCATTTGATGAGGAAAGAGCCGAGATCCCTTCACCGGGATTGACCTCTTTAGCAAAATTTTGTGCCACTATATATTTGTAAAACCACTTGGATTCCATCAACGATATCAAGTTCATTACGTTAAAGGTTTTTCGCCAAAAACCCGCCGTAGCCCTCCATCATTTCAGATTAGTATTGCTTAGTATTCGTGCTGCGTTTGTTTACCTTGTTAAGGCGTAGTATGCGGTAGCTCTGTAATACTTTTCTGTCGCATGGATATATGGATTGATTAGGACAGGCGTTCGACCTTGTTGACCTTGTTAAGGGTCTGTACGGGTGGGTCTAATGCAATCAGGATAATGACGGGTTAAACTTGACTAGGACCCTTTGATTTGTTGACCTTGTCAAGAACACTTGGATTCTAGGGGTAAAAACCACATCGGTAGTTTCAAATATACAGGAAACTTTCTAGGCATGAGCATACCTTCTGGAGTGTGGTGACTTGAGTGGCTTCCATCAAGTTATCATGCGATGATAGTTGAATCCCAATTCCTACTGATGAGTAGGTACTATTCTGTAGGGTTTCTTTAGCACCTCACCTAGGGTTTTGCAAGCATCACACATGCCATATTAAAATTTTATGAGGTGTTAAACAAACTAACCTAGGAATCGAACTAGAATATTTAGAGTAACAAGTTCTAGTATCATATACTAGCTAGTGTCTAACACTAAGTGGGGAGAGATACAACCTTTGTAGACCTCCTCGCAACTCCTTAGATCTCCCAGGGTTAGAACAAGCTAGCTTGAACTTCCTCCATGTCCACGATGATCCATTCGGAGTACCTTTGCTCAAAGCTCCTTGCTCCACTAGATCACAATGATGATGAAGCAAAAAAACTACACCAATGGGCTAAACAAGTGTAGTATGATGATATGGTTGTGTTCTCATATAAAAACCCTTTCTTTCTTTTACCCTCACTCACTTAGAATTCTCAAGAGAGAGCTAGAGAGAGGAAGAAGAAGATGGCAACCCTTGAGCTCATTTCTTTTGGATGAAGATAATGATCAAAGATAATGAGAAAAGATAAATATGAAGGATATATATCTCATCTCAAACCATGGTTAATAAATATCTAGATATTTTAGAGTGAGGAAAAATAAAAAGTGAAATGAAACCATGGTTCCAAACTAGGTCAAGTAAAGAATAGTCAACCATGATTTAATATCAATTTTCCTTTTCTCATTCTAATATATAAATGTACTTACTTTCCATGTGAGTCTTATATTTCCATCTTTCTTGTATCATCAACCGTGATACAAATGCATGTATGCATATCTACATGTACATATACATCCATGCATCCATTATAAAGAAAAGGTTTATTTAAATGAGATAAAAGTCAATATTAAATCAACACTTGATTTAATAAAACGGTCATATCTCATACGACCCGACCGATAGAAAACGCCCGATTAAAACACGGTATCAAATACACGTATTTAATCGAGCTCCCGCACATATCTCATATGCACACCACATCGTTTCTCCTGAGCCAAGAAACTCCTGTGTGGGACTCTAAGACTCGTCAATATACCGGCAGTAGGTGATGATCACATCAAACACCTACAGGCCGCAAGCGGTCAGCTAAACGTAACGGCCACCCGGGTATCGAGCGATCAGAAGAAGAACAAGCGAACCTGTCAAAACTCCCGTCAATCCAACTGGCAACACTTACCGTACAGTCCGATCTCTTCGTCAGATATGTTGCATATCGAGTCTAGGGAGGGTAACGTCGACCCCAATAACTCAATAAATCATGCCGGTATATGGTCTACAACAGATCGAGAAACTACTGATAACACTTATCAGTAATATCTCAGCAGCCCTGGCCAGGGACTTCCTGTTATAGCCAATCATGCATAGCGCAACATCAAACCCCAATTCCGGGAGAGACGAAACCCCTCCTATTGCTCATCGCCTCTATGTGCCTCGGGATTGTACTCAAAATGCACCTGTTAGTACGACTCATTAGAGCCGTAGTAGGGTGGAGATCAAAATACAGTGGGAGGACACACAAGACTCTATGAAGATCTCGGGTCTACAGACTAACCTGTACCAGTGTCATCTAAGAACTGCTATCCGACGTATGATATAATACCACATAGGAGTTCTCGGCGACTCCGTTCAGTATACCCAGTCTCACTAAGCACCCTTATACAATCTTTGGTGTCAGCACACCAGATGGATATGGGATCATCCATCGCCCATCATATGGGACAAGAATGGTATACGCTAGTCTACCCTGGTGTATCGATGCCCCGTATCGATACACCCACGACTAGGAACATTTCAAGGATATTCTTATAAACTACAGGTGTCCCACTAGTATGATCAACATGTATCAAATGAGTAAAAGCATGATCAAGTGAACATATGATAAAGAGCAACCAGATAGCATACTATCATGTCAAGCAAGATTGTCCTCTGAATATATATATATATATATATATATATATATTTATATACACATCAGTACATACACTATCATATAATGGCTTCAAGGGCATACATATATCCAACAATCTCCCACTTGCACTAAGGCCAATTATTGGCGTATCTCATACACAACATCTCAAAAAGTCGCTCATGCTGCGGCTGAGGGAGGGCCTTGGTGAATGGATCCGCAGTGTTGTCCTTTGTATCTACTCTCTTAGTCTCGATCTCGTGGCGATCAACTATCTCCTGGATCAAATGATATCGCCTCAAGATGTGTCTGGACTTCTGATGGGACTTGGGCTCTTTGGCCAACGCCATAGCCCCATTATTGTCACAATTCAAAGGTATTGGATCAATAATGGTTGGAACTACTCCTAGCTCCGAGATGAACTTCCTCATCTAGACGGCTTCCTTGGCAGCATCATTTGCAGAAATGTACTCAGCTTCCATCGTTGAGTCTGCAACGGTATCCTGTTTGGAACAGCTTCCATTCTGATCTTGGTTAGAGTGCACGCTGAGTGTTTCTTTTTTCTCTCTCTTTGGCAGCGACCATGGACCGACTCTAAACTAAAACTCATGAACTAAGTTAACCGAACCTTCTTAAAACACTTTAGCTTTTGGATTGTCACTTAGTCGCATATATCATTTCCACTTCTATATCACCTTTGCGTTTCTCCAGAACACCCCGTATCATTATGAAGATCCACATTTCTTGGATATTCCATCGTATAGTTACATACGAACTCGAAGGAACTCGTTCTAGTTCAAGGATGGATTCTGGTTCTGGAGAAATTGAATATGATTATTCGATTGTCTTTTCCCTTTACCTTCTCTCAGGTTGCGAGAGATCCTGATATTAGGAGAGTACACCTATTGCGCTTATTGGATAGTCTTCTTCCAAACCTTAGGCTGGTGCCGAAAAGTAGGGAAGGAAGAAAACCAATTAGCCTAAGTGTGGTGTACAGAAAGTAATAAGTAAAGACATATAAAGGGATTAGAGTGAGGACAAAGGAAATTACGACTACTATCATTCACGACGAAGGCGTGTATATCCATGTCACTCCTACTTCACCTTTGCATTTCTCCAGAACACTCCGTATCACGATGAAGATCCACATATTGCTTGGATATTTCCATCGTATAGTTAAAAACGAACTCGAAGGAACTTGTTCCAGTTCGAGGATGGTTTCTGGTTATGGAGAAATAGAATAAGGAATATTCAGTTGTCTTTTCTCTTTACCTTCTCTCAGATTGCGAGGGCTCCTAGTATTAGGAGAGTACACCTATTACGCTTATTGGATAGTCTTCTTCCAAACCTTAGGCAGGTGCTGAAGGATAGGGAAGGAAGAAAACCAATTAGCCTAAGTGTGGTGTACAGAAGGTAATAAGTAAAGACATATAAAGGGATTGGAGTGAGGGCAAGGTTACATACGGTTACTGTCATGAATCTAGACAGTGGAATAAGCATTACTAGGAATACCCGGCTACCCTTTCAAAACATTTTCATTTTTCATTTTGGCTTTGCAATGTTAATTGGAAACTGTTTCTCAATTGGATTCAGACTCCAGGTTATGTATTTACCAGATTTGATTCTCATATCTTTACGGCCTTACAGACGCTGAGTAGGAGTAAGATATTTGGAATTAAGTGATTATATTCTCAACATATCGGAATTCTTTGTAATTGGTGATATTTGAGGAAATCACCTGGGTTTTGCCTGACGAAAAATATTTGGTTTTGAATATCCGTTGTTATGCACCAATTTCAAACTGATATATCTGTACGTTTATTTTATAAAGTGAGATATAATTTTTTGAAATTATGTCTATGATATTTACTTATATCAGTTGATGGTTAGGTAAGGAGCATTAAACAACAGTGTAATTCTTCTTAACCATAGTACAGTTTTCAACCTACGACGCACATCATTCGAGTTATTAAACTCAGTGGACTTATACAGAGTATTGTATGTTGTCTGGTGTCCATTAGGACAAAGGGGTTGGTACTCATACTATATTCAGTTTACTCATGACTTTTCTAGTTTTAGACAAGTATTTCGTTGAAATACAAGGTCCAGATTTTGAGAAGATATAGGTATAAGAATAAAGTAGAGAACCATTTGTTGCAATTATCAGGATTCTTTAAGGTGATTGAAGATGTAGATACTTGTGTTAGATATTCCGTTATAAGTAATAATTTTGAGAACTTGCTTCTCTTTCAGGTTACTCATACGTTTGTGCATTTCTTGATGAGTAATGCTGCTTAGCCTCCTTCCATTTAGTTGATATGCACTGGAGACAACTGCATGTATTTTGAATCTAGTTCCAATTAAATTAGTGCCTTTGTTTCTATGTGGTATATAGAATGGTTTCAAATCTTAACGATGTTAAGGTATATGGAGTTGTCCGGCTGATTCTTAAAACTAGAATCTGGACAAACTCTAGGCATGTTTCAGTAATGGAAGTTTATGGGTTATCCCGGGCTTTGATGAGGGTTAACATTCTACCATTTGGAAGATCAATAATTATATTGTTCTTAACTCGCCACCAGTTTTAGTAAAATGTATTATTTTTCAGAAAATATTAGTGGGAGTATGGTAGAACTGGAAGTTATTCCAGAACCACAAACGATTACTGAAAATTTAGTAGATCCAAAAGATTCAATTGGACTCGACATTCCAATTAGCCACTCCGCAGATTCAGTGGGTAACCTCAAGCACCGAAGAGGTATTTCGGTCTTCTTAGAGACGGTGACAGGGAGGTTCTTGTTTACCCAAACTTGCCAATGCTGCTGTTCTAGACTATGAGATCTGGCAGGAGGATGAGTATAACGTCATTCTAAACTAGCTTTAGAAGTTCACGTGTATATGACTCTGCCAGAAGATTGTTGTAGTCAGTAGGAACAGCGGAAGCATTGTATGTAAGTAGCTTACGTCTATTTATAGACTAGATCAGGTATAGCGCAGATAGGTCGTCAATTTTTGATGTGACAGTCATAGAGTTTGACTTCATCAGAATAACAGATGGACCTGATAAGAAGGTAGTAGGGAGTGATGTCCAGGTATTTGGATGACATACACTTGATAAGAAGAGATCTTCTTGTACTACGATCGGTTATACAGTGGTTGTCACAAGGTGTTTCTCTACATAGGATCTGGATAAAATATCAGGGTTTCTGGTTACTAGATCTAGATTTGGGAAGTGTACCAATTTGGGTACTTGACACTATTCTAAAGTGTTTTAGAATGGACGACTCATGGCATGGTGGTGTTCCCGCAGGTGATGGAGTCACCCTCTCTAAAGAGATATCTTTCAGACTGATCAGGAGAGGGATTTGCATGATTAGCATATAACTTGCTTAGGCAATTGAGTTAATCATGAATATGTCAAGTACTACACCAGATATTGCTTTTGCACTGGCTGCAATAAGCATATATATTAGTCCAATCTTGGAGAAACAGAGGGAAGAAGCTATGAACATAAGTGAATGTTCTTGGTATATGGTAACGACAGCCTTCTTCAGGAGGCGGTTATCATTTTAGGCTTCCAAGGTGACATGGATGAGAGAGTGGCTGTCGGAGTTATAGTTTTTCCTTTATTGAGGGGCAGTATGTTGGACAGGTGGTCCAAGCAGATACTGAGGAAGGCATGGTACAAGATACTGATTAAATTCAATGGATGATACAGTCTAAGAAGTTTGTTGGATTTGGAGTTCATTTGTGAACCGGATCCCATTAGATATCCAGACAAAATCTAAGACAGGTATCGCTCATTTCGGAAGATAGTCTTTCTCCGCGAAGTTGAGATATAGAGATGTAAAGATAGAAACACTGGAGCGGATCCACTCACTGAGGCTATTTTTCGAACACAATAGTTTCACAAACGGGCTTTGCGAGACTGATTGGTAGAGAAGTTGGGTGTTCGGTATCACACGGGCTGTGAGTATCTAACACCGCAATAATTAGCCTTAAGTGCAAGTGGGAGATTGTTGGATATAGTGCCCTCAAGCAAATTATTGAATCGCAGGCATGCAATTGTGATGATTGAGGGAGGACCTATACCGATAGAACAGTCTTACTCGAGATGATAATATGCTATCTGGTTTGTCTTTATCATCATGTACATCATTGGTGGCATTACAGATCACTATTACATGTTGATAGAGCCCATAGGATTCTTGCTTGACTACCGGCATTATGATGGCGATCATATACATGGGAGCTGGGTGGTCTATAAGCACATCCTTAAATATCCCTAGTCATGGGAGTATCGAGACTGGGCATCGATACTCCAGAGTAGACTAGTGTATACTTATCGAGACCCCGACGAGGGCGGTGGCCGGTCTCACAAGCCATTGGTGTCAGTTAGTCACCTAAGATAGTATACATGTGCTCATTGGGTTATGAGTACACTGGATGGACTCACCGGGATCCTGCTAGATGGTATTATACTTATTGTCAGATTGCAGTTCCCAGGTGACATGAGTACAGGTTAGTCTGTCGACCTGAGATCGTCATTTGTCTCGTGTGAGTTCCCACTGTGCTTTGATTACTACCCTACCACGGCTCAAAGGAGTCATGCAAACAGGTTTTAGTTGGGTACGGTCCCGAGCTACATGGAGGCAGTGAGCGGATCGTCGAGGATTCGTCTCTCCCGGTATTGAGGGTTGATGTCGCGTTGTGCACGGATGACCATCACCAGAAATCCTTGGCCAAGGTAGTCGAGAATTACTGATTTGGATCAGTAGTTTCTCAGTGGGTGATGGGTTTCATACCGAACGAAATATCGCGTTATTAGGGGTCTGACTTTATCTACCCCTAGACTCAATATGCGATACTCTTAGACGAATAGACCGGACTGTATGGAGATTGTCACGGACATGCTCAATAGGGGTTTAGATGAGTTTGCTCGTTGGCCTTCCTTTCGCTCAATACCTGGGTAGCCGTTACGTACAGCGATTGCCGTTGACGTGCTTATGGTTAAACCCATTGCCAGCGTATTGACGAGTCTTTAGAGTCCCACACAGAGGGTTTTCACAGTTCTGGAGATATGGTGTAGATGACGTATGTTGGTACGTACAGGTGTCCTATTAAATATGTGTACAGGTTACATACACTTTAATCGGACGGTTGATAATACTAGCGGCTTAGGTTTAAGCCGGATTATTAAATTAGGTTTTGATTTGATAATATATATATTTTATATATGTATTCTAGTTTTATTGTTCACTATTCATTTTCTCTCTTGGCTATTCGTATTTTTGTACGAATACGCGTATATGTATTTTGATACGTATACCAGGTTGTATTCCGTATTTATACGAAATTACTTCTAGAAGATTGCCGCCTCATTACATGATTTTTCCTTTTTAGAAAATCATTTTGGAAATGAGGTGAAGGGGTGAGTTGGCATGAGCATGTAGAGAGGCACTGCTCTTGATTTTTTATTTGGAAATTGGATAAGATATTTTTGGTTGCATGGTTGCAAATGACTTAGCCTTTTTCTCTACATGCCATCCATCCATTATTGATTCACACACACTCTCTCTTGGGAGACTTAGCCATTTTTCCATGGTTGCTCATGCCACTAGTTTCCTCACCTCCTTCTTCATCTTCTATGGTTGCTCTTTTGAGCATGTCACTTGAGAGAAAAATATAGTGAGACATTTCTACACCTCCACTCTCCATTGCTAGCAACCTTGGAGCATCGGTTGCCTAGCTTGGTGGAGCTGGAGCCTGCGCCGTTTCCTTCGGGTTGATCATCATCAATGTAGGAAGACCGGCAACCAAATTCGATCCGTGACCACTAGGAGCTAATGAAGGTGGTAGAAGACTGAAGGACTTGGTTCATTCGGTATAACATTCTAACCTAGTAGTTTAGCTCTCTCTAGTTAGCTAGTATAGTTTATGGTTTCGATCTTGGGGCGGGTTTTGTTTGCGCCAAAATTTTTGAGCTCCAGTTTTTGTTCCGCATCGGCCACGGTAGATGTCCAGGGCGCCAGCAATACCCATCACAATAAGCGTTATAGGTGTACTCTCTTAATACTAGGAGCCCTCGTAACCTGAGAGAAGGTAAAGAGAAAAGACAATCGAATAATCCTATTCAATTTCTCCAGAACCGGAAACCATCTTCGAACTGAAATAAGTTTCTTCGAGTTCGTATGTTACTATACGACGACATACCCAAGAAATATGGATCTTCATAGTGATACAGAGTGTTCCAGAGAAATGAAAAGGGGAAAGTAGGAGTGGCAGGGATATATGCAACTTAATGACGAACCAAAAGCCAAAGTGTTTTAAGATGGTTCGGTTAACTTGATTTATGAGTTTTAGTTTATGGTCAGGTCATGGTCGCTACCAAAGAGAGAGAGAAAAGAAACACTCAGCGTGCACTCTAACCTAAATTAGATTGGTTAATCACTTTATCTAATCAGGATGACTCCCATTGTTTTCTCAAATTCTACTTCAAACCCTAAAAGGAGAATTAGTCGGGATCATCTAAAAATCACCTGAGGAGTAACACCTACTCATCAGTGGGAATCGGGATCCAACTATCATCACATGATAACTTGATGGAAGCCACTCAAGTTACTACACTCCAGAAGGTATGCGCATGCTTGGCAAGTTTCCTTTATATTTGAAACCCCTGATGTGGTTTTTGCTCTAAGCGCTTATGACCTTGACTTTGGCTAACAAATCATAACACGCAAATCAAGTTCTACTCGTCATTATCCAGATTAATTTAGACCCACCCGCACACACCCTTGATTTTGGCCAACAAAGTGGTATGCTGGTCCTAAACCAATGCATTTATCTATACTACGGATAAGCAACACACAACTACCATTCACAATGCCTTGACTTCGGCCAACAAACACCACATGAATACTGTGTGCTACTTATTCGAAACGACGGAGAGCTACGGCTGGTTTTTGGCGAAAAACCTTTAACGTAATGAACTTGATATCGTTGAAGGAACTCGAGTGGTTTTACAAATATATAGTGGCATAAACTTTTGCTAAAGAGGTCACTCCCTATGAAGGGATCTCGGCTCTTTCCTCATCGAATGAGGTGCTGGATACTCCTAACTGAATACCACGATGTAAAGCAAAAGAATCGACTATAGTGAAGTTATTACTGTTAGTGATATATGCCCTAGAGGCCATTATTGTATAGTACTAGTTTGTATATTATATTTTGGAAGCTTGGGATATACACGGATTTTATGACAGTCTTGCTCAATATGGTAGTATGCTACTTGGTTTGATTCTATCTTAATATGTTTATATGTTTGTTTTAACATATCGCTAATACATATTGGTAGAGCCCTTAGGATCTTTACTTGACTACCAGCGTTGTGATGCCAGTCACACTAGTAGAGGCTCGGTAGTCTATAAGTATATCCTTATACATGACATCGATACTCCAGAGTAGACTACTGTATACGCTTCTCATCCCAGCAGGGGAGATAGTCTGTCCAACATCCATTAGTACGTCGTACTGGAGATAGTATGCAGGTGCTCATTGGGTTATGAGTTACACTGGACGGACTCATAGGGAACTGTTGGTTGGTACTATACCTATCGTTAGGTAGTAGTTCCCAGGTGACATGAGTACAACATAGTCCTTTGACTTGACACTGCTACTTCTCCTCGAGTGTGTTTCCACCGTTCTTAGATTACTACCCTTCCACAGCTTTAATGAGTCATGCAAACAGGTAGTAGTTGGGTGAAGTCCTGAAGAACTTGGAGGTAGTGGCGGTTAGATAGAATTCGTCTCTCCCGGTATTGGGGGTTGATGTCGCGCTGTGTTCGGAAAGCCATTACATAAAGTCTCTGGCCAGGGCAAGCGAGATTTACTGGTAGGTACTCTAGTAGTTTCTCAGGGTGTTTTTTGGGCTCTACTCTGGCATGATTTATTGCGCTATTAGGGGTTTGACGGCTACCGCCCCTAGGCTCGATATGCGATACTCTTAGACGAACAGACCAGAATGTACGGATATTGTCACAGATAGGCTCAGTAGGAGTTCGGATGAGTTGCTCATCGGCCTTTATATCGACAGATGCCTGGGTAGCCATTACGTGCAGCTAGTACTGCTGACGTGCTTATGGTTAAACCCACTGCCAGTTTACTGTCGAGTCTTTAGAGTCCCACACAGAGGGTTTCCTTGTTTCTGGAGAAACGATGTAGAGGTCGTATAATTTTACGAAAGGGTTCGATCACATACGTATAGTTGTGCACGTATGATGTTCGGGCGGATAATACTAGTGGGCTTTAGTTTAAGCCGGATCCTAGTATTAGATTATTGGATTAGTTTCTTCTCATTGTATTCGTGTTTTTCGGAATAGGATACGGGTATGTTATACGGTGATTGGTATTCTTGTAATTTACTCAAGTATACTTTTAGAAGGGGACACCTCATTTGTGTTTTAATCTATTGATTAAAAGATAAACAAGGTGGAGGTATGGGGTGTTATTTTGTGATAAATGAAGCATGGATACTTGGTGACTCATGGATGACTATTGAGGCAAGAGTGGACTTAGATATTTTGTAAGATATTTTGGCATGCTTCATAGTCATCACAATTAGCCATATTCATTTCATTGTTATCTTAAACACCCTCTCACCTCATGAGCTCTCTTCATCTCCCTCAAACCCTAATTGTCTCATGTGTTGAGAAATCTAGGATTCTTGAGACTAAACCATCCATAATCACTCTCTACATTTTATAGGTTGCTTAGATTAGCATACTAGGCATCCTAGTTACCTCATCTTAGAGGTTAGAGCTCTTAGTAGATACTATCGGGTGGATCTTCTTTGATTCGAGGAGGCCGAAGAGGAGTCGCGATCCGTACACTCTTCAAGAAGCACAAGAAGAGGAGGAGGAGTACAAGAAGAAGAAGGACTATATACTTGAGGTATAACTTTCTTACATAATAGTTAAACCTCATAGTTGTTTTGTTAGCTAGGGTTTAGTATCGATCCTAGAGTTTAGTCGGTGTTGCGAAGCATATAAAAATCGTTTTTTGCAAACTCCGCCACCCTACAGACCCGCGGGATGCACGACATCGACTTACAGTGGTATTAGAGCCAACTAACCCTTAACTAACAGATTAAACGACAAGTAAAACTACAAAACCGAAATAACTCCGAAACATAGATCAAAGTTTCTGTCGAATTTCTCAGAGGCTCTAAAATTTTTAAAAAAAATTGCAGAGTGCTCCTTTGCTTGTAAGATAGACACATAACAAAAACGAGACAATTCCACCATGTTCTGGCCAGCCAAAGTGCCCATATGACCGGCCTCATCGGTTTTGTTGTGTGGAATTGGGTTGAATTTTGTTGTGTTCTTGTTACTTGGATTTAGGGTTTCAGGTGGTGTTTGATTTTGCCAAAATTGAATATACTGTTAATTGTCTGTTGTGGCAATACAGAGTTTTTCGAAGTCGCAGTTTTAATGTCGTTTAAAGTTTCAGTTGTTATGTGTGTTCATAAACTTCCGCTAATTATTATATGTCGGTTAGTTGGGGGTTGCACATATCTGTGTTGCTGTTGCTGTTGGTTTGTGGATATGGAATATTGGATCGTCGATGATGAATAGCCGGGGGATGTGAGAAGAGAGTTTTCTTTCTTTCATTCGATCTAAATTGTAATATTGATGTAATATTATTTTACGGGGCACATCCGGGTTGAGGTTGTAGCCACCGTTGTATTATTTCATTTACTGTTTTCTGCTCCTAGGATAGACCCAAGGTAGAGTGCACAAACTACCGGGTTCTTGAAGTGCCGAGTGGCCTACTCATTTTATTGATGGAGGTTGCTTCACTTCTGGAATTTGGCGGGTAGTTTGCCGCACCCGTAAGGGTCTAGGGTGGGGTTTGTCTATTCATCACGACTGTGAAATCCGTCTTTCGTCACAGACTTCAACGAAACGCGGAATTACTAGTATATCCAATATGTTCATCTGTGATCTGGAATGCCTATTATTGCGTGAGACGAATGGATATTATATATATGATATATAGTAGACGTTGCTTATGTTTTACACCCGCGCTAGCCCTGCCCCCGCTCTGCCGTTAGTTAAGTAACCTAACGGTGTATGAGGGGACCCTTGGAGAATGCGGATGGCATAAGCGTACATTGTATTTTCGTTTCTTTCTGCAATGGTAGGTTAAATGATGGGACTGCATTGATTAATCCAAAGCAGATAAGCCAAAGCTGAATCATTGGAACAATTTCAAAAACCACTCGATTTTTTTCAAAAAGCAAACTTTTAAATGTGGAGCTTAAACCACTCCTTTAAAAGCTATCATGGTTCCTTCGATCATATAAAGTTCATTACGTTCACGGTTTAGCCAAAACCATTCGTAGCCCTCCGTCATTTTTGATAGGTATTCAGTAGTATTCAAGCTATGTATTTCGACCTTCGCCAAGGCATAGTGATTGGTAACAGTTGAATATTCATCTGTAGTATAGATAGATGCGTTGTTTTGGGACAGTCATACTACTATTTTGGCCTTCATCAAGGGTATGTACGGGTGGGTTCAAATTAACCAGGATAATGATGGGAAGAACTTGACTAGCAACTTATAATATGTTGGACTTCGTCAAGGTCATAAGAGCTTGGTGAAAAAATCCACATTAGGAGTTTTTAAGGAAATTGAAACTTGCTAGTGTTGCATACCATTTGGAGTGTGATGATTTTAGTAGGATTCCTTCATGGTTTTCACACGATGATATTTGGATCCCGATCCTACTGTGAGTATCCACTACTCCTCAGGAGATTTTGTCACTAAACGATCAATGCTATAAACCAAGTATGTGTCTAGAACGGTGTTAGCGGGGCTACTTTTAGGTTATGCAAGCGCCCCGTCCATCAAACCATGGCCATTGCGGAACACAAATTTTCAAAAACTGGCGCTAAAACAACCCGATAACCCGGATCGACCCATAAGCCCAAGATAACAAAACATGTAAAAGAGTTTGGAAAGTTATACCGAATGATCCATGTCCTTCGGTCTTTAACCACCTTCCCAAGCCTCTAGAGGTCTCTATAATCAAGCTTGATCTCCGGTCTCGCTCTATCGAAGATGATCCACCCGAGAGTCTTTGCAATGAGTTCCAACCTCAAATCCGAGGCAACTCGAGTACCTAGTTCGCTACACTGGATAGCCAAGATGAAGTAGAGAGTGTGTAGGATTAGTTTGTCTCAATACACCCTAGGTTTATTAACACATGAGACATGTAGGTTGGAGGTAGAAGAAGATGCCATGAGAGGAAAGTTTGGGGCAAAGAAAAAAAGCAAGTGAAGAAAGTTTGAGTGTTGTGAGCATATATCAAGCATGCTATCAACTAAAGAAAAGAACTAAAGAATAAATATCTCATGGCTCACCATAAATATCTCACAATACAAACAAGAAACTCATCATGCCACCATGAGTCACTACATGACTCATCACCATGAGTCACTAAGTGAACATGCATGAATAAATGCCAAAACAATGACTCACACTCTCCACTCAAATAAACATTTAACCTAAATGTTTAATACAAAAAGAAATGACAATTTCTAGAAGCAATCTTGTATAGAATTATAAGAATACCCCTCATCCGTATATACATACCTGCATCCGTATTCCTACAGAATACGAATACAATAAGACGAAAATAATCTAACAATATATTACTAGGATCCGGCTTAAACTAAAGCCCACTAGTATTATCCGTCCGAATCATGATCCATGCACAAGTGAACGTATATGATCGAACCTTTCCGTAAAACTATACGGCCTCTACATCGTTTCTCCTGAAATAGGGAAACTCTCTGTGTGGGACTCTAAAGAATCGTCAATATGCTGACAGTGGGTTTAACTACAAGCATGTCAGCGGCACTAGCTGTACGTAACGGCTATCCAGGTATTAGGTGAAAGGGAGGCCGATGAGAAAACTCATCATGAAACCCCTGTACAGTCCGGTCTTTTCATCTATAAGTATCACATATCAAGTCTAGGGGGTGGATAAAGTTAGACCCCTAAAAACGAAACATTTAGTTTCGGCATGAAACCCATCACCACCTGAGAAACTACCGATCCTAGATTGGTAATTCTCGACTACCTTGGCTAAGGATTTTTGGTGATGGCCACCCGTGCACAACGCGACATCAACCCCCAATACCGGGAGAGACGAATCCCCTGACGATCCTCTCACTGCCTCCATGTGGCTCGGGACTGTACCCAACTAAAACCTGTTGGCAAAACTCCTTTGAGCCATGGTAGGGTAGTAATCGATGCACACTGGGAACTCACACGAGATAAATGATGATCTCAGGTCGATAGACTAACCTATACACATGTCACCTGGGAACTGCTATCTGACAGTAGGTATAATACCAACTAGCAGGTTCCCAGGGAGTCCGTCCGGTGCACTAATAACCCAATGAGCACCTGTATACATCATAGGTGAACAAACCAACACCAATGGCTTGTGAGACCGGCCACCGCCCCTCATCGGGGTCTCGATCAGTATACACTAGTCTACTCTGGAGTATCGATGCCTCGAAACTCCCACGACTAGGGATATTTAAGTATGTTCTTATAGACCACCCAGCTCTCATGTATATGATTACCATTATAATGCTGGTAGTCAAGCAAGAATCATATGGGCTCTATCAACATGTAATAGTGATTTGTTATGTCACCTAAATCATGTACATGATGATAAAGACAAACCAGATAGCATACTATCATCTTGAGTAAGACTGTTCTATCCGTATAGGTCCTCCCTCAATCATCGCAATCGCGTGCCTGCGATCCAATAATTTACTTGAGGGCACTATAGCCAACAATCTCCCACTTGCACTTAGGGCTAATTATTGCGATGTCGCATACTCACAGCCCGTGTGATACCGAACATCCAACTTCTCTACTAATCGGTCTCACAAATATCGTTTGTGAAACTATTGCGTTCGAGAAATAGCCGCAGTGAGTGGATCCGCTCCAATGTTTCTTTCTCTGTATCTCTCTATCTCAACTTCGTGGAGAAAACTATCTCCCGAAATGAGCAATACCTGTCTTAGAATATGTCTTGATATCTGATGGGACCCAGTTCACAAATGAACTCTAAATCTAGCAAATTTCTTAGACTGTATCATCTACTGAATTTAATCAGTATCCTGCGCCATGCCTTCCTCATTATCTGCTTGGACCACATGTCCAAACTACTGCCCCTCATCTGAGGGAAAACTATAACTCTGACAGTCACTCTGTCATCCAGGTCACCTTGGAAGTCTGGAACGATAACCGTCTCCCGAAGGGGGCTGACGTTACCAAATCCCTAGAACAACCACTTATATTCATAAACTGCTTCCCAACGTTTCTCCACGATTGGATTAATATATAAACTTATAGCAGCTAGCGCAAAAACAATATCTGGTGTGGTACTTGATATCTCATGATTGACTCAATTGCCTAAGCAAGTGATATGCCAATCATGCAAATCCCTCCCCCCTTTAGTCTGTAAGACATCCTTTAGAGAGGGTGACTCCATCACCTGCAGGTACACCACCATGCCAGGAGTCGTCCATTCTAAAACACCTTTAGAATAGTGTCAAAGTACCCAAATTGCGAAACTTTCCAAATCTGGATCTAAAACTATAGATCTAGTAACCAGAATGCTTAATATTATATCCATATCCTATGTGGAGAAACAACTGTGTGACAACCACAGTATAACCGATCGTAGTATAGGAATTTAACTTCCTATAAAGTGCATGTCATCCAAATACCAGGACATCACACCCTACTACCTTCTTACCAGATCCATCTTCTATTCTGATGAAGTCAAAACCTATGACTGTCACATCAAAAATAGATGATCTATCTCCGTTATACCTGCTTTAGTCTATAAATAGACACAAGCTACTTGTCCACTATGCTTCCACTGCTCCTACTGACTACAACAATCCTCTGGCATAGTCATATACACGTGCACTTCTAAAGCTAGTTTAGAACGACGCTATACTCATCCTCCTGCCGGGTCTCATAGTCTAGAACAGCAGTAATGGCAAGTCTGGGTAAACAAGAACCTCCCTATCACCATCCTTGAGGATACCTCTCGAGTGTCTGAGGTTACCCACCATATCTGCGGAGTGGCTAATGGAATGTCAAATCCAATTGAATCTTTAGGTTCTATTCAATTTTCACTAATCGTTTGTGGTTCTGAAATCACTTTTAGTTCTACCATACTCCCACTGATGTTTTCTGAAAAGAATCCATTTTACTAAAACTGGTGGCGAGTCAAGAACAATATCACTATTGATCTTTCAGATGGTAGAAAGTTAACCCTCGTCATAGCCTGGGATAACCCACAAACAGCCATTACTGAAACGTCCCTTGAGTTTATCTGGAGTCTGGTTTCAAGCATAAGCCGGACAACTCCATATACCTTAACATCGTCAAGATACGATCCATTCTATATACAATATAGAAACAAAGACACTGGTTTAATTGGAACCAGATTCAAATCATGCAGCTGTTTCCAGTGCATGTAAACCAAATGGAAGGAGGCCAATCAGCGTTACTCAACCAGGAGTGCATCCAAATATGAGTAACCTGAAAGAGAAGCAAGTTCTAAAAACCATTACTATCAACAGAATACCATACACAAGTATCTACATTTTCGATCACCTTGAAGAATCCTGATACTTGCAACAAATGGTTCTCCACTTTATTCTTATACCTATAACTTCTCAAAACTTGGACCTTGTATTTCAACGAAATACTTCTCAAAAATTGGAGAAGTCACAAGTAAACAGAATATAGTACGAGCACCGTCCCCTTTGTCTTAATGGACAGTGGACAACATACAATACTTTCTATAAGTCCCCTGAGTTTAAAAACTAATACCCTGTGTGTCGTAGGTTGAAAACTGTACTATGGTTAAGAAGAATTACACCGCTGTTGAATGCTCCTTACCTAACCATCAACTGATATAGATAAATGTCATAGACATAATTTCAAAAAGTTATATCTCACTTTATTAAATAAATGTATAGATATATCAGTTTGAAATTGGTGCATAACTACGGATATTCAAAACCAAATATTTGCCGCCAGGCAAAAACCCATGTGATTTCCTCAAATATCACCAATTACAACGAATTCCGATATAATGAGGATATAATCACCTAATTCCCAATATCTTACTCCCACTCATCATCTGTAATATAATAAAGATGTGAGAATCAAATCTGGTAAGTACATACCCTGGAGTAAGGATCTAATTGGGAGATCAGTTTTCCATTAACAACGCACAGTGAAACAGAAACATGAAAATGTTTCGAAGGGGTATCCGGGTATTCCTAGTAATGCCTCTTCCACTATCTAGATTCATGACTGTAAATGTATATTTCCTTGCCATCTCTCCAATCTCTTTATTTTTCTTTACTCATTACCTTCTGTACACCACACTTAGGCTAATTGATTTTCTTCCTTCCCTACCTGTGGGCACCGGCCTATGGTTTGGAAGAAGACTATACAATAAGAGTAATAGGTGTACCCTCCTAAATACTAGGAGCCCCCTGCAACTTGAGAGAAAGTAATGATAAAATACAACCTGAATAATCCTATTCAATTTCTCCTGAACAGGAGAAATGCAAAGGTTAAGTAGGATTGGCGATGATATACACGGCTTTGTCGTGAATGATCTCAATTTACTTTTCTCTCTTTCTAATCCCTTTATTTGTCTTTACACATTACCTTATGTACATCACACTTAGGCTAATTGGTTTTCTTCCTTCCCTACCGTTCGACACCTGCCTATGGTTTGGAAAAAGACTATCCAATAAGCGTAATAGGTCTACTCTCTTAATACCAGGAGCTCTCACAACCTGAGAGTAGGTAAAAAAGAAAATACAACCGAATAATCCTATTCAATTTCTCCAGAACCGGAAACCATCCTCGAATTTGAAACAAGTTTCTTCGAGTTCGTATGTAACTATACGATGGTTATATCCAATAAAAGGGGATTTTCGTAGTGATACGGAATGTTCCGGAGAAATGCAAAGGGTAAAAGTAGGAGTGGCAATGATATATGTGACTATGACAATCTAAAAGCCAATGTGATTTAAGAAGGTTCGATTAACTTGGTTCATGAGTTTTAGTCTAGGGTCGGGCCATGGTCGCTGCCAGAGAGAGAGAGAGAGAGAGAGAGAGAGAAAAGAAACACTCAGTGTGCAATCTAACCTAGATTAGAATGGTTAATCATTTTATCTAATCAGGATGTCTCCCACTGTTTCCTCAAATTCTCTTCCAAACCCAAAAGAAGAATTAGTCGGGATCATCTAAAATCACCCGAGGAGTAAACCAACTCATCAGTGGGAATCAGGATCCAACTATCATCGCATGATAACTTGATGGAATCCACTCAAGTCACCACACTCCAGAAGGTATGCGCATGCCTGACAAGTTTCATGTATGTTTGAAACTCCCGATATGATTTTTACCCCTAGGACCCAAGTGACCTTGACGAATAATCAACAAATCAAAAAGTCCTAGTCTAGTTCAACCCGTCATTATCTTGATTGAGTTAAACCCATCCGCATGACCCTTGACAAATAATCAACAAATTCATACGACTGTCCTAACCAATCCACATGTCCATGTGAAAGAAAAGCATTATAGAGCTACCGCACACTACGTCTCGGCAAATAGCAATGAAAAACGTAGCACGGATAATAAATAATACTAATCTGAAATGACGGAGGGCTACAGCTGGTTTTTGGCGAAAAACCTTTAACGTAATGAACTTGATATCGTTGAAGTAATCCAAGTGGTTTTACAAATATATAGTGGCAAAAACTTTTGCTAAAGAGGTCACTCCCGGTGAAGGGATCTCGGCTCTTTTCTCGTCGAATGAGGTGTAGGATATTCGAAACTGGATACCACGATTCAAAGTAAAAATAATCGACTACAGTAAAGTTATTACGTTGACGCAAACTTCTACACAATGGGTCACTTCCGATGAAGGGATCTTGGCCCTTGCCTCGTGGAATGAGGTGCTGGATATTCATAACTGAATACCACTGTGCAAAACAAAAGCAAACGTCTCTAATCTCTGTTTTTAAAAAACTTGGTTCCAACAACATCAAATAGGTTTATTTTATCTTTGCATTGATCAAAATCAATGCAGTCCCATCAATTAATCATATCAAAAAAGAACGAAAAATATGATGTACGTATATGCCACCCGCATTCGTCACTGGGCCCCGTCATCACCCGTTAGGTTACTTAACTAACGACAGAGCGGGGGCTGGACTAGCGTGGGTGTAAAACATATACAACATCTACTAGTATATATATAAATATATATAACATTCATCTCAGACATGATATAAAGTAACATCTCAGAATCTCAGCAAAGCAACACAGAGTGACGGATAATCCTGGAGCCTCGGGTTTCGTTTGAGCCGCAAATGAGACCCGACGTTCTCTGTCGTGTGGATAGCCTATGCAATGAAAACCTAGACCCCTACGAGCGTGGCAAGTTACCCTCCAATCCAAGAAGCGAGGCAACCTCAATCAACAACGTGAATGGGCTACCCAACACTCTATGAAATCCGGTAACTTGTGCACCCCTCCTTGGGTCAACTTATATCCCCTACGAGTGCGGCGAATAGCCCGCCAATTCTAGAGTGAGGCCCCCTCCGTCTTAACACCATGAGATGCAGGACCGTTGCCCTCTAGAACCCGTCTATTAGTGCACTCCACCGTGAGGTAATCCTAGTACAGAAAAGAAAATAAGTACAAGGGTGACATCGACCTCAACCCGGTCGTGCCCCAAACAAATAATATAAAAATGGGCAGTGATGACAGTCCACATGTCGGACGTTCGCCCCGCAATATCAAATGTAAAAATAAATCCAAACTATACTACCATTGCACCCAAGCTATCCACGACGACGAGCCCGCCACAACCACAGCACAACACAAAACAGCAACGTGAATATCGCGTTCGCAAACCCATCTAAAAGAGCATATAACAGTTAGATGAGTTGTACCTCTCTAATGACATTCATGGTCGCGGATAGTAATGTATGTACTAAAAAATACGGCATTATAATTCCGCACGCAATTAGAAAACTAAACCAATTTCCAAAACCATGGAAAAAAACAGTGAGCTAAATTTCCAAAACCGACCGTTTTAAGCCAATTCGGAACTTCGAATCAAAACGAAACGTGTCCGAACCTTCATGGAGAGTTAGAGAACGAAATTAACTTCAAGTCAGGGGGCCTAGAGGGGGTACCCTACCCTCGAGGCCACCACAAGCTGGCTAGGGGGTGAGGCAGACCCGAAACTGCCCAATGTGGGGCAGTTTCGGGTCCCCACCGCCAAGACCACCTTGTGGTTGTCTTGGAGAGTAGGAATAGCCATTCAGTCCCCCTCAGGGGTTTCTTAGGGTGCCCATGCACCACCCCTCTGCTTCTCAGTTCAAACCGTGAGCCCGTGGGGTATGCCAACTTCTCAAACTTTCAGTTTTTGGAACTGTTTTTGGTGGCAGTTTTTGTATGACAAAACCTGTGGATTTCTAATGTCGCAATGAGTTAACTAAGGCTTATGGAGTGGCTCTGATAGCATGTTGGGTTATGCAAGTGCCCCGGCCATCAAACTGTAGCCATTGCGGAACAAAAATTTTCAAAAACCGGCGCTAGAACAACCCGATAACCCGGATCGACCCATAATCCCTAGATAACAAAACATGTAAAAGAGTTTGGAAAGTTATACCGAATGATCAGTGTCCTTCGGTCTTTAACCACCTTTCCAAGCTGCTAGAGGGCTCTATAATCAAGCTTAATCTCCGGTCTCCCTCCACCGTGTAAGTCCATGCTACCTCTCCCGGTACTTTCGGGCATGCGGAATTTGGTGAAAAACGATTTTCTAGAGGCGGTAACATGGACTCAAAACCGGATCTTTGTTAAACTATCTACCTAACAACCTAACTAGGAGTTGTTAGCTACTCGGTTAGGGGGTTATACCTTTCTTTCTTGAACTCCTTCGTCTTTGACTCTCGATGGTGTACAGATTGGCTTCACTCCGTCGTCTCCTTGCGCCGAAGATCGATCCACCCGAAAGCTTCTACCTTTGGCTTCTTCTTCGAGCTTTGAAGAAACTAGTTCACTCGGTTTGCTAAACCTTGTGAACTAAAGTGAGTAGAGAAGAGTGTGTTGGGATTATACTCTATGGTTCTTGCTTCTCAACACATGAGACAAGTGAACCATAGACTAAAGAGAGGGAGAGCAAGAGGAAGAGGATGAGAGCTCAAGAACCCAAGAGAGAGAAAGGAAATGAAAGAATGAGCAAGACTTTTCTCTCTTGGCTCTCATAATCCAAAACCATCATAACCAATAATAGCAATCAAGTATTAGTGATGGTTTAAGCTACAATAGCCATATCATTTCATGCACTCATTTTTCACAAGAGAACAAGCAAGCAAAAGTCTTTGCCATGAAATGATAGCCATTGTCATCATGATGGTCAACTAGTCCAACCTAGTCAACCGGTCAACAAAGTCAACAAGTCAACAAAGTCAACTCCTCAACAACCATGTCACTATAATACTTAATTAATATTATTGTTAATTACATATCATATTCTCATTAGGGTTGAGAAAAAAGTCAATGGTCAACAGTCAACAGTCAACAACCCTAATGAGAATCCTCTGCCTCTGTCTCTCTGTCAACTGTGCATACACACCTGCATCCGCGTTCGAGGAACACGAATACATACTTGATAAAACCAATCCCAAAACGTATACTAGGATCTGGCTTAAACCAAAGCCCGCTAGTGTTAACTGTCCGGACACTGTACGTGCACAAGTGCACGGATGTGACCGAACCCTGTCGCAAAACCATGCGACCTGTCGCAAAACCATGCGACCTCTACTCTTTTGCCTAAAGGAGAATAGCTTTCTGTGTGGGACTCTAAAGACTGGACACTACGCTGGCAGTGGGTTTAACCACAGACCGCAAGCGGCACTAGCTGTGCGTAACGGTCCCCAGGTAGATGCTGACAAGAAGACTGACGAGGTGAAACCCATCTGAACTCCTACTGAGCCTAAATGTGACAGTCTCCGTACAGTCCGGTCTGTTCGTCTGATACATCGCATGGCGGGCCTAGGGGGCGGTAAACGTCAGTCCCCTAATAGCGGTACAAGTCGTGTCGGAGTGAAGCCCAAAACACCCTGAGATAATACTGGAAGCCTATCAGTATATCTCGATTGCCCTGGCCAGGGACTACTCGTGTAATGGCTCTCCTAGACACAGCGCGATGTCAACCCCCAATACCGGGAGAGACGAATCCTGTCTAACCGTCACTGTCTCCAAGTGCTTCGGGACTGCACCCAACTACCACCTGTTTGTACGACTCCTTTGAGCCGTGGTAGGGTAGTAATCAAAGTACAGTGGGAACACACTCGAGGCGAAGTGACAGTGTCAATTCAGCGGACTAAGCTGTACTAATGTCACCTGGGAACTGATAACTGACGATAGGTATAATACCAACCGGTCTGTTCCTGACGAGTCCTGTCCAGTGTACTCATAACCCAATGAGCACCCGCATACTATCTCCAGTACGACGTACTGATGGCTGTGGGACAGACCATCTCCCACTCTGGGATGAGAAGCGCATGCGCTAGTCTACTCCGGAGTATCGATGCCCTGTCTCGATAGTCCTGCGACTAGGGACCTGCATAAGGATATGCTTATAGATTACCCAGCCCTCACTAGTGTGACTGCCATCACAACGCTGGTAATCAAGCAAAGATCCTAAGGGCTCCACTAATGTGTATATGTGATATACTAAAATAAACACATGTACACATTGAAGTAGAAACAAACCAAGTAGCATACTACTATATTGAGCAAGATTGTTTATACAAGGTGAATATCCCAAGCTTCCATTAAGTAATATACAAACTAGTATGATACAGTAATGGCCTCTAGGGCATATACACTAACACACCGAAGATGATCCACCCGAGAGTCTTTGCATTGAGCTCGAACCTCAAATCTAAGGCAACTCAAGTACCTAGTTCGCTACACTAGATAGCCAAGATGAAGTAGAGAGTGTGTAGGATTAGTTTCTCTCAATACACCCTAGGTTTCTCAACACATGAGGCATGTCGGGTGGAGGAAGAAGAAGATGCCATGAGAGGGGAGTGTGAGGCAAAGAAAAAAAAAGCAAGTGAAGAAAGCTTGAGTGTTGTGAGCTATTTGTGTTGTGAGCATATTTCAAGCATGCTATCAACTAAAGAAAATAACTAAAGAATAAATATCTCATGGCTCACCACAAATATCTTACAATACAAACAAGAAACTCATCATGCCACCATGAGTCACTACATGACTCATCACCATGAGTCACCAAGTGAACATGCATGAATAAATGCCAAAACAATGACTCACACTCTCCACTCAAATAGACATTTAATCTAAATGTTTAATACAAAAAGAAATGGCAACTTCTAGAAGCAATCTTGTAAAGAATTACAAGAATACCCCTCATCCGTATATACATACCCGCATCCGTATTCCGACAGAATATGAATATAATGAGACGAAAATAATCCAATAATATAATACTAGGATCCGGCTTAAACCAATGCCCACTAGTATTATCCGTCCGAATAATGATCCGTGCACAAGTGCACGTATATGATCGAACACTGCCGTACAACCATACGGCCTCTACATCGTTTTGCCCGAAGCAGGGAAACCCTCTGTGTGGTACTCTAAAGACTCGTCAATACACTGGCAGTGGGTTTAACCACAAGCACGTCAGTGGCACTAGCTGTACGTAACGGCTACACAAGTTTTGAGCGAAAGGGATGCCGACGAGCAAACTCATCCTGAAACCCCTACTGAGCCTGGCAGCGACAATATCCGTACAGTCCGGTCCGTTCGTCTATGAGTATCGCATATCGAGTCTAGGGTGGTGGATAAAGTCAGGACCCTAAAAACGCGACATTTAGTGTCGGCATGAAACCCATCACGACCTGAGAAACTACCGATCCTAGATCGGTAATTCTCGACTACATTGGCCAAGGATTTATGGTGATGGACACCCGTGCACAACGCGACATCAACCCCCAATACCGGGAGAGAAGAATCCCCTGACGATCCGCTCACTGCCTCCATGTGGCTCGGGACTGTACCCAACTAAAACCTGTTTGCATGACTCCTTTGAGCCGTGGTAGGGTAGTAATCAAAGCACAGTAGGAACTCACACGAGACAATAGACGATCTCAGGTCGATATACTAACCTGTACACATGTCACCTGGGAACTGCTATTTGACAGTAGGTATAATACCAACTAGCAGGTTTCCAGAGAGTCCGTCCGGTGTACTCATAACCCATTGAGCATCTTTATACATCTTAGGTGAACAAACTGACACCAATGGCTTGTGAGACCGGCCACCGCCCCTTGTCGGGATCTCGATCAGTATACACTAGTCTACTCTAGAGTATCGATGCCCAGTCTCAAAATTCCCATGACTAGGGACATTTAAGGATGTGCTTATAGACCACCCAGCTCTCACGTATATGATCGCCATCATAATGCTGGTAGTCAAGCAAGAATCATATGGGCTCTATCAATATGTAATAATGATCTGTAATGTCACCTAAAGCATGTACATGATGATAAAGACAAACCAGATAGTATACTATCTCTTGAGTAAGACTGTTCTATCCATATAGGTCATCCCTTAATCATCGCAATCGCATGCCTGCGATCCAATAATTGACTTGAGGGCACTATAGCCAACAACTACGCCTTCAGGAAAAAGAGGTTATTTAATTAAGGAACTTCGTGAAAGCGTTCTAAAACCTCCCTCGAAGTACCGACACTAGCCTGGCCGAAAGGTTAAGTAAGAATTGTACGGTGAGATTAATCCTGGCTAATTCTTCTTTTATGGTTTGAGGAAGAATTCGAGAAACAGTAGGAGCTATCCTATTTAGATAAATTAAAAACCAATCTAAACTTGCAAGAGCATCATGCTAAAGTATTTCTTCTCTCTCTCCTGATTGCAGCGACCAAGATGACCGGCCTTAAGTTACTTTTAGATAAAAACATATTGACAGGGCCAAACTATAAAGATTGGCTCAGGAATGTCCAGATGGCCATCACATATGAAAAACTGGGCCATCTTCTTACTACTAAAGCCCCCGCCTTCTCAGGTCCATATTCCAGCTTCGCGGATATTGAGATCCGTAAGACCAGGGAAATTGACAGTGCGAAAGCCAAGTGCCTCATGCTGGCCTCTATGGATAATGAACACCAGAGGCGGCACGAGAAGATGGACCTTACTTCCATCTTCCTCCATACCAAGGACTTATATGGAGAGCAATCTCGTATCGCAAGATACGCGACCTCGAAGAAATTATTTCAAGTGAGGTTGGCTATCGGGTCTTCTGTAGGGGACCACATCCTTAAGATGATCAACTTGATTGAAGAGCTCGCGGACTTAGGGACCATATTGGAGAACGAGCTGTACATAGACTTGATTCTACAATCCCTCCCCTCTACCTACGCCCAGTTTATCTTGAATTTCAACATTCAAGGAAAGGAAGTTACACTTCCAGAACTCCTTAACATGTTGAGGAGCGCAGAGGACATGATGCAGAAGTCTAAGGAGACTTCCGCTCTGCTTATTGGAGGATCGTCCTCTTCTAGATCCAAGGCGAAAGCCAAGAGAAAGAAGAAGAAGGTCCCTACAAAGCCGAAAGGAAGGGTCTATAAGGTAAAGGGAAAGGACAAGGCAAAAGTTAGGGGGCCGACAGTAGGGAAGAAAGAATGCTTCTACTTTCACAAGAATGGCCATTGGAAGAAGGACTGTAAGGCCTCGAAAGCCAAGAACCAGGATTCGAAACAAGTTGTGGCTTCGGCTTCATGTGTGTTTGTGATTGAAAACTGTCTGTCAATCAACTCTGCTACCTGGGTATTGGATACCGGATCAGGATCTCATATTTGTAATTCTTTGCAGGCACTGAGAAGCCGTAGAGTTCTGAAGCCGGGTGATATGACCCTCATGGTTGCTAACAGAGCGAGCGTGGATGCTGTGTCCGTAGGGGAATATCACTTAGGATTGACAAGTGGACATATTTTGGTTTTGCGCAACTATTTTTGTGTACCTAGTTTGACTTGTAATATCATTTCTATATCTTTGTTATCTAAAGAAGCTTATGATTTTACATTTGTAAGCGATATTGTAAATATCCACCTTAATCATGGTTTGATTTGGTCGGGTATACTAAACAACGGTATATACGTATTAAACTAACATCAAGTTTTCAACGTCCAGAACACACACAAAAGAAAGTCTCCAGAATTAAATTAAGCTTTTTTATAGCATTGTAGACTGGGTCACATCAATGAAACAAAGTTGAACAAGTTACATAGAGAGGGTATTTGGACCCGTTTGAATATTAGTCTTATACAACTTGTCAATCATGTCTCAAAGGAATGATGACAAAGACTCCGTTCACTGGACACGGAGTAAGAGCGAGCGAGCTCTTGGGACTCATACACAGCGACGTGTGTGGTCCAATGTCTACACATGCAAGAAGTGGTTATTTCCATTTCATTACTTTTACGGATGATTTCTCTAGCTATGGACATGTCTTCTTGATGAAACATAAATCTGAGACTTTTGAGAAATTCTAAGAATATAAGAATGGAGTGTAAAAACAAACCGGCAAAAGTATCAAGACACTGAGATCTGATCGAGGTGGTGAATACTTAAGTGCCGAGTTGCTGGATTACTCAAAAGAGAATGGAATTCCTTCTCAGCTTACTTCTCCATACACATCACAACAAAACGGTGTATTGGAAAGGCGGAACCGAACTTTTTGGATATTGTACGTTCCATGATGAGTAACTCTGAGTTACCGCGATCCTTTTGGGGCTATGCACTCGAATCAGCTGCATATCTTTTGAATAAGGTTCCTACCAAGACTGTGCCTTCCACACCATATCAGATGTGGAGTGGGAAGAAACCCTATCTTCAGTATCTGAAGATATGGGGATGTCCAGTTTTTGTCAAAAAGGAGCATGCGGACAAGTTCGAGGCACGTTCAGTACTGTAAAAGTTTGTGGGATACCCAAAGAACTCCAGGGGTATCTTTTCTATTACGCAGAGGAACAAAAGGTTTTTGTTTCTCGTTATGCCCACTTCTTGGAAACTCAATTTTTAGAAAAAGAGATAAGTGGGAGCGCAATAGAACTGAAAGAAATTCCAGAACCGCAATCTATTACTGAAAGCATGGTGGAACCAGAAGTTTCAAAAGAACAGGACATCCCCGCATCACACTGTAGGAGTAGTAGGCTGTCTCATCCGCCCAAGAGATACTACGGTTTTCTCATAGACGGGGATAGAGATGATTTCATTTTTAACAATGATGAGCCAACTAGCTTCCAGCAAGCCATTCAGAGCGGAGACTCGGTAAAATGGCTGGATGCAATGCAGACCGAGATGGAGTCTATGTACACCAACAAAGTATGGACTTTGGACATTGGTCCAGAAGGGGTAAAACCCATAGGCTGCAAATGGATTTTTAAAAAGAAGATTGGTGTAGATGGACAAGTTAAACCTATAAGGCTAGACTTGTTGCAAAAGGATTTTGTCAAAGTCTTTCTTTGGACTATGATGAAACCTTTTTTCCAGTAGCTATGCTCAAATCCATTCAGATCCTTCTTGTCATTGCTGCCTTCCACGATTATGAGATTTGGCAGATGGACGTAAAGACCGCTTTTCTAAATGGAAATTTGGAAGAGTGCGTCTATATGGATCAGCCAGAGGGTTTCATTCAGAGTGGGAGCAGCGAGAAAGTGTGCAAGTTGCTTAAATCCATTTATGGATTAAAGCAGGAATCACGGAGTTGGAACATCTGTTTTGATGAGAAGGTCAAAGAATTTGACTTTATCAAAAATCCAGATGAACCATATATCTATAGTAAGATTGCAGCAAGAACTGTTGTATTCCTCGTCTTGTACGTGGATGACATTCTCTTGATATGAAATGACATTCCTGTGCTACAATTAGTCAAAGGATTCTTGACATAAAGGTTCTTCATGAAAGACCTGGGTGATGTCTCCTATATTCTGGGGATCCAGATCTATCGTAATCGATCTAAGAGGATGTTGGGACTTTCACAGTCCAGGTACATCGACACCATACTGAAAAGATTCAGTATGGAAGATTCAAAGCGCAGTAATCTACCGGTTTGTCACGGAATCACCCTCTCCAAAGAGATGTCTCCCAAGACTAATTTGGAAAGGGATCGCATGTCAACTATACCCTATGTTTCTACGGTAGGCTCTATAATATATGCGATGTTGTGTACCAGACCAGATGTTGCTTATGCATTAATCGTGGTAAGCCGATATCAATCAAACCCTGGGGAGAAGCAATGGATAGCAGTAAAGAACATTCTCGAGTACTTGAGAAGGACTAAGGAGATGTTCTTGGTGTTCGGCGGAAAAGACCTCCAAATCGAGGCCTTTGCTGACTCCAGCTTCTAGAGTGACAAGGATGACTCCAAGTCCATGTCGGGTTATGTATTTACCCTCAATGGAGGGGCGGTCTGTTGGAAAAGCTCCAAGCAGGATGTCGTTGCTGACTTGACCATGAAAGCAGAGTATATCGCCACATGTGATGCATGAGGAAGTTTTCAACAGAACTTAAGGTGGTTCCGTCCATTTTTGATCCAATACTTCTGTATTATGACAACACCGTGGCTATGCTTTAGCGAAGGAACCAGGTCCCATCAGAAGTCCAGACATATCTTCAATCGGTATCACCTGATCAGGGAGATCGCAGATCACCGGGAGATCGAGGTACGAAAAGTTGATACGGAGAACAAGAATGCAGATCCACTCACAAAGGCCATCTCTCAGACGCAGTTAAAGAGGCTATTCGAGATGATAAGTCTGCGATATGCCAATACATAGCCTTAGTGAAAGTGGGAGATTGTTAGTGATATATGCCCTAGAGGCCATTATTGTATAGTACTAGTTTGTATATTATATTTTGGAAGCTTGGGTTATACACGGATTCTATGACAGTCTTTCTCAATATGGTAGTATGCTACTTGGTTTGTTTCCATCTTAATATGTGTATATGTTTCTTTTAACATATCGCTAATACATATTGGTAGAGCCCTTAGGATCTTTGCTTGACTACCAGCGTTGTGATGGCAGTCACATTAGTAGGGGCTGGGTAGTCTATAAGCACATCCTTATACAGGTCTCTAGTCATAGGATTTTCGAGACAGGGTATCGATACTCCAGAGTAGACTAGTGTATACACTTCTCATCCCAGCAGGGGAGATAGTCTGTCCCACAGCCATAAGTATGTCGTACTGGAGATAATATGCAGGTGCTCATTAGGTTATGAGTTACACTGGACGGACTCATGGGGAACTGCTGGTTGGTACTATATCTATCGTCAGGTGCAGTTCCCAGGTGACATGAGTACAACATAGCCATTAACTTGACACTGCTACTTCGTCTCGAGTATGTTCCCACTGTTCTTAGATTACTACCCTACCACGGCTCTAATGAGTCGTGCAAACAGGTAGTAGTTAGGTGCAGTCCCGAAGCACTTGGAGGCAGTGGCGGTTAGATAGAATTCGTCTCTACCGGTATTGGGGGTTGATGTCGCACTGTGTTCGGAAAGCCATTACACAAAGTCCCTGGCTAGGGCAAGCGAGATTTACTGGTAGGTACTCCAGTAGTTTCTCAGGGTATTTTTTGGGCTCTACTCCGGCACGACTTATTGCGCTATTATGGGTTTGACGGCTACCGCCCCCTAGGCCCGATATGCGATATTCTTAGACGGACAGACCTAACTATACGGAGATTGTCACAGATAGGCTCAGTAGGAGTTCGGATGAGTTTGCTCATCGGCCTTCTTATCGACAGATACCTGGGTAGCCGTTACGTGCATCTAGTACTGCTGATGTGCTTGTGGTTAAACCCACTGCCAGCATACTGTCGAGTCTTTAGAGTCCTACAAAGAGGGTTTGCCTACTTCGGGCGAAACGATGTAGAGGTCATATGGTTTTACGACAGGGTTCGATCACATACGTGTGTTTGTGCACGTATGATGTTCGGGCGGATAATACTAGTGGGCTTTGGTTTAAACCGGATCCTAGTATTAGATTATTTGATTAGTTTCATCTCATTGTATTAGTGTTTTTCGGAATACGGATACGGGTATGTATATACGGTGAGGGGTACTCTTGTAATCTACTCAAGTATACTTCTAGAAGGGGACACCTCATTTGTATTTTAATCTTTTGATTAAAAGATAAATGAGGCGGAGGTATAAGGTGTTATTTTATGATAAATGAAGCATGGCTACTTGGTAACTCATGGATGACTATTGAGGCAAAGGTGAACTTAGATATTTTTTGAGATATTTTGGCATGCTTCATAGTCATCACAATTAGCCATATTCATTTCATTATTATCTTAAACACTCTCTCACCTCAAAAGCTCTCTTCTTCTCCTTCAAACCCTAATTGTCTCATGTGTTGAGAAACCTAGAGTTCTTGAGACTAAACCATCTATAACCACTCTCTACATTCTTTAGTTTGCTTAGATTAGCATACTAGGCACCCTAGTTACCTCATCTTAGAGGTTGGAGCTCTTAGTAGACACTCTCGGGTGGATCTTCTTTGACTCGAGGAGGTCGAAGAGGAGGAGCGATCCGTACACTCTTCAAGGAGCACAAGAAGAGGAGGAGGAGTACAAGAAGAAGAAGAACTTGATACTTGAGGCATAACTTTCTTATATAGTAGTTAAACTTCATAGTTGTTTTGTTAGCTAGGGTTTAGTATCGATCCTGGAGTTCAGTCAGTGTTGCGAAGCATATAAAAATTGTTTTTTGCAAACTCCGCCTCCCCACGGACCCGTGGGGTGCGCGACATCGACTTCCAATTACAATGACACAAACTTTTTCCCAAGAGGTCACTCCCCATGAAGGGATCTTGGCTCTTGCCTCGTCGAATGAGGTGCTGGATATTCATAACCGAATACCGATGTACTAAGCAAAAGGAAACGTCTGTAATGACAGTTTTCAAAAATTGGTTCCAACAACATCATATAGGTTTGCTTTCCTTGCATTAATCAGAATTAATGCAGTCCCATCAATTAATCCATATCACACCAGAAAAGAACAAAAATACAATGTATGTATATGCCATCCGCATTCGCCACGAGGCCCCGTTATTCACCGTTAGGTTACTTAACTAACAGCATAGCGGGGATTAGACTAGAACGAATGCAAAATATATACAACATCTACTAGTATATTTAAATAAATAAATAAATAAATATATACATATATATATATATATAACATTTGTTCCAGGCATGATATAAGCAACATCACAGAAAAGCGATAAGCAACACAGAATAACGGATAATCTAGGAGCCCCGGGTTTCCTTTGAGCCGCAAATGAAACCCGACGTTCCTCGGTCGTGTGGATAGCCTGTGCAATGTATAACCAAGACCTCTATGAGTGCGGCAAGTTACCCGCCAATCCCAGAAGTGAGGAAACCCCAATCAATAAAGTGAATGGGCCATCCAGCACTTCACGGAATCCAGTAACTTGAGCACAATTTCGTAGGTCATCCTATACCCCCTAGAAGTGTGGCGAATAACCCGCCAATTCTATAGTAAGGCCCCATCCGTCTCAACGTCATGAGATGCAGGCCCGTTGCCCTCTAGAAACCGACTATTCTACCACTCCACTGCGGGGTAATCCTAGTACAGAAAAGAAAAGTATATATACAATGGCGACATCGACCTCAACCCGGTCATGCCCCAATAAAATAATATACAATCCGGCACAGATGGCTATCCATATGTCAGACGCTCGTCCCGCAATAATGAATATACAAATGAATCTGAACTGTACTACTACCATTTCACCATAGGCTATCTACCACGACAATCCATCCACAATATCAGCACATTACAGAACATCAATGTGAATATCAAGTTCACAAACCTGTCTAGTTGAAAATATAGCAACTAGTCGGGTTGTACGGCTCAATGATATTCATGGTCGCAGATATTATCACATGCACTGATAAACACGTATTTAAAATTTTGATCAACTAAAACTTTTCCACATTGGCCTCAAATGCAAACCAACACTCAAACAAATCTGGGCCAAAACCATACATGCCAAAAATCATATTTCCAAGTAATAGAGTGCCAGAAGAAATTTGGCATAGAGAGGTCACATATCGACCGCGGAACCACCACCAATAGGCATCGTAAGCGGCGGTTCCGCGGCTAGCAAACCCCAAGATGATATCAGAGCCACCACATAAACCTTTACTAGCTAGTTTACACAAGGTTAAAATATCGATTGACCAAATTATTGGCTTACGAGCTCAAATTTCTTGTGGTGATCTAAAATTGCCTGCATGTATTTTTAAGACAATCTGAATAATTTTTTGAACAGGTTTTAAAATCGACAGCAAGCATGGAAAAATGGAATTATGATTCGGAAAAATTGGTCAATCGATATTTTAACCTTGTGTAAACTAGCTAGTAAAGGTTTATGGGGTGGCTCTGATAACATCTTGGGGTTTGCTAGCGCCCTGGCCATCTACCGTGGCCGATGCGGAACAAAAATTGGTGTTTAAAAAAAACCGGCGCTAACGAACCCGTCCTAGAATCGAACCATAAATCTAAACTAATAAACTAGAAAGTGCTAAACTACTGAGATAGAACTTGTTATACCGAATGATCCGTGTCCTTCGGTCTTCTACCATCTTCCTTAGCTCCTAGAGGTCCTTTGGATCGAGCTTGATCGCCGGTCTTCCTCTGTTGAAGATGATCCACCTAAGGGATGTAGTCCATGGCTCTAGCTCTACACTAAGAGTTTAGTGGAGCAACTAGAGACTTTAGATTGCTAATCTAAAGTATTTATGATGTAGTGAAGTGTTCTATGTGTGTATCTATCTCACCTCATCTCTTGATTCTCAACACATGAGATTGTAGAGAGGAGGTTGACGATGAAGGTGGAGGAGCTCAAGAAAAGAAGTGAGGAGAGTGAAGCTCCATGTAAGAATGAACCATCCATCATCATGTGAGAAAATGATATGAAGCATGGTTTCATAAAACTCATTTTTCAAATAAATATATCCAACCATGCTTGAATAGTTTGTACAAATGAATTGTTAATTCATTTGCGCAATACTATTGAAGCATGGCTCTCACCAAACTCCCCTCGCTTCTTTTACACCTCATTTTTCATTTAAAGTATATGGATAAAATCTAAAATAAGGTGTCCACCTTCTAGAATGTTTTCTGTAGGAATACAGATTGCACTCTACTGTATATACATACCTTTATTCATACCGAAATACGAATACCCAAAGAGAGAATAACATAAAGAAAATAATACTAGAATATACATATAGAAATACATATACGTAAATTATTAAATCAATACCTGATTTAATAATCCGGCTTAATCCTGAGACGGCTAGTATTATCAACCGTCCGATCGAATGTCCGGGTAACTAGTACAATCATTCGATCGAAACCTTGCACATATCCAATACGGCTACTACATCATTTCGCCAAAACCAGGGAAACCCTCTGTGTGGGACTCTAAAACTCGTCAATATGCTAGCAGTGGGTTTAACCACAAGCACGTCAGCGGCACTAGCTGTACGTAACGGCTACCCAGATATTGATCGAAAGGAAGGCCGACGAGCAAACTCATCCGAACCCATACTTAGCCTATCAGTGACAATCTCTAAATAGTCCGGTCTGTTCGTCTAAGAGTATCGCATATCGGGTCTAGCGGGTGGATAAAGTCAGACCACTAATAACGTGATATTTTGTGTCGGTGTGAAGCCCATCACCTACTGAGAAACTACTGATCCAAATCAGTACTTCTCGTCTATCTTGGCTAAGGATTTCTGGTGATGACCACCCATACACCGTGCGACATCAACCCCTAATGCCGAGAGAGATGAATCCCTGACGATCCGCTCACTGCCTCCATGTAGCTCGGGACTGTACCCAACTAAAACCTGTTTGCACGACTCCTTTGAGCCGTGGTAGGGTAGTAATCAAAGCATTGTTGGAACTCACATGAGACAAATGACGATCTTATGTCGATAGACTAAGCTGTACTCATGTCAGCTGAGAACTGCAATCTGACAATAGGTATAATACCATTTAGCATGTTCCCGACGAGTCCTTCAAGTGTAACTCATAACCCAATGAGCACCTGTATATTATCTTAGGTGACTAACTGACACCAATGGCTTGTGAGATAGGCCATCGCCCCTTGTCGGGGTCTCAATAAATATACACTAGTCTACTCTGGAGTATCGATGCCCAGTCTCGATGCTCCCTCGAC
The DNA here is from genome assembly GCA_030015575.1 of Agapanthus africanus. Classification (NCBI taxonomy): domain Eukaryota; kingdom Viridiplantae; phylum Streptophyta; class Magnoliopsida; order Asparagales; family Amaryllidaceae; genus Agapanthus; species Agapanthus africanus. The sequence continues at coordinate 256,215,277 of CM057351.1, read as the reverse complement.
TAGGGACATTTAAGGATGTGCTTATAGACCACCCAGCTCCCACGTATATGATCGCCATCATAATGCTGGCAGTCAAACAAGAATCCTATAGGCCCTATCAACATGTAATAGTGATTTGTAATACCACATAATGCATGTACATGGTGATAGAGACAAACCGGATAATATACTATCATCTCGAGTAAGACTGTTCTACCTGTATATGTCCTCCCTTAATCATCACAATCGCGTGCCTACGATCACAATAATTGTCTTGAGGGCATTATAGCCAACAAATATATGCTTATTGCAGCCAGTTCAAAAGCAATATCTGGTGTGGTACTTGACATTTCATGATTAACTCAATTGCCTAAGCAAGTGATATGCCAATCATGCAAATCCCTCTCCTCATTAGTCTAGAAGACAACTTTTTAGAGAGGGCGATTCCATCACCTGCGGGTACACCACCATGCCCGGAGTCATCCATTCTAAAACACTTTAGAATAGTCTCAAAGTATCCGAATTGGGACACTTTCCAAATCTAGATCTAAAACCATAGATTTAGTCACCAGAATCCCTGATATTTTATCCAGATCTTCTGTGGAGAAACAACTTATGACAACCACAGTATAACTTATGGTATAAGAAGATCACTTCCTATCAAGAGCATGTCATCCAAATATCTGGACATCACTCCCTACTACCTTCTTACTAGGTCCATCTGTTATTCTGATGAAGTCAAACTCTATGACTGTTACATCAAAAATAAATGATCTATCTCCTCTATACTTGCTTTAGTCTATAAATAGACATAACTACTTGCCCACCATTCTTCCACTGCTCCCACCGACTACAACAACCCTCTGGAAGTGTCATATACGCATGCACTTCTAAAGATAAATTAGAACGACGTTATAGTCATCCACCTGCCAGATCTCATAGTTTAGGATATCAGTAGTGGTAAGCTTGGGTCATCAAAACCTCCCTATCACCATCTTTGAGGAGACCAAAGTACCTTTCGGGTGGCTGAGGTTACCCACCAAATTTGCGGAGTGGCTAATGGATCATCAAAACCAATTGAATCCTCAGGTTCTACTAAATTTTTTCAGTAATCGTTTAGGGTTCTGGAATCACTTCCACTTCTACCATACTCTCACTAATGTTTTCTGAAACAAATTCATTTTACTAAAACGGGTGGCGTGTCAAGAACAATATAACTATTGATCCCCAAAATGGTAGAATGTTATCCTTCGTCAAAATCCGGGATAACCCACAAACTGCCATTACTGAAACATTCCTTGAGTTTATCCGGATTCTGGTTTTAAGCATAAGCCGGACAAATACATATACCTTAACATCGTTAAGATATGAATCCAATATAGAAACAAAGGCACTAATTTAATTGGAAGCAGATTCAAAAATCAAGCATTTGTTTCCAGTGCATATCAACTAAATGGAAGAAGGCTAAGCAGCATTACTCATAAAGGAGCATACTCACAGATGAGTAACCTAAGAGAGAAGCAAGTTCTCAAATATATTACTTACAATGGAATACCTAGCACAAGTATCTACAACTTCGATCACCTCAAAGAATCCTGATACTTACAACGTATAGTTCTCTACTTTATTCTTATACCGATAACTTCTCAAAATTTAGACCTTGTATTTCAACGAAATACTTTTCTAAAACTGGAGAAGTCATAAGTAAACAGAATATAGTACGAGTACCAACCCCTTTGTCCTAATAGACATCGGACAATATACAATACTTTGTATAAATCCTCTGAGTTTAATAACTCAAATCTTTTGCGTCGTAGGTTGAAAACTGTGTTATGGTTAAAAAGAATTATACCGTTATTGAATGCACCTTACCTAACCATCAACTGATATAGGTAAATGTCATAAACATAATTTCAAAAAGTTATATCTAATTTTATAAAATAAACGTACAGATATATCAGTTTGAAACTAGTACATAACAACGTATATTCAAAACCAAATATTTGCCGTTAGACAAAACCCAGGTGATTTTCTCAAATATTACCAATTACAAAGAATTCTATATCGAGAATTTAATCACCCAATTCCCAATATCTTACTCCCACTCAGAATCTGTAACACCATACAGATGTGAGAATCAAGTCTGGTAAATACATACCCTTGAGTCAGAATCTAATTAGAAAAACAGTTTTCAATTAACACCGCACAGTAAAAATGAAACATGAAAATGTTTCGAAGGGGTAGCTGGGTATTCCTAGTAATGCCTCGTCCACTCTCCAGATTCATAACAGTAACTGTATATTTCCTTGCCCTCAGCCCAATCCTTTTATATGTCTTTACTTCTTACCTTCTGTACACCATACTCAGGCTAATTGGTTTTTTTTCCTTCCCTACCTTTCGGCACTAGCCTAAGGTTTGGAAGAAGACTATCTAATAAGCGTAATAGGTGTACTTTCCTAATACTAGGAGTTCTTGCAACCTGAGAGAAGGGAAAAAGAAAAGACAACCGAAAAATCTTATTCAATTTCTCCCGAACCGGAAACCATCCTCGAACTGAAACAAGTTCCTTAGAGTTCGTATGTAACTATACGATGGCATATCCAAGCAATATAGATCTTCGTAGTGATACGGAGTGTTCTGGAGAAATGCAAAGGGGAAGTAGGAGTGGTATGGGTATAAACGGCTTCATCGTGATTGATAGTAGTCGCAATTTCATTTGCCCTTACTCTAATCCCTTTATTCTGTACACCACACTTAGGCTAATTGGTTTTCTTCTTTCCCTACCTTTCGACACCTGCCTATAGTTTAGAAGAAGACTATCCAATAAGCGTAATAGGTGTACTCTCCTAACACTAGGAATCCTCGCAACCTAAGAAGGTAAAGAGAAAAGACAACCGAATAATTGTATTCAATTTCTCCAGAACCGGAATCCATCCTCGAACAGAAACAAGTTTCTTTGAGTTCGTATGTAACTATACGATGGTATACCCAAGCAATATGGATCATCGTAGTGATACAGAGTGTTCTGGAAAAATACAATGGGAAAGTAGGAGCGGCAGGGATATATGCGACTAAATGACAATCGAAAAGCCAAAGTGTTTTAAGAAGGTTCGGTTAACTTGGTTCATGAGTTTTAGTTTAAGGTCAGGTCATGGTCGCTGCTAGAGAAAGAGAGAGAGAGAGAGAAGAAACACTCAATGTGCACTCTAATCTAGATTAGATTGGTCAATCATTTTATCTAATCAGGATGGCTCCCACTGTTTCCTCGAATTCTCCTTCAAACCATAAAAGGAGAATTAGTCGGGATCATCTGAAAATCACCCGAGGAGTAACACCTACTCATCAGTGGGAATTAGGATCCAACTATAATCGCATGATAACTTGATGGAAGCCACTCAAGTCACCACACTCCAGAATGTATATGCATGCCTGGCAAGTTTTCTGTATATTTGAAACTCCTGATGTGGTTTTTTCCCCAAGCGCTTATGACCTTGATTTTGGCCAACAAATCATAACATGCAAGTTAAGTTCTACCTTTCATTATCCGGATTAATTTAGACCCACCTGTACACACTCTTGACTTTGGCTAACAAAATGGTACGACTGTCCTAAACCAATGCATTTATCTATGCTACGGATAAGTAACACACAGCTACCATTCACAATGCCTTTACTTTGGCCAACAAACACTGCATGAACACTATGTGCTACTTATTTGAAACGATGGAGGGCTACAGCTGGTTTTTGGCGAAAAACCTTTAATGTAATGAACTTGATATCGTTGAAGGAACCCGAATAGTTTTACAAATATATAGTGGCGTAAACTTTTGCTAAAGAGGTCACTCCCTGTGAAGGGAGCTAGGCTCTTTCCTTGTCGAGGGAGGTGCAGGATATTCCTAACTGAATGCCACGATGTAAAGCAAAAGAATCGACTATAGTAAATTTATTACAATGACACAAACCTTTGCCCAAGAGGTCACTCCCCATGAAGGGATCTCGGCACTTGCCTCGTCGAATAAGGTACTGGATATTCATAACCGAATACCGCTGTGTAAAGTAAAAGGAAACGTCTATAATGACAGTTTTCAAAAATTGGTTCCAACAACATCATATAGGTTTGTTTTCCTTGCATTAATCAGAATTAATGCAGTCCCATTAATTAATCCATATCAAACTAGAAAAGAACAAAAATACAATGTACGTATATGCCATTCGCATTCGCCACGGGGCCCCGTCAAGCACCATTAGGTTACTTAACTAACGGCAGAGCGGGGGATGGACTAGCGCGGATGCAAAACATATACAACATCTACCAGTATATATATATATATATATATATATATATATATATATATATATATATATAACATTCGTCCCAAGCATGATATAAGCAACATCACAGAAAAGCGATAAGCAACACATAATAACGGATAATCTAGGAGCCCCGGGTTTCCTTTGAACCTCAAATGAAACCCGATGTTTCCCGGTCATGTGGATAGCCTGTGCAATGTATAACCAAGACCCCTATGAGTGCGGCAAGTTACCCACCAATCTCAGAAGTGAGGCAACCCTAATCAACAAAGTAAATGGACCACCCAGCACTTCACGGAATCCGGTAACTTGAGCACCCCTCCGTGGGTCATCCTATACCCCCTACGAGTGCGGTGAATATCCCGCCAATTCTAGAGTAAGGCCTCTTCTGTCTCAACGCCACGAGATGCGGGCCTGTTTCCTCTAGAACTCGGCTTCTCGAGCACTTCACCGCAGGGTAATCCTACTACAGAAAAGAAAAGCATATATACAACGGTAACATCTACCTCAACCCGGTCGTGCCCTAATAAAAGAATATACAAACTGGCGAAAACGACAGTCCACAAGTCAGACGTTCGCCCCGCAATAATGAATATAAAAATGAGTCTAAACTGTACAACTACCATTGCACAAGAGGCTATCCCATACGACAATCCGATCAAACCATCACCGATAACAACATCATAGGAGTATAAGCAAATATGTGCAACCCCGTCTAAACGGCATATAGAAAATAAACGACATTTGAAAAACATATACACCACATCACAGATATCAACGATGCAAAGTTTCAAGTTTTGAAACTTTCCAAGTTTCACTATAGCAAAGACAATACTAAGTGAAATCTGGGGTGAATCAAACAAGACCAAAAATACCAATTTACAAAACACCAGACACAGGATGAAAATGAGGTACATAGGTGAACAGTGAACCGTCCATATAGGTTTTTTGGCGGTTTGGCCGGCCAAACTTGCATGGATCTGCCTCGTTTTCATCGAGTGTCATTTACATGTCTATATTAAGTCTTTGCACTTGTTTAAAAAAAATTTAGAGACCAAAAAATTTTCACAACAGAGAGTGGGTTTTGAAATCAGAATTTTTTCGGTTTTGAAACTAATACAACGTCTACTACTAGTTTCTAATGTTTGGGTGGCTCTGATACCATGTTGAGGTTCCTAGTGTAAGCCGATGTTGTGCACCCCGCAGTTCACGGGACGGCGGAATTTTCAAAAACGATAAATATTTAACTACGCAACACCGGCTAAACTCCAGGATCTTTACTAAAGCCTTAACTAGCTAATCTATCTAAGAGGTTTAACTACTCGGTGAGATGGTTATGCCTCCAAGATCGAGTCCTTCGGGTCTTCTAGTACTCCTCTCCATGGCTCCTCGGTGATCGGATGACGAAAGCTCCACCGGCCTCCTTGCATCAAAGATGATCCACCACGAGAGAATGCGCTTCAAGCTCCAACCTCTAAATGAGGTAACTATGGTAGATGGTTCGCTAATCCAACTAGCCTAAGAGATGTAGAGAATGCTAAAGGATTGTAGTGTCTCACTAAACCCTATGGCTCACAACACATGTGAAGGATTAGGGTTTAGCTTGAGGAAGAAGGAGATGGAGAAATCTCAAGAGAGAGAATGAGGAGAAGAAAATGAACCATCAAAAAAGCTAAGTGTAGAGAATGGCTCATATATATTTTCTTATCTCACTTATAGAGCCATGGAATAAAAATCAATACAATATAGCACCCATTCCTCAATAGTGAGTCAAGAAGAATAAATAAATCCAAGAGCCATGCTATGCACCATGCCACCAAAGTCTCCTCCATTTCCACCTCGTTAACCCATTTAGGAAAATGGATAATACAAATAATAAGGTGGCTCCTTCTAGAAGCATGCCTTGCCAAATTACAAGAATTCCCCTCACCGTATATACATACCCGTATCCTTATTTCGAAAAATACGGAAACAATGAGACGATAACAATCCAATAATACAATACTAGGATCCGTCTCAAACCAAAGCCCACTAGTATTGTCTGCCCGATCAGCATCCGTGTACAAGTACAGGTATGTGATCGAAGCCCTGTCGTAAAACCATACGACGTCTACATCAATTGCCTCAAGCAGGGAAACCCTCTGTGTGGGACTCTAAAGACTCGACAGTATGCTAGCAGTGGGCTTAACTATAAGTCATCAACGGTACTAGCTGCACGTAACGGCTACCCAGGTATCTGTCGATAAGAAGGATGATGAGCAAGATCATCCGAACTCCTACTGAGCCTATCTGCGACAATCTCCATACAGTTCGTTCAGTTCGTCTGAGATACTCGCATATCTGCCTAGGGGATGGTAAACGTCAGACCCCTAACAACGTGATAAGTCGTGCCGGAGGAGAGCCCAATACACCATGAGAAACTACTGGAGTACCTTACCAGTATTTCTCGATTGCCCTGGCTAGGGACTTTGTGTAATGGCTTTCCGAACACTGTGCGATATCAACCCCCAATACCGGGAGAGAAGAATCATATCTGATCGCTACAGTCCCCAAGTGCTTCGGGACTACACCCAACTACTACCTGTTTGCACGAATTCTTTGAGCGTGGTAGGGTAGAAATCAAAGTGCGGTGGGAACACACTCGAGATGAAGTAGCGATGGCAAGTCAACGGACTAAGCTGTACTCATGCCACCTGGGAACTCTACCTGACGATAGGTATAATACCAAACAACAGTTCCCATCGAGTCCTGTCCAGAGTAACTCATAACCTAATGAGCACCTGCATACAATCTCCAATACGTCGTACTAATGGCTGTGGGACAGACCATATCTCCTGCGGGGATGAGAAGCGTATAAACTAGTCTACTCCGGAGTATCGATGCCCCGTCTCGATAATCCAACGACTAGGGTCCTGTATAAGGATGTGCTTATAGACTACCCAGCCCCCACAAGTGTAACTGCCATCACAATGCTGGTAGTCAAGCAAAGATCCTAAGGGCTTTACCAATATGTATAAGCGATATGCTAAAAGAAACACATGCACATATTGAGGTAGAATCAAATCAGGTAGCATACTACCATATCGAGCAAGACTGTTATTATAACTGTGAAATATCCTAAGCATCCTATATGTAATATACAATCCAGTATGATACAATAATGGCCTCTAGGGCATATATCACTAACACCTAGTGCCCTAGACGTCGACCGTGGCTATTGCAGAACGAAAAATTTTGGGGTTTAAAAACTTGGCGCTAGAAACAACTACCTAGAATCGAAACCAAACATGAAACTAGCAAGCTACGAAGATGTTCTAGCTACTGTGATAGAGTTGTTTTACCGAATGATCCGTGTCCTTCGGTCTTCTGTCCTCTTCTTTGGCTCCTTGAGGTCTCCTCAATCGAGCTTGGTCGCCAGTCCTCATCCGTCGAAGATAATCCACCTGAGATGTAGCTGATGGCTCTAACTTTACACTAAGAATATAGTGAAGCAACTAGGGACTCTAGGTTGCTAATCCAGAGTTCCTATGGATGTAGTGAGTTGCTCTAAGTGTGTATCTATCTCTCTTCTACCCTTAATTCTCAACACATGAGATGGTAGCGTAGAAGATGAAGAAGGAGGAGGAGGAGCTCAAGAAAGGTAGTGAAGAGAGAGTTAACCAAAAATGGTGAGAATGAAACTCATGTCAAAAAATGAACCATCGATCAAGTGAGAGAAAATATGAAGCAAGGTTTTGTAAAATAGTTTTTTCAATAAACATATTGCAACCATACTTGAATAGTTTGCACAAATGAATTAACAATTCATTTGTCATCACTATTCAAGCTCGGTTCTCACCATTCTCTCTTCATCACCTTTACACCTCATATCCATTTAAATTAATAAATGGATAATCCAAAATGAGGTGTCCACCTTCAAGAATGTATTCCGTATAAATACGGAATACACTCAACTGTATATACATACCCGTATTCGTACCAAAATAAGAATACCCAAAGAGATAGAATAACACAAAGAAAATAATACTAGAATATACATATCGAAATATATATACATTAATTATTAAATCAATACCTGATTTAATAATCCAGCTCAATCCCGAGCCGTCTAGTATTATCAACCATCCGATCGAAAGTCCGGATAACTAGTACAATCATTTGATCGGAGCCCTGAACGTATCAAAATACGGCTAATACATCATTTCGCCTGAACCAGGGAAACCCTCTGTATGGGACTCTAAAGACTCGTCAATATGCTGGCAGTGGGTTTAACCACAAATACGCCAGCGGCACTGGCTGTATGTAACGGCTACCCAGGTATTGAGTGAAAGGTAGGCCAACGAGCAAACTCATCCAAACCCATATTGAGCCTGTCTGTGACAATCTCCATACAGTCCGGTCTATTCATCTAAGAGTATCGCATATCGGGTCTAGGGAGGTGGATAAAGTCAGACCCCTAATAATGTGATATTTCATGTCGGTGTGAAGCACATCACCCATTGAGAAACTACTGATCCAAATCAGTAATTATCATCTACCCTGGACAAAGATTTCTAGTGATGGCCACCCGTGCACAGCGCGACATCAACCCCCAATACCGGGAGAGACGAATCCCTGATGATTCGCTCACTGCCTCCTTGTGGCTCGGGACTGTACCCAACTAAAACCTGTTTTCACGACTTCTTTGAGCCATGGTAGGGTAGTAATCAAAGCACAGTGGGAACTCACACAAGAAAAATGACGATCTCAGGTAGACAGACTAACGGTACTCATGTCACCTGAGAACTGCTATCTGACAATTGGAATAATACCATCTAGCATTTTCCCGGTGAGTCCGTCCAGTGTAACTCATAACCCAATGAGCACCTGCATACTATCTTAGGTGACTAACTGACACCAATGGCTTGTGATACTGGCCACCTCCCCTCGTCGGGGTCTCGAAAAGTATATGTTCACCGCCGAAAACCGGACCGAGACGTTGGGATGTCTGGCCTGAATTCTTGGGGCAGATGTTATTTGGATTTATCCGTCCACCTCTCCGAAGATACCAAGTTGGTTTATGGCACCGTATATCTGAGGTTTGGACTGACGCGACCATTGTAGTAGACATTATCAGACCCGCCCTCATCTTATAAGGGTTTTTTGATTGTAGGGACGCTCTTCCGTGCAGGCGTAAGCCCCTGCAGTTAATTACGTTACCGCATGCGATAACCACTTTCTCCTTCTTCAGCAGTTCATTTCATGTCGTGTGTGTTTTTGTTTGTTTTGGTTGCCCGTGAATTGTATACGGAGACTAGTTTATGTCGTTGCCCGTAAGGCGTGAATTAGTCCAAATACGTATAGTTTAGATTTGGGCTTGGGTTAAGGATCGTTAATCTGGTTTGAGATTAAGATCGACTTAAAATATATGAGCATTTAGGCTCAATTGTTTTAGTTCAAGGACATCGCGGTCCATTATCGCCATGTTTGGGGAGAATATTAGTTTAGGGACATTTTGGTCCATCCTTCCCGTTTTAGGGATGAATATTAGTTTAAGGAAATTTTGGTCCATTATTCATCTTATGCGCACGTGTATTTGTTACGTGGCTGAGTGAACGATGGTGACATGGAATGCGCCCAATTCGGGATGCGGTCTGATTTGAGGTGTGCTCGTCAATTTGGAGGTGCATCAATGTGTGATGAAAGGAGTTGTTGGTTGTCGAGACCCGCCACCTCTCTGAAGACATTGAGAAATTACAATGACATATATCAGAGGTGTGGAGATGTACCCTTAAACCAAATCCCGTATTTGAGGGAAAAAGGGATTATGATGGACCTAAGAATCGTTAATCATATTTGAGACTAAGATTATCTTAGGAGATATGGGATGAATATCATTTTGGATATCATCAACGAGAGATCATCAGCCATGTTTAAGACTAAGATCAGTTTGGAAATCATGAGCAATATGGGCTTGGTTGATTTAAAATCAAAGAGATTTAATCTCAGGAAACTTAGCTAGCAGTGCTAAGCACTAATATTATGTAGCGCACACATGTATTTCACCTGGGGCGCTGGGATAGTGCTGAGCACTAATCTTTTTGGCGCTCACATGTTTTTCACATGAGGCGCTCAGATATGGGTGCTGCCAACTTTGCATGGCACTCACGTGGGAAACACATGATTACTGAGCATTAATTTCAGGTTTTATTTGTTCACCCCCTCCTTTTTTTACATAAGTGCTAAGCACTTGGCTAGAGCTCATGTGTGAAGCACGTGAGGCGCCAGATTTTGTGTTTCCAAGAGTGTTTCACGTGTATTACATGCGATTACTTTATTTTGGGATATTGGGCTGCTTTATTTGGTGGCTGCCTAATCAACACAAAGGAGTTTTTCTTTGATCTTTGGACACTCACGTGGGAAGCACGTAAGGCGTTTTAGTTTTTCTTCTGTCTATTTTAAGCAGTCACGTGGGAAACACGTGAGGCAAAATAATAGTGTTAAGCACTAAATTTACTCACGTGTGTTTTACGTGAGGCGCCAAGTTCTTCTTGTTTTTAGAGATATTAATCTCTGTTAATGACGTTTTAGTCATTGACGACCATCAAGATGTCTGTTTTGAAGATCTTGAATCATTATCTTTGTTTGAGAACTAAGTTCTTCTCTTTTTTTTTATAAGAACTGAGTTCTTTATATAGGGTTAAACCCTAATCTCGAGGGAATTAAATTCCCAGAACAAATGTTCCTTTTCCTTTTATTTCTTTTTCTTTTTAACCTAGTTCTCTCCCCTAAGTTTTGAGTCTGAAAAAACCGTATCTCCTCGATGAGAATTAAATTCTCAACTTGTGGGGAGATTTGCCTTTTCAAATCTCAAATTATAGGAAGAACTAAGTTCTTGTATAAATGGTTAAACTCTTAGATCCGTTATACTAGACAAGAGGGATACTTTTAATCTCTCCTTTTTTATTTACCTAGAGTAATTTGAAGGAGGAAAGTCTTCTTTCTTTGAGAATTAATTCTCTGTTCCCTCAAGAACTCACTATATTTTTACGGCAGGGGTTTATAGGGGTTTTTTTCCTTTCTTTTTGAGACTTGAAGTCTCGGGTCCTTTATATAGTGGAGGCAAGTTTGTTAATTAATTTTGAGAAAATCTCTCATTGAGAGATTCAAATTGATTTAATTGGACTAAAAATTGATTTGAGGAATTTTACCCACCGCTGGATCATCGATCCAAGAGTTTTCTGTCTTACAGAATATGTTTTCTTGTTTTAATAAGATTGAGGGAATATTCTCCCATATATAGAATAAGATTCTATTGAACGGTGACATTTTTATCACCATTGGATTTTTAATCCAAGGGTGCTCGGTTTAATAGAGCACAATCTTTCTTTATTTAGAAAGATATATGAAATAATTTCCATCTCATTGGATTTTTGATCCACCAACTTTCTGTTTAACAGAAAATATCCCTTCCAATAGAATTTAATTCTATAATTAATCACCATTGGATTTTTGATCGAACGGTTCCTTGTTTGAATAGAATTTAATTCAACGAAAGGAGGTGCCATCACGTGTTTAACACGTGAAGCTTATTTAGCTTCTCTGATTTGGCGCCCATATGCTCTGCATATGGGCGCTCACGTGTTTAACACGTGAGGTTGATTTGGCCTATAGTTGTTAGGCTGCAGCGCCTATAGGCTTTGCATATAGGCGCTCACGTGTTTAACATGTGAGGCTTATTTAGCCTATTAGGTGTTTGATTGCAGCGCCTATATGCTCTGCATATAGGCGCTCACGTGTTTAACACGTGAGGCTTATTATCCTGTTAGCTCACGTGTTTAACACATGAGGCATATTAGCCTATCGGTTGTTTGATTGTAGCGTCTATATGCTCTGTATATAGGCGCTCACGTGTTTAACACGTGAGGCTTATTTAGCCTATCAGTTTTTTGATTACAGCGCCTATATGCTTTGCATATGGGCGCTCACGTGTTTAACACGTGAGGTTTGAGTTGTAGAGAATTTTCTCCCCTTTTTTTCTTTTATTATGAGGGAACAAATGCCCCCAGCATTTTTCTCATATGGCTTGTATGTGAGTGCAACGCTGTCCATCTTTATCACCGTTGGATTACCTAGGGGAATGGGAAGCTGAACCGCTTCCCTTCACGTCTTATAAATGGGGGCCTTTGGCCCTTGAGATGACCACTGTTTCTTTATCTTCTTCCTTAACTATATTCTTGAGAATTTAATTCTCCTTTCAGAGCTTAGCTCTCTGCCCATAGAAATTCAGAGTTAAACTCTGTAAAAACACTTCTTGGTAAGGATTATGAATAGAATTTATTCCTTAGGAAACCTTTTTGTTCTTGTCTTGGAATTCAAATCCATCCACAGTGCTTTGCTCTTTTCTTGAACTGGTCTCTTAGAGATCTAAAAAGACTTTTTTTAAGTAGACTCTGGGGTCTTGAATCAATGAGGATTGTTAGTTCTCCTCTTAGGGTTTTACCTTATCACCGATCTTTGAGAATCCTTGGAATTTAATTCCATTTTCTTTGTTTTCCCACTATGGGGATTTCTGGGATTTAATCCTACTATTGAAGGAATTTAATTCCACTTTCTTACGGAGCTTAGCTCTGAGAGATCTAAGGACTTTTGGAAATTTTATTCCCCTACCGTTCTTGAGCATTTTCCTTTTTAAGTTTTAATACCCTTTTTCACAGATTTGAATCTGTCGTCTATTCTCTTTTCGAGGAAGTTAAATGTTTTTTTAAACTCCACTGTTTATTTAATGAGAATCCTTTTGGATTCTCACAATGATTATCTTTCTTCATCATTGGTGAGCCGCCGTTTTGATTTTGTGGGGCTTACTGGATTTGTAGTTAGTAGTTCCATGAAACAAGCACTTTTTATTAATAGGTTTTTTTGTCCCCATTCATTTAGGTACAATGGCCTCACTTCCCTACTTCCCTTACACATGCTCGGAGGTCACTTTCCCACAGTCTCCATCAGACGAGAAAGTTATGGCGATGATCAGGGCACATGATAAGGATAATAAGAGCCTTTTCCTATGGGGAGTTTGGTACAGCCACATTATCAGGGGTCGACGTAGTTTCACATGCGAAGTACCAACAGTACCCATCCGTTCAATGTGATTCACGGAGCATCCGCATACTGCTTATGCGGTGGAGGCGGTTAACTGGACCCCCGAGGGCCGGCTTGAGCCATCAACAAAAGTGAAACCCAATCAACCCATGATGGCTATCGATATTTTGGGATGCTGAATATGTCAGGGTGAAGCTCGACCGTGGGGGCAGGTCTATATGATAGGTGTTACCTCATGCCATCCAGTAGGCTATCTTCCTTAGGCCCGGTACGTTCTTTCGTCCTAACGCTTACGGCTACAGAAAGTTGGGCTGTATCAAGCAGTGTATACGTCGCTGTTCTACTACCATTCTTCCCATGTTTGGTGGGTCAAGGCTTTTTTGAATCAGTGGAATCTTCCAATAAATACGTTCCTGCTAGGGGACCGCGAAGTCTCTATTTCGCTGGAGGAGTTCCGTGAAATTTCAGGGCTGCCGATTAGGGGAGGGCACTATGAAGAATTATTACTCCCTGACGAGTATATATTTTCTTCAGTGCCGGCTATGCTTGATGGCTTGACGTCCGAGAATGTTGTTCGGCATAAGCACCCGAGTCTAATCAAGGCCTTTGGCATTTTTGCGAGACTGTTTGTGGCATCGGAAGGGCATGATGTCACTTTTGACGCTTTCATTGCTTGCTTTCTCCGTAAAGAAGCTCTATCCAAGAAAGCTCCGAAATTCGCGAAGATTGGGGATCCTTTCGAATTCGGCTTGGAGAAATTGCAGGCTAAAGAAGAAGACTTGCCGCAGTTTTATATTCCCAATTCGTCAGCCGTGACATTTGACACAATCGCTGCCCCTAGAATAGACGAAGAAACATTCTTTGTCGGCTTCATCAGTCATTGGCTTAGCTGGTTCGCCATGCCGATACATCGCCATTTTATAAGAGCCTCCATCTTCTATCCTGCCCATCGCATAGCTGAAGGAGCACGATTGGCCATTGGCGTTGCAGGGTTATCACACTTATACCATGGTTTAAGTACTGCCGCCAACACTTCAAACCCAGGTGCAAACACCGTGAACTTCTCCCTCCACTACTTCACGTCGTGGATCGAGATGCACGTGTTAGGTGAATTTGATGCACACCGGCGTCCTGATTTTTATAAGTCATACACCTTCCCGCAATTCATGAAGTTAGTTGATTCCTCCGCTCCTGATCCGACTCAGTTAGGGGCTCTGCGCATATTGCTTAACCCATATCCAAATGAAGGCGGGATGATCTTCAATGATCGAGTCCTTTCTGCGTTAGCGGGGCCCATTCAACAGTTATTTGATTTGTCGAAGAGTTGGGCTTCAGCTTTAAAACACAAAGAGATCATGCATTTATACTCAATCAAGTTGGGGTACTTAGTGTTCCGCCTAAATGACACTGCTCTCTTCATGCGGTATAATCCGCATCGCTTTACTCAGCAGCTAGATTACAACCAGGGCGTCCCCGTCGAAGCCTTTTTAGTTGAGCCCACTCTCTCGTTGGAGGTCACCCGCGACGTTATCCACCACTTCATGCGGTTTAAAACTGGTTCCCTCTTCATGATTCCTGCGCCTAACTATCTTCTGAGGCCCGTAGGACCTTTCAAGGGCTGGTATCGCCACCGGGTTAGTCCCATCATCATAGAGGAGAGAAGGGTGCTCTTCGAGTGTAAAGACCCTGCTCCTGCTCAAGCCGTCAGTGCCCCGTTGCAGCCACGGTCGGTTGTTTTCCCTCCTCTGAAGGACAGTGATTCAGTGCTTATTCCTAAAGTCGTTCGAGCGGAATCAGTCCCCTGTATTGCTGGCATGCCGGTTCGCACTAGGGCCGAGGCAGAGATTCCTAATAAAGTACCAGCAGCGACATCACCAAAAGCATATACCGAAGGCGAGGTTGGGCAGCGCCGTACAAAAGTGCCGAAGGGGAGGAAGTGCCCTTCTTCTAGTGCTACCTCAGACCCTAAAAGGATGAAGAAATCGGCCGCCGGTTTACTCGATTCCTTGGTCGAGTCTCAGCCTCTTCATGATGAGCCTATATCTGCGCATGAACCAGACGACAATCTTATCTTTCCTGGTACATCCGCCGAGGAAGCCACTCAGTTGACCGAGGCTTTAAAGCGTTCACAGGATGAAGATGAAAACATGCGTCCCAAGAAGGGATGCTTTCTCCCTGTTGAATTCCATGATGTTGATCCTGTCCTGACTATGTTACCAGTGGTTCCTCTGACGTTGGAAGAAGAACGGGCTCTCAAACAGCCAATCTCGGCCGCTTCTAAAGACGAGGTTGCTCTGAAGGCGGGCAGGGATTTATCTTTGATCGAAGCCTGACGAGCGCGATTAAACAGAAAAGAGAAGCGGCTCGAAAAGGCAATACTTCAGGCTCCCTGGCGTATTGGTATGTATCTTTTACGTTCTTCTCAGCAGATTAGTTTCATATCATATTCGTGTTTACAGATTTTTCCTTTGTAGGGCCTTCTATGGCGGGTGCAGCTTCGAGTCCAGATCGTGCCTCAGAGCCTCCGGTGACGTCTTATATTCCTTCAGCGAAGGTCACTGGACCGGCCATAGACTCTGTAAATATTTCTAGTGACGCACCGGAGGGTGTAGAGGAGATTACTGAAGCTGCTATCCCTCGAGTCTAGAATGGACGAAGTATCGAAGGTAATCTTATATATATATATATATATATATATATATATATATATATATATTTAACGACCCTTCCATATGTCTGACCCTTTCTTTTTCTCAAAATTGCGGGAGCTGGCGTCTTTTATAGTAGAAATTTCTCCGGAAGAAACCTTCAACCATTTACTTAATATAACGGCCCCACACGCGATACCCCCCATAGTATCGTCCTTTCCTCTGGCCAAGGTTGGTATTCCTTTTCCTTTTCGTTTTATATTTTCATGATGATGTTGATGTGTCCCTTTATTTTAAACCACAGTCCTAGAGGCTGATGACGATGTTGAAGTTCTTGATGGGCCTGGGGATCTCTCAGATCCGCCTTCTGTGGCCATAGGTAAGTGACGCTTTAGCATTGGTATTCTTTTACTTATTCCCTGTTCGGAAAGGAAAATAACCATACACATATTTTCACAGCTTCACGAACCATGACTCCACTAGAGTCCCAGAATTGCATGCCACCAAGGCCCTTACGCCAGACGCATGTCTGAGAGGATGGCAAAACAGAGCATTCACTCACTGGCGAATCTTATTGAAGATCTTCATGATGGCACTTCCGTCATGGCTGAAGAATTTTCTGTTGAAGCCAATGCTTCCTTGTCCATTCTTGCCACCCACCATGATGAGGCGGTGGTGCATTCTTGGGTTTAAAATTGTCATTAAGTGGAGGCTTCCCTACATGGAGTCGAATGCATACGCCTTCCTTCTGATATCTTTTCCATAAATGCCAGCTTGCATGGATGCATCGATCGGTGTGCAGCCAATCTCCAGTCTTGCGAGAAAAGGCTCAACCGGAAGTTTTCAGCAACGGAGTCGGCTTCGAAGGCTTTGGGGGAACTTCAAGCCCAGCTCACTGTTCATAACAGAATACTGCATTTTATACCGCCCATTCTTACGCTCGGTTGTTTATAGGTAGGTGCTTTTAATCCGTGTTTGCTACATATTTACAGGCCACAGTTTTCTAGTCCAAAATAACGCAATTGATACAAAATCTCCACTGCTACGCCAAAATACAGAACATCTGTTGACAGCAGATAAAAGCCGGCTTCCGGTCATCCGTATCCGTCCAGTGCCGCTTACCAGTTCCAGAGACAAGACATATGACAATGGTCATTCGTGTCTCGGACAAGCACAGAGCACGAGGGGGGCGGCACGAGAATCAATGGGTGCGCGGAGCTCGAGGGAGAAAGGTCAAATCAATCAAAAGTTAAGCTATGTTTGGACTGTTCAGATCTGAAGCAATTGTGGAAGCAATTTGCAATTTGGTATATGTAGAACAACATAGGACAAAAGAACAGGCAAACCCACAAAATCGTACCAGACAACTCACCTAGATGGCCGCGGAACCACGGCCAACATGGGGTTTAGGCCGCGGTTCCGCGGCCATATGGGCTCCGCATTTGTTGACTTTTCAGGGGTAGTTTGGGTACTTCATTTAATACCAGATTCTTGCCATAGGGTTTCTGTAAACTGCCTATAAATACCCCAGAACTGAGCCAAACAAAGATGTTAAATTCTTTAGCCTCTTTTGTTAGGTTTTAGTCTTCTTCGTCTTCTTCTTCATTCTTTCCTCCATGAAAATTGTAGTGAGAGCTTTTTGAGTGGAAGATCAATGAAGATGAGGGTTTTTTGTATTATTCTTTTTGCTTAGCTTCCCCCTTGAGCTCTCTACCTTAACTTGATCTTGCAACCTCTTAAGTGAGCTTGCAAGTTTAAGCTTTGGTCATTGGTCTCAAGGGGTTGTATCATTTTGTTCTCTCTTTAGTGCTTCATTTCACATGAGTTCTTTACCCTTCTCTTGATCTTGCAACCTCTTGATTGAGCTTGCAAGTTTAAGGGTTGGCTATTGATCCCATGCTTGTTTTGAGTTCTATGGTTCTTGTATTTATTTTCTTACATTTTTCATTCTTGTCTTTAATTACTTACAATTTATTACCATGCACTTTAATTACTTGCTTATAATCTTTTCTTTTCTTTTGCTCTTTTTGGTTTATTTTGTGAATGGTTGTAATTATTATTGTTAAGAAGAAATACGATATTATAAGTTAACGTTTCTTTGCTCATTTCCTTTTCCCGTATTTTCCATTGAACTCCGCCCAAACGATACGCAAGCGCTCCGTTAGGCACCCTACCCTAACAAGGTAACGGTGATTCCTAACCGCGACCGGTTGCGTTCGGTTTGGCCGGAGGCGAAAGCAAGAGACAAGAACGGAAGGACAACGGTAAATAAGCCGGATTCCACGAATACCGCGCTTAAATCCCCTAATCCACGTTGTTGTCGATTGCTCTAGCTTCAATTGGTCAAGACTCGGCTCAAAGGTTTTGAGTACGGATTTCTTTAGCTTACAATTTCGTATCTTTTTCTTAACAACTTTATACTTGCAAATAATACATATAGGTTAGATTGAACAAACTCATACAAATTCTTTATTGACTCGTCTAAGACAAGAACGGAAATACAACCATCTCCCTGTGGATCGACCCGTGCTCAACCGGCTAGCTGCATAGCGACACCGTCTTGATTACGGTTAACTTTAATTCTTTCAATCACTCACCACCAAGACTACTCGGGCCTATGAAATTTGGCGGATCCTTCAGGAGGCCATTACAGAGGTGGTGGCTCTTGATAAAACCGTCATTTTTACACGCGAGATGGTTGAGACCCATAAGACTGCCGAGAAAGAGCTTGAGAATCGGTTTTTCTCATACCAAAAACAATAGGCACAGGAAGGGACTCAGCTTGCGACATTGCTAGAGCTTGAGGGGGATGTCTAGCGGAAAACTTCATGGTTGCGCCTAGTTGGCTTATTGAACCGCCCGCCATCTTAAATACTTTGTTGCTGTATATCTTTCTTTCTTCTCTTATTTTCCCCTTTTGTGTATCTTGTATTCATTTGGATTTATGAATAAAAGAAATATTTTATTTCATGGTTGCCCCTCTCTATCCTTTGATGTCTTGATTTGGCGTAAAGTAGTTTATATACACATTTCGGAGTTTGTAGTTTATGCACTCATTTCAGAGTTTCTAGTTTTTGTACTTATTTTAGAGTTTGTAGTTTATTCACTCGTTACGGAGTTTCTAGTTTATGTACTCATTTCGGAGTTTATAGTTGATGTACTCATTTCGGAGTTTGTAGTTTATATACTCATTTCAGAGTTTGTAGTTTACCTCTCTTGGGTTTACAGAAAAACTTGTCCTAACGTTATATGCAGATAACCCCAATTCTTTAAAACAGTGGTCTCTTATGCTTGTGGTACTAGGGTTTTAGTCTGTGGTACCGTCGCGTTGGCTGATGTATTCCTCGATATGCATTCTTCAAGCTGTTGTTCGGTAGCCCCGCGACTGTCATATCTCTGATCCCTTCGAGGGATGGACAAGACGTCTTCAAGTAATCTCCTTAAGTTATATTACCATTAGAATATTAACCGTTAGGAATTTGTTATGACGTTTTTTAGTTGAGGTTAGGCTCAATTTGGAGCCCTGGTGAGTCATAACCACTCCGCTCTGGTGTGGGATGATCTCCGATAGTCTTTTAGGCTTTATATGTGTTGCCGTCGAGACCCGAAGCTGGGAATATGCCGTCACTTCATTTTTGTTTTGACGATGTCGTGCCATTCTTTTTGCTGAAATAGGGTAAACATCTGTAGGACCTCTATGCTGTATATATTGCAATTGAAGTCCGGAGCTAGGAATATGCCATTGCTCCAATTTCATTTGATAGTTGTGTCCGCATACTGCTGAAATGAGGGTGAACATCAAGATAGTCACTGGGCTGTATATGAATCGTCAAGACTTGGAGCTAGGATTTTACCGTGACTCTATTTTTGCTTTCAACCGTTGGGTCTTTTGCTGGCGTTGCGTCTGCATCTTGCCGAAATGAGAAAGAACGCTAGGATATTCTCTATGTTATATATGTACCATCAAGACTTGGAGCTAGAATTTTTCCATGGCTCCATTTTTGTTTCGACCCTTGGGTCCTTTGTTGACGTTGTGTCTGCATTGAGAAAGAACGTCAAGCTAGAGCTGGGATTTTGCCATTACTCCTTTTTGATTTGGCTCCTTGGAGCATTGTTAACGTCACGTCTGCACTCTGTTGGAATGAGAAGAATGTCGGGTTAGTCTCTAGGTTGTATATGAACCGTCGAGATCTGGCTCTTCCTTTAACAGAGCCTGGTAGGAAAATATGGTTCCCTTTCTTTCATTTGTACCTATGGATCATATACAAGAGTCAATATGGACCTACTTGCAGGGCAGAAAAGTTTCATTTTTCATTTTTTTTATTTCTTTCCGCAATGCTCTATCTTTTCAGCTTTTATGTCGTGAAGGTCGCGATTGCCCAATCATTTCGGCTTTTTATCACGGTGCCCAATCATTTCGGCTATTTTTTTTATTTTACTCGCTATTTTTTATTAGGAGTTGCCCAAACATTTCAGCTGTTTCATATGCATATATAAATATATATATATATTGCTCGCTGATTCTGTTGCGGGTCTGGGACTTAGGTCCTGATGCCAATTTCGGCATCAATATCGCTATGATTGGAATATTGCTAGGAGCGAATAATCATTTGCCGTGAGAGGACTTGAAGTACACCTTTTTAGGCATCAGTATCGCTACAACTGGAATATTACCAGGAGCGACTCATCATTTTCCTTTGCTGATTTGAACAAAGGTGGCTTAGCAAACATGGTTAGGATCCTATCGACTAAGGCTTTTTGACTTTATGAGCCGTAAGGGTCTCATAATGGTATTTCTCCTTACGAGTCGTGAGGATCTCGTAAGTGTATGTTCTCCTTAGAAGTCGTGAGGACTTCTAAGTGGTGTTTTCCCTTGAAAGTCGTAAGGATCTTTCAAGATTGTTTTCTCCTTATAAGTCGAGAGGACTTACAAGTGGCGTTCACCATATGGGGACATTTCTTGCTATTGGTGGAACTTAGTGGGAGAATATTTATTTATGCACGTGGATTGTATACAAGTGTCAATAAAGGGCGGCATGTAGGGCAACTTGGGGGATATGACGGCTTAAGAACAGGTTCAGATCCCTATAGCTTAAGGCTTTTGAATCTTATGAGCCGTGAGGGTCTCATAAGGGGAATTCTCCTTACGAGTCGTGAGGATCCCGTAAGTATAATTTCTCCTTAGGAATCGTAGGGATTCCTAAGTGTGTTTCTCCTTTGTGAGTCGTAAGGATCTCACGCAGGTATTTTCTACTCACAAGGTTGAGAAGACCTTGCAAGTGCACATGATTATTTTTTATTTTACGAGTTTGTGCCCTATTCGGGTTTTCACAAACTCGCCGGCAGTTTTGCTGTTTTTACTCACGGCGCCCTTTCGGGTTTTCATCCATGCCCATTTCTCTTGTGGACATACCTTTTTTTTCTTGAAACTCTTGAAAGTAGCTTCGTTGTAGGTTACTTATCTGTCTACCGGTGGGATTCGGTGGTGGTTTCATCACTGGAGTAGCTGCGTAGCCAGTAGGACTTGAGTTGCAACCTTTGCCGTTAGGACATTGATTGCAATATAGATCTTAAGGGAGTGGATCTTTTGGGGCGATGTGCTAGTTTAGGTATGTTCCAGTCTGTTGTTAATTTAAGGACTTCTCGGTCCGTTGTCAGCATATTTGAGGCGAGGTTCTAATTTAGGGACATCTCGGTCCGTTGTTAGTCTAGGAACTTCTCGGTCCGTTGTTAGTTTAAGGACTTCTCGGTCCGATGTCGCTATATTTAGAGCAAGGTTCTAGTTTAGGCGCATCTCGGTCCGTTGTTAGTTTAGGAACTTCTCGATTCGATGTCGCCATATTTGAGGCGAGGTTCTAGTTTAGGCACATCTCGGCCCGATGTCGCCATATTTGAGGCGAGGTTCTAGTTTACAAACATCTCGGTCCGTTGTTAGTTTAGGGACTTCTCAGTCCGAGGTCGCCATATTTGAGGCGAGGTTCTAGTTTAGGGAGTTCTCGGTCTGAGGTCGACATATTTGAGGCGAGGTTCTAGTTTAGGGACATCTTGGTCCGTTGTTAGTTTAGGGATTTCTCGGTCCGAGGTCGCTATATTTGAGGCGAGATTCTAGTTTAGGGACATCTTGGTCTGTTGTTAGTTTAGGGGCTTCTTGTCCCTATGTCTCCATATTTGAGGCGAGTTATTAGTTTAAGGACATCTCGGTCCAATATCGCTATTTTCGAGGCGAGTAGTTAGTTTAAGGACATCTTCGTCCAATGTCACCATGTTTGAGGCGGATGGTTAGTTTAAGGACTTCTCGGTCCGATGTCGCCATATTTGAGGCGACGGAGCTTTTTGGATACAATTATCAGAGTTCTGACTCAGGAAGATAGCGAGCGGACACGAGCGTCATCATCTATCATTGACCTAAGTCATGACTCGTCAAGCATAGCGTTTTTTGAGGAATCAGCCGTTCATTGGCCGGAAGGGTCTTTCGCTGTGCATATCCATGAGCAGATAGGCTCCACCTTGGTAGACTTTATCTATGATGTACGGGCCTTCATAGTTTGGCTCGAATTTCCCTCGTTTTGCACGATTAGTATTCATGGTTCTTTTGATGACTAGCACGAGTTTGCCTTGGCAGAATGTTCTCGTCCTGATCAGTCTTTCGTATGACCATGTCATTCTTGCCTGATAAACCTCCAGGTTTTGCTGTGCTATAAGGCGAGTTTCATCGAGGGCATCGAGTTCCTCAAGCTGAAGATGAGCATTTTCTTCATCTGTCAGCTCGTATTGAACTGCTACTCGTAGAAAAGGGAGTTCTATTTCTATGGGAAGCACCGCTGCCGTGCAGAATACCAACGTATGGTGTTGTATTAGTGGTCGTTTTGAACGTTGTTCGGTATGCCCAGAGAGCTTCATGCATCCTTTCGTGCCAGTCTATTTTGTTTCTGGACACCATTTTCTTTATAATTTTGTTCAAGGTCTTGTTGAAAGTTTCAGCTAGACCATTGGCATAAGAATTATAGACTGAAGAGTATCTCCAGTCTATTTTATGCTCTTGAACGAAGCGAATGATTTTATGACTTCTATATGCTAGCCCATTATTCGTGATAATTTGTCGTGGAGTGCCGAACCGATAGATGACATGTGTCCTGAAGAAATGGAGGATATTCTCTGTCTTTACCTTCCTTAGTGGTACTGCTTATGCCCATTTCGAGAAGTAGTCGGTCGTCGCCAGTATAAACCGATGTCCTTTGGACAATGCTGGTTCAATAGGGCCAATTATATCGGTTCCCCACATTTCGAATGGCCAGCTAGCTACTGTTCGATGTAGCAGATTTGGATGTTGGTGGATGAATTCCCCATGAATTTGGCACAAATGACACTACTTTGCATATTCGAGGCCATCCTGAATCATCGTAGGTCAATAGTAACCCATTCTTTTTATCTCCAGCTTCATCTTTGGCCCATCTTGATGAGAGGCGCAGAGTTCGTCGTAAGTTTCTTGGACGACTCTCTTCGCTTCTTCTGGTCCCAGGCATAATAGCCATAGATAGTCGATCAATCTCTTATATAGAGTATCATTGACTAAGGCGAAAGACAGAGCTCGTTTCATGAGCTGATATCTAAACGACGCATTTTTAGGCATTCTTCAGGATTTGAAGTAGTCTATGAAGACTTCCCTCCAATCCTTGACCTTTTCTTCATCCTCTATTTGAAGGGCTACTTGTTCGGTCGCTTCTTTTCTTTTGGATGACTATGTTTAGTCTTTCGAAGATATATCTGTTAGCACAAGAACCTGACGGATTTGCACGATGATCCTTACGTCATCGAGGTCTTCATCGGCCAGTTCCTTAGCCAATTTGGCTAATGCATTCGCCTTACTGTTTTCTGCACGTGGTATACTCTACAAGATGTAGGAGGGGATTTGTGTCAGCAGTTGCTGTACTCTTTTGCCATACTTTATCAGGTCTGGCTTGCATGTCTGAAAGTCACCATTTACTTGGATCACGATCAGCTGGGAGTCTCCATATATGAGAAGGTCTTTGATTCCCATGTCGATAGCGATCTTGAGACCTGCTATCAAAGTTTCATATTCAGCTTCATTGTTTGTCCTTGGCTTCGTTAAGGAAAGGGAGAAACGTATTATCCCTCCTTACGGAGTCATGAAGATAAATCCTGTTGGGTTACGCCAGCGCCCCGACCATCAATTTGTGGCCAAATGCGGAATAAAAACTTTAACAAACCGGCGCTAACGGAACCCAATTCCCGGATCGTACCATTAACCCTATACTAGTTAATTGTAAAGGAGTTTTGAAAGGTTATACCGATCGATCCGTGTCCTTTGGTCTTTAACCTCTGTCCTAAGCTCTGTTGAAGTCAAAATTTGCACCCCGGTTGACCGAGTCAAAGTCAAGGTCAACCCCCAAGCTAGGTGGGCCCAAGCCCAGGTCAAGCGGGCCCATGTCCAAGTCGAGCCCGCGGCCAGCCTCCCCGTGCCAACAACAAAATCATGTAATAAATAATTTTTATGTAATTGTTTATGCATGAATGTAAACAAAATCGGCATAAAGCCAATATTTTGTAAGCCCATGGCTTATGTGCAAAAATGAAATGGCACATGAGCCATGGGATGGCTACAATGCCATTTTTGTAAAGCCTAAGGGGCTATATGTAATTATGTAAGCCTATAAAAGGCAACATGATGAATAAAAAAACAACTTTTCATTCTCACAAAAAAAACCTAGGGTTTGTATCTCTTTCCCTTTTCTCCAAGGTTCTAAACCTTCTCATTTCTTTCGAATTAAATCAAGAGTTTTACTCTTTCTTTTCAAAAAACTAAGAAGTCTTCCACCACAAAACCCAGAAAGGGGAACTTGGATCTACCATTAGATCTCAGAAAGGAGAGATTTTTAGATCCCACTTCTTGATCTTCAAGATCCGGCCAAACATCAGGAGGAAGAAGAAGAACCCCTTTCATCAGCTTCAAAACATCCAAGGAGTTTAACTTCATATATATAAAACAACAAATATTTCCTTTTTAAAGCATAGCTTCTGTTTCTTAGGCTAAAAGCCTCCTTTTCTCGCCAGCGCTCAAGCACAGAGCGCTCGCGTGCCGACACGTGGCGCGCTTGCGCTCAAGCGCTCAGCGCTCGAGCGTAAAGCGCCCACGTGCCGACACATGGCACGCTTGCGCTCAAGCACAAGCGCTCGAGCGCAAGTCGCCCCGGTGCCGACACGTGGCACGCTTGCGCTCAAGCGCAAGTGCTCTAGCGCAAGTCTCCCCCGTGCCGACACGTGGCACGCTTGCACTCAAGCGCAGGCGCTCGAGCGCAAGTCTCCCCGGTGCCGACACAAGGCGCGCTTGCGCCCAAGCGCAGGCGCTCAGGCGCAAGTCTCCCCCGTGCCGACACGTGGCGCGCTTTCACTCAAGCGCAGGCGCTCGAGCGCAAGTCTCCCCCGTGCCGACATGTGGTGCGCTTTCGCTCAAGCGCAGGCGCTCGAGCGCAAGTCTCCCCCGTGCCGACACGTGGTGCGATTGCGCCTGAGCGCACAGCACCTAGGCGCACAGCGCCCAAAGTGCTGCCCCCACGCATCCTTTGGATGCCTTTTCCCCTCTTTTTATATACATACATATACATATACATATGTATACATATTTGCACACACACGTGCTCCACGACACTGTCCCTGTTAGAAAAAAAATTCTAGCGGGGCGCTGCCCCGCACCACGCAAGGGGGCTGCTAGCCCCCTTGACCCCCAGCCCGCTATCCGGGTAGCGGGTCCCCCGTAAAAACTCTGCGTGGCTCCCAATATATCCAAAACCCCCCTTTCAAAACACAACACACGTACACTGCACATTGAGTTCGCATGACCATTTTAACCCGTTAATTGGAGGTTCCCTCGCCCCAAAGGCGAGGGGTAATTAACGGCAGCTTAGTCCGCGGCTGCCGGAGATTTGGATCCCCACAATCAATAAACCCCCGCCTACCCTAAGCAGGGGGAATCTGTAGTATATGCCTGACAAGCGTGCGCGTATTCCCATTTCAATGGTGTGACAAAAAACACCCTACAGGTTCTGGCACGCCCGGTGGGACCAACCTCTCCTCCCATATTTCGGGTCAAGCGTTCATGCGAACTCAATCAATATACATACCTGTATTTATACTAAAAATAATGCTTTTTCAAGCAATTACCTTCCGACGATGTCTTCGATGATGAACTCAGCTCCCGTCTCCTACACGATGAGGATAGACTCTAGGACGGTCCTTCCGGCCAGTCTCGGGCGACAATGGGAGGAGCCACTGCTACCATTCGGCTCTATATGTTCATGCCACTTAGCGCCATCCCAGCTCCTTAAGCCCCGGTGGCAGACAAACCGGTCTCGAAAGGCAGGAGACCAAATGTGGTGATCTCAATGGTGCCCCAACCCAAACGCAAGTCGGTATCTGAACGACTTTCCTTGGCAACAGCTGGGGGCAAGGCCATCAACACCAACAAAGCTACAACACGTCCCGATCAAGCTCCAGCGGCGTCCCTGACAAATGCTCGATCGGGTTTCTTCTCTAAGCTCCCCGCCGATCAACTCACAATGGCTTCCCGGGTAGCGGATGCCCGCCAAGCCTTCAAAATCGAGAAGCTGAGGGAGAAAAGGCTCAGATATAGAGCCAACAAAAGGTCTAGGGCTCCTGCCAGGCTGAACCTCATGAGGTTCGAAGAACAGGGTTACCCCGCCGAAGATGAGGAAATGGCTGGGTATGTGGTCCACACTGTCTACACGGTGGGCACGCGCAGCAAGAGCAAGAACGGGGCTACCACATCTCAAACCCAATCTGGCTTGAATGTGGTGGCCGCTTCCCAAGAACAGCCGCCTCTGCCGGGTGATGAAGACCCTCTTGATGAGGATGATGGGCAGAAAGACCCTTCGATCCATGAGGAGTCGGGCTCGGAAAGCGAAGAAGAGCCGACTTTCCGCCCCAGGACCGCGGAGCAAGAGCTGCTTCAAGAGCTCCGAAAGCAGCTCAGAAACAAAGACAAGGAGATGGCTCAGCTCTACTCAAAAATTGACGACTTGACAAATGTCGTCCTACAGCTCATGTCCCAACTTGCCTCTCAGCCGCCCAATCAAGCGGAGGGCTCTGCTCGTGAACCGGGAAGTGGTGTCCCAAAGCAGTCGACGCCTATTCCCTCAAATCCAAAAGCGGGCGAACTACATGAAAATCAGTCGCATCGTATCTCGGGAAATGTCTTGGCTACCGATGACAGTAGCCCGCTAACTCAAGATCAAATCATGGATTTGGTTGCCAGCAAAGTCAAAACATTGGTGGCCGAAGCCGAAGCGCAAAAAGATATCAACAGTAGTGGGAGACCATATCCTGCTCAGTATGATCCGGTGGAATTCCCTAGCGGCTATGCCATCCCCAAATTCGGAAGATTCGATGGGATGGGAAACGCGAATCAGCACATCGCCCACTTCAAAGCCTCATGCAGGAATACTGGGGGCAATGATGCGCTTCTCCTCCGCCAGTTCGTCAATAGCCTGACCGATGTTTCTTTCGACTGGTACGCGAGCATACCGGATGGCTCCGTCACAACTTTTGTCCAAATGGAGTCTCTATTTCGGCAGAGGTTCATGAGCGTCAGCGATAAGATTACCATTGCCGAGCTCGTAAGGACCAAGCCCAAGAGCGATGAAAGCAGCACGGATTTTATAACCCGATGGCGTAATTTCTCCGTCAAATGCGAACCGCCGATAGAGCAGGACCAATCTGTCAGTCTCCTTGTCGGAAATCTCAACAACTGGATGGCCCCGTTTCTATGTACCGCGGGTCTCAAAACATTCCAAGAGCTGGCCAAAAAGTCCAAACGTTGGAACGCTCAAAGCCCGAGTCCGCTCAGGATCTTCAGTTCACAAATAGACCGAAACCTTGGAGAGACGACAACCGAAAAGGCGGAAGTTCTAACATCACCGATTCTCCAAATAAGCAGAGAACGGGCGGACCAAAAACTGACCAGTCTCGAGGGCCAACTTTGGAGGAAAGGAGAAATAAGGTCTACTCATTCCGAAGGGACAAGGTCCACAAAATTTTTAAAGCGCTTTGAAGAATTGCCTGCGGCTACCAGAACCGAGAAGGCTAAGTGAAGCGAGACTGATCATCCTAACTTTTGCCCATACCACCGAGTGCTGGGGCACACTATTGAAGACTGTTGCATCTTCAAGGATTGGGTCGAGAAACAATATAAGGCGGGAGAAATATCATTGTCTCCTGGCGCGTTAACAAACAATCAAGCTGCAACCGCCAACTTCATACATACGGGGACCGATGTCCTTCAGGGACCTGATTCTCTCAAACACCCGCCTTTCTCTGGGAACAATCGACCACCACGTCATTAAACTGGGAATAGTCGACCTCTAAGTCGTTAAACTGGGAATGTAAATAAAAAAAATATATGTGTAAATAAAAAATGTGTAAATAAAAGAAAAATAAAGAAAAGCCGAAATGATGGGGCAACTCGCAATAAAAATCAGCGAGTAAAATATAGATGAAAATAAAGCCGAAATGATGGGGCAACCGCGAATAAAAGCCGAAATGATGGGGCAATCGCGACCTTCGCGAGGAGAAAAGCTGAAATGATAGAGCAATCGCGGTAAGACAAAAAATGCAAAAACGAAAAAAAAACGGCGAATGATGAGTCGCTCCTGGTGCCACATTCCAGTGCAGCGATGCAGACGCCAACCAAAATCCAATTTCTCAAAATTCTTCCAGCCCTACTGTTGGTCCCCAAGTTGACTACCGTATACAATCCACGGGCTCAAATAATT
The DNA here is from genome assembly GCA_030015575.1 of Agapanthus africanus. Classification (NCBI taxonomy): domain Eukaryota; kingdom Viridiplantae; phylum Streptophyta; class Magnoliopsida; order Asparagales; family Amaryllidaceae; genus Agapanthus; species Agapanthus africanus. The sequence continues at coordinate 256,186,455 of CM057351.1, read as the reverse complement.
CCTGTCATACCCATGCCTCACCATAATTACCAGTTACGCGGCTGGTCTTCGCCTTTGGAATTATGCTCCATTGAGAAGACCCACTCATGTGTCCTCACGATCCATGAGGAGAACAAACTTTTGTGGGATCCTTACGACCCATAAAGGAAAAACACACTTAGGAGTCCTCACGACTCCAGAGGAGAAAATACACCTGCGGGATCCTTCCGACTCGTAGGGAGAAAATACTTTTATGGGACCCTCACGGCCCATAAAATTGAAAGGCCTTAGGCGATAGGGATCTAAACCTGTCTCCTAAGCCATCGCTCCACAATCCCTAAGTGGCGAATGATGAGTCGCTCCTGGTACCATATTCCAGTGTAGCGATGCAGACGCCAACCAAATTCCAAATTCAAATCCCCAAGTGGCGAATGATGAGTCGCTCCTGGTACCACATTCCAATGCAGCGATGCAGACGCCAACCAAATTCCAAATACCATACCCCAATGGCGAATGATGAGTCGCTCCTGGTACCATATTCCAGTGCAGCGATGCAGACGCCAACAAAGACCCAAAATGCTTTTGGCCCTACGGTCTGGATCATACATCCTGCAAAACCATATACAATCCACGGGCGTAAACAATTCCCAAATCCTCCCAGGGCAAATGATGAGTTGCTCCTTGCATTATTCAAGTGCAGCATTGCAGATGTCGCAAAAAAAAAAAACAAATCCAAATCCTCCCGGGACACATGATGAGTTGCTCCTGGCATTATTCCAGTGCAGCAATGTAGATGCCGACAAAAAACCGATTCCCAAATCCTCTCAAAGACAGATGATGATTCGCTCGTGGCACTCCGTCTCGGGGATACGTCCTACAACAGGCACTCCGTCTCGGGGATACGTCCTACCGCAGGCACTCCGTCTCGGGGAAACGTCCTACCACAGGCACTCCGTCTCGGGGAAACGTTCTACAGCAGGCACTCCGTCTCGGGGATACGTCCTACAACGGGCACTTCGTCTCGGGGATACGTCCTTCAACAGGCACTCCGTCTCGGGGAAACGTCCTACAACCGATACTCCGCCTTGGGGAAACGTCGACCAGCGACACTCCGGGCCAGGGAAACGTCTACCACGGACACTCCGTCTTGGAGACGCGTCAAGCGTCGACCGTCTATGTCGCAAAAAGGGCAGTGCAGGCTCCCGCAAATTGGGAACCCAAATCGCTTCGTAACAGAGCGTCGATCGTCTATGTCGCAAAAAGGGCAGTGCAGGCTCCCGCAAATTGGGAACCCAAATCGCTTCGTAACAGAGCGTCGACCGTCCATGTCGCAAAAAGGGCAGTGCAGGCTTCCCGCAAATTGGGAACCCAAATCGCTTCGTAACAGAGTGTCGACCGTCCATGTCGCAAAAAGGGCAGTGCAGGCTTCCTAAAAACAAGGAACCAGATCGCTCCGGGCCAGGGAAACGTCTACCACGGACACTCCGTCTCGGAGACGCGTCAAGCATCGACCGTCCATGTCGCAAAAAGGGTAGTGCAGGCTTCCTAAAAACAAGGAACCAGATCGCTCCGGGCCAGGGAAACGTCTACCACGGACACTCCATCTCGGAGACGCGTCAAGCGTCGACCGTCCATGTCGCAAAAAGGGCAGTGCAGGCTTCCTAAAAACAAGGAACCAGATCGCTACGGGCCAGGGAAACGTCTACCACGGACACTCCGTCTCGGAGACGCGTCAAGCGTCGACCGTCCATGTCGCAAAAAGGGCAGTGTAGGCTTCCTAAAAACAAGGAACCAGATCGCTCCGGGCCAGGGAAACGTCTACCACGGACACTCCGTCTCGGAGACACGTCAAGCGTCGACCGTCCATGTCGCAAAAAGGGCAGTGCAGGCTTCCTAAAAAAAAGGAACCAGATCACTCCGGGCTAGGGAAACGTCTACCACGGACACTCCGTCTCGGAGACGCGTCAAGCGTCGACCGTCCATGTCGCAAAAAGGGCAGTGCAGGCTTCCTACAAAGAAGGAACCAAATCGCTTCGTAACAGAGCGTCGACCGTCCATGTCGCAAAAAGGGCATTGCAGGCTTCCTAAAAAAAAGAAGCCAGATCGCTCCGGGCCAGGGAAACGTCTACCACGGACACTCCGTCTCGGAGACGCGTCAAGCGTCGACCGTCCATGTCGTAAAAAGGGCAGTGCAGCCCAAAAAGTGGGAACCAAAGCAAGTCTCCTCCACATGAAAGAAGATCCATCAAATTCATGCACACGACCCACATATGTGGTGTGCATTTATTGATGGGGGCACTTTGTTGAAGTCAAAATTTGCACCCCGGTTGACCGAGTCAAAGTCAAGATCAACCCCTAAGCTAGGTGGGCCCAAGCCCAGGTCAAGCGGGCACATGTCCAAGTCGAGCCCGCGGCCAGCCTCCCCGTGCCAACAACAAAATCATGTAATAAATAATTTTTATGTAATTATTTATGCATGAATGTAAACAAAATCGGCATAAAGCCAATATTTTGTAAGCCCATGGCTTATGTGCAAAAATGAAATGGCACATGAGCCATGGGATGGCTAAAATGCCATTTTTGTAAAGCCTAAGGGGCTATATGTAATTATGTAAGCCTATAAAAGGCAACATGATGAATAAAAAAACAACTTTTCATTCTCACAAAAAAACCTAGGGTTTGTATCTCTTTCCCTTTTCTCCAAGGTTCTAAACCTTCTCATTTCTTTCGAATTAAATCAAGAGTTTTACTATTTCTTTTCAAAAAACTAAGAAGTCTTCCACCACAAAACCCACAAATGGGAACTTGGATCTACCATTAGATCTCAGAAAGGAGAGATTTTTAGATCCCACCTCTTGATCTTCAAGATCCGGCCAAACATCAGGAGGAAGAAGAAGAACCCCCTTCATCAGCTTCAAAACATCCTAGGAGTTTAACTCCATATATATAAAACAACAAATATTTCCTTTTCGAAGCATAGCTTCTGTTTCTTAGGCTAAAAGCCTCCTTTTCTCGCCGCCGCTCAAGCGTAGAGCACCCGCGTGCCGACACGTGGTGCGCTCAGCGCTCGAGCGCAAAGCGCCCACGTGCGGACACGTGGCGCGCTTGCGCTCCAGCGCAAGCGCTCGAGCGCAAGTCGCCCCGGTGCCGACACGTGGTGCGCTTGCGCTCCAACGCAAGCGCTCGAGCGCAAGTCGCCCCGGTGCCGACACGTGGTGCGCTTGCACTCCAGCGCAAGCGCTCGAGCGCAAGTCGCCCCGGTGCCGACACGTGGTGCGCTTGCGCTCGAGCGCAAGTCTCCCCCTTGCCGACACGTGGCACGCTTGCGCTCAAGCGCAGGCGCTCGAGCGCAAGTCTCCCCCGTGCCGACACGTGGCGCGCGTGCGCTCAAGCGCAGGCGCTCGAGCGCAAGTCTCCCCGGTGCCGACACATGGCGCGCTTGCGCCCAAGCGCAAGCGCTCAGGCGCAAGTCTCCCCCGTGCCGACACGTGGCGCTCTTGCGCTCCAGCGCTGGCGCTCGAGCGCAAGTCTCCCCCGTGCCGACACGTGGCGCGCGTGCGCTCCAGCGCAGGCGCTCGAGCGCAAGTCTCCCCCGTGCCGACACGTAGCGCGCTTGCGCCTGAGCGCACAGCACTTAGACGCACAGCGCCCAAAGTGCTGCCCCCACGCATCCTTTGGATGCCTTTTCCCCCTCTTTTTATGTACATACATATACATATACATATGTATACATATTTGCACACACACGTGCTCCACCCTACGCTAGCCCCCTTGACCCCCAGCCCGCTTTCCGGGTAGCGGGACCCCCGTAAAAACTCTGCGTGGCTCCCAATATATCCAAAACCCCTTTTTCAAAACACAACACACGCACACTGCACATTGAGTTCGCATGACCATTTTAACCCGTTAATCGGAGGTTCCCTCGCCCCAAAGGCGAGGGGTAATTAACGGCAGCTTATTCCGCGGCTGCCGGAGATTTGGAACCCCACAATCAATAAACCCCCGCCTACCCTAGGCAGGGGGAATCTGTAGTATACGCCTGACAAGCGTGCGCGTATTCCCATCTCAATGGGGTAACGAAAAACCCCCTACAAGCTCCTCGCGGCTTCCTTGATCAAGTTTGATCTCCGGTCTCACCCCATCGAAGACGATGCACCTTGAGAGTTTGTAATACGGGCTCCCGCCTCAAAACCGAGGCAACTCGAGTATCCAGTTTCCTAGCCTAGATAGCCAAGATGAAGTAGAGAGTGTGTAAGATTATTTTGTCTCAATACACCCTAGAATTCTCAACACATGAGACATGTAAGGGTGGAGGTAGAGAAGATGCCATGGAGAAGAAAGTGTGAAGCATTGTTTTTGGCAGTGAAGAAAATGGGCTAAGTTGTTAATGAAAAATTGTTCTCTGCCTTTTATTATGCCGTGTTATCTTTTGTTGTGAGCATGAGAAACTAAAGAAAAGCGTCTCAAGAAAAAAGATCTGCCACTTCCTCATAAGCTCAAAACAAAATATCTCATAATACAACAAAAGCACAAGTCATGCCACCATGAAACATTCATGACTCACACCATGACTCATGAGCATGGGTCACGAAATGCATGCACCAAGAATTAGCCAAAATTCCATGACTCACACTTTTCCTACAAAATAAACATTTAAACCAAAATGTTTAATCCAAAATGAAATGGAAACATTAAAAGTAAACTTGTAATAAATTATAAGAATACCTCTCATCCGTATATACATACCCGCATCCATATTCCGAATAAATACGAATACAACGAGACGAAAATAATCCAACAATATAATACTAGGATCCGGCTTAAACCAAAGCCCACTAGTATTATCCGTCCGATCATGATCCGTGCACAAGTGCACGTATATGATCGAACTCTGCCATAAAACCAACACCTTTCTAGACACCTACTTGATCGGCTAATTGTAATGTGTAAAACACTCTCAGGAGCAAATCTTACTCGCAGTGGGTATCGGGATCCAACTATCTCATAGAAGATATGCAATCTCATTACAAATTTCAACACTTGAAATTCCCGATAATGTTTTGCACCGAGCGGTCTATGACCTTGACAAGGTCAACAAACCATAGACCGCAAGTCAAGTTCAACCCGTCATTTCCTGATTGAATTAAACCCACCCGCATGACCCTTGACAAGGTCAACAAAATTGCACGACTATCCTAATCCAATCGCATCATATGCTTATGCAGATAAGCAGTAATCAGCTACCGCACACTACGCCTTGACAAAGGCCAACAAACGCAGCACGAATACTAACTATCACTTATCTGAAATGACGGAGGGCTACGATAGGTTTTTAAGAAAACCTTTTGCGTAATGAACTTGATATCGTTGTAGAATCAAATGATTTAAATGGGGTATTTTTTAGGCTTTTACTAGTTTCGCTAAAGAGGTCACTCCCGGTGAAGGGATCTCGGCTCTTTCCTTATCGAATAAGGTGCAGGATATTTCACAAATACCACTATGAAAAGTAAAAACTATAGAAGTAATCAAAAGACAAACCGAGAGTTGTAGCATCTGCCAGTTATTACTAAAGAGGTCACTCCCGGTGAAGGGATCTCGGCTCTTTCCTTATCGAATAAGATGCTGGATATTTTACAAAGAATACCGCTATGCAAAGCAACAACTAGAGCTACCTGTTTTTGAAAATTCGATTCCACAACATCTTTTAGGTTTCTTTTATTTCATTAATTTCATTAATGAAGTCCCATCATAATATGCTTCCTAAGTATCATATATGAAACGAAAGCAACAATATATATATATATCATATATATATATAATATAAGCATTCGTCTCAGAATATATCACAGTGATTGCATCACAGAGCAGCAGAAGATAACATATGAAATATTGGATATACTAGGATTTCCGTATTTTAAATTAAGACTGTATAAAACACGGATTCCACGGTCGTGATGAATAGCCAAACCCACATCCCTAGACCCCTACGAGAGCGGCAAGCAACCTTATCAATTCTAGAGTTAGGAGACCCGATCTCGATTCCTCAAGATGGTCTCCTACTGAACCCTACAACCCGGTTACTTATGCTCCCCGCCTTGGGTCTATCCTAATGCGGAAAAGTAAATAATATACAATGATGACATCATCCTCAACCCGGAAGTGCCCCAACAAAAGAATATTACATATAATAAATTTTACATGAATGAAAATGAAAAAACTCTCATCTCACATAAAACCCCCTGCTATTCAAAACACGACGATCCAATATAACATATCCCAGCAACACATAACATCCCATGTCATCAAAGTAAGTAAATATGCGTATCCCAATTGTCGTTGACATATAGCACCGAAACCGGCGATACACCAAAAATTACACTTACGGTCGCAGAAAAGAAAGTGAAAAACTACAACAGTTGGAATCCGCAACCATCTTAGACATCATAAACTCAATGTATCACATTTATTGGATTTCATGCCTAACCAAATGAATTCCTTAGACATCGCATGATTAACAATTATAAACCCCGCATTTTAGTCTCGATGTTGAAAACACTTTTCAACAACAAGTTGGGTAATTCAACAAGATTCCCAACATCCTGATCGAATGCTCGTCGGAAACTTTAGCAGACGGCCGCACCCACCGATGCCGTCGACGAAGTGCATTAAGGAGGAACACCGCTACCGCGAGCACCCGAACGGATGCTTTTGGCGACGGGGTTCTCCTACAGTCACTTGGTCGGGGCTATGTGGCGTGGCTATCTAATAAGCTTACCCGGTGAGTATCCACATACACTACGTGATTGCAACGGAATTTTGATCACATCAAAATCCCGAGGCAACCGATCAAATGAGACTAAACTGCTAGATTTATAAAATTCAAACTAGTTATCTCATAACTATTTGTGGATTCCAAATATTGTATCCAATCACATGCTACCCGGACGACGTTAAAATTTTTGATCGAATCATCAAAGTCCCACAATTCCCCGAGATCTCAACACTTGAGCATAGTTTAATAATACCCAGAATATGCCACAGTACCTATGCACCAGCCGTAGAAGGGCAGACCCAAGCCTCACTCATATCGCCACGGAACTGCGGCAAACCCTAGGGTATGACCGCGGTTCCGCGATCCAAAAAGTCGAGTTAGGGTTTCATTCTTCTAGAGGGTTCACAGAATTACTTGCATGTTTTTCCTAATACGTTAAACTTGGAAAAATAGGTTTTTGACATTCGATCGAACTCTTTAACTTCGCCTAGACAACATGCGACAACCCGAAACATTGTTAAAACTACGAAAACGAAACACTCCAAATTGCTTATAGTGTAAGGTCACATCTCATGCAAAATTAGCAAAAACAAACAACACCTGAAACACCAAAACCCATGTCCTGGAACACACCAAAAAATTCAACACCGGAATGCACTAAGTGGCCGAGCAGGCCGGACTTTGTGTGCATGTGGCCGGCCATTTTCTGAGATGAGGGGCTCAATTTTCTTGTGTGTTCATGATGCATCATATACAACATTCTGCACTTATTTAAAAAAAATTTAGTGGACCTTTTAAAATCGACAGAAAGTGAGTTTCCGTGTTTCAAGTTTCGGAGAATTTCGGTTTCGCAATTTTAACAAAATCCGTCAAATTTTCTAGCATGGCACTGATGCCACTGCAGGGTTGCCTGGTACGACAACAAGGTTTCGGGAGGCATCTTTCATGCCATATTAAAATTTTAGCCGTTCTAGCTAACCCTAACATAGAATCGTTTACTAGAAAAAGAGACGAATCGAAAAGAAAACAACTTTGCATAAGAAGTGAACAAGATATACAACTTCTGTAGACCGGTCCTTCACTTCATTAGATCCATGTAGTCGTCCCTTCGCTGCGATCATGAACTCCGGGCTCTAGAGAGGCTCCGCAAGAAGAATAAAACAAGCTTGCTTCGAAACATTCAAGGCCGAAGATGATCTACGTCGAGGAGACACTAACCCAAGCTACCCCTTCACTAAATGTAGAATTAGTGAAGCAAACACCCTATACTAAATGGAAAGTAGTAGAGGATGATGAAGTAGGAATTTTGTTCACTTTAGAAATCATTTTCTCACATTATTTTCTCACTTATCTAAAAGCTAGCAAGCTTTTCTCAATGAAGAAGAAGATGAGTAATGAGCATAAGAGAATGAACTCATGAGGTGAGAAAATGAATCGAGGTGAGTATATGACACACACTAACCCTTGTAGAGAGTTAACCATGGCTAGCTATAATGGTTGGGTTTATAAATATCTTAAGCTAAACAAAAATAGAAGACTAAATCAAAGCATCCATAAGCTTCTACAAGCTTTGTGTCATGATAAAGTCCAACTAATTTTATAATAACTTTAAATAAATAAAACCCTAGATAATCCCTAGCATGGCTTAAGTCATACACACACCCATGTCCATGTGTCATCAAGCATGACACAAAATAATGTACACTTGCATATATCACATATATACAATGTGCACAAACTAAGTGAGAAAAGAAATCTTAAGTTAATTAATATTAGTTAATTTAATTTAATATATTAAATATATAATTATACATTAAATCATTAAATCAACACTTGATTTAATAATCCGGCTATATTACATATAACCGACTAATATCAAATGTAGCAACTTATCGAATCAACACTTGATCCGATAATCCAGCTATATCATATATAACCGATCTATGTCATATATCGCGAGAATAGAATACGGTATCACATATCGTATTAATCTCGGTCCCGCACATATCCCATATGTGCTCCTACTCCGTTTCACTTGAGCCAGGAAACCTCTATGTAGGACTCTAAATACTCGTCAATACGCCGGCAGTAGGTGATGATCATATCAAACACCCACAAGCCGCAAGCGGTCTGCTAAACGTAACGGTCACCGGGTATTGAGCGATCAGAAGATCAACAAGCAAGTCAGTCCACACTCCTGCGAATCCAATCAGTAACACTACCGTACAGTCCGGTCTCTTCGTCTGATATGTCGCATATCTCGTCTAGGGTGGTAAACGTCAGACACTAGTAACTCGATAAGTCGTGCCTATGTGAGGCTCATAACGGGTCGAGAAACTACTGATAACACTTACCAGTATATCTCTGAAGCAGCCCTGGCCAAGGACTTCCTGTTATAGCCAATCGAGCACAGCGCAACATCAACCTCCAATACCGGGAGAGACGAAACCCCTCCTATCGTTCATTGCCTCTATGTGATTCGGGACTGTACCCAAAAGCCACCGTTTTGAACGTTCTCTTGAACGTGGTAAGGTGGAAATCAAAGCACAGTGGGAATCACACAAGACCTTATGACGATCTCGGGTCTACACACAAACCTGTACCAGTGTCACCAGAGAACTGCTATCTGACGACAGGTATAATACCATCTAGGAGTTCTCGGCGAGTCCGTCCAGTGTACCCATTCTCCACTGAACACCCGTATACTATCTCTGATGTCAAACACCAATGGATATGGGATCATCTATCGCCCATCTACATGGGTCGAGAAGCTATACGCTAGTCTACTCTGGTATATCGATGCCCTGTCTCGATACACCTACGACTAGAAACATTTGAAGGATGTACTTAACGACTACTATGTCCCCACTAGTATGATCTACATCATAATCCTGGTTGTCAAGTACTCATCCTAAGGGCTTTATCAACATGTAATATAGAGACAATCAGTGTACATGGTAAGATAAAGTGCAACCAGATAGTATACTATCATGTCGAGCAAGAAAGTCCTCCCTATATATATCCAAGCATCCACTACAATATACATCGTATGTACAGTAATGGCCTCCAGGGCATACATATAACTAACACTCGTGCTTCACGTGCCTAGCACACGGACGCCGGATGCCGGACGCTGGGCACCGACGCCCCATGTGCTTGGCATGCGGGCCTGGGCGCCAGCACCCCACATGCTTGGCACGCAGGCGCTGGGCGCCAGCAGGAAAAGGGACTTTGTCCCTGCACTGGGAGCTGTGCTCCCGATTTGACTTTTGGAGCTGAACTCCTGACAAAGAGGACAAAGGGGGCTTAGCCCCTGCACTGGTAGTTGTACTCCCAAAAAAAAAGATTTATTGTTTTATATATATATATATATGTATTTTTTTTGCGGAGTTAAGCTCCTAAGATATTTTTGGAGCTGATGAAAGGGGACCCCTTTCTTCTCCCTTGAGCCCTGAATCTTTCCCAAAGTAGGGTTTTTGGAGGTGGGTCTCCTTCTTCTTCTTAGTTGGCCGGATCATGGAGAAAAAAATGGGGGTGAGATTTAAAAATCTCCCCGTTTTGAAATCTGATGGATGATCTGAGCCTCCTTTGTGGGTTTTGTGATGAAAAACTATTTAATTTTGGAAAAGGAAGAGTAAAACTCTTGATTTAATTGAAAAGGGTAAGAAGGCTTAAAACCTTGAGCAGGAGAAGGAGGCACAAAAACCCTAGAATTTTAGAGAATGGAAAAAGTTGTTGAGATATTTTCATTGCCTTTATAGGCTACACACTTTACATATAGCCCCTTGGGCTTCACAAAATGGCATTTTGCCTATCCCATGCCTCATGTGCTCATTTCTTTTGCACATGAGTCATGGGTTTTACAAAAATTTGGCTTTATGCCCATTTTTCTTACATTTATTCATAAAAGAATATACCAAAATTATTTCTTACAAAATTTTTATTTTGGCATAAGGGAGGTCGGCGGCTTCATGTTCGGGCTCGACTCGGGCATGGGCCCACTTGACCTGGGCTTGGGCCCACTTGGCTTGGGGTTGACTTCGATTTTGGCTTGGTCAACCGGGGTGTAAATTTTTACCCCAACACCGCCACTTTTGGATCTAGACCTGGCATCTCGGAATAGTTCAATACGAAACAGTCTTTATATTGCATGAGCACGTCCTTTAACGTGGCTATCTGTTTTTCATATAGTAGCTCACTGACGAACGTTGGACTTGGATCATTTTCCGTCCCTAAGTCAATTTTTCTTAGATTGTCTGCCATAGTGTGTATCCCATCTTCCAGCTCTTTTGGTGCTGGTGGAAACTCTGAGATCATCCCGTCATCGTCTTCATTTGTGAAGCACATATGGAGGTCATCCATAATCTCATGCCCTCCCTCTTTTGAGAGTGCTATCATATTGCAGGTATGAGTTTGCTTCCCTTTTTATGGTTGAGCTGGTCCTATCCTCACGGTATAGGTCCTCTTTGGCTCATGCTTTTGCTGCAGGTTTACCCTCCAACTGTGGGATAAAGTGAACCTGCCTTGTCGATACTGGTCTTCTAACCAGTCTTTGAAGGTGAAGCAGTTTTCAAGGGCATGACCATTACTCGGTGATAGGAGCAATAATCCAGATGATGGATCTTGTTTATTTGTTCGGGGTGCCGAGACTCCGGAAGTGTCATCATTTGGTGCTTCATGACAAGGTTGAGTATTTTCCTTGTCTTGTCTTGAGAGAACGAGTATTCCCAACCCATCTTCTTTATGAAGGACGGGTTCCAATCGACATTTTCTCGATTGCACGAATTCTTGGATCTGCTTTGTTATGTTCGAACGTTGTTTGCGTTCTTTGCCCTGTTTTTTCCTCTATTTCAGGATTTTCCCGTTTTGCAAGGACATACAGTGGGCCGGGGATAAAGAGCATTATAATCTTCATTTTCCACAGACTAGTGATTGAGGCGTTGCGTCCTAGCTAATTCATAGATAGCCATTTCGCAGCTGTAGTTGTCTCGACTTTTTTGACAAGCCTCTTTTATTAGCTTGTCTATTTGTTCTTCGATCGACCGACTTAACATTCTTAGGGTTGTATTTCGCTATGTTTTAACGTCACGGCCATTTGGAAGAGCGTTTTCCTCCTTGTTGGAGCTGTTTATGACGCGGCAGCTGTGGCACTGCTCCCGTTTCTTGGATCGAACGTATCCGAGCCCGATTGTCTCAATATTTTCGTTGGGCATTTTTCGCTGAGTCTTGGGAATATCCCAAATATTTTTGTAGAATTGGGCCTGTCGAACAGTTTGTTCGAGGGATACACCTTGGCGTCTTAACAGCCTTTTTAATCTTTCCGCGTAGTATCTGAAAGTCTACCCTAGCACCACCATGAGATTTAAACGGGCATCAAGCATGTAATTTTAAAAATTTCTAGGTGCTAAGCTAGACTAACTAAGGATCAAACTAGAATATTAGGGTTTGGGCATGGTATCAAAAATTTACACTAAGAGAAAGAGGCTACAAGCTTTGTAGACCGTGTCCTTATCTTTTCAAGCTTTGTGTAGTAGTCCACGCGACTCCATGAGGATCCACTTGAAGGTTGAGCGAACTTGCTTCAATGACCTTCGTGCCGAAGATGATCCACCCGAAGTCCGCTAAGCCAAGCTACCTCTTCACTAAACTCTTTAGTAAAGGAAACACACTACACTTAATTTCTAATCAAGTGTAGGATGGTGACAGAGAGGTTTTGTTTGCTGACTAAGGTTCTCACAAGCTCAAGGGTTCACAACTTATGTGAGGGATTGAGCTTGGAGATGGAGGTGAAGAAGATGAAGAGAGCTAGAGAGCAAGAAGCTCAAGAAAATGGCCAAGGCATGAACTAGAGAAAAATCTCAAGTCATCACCTCCTCTCGCTACACTTATTGAAGCATACAATATATTCAAATAATATATTGCACCATGCTTCAATAGTGCAAACAAATGAAATAAAATAATAGAAAATCCCATGCCTTACCATACCAAAAATATCTCCCCAACTTTTCACCTCATTTTCTATTTTCACAAAATAGAAAATGAACCATGTTTCATATATATATATATATCATATATATCATATATATATATATATATATCATATATATATTTATATATATATATATATATATATATATATATAAGAAAGCAAAATAATTATTGAGATAATAATATTAGTTAATATATAATTATATCAAATATAATATATATCAAATTATTAAATCAACACTTGATTTAATAATCCGGTTATATCACATATAACCGACTAATATCATTTATTTGTATATCACATTATCAAATCAACACTTGATTCAATAATCCGGTTATATCACATATAACCTAATCGATAACAAATAACTGCCAGATTAGAATACGGTATCACATACTCGTATTTAATCTGGCTCCCGCACATATCAGTATATGTGGCTTACTTCGTTTCACCTGAACTAGGAAACTTCTCTATGGGACTCTAAAGACTCGTCAATACGCCAGCAATAGGTGATGAACACATCAGTCACCCACAAGCCGTCAGCGGTACTAGCTGAACGTAACGGCTACCCATGTATTGAGCGAATAGAAGATCAACAAGCAAGCTTGTCTAAAATCTCTTGAAGCATATAAGCAATACTTACCGTACAGTCCGGTCTCTTCGTCTGATATGTCGCATATCAAGTCTAGGGGTGGAATCGTCAGACCCCAGTAACTTGATAAGTCATGCCGATGTATGGCTCATAACGATTCGAGAAACTACTTATAACACTTACCAGTAAATATCATCAGCAGCCCTGGCCAGGGACTTCTTGTTATAGCCAATCGAGCATAGCGTGACATCAACTCCCAATACCGGGAGAGATGAAACCCCTCTTATCGCTCACTGCCTCTATGTGACTCGGGACTGTACCCAAAATCCACCTGTTTTCATGACTCCTTTGATCCGTGGTATGGAGGAAATCAAAGCACGGTGGGAGCCACACAAGACTCTATGAAGATCTCGGGTCTACAGACTAACCTGTTCCAGTATCACCAGAGAACTGCTATCTGACGATAGGTATATTACCATCTAGGAGTTCTCGGCGAGTCCTGTTCGGTGTACCCATTCTCTAATGAGTACCTGTGTACAATCTTGGATGTCAAACACCAATGGATATGGGATCATCCATCGCCCCTTACAGGGTCAAGAAACGTACACACTAGTCTACTCTGTAATATCGATGCACTGTCTCGATACTCCCTCGACTAGGAACAATAAAGTATGATCTTGTGGACTACCCAGGTCCCAGTAGTATGATCTGCATCATAGTCCAGGTAGTCAAGCCAACACCCTAAGGGCTTTATCAACATGTATAAGAGAGACAGTATAAAAATACTAAGTGTACAAGTTAGGATAAAGAGTAACCGGATAGCATACTATCATGTTGAGCAAGAAAGTCCTTTATATATATGTCCAAGCATCCACTATAATATACATCAATGTACAATAATGGCCTCTAGGGCATACATATTCCTAACAATCTCCCACTTGCACTAAGGCTAGTTGTTGTAGTATCTCATACCCAATATCCCAAAAAGTCTTTCAAACTGCGTCTTGGGGAGGGCCTTCATGAGTGGATCCACTACGTTGTCCTTCGTGTCAACTTTCCTGACCTCGATCTACCGTCGATCTACTATCTCCCGGATCAGGTGATATCGCCTAAGAATATGTCTGGATCTCTGATGGGACCGGGGTTCCTTGGCTAAAACCACAGCTCCATTATTGTCATAATACACAGGTATTGGATGCTCAATGGATGGAACCACACCAAGTTCAGCAATGAACTTCTTCATCCAGACAGTCTCTTTGGCAGTATCGTTGGCAGCGATGTATTCAGCCTCCATCGTCGAGTTTGCTATGGTATCTTGGTCGGAACTCTTCCAACATACCGTCCCTCCATTGAGGGTGAAGACAATACCCGAGAATGACTTGTTGTCATCCTTATCACTCTGAAAGCTCGAATCGGTAAAGGACTCCACCTGGAGTTCATCGTTACCATAAACCAAGAACATTTCTTTAGTCCTTCTCAAGTACTTAAGAATGTTCTTCACAACTGTCCATTGTTTCTTCCCAGGATCTGATTGATACTTACTGTTAGGAATATGAATGCCCTAGAGGACATTATTGATGATATAGTGGATGCTTGGACATATATATAGAGGACTTTCTTGCTCGACATGATAGTATGCTATCAGGTTACCTTTATCTTAATATGTATACTGGTATTCTTTCGGTCTGTCTCTTGCATGTTGGTAAAGCCCTTAGGATATGTACTTGACTACCAGGACTATTACGAGATCATGCTAATAGGGCCAGGGTGGTCCAAAAGTACATGCTTTAATAAGTTCCTAGTTGAGAGAATATCGAGACTAGGGCATCGATATTCCAGAGTTGACTAGTTTGTACGTTTTTTGTCCCTTAGAGGGCGATGGTTGATCCCACAACCATTGGTGTGTGACATCAAAGACTGTACATAGGAGCTCATTGGAGAATGGGTACACTGAACAGGACTCACCGAGGACTCCTATATGGTAGTATACCTATCGTCAGATAGCAGTCCTCAGGTGACACTGGTATAGGTTAGTCAGTAGACCCGAGATCGTCATAGAGTCTTGTGTAGCTCCCACTGTGCTTTGATTTCCTCCCTACCATGCTCAAGGGAGAAGTGCAAACAGGTGGATTTTGGGTACAGTCCCGAGTCGCATGGAGGCAATGAGCGATAGGAGGGGTTTCGTCTCTCCCAGTATTGGGGATTGATATTGCGCTATGCTCAATTGGCTATAACTGGAAGTCCCTGGCCAGGGATGCTTATAAGATTTACTGATATGTGTTATCAGTAGTTTCTCGAACTGTTATAGGCCAGACATCGGCATGACTTATCACGTTACTGGGATCAGACGTTTACCACCCCTAGACATGATATGCGACATATCAGGCGAAGAGACCGGACTGTACGGTAGTGTTACTGATAGGCTTCATGGAGACTATGGACAAGCTTACTTGTTGATCTTCATATCGCTCAATACCCGGGTAGCCGTTACGTCCAGCTAGTACCACTGACGGCTTGTAGGTGACTGATGTGATCATTACCTACTGCTGGCGTTTTGACGAGTCTTTAGAGTCCCACACAGAAGTTTTCTGGTATAAGCGAAACGAAGTAAGACACATATATGATATGTGTGTAGGCCTGATTAAATACGTGTATGTGATACCGTATTGTAATCTGGCAGTTATCTGTTATCGGTTCGGTTATAAGTGATATCACCAGATTGTCGAATCAAGTATTGATTTGATAATGCGATATACAGATAAATGATATTAGTCGGTTATATATGATATAACCGGATTATTAAATCAAGTGTTGATTTAATAATGTGATATACATTATATGTGATATAATTATATCTTAACTAATATTATTAGCTCACTAATTATTCTTCATAATATATATATTAATATATATGATATATATATATATATATATATAATGAAGCATGCTTGAATTTCTATTTTTGAGAAAAATAGAAATGAGGTTGAAAATGAAAGCATGGTTGCAAGCATGGGCATAATTTTTTATTTATTCATCTTGACTCACTATTCAAGCATGGTTGCAATTTTATATTGCAAAATTCCATGCTTGAATGAGTGGGGGTCAAGTGTTTCTATTCATTCTTACTTCATTCACAACACTTAGCCATTTTCCATGCATGTTCTTTTCTTGTGTTGCTCTTGCTCCTCATCTTCTTCCTCTTGCGGAAAGGAAAAAGAATTTCATGTTCTTCATGGCTTCAAAAATCCAAACCCTCACATGTGATGTGAATCATGGATTTTTGAATACATTAGTGAGAAAATCAAATCCCTTACTTCACCATCCTACACTTGACTAGCGATCGAGTGTAGCGTGTTTACTACGCTAAAGAGTTTAGTGTAGAGGTAGCTTGAGGTGGAGGGACTTTGCGTGGATCATCTTCTACATGAAGGCCATTGGAGGAAGCTCGTCCAAAGACTCAAGTGGAGCCTAGTGGATTCGCGGGACTACTACATGGAGCATATGAAGTGAAGGACTTGATATTCAAGGGTATAACCTCCTTTCACTTTCTCTAATTGTTCACATCATCAGAACAATAACCCTAAAATTCTAGCAAAGATCTTGTATAGTCTATCTTAGCACCAATAAAAATTTGATTTTGGCATGCTTGATGCCACTTGGAACCTCATGGTGGTGCCAGGGTTGAATTTCATGGTATTAGAGCTAGGCTAGAACATTAGGATAGCTTGTAGCGACGTTAGAAATCCATCGTTTTTGTCGTGCGAAAACTGCCGATAAAAACTGTTTCGAAAATGATGTTTTGAGTTGTTTGCACACCCCGTGGGCTCACGGTTTGAATCGAGAAGCCGCAGGGTGGAGCGTGGGCATCCCGTGGAACCCCCGGGGGGAAACTAACAGCTGGGCTCACTCCCCAAGACCACCACAAGGTGGTCTTGGCGGTGGGGACCCGAAACTGCCCCACCATAGGCAGCTTCGGGTCTGCCTCACCCCCTGACCACCTCGTGGTGGCCTCAGGGGTAGGGTACCCCCTTTAGGCCCCCCAACTAAAATTTAAATTCATTCTCTGACTCTTCGCGAAGATTCGGGTGGGTTTCGAGTTCGTTTCGACTCCCGGAATGTCTCAAAACGATCGCTTTAAGAACTTTAGCTCATTGGATTTTTCGAGTCTTGGAAAAATTGGTGTAGTGTGTTAATTGCGTGCGGAATTATAATGTCACGGTTACGTTACAAGCTTAGTGATGTGTGATACAATTATTAGAATCAGGATTAATTAGTTTTATGAAAACTGGTTAGTATAATTGTAACCTAGCCGTTTAGTCTCAATTGATCGATTTCAATGAAGTTTTGATTCAGATCAAAACTCTGTCGCAATTGCGTATTGTACGCGATAACTAAGTCGGTAATCTTGCTGAATTATCTGACAACTAATTGAAAAGAGTTTTCAATTTGAGACTAAAATGCAAGTTTTACATGTTAGGCATGAAATCCGGAATATGAGATATTCCGGGTTTATGATGTCTAAGGATATTGCGGATTCTAATCATTGTAGCTTTCTGTTTCTTTTCTGCGACCGTAAGTGCAATATGTGGGGTATCCCGATCTCGTTGCTATATGTCAAAGAGTTTTCGGGATACGCATATTTACTTACGTAGATGACATGAGATGTTATGTGTTGCTGTTGATATGATTTATTGGATCGTCATGATTGAATAGCCAGGAAGTTTTATGTGAGATGAGAGTTTTTGTATTTTCATTCATGTAAAATTCAATGTAATATTCTTTTATTGGGGCAATTCCGGGTTGATGATGATGCCACCATTGTTGTATATTATTTACTTTTCGGCATTAGGATAGACCCAAGGTGGGGAGCACAAGTAATCGGGTTCTAGGGTCTAGTGGGAGACCATCTCAAGGAGTTGAGACCGGGTCTTCTAACTCTTGGTAGGGTTACTTACCGCTCTCGTAGGGGTCTATGGGATCTGGGTTTGTCTATTCATCACGACTGTGGAATCCGTGTTTTACATTACTTGCTAAATTTAAAACACGGAAATCCTAGTATATCCAATATTTCATATGTTGCTTCTGCTGCTTGTTTCTGTGATGTGATCATGTTATATTATATATATGATATATAATAAACGTTGCTTATGTTTTGCACCCGTGCTAGTCCAGCCCCCGCTCAGCCGGTAATTAAGTAACCTAACGGTGCATGACGGGGCCCCGTGGCGTATGCGGATGGCATAAGCGTACGTTCTATTTTCGTTTCTTTTTCTGTAATGTTTAGGAAACATTAAATGATGTGACTTCATTAATGTGATTAATGAAAAGAAAGAAACCAAAATATATTGTAGAATCAAAATTTTCAAAAAGAGTAGCTCTAGTTTCTTCTTTGCATAGTGGTATTCCTTGATGAATATCCAGCACCTCATTCGATGAGGAAAGAGCCGAGATCCCTTCACCGGGAGTGACCTCTTTAGCGAAACTAGCAAATGCTACAACCCACTCGGTTTTGGCTTTTGATTGCTTCTGTAGTTCTTGCTTTGCATAGTGGTATTCCTGAATATCCCGCACCTCATTCGATGAGGAAAGAGCCGAGATCTCTTCACCAGGAGTGACCTCTTTAGCGAAGCTAGAAAAGCCTAAAAACACTCCTTTTCAAAAATCAATAGATTCTACGACGATATCAAGTTCATTACGCTCATGGTTTTCTTAAAAACCTGCGTAGCCCTCCATCATTTCAGATAAGTACTATTTAATATTCGTGCTACGTTTGTTGACCTTAGCCAAGGCGTAGTGTGCGGTAGCTAAGTAGTGCTTGTCTGCAGCATGTGATGTGATTGGATTAGGGTAGTCGTGCGGCTTTGTTGACCTTAGCCCAAGGTCGCACGGGTGGGTTTGATTCAATCAAGAAATGACGGGTTGAACTTGGATAGCACTTATAATTTGTTGACCATAGCCAAGGTCATAAGTTGGTAGGGGTAAAAACCATTATCAGGAATTTCAAGTGTTGAGATTTGTAATGAGATTGCATACCTTCTATATGATAGTTGGATCCTGATACCCGCTGCGAGTAAGAGTTACTCCTGGGAGAGTTTTGCACTTTACTATTAGCCGATCAAGTAGGTGTCTAAAAAGGTGTCAATGGGGTTATACCTCTGGGAAAACGAGGTTTATTTTAATTAGGTCCGTGCGAAACCACGGGGTACGTCCCTCAAAGTACCGACACTGGCCTGGCCGAATGATTCGTGAACTTGTAGGGTGTAATTAATCTCGGCTAATCTTACCTTTTATGGTTTGAAGGAAGATTCGATAAAAATAGTGGAAGCTATCCTGATTAGATAAGACAATGACCAATCTAGTCTTGCAAAGAGCGCACGCAAAGTGATTACCCTTCTTTCTCTCCTGGTAGCGACCAATTAAATGCTTTAATCAAGATAATAATATGGATGTTTTGACCGAACCTACTTATTATATTGGGCTAGGTTCCGCTCTATCTTATGATTGTCATAAGTCTGAGTAAGGAATAAGGGAATATACGGATTCCTACGCCACCCAAATGAAGAATAAGCATATTGATGCATTATCTTCAGGTGTGTTTGTAATCAAGAACTGTTTCTCAGTTACCTCTACGTCGTGGGTATTGGATACCGGATCAGGATCCTACAATTGTAATTTGTTACATGGGCTATAAAAAGGTGGAGAACTGGGAAATGGTGATATGTCTCTAGTAGTAGAAATGGTGCAATTGTTGCAGCGAAAGCAGTTGGAAAATATAACCTTATGTTACCAAATGGTAATACAATGATTCTGAGCGACTTTTATTTTGTACCAATAATATTGTGAATATTTTCCTAAATCAAGTGTTGATTGGGTAAGGTACGTTGTATAACAGTATAAACGTTCTGAATCAAACCATAGTTCCAAACGTACAGAACACACACAAGAGGAACAGTTCAGAAATGAACGAATTCTTCTTGAAACATTATAGACTAGGTCATGTCAATGAGACAAGACTAGCTAAAGTTCCATAATGATGCATATTTGAATCCGTTCGAATATATATCTTATGAAACTTGCCAATCATGTCTCAAAGGCTAGGTGAACAAATCTCCGTTTACTGGAAACGGAGAAAGAGCTACTAAACTCTTGGACAGATACATGGTGATGTATGCGGTCCTATGTCTACACATGCCTGGGATAGTTCCACGTAGTTTATTACATTCACCGGTGTTCTCCCAAGATACGGACATGTGTTCTTGTTGAAACACAAATCTAAATATTTTGAGAATTTCAAGGAATATAAGTACGAAGTAGAGAACCTGATGGGTAAAGGTATTCAAATCCTTCGATATCATCGGGGAGAAGAATACTGGAGTACGGAATTCCGAGACTATTCAAAAGAGAATGAGATTATCTCTCAGTTTACTCCTCCGTATACACCACAGCACAACGGTATATCGGGGTGGAGGAATCGCACCCTATGAGATATGGTGCGCTCTATGATGAGCACTGCTGAGTCGCTTATTTCCTTTCAGGGACATGCACTTGAGAAGATGCATACCTATTGAATAGAGTTCCGATCAAATCCGTTGCCTACCACTCCGTATGAGATATGGAATGGGAAGAGACCATCTCTTAAACGAGTTAAGATATGGGTTTTCCAGCCTATGTTGAGAAGCAATATCTGGACAAGCTCGAGGCAAGGTCAGTTCTGTGCAAATTTGTAGGATATCCCAACCATTCACGAGGGTATGTCTTCTACTACACAGAGGAACAAAAGATGTTTTGTTTCTCGACATGCCACCTTTTTAGAGAAGGAATTTCTTGTGGAAGAAATTAGTGGCGATGAGGTAGAACTGGAAGAAGTTCCAGCAAACACAAACTATAACTGACTATTTGTTGGAATCGGAGGATTCAATAGTCCTTGACGAACCGAAGCCACTCCGCAGATCAAGTTGGGTTCCTCATCCACCTGAGAGATACTACGGTTTTCTCGTAGACGGTGGGAGAGAAGATTGCATCATGTAGATGATGGACCAACTAGTTTGGAGCAGGCTATCATAAGTGGAGACTATGTGAAATGGCTGGATGCTATGCAATTTGAGATGGAATCCATATACACCAGCAAAGTGTTGACTTTGCATGTTGCTCCTGAAGGGGTAAAACCCATCGGGAGAAAGAGGATCTTTGAGAAAGATAAATTGGTGTAGATGGAAAAGTTGAGAGTTTCAAAGCTCGACTTGTCGCTAAGCTTAAGTCCATCATGATTCTACTTGCCATTGCTGCATACCATGTCTATGAAATCTGGCAGACTGCACATCAAAACCGATTTTCTAAATGGTGATTTAGAAGAGAGCATGTATATGACACTGCCAGAGGGCTTCGTAGACAGTGGGAGCAGCGGAAGCATGTACAAGATGCTTAAATCCATCTACGGGTTAAAGCAGGTATCATGGAGATGGAACATCTGTTTTAATAAAGCTGTCAAAGAGTTTGACTTCATCAAAAAGGTAGATGAACCACTAGTAAAATAAGGGGTTGCCCCTACGGATAATAACATCCGTAGGGGCAATAAAAGTTTGGCCCTATGGATTAATCCGTAGGGCAAAGTGGTTGCCCCTACGATCGTTCAATATTTATTTAAAAATTTATTAAATCTTAAAGTGTTTTTTGCCCCTACGGAGGCGCAAACCAAGCACCTACGGGTATATCCGTAGGGGCATATAAATAGGGATTTAAGAGATCGATCCCTACGCTGATTATTTTTTTTTCTTATTCTCGCGCGAAACCAAATTTTCCCAAATCGAGATCGTCGTCGCCGCCGCCGCCGCAATGATCTCGTCGTCACCAAATCCAAGCCGAATCGTCGTCGCTACGCCTACGCAGTGATCTCGTGGTCGCCACCGTGCTCCGTTCTCGTTGACGCCACCGCCCTCGTCTTCGTCGATTGTGTCTCCATCGTCGCCTACAGGTAATTAGTTAAACATTATTATAATGATGTTAGGGTAGCGATCGATAAGGGTTAGGATTAGGTATCGGTTGTGGTTAGGGTTAGGATTAGGGTTAGGGTACGGGTTCGATCGTCGGTTGGGGTTCGACGACTGGTGTTGGGGTTAGGGTTAGGATTAGGGTTTCGGTTGGGGTTTGGTGTTGGGGTTGGGGTTCCGCTGGGGCTGGGTTGGAGTTAGGGTTAGGCCGGGTTTGGGTTTGGTGTTGGGTTGGGGTTCGGCTGGGGCCGGGTTGGGGTTAGGATGAGTTGGAGAGATTGAAGGCGAGCTGGGTTTTGGGAGAAGAGAAGGAAATGACACTGCTTGCTGCTTCAATTTTCTGATATAGATAGATAAGGTTCTTTTGGGATTTTGGAGGGGTTTTAATTTGGGGGAAATAAATAGCTTTGGAGATGAAATGGGGCATTTCGGTAATTTGATTCTCTGTTGCAAATATTATTTATCAATATATTTTATTATAAATATTAAATGAAATAAAGTAAACTATAAATAATATGAACCAATATATGATACTCGATGATAATATGAAACCTTCATATTCCCATCGATACCCATATATGAAACTAAAAGCGCCACTTAGTCCCCGTCTATTGGTTAACATACGTGCGATGCTCATCGTGACCTAGAACTATACGAAAGTTGTTAAATATCGGACAGTATAGCTCGATACTAACAACCGTCGTATAGTCTACGCGACGAGAAAATTCAATCGTATGGTAACCCATAGATTTGTCCCGTGTGGACAAGTTAAGAATGTATAAAGCAAACGCCTTCATTCACTTGTGTTTTCATCCGTTTCGAGATATTTCGTCGGTACCTTTCCGCTGGTTCTCCGTGTACAAAGATAGATTAGATGTTCATTTCAACGTTGTTTCACAGATTTGAAATGATTATCTATTCTATTACAGTGTACTCACAGAACAGCGGGGAGGTGCTGCCGAAATTTACTCGAAACGGTTGAAAGCATAAGTGATGGGCGTTCGCTCTATACATTCTTAATGGGATAGAAGCCTACCCCCGACAGCCGGAACACATACATACAAACGCATAATTAAAGAGCGATTCGAGATGTTCGGGTTAAAACCAATATATGATAATATGAAACCTTCATATTCCCATCGATACCCATATATGAAACTAAAAGCGCCACTTAGTCCCCGTCTATCGGTTAACATACGTGCGATGCTCGTCGTGACCTAGAACTATACGAAGGTTGTTAAATATCGGACAGTATAGCTCGATACTAACAACCGTCGTATAGTCTACGCGACGAGAAAATTCAATCGTATGGTAACCCATAGATTTGTCCCGTGTGAACAAGTTAAGAATGTATAAAGCAAACGCCTTCATTCACTTGTGTTTTCATCCGTTTCGAGATATTTCGTCGGTATCTTTCCACTGGTTCTCCCTGTACAAAGATAGATTAGATGTTCATTTCAACGTTGTTTCACAGCTTTGAAATGATTATCTATTCTATTACAGTGTACTCGGAGAACAGCGGGGAGGTGCTGCCGAAATTTACTCGAAACGGTTGAAAGCACAAGTGATGGGCGTTCGCTCTATACATTCTTAATGGGATAGAAGCCTACCCCCGACAGCCGGAACACATACATACAAACGCATAATCAGAGAGCGATTCAAGATGTTCGGGTTAAAACCAATATATGATAATATGAAACCTTCATATTCCCATCGATACCCATATATGAAACTAAAAGCGCCACTTAGTCCCCGTCTATCGGTTAACATAACGTGCGATAATTTATTCTTTTCAACGACAAACGCACACACAAAGCATATACACGGATTTTCTCCTTTGTCAGTAACTATCCCGTTCTTATATTTCTCAATATAGTCAGCATAACCTACAATTTATATGTTATTCAGTCTAACATGGCCCATGAGTACGTCAGAGTTAAGGACTGGATGTATGTGGATTGGAAACAACGTATGCAACCTAAGTTTGTCACAGGAGTTGCTGCTTTCCTTGAATTTGCACGAGCACATAATAAGATCATAATAGAGAAGATTCTCTGTCCGTGCGACAGATGTAGCAATAAGTACTGGCAGAAGGTAGAATTAGCAGAGCTTCATATTGTAAAACATGGGTTTACTAGACTTTATTCAACTTGGAAATATCATGGGGAAGGAGAAGAATGCAGCACTGCGGTAGAAGAAGAAGGAGAACACGATAATGCGGCAGGAGAAGAAGAAGAATTTGGTAATACAGCAGGATACAGAAATTTATTTCCATCAGAAGAAATGGAGGATATGGTAGAGGCTGCCCTAGATGAATCTATTCGTACCGAAGATGACATTCCTTCCGGTCAAGGACCGCGTGCGGATAAATATGAAAATTTCATGAATGATGCTAAGAAACCAATTTATGAGAATGCGAAGTATTCCACCCTCTCATGGTTCGTCCAACTTTTCCAAATTAAGTGCCTAAATGGATGGAGCAACAAGTCATTCACAATACTTCTTTCGTTCTTGAAAGATTCTATGCCTCCGGGAAATAATGTGCCCGAAAGCTGGTACGAAGCCCAGAAAATGATGTCTGATTTGGGTCTAAAGTGCGAGAAGATTCAAGCATGTCCTAAAAATTGCGTGTTGTACCTGAAAGAGAATTCAGATTTGAAAGAGTATCCAACATGCGGAGAGGCCAGGTATAAGCCGAATGATTCTGATAAGAAGCCTGATATACCTGTGAAGATAGCACGATATTTTCCCATAACACAGAGGCTACAGAGGCTATTCAGGTGCAAGAAAACAGCCGAGGCAATGATTTGGCATCACCGTGCTCCTCCAAGCGAAAATGGAAAAATGAGCCATCCAAGAGATTCACCGGCATGGAAGGATTTCGATAGGAGGCACGCAATATTCAGTACCGATCCTCGCAATGTCCGGCTCGGACTGGCTGCCGATGGCTTCTGCCCATTCAACTATATGGCTGGAAGTCACAGTACATGGCCCGTTGTAATGATAATTTATAATCTGTCGCCTTGGTTGGCTATGGACCAATCATACTTTATGATGCCTCTTCTTATCGACGGACCAAACTCACCAGGGAACAATATCGACGTCTATCTCCGACCTCTGATCGAGGAGCTGAAAACTTTGTTCATTGATGGTGTAGAGACATATGATTCAAACACAAATACAACCTTCATACTGCGTGCGGCTTTAATGTGGACAATTAATGACTTTCCTGCGTATGGAATGCTATCATGTTGGTCCGTACATGGTCACAAAGCATGTCCTCATTGCCATGAACACACAACATCAAAAATTTTGAATTTTAGCAGGAAGGTTTGTTATTGCGGCCATCGACGTTTTCTGCCTCCAGACCACCCCTATAGGTTAGACACGGTTCACTTTGATGGTCATCAGGAGCTTCTTGGGCCTCCATCCCCATTGTCCGGATAGGACGTGACTG
The DNA here is from genome assembly GCA_030015575.1 of Agapanthus africanus. Classification (NCBI taxonomy): domain Eukaryota; kingdom Viridiplantae; phylum Streptophyta; class Magnoliopsida; order Asparagales; family Amaryllidaceae; genus Agapanthus; species Agapanthus africanus. Next base: position 256,160,679 of record CM057351.1, on the reverse strand, counting down.
CTAAATGGGATGGTTACAATAACGTGACCTTCGGGATGGATCCGACGAGACAGGTCAAACCACAATATTGGAACAAGGATAGCATTTTCTTCGAGCTTCCGTACTGGTCTACAAATTCAGTGCGTCATTGTCTGGACGTCATGCATATAGAGAAGGGAGTATCAGAGCACATACTTAACATGCTTCTGTGTAAAGACGGGAAATCGAAAGACAACATGAATGCCCGGATGGATCTACAAGAGTGGGGAATAAGAAGTGAACTGCACCCTAAACCGGTAGCGGGTAAATCGGGCAAGTTTGTACTTCCCAATGCCGCTTATCATATGTCACAACCGGAGAAGAAAAGATTCCTGCAGGTGTTGCATGATTTGAAAGTCCCCACAGGTTTCTCAGGATCATTCAGCAAGAAAATAAAAATTGTGAAGGGCAAGATCGATGGGCTGAAAAGTCATGATCACCATGTTATCGTGGAGCACCTTCTTCCATTAGCCCTCAGGACTTCTCTCCCCGACTCGGTTGGTCTAGTAATCAACGACCTTTGTTGTTTTTTCATGGAGTTGTGTGCTAAAACACTGGAGGTTGCGACGCTGGATAAACTAGAAAATTCTATTGCGTTGATACTTTGCAAGTTTGAGCGTATTTTCCCACCGTCATTCTTCGATATCATAATACACTTGACGGTTCATCTTGCAACTGAGGCGAAGTTAGCCGGACCGGTACAATATCGATGGATGTATCCCGTCGAGAGGTACGTGTAATTTTTCGTTTCGCGCAATTTATAAATTTATTGTTATCCTGTATGCCCGTGTTTATTTATTCAACATATTCTCATTACGCACCTTTACACTCTTAAGAAGTATATACGCAATAAAAATTGACCAGAGGGTTCTATCATGCAAGGTTATCTTCTTGATGAAGCAACCATATTTTGTTCCCGCTATCTGGACGAGAACATTGAGACAAGGCTTAACCGACCACGAAGAATTCAAGACGGGCCATATGGTAAAGCCGAGTATAAGAGGGTAGACACTATGTTTATCAACAAGATATACCGGTTTATCTTGCTTAATTGCGCATGTCTTGAACAAATTAGAGAGTAAGTTCTTTTGGATTAATTGTTATATCTGTGTTTGTGTGTGTATGAAATGACATAATATTAATGTCACAATTATTTGTCGAAAACAGAACTCATTTTAACGAGGTACGTGAGGGGCATCCTGATTGGAACGAAGAGCGTTTGGAAAAATACTATCAGGATAATTTTTGTGATTGGGTCACAGAGCATGTAAGTTATTCGAATTACATTTTATTGCTATCAGTTTTAATCTAAACTTGTATCGTTATGTATTTATCGTAAAATTTGTTTTGTTAGATCCACGATCCGAACTTGTCTGCATCATTTGAGAGTGATTCAAGATGTTTAGCTCAATTTCCTAGTATGGAGGTTGCATATTACAAAGGATTTGGTTTCCTTGGACACAAATTCGAAGTTAAGGACATAGAAACATCTAGAACCACTCAGAATAGTGGGATTGGGACGGTAGGATCGGACGGTGTGATTTACTATGGGTACTTAAATTGTATACTCGGCATCCACTATCCCGGACGATCAGAACCCTTTTATATATTCCACTGTACTTGGTACGATCCGCGAACCGATACAGACAGGTGGAGAAGCAGTCTTGGGACTTGGAAAGATGAATATGGATTGACCAGTGTGAACACACTTCGATTTTACGGTCAGGACGATCCGTTTATCTTTCCGAACCAAGCGTTCCAAGTATACTACTCACAGTGTTTGAAGCATCTGGGGTGGAGTGTTGTATGCCGATGGAAACCTAGAGATGTCTACGATGTCCCAGAATACGAGGACAGCGATGAGGACGAAGAAGAAAGAAGGCTTAAAGTGCTCCGACCGTCTGTTTCGTAGGACGGGTTGTCTTCGACCTATCATGAAGTTACGTGGGTTAGAAATGACATCGACGATGAAATCCAAGTAGATATGTATGATGCGCCCACGAAACGAAAAAGGTTATCAGTAATGTTATATTATTACTTCACATTTTACGCTCTAGATCATATATAGTCAATACTTTTAATGATTGTCTAATGCGTCCACGAACCGTTTATTTAGATTTGATGACGATGTCGGGAGCAGCGAGGGGCGGCAGGAGCTCTAGCCGCGGCAGAGGCAGAGCGGTTCTGCCGCCCGGAGAGCTCTGTAGGGAGCTTCAGAGGGCCGGTCTTGCACCCAAATCGGAGACCCCTTCGGATGCCTCCTTCCGTGTTGATTTGGCCAGACCTCCAGGTATACTGCACGCATATCCATTTTGAATGTAATATTACAGATATTCATGCATGTTTATGTCAAAATTACTTATATTGTCAATGTTTGATTGTCTAGTTGTTGGTGATGCGTCCACATCTGGGACAGAGGCCACCCCCGCTCCTCCAGGTATGTTTATATATCATATAGTGTATGTATATTGATTTAGAATGCTATATCATAAATATACACATTCCTTTTGCTCTTACTTAGCAATTTTTATTATTGTCTAGCTGTAGGTGGTGACACCACCGCACCTGCGGGTATGTTTATATGTCCTATAGTGCATGCATATTGATTTAGAATGTTATATTATTGATCTACACATTCTTTTTGCAATTGCTTATATAATCTATTTTTAATTGTCTACTTATAGATGGTGCGTCCACACCTTCCACAGGGGCCACTCCTGCCGCTTCCATACCCTCCGCATCGTCTGCAGGTTAGTATGAATAAATTTAAAATATTTATTTATTTTACATATGCTCTATAGAATAAATATGAACTTCATGGAAATTTAGCGTCGATGTTTATTTTATAGTTGGAGGGGATGCGTCCGGGTCCGGGACCCCGGTTGTTCCTCACCGGAGGAACTATCGTCCCGCTCGTGCTGCTGCTCGGGCCCAGGCTCGTGCGCTAGTCACCGGAGGTATATATCACACTTGATTTTTTGTTTAACCTTGATTTATTAATACAACTTTGTCTTATTATTGATTGTCTTGATATTTCGTGCAGACGCAGGGCCTCTCCATCCCCAGAGGGGGACTCGAGGCCCAAATCAGTCCCATAGGCTGAGGCCTGATAGAGCTAGGGGGGAGGCAGCATTCCCCCTATTTTTTACCCTTGACTATCGCTATACCGGTCCTCATGCCGAAAGGTTCGGCCGGTATTTGGGGGACGAGAGCCGGATCGTGAAGAACTATCCACTTCACGTTGAGTGGGGCGAGCAGCACCAGCGCTCATTCGCCCTCTTCTTTGATCAGGCTCGGGTATGTATTAATATATATTTTCATTTGATCTATCCAATATATTTATTATTAACACTTGCAATCTAATAACAATGTTTTTTTTGTATTTTCAGTTGGATTACGATTTTCAGCCTGTAGCCGACCCTGATCACCCGGGGAGGGTGCTCGACCTTTATGCTCTGTACAATGGCCTGATGAAGAACATGCAGGCCAAGGTCCGATACAACAGGAATGAGCTGAAGGCCGATTGCTACTCCCTGTGGATAGCGACCCCCGAGGTAGAGAGAGAGGCCCTCCTATCTACTCCGGCGTTTGCGAGAGTCGACGTAGAGACATGGCCTCTATTGTGCACTTATTTCGACCCCGAACGCAAACAAGTATGTATTTTAAAGTTAATTCATTATTTATGATATAATTTATTTCTTTGTGTTTCTTAATTAGAAAACTAAATGTTAATGCGTTGTGCAGAAACAGGCCGCTCAGAATACGGAGAACAGGAAGTCGGCGAAGAGGGGTCGCCCCACTTACACAGGTGGCTCGAGGAACATTACTCGAGCCATGGAGTTATCGGTAAATTAAGAGTTATTCTCTAATATTCTGCAATATTAAGAGTTATTCTCTAATATTTCTAATATTAAGAGTTACTTTCTAATATTGCAGACATCTCGGACCGTGGCGTCAGGTGGTACACCGAGCGTGCTGTCCGCATATCTTGCCGTCCACGGCACCTCGACAGATCCCGCCACGGGCGAGCTTCGATGTCCCGACGTCGCTACCCAGGAGTAATGCGTAAGTGTTAATATTTTTTCTACCCAAATTTGAAATTTTAGTTTTGGAAGGTTCAAGTTTAAATTTTATACTTATACTTTACTGCTTAATGTGGGTGTAGGAGCGGGTGGTTGAGCAGGCCCAGGCCTCGGGGATCGATTTTACCGGACCGAATGATCCGAGGCTGCTGACCCCAGTTCTGGACGCCGCACACGGAGGGCACCACGGAGGTTGGGATAGAGGCCGGGGATTGGGCCCTAGCAGGGCCCACATGAGGTTGGACTCCACCCCGGCGGTTACTTCCTCCGTCTCCAGTGACCGGCATGTCCATCAGGAACTGGATAGCTTGAGGGCCACCGTTCAGGAGTTGAAGGAGATGCTGGTATGTATACTACCTTATAGTAAAATATCATTTCATATTATATACATATCAACATATCCATAATTAGTACGTAGCTTGAGCTTATTTGGTTTTAGACTTAAGTTTGATTAATCATACATACATATGTAATTAAAATAATCAACGCTTTTCCAAACTAGATATCCAAACAGGGTTTCGAAATAACTTAATAATGAAACGAATTCGAATAATACACAGTTCTTACATGCTTCTTACACACGTTATGTCCAGACGGGACAGGGTAGATCGGCCGAGCCTCCACATGCATCTCCTTCGGCTCCGCAAGCCACTATATCGGCTGCGGTTCCGCAGACAGCTCCTGTAGCTCCACCGCCCACTCAGACTCCCGCAGCCGCGGCTCCGCAAGCGACTACTTCGACGGCGGCTGCGCAGACCATATCGCCAGCTCCACTTGCCGCTCAGACTCCTTTATTTGTAGCATTGCAGAGTGTATTGACCTATAACGTTTTGAAAATCGTTTCGGTGAAATTTCAAAAAAATCGGTAAAATAAGGGGTTTTCTGTAAAAAGTCAAAATACAAATATCTTATTATAAAAATTAAATATACATATTCTAGCTATGTAATTGCTATTATTTGGTGTTTATTGAGCCGCTGGTGAAATTTCAAATTTTCTAAAAAAAATATTATTTTATTATTATTTAAGCCGTCACTAATACATTTAATTAGGGAAAATTACAAATTGGAATGAGTTGAAACAAATTTTGTGCATCATAAAACATTAAATAAAATTTTATCATGTGGGTTTTGGAACGAAATCATTTGCCAAAACGGTTTAGAAATTAATGAAGAAAAAAGGCTTTTTTTTAGCGTAAATGGATGTTTGGGGTATTGTATTTATCATTTTTCATCACCCCACACCCGTACCCACACCCACACACACCCATTCACTTCTTCCCTTGAAGAATTCAGCAGCCCCCATTTATTTTCCCCACTTGAATTTCAAAGGAAAGAAATGAAAGAAAAGAAAAGAAAATGGAGAAATGAGGTGGACCTTTGACCTTGAATTGACTTTGACTTCTTCCCCCACTTTCTCTACCTCCCTCTCTCTCCTCTCCCACTCCCATTCCAGCAGCCCCCCTCCTCCTACAGCAGCAGCAGCCCCCCTAATTCCCTTCTCTTTTCTCTTCAAACTTCATCAAAAATTGCCTCAAATCCATCAAAAAAAATCCCAAAACCCAAATCCGGCTCCTACCCATTTTAGCTTAGCCCGTATAGCATGGATCCTTGTGAAAAGAGAGCATTTTGGAGGGCCATGGATGCTTGTGGATCTTCAAATGTTTTTGGGTATAATTCTAAAACATTTTTGCTTAATTTGTTACTTATTTCTTAAGCTAAACTACTTAAGTGTTAATTAGGCTTAAGTTGCAAGTTTTGGAATTCAAGTTATGAATTTGAATGCAAGTTAGGGTTTTTATAAAATTGGTGTATGGTTGTGTGTTATATTTAGGCTTTTGTCATGTTAATACAAGATTAGTAGCTTGTGCTAATGGTTAGTTTAAAAATTGTGTTAATTTGCTAATTTGCTTACTAGGTTTTTGAACTTGGTTAAATACTTGGGATTAAAAATGTGTTTAGGTTTTTCATGACTTCATTAACTTTATTAAGTGTGGTTTAATGCTTTAGATCATGCAAATCCAACCTAAATTGTAGTTTGTGCATTTTTGCTATGAAATTGTTAAAAAGGGTATTTTGTAAATTAGAATATTAGGGTTTTTGGAATTTAATGAGATTAAATTCCGGAAATTGTTTCTATGACTTATTTAAGATATTTAATAAATATATTGGCTGCTACATTCATTTGAACATCCTGTTTTGTACAAAAACGGCGAATTGTGCTTGCTAGATTTTCGGAAAAATGACTTTTTAAGTAAAATTGGGGGTTTTGTGAGCTTTAACCTAGTTTATATTAAAATTAGTATTCGTGAATGTGCAAATGAGTGTGATTGGATTTTTCTCGATGGTTTGACGTTTGTACATCGACATCGAGGGTTGGTTTGACTATTCTTGCATGCGTAGGCGATAGGTTTGGACCTATGCGTGATACGCGTGCCGATTTGATTTTCGTATGCCGTTTCGATTTCGAATTTAGTTTTAATGCGATATGGTGCGTTATGATATGTAGGTACCCCCATGTGGACTTCGAGACGACAAGCAAGCGTGTGGCGACGTTGGCACCGGCTAGCGAGGACTAGGTGAGTAGATTTATATCTACGGGGAGAAGTCGGGTGGATGGCGTATAGCACCCCCGCAGTCCGTGGTGATGTATACAGATGCGTATACACACCAACAATTTATGATATGTTGTTAGGATTTATTATTGATGATTTTAGATGGATATTGGTGTTGGATTGGTGCATGGTTACGAAACCTTAGGTAGTGGGTACACTACACTTACACATACACACATATACATACTTGCATACATTCCTTATTTCATATGTGCGTGTATGGGAATATATTTATGTGTTCACATGGGTATGGGACTATGTGTTCATATACTGGATTTGAGGATAGTATTTGGAATTTGAGATGAGTCGATGAGATTGGGCTTGAGGCCAGGAGATCGGTGACGTGATTTGGTTCGTATTGAGATACGACATGATGTTTTAGCGGGTCTTCTGACGTAGTAATTCTTACACCCGCATGCATACATAGATGGCATCAATATTGTACTAGACGTAGGACATTATTCCGGATCATGATATTTGATAAAGAAGATACCGAATGAATAGTGTGATTGATGTGACTTTGACTCGTACCCAGATTTGCGGATGCCGTACGACGGATTTACGTACGAGCTACATATTGATGATTGATCCGCACTCTTGACTTGGGATGCCTGATTATAGATATGGTATCGGATATGATATTATTGAGGCGGGATCACCGACTATAGATATACAGGTATGTATATGTATCGACTCAGATGATAGGTGGTTTCCTTACCTGTAGTTCAGCTTGTTAGTTCAGCCGTATAGTTTAGTGTAGTGGTTAGATTAGATTAGACTTCTTACCTATTTCAAAAACTAACGAATCGTGGGTATTTTAAAAGACAGCCCAAGGGATCCTACGGATATTTCAAAAGACGTATCTTTTCATAAAATCACCGTAGCCCCTATTTTCAAAACCCCATGATTCATGTTATTTCAAAAGGCACCATTTGTAGGACTTATATTAGGTTAATGCAGATTAGTTATAGTTGCGTCTAGTATTCAGCTCCCGCTCTTTATTGTGGTTCGCTTCGCATTGCATGCTTATATTATGTTTCATACACCATTATTGATATCATGCTGTTTGGACACCAGCACCATTACCGATGATGCGTATGTACCACGTACACTTACTTGCCAGCTCACACACATCTTCATCGGTAATTGTCATGCCACGTACACTTTAGAAATACTATTGCATTGACATAGGTTGTTAGCTAATAATTTAGACATGATATTAGTGTACTCTCCTTATATGATAGATTAGACATTGTAGATATTACTTGTTACTTCATGCATGTTAATATTCATTGTTATGCCGCATTCATGGATTTTTATGCCGATATGCACTGTTTACATGCTATTGAGGATTGGATTCGGATTTCTATGAGATTTTCTGGTTTTGGGGGAAAACCGCAAAACTTATATAAGCTTCTTTCTCTCTTTAAAATAAAAAGTTCGGTTTTCCTATGATGTGTGAGTCGTCCACCATGAGTTTGCTGATGGATTTCGAGACCCGATTCGAGGAGGCGGATGAACCATTTCGGGTACATGATGGACCCGGTAAGGTACCCCATGGAAAGAAGCGCGTGATGATGACGATGTGAGCCTGGCAGGGGAGCACTACCTACCGGTGATTTTACCCGACGCGTCGGATATCCGGAGGATACCGTCGTGGTCTTGAGATGGATGGTAGGGGCCGGTCTGGACTGACGGCGCCCTAGATATTGTGATTGAGACATTGAGATTTCGAGATATTGAGGTACAGAGACGGTGATACAGAGATATCGAGATATTGGGATTACGTTTTGTGCCGATGCTAGGCACTGTTTTATGCTGATTTCATTATGATACCTCATTTTAAAAATACAAAGGAAATCTCACTAAATTATGGAAACAGTTCTTCATTTACATGTATTCTGTTTTCATGCATTCATACCTCATTCATATGATATATTGCTACCTGAGGCACTGACACGGGCACATGAGATTACACTCGGGTTAGATATTTACCCTAGCCTTGTTATAGGCTACGTGTTATTCATATATTTGAGGTATATTATGATCTTTGACCTAGGTTGCGTTATTTATGCGATTTCTGTGCGTCGATATTTTTCTATTCACGAGTTGGCAACTCACCCCCGTTGTGCCCCAGTTTCTTGCAGGTTGCCGTACAGGTTTCATTACGGCTTTGCGGGCTCAGTTTCATTCGGGTGACTTGCTAGTAGGTGGGTTTTTCTTGTATCGTACCCATCATATTACCTTGTATAATATTATTCCGTTGTATCTAGTAAATTCCATCAACCAAACATGTATTTATTTTAAGATAGAGACCAGTGATTTTATTCCTTCGACCTTAGAGTCGCGCATTATTTTTTCTGCGGTTTTCTTGTGGATTTGAGTTTCCTTTTGAATTTTGATCCTCGCCATTGGCGTTGTATATTATATTGCTTGTGTGGTTGTGACCGTCGATTGACGAAGAGCTAGCTCCCGCTTGGGGATGCCTTTTTATTGATTTCGTATACTATTCATGTTGTATCCCGTTTGGGAGCCAGTATTTACAAAGGAGACTCTGCCAAAATTTTCAGTAAATTTTGATGTTCTTAAAAACAGCATAATTCGGCTTATGCTATTAAAACTACTTGTTTTAAATTGGTTTTCCTTCACTCTACTTCTTTTCTTGGTTTGCATTTCTGGGTTTTCGGTTTACTTAAATTACGTACGCCTCGAGACGTTTCGTAGTTTAAGTGCCGGTCATGTTCCGTACTTTCGGGACGTGACATGACCGAGGAGCAGGCGTGCGTTATTCTAACGTTATTCAGAGGTGGAGCTGGAACGAACTAGGGTAGCTTTTTGGTTCTTATTTTTTGAAACATGTATTTATTTATATCACATTGTACTACATTTTGAAACGATATTGATATTGGTTTGTATTTATATCATATTCAGTTTTTGGGTTTCTTTTGTATATTATATATATGCGTGAGATGTGGTTATGAATACTGCAATATATGATTTGATTGATGTATATAGTATTATGCACAGGGCGGGAAAAAATCTAGCAGCCCATTTTTAAAAAAAAAATATAAAACAATATGTACCAACGGATTAAGCCGTAGGTACATACGTTGCCCCTACGGAGTTATCCGTAGGGGCAAACTATCAGGAAACCTGATATTTTCCCACCTGATCTCAGTGCAGGGTGTTGGGAGTGCCCCTACAGATATGTCCGTAGGGGCCACTGTCTATCCCCTACGGATTTATCCGTAGGGGCAAAATATCAGGTTTCCTGATATTTTCCCCCCTGATCTCAGTGCAGGGTGTTGGGAGTGCCCCTACGGATATGTCCGTAGGGGCCACTGACTATCCCCTACGGAGTTATCCGTAGGGGTAGAACAAGGACCTACGGATGTATCCGTAGGTATATACAATATATTCAAAAAAAATACATATATGATTTGATTACCCCTACGGAGTACTCCATAGGGGCAAGAACACCTACAGATATATCCGTAGGGGCAAGAATTTGCCCGTGGGGGCAAGTTCAGGGCCTCAACTTGCACCTGCGGCTTTTGCACCTACGGGGTATTTTTTCGCCCCTACGCAGATATCCGTAGGGGCAGTGGGTTGCCCCTACGGATAAATCCGTAGGGGAAACCCATATTTGTAGTAGTGAACCATGTATAAATAAGAAGGTTGTAGAGAGTATGGTTGTCTTTCTCGTATTGTACGCAGATAACATACTCTTGATAGGAAAGGATGTTCCTATGCTACACTCGGTCAAGTAACTCTTATCACACAGGTTCTCCATGAATGATCTAACTGATGTCTTCTACATCCTAGGGACATAGATCTATAGAGATAGATCTAAACAGATTTGGGATTGTCCCAATCCAGGTACATAGACACCATACTAAAGGGGTTTAGTATGGATGATTATAAGCGTGGTAATGTACCCTCTTGTTCAAGAATCGCTTTTTCCAAAGAGATGTCTCTTGAGACTGATTTGGAGAGGGCTCGCATGCAAGAAATACCCTATGCTTTGGCAGACCGGTCAATCATGTATGTGATGCTATGTACCAGACCAGATTTAGCTTACTCACTACGTGTATTGAATAAGTATCGAAAAGATCTTTGGGAAAACCACTGGACAGTTGAAGAACATTCTTAAGTGCTTGAGAAGGACTAAAGAGATGTTCTTGGTGTATGATAACGGTGAACTCCTGATGGAGTCCTTTACCGATTCGAGCTTCCAGAGTGATAAGGATGACTGAAATTCAGTCTCGGGTTTTGTCTTCACCCTCAGTGGAGGGACGGTATGTTGGAAGGGTTACAAGCTATATACCGTAGCAGACTCGTTGATAGAGGCTAATTACATCGCTACCAACGATGCTGCTTAAGAGGTTGTCTAGATGAAAAAGTTCATATGATGAACTTGGTTCCTACCATTGGGCATCCAATACCTGTGTACTGTGATGACGATGGATCTGTGGCTTTGGCCTAGGAACCCCGGTCCCGTCAGCGATCCAGACATATTCTTAGATAGTATCACCTGATCCAGGAGATAGTTGATCTCCGGGGATCGAGGTCAGGAGAGCTAACACAGAGGATAACACAGCGGATCCACTCACCGAGGCCATTTCCCAGATGCTATTTGAGAGACTTTAAGGACGTTTGGTATGAGATACTACAATAACCGGCCTTAGTGCAAATGGGAGATTGTTAGGAATATGTATGACCTAGAGGCCATTATTGATGATATAGTGGATGCTTGGACATATATATAAAGGACTTTCTTGCTCGACATGATAGTATGCTATCAGGTTACCTTTATCTTAACATGTAGACTGGTATTCTTCTGGTCTGTCTCTAGCATGTTGTTAAAGCCCTTAGGATATGTACTTGACTACCAGGACTATTATGATATCATACTAGTGGGGCCAGGGTGGTCCAAAAGTACATCCTTTAATAAGTTCCTAGTCGAGGGAATATCGAGACTAAGGCATCGATATTCCAGAGTAGACTAGTGTGTACGTTTCTTGTCCCTTAGAGGGCGATGGTTGATCCCACAACCATTGGTATGTGACATCAAAGATTGTACACAGGTGCTCATTGAAGAATGGGTACACCGAACAGGACTTCCCGAGGACTCCTATGTGGTAGTATATCTATCGTCAGATAGCATTCCTCTGGTGACACTGGTACAGGTTAGTCTGTAGACCCGAGATCATCATAGAGTCTTGTGCGGCTCCCACTATGCTTTGATTTCCTCCCTACCATGCTCAAAGGAGACGTTCAAACAGGTGGATTTTGTGTACAGTCCCGAGTCGCATAGAGGCAATGAGCGATAGGAGGGTTTTCGTCTCTCCCAGTATTGGGGATTGATGTTGCGCTATACTCGATTGGCTATAACTGGAAGTCCCTGGTCAGGGCTGCTTATGAGATTTACTGATAAGTGTTATCAGTAGTTTCTCGAACCGTTATAGACCAGACATCGACATGACTTATCACGTTACTGGGGTCTGACGTTTACCACCCCTAGACATGATATGCGACATATCAGACGAAGAGACCGGACTATACGGTAGTGTTACTGATAGGCTTCATGGAGACTATGGACAAGCTTGCTTGTTGATCTTCATATCACTCAATACCCGGGTAGTCGTTACGTCCAGTTAGTACCGCTAACGGCTTGTAGGTGACTGATGTGATCATTACCTACTGCTGGCATATTGACGAGTCTTTAGAGTCCAACACAGAAGTTTCCTGGTTCAAGCGAAATGAAGTAGGACACATATATGATATGTGTGTGGGCCTGATTAAATACGTGTATGTGATACCGTATTGTAATCTGGCAGTTATCTGTTATCGGTTATATATAATATAACCAGATTGTCGAATCAAGTGTTGATTTGATAATGTGATATACAGATAAATGATATTAGTCGGTTATATATAATATAACCGGATTATTAAATCAAGTGTTGATTTAATAATGTGATATACATTATATATGATATAATTATATCTTAACTAATATCATTAGCTCACTAATTATTCTTCATAATATATATATTAACATATATGATATATATATATATATATATATATATATATATAATGAAGCATGCTTGAATTTCTATTTTTGAGAAAAATAGAAATGTGGTTGAAAATGAGAGCATAATTGCAAGCATGGGCTTTGTTCTTTATTTATTCATCTTGACTCACTATTCAAGCTTGGTTGCAATTTTTTATTGCAAAATTCCATGCTTGAATGAGTGAGGGTCAAGTGTTGCCATTCATTCTTACTTCATTCACAACACTTAGCCATTTTCCATGCATGCTCTTTTCTTGAGTTGCTCTTGCTCCTCATCTTCTTCCTCTTCATGGCTTCAAAAATCCAAACCCTCACATGTGATGTGAATCATGGATTTTTTAATAAATTAGTGAGCAAATCAAATCCCCTACTTCACCATCCTACACTTGACTAGCGATCGAGTGTGGCGTGTTTACTATGCTAAAGAGTTTAGTATGGAGGTAGCTTGAGGTGGAGGGACTTTGCGTGGATCATCTTCGGCACGAACGTCATCGGAGGAAGCTCGTCCAAAGCCTCAAGTGGAGCCTAGTGGTGTCACGGGACTACGACACGGAGCATGTGAAGTAAAGGACTTGATCTTCAAGGATATAACCTCCTTTCACATTCTCTAATTGTTCACATCATCAAAACCATAACCCTAAAATTCTATCAAAGATCTTGTATAGTCTAGCTTAGCACCAATAAAAATTTGGTTTTGGCATGCTTAATGCTACTTGGAACCTCATGGTGGTGCTAGGGTTGACTTTCACTTACTCACTACACCTAGAGAGTAAGCTACATCTGGTCTGGTACACAACATCGCATACATGATTTACCCGACTGCCGAAGCATAGGGTATCCCTTGCATGCAAGCCCTCTCCAAATCAGTCTTTGGAGACATCTCTTTGGAGAGAGTGATTCCTGAACAAGCGGGTAAATTACCACGCTTAGAATCTTCCATACTAAATCTCTTTAGTATGGTGTCTTTGTATCTGGATTGGGACAATCCCAACATCCGCTTAGATCTATCTCTATAGATCTTTATCCCCAAGATGTAGGAGGTATCACCTAGATCTTTCATGGAGAACTTTTGTGATAAGAAGAGCTTGACCGAGTGTAGGATAGGAATATCGTTTCCTATGACTATGTCATCCACGTACAATACGAGGAAGACATTCTTACTCTCTACATCATTCTTGTATATACAAGGTTCATCTACATTTTTAATGAAGTCAAACTCTTTGATAGCTTCATCAAAATGGATGTTCCAGCTCCGCGACACCTTCTTTAATCCGTAGATGGATTTAAGCAGCTTGCATACCTTTCCGCTGCTCCCACTGTCTACGAAGCCTTCCGGCTTTGTCATGTACACGCTCTTTTCTAAATCACCATTTAGAAAAGCGGTCTTGACGTCCATCTGCCAGATTTTGTAGTCATGGTATGCAGCAATGGCAAGTAGGATCCTGATGGACTTAAGCATAGCCACTGGAGAACATGTTTCATCATAGTCGACACCTGATCGTTGATGAAAACCTTTTGCTACAAGTCTAGCTTTGAAGGTCTCAACCTTTCCATCTACACCAAGTTTCTTCTTAAAGATCCACTTGCTCCCGATGGGTTTTACCTCTTCAGGAGCAACTTCCAAAGTCCATACTCTGTTGGAAAATATGGAGTCCATAATACTCCAGAAACTCAGTTCCTTCAAATCAAGAACTTAGTTCTTAAAGAACATGATCCCAGATCCTCAAAATAATGATCTTGATGGTCGTTAATGGTCAAAATATCATTAACAGTGATTTAAGTTCTCTAAAAACATCAACAGAGATTAAATCTCCATATAAAAGAAACTAGCGCCTCGTATGTTTCCCACGTAGGCGTCTCTCTTCAACAGCGCCTAGCGCCTCATGTGAAACACACGTGGGCGCCATAGAAAGAGTGCTTAGCATTTTATAAAAAGCCAAAACGGCTTAGTGCTTAGCACTGATTGGGAAACGTCCAGCGCCTCATGTGTTCCACAAGTGGGCGCCACCAAATAAAAGAGAGAAGAAAGAGAAGAGAGAAAAGTGCTTAGCACTCCAAATATAGCCAAAATGGCTGAGTGCTCAGCGCTCATTGGCCGGTGCCTATAATTAAATGCTTCACATGACACCCATGTGAGTGTCAGAACGCCAAACAAGTGCTTAGTACTTTTGAATGAAAAAGAAAAAGAGTGGGCAGACTAAGCCCAAATTGGTTAGGTCTCTGAATTTTCTTGCAGTTGAGCCCAAATGTTCTTTTGATGGATCTTAGGTAAAAATGATCCTTAAAAAATATTGATGATATCCAAAATGATATTCATCTCATACCTACTAAGTTAATCTTAGTCTCAAATATGACTAACGATTCTTAGGACCCTCACCCCTTTTCCCCTCAAATACGAAATTTGGTTTAAGGGCACATCTCTTCACACCTCTGATACACGGCGTCGTAATTCTTCTTGTCTTTAGAGAGGTGGTGGGTCACGACGACCAATAACTTCTTGATGCACTTCCAAATTGATGTGCATGCCTCAAATCGGATTGCGCCCCAAATTGGGCACATTCTATATCACCATTGTTCACTTTGCCACGTAACAAATACACATGCATGCAAGATGAATAATGGACCGAAATGTTCCTAAATTAATACTCGCCTCAAACATGGTGGTAATGGACCGAAATATCCTTAAACTAATATTCGTCCCCAAATACAGTGATGATGGACTGAAATGTCCTTAAACTAAAACTCCGCCCTAAACATGTCGATAATAGACCGTGAGGTCTTTAAACTAAAATAATTGAGCCAAAATGCTCATATGTTTTAAGTCGATCTTAATCTCAAACCAGATTAATGATCCTTAAATCAACCCAATCCCAAATCTAAAATAGATGGATTTGGATTAATCCGCGCCCTACGGGTGACGATATAAATTAGTCTCCGTATAAAATCCACGGGCAACCTAAAAAAACAAAAACACACACGATACGAAGTCAACTTCCGGAGTAAGAGAAAGTGGTTATCGCAATGCAGTAACGTAATTAACTACAGGGGCTTGCGCCTGCAGAGAAGAGCGTCTCCACAATCAAAAACCTCTCGCAAAATAAGGGGAAATCTGATGAAGTCACGCTACAACGGCCGCATCTGTCCAAACCTCCGATATACGATGACATAAATCAACTTGGCATCTTCGGAGAGGTGGACGGATAAATCCAAATAGCATCTTCCCCCAAATTAAGGCAAGATGATCCATCCCGGCTCGTCCCCGTTTTCGGCGGTAAACATATTCTGGCACGCCCGGTGAGACCTTTTCCTCTTTCCACTCCACATTTCGTGTGTCTTGTTTCGCGAACAAAATCGCGGTTTGCTATGGTTACCCTTGGATTTGAGGTACTAAGATTTGGTGTCTTTCTCCTATGCAGAAGAAGAGAAAATCGATGGCTTCCAACTGCACCTCTTGCAACAGCAACTCTCACTCCACCCCAGCCGAAGAAGTAACCTATAGGCCCAACGCTGCCTCAATCTTTTCAATGCCGGTAGGGTAAGTTACACAAGCCACTACTGGGTTGTTCTTCAGGACCATGCTCCCACCAGTGAGTTTTGGTGCCTCAGCGCCGCAAGAAGAAGCTCCCAAGAGGAATTTCTTCGATCGACTGGAAACTGCAACGGCTCCTATCAACGAGCTGTCCAAAGCCAACGTCTCAGTCTTCAACAGGCTAGGTAAGAACCCAAACAGGCCCGCAAAGAAGCTCGTGATACCTGAAGGGCCTGCCCAAAAATGGATAGCCCTCCCAATTCCTACAAGTGAAGCCATCGAAAGTGCTTCCCTCATCAGAAGACCGGTCTTTGAAAGATTGGTCGTTCCTCCTCAAACTCTGCCAAGGACGTCAGTCTTCAATAGGTTGACGCCAACAACAGCCCCTCACCAAAGCCGGGGTGTCAAGACCGGAAATATTAGCGCGTGACCGGCACTTAAATCACGCCACGTCTAAAGGCGTAACGTAAATTAAGTAAGCCGAAGCCCAAAAATCTAAACCTTTTTAAAGAAAATAAAGAGGTGATGTTTTGAAAATAAAGGTATGATGTAATCAAAGGTTTTCTTAAATGCATAAATAGTGGAACATGAAAAATGCAAGTGGATTAGTAGTTGGAAAACATGTTTCGTCTTTAAAAAAAATTTGGGCAGCACCTCATTTGTATATTTTGACCCAAAACAACAAATACATGATAATAATAAAAGAATCCCTAAGCGGGAGCTAGCTCTTCGCCAATCGGCAGATTCACAACCACGCAAGTCACAATATAAGTATACGACGCCCAACGACGAAGATCACCACAAAAGATAATAAAGCAAGACATCAACCCACCAAGAGAGCATAACCCATCGCTCAAGTCTCGCAACTACAAGTCTCACTAAGTCTTTACTTAATATACAAATACTAGTTTTAATTTGATGGAGTTGACTAGATACAATATGAATGATAAATATAAGAGGGGTACAATCCAACATGTACCACCTACCAAAAGCAAAACACTCGAACGCAGTTGTGTGCCAGCGATGCCGCTACTGATCCAGGCGGTCAACCTGCAAGAACTGTGGCACAAATGGGGTGAGTTGCCAACTCGTGAGTAGAAAATATCAGCAAGTAGAAATCGAATAAACAACGATTCCTAGATCAACTATATCATAAAGGTAATTCTATGATATCTAGGGTGACCATAACTGTAAATATGTGCCAATAATATACTCAAACCTATATGCAAGTGGATATCATCCAACCATATAATCAATGAATGTAAATATCATAAAAGAATATGCATGCAAATATGAGGATATCAACTATCGTGTGTCCATCAACGACACATCGCAAGCATGGAACCTGAGTGTCAAGCATCGACACTCGAAAATATCATGAAAATTATGGCCAACATCGACACGTAAATTCTCATATCTCAGGCGCCGCATCCTCAGATCGGCCCTCATATATATCCCATCTCAGGTGCCGCATACTCTGGTCGGCCATCATATCCATCTCATGACTCTGATCGGTATCCTCCGGATAACCGACGGGTCCAAATATTATCACCGGTAGGTAGTGCTCCCCTGCCAGGCTCACCGTCTAACAATATGAGTCTTCTTGCCCCGGGGTACCTCACCCAGTACACATGTACCCACAGACGGTGCCTACCGCTCCTCGAATCGGGTATCTAACACAAGCCTCAGAACCAAGAAACTCATGGTGGACGCACTGAAATATCATATCAAGAGAACCGGGTTTTCAAAACAATGCATACTTTTTTGAAATAATACCACGGTTCTCAAATCCATAAATCACATGAAATTCATATCTCAATGCGTAAATCCATGAAATATGATTTATGCAACATAAAATAGTAATATGAGCACATTAAGAGAAAAACCGCGCTTTTAAGTGAATCCAGTTTTAAAATATATATCATGCGGTCCCAATTTTCCAACAACAAATCCAACATCATCTAAGGATGCACATGTAATTATAGCAAGTATAGGTGTACGCATGTATACATGTACGCCAGTATGTATGTACGCAAGTATGTATGTACAAGTATGTAGTTCATATGCGCAAAGGAACAAGCATCATGTCTAATCATCGATAATAAGGTAAGCTAAGCGATGTATTATTCATGGCAATTCCATAATGTGAGTGTCATGGTAATTACTAACGGTGTGTGTGTGGCATACAGTTAGTGCTCGTGCAACATGAACCGTTAGTAACTGTGCTGTGTCTCATTAATATTATGTTCATATGCAACAGGAAATGAGGTATGCAACATTGGTACACATGCATAATCAATGAATATGAATATAAACATACGACTAATCGCAAAGCATGAGGTATGCGCCATGTGACAGAAATATAAGCGTATCTGTATATCATGCAACATGAAACGGTGATGTGATAATATCAGTATATCATACGACATATCGTAATGATGTGAACCTATGTAAACATAGCAAGTAAATCATGCAAGGAGTCATATCATGATGCAGCAATTTTACTGTGTAGTGACATAGCAATTTTCGATGATGAAGTGTGTGAGCCGGCAAATCTGTGTGAGTGTAACATACGCATCATCGATAATGGTGTAGGTGTACTAGTATAGGTATATGGAATGCAATGAGAATGACATGAACGTAGCACATGTAAATCGTCAGCTAAAATCTATAAGGTATATGGATCTAACATGACCGAGTCGGTGAATCTATCAATCAGCATCCTCTAGTCAAGGGTATGGATCAATCATCAATTAAACTCATCACGTACGGTAAATCATCGTACGGCGTCATTAAACAATTTATGATCCGAACAACCTATATGACAATGAGGGTACGGATTTAACGTCTTGTACGGCGTATCACTCATGATTCACAACATTTTATATCTCTATATGCTTATATCCCAGGTCACATCCATAACAATCTCATATCAGGGGACCGGCAAGGGTATCAATCCTCTCTTATCGACTCGCATCCGAATACCAACATATCCATCAAGTCGTCATGTCACATCGTATATTCCTTTCATCACATTAAGTCCTCTTACATCAAGTCAAATTATATATACATTCTACCTTATACATCAAATGTCCTGCTAATCTAAAACTCATACTTCTTCTAGTGCAACTATATATCTATAATTCGTAATTCACATTCACTTTTCATATCCTTATATATTAATTCGAGAAATCTTTTTCTAGCATATCATATCAAAGAATCATATCCCTAAGGTTTTTCATCTCATATCCCGATATATATATAGTCAATCATTCATATCATCTCTAACTATCTTTTATTCCTATCCTCTCTAACTATCTTATAACCATCTTCGTAGTTTTCTAATATAGGTTTTCTGAACCATATTCTACATATCGGTTTCCATCAAATTTGCGGGGGTGCTATATGCCATCCATCCGACTTCCCCCGTAGATATAGATATACTCACCTTAATCCTTGCTTGCCGAATTCGATGACGCCATGCTCCGTCGTCTCGGAATCCTCGCGAAGGTACCAATAATAAATACATAGTCGCAAACGCTATTAACATCAAGTTCCGAAATCCAATACGGCACACGGTGCGCTCACAGGTTAGGACTGTTGCGCCACGGCAGCGCCCCGGCCGTCTATCCGAGGCCAAAATGCGGAATCAAAAAATTTTCTTAACTTTCAAACTGGCGCTACCGCGGACAATTACCCGGATCGTAACCATTAACCGACACTAGCTAACAAGAGAAAGGTTGAGAGATATACCGAGTGATCCGAGTCCTCCGGTCTTCTCGTCGTCGTCCCGATCTCCCGCGGATACTCCGATCGTCGCATCCTTGCCGGAAGGGCACCACATCGTCTGTATCTTTTACGGGCTCCCACCTCAATACCGAGGCAACTCGGGCGCGAAGTTGGCTAGCCGACGCACCCAAGATTAGCTGTAGAATGTGTAGTGCTTTGTCTCTTTGGGGTTATGTTGCCTTGATGGAGGAATGAGGTTGAGAAATGAACTTGAGGATTTTGGTAGCAATGGAAAAATGAGATGGATGATGAATTTCCCACACCAAATCAAAATTAGCCTCTCTCATTTTTCTCCCCTCTCCAAAAGTGGCCGGCCATGCATCTTTTGAAAATGGTGGAGGGAAAATCAAAACTAATACAAAGGGAGGTGAGTGTAGGAGAAAGAGAAAGGTGACCATATCATAAAGCGAAGAAAACATCAACCATGCTTATCACCTATATTCACATCAAATCTCATTAGTGCAAAAACCATCATGAAAAAGCAAGGAGGCTTATCCTATCATAATGAATACATTTGTAAGAAACCCCCTCTACAAATGTTATTTGCACAATTGCAAATAACCCCCCTCCATCGGAAAAGTCCGGCCGGGAAAGAACAAAGGAAAACCGGCCGGAACGGAATGCAAACTGGCAACTCCAGAAAACTGGTCCCGTAATAAATTACAGGAAAACCCCATACTATGCATACACACCCGCATCTGTATTCCGACCGGATACAAATGTAATGAGACAAAATCTACACTGTACTAAACTAGGATCCGGCTTAAACCAAAGCCGGCTAGTAATATCCGTTCGATCCTGATCCGTGCAATACCGCACATATCCGATCGAACCTTGCCATATATCTATACAGCCTATAGTACAAACCGTCCGATCCTGATTCGTGCAATACCGCACGTATCTGATCGGACCCTGCCATATTTCCATACGGCCTCTACAGCCTTTCGCCCGAAAGCTTGAGTAACTGAAAGTGTGGTGGACTCTAAAGACTCGTCAATACTATGGCTGTGGATTTAACCACTAGCACGTCAGAGGTATTAGCCAATACGTGACGGGCCACCAGCTATTGACTAAAAGGGACGTCGATGAGCGAACTCATCCTGACACCCTACTGAGCCTGTTAGTGACAATATCCGTACAGTCCGGTCCGTTCGTCTATGAGCATCGCATGTCTGGCCTAGGGGGTTGGTAAAAGTCAGACCCCCAAAAGCGGTACAAGTCGTGTCGGAGTGTAGCCCAGAACGCCCTGAAATACTACTGGAATACCTACCAGTAAATCTCCTGCCTCGGCCGAGGGCTTTGCGTAATGGCTCTCCTAGACACAGCGCGACCTCACCCCCAATACCGGGAGAGACGAACCCCTGAAGATCCGCTCACTGCCTCCATGTGGCTCGGGACTGTACCCAACTAAAACCTGTTTGCACGACTCCTTTGAGCCGTGGTAGGGTAGTAATCAAAGTACAGTGGGAACTCACACGAGACAAATGACGATCCCCAGGTCGATGAACTAACCAGTACACATGTCACCAGGGAACAGCTATCTGACGTCAGGTATAAGACCAACTAGCATGTTCCCGGCGAGTCCTGTCCGGTGTACTCATAACCCAATGAGCACCTGTATACATCTTAGGTGAACCAACTGACACCAGTGGCTTGTGAGACCGGCCACCGCCCCTCGTCGGGGTCTCGACTGTATACACTAGTCTACTCTGGAGAATCGATGCCCTGTCTCGAAACTCCCACGACTAGGGACCTTTCAAGGATGTGCTTATAGACCACCATCTCTCATGTATATGATCGCCATCATACTGCCGGTAGTCAAGAAAGAATCCTAGGGACTCTATCAGCGTGTAATAGCGACCTGTAAGGTCACCTGAAGCAGTACATGATAATAAAGGTAAACCAGATAGCATACTATCATCTCGAGTAAGACTGTCCTACCGGGATAGGTCCTCCCTCAATCATTGCAATCACGTGCCTGTGATCCAATAATTGACTCTGAGGGCACTATCTCCAACAATCTCCCACTTGCACTCAAGGCTAATTATTGCAATGTCGCATACTCACAGCCCGTGTGATACCGAACACCCAACTCCTCTACTAGTCAGTCTCACAAAGCTCGTTTGCGAAACTATTGCGTTCGAGGAATAGCCTCAGTGAGTGGATCCGCTGTGATGTTTCTTTCTATGTCTCTCTATATCTCAAGTTCGCAGAGAAAGCCATCTCCCGAAATGAGCAATACCTGTCTTAGAGTATGTCTGGATATCTGATGGGACCTAGCTCATAAATGAACTCCAAATCCAAACTTCTTAGACTGTATCGATAACTGAACTTAATCAGTACCCAGCGCCATGCCTCCCTCAGTATTGCCTTGGACCACCTGTCCAAAATACTGCCCCTCGTCAGAAGGAGAAACTAAAACTCTGACAGCCACTCTGCCATCCATGTCACCTTGGAAGCCTGGAGTGATAACCGTCTCCTAAAAGAGGCTGTCGTTATCATATCCCTAGGACACGCACTTATGTCCTAAAACTGCTTCCGATTGTTTCTTCAGGATTGGATTAATATCAACTTATTGCATCTACTGCAAGAACAACATCTGGTGTGGTACTTGACATCTCATGATTGACTCAATTGCCTAAGCAAGTGATCTGTCAATCATGCCTATCCCTCTCCCCTTTAGTCTGTAAGACACCTTTAGAGAGGGTGACTCCATTACCTGCAGGTGTACTACCGTGCCAGGAGTCGTCCATTCTAAATATTCATAGAATGCTGTCAAGGTACCCAGATTAGGAAACCACCCAAATCTAGATCTAAAAACATAGATCTAGTAACCAGAATGTCTGATATAATATCCAAGTCCTGTGTGGAGAAACCACTGTGTGACAACCAAAGTATAACCGATCGTAGTATAGGAGTTTCCTTTCGTACTCTGTGTATGTCATCCAAAACCAGGACATCACACCCTGCTACCTTCTTAACAGATCCATCCCCTATTCTGATGACGTCGAACCTATGACTGTCACATCAGAAATAGATGATCTATCTCCGCTATATCTGTTTTAGTCTATAAATAGACATAAGCCTGATGTCCACCAATGCTTCCGCTGCTCCCACTGACTACGACAACCCTCTGGCAGAGTCATATAGACGTGCACTTCTAAAGCTAGTTTAGAACGATGCTATACTCATCCTCCTGCCGGGTCTCGCAGCCTGGAACAACAACAATGGCAAGTGTGGGTAAACAAGAACTTCCCTGTCACCGTCCTTGAGGCTACCGGAGTACCTCTCGGGTGCCTGAAGTTACCCACCTTATCTGCGGAGTGGCCAATGGAATGTCAAATCAGATTGAATCTTTAGGTTCCTTATCAAATCTTCAGTAATCGTTTGCGGTTCTTGAATCACTTCCAGTTCTACCATACTCCCACTACTGTTTTTGAAAAAAATCCATTTTTAATAAAACTGTGGCGAGTCTAGAACAATATTACTATTGATCTCCCAGATGGTAGATAGTCAACCCTCGTCATAGCCTGGGTCAACCCACAAACAGCCATTACAGAAACGTGCCTTGAGTTGTCCAGTGTCTGGTTTTAAGCATAAGCCGGACAACTCCCCGTATCTTAACAATGTCAAGATATGAACTGTTCTATATCCAATATAGAAACAGAATTTAATTGAACCAGATTCAAATCATGCAGCTGTCTCCAGTGCATGTCAACTAAATGGAAGGAGGCCGATCAGCGTTGTTCAACTTAGGAATGCTTCCAATTATGAGTAACCTGAAAGAGAAGCAATTTCTCTTTATCATTACTATCAACTGAATACCATACACAAGTATCTACATCTTCGATCACTTGAAGAATCCCGATACTTGCTACACCTGGTTCTCTACTGTATTCAAATACCTATAACTCCTCAAAACTTAGACCCTGTGTTTCTACGAAACACATGTCTAAGAACTAGAGAAGTTAAAAGTAAACAGAATATAGTATGAGGACCAACCCCTCTGTCCTAATGGACACTGGACAACATACAATACTCTGTATAAGTCCGCTGAGTCTAACAACTCTTTCACTGTGCGTCGTAGGTTGAAAACTGTACTTATGGTTAAGAAGAATTACACCGCTGTTCAATGCTCCTTACCTAACCATCCACTGATATAGGTAAATGTCATCGACATAATATCAAAAGGTATATCTCACTCTATGAAAATAGACGTACAGATATAACAATTTGAAATTGGTGCACAACAGCGGATATTCAAAACCAAATATTTGCCGACCGGCAAACAGCCCAGATGATCTCCTTAAATATCACCGATTACAACGAATCCCGATATAATGAGGATGATCACCCTATTCCCAATGACTTACTCCCACTCATCATCTGTAAAACCATACAGATGTGAGAATCAAACCTGGTAAATACATACCCTGGAGCAAGTGTCTAATCAGGAAATCAGTTTTCTTTTAACAGTCCACAGTTGAACTGAAACTTTGAAATGTTTCGATAGGGTATCCTGGTATTCCTAGTAATGCCTCTACCATTATACAGATTCACAACTATAACCGTATAATTCTTTGCCACCTCTCCAAATCGCTTTATATGTCTTTAGTTATTACCTTCTGCACACCCCTTAGGCCAAATGGTTTTCTTCCTTCCCTACCGTTCGGCACCAGCCTATGGTTTGGAGGAAGACTATCCAATAAGCATGATGGGTGTACTGTCCTAGTCCTAGGAGCACTCGCAATGCGAGAGAAGGTGAAGATAAAAGACAACCGAATAAACCTTATTCCTATTTCTCCTGGACCAGAATCCATCCCCGAACTGGAACAAGTTCCTTTCGAGTTCGTATATAACCATACGATGGAGTATCCAATAAACTGTGGATCTTCGTAGTGATACGGAGTGTCCTGGACAAATACAAAGGTGATTTAGGATTGGCGAAGAAATACTTGGTTTGGTCGTGAATATCAGTGGCAATTTACTTTGCCCTCTTACTAATCCCTTGCTTTGTCTTAACTTAATACCTTCTGCATACCATCGTTATGCTAATTGGTTTTCTTCATTCCCTACCGGTCGGCACCAGCCTAAGGTTTGGAAGAAGACTATCCAATTTGCGTAATAGGTGCACTATCTCCTAAACCAAGGAGTACTCGCAACCTGAGAGAAGGTAAAAGGAAAAGACAACTGAATAATCCTATTCGTTTTCTCCAGAACCAGAAACCATCCTCGAAGTCCTTCGAGTTGGTATATAACCATACGATGGTTTTGTCCAATGGAAGTGGACGTTCACAGTAATACGGGGTGTCCTGGAGAAAAGGGTAAAAGTAGGAGTGGCAATGAGGTTTGTAACTCTGACAACCCAAAAGCCAGTGTTAAGAAGGTTCGGTCAACTTGGTCACTGAGTCATAGTCCAGGGTCGGGTCAATGGTCGCTGCCAAAGAGAGAGAGAAAAGAAACACTCAGCGTGCACTCTAACCTAGATCAGAATGGTTATCACTTTATTTAATCTGGAAACCTCCCACTGTAACCTCAAATTCTTCCCCAAACCTGAAAGAAGAATTAGTCGGGGTCACCCGAGGAGTAAACCAACTCATCAGTGGGAATCTGGATCCAACTATCATCGCATGATAACGTGACGGAATCCACTCACGTCACCACACTCCAGAAGGTATGCGCATGTCTGGCAAGTTTCAGTTCTTTTGAAACTCCCGATGTGATTTTTACCCCAAGCGGTTTATGACCTTGACTAGGTCAACAAACCATAAACCGCCAGTCAAGTTCAACCCGTCATTATTCTGGATTGCATTAAACCCACCCGTACGTGCCCTTGACTAGGTCAACAAGGCCGCACGACTGTCTTAACCAATCCCACTTATGCAACAAACAAGTACCACTTAGCTACCGAACACTACGTCTTGACTAGGTCAACAAACGCAGCACGAATACTAAATAATACCTGTAGGAAATGACGGAGGGCTACGGCTGGTTTTTGGCGAAAAACCTTTAACGTAATGAACTTGATATCGTTGAAGGAACTGCATAGCCTTTTATAAAAATATAGTGACGAAAACCTTTACTAAAGAGGTCACTCCCGGTGAAGGGATCTCGGCTCTTTCCCCGTAGAATGAGGTGCAGGATATTCCAACTGAATACCACGATGCAAAGCAAAAGTAATCGGCTATAGTGAAGTTAATGCCCTGACGCAAACTTCTGTCCAAGGGGTCACTCCCGGTGAAGGGATCTCGGCCCTTGCCTCGTCGACTGAGGAGCAGGATATTCCAACTGAATACCACGATGCAAAACAAAAGTGAACGTCCTAGCAATAACAGCTTTTTGAAAAGTGTTCCAACAACATCAAAATAGGTTTGTTTATCTTGCATTGATCCGAATCAACGCAGTCCCATCAATTGATCACACCACAAAGAACGAAAATATACTGATGTACGTATATGCCATCCGCATTCGCCACTGGGTCCCGTCATTACCCGTTAGGTTAGCTAACTAACGACAGAGCGGGGACTGGACTAGCTCGGATGTAAAACATATACAACATCTACTAATATTTATACCAATATATTATATATCGCTCAAGGCGTGATAAAATGCAACATCACAGAAATGTACAGCATCACAGAACAATACAGATATCTGGAAGCCCCGGGTTTCACAGAGCCGCTGCTGAAACCCGACATTCCCCTGGTCGTGTGGATAGCCTGTGCAATGAAATCCTAGACCCCCTACGGGCGCGGCAAGTCACCCGCCAAAACCTGAAGCGAGGCAGCCCCCTTCAGCACCGTGAATGGACCACCCAGCACTTCATGGAATCCGGTAACTTGGGCACCCCTCCTGGGTCAACCTGTACCCCCTACGAGTGCGGCGAATAGCCCGCCAATCTTAGAGTGAAGCCCCCTCCATCTTAATGCCATGAGATGCGGGCCCGTTGCCCTCTAGAACCCGGCTATCCGTGCACCCCTCCGCGGGGTAATCCTAGTACAGAAAGTAAAATATACATACAACGGGTACATCGACCGCAACCAGGTCGTGCCCCAAAAGAATAATACAAAACGGGCAGTGACGGCAGTCCACATGTCGGACGCTCGCCCCGCAATATCAAATGTACATATAAAACAAAATTGTACTAGTATTGCATCCAGGCTATCCCCCACGACCGATCCGCAACAACACAGCATAAACACAGAACATCAACGTGAATGTCACGTTCACAAATCCGTCTAACCGGGCTATAGCAGTTAGACAGGATTTACCGATCGAGTGACATTCACGGTCGCAGATATAAGGTAAATACTGTGAACTAGCAAGTTTAAAATATCCGATCGAACAAAATATACCAAGTGGGCCCCAAAGCATTACTGTAGCACTTGCAGAAAATCTGGGCCCAAACAAAATATACCAAAACCCTTATTTCCAGACTACAAGCCCACCACAAAAAATTGGCCAAATGAAGCAAACATACCGCGGCGGAACCGCGGCAAAAGAGGGGTCATTGCCGCGGTTCCGCGGTCGTACGGAATGATCAAGCTACCAAATTTTTGCAGTGTTCTTAGAATTCTCTGTACATCATTCTGCAAACACCTGAAAAAATTTTAGATTCCAAAAAATTTCGACAGAAACTGATGTGAAGAAAAATACGGTTTTTGGGATTTTTATTCGATCGGGTCTTTAAACATACTAGAGCAAGCAAGACTAGGTTAATGGCGTGTCTCTGATACCATGTTGCGCCACGGAAGCGCCCCGGCCGTCTATCCGAGGCCAAAATGCGGAATCAAAAAATTTTCTTAACTTTCAAACTGGCGCTACCGCGGACAATTACCCGGATCGTAACCATTAACCGACACTAGCTAACAAGAGAAAGGGTGAGAGATATACCGATTGATCCGAGTCCTCCGGTCTTCTCGTCGTCGTCCCGATCTCCCGCGGATACTCCGGTCGTCGCATCCTTGCCGGAAGGGCACCACATCGTCTGTATCTTTTACGGGCTCCCACCTCAATACCGAGGCAACTCGGGCACGAAGTTGGCTAGCCGACGCGCCCAAGATTAGCTGTAGAATGTGTAGTGCTTTGTCTCTTTGGGGTTATGTTGCCTTGATGGAGGAATGAGGTTGAGAAATGAACTTGGGGATTTTGGTAGCAATGGAAAAATGAGATGGATGATGAATTTCCCACACCAAATCAAAATTAGCCTCTCTCATTTTTCTCCCCTCTCCAAAAGTGGCCGGCCATGCATCTTTTGAAAATGGTGGAGGGAAAATCAAAACTAATACAAAGGGAGGTGAGTGTAGGAGAAAAAGAAAGGTGACCATATCATAAAGCAAAGAAAACATCAACCATGCTTATCACTTCTATTCACATCAAATCTCATTAGTGCAAAAACCATCATGAAATAGCAAGGAGGCTTATCCTATCATAATGAATACATTTGTAAGAAACCCCCTTCACAAATGTTATTTGCACAATTGCAAATAACCCCCCTCCATCGGAAAAGTCCGGCCGGGAAAGAACAAAGGAAAACCGGCCGGAAAAGAATGCAAACTGGCAACTCCAGAAAACTGGTCCCGTAATAAATTACAGGAAAACCCCATACTGTGCATACACACCCGCATCTGTATTCCGACCGGATACAAATGTAATGAGACAAAATCTACACTGTACTAAACTAGGATCCGGCTTAAACCAAAGCCGGCTAGTAATATCCGTTCGATCCTGATCCGTGCAATACCGCACGTATCCGATCGAACCTTGCCATATATCTATACGGCCTATAGTACAAACCGTCCGATCCTGATGCGTGCAATACCGCACGTATCTGATCGGACCCTGCCATATTTCCATACGGCCTCTACAGCCTTTCGCCCGAAAGCTTGAGTAACTGAAAGTGTGGTGGACTCTAAAGACTCGTCAATACTATGGCTGTGGATTTAACCACTAGCACGTCAGAGGTATTAGCCAATACGTGACGGGCCGCCAGCTATTGACTAAAAGGGACGTCGATGAGCGAACTCATCCTGACACCCTACTGAGCCTGTCAGTGACAATATCCGTACAGTCCGGTCCGTTCGTCTATGAGCATCGCATGTCGGGCCTAGGGGGTTGGTAAAAGTCAGACCCCCAAAAGCTGTACAAGTCGTGTCGGAGTGTAGCCCAGAACGCCCTGAGATACTACTGGAATACCTACCAGTAAATCTCCTGCCTCGGCCGAGGGCTTTGCGTAATGGCTCTCCTAGACACAGCGCGACCTCACCCCCAATACCGGGAGAGACGAACCCTGAAGATCCGCTCACTGCCTCCATGTGGCTCGGGACTGTACCCAACTAAAATCTGTTTGCACGACTCCTTTGAGCCGTGGTAGGGTAGTAATCAAAGTACAGTGGGAACTCACACGAGACAAATGACGATCCCCAGGTCGATGAACTAACTTGTACACATGTCACCAGGGAACTGCTATCTGACGTCAGGTATAAGACCAACTAGCATGTTCCCGGCGAGTCATGTCCGGTGTACTCATAACCCAATGAGCACCTGTATACATCTTAGGTGAACCAACTGACACCAGTGGCTTGTGAGACCGGCCACCACCCCTCGTCGGGGTCTCGACTGTATACACTAGTCTACTCTGGAGAATCGATGCCCTGTCTCGAAACTCCCACGACTAGGGACCTTTCAAGGATGTGCTTATAGACCACCATCTCTCACGTATATGATCGCCATCATACTGCCGGTAGTCAAGCAAGAATCCTAGGGGCTCTATCAGCGTGTAATAGCGACCTGTAAGGTCACCTGAAGCAGTACACGATAATAAAGGTAAACCAGATAGCATACTATCATCTCGAGTAAGACTGTCCTACCGGGATAGGTCCTCCCTCAATCATTGCAATCACGTGCCTGTGATCCAATAATTGACTCTGAGGGCACTATCTCCAACAAGGACCTATAACCTACGCATGCAAAAACAATCAAACAACCCTTGTTGTTGACGTACAAACGCCCAACAACCAAATACAATTTAAATATCAAAACCCAAGTTCATAAATCTCAAATACCAAATGCAGCAACGAATGAAATCACTCCCAGATTTCACCCTAGGACTAACTAGGGAATTTTGCATATAGGGTTGCTCTAGATATCAGCTAAGGGACTCACCAACCAAAAATCATTGAATTCCACCAAAATGTGGCCGCAATTTGCGGCCACAATGAATAAATCTGCGGCCGGATTAATGCATTACAGGCTAGGGTTTCAGGTGTGGCTTCTAGGTTGCCTGCTCGTATTACTGTCAAGGGAGCATTATTTATAATGGTCCCGGGTCATCCCAGATTCTCATACACCATCACAATCTGTCGCAATTCCGACGTCGGGAAAATTCTAAGTTCGTATTTCGTGTTCTAATCTCATATCCGGGTCTTGAAATCAATCCCTAAGGTCTTTAAAACACTTACTACACCTCTACTTATCCCTCAACAGCAACTTGGGAATATTCCAAGATCAAAATCCACACTTGTTTAACTCTAAACTATTCTAGAATGCAAGGAAACTAGAAACTAAACTAATATGAAAGGAAATATAGCTCATTTGGCAACTCAAGAAAAACCCTAGAAGTCCATAGTCTCCAAAATCTAACTTTGATTGGTCCATTATGTTGAGGGTGGGGTGGGAATCAACTTTTGTGAAGGGGGTATATGGTTTTGACAGGGTTTTTGAGATGGATCTTGGGGTTGAAGGTGGAGAGAAATGAGTTGAGGAAGAAGATGAAGGAAATAATGAGGAGGGGAATAAGTGGCTGCCCTCCCTCTCTCTCTTTTTCTTATTCTAACTCTTTTCCTTAGCCTCACTCTCTTTATTCTCAGCTTCTCAATAATACCCTTTTCTCTTTTCTTTTTCTTTTTAACCCCAAACCACATAATACTCTAAAAACCATAAGAACACAATTTGTAACCAAAATGCAACCTGACATGGTGCACTAACCATGAAAAACTGTAGAAACCTGGATTTGGACTAATCACGATTAGCAGTGCACTAATCGGGTTTTTATCCAAACTACATATAATTAAATATAAAAATGCCAAATCCAATAAATATATTTTTAAACGAATAAATTATTTTAATCTCAAATTATTTCACAATTATCGGTATATATTTATACCATTTTACGAAAACCCCAATTTCACAAATCGGGTTATTTTCACGAAATATATTATTTTAATATTAAATTCCAAAAATAATATTTTATATTTTCCGAAATGTTACAATCTTCCCCCTTTAAATAAATTCGGTCCCCGAATTTAAACTTAAACCCCCAAATACTAAAACATTTCAAAATTCAACTCAATCAACGGGGCTCCGAAATCACGGAAGCTATAGAAATACCACAGCGCATCAAGTGCGCATGAAAACGATTATAAAACTCAAAAACGAACTCTGTCAAGCGTCACGCAAGTCATCGGATTTGCACGCATATCATTGGAGTTACAATAGAGATACAGATTTCGAAATCCACTACTGAAATCCAATATGCACTAGTCAAATACTATAATACGTATATAGGATGCATCTTTGAAAAAAATCTCCTAAAACTGAATAAAACTCAAGCAAAAATCTTTTCTGAATTGCCGTGTGATGCGTAATTCACGGCCCAATTGACGAACGCTCATTTGTAAATAAATAAATATATGTTCATATATGTTTTGCTCAATATACGTTCCAGCCTTTAAAATATCCCAAAAGGTTTTCCTTTGTAAACGTTCGTGTCGCTCGCGGACACGTAGGAAATAGCGAGACCGTGGCTCCTTTTTGAAAACCTCTTGTTAAACTTTAATGCATGGGAAGTACTCAGGTACTGTCCTCAGATCAGTGTTGTTTGGCTACTACACCGTATAGTGCTCAACATAAAAACAGAGTGCTCAAAAGCAAAATTAGCCTCGAAAGGCGTATCCAACAATCAAGTGCGTCTGGTGCGCACGGAAATCAAATCCAAACACAGTGCCACAATATGCACAAAAGCAAAACTAAGTGCAAGGGGTGTGCACGAAAGCATCTGTCCAGTGCAACGGGTGTGCATGACAATAGCATAAGTGCATCTATAGTCTACGAAAATCTCAACCCAGTGCAACTAACATGCACAAATGAAAATCCCAATCGAGTGCATCCGGTGTGCACAAAATCACATCTCATATCATGCGCCCAATCATGCGCGAAAATCCAAATTAAGCGCATTCATCATATACACATGAAATCTAAATCAAGTGCATCCGACATGCACGAATGAAATCTAAATCAAGTGCATCTGACATGCACACAAAATTCAATATCAAGCGCCTAATATGTGCAAAAATCCAACCGAAGCGCGTCAAGTCCAAATAAATGTCCAGTGCGGTAAAGCGCACGAAAAACGAACGTAAAGTGCAACGCGCACAAAAACATAAATCTAGTAAAACAAATGCTTAAAGACGTAAATCGGGTGCAACTAATGTACGGAGTATAAATTTAGTGCAATCAATGCACGAAATACCCACCTGGTGCAACAAACGTATGAAATATGTATCTGGTGCAACAAATGCACAAAATACAAACCTGGTGCATCTAGTGTACGAAATATAAATCCAGTGCATCCAGTGCACGAAATACAAAATATAGTGCATCCAGTGTACGAAATACAAAATACAGTGTAACAAATGCATGTAATACAAATACAGTGCAACAAATGCATGAAATACAAATACAGTGCATCAAATGTACGAAATATAAATCCGGTGCGACAAATGCACGAAATGAAAATCTAGTGTAACAAATGCACGAAATACAAATGCACGAAATACAAATACAGTGCAAATAATGCGTGAAATATAAATCTGGTGCGACAAATGCACGAAATGAAAATCTAGTGTAACAAATGCACGAAATACAAATACAGTGCCACAAATGCAAAAAATATAAATATGGTGTGACAAATGCACGAAATGAAAATCTAGTGTAACAAATGCACGAAAAACAATTCCGGTGCATCCAGTGCACGAAATACTAATACGGTGCATCCAATGCACGAAATACAAATACGGTGCATCTAGTGCACGAAATACAAATACAGTGCATCCAGTGCATGGCGCAAAAACCTAGCGCAACAATTGCACAAAATACAAATCGGGTGCAACAAGTGCACGGAAACGCACTAATAACTCAAATGCGTATAAAAACAATACCGAGTGTACCAAGGCGTATAAAATCACAAACGTGTGCAACTGCGTACACAAAACACATATCAATGCACTGCAAGCACATGCGAGCTATACCGAGTGCACAAATCAAATCGAGTGCGTACCACATGCACAAGAATCGAATGAATTGTATGAAATCCACGAAATCATAAACATGTGCAGCCAAGGCACAAAACCAATATCAAATGCAATAGATATGCACAAATCATAAACCAACACAACGGTGTATAAAAACGTATATCAAGTGCAATAACTATGCACAAAATGTAAATACCTGGTAGGTGCAGCCATGGTGCATGAAAACAATATCATGAAACTCAATCATCAAAACTCAAATCCAAGCGATATAAGCGTGATACTCCAATCACAAACGCAAATCACAATAAATGACATTGAGGTATACCTCCTACAATGTCGGAAAATGTCGATGCGCCTAAATCTGGCAGAGCAAGAACATCCGCTTGCCTCCTGCTCACGGTCTGGCGTCCTCTGTCTCTGGGTCCTCATTTTCTCTGTGGATTACCACTCTCGCAATCCATCGGCTTGTCGGTCCGGTCCGGTGTACTAACGGAAACGATTCCGCTCTGGAACTTATCAGGTCAACCTCGGCCAATTAGTATGATCACTCATAAAGCAGCACGTCACTGGCGTCGGACTCTGGTCCTTTGAATACACGTCACACATCTGATCCTCGGTGCAAATCTTATTACAGAAGTGTCCTGTAAGGAACCTTCTGAGGGTCTCTCCCGATCTCGCCTATGCCGAACTATACAGAGGCTGGTACTCTTACATAATTTTTTCTCCTTCTCTGGACATCTGCGTTCTCAGCATAACATTTCCTTGGAAACTGATCGTATTCCAACGCTTCTGTATACACATCCGATCTCTAATCTCAACGGGGTGTAACAATAGCTCGTTAACATCTCGCACGAACCTCTTGCTCCACTCGTCTTTATTATCGTCCACTTCGACGTCACGTCATGCTATTAGCATACTGCAATTGTTCTTGGCTACAGTCAATCCGGAATCTCTCACACGGAATCGAAATCACGAATTCGATATCTTCATCACTCTGTAGAAGATATCTAGCCAAACACGTTCTCGGGAGCTCGTCCCAACTATCGGAGGAATACTCTGTACTCGTTCGTTTTTCGATCAACTCACAACGTATCTGGGTGAGGTTCTCTATCCGATGCTGGTCAACTTACTGGTCGCCTATCATATGATATCCGGACGAAGTCGAACTTTCGATCGATTCATCAAAGTCCCATAATTCCCCAAGAACTCAACACTTGAGCACAGTTAATAATAACCAGTACATGCCACAGTACCTATAGACCAGCCGTAGAAGGGCAGACCCAAGCCTCACTGATGGCACTGCGGAACTGCTGCAAACCCTTAGGTTCAAAAGTGGTTCCATGGTCATTATGTCCAGTTAGGGTTTCATTCTTCTAGAGGATTCACAGAATTACTTGCATATTTTTCCGAATATCTTAAACTTGGAAAAATGGGTTTCTGACACTTGTTCGATTTCTATCGACTCTCATCGTGCCTGTGTGAAGTCTTCTCTGGCCGGAATTAATCAATCTGATGACCTCACATCGGGGTATGCAAGCGAACCGCATGTCCTAGTCATTCATCCAAGGGTTACTAGCGATCTCCTATCGGGTCATCCAACGAACAACGCCATCTCTGGGTGGATCTACTCTAGATCTGAATAAGATTCTCCGCACTGGAAATCTTCAACTCAACTGGGCCTGCGTCGGCGCATCAAATCTGACGAATCACCTTCATCTCTCAATTCAGGATAGACTAGCTATCACCTGTCGCATCTCTGCCTTGAAGCTCCAGCGATCTCAGCTCGTAAGCTCTGGAAGCGACATCCCATCAATCTCAGCAACAGCTGGGGCATCTGTCTGCAAGGTAGACGACATCACAACTCTGGGGAAGGATGTACGTCAACAGTCCTCTCACAGCAGACAGCCTCTAACAATGGCCCGATCATCGGGTGCAAGACCGAACACTCGCCTCAAACAAGGGGTCACAACACCAATACAAAATCGAGACATTCCCGTATCACCAGAAAACACAATGGTCAGTTCTCGTCTATGACTAGCTTGCCCTGACCGCAACACTAGCAGCTGATCAATCTGCACTCAAATCATGGTGACAGGAACCTCAAGCTTGTATCGAAGAAAATAGATCAAAGGTATGGAAGGAATCAACAGGTCCAGAATGGATACATAATCATAAGGAGGAACGGAATCAGTGAGAGTATGATCACGGAAACAAATAGAATCAAGGATCTCAAATGGATATATAATCATAGGGACGAAGAGAATCGCAGATCTCGAAATATGTACATCCTAAGGTTTCTTAAGTAGAGTATCGTATCGTAAATATGCCGCGGAACATAAGTAAGGTATGTCACTCTACTCAAGCTACCTACTCCATTAATCATGGTCGACCTATGAAACGAAAGTTTGGGTCTAATACCCTCCTGTTCAAGTCTAAGTTCCGTAAGGTCAAGCCTTGGTTCCGAAATAATTTATGCCCCAGACTCCACATAGTCAAACCTAAACTCGAACCAAGGTTAAACCTAGCGCTCTGATACCAACTTTGTCATGACCCGAAATATTAGCTCGTGACTGGAACTTAAATCACACCACATCTAAAGGCGTAACGTAAATTAAGTAAGACGAAGCCGGGAAATCTAAACCTTTTTAAAG
Source organism: Agapanthus africanus (assembly GCA_030015575.1). Lineage (NCBI taxonomy): Eukaryota > Viridiplantae > Streptophyta > Magnoliopsida > Asparagales > Amaryllidaceae > Agapanthus > Agapanthus africanus. The sequence goes on along the minus strand of CM057351.1, from coordinate 256,124,609 downwards.
AAAATAAAGAGGTGAAGTTTTGAAAATAAAGGTATGATGAAATCAAAGGTTTTCTTAAATGCATAAATAGTGGAACATGAAAAATGCAAGTGGATTAGTAGTTGGAAAACATGTTTCATTTTTTAAAAAAATTTGGGCAGCACATCCTTTGTATATTTTGATCCAAAACCACAAATACATGATAATAATAAAGACATCCCCATCGAGAGCTAGCTCATTGCCAATCGGCGGATTCATAACCACGCAAGTCACAATATAAGTATACGACGCCCAACGGCGAAGATCACCACAAAAGATAATAAAGCAAGACATCAACCCACCAAGAGAGCATAAACCCATCGCTCAAGTCTCGCAACTACAAGTCTCACTAAGTCTTTACTTAATATACAAATACTAGTTTTGATTTGATGGAGTTGATTAGATACAATATGAATAATAAATACAAGAGGGGTACGATCCAACATGTACCACCTACCAAAACCAAAACACCCGAATGCAGCTGTGTGCCTGCGATGCCGCTACTGATCCATGCGGTCAACCTGCAAGAACTGTGGCACAATGGGGGTGAGTTGCTAACTCGTGAGTAGAAAACATCAGCAGGTGGAAATTGAATAAACAACAATTCCTAGGTCAACTATATCATAAAGGTAATGCTATGATATCTAGGGTGATCGTAACTGTAAATATGTGCCGACAATATACTCAAGCCTATATGCAAGTGGATATAATCCAACCATATAATCAATGCATGTAAATATCATAAAAGCATATGCATGCAAATATGAGGATATCAACTATCGTGTGTCCATCAACGACACATCGCAATCATGGAACCTAAGTGTCCAGCATCAATACTCGAAAACATCATGAAACCCGTGTCCAGCATCGACACGTAAATCCTCATATCTCAGGAGCCGCATCCTCAGATCGGCCCTCATATATATCTTATCTCAGGCGCCGCATACTCTGGTCGGCCATCATATCCATCTCATTACACCGGTAGGTATCCTCCGGATAACCGACGGGTCCTAATACTATCACCGGTAGGAAGTGCTCCCCTGCCAGGCACACCGTCTAACAATACGAGCCTTCTTGCCCCGGGGCACCTCACCGGATCTACTATGTACCTACAAACGGTGCCTACCGCTTCTCGAATCGGGTATCTAACACAAGCCTCAGAACAGAGAAACTTATGGTGGACACACTGAAATATCATATCAAGAGAACCGGGTTTTCAAAATAATGCATAATTTCTTGAAATTATACCACGGTTCTCAAATCCATAAATCACATGAAATCCATATCTCAATACGTAAATCCATGCAATATAATCTATGCAACATAAAACAGTAATATGAGCACATCAAGGGAAAACCGCACTTTTAAGTGAATCCAGTTTTAAAATATATATCATGCGGTCCCAGTTTTCCAACATCAAATCCAACATTATCTAAGGATGCACATGTAACTATAGCAAGTATGTGTGTACGCAAGTATACATGTACGCCAGTATGTATGTACGCAAGTATGTATGTACAAGCATGTGTGTACAAGTATGTGTGTATAAGTATGTAGTTCATATGCGCAAATGAACAAGCATCATGTCTAATCATCAATAATAAGGTAAGCTAAGCGATGTATTATTCATGGCAATTCCATAGTGTGAGTGTCATGGCAATTACTAACGGTGTGTGTGTGGCATACAGTTAGTGCTCGTGCAATATGAACCGTTAGTAACAGTGCCGTGTCTCATTAATACTTTGTTCATATGCAACAGGAAATGGGGTATGCAACAATGGTACACATGCAAAATCAATGAATATGAATATAAATATGCGACTAATCGCAAAGCATGATGTATGCGACATGTGACAGAAATATAAGCATATCCGTATATTATGAAACATGAAACAGTGATGTGATAATATCAGTATATCATACGACATATCGTAATGATGTGAACCTATGTAAACATAGAAAGTAAATCATGCAAGGAGTCATATCATGATACAGCAATTCTACTGTGTAGTGACATAGCAATTATCGATGATGAAGTGTGTGAGCCGACAAATCTGTGTGAGTGTAACATACGCATCATCGATAATGGTGTAGGTTTACTAGCACATGTATATGGAATGCAATGAGAATGACATGAACGTAGAGCAAGTAAATCGTCAGCTAAAAGCTATAAGGTATACGTATCTAACATGACCGAGTCGGTGAATCTATCAATCGGCATCCTCTAGTCAAGAGTATGGATCAATCATCAATTAAACTCATCACGTACGGTAAATCATCGTACGACGTCATTAAACAATTTGGGATCCTAACAACCTATATGACAATGAGGGTACGGACTTAACGTCTCGTACAGCTTATTACTCATGATTCACAACATTTTATATCTATATATGCCTATATCTCAGGTCACATCCATAACAATCTCATATCAGGGGACCCGCAAGGGTATCAATTCTCTCTAATCGACTCGCATCCGTATACTGACATATCCATCTATTCGTCATGTCACATCGTATATTTCTTTCATCACATTAAGTCCTCTTACATCAAGTCAAATTATATATACATTCTATCTTATATATCAAATGTCCTGCTAATCTAAAACCCATACTTCTTCTAGTGCAACTACATATCTATAAGTCGTGATTCACATTCACTTTTCATATCCTTATATATTAATTCGAGACATCATTTTCTAGCATATCATATCAAAGAATCATATCCCTAAGGTTTTTCATCTCATATCCCGATATATATATATATAGTCAATCATTCATATCATCTCTAACTATCTTTTATTCCTATCATCTCTAACTATCTTATAACCATCTCCGTAGTTTTCTAATATAGGTTTTCTTAACCATATTCTGTATATCGGTTTCCATCAAATTTGCGGGGGTGCTATACACCATCCGCCCGACTTCACCCGTAGATATAGATCTACTCACCTTGATCCTTTCTTGCCGAAGTCGATGACGCCATGCTCCGTCGTCTCGGAATCCCCACGAAGGTACCTACAATAAATACATATTCACAAACACTATTAACATCAAGTTCCGAAATCCAATACGGCACACGGTGCGCTCATAGGTTAGAACCTATAGCATACGCATGCAAAACAGTCAAACAACCCTTGTTGTTGACGTACAAACGCCCAACAACCAAATACAATATCAATATCAAACCCCAAGTTCCTAAATCGCAAATACTAAATGCAGCAACGTAGGAAATCACTCCCGGATTTCACCCTAGGCCAATCTAGGGAATTTTTCACATAGGGTTGCTCTAGATATTACCTACGGGACTCACCAACAAAAAAACTTTGAATTCCACCAAAATGCGGCCGCAATTTGCGGCCACAATGAATAAATCTGCGGCCGGATTAATGCATTACAGGCTAGGGTTTCAGGTGTGGCTTCTAGGTTGCCTGCTCGTATTACTGTCAAGGGAACATTATTTATAATGGTCCCGGGTCATCCCAGATTCTCATACACCATCACAATCTGTCGTAATTCTGACGTCGGGAAAATTCTAAGTTCGTATTTCGGGTTCTAATCTCATATCCGGGTCTTGAAATCAATCCCGAAGGTCTTTAAAACACTCACTACATCTCTACTTATCTCTCAACAACAACTTGGGAATACTCCAAGATCAAAATCCACACTTGTTTAACTCTAAACTACACTAGAATGCATGGAAACTAGAAAATAAACTAATATGAAAGGAAATATAGCTCATTTGGCAACTCAAGAAAAACCATAGAAGTCCATAGTCTCCAAAATCTAACTTTGATTGGTCCATTGTGTTGAGGGTGGGGTGGGGATCAACTTTTGTGAAGGGGGTATATGGTTTTGATAAGGTTTTTGAAATGGATCTTGGGGTTGAAGGTGAAGGGAGATGAGTTGAGGAAGAAGATGAAGGAAATAATGGGGAGGGGAATAAGTGGCTGCCCTCCCTCCCTCTCTCTTTCTTATTCTAACTCTTTTCCTTAGCCTCACTCTCTTTATTCTCACCTTCTCAATAATACCCTTTTCTCTTTTCTCTTTTCATTTTTTTTAACCCCAAACCACATAATAATCCAAAAACCACAAGAACACAATATGTAACCAAAATGCAACATGACATGGTGCACTAACCATGGAAAACTGTAGAAACACGGATTTGGCCTAATCGCGATTAGCAGCGCACTAATCGGGTTTATATCCAAACTGCATATAATTAAATATAAAAATGCCAAATCCAATAAATATATTTTTAAATGAATAAATCATTTTAATCGGCAATTATTTCACAATTATTGGTATATATTTATACCATTTTACGAAAACCCCAATTTCGCAAATCGGATAATTTTCGCGAAATATATTATTTTAATATTAAATTCCAAAAATAATATTTTATATTTTCGGAAATGTTACACGGGGGCATGAAGAAGCCACTTTCAAAACTTAGGCGGCCCGGTCTACAAGACACGCTCGACGTCGTCACTGGCGCCGAGTGAGGAAAGCTAGGGGAAACTCCCCATCTGGACTCACCCCCACCAACTCCAATAAGGGATGTTGACGCTACTGTTCCAACCGGGAACAACTTTGATCTTCTCAGGAAGGTGCACAAGAACTCTCCAACGGCGATGCTAAAGAAATCTCCCCCACCCGCAGAAGCCACATTGCAGGCAAAGACGGAGCAGCCCCATCAGTGGCTCTCCTCCCAAATTCATAGGGTCTGGCGGAATTTCAAGGACTCCGTGATTGATCAAAACTACTCAAGAAATCGAATGCTCGGCAAGAGAAAGAATGTCCCTCCGTCATATAGTGAGAGACTTCTTCTACACATGTGCCTGTTACAACGGCTCTTTCAATCTTGACCTCCCACAAAAGGATGTGGCCGGAGAAATCCCACCACCTGCGGAAAATTCCAAAGGTGGTGGACCTAAACGCCCCAAGTCTATGGGCATGATCGTACATACGGTCTACATGGATTCTGGGAAAGAAGAAAGCCCTACTTCCGTAGGACATCGACTGCAAACTCAGTCGCTGACAAAAAGCTCATGAGCAACAACAAAAGCTCTAGGAAATGCTGACCAAAATGGCAGCACTTGAAAGTCTACCCCAGCACCGCCAAGGGGTTCCAGTGAGATCAAGCATGCCGAATTTTAAATTTTTCAGTGCAAGGTTATACTTAACAAAGATCGTGGCTAGAATATTTAGGGTTAAACATGATGATATGTAAACTAAAAGAAATGAAGATGGCTATACCCTCATAAATTGAGTCCTTCACTTCACATGCTCTGTGTAGTAGTCCACGCGACTCCACTAGGCTCCACTTGAGGGTTTTGACGAGCTTCCTCCGAAGACCTTCATGCCGAAGATGATCCACGCGAAGCCCGCTAGCTCAAGCTACCTCTTCACTAATATCCAATTAGTGAAGGAAACACGCCACACCAAAGTTCTAGTTTGGTGTGGGATGGTGAAGTAGGGGATTTGTGGCTCTCTAATTTGTGTTCAAACTTCATGGTTCACATCACATGTAAGAGTTGAAGCTTGAACCATAATGAAGAAGATGAGAGCATGAGAGCAAGAGAGCAACACTTGCAAAAATGGCTAAGTGTTGAGAATGAGATGAGTGAATGGCAACCCCTTGACCCTCACTCATTCAAGCATAGAAAATAATTGCAATATAAAATTGCAACCATGCTTGAATATTGAGTCAAGATGAATAAACAAAAGAAAAATGGCCATGCCTCATCATGCTCCCAATTTCCACCTCAATTTATATTTTTCTCAAAAATAGAAAATAAGCCATGGTTCATATATATATTTATATATATATCATATATATATTAATAAATATAAGAAAGTGTTTAGTGAGCTAATGATATTAGTTAAGATATAATATATATCACATTATTAAATCAATGCTTGATTTAATAATCCGGTTATACCACATATAACCGACTAATATCATTTATCTGTGTATCACATTATCAAATCAATACTTGATTCGATAATCTGGTTATATCACATATAACCTAACTGATAACTGACAACTGCCAGATTACAAAACGGTATCACATACACGTATTTAATTTGGCCTACGCACATATCACATATGTGTCCTACGGCGTTTCGCTTGAACCAGGGAACTTCTGTGTGGGACTATAAAGACAGCAGGAGGTGATGATCACATCAGTCACCTACAAACCGTCAGCGGTACTAGCTGGATGTAACGGCTACCTAGGTATTGAGCGATATGAAGATCAACAAGCAAACTTGTCTATACTCTCCATGAAGCCTATCAGTAACACTACCGTACAGTCCGGTCTCTTCGTCTGATATATCGCATATCATATCTAGGGGTGGTAAACGTCAGACCCCAGTAACGTGATAAGCCATGCCCATGTCTGGCCTATAATGGTTCGAGAAACTATTGATAACTCTTATTGGTAAATCTCAGTAGCAGCTCTGGCTAGGGACTTCCAGTTATAGCCAATCGAGCATAGCGCAACATCAACCCCTAATATCGGGAGAGATGAAACCCCTCCTATCGCTCATTGCCTTCATGTGACTCGGGACTGTACTCAAAATCCACCTGTTTGCACAACTCCTCTTGATCATGGTAGAGAGGAAATCAAAGCACAGTGGGAGCCACACAAGACTCTATGACGATCTCGGATCTACATACTAACCTGTACCAGTGTCACCAAAGGACTGCTATCTGACGATAGGTATAATACCAACTAGGTGTCCTCGGCGTGTCTGTTCGGTGTACCCATTCTCTAATGAGCACCTATGTACAATCTTTGATGTCATACACCAATGGTTATGGGATCAACCATCGCCCTCCAAGGGACAAGAAATGTACACACTAGTCTACTCTAGAATATCGATGCCCTGTCTCGATATCCTCTCGACTAGGAACAGTTAAAGGATGTACTTTTGGACCACCCTGACCCCACTAGTATGATCTTATCATAATCCTGGTAGTCAAGTACATATCCTAAGGGATTTATAAACATGTAAGAGACAGACAGTATAAATACCAGTTTACATGTTAAGATAAAGGTAACCTGATAGCATACTATCATGTCGAACAAGAAAGACCTCTATATATATGTCCAAGCATCCACTATATTAACAATAATGGTCTCGAGGGCATACATATTCCTAATAGCACTTACCGGGCAGAAAGAAAGCCCAGACACAATAGCCGAACAGCGTCAGGAGCAGGAGAACGATACAGAGTTCCTGCGAAGGATGCTTCAAAGAAAGGACAAGGAAGATGCCGAGCAGGCTGCTAACATAAAGCAGATAGCTCTCTTGTTCCAAGACATGGTTGGGATGATGATCCAGCCAAAACCCCCAGCTGAGGATCTACCGATGATTATCGAGGATGACAGAGGGGAAACATCAAACCCTCTTCCGGCTTTATCAACAGACAAGGAGGAAACGATCTCCAAGGCTACTCTTGATGATTATATCGCTCAACAAATACGAGCCCATCAAGCTAATGAAGCCGCAGGCCAAATCGTCAGAACTGGACGACCGTATCCAGGTTAGTATAACCAAATTAAGTATCCGTCGGGATATACGATCCCCAAGTCCCATGTGTACAAAGGGACAGAAAACCCCCATCAGCACGTTGCATAGTTCAGAGCTTTATGTGGCAACACTAGAGACGACGACAAACTGTTGCTTCACCAGTTCGTTAGCAACCTGTCAGAAACAACCATTGAATGGTACCCGGAGATCCCAAATGACTCCGTGAAAACATTCACAAAGATGGAACTGCTGTTCACACAGCAGTTTGCCAACGCAAGTGAACGCACCCCGATCATGGCATTAATCAATACTAGGGTAAAATCGGGAGAAACTTAGGTCCAATATTCAATCCGGTGGCGGAACCTATGGTCAAAATGCGAACAGCACATTCAAGAATCTCCCACCATGGGCATGTTCATCGGGACTCTTGATACTCAAACGATCGTGTCCCAATTCATGACATTCTTCAATCCAACCACCTTCTAGGCTTTGATCGATAAACTGGCTCAACTGGACCAGATGGCCCACGGGCCTTCTTCCTCAAATAAGGACCCTCAAAACGCGAAGGGTAAAGGGAAAGCGACCTTCGTCGCCAACACTCAACAACAACAGAGCGACCCAAAACCGGTGGCTCGCCAAAAAAATGCACGTCCACGCCTATCCCTAGAAGAAAGGTTAGGACGCACTTACTTGTTTCCTCGCGATAAGACGAGAGGACTATTTGAGTTGGCAATACGTAACAAACTCATTACATTGCCAGACCCACAGCGTCCAAAGCAAACCCGGTGACGTCAACAATCCCAACTACTACTCCTATCACAGAATGGTGAGCCACCCAATTAATGATTTCTACGTCTTTATGAACTGGGTCGAGGACCAGTACCAACAAGGAAAGTTCACATTGTCTGAGAACTGGAGGGTAAACCCACCACAGAAGCACACTCCTATAAAGGTGGATATGCCGGGGGCATCATGCTTGCTCGTGGAAGAAACACCATGGGAAATCTTTCTTTTAGCAAAAACCAAAAGAATGCTGAAGGATCTACAGGCATGTTCGGTAGTCAGGTGGAAAAGCCCACTTGAACCTGAAATCATCGAAGGATGCTGAAACCGTGTCCCGTACTGAAGATCGTTGACAAAGGGCAAAGCCCCAAGTCGAACCTTCGAAGTCTTCCAAGAAAAATAAGAAGACCAAGAAGCATGTGCAGCCCGCCGAGTATGATGGCAAGCGTACGGACTTACAAAAGTACATTGACGCGCTGGAGGAGTACAACCAGAAGGTGCGGACACCGATCACACTGGAAGAGTTCCTCAAGCATATTCTTGAGAACGAAGAGAGTGACTACGATGAGGGAAAACAATCATCAAGAGATACCGGGGACCATGTAGCAAGTTGCCACATAATTTCCCATCCGTCGTTAAAAGACGAAGAAATTCTCTCAGCATCAGAAAACAACAAAGATGAACCGAGGGCAAATTCGGCGCTAAAATCACCAGAACTGCCAGAAGACCCGATTGATAGGCTGTTAAATGAAGCCTTTCAGAAAAGCAAAGTTGACCGAGAACGCGAAGCAACCATGTCAATGCAGTGTTCTCAATCCGCCCGTCAGTGCAAACCCTCGACGAAGCAGATCAGAGTCTACAAATCATGATGGCTCCGCCTCGGCATTACAAAAAACTTGATGCGCTCAATACATACAGCATACAAGAACTACAGACCTTCTACGTCCCTCCAAAGCGAAGAGGTGAAAAGGCGATCCTCTTCTACTAATCTATAGAGATCAAAGTAGAAAAAGAAGTCTAGCATGGTGCCGATTTTGCGCTCGACAGGTTTCAACTGATCCTCCTGCCAAGATGCTACGTTGAGGGATTGAAAAGACTGTTAAGACACCAAGGTGTATCCCTCGAACAAATTGTTCGACAAGCCCAATTCTACAAAAAGATTTGGGATATTCCCGGGACTCAGTGAAAGATGCCCAACGGAAAGATGGAGACAACCGGGCTCAGATACGTTCGGTCCAAGAAATGGGAGCACTTTTACAGCTGCCGCATCATAAACAGCTCCATCAAAGAGCAAAACAATCTTCTAAATGGCCGTGACATTGAAACAGAGCGAAATCCCGCTCTAAGAATGTTAAGTCCGTCGCTCAAAGAACAAATAGACAAGCTAATAAAAGAAGCCTGTCAAAGGAGCCGAGACAATCACAGTCGCGAAATGGCCATTTATGAGAAGGCCAGGACGCAATGCCTCAATCCACAATCTATGGAGAAAGAAGACTACAAGGCCCTTTATCCCGAGCCCGCTATATATCCTCGCAAAAGGGAAAAGTCCCGAAATAGAGGCAAAAACAGGACAAAGAGCGCAAACAACGTTCGCAAACGACAAGGCAGATCTAAGAAGCTGCACTATCAAGAAAAACTCGGTTGGAACCCGTCCTTTATAAAGAAGATGGGTCGGGAATACTCTTTCCCCTAAGACAAGACGAGGAAAATATTCAACCTTGTCATGAAGTATCAAATGATGATGCTTCCGTAGTCTCACCATCCCGAACAAATAAACGAGGTCCATCACCCAGATTATTGCTCCTACCACCGAGCTATAGATCATCCCCTTGAAGACTGCTTCACCTTCAAAGACTGGGTCGAAGACCAGTATCAACAAGGCAAGTTCGCTTTATCCGACAGCTGGAGGGTAGCCCCACTGCAAAAGCTTGAGCCAAAGAGGACCTATACCGTGAGGACAGGACCAGCTCAATGTCAAGAATGGAAATGAACTCATACCTGCCATATGGTAACACTCTCAAAAGAGAAAGGGCACGAGACTATGGATGACCTCTACAAGTGCTTAACAAATGAAGAAAAAGAAGAGATAATCTCAGAGTTTCCACCAGCACCAAAAGAGTTGGAAGATGGGATACACACCACGGCCGACAACCTAAGAAAAATTTACTTGGGGACAGAAGACGATCCAAGGCCGACGTTCATCAGTGAGCTATTATCTGGAAAAAAAAGGTAGCCACGTTAAAGGACATGCTCATGCAGTATAAAGATTGCTTCGCATGGAACTATTCCGAAATAACAGGTCTAGATCCAAAGGTAGCAGTACATAAACTATCCATATCACCGGACATAAAGCCCGTTAAACAGGCGCCAAGAAGAATGCAGCTCGAACTTGAGATGAGTATTAACGCTGAAGTCAAGAAACTAATCGACTCCGGCTTCATCCAAGAAGTTCAATATCCCGACTGGATCGCTAACATCGTTCCCGTGATGATGAAGAATGGGACAATGTGCATCTGTGTGGACTTTCGGGACCTCAACAAAGTTTTCCTGAAGGATGATTTCCCAGTACCTGTTACCGAGCTGATGATCGATAACACGTCTACCCAGTAGGTCTTCTCCTTCATATATAGATTTTCAGGATACAACTAAATAAAAATGCACCCTGAAGACCAAAAGCATACCACCTTCCGGACCCCACTGGGCATATTCTGCTATAAAGTGATGTCCATTGGTCGGAAGAACGCTGTCGCTACCTACCAAAGGGCCATGACAAAGATCTTTGATGACCTTATCCATGAGATTGTCGAATGCTACATCGACGACCCTGTGGTGAAGAGAAAATATCACGAGGAACATTGGGAACATCTAAATATAGTGTTCCAACGTCTTCAGAAGTATAATCTGAAGATGAATCCTCTAAAATGCGCGTTTGGAGTATCCTCAGGAAAATTCCTAGGATTTTCCATACGTCACTGGGGAAATCAATCCTTCAAAGATTAAGGCGATTATGGAAATGCCCACACAAAGAACCCTCCAACAACTGCGGTCTCTCCAAGGAAAGCTCACGTATATCCGGCGGTTCATAACCAACCTCTACGAAAAATGCCGTCCCTACAGCCATTTGATGAAGAAGGGGACCCCGTTCGTATGGGATCAAAAGTGCCAAAATTCACTAGACGAAATCAAGCAATACCTGCAAAATCCGCCGGTATTGACCGCTCTGGTTAAGGAAAAAACCCCGATCCTATATACAACAGCCCTTGAGGGTTCTCTAGGCGCGCTATGGGCACAAGAGAACGATCAGGGAAAGGAGAGAGCTTTGTACTATTTGCGCTGAGTTCTCCTGGGGGTAGAAAACAACTACTCCCCCATCGAAAAGAACTACCTGGCATTGATCTTCGCAATAATGAAGACATTATGCTTTGGTACATGAGGTCCATTTCATATCAAAGGTGAATCCTCTCAAATATCTGATGTCAAGGGCCATATTAGCAGGAAGGCTTTTCAAATGGGCCCTTCTCCTGATGAAGTTCTCGATAACGTATCGACCTCTCAAAGCAGTGAAAGGCCACGTCATCGTCGACTTTCTCGCCGAGCATCCGATACCAGCCGATTCCCCCTTAAATTGCGAGTTGCCAGATGAGCATTCGTTCGACACGATTGAAGGAGAGATTGAAGAAGATGATTCCTGATGTGAACTCTACTTCGATAGAGTATCTTCCATGAAGTGGCGAAAGCAAAACACCCCCATTATCAAAGCCGGGGTGGGCCTTATCTTTGTGACTCCACAAGAAGAGATATTGTGTTACACGCTCTCTTTAACGGAGCCAAGAACTAATAACGAAGATGAATATGAAGCCTTGATAGCAGGTCTCGAGATCGCCGTCGACATGGGAATCAAAGACCTCCTAATATATGGAGACTCCCAGTTGATCGTTAACCAAGTAAATGGCGACTATAAGACAAGCATGTTGGAGCTGATACTGTATGGCGAAAGAGTGCAACAACTGTTAACACAAATCCCCTCCTACATCCTGGAGAGTATACCACGTGCAGAAAATAGCAATGCTGGCCAAATTGGCATAGGAACTAGCTGATGAAGAACTCGATGATGTGAGCATCATTATGCAAAGCCGCAGGGTTCTCACGCCAATAGCTATATCTTCGGAAGACCTAATAGAGCCATCCGAATGAAAATAAGCGGCCGAACAAGTAGCCCTTCAAATAGGGGACGAAGAAAAAGTCAAGGATTGGAGGGAAGTCTTCATAGACGACTTCAAATCCCGTAAAACGCCCGAAAATGCGTCATCCAGACATCAGCTGGTGAAATAAGCTCTATCTTTCGCCTTCGTCAATGATACTCTATATAAGAGATCGTTCGACAGTCTGTGGCTAAGATGCCTAGGACTAGAGGAAGCAAAGATAGTCGTTCAAGAAACTCACGACGGACTCTGCGGTTCTTATCAAGCTGGGCCAAAGATGAAACTGAAGATAAAAAGAATAGGTTATTATTGTCCCACAATGATTCAGGACTGCCTCGAATATGCTAAGCAATGTCACTCGTGTCAAATTCACGGGGACTTCATCCATCAATATCCAAATCCGCAGCACCCAACGGTGGCTAGCTGGCCGTTTAAAATGTGGGGAACCGATATAATTGGTCCCATTGAATCGGCATCGTCCAGAGGACATCGGTTCATACTGGCAATGACTGACTACTTTTCTAAGTGGGCAGAAGCGGTACCACTAAGGGAGGTGAAGATGGAGCATATCCTCCATTTCTTCAGGACACATGTCATCTACCTGTCCGGCACTCCACGACGAATTATCTCGGACAATAGGCCATCCTATAGAAGTCATAAATTCAGCCATTTCGTACAACAGCATAAAATAGATTGGAGATACTCTTCGGTCTATAATTCTCGGGCCAACGGTCTAGCTGAAGCTTTCAACAAGACCTTGACAAAGATTATAAAGAAAACCGTGTCCAAAAACAAAAAAGACTGCCACGAAAGGCTGTATGAAGCTCTCTGGGCATACCGAACAATGTTCAAAACGGCTACGAATACAACACCATACATGTTGGTATTCGGTACAGAAGCAGTGCTTCCCCTGGAAATAGAACTCCCTTCTCTACGAGTAGCGGTTCGATATGAGCTGACAGATGAAGAAAATGCTCATTTTCGGCTTGAGGAGCTCAATGTCGTCGACGAAACACGTCTTATAGCACAGCGAAACCTGGAGGCTTATAAAGCAAAGATGTCACGGTCATATGAAAGACTGACTAGGCCGAAAACATTCCGCCAGTGCGAACTCGTGCTAGTCGTCAAAAGACCAATGTGTTGGAGATAGTGCCCTCAGAGTCAATTATTAGGTCACAGGTATGTGATTGCAATGATTGATGGAGGACCTATCCCGGTAGGACAGTCTTACTCGAGATGATAGTATGCTATCTGGTTTACCTTTGTCATCGTGTACTGTTTTAGGTGACCTGACAAGTTGCTATTACACGTTGATAGAGCCCCTAGGATTCTTGCTTGACCACCAGCAGTATGAGGGCGATCATATAAGTGGGAGCTGGGGTCTATAAGCATATCCTTAAATGGTCCCTAGTCGTGTGAGTTTCGAGACAGGGCATCGATACTCCAGAGTAGACTAGTGTGTACATTCGAGACCCCGACGAGGGGCGGTGGCCGGTCTCACAAGCCACTGGTGTCAATTGGATCACCTAAGATGTATACAGGTGCTCATTGGGTTATGAGTACACCGGACAGGACTCGCCGGGAACATGCTAGTTGGTCATATACCAGACGTCAGATGGCAGTTCCCTGGTGACATGTGTGCAGGTTAGTTCATCGACCTGGGGATCGTCATTTGTCTCGTGTGAGTTCCCACTGTACTTTGATTACTACCCTACCACGGCTCAAAGGAGTCGTGCAAACAGGTTTTAGTTGGGTACAGTCCCGAGCCACATGGAGGCAGTGAGCGTATCTTCAGGGGTTCGACTCTCCCGGTATTGGGGGTGAGGTCGCGCTGTGTCTATGAGAGCCATTGCACGAAGTCCTTGGCCAAGGCAGGAGATTTACTGGTAGGTATTCCAGTAGTATCTCAGGGTGTTCTGGGCTACACTCCGACACGACTTTTACCGCTTTTGGGGGTCTGACTTTTACCAACCCCCTAGGCCCGCCATGCGATGCTCATAGACGAACGGACCGGACTGTACGGATATTGTCACTGACAGGCTCAGTAGGGTTGTCGGGCTGAGTTCGCTCACAGACGTCCCTTTTAGTCAATACCTGGTAGCCCGTTACGTATTGGCTTATACCTCTAACGTGCTAGTGGTTAAATCCACAACCATGGTGTTGACGAGTCTTTAGAGTCCCCCACATTCAGTTACTCAGCTTTTGGGCGAAAGGTTGTAGAGGCCGTATGGAGTTATGGCAGGGTCCGATCAAATACGTGCGGTATTGCACGGATCAGGATCGGACAGTTTGTACTACTGGCCGTATGGTTATATGGCAGGGTTCGATCAGATACGTGCGGTATTACACGGATCAGGATCGAACGGACATTACTAGCCGGCTTTGGTTTAAGCCGGATCCTAGTATAGTACAGTGTAGATTTTGTCTCATTGCATTTGCATTTCGGTCGGAATACAAATGCGGGTGTGTATGCACAGTATCGGGGTTTTCCTGTAATTTATTATAAGACCAGTTTTCTGGAGTTGCCAGTTTGCTTTCCGTTTCGGCCAATTTCCTTTGTATCGTTCATTGGCCGAAGTTTGGTGGAGGAGGGCTTATTTGCATTGTTGCATATAGGCATTTGTGGAGGAGGGTCTTTGCATATTTCCTTGTATCATGATGGTGCACCATTCTTTTGACCTTGACTTCTTCTATCATGATTGCTTGACTTTGTGAGCAATCATGGTTGTAGTAGGTGGGTTTTTGGAGTTTGGGTTTGATTTGGTGATCATTGCTTTTCATGATAACCATTCCTCTCTCTCTCTTGCTTGAGATGAGAATGGCTCCCATTTTTGATACACTCTCTCCACTCTCTCATTTCTCTTCACCACCATTTACATGGCCGGCCACTAGTGGGAGGGGTCTGTCCAAAATTCTTGGGGTGGGATTTTTTTCATTCTAGCTTTGTAAAATCCCACATGTTTCATCTCCACAAGCTCATATCATTTCCTCCACCAAAAGGCAATTCCTACAACCCCAAAATGAGACTTGTACACTACATTCTACAGCAAATCTTGGGCACGTCGACTAGCCAGCTTCGTGCCCGAGTTGCCTCGGCATTGAGGTGGGAGCCCGTAAAAGAAGTAGGCGATGTGGTGCACTTCCGGCGACGAAGAGGAGACGGGACATTCCGCAGGAGATCGGGACGACGACGAGAAGACCGGAGGACTTGGATCAGTCGGTATATCTCTCTTCCCCATCTTGTAGTTAGCTAGGACTAATTAGTGGTTCGATCCGGGTATTAGTGCGCGGCGGTTTGCCAGTTCAAGTAAAAATTAAAGTTTATCACCGCTTCCGCATTTGGCCGTCGGATTGACGGCCGGAGCGCCGCCGTGCACTTACACAATGATCCCCAATCATGAAAAATGGGGGAAATTCGTGCCAAACTATGAAGGCTCATACATCATAGACAAAGTCTACCAAGGTTGAGCATACCTGCTCAAGGATATGCATGGCGAAAGACCCTTCCGGTCATTAAACGGTCGATTCCTCAAAAAATACAACGCTTGACGAATTATGACTTAGGTCTGTGATAGATGACGATGCTTGTTGTTAGTGATATATGCCCTAGAGGCTATTATTGTATCATACTGGATTGTATATTACTTAATAGAAGCTTGGGATACACACGGATATAGTAGCAGTCTTGTTCAAAATGGCAGTATGCTACCTAGTTTGTTTCTACCTCAATATGTGCATATGTTTCTTTTAGAACATCGCTTATACATATTGGTAGAGCCCTTAGGATCTTTGCTTGACTACCAGCATTGTGATGGCAGTCACACTAGTAAGGGCTGGGTAGTCTATAACCACATCCTTATACAGGTCCCTAGTCGTAGGATTATCGAGACGGGGCATCGATACTCCAAAGTAGACCAGTGTATACGCTTCTCATCCCAGCATGGGAGATGGTTTGTCCCACAGCCATTAGTATGTCGTACTGGAAATAGTATGCAGGTGCTCATTAGGTTATAAATACACTGGACATGACTCATAGGGGACTGCTGGTGGGTATTATACTTATCGTTGGGTAGCAAATCCCAGGTGACATGAGTAAAGCTTAGTCTTTCGACTTGACACTGCTACTTCACCTTGAGTGTGTTCCCACTATACTTTGATTACTACCTTACCACGACTCTAAGGAGTCGTGCAAACAGGTAGTAGTTGGGTGCAGTCCCGAAGAACTTGGAGGTAGTGGCGGTCAGATAGGATTCGTCTCTCCCAGTACTGGGGTTGATATCGCGCAGTGTTTGGAAAGTCATTACACAAATTCCCTGGCCAGGGAAAGCAAGATTTACTGATAGGTATTCCAGTAGTTTCTTACGGTGTTTTGGGCTACTCTCCGGCACGGCTTATTGTGCTATTAGGGGTCCGATGATTACCGCCCCCTAGGCCCGATATGCGATACTCTTAGACGAACAGACCGGACTGTACGGAGATTGTCACATACAGGCTCAAAAGGAGTTAAGATAAGTTTACTCATCGGCCTTCTCATCGACAGATACCTGGGTAGCCGTTACGTGCAGCTAGTACCGCTTGCGGCTTGTGGTTAAACCCACTGCCAGTGTACTGTCGAGTCTTTAGAGTCCCACACAGAGGGTTTACCTGCATCGGGCAAAATATGTAGAGGCCATATGGTTTTACGGCAGGGCTTCGATCACGTACGTCTACTTGTGCACGTATGATGATCGGACAGATAGTACTAATGAGCTTTGGTTTAAGCCGGATCCTAGTATTATATTGATGAATAGTTATCGTCTCATTGTATTCGTATTCTTCAGAATACGAATGCGGGTATGTATATACGGATAAGGGGCGTTCTCGTAATTTCTTGGGAAATCTTCTAGAAGGAGATGCTAAATTAGGGTTTTGATTTTCTTTCTGAAATTAAAACCTAATTTGGGTGGAGGAAACTGACATGGAGATATTTGTTGGATGAAGGGTGAGTCATACACTTGAAAAAATAGATATTTTGAAACATGGAGATATTTGTGAGATATTTATCTCATCAAATATCATATGCTTCATTATTCTATTATCATGTAAGATGCTTCATTCATCCAAGCTCATTTCTTCACTTGATTTTCCTCAAGTCTCCTTCTTTTTCCTCATAACCCTAAAAGTCTCATGAGTTCAGAAACCTAGGGCTCCAAGAGACAAATCAGTCCATCTTCTTTCTCTACATCACCTAGGCCATCTAGTTTAGTAATCTAGATGCCCTAGTTACCTCGGATTTGAGGTTGGAGCTCGGACTATAGACTCTCGGGTGGATCGTCTTTGACTCGAGGAAGCCGATGAGGAAGCTTTGATCCGTTACGATCCTTGGAGCCTGCGATGACGAGGAGGACAACAAAGAAGACCTGGAGGACTTGTATCGTGAGGTATAACTTTCATCCGAGTAGTTAAACCTCACGCAGTTATTTGTTAGCTAGGGTTTAGCAACAATCCTGGAGTTCAAGTCGGTGTTGCGAGCTTTGAAAATCGTTTTTTAATTATTCCGCCTCCCTGCGAACCCGTAGGGTGCGCGGCATCGACTTACAGTGGTTTCAGAACCTACTAAATCATAACTAACAGTTTAGACGAAGTGTAAAACTACGAAACCGAAATAACTCCGAAACATCGAGACAAAGATCCAAGTTTCTGTCAATTTTTTTCGAGGCTCTAAAAATTAGTTAAACAATTGCAGAGTGCTCTACCTGTTATGACATGAACACACACCAAATACGAGCCAATTTCATCATGTTATGACCGGCCATAATGGCTTAAAAACCGGCCTCACCGGGTCATTTGTGGTGGAATGACTTGAATTTTGGTCTGTGTTCTAGTTGCTTGGATCTAAGGTTTCAGGTGTTGTTTTTTTTTTTCCAATTTCTTATATACTATTTATTATCTGCTGTGGCAATACGGGGTGTTTCAAAGTCGCAATTTTAACGTCGTTTAACAAGTTTCAAGTTGTGATATATGTGTTTGGAAACGTCGACTAATTGCTATACGTCGATTAGTAGGGGTTGCACATATATGTGTTGTTGTTCTTGTGTTTTGTGTATATGAACTTATTGGATCGTCGTGGATGAATAGCCGGAGGATATGAGATGAGAGTTTTCTTGTCTTTCATCCAATGTAAAATTGTAAAGTGATGTAATATTATTTTGCGGGGTACATCCGGGTTGAGGTTGTAGCCACCGTTGTATTATTTTCTTTTACTGTTTTTTGCTCCTAGGATAGACCCAAGGTGGGGTGCACAAACTACCGGATACTTTGAAGTGCCGAGTGGCCTACTCACTTTGATGAGGGAGGTTGCTTCACTTCGCGTATTTGGCGGGTAATTTGCCGCAACGGTAGGGGTCTAGGGTGGAGGTTTGGATATTCATCACGACCGTGGAATCCGTCTTTCATTACAGGCTTAAATGAAACGCAGAGTTCCTAATATATCTAATATGTTCATCTGTGATTTGGAATTGCAGGGGACCTCCACTGGTTTTCGGGTGGCATCGACCATGCCGTTTTCCCAGATCTGGCGTGCTAAAGAACCCTAATCTAGAATCTTAACTAGAGAATCGGACGAAACTAGAATGTAAATATCTTTACATCTAAGTGAACAAGGAATACAACCTTTGTAGACCAGCCCTTCACTTCATAAGCTCCGTGTAGTAGTCTCGTCGCTCCAAGTAGTGATCTCCCGGACTCTAGTAAGGCTCCACAAGGTGAAATGAACAAGCTTGATAGAAGTCTTCGAGGCCGAAAATGATCTACGTCGAGGAGACACTAACTCAAGCTACCTCTTCATTAATTGATGAACTAGTGAAGAAACAACCCAATCTAAATAGCTAGTCTTGAAGAGGTTGATGAAGTACGAATTTTGCTCACTTTAGAAATTATTTTCTCACTCATTTTCTTCACCTCCCAAAAAGCTAGAGAGCTTGAAGAAGGAGATGAAGAAAAGCAACCATTGAAAAAACAGTGTAGAATGGCAACTATGGATGGGTTAATATCATATATTAACCCATGTAGAGACTAAACCATGGCTAATCATAAGCTCAGTGCCGTGCCTTCTCTACCACCCTCATCCGGGCCGGCCAGGATTGGCTCTGCTGACTTGCCCCATGCTCGATCTCGACCTTTTGATGAGTTGCAACTCAGTTTCACGGTCATTTTGTCGGTAACTGACGACAACAAAGGACGGTCGACTACCTGTTTACCATCAAGAGTTAAGACAGGGAATCTTTCAAAGGTTATGTCACCCGCTTCTATAATGCCTTTCTGGAAGTCTCCAAGCAACACAATGAAACGCTTATCACTGCCTTGATGTCGGGTGTTAGGCACAAAAAGTGGATCCACTCTTTCGTATTGGTGTAACAACCCTAAACTTTCTGTACAAATTTTTTCAAAAATACAGAAAAGGGTACTTGAGCCAGAACACAAGTTATAAATTTGTTTTGCTTTTGAACAACAAGAAGGAGCTTGTAGCTCATTGGTAATACCTTGCACCGCTGAACCAAAGCACTAGAGTTCAAATCCCATCAGCCACATTATTTTTTAAATTGATTTCTTTTAATCTTTTTAGAAGCCCAAGAGTCTATACGTGCATAACCCGGAAACCCAAAGCTCACACTAAAAACAAACGACCCCACTATACTAACCAAGAGTCAAAAGACACGTGGCGGTCGAACTCGACCGGCGACTCGGTCGAATCGGCCACCGCCGCAGGTCGAGTCAGCCCAGAATCCGATTTTTTCTTCTGAACATCTGTGACTCTTGGCCTCCTTATAACCCATGTATGGTTTAAATCCCCTGCACATTAACAGAGCCTTTTTAAAACCCCATTAATCTATTTTTAATACAATTTTCCAATATATCTTTTCATCTACCCTAACCCTAAAATTCTCCTATAAATACCCACACTCTTTTCTACCTCCTCACTCCAAATCTTTGTCAAAAAACTCTCAAGAAAATTCTAAGTTCAATAGTTCACAAGTGGAGTTAGCGAAGGGTGAAGCTCCAACGAACTTTTGACGACGATCCCAGGAGCTCCCGGCGACGAAACGACGCACCGGCACCTCCTACCACTCCCTCTTCCTCTTCTCTAATCTAAAATCCAGTAATTCCCTCCTCCCTCTTCTCTATTCTGAAAACTCATAATTCTAAAATCCGACGGAAGTGGAGTTAATCCGACTTCCGATTCGGTTTTTTTTCTTTAAAAATTTCATTTTTCTTAAAAACATTAATACCAAACTCTCACAACAAGACTATTAATTATTAACAAAACATATTGAATAAGGTCCGTATTAAAAGAATGTATATTGTAATTTTTATTGCATTTTTTCAGAAAAATACCATATAATTTAGTTTCGACATAAAACATCATTACGCCTTGCTATACCTTTAGTTAGTTCACGAGATAATGACCTACCTCCTCAGAACACTCATATGTAACATAGCACGATGATCTTTGGGAACATACTTTTGGGAAAATACGATTTCACACAAAACTACCTCAAACTTATAAAAACTTTTTTCTACAAGATTATGTATTTTAAATAAATCTTTGCAAAGCGCCGCTACAACCCATTGGGAAACCCGTTCGGGATGGTGCGGATTATCGCACATCTTCGGGCTTAGTAGTGTGAGATGCAGAGCTCCGTAAGGAGCATTCGGTCTCGAAAGATTTAAAAATACAATTTTCTTTAGAAAATGTGATTTCTACTATAAATAAAACTTATATATTTTATAAATAAATATATATGAAATTAATATCAAAATTTCTATTTTTAATATTCATAATATTCCACATTTCCAAAATAGAGGAAAAACATTCCATTTACAAGAAAATACCATACAATTCCAATATTATAAATAAATACCATATATTATGAAATTAGGCTTTATTCACTAGAAATGTCATATTGGTAAAATATACATCCATAAAAACTTTAAAGATGACAATAAAATAATTGATGTCTATTTTGAAAATTATACAAAATTATTTTTACATAAAACCCCCTCAAGTTATACGAAATTACAATAAGGTATATTTTTACATAAAACCCCATCAAATTATACAAAATTATTTTTACATAGTAAACATAGGTTTAAGAGGGACCAGTCTCTTGAGCCTCAGGGAGCCGGAGATATGGGTGCTTGCCTATTTAAGGTAGACAACTTAACAAACAGTGTTATCAACAAGATAATCGTCTTTGAAAAAGACACAAATCCCGCCGCCCATGTGCAGCGGTTACCGATAGCACCAAAACATAATTCAGGATTAAATTTATTTTCCAATTGCCTGACTCAGACTGAGTCTCAATATAATCAATCTGACTTGAATGAGATTCAAGTATAAAACTACAATACACCATGAATCCATGAATCCATATATTCAATACAATCAAACTATACAAATTGACCGAACCGAACCATGGATATATATCCATCTACATGATTCTCCAGTTACATCCATTTACTGATATCATGGTTTCAGCAAGTCATCTATCTATACAAGACAATACAATTTACAAGACAATGCAAACAATACAATCAAGATATCGCGGGGTTTAAGGGGTAGATAGGTACGGAAGGTGTTAGAAGTGGCACGGGACTGCAACCATTAAGACACCTAACCTGAATTCAATTGTTGTTGTACCGTGGCATAAACGGTTCCTTGTATTCCGTTCACCTTAGTCTCTGGTCTACCGAGACTCCTCTCGTATACACTGTCCTCTTCTGTACCAAGCTATAAACAACAGCGTTAACAATATAATACAACTTTAAAAATTACACACTCTCTCTCTGTCTATTCTACTTCTCCCTTATCTTTGGGACTTACCGAGCGATTGTTCACTAACGAAATTCCTTCTCTTTCTTCTTTGGAATATTGTCAGGTGATTCGGACCTTCAGGAGATCGAGCCCACCAGCGAGGATTTGGACCAGCTAGCTTACGACCCAGAGCTTTAGAATCTTGTACACATTTACATTCGGTATTTTCCATTTCTGTTATGCCACTGTTTAGGCATTGCATTCCAATCCATATATTTACTTTTCAGATGCATTGTACAAAAGAATGTTAATAAACAAAGTTCCTGTTCAATATATCTCTATTGTCTTTGTCTCTTGTGTATTTTATTTATATTGCTTAGATACGCTTAGCGTGTTTACTTCAGAGTAAATATGTAGCGGCCAGTCACGCCCTCTGCCCGTACACCGGGAAGCGGGGCGTGACAGGTTTTGTTGGAGACCTATGTAGGTCAGAGCTGTATGGAACACTACCATGTAGATCCGTTCTGCGTGGGACATACTAAGCAATATAACACAAGAAACAACAACTGAAAACATTCTTTACATTACATATTCCTTGAATCTTACTATTCCAAAATTCTTTAAATCTATCCTAACCCAAAATTTTCATTCAAGGTTATGGATTCCCCAAACTACACCAGCACCAATGTCAATAACACACCTCCACCACTACCATTCACACCTGCCGTCGCTGCTCTGATCAACGAGTAGACGGTTCTACTTGAGGCGATCCACGGTCTCCTGGAAGGACAGCAGCAGCAGACTGCTATCCTGATGAACCGATCAGAGGCAGAAGCACCTGGGGTGAAACAATTCAGAGCCTTGCACCCCAAGCAGTTCGCAGGAAAAGAGAGCCCACTAGAAGCTGAGGAATGGGCTTAGAGCATTGAAGATGATCTGGCAGCGGCACAAGTTCCAGAGACAGCTTGGGTCCGTGTTGCGAAACTGCAGCTCACGGACAATGCACGGATTTGGTGGAAGGTGGAAGAAAGCCGTCTTGACTAACCTATCGAATGGAAGACTTTCCGTGACATGTTCGATGCGAAGTACTTCCCTAATACTGCCCGCTTTGATATGGAGCAGCAGTTCATCCATCTGCAACAAGGTTCAATGTGGACCACATCTGTAGATGAGTATGATGCTGAGTTCACCATGCTTAGCAGGTAAAATATGTCTCAATGTTCGATTTAAAATCACATACTACACAGCTAACACAAGACCATAACAGGTTTGCGGCCCATCTCATACCGACTGCTGAGACCAGGGCCAGAAGATTTCAGTAAAGGTTGGACCTAGAAATCCAAGCTGCATTAGCTACAGAGGATTTCCCAACCCATGGTTTGGCTTTGAAGGCTGCCCGACGATATGAGACAGTGGTAAAAAGGAAGGGCAGACCTCAATCTGCCGGAATGAAGCGCCCTGCCAATCAGATGGCAGGAGGAGCCTCTTTAAGGCCAACTGTTGAACCCAGGAGACAGGAAGAACCCAATAATCAACCAAGTCCCAACTTTTGCTTCTATTGTAAGAGGGAAGGACACTTGTGGGAAGATTGTAGACACGTAAAAGGCCTGTGTCTTGTTTGTGGCGCATCCAATGACGTAATTGGAAACTGTCCTTATAGAAGCAACCCAGCTCA
Source organism: Agapanthus africanus (assembly GCA_030015575.1). Taxonomy (NCBI): domain Eukaryota; kingdom Viridiplantae; phylum Streptophyta; class Magnoliopsida; order Asparagales; family Amaryllidaceae; genus Agapanthus; species Agapanthus africanus. The sequence goes on along the minus strand of CM057351.1, from coordinate 256,100,597 downwards.
CACACACACCAACTACCCGCAGCGGCCAGCCATCCAGGCTCTTGCACCTCGTCTTGCACTCCCAGCTCCACCACTTGCACAGCCTACTCGCCTATTCCAACAGGCACTGAGGAACATGCCTCGAGGGTAGAGAAACATGCCCCAAGGACAGAGGAATGTGCCCCTAGCTAGGAGAAACGTGCCTCGGCGACAGGCTTACACCTTAGCAGCCGTAGAAGCCGAGACAGTTGACCAAGGTAACACCAGTAAGTCTCTTTCATATTTTTAAAACCTTGTATCACTTTTTATTTTTCATACACTATCAGTACTTCAGTCACCAAACTTTCCTTGAATCCGTTACACTTTCCTTTTACAAATTTCGAGGAAGAAAGTTTTATAAGGAAGGTAGAATGTAACAACCCTAAACTTTCTATACAAATTTTTTCAAAAATACAGAAAGAGGTACTTGAGCCTGAACACAAGTTATAAATTTGTTTTTCTTTTGAACAGCAAGAAGGAGCTTGTAGCTCATTGGTAACACCTTGCACTGCTGAACCAAAACACCAGAGTTCAAATCCCATCAGCCACATTATTTTTTAAATTGATTTCTTTTAATCTTTTTATAAACCCATGAGTCTACACGTGCATAACCCGTAAACCCAAAGGTCACAATAAAAATAAACGACCCCACTGTACTAACCAAGAGTCAAGGGAAACGTGGCGGCCTGACTCGGCCTAACTCGGCCGGCGACTCGGTCGAATCGGCCGCCGCCGCCGGCCGAGTCAGCCCAGAATCCGATTTTTTCTTCTGAACATCTGTGACTCTTGGCCTCCTTATAACCTCTGTATGGTTTAAATCCCCTGTACATTAACAGAGCCTTTTTAAAACATCATTAATTAATACAATTTTCTAATACATCTTTTCATCTACCCTAACCCTAAAATTATCCTATAAATACCCACACTCTTTTCCATCTCCTCACTCCAAATCTCTGTCCAAAAACTCTCAAGAAAATTCTAAGTTCAATAGTGTACAAGTGGAGTTAGCGAAGGGCGAATCTCCGACGAACTTCCGACGACGACCCTAGAAGCTCCCGGCGACGAAACGACGCACCGGAACCTCCTACCACTCTCTCTTCCTCTTCTCTAATCTAAAATCCAGTAAGTCCCTCCCCCCTCTTCTCTTTTCTATTCTGAAAACTCGTAATTCTAAAACCCGACGGAAGCGGAGTTAATCCGACTTCCGATTCGTTTTTTTTCTTTAAAAGTTCCATTTTTCATAAAAACAACAATACCAAACTCTCACAACATGACTATTAATTATTAAAAAAATATATTGAACAAGTTCCGTATCAAAAGAATGTATATTGTAATTTTTATCGCATTTTTTCAGAAAAATACCATATATTATAGTTTCGACATAAAAGATCATTACCTCTTGCTATACCTTTAGTTAGTTCACGAGGTAATGACCTACCTCCTCACAATACTTATGTAACATAGCACTGTAACATTTCAGAAAAATAAAATATTATTTTTGGAATTTATATAATTAAAATAATAAATATTATGAATATTTTAATGATATGGTATAATTATATACCGATAATTTGGAAAATATTTGGGAAATTATAAGAATTATTGAATTTCTTGGTTTTGATATGATATGAATATTTATTGACTTTCAAAATACTTATTTGTAAATAGATTAAATGCTAATCTCGATTAAATTTCACCAATCTTGCATTAATCTGGTTTTGTGCATGACATGCACCATGACATGTTATAAACACTTGTTTCATATTGTGACCATGACTTGTTTAAATTGTATGGTTTATTGTGTTTTTTTATAAAAAAGAAAAGAATAGAAAAGAAAAGGGAAATGGAAGAGAGAAAGAGAGAAGACTCTAGAAATTTCCTTGAAGCCTTGACTATGGATATTTATTTCTTCGATTGTGTCTCTTTTTCATTCTCCACTCCCTCACCATGGCTGCCCCCTCTCCTCCACCACCTTCACCACCTCAACTCATCACCAGAAACACATCAAAACCTATCAAATCCTTCACTAAAAACATTTATAAGCTCCCTACAAGCATAGTGGACCAAGAAAAATTGGATTTTGAGCTCTAGGGAATTCTAGGGTTTGCCAAATGAGGTAATTCTTTCACACCTAGTATAGTATTTCAATTCCTTTAGCATCCATGTTAGTTTAGAATCGATATTGTGCGGTTTTGTGAACTTAGAAAATTCCAAGATGAGGATTAAGGAAAATTATGAGATGTGAAGTGTAAATTGAGGTTTAATAGGTGACTACAACCCCTGTAGTGATCGTATTTTGGGCAAAATCAGAGGCTAAACCCCTTAACCCAAACAGAGAAACCCCAATATCGGGAAATTGTGGAAATTGTGAGGCTAATTAGAGATCTGTTAACACCCGAGTGGCCTGAAAATTATTTAGCAAGTATAGTGATGTGTGTAGGTGACCAGAAGACTACCCTAAAGACCTGAGCCCCAACCCCAAAAATTTGGCCGCAAATTTAATTGCGGCCAGGACTTGGTCTCTGGGCCTCGTGCTTGTTCTGTAGATCCTATATCAGTCAATTAGCCCCCCTGCATATGCAAAATTGGCTAATTTCATATAGGGGAAAATCTGGAAATGTTTTTCATAGTTTCTAATCGTTTATGAATTCTGTGAACTTGAACTTTGGTATTTGTGTTTTATCTCGATCGATTGGCGTTCGTACGCCGATGTCGAGGGTTATTTGGTTTTTCTTGCATACGTAGGCCGTAGGTTCTAACCTATAGGTTTCTCATATGTTGTATTGGGTTTTCTTGTATCTTGACTCTTGGATGACAATATAACGTTTTTGAAAACTATAGGTACCCTGTGGACATCATACGACAAGTAAGGAGTATGGAGATATCGACTTCGGCAAGCGAGGACCAGGTGAGTAGAATCTACGGGGGAAGTCAGGTGGATGGCGTATAGCACCCCCACAACATAGTAGGATATGACGTGGTCTCGATATAGTAATATTTATATATTGTTGCGAGATTCGATTATTTAGCAAGAAAGGTTTTAGGAGACCACGGATGGGAATATGTGTAATTTGGATGGAAGTGCTCTTAGTCTAGTTCTTAGTCGCGAGACCCTAGAATATAGGTTGACACACACACACACACATTCACATGCACACACGTGTTATGATGGGGTGTATATGTTTATGTGTGTGTGTGTGTGTGGATGTGTTAGTGTATATATACACACACACACACACACATACGTATACAGGGGTGTTGAGCCAGTTTATGATACATGGGGATGAGTCGATATGACTGGGCATGATGCTGTGATATATTGGATATATGATCGAGTTATGACATGAGATGTGTTATGATATTAGCGGATCGTTGGGCAATAAGAATATATAGTATATATTTATATATAAATGATAAAATATGTTGATGATATTGAAATGTACGAGACTCTAGAATAGAACCCAGACTGTAATATGTGACTTAATCATAGTATGATATATGACATGATATTTTAGTGGATCATTTGACGATGTTTATTCACACAGATGATATATGTTTGATGATTTTAGAATGTATGCGATTGTAGTACAGTACCCCTGATCATGATTTTGTTTGATGATGATACTATACGAATGATGATGTATATGTGATAGTTGACCCGTACCCCGATTTTGGGATACCGTACGATGGATTTTACCGTACGAGGTATAGATATGATGATTGATCCACACTCTTGACTTGAGCAAGTCGTACTTTGTACGTGACGCTATTGAGGCTAGATCGCCGACTATTAGAGATATTGACTCAGACTTTAGGAGGATTCTTCTTACCTTTTGGCTAGTTTGTTTAGTTTAGTCCCTTAGTTGGTTAGGTAAATGTTAGTTTAGGCTCGAGTCATACTTATTTTCAAAACTAACGAATCGTGCGCATTTTTAAAGACAGCCTGAGAGATACTGCGGATTTTTTTTCAAAGGACGTATCTTTTCTTAAAAACCCTGTAGCCCTACTTTTCTAAAAACCACGATTCGTGATTTTTCAAACAACAAACTGTATGACTCGTAATTAGTATGTATACTCTAATTGTGCGTTTACTACATAATCACCGTTATATTCATGTTGTATTCATCGCATTACATGTTCATACATATGTTTCTTTGCTAATATGAAACTATGTCTGTTAGGACACCAGCACTATTACCGATGATGCGCATGTTCCGCGTACACTTATTTGTCGGCTCACACACATCATCATCGGCAATTGCCATGTCACGTACACTTTAGAACATATTATCTCATTGACATAATCAATTGAATGTTAGTTACCGCATAATATTTGTGTGATTGCTCTCATATGTTAACTTAGAGATTGCATTCTTTACATAGATACTTCATGCATTCATGTACTCATTCATGTATTATTCTGGGGTTTTATGTCGATATTCACTATTTACTTACTCTTGATTCTTGGATTTCGGATTTTCATGAGATTTCTGGATTTAGGAGAAAACCGCAAGAATATATATATAGAAAACTTCTCTCTCTCTTTCATTTTAAAATGCAAGTTGTGGTTTTCTCGTGATGTATGTGTCGTCCACCTTGAGTTTTCATGTTTTTTGTTGGATTTCGAGACCCGATTCGAGGAGTGGATGAACCGTCTTGGGTACATGGTGGGCCCGGTATGGTACCCCGGGACAAGAAGCTCGAGTTGTAGACGATGAGCCTGGCAGGGGAAGACTACCTACCGGTGATGTTTGGCGCGGCGGATATCCGGAGGATACCGACCAGTGTCGTGAGATTTGATGATATAGGCCGATCCAGACTGATGGAGCCCGAGATATTGAGACTTTGAGATATTGAGACATTGAGATGTATATGTTTTGTGTCGATACTTGACACGGATTTCCATGGATTTCATTGATGATACTTCAGTTATTTCAGAAGAATTTTCTTATGATAAAAGTTAAGATCTTCTTATACAGATATGTTCAGATTTCATGGTTGATTGTTTTACATTCATGATCTACGCATACTCATACATACATGACGTTTTGCTACTTAGTGACACTGACATAAGCACCGAGTACTACACGTATGCATAGTTTATTACCGTATCACTACTAGATGTCTAGGGTTATGTTGAGTATATTATATGACCTAGGAGAGCGTCGTGCATGGGATTTCTACTCACAGATATCTTCTACTCACGAGTTGGCAACTCACCCTCGTTGTGCCAAATTTTTCTTACAGGTTTCCTTGGCGGCTTGTTGGTACAACACTCCATTCAGGGCGATTGCTTTGGTAGGTTGGTTCACTTGCATCATGACTGCCATTGTACTTTTATTTATTCAGTTGTATTTAGTAAACTCTATTAACCAGACTTGTATTATTTGATAGACTTAGAAGACCAGTTGTTTATTCTTTTGACCTTAGAGTAACGCTTGTATTATGATGATTTTCTGGTGGATTTTGGTTTTCTTCTGAGTTTTGTTCCTCGCCCTTCGGCGTTGTATATTATATTGTTTGTGTGGTTGTGACCGCCATTTGGCAAAGTGCTAGCTCCCGCTTGGGGATGCCTTTTTATTATTGCCTGTATATATTATTCTTGTTTGTACCCATTTGGGGCCAGTTTTTACAAAGGAGACTCTGCCGAAATTTTTAAGAAATTTGATGTTGCTTTTAAACATATTTTCCTTCACTTCTTCACTTAAAATGGTTTAGATTCTGGGTTTCGGCTTTACTTAGATTACGTTACGCCTTTAGACGTTTCGTAATTTAAGTGTCGGTCACGTTCCATACCTTCGGGTCGTGACAAAGTTGGTATCAAAGCGTTAGGTTTTAACTTCTAGTGTAGGATGACCCTTGGTTGATAGAGTGGATGACTTAGGTAGAGTGACGTACCGTGGGTATGATCTGTGGCATACTTACGATACGCTACTCTACTTAAGAAATCTTAGGATGTATATTTCTTTGCACCATATTCTATTCGTTCCTATGATATATCTTTGTCGATGTCGGAAGGTGGTTTCTGTTACCATGGTCGCACGAGCAGAGCAAGCTGCACGTAGAGTTGCGATCAGCATGCGCGTAGAGTTGCGATCAGCTGCACGTAGAGTTGCGTTTCGATATGTCGTTTACTACGTTTTCTCGTGGACGTGAGCATTTGATATCTGCACCAGGTGGTCGGGTCACTGCTAGGGACCGGCTAGATTGTGATGACCGTTAATATATCGTCTACTCTTGAGGATTGAGGCATCGTTTAGCATGCAGACGAAAGGTATCCACATGACGTCTAGGCGAAATTAAAAGGTTCGAACGAATGTCAGAAACCCATTTTCCTAAGTTTAAGGTATTCGGAAGAACATGCAGATAATTTTATGGACCCTCTAGAAGAATGAAAACCTAACAAGACATAATGACCATGAGAACGCTTTTGAACCTTATGGTTTGTGGCAGTTCCGCGGTGCCATTAGTGAGGCTTGGGTTTGCACTTCTACGGCTGGTTCGCAGATGCTGGGGCATGTACTGGATATTTTTAAACTGTACTCGAGTGTTGAGCTCTTGGGGAATTTTGGGACTTTGATGAATTGATCGAAAAGTTTAACGTAGTCCTGATATCATGTGATGGAATAAATTACTCGGGAAACTCTAGATATGAGTATAGCCATTTGTAGCGCCGTCAGCACAACTATGAAGAGACGAGTCCGAATCAATCGATATTAGAAAAGGCGCACCTTGACAATAGTGTTTTACGATTTGCGATTTGTTGATTTGAATGTCACATTTCTGATTGTTTAGATTTTGGTAGTTTGAGGATTTCGTTTTATGATTGGTGTTTCCTATGTGCACATTATTGCACACTATTCGAGTTCCATGTGTCAGTTGTATTTGTCACGCCCCGCTTCCCAGAGTACGCAAGATTGGGCACGTGACATAGCCAACCATGCTACCTGTGGGTAGGAAATATCCATCCACAGCCACATTACGGTTGTAGAGATATCAAGAACAAAATAATAAACTAATCTAATACATGTCCAAATCCATAATAACAAGAATCAATAAACAATGAGTGCGGAAGCAAATGATCCAATACAATAAATAAACAGTACGTCCCATAATGCGGGCTCACATCTGGAAATGAAATGGAAATAAATAAACTAAACCCTAAGGAACTCACAGTTCAGCCTGCTGGCTGAAATACTCCTGCTCGGTCGTCGATAGTGGTAAGGAATCTGGGCCATGCAAAACCCAGACGTCAGCGCGTCATGTCAACCAAATAATATCATATAAACATGGTAATAAGCAATGCAGGTATGAACATGAATAAAGCAGTATTAAGAAATAACAGAGCAGGGTAATGTGCAGTGGTGACTAAACTGTCCTATCAGGTTTCTACTCTATAGTCTTTGAAATCAATTGATGAATCGTCGATGTAACTCAATAGTATCCCGTGCGTGCCCGGGACCACGGTCAAGGTTCTCAGGGCTGAATCCGAGACGTGCCGCTAGGCAGTAAAGTAGGTAGTAGGATGGACGAGTGATGTCAGTATCATCACTCCCGGACTGGCCAAGCCCGTAAGACTGATCAGAACAAGTATCGAACTGTTGAGTTACAAGTCGGTTTCACCTTTGATTTCCCCATACCCCCAAGTTATATATGTCAGGTCAGGTATTCAATAGTCAAGGATTAATGCCAACACCAAATCAGGTAAAAGTAGGTCTGTCTGGATAGACAGCAGGAATGGTCAGGTTTGTCGGCATTAGGCCTGAAATCAGGTAACAGGTCAGGTCACGTTCAACAGGTTGAGTCGATATGTACAGGGTGTCATGTCCGGTGTATCAGTACATGTGTCAGGTGTATCAAGATTAGTCAATATGTAATGCAATCAAATGTATGCTGATAACAGGTATAGTAACGAATAAGGAACAACAGCAAGAACAGCAAATAACAATATTATCCCATGTAAACACAGTGATGCTTTGTATTCTCTTATGAACAGGTTCACGCACCCTTGGGGTGCAATAATCACAGTGTAGCGCAATATTAATAACAGCAGGCAATAAAGATATAAGTGTGCGACTATTATCCTCTAAATAGTAAAATGATTAGCAGGTAGTTGTTATTAAGGTTACGGTGGCAAAATACGATTTAGGTGGCAGTATTATAATGCATATCACACTTCGTCCAATGAGGACAAGTAACAATACTTAGTTAAAACAGCACGTTTTATGAGTCAAATATTTAATTAGTTAATGTAGCATGTAGCAAGAAATCTTGCCTCGACGGTTTCGCAAACCGGAAAGCACGGATGCAATGTCGGCGGAAAACACGAGACGGGTGCACGGACTTCGGATCGAGTCCCAACAGCGAACAGCGGGACCACACGGACTAGGGTACTTCGCTGGAGCGTCGGGTTCGAACGACGGCACGGTCGGAATCCGGCAAAAGTCAAAAGCAGCGAAGTTAGCAAACGCGATACATGTGGCAAACGACCAGCGGGGGTTTTGTACCAATGGAAAGGAGAGGGATGCTTACAGGGAGACACCAGGGGCAATCACGACGGCTCGACGGCGATAGGATGCCGGCGGCGAGGAACAGTGGGAGCGGCGAGGGTCGGAATTTCCTTGTTCGCTGGAAAGAGGGTGGTGTTGTGCGATGAGGGGGGTGTAAGGGCCGGGTTCTGGTCGCAGGGGAGAGGAGGCGGTCGGAGGTGGCGCGAGTGACGTCGACGAGGCTCGACGGCACGTTTTCCGGCGAACTGCAGAGGGTGGTAGGGTTGTGGTTTTGGGTTCTGTGGTCCGGCGAGGGGAGGAGAAAGGCGACGACGAGGTCGGGACGAGGAGGAAGAGAGGGAGTCTCGGGCGTCGTTGGTGACGGGAGGCGGCGGCGACGGTGAGGTCTGCGGTGCAGGAGGTGGCGTCGGGGTTGGGTGCAGGCGCGGAAAGAGCCGGAGGAAGGAGGTAGGAGGAGGACGGGGTTGTGGCGTAGGCAAGGGTGCTGGTGGTGGTCTCGTCGGCGCGTGGACTGCGGCGGCGACGGCGACGAGCGGCTAGGGTTTGATAGGGTTCGAGGGTTTTTCGTGGGGAGGAAGACGAGTAGGAAGCGGCTGCGTAATATATAGGAGGAGAGAGAGAGAGTTTGTTAGAGAGAGAGAGAGAGAAAGAGAATAGAGAGAGATAGAGAGAGACGGAGAGAGATAGAGTGAAACGGGGGGGGGGCCACGAGGGAAAAATGGGCTCGTGATTGGTTGGAACGGGGATCTAGGTAAATAAAATTTTAAAAAGATTTTAAAAGGAGATTTTACGTTAATAATTAGTAACAGAATAATATTTTATGGTTTATAATATTAAATTTAAATGGGTATTTTGGCGCGAAATGAAACATTTCCAAATCGAGCCCGGGTTGTGCCCAAATGTTCCAAATTCAAATTATAGGATTTTAAGCGGGTTCCAAATTTTGAAAAGAGATGTTTTATGATTAAAATGCATGCCCCCAAGTCGGACACCTGTACGCGTGCGTAGACGTCTAAACTTGCCCGTTTAGCCGAACGGGACGGAATCTCGACGTGCGGACGCTACCACGCGACTAGTGGCGACGAGTAGGCCAACATGGATATTTTTAATTTCATTTTCGGTGTTAAAATTTGTTACGTGCCAAAATGATTTAACCGGTTAAAATTTAGCAATAAGCACCAAACCATTAGGATAATCGAAATGAGCAATGTATAACACTCAACTAGAACCATAAATAGTATAATTGGGCCCGGGTGTTACATCATACCCAACTACAAAAGAATTTCGTCCTCGAAATTCCGAGAATACAAGATGGCTATCTACTGGAAAAGGTGAGGAAATTTCTGCCGAATTTCGTCTTCTCGCTCCCAAGTGGATTCTCCATGCGATCGATTACCTCAAGAAACTAGCACAAGAGGGATAACCTTGTTCTTAAGAACCTTTTCTCTTCGATCCTTGATTTCAACTGGTCGCTCCTCAAAAGTTAGGTCCTCCCGTACAGTCAACTCCGAATGATCCAAGACATGAGTCTCATCACGAACATACCTCCGTAGTTGAGACACATGAAACACATCGTGCACTCCAGCTAATGACTGTGGTAACGCCAAACGGTACGCTACCTCTCCAACACGCTCCAATATCTCGAAGGGTCCAACGAATCGAGGACTAAGCTTTCCCCGACTTCCAAAGCGAATCACCCCTCTAGTCGGTGATATCTTCGGGAATACCAAATCACCCACGGCGAACTCTAGAGGTCTTCTTGACGTGTCGGCCCAACTTTTCTGTCTGTCTTGAGCTGCCTTCATATGCTTCCTGATTGTATTCACCTTCTCGACTGTCTGTACCACCAAATCTGGTCCTAGTAACCTTCGTTCACCAACATCATCCCAACAAACCGGTGAACGGCACTTACGACCATACAACGCTTCAAACGGAGCCATCTGAATAGTCGCTTGGAAGCTATTGTTGTACGAAAACTCCACCAGGTGTAGATGATCCTCCCAAGAACCTTTAAAGTCCAACATGCAAGCCCTCAACATATCTTCAAGGGTCTGGATCGTTCTCTCGGATTGTCCATCAGTCTGAGGATGATAAGCTGTGCTAAACTTCAATCGAGTCCCCAAACTTTCTTGTAAACTCCTCCAAAAGTGCGACAAGAACCGAATGTCCCGATCGGACACGATGCTAACCGGCACTCCATGCAATCTGACAATTTCCTGCATGTATCGCTCTGCCAAAGTCTCCGTCGATTGACCAACCCGAAAAGGAATAAAGTGAGCTGACTTGGTCAACCGATCGACAATCACCCATACTGCATTGTTGCCCTTTGGACTCCTCGGTAAAGCCGTCACGAAATCCATGGTTATATGTTCCCACTTCCACTGAGGAATCGGAAGTGGTTGCAACAAACCGGCAACCCTCTGGTGTTCAGCCTTGACTTGCTGACACACCAAGCACTTAGCCACGAAGCGAGCAATTTCCCGTTTCATACCTTCCCACCAGAAGTGCTGTCGAATATCTCGGTACATCTTTGTCCCTCCTGGATGTACGGAGTAAGCTGAACTGCGTGTCCCCTTCATAAGCTCTTCGCGTACATCCCCTTTTGGCACACATACACGGCTACCATATCTCAACGAACCGTCTTCGTGGATCAGTAAATCGGTTCGTAATCCGGCCTCAACCTGCTCTCGAAACTTTTGCAGTCTAGGATCCTGCGATTGTGACGCTTTAATCTTCTCTACCAAGGACGACTGTACTTGCAACTGCATCCACTGTCCCGTAGCATGTGGTAGCACAACCTCCAAGTCAAATCTCCGAAAATCCGCAATGATCTCCCTCTGTGCAGTCAATATCTGAATTGCTGGTAACCGACTTAGCGCATCTGGCACGACGTTAACTTTTCCCGGATGGTACTTAAGGTCAAGGTCGTAGTCGGCCATCAGTTCCAACCATCTGCGTTGCCTCATGTTCAACTCCTTCTGAGTGAATACATACTTCAAACTCTTGTGATCTGTAAAGACTTCAACTTTCTCGCCCAAAAGGTAGTGTCTCCAAATTTTCAGGGCGAAGATCACGGCTGCAAGCTCCAAGTCATGAGTCGGATAATTCTTCTCATGAGTCTTCAGTTGTCTCGATGCGTAAGCGACGACTTTCCCATTCTGCATCAGAACACATCCCAATCCTTTTCCAGATGCGTCGCTGTGAATCACCAGTCCTCCTGAATTATCCGGTACAGTTAGGATAGGGGCGGTTATCAACTTCTGCTTCAACGTCTCGAAGGCCAATGCACATCCATCCGTCCAAACAAACGGTATCTCCTTACGCGTAAGCTTGGTTAACGGCTCTGCCAAATGAGCGAAGTTCTCCACAAATCTCCTGTAGTATCCGGCGAGTCCAAGAAAACTTCTTATCTCCGCAACATTCTTTGGAGTTGGCCAATCTCGAACTGCTGTAATCTTCTCGGGATCAACAGCGATTCCATCGCCCGACACAACATGCCCCAGAAACTTCACTTCTTCCAGCCAAAATTCACACTTACTCATTTTCGCGAATAATTTCTCCTGTCTCAGCGTCTGCAGGGCGATCTTTAAATGCTCAGCATGCTCCTCCGGACTCTTCGAGTATACCAGAATATCGTCAATGAATACCACAATAAACTGGTCCAGGTATGGTGAAAAGACCCTGTTCATCAAATCCATGAATATTGCCGGCGCATTCGTCACTCCGAAGGGCATCACTAGATACTCAAAATGCCCATATCGAGTTCGAAACGCCGTCTTGCAAATGTCTTCTGCTTTTACTCGGACCTGATGATATCCTGATCGCCAATCCAGTTTCGAGAATACCCTCGCGCCACTAAGCTGCTCAAAAAGTTCTCCAATGCGAGGGATCGGGTACTTGTTCTTAATAGTCACCCGGTTCAATTCCCGATAATCAATGCACATCCTTCTCGTGCCATCCTTCTTCTTTACTAAAAGAACTGGAGCTTCCCAAGGTGAGTTGCTGCTTCGAATCCATCCCTTCTCGAGTAATTCACCAACTTGTTTCTTAACTTCTTCCAATTCCACCGGTGCCATCGGATAATAAGATTTTGATACTGGCGCTGCACCAGGAATAAGTTCAATCGCAAACTCCACATCTCGCTTCGGCGGTAAGCCCGAAATATCTGCAAATACATCCATAAAGTCGCGAACAACTGCCGGCTCTTCACTACTATTCACTTCCATTGTCGCAAGAACACTGTTTGTCGGCCTAGCCCTAAACTCGACTGGCCCGACAGAGCTGCTTCCCCCAGTAAAGGTAAACTCAGGATGTCCGGGAATCTGGAAAATTACCTTCCTTGACCTACAGTCAATATGGACGTGGAAAGTGCCAAGAAAATCCATTCCCAAGACTACTTCATAACTGCCCGTATCTATCACCAATAAATCTGCAAAAAGCTCTCGTCCGCAAACAACAACTGAACAATCTCTACATTCCTTACTAGCTATGATTTTCCTATTCCCAGTGTGTATGTCCCAAAAACTAGACAGGGTCGTGCAGGTAATCTAGTGTGTAGTTATAAATTTGGATGACATAAAACAGTGGGATGCTCCGAAATTAAATAATGCCAATGTGGAAAACCATGAACGAGTAAATTACCTGAAACCCCTTCTCCTGATGCCTTAGCTTCCTCAGCTGTCAGCGTGAAAGCTCGAGCCTGATTAGATCCTTGAGTCAACTGTCTCTGCCCTTGGAACGGTCTCTGCGGAGGCTTCTGAATATCATCCCTTGTACGAAGCTTCGACGGACAAGCACTAACGGCGTGATCTGCCGCTCCTCATCTAAAACAGAGTCCCAGCCTTTTACGACACTCCTTTCGCACATGTCCGGGTATATGGCAGTAGTTACAAATTACGCTCCCTTTCCGATCACCCACCCTTGTTTTCTTCCTTGGTGCTACGCTGCGCCTGTTCACCGGAATTCTTCTACGTACATATGTTTGTTTCAGTGCAGATGCCGGTTCCAGCTCGGTCTGTTCCTTTAGATTCTCCAGCAATCCCCTTATCACTCTACGCCTGGCGGCTATGACCGCACGTCTTTGGTCCATCTTCAAATTCGTACCGGCCATATTCCTGGAAATCAAAGTACCCAACATTAGCATGATGATAGATTCTGGGTATAGATCAAGGCTAGAACTCCAAGATACTTAAATAGAGTACTGCATTGTAGCTATGCCGCGGTATCATAGCCCCAATTACTTAACTCCACCCAAGTCGCCTAAGTCCTAGAGATAACAAGAAATTAGGTTTTCGAGTTGACAATGCAAAGTAAGTTTGCATGTCGACATGATCCGGAAGAATGATTCAAGGATGGTAAAACGGTCAAGGTGGCAGGACATGTTTCCTAATCACGGGTATTCTGATTCGTGTATCGGGCACCATACCCAACTACAAAAAGAATCAACCCAACTAACCTATGGCTCTGATACCAAAAGAACCATGTCACGCCCCGCTTCCCAGAGTACGCAAGATTGGGCACGTGACATAGCCAACCATGCTACCTGTGGGTAGGAAATATCCATCCACAGTCAAATTACGGTTGTAGAGATATCAAGAACGAAATAATAAACTAATCTAATACATGTCCAAATCCATAATAACAAGAATCAATAAACAATGAGTGCGGAAGCAAATGATCCAATACAATAAATAAACAGTACATCCCATAATGCGGGCTCACATCTGGAAATGAAATGGAAATAAATAAACTAAACCCTAAGGAACTCACAGTTCAGCCTGCTGGCTGAAGTACTCCTGCTCGGTCGTCGATAGTGGTAAGGAATCTGGGCCATGCAAAACCCAGACGTCAGCGCGTCATGTCAACCAAATAATATCATATAAACATGGTAATAAGCAATGCAGGTATGAACATGAATAAAGCAGTATTAAGAAATAACAGAGCAGGGTAATGTGCAGTGGTGACTAAACTGTCCTATCAGGTTTCTACTCTATAGTCTTTGAAATCAATTGATGAATCGTCGATGTAACTCAATAGTATCCCGTGCGTGCCCGGGACCACGGTCAAGGTTCTCAGGGCTGAATCCGAGACGTGCCGCTAGGCAGTAAAGTAGGTAGTAGGATGGACGAGTGATGTCAGCATCATCACTCCCGGACTGGCCAAGCCCGTAAGACTGATCAGAACAAGTATCGAACTGTTGAGTTACAAGTCGGTTTCACCTTTGATTTCCCCATACCCCCAAGTTATATATGTCAGGTCATGTATTCAATAGTCAAGGATTAATGCCAACACCAAATCAGGTAAAAGTAGGTCTGTCTAGATAGACAGCAGGAATGGTCAGGTTTGTCGGCATTAGGCCTGAAATCAGGTAACAGGTCAGGTCACGTTCAACAGGTTGAGTCGATATGTACAGGGTGTCATGTCCGGTGTATCAGTACATGTGTCAGGTGTATCAAGATCGGTCAATATGTAATGCAATCAAATGTATGCGGATAACAGGTATAGTAACGAATAAGGAACAACAGCAGGAACAACAAATAACAATATTATCCCATGTAAACACAGTGATGCTTTGTATTCTCTTATGAATAGGTTCATGCACCCTTGGGGTGCAATAATCACAGTGTAGCGCAATATTAATAACAGCAGGCAATAAAGATATAAGTGTGCGACTATTATGCTCTAAATAGTAAAATGATTAGCAGGTAGTTGTTATTAAGGTTACGGTGGCAAAATACGATTTAGGTGGCAGTATTATAATGCATATCACACTTCGTCCAATGAGGACAAGTAACAATACTTAGTTAAAACAGCACGTTTTATCAGTCAAATATTTAATTAGTTAACGTAGCATGTAGCAAGAAATCTTGCCTCGACGGTTTCGCAAACCGGAAAGCACGGATGCAATGTCGGCGGAAAACACGAGATGGGTGCACGGACTTCGAATCGAGTCCCAACAGCGAACAGCGGGACCACACGGGACTAGGGTACTTCGCTGGAGCGTCGGGTTTGAACGACGGAACGGTCGGAATCCGGCAAAAGTCAAAAGCAGCGAAGTTAGCAAACGCGATACATGTGGCAAACGACCAGCGGGGGTTTTGTACCAATGGAAAGGAGAGGGATGCTTACAGGGAGACACCAGGGGCAATCACGACGGCTCGATGGCGATGGGACGCCAGCGGCGAGGAACAGTGGGCGCGGCGAGGGCCGAAATTTCCTTGTTCGCTGGAAAGAGGGTGGTGCTGTGCGATGAGGGGGGTGTAAGGGCCGGGTTCTGGTCGCAGGGGAGAGGAGGCGGTCGGAGGTGGCGCGAGTGACGTCGACGAGGGTCGACGGCATGTTTTCCGGCGAACTGCAGAGGGTGGTAGGGTTGTGGTTTTGGGTTCTGTGGTCCGGCGAGGGGAGGAGAAAGGCGACGACGAGGTCGGGACGAGGAGGAAGAGAGGGAGTCTCGGGCGTCGTTGGTGACGGGAGGCGGCGGCGACGGCGAGGTCTGCGGTGCAAGAGATGGCGTCGGGGTTGGGTGCAGGCGCGGAAAGACCCGGAGGAAGGAGGTAGGAGGAGGACGGGGTTGTGGCGTAGGCAAGGGTGCTGGTGGTGGTCTCGTCGGCGCGTGGACTGCGGCGGCGACGGCGACGAGCGGCTAGGGTTTGATAGGGTTCGAGGGTTTTTCGTGGGGAGGAAGACGAGTAGGAGGCGGCTGCGTGATATATAGGAGGAGAGAGAGAGTTTGTTAGAGAGAGAGAGAGAAAGGGAATAGAGAGAGATAGAGAGAGACGGAGAGAGATAGAGTGAAACGGGGGGGGCCCACGAGGGAAAAATGGGCTCGTGATTGGTTGGAACGGGGATCTAGGTAAATAAAATTTTAAAAAGATTTTAAAAGGAGATTTTACGTTAATAATTAGTAACAGAATAATATTTTATGGTTTATAATATTAAATTTAAATGGGTATTTTGGCGCGAAATGAAACATTTCCAAATCGAGCCCGGGTTGCGCCCAAATGTTCTAAATTCAAATTATAGGATTTTAAGCGGGTTCCAAATTTTGAAAAGAGATGTTTTATGATTAAAATGCATGCCCCCAAGTCGGACACCTATACGCGTGCGTAGACGTCTAAACTTGCTCGTTTAGCCGAACGTGACGGAATCTCGACGTGCGGACGCTACCACGCGACTAGTGGCGACGAGTAGGCCAACATGGATATTTTTAATTTCATTTTCGGTGTTAAAATTTGTTACGTGCCAAAATGATTTAACCGGTTAAAATTTAGCAATACGCACCAAACCATTAGGATAATCGAAATGAGCAATGTACAACACTCAACTAGAACCAGAAATAGTATAATTGGGCCCGGGTGTTACAGTATTGAAGTTCGTTTCTTGCATACCCAGTATACTTGATTTTGGTCTTTATAAATTTTGAGATATTGATTTGATTTCGAGCATATGGGTTGCACATGATTTTGATGTATGCTTCGGCATAGTTTTGATGCACTTTTCGTATTTCAATTTGGTTTTGTGCATACTGATGCATGTGGTTGTGAGTTTATCTATCGCGGTATACTTGATTTGATCCGATGTATGTCGTATACCACTGATTTCGATTTCGATTTTCGATATATGTTTTCGTGTACCATATACACTGGATTGAGATTTTGCGCACTCTTGGCGCACTTGATGCGATTTTGTGCACACCAGATGCACTAAATCGGGGTTTTGTGCAGATTAGATGCACCCGATATTGTTGTCGTGCACGCCCGTTGCACTTGACAGATGATTTTGGTGCACACCCATTGCACTCAGTTTTGTTTCTGTGCATAGTCATGGCATCTGTATTTGATTTCGATTTTCGTGCACACCGGAAGCACGTGGTACCTTGTATACTGTATTTGAGATTGATTTTATTTTGAGCATATGTTTTCACGACTTATGTGCTATACGGTTTAGTAAACTAGCAGGACTGTTATGAGAACAGTATCTAGGTGTTTTTGCATGCATCCATAGTTACCGAAGGGATTTCCAAAATGAGCTATAGTCTCAATACTTTCCTACGTGTCCGAGATGACACGAAATATTTTACAAAGGAAACCCTTCAAACTTATTTTCAAAAATGGCGGGACGTGTATGTTAAAACAAAAGATAGTAAGAACGTATAATTATTTCCTTATAAATAAACACCCGCTACTTGTGCCATGATACGCGCATCGCACGGCGGTTTGAAAAAGGTTTCGCATATATTTCTATTTGGATGTTTCGATTATTTTACCACGATACGTACTATATACAAATTATAGTTGAGTATATCATATTGGTTTTTTGTATTGGATTTTGGCATTGTATTTTCACCATAACTCCGATGATTGCATACCGCTTGATGGAGTTTTGATTTTGGTATATATATTCGTTTTCATGCGCATGCGTTGCGCTACGATGTGTTTTATATATTTATGATATCGGAGCCCCAACGAATTGAGTGTTTTGATTGAAATGTTTTAGTGTTTGGGGGTGGGTCGTGACAAGCACGATGATCTTTGGGAACATACTTTTGGGAAAATAAGATTTTACACAAAACTACCTCAAACTTATAAAAACCTTTTTTTACAAGATTACGTATTTTAAACAAATCTTTACAAAGCGCCGCTACAACACATTGGAGAACCCATTCGGGATGGTGCGGATTATCGCACATCCTCGGACTTAGTAGTGTGAGATGCAGAGCTCCGCAAGGAGCATTCGGTCTCGAAAGATTTAAAAATACAATTTTTTTTGAAAATGTGATTTCTACTATAAATAAAACCTATATTTTTTATAAATAAATATATATGTAATTAATATCAAAATATCTATTTTTAATATTTATAATATTCCACATTTCCAAAATACAAGCAAAACACTCTATTTATAAGAAAATACCATACAAATCCAATATTACAAATAAATACCATATATTATGAAATTATGCTTTATTCACTAGAAATATCATATTGATAAAATATACATTCATGAAAACTCTAAAGACGATAATAAAATACTTGAGTTGTATTTTGAAAATTATACAAAATTATTTTTACATAAAACCCCTCAAGTTATACGAAATTACAATAAGGACCCTAGTAAACATAGGTTTAAGCGGGACCAGTCTCTTGAGCCTCAGGGAGCCGGAGATATGGGTGCTTGCCAATTTAAGGTAAACAACTTAACAAACGGTGTTATCAACAAGGTAATCGTCTTTGAAAAAGACACAAATCCTGTTGTCCATGTGCAGCGGTTACCGATAACACCAAAACATAATTCAGGAATAAATTTATTTTCCAATTGTCTGACTCAGACTGAGTTTCAATATAATTAATCTGACTTGAATGAGATTCAAGTATAAAACTACAATACAACATGAATCAATGAATCCATATATTCTATCTGTTCAATATAATCAAACTATACAAATTGACCGAACCGAACCATGGATATATATCCATCTACATGATTCTCCAGTTATATTCATTTACTGATATCAGGATTTTGGAAAGTCATCCATCTATACAAGATAATACAATTTACAATACAATGCAAACAAAACAATCAAGACATTGCGGGGTTTAAGGGGTAGATAGGTACGGAAGGTGTTAGAAGTGGCACGAGACTGCAACCATTAAGATACCTAACCTAAATTCAATTGTTGTTGTACCGTGGCATAAACGGTTCCTTGTATTCCATTCACCTTAGTCTCTGGTCTACCGAGACTCCTCTCGTATACACTGGCCTATTCTGTACCAAGACACAAACAACAGCGTTAACAATATAATACAACTTTAAAAATTACACACACACTCTCTTTCTGTCTATTCCACTTCTCCCTTATCTTTGGGACTTACCGAGCGATTGTTCGCTGAGGACATTCGTTCTCTTTCTTCCTTGGAATGTTGTCAGGTGATTCGTACCTTCAGGAGATCGAGCCCACCAGCAGGGATTTAGACCGGCTAGCTTACGATCTAGAGCTTTAGAATCTTGTACACATTTACATTCGGTATTTTCCATTTCTGTTATGCCACTGTTTAGGCATTGCTTTCCGGTCCATGTATTTACTTTTCAGATGCATTGTACAAAAGAATGTTAATAAATAATGTTGTTGTTCAATATATCTCTATTGTCTTTGTTTCTTGTGTATTTTATTTATATTGCTTAGATACGCTTAGCGTGTTTACTTCAGAGTAAATACGTAGCGGCCAGTCGCGCCCTCTGCTCGTACACCGGGAAGCGGGGCATGACAATTGGCGCAACCTAAGACCATGGCCGAAGTAAAAGTCTGGACCGAGCGAGAAATCCAACTCGAGTCGGAGGTAAACGCCAACTTACCATACGGCGACCGAAAGGTCCGAAAGAAACGGTACAGAGATAAGAAGAAAAAGGCCAACCATCCAAAACCTTGTTCTCTAAGGTTTCATGAGTACAGTCCCCTGAACGTCTCCTAGGCCGAGCTACTAGAACAGGCTAAAGGAGAGAGGGTTTTCAAACTCCTGCCAGCTACTCAGAGACTGGGCAACTGACTCCGCAGCCCGTACTGCGCCTTCCATTGATCACAGGGACATCAGACCGAGAACTGCAAACAACTTCGATGTCACAACCCGGAAAAAGCACGTGACCGGCACTTAAATCAAGCAAAGTCTAAAGGCGTAACGTAATTCAAGTAAGCCGAAGCCCAGAATCTAAACCTTTTAGGGAAAATAATATAGGTGAAGTTTTTAAAATAAAGGTATAATGAAGTCAGGTTTTTCTTTAAATGCATAGGTAATGATATATGAAAATACAAGTGGATTATACTGTAGTTGAAAACATTTTTTGTCTTTAAAAATTTGGGTAGCACATTCCTTGTATATTTTGATCCAAAACCACATACAAGAAATATATATAGGCAACGCCAAGCAGGAGCTAGCTCCAATCGGCGAAATCACAACCACGCAAGTAAGCAATATATATGACGCCCAATAGCGAAGATCAACACAGAAAGAATAAATAAAGCCAGACATCAACATCCTAAAAGAAGTGAACATACACCCATCGCTCTAAGTCTCGCAAATATAAGTTTGTATAGGTCTACCAATATACAAAGTTTAGTTTCTGATTGATGGAGTTTGACTAGATACAATAGAAATAATAAATACAAGAGTGTGCACGATCCAATGTGTCCCACCTACCATAGAAAAAACCCAGAATGAAACTGTGTGCCGGCGATAGCGCTACTAATCCAAGCGGTCAAATCTGCAAGAAAGCTGTGGCACAATAGGGGTGAGTTGCCAACTCGTGAGTAAAAAATATCAAGATGTAGAAATCGAATAAACAATGATTTCTAAGTCATACTATAACATGAAGGTAATACTATGATATTTAGGGTGTCCATGTATGCATACGTATCAACAATATAATCGATGCCAATAATAACATGTAAAAATCAAACGTCTGAAATCATGTGCCTGTATAAATGAGAAAAATCAACCAACGTGTGTCCATCAACAACACATCAAATCATGGAACCTGAGTGTCCAATATCGACACTCGAAACATCATGAAACCCGTGTCCAGTGATTGGTCTCGAAAGAGAGTGTGTTTGTAGAATAACCGCAATCAGAACGGTTTCGCGCGTAGCTAGACCGAGGTGAGTACGGGTCGTCCTCAGGGAAACGTAGAACCTTTTACTCTTACTTTAGATGTGTTGAAAAAGAGAGAACGAAATAAGAATTTTGTGAAAAGTTTCTAGATCTACGTTAAGCAAGAATGCAAAAATATAGATCTAGATTATTTTAGAGATGTAGATAATATAATAAGAGGGCTTGTAGGGTTCGTTAGGATTAGTAGTTATGGAAGATTAATTAAAAATTACCCTTTTTTATCCTTTAATAGATTTATAACTAGAACGACGACGATGCGTGTAGATTAGGGTTTCTGGAGGGAAAAGAAATCCCACTCTTAACCCTTATCTCGACACGAAACTCCGTTCATATCTAGCCTTTACCAAAACAATCATTAATCTAATCTCTAATCGCGGTCGGAACTAGCAAAGAATTGTTAGCACGCCCGATTAGGATGTTAATGATTCTTTTGAAAAAGTTCATAAACTTTATAGGACTTAAAAAGGGTTTAGGGATGTTCATCGTCCATTAACCTACCATAATCCTACGAACCCTAACAAGCGGAGAATTACTCGTGCATTTTGGGAGAAAAAGAGTTGGAAAGAAATTGCATAATTAAACTACGGAGAAATAGAATAAGAAAAAGAAAGCTATCTTTATTAATCAACAAAATTCATTACACTTGAATTCTTAGAAAATGATTACAAATCTAATTGCTTCTTGATCTCTTCCAAGAAGGTAGATGAACCGTTGATGATCAGCCTGGATGCGTGAGCCGTCTAGGACTTCGTGATCGCGTCGGCTTGATGATCTTTCCAAGAGGCTCTTGGTGCCTTTTTATAGTGCAAAGCCAGAATCATTTGCTTCCATATTAGGTAAAATGTAGAAAAGATTTTCCCCAAAAATCCTCAACTCCCAACTCACTATACCTGCGGCGGATCCGCGGCATAAAACGGCTATTGCCGCGGATCCGCGGCTTGATGATTACGGCCGTCCATCATTTTTCAGGAGCTGTCTCTATGTGACATTTGGCGATCCTTGGCACCTTTAGAATTTGGAAATCTTTTCTCGGTTGCTTCCAGACTTGGTCTCCAAGTTTTGCTTCTTTAATTAGGCAAGTCTTCTTCAACAACTTGATTTGCTTGATTCTAGTCTTTGAAAAATTCTGCACACTTGGAAATCTTTTGCACAACAACTCAAATAATTTTTAGTAGACTTTGTTCTACTAGGATTTGGTCAATGAATTTATTTGCATACATTTTTTTACCAAATAATAATTAAAAATATATTAACACATGGAAAATAGTGTTTTTACACATAAACCCTCTTATGTATGATATATTATAATAAAGTCCTTTTTTTATTATGAAAATGGTAGGAAAAATGTAATACAAATGTGCAGTTTTATCAACTGAACAAATACCCCCAAACTTATCTTTGACCGTCCCGAGCAAACTAGTTTATTCAAGAGGAGAAAAAGAAAGGAGAAATCTAAGCACACTTTCGTAGGTAAACACGATTGCACTGAGCACGTGCAACAAGCCGTTAAACCTCTAGGTGTCCCTAGTAGGAGGAGTGTTGTTCCCTGAGGGTTTTCAGTGGATTGCACCCACAAAATCCCATAACAAAAAAGAGATGGTGAAATTTACATATAAAGATAAGAACCATAAAAGAAAAACTTTGAAAATAAGAGTTTCCAACTATACTAGCTTTTCAGTTGTTATGAGCCCTATCTTAATAGTTATGAAAAAATGTTAGAAATCACATCATCCCTCAATAAAAAATCGTCTTTATTCTTCATTCCTTCCTTTCATCCAAACATTGATCATATACCCCTACGTGTGTGTAATGGACATCCCTACACTTAGAGAATTCAATTCAAGCTATCATACTCTTGTCCATCTACCTCGGTACTTTTTAACTTAATGAATATTTAGATTTGCTCACACACTTTCATGCGACCGTTAATACTTCTTGAAGTACTAACCGACCGATTACTCATGTGCTTGCTGATTCGGTGATAATATTTTCCTCGTCTTGCACCACCTAAGGCTTAGCAGTGACTCTAAGACCAGTTGGCGTTAGGGGCACTAGGTGAAGAGGCACCCTCGCTATATTTTTTTATTGCTGCCTTGGCGATAACAAAACCAGTGTTCATTTTTTTCTTTTCACCATTTTTATATTTTCTCCATTTTTTTTATTTCCTTCATACTTTGGCTTTTAGACAAGAGCATTTCAAGGCATCCTCTACTCTCCCGAGTTTCAAGACGTGTGTAAGTGCATATAGTAGGGTATCAACATTCAAATGTTTGGCTTCCAGAATAGAAATTATTTTTCAGACTTATTTTTATCCTCAGATTAGTGAATTCCTTCATCTTACTAACCCTTAGGACAACGGCTCATAACTACTTATTACCAGTTCGTTTAAGAAAACTTCTAATTTTCTTGGTTTTCTTAAACTATTTCTATCTTTTGGATGTAATTTTTCACTTTCTAATCGTTTGTTATAAGAGAATTTTTTTTTAAAATTGTTGAAAATGTTGTGCTTATGCAAAGTATGATGCAATTTGATGTGTAAATAAGCACAAACCTCCCCCAAACCTGTTTACAGCAGTGTCCTCACTGATGTCATCCGGTAAGCTCAAAAACCTGTAGACTTGGGAGGAAATTATTAATGGGGGCAAGAATATATGAAAATGAAAATCCTCCCCCAAACTTATTTGTGGCTCACAATTTTATAAAAATCATTTTCTTTCAAGAGCCCAAAATATACCACCCTCCAAACTTGAGTTAAACAATTTTAATCTTTTAAAATCACACGAGGGGGTCAAGGTTATTGGTCAATGCCAAGCTTTGCAAAGACCGAAGGTCAACACCAACCATTCAAAAATTTTATCGATGAAGCACCAAGGTTGGTAGAAGAACATGTCACCTTTTGACGTGAAGAAGTGGGGAGGTGATAAGAGGTGTAATGGAAAAGAATTACGTCTCAATTTGGAGAGATGACACAGTGATAGTAATGATGGATTTTTCGCATTATCATGATTGTCCAAAAGAAGGGGTGGAGGTCCAATTTCTTCATCTTGGAGTTGATTCATCTCAACACCCGTGTCTTGTACAAATGCGAGTTCATCAGCGAAAATTTCCTCAAAGCTCTCATCGATACCCCGAAAAATAATGTCATCAGAAAAAATGGGGTGATCGTCAGACTCTATAAAAAGTTCCTTATCAGCGTTAGATGTTAACCCGGACAACTCGGTGAAAGAGTCCGTGTCAAGCAACAACATATGAAAAGAGTCAGAATTATGAGGTTGATCATATTCACTGCTGTCGACATCCATTAATTCGACTGAACACACATGAGCATAGGGTTCGGAGGGTTCACTTCCCAACTTGTAAATGTTAAGCTCAATTGACTTCTTTCCAAAGGATAGGGTCATAGAGCCGTTTCTACAATTGATTACTGCGTTGGAAGTGGCCAAAAAGGTTCGACCGAGTATCACCGGGATTTGATTGCGTGGGTTTGCCACAGGTTGTGTATCAATAACGATAAAGTCCACAGGAAATATAAATTCCCCGACTTTGATTAACACATCCTCTAGTTCACCCCTAGGTTGGGTGATAGATCGATCGGCCATCTGAAGAGTACAATGCGCAGGTTTTAAATCTCCGATCCCTAATTGCTCATAAACAGAATATGGAAGCAAGTTAACACTAGCACCTAAATCGAGTAGAGCACGATCTATATTTTTACCCCCAATAGAAATTGAAATTGTAGGACTTCCGGGGTCCTTTCGTTTCTTGGGTAGTTGTTGTGTAAAAGCAGTGCTCACATTACTCGCAAGGAAAACTTTTTTAGGTACTTGAACTTTTCTCTTCCTAGTGCACAAATCCTTTAGGATTTTCTCATATGACGGAACTTGTTGAATAGCATCTAGGAGAGGAATGTTTATGTTAACTTGCTTAAAAATTTCCACAATCTTCTCCATTTGTGGACTTAGTTTGTTGCCCCTTAACCTGTTTGGATAAGGTGCTTGATCAATAAGTTTTGGGTCCAACGTTTGTGGAGAAGACTGTGGGGACGGATTCGATCCCAAAATTGGAGTGGGAATCGACTTAGATAGATTCGGCGAAATGTTCGAGCTTTGGGGAAAACGGAGAATAGGCTCGGGTGAAGGTGGGAGATTAGATGAATTAGGGGAAGAAGAAGAAGCTGGGGTATCATTGGTGTCACCATCATCACATTGCTCACCCACTCGGTTATTCAGCACATTTCCCGATCTCAACGTGGTAACAACACTCACATTATAACTTTGTGAGTGGCCAGGATTAGGTATGGGTTGAGATGGGAGTTTTCCTTTCTCTCTCGCACTTATTGCGGCGTTTAACTGTGCGATTTGGTTTTCTAATGATTTAATACTCTCACCATGGGAGGCGGAGTTTTTCGTTATGGTATCAATAGAAGACCTCATCTCAGCCGAAATTTGCATGGATTGTTTCATGAACATATCCAAAGTTTGTGCAAGTGAGTTGTCAGTACCGGCTACTTGTGGTGTAGAAATATTGGCCGGATTTTGGAAATTCTGTGACTGGATAGGGGGCTGATTCTGTGGTTGTGGTTGCTGTGGAGGAGGTCTTTGATAATTGCTTTGTTGGTTTTGATTCCAAGCAAAGTTAAGATGATTCCTCCATCCTTGATTGTACGTGGAAGAATAAGGGTCGTTTCTAGGTCGCTGGTGAAAAGCAGCATTAGCTTGAAACGAAGCATTCATAGGACATTCTTCCGTTAAGTGTGAAGGATCCGAACAGCAACCACAGACGGTCTTAGGAAGCGTGACCTGATTTATGGAGAATGATGAGAATTTGTTCTCAATAGCGTCGAGTTTCTTCTGTATCGCTGCCATTTCGGATTTCACTGCGATAGAAACATCGAGCTGGTGAATACCTCCCTTAGTTGAAGGTGGTCTTACGCTTTCTCACTGCAACGTGTGTTCAACAAGGTCTTCCAGATATTTCCATGCTTCACCGTCATCTTTAGACATGAAATTGCATTGACACATTGTTTCAAGCATCTGCTTTGTCGCTGGATTAATGCCCTCATATATAATCCGACATAAATCCCATCTTTGTATTCAGTGATGGGGGCATTGGACAAGTAGATCTTTGAAACGTTCAAAGCACTTCCAAAATGGTTCATTGGGAAGCTGGGTGAACTGGTTGATCTCGCTCCTAATATGGGCAGTCTTATGGTTTGGGTAAAACTTCTTAAGAAATGCTATGACAAATTCATCCAAATTGGTGATAGAGTGTGCGGCAGTATTATAAAGCCATTTTTCTGCCAAGTCGCATAATGTGAATGGGAGAAGACGTAAGCGCATAGCATCTAAAGTCAATTGTGAAGTACCCATCATTGCGCATACATTTTCGAATTTGGTGATGAAAACGTACGCGTCTTTCGACTCAAGCCTGTGAAATTTGGGCTGCAGATTGATGTAGTGGGGTTTAATTTCGAAATTATCCCCATTTGTGGTGGAAGAGATAGACAAGTGGGAAGAGGACCACGGATATGATAACATCTCTCTTGCAGAGAAATGCGCGGTGGATTCTGCGCACCTTCGGGCGGTGGCAGCGTGGTGTTATAATTTGATGGAGTGCCGTCCATCTCGGTCGTGGTGTGTGGTGGGGGAAAAGAAGATGAAGAAGTACCGACTTCGGCGTCGATAGCAGGAACGCGGACAAGACGGGCACTAGGATCCCGTGTCCAGCCGAGCTTGCACTAAGCGGGTTTAGTGCAAGTGACAGCGTGTGTGTGATTTAAAATTGGCTTGTTTTGAAAAAGTGGGACTCAAGACAAATCACCCTAAGATGCACAAGCAACCTTAGAACTAAGGTCACCTAGGTCAGTCTCTAGACTGCTCCTAGACTTCCAAAGGACAAGCCGCAAGATAAATCCTCTACCGCCTCTGTACTACCCTTGTAGCCAGGTAAGTGCCAGGTAAGTGGGAAAGAACCACAGTAGTGGGCCTAATTAAAAACCACTAGCCTTTGACACACTTTCCTAGGCACTACAAAAGTAATGTGGATAAACAATAGATTACCCACGACCTTCCTCTGTCCTTAATGAGCGCGACAGTCCTTAGAGTCTGGTCTAGATATTTTTTAAATTAATGAAGGGTTGCTCTATATGCTCAGTTTGTGATTTGCGGGGCTTAGGAAGGGTGATGAAATCCCCACCTAATCTTGATTTGGTCTTTGCCCCTTAAAGTCCGTATTAAAATATGCAAAACAAAACCAATCACAATACTTTTGCAAAAAGATTTTTGAGCGGCGCGATTTTGCAAAGAATCCTGCATAAGATAGATTTTATTGGATTTGAGGGGATAGAGAAGGAGTTAAGAAAGATACCAGAGAGTTTTGTAGCCCTAACCCTTTTAAGCTGCCGCGATTCCGCCGCAAAAAGCCCCTTTGCACCGCGGTTCCGCTGCGTTGTGGAGAGAACAGTTGATGAAATTTTTTCTGTTGCCTCCTTTGCTCCTCTGGATCTCTAAAAATGTCTCTGTTTCCTGTTTTCCTTAATTCTGTGACTCCAGATCTCCTTGCAAAATCCACGCACAAATCGTTAAATATGCAATTTGCAGCTTTGTGTTAATAATGATATAAATCGTCTAAGAATTCAACACAAATCGTAAAAATAAAAAATTACGCACGTATCCCCGGCAACGGCGCCATTTGATTGATGTGAAAGAGTGTGTATTTGTAGAATAACCGCAATCAGAACGGTATCGCGCGTAGCTAGACCTAGGTGAGTACGGGTCGTCCTCAGGGAAACATGGAACCTTTTACTCTTACTTTAGATGTGTTGAAAAAGAGAGGAGGAAATAAGAATTTTGTGAAAAGTTTCTAGATCTACGTTAAGCAAGAATGCAAAAATATAGATCTAGATTATTTTAGAGATGTAGATAATATAATAAGAGGGCTTGTAGGGTTCGTTAGGATTTAATAGTTATGGACGATTAATTAAAAGTTACCCTTTTTATCCTTTAATAGATTTATAACTAGAACGACGGTGATGCGTGTAGATTAGGGTTTCTGGAGGGAAAAGGAATCCCACTCTTAACCCTTATCTCGACATGGAACTCCGTTCATATCTAGCCTTTACCAAAACAATCATTAATCTAATCTATAATCGCGGTCGGAACTAGCAAAGAATTGTTAGCACGCCCGATTAGGATGTTAATGATTCTTTTGATAAAGTTCATAAACTTTATAGGACTTAAAAAGGGTTTAGGGATGTTCATCGTCCATTAGCCTACCCTAATCCTACGAACCCTAACAAGCGGAGAATTACTCGCGCATGTTGGAAGAAAAAAAAATGGAAAGAAATTGCATAATTAAACTATGAAGAAATAGAATAAGAAAAAGAAAGCTATCTTTATTAATCAACAAAATTCATTACACTTGAATCCTTAGAAAATGATTACAAATCTAATTGCTTCTCGATCTCTTCCAAGGAGGTAGATGAACCGTTGATGATCAGCCTGGATGCGTGAGCCGTCTGGGACTTCATGATCGCGTCGGCTTGATGATCTTTCTAAGAGGCTCTTGGTGCCTTTTTATAGTGCAAATCCAAAATCTTTTGCTTCCATATTAGGTAAAATGTAGAAAAGATTTTTGCCCAAAAATCCTCAACTCCCAACTCACTATACCTGCGGCGGATCCGCGGCATAAAGGGGCTATTGCCGCGGATCCGCGGCTTGATGATCACGGCCGTCCATCATTTTTCAGGAGCTGTCTCTATTTGATATTTGGCGATCCTTGGCACCTTTAGAATTTGGAAATCTTTTCTCGGTTGTTTCCAGACTTGGTCACCAAGTTTTGCTTCTTTAATTAGGCAAGTCTTCTTCAACAACTTGATTTGCTTGATTCTAGTCTTTAAAAAATTCTGCACACTTGGAAATCTTTTGCACAACAACTCAAATAATCTTTAGTAGACTTTGTTCTACTAGTATTTGGTCAATGAATTTATTTACATACATTTTTCTACCAAATACTAATTAAAATATATTAACACATGGAAAATAGTGTTTTTACACATAAACCCTCATATATATGATATATTATAATAAAGTCCTTTTTTTAGTATGAAAATGGTAGGAAAAATGTAATACAAATGTGCAGTTTTATCAACTGACCATCCAGCATCGACACGTAAATCCTCATATCTCAGGCGCCGCATCCTCTGATCGGCTCTCATATCCATCTCACGACTCCTGTCGGTATCCTCTGGATAACTGCCGGGTCCAAACTATCACCGGTAGGTAGTGCTCCCCCTGCCAGGTTCATCATCTACATCTCGAGCTTCTTGTCCCAAGGTACCTCACCAGGTCCACCATGTACCCGTAGACGGTTCATCCAACTGCTCGAATCGGGTCACGAAAACAAGCTCAGAACCGAGAAAACTCATGGTGGACGCCTCGAAATCACATCACGAGAAATAGCATTTTTATAACAATTCATTATTTTCTTTGAAATACAACCGCGGTTCTCAAATCCAGAAATCTCATGAAAACAGCATTTCAATGCATGTAAACATAAGTACGATGTATGTAAACATAGAACAGTAATATGAGCATAACAAGTATATCCTGCGAGCTTGTCATGTGATTGTTCCCCTCCGAAAGACGGCGCACAGGACCGCGATGTCCTGACGCTGGCGATTCGGGGCAGATGCTATTTGGTTTTATCCGTCCACCTCTCCGAAGATGCCAAGTTGATTTATGGCACCGTGTATCGGAGGTTTAGACGGATGCGGCCGATGTAGCAGACTTCGTCAGATTCCCCCTCGCTTGAGGGTTTTTTTGGTGGGGACGCTCTTCCCTGCAGGCGCAAGCCCCTGCAGTTAATTACGCTACCGCATCGCGGTAACAACTTTCTCCTTCTCCAGAATTTCACTTCGTGTCGTGTGTGTTTGTTTTGTTTGTCGTTGCCCGTGGATTGTATACGGAGACTGAGTAATGCCGTTGCCCGTAGGACGTGGATTAATCCAAATCCGTATTTACTTAGATTTGGGTTTGGTGTTTTTAGTTTAAGGATGCATTAGTCGCGTTGAGGCTAAGATCAACTTAAACGTTCGTTAAGGATACGTTAGTCCTGTTTTGAGATTAAGATCAACTTAACGGGACCGTTTAGATCCGGCAAAAGAGCATTTGGAGGCTCTATTGTTCCAGTTTAGGGACATAGTGGTCCATACTCCAGTTTAGGGACGTAGTGGTCCGTATTCCAGTTTAGGGACGTGGTGGTCTATGTTCCAGTTTAGGGACGTTTCGGTCCAATATTAGTTTAGGGACGTTTCGGTCCAATATTAGTTTAAGGACGTTTCGGTCCATTATTAATTTAAGGACATTTCGGTCCAATATTAGTTTAGGGACGTTTCGGTCCAATATTAGTTTAGGGACGTTTCGGTCCAATATTAGTTTAAGGACGTTTCGGTCCATGAGTTTAAGGACCCCGCAGTCTGTATCCATGTGTGGTCATTGGGACCCGTCGCCTCTCTGATGTCGTTGAAGGATTACAACGAGAAGTGTCAGAGGAGTTCGGAGATGTACCCTCGAACCGGAGGTAAATTGATTTAAGGGAGCAATATCTCTCAGTCAATTTAATTTGAGGACTTACGACCATGATTGGGCTAAGTCCAAAGTATTCAACGCCTTTTATTTGTTTTTTTTACTTTTTTATTTGGTCTGTTAGACCTGTGTTAAGGCTTGGCCCATTTTTAAATAATGCATTGCATTATTTTCTATTTCTTTTGTTTGGGCTCTGCCCATAAAAGATGCAGAGCATCAATTTATTTTGGACTCTGCAAGGCATCTGCATAGCATTTTTATTATTTTGTTTGGGCTTTGCCCATTTATAAATGATGCAGAGCATCAATTTAATTAGGCCTGTTTGGTCTTTTAATTGGGCCTGGCCCTTCAGGAAAAGAAATGCATTGCATTTGTCAGGCGCTTTGCGCCAATCACTGAGCGCAAGCGCTTATGGTGAGGACACGTGTCATGCTCTGGTGAGCGCAAGCGCAACGGCGCAGTGCGCTGCGCTGGTCCGCTGCGCTGGTGCGCTGCTGACACGTGGCGCGCTCTGGTGAGTTGCGCCAATTCCAGAGAGCAAAGCTCTATTTCAAGAGCGCGTAGCGCAAGTTGTTCTGTAGCTGAGACGTGGCGCTCTCTCAAGAGCGCAACAGCGCAGTTTGGAAGTGCAAAGCACTAAGAATCTTTTAGATTCAAGAACAGAAGTGCAGAGCACTATTTGATTTCTTGATCTAATTTAGGTCAAAGAAAAATAAGTTTTTCTTTTTGTTTCAAGAACCAAAGGTTCATAAAAGTGCAAAACACTATTTTTATTTTGTTGTTTTCTTGTTTTTAAAAAACCAGTGGTTCATGAGAAGTGCAAAGCACTGTTTATTATGTGAAGAAGATTGATCTGGTTTTTAGATCAATGATTTATTAAAAGAGATTTCTTTTCTCTCGTGGAGGTTTTTACCTTTTTCTTTGAAATTTTCTCAGAATTCTCTCTCTGTTTGAAACTCTTGACTTTTTTCAAGAAAATGTTGATGCCCTTGAATTGAGGTCTAGGGTCTCTTTTATAGTGCCCATAAATTAGTTAATTTTGTTGAAGAGATCTTTCTCTGAGTGATTTGGGGAATTTTCCCCACCGTTGGATCTTTGATCCAAGGGCTTCTGTTTTACAGAAGAAAATCTTCTTGTTTTAACAAGAACAGAAAGATTTCTTTAAAATATTAATTTTGTTTGGCGTAAATGCCCCAGCGCGTGACACGCGTCGCGCAGCGCAACTGCGCTAGCGCATCTGCGCTGACACGTGTCGCGCAGCGCACAGCGTAGCGCAACTGCGCTAGCGCATCTGCGCTGACACGTGTCGCGCAGCGCAGTGTTTGCGTAGCTGCGCGAGCGCATCTGCGCTGACGCGTGTCGCGCAGCGCGGTGCTTGCGCAACTGAAGCATTGCTCGCTTTAATTTTGCTTAAAATATAGCTTTGCTCTGATTGGGCGCGCCTTCTTGGGCGCTGTGCTGACGTATCAGCGCCTGACATGTGGCGCGTTGCGCCCGAGATTTGAAGCGTTGCTTCAAAATTTTGAATTTTGAATTTCAACAGAGCTTTGCTCTGATTGGGCGAAACAAAAGCCCCCCCACCGTTGCGCTCACGTGGCGCACACGTGAGTGCAACGGTGACAAACTCCTGATCGTTGGGTCAAGGGGTGAGCTCAAGGGGCGCAAGCGCCTTATAAATAGGACCTCTGGCCCTTAGAAAAATCTCATAATTTCAAGATTTTTATTTCCCAGAGCTTTGCTCTCATTCAAGAACTTTCAGAGCTTTGCTCATTTCTAAAGTCAAAACTTTAGGAAAAATTAATTAAACTTAATCTTCAACCAAAGAGTTTTTCTCTCACAGATCTTTTGATCTAAAGAGATCCCCATTGGGGTTTCATAAACAGAGCTTTGCTCTCACAGATCTTTTGATCTAAAGAGATTTCCATTGGGGTTTCATAAACAGAGCTTTGCTCTTAAGAACTTATAGATCTGTAGAGATCTTGTTCATGGGTTCTAACCCATGAACAGAGCTCTGCTCTTTGAATCATCTGTAGATCTTTTAGATCTGAAAAATGAAAAAATTTCACAAGTTTTTCATGGATTTTCCAAGATTCCAAAAATTCTAATTCTTTTAGGTGTAACATTTTCTGATGGACCGTAGAGCTATGCTCTTTCAAAGAATCTTATTTCTATGAGATCAGAGCTTGACAAGTGTCACTCTGTGATAGAGCTTTGCCCTGAAAGAGGAGATTTTCTCCTTGTCTCTAGGGATTCTTCCCCCCCTTTTTTATAAATAGGAATGTTTTCTTGGGGACCAACTGACAATCTCATCCAATGATGAGGTTGTCTTGTTAACTGACGTATTGTCATCCAGATTTTGTGGGTCCCTCTTTGGTCTCCTACTCACTGCACTGCTGTGTGGTGTAATTAATTAATTTTAATTTAATTTAATTAATGCATTTTCTTTTTTAGATGCCAAACGTTGGAATTACAACACTAACGGCTAAATTGTTCTTTTGCAGCGATCATGTCTCTAGACACTCCATTCCCGTTCGTCCGCTCGGAGGAGGGATTTCCCGAGGCGCCCTTGGACCGTGAAGTCCTGACCATGATTAGAGAATACGACCCGGAGTACAAGAATCTCCACCTTTGGGGGTCTTGGTATAACCAGATCATTATGGTCGACGCAGTTTCACATGCGCAGTGCCGTCCGACCCCATCATGGCGATTCATTATGCTACCCCACCCTCGGTGCAGTATGCCGTGGAGATGGTGGATTGGACCGCGAACAGCTTTCTTCATCCCGCTATGGATGCGGTTCCGGTCCAACGTCCTATGGTCTTGGATATCCTAGGACGTCGTATCTGTCAGGGCGAGGCGAGACCCTGGGGGCAATCATATAACATTGGTCTGATCCCCCGCCATCCGATTGGCTACCTGCCGTGGGCCCGGTACATCTTATCGATGAAGAAGTCGCAGTTGATAAGATTAGGATTGTACACCATGGTCTACGTCTCTCTCTTCCAGTATCCCACGCTCCCCACCTGGTGGTTTAAGGCTTTCCTGGAGCAGTGGAACATTCCCACTCACACTTTCCTTGCCATGGATCGGGAAGTGTCCATCTCTTTGGAGGAGTTCACGGAGGTATCCGGTCTTCCAGTCATGGGAGAACATTATGAGGAGCTGCTCCCGACAGATGTGTACGTCTTTGGTGCTAGGCCAGTGTTAAGGGGGGTCACACCGGAGAATGCCGTTCAACATCAATTCCCAAGTTTGATTAAGGTGTTGAACATCTATGAATCTCTTTTTATCGAACATGGGAGTCGAGGGGTTAACTTTGAAGATTTCATCGCTCGGTTCCTTTGCCCAAGCGTCCTCTCATCAGAGGCTGCCAAGTTTGCCACTCTGGATGACCCTTTCGGTTTAGGTGTGGACAACCTACCGGAGAAGGAGATAGATCAAAATGGTTTTTTCCTTCCGGACTTCCCTACCATGTCATTTGCAGAAATTGCGGCCCCTGGAATGGATGAGGAGGCCTTTTTCTTAGGATTTCTTGGATTGCGGCTGAGCTGGTTTTCGATCCCAATGCACTCTCATCGTATGCGGCCCTCTTTCTTTTACCCAGCCCACCGGATGGCCATCGGGGTAAAGGTGGCTGTTGGGATCGCTGGCTTGGCGCACCTATATCATGGTCTCAGCCGAGCAGCGGATGCTAACGAGCCGGGGGTATTGCACGTGGTCTTCCCGATGCACTACTTTATGTCGTGGCTCGAGCTACATACGGCGGGTGTCTTTGGCATGTATAAAAGGCCCTCATTCTTTGACAAGTGTGGATTCCCTCGCATTATTCAGTTGATTGGCGCATCAATCGTGACCCCTTCACCACGGAACGCCAGAGGTTTACTGCTTCTCCCTCACACCGTTGGAGTTGGGATGTCCTTCATTGACAAGGTATTAACCATTGGAAAAGCGTCCACCACTGCGGTGCGACCATTACAGGACTCCTTTAAGGATGGAGGTTCAGTGTTGACGGTCCGGGAGACGCTCCACTTGTATTCCATTAGACCGGGCTTCTAGTCTTCAGGAAAGGCGGTGCGGAAATCTTCATGAGATATAACCCGCATCGTTTCGCCCAACAACTGGGCTACGATCAAGGGGTACCCTTGAAAGCTTTCTTAC
Organism: Agapanthus africanus; assembly: GCA_030015575.1. Taxonomy (NCBI): domain Eukaryota; kingdom Viridiplantae; phylum Streptophyta; class Magnoliopsida; order Asparagales; family Amaryllidaceae; genus Agapanthus; species Agapanthus africanus. The sequence goes on along the minus strand of CM057351.1, from coordinate 256,065,665 downwards.
TGGAACCTGCTGCCAATGAAGAAGGGATGGAGAACGCGTTACATCACTTCATGCGCCTGAACACGGGTTCTCGTTTTTTCATCAGCGCCCCGGCCTGCGCTCCACGACTCATTAATGTATATAAAGAGTGGTACAATCATGCGACGGGGGCCGTTATAAAGGAAGAGAGGCAAGTGTTGATCGACCGTAAAGAAGCACCACCTGGCACCAACCGTAACGCTCCCTTAGTACCAAGGACCCCGGTGGTTCCTTCTCTAATAGATGCCGGGGGCAGACCATCGCGTGCGCAAAGTCCTCCACGTGAGTTGCCGCTCCCTGATATCACAGATGCTCCTCTCGCACCCTGTGCTCCAGTGGAGACAGTGGTTGTATCCTTGCCGGAGTCTGGCATGGGTGCGGACATCGGGACCCATCGTCCCAAAGTGGCTGCTAAGCGGAAGTCGATCCCACATAAGCCTAGGGTCGGAAGGCAAAAGAAAAAGAAGTCGCTCTTCGCTGCGGACGTCGTGTTCGACCAGGAACCCCATGCTCCCTATGCCGAGGGCCTGTGTAGGGTTCCTAGGCTCACTAAGGAGGTTCGACAAGGCATCAACCATGCCAAACAAAAATTTTCCGGTGCCGAGAAACCCTAAACTAGATCGTTAACTAGAAGTTAAGGCGAAAAGCAAGCAAGCAAACGACTTTGCTACTAAGTGAAAGGGATTACAATCTTTGTAGATCCGGTCCACCATTTCTTTAGCTCCGTGTTGACGTCCCTCCGCTGCGATCATCGGATCCTGGACTCTAGAAATGTTTTTGTCGGAGAAATGATCGGGCTAGGTCATTGACTTCGAGGCCGAAGATGATCTACGTTGGGGAGACTCAAACTCAAGCTATTCCTTCACTCGGTCGAAAACTTTGTGAAGAGAACACCCTATACTACTTGGCAAGTGGTAGAGGATGAAGAAATAGGAAGTGGGTTCACTTTAGAATTTGATTTCTCACTCTTTTCCTTATGATGCCATTGGAGCTAGCAAGCTTTTTCAAGCTTGATGAAGATGAAGAAGAAGAAAAGAATCATATGAATTATCAAAACTTATCCAAATGAATGATGGCACCATGGTTGAGTTAAGCCCTCATGCTTAACTCTTGTAGAGATTTAACCAAACCATTAGGTTAAAGGTTAGGTTAAAGAACATCAAAAGAAATGACAAAAGAGTGGACTTTGTCAAAGCTTCTCCAAGCTTCTTCAAGCTTGATAACTTTGACTAAGTTAATCCCTTTTGTTAAATCTTTAGATGAAACAATAACCCTAATCTTTACCCTAATCTTGGTATGAATCTCATACACACAACTTGTTTGTATCATCAAGCATGATACAAACATGCACACTTGCATATATCACATATAAACAATGTGCACATTCAAGTGAGAAAACAAATCTTAAATGAACCAATACTAGTTAATGTAAAGTAATATATCAATTATATAATTATACATTAAATCATTAAATCAACACTTGATTTAACGATCCGGTCATATCGCATATAACCGACTAATATCAATAGTAACAACTTATCGAATCAACACTTGATCCGATAACCCGGCTATATCGCATACAACCGATCAATGTCACAAATCGCGAGAATAGAATACAGTATCACATACTGGTATTATCCTTGGTCCCGCACATATCTCATATGCGCTCCTATTTTGTTTCGCTTGAGCCAGGAAACCCCTGTGTAGGACTCTAAAGACTCGTCAATACACCGGCAGCAGGTGATGATCATATCAAACACCCACAAGCCGCAAGCGGTCTGCTAAACGTAACGGCCATCCGGATATTGAGCGATCAGAAGATCAACGAGCAAGCCCGCTCACACTCCTGTGAATCCAACGAGTAACACTACCGTACAGTCCGGTCTGTTCGTCTGATATGTCGCATATCTCGTCTAGGGGTGGTAAACGTCAGACCCCAATAACTCGATAAGTCGTGTCGATGTGAGGCTCATAACGGGTCGAGAAACTACTGGTAACACTTACCAGTAAATCCCTAAAGCTGCCTTGGACAAGGACTTCCTGTTATAGCCAATCGAGCACTGCGCAACATCAACTCCCTATACCGGGAGAGACGAAACCCCTCATATCGCTCATTGCCTCCATGTGATTCGGGACTGTACCCAAAAGCCACCTTTTTGCATGTCCTCTTGGATGTGGTATGATGGAAATCAAAGCACAGTGGGAACCACACAAGACTCTATGACGATTTTGGGTCTACAGACTAATCTGCACCAGTGTCACCAGAGAACTGCCATCTGACGTAAGGTATAATACCATCTGGGAGTTCTCGGCGAGTCCGTCCAGTGTACCTAGTCTCCACTGAGCACCCGTATATCATCTCTGATGTCAAACACCAATGGATATGGGATCATCCATCGCCCATCTGTATGGGTCGAGAAGCTACACGCTAGTCTACACTGGTATATCGATGCCCCGTCTCGATACACCCACGACTAGGGACCTTGAAGGATGTACTTATGGACTACCATGTCCTCACTAGTATTATCCGCATCATAGTCCAGGTAGTCAAGTACACATCCTAAGGGCTTTACCAACATGTAACAGAGAGACAATCAGTGTACACGTTAAGGTAAAGAGTAACCAGATAGCATACTATCATATCGAGCAAGAAAGTCATCCCTATATATGTCCAAGCATCCACTACAATATACATCCTATGTACAGTAATGGCCTCTAGGGCATTCATATAACTAACAATCTCCCACTTGCACTAGGGCCATCTGATAGCAGTGGTTGTAGTATCTCATACTCAACCATCCCATAAAAGTCTCTCTCTGGGAAAAGGCCTTTCGTGAGTGGATCCGCCGTGTTGTCCTCTAAGTCTACTCTCCTAACCTCGATCCCCTGGAGATCAACCATCTCCACGATCAGGTGATACTGCCTTTAGAATATGTCTGGATCAATGATGGGACGGGCGTTCCTAGGCGTAAGCCACAACTCCATTGTCACACAATGGGAGGAACGAAGTTCATCTCATGAACTAATATACACCCAGACTTCCTCTTTGGTAGCACCTTGGGTAACGATGTATCTTGCCTTTAATCGTCTAGTATGTCACGGTATCTAGCTTGGAACTCTTCCAACATACCGTCCCTCCACTGAGGGTAAAGACAATGCCTGCGACTGATATTCAGTCGTCCTTATCACCCTGGAACCTTTCCAGTGATTCTCCCCAGGATCGATTGATACCAACTCACTACAACTAGTGAGTATCCTAACATCCAATTAGATCTATCTCATAGATCCAAAACCCAGGATTTAGTAGGTATCATTTTGATCCTATATGGAGAATCCTTGTGATAAGCGGAGATTGACCGAGCGTAGCATAGGAAACTCCTTCCCCATCAAGAGTATGTCATCCATGTACTCTACGAGGATCACCACCATACTCCCTACTACCTTTTTTTGTATATACAAGGTTCATCTACCATTTTGATGAAGTTAAACTCTTTGACTACCACATCAAAACAGATGTTCCAACTCCGCGATACCTGTTTTATCACATAAAACATCTTGCACACGTTTTCGCTGCTCCCACTATCTACGAAGCCCTCTAGCTGTGTACTTGTAGACGCTTTCTTCCAAATCATCATTTAGAAAAATAGTCAAGACACCCAACCGCCAGATATCGTAGTCATGGTATGTAGCCGTGGCAAGTAGGATCTGGATGGACTTAAGCATAGGTACTTAGAAAAGGTTTCATCACAATCCATAGCTGGTCAATGATGCAAACCTTTAACAAGTCTAGCTTTGAAAGTCTCAACTTTTCCATCTACACCAAGTAATCTTCTCAAGATATACTTGCTCCAGATGGGGATTTAACCCTTCAGATAAGGCAACCAAAGTCTATACTTTGTTGGTGTATAAGGATTCCATCTCAGATCGATAAGCATCCAGCCATTCTTACAGAGTCCTACTCCTGATGGCCAGCCCGAAAATAGTCGGGTCATCATCTCATGATGCAATCCTCGCTCCCACTGTCATAGAGAAACCAAAGTATCTCTCAGGTGGGTGAGGAACCCTGCTAGATCGGCGGAGAGGCTGAGGTTCGTTAGTTGCTATTGAATCCTTTGGTTCTACCAAATCAGCATCTGTAATTTGTATAGCTGGAACTGTTTCCAGTTCTACCTCATGACCAATAATTTCTTCACAAGAAATTCCCTTTCACAAAGGTGGCATGCTGAGAAAAAAATATTTTTTTCCTCTGTTAAGTAGAAGATATTCCCTTGCGAATGCTTGGGAAATCCAACAAACTTATACAGATCTGACTTTGCCTCGAGCTTGTCCGGATTATGCTTTTTAGACATAGGCTGAACAACCCCAAATCTTAACTAACTTAAGAGATGGGCTCTTCCCATTCCATATCATATATGAAGTGGTAGGCAACTGATTTGATCGGAACCCTATTCAATAGGTATGCAACTTCATAAGTGCTTAACTCCGTAAAAGGAAATAGGAAACTCAGTAGTACTCATCATAGAGCACACCATATCACATAGGGTGCTATCGCTCCGCCCCGATATACCATCGTGCTATGGTGTATACGGAGGAGTAATGCTGAGAGAGAATCTCATTCTCCTTTTGCAATAATCCAGGAATTCCGTGTTCAAGTATTCTCCTCCTTTATCACATCAAAGGACATAATACTTATACCCGTATTTTGGTTCTCTACTTCTAACTTATATTCTATGAATATCTCAAAAGGTTCGGACTTGTGTTTCAACAGGAACATATGTCTGAATCTTGAGAGATCATCAGAGAATGTAATGAAGTACAAAGAACCGGTCTTGGCATGTGTAGACAGGGGACCTTCATACATCAGCATGTATCAATCCCAAGAGTTCACTAACTCTTTCTCTGTTTCCAATAAACAGAGCTATGGTCATCTTATCTCTGTGACATGACTGGCAAGTTTCATAAGATGTAAATTCAAACTGATTTAAATATGCATCTAAATGTAACTTAAGCTAGTCGGGTCGCATTGATATGACCTAGTCTACAATACCTCAAGAAGGATTCGTTCATTTCTGAACTCTTCCTCTTGTGTGTATTCTATATACTAAGAACTGTGGTTTGATTTAGAACGTTAATGCATTTAGATAACGTGCCTGAACCGATCAACTATTGATATAGGAAATGTTCAAAACATTATCCAACAATACAAAATTGTATCCTTCTTTAATGAATAAAGAGATTGATATGATTTTGTATATCAGGTTCGGTATCTAATAACATTTGTTCGGAATCAATGTATTCTGGTAATACAGGGTGACAGTGACCAACAGACTTGGCTGCAACACTTGCACCGTTTTCTGCCTCATGAAACTTATCACCCGTTCTCAGTTCTCTACCTTTCTGTAGCCCATATAACATATTACATATGCGTGATCCTGATGCGGTATCACATACCCAGGATGTAAAGGATACTGAGAAACAGTTCTCTGTAATGAATACATCCGAAGATGAAGCATCATTATGCACTTTCTTCGTTTGGGCGGCACGGGAATTCTGGTAATCCCCTAATTCCTGCTCTGTCTTATAACATTTATAAGTTGGAGCGGGACCAACGTTCCCCAGCTCAGTATAACAAGCGAGTTCGGTCAATATATCCGTTTTATTATCTTGATTAAGGCGTGACATGGTCGCTACCAGGAGAGAGAGAGAAGAAAACACTCTGCGTGCGTTCTTGCAAGATCAGATTGGTTATTATTTTATCTGATCAGGATGGCTCCCACTGTTTTTATCAAATCTTCCTTCAAACCCTAAAAGGAAAGACTAGCCGGGATTAATTACACGCTACAAATTCGCCAATCTTTCAGCCAGGCCAGTGTCGGTACTTTGAGGGAGGTGCCCCGTGCGTTCGCACGAACCTAATTAATGTAAACCTCGTTTTCCCAGAGGCGTAACCCCGTAGACACCTTTCTAGACACCTACTTGATCGGCTAATTGTAAGGTGTAAAACTCTCCCAGGAGTAACAATTACTCGCAGTGGGTATCGGGATCCAACTATATCATAGAAGGTATGCAATCTCATTGCAAATTTCAACACTTGAAATTCCCGATAATATTTTGCCCCAAGCGATCTATGACCTTGACTGAGTCAACAAACCATAGACCGCAAGTAAAGTTCAACCCGTCATTTCTGATTGAATTAAACCCACCCGCACGACCCTTGACTGAGTCAACAAGGCCGCACGACTACCCTAATCCAATCGCATCATATGCTTTGCAGATAAGCACTAATCAGCTACCGCACACTACGCCTTGACTGAGTCAACAAACGCAGCACGAATACTAACTATTACTTATCTGAAATGACGGAGGGCTACGACAGGTTTTTAAGAAAACCCTTTGCGTAATGAACTTTATATCGTTGTAGGATCGAATGATTTTAAAGTGGAGTGTTTTTGAGGCTTTTCTAGTTTTGCTAAAGGATTCACTCCCGGTGAAGGGATCGTCGGCCCTTTCCTCATCGAATAAGGTGCAGGATATATCATATACATTATCGTGCAAAGAAAAAACTATAGAAGCAATCAAAATACAAACCGAGGGTTGTAGCATCTGACAGTTATTGCTAAAGGAGTCACTCCCGGTGAAGGGATCTCGGTCCTTTCCTTATCGAATAAGGTGTAGGATGTTCTACAAGGAACACCGCGATGCAAAGCAAGAACTGTAGCTACCTGTTTTTGAAAATTCGATTCCACAACATCACAGGTTTATTTTCTTTCATTAATCACATTAATGAAGCCCTATCATTTAAATCACCTAAACATCACAGACAAATACGACGTACACTTATGCCATCCGCATTCGCCTCGATGTCCCCTCGTGCACTGTTAGGTTAGGTAACTAACGGCATAGCGGGGCTGGGCTAGCGCGGGTGTAAAACATAAGTAACATCTATATAATATATCATATATACTATATACAGTATTTATCATAGAACATCAAATGATCACATCACAGATATCGCAGCAGAAGAATCATATGAAATATTGGATATACTAGGACGTCCATGTTTTCAATACGAGCCAGTATAAAACACGGATTCCACTGTCGTGATGAATAGCCAAACCCACACCCCTAGACCCCTACGAGAGCGGCAAGCAACACTGCCAATTCTAGAGTTAGGAGACCCGGACTCGACTCCTCGAGTTGGTCTCCACTGGACTCCAGAACCCGGTTACTTGTGCCCTCCTCCTTGGGTCTATCCTAGTGCAGAAAAGTAAATAATATACAATGGGTGACATCTTCCGCTACCTGGAAGTGCCCCAATAAAAGAATATTACATACAAATTTTTACATGAATGAAAATGAAAAACACTCATCTCAAATAAAAACCACCGGCTATTCATAACGCGACGATCCAATATAACATATCCAGCAACACATAACATCACATGTCATCAACGTAAGTAAATGTGCGCATCCCAATTGTCGTTGTCATATAGCAACGAAACCGGCGATATCACATATTACACATACGGTCGCAGAAAAGAAAGTATAAAACTACAAAAGTTGGAATCCGCAATCTCCTCAGACATCACATGCCTGACCAAATGAATTCCTTAGACATCACATGCCTAACAATTATAAACCCCGCATTTTAGTCTCTATATCAAAAACACTTTTCAATATCTGGTCGGGCAATTCAACAAGATTCCCGATAAACTGATCGAATGCTCGTCACAAACTTTAGTAGACGGCCGCACCCCCAGATGCCGTCGACGAAGTGCACTAAGGCGGAACACCGCTACCGCGAGCACCCGAACGGATACTTTCGGCGACAGGGTTCTCCTACAGTCACTTGGTCGGGGCTATAGGGCGTGGTTGTCTATTAAGTTTATCGGCGAGTATCCGCGTACACTACGTGATTTAGACGGACTTTTGATCACATCAAAATTCTGTGGCAACCGATCAAGTGAGACTAAAGTGCTATGTTTATAACATTCATATTAGTTATCTCATAACTACTTGTGAATTCCAAATATTGTATCATATTCCAGATAAATAGAAAATGTTAAACTTTCCGATCAAACAATCGAACACCCAAGTTTTTCCGAAACAGCTCAACACATGAAATAAGTTTAAAAACATCCACTTCATGCCACAGTACCAACGGTCCAGCCGTAGAAGGGTCAAGCCAACGCCTCACATGTGGCACGCCGTACTGCCCCAAACCCTAGGGTTCAAAGGGCAGTTCAAGACGGTCACATAATCGAGTTAAGGTTTGTTGTCTTCTAGAGGGTCCATCGCGTTACTTGCACTACTTAGAACATTCTTAAACTACGGAAAAATCCAACACTTGGAAATTTCCCAACAGGGGAAAATTGGGTATTTATATCCGGTCGAACTTTTTAACATATTGTAAAATTATCCAGAAAAACACAAACAAAGTTAAAGATTCCGATCGAATCGTCGAACTCCCAAACCAACCCAGAAAACTCAACTCTTGAGCAAACTTTAAAAAATTCCTATAAAATACAGAACTCAATATATGATATTACTGTGCAAAGCACGTGCCAAGAACTAACTTTTTGGCCGCGGAACCGCCGCACATGCTAGGGTGGGGCCGCGGTTCCGCGGCGCTTTGGTGGACTTAGGCTTACGTGCTTTACAGTAACTCTTATAATACCCTGCTGTAATTTTTGGATATTTTTAATTTGGAAAAATCCACATTTTCAGAAAAAGTCCAGAGAGGGTTAAAAGTTAGGGTTCCGGGGTTCGATCGGATTTCTAATATCGTCTACACTTCGTCTAAGGCTCTAGCTAGGCTCTGATACCACTGTAGGGTTCCTAGGAACACTAAGGAGGTTCCACAAGGCATCAACCATGCTAAACAAAAAAATTTCAGTGCCGAGAAACCTTAAACTAGATCGTTAACTAGAAGTTAAGGCGAAAAGCAAGCAAGCAAACGACTTTGCTACTAAGTGAAAGGGATTACAAGCTTTGTAGATCCGGTCCACAACTTCTTTAGCTCCGTGTTGACGTCCCTCCACTGCGATCATCGGATCCCGGACTCTAGAAATGGTTTCGTCGGAGAAATGATCGGGCTAGGTCATTGACTTCGAGGCCGAAGATGATCTACGTCGGGGAGACTCAAACTCAAGCTATTCCTTCACTCGGTCGAAAACTTTGTGAAGAGAACACCCTATACTACTTGGCAAGTGGTAGAGGATGAAGAAAATGGAAGTGGGTTCACTTTAGAATTGGATTTCTCACTATTTTCCTCATGATGCCATTGGAGCTAGCAAGCTTTTTCAAGCTTGATGAAGATGAAGAAGAAGAAAAGAATCATATGAATTATCAAAACTTATCCAAATGAATGATGGCACCATGGTTGAGTTAAGCCCCCATGCTTAACTCATATGGAGATTTAACCAAACCATTAGGTTAAAGGTTAGGTTAAAGAATATCAAAAGAAATGACAAAAGAGTGGACTTTGTCAAAGCTTCTCCAAGCTTCTTCAAGCTTGATAACTTTGACTAAGTTAATCCCTTTTGTTAAATCTTAAAATGAAACAATAACCCTGATCTTTACCCTAACCTTGGTATGAATCTCATACACACAACTTGTTTGTATCATCAAGCATGATACAAACATGCACACTTGCATATATCACATATAAACAATGTGCACATTCAAGTGAGAAAACAAATCTTAAATGAACCAATACTAGTTAATGTAAATTAATATATCAAATATATAATTATACATTAAATCATTAAATCAACACTTGATTTAACGATCCGGTCATATCGCATATAACCGACTAATATCAATAGTAACAACTTATCGAATCAACACTTGATCCGATAACCCGGCTATGTCGCATACAACCGATCAATGTCACAAATCACGAGAATAGAATACAGTATCACATAATGGTATTATCCTTGGTCCCGCACATATCTCATATGCGCTCCTATTTCGTTTCTCTTGAGCCAGAAAACCCCTGTGTAGGACTCTAAAGACTCGTCAATACGCCGGCAGCAGGTGATGATCATATCAAACACCCACAAGCCGCAAGTGGTATGCTAAACGTAACGGCCACCCGAATATTGAGCGATCAGAAGATCAACGAGCAAGCCCACTCACACTCCTGTGAATCAAACGAGTAACACTACCGTACAGTCCGGTCTGTTCGTCTGATATGTCGCATATCTCGTCTAGGGGTGGTAAACGTCAGACCCCAATAACTCGATAAGTCGTGTCGATATGAGGCTCATAACGGGTCGAGAAACTACTCGTAACACTTACCAGTAAATCCCTAAAGCTGCCTTGGCCAAGGACTTCCTGTTATAGCCAATCGAGCACTGCGCAACATCAACTCCCTATACCGGGAGAGACGAAACCCCTCATATCGCTCATTGCCTCCATGTGATTCGGGACTGTACCCAAAAGCCACCTTTTTGCACGCCCTCTTGGACATGGTATGATGGAAATCAAAGCACAGTAGGAACCACACAAGACTCTATGACGATTTTGGGTCTACAGACTAATCTGCACCAGTGTCACCAGAGAACTGCCATCTGACGTAAGGTATAATACCATCTGGGAGTTCTCGGCGAGTCCGTCCAGTGTACCCAGTCTCCACTGAGCACCCATATATCATCTCTGATGTCAAACACCAATGGATATAGGATCATCCATCGCCCATCTGTATGGGTCGAGAAGCTACACGCTAGTCTACACTGGTATATCGATGCCCCGTCTCGATACACCCATGACTAGGGACCTTGAAGAATGTACTTATGGACTACCATGTCCTCACTAGTATTATCCGCATCATAGTCCAGGTAGTCAAGTACACATCCTAAGGGCTTTACCAACATGTAACAGAGAGACAATCAGTGTACACGTTAAGGTAAAGAGTAACCAGATAGCATACTATCATATCGAGCAAAAAAGCCATCCCTATATATGTCCAAGCATCCACTACAATATACATCCTATGTACAGTAATGGCCTCTAGGGCATATATATAACTAAAAGCCTGATCGAATACGGGACTAACGAAGGATTAGTGATGCCGCCGCCGGACGATACAGACTTGGAGGCTGCTCTCGAAGCTTCAGCGTGGTTGTCGAGGCGTGACGCGTGGCTAGCTAAGCTTGCGCAATCAGGTAACTACTAGTCGCCTTTTCTTTATTGCAACATATCCTCTTCATTGCCTTTGACTAACGCTTTTCTTTCTTTTCTTTCAACAAGCATCACTGATGAAGAAGCCATTGCCGCTTCTCTGAAGACTTTCCAGGAGGAGGAACGTTTTAGAGCATCCATGGGCCTTAGTAAGTTTCGATTCATTAAGTTTTCATTTCCCTTGTGTTATGGTCAATCTAACCTTTCCCTTTTAATCAAAGGAGCCTCAATGCCGTTCCCGCCAAGTGATGCAGATGTCCTACCGGCTGCCGACGTTTCTGTTTCCTCGGGGTTACCGGAAGAAGTCCATCTTGAGGAGCCGATGAGAGACGCTTTAGAGGATCTGGAGGTGTCTTTGTTTACGGATGACGCCACCGCGGTGAAAGAGGCGTCACAGAGGTCCATTGTGACAGCTCGGGAGGAAAGAAAGCGGCTAAGGCGTGAGGCGAAGGCGCGCAGGGCTGCCTTGGCTGTGGGAGCGGGCCCGAGCACCGTCCCTCGCACTGATACTCCATCCGAAGAGGCCCCTGTCGCCCTATCCACTGCACGCAGAGAGGTGGTGCGCGCAGTTCGGAGCGTAAACGGTAAATCCGCTTCAGGTAATATTTCTCTCAGAGTTTTTGTTATAAGGATTTTAATGCCATTGGTCCTTATATCTCTTATCTTGCAGGGCCAATTCCGATCGAGGGGGAGGCGGAAACCGTTGATCCTAAGGAGACAGAGGAGGCAGCTCCTACCGAGCCTGAGCCGACGGTGGGCAACGCCGCCGAGGCTTCGGGGCCCAAGATGGAGGTTGAGGGGTCTGCAGCTGAGAGGGTCATTGATGCCCAGCCTGAAGTGGCGGCAGATGAAATGATCATTACAACTGAACCGAGGATGGTGGCGGACGAGGCGCTTGAGGCCGGCGACCTCGTGGTGACGGTGGGTGAGCCGATGGATACGGCGGAGCTCGAAAAAATAGCGGGTGAGATGGGTACGACTCTTAGGGAAGAGTTAGCCACTCTCTCTCAAGAGTCCGGCAATGCTCCAATCATTGCCCTCCCCGTCTACGATCTTCCGCCGTTTCCTGGCCGCGCGAGCACGACGACGGTCCCCATCAAGTCGGGTGATGAGGCCACGGGCGGTGGCCTCATGTTAATTGAAGAGGGAGTCGCCTCCGTTTCAGCCGGTAGCTCATCAGGTAAATCCCAGGTTTCTGTCTTTCTTTACCTCACAATCCTTTCTGACAAGTTCATCTTTTCGTAACGCAGGTGCAGCCAGTGCCGATGCCCCACTGCTCGAGGGAGCGCCTTCAACGACTGCCTTGGCGGTGGTCACCTCTCAACCCTCTCTCATACACTCGAAGATGTTGGAAGGTATGGGTTTGCAATTTATTAGTCTTATCTTCCAGATGCATAATTTGTGTACTAAAGTTATACTGTTGTGTCTTTCAGGAGTGCTTTTTGACCATCTCTATCAAGTGTTGCTCCCACACTTCTCCTTCCCATCTGAATTCGCCTCCCCCTCTGGTGGCGCTGGTGAGTACCGTTCCCGATTGATATCTTTGTTTTTCAGTGGTAGAATTATTTCTAACTCTCTCTTGTCCTGACCGCAGTGTTACAAATTGAAGGGGGAGAAGAAAGATCGGTTGCGCCACCGGCCCTTCCGGCCTTACCACCTGCTTCAACCGGTATAGTAAACTATCTTATCAATGACTTTCTCCGTATCTATTGAATCATCATCTAATCACATTTTGTCCTTTTCAGCTGTCGTTCCAGTCTTGGTGCCTTTTGAGTCTCGTATTACAATACCGGGCGGCCTTTCCCAGAGACGTCCGTCCTCAAAATGTGCGGAGAATAGTCTGTGCATGTTGAGCGACTACATCGAGGAACTCGACGTCGAGGCTCCTACATCTGCTGAGGACTTTGCTACGACGGTTAACCCGATGTTGGTGATATTTGCCACCTTACATGACGAGGGCATTGTCGCCTCTTGGGTTAACTATTGTCGGGAGATTGAGGCTCGCCTTCATCAGCTGGAGTCGATGCGCCTATCCCCCGAGACTTTGGCCTTGAGCACTCAACGGGGAGCATGGCTCGAGCAAAGCACTTCTCATTTCCGTCATTTGGAACAAGAAGCAGCTTTGAGGCTGAAGGAGTGCCAAGAATCTTCAAGCAAAACTGCTCGCCTGCGTGCTGAAGTTGAGGCAAACGCCGCTGAGGTAAAGGCCATCTTCGAGGGCCTTCTGGAGCGCATATCAAATGGGCTGAGACTGAAGCGGGCACTTGATGTCACCGAGCATAACACTCTAGGCCGTGAAGATGCTCATCAGGCCGTCAGGGATCAGCTTGCATCTGTCGTACAGCAACGGGCCCAAGTGGAAGCGGGGTTGGCAGTGGTGGCCAATCAGGAAAAGGCATGGAAGGAAGCGTACGAACAACTGATAAAGCTACTTAAGACGCTTCCTTCCCAATAGCTGCCTTTGTATCAATGTATTTGTAAAATTTTCCTTTTAAATAATATGTATCCATTCTTTATTCTTCTGTACGATTCATCTTGTATTTGATTGAAGTCAATGAATAAAGATACACATTTTCTTTTGCAATGTCTTGTATGCTCTTTTGCTTTCTGCCTTCTCTTATTATCAGCATGTTATCTTTGATAAACATAATTGGCAGATAACTTAGTTTTTTTTTTCAAGAGATAGCGATGGCTTAGGCCGCAGGTTCAGATCTGCTGCCTAAGACTTTTCAACTCTATGAGCCGTGAGGGTCTCATACAGACTTTTCTCCCTACGGATCGAGAGGATCTCATAGGTGGATTTTCTCCTTAGGAATCGTGTGGGTTCCCAAGTGTGTTTTCTCTTACAAGTCGTAAGGATCCTATAAGAGAATTTTTCCCTCTTACGAGTCGAGAGGGCCCGTAAGCGGTTGTTTCCCTCCTTGTAGAGATTGGACTTTGGAGAGTGAGAACCGTGAATAGTATGCAAGAGATCTTTTTGGATCGACTTGCAGGGTCCCAATGTTTGGGAAGCAAGCTTTTTGATTCCTGCTGCCTGGGGCTTCATCTTGCAATTTGAGACGAATCGGGAATTTCCCGCGGAGACATTGGTTTCTCTGCGAGCCGACGCGAATCAGGAGGATTTCGTCAAGGAGTGTTTGTATCCGTGAGTCGAGGAATTTGCTAGGGATTATTTGTTTCCCTAGCGCCAAGGATTATTTGTTTCCTTAGGGTTTGAAACGAGTCGAGGATTTCCCACGGAAGCACTGGTGGCTCTGCGAGTCGACGCGGATCAGGAGGCTCTCGTCAAGGAGTGTTTGTATCCGTGAGTCGAGGAGTTTGCTAGGGATTATTTGTTTCCTAAGCACCAAGGATTATTTGTTTCCTTGGGGTTTGTAACGAGTCGAGGATTTCCTACGGAGGCACTGGTGGCTCTGCGAGTCGACGCGGATCAGGAGGCTCTCGTCAAGGAGTGTTTGTATCTGTGAGTCGAGGAGTTTGCTAGGGATTATTTGTTTACCAAGCACCAAGGATTATTTGTTTCCTTGGGGTTTGAAACGAGTCGAGGATTTCCCACGGAGGCACTGGTGGCTCTGCGAGTCGACGCGGATCAGGAGGCTCTCGTCAAGGAGTGTTTGTATCCGTGAGTCGAGGAGTTTGCTAGAGATTATTTGTTTCCCAAGCACCAAGGATTATTTGTTTCCTTGGGGTTTGAAACGAGTCGAGCATTTCCCACGGAGGCACTGATGGCTCTGCGGGTCGACGCGGATCAGGAGGCTCTCGTCAAGGAGTGTTTATATCCGTGAGTCGAGGAATTTGCTAGGGATTATTTGTTTCCCAAGCACCAAGGTTTATTTGTTTCCTTGGGGTTTGAAACGTGTCGAGGATTTCCCACGGAGGCACTGGTGGCTCTGCGAGTCGACGCGGATCAGGAGGCTCTCGTCAAGGAGTGTTTGTATCCGTGAGTCGAGTAGGGATTATTTGTTTCCCAAGCACCAAGGATTATTTGTTTCCTTGGGGTTTGAAACGATTCGAGGATTTCCCACGGAGGCACTGGTGGCTCTGCGAGTCGACGCGGATCAGGAGGCTCTCGTCAAGGAGTGTTTGTATCCGTGAGTCGAGGAATTTACTGAAGACACTGGTTTCTTCGGAGTTGGACTGAACCGTCGAGATTTGGCCCCGTCTTCTGGCGGAGCCTGTTGGGAAAGTATGGTTCCCTCTTTGTTTACGCCCTTGGATTGTATACAGGGATCGATGTGATCTTAACTATAGGGCCAAAGTTTAATCATCATTTTTTCTTGTTTTATCTCCGCGATGCTCTATCATTTCAGCTTTTATATCGCGAAGGTCGCGATTGCCCAATCATTTCGGCTATTTTTCGTGGTGCCCAATCATTTCGGCTATTTATTTTATTTTTACTCGCTGTTTTTTATTGCGAGTTGCCCAATTATTTCGGCTATTTTTGCATGCATACATTTTACTTGCTGCTTTTCATTGCAAGTTGCCCCATCATTTCGGCTATTTCGTATGCATGTGCGGCCTACTGGCTTTTCGCCGTAAGCCGATTTCGGCATCAGCACCGCTACAACTCGGCAATTACCAGGAGCGAATCATCATCTGCCTCCGTCGATGTCGAACAAAGATGGCTTAGCGAACAGGGTTAAGGCGCTGTCGACTAAGGCTTTTAACTTCATGAGCCGTAAAGGTCTCACAAAGGTATTTCTCCCTACAAGTCGTGAGGATCTTGTAGGCGTATTTTCTCCTTAGGAATCGTGAGGATTCCTAAGTGTATGTACCTCTGTAAGTCGTAAGGATCCTACACGAGGGTTTTCTCCTTGTAAGTCGAGAGGACTTATAAGGGTTGTTCATCAAGCGAACATATCCCCAGTCTCGGATGAGACTTGATTCGGGAAATGTTTATTCGCGCCCGTGGATTGTATACAAGGGTCAGTATTGAGCCACTTGTAGGGAAATATTGGAAGTTTGTGGGGTTTTCTTAAGCACGGGTTTAGGTCTCTGTAACTTAAGACTTTCAAATCCTATGAGCCATGAGGGTCCCATAAGAGAGTTCTCCTCACGAGTCGTAAGGATCTCGCGAGTGTATTTTCTCCCTAGGAATCGTGAGGATCCCTAAGTGTGTTGCTCCCTTGTGAGTCGTAAGCATCTCACGCGGGTGGTTTCTCCTTACAAGGTCGAGGGGACCCTGTAAGTGTCTTTTGACGAGATTGCGCCCTTTCGGGTTTTCACAAACACTCGCCGGTAGTCCTGCTGTTTTTACTCACGGAGCCCTTTCGGGTTTTCATCCGTGCCCATTTTTCTTATGGACATACCGTCTTTTTATACTTTTTATTTTCTTTTTCTCTTTTTTTTTACGAGGTCGCTGTTCAGACTATAATATTGCATTTATCATTCCCCTATTCTTATCCTTTTTATAAATAAACAGGTACTCTTGACGCACGTTTGTTGCATATTACAGGTTACATGTTTCTGGAGCAAATACAGTGAAAAAGACACAAAACAACAGAAAAGGGGACTTTTGACCAACAAGCAGACCGATCCTAGTCAAGCCTAGACGAAGAACAGTGCAAGGTCCAAAATGTCAAGTGAACGGTTGAAAGATCGCTACAAGTATTCACTGAAAAATCTGGAGAAGACTCAGAAGCCCAACAGAGAAAATACATATAAAAATACAGAGCCCAAGAAGCAGAGAAGGAAGCCCAAAAGTCTCATGGCCCAACTCCTTCCTTTGGCCGCGGAACCGCGGCCAAACCCTGCCTGGAGCCGCGGTTCCGCGGCCATCTAGTGCGCGTGTCGGCGCAATTTTTCTATGACGGTGCTTTGTTGTGGGTGTTGGGATTTTGTGTGGGCAAATCTGTAATTGCGCATGTGCGAGAGTCTGTAACCCTAGGTTTCCTATTTTCCTATAAATTGTAATCTTAGATCTGAAAAATGTATGCCTCTTTTCAATCAATAAAATTCAGAAATTCTGGGAGCAAAATTTCAGATCTGTTCTTCTTGTTTGGAGGGAGCCGTCAATTCTAGTAAGTATTTTATTTCTGTTCTTTTAATTATAATGTCTTCTCATCCCCTAATGAGCGAGTAGTCTCCTCGCTTGTTAGGGTTAGCCTTAGGGAAAGGGTTGAGAGATGAGATCTCTCACCCCTTTCAATGCCACTTTAACCTAATGAATTAGAACTTCACGCATACGAGCACAACCGCTCCCTGCGGCATCCTACCCTTCGAGGTAACGATGAACCGTAGTATAAAGGGCCGGTTGCGCGCGTTTTCCGTGAGGGTTAGGATAATTATCAACAAAGGAAGGATACAAATCTAGAGGAAGAAACATCTTCCCAAAAGATTTGTATCCACTTTATTGATAATTAACTTAACACCTAATAGATCTAAAAAAAAGAAGGTATTGAAAGCGGTGAGGAAAAACATTAATCTCCAAAACTTTCCCTAAGCCTAACCCTAGCAAGATTCTTAATTAGATTAATTAGATCCAGTATTTTAGATTTTTATAAACCAGCCAAAACTACAAATAGAATCAACTCGTTAAAACACATAAAAGGAATTTACCCGTCTCTGTGGATCGACCCGTACTCACCGGCTAGCTGCGAAGCGACGCCGTTTCTAATTGCGGTAAACTTACAACTTTTTGGATTAATCAAATGGCGCCGTTGCCGGGGACGGCGTAATCTTTCTTTTTGTGAATTTTCGGGTTGATATAAATTTTAAAAATTATAAAAATCTGAAAATATAAAAAAATAAAAAAATAATCAAATTTGATCTGTTGAAAGGTGTATCTTTTGGATCTTGCAGGAACAGCGAAAAATCACGGATCTGGAATTTTACAGAGGGCAAATCAAAATTTGGAGCATAAGAACAGAGAGCAATTGTAATTGCAGAACAGTGCAAAAATTTCCAGAGCGCGATCCCACCAGAACGCCGCGCTTCCGCCGCATTAGGGGCCTCCCGCCGCGCATCCGCGCTCTCTGTGCCACGTCAGCGCACCAATTTTTTCTGGTTTGATTTCTCTCTCTCTCCTCTGAGATCTCCCATATATCTCTCTGTAAAAAGTTTTCTGCAGGATTTCTTTGCGTAAAAATCTTCTTCCCCCTTCTAAATAACAGATTTCTGTAGGTTTCTTTGCGCCGTGCTAAAAAATTCTGATTGCAAGTGAAATTTTATTTGTTTTGCATAATTTAACCGGATTCTAAGGGGCTAATTGACCAAACTCAGATTGGGTGGGGATTTCATCACCCTTCCCAGGACCCCAGAAAACACCTAAGCATTTTGCATCGACCACAATTAATTAAAAAAAGATTAGACTCAGACCTAAGGACATCGAGCTCAATAGGAAAAGGACTAGTATACGCATCGGCCGTTTATCCTAACCGACTTTGCGGTGTCTAGGCTAGTGGTTATTAATTAGGCCCACTGTAGTGGTGGTTCCTTCCCACTTACCTGGCCGTATTTGTCCGTGAAGAGGCGGTTTGAGGTCCTATTTCTAGCCCTAGTTGGGAGCTGTCTAGCAGACCTAGGCAACCCTAGATCTAGGCCTGATTGTGCATGTGTGGTTGATACTTTTGTGTCACGAGTCCGTTTTCTAAAACCGTCTTGCAAAACTCTCCAATAAAAAAAAAATAAAGAAAAATCTTTTCAAAACTTGCAACTTGCCGCTAAGAAAACTTGCACCTCACTTCCACCATCTCTCCTTCATTGACGTTATCTTACCCCCACATTCTGTTTTTCTATTTTTTTCTGACTGCACTATCCTTTAGTGTATGTCATCTTGGACTAGGGATACTAACGCCCGATTAGTCCGTGTTTCGTTGGTACCGACCAACGAACCCTTCGACGAACCCTTCGTCGACATTCCGTCCACTTCCTTACCTCCAACCTCAAATTCTTTCACCGAAGGTATGTCGGGATTCAATCCCAACGATACCTTACCGACGGGAATGATTCCACCTCCACCAGGTGCGAATAACCCGAATCTCCCGCCTGTTGTAGCGCCCGCATGAGTCGCGCTCCAGGATCTCTTCTACCCCGTCCGCACTTCCTTACCTACATGTCTTTCACCCCCACCGGCGAATGGGGATAGTTTTGAAATAAAACCACACTTCATCAATATGCTGCCTAAGTTTCATGGTTTGGAATCCGAAGATGCATATATTTTCATTAATAAATTCCAAAACGTTTGCAGCATGATGAAGACAACCCAATTAAGTGATGACGCAATAAGGCTAAGGGTCATTCCTTTTACCTTATGTGACCTAGCCGAGAAGTGGCTATACAGCACCGCATCACATTCCATTAGGAATTGGGACGAGTTTGTGAGAGCTTTTCTGAAAAAGTTCTATCCTCATCATAAAACTGCTAGAATCCGAAACGAGATTATACAATTTTCACAGCTTCCGTCTGAACCATTCTGGAAGTGTTTCGAGAGATTTAAAGACCTACTTGTTCAATGCCCTCATCATGGGATAGAAAATTGGCAACTTTGCCAAACATTATACGAGGGATTGAATGCAACAACGAAGCAGTTGCTAGAAACAATTTGTCAAGGTCATTTTCTCTCCAAGTCTAGCGACGAAGCTTGGCAGGACCTAAGTGAGCAAACAATTCAGTGGGAGAGTACCAAAACCACATCATCTTCTTCAGTTGGTCAATCTAGGGCAGGCATACATCAAATAGATATGTCGATAGCTATGAAGGCCGAGATGGCCTCACTTATGAAAAAGCTAGAAGCCATTGAGACAAAAATCTCATCGACTTCTCCTGCCCCTACTCTACCCACACGAACTGTTTGTGCTTGTTGTTCGAACCCATCGCATTTAACCGAAGAGTGTCCTTATAATGCACCTATTCAAGGACAGGATCAAGTCAACGCTGCATTTCAGCAACGACAAAGAAACGATCCGTACTCTTCAACATACAATCAGAGGTGGAGGAGTCACCCAAATTTCGCTTGGAACCAAAATCAACAAGGCCAAGGAAATAACAATTTTCAAAGAGCTCCTCCACAACAACAAAAAGCACCCTTACAAACTCAAAACCAGCAACCTTTCCAACAACAACCTTATACAAATCAAACGAACAATTTGGTTCAACCAAATGATGATAAGGTTATCTCGCTCGAAAAAAGTTTAGATGCATTTCTTAAGCAAACTACAGAATCCGCAGCAAGATTTGAAAGTTATGTTCAATCTTTAATGAATAACAATGCCTCACACAATCAAAGTATCAAATCTATTGAGGCACAAATTGCACAATTAACTGCTGCGTTGAGCGTGAGAGAAAAGGGAAAGCTTCCATCTCAACCATTGCCCAATCCCGGTCACGCATAAAACACATATCACAATCACAATGTAAATGCGGTGACCACGTTGAGATCCGGAAGAGAGTTGCAAAATAATGAGGGATCTAGTGATGACATCCCCGCCGGTGGTTCTTCTTCCCCTTCTTCATTTTCTTCACTTCCTTCTTCACCTTTTTCTTTAGAGCCTATTCTCCACCCTTCACATGGCTCTACTTCTTCTGACTCGAACGGACCCATTTCTCACAACACAAACACATCCACACTGGGATCCGTTCCTACTCCACATTCTACTCCACAGACTTTTGACTCAACAAATTTTCAGAATGCTCCATTCCCAAACAGGTTGAGTCCTAATAAACCAAATACACAAGTGGAGAAGATTGTGGAAATATTTAAGCAGGTTAGCATAAATATACCTCTCTTGGATGCTATCCAACAAGTCCCTTCATATACGAAAATCTTAAAGGGCTTGTGCACCTCGAAGAGAAAGGCATCTCAAGTACCCAAGAAAGTGCTAGTGGCTAGTGCAGTGAGCAATGCTATTAACCACCATCAAACCTTACCCCAAAAACGAAAGGACCCCGGCTGTCCTACGATTTCAATCACGATTGGGGATAAGAAAATTAACCGAGCACTTTTAGATCTTGGGTCTAGTGTTAACCTGATTCCTTACTCCGTGTATGAACAATTAGGGGTTGGAGAGTTGAAACCCACTCGTTGCACTCTCCAAATGGCTGATCGATCAATCACCTATCCAAGGGGTCAACTAGAGGATGTGTTGATCAAAGTCGGGGAATTCATATTTCCCGTTGATTTTATCGTTATGGATACACAACCTGTTGCTAACCCAAGAAACCAAATTCCGGTGATTCTTGGTCGACCATTTTTGGCTACTTCCAATGCCGTAATAAATTGTCGCAATGGCTCCATGACTCTATCCTTCGGAAAGAGGTCTAGTGAGTTCAATATTTATAAGATGGGAAGTCTGCCCCCCGTGCCTAAAACTAGTACACGAGAAGTTTGCTCTATTCACGAAATCAGGCAGGAGGACTGCGAGCTTGAAAGATTTCTATTTGATGAAAACAGTTTTGACGCCACTAGTGCGTCCCTCCTTGAGCCTACCACAGTTGACACAACCGATGTTGATTATGAATGTTTCACTTTTTTGGATGATGACGACTCACAGCCCGAATATGAGTCGTTTGAATTTTTGGATGAGTCAGTCGAGCCATCCGAATCGGTTGTTTGCAGTGATTTCGAACCTGTGTTGGAGTCCTTTAAGTTCGAGGTAGATTCCTCAATGATTCTTTCGCCTCCGAAACTCGAACTAATGTCCTTACCGCCTCACCTTAAATATGCTTACATAGGTGAGAATAAGACTTTTCCCATTATCATATCAGCCTCTCTAGCCCTCGAGCAAGAGAACGCTATTTTAAAAGTCTTACAAGATAGGCGGCAAGTTTTCAGTTGGACTATGGCGGACATCGAGGAGATAAGTTCCCTCATAAGTGAATATCATACACAATTGATGGATGATGCCATGTCAATAGAGGACCCACAGGAACATCTTGGGGGTATTGTGGTGAGCCAACTTCCTCCCTTAGAAGTTGAAATACCCCCATTTCTTTTAATAAGGTACGAGAATGCCGACACTCCAATGATTGCTGATCATTTACATTCTCGTTTCGATGCATCACCATCACCTGTATATTTACCTCCACACCTCCCATACCACTACTTTTATTTTCCCCAATTCTTTGCGGAGCACCACAACTTATTTTTTCACCCACCAATATTCTTTACTGATAAATTTTTCAAATGGTTGGTGTTGACTTTTGGCCGATGCAAAGTTGGGCAGTATTGTCTAACATAGTTTAATTGAAGTTTGGGGGAGGGTCTTTTTGTATATATTTTTGTTTTTTCTTAACAATAAAAAAAAACTATAAATAAATAAACAGGGGAGTATCGATATTTTGACCCTCTTGGTTTAGCATGACAGTGAGGACAATGTCAAGTTCAAGTTTGGGGGTACGCTCGGTACGTCTTTTTCCTTCGCATTCATTTGTATATATTTTTGCATTTGCATATTTATTTGAAAAACCCATAAAAATTTGAAAATTTTCAAAAATTATAAAAATTAATGTATTCAATTTTGGCTTATTTGACGTGAGTTTGACAAATAGGTTAACTGGTTAGGAACAACTAGATCTTAGACTTAGTAAATTAAAAACCCTGAAAATAACCTTCCTTAAAGTTTAACAGTAGAAAGTATATGCCTTGTAATTTTTTTAGAAATAGGCAAATTTTGGGTTCACTTCTTGGGCTAAGTCAAAATGAGGGAAGAGTATTGATGTTCTTATTAGAGTATAAGTTTGAAAAATAGTTCCTAGCTTAAGTCTAAATTCTGAAAATGTATACCCTACAAATTGCACATTCACGCACCTTGAAATTTAGAATAGTAGAAGAGACCTTGAAATGCTCTTGTCTAAAGTCCTCAGTATGAAAAAGTGTGAATAAAGAAAAAAAAAATGGACACTAGTTTTTGTGATTATTTAAGGCTGCAAAAATAGAAAAATATTTAGCGAGGGTGCTTCATCACCTAGTGCCTTAGACCAACTGGTTTGGGAGTCACTGCTAAAGCCTTGGGTGTTGCAAAGACTAGGAAGTACGCTTTAAAGTGCAAACGTATTTTGTAATCGGTCGTTGGTACCTCAAGAAGTATTAACGGTCGCATGAAGGATGTGTAAGCAAATTTCATTCACCAACTAATTAGTACTTTGGACAATGGACGAGAGTACGATTGCTTGATTTGAATTTCCAAGTGTAGGGGTGATATATACACACACGTAGGGATATGTGATTGGAATTTAGATGAGAAAAAGGAATGAAGAATAGAACTTGTATCTTTAGTAGAGTTGATAAAAATTCCTAAGTGGAGATGGAACCCTAGAAGGAAAACTTAGGAAATGCCGAAAGATAAGTAGGTCTACATAACATATATAATCTTAAGTTAAATAATGAGGAAGCGTGAAGAATATGGGTGGATAATTTACAAGTATAAGATAATAGAATTCCTTGTTAGAAAACCTAATTGGAGAACAAAAGTTAATGGGCTGAATTGGTAGGATTTTATGGGTAGTATCCGCTGAAAAACCTCAGGAGACAACACTCCTCCTACTAGGGACACCTAGAGGTTTAAGGGCTTGTTGCACGTGCTCAGTGCAATCGCGTTTCCCTGCGAAAGTGCGGTTAGGATTTTAGTGAATAAAATAATAAGTTTGCTCGAGGACGAGCAAAAAGGTATGTTTGGGGGTATTTGTTCAGACCATAATATCGCATTTATCATTCCCCTATTCTTATCCTTTTTATAAATAAACAGGTACTCTTGACGCACGTTGGTTGCATATTACAGGTTACAGGTTTCTGTAGCAAATACAGTGAAAAAGACACAAAACAACAGAAAAAGGGACTTTTGACCAACAAGCAGACCGATCCTAGTCAAGCCTAGTCGAAGAACAGTGCAAGGTCCAAAATGTCAAGTGAACGGTTGAAAGATCGCTACAAGTATTCACTGAAAAATCTGGAGAAGACTCAGAAGCCCAACAGAGAAAATACATATAAAAATACAGAGCCCAAGAAGCAGAGAAGGAAGCCCAAAAGTCTCATGGCCCAACTCCTTTCTTTGGCCGCGGAACCGCGGCCAAACCCTGCTGATTAATTGATTTAGCGTGCTTGCGCTTTCTAAAAGATAGATCAAAAATATTTGTAACCGCAATCAAGAACGGCGTCGCTTTGCAGCTAGCCGGTGAGTACGGGTCGG
Source organism: Agapanthus africanus (assembly GCA_030015575.1). NCBI lineage: Eukaryota > Viridiplantae > Streptophyta > Magnoliopsida > Asparagales > Amaryllidaceae > Agapanthus > Agapanthus africanus. The sequence continues at coordinate 256,041,339 of CM057351.1, read as the reverse complement.
TCCACAGGGATGTTGTGAGTTTCCGATTCGCGCTTACGAGTTAATTCCGAAGGGTGTTCGGATTGATTATTAAATCTAAAAATTGAAGTTGTATGATACTAGGATTAGAAACTTGCTAGGATTAGGTTTAGAGAAAATTTGGTAAACAAAGATCTACATCTCTTTCCATTGCCTTTAATTAAAGATATCATATTAGTGTTATGGTAAATCTTAACAAAGGGGATTAGGATGATTGGGAAAATTGATTCTTCCTCTAGATCCTTGTCCTTCCTTTCTTAATCTTTACCCTAACCTCCATGGAAAACCTTAAAATTCGGGCCTTTATACTACGGAATCACCGTTACCTCGAGGGTAGAGTGCCGTAGGGAGCGGAATAAGAAAGTATGCATGGAGTTCTAATTTTCATAAAAGATTGGCAAAGAAAAGAGATGAGAGATCTTCATCTCTCAAATCCTTCTCTATTCCTAACCCTAACAAGCGAGGAAACTACTCGCTCATTAAGGAATTGAAGAACATTTATCTAGGGCAGAGAATAAAAATTACCTAGGGCAAGAATTGAAATCTAAACTAGAGCAAGGAATTAAATCTACTTACAGATGCATCTCTCCAATCATCAACGCAGGGTTGTCAGATCTGAATTCATGAATTGAAAAGAAACATCGATGCTCTCCAAAAGAATTCTAAAATTTATTAATGAAGGGAGGCATAAGAAAATACAATGGTTAGAGTTCCTATTTATAAAGAATAGGAAACCCTAGGTTACAATTGATTTGCATGTCTACATTTACCAAAATATCCTTAGGAAGACCTAGTCAAAGTAGACTTCAAGCTTTGGTAAAATTTTATGTCTCTTTAAAAGAAAGTATTGGGCCTTGGATCTTTGGGCTTCCTTATTATTTGGTTCTTTATTAAAATAGCTTCAATGTTTCTTCCAGATCTCCAGTGAATAATTGCGGTGGGCTTTTGACCGTTCGCTTTGTAATCTTGGACCTTGCATTGCCTTGTACTCTGTGAATTTTATGTTTGATGTAGGCTTGATCAAGAGTCTTCTATTTGTTGGTCAAAGTCCACTTTTTGTATCATCTTTTGTCTTTTTCACTGTTTTCGCTCCAAGAACCTGTAACCTGTAATATGTAGCAGACATGCATCAAAAGCACCTGTTTATCATTGTAAAATGCATAAGAATGGGGAATAGAAAATGCAATATTATGGTATGAACAAATACCCCCAAACTTATCTTTTGCTCGTCCTCGAGCAAACTTATTTTTTTATTCACTACAAAAAACCTAACCGCACTTTCGCAGGGAAACGCGATTGCACTGAGCTCGTGCAACAAGCCGTTAAACCTCTAGGTGTCCTTAGTAGGAGGAGTGTTGTCTCCTGAGCGTTTTCAGCGGATTACACCCACAAAATCCTATAAATTTGGCTTTTCGACTTTTGTTCTCCAATTAGGTTTTCTAACTAAGAATTCTATTATCTTTCGACTCGCAAATTATCCACCCATATTCTTCACTCTTCCTCATCATCTAACTTAAGATTATATATGTTATGTAGACCTACTTAGCTTTCGGCATCTCTTAAGTTTTCCTTCTAGGGTTACATCTCCACTTAGGAATTTCTATCAACTCTACTAAAGATACAAGTTCTATTCTTCATTCCTTTCTCTTATCTAAACTCTAATCACATATCCCCACGTGTGTGTAAATATCACCCCTACACTTGGAAATTCAAATCAAGCAATCGTACTCCCGTCCATTGTCCAAAGTACTCATTAGTAGGTGAATTTTTAAATGAAATTTGCTTGCACATCTTTCATGCGACCGTTAATACATCTTGAGGTACCAACGACCGATTACCAAATGCCTTTGCATTTTAAAGCGTACTTCCTAGTCTTTGCAACACCCAAGGCTTTAGCAGTGACTCCCAAACCAGTTGGTCTAAGGCACTAGGTGATGAAGCACCCTCGCTAAATATTTTTCTATTTTTGCAGCCTTAAATAATCACAAAAACCAGTGTCCATTTTTTTTCTTTATTCACACTTTTTCATACTAAGGACTTTAGACAAGAGCATTTCAAGGTCTCTTCTACTATTCCAAGTTTCAAGGTGCGTGATTGTGCAAATTGTAGGGTATACATTTTCAGAATCTAGACTTAAGCTAGGAACTATTTTTCAAACTTATACTCTAATAAGAACATCAATACTCTTCCCTTGTTTCGACTTAGCCCAAGAAGTGAACCCAAAATTTGCCTATTTCCAAATAAACTACAAGGCATATACTTTCTACCGTTAACTCTAAGGAAGGTTATTTTTAGGGTTTTTAATTTACTAAGTCTAAGATCTAGTTGTTCCTAGCCAGTTGACCTATTTGTCAAACTCTAGTCAATTAGCCAAAATTGAATACATTAATTTTTATAATTTTTCAAATTTTTCAATTTTTTATGGGTTTTCAAATAAGTATGCAAATGCAAAAATATGTACAAATGAATGCGAAGGTAGAAGACGTAACGAGCATACCCCCAAACTTGAACTTGACAGTGTCCGCACTGTCATGCTAAACCAAGAGGGTCAAAATACCGGCACTCCCCTGTTTATTTATTTATAATTTTTTTTTATATTTTTAATGTTTTGAAATATTTTTTTTTTATTTTTTATAGAAAAAGAAAACAAAAATATATATACATATATACAAAGATTCCCTCAAACTTAAGCTTGGCCTTACACAAGCCAAAGGTTAACACCAACCATTCAAAAATCTTATCGTGGTAATGGTATAGTTGGTGTAAGAAAATGAGAAGCACGCGAGACCGTGTGGAAAGAAGAATGGTAGAATATGGTCTCGGTGGGGGAGAAGAATGGCGAAAAGAAGAAAGAAGTGGAGTGCGATCTTGAGGGTGTAAATTGAGTGAATAAATTAGCGCAATATTTGATGACCGATGTGTTAAAAGCGATTGCGCTAACCTACCAACTCGTCGGGAAATGGGGTCAAATCCCTCAAGATTCGCAAGAAAACATGGGTACGCCGAACTTGGTATAGGAGATGAAAGCGTAAAGGTCATTTGTTCGGTCGGAACAATGGGAAAGACGAAAGGGAGTGAATTAGGGATAGTCTCATTCTCACCGTAGTAAACTGTGTCGAACTGGAAAGATTCCATCAATGGTTCGAAACGACTGTAAGCAACCGAGTCTGAAGGATTAACTAACTCATCTGAAAAAGCAAAAGACTCAAACTCGAGCGGTGAGACTTCAACATCGTCCGAAAAAGTAAAACACTCGTAAGTGTCATCGGCTGTGGGAACTGTGTCAGATTCAAAGGAAAAGTTTTCAAGCTCACAGTCGTCAAGCGTGAAATGAGGCGTGGTCGGAACGATGGAAAAAAGGGAGGGTGATTTAGGTAAAGGTTCAAGAGGATGAATTGGAAAATCCGACACATCAAAGAAAAATGGTTCAACCTCAATATGATCCTCACCACTCTCCTCAATATTATCCTCATAATTCTCCTCAATATTCAACTCATCCATGCCATTATCATCAAAATCAAGACGCATATGAGATTCGGGAGAAACATTTAATAACTCGGGATGATGATTTGAACATAAAATTTCAATTAAATCGACAGGTTCATCATCCGAAATATTCCCGGCGTCTATATCCTCAATCAAGTGAAAGTCAATTTCTTTAGACACTTCCTCAAAAGCATGGATGTTTATCGATGTAGGTTCTAGAGTGGAAGTGTAAAGATCGAAAGGATTAGGTGCTGTTTCACTCGAAAGGGGTTCCTCACAATCTGGCAAATCAAACACTACAAATTCGCTCAACTCATCTTTATTTTCAACAGGTGAACTATTTAGGGCAATCGATGGAAAACAGGAGTTGTGGGCTTCAATTGGGTAAGGGTAGGTTTGATTTGAAAATCCTCTCTCATTCTCACTCTGTCCACTTGCCGCCTCATACATTGAAAAATTTGGAGCTAGCGGGACACTAGCTACCGGTTCAGCAGGTTGTATAAGGGCGGCCATGGACGCTTCCACATTCCTAACCATTTTATTTGTTGCTGCGATATACGCCTCCAACGCCTCTTCCAAACTAGACTTTGGTGGTGAGGGGGTTTCAGTAAAAGATTCAAAGTTGGTTGGATATGTGAAACTCCCTAATGGCTGTGTCAAAACAGTGTCTAGTGAAGGTGGGAAGGTTGGGTATGACTGGTAGGAAGTAGGTGGTTGGGTAGGGGTAGGGTCAACATATGGATAAAAAGGTGAATAATCGTGCGGATCCCTAGAACTAGATGAGTGGAGAGGGGTGAAAGATCGACTTCGAGATTGAGCAATATGCTCAGCAATGGACATCGGCTTAGGAGTGACAGAAGGACTTAAAGAAGTGGTGTCAACATATGTAGGTGGTAAAGGTTGACTAGGTTGACACAAAGTGGGTTGAAAAGTCAAACTGTTTCTCCTAGACTCCTCTATGTGATCTTTCAAAGATTTTTTAGGCATGGAAGGATCGTCTTTAAATTGACCGAACACATTGACATATGACGCAAAATTAGGTTCGGTATACCAAAGTTCGGCTAATGATTTTTTATGTGGGGTACCCATGTTAAAAGAAGAAAGGTGACAAAATGAAGGTTGGATGGTGCAAGGATTTATTTGGGGCTAAAAAATTTTGCAAGTTCTATAAAATATTTGTCCTTTTTATTTTCATTTTTTTCTTTCTCTTTATTTGGAAAAATTTTTGTTGCAAAAAGATTTTAGAGAAAAGATATGCAACAGCAAAATATTTTATAGAAAAGATATGCAACGGCAAAATATTACTTGCAATCAATCATCATTTTAAGCATATCACAAGAATCTTTATTTGGAAAGAATTGTTGCAAAAAGATATTATAGAAAAGGTATGCAACAACAAAATATTTCTTGCAATCAATTTAGTTCAAGCGGGGCCCAAAAATCCTGCACAAGATCGTTATTTGGAAGGGAATATATTTTATAGCTCACGGAATCCTGCAGGAATTTTCAGAAAATATATGGAAATATTTGCAGAGAAAGAACAGGGAAGCTTACAGAAATTTTTTCAGAAGATGTTGTCACCAGAACGCAGCTAATCCGCGGCCAAATGTGGGTTCCCACCGCGGTTCCGCGGCGGTAAAGTCGGCGCAGATCCCCAAAAATTTTTTCACACGACGAATCGCCACGTAGAGCGCGGTTCCGCGGCCTAAAGCAAGTTATGGCCGCGGAAAGGCGGCGGGTTAGGGAGTTCACTGCTCCAAAAAAATTTTACTGTTCTGTTATTTAAAATGTCTTCTGTTCCGATATCCCGTTTTCTGTTTTGCTTTCTGGAAATTTCCAGATCCGTCTCGATTGTTCCTGCAAAAAAATTCAACCACAAAGTATCCCTTCCAAAAATAACAAATGATATATTTTTAATATTTTTATGATTTTTTTCTGATTTTTATGATTTTTTAAATTTATGATTAACCCGAAATCGCGAAAAGGAAAGTTCTACGCCATCCCAGGCAACGGCGCCATTTGATTGTTGTGATTTAGCGTGCTTGCGCTTTCTAAAAGATAGATCAAAAATATTTGTAACCGCAATCAAGAACGGCGTCGCTTTGCAGCTAGCCGGTGAGTACGGGTCGGTCTACAGGGATGTTGTGAGTTTCCGATTCGCGCTTACGAGTTAATTCCGAAGGGTGTTCGGATTGATTATTAAATCTAAAAATTGAAGTTGTATGATACTAGGATTAGAAACTTGCTAGGATTAGGTTTAGAGAAAATTTGGTAAACAAAGATCTACATCTCTTTCCATTGCCTTTAATTAAAGATATCATATTAGTGTTATGGTAAATCTTAACAAAGGGGATTAGGATGATTGGGAAGATTGATTCTTCCTCTAGATCCTTGTCCTTCCTTTCTTAATCTTTACCCTAACCTCCGTGGAAAACCTTAAAATCTGGGCCTTTATACTACGGAATCACCGTTACCTCGAGGGTAGAGTGCCGTAGGGAGCGGAATAAGAAAGTATGCATGGAGTTCTAATTTTCATAAAAGATTGGCAAAGAAAAGAGATGAGAGATCTTCATCTCTCAAATCCTTCTCTATTCCAAACCCCAACAAGCGAGGAAACTACTCGCTCATTAAGGAATTGAAGAACATTTATCTAGGGCAGAGAATAAAAATTACCTAGGGCAAGAATTGAAATCTAAACTAGAGCAAGGAATTAAATCTACTTACAGATGCATCTCTCCAATCATCAACGCAGGGTTGTCAGATCTGAATTCATGAATTGAAAAGAAACATCGATGCTCTCCAAAAGAATTCTAAAATTTATTAATGAAGGGAGGCATAAGAAAATACAATGGTTAGAGTTCCTATTTATAAAGAATAGGAAACCCTAGGTTACAATTGATTTGCATGTCTACATTTACCAAAATATCCTTAGGAAGACCTAGTCAAAGTAGACTTCAAGCTTTGGTAAAATTTTATGTCTCTTTAAAAGAAAGTATTGGGCCTTGGATCTTTGGGCTTACTTATTATTTGGTTCTTTATTAAAATAGCTTCAATGTTTCTTCCAGATCTCCAGTGAATAATTGCGGTGGGCTTTTGACCGTTCGCTTTGTAATCTTGGACCTTGCATTGCCTTGTACTCTGTGAATTTTATGTTTGATGTAGGCTTGATCAAGAGTCTTCTATTTGTTGGTCAAAGTCCACTTTTTGTATCATCTTTTGTCTTTTTCACTGTTTTCGCTCCAAGAACCTGTAACCTGTAATATGTAGCAGACATGCATCAAAAGCACCTGTTTATCATTGTAAAATGCATAAGACTGGGGAATAGAAAATGCAATATTATGGAATGAACACCTGCCTGGAGCCGCGGTTCCGCGGCCATCTAGTGCGCGTGTCGGCGCAATTTTTCTATGACGGTGCTTTGTTGTGGGTGTTGGGATTTTGTGTGGGCAAATCTGTAATTGCGCATGTGCGAGAGTCGGTAACCCTAGGTTTCCTATTTTCCTATAAATTGTAATCTTAGATCTGAAAAATGTATGCCTCTTTTCAATCAATAAAATTCAAAAATTCTGGGAGCAAAATTTCAGATCTGTTCTTCTTGTTTGGAGGGAGCCGTCAATTCTAGTAAGTATTTTATTTCTGTTCTTTTAATTATAATGTCTTCTCATCCCCTAAGGAGCGAGTAGTCTCCTCGCTTGTTAGGGTTAGCCTTAGGGAAAGGGTTGAGAGATGAGATCTCTCACCCCTTTCAATACCACTTTAACCTAATGAATTAGAACTTCACACATACGAGCACAACCGCTCCCTGCGGCATCCTACCCTTCGAGGTAACGATGAACCGTAGTATAAAGGGCCGGTTGCGCGCGTTTTCCGTGAGGGTTAGGATAATTATCAACAAAGGAAGGATACAAATCTAGAGGAAGAAACATCTTCCCAAAAGATTTGTATCCACTTTATTGATAATTAACTTAACACCTAATAGATCTAAAAAAAAGAAGGTATTGAAAGCGGTGAGGAAAAACATTAATCTCCAAAACTTCCCCTAAGCCTAACCCTAGCAAGATTCTTAATTAGATTAATTAGATCCAGTATTTTAGATTTTTATAAACCAACCAAAACTACAAATAGAATCAACTCGTTAAAACACATAAAAGGAATTTACCCGTCTCTGTGGATCGACCCGTACTCACCGGCTAGCTGCGAAGCGACGCCGTTTCTGATTGCGGTAAACTTACAACTTTTTGGATTAATCAGTCGCGCCCTTTCGGGTTTTCACGAACACTCGCCGGTAGCCCTACTGTTTTTACTCACGGAGCCCTTTCGGGTTTTCATCCATGCCCTTTTTGCTCATGGACATACCTTTTTTTTAATTCTTTTTATTTTTATATTTTTTTATATCTTGTCAGCCTAAAGATGTTGCGGTAGTAGTTTAAAGACGTTTTGGTCTGCTATTAGTTTAAGGACATTTCGGTCCGTCACGGAGAAGGTCGGCTACTGCTTATAAAGCTTGAGCTTAGGAAGATAGCGAGCGGACATAGTCGTCGTCATCTATCATTGACCTAGGCTGTGGCTCATTAAGCATAGTATTTCTTTAGGAAGCGACCGTTTATTGGCCTGAAAGGCCTTTCACCGTGCATGTCCATGAGTAGATAGGCCCCACCCTGGTAGACCTTATCTATGATGTATGGGCCTTCATAGTTTGGCTCGAATTTTCCTCGCTTGGCGCGATTGGGGATCATAGGCCTTTTGACCACTAGCACGAGTTCGCCTTGGCGGAATGTCCTCGGTCGGGTCAATCTTTCGTATGAGCTCGTCATCTTTGCTTTATAAGCTTCTAGATTTTATTGCGCTATGAGCCGGGTTTCATCGAGGGCATCAAGCTCCTCAAGCCGAAGGTGAGCATTTTTTTCGTCCGTCAGCTCGTAGTGGACTGCCACTCGTAGAGAGGGTAACTCTATCTCAAGGGGGAGCACTGCTTCCATCCCGAATACCAACGCGTACGGGTTGTGTTCGTGGCCGTCTTGAACATAGTTCGATAGGCCCAAAGGGCCTCTTGCAGCCTCTCGTACCAGTCTTTCTTATTTCGGGACACCGTCTTTATCATGATTTTTGTCAAGGTCTTATTGAAGGCCTCGGCTAGACCATTAGCTCGCGGATTGTAAACTGAAGAATATCTCCAGTCTATATTGTGATGCTGCGTGAAGTGACTGATCTTGTGGCTTCTGTAGGCTGGCCCGTTATCGGAGATGATCCGTCTTGGTGTTCCAAACCGATATATGACATGCGTCTTGAAGAAATGGAAGATATTCTCCGTCTTTACTTCCCTCAGCGGTACCGCTTCTGCCCACTTAGAGAAGTAGCCGGTCATTGCTAGGATGAAACGATGTCCTCTAGACGATGCTGGTTCGATGGGGCTGACTATATCAGTTCCCCACATTTCGAATGGCCAGCTAGCCACCGTCGGGTGTAGCGGGTTTGGATGCTGATGGATGAAGTCCCCATGAATTTGGCATGAGTGGCATTGCTTCGCATATTCGAGGCAGTCCTGAATCATCGTGGGCTAGTAGTAGCCCATCCGTTTTATCTTCAACTTCATCTTTGGGCCCGTTTGGTGAGAACCGCAGAGGCCGTCGTGAACTTCCTGAACGACTCTTTTTGCTTCGTCAGGTCCCAGGCATCTCAACCACAGAGAATCAAACGATCTCTTGTAGAGAGTATCGTTGACGAAGGCGAAAGATAGAGCCCGCTTCATGAGCTGATGTCTTGTGGACGCTTCTTCAGGCAATCGGTAGGACTTAAAGTAGTCTATGAAGACTTCTCTCCAATTCTCGGTATTTTTCCAATCTTTTACTTGCAGGGTCGTCCGCTCGCTCGCTCCCTTTTCTTCGGATGATTCCGGAGATATTTCTGCTGGGGCAAGCACTCGACGGCTTTGCACCACGATACTAACGTCATCAAGGTTCTCGTCAGCCAGTTCTTTAGCAAGTTTGGCCAACGCGTCTGCTTTGCTGTTTTCCGCGCGCGGTATGCTCTCCAAAGTATAAGAGGGAATTTGGGTCAACAAATGTTGCACCTTTTCGCCGTACTTTACCAATTCTGTCTTGCACGTCTGGTAGTCGCCGTTTATTTGACTAACGACCAGCTGGGAGTCTCCGTATATGAGGAGGTTTTCAATTCCCATGTCAATGGCGATCTCGAGGCCTACTATCAGAGCTTCGTATTCGGCTTCATTGTTTGTCCTCGGCTCTGTTATGGAGAAAGCGAAGCGCATTATCCCTCCTTGTGGAGTCACGAAGATGAGGCCTACCCCCGATTTAATTATAGGGGTACTTTGTTTGCGCTTCTTCACAGAATATACTCCGTCGAAATAAAGCTCCCATCGGATATTATCACCGTCGATCGCATCAAACGCATGTTCGTCTGGAAGATCGCAATTTAGAGGAGAATCGGCGGGTATCGGATGCTCAGCGAGGAAGTCGGCGATAGCCTGGCCTTTCACTGCCTTGAGAGGTTGATACGTTATCGAGAACTCCATCAAGAGCAGGGCCCATTTAGCGAGTCGTCCCGTCAATATGGCCTTTGACATCAAGTATTTAAGGGGGTCCACCTTTGAAATGAGACGGACTTCATGCGCCAACGCATAGTGCCGGAGCTTTGTTATCGCAAAGATCAACGCCAGGCAGTGTTTTTCAATGGGGGAGTAGTTGCTTTCTTCCCCCAACAGAACTCGACTTAAGTAATAGAGTGCTCTCTCTTTCCCTTGATCGTTCTCTTGTGCCCATAATGCGCCTAAGGAATCTTCGAGGGCGGTTGTCTAAAGAATGAAGGGTTTTCCCTTGATCGGAGCAGCTAACACCGGCGGGTTCTGCAGGTATTGCTTGATCTCGTCTAGTGCGCTTTGGCATTTTTGGTCCCAGACGAACGGGGTCCCCTTCTTCATCAGGTGGCTGTAGGGACGGCACTTGCCTGAAAGATTGGCTATAAATCGTCGTTTGTATGCGAGCTTCCCTTGGAGAGATCGCAACTGTTTGAGAGTTCTCGGCGGAGGCATTTCCATGATCGCTTTGATCTTTAACGGATCTATTTCAATACCTCGGTGTCTAACAATGAATCCCAGGAATTTGCCTGAGGAAACTCAGAATGAACACTTGAGCGGGTTCATTTTCAAGTTGTATTGTCGAAGACGTTGAAATACGGTCTTCAGATGCTCGAGATGTTCCTCGTATGATTTGCTTTTAACCACGAGATCGTCGATATAGCATTCGACGATTTCGTGTATAAGGTCGTCGACGATCTTCGTCATGGCCCTTTGGTAGGTGGCACCGGCGTTCTTTAAACCGAAGGGCATCACCTTGTAACAGAATATTCCTAAAGGGGTCCTGAAGGCTGTGTGTTTCTGGTCTTCTGGATGCATTTTTATCTGATTATATCCTGACGAGCCGTCCATGAAGGAGAAAATCTCATGAGTGGATGTATTGTCTATCATCAGTTCGGTGACTGGCACTGGAAAATCGTCCTTCGGACAAGCTTTATTAAGATCCCGGAAGTCTACGCATATACGCACTGTCCCATTTTTCTTCATCACCGGGACGATGTTGGCGATCTACTCCGGATATTGAACCTCCTGGATGAAGCCAGAGTCGATCAGCTTTTTGACTTCAGCATTGATACTCATTTCAAGCTCGAGCCGCATTCTCCTTGGCGCCTGTTTGACTGGCTTGATGTCCGGGGATATCGCCAATCTGTGTACAGCAATTTCTGGATCTAGTCCCGGCATTTCGGAATAGTTCCACGCGAAGCAATCTTTATGCTGTAGAAGCACATCCTTTAACGCAGCTACCCTTTCTTCAGATAGCAGCTCGCTGATGAATGTCGGTCGTGGGTCATTTGCCATCCCCAACTCAATTTTCTTGAGATTATCTGCCGTGGTATGGATTCCATCTTCCAGCTCTTTTGGCGCTGGCGGGAATTCTGAGATCACCTCATCGTTGCTGTTTTCGAAGCACCAGGGAAGGTCATCCATGTTCTCGGGCTATTCTTTTGATATCATTATCACGTGACAAGTACGGATTCGCTTCCAATCCCAATGCGGAACTGGTTCTTCTTTCGTGGCCTTGGGCTCGTGCTTCTGTGGCGGCGCTACCCTCCAGTTGTCAGACAGAGTGAATTTGCCAAGCTGATACTGATCTTCAACCCAATTCTTGAAGGTGAAGCAATCTTCAAGAGGATGCCTTATTACTCGATGGTAAGAGCAATAATTTGGGTCAGAGACTTCGCCTGCTTGTTCGGGGTTTTTGGACTCCGGCAGTGTAAGCATTTGATGTTTTAGAGCAAGATCAAGTATCTTCTTCGTCTTGTCCCGAAGAAACGAGTACGCTCGACCCATTTTCTTCATGAGGGATAGATCAATAACGCTCGACTCCCGTTTGCGTGGCTTCTTAGCCCTGCTTTGTTGCTGTTGAGCGCTTTTTTGTCCTTTCAACTTATTTCTGCTTTTGCGCCGAGCCTTATTTATAACAGGTTGACAAGGAGCGGCATTTTCATCTTTCACGGCCTGTTGAAGGAGGCGTTGCGTCTTGGCTCTCTCATAGATGACCATTTCGCGGTTATAGTCATCCCGGACTTTTTGACCTGCTTCCCTTATGAGCTTGTCCATTTGTTCTTCGAACGACGGACTGGGCTCTTTTGCATTTGGAACTTTCACTGTCTCAGGATTAACGTCCTCCCATTGAACATCTGCTTCTTCATAGAAGTCATACATGACATAGCAGCTGTTTAGTAGCTCTCGTTTCTTTGACAGGATGTATCCAAGTCCTTTTGTCTCCATTCTCCCATTAGACAGTTTGCGTTGAGTCCCGGGAACGTTCCAGACTTTGTCATAAAACTTGGCTTTTCGAACGGTCTGTTTGAAGGATATCCCCTGGCGTTTCAGCAGCTTCTTCAAACCCTCTGTATAATATCTGGGAAGACGGATAGACTGAAGCCTATCGAGCGTAGGATCCGCGCCATGCCAGATTTCTTTTTCCACCTTGGTTTCTTCAGAGCGGTAGAACATAATTGCTTTCTCGCTCCCTCGTCTGGGAGGGATGTAGAATGTTTTTATCTCTTCTACATTGTAAATATTAAGTGCATCCTGTTCTTTATGGTGTTTAAGCGGCACTATGGCGACTTGTAGACTTTGCTCTTCGTCAGCGAACGTTCGTATAGAAGGTCGAGCAGAGAATACAACACGGATCTCATCTTCCGAGTCGCTACCAAAGATCAACGTAGGAGTGGACGGTCCTGGCTTGTTGTGTTGGGGCGGACCCGAATACACTATCTCCTCTTCCTCCTCGGTATCACTGCCGAAGACAGGGATGGTGGCGTTAGCTTTGTTCTTCATCTTGTGACACTTCTCCGTGTCTTTGAAATCCGGCAAGAAGTATTTGGCATCTTCGTATTTGCGGACCTCGTTGACAGAGAACGGGTTCAGTTCTCCCGTCACGGTATACTCGAAACCATCCTTAAAATACTTCATACACTGATGTTGTGTAGAAGGGATGATGTTGTACTCGTGTAACCATGGTCGGCCGAGCAAAGCGTTGTAGCATGTCTTGGTATCTATGACGTGGAACTTAACGTCCGCGACGAGTAGTCCGAAGCGTAGCGTCAGTATCACAGACCCAAGAGTTCTTGATGACTGGGAGTCGAACCCGGAGATGGTGATCTTGTCACGAGCAAGGTGCTGGACGCTCATGCAGATTTCTTTTAACACCCACACGTTGAGGAGATTAACGGAGGATCCATTGTCGATCAGGATTTGGCCTATCTTAATATCGTGGCAGTATCCTGAGACATAGAGGGGGCGATTGTGTTCGCACGTCCCAAGGAGAAGGTCCTCGTCGCCGAAAGTGACACCGGCCGTGTGCACTTCCTCCAATTCATCCTTCAGGCACGCTTGGAATTGTTCCGGCTCTTGGAGTGCCTTAATTAACGAATCTGTCGCCTCCTTTGATAGCAAAAGAACGTCAAGAATGCTGAGCTGTGAGGGTAGCTTCCTCAGATGCGCTAAGACGTTGTAATTCACCTTATTCTTCTTTGGCGGGTCCTTGGCGGCTAGCTCTTCCACCACTTGGTCATCTAAGACGATATCTTCAGAGACCTTTTTTCCCTTTATCTTTTCTGTTTGAGGGTCCGAGATTCTTTTCAGGCAGCGTTCGATTCCGCAGCCGGATATTTTCGCAGACCTTCGGCTCTTCTTCTTTTCCCGAAGTGGATTCTTTAAAGAGAGGGGCCAGTTCCAGCTCTTCATCAGAATCGCTCCCGAATGTAGGCACTTATGACCCGCCAGTGTTAACCATGCGACAATTACCGGTAGTTCTTTTAATCCCTTCGGTCGTATTTCTTTGTTCTCGACGAGTTTTACGCTTTTCCCGCTTAAAACGTTGTCGGTGAGCAACATATCCCTGCCACCATCTATTGAAAGCTTTGCACTCTTCGGTGGGGTGCGAAATTTTTTGATGATATAAGCAATAGGAGGGGCGCGTTTCCATTTCACCAGTGATGTTTCCTTCAGAGGATGGCAGCTTCATGCCCATTGATATGGCCTTAGAAAACTTTTTCCCCATCTTGAATTGACATTTGTCAGTAACGGAGGTGTTTTGCTCCAGCGGGATCGTCTCAGCTCTTCCATCAAGTCGCTGGCGCTTGGCCATTTCAAATACAGCCGTCTCGCGTTCTCGATCAGCATTACTTTTCAATCGAGCTTCGTTAAGGAACGCGTCAATCATCTCATCTGATAGCTCCGGAAATTTTGGTTCAAGATCTGCCCTCAGCGTTTCAGTGCAAGGAGTCTCCCCATCGTTCGTGATCGAATGGGAAATCATATGACAGCTCGCCACATATTTCTCGGATTCATCCGATGAACTTTCTCCCTCATCTTCTTCTTGAAAGACGTGATTGAGGAACTCTTGGAGTGTAATGGGAGTCCGTGCCTTTTGGTTGTATTCATCCAGCGCATCAATTTTCTTTTGTAAGTCCGTGCGCTTGTCGCCAGGCTTCATGGGCTTCTTAGATTTCTTCCTCTTCTTTTTCGAAGATTTTGACGGCTGGGCATGGGCGTTTTGACCAACGCTACCAATTCTTGGCGTCGGGCGCGGCTTCAGTATTCCTTCAATAATATCGGGCTCTAGCGGGCTCTTCCACTTAATCGCCGGACATGTCTGAAGATCGTTTAGCATTCTCTTTGTCTTGGCTGATAATACAACCTCCCAAGGAGCTTCTTCAATGACGGAGCATGTTGCCCCCGGCGTATTCGTCCCCTTAGAGGTGTGGGGCTGCGGGGGATTCACCTTCCATTTGTCAGATAACGCATACTTGCCCTGTCGGTACTGGTTTTCAAGCCAATTTTTGAAAACGTAGCAATCTTCGATCGGATGGCCTAGTACTCGATGATAGGACAATAGTTGGGCTCGTTGACGTCACTTGGTTGCAACGGACGTTTTGGATCCGGCAGACTTATGAGTCTGTTGCGTAATGCCAGCTCGAATAACCTCTTCGTTTTATCGTGGGGAAAGGAATAAGGACGTCCCATCCTATCTTCAAGGGGTACGTACGGGCGCATATTATTTTTACGAGCAACCGGTTTCGGGTCGCTCGGTTGTTGTTGAGCATTAGTGATGACGATCGCTTTTCCCTTCCCTTTTTCATTTCGGGAGTCCGGCCTTGGAAGAGGGGGTTTATGGCCCATCTGATCCATCTGCGCTAGCTTGTCAATCAAGGCCTAGAAGGTAGTTGGCTTGAAAAACATCATAAATTGCGAGATGGTTGCTTGCGGATCAAGGGTCCCCACAAACATACTGATTGATAGATTTTCCTGTTGTGTAGTATGAATCAATTCAAAAGGTCCCCTAAAACGGTACCATTTGATTGAAACTGTTTCTTGTGTCGGTATTCAGAAAATTTATAAAGAACTTCACAACCAAAAAATATTTTGACCGCAATCAACTACGGTGTCGGATGTAGTTTGTAAGTGAGTGCGGATCGTCCACAGGGATTGCACGATTCGTTTTATATTTGCTTCGTTTGAATTGAAAACTTAATTGACAAGAAAAGAAAACATGATTCAAGAATTTATCAATTGATTCAGGTGTCACGATGTTTAATCAAGAATAAAAAAAAACTAATAAACAATCAAGAATTGGGTTTCGATAATATTTCCAATCAACAGTCAAGAATCTAAAAGAGCCTCGTAGGAATCGACCGGATCGATAGACGTGATGTAATCTAAAGATTTCGTGTTCTTGTCCTTCGAAGGATTGATACTAGATCGATGATCATCGACAAGAGTTAGGGTTTTCTCGTGAAACTAGGGTTTCATCTTATCCCTTGTTCTGTTGTCGATATCATTCACATTCTAGCCTCTAGCAATTTCAAGAAACGATCCTAACTCCCCAATTTCGAGCGATATCATTCAAGAAAGCATCGTAACGAAATGGGTTGTCGGTTCTTGAACTTGCTAGGGTTTACAAAACTCGTACGAATCAAGAATCGATTAAAGAAATGTTACATCATCATTCTATTGACCGTCTCGACTCCTTGACGAGCGGAGTTTTATTCACACATCACCACACAGAAAATATTCACGAATTGTAAAGATGTCATGATGCAGAATTTAAAGAAAACAAGATAAAAGAATATCACCTTTATTTATCTCAACAATTTTGATTACATTCGCTTCAAGAACTACAAGAGGAAGAATCTAGATTGTTGATCGGGCGTCGCTCGGCTTCATGAGTCGTGGATCGGCTCGGATCGCTTGCTCCGTTGAAGATCGGCTCCGCTCCTAAAGGTTGTAGTGCTTCTTGCTTAATGGGTACTCGGGATCTTGACTTTTGGAGTTGGAATTAGGGTTAGGGTTTCACACAAGTCCTGTCACTAGACTTGTGGAAGAAGAAGATGAAGGGGGGTAAAAAAAATGAAGAAGTATCTAAGTCTTGGATAATGGATCCAAGTATCAAGTATATCTTTAACCCTAGGTTTAGGCTTCTATTTATAGACTTCCCAAACCCTAGGTCTAGGTTTGAAATGGTAGTTCCCTCCAAAAGTTTGTTGAGTCTTCTAGAAGGTAGTTTGTTAGGAGCTATCTTAGGGTTTAAGCTAGGTTTAATTAGGCTTGGAAACCCTAGTTTGCTGATCTGGCAGAAACCCTTGGAGTCTTCTGGAAACTGAGATGCATTTCTGAACAGTGGGCCCTGATACAGGAGTTTTGCAATAAAATTGAGGATCTAATTCCTTTAACCCACCTCGGATCCGCGGCACAAGCAAGCCATTGCCGCGGATCCGCGGCTCTTTGATGGGCTTGGGCTGTGTACTTTCTTCTGTGGGCTTGTACTGTAGTTTAGGGCTTCCTTTGATATGTTGATTTGCAATTTCTCCTTTGTAATGATACCAGATCTGAAATTAGTGAGTTGACGTATCTTTTGAGCGGTGTAATGTTCGAGCGAGCTTTTCCTTTTCCTGCACAGACTTCG
The DNA here is from genome assembly GCA_030015575.1 of Agapanthus africanus. Classification (NCBI taxonomy): domain Eukaryota; kingdom Viridiplantae; phylum Streptophyta; class Magnoliopsida; order Asparagales; family Amaryllidaceae; genus Agapanthus; species Agapanthus africanus. Next base: position 256,024,327 of record CM057351.1, on the reverse strand, counting down.
AAACACGGGTTGCGACATATAGAAATATTCCGATGCCATGCAATGCAGTCAATTTACCTATAAATGCCGGTTTTAAGGCCTAATACATGTAATCTGATAATCTGTGATAGATTTGCTAATATGTGAATTATGAACACCGTACACTTCTATATGTATGCAGATGATAGGGAAATTGCCGGTTAAAATATGGAATATTTTTGACTGATCAAATACCCCCAAACTTAATTTCGATTGTCTCGAGCGAATGTTTTATTAAAAAGAGAAGGAGAAAATAAAGAAAGAGAAAAACTAACTAGCACACTTTCGTAGGCAACACGATTGCACTGAGCATGTGCAACAAGCCTTTAAACCTCTAGGTGTCCCTAGTAGGAGGAGTGTTGTCTCCTGAGGGTTTTCAGCGGATTGCACCCACAAAATCCAATAATAAAAGAAAGATCATAAATATTACATTTAAAGAAAAGAATTGTAAAAGAAAAGCCTTGAAAATTAGGGTTTCCAACTAAGCTAGCTTTTCGGTTGTCAAGAGCCCTATCTTAATGGTCATGAAAAAATGTCGGAAATCACGTCCTCCCTCAATAAAACATCGTCTTATTCTTCATTCCTATCTTTCTTCCAAACATCGATCATATAACCCTGCGTGTGTGTAAAGACATCCCTACACCCGGAGAATTCAATTCAAGCTATCATACTCTTGCCCATCAGCCTCAGTATTTTTTTAATTAATGAATATTTAGATGAGATTGCTCACACATTTTCTTGCGACCGTTAATACTTCTTGAGGTACTAACCGACCGATTACTCCTGTGCTTACTTACTTGGTGTGTTTTCCTTGTCTTGCACCACCTCAGGCATAGCAGTGACTCCCAGACCAGTTGGCCTTAGGGCACTAGGTGATGAAGCACCCTCGCTATATATTTTTTTTATTGCTCTCGGTGATAACAAAACCAGTGTCCATTTTTTCTCACCACTTTATATTTTCTTTATTCACTTTTTTTTTCCCTTCATACTTTTGGCTTTAAGACAAGAGCATTTCAAGGTATCCTCTACTATCCCAGGCTTTAAGACGTGTGTAAGTGCGAATAGCAGGGTATCAACGTTCAAAATGTTTGGCTTCCAGAATAGAAACTATTTTTCAGACTTATTTTTATCCTCAGATTAGTGACGTCCTTCATCTTACTAACCCTTGGGACAACGGCTCATAACTACTTATTACTAGTTCGTATAAGAAAACTTCTAATTTTCTTGGTTTTCTTAAATTTTTCTAATCTCATGGATATAATTGTTCACTATCTAATCTTTTATTATCTTATTTATGTACAAAAAATATTTTTATAATTTTGAAATTTTTTAAATTTTTATAGGTTTTCAAAAAATGTTTTGTGCTTATGCAAATGATATGCAAATGATGCGAGAATAAGCACAAACCTCCCCCAAACTTGTTTTCAACAGTGTCCTCACTGTTGCCATTTGCTAAATCTCGAAAAACCTGTAAGCTTGGGAGGAATTTATTAGTGGGGGCAAAATATTTAAGTGAAGACCCTCCCCCAAACTTATTTTTGGCTCATTATTTTGTAAAAATTTTCTTTTCAAGAGCCAGAAAAACATACCCCCCCCCCCAAACTTGAGTTATGTAATGTTAATCTTTGAAAATCACAAGTGGGGGTCAAAATTCATTGGTCGATACCAAGCTTTGCAAAGACCGAAGGTTAACACCAACCATTCAAAAAATTTATCAATGCAGTGCTCTGGTTGGTGGAAGAAGAAGTGGGAAAAGGTTAAGTGGTGGAATAGAATGTGTGTGCGTCTCATATTGGAGAGACGATGCAGTGAATGTGATGGATTACTCGCATTCTTTTTACAGTTCAAAAGAAGGGGTGGAGGTTCAATTTCATTGATTTGGACATGATTAATCTCAACACCCGTGCTTTTTAGAAATGCGAGTTCATCAGCGAAGATCTCCTCAAAAGTTTCATCTATACCCCGAAGAATAATGTCATCACAAAGTGCGGGGTGATTTTCAGATTCTAAAAGCAGTTCATAATCAGTGTTAATTGTTGACCCGGACATTTCGGTGGAAGAGTCCGTATGTGTATGATACATAGTTGGGTCAAACAACAATGTATGAAAAGAGTCAAGATCGGTATCAGGAGGATTATCTAATTCGCTGCTGTCGACATCCATTAAGTCGATAGAACAAACCTGAGCAGTAGGTTCGGAGGGTACACTTCCTAACTTGTAAATGTTCATCTCAATTGTCCTCTTCCCGAAAGATAGGGTCATAGAACCGTTACGACAATTGATGATAGCATTAGAAGTGGCCAAAAGGGGGCGACCTAAAATCACCGGAATTTGATTCCGTGAGTTCGCTACAGGCTGTGTATCAATTACAATAAAATCTACAGGGAAGATAAATTCCCCGATTTTTATTAACACATCCTCTAGTTCACCCCTAGGTCTGGTGATTGATCGGTCAGCCATCTGGAGAGTGCATGGAGATGGTTTTAACTCTCCGATCCCTAACTGCTCATAAACTGAGAAAGGAAGCAGGTTAACACTTGCCCCAAGATCTAGTAGAGCACGGTTAATGTGTTTCTCCCCAATAGAGATGGAAATAGTAGGATATCCAGGATCCTTACGTTTCCTTAGTAATTGCTGGGGGAAAGCCGTGTCTACTGTCTTTGCCATGAATATGTTCTTGGGCATTTGTTTCTTCCTCTTTCTAGTGCAAAAATCTTTAAGAACTTTCGCATATGCAGGGACTTGTTGGATAGCATCTGGAAGAGGGATATTGATGTTAACCTGTTTAAACATCTCAGTGATCTTCTCCATTTGTGGACTTGGTGTGTTAGCCCTTAACCGATTAGGATAAGGTGCTTTAGCAATAAGCGCTGGGTCCATCATGGGAGAAGGAAGTGTGTGTTGAACCGATCCCAGAATAGAAGTGGGAATCGTCCGTGGAGGGGTAAAAGAGGTGGGATGTAGTGGCGAGCCTTTTGGGAAATGGAGAATAGGCTCGGAAGAAGATGGTGGGGTAGAAGAACTGGGGTCAGAATTAGGAGAGTGTGTGTATGGAAAGGTCTCAGCCGGGGTGTTGATATGATTTTCAGTATCATCAACTTCTTCCCCAACATGATTGTCAAGCACTCTTCCAGATCTCAACGTGGTGATTGCATTCACATGATGTGAATAACCAGGATTGGGTAAGGGTTGAGCTGGAAGTTTCCCTTTCTCTCTTGCACTCATTTCGGCTTTTAATCGTGCAATTTCTTCTTCCATCGATTTAATACTCTCGTTTTGGGACGCAGAGTTTTTCTCAATTTTATCGACAGAAGACTTCATTTCAGCCGAAACTTGCATGATATTTGTTAAGATCAAATTCATGTATTGTGCAAAAGAAAAGGATTCATCAGTTCCGGTCAACTGTAAAGGACTAGACAGTGCAGGTGTGTTGACCTGATTTTGAAAATTATGTGCTTGAAAGGGGTGCTGACTCAATTGAAGTTGTGGCTGCTGTTGTGGTGGAGGGAGAGCCCTTTGAAAATTGTTTTGGTTTGGAACCGTGTTTTGTGATTGTGATTGGTTCCAAGCAAAATTAGGGTGATTCCTCCAACCCTGATTATATGTGGAAGAAAAAGGATCGTTCCTAGGTCTTTGAAATGTGGCATTGGTATGCTCACGACCTTGAAACAGACATTCTTCCGTCAAGTGAGACGGATCAGAACAGCACCCACAAACAGTTTTGGGGAGTGACACTGGGTTTAGGGAGGCTGCTGCAAATTTGTGTTCCATGGCGTCGAGCTTCTTTTGCATTGCTGCCATCTCAGCTCGAACACCTATGGACACATCTATTTGGTTCAATGGTTGGGTTCCACTCTCCCACTGTAGTGATTTTTCGGCGAACTCTTCTAAGTACTTCCAAGCTTCCCCATCATCCTTAGACATAAAAGTACCTTGACACATGTTTTCAAGGCTCTGTTTAGTGCTTGGGTTACTACCCTCATATATGATTCGGCAAAGCTCCCATCTCGGGATGCCGTGATGAGGACATTGAACCAATAGATCCTTGAAACGATCAAAGTATTTAGAGAATGGTTCGGTAGGGAGCTGGGCAAATTGATTCAGTTCGCTACGGATTCGAGCTGTCTTTTGGATTGGGTAAAATTTCTTAAGGAATGCAGCGACGAATTCTTCCCAATTCGTAATAGAATGTGCGGTAGTGTTATATAGCCACTTCTCGGCTATATCGCACAATGTAAATGGAAGAAGTCGTAGACGCATCGCATCCACTGAAAGTTGTGACGTACCCATCATTGCGCATACGTTTTCAAATTTGGTAATGAAAACGTAAGCGTCCTCAGTCTCGAGTCCGTGGTATTTGGGTAAAAGATTGATACACTGGGGCTTAATTTCAAAGTTATCCCCATTGGCTGGTGGTGTGGATAAGCAGGTCGAAAGAGGACCTCTATGTGGATAGCATCTTTCCTGGAGAGAGATGCGGGGTGGATTCTGCGCACCAACGGACGGCGGCAGATTAGGGTTAAAGAAGTTTGATGGATTCGGGTCCATCGGTGTGGGTGTGGTAGTAGGTAAAGAAAAGGTAAATGGAGAAATATCGACTTCGGAGTCGATAAAGGGTACGCGGACTAAACGGGCACTAGAATCCCGTGTCCAGCCTATCTTATACTAAAAAGGGTTAGTACAAGTGGCAGCGTTGGCTAATAATTAGGGGTAAATGAATGCGGTGTTTGCTTTTGAAAAAGGGACGGATTTTTGAAAAAAAATGATGCGACAAAACAAATGCAGCACACAAACCCTAGAATCTAGTGGTCACCTAGGTCCGGCTCTAGACCGCTCCTAACTGCCAAAAGACAAGTCGCGGGATAAATCCTCCACTGCCTCTTTGTTCCCCTGTGGCCGGATAAGTGCCAGGTAAGTGGGAAGGTACTCCACTACGTAAGTAGTGGGCCTAATTAAAAACCACCAGCCTTAGACACACTCGCCTTAGGCACCACAAGAAAACGCGGATAAGCAATGAATTACCCACGGCCCTCTTCTGTCCTAATTGAGCGCGACAGTCCTTAGAGTCATCTCTAGATTTCTTTTAGTTAATGTGGGTCAATGTGGATGCAAGTTTGGTGTTTTTCGGGGCCTAGGAAGGGTAATGAAATCCCCACCTAATTTGGATTTGGCCGTGCCCCTTAGTATCCGTATTTATAATGCAAACAACCAAGAAAAAAAATCACGCACAATTTACTTTTGCAATTTGCGAGCTGCGATTATTTGCAAAGAATCCTGCAGCAAAGTGTTAATTGGAGCTAAAAAGAGGAGAGAGGAGAAGGTAAGGAGATACCTGCACTAAATTTTTTTCAGAGAACCCCCTAAGAGGCCGCGGTTCCGCAGCGTAAGTCTCCTAATGCCGCCCTTCCACGGTCCTTTCAAGGGATCAATGCACCAAATTTCTTCAGGAGCTTCCTGTTAACTCCCTCAGCTCTCTGGTATTTTCCAAAAATTTTTATCAATTTCCTGCAAGCTCCAGATCTCCTTGCAGTGAAACACAACAAATTGTTTAGGGTTTGCACGAATTTTGATCTCAAAATAACAATGGAATAATTCTTTCAATTCAAACTATAAAATGTAAACGAATTAGCGCGCGATCCGCGGCAACGACGCCATTTTAATTGATAGATTTTCCTGTTGTGTAGTATGAATCAATTCAAAAGGTCCCCTAAAACGGTACCATTTGATTGAAACCGTTTCTTGTGTCGGTATTCAGAAAATTTATAAAGAACTTCACAACCAAAAAATATTTTGACCGCAATCAACTACGGTGTCGGATGTAGTTTGTAAGTGAGTGCGGATCGTCCACAGGGATTGCACAATTCGTTTTATGTGTTCTTCGTTTGAATTGAAAACTTAATTGACAAGAAAAGAAAACACGATTCAAGAATTTATCAATTGATTCAGGTGTCACGATGTTTAATCAAGAATAAAAAAAAACTGATAAACAACCAAGAATTGGGTTTCGATAATATTTCCAATCAACAGTCAAGAATCTAAAAGAGGCTCGTAGGAATCGACCGGATCGATAGACGTGATGTAATCTAAAGATTTCGTGTTCTTGTCCTTCGAAGGATTGATACTAGATCGATGATCATCGACAAGAGTTAGGGTTTTCTCGTGAAACTAGGGTTTCATCTTATCCCTTGTTCTGTTGTCGATATCATTCACATTCTAGCCTCTAGCAATTTCAAGAAACGATCCTAACTCCCCAATTTCGAGCGATATCATTCAAGAAAGCATCGTAACGAAATGGGTTGTCGGTTCTTGAACTTGCTAGGGTTTACAAAACTCGTACGAATCAAGAATCGATTAAAGCTATGTTACATCATCATTCTATTGACCGTCTCGACTCCTTGACGAGCGGAGTTTTATTCACACATCACCACACAGAAAATATTCACGAATTGTAAAGATGTCATGATGCAGAATTTAAAGAAAACAAGATAAAAGAATATCACCTTTACTTATCTCAACAATTTTGATTACATTCGCTTCAAGAACTACAAGAGGAAGAATCTAGATTGTTGATCGGGCGTCGCTCGGCTTCATGAGTCGTGGATCGGCTCGGATCGCTTGCTCCGTTGAAGATCGGCTCCGCTCCTAAAGGTTGTAGTGCTTCTTGCTTAATGGGTACTCGGGATCTTGGCTTTTGGAGTTGGAATTAGGGTTAGGGTTTCACACAAGTCCTGTCACTAGACTTGTGGAAGAAGAAGATGAAGGGGGTAAAAAAAAATGAAGAAGTATCTAAGTCTTGGATAATGGATCCAAGTATCAAGTATATCTTTAACCCTAGGTTTAGGCTTCTATTTATAAACTTCCCAAACCCTAGGTCTAGGTTTGAAATGGTAGTTCCCGCCAAAAGTTTGTTGAGTCTTCTAGAAGGTAGTTTGTTAGAAGCTAGCTTAGGGTTGAAGCTAGGTTTAATTAGGCTTGGAAACCCTAGTTTGCTGATCTGGCAGAAACCCCTGGAGTCTTCTGGAAACTGAGATGCATTTCTGAACAGTGGGCTCTGATACAGGAGTTTTGCAATAAAATTGAGGATCTAATTCCTTTAACCCACCGCGGATCTGCGGCACAAGCAAGCCATTGCCGCGGATCCGCGGCTCTTTGATGGGCTTGGGCTGTGTACTTTCTTTTGTGGGCTTGTACTGTAGTTTAGGGCTTCCTTTGATATGTTGATTTGCAATTTCTCCTTTGTAATGATACCAGATATGAAATTAGTGAGTTGACGTATCTTTTGAGCGGTGTAATGTTCGAGCGAGCTTTTCCTTTTCCTGCACAGACTTCGAAACACGGGTTGCGACATATAGAAATATTGCGATGCCATGCAATGCAGTCAATTTCCCTAGAAATGCCGGTTTTAAGGCCTAATACATGTAATCTGATAATCTGTGATAGATTTGCTAATATGTGAATTATGAATACCGTACACTTCTATATGTATGCAGATGATAGGGAAATTGCCGGTTAAAATATGCAATATTTTCGACTGATCACATACCCACCGCGGGAGCTTCTTCAATGCGCTGCTCGCACTTCGACTACAAGTTCCGCCACCGTATAGCATACTGAACCCACGTTTCGCCTGGCTTTACCCTGGCGTTAATCAGTACTGTCATCGGGGTATGTTCACTGGCGCTTACAAAACGCTGAGTAAACAGTAGCTCCATCTCCGCAAAGGTTTTGATAGAGTCGTTCGGGAGTTCAGAGTACCACTCGAACGCCGTATCCGATAAACTTCCAACAAACTGGCGAAGTAAAAGCTTGTCATCACTACCGGTATTGCCGCAGAGTGCCCTGAACTAGGCAACATGCTGATAAGGATTGCCCGTCCCTTTGTAGACATGGAACTTGGGAATCGTGTAACCGGATGGGTACTTGATTTGATCGTACCAACTTGGTTATGGCCGCCCCGTTTTTACGACTTGACCGGCCGCTTTGGTCGCATGATGAATCCGTATTTGTTGGGCGATGTACTCATCCAAATCAGTTTTGGAGATTGTATCCTCTTTAGCTGTCGATAGAGCTGGTGGAGGATTTGATGTCTCTCCCCTATCGTCTCCAAGGACGATTGAGGGCTCTTCAGTCGGAGGATCTTGTTGTATCATTATCCCTATCATGTCTTGGAAGAGGAGGCCCATACGCTGTATGTTGGCTACTTGTTCAGCAGCCTCTTTGTCCTTCTTCTCCAATATCCGACGAAGGAATTCAGTGTCGGTTTCTTCCTCCTGACGTTCGTCCGAGGACGTTTCAGGGCTTTCTTTTGGTCCGGTAAGTGCAGCCATAGCATTCATCATTTCTTGGAGCTTTTGCTGTTGCTCCTGTGCCTTGGTCACTGATCGGGTGAGCGGTCGATGACCCGTAGATATGCGGCTATCTTCTTTACCAAATGCCACGTAGACGGTATGAACTATCATGCCCCCTGACTTAGGGCGTTTGGGTTCACCATTTTTAACTTTTGTCGCTGACGCGGGAGTTTTCTCTGGCCTCCTTCTTTTGTGGGTCGTTGAGGTTGAAGGAACCGTTGAAGGGGGCACCCTAGCAGCTGTTGTACCCTGCTGTTTAATGGGATAGTCCATGTCTTTTTCCACCTTCGCCTTTTTCTGGTGACGAGAGGAGTGACCTGGGTCAATCACGGAGTCTTGAACCCTCCGCCAAACTTTATAAATTTTTGAAGATAGCCGTTGAGGGGGCTGTTCTTGTTTTGTTTGCGGAACTCTCTCCGCAGGCGGAGGAGATCTTTTCAGTGTAGCGGTTGGAGAATTCTTACGTACACTCCTCAGCAGTTCAAAGCTGTTCCCAGTTGGAACAGCAGCGTTGACTTCCACCACTGGAGCCGGTAGAGTTAGCCCTGAGGGGGAGTTGCCCTCGGCCTTCCTCACTCGTTGCCAATGGCGACGTCGAGCATGACGAGCCGTTGGGACTGGCTTGAAGATTGAGACATCTTCTTTTTGCCCCATGTTTGAATGAGGCACCGTGGGTGTTAACCTCTTAAAGACTGAGGTTGTCTTCTGAGGTGTGATATCCAACCTATCGAAGACAGATCCTCGAGCAGGATAGGAGCAGGAATTGTCAGTCTTGAAAAGACTGACTCTTTGACAGGGGAAGTCGCCTTGACGATTTCTGAAGCAGCAGTCATTACCTTCCTTGGGACAACCAGTTTAGAGTTCTGATTTAGCCTGGTGAAAACAGAGGCTGTTGGTTCGGCAGTGGGCGACCCGTTCACAGGGGCCGTCGTAGAAGTGAGCCGGTCGAAGACCGACTTTTTGTTCACTTCCGGTGCAGGTATAGGCGCAGAGAAGCTTGTAGGTAGGATCATGGTCCCAAAGAACAGGCTAGTGGTGGCTTGGGTCACCTGGTCTACCGGCAGAGCGAGGAAGGAAGCCGCTTGGGGCCCATATGCTACACCTCCCGGGGAGGTGAAGCATCCATTGTAGGGGCATTTCGAGCAGTTGGTGCAGTTAAAGGCCATTGAATCTTGAGTTCTGCGCCAGGCAAAAGACCAAATCTTAGTAACTTGAAATCCAAAGGCAACCATTAACAAACCGCGATTGGTTCGCGAAGACGACACACGAAGTGTGGAGTGGAAAGAGGAAAAGGTCCCACCGGACGTGCCAAAATCTGTTCCACTCCGAAAGGCGGCGCACAGGACCGCGATGAGCTGACGCTGGCGATTCGGGGCAGATGCTATTTGGTTTTATCCGTCCACCTCTCCGAAGATGCCAAGTTGATTTATGGCACCGTGTATCGGAGGTTTAGACGGATGCGGCCGATGTAGCAGACTTCGTCAAATTCCCCCTCACTTGAGGGTTTTTTTTGTGGGGATGCTCTTCCCTGCAGGCGCAAGCCCCTGCAGTTAATTACGCTACCGCATCGCGGTAACAACTTTCTCCTTCTCCAGAATTTCACTTCGTGTCGTGTGTGTTTGTTTTGTTTGTGGTTACCCGTGGATTGTATACGGAGACTGAGTAATGCCGTCGCCCGTAGGACGTGGATTACTCCAAATCCATATTTACTTAGATTTGGGTTTGGTGTTTTTAGTTTAAGGATGCATTAGTCGCGTTGTGGCTAAGATCAACTTAAACGTTCGTTAAGGATACGTTAGTCCTGTTTTGAGACTAAAATCAACTTAACGGGACCGTTTAGATCCGGCAAAATAGCATTTGGAGGCTCTATTGTTCCAGTTTAGGGACATAGTGGTCCATGCTCCAGTTTAGAGACGTAGTGGTCCGTATTCCAGTTTAGGGACGTGGTGGTCTATGTTCCAGTTTAGGGACGTGGTGGTCCGACTTTAGTTTAGGGACTTTTCGGTCCAATATTAGTTTAGGGACGTTTCGGTCCAATATTAGTTTAAGGACGTTTCGGTCCATTATTAGTTTAAGGACGTTTCGGTCCAATATTAGTTTAAGGACGTTTCGGTCCACGAGTTTAAGGACCCCGCAGTCCGTATCCATGTGTGGTCGTTGGGACCCGTCGCCTCTCTGACGTCGTTGAAGGATTACAACGAGAAGTGTCAGAGGAGTTCGGAGATGTACCCTCGAACCGGAGGTAAATTGATTTAAGGGAGCAATATCCCTCAGTCAATTTAATTTGAGGACTTACGGCCATGATTGGGCTAAGTCCAAAGTATTCAACGCCTTTTATTTGTTTTTCTTTATTTGGTCTGTTAGACCTGTGTTAAGGCTTGGCCCATTTTTAAATAATGCATTGCATTATTTTCCTTTTTTTTTGTTTGGACTCTGCCCATAAAAGATGCAGAGCATCAATTTATTTTGGACTCTGCAAGGCATCTGCATAGCATTTTTATTATTTTGTTTGGGCTTTGCCCATTTATAAATGATGCAGAGCATCAATTTAATTAGGCCTGTTTGTTCTTTTAATTTGGCCTGGCCCTTCAGGAAAAGAAATGCATTGCATTTGTCAGGCGCTTTGCGCCAATCACTGAGCGCAAGCGCTTGTGGTGAGGACACGTGTCATGCTCTGGTGAGCGCAAGCGCAACGGCGCAGTGCGCTGCGCTGTTGCGCTGCTGACACGTGGCGCGCTCTGGTGAGTTGCGCCAATTCCAGAGAGCAAAGCTCTATTTCAAGAGCGCGTGTAGCTGACATGTGGCGCTCTCTCAAGAGCGCAACATCGCAGTTTGGAAGTGCAAAGCACTAAAAATCTTTTTGATTCAAGAACAGAAGTGCAGAACACTATTTGATTTCTTGATCTAATTTAGATCAAAGAAAAATAAGTTTTTCTTTTTGTTTCAAGAACCAGAGGTTCATAAAAGTGCAAAGCACTATTTTTATTTTGTTGTTTTCTTGTTTTTTAAAAACCAGTGGTTCATGAGAAGTGCAAAGCACTGTTTATTATGTGAAGAACATTGATCTGGTTTTTAGATCAATGATTTATTAAAAGAGATTCTTTTTCTCTCGTGAAGGTTTTTACCTTTTTCTTTGAAATTTTCTCAGAATTCTCTCTCTGTTTGAAGCTCTTGACATTTTTCAAGAAAATGTTGATGCCCTTGAATTGAGGTCTGGGGTCTCTTTTATAGTGCCCATAAATTAGTTAATTTTGTTGAAGAGATCTTTCTCTGAGTGATTTGGGGAATTTTCCCCACCGTTGGATCTTTGATCCAAGGGCTTCTGTTTTACAGAAGAAAATCATTTTGTTTTAACAAGAACAGAAAGATTTCTTTAAAATCTTAATTCTGTTTGGTATAAATGCCCCAGCGCGTGACACGTGTCGCGCAGCGCAGCGCAACTGTGCTAGCACATCTGCGCTGACACGTGTCGTGCAGCGCACAGCGCAGCGCAACTGAGTTAGCGCATCTGCGCTGACACGTGTCGCGCAGCACAAAGCGCAGTGCAAAGCGCAGCGCAACTGCGCTAGCGCATCTGCGCTGACACGTGTCGCGCAGCGCACCTGCTCTAGCGCATCTGCGCTGACACGTGTCGCGCAGCGCAGTGTGTGCGTAGCTGCGCTAGCGCATCTGCGCTGACGCGTGTCCCGCAGCGCAGTGCCTGCGCAACTGAAGCGTTGCTTGGTTTAATTTTGCTTAAAATAGAGCTTTGCTCTGATTGGGCACGCCTTCTTGGGCGCTGCGCTGACGTATCAGCGCCTGACATTTGGCGCGTTGCGCCCGAGATTTGAAGCGTTGCTTCAAAATTTTGAATTTTGAATTTCAACAGAGCTTTGCTCTGATTGGGCGAAACAGTGATAGTACTGAAAAATAAATAACATCTTGGTATAGCAGTTCTACTGTGCAAGTGGCATAGCAATTACCGATGCTAAATGTGTGTGAGCCGGCAAATCTGTGTAAGTGTAACGTGTGCATCATCAATAATTGTGCAGGTGTACTAGCAGACGATATCGTAAAAAATAATGGAAGTACGGGTATATATATAAAATACAATGAGAGTAAAATGAATATAGTAGAAAGGTAAATAGTAACGCAACAAGCTAAGATATACCTCGATATACGAGCCATATAATTATCGTATCTAAAATAGCACGAATCTTTATTTTTAGAAAAGTAGGGACTACGACATTTTTAATGAAAAGAAATACCTTTTGAAATCCGTAGCGTCCCTCGATTTGTCCTTTGAAAATGTACACAATTCGTTAGTTTTGAAAATAGGTAAGACTCGAACCTTATTCTAACATCTACTTAAGTAATTGAAAGACTAAAAGGCTAAACTAATCCCGAGTCAAAAGTACAGATCAATTACCATATATACATCTCGTACGGTATAGTCCATCGTACGGCCTCCTGAAAATCGAGGGTACGGGTCAAATATCATATATCATAATTCGTATGGTATGATCCATCGTACGATATCATAATCAAGTGTACGGATCAAAGGTCGCGTACATCATATCACTCTTTATTCTCATATACATATATGTACACATTTATCTCAAGTCATATCTATATTAATCTCATATCATGTCTTGTCAAAAATATCTATATTCTCATATCGCCTCACATCCGTATATCGACATATTAAGCCAAGTCATCTTACTTTATCATAATATCTTTTTATCATATCAATATCCCACATCAAGTCATCTTGTGTGTGTATCATATTCTCATTTGTATGCATGTATAATCTTACAACATCAAGTCATCTTGTGTGTGTCATATTCTCATTTGTATGTATGTATAATCTTACACCATCTATTGGCATATGAATATAATATGTACATTGACTTGCATCCTCAAGCAAACATATCCACTAATGTCATCGTTTATCATATCATCTCATACTAAAACCATTAATCATAGCTGTAAGTTTGTAGCATATCTTTTCTCCAAATTATAATTTACATATCGATTTTCCATATCAATGGTTGCGGGGGTGCTATACGACATCGACCGGTCTTCTCCCGTAGATATAAATCTACTCACATGCAATCTCCTTGTTTATCCGAAATCGATATGCTTCGTCGTATTGGAAGTCCATGTGAAGGTACATACAATCAATACACAATCGTAATACTATTAAAATGAATTCCGAAAAACCGATACAGCACACGAAGTGCTCATAGGTTAGAACATATAGCTTACGCATACAAAAACAACCAAATGACCCTCGTCGTTGACGTACAAACGTCCAACGACTATATCTCATCAAAAATTTCATAAATCCAAGTTTCCAATATTGGAAAACGTCGTCAAACCCAACTTAAAAAGCTCCCAGATTCTTACACAGATAGATAGAGACAAAACTAACAATACAGTAGCTAGGTTATGAGGAGTGTGAGGTACAAGAAAAACCCCAACACTAAACTTCACAATTTGGCAGGCCAGAATGCTACAGTAACCGTCCCCGCCAGCCCCACCTTGGAGTTTTGGTCTCGTTCTTGTGTGGTGGTCTTTTAATGGTCTACCTAGGTTAATGGTGTTTTTTTTCTTGCAAAGGTCCCAAATTGCTCCAGATTACATTTAGTCCTCAAGAATTCCACAAAACCGACTTTGGAATATTTGAGTTTTCATGTTTAGGGTTCTAGCTCAAGTCCAGACCGGAATTCTACCATTAAAAGGGTTTGTGGCCACTACTAAACCTCAATTACACTTTCACAATCAAATTATCCTTAAACCACTTCTTGGAAATATCAAAGATCACTAATCTATATCGGTTTAACTCTAAACTACTATAGGGTGTAAGGAAAACTAAAAACTTAACTAAAGGAATAGAAATATAACTCATTTGGCAACTCAAAAAAATTCTCGGGTTGCCCAAAGTGCTCAAAATTGAAACTTGATGCATCCATGGGGTTTGTAGAGAGGTTGTGATCATTTTTAGTGAAGGGTGTGTGTGGTTTTGGCAAGGTTTTGAAGATGTTTTCATGAGGTAGAGGAGGGTGAAGGAGGAGATGAAGAAAGATGAAGATGGAGGAGAAAAGGTGATGTGAAGAAAACAAATGAGGAATGGAAAGTGTAGGAGCTGTACACTCTCTCTCATTCTCTCTCATGGCATGGCTATGCCATCATGTTGTCCCCGCCCTCTCTCATCAATTATCCTCTTTTTCTCCTTTTTCTTTCTCTTTTCTCCTTTTTCCTTCTCAAATAAAACAAAACATATAACACAAATGCAAATGAACAAACATGCAACATGTCATGGTGCACTAGCCATGACTAATTAAAAATACGGATTTGGCTTAATCATGATTAGTAGTGCACTAATCAACTTTAGTTTAAACTTGCATATAATAATTATAAAATGCCCAAATCCAAATAAATACCTTTTTAATAAATAAATTATTTTAATCTCCAATTACTTTCCAAATATTGGTATATAATTATACCATTTTACGAAAACCCTAATTCGCAAATCGAATAGTTTTCGCGAAATATATTATTTTAATATTTAAATTCCAAAAATAATATTTTATATTTCTAAAATGTTACAATCTTCCCTCCTTAAATAAATTCGGTCCCCGAATATAAATTAAATCCCCCAAAACTAAAACATTTCAATAATCGGTTTAAATCAACGGGGCTTCAAAATCACAGAATACACAGAAATACCACAGCGCATCGTGTGTGCATGAAAACGAGTACGAAACTAAAAATCAATCTCTGTCAAGCATCACGCAATCACTAGAGTTATAATGGAAATACAAATCTTGAAATCCATTACTGAAATCCAAATATTCTATAGTCAAAATCATAATACGTATATAGTATGCATCCTTGTAAATTCCTCTAAAATTGAATAAAACACATGCAAAATCTTTTCCAAATCGCCGTATGATGCGTAACTCACGGTAAAAATTGTGGACGCTCAATTGTAAAGTAGTAAATATACATTCATATAGGTTTTGCTCAAAATATACATTCCACCTTTTTGAAATATCTCAAGAGGTTTTCCTTTGTAAAAGTCCGTGTCACTCACGGACACGTAGAAAATAACGAGACTACAGCTCCTTTTGAAAACCTCTCGGTAAACTTTTATGCATGCAAAAGTACTCAGGTGCTGTCCTCAGATCAGTCCTGCTCGTCTACTATATAATATAGTGCCAATCATGAAAATACGATGCTCATGAGTAAAATCAATCTCAAAAGACGTATCCAACATCACGTGCGTTTGGTGCGCACGAACATCAAAGCCAAATATAAGTGCCACGAATGTGCAAGAAAGAAAAACTAAGTGCAATGGGTGTGCACGAAAGCATCTGTCAAGTGCAACAGGTGTACATGACAACAATATCAAGTGCATCTAAAGTGCACGGAAATCTTAACCTAGTGCAACTAATATGCACAAATAAAAATCTTAATCAAGTGCATCCGGTATGCACAAAATCTCATACCATGCGTCCAATATGCGTGAAAATCCAAATCAAGTGCACCGGGTCCGCAAAAAAACATCTAGTGCAGTAAAGCGCACGAAAATGAACGTCAAGTGCAATGATGCACGAAAACATAATCTAGTGCAACAAATGCACGAAAACATAGTCTCAGGTGCACTAGGTGCCCGAAAACCCATTAATATCTCAAATACACGCAAAAACAACACCGAACGTGCCAAGGTGTATAAAATCATAAACATGTGCAACTGTGTGCATAAAATACGTATCAATGCACTGCAAGTACATATGAGCTATACCGAGTGCATAAGTCAAGTCAAGTACATACATCATGCACGAAATCAAATTGACAGATCGAAATCCGCGAAATCATAAACATGTGCATCCAAGGCACAAAATCGATATCAAGTACAATAGATATGTACAAATCATAAACCAATGTAATGGTGTATAAAACATTCCTAGTTTGCTTCTCGATCTCTTCTAAGGAGGTAGATGAACCGTTGATGATCAGCCTGGATGCATGAGTCATCTTGGACTTCGTGATCGCGTCGGCTTGATAACTTTTCCAAGATGCTCTCGGTGCCCTTTTATAGTGCAAAACCAGAATCTTCTTGTTGAAAACTTGGTAAAATTCTTCATAGATTCATGCTAAGAAATCTCATGCTCTAACTCCCTAGAATTGCGGCGGATCCGCGGCCCAAGGGGGGTTTGGCCGCGGATCCGCGCTCAAAGGTGAGGATCTCTTGATCAAAATTCTTGGGCTTTCTTCTTGTGACATGTGGCAATCCTAGGCACCTTTAGAATTCAGAAATCTTCTTTCGGTTGCTTCCAGACTTGGTCTCTAAGTTTTGCTTCTTAATTAGGCAAGTCTTCTTCAACAGCTTGATTTCTTTGATATATTCTGCATAACCACTTGGAAAATTCTGCACAATAATCTTAAATAATATTTAGTAGACTTAGTTCTACTAGGATTTGGTCAATGAATTTATTTGCATACATTTTTCTACCAAATGCTAATTAAAATATATTAACACATGGAAAATAGTGTTTTTACACATAAACCCTCATATGTATAATATATTATAATAAAGTCCTTTTTTTAATATGAAAATGGTAGGAAAAATGTAATACAAATGTGCAGTTTTATCAACTGAACATATGCTTATACAGATAAGCACTAATCAGCTACCGCACACTACACCTTAACATAGTCAACAAACGTTGCACGAATACTAACTATTACTTATCTGAAATGACGGAGGGCTACGTCAGGTTTTTAAGAAAACCTTTTGCGTAATGAACTTGATATCGTTGTAGAATCAATTGATTTTAAACTGGAGTGTTTTTTTAGGCTTTTCTAGTTTTGCTAAAGGGGTTACTCCCAGTGAAGGGATCGTCGGCCCTTTCCTCATCGAATAAGCTGCAGGATATATCATATATATCACTATGCAAAGCAAAAACTCCAAAAGCAATCAAAAGGCAAACTGAGAGGTGTAGCATCTGCCAGTTATTGCTAAAGGGGTCACTCCCGGTGAAGGGATCTCGGCCCTTTCCTTATCGAATAAGGTGCAGGATGTTCTACAAGGAACACCGCGATGCAAAGCAAGAACTGTAGTTACCAGTTTTTGAAAATTCGATTCTACAACATCTTTTAGGTTTCTTTTCTTTCATTAATCATATTAATGAAGTCCCATCATTTAATTCACCTAAACATCACAGATAAATACGATGTACACTTATGCCATCCGCATTCTCCTCGATGTCCCCTCATGCACCGTTAGGTTAGGTAACTAACGGCAGAGCGGGGCAGGGCTAGCGCGGGTGTAAAACATAAGTAACGTCTATATAATATATCGTATATACTATATACAGTATCTATCACAATATATCAAATGATCACATCACAGATATCGCAGCAGAAGAAACATATGAAACATTGGATATACTAGGACGTCCGTGTTTTCAATACGAGCCAGTATAAAACACGGATTCCACGGTCGCGATGAATAGCCAAACCCACAACCCTAGACCCCTACGAGAGAGGCAAGCAACACTGCCAATTCTAGAGTTAGGAGACCCGGTCTCGACTCCTCGAGATGGTCTCCCTCTGGACCCTAGAACCCGGTTACTTGTGCTCCCCTCCTAGGGTGTACCTAATGCGGAAAAGTAAATAATAGACAAGTGGTGACATCAACCTCATCCCGGAAGTGCCCCAATAAAAGAATATTACATACATTTAATTTTACATGAATGAAAATGAAAAACTCTCATCTCATAAAAAAACCCCGGCTATTCATAACGCGACGATCCAATAAAACATATCCAGCAACACATAACATCACATGTCATCAACGTAAGTAAACATGCGTATCCTAATTGTCGTTGACGTATAGCAACGAAACCGGCGATATCACATATTACGCTTACGGTCACAGAAAAGAATGTGTAAAACTACAACAGTTGGAATCCGCAACCTTCTTAGACATCGCATGCCTAACCAAATAAATTCCTTAGACATCGCATGCCTAACATTTATAAACCCCGCATTTTAGTCTCATTATCGAAAACTCTTTTCAATATCAAGTCGGCAATTCAACAGGATTCCCGACATCCTGATCGAATGCTCGTCGCAAACTTTAGTAGACGGCCGCACCCCCGGATGCCGTCGACGAAGTGCACTAAGGCGGAACACCGCTGCCGTGAGCACCCGAATGGATGCTTTTGGCGACGGGGTTCTCCTACAGTCACCTGGTCGGGCTATGGGGCGTGGCTGTCTATTAAGTTTACCGGCGAGTATCCGCGTACGCTACGTGATTGCGACGGACTTTTGATCACATCAAAATTCCATGGCAACCGATCAATTGAGACTAAACTGCTATGTTTATAACATCTAAATTAGTTATCTCATAACTACATGTGGATTCCAAATATTGTATCACATTCCAGATAAATAGACAGTGTTAAACTTTCCGATCGAATAAACAAACACCCAAGTTTTCCCGAAAAGCTCAACACTTGAGCAGAGTTCAAAAATATCCATCACATGCCACAATACCAATGGTCCAACCGTAGAAGGGTCAAGCCAACGCCTCACATCTGGCACGCCGTACTGCCCCAAACCCTAAGGTTCAAAAAGTAGTTCAAGACGGTCACATAATCGAGTTAAGGTTTGTTGTCTTCTAGAGGGTCCATCGCGTTACTTGAATGACTTAGAACATTCTTAAACAACGGAAAAATCGAACACTTGGAAATTTTCCGGGTCGGGAAAAAGTGAGTTATTGATATCCGGTCGAACTTTTTAACACTTTCTAAAATACCCGGAAATACAGACAGACGAAGTCAAACTTTCCGATCGAATCTACGAACTCCCAATACAACCCAGAAAACTCAACCCTTGAGTATAAATTAAAATTATCCAGAAAACACAGGAATCAGTATAGGACATTACTGTGCAAACCATGGACAAAGAAGCTACAGTGTGGCCGCGGAACCGCCGCGTGACCTAGGTTACGGCCGCGGTTCCACGGCGGTTTGATGGAGTTGGGCCCACGTGTTTCACAGTAATTCCTAGAAAACCCTTCTGTATTTTTTGAGTATTTTTAATTTGGAAAAAACCACATTTTCAGAAAATGTACAAAGGAGGGTTTAAATTAGGGTTTCGGGGTTCGATCGGATTTCTAACATCGTCTACACTTCGCCTAAAACTCTAGCTTGGCTCTGATACCACTGAAGGGTTGCTAGGCACGCGCATGAGGGTCTATGAGGCATCAACCATGCCAGATTAAAATTTTAGCCGTGCCGAACAACTCTAATACGGATCATTAAACTAGGGTTTAGGCGAAAGCTTACATGTTTTAACACTAAGTGAAAGGGATTACAACCTTTGTAGATCTGGTCCTCCACTTCTTTAGCTCCGTGTTGACATCCCTCCACTGCGATCATGAACTCCGGACTCTATAGAAGCTCCACGAGAATAACGAACGTGCTTGCTACGTTGACTTTGAGGCCGAAGATGATCTACGTCGGGGAGACACAAACTTAAGCTATTCCTTCACTAGGTCATAAACTTTGTGAAGAGAACACACTCTACTACATGGAAAGTGGTAGAGGATGAAGAAGTAGGAAGTGGGCTCACTTTAGAATTGATTTTCTCACTCTTTTGCTCATGGCACCATTGGAGCTAGTAAGCTTTTGGAAGGAGCTTGATGATGAAGAAGAAGAAGAAAGAATTATCCATCCAAATGAAAACTTATCACATAAATAAATGGCACCATGGTTGAGTTAAGCCCTCATGCTTAACTCATGTAGAGAATTAACCAAGGCTTTAGGTTAAAGGTTAGGTTAAAAAATATCAAAAGAAATGACAAAAGAGTGGACTTTGTCAAAGCTTCTCGAAGCTTCTTCAGGCTTGATTACTTTGACTAAGTTAAACCCTTTTGTTAAATCTTAAGATAAACCAATAACCCTAATCTTGGTATGAGTCTCATACACCTATCTTGTGTGTATCATCAAGCATGATACAAACATGTACACTTGCATATATCATATATAAACAATGTGCACATACTAGTGAGAAAATAAATCATTAGTGAGCTAATACTAGTTAATGCAATGTAATATATCAAATATATAATTATGCATTAAATTATTAAATTAACTCTTGATTTAATAATCCGGCTATAACCGACTAATATCAAAAGTAACAACTTATCGAATCAACACCTGATCCGATAACCCGGCTATATCGCATACAACCGATCAATGTCACGAGTCACGAGAATAGAATACGGTATCTCATATCGTATTAATCTCGGTCCCGCAGATATCACATATGTGCTCCTACTCCGTTTCGCTTGAGCCAGGAAACCCCTGTGTAGGACTCTAAAGACTCGTCAATACACCGGCAGTAGGTGATGATCATATCAAACACCCACAAGCCGCAAGCGGTGTGCTAAACGTAACGGCCACACGGGTATTGAGCGATCAGAAGATGAACAAGCAAGCCCGCTAGTTCTCCTGTGAATCCAATCAGTAACACTCCCGTACAGTCCGGTCTCGTCGTCTGATATATCACATATCTCGCTTAGGGGTGGTAAACGTCAGACCACAGTAGCTCGATAAGTCGTGTCTATATTGTTAGTTATATGTATGCCCTAGAGGCCATTACTGTACATTGGATGTATATTGTAGTGGATGCTGGGACATATATAGGGAGGACTTTCTTGCTCGACATGATAGTATGCTATCTGGTTACTCTTTACCTTAACGTGTACTCAGATTGTCTCTCTATTACATGTTGGTAAAGCCCTTAGGATGTGTACTTGAATACCTAGACTATGATGCGGATCATACTAGTGGGGACATGGTAGTCCATAAGTACATCCTTCAAAGTCCCTAGTCGTGGGTGTATCGAGACGGGGCATCGATATACCAGAGTAGACTAGCGTGTACCTTCTCGACCCATACAGATGGGCGATGGATGATCCCATATCCATTGGTGTTTGACATCAGAGGAGATATACGGGTGCTCAGTAGAGACTGGGTACACTGGACGGACTCGCCGAGAACTCCCAGATGGTATTATACCTCACGTCAGATGGCAGTTCTCTGGTGACACTGGTACAGAGTAGTCTGTTGACCCGAGATCGTCATAGAGTCTTGTCTGGTTCCCACTGTGCTTTGATTTCCATCTTACCACGTCCAAGAGGGCGTGCAAAACGGTGGTTTTTGGGTACAGTCCCGAGTCACATGGAGGCAATGAGCGATAGGAGGGGATTCGTCTCTCCCGGTATAGGGAGTTGATGTTGCGCTGTGTTCGATTGGCTATAACAGGAAATCCCTGGCCAGGGTTGCTGAGATTTACTGGTAAGTGTTACCAGTAGTTTCTCGAATTGTTATAGACCTCATATCGACATGACTTATCGAGCTATTGGGGTCTGACGTTTACCACCCCTAGGCGAGATATGCGACATATCAGACGATCAGACCGGACTGTACGGTAGTGTTACTGGTCGGATTCACTGGAGTGTGAGCGGGCTTGCTCGTCGATCTTCAGATCGCTCAATACCCGGGTGGCCGTTACGTTTAGCAGACCGCTTGCGGCTTGTGGGTGCTTGATATGATCATCACCTGCTGCCGGCGTATTGACGAGTCTTTAGAGTCCTACACAGAGGTTTCCTGGCTCAAGCGAAACGAAATAGGAGCGCATATGAGATATGTGCGGGACCGAGAATGATATGAGTATGTGATACTGTATTCGATTCTCGCGCTGTGACATTGATCGGTTATATGCGATATAGCCGGGTTATCGGATCAAGTGTTGATTCGATAAGATGTTACTAATGATACCAGTCGGTTATGTGCGTCAAGACCGGATCGTTAAATCAAGTGTTGATTTAATGATTTAATGCATAATTATATATTTGATATATTACTTTGCATTAACTAGTATCGGATCACTTTAAATGGATTTTCTCGCTCGGTTGTGCGCATTGCATATGCGATATGATTTTGTGCACTTGATTGTATCATAATTGATGATACATGCTTTATGGTTAAGTGTAAAGAATTAAACCAAGGTTAAATTGTTGATTAGGGTTTTACTTATTCATTCATCTTATTTATTTATTCATTTTGAATAAATTGGAAGATAAATGAATGGTGGCTTCTTTTGTTTTATGTTAAAGCTTCATGAAGCTTTGACTTGATGACTTTTTTGTTCTCATCCTTAACCCTAACCATCAACCCAACCATAGTCAATTCTCTACACTTAACTAAGGTAAAGATTATGATAAGTATTGTATTATTTTCTATTTATCAAAATTGAACTTATCATATTCTTCATCTTCTTCTTCTTCACTTCAAGAAAAAGCTTCACTAGCTTTAATGGCAAAGTGAGAATTAGAGTGAGAAATCCAAATCTAAAGTTTACCCACTTCCTATTTCTTCATCCTCTACCTCTTGCCAAGTAGTAGTGTGTGTTTACTTCACAAGTTTCTTGACTTGGTGAAGTCGGAGCTTGATTTAGCGATGCCTCGACGTAGATCATCTTCGGCACGTCGTCGACGACCTAGCCCGCTTCTTCTCCGATGAAGCCGACACAAGAGCCCGGATTTCGGATTTGAACAGCGGAGATGACTTCTTCATGGAGCTATGGAGGTGGACAAACGGATCTACAAAGGTTGTATTTCCGTATCTATTAGTTAAGTGTTAACTAGTTCTTGTTTTCGCCTAGAAATCTAGCAAACGATCCGTAGTTTAGGGTTTCCGGCACCTAGAATTTTTTAATTTGGCATGATCGATGCCTTGTGAGACCTCACTAGAGTGTCTAGGAACCCTACAGTGGTATCAAAGCCTAGCTAGAGCCTTAGGCGAAGTCCCGACGGAATTTGAAGTCCGAACGAACCCGAAACCCCGAACCAATCTTGCTCTCTATACATTTTTGAAAACAGTGAGTTTTTCCAAATTAAAAATATGTAGAGAACTCAGCAGGGAAATATAAGAATTACGGCGCAAAATTTTTTGGATGAACAGTTAAAACCGCGGCGGAAGCGCGGCATAAGATAGGTTAATGCGGCGGTTCGGCCGCACATTGATGACGTCAGCCCTAAATTTTTACACTGTAATTCATTGTATCCGGTTCTGAGTTCTCTGGATGTTTTGAAATTTTATTCAAGAGTTGAATTTTCTGCAGTTGTTTTGGGGATTCGGAGTTTCGATCAGAATATCAAATTTTGTCTGTGTGGCTTTTCGGATAAATTTTAGACTATGTTAAAAAGTTCGACCGGATATAAATACCCAATTTTTCCCCTGTCGGGAAATTTCCAAGTGTTGGATTTTTCCGTAGTTTAACGACGTTCTAAGTAGTGCAAGTAACGCGATGGACCCTCTAGAAGACAACAAACCTTAACTCGATTATGTGACCGTCTTGAACTGCCCTTTGAACCTTCGGGTTTGGGGCAGTACGGCGTGCCACATGTGAGGCGTTGGCTTGACCCTTCTACGGCTGGACCGTTGGTACTGAGGCACGAACTGAATGTTGTTAGACTTATTTCATGTGTTGAGCTGTACCGGAAAAGTTGGGTGTTCGACTGTTCGATCGAAAAGTTTAACATTTTCTGTTTATCTGGAATGGGATACAATAATTGGAATTCACAAAAGTTATGTGATAACTGAATGAATGTTATAAACATAGCACTTTAGTCTCACTTGATCGGTTGCCACGGAATTTTGATGTGATCAAAAGTCCGTCGCAATCACGTAGCGTACGCGGATACTCGCCGGGTAAACTTAATAGACAGCCTCACTCCATAGCCCCGACCAAGTGACTGTAGGAGAACCCCGTCGCCGAAAGCATCCGTTCGGGTGCTCGCGGCAGCGGTGTTCCGCCTTGGTGCACTTCGTCGACGGTATCGGGGGTGCAGCCGTCTACTAAAGTTTGCGACGAGCATTCGATCAAGATGTCGGGAATCCTGTTGAATTGCCCGACTTCATATTGAAAAGTGTTTTCGATTATGAGACTAAAATGCGGGGTTTATAATTGTTAGGCATGCGATGTCTAAGAAATTCATTTGGTCAGGCATGCGATGTCTGAGGTGGTTGCGGATTCCAACTGTTGTAGTTTTACACTTTCTTTTCTGTGACCGTAAGTGTAATATGTGATATCGCCGGTTTCGTTGCTATATGTCAACGACAATTGGGATGGACATATTTACTTACGTTGATGACATGTGATGTTATGTGTTGCTGGATATGTTATATTGGATCGTCGTGTTTGAATAGCCGGGGGTTTTTATGTGAGATGAGTGTTTTTCATTTTCATTCATGTAAAAACTTGTATGTAATATTCTTTTATTGGGGCGCTTCCAGGTTGCGGAAGTAGTCACCGTTTGTATATTATTTACTTTTCCGCACTAGGATAGACCCAAGAAGGAGGGCACAAGTAACCGGGTTCTGGAGTCCATAGGGAGACCAACTCGAGGAGTCGAGTCCGGGTCTCCTAACTCCAGAATTGGTAGGGTTGCTTGCCACTCTCGTAGGGGTCTAGGGGTGTGGGTTTGGCTATTCATCACGACCGTGGAATCCGTGTTTTATACTGGCTCGTATTCAAAACACGGACGTCCTAGTATATCCAATATTTCATATGATTCTTCTGCTGCGATATCTGTGATGTGATCATGTGATGTTCTGTGATAGATACAGTATATAGTATATATGATATATTATATAGACGTTACTTATGTTTTACACCCGCGCTAGCCCTGCCCCGCTCTGTCGTTAGTTACCTAACCTAACGGTGCACGAGGGGACATCGAGGCGAATGCGGATGGCATAAGTGTACGTCGTATTTATCTGTGATGTTTAGGTACATTAAATGATGGGACTTCATTAATGAGATTAATGAAATAAAAGAAACCTAAGATGTTGTAGAATCGAATTTCAAAATAAAACAGGTAGCTACAGTTCTTGCTTTGCACAGCGGTATATGCGATATATCCTGCACCTTATTCGATAAGGAAAGGACCGAGATCCCTTCACCGGGAGTGACTCCTTTAGCAATAACTGGCAGATGCTACACACTCGGTTTGTCTTTTGATTGCTTTTAAGTGTTTTTGCTTTGTACAGTGATATATATGATATATCCCGCACCTCATTCGAGGAGGAAAGGACCGACGATCCCTTCACCGGGAGTGACTCCTTTAGCAAAACTAGAAAAGCCTCAAAAACACTCCATTTCAAAATCATTTGATTCTACAACGATATCGAGTTCATTACGCAATAGGTTTTCAGAAAAACCTGTCGTAGCCCTCCGTCATTTCAGATAAGTCCTATTTAGTATTCGTGCTACGTTTGGTGGCCTGCGTCAAGGCGTAGTGTGCGGTAGCTAACTAGTATTTATCTGCTTATGCATATGATGCAGATTGGATTAGGGTAGTCGTGCGACTTTGTTGGCCTGCGTCAAGGGTCGTGCGGGTGGGTTTAATTCAATCAGGAAATGATGGGTTGAACTTGACTAGCGGACTAAGGTTTGTTGGCCTGCGTCAAGGTCATAGCACGCTAGGGGCAAAATATTATCGGGAATTTCAAGTGTTGAAATTTGCAATGAGATTGCATACCTTCTATGAGATAGTTGGATCCCGATACCCGCTGCGAGTAAGAGTTACTCCTGGGAGAGTTTTATACATTACAATTAGCCGATCAAGTAGGTGTCTAGAAAGGTGTCAACGGGGTTACGCCTCTGGGAAAACGAGGTTTACATTAATTAGGTTCGGCGAAAGCACGGGGGACCTCCCTCAAAGTACCGACACTGGCCTGGCTGAAAGATTGGCGAACTTGTAGTGTGTAATTAATCCCGGCTAGTCTTTCCTTTTAGGGTTTGAAGGAAGATTTGATAAAAAGCAGTGGGAGCCATCCTGATTAGATAAAGTAATAACCAATCTATTCTTTCAAGAGCGCACGCTGAGTGTTTTCTTCTCTCTCTCTCCTGGTAGCGACCATGTCACGCCTTAACCAAGATAATAATACGGATTATTGACCGAACCCGCTTGTTATTTAGAGCTGGGAACGTTGGTCCCGCTCCAACTTATAATTGTTATAAGACAGAGCAGGAAATTGGGGAATACCAGATTTCCCGTGCCGCCCAAACGAAGAGAGTGCATGCTGATGCATCATCTTCGGGTGTGTTCATTATACAGAACTGTTTCTCAGTATCCTCCGAATCCTGGGTATATGATACCTGATCAGGATCCCAGATATGTAATCTGTTACATAGGGCTACAAAAGGGTAGAAAAACTGAGAACGGGTGATAAGTTTCATGAGGCAGAAAACGGGGCAAGAGTTGCAGCCAAGTCTGTCGGTCACTGTCACCCTGTATTACCAATACATTGATTCTGAATGAATGTTATTAGATACCGAACCTGATATACAAAATCATATCAGTCTCTTTATTAGTAAAGAAATGATAAAATTTTGTATTGTTGGATAATGTTTTGAACATTTCCTATATCAAAAGTTGATCGGTTCAGGCACGTTATCTAAAAGCATTAATGTTCTAAATCAAACTACAGTTCTAAGTATAGGGAACACACACAAGAGGAAGAGTTCAGAAATGAACGAATTCTTCTTGAGGTATTGTAGACTAGGTCATATCAATGCGACCCGACTAGCTGAGTTACATTTAGATGCATATTTAAATCAGTTTGAATTTACATCTTGTGAAACTCGCCAGTCATGTCACAAAGATAAGAGGACCACAGCTCTGTTTATTGGAAACAGAGAAAGAGTTAGTGAACTCTTGGGATGATACATGTTGATGTATGTAGGTCCCCTGTCTACACATGCCAGGACTGGTTCTTTATACTTCATTACGTTCTCTTATGATCTTTCGAGATTCAGACCTATGTTCCTGTTGAAACACAAGTCCGAACCTTTTGAGATATTCACAGAATATAAGTTAGAAGTAGAGAACAAAAATACGGGTATAAGTATTATGTCCTTTGATGTGATCATAGAGGAGAATACTTGAGCACGGAAATCCTGGACTATTCTAAAGGAGAATGAGATTCTCTCTCAGCATTACTCCTCCGTATACACCATTGCACGATGGTATGTCGGGGCGGAGCAGATACACCCTATTTGATATGGTGTGCTCTATGATGAGTAATACTGAGTTACCTTTTTCCTTAAGGGGTTATGCACTTGAGAAGCTGCATACCTATTGAATAGGGTTCGAATCAAATCAAAGCCTACCATTTCATATGTGATATGGAAAGGGAAGAGCCCATATCTTAAGTTAGTTAAGATTTGGGGTTGTCCGGCCTATGTCTAAAAGCAAAATCCGGACAAGCTCGAGACAAGGTCTGTTAAGTACAACTGGAAAGGTTCCAGCTATACAAATGACAGCAGCTGATTTGGTAGAACCAAAGGATTCAGTAAATTCCATCGAACCTCAGCCTCTCCGCCGATCTAGTAGGGTTCCTCACCCACCTGAGAGATACTTCTGTTTCTCTATGACAGTGGGAGCGAGGATTGCATCATGAGATGATGACCCAACTAGTTTCGAGCTGGCCATCAGGAGTAAGACTCTGTAAGAATGGCTGGATGTTTAGCGATCTGAGATGGAATCCTTATACACCAACAAAGTATGGACTTTAGTTGCTATATCTGAAGGGTTAAATCCCCATCAGGAGCAAGTATATCTTGAGAAGATTACTTGGTGTACATGGAAAAGTTGAGACTTTCAAAGCTAGACTTGTTAAAGGTTTGCATCATTGACCAGGTATGGATTATGTTGAAACTTTTTCTAAGGATCTATGCTTAAGTCCATCCAGATCCTACTTGCCACGGCTACATACCATGACTACGATATCTGGTGGTTGGGTGTCATGACAGCTCTTCTAAAATGATGTTTTGGAAGAGAGTGTCTATAAGTACACAGCCAGAGGGCCTCGTAGACAGTGGGAGCAGCGGAAACGTGTGCAAGATGCATTATAGGATAAAGCAGGCATCGCGGAGTTGGAACATCTGTTTTGATGAAATAGTCAAAGAGTTTGACATCATCAAAATAGTAGATGAACCTTGTATAAACAAAAAGGTAGTAGGGAGTATGGTGGTGATCCTCGTAGAGTACGTGGATGACATACTCTTGATAAGAAAGGAGTTTCTTATGCTACGCTCGATCAATCTCCGCTTATCACAATGATTCTCCACATAGGATCAAATTGATACCTACTAAATCCTGGATTTTGGATCTATGAGATAGATCTAAATGGATATTAGGATTCTCACTAGTTGTAGTGAGATGGTATCAATCGACCCTGAGGAGAATCACTGGAAGTGTTCCAGAGTGATAAAGACGACTGAATGTCAGTCGCAGGCATTGTCTTTACCCTCAGTAAAGGGACGGTATGTTGGAAGAGTTCCAAGCTAGATACCGTGACATACTAGACGATAAAGGCTGGATACATCGCTACTTATGATGCTACTAAAGAGTATGTTTGGATGTATAATGGTTTATGAGATGAACTATGTTCCTACCATTGTGAGACAATGGAGTTGTGGCTTATGCCAAGGAACGCCGGTCCCATCAGTGATCCAGACTTATTCTAAGGCAGTATCACCAGATCATGGAGATGGTTGATCTCCAGGTTGATCGAGGCAAGGAGAGCAGACTTAGAGGATAACGCATCGGATCCACTCACGAAGGCCTATTCCCAGAGAGAGACTTTTATGGGATGGTTGAGTATGAGATACTTCGACCACTGCTACAGATGGCCCTAGTGCAAGTGGGAGATTGTTAGTTATATGTATGCCCTAGAGGCCATTACTGTACATTGGATGTATATTGTAGTGGATGCTGGGACATATATAGGGAGGACTTTCTTGCTCGACATGATAGTATGCTATCTGGTTACTCTTTACCTTAACGTGTACTCAGATTGTCTCTCTATTACATGTTGGTAAAGCCCTTAGGATGTGTACTTGACTACCTAGACTATGATGCGGATCATACTAGTGGGGACATGGTAGTCCATAAGTACATCCTTCAAAGTCCCTAGTCGTGGGTGTATCGAGACGGGGCATCGATATACCCGAGTAGACTAGCGTGTACCTTCTCGACCCATACAGATGGGCGATGGATGATCCCATATCCATTGGTGTTTGACATCAGAGGAGATATACGGGTGCTCAGTAGAGACTGGGTACACTGGACGGACTCGCCGAGAACTCCCAGATGGTATTATACCTCACGTCAGATGGCAGTTCTCTGGTGACACTGGTACAGAGTAGTCTGTTGACCCGAGATCGTCATAGAGTCTTGTGTGGTTCCCACTGTGCTTTGATTTCCATCTTACCACGTCCAAGAGGGCATGCAAAACGGTGGTTTTTGGGTACAGTCCCGAGTCACATGGAGGCAATGAGCGATAGGAGGGGATTCGTCTCTCCCGGTATAGGGAGTTGATGTTGCGCTGTGTTCGATTGGCTATAACAGGAAATCCCTGGCCAGGGTTGCTGAGATTTACTGGTAAGTGTTACCAGTAGTTTCTCGAATTGTTATAGACCTCATATCGACACGACTTATCGAGCTATTGGGGTCTGACGTTTACCACCCCTAGGCGAGATATGCGACATATCAGACGATCAGACCGGACTGTACGGTAGTGTTACTGGTCGGATTCACTGGAGTGTGAGCGGTCTTGCTCGTCGATCTTCAGATCGCTCAATACCCGGGTGGCCGTTACATTTAGCAGACCGCTTGCGGCTTGTGGGTGCTTGATATGATCATCATCTGCTGCCGGCGTATTGACGAGTCTTTAGAGTCCTACACAGAGGTTTCCTGGCTCAAGCGAAACGAAATAGGAGCGCATATGAGATATGTGCGGGACCGAGAATGATACGAGTATGTGATACTGTATTCGATTCTCGCGCTGTGACATTGATCGGTTATATGCGATATAGCCGGGTTATCGGATCAAGTGTTGATTCGATAAGATGTTACTAATGATACCAGTCGGTTATGTGCGTCATGACCGGATCGTTAAATCAAGTGTTGATTTAATGATTTAATGCATAATTATATATTTGATATATTACTTTGCATTAACTAGTATCGGTTCACTTTAAATAGATTTTCTCGCTCGGTTGTGCGCATTGCATATGCGATATGATTTTGTGCACTTGATTGTATCTTGATTGATGATACATGCTTTATGGTTAAGTGTAAAGAATTAAACCAAGGTTAAATTGTTGATTAGGGTTTTACTTATTCATTCATCTTATTTATTTATTCATTTTGAATAAATTGGAAGATAAATGAATGGTAGCTTCTTTTGTTTTATGTTAAAGCTTCATGAAGCTTTGACTTGATGACTTTTTTGTTCTCATCCTTAACCCTAACCATCAACCCAACCTTAGTCAATTCTCTACAATTAACTAAGGTAAAGATTATGATAAGTATTGTATTATTTTCTATTTATCAAAATTGAACTTATCAAATTCTTCATCTTCTTCTTCTTCACTTCAAGAAAAAGCTTCACTAGCTTTAATGGCAAAGTGAGAATTAGAGTGAGAAATCCAAATCTAAAGTTTACCCACTTCCTATTTCTTCATCATCTACCTCTTGCCAAGTAGTAGTGTGTGTTTACTTCACAAGTTTCTTGACTTGGTGAAGTCGGAGCTTGATTTAGCGATGCCTCGACGTAGATCATCTTCGGCACGTCGTCGACGACCTAGCCCGCTTCTTCTCCGATGAAGCCGACACAAGAGCCCGGATTTCGGATTTGAACAGCGGAGATGACTTCTTCATGGAGCTATGGAGGTGGACAAACGGATCTACAAAGGTTGTATTTCCGTATCTATTAGTTAAGTGTTAACTAGTTCTTGTTTTCGCCTAGAAATCTAGCAAACGATCCGTAGTTTAGGGTTTCCGGCACCTAGAATTTTTTAATTTGGCATGATCGATGCCTTGTGAGACCTCACTAGAGTGCCTAGGAACCCTACATATATGGGGTCTATAACAGTTCGAGAAACTACTGGTTACACTTACCAGTAAATCTCATCAACCTTGGCCAGGGATTTCTGGTTATAGCCAATCGAACACAGCACAACATCAACTCCCTATACCGGGAGAGACGAATCCCCTCCTGTCGCTCATTGCTTCCATGTGATTCGGGACTGTAACCAAAAACCACCATTTTGTATGCCCTCTTGGACGTGGTAAAGTTTAAATCAAAGCACAGTGGGAATCACACAAGACTCTATGACGATCTTGGGTCAACAGACTAACCTGTACTAGTGTCACCAGAGAACTGCCATCTGACATGAGGTATATTACCATCTGGGAGTTCTCGGCGAGTCCGTCCAGTGTACTCAGTCTCCACTGAGCACCCGTACACCATCCTTGATGTCAAACACCGATGGATAGGGGATCATCCATCGCCCATCATATGGGTCAAGATGCGTATACGCTACTCTACTCTAGTGTATCGATGCCCTGTCTCGATACACCCTCGACTAGGAACAGTTATAGGATGTACTCGTAGACTACTATGGCCCTACTAGTATGATCTCATCATAGTCCCAGTAGTCGAGTACATATCCTAAGGGCTTTACCAACATGTAACAGAGAGACAATCAGTGTACACGTTAAGCTAAAGAGTAACCAGATAGCATACTATCATGTCGAGCAAGAAAGTCCTCCCTATATATGTCCAAGCATCCACTACAATATACATCGTATGTACAATAATGGCCTCTAGGGCATACATATAACTAATAATTCCCCTATTGCAATAGCATCTACATGCATTCCATTGCCCATCCGGAGAGTCATATCACTTGTCCCCAGTACTCTACTATTTCTCAGATCCTGCAGTGAATTACAGATGTGAGAACCAGAACCGGTATCAAGTACCCATGATGTAGAGTTTACTGAAAGACAATTTTCGATTACGAACACACCTGAAGCAGAAGCAATCTTGTCCTCGGCTTTGAAGGCCAAACAATCCTTCTTCCAGTGCCCTTGCTTGTGACAATAAAAGCATTCGTTTATATCCGCTTTCACCCTTCCTGCCTTGTTCGTTCCCTGCACCTTCTTGACCCCACCCTTCGGTTTGGTGGCTTTCACCTTCTTCTTCCCTTTAGCTTTCGCTTTAGATTTAGAAGAGGATGATTGGCCAACATAGAGAACGGGGGTCTTCTCCTGTTTCAAGGAGGTCTCTGCTACCCACAACATGTTGAGGAGCTTTAGAAGACCAGCTTCCATTTCGTGCATGTTGAAGCTCAGCATGAACTGAGAGAATGTGTGGGGAAGGGACTGCAAAATCAAGTCGATATACAAATCATTCTCTAGCACGCATCCCTGGTTTGCGAGTTTCTCAATGAGGCTCATCATTTTGAGGACGTGCTCTCCTACAGGCGATCCTGGAGCCAACCTCATCTTGAAGAGTTTCCTTGAGGTCTCGTACCTCGCGATACGGGAGTGCTCCCCATACAATTCCTTACAATGGAGAAAGATGGATATAATATCCATACTCTCGTGCTGTTTCTGGAGTTCATTGTTCATGGACGCCAGTACGATACACTTAGCTCGCTCACAGTCTAGATCCCAGGTTTTGCGAACTTCCTTGTCCGCAACTGAGGAATCTGGTCCTGGGACAAGGGGAGGAACGGCGGTGGTAACAAATGCTACTTTGTCATAAGTCAGTGCAATGTTGACGTTCCTTAGCCAATCTTTATTGTTTTGCCCGGTCGGTATATTTTTTTCAAGTAATAGTTTTAGTCCTGACATGGTAGCTGCCAGAGAGAGAGAAAAGAAAACACTCAGCATATGCTCTTGCAAGTTTAGATTGGTTATTAGTTTATCTCACAAGGATGGCTCCCACTGTTTCCTCAAATCCTTCTTCAAAACCTAAAAGAAGAATTATTCAGGATTTAATCACACGTCACAATACTTGCTTAACCTTTCAGCCAGGCTAATGTTGGTACTTCGAGGGAGGTTTTCCAACGCTTTCGCGAAGTACCTTAATTAAATAACCTCTTTTCCCTGGAGGCGTAGCCCTTCTAACAGCTTTCTAGACACCAACTTGGTTTATAGCATTGATTGTTAAGTGAGAAAGTTTCCCGAGAGTAATCCTACTCATCAGTGGGATCGGGATCCAACTATCATTGCATGATGTCCTAGATGGAAGCCACTCTAGTCACCACACTCCAGAAGGTATGCTAAATCTGCAAGTTTCCTTTATGTTTTGAAACTCCCGATATAATTTTTACCCCAAGCTCTTATGACCTTGACGTAGGCCAACAAATCATAAGACGCAAGTCAAGTTCTACCCGTCGTTGTCCTGATTAATTTAGGTACATCGTACATGCCCTTGACTTAGGCCAACAAGGCTGTACGTCTGTCATATACTAATGCATCTATCTATGCAACAAATAAGCAAACACACTGCTACCATACACTATGCCTTGGCGTAGGCCAACAAGCATAGCATGAATATGATGTGCTGTCTACTTGAAACGACAGAGGGTTACGGCTGGTTTTTGGCAAAAAACCGTTAACGTAGTGAACTTTATTTAATCGAAGGAACCAAGATAGCCTTTATTAAAAAGGAGTGGTTTAAGCTCCGCATTTAAATTTTTCTTTTTGAAGAAAATCGAGGGGTTTTGAAATTGTTCCAACGATTCAGTTTAGGTTTTATTTTCTTCGCATTAATAATAATGCATCCCATCATTAACCTATCATTACAGATAACAACAAAAATACAACGTCCTCTTATGCCATCCGCATTCGCCACGGGGTCCCATCATCACCCGTTAGGTTACTTACTAACGGCAGAGTGGGGCTGGGCTAGCGCGGGTGTAAAACATAAGTGACGTCTAAATAGCTATCATATATAGATATTGTACATTCGTCAGACGAAATAATAGGCATTCCAGATCACAGATAAACTTTATTGGATATGCAAGCAATCCGCGTTTCTTTTGAGCCTACAACGAAAGACGGATTACACAGTTGTGATGAATAGCCATTACCCCTCCCCAGACCCCTACGGGTAAGGAAAACTACCCGCCAAGTACCCGAAGTGAAGCGGTCTCCCTCAAAGACGTGAGTAGGCCACTAAACACTTCGAAATACCCGGTAGTTTGTGCACCCCACCTTGGGTCTATCCTAGGAGCAAAAACAGTAAAAAGAAATAATACAATGGTGGCTACAACCGCAACCTGGATGTGCCCCGCAAAATTATATTATAACTTATTACATTTACATCGAATGAATTAAAACAAAAACCCATCACAAAACCCCGGCTAATCATCACAACAATCCAATACAGTTCATAATCACAAATAGTTAATAACATCACAGATATGTGCAACCCCTTGCCAACCGATATACTAGCAGTTAGGGGTGGTTTACGAACACATAATACAGTTCACAAATATAATCAAATAAGCAAACATCATATAATTTTGATCGATCAAACACTTTAGATTCTACTCTTAAACTTCTCTGTAAATCTGAAACTTGAGCAGAAAATAAACATTCCAGAAAAGATAAATATTCACAGAAGAATAACTGGGAAAATTTGGGGTGAATCGGTCTCAACTCGGCCGCGGATCCGCGGCGGATCGGTGGGATCGGTTGCGGTTCCGCGGTGGGTTGGCCAATTCATGCTGCCAAATTTTTCCAGTGTTCTTATAATTTCATGTAGGTTATTCTGGAGGTCCCTGAAAAAATTTTGGGCCTCATTTTAAATTCGACAGAAACTATGTGAATACGATATATTTTCCGGTTCGTTTTGCGTTCGAAATTCATACGACTTTGCAAATGAGTTAATTGTTGTTTAGTGAGGCTTTGATACCACTGTAAGTCGATGTGCAACACCCTACGAGTTGCGGGGAGGAGGAAATATGAAAAATGATCTTCTTCTTGAAGCAAATATCGACTAACCGAAGATCTTTACTAAACGATAATTAACAACAACCATAGAAGTTCTTAGCTACTATGAAAAGAGATTATACCTAGTGAATCGTGTGCTTCGTCTTTTCGTTCTCTACGTCCTCCTCGGCTTCCTCTAAGTGATAGATGATCTACCCGAGAACCCTAATCCAAGCTTCACCTCCAAACATGAGGTAACTAAGTTTCTCTAGTTGCTAATCAAAGGAACTTAGATCATATAGAGTTAGGTTATGGAGTGTTTAGTCTATTCTAATCCTTGATCACAACTCATGAGTGGTAGGATTAGAGTTTGAAGAGAGAGTGAGCTTGAGGAGAGAGAAGGTGAAGAAGATAATGATAATGATATTGTTTCTCACTTGATATATGAAGCATAATGAATAAATGAATAAATGAATAAAATGAGATTATTCATCATGATACATTAATGTATTATGAGTGATTCACTATGTGAGTTATTAAGTATTTAACAATGCATTAATGACATGATGAATCACACATAATGAGTCACAATATCATTTAATGATAATGCCGCCTAAACCCTCAAGTCACCATGCTTCTAGAAGCTTCCCGTATAATTACGAGAATGCCCCCCCAATCCGTGAAAACACGGAAAAACTTTAGACTATATAAATTCAATAACCTGATACTAGAATCTGGCTTAAACCAGAGCCGACTAGTAAAAACTGTCCGAACGTCGTACGTGCGTTTAAACACGTATGCGTCCGAACCCTTGTCGTAAAACCGTACGACCTCTATATCGTTTCTCCTGGAGTTGGGAAATCTTTGTGTGGGACTCTAAAGACTTGACTACTACGCTGGCAGTGGGTTTAACAACAGACCGCAAGCGGCACTAGCTATACGTAACGGTCCCCAAGTAGATGTCGATAAGAAGGCCGATGAGGAAACCCATCCGAAGTCCTACTGAGCATGTCCGTGACAATATCCGCTCAGTCCGGTCTGTTCGTCTAAGAGTATCGCATGTATGGTCTAGGGAGGTGGTAAACGTCAGACCCCTAATTACCATACAAGTCAAGTCGGCATGGCTCAATTACCATCCGAGAATCTACTGATCAGTCCATCAGCAATTCTCAATCAGCCATGGCCAGGGACTTATGGTAATGACCAACCGATCACTATGCGATATCAACTCCCTATACCGGGAGAGACGAATCCCTAACAGTCGCTCACTGCCTCCATGTGGCTCGGGACTGTGCCCAACTAAAACCTGTTTGCACGACTCCTTTGAACCGTGGTAGGGTAGTAATCAAAGCACAGTGGGAACTCACACGAGAAAAATGACGACCTTAAGTCAATGGACTATCTGCACACATGTCACCTATGAACTGCTATCTGATGTTAGGTATAAATACCATCTAGTCATTTCTCGGCGAATCCTGTCCGGTGTACTCACACCTAGTGAGCATCTGTATACAATCTTGGATGCAGTCCACCAATGGCTGCGGGACCAATCCATCGCCCCTCCTCAGGGTCTAGATATGTATACACTAGTCTACTCCGGAGTATCGATGCCCAGTCTCGATACTCCTGCGACCAGGGACATCTAAGGATGTGCCTATTGACTATCCAGCTCCCACAAGTATGACCGCCATCACAACGCCGGTAGTTAGGCAAACACCCTATGGGCTTTATCAACATTAATATATAAATACAAAGTAAAATATATCATATGTTAAGATAAAGACAAACCAAATAGCGTACTATCATATCAAGCAAGATTGTCATGTACATACATATCCCCAGCATCCTTTACAATGAAGTTCTCTAGGGCATATATATCCAACATCTTAATCTCCAACGCAAAATCACCTCGGCCATCTCCAAATCATGAGTGGGATATCTTTCTCGTACTTCCTCTAAAGGTAGGGAAGAAAAAGCGATAACTCCATTGTGTTACCTCAGTACACATTCGAGCCCTACTCACGAAACATCACAGTTAAACCACAAAGTCGCCCGAACCAAAAAGCAAGGAAATAGCTGATGCAGTTGTTAACCGAGTCTTCAACTGCTGGAACTCCGTCCACAAGCCTCAGTCCAAAGAAAAGAACCCTCCATTCCAGTAAATTTAGTCAACGGGGCAGCACCACACTAGCAATCCTGTATAAAACGGCGGTAAAAACTTATTGAGCTTAAAAATCTGCGGACCTCCGTCCTGCTCACAAGTCTGGCTTAAACTGTACGGCCACGACCTTCCTCGGAACCATATAAAACCGTCTCCGTAACTACAAGACCTAGGAGTCAACAAAAACAAGCCTGAAGGAACGCTCCGAGAATCTAGCAAACCGCTGGGGCTCGCCCAGTATCCCTAAAACAGATCTTCAAGTGCTACTCATATCCCTCAAGACACACTAATTAGACCAGGATGTCGTAAATAACACAACAATAACTGGTCGAGAAACGGCCTGAAAAAATCCGGTTCATCACATTCACGAATGCTGCTAGGGCATTGGTGAGTCCAATGACACACCCAAAACACACAAAGCCCGTAGCACGCAAAAGGCAGTCTTCGGAATGCCATCATTCCGAACCCGCACAATGATGACCTAATCCTAAACAAACATAGTCAAAGTCTCGCACCTTGATACTGATCGAAGAAATCGTCAATGCGAGGTACAGGATACCTATCCGCATCGTAAGCCGATTCAAGTGACGATCCATCAATACCCAACCTCAATCTGTAGTCTTTTTCCTTGATGAATAGAAATATGAGCTCTCTAATGCGAAACACTCAGACGCACAAACTCCTTCAACAACAACTCTGCAGCAGATCCTTAAGCTCCATAGCTTTGCCGGCTCATCTGGAAGAACGTTGGAAAACTCTCACACTAAAGAAAACCAGCCCAACACACCAACTGTGGCTACGGTATCACGAATAATGCCAAGAATCCACGACATCTCCTCAAAAGCCGACTAGCGAACAAGGCTGAATTCAAGCTGTAAGAGGCGGCACCACTATCCACCAGCACCACAAGACTGACGTGCTCGGGAAAACCAAACCTAATTGTTTCCTCACGGTAGTCCTCGACGCCTAGCAAGTAGCTAACCAGTCCATGCCCAGGAGATTACCAAGTCCAACATCTCTAGGAGGATCAAAATAACAGACGAATCTCTATCTCCTATCCGATTGGCACAAGACCGAATTATGTGTCGTGCAATTAAAGGACATACTGAAAGAGTACCTAAAACCACAACATTGGACGCCTGAGCATCTTGATGAGTCGAAGCGAAAACTTGTGTCTGCCCTTCATCTGCGACTGACCGAACTCCTCCTCTACTAGTCTGACCCCTCTGCGCGAACCCTCCGTGTCCACGATGTCTCAGAATACGACCCTGACGGGGTGTGAAGGAACACTGCCTGATGAGGTGTTGAAAGCTTCCGCATCGTAAACATCTACGTGCTGACTGCTGTCCTCCCAGGGGATGAGAGCCAAATGACTGTCCTCGTCCTAACCCTCTGCTCTGGGCTGGTACACCAGTACAATTTCCTCAACTGTTCCAAAACTCTCATGGTCTATGGAAGTCGTGTCTCGTAAACTGGGGCTGCCTCCACCAGTGCTATGTAGGGAACAGAATACTGCATGATGATCGCAATGAACAACTGGGTAACAGGGGTGACAACCACCTGTCGGTGCGCTCGAACGACCTCCACCAATGAGCTCATCGTCTGGCGCAACTCCTGCATCTCTGCCACTGGTCTAGCGATATGATCTATCGTAGGGGGAACAATCTGTCCTGGTTCAACAGGGGTACTACTCGGATCAGTCCTCATCTCAGATGAATCAACTCGAACCTCGGCTCTCATGGCCACTCTCGGCACCCTCGTAGTCCTTGGCGGCATAATGGCTATAAAGAAGGTAGGATTCGATGAGGATACGGAAATCGAATCACAAGGATGTATACAATCATGAGGGAATTTCAATCAATAAGTCCTAAGGTCGCTTAGGCGGAGTACCGTGTCGTGAGTATGCCGCGGAACATACGCACGCTACGCCACTCTGCTGAAGCTACCTACTCCATCATACCAGGGTCATCCTACACTCCAAAGGTAAAACCTACGCTCTGATACCAACTTTGTCATGACCCAAGGTTTGGCCCGTGACCGGCACCTAACCAAGTAACGTCTACAGGCGTAACGCGGCTAAGTAAGCCGAAACCCAGAAATCAAAACCAATACAAGTATAGAGTGTTTTAAGCTTTAAATGGAAGCATTAACTAAAATGTTAAGAATTCTTAAGTGAACAATCACCAAGATAATAATATACGACGCCTTAGCGACGAAAATGGGCAACAAGTGAGAAACATCACAGATAGAATAAGCTGCATAAGTAAAGTCGGCTCACAACGAGCTCGACACCAGAATACAAAATAATATACATCGTTCTCACAACCGGTCTCTAAGTTAATACATAAGTGGTAGATGGAGAGAACTAGATACAACAATATACATAACTGAAAGATAAACAGATACTGCACAAAACCCACCAATCAGCAAAAGAACTAATACACCAACAGTAGGGGTATCTGTGTCAAAATATGCAAGAATGCAGCCTGCCACGACTACTCCGAAGGGCAACCTGCAAACACTGTGGCACAACGGGGGTGACTTGCTGTTCAGTTGAAAATATTGCACTTTGGTATAAGTATTTTCCTTACATTTCTTAAATAATAAAAGGTGTTTATTATAAATATTAAACATATTTGGATTTATCTGCAAAATACTATTTTCCATATGTTTATATATTATAATTAATATTATGAAGGAAAATATAAGCATTTTATATTTATATAATATTTTGGTAATTGAAAATATGCATATGCATATCAAATATTTTAATCACAATTCTTAAAAGATATAATATCATACAAATGGTTAGAATAATATTTCAAAATATATGCATAATATTTTATTAATTAAAAGATGCATAGCATATCAAATATTCTTAATCATGTTTGTTAAAGATTTATTACCATATATAGTGATTAAGACACTCTCTCTAATTTAATAAATAAACTAACATTATTCATAGAGATATTGTGAATGATTTAGCTCAGGTCAAGAGATAAAGATGTTCAAGATGTCAGGATCAAAAATCTGCCAAAATCATAAAATCAATACTGACAGGGACTCAGAATCCAGGCATGGAAAGTTACCATATTAGGAAGTCACCATATATGGTAACTAGTTTTTCTTCTTTGAGGGCTATATAAAGGACCAAGGGCTAAAGTTAGAAGACATCAAGCCGAAGAGATCACGAAGTCCAAGACGGCTCACGCATCCAGGCTGATCATCGACTGTTCGACTACCTCCCTAGGAAAGATCGAGAAGCAAATCAAGTTTTGTAATCATTTTCTATGGATTAAAAGTGTAGTTTGAAGGAGTTGATTAATAAAGATAGTTATTTTATTTAATTTTTTTTTATTATGTTTTCCCTCTCTTTCTTTTCATCTTCTTTTCCCAACATGCGCGAGTAATTCTCCGCTTGTTAGGGTTCGTAGGATTAGGGTAGGCTAATGGACGATGAAAATAATTAAACCCTTTTTAAGTCCTATAAAGTTTAGGAACTTTATCAAAAGAATCATTAACATCCTAATCGGGTGCGCTAGCAATTCTTTGCTAGTTCCGACCGCGATTAGAGATTAGATTAATGATTGTTTTGGTAAAGGCTAGATATGAACGGAGTTCCGT
Source organism: Agapanthus africanus (assembly GCA_030015575.1). Classification (NCBI taxonomy): domain Eukaryota; kingdom Viridiplantae; phylum Streptophyta; class Magnoliopsida; order Asparagales; family Amaryllidaceae; genus Agapanthus; species Agapanthus africanus. The sequence continues at coordinate 255,983,307 of CM057351.1, read as the reverse complement.
GTCCAAATAAGGGTTAAGAGTGGGATTCCTTTTCCCTCCAGAAACCCTAATCTACATGCATTACCGTCGTTCTAGTTCTAAATCTATTAATGGATAAAAAGGGTAATTTTTAATTAATCGTCCATAACTACTAAATCCTAACGAACCCTACAAGCCCTCTTATTATATTATTTAAATCTCTAAAATAATCTAGATATATATTTTTGCATTCTTGCTTAACGTAGATCTAGAAACTTTCTATAAAATTCTTTATCCCTCCTCTCTTTCTGAACACATCTAAAGTAAAAGTAAAAGGTTCCACGTTTCCTAGAGGACGACCCGTACTCATCTCGGTCTAGCTACACACGACACCGTTATTGATTGCGGTTAACTACAAAAACACTCTCTTCCGAACCAATCAAATGGCGCCGTTGCCGGGGATACGTGCGTAATTTTTTATTCTTACTATTTGTGTTTAATTCTTAGACGATTCATATCATTATTAAAACAAAACTGCAAATTGCATATTTAACGATTTGTGTGTGAATTTTGCGAGGGAATCTGGAGTCACGGACTTGAGGAAACAGGAGATCTAGGGTTTCACATTTCTCTGGTATCTTTCTTAACTCTTTCTCTCTCCTCTAAAATCCAATAAAATCTATTTTATGCAGGATTCTTTGCAAAATAGCGCCGCTCAAAAATCTTTTTGCAAAAGTTTTGTGATTGGTTTTGTTTTGCATATTTTAATACGGACTCTAAGGGGCAAAGACCAAATCAAGATTAGGTGGGGATTTCATCACCCTTCCTAAGCCCCAAAAATCACAAACCGAGCATATAGATCAACCCTTCATTAGTTTAAAAAATATCTAGACCAGACTCTAAGGACTGCCGCGCTCAATAAGGACAGAGGAAGGTCGTGGGTAATCTATCGTTTATCCGCATTATTTTTGTAGTGCCTAGGCAAGTGTGTCGAAGGCTAGTGGTTTTTAATTAGGCCCACGACGTGGTTCCTTCCCACTTACCTGGCACTTACCTGGCTACAAGGGTAGTACGGAGGCGGTAGAGGATTTATCCTGCGGCTTATCCTTTGGAAGTCTAGGAGCGGTCTAGAGACTGGACCTAGGTGACCTTAGTTCTAGGGTTGCTTGTGCATCTTAAGGAGATTTGTCTTGAGTCCCACTTTTTCAAAACAAGCCAATTTTAAAATCACACACATGCTGCCACTTGCACTAAACCCGCTTAGTGCATGCTCGGCTGGACACGAGATCCTAGTGCCCGTCTTGTCCGCGTTCCTGCTATCGACGCCGAAGTCGGTACTTCTTCATCTTCTTTTCCCCCACCACACACCACATCGACTGTGATGGACGGCACTCCATCTAATTATAACACCACGCTGCCACCGCCCGCAGGTGAGCAGAATCCACCGCGCATCTCTCTCCAAGAGAGATGCTATCCTATTCGTGGTCCTCTTCCTACTTGTCTATCTCTTCCACCACCTAATGAGGATAATTTCGAAATTAAACCCCACTACATCAATCTGCTGCCCAAATTTCACGGGCTTGAGTCGGAAGACGCATACGTTTTCATCACCAAATTCGAAAACGTATGCGCAATGATGGGTACTTCACAATTGACTTTAGACGCTATGCGCTTACGTCTTCTCCCATTCACACTGTGCGACTTGGTAGAAAAATGGCTTTATAATACTGCCGCACACTCTATCACTAATTGGGATGAATTCGTCGTAGCATTTCTTAAAAAGTTTTACCCAAATCTTAAGACTGCACATGTTAGGAGCGAGATTAACCAGTTCACCCAGCTTCCCAATGAACCATTTTGGAAGTGCTTTGAACGTTTCAAAGATCTGCTTATCCAATGCCCCCATCACGGAATACAAAGATGGGATTTATGTCGGATTATATATGAGGGCATTAATCCAGCGACAAAGCAGATGCTTGAAACAATGTGTCGATGCAATTTCATGTCTAAAGATGACGGTGAAGCTTGGAAATATATGGAAGACCTTGTTGAACACACGTTGCAGTGGGAATGCGTAAGACCACCTTCAACTAAGGGAGGTATTCACCAGCTCGATGTTTCTATCGCAGTAAAATCCGAAATGGCAGCGATTCAGAAGAAACTCGAAGCTATTGAGAACAAATTCTCGTCATTCTCCTTAAATCAGGTCACGCTTCCTAAGACCGTCTGTGGTTGCTGTTCGGATCCTTTACACTTAACGGAAGAATGTCCTATGAATGCATCGTTTCAAGCTAATACTGCTTTTCAGCAGCGACCTAGAAACGATCCTTATTCTTCCACATACAATCAAGGATGGAGGAATCATCCTAACTTTGCTTGGAATCAAAACCAACAAAGCAATTATCAAAGACCTCCTCCACAGCAACCACAACCACAGAATCAGACCCTCTTTCAGTCACAAAATTTTCAAAATCCGTCCAACATTTCTACACCACAAGTGGCAGGTATTGACAACTCACTTGCATAAACTTTGGATATGTTCATGAAACAATCCATGCAAAATTCGGCTGAGATAAGGTCTTCTATTGATACCCTAACGAAAAACTCCGCCTCCCATGGTGAGAGTATTAAATCAATAGAAAACCAAATCGCACAGTTAAACGCCGCAATGAGTGCGAGAGAGAAAGGGAAACTCCCATCTCAACCCATACCTAATCCTGGCCACTCACAAAATCATAATGTGAATGTCGTTACTACGTTGAGATCGGGGAGAGAGCTGAATAACCGAGTGGGTGAGCAGTTTGATGTTAGTGACACATTTGATACCCTAGCTTCTTCTTCTTCTTCCCCTAAGTCTCCCACCTTCAACCGAGCCTATTCTCCGTTTTCCCCAAGGTTCGAACCCCTCGCCCATTTCGCCAAATCTATCTAAGTCGATTCCCACTCCAATTTTGGGATCGAATCCGTCCCCACAATCCTCTCCAATGTTGGACCAAACCATTATTGACAAAGCACCTTATCCAAACAGGTTAAGGGGCAACAGACCAAGTCCACAAATGAAGAAGATTGTGGAAATTTTTAAGCAAGTTAATATAAACATTCCTCTCCTAGATGCTATTCAACAAGTTCCGTCATATGCAAAAATCCTAAAGGACTTGTGCACTAGGAAGAGAAAAGTTCAAGTACCTAAAAAAGTTTTCCTTGCGAGTAATGTGAGCACTGCTTTTACACAACAACTACCCAAGAAACGAAAGGACCCCGGAAGTCCTACAATTTCAATTTCTATTGGGGGTAAAAATATCAATCGTGCTCTACTCGATTTAGGTGCTAGTGTTAACTTGCTTCCGTATTCTGTTTATGAGCAATTAGGGATCGGAGAGTTAAAACCTGCGCATTGCACTCTTCAGATGGCCGATCGATCTATCACCCAACCAAAGGGTGAGCTAGAGGATGTGTTAATCAAAGTCGGGGAATTCATATTCCTTGTGGACTTTATCGTTATAGATACACAACCTGTAGCGAACCCACGCAATCAAATCCCGGTGATACTCGGTCGACCCTTTTTGGCCACTTCCAACGCAATAATCAATTGTAGAAACGGCTCTATGACCCATCCTTTGGAAAGAAGTCAATTGAGCTTAATATTTACAAGTTGGGAAGTGAACCCTCTGAACCCTATGCTCATGTGTGTTCTGTCGAATTAATGGATGTCGACAGCAGCGAATTTGATCAACCTCATAATTCTGACTCTTTTCATATGTCGTTGTTTGACACGGACTCTTCCACCGAGTTGTCCGGGTCAACATCTAAGACTGATGAGGAACATTTTATAGAGTCGGACGATCACCCCATTTTTTCTGAAGACATTATTCTTCGGGGCATCGACGAAAGCTTTGAGGAAATTTTCGCTAATGAGCTCGCATTTTTACAAGACACGGGTGTTGAGATGAATCAACTCCAAGATGAAGAAATTGGACCTCCACCCCATCACTATCACTGTGTCGTCTCTCCAAATTGAGACGCAATCCTTTTCCATTACACCTCTTATCACCTCCCCACTTCTTCTTGTCAAAAGGTGACATGTTCTTCCACCAACCTTGGTGCTTCATCGATAAAATTTTTGAATGGTTGGTGTTGACCTTCGGTCTTTGCAAAGCTTGGCATTGACCAATAACTTTACCCCCCAATGATTTTAATTGCTTAACATTATTTAACTCAAGTTTGGGGGTAGGGGTTTGGTATATTTTGGCTCTTGAAAGAAAATGATTTTTACAAAATTGTGGGCCAGAAATAAGTTTGGAGGAGGATTTTCACTTTCATATATTGTTGCCCCCATTAATAATTTCCTTCCAAGTCTACAGGTTTTTGAGCTTAACGGATGACATCAGTGAGGACACTGCTGTAAACAGGTTTGGGGGAGGTTTGTGCTTATTTACACATCAATTTGCATCATACTTTGCATAAGCACAACATTTTCAAAAATTAAAAAAAAATTCTTTTATAACAAAAGAATAGAAAGTGAAAAATTACATCCAAAAGATAGGAATAATTTAAGAAAACCAAGAAAATTAGAAGTTTTCTTACACGAACTGGTAATAAGTAGTTATGAGCTGTTGTCCCAAGGGTTAGTAAGATGAAGGAAGTCACTAATCTGAGGATAAAAATAAGTCTGAAAAATAGTTTCTATTCTGAAAGCCAAACATTTGAATGTTGATACCCTACTATATGCACTTACACACGTCTTGAAACTCGGGATAGTAGAGGATACCTTGAAATGCTCTTGTCTAAAAGCCAAAGTATAAAGGAAGTGAAAAAAATGAAGAAAATATAAAAATGGTGAAAAGAAAAAAATGAACACTGGTTTTGTATCGCCAAGGCAGCAATAAAAAAATATAGCGAGGGTGCCTCTTCACCTAGTGCCCTAAGGCCAACTGGTCTGGGAGTCACTGCTAAGCCTTAGGTAGTGGAAGACGAGGAAAATATTATCACCTAATTAGCAAGCACATGAGTAATCGGTCGGTTAGTACCTCAAGAAGTATTAACGGTCGCATGAAAAGGTGTGAGCGAATCTTAATATTCATCAAATTAAAGAGTACTAAGGTAGATGGACAAGAGTATGATAGCTTGAATTGAATTCTCCGAGTGTAGGGATGTCCATTTCACACACGTGGGGTTATATGATCAATGTTTGGATGAAAGGTAGGAATGAAGAATAAAGACGATGTTTTATTGAGGGATGATGTGATTTCTAACATTTTTGCATGACTATTAAGATAGGGCTCATGACAACTGAAAAGCTAGTGTAGTTGGAAACTCTAAATTTTCAAAGTATTTCTTTTATAGTTCTTATCTTTATATGTAAATTTCACCATCTCTCTTTTGTTATAGGATTTTGTGGGTGCAATCCGCTGAAAACCCTCAGGAGACAACACTCCTCCTACTAGGGACACCTAGAGGTTTAACGGCTTGTTGCACGTGCTCAGTGCAATCGTGTTTGCCTACGAAAGTGTGCTAATTAGGTTTTCTTTTTCTTTTTCTCTTTCTCTTGAATAACTAGTTTGCTCGGGACGATCAAAGTTAAGTTTGGGGGTATTTGTTCAGTTGAAAATATTGCACTTTGGTATAAGTATTTTCCTTACATTTCTTAAATAATAAAAGGTGTTTATTATAAATATTAAACATATTTGGATTTATCCGCAAAATACTATTTTCCATATGTTTATATATTATAATTAATATTATGAAGGAAAATATAGGCATTTTATATTTATATAATATTTTGGTAATTGAAAATATGCATATCATATCAAATATTTTAATCACAATTCTTAAAAGATATAATATCATACAAATGGTTAGAATAATATTTCAAAATATATACATAATATTTTATTAATTAAAAGATGCATAGCATATCAAATATTCTTAATCATGTTTGTTAAAGATTTATTACCATATATAGTGATTAAGACACTCTCTCTAATTTAATAAATAAACTAACATTATTCATAGAGATATTGTGAAAGATTTAGCTCAGGTCAAGAGATGAAGATGTTCAAGATGTCAGGATCAAAAATCTGCCAAAATCATAAAATTAATACTGACAGGGACTCAGAATCCAGGCATGGAAAGTTACCATATTAGGAAGTCACCATATATGGTAACTAGTTTTTCTTCTTTGAGGGCTATATAAAGGACCAAGGGCTAAAGTTAGAAGACATCAAGCCGAAGAGATCACGAAGTCCAAGACGGCTCACGCATCCAGGCTAATCATCGACTGTTCGACTACCTTCCTAGGAAAGATCGAGAAGCAAATCAAGTTTTGTAATCATTTTCTATGGATTAAAAGTGTAGTTTGAAGGAGTTGATTAATAAAGGTAGTTATTTTATTTAATTGTTTTTTTTATTATGTTTTCCCTCTCTTTCTTTTCATCTTCTTTTCCCAACATGCGCGAGTAATTCTCCGCTTGTTAGGGTTCGTAGGATTAGGGTAGGCTAATGGACGATGAAAATAATTAAACCCTTTTTAAGTCCTATAAAGTTTAGGAACTTTATCAAAAGAATCATTAACATCCTAATCGGGCGCGCTAGCAATTCTTTGCTAGTTCCGACCGCGATTAGAGATTAGATTAATGATTGTTTTGGTAAAGGCTAGATATGAACGGAGTTCCGTGTCGAGATAAGGGTTAAGAGTGGGATTCATTTTCCCTCCAGAAACCATAATCTACACGCATCACCGTCGTTCTAGTTCTAAATCTATTAATGGATAAAAAGGGTAACTTTTAATTAATCGTCCATAACTACTAAATCCTAACGAACCCTACAAGCCCTCTTATTATATTATTTAAATCTCTAAAATAATTTAGATCTATATTTTTGCATTCTAGCTTAACGCAGATCTAGAAATTTTCTATAAAATTCTTTATCCCTCTTCTGTTTCTCAACACATCTAAAGTAAAAGTAAAAGGTTCCACGTTTCCCAGAGGACGACCCGTACTCATCTCAGTCTAGCTACACGCGACACCGTTATTGATTGCGGTTAACTACAAAAACACTCTTTTTCGTACCAATCACTTGCCAACTCGTGAATAGAAGATAACATATAAAGGTAATCACGAGTATGCACGTGCTGCGACACTCTAACCTATGCCAACAGATAACATCTATATGATGAACTGGATGCTCAAATCATGCAACAGGTGCGATCTAATAACATCTCCATGTGAATAGCAAGATATGTGATAATCAGGTATAGCAATGCAAACTAACAACCCTATATAGAATGAGCAGGGTATGCAATGATCGTGCAAGCATGTGTACTATATCAGGTACAATAGATACAGGATGAGATATCAAACACTGCATACTGAGCATGGGAAATATAACATCTACACGGAATGTCATCGTGAAAAGTATAATCGGTACCCATCCATGCACCCAAATCCCAATACCACTCAGGCGTCATCATCCTCCTCGGTCCTCAAATCATGTGAATCTCATATAATCATGAGTGCCCAACATCGGCACCCAAAATATCAAGAAATACTCGTGTCTAGCATCGACACGCAAATCCTCTTGCATCGGGCATCCGTCAGTCCGGGTCAGCCCACGGGCTCTGTCTGCGGTATCGGCCCTCGGCCCCGGCAGTACGAGTCGTCCCGTATCCATCTATCGACTCTAGTCAGTATCCTCCGGATAACCGCCAGGTCTAACCAATCACCGGTAGGTAGTAGTCCCTCTGCCAGGCTCACCGTCTACTACACAGCGAAACCGTTCTTGCCCCCGGGTACCATACCGGGTCCACCATGTATCCGTAATCGGCCTCATCCAACTCCCCGATTCGGGTTCACATATATCACTCTATCACCGAGAAAACACAAGGTGGACGTACCGAAATATCATATCAAGGGAAACCGGGTATTTAAAAAATTAACTATTCTCTTTTGAAATATCCACGGTTCCCAAAATCCAGAATTAACATGGAAACAACATATCTCAATGCGTAATCTAAGCAAGTATGAAGATATCAATGTATGTGTGCACTGGTATGAGTATACAGTGTGCATGTACGCAGGTATGAAGATATCAATATATGTGTGCAATGGTATGAATATACAGTATGCATGTGCGTAGGTATGAAGATATCAATATATATGTGTGTACTGGTATGAGTACACAGTGTGCATGTGCACAGGTATAAATATATGATGTATGTGGCACAAGTATGCGTATGTTGTTAGTTATATGTATGCCCTAGAGGCCATCACTGTACATTGGATGTATATTGTAGTGGATGCTGGGACATATATAGGGAGGACTTTCTTGCTCGACAAGATAGTATGCTATCCGGTTGATCTTTACCTTAACATGTATACTGATTGTCTCTCTGTTACATGTTGGTAAAGCCCTTAGGATGTGTACTTGACTACCTGGACTATGATGCGGATCATACTAGTGGGGACATGGTAGTCCATAAGTACATCCTTCAAAGTCCCTAGTCGTGGGTGTATCGAGACGGGGCATCGATATACCAGTGTAGACTAGCGTATACCTTCTCGACCCATACAGATAGGCGATGGATGATCCCATATCCATTGGTGTTTGACATCAGAGATGATATATGGGTGCTCAGTGGAGACTGGGTACACTGGACGGACTCGCCGAGAACTCCCAGATGGTATTATACCATACGTCAGATGGCAGTTCTCTGGTGACACTGGTACAGAGTAGTCTGTTGACCCGAGATCGTCATAGATTCTTTTGTGGTTCCCACTGTGCTTTGATTTCCACCTTACCACGTCCAATAGGGCGTGCAAAACGGTGGTTTTTGGGTACAGTCCCGAGTCACATGGAGGCAATGAGCGATAGGAGGGGATTCGTCTCTCCCGGTATAGGGAGTTGATGTTGCGCTGTGTTCGATTGGCTATAACCGGAAATCCCTGGCCAGGGTTGCTGAGATTTACTGGTAAGTGTTACCAGTAATTTCTCGAACTGTTATAGGCCTCATATCGACACGACTTATCGAGCTACTGGGGTCTGACGTTTACCACCCTTAGGCGAGATATGCGACATATCAGACGAACAGACCGTACTGTACGGTAAGTGTTACTGGTTGGATTCACAGGAGTGTGAGCGGGCTTGCTCGTCGATATTCTCATCGCTCAATACCCGGGTGGTCGTTACGTTTAGCAGACCGCTTGCGGCTTGTGGGTGTTTGATATGATCATCACCTGCTGCCGGTGTATTGACGAGTCTTTAGAGTCCTACACAGAGGTTTCCTGGCTCAAGCGAAACGAAATAAGAGCGCATATGAGATATATGCGGGACCGAGAATAATGCGTGTATGTGATACCGTATTCCATTCTCGCGATGAATGTATCGATATGGTTGTATGCGATATAACCTAGTTATCGAATCAAGGATTGATTCGGTAAGCCGATACATTGGATACTAGTCAGTTATATGCGATATGACCGGATCGTTAAATCAAGTGTTGATTTAATGATTTAATGTATAATTATATATTTGATATATTACTTTGCATTAACTAGTATTGGTTCACTTTAAATGGATTTTCTCACTTGGATTGTGCAAGTTGTATATATGATATACTTTTGTGCACAAGATTGTATCATGTTTGATGATGCATGCTTATTTGGTTAAGTGTAAAGATTAAACCATGGTTATTTAAATGGTTAGGGTTTTATTTTTCATATCTATTTATTAATTCATTTATTTATTTCTTTTTGGCAAAGGAAAAGAAAAAAATGGTGGCTTTCTTTGGATGCATGTTGAAGCTTCATGAAGCTTTGACTAAGTCACCATTTTTGTCTTCATGCTTAACCCTAACCATTCACTTAACCTTAGTTTATTCTCTACACTTGACCATGGTTGCCATATGATAAGTATTGTTTTTATTTTCTTTTTGAACTTAACTTATCATAACATTATCATCGTCTTCTTCTTCTTCTTCAAGAAGAAGCTTGCCTCCATCAATGGCAACTTGATGAAAAGTGTGAGAAATCAAATTCTAAAGTGAATCCACCTCCTATTTCTTCATCCTCTACCTCTTGCCAAGTAGTATAGGGTGTTATCTTCACAAGTTTCATGACTTGGTGAAGTGGGAGCTTGATCTTGTGATGCCTCGACGTAGATCATCTTCGGCACGAAACCGACGACCTTGCCCGCCCATTTCTCCGATGAAGCCGACGCTAGAGCCCGGGATTCCATTTGGACTGCGAGGAGACTTCATTGAGGTGCTATGGAGGTGGAGAACCGGATCTACAAAGGTTGTATTTCCGTTCTTTTAGTTAAATTGTAAACTAGCTTCCTTTTGTCGCCTAAAATTCTAGTTAACGATCCGTATTAGGGTTTCTCGGCACTTGTAATTTTTGAATTTGGCATGGCTGATACCTTGTGAGACCTCCTTTGTGTGCCTAGGAACCCTACAGTGGTATCAGAGCTACTTGGCATTGGATGTCGACCTATGGGGGGTTCTCACTGTGTGACAGTGTAGCGAAGCATAGGCTCTTACCCCCAGGGTGTCCCGAGACCGGAAGGTGTTCCGGCGGGTTGTAGTCCTCGCGAGGGGGCATGCGTAAAAAGTAGCGACTGAGGTACCCGTTGGTGCCAAGGCGACCCCATTGGATGGGGTGGTTGCCTGCCCTACAGTGGTATCAGAGCCTAGCTAGAGCCTTAGGCGATGCGTAGACGAAGTTTGAAATCCGATCGACCCGAAACCCTAACCCGATAATGCTCTCTGGACTTTTTTCAAAAACTGGGTTTTTTCCAGATTAAAAATTTCTAAAAAATTCAGCAGGGTCTTATTAGAATTACTGTGAAATTCGTGGGGCTAATTCGTCAAAAGTGCGGCGGAACCACGGCAGAAGCCTGGTTTCCGCGGCGGTTCCGCGGCCATTTGATGACATCACCCTTCCTATTTTGCACAGTAATTCCTCTTTCACAGTGCTGAGTTTTATGGGAATTTTTAATATTTATTCTACAGTTGAGTTTTCTGGGGTTGTTTAGGGAATTCGTAGATTTGATCGGATTGTCTAATTTTGTCTCTGTGTGATTCCGGATAATTTTTGAATATGTTAAAAAGTTCGACCGGATATAAATAACCACCTTTTTCCCTGTTGGAAAATTTCCAAGTGTTGGATTTTTTCGTAGTTTAACGACGTTCTAAGTAGTGCAAGTAACGCGATGGTCCCTCTAGAAGACAACAAACCTTAACTCGATTATGTGACCGTCTTGAACTGCCCTTTGAACCTTAGGGTTTGGGACAGTACGGCGTGCCACATGTGAGGCGTTGGCTTTGACCCTTCTACGGCTGGATCGTTGGTACTGAGGCACGAAGTGAATGTTTTTAAACTTGTTTCATGTGTTGATCTGTATCGGGAAAACGTGGGTGTTTGACTGTTCGACCGGAAAGTTTAACATTTTCTGTTTATCTGGAATGTGATACATTAATTGGAATTCACAAGTAGTTATGAGATAACTGAATGAATGTTATAAACATAGCAGTTTAGTCTCACTTGATCGGTTGCCACGGAATTTTGATGTGATCAAAAATCCGTCGCAATCACGTACCGTACGCGGATACTCGCCGGATAAACTTAATAGACAGCTACACCCCTTAACCCCGACCAAGTGACTGTAGGAGAACCCCATCGCCGAAAGCATCCGTTTAGGTGATCGCGGTAGCGGTGTTCCGCCTTGGTACACTTCGTCGACGGTATCGGGGGTGCGGCCGTCTACTGAAGTTTGCGACGAGCATTCGATCAAAATGTCGGGTATCCTGTTGAATTGCCCGACTTGATATTGAAAAGAGTTTTCGATAATGAGACTAAAATGCGGGGTTTATAATTGTTAGGCATGCGATGTCTAAGGAATTCATTTGATTAGGCATGCGATGTCTAAAGAGGTTGCGGATTCCAACTGTTGTAGTTTTACACTTTCTTTTCTGTGACCGTAAGTGTAATATGTGATATCGCCGGTTTCGTTGCTATATGTCAACGACAATTGGGATGTGCATATTTACTTACGTTGATGATATGTGATGTTATGTGTTGCTGGATATGTTATATTGGATCGTCGTGTTTGAATAGCTGGGGGTTTTTCTGTGAGATGAGTGTTTTTCAGTTTCATTCATGTAAAAACTTGTATGTAATATTCTTTTATTGGGTCACTTCCAGGTTGCGGAAGTTGTCACCCTTTTGTATATTATTTTCTTTTCCGCACTAGGATAGACCCAAGGAGGAGGGCACAAGTAACCGGGTTCTGGAGTCCAGTGGGAGACCAACTCGAGGAGTCGAGGCCGGGTCTCCTAACTCTAGAATTGGTAGGGTTGCTTGCCGCTCTCGTAGGGGTCTAGGGGTGTGGGTTTGGCTATTCATCACGACCGTGGAATCCGTGTTTTATACTGGCTCGTATTGAAAACACGGACGTCATAGTATATCCAATGTTTTATATGTTTCTTCTGCTGCGATATCTGTGATGTGATCATGTGATATGTGCTGTGATGGATACTATATATAGTATATATGATATATTATATAGGCGTTACTTATGTTTTACACCCGCGCTAGCCCTGCCCCGCTCTGTCGTTAGTTACCTAACCTAACAGTGCATGAGGGGACATCGAGGCGAATGCGGATGGCACAAGTGTACGTCGTATTTATCTGTGATGTTTAGGTAACTTAATTGATGGGACTTCATTAATATGATTAATGAAAGAAATAGAAAACTAAGATGTTGTAGAATCGAATTTCAAAATTAAAACATGTAGCTACAGTTCTTGCTTTGCACAGAGGTATATATGATATATCCTGCACCTTATTCGATGAGGAAAGGACCGAGATCCCTTCACCGGGAGTGACTCCTTTAGCAATAACTGGCAGATGCTACACACTCGGTTTGTCTTTTGATTGCTTTTAAGTGTTTCTGCTTTGCACAGTGATATATATGATATATCCCGCACCTCATTCGACGAGGAAAGGACCGACTATCCCTTCACCGGGAGTGACTCCTTTAGCAAAACTAGAAAAGCCTCAAAAGCACACCATTTTAAAATCATTTGATTCTACAACGATATAAAGTTCATTAAGCAAAAGGTTTTCTTAAAAACCTGTCGTAGCCCTCCGTCATTTCAGATAGGTAATAGTTAGTATTCGTGCTGCGTTTGTTGACTCAGTCAAGGTGTAGTGTGCGGTAGCTGATTACTGCTTATCTGCAAAGCATATGATGCGATTGGATTAGGGTAGTCGTGCGGCCTTGTTGACTCAGTCAAGGGTCGTGCGGGTGGATTTAATTCAATCGAGAAATGACGGGTTGAACTTTACTTGCGGTCTATGGTTTGTTGACTCAGTCAAGGTCATAGATCGCATGGGGAAAAATATTATCGGGAATTTCAAGTGTTGAAATTTGCAAAGAGATTGCATACCTTCTTTGAGATAGTTGGATCCCGATACCCGCTGTGAGTAAGAGTTACTCCTGGAAGAATTTTATACATTACAATTAGCCGATCAAGTAGGTGTTAACGAGGTTACGCCTCTGGGAAAACGAGGTTTAGATTAATTAGGTTCTTGCGAAAGCACGGGGGACCTCCCTCAAAGTACCGACACTGGCCTGGCTGAAAGATTGGCGAACTTGTAGTGTGTAATTAATCCCGGCTGGTCTTTCCTTTTAGGGTTTGAAGGAAGATTTGATAAAAACAGTGGGAGCCATCCTGATTAGATAAAATAATAACCAATCTATTCTTGTAAGAGCGCACGTTGAGTGTTTTCTTCTCTCTCTCTCCAGGTAGCGACCATATCACGCCTTAATCAAGATAATAATACGGATTATTGACCGAACCCGCTTGTTATACTGAGCTGGGGAACGTTGGTCCCGCTCCACCTTATAATTGTTATAAGACAGAGCAGGAAATAGGGGAATACCAGAATTCCCGTGCCGCCCAAACGAAGAGAGTGCATGCTGATGCATCATCTTCGGGTGTGTTCATTATATAAAACTGTTTCTCGGTATCCTCTGCATCCTGAGTATATAATACTGGATCAGGATCCCAGATATGTAATATGTTACATAGGGCTACAAAAGGGTAGAAAATTGAGAACGGGTGATAACTTTCATGAGGCAGAAAACGGGGCAAGTGTTGCAGCCAAGTCTGTCGGTCACTGTCACCCTGTATTACCAATACATTGATTCCGAACGAATGTTATTAGATACCGAACCTGATATACAAAATCATATCAGTCTCTTTATTTAGAAAAGAAATGATAAAATTTTGTATTGATGGGTAATGTTTTGAATATTTCCTATATCAAAAGTTGATCGGTTCAGGCACGTTATCTAAAAGCATTGATGTTCTAAATCAAACTATAGTTCTTAGTATACAGAACACACACAAGAGGAAGAGTTCAGAAATGAACGAATCCTTCTTGAGGTATTGTAGACTAGGTCATATCAATGCGACCCAACTAGCTGAAGTTACATAAAGATGCATATTTAAATCAGTTTGAATTTACATCTTGTGAAAAACTTGCCAGTCGTGTCACAAAGATAAAATGACACCAGCTCTGTTTATTAGAAACAGAGAAAGAGTTAGTTAAACTCTTGGGATGATACATGTTGATGTATGAAGGTCCCCGGTCTACACATACCAAGAACAGTTCTTTTTACTTCATTACATTCTCTGATGATATTTCGAGATTCAGACCTATGTTCCTGTTGAAACACAAGTCCGAACCTTTTGAGATATTCACAGAATATAAGTTAGAAGTAGAGAACCAAAATACGGGTAAAAGTATTATGTCCTTTGATGAGATCAAGGAGGAGAATACTTGAGCACGGAAATTCCTGGATTATTCTAAAGGAGAATGAGATTCTCTCTCAGAATTACTCCTCCGTATACACCATAGCACGATGGTATATCGGGACGGAGCAGATACACCATATTTGATATGGTGTGCTCTATGATGAGTACTACTGAGTTACCTTTTTCCTATTGGGTGTTATGCACTTGAGAAGTTGCATACCTATTGAATAGGGTTCCAATCAAATCAATTGCCTACCATTTCATATGTGATATGGAAAGGGAAAAGCCCATGTCTTAAGCTAGTTAAGATTTGGGGTTGTCCGGCTAATGTCAAAAAGCAAAATCCGGACAAGCTCGAGGCAAGGTCTGTAATGTAGAACTGGAAAGGTTCCAGCTATACAAAATACATCAGATAATTTGGTAGAACCAAAGGATTCAGTAGATGCCAACGAACCTCAGCCTCTCCACCGATCTAGTAGGGTTTCTCACCCACCTGAGAGATACTTCTGTTTCTCTATGACAGTGAGAGCGAGGATTGCATCATGAGATGATGACCCAACTAGTTTCGAGCTGGCCATCAAGAGTAAGACTCTGTCAGAATGGCTGGATGCTTAGTGATCTGAGATGGAATCCATCTACACCAACAAAGTATGGACTTTAGTTGCTATATCTGAAGGGTTAAATCCCCATCAGGAGCAAGTATATCTTGAGAAGATTACTTGGTGTACATGGAAAAGTTGAGACTTTCAAAGCTAGACTTGTTAAAGGTTTTCGTCATCGACCAGGCGTGGATAATGATGAAACCTTTTTCCAGTGGCTATGCCTAAGTCCATTCAGATCCTACTTGCCACGGCTACATACCATGACTACGATATCTGGCGGTTGGGTGTCTTGACTGCTTTTCTAAAATGATGTTTTAGAAGAGAACGTCTGTAAGTACACAGCCAGAAGGCTTCATAGACAGTGGGAGCATTGGAATCGTGTGCAAGATGCTTTATAGGATAAAGCAGGCATCGCGGAGTTGGAACGTCTGTTTTGATGTGTTAGTCAAAGAGTTTGACATCATCAAAATGGTAGATGAACCTTGTATAAACAAAAAGGTTGTAGGGAGTATGGTGGCGATCCTCGTAGAGTACGTGGATGACATACTCTTGATAGGGAAGAAGTTTCCTATGCTACGCTCGATCAATCTCCGCTTATCACAATGATTCTCCATATAGGATCATAATGATACCTACTAAATCCTGGATTTTGGATCTATGAGATAGATCTAAATGGATGTTAGGATTCTCACTAAATGTAATGAGATGGTATCGATTGATCCTGGGGAAGATCACTGGAAGTGTTCCAGGGAGATAAGGACGACTGAGTGTCAGTCACAGGCATTGTCTTTACCCTCAGTAAAGGGACGGTATGTTCGAAGAGTTCCAAGCTAGATACCGTAACATACAAGACGATAAAGACAAGATACATCGCTACTTAAGATGCTACCAAAGAGGCTGTTTGGGTGTATATTGGTTCATGAGATGAACTACGTTCCTCCCATTGTGTGACAATGGAGTTGTGGCTTATGCCAAGGAACGTCCGTCCCATCAGTGATCCAGACATATTCTAAGGCAGCATCACCTGATCATGGAGATAGTTGATCTCCAGGGTGATCGAGGTTAGGAGAGCAGACTCAGAGGATAACACGGCGGATCCACTCACGAAGGCATATTCCCAGAGAGAGACTTTTATGGGATGGTGGAGTATGAGATACTACAACCACTGCCATTAGATGGCCCTAGTGCAAGTGGGAGATTGTTAGTTATATGTATGCCCTAGAGGCCATCACTGTACATTGGAAGTATATTGTAGTGGATGCTGGGACATATATAGGGAGGATTTTCTTGCTCGACATGATAGTATGCTATCTGGTTGATCTTTACCTTAACATGTATACTGATTGTCTCTCTGTTACATGTTGGTAAAGCCCTTAGGGTGTGTACTTGACTACCTGGACTATGATATGGATCATACTAGTGGGGACATGGTAGTCCATAAGTACATCCTTCAAAGTCCCTAGTCATGGGTGTATCGAGACGGGGCATCGATATACCAGTGTAGACTAGCGTATACCTTCTCGACCCATACAGATGGGCGATAGATAAACCCATATCCATTGGTGTTTGACATCAGAGATGATATACGAGTGCTCAGTGGAGACTGGGTACACTGGACGGACTTGCGAGAACTCCCAGATGGTATTATACCTTACGTCAGATGGCGGTTCTCTGGTGACACTGGTATAGAGTAGTCTGTTGACCCGAGATCGTCATAGAGTCTTGTGTGGTTCCTATTGTGCTTTGATTTCCACCTTACCACGTCCAAGAGGGCGTGCAAAACGGTGGTTTTTGGGTACAGTCCCGAGTCACATGGAGGCAATGAGCGATAGGAGGGGATTCGTCTCTCCCGGTATAGGGAGTTGATGTTGCGCTGTGTTCGATTGGCTATAACCGGAAATCCCTGGCCAGGGTTGTTGAGATTTACTGGTAAGTGTTACCAGTAATTTCTCGAACTGTTATAGGCCTCATATCGACACGACTTATCGAGCTACTGGGGTCTGACGTTTACCACCCTTAGGCGAGATATGCGACATATCAGACGAACAGACCGGACTGTACGGTAAGTGTTACTGGTTGGATTCACAGGAGTGTGAGCGGGCTTGCTCGTCGATCTTCTCATCGCTCAATACCCAGGTGGCCGTTACGTTTAGCAGACCGCTTGCGGCTTGTGGGTGTTTGATATGATCATCACCTGCTGCCGGCGTATTGACGAGTCTTTAGAGTCCCACACAGAGGTTTCCTGGCTCAAGCGAAACGAAATAGGAGCGCATATGAGATATGTGCGGGACCGAGAATAATACGTGTATGTGATACCGTATTCCATTCTCGCGATGAATGTATCGATATGGCTGTATGCGATATAACCTAGTTATCGAATCAAGGATTGATTCGGTAAGCCGATACATTGGATACTAGTCGGTTATATGCGATATGACCGGATCGTTAAATCAAGTGTTGATTTAATGATTTAATGTATAATTATATATTTGATATATTACTTTGCATTAACTAGTATTGGTTCACTTTAAATAGATTTTCTCACTTGGATTGTGCAAGTTGTATATGTGATATACTTTTGTGCACAAGATTGTATCATGTTTGATGATGCATGCTTATTTGGTTAAGTATAAAGATTAAACCATGGTTATTTAAATGGTTAGGGTTTTGTTTTTCATATCTATTTATTCATTTATTTATTTATTTCTTTTTGGCAAAAGAAAAGAAAAAATGGTGGCTTTCTTTGGATGCATGTTGAAGCTTCATGAAGCTTTGACTAAGTCATCATTTTTGTCTTCATGCTTAACCCTAACCATTCACTTAACCTTAGTTTATTCTCTACACTTGACCATGGTTGCCATATGATAAGTATTGTTTTTATTTTCTTTTTGAACTTAACTTATCATAACATTATCATCTTCTTCTTCTTCTTCTTCTTCAAGAAGAAGCTTGCCTCCATCAATGGCAACTTGATGACAAGTGTGAGAAATCAAATTCTAAAGTGAACCTACCTCCTATTTCTTCATCCTCTACCTCTTGCCAAGTAGTATAGGGTGTTATCTTCATAAGTTTCATGACTTGGTGAAGTGGGAGCTTGATCTTGTGATGCCTCGACGTAGATCATCTTCGGCACGAAGCCGACGACCTTGCCCGCCCATTTCTCCGATGAAGCCGACGCTAGAGCCCGGGATTCCATTTGGACAGCGAGGAGACTTCATTGCAGAGCTATGGAGGTGGAGAACCGGATCTACAAAGGTTGTATTTCCGTTCTTTTAGTTAAATTGTTAACTAGCTTCCTTTTGTCGCCTAAAATTCTAGTTAACGATCCGTATTAGGGTTTCTCGGCACTTGTAATTTTTGAATTTGGCATGGTTGATGCCTTGTGAGACCTCCTTTGTGTGCCTAGGAACCCTACATATGTGATGTATATGTGCCCAAGTATGAATATAACATATGCTGTTATGCGGCAAATCACGACAACATCAATAAGGCGGAATCAGTATGATATATGATTTATAGCAATCCTATAATGTGAGTGTCATTGCAATCACTAACGGTGTGAGTGTAGCATATCAATCGTGCTCGTGCAACTTGGACTGTTAGTGACAGTGCAGTGTCCTATGCTATCATTTCTACATGCAATAATAAGGTATGCTACTACAGTCCATATGAACATCTACAATTTAATATCCTAACACGCCCTGACGCTTAACGCCATACGGGCGATTTCCCCGTAGATATTAAATCTACTCACCTGGTCGTGCGCTACTCATAACCAACCACCTTCTTCCCTTTCTTAGCTTCGTCCGACGTACCAGCCTGCGAACCTGGAATTTACACAAAAATCCATATATAAGCAAGCACCTCACAAGACGCGATATCTAAGCCAAACGATACGCTCGCGTCGCGAACTAAACGCGCGGGTGTACGATACGCTAAACGTGTGCACGCATCTAAAACTAACCCGAGACGTCGCGATGCGCTGGATCATAGAACCCACTCGCGTATCGCGCGAACCAAACATACTAGAAATACGATATAACGTCCCAGATTCTCCTATAGAGAGAAACTCACAAAATTGCATATATCACAACACTGGAAAACACAACAGACCACCCTAGGAAATACCTCAACACCCCAAACCCCTATCTGGCCGCAATTTGCGGCCAGAACCAATAAACCGGCGACCAAAAAGTTGAATGGGTGCTTCGTGCTTGGTGTCTGTGGTCAAGATCTATCTAATGTTCTCCAGTTTCCTCAATTTTTCTCTGAAGTGACCGGGTCTAAAGCAGATCACTGAAAAGAGAAATTTCACTTTAAACACTAAATTCTGCACAATATGAAACTGTAACATTTCAAAAAAATAAAATATTATTTTTGGGAATTTTCATAATTTTTAATGAATATTTTAATAGTCGGTGTAATTAAATACCGATAAATGGCGAAAATTCCGGAGAAAATTTTGGAAATTCTAAAATAGCTTATTTTGTGGAAATATGTCATTTGCAGTTTTTATGTTGGATATTACTGTTATTTTGGTTAAAAATCGCGAAGTGGATTTTTGGCGTTTTGTGCAAAAATGTTGCACATGATATTTTTACACTTGTTACACTTGTTTCTTGTTTTGGTCATGGTAGCCTAGGGTTGGACCATGTTTAGATGACCATGGTGACTGGACCCATTTGGTTGAGTTTAGTGTGTTAATTAAGAGCTTAGCTTTGTTAAGAATTGGTTAAGTTTAAGGTTGACTTGTGTAGGGAGAAAGTGAGCCATGGTGGCTTTGTGTCGTGTGAGCATTATTTTGAGAGAGAGAGAGAGGTGGTTAGGATGTGCCATGATCCATATCATTCCATAATCCCTTGTGTTTTGTTACCCTCTCTCACATCTCTACCCACAACATAACACCCCCTTAAGGAAAAACCAGCAGCAGCAGGTGCTGAAAGATTGCAACAGCCTTACATCAGCTCCTGATATACCATATCAGCCCCCATTCTCTCACATCAACAGCTACATCAGCTCCATAGCTGATCTACACCAGCCCCTAACACATTTCAGCCCCCCCATTGCTGACCTACACACTCACTTCAGCCTCCATCAACGCATCAACTGCTGATACACCACATCAGCCCCTAAATTCAGCTGAAAACATGCATCAATTCAGCTACATCAGCCTCCATAGCTGACCAACACCCCCCCATCAAGACTTATCATCCCCCTAGCTGATCTATACTCTCCCATCATCATTTTCAGCCCCCAATGGGTGACTTTTGCTACCAATCAGCAGCACAATGGCTGACTTTTGCTACCAATCAGCAGCACCATCATTGCATCAGCAAAATTCTGCCTAACTTCAGCCACCAGAACAGCCCCCTCCCTACACCTACACCGTCATTTCAGCTACAAGCATCAGCTGCAACCCCTAGCTCCTAGCACCATAGCCAACACCTACATCATACATCAGCATTTGCAGCCCCATTTATCACCTCATTAGCCCTCATATCAACTCATTGTCATGTTGGAACCATACATCAGCAGCAGCCCTTCAACACAACATCAGTTTCAGCTGAAGCAACATCAGCTCAACACTTCACCCTGCATCACTCAAAACAGCTCAGCAGTAGCAGCCCGAAACCCTGCTACATCAGCAGCAGCTCCACTCAAACTACAACCCACACCCTCATTATACCACCACTCAACCCCCACAACAAAACCACAGCCCCAACTGCTGCTACAACAGCAAAGGAAGAGCAAAAAGGAAATTGCAAGCAGCAGCTGCCACTGAAGCAGCAACAACATCTGTTGCAACAGCAACTTCAACCAGGGCATTCCAGCAACACCAACCCACTCCTCCTTCCTTCATCTTCCCTTCTCCTACATTCTAGGACCCCCTGGAGGTAAATCTCGCATCCCAACTCGGTTCTTGCTCAGTTTAGGTTATATATCTGAAAGTTCACTGTTTTATTTGTGACATTGTGCTAGTTTAGGCAATTTTGAGTGAAACTTGACCTAGTATTGGTTTTGATCGTTAGTATAACCTTATTAGATATTTTTGAGACCATTATAACCAATATAACCCCAGATCTCTAGTTAGTTACCATAGTTATTCGACTAGGCGTATTTTACTGTTTTTGTCGATTTTGAGGCCTTTCTGAGATCTGCTTTCACCCGGGGCCTCCTAGAGAAAAATTGACTTGGCAGAGAGCTGTGCAGGCACCCTGGAACCCCTACCAAAAGCCCTAGCCACCACCTCAAAGTTCCGGCCGCAAATTAAATCCTCCTGGCCGCAATTTGCGGCCAGAGCAGTATAAAACTGCCTCGTTTTGCGTGCACAGCCCCTTTTCATGTAAAATTGACCCCCGGCATGTCTAGTTTTGACCGTTCCCTGTTAAGGTAAAATCTGGGTTCATTTTCGTGAGTTGGCATATGATTTTCGACGTGTTTTCGTATGGATTTTGGTATTCGATGATTCGTTTCTGTCAGGTAGCGTTTGGACGTCAACGACAATGGATTTTGGTAGTGTTTGCACACAAGGTCACAGGTTTTTACCTATGGGCGTAGTGTGCACCATTTTGGTTTCCGATATGATTTTCATGAGTTTTAGCATGTGATATTCTTGTAGGTACTCACGTGACGTCGAAGCGTTGGAGATGCAAACGGCGACATCGGCACCGGCACACATATAACAAGGTGAGTAGATTTATATCTACGGGGAGAAGTTGGGTGGATGGCGTATAGCACCCCCGCAGTCCGAGGTGGTGTATACGGATACGTATACACACCTATAAATATTATTGTTGTTGGGATTAATTATTAATGTTAAATGGATATTGGTATATTGGATTGGTGAAAAGTTACGAAACCATAGTGTAGTGGGTGCACTACAGATTCATGCACACATATACATACTTGCATACATCCTCACTTCATATATGCTTATGGGATTCGTTATGGACATGTGTTCACTTAGGTATGAGGCTATGTGTTTATTACGGATTTGAGGATGATACATGGGATTGATATGAGTCGATGAGTTGATATGAGATTATGATATCGACGATATGACCTGTTATGATGGTAAAATTCATGATTTAGAGACACCTTGATACTTTAGAGGATTTTGGGGATGATGATGCCATAGTAATAGCGACATATATATTATATGATCGAAATTTGATTATGATATACGATGGGATATGATATAATATGATATGACAGGATACTTGTGATAGGCCACCTTAGGTGATGTATACTCTGGTGATGATATATGAGGATAATATCGATCTATACTAGACTGTCAATCAGTAGTTAGATCTTGATTTTAGTGATGATGTTAGCATTGTACCAGACATAGGTCAGTACCCAGATGATAACATTTGATAAAGAGAATACTTGATGAATGATATGACAGATGTGATATTGACCCGTACCCAGATTGGGGAGGCCGTACGACGGATTTACGTACGAGCTATAATTTGATGTTTGATCTGCCTACTTGACTTGGGAATAACCAATTATAGAGATATGGTATCGGATGTGATATGATCGAGGCGGGATCACCGACTATTTATGTATATTTATATGTATCGACTCAGAGGTTAGGCGGTTTCCCTTACCTACTACTAGCTTTAGCTCAGCCTTGTAGTAGGGTAGCTATATGACCTTTATGACATTAGATGCAGTTTAGCGATCATGGTGTTCAGTATTTCAGCTCCCGCATATTCTTATTGTTGCTCTGTATCGCATACTGTTATGATTCATATTCTATTATTGATATCATGCTGCTAGGACACCAGCACCATTACCGATGATGCGTATGTTCCACATACACTTACTTGCAAGTTCACACACATTTTGATCGGTAATTACCATGTCACTAAACAGTAGTATTATTGCATCAGGATATGACCCTTGTATGTGCATACTATTATTCCATGTTGCAGGACATACTGTTACACTTGCATTCCATTTATATGTCACATACATCATGCTTCCTGATTATACGCATTGAGATATGCCGTTTCTATGTTATTTCTGGATTTGGGAACCGTGGGTATTTTAAAGAGATTATGTAAATATTTTAAAAACCCGGTTACCCTTGATATGATATTTCAGTGTGTTCACCATGTGTTTTCTCGGTGCTGAGAGTGACATGTGAAACCCGAATCGAGGAGGCGGATGAGACCGATTGCGGGTACATGGTGGACCCGGTGCGGTATCCCGAGGCAAGAAGATCGCAGGAGATGGCGTTGAGCCTGTGCAGGGGAGCACTACCTACCGGTGATTTTACCCGACACGTCGGATATCCGGAGGATACCGTTGTAGTCATGAGATGGATGGTAGGGGCCGATCTGGACTGACGACGCCCTAGATTTTGTGATTGAGACATTGAGATTTCGAGATATTGAGGTACAGAGATTGTGATACAGAGGTATCGAGATACTGAGACTTATGTTTTGTGCCGATGCTTGGCACTGTTTATGCTGATTTCATTTATGATACCTCATTTTAAAAGTACAGAAATCTCACAAATTATGAAAGCAGTTTTCTTCAGTACATGCATTCTGTTACATGCATTCATACATCATCTATATGATACATTGTTACCTGATGCACTGACATGGACATATGGGATTACACTTGGATTAGATATTTACACTAGCCATGGTTAGAGATTACTGGTTATATATTTGAGGATTATATATTATGATCGTATGACCTAGGATTGCGTCATACATGCGATTTTCTGTTCGTAGATCTTTTTCTACTCACGAGTTGGCAACTCACCCCCGTTGTGCCCCAGTTTCTTGCAGGTGTTGCCGTGCGGATTTCATTACGGCTTTGCGGGCACTATACCTTTCGGGTGACTTGCTAGTAGGTGGGCTTACTGTATCTTACCCATCATTATATATTGTATTTTATATTTCAGTTGTATCTAGAATTTCCATCAACCAAAACATGTACTTAATTGAGATAGAGACCAGTGATGTATATCCTTTCGATCTTAGAGTCGCGTGTTATATTTCGATGGGTTCTTGCTGGTTGAGTTTCATTTCTGTTGTGATCTTCGCCTTTAGGCGTTGTATTTTATGTGCATACTGGTTGTTTGATTTGGTTCTTTCTATTCTCTACTACTTCACATGGTTTGGATTTCTGGGTTTCGGCTTACTTAGCTTACGTACGCCTTGAGACGTTCGTAGTCTAAGTGCCGGTCATGTTCCGTACTTCGGGTCGTGACAAAGTTGGTATAAGAGCGTTAGGTTTTACCTTCGGAGTATAGGATGACCCTTGGTTGATGGAATATGTAACTAAAGTAGAGTGACGTACCGTGGTATGTCCGCGGCATATTTACGATACGCCACTCCACTTAAGAAGCCTTAGGATGTACATTTCCTTGTCCAGTATCATATTCCTTCCTGATCTATCCTCATCGGTACCAGTTTTGGTTTTCCTGCCATGATTACGGGCAGGGAGAGCTAAGGCTAGAGTTGTGGTCAGCTTGAGCTCGTCACGAACGAGGACTGGCCGGGGCGTGATTCTGGCGACACACGATTCTAGAGATGTGTCTTTTGATTGTGCTTTGTGCCACGAGCGATGGATGGATCGCTGTATTAGATTACTCGGACGTGCAAATCAGCACCAGAGGATTGAGCCACTGACAGAGGCCAGCTAGATAGATTGATTCCAGCTGAGACGACTTCACGCGGAGACGTTGAGAGTCGACAGAGACGATCGAATGTCGGTAACCTATTATTCCAAGTTTAAAGTACTCGGAAAGACATGCAGGCAATTCTATGGTCCCTCTAGAAGAATGAAACCCTAACTCGACTTAATGACCGTATGAAAGCCTTTGAACCTTAGTGTTTGCGGCAGTTCTGCGGCGCCATTAGTGAGGCTTGGGTTTGCCCTTCTACGGCTGGACCACCGATGTTGGGGTATGTACTCGACGCCATTATACTGTACCCAAGATGTTGAGCTCTTAGGGGATTATGAGGTCTTGACAAATCGATCGGATGGTTCGACTTAATTCGGATGCTAGGTGGTGAGATGCATTCTTGGGAGACTCCAGATACGAGGATAGCCGTTGGAGCTCAGTCCATGCAGCCACGACGAGACGAGTCCGAAGCAGTCGGCATTAGAGAAAAGTGGAGTAAGAGGTTCGTACAAAATCTGGGTATGATTACGTTCCACTTCGCCGACATCAGAGATGCGATGCGCATACCGAGGCATTGTAACTGGATATACCTTCTAGAAGGAGTCGCGATGAGTATGCAGCCGTTCCGGAACAAGAAGGAGATAAAGTAAAGGACGATGACTCCCGGACAATTGGCAGAGATGAGACTTGGAAGAGACCTTGAGCAGGATTCCTTCCAGGACACTGCTGCAATGATACTTGCACCCAGGATCAGATGTGTCACGTGCATTAAGAGAACTATAGACCGAAGCCAGTGACATGCTGCTTTACGAATGGTCGTGAGGATTGACCGAGAAATGACCAGAGAAGTGCCTGAACGAAATCGTCCCCATTAACATACCTGAAAGGGCCGATGAGCCGATGGATCGTGAGATTGGTAAGCCACAGAGAAGACTTAGACCCAGAAGTGGTCATGTTATGCACACCAGCAGGCCAGAGATTCAGAATCGTCGACGAGATATGTTATGAGTGACCACGACAGTTGGCCAGAGATTCTTAGAGGATGCGCTTGAGCGGGACTGTTCTACCATACTTGATTTCGATGTTTTGTGTAATTTATTCGCATGATTTGATTTTGATGATTGAGAATTTACGATTGTGGCACAGTAGTTGCACTTGATATCGTTTTTGTGCCTTAGTTTCACATGTGATTTTATGGGGTTTCATACAGTTGAGTTGATTTTGTGCGTACGCACGCACACGATTTGGTTTTTGCACTCGGTATAGTTCACATATGCTTGCAGTGCAGAGATTTGCATTTTGTGCACTTAGTTGCACTGGACTTCGATTTCGATGGAGATGTTCGATATTGTTTCGTGCATTTTATGCACCCGACTGGATTTTTTTGCGCATGTTGGGCGCATGTTATGAGATGCGATTTGGTGCACACCAGATGCACTAAACTGAGATTCTTCGTGCATGTCAGAAGCACCTGTTTTGCTGTCAGGCACACCTGTTGCCTTGACAGATGTTTCGTGCACACCCGATGCACTTAGATATTGTTTTTGTGCGCATGTATGGCACATTCATGGATTTTGATTTCCGTGCGCACCAGACGCACAGGGTTTTTATATGCACATTTTTGGAATTGATTTCTTAGGGAGAAGTACATTTCTATGATATTGCGATTGATTTTCATACTGAGCAGGACTGGTCAGATGACAGTGCCTGGGTATATTTTGCATACATTGACAGATTTTAAAGGGATTTCCAAAGGCGAGCTATAGTCTCATTAATTACATGTAAAATTCCGATTTCTAGCATATCGGTTTTGCTTTGGATTTGGCAGTCGTGTTTCGTCTTGACTCCGATGATTGCGAGACGCTTGACGGAGTTTTGTTTCGAGATATCTGCTTGTTACCCATGCGCATGTATTACGTTATGATGCCTTTTATGTACTGATGATTTCGGAGCCCCATTGGTTTGGACATTTGTTTGAAATGTTTTTAGAATTTGGAGGTTTGAGTTTAAATTCGGAGACCGAATTTCTTTAAGGGGGGAAGACTGTAACATTTCAAAAAAATAAAATATTATTTTTGGGAATTTTCATAATTTTAATGAATATTTTAATAGTCGGTGTAATTAAATACCGATAAATGGTGAAAATTCCGGAGAAAATTTTGGAAATTCTAAAATAGCTTATTTTGTGGAAATATGTCATTTGCAGTTTTTATGTTGGATATTACTGTTATTTTGGTTAAAAATCGCGAAGTGGATTTTTGGCTTTTGGTGCAAAAATGTTGCACATGATATTTTTACACTTGTTACACTTGTTTCTTGTTTTGGTCATGGTAGCCTAGGGCTGGACCATGTTTAGATGACCATGGTGACTGGACCCATTTGGTTGAGTTTAGTGGGTTAATTAAGAGCTTAGCTTTTGTTAGTTGTATGTATGCCCTAGAGGCCAGTATTGTACAGATGTTGTATATTATATTGGATGCTTGGACATATATAGAGATGACTTTCTTGCTCGATATGATAGTATGCTATCTGGTTACTCTTTATCTTAACATGTATACTAGTCTCTTTAAACTGTCTTATGGTTACATGTTGGTAAAGCCCTTAGGATGTGTACTTGACTGCCTGGACTATGATGCAGAACATACTATTGGGACATGGTAGTCCATAAGTACATCCTTCAAGGTCCCTAGTCGTAGGTGTATCGAGACGGGGCATCGATATACCAGTGTAGACTAGCGTATACGCTTCTCGACCCATGAGATGGGCGATAGATGATCCCATATCCATTGGTGTTTGACATCAGAGATGGTATACGGGTACTCGGTGGAGACTGGGTACACTGGACGGACTTGCCGAGAACTCCCAGATGGTATTATACCTCACGTCAGATGGCAGTTCTCAGGTGACACTTGTACAGGTTAGTCTGTAGACCCGAGATCGTCATAGAGTCTTGTGTGATTCCCACTGTGCTTTGATCTCCACCTTACCACGTCCATGAGGGCGTGCAAAACGGTGGTCTTTGGGTACAGTCCCGAGTCACATGGAGGCAATGAGCGATAGGAGGGGTTTCGTCTCTCCCGGTATTGGGGGTTGATGTTGCGCTATGCTCGATTGGCCGTAACAGGGAAGTCCCTGGCCAGGGATGATCAGAGATTTGCTGGTAAGTGTTACCAGTAGTTTCTCGACCCGTTATGAGCCTCAAATCGGCACGACTTATCAGTTATTGGGGTCTGACGTTTACCACCCCTAGACTTGATATGCGACGTATCAGACGAACAGACCGGACTGTACGGTAAGTGTTACTAGTTGGATTCATAGGAGTGTGAGCGGGCTAGCTCGTCGATCTTCTGATCGCTCAATACCCGGGTGGCCGTTACGTTTAGCAGACCGCTTGCGGCTTGTGGGTGCTTGATATGATCATCATCTGCTGATGGCGTATTGACGAGTCTTTAGAGTCCTACACAGAGGTTTCCTGGCTCAAGCGAAACGAAATAGGAGCGCATATGAGATATGTGCAGGACCGAGAATAATGCGAGTATGTGATACCGTATTTCATTCTCGCGATGAATGTTTCGATTGGTTATATGCGATTTAACCTAGTTATCGAATCGTATATTGATTCGATAAGTCGATACATTGGACACTAGTCGGTTATGTGCGACATGACCGGATCATTGAATCAAGTGTTGATTTAATGATTTAATGTATAATTATATATTTGATATATTACTTTGCATTAACTGGTATTGGTTCACTTTAATAGGATTTTCTCACTTGTAGTTCACAAGTTGTATATGTGATATACTTTTGTGCACTACTATGTGTCATGTTTGATGATGCATGTAGATTGGTTTTGTGTTAAGACTTAAACTATGGTTATGATAATAGTTAGGGTTTTTATTTATTTACTTATTTATTTATCTATTCTTTTTTGATAAATAAATAAAAGATAACAAAATGGTTTCTTTCATGAATCTTGATGAAGCTTCATGAATCTTTGACTAAAGTGACCATTTTGTCATCATCCTTAACCCTAACCATTCTCATTTGACCATGGTTTATTCTCTACACTTAACCAAGGTTAGAAGATGATAAGTATTGATTTTATTATTCTTTTTACACAGCACTTATCATATTCTATTTACTTCTTCTTCTTCATCTTCAAGAGAAAAAGCTTGATGCCATCAATGGCATCTTGAGTTCCAAAGTGAGAAATCCAATTCTAAAGTGAACCCACCTCCTATTTCTTCACCCTCCACCTCTTGCCAAGTTGTTTTGGGTGTTTTCTTCACAACTTTCACAACTTGGTGAAGTTGGAGTTTGAACTTGTGCAACCTCGACGTAGATCATCTTCGGCACGAAGCCGACGACCTATTTCGCTCATTCCTTCAATGAAGCCGATGCGAGAGTCCGAGATCCGACTAGGACAGCGAGATGACCTCTACGTGGAGCTAAGGAAGTGGATAACCGGATCTACAAAGGTTGTAGCCTCTCTCCTTTAGTTAAAGTGTTAACTAGATTCGTTTTTCGCCTAGATTTCTAGTCGACGATCCGTGTTAGGGTTTCTCGGCACCCATAAAAATTGAAATTGGCATGGTTGATGCCTTGTGAGACCTCTTGAGAGTGCCTAGGAACCCTACAGTAGTATCAGAGCCTAGCTAGAGCCTTAGATGAAGTCTCGACGACGTTTGAAACCCAAACGAACCCGAAACCCTAAAACCCAAGTGCTCTCTGGACTTTTTCTAAAATCTGGGATTTTTCCATATTAAAAATGCTTAAAAAATTCAGCAGGAAAATCTAAGAATTACGATGCAAAAATTATTCCATGAACAGTAAAGTGTGCGGCGGAACCGCGGTAGAAGCCTGGCTTCTGCGGCGGTTCCGCGGCAGAATGATGACGTCAGCCTTACTTCTTTGCACAGTAATTCATAATTTCAGAAGCTGAGTTTTATGGGTATTTTTAATATTTATTCAAGAGTTGCATTTTCTGGGGTGTTTTAGAGCTTCGATGTTTCGATCGGATTATCAAATTTCGTCTTTGTGTATTTCCGGATAATTTTTAGAATATGTTAAAAAGTTCGACCGGATATTAATACCCAATTTTTCCCCTGTCGGGAAATTTCCAAGTGTTGGATTTTTCCGTAGTTTAACGACGTTCTAAGTAGTGCAAGTAACGCGATGGACCCTCTAGAAGACAACAAACCTTAACTCGATTATGTGACCATCTTGAACTGCCCTTTGAACCTTCGGGTTTGGGGCAGTACGGCGTGCCACATGTGAGGCGTTTGCTTGACCCTTCTACGGCTGGACCGTTGGTACAGGGGCACGAACTGAATGTTGTTAGACTTATTTCATGTGTTGAGCTGTATCGGAAAAACTTGGGTATTCGACTGTTCGATCGGAAAGTTTAACATTTTCTGTTTATCTGGAATGTGATACAATAATTGGAATTCACAAACAGTTATGAGATAACTGAATGAATGTTATAAATCTAGCGGTTTAGTTTCACTTGATATTGAAATGAGTTTTCGATAATGAGACTAAAATGCGGGGTTTATAACTGTTAGGCATGTGATGTCTAAGTATTTCATCTGATTAGGCATGTGATGTCTAAAGAGGTTGCGGATTCCAACTGTTGTAGTTTTACACTTTCTTTTCTGTGACCGTAAGTGTAGTATGTTCATATCGCCGGTTTCGTTGCTATACGTCAACGACAATTGGGGTATGCATACTTACTTACGTTGATGACATGTGATGTTATGTGTTGCTGGATATATTATATTGGATCGTCGTGTTCGAATAGCCGGGGGTTTTTATGTGAGATGAGTGTTTTTCATTTTCATTCATGTAAAAACTTGTATGTAATATTCTTTTATTTAGGGAACTTCCAGGTAGCGGAAGTTGTCACCTTTTGTATATTATTTACTTTTCCGCATTAGGATAGACCCAAGGAGGGGAGCACAAGTAACCGGGTTCTGGGATCCAGTGGGAGACCATCTCGAGGAGTCGAGTCCGGGTCTCCTAACCCTAGAATTGGTAGGGTTGCTTGCCGCTCTCGTAGGGGTCTAGGGGTGTGGGATTGGCTATTCATCACGACCGTGGAATCCGTGTTTGATACTGGCTCATATTGAAAACACGGACGTCCTAGTATATCCAATATTTCATATGTTTCTTCTGCTGCGATATCTGTGAAGTGATCATGTGATGTTCTGTGATGGATATAGTATATAGTATATATGATATATTATATAGACGTTACTTATGTTTTACACCCGCGCTAGCCCTGCCCTGCTCTGTCGTCAGTTACCTAACCTAACGGTGCACGAGGGGACATCGAGGCGAATGCGGATGTCATAAGTGTACGTTGTATTTATCTGTGATGTTTAGGTACATAAATGATGGGAATTCATTAATGTGATTAATGAAAGATAAGAAACCTAAGATGTTGTGGAATCGAATTTCAAAATAAAAACAGGTAGCTACAGTTCTTGCTTTGCATAGCGGTATATATGATATACCCTGCACCTTATTCGATGAGGAAAGGACCGAGATCCCTTCACCGGGAGTGACTCCTTTAGCAATAACTGGCAGATGCTACACACTCGGTTTGGTTATTGATTACTTTTAAGAGTTTTTGCTTTGCACAGCGATATATATGATATATCCCGCACCTCATTCGACGAGGAAAGGACCGAGATCCCTTCACCGGGAGTGACTCCTTTAGCAAAACTAGAAAAGCCTCAAAATCACTCCATTTTAAAACTTCATTTTGATTCTACAACGATATCAAGTTCATTACGCAATAGGTTTTCAGAAAAACCTGTCGTAGCCCTCCGTCATTTCAGATGAGTAGTAGTTAGTATTCGTGCTACGTTTGTTGGCCTGCGTCAAGGCGTAGTGTGCGGTAGCTAACTAGTATTTATCTGCTTATGCATATGATGCAGATTGGATTAGGGTAGTCGTGCGACTTTGTTGGCCTGCGTCAAGGGTCGTACGGGTGGGTTTAATTCAATCAGAAAATGACGGGTTGAACTTGACTAGCGCACTATGGTTTGTTGGCCTGCGTCAATGTCATAGGACGCTAGGGGCAAAATATTATCGGGAATTTCAAGTGTTGAAATTTGCAATGAGATTGCATACCTTCTATGAGATAGTTGGATCCCGATACCCACTGCGAGTAAGAGTTACTCCTGGGAGAGTTTTGCACATTGCAATTAGCCGATCAAGTAGGTGTCTAGAAAGGTGTCAACGAGGTTACGCCTCTGGAAAAACGAGGTTTACATTAATTAGGTTCGTGCGAAAGCACGGGGGACATCCCTCAAAGTACCGACACTGGCCTGGCTGAAAGATTGGCGAACTTGTAGTGTGTAATTAATCCCGGATAGTCTTCCTTTTAGGGTTTGAAGGAAGATTTGATAAAAAGCAGTGGGAGCCATCCTGATTAGATAAGATAATAACCAATCCGATCTTGCACGAGCATACGCTAAAGTGTTTTCTTCTCTCTCTCTCTCCAGGTAGCGACCATTTCATGCCCTAATGAAGATAATAATATGGATGTATTGACCGAACCCGCATGTTATACTGTGCTGGGGAACGTTGGTTCCGTTCTTTCTTATAAGAGTTATAGGAATGAACAGGATATAGGGGAATACCGGGATTCCCATGCCACCCGAATGAAGAAAGTACATGTTGATGCATTTTCTTCGGGTGTGTTCGTTACTGAGAATTGTTTCTCTATTTGCTCTACGTCCTGGGTATTAGATACCGGGTCAGGTTTCCATATATGTAATCAGTTACATGGGCTTAGAAAAGGAAGAGAACTTGGAGAAGGTGATAAAGACATTAGAGTTGGAAATGGTGCAATTGTTGCAGCTAAGACTGTCGGGGAATATCACCTTGTATTACCGACTGGTAATACATTGGTTCTGAACGAATGCTATTACATGCCGAACCTGATATGCAACATTATATCGGTTTCTTTATTGAGTAAAGAGGGATATAATTTTGTATTACAGGACAATGTTATGAACATTTTCCGTAACCAAAAGTTGGTTGGATCAGGCACGTTGTGCAATGGCATTTATGTTCTAAATCAATCAACAGTCCTGAGCATAACAAACACATACAAGAGGAAGAGTTCTGAACTCAACGAATTCTTCTTGTGGCATTGTAGACTGGGTCACATCAATGCGACACGACTAGCTAAGTTGCATAAAGATGGATATTTAAATCCGTTTGAATTTTCATCTTATGACACTTGCCAGTCATCTCTCAAAGGCAAGATGACCAAAACTCCGTTTACGGGACACGGAGAAAGAGTTACCGAACTCTTGGGACTGATACATAGTGATGTATGCGGTCCCATGTCTACACATGCCAGGGATGGTTCTTCGTACTTCATTACATTCACTGACGATCTCTCTAGATTCGGATATGTGTTCCTGATGAAACACAAATCAGAAGCTTTTGAGAAATTTAGAGAATATAAACAAGAAGTCGAGAACCAAACCGGAAAAAGTATTAAAATCCTTCGATCTGATCGAGGAGGAGAATACTTAAGCAATGAATTCCTGAACTTCCTAAAAGAGAATGGGATTCTCTCTCAGCTAACTCCTCCATATACACCACAGCACAACGGTGTATCAGAACGGAGGAACCGCACCCTATTTGATATGGTGCGCTCTATGATGAGCACAACTGAGTTACCTATTTCCTTCTGGGGATATGCACTGGAAACAGCTGCAGACCTATTGAATATGGTTCCCACCAAAACCGTGCCGACCACTCCATATGAGATATGGAAAAGAAAGAGACCATGTCTTAATTATGTTAAGATATGGGGTTGTCCGGCCTATGTAAAAACGCAAAATCCGGACAAACTCGCGGCAAGGTCTATTCTGTGTAAGTTCATTGGATATCCCAAACATTCACGAGTGTATATCTTTTACCACACCGAGGAACAAAAGGTGTTTGTTTCTCGACATGCCACCTTTTTAGAAAAGGAATTTCTTGAAAAAGAGATTAGTGGCAAAGAGGTAGAACTGGAAGAGGTTCCAGCAATAAAGAGTACAACAGAAGATTTGGTTGAACCAGAGGATTCAGTAGCTCCCGATGAACCTCAGCCTCTCCGCCGATCTAGTAGGGTTCCTCGCCCACCTGAGAGATACTACGGTTTTCTCATGGATGGTGGGAGCGAGGATTGCATCATGGAGGATGATGACCCAACTAGCTTCGAGCAGGCCATTACGAGTAGTGACTCGGTAAAATGGCTGGATGCTATGCGGTCCGAGATGGAATCCATGTACACCAACAAAGTATGGACTTTGGACGTTGCTCCTGAAGGGGTAAAACCCATTGGGAGCAAGTGGATCTTCAAGAAGAAACTTGGTGTAGATGGGAAAGTGAAGACTTTCAAAGCTAGACTTGTTGCAAAGGGTTTTCGTCAAAGACCAGGTGTGGACTATGACGAAACCTTTTCTCCAGTGGCTACGCTTAAATCCATCCGGATCATGCTTGCCATCGCTGCATATCATGATTACGAAATCTGGCAAATGGATGTTAAGACCGCCTTTCTAAATGGTGATTTAGAAGAGTGCGTGTACATGACTCAGCCAGAGGGCTTCGTAGATAGTGGGAGC
Source organism: Agapanthus africanus (assembly GCA_030015575.1). NCBI lineage: Eukaryota > Viridiplantae > Streptophyta > Magnoliopsida > Asparagales > Amaryllidaceae > Agapanthus > Agapanthus africanus. The sequence continues at coordinate 255,948,639 of CM057351.1, read as the reverse complement.
AGCGGGAAGGTGTGTAAGCTGCTTAAATCCATTTATGGATTAAAGCAAGCATCGCGGAGTTGGAACATCTGCTTTGATGTCGTTGTCAAAGAGTTTGATTTCGTCAAAAATCCAGATGAACCATGTATTTACAAGAAGGTGGCAGAGAGTAAGGTTGTCTTCCTCATATTGTACGTGGACGACATACTCTTGATAGGAAATGATATTCCTATGCTACAATCGGTCAAGCTCTTCTTATCACAAAGATTCTCAATGAAAGATCTAGGTGATGCCTCCTGCATATTGGGAATTAGGATCTATAGAGTTAGATCTAAACGGATTTTGGGATTGTCCCAATCCAGGTACATTGACACCATACTAAAGAGGTTTAGTATGGAAGAGTCCAAGCGTGGGAATTTGCCCACGATCTCTGGAGTCACTCTCTCCAAAGAGATGTCTCCCAAGACTGATTTGGAGAGAGCTCGCATGCAAGGGATACCCTATGCTTCGGCAGTAGGCTCTATCATGTATGCGATGCTATGTACCAGACCCGATGTAGCATACTCACTAAGTGTAGTGAGCAGGTATCAAGCTGATCCTGGAGAGAGTTACTGGACAGCTGTGAAGAGCATTCTCAAGTACTTACGAAGGACTAAAGAGATGCTCTTGGTGTATGGTAACGGAGAACTCCAAGTGGAGTCCTTTACCGATTCGAGCTTCCAGAGTGATAAGGACGACTCTAAGTCGCAGTCGGGATTTGTCTTTACCCTTTACGGAGGGGCGGTTAGCTGGAAGAGTTCCAAGCAGGAAACCGTGGTAGACTCGACGATGGAGGCTGAATACATCGCTGCCAACGATGCTGCCAAAGAGACTGTCTGGATCAAGAAGTTCATTACTGAACTTGGAGTGGTTCCTTCCATTGAGCATCCAATACCTTTGTATTGCAATAACAATGGAGCGGTGGCTTTGGCCAAGGAACCCAGGTCCCATCAGTGATCCAGGCATATTCTGAGGCGGTATCACCTGATCCGGGAGATAGTTGATCGCCGGGAGATCGAGGTCAGGAGGGTTGACACGAAGAACAACACGGCGGATCCACTCACGAAGGCCATTCCCCAGATACAGTTTGAGAGACTCTTCAGGATGCTCGGTATGCGATACTACAGTAGCTGGCCCTAGTGCAAGTGGGAGATTGTTAGTTGTATGTATGCCCTAGAGGCCAGTATTGTACAGATGTTGTATATTATATTGAATGCTTGGACATATATAGAGATGACTTTCTTGCTCGATATGATAGTATGCTATCTGGTTGCTCTTTATCTTAACATGTATACTAGTCTTTTTAAACTGTCTTATGGTTACATGTTGGTAAAGCCCTTAGGATGTGTACTTGACTGCCTGGACTATGATGCAGATCATACTAGTGGGGACATGGTAGTCCATAAGTACATCCTTCAAGGTCCCTAGTCGTAGGTGTATCGAGACGGGGTATGGATATACCAGTGTAGACTAGCATATACGCTTCTCGACCCATGAGATGGGCGATGGATGATCCCATATCCATTGGTGTTTGACATCAGAGATGGTATACGGGTGCTTGGTGGAGACTGGGTACACTGGACGGACTCGCCGAGAACTCCCAGATGGTATTATACCTCACGTCAGATGGCAGTTCTCAGGTGACACTTGTACAGGTTAGTCTGTAGACCCGAGATCGTCATAGAGTCTTGTGTGATTACCACTGTGCTTTGATCTCCACCTTACCACGTTCATGAGGGCATGCAAAACGGTGGTCTTTGGGTACAGTCCCGAGTCACATGGAGGCAATGAGCGATAGGAGGGGTTTCGTCTCTCTCGGTATTGGGGGTTGATGTTGCGCTGTGCTCGATTGGCCGTAACAGGGAAGTCCCTGGCCAGGGCTGATCAGAGATTTGCTGGTAAGTGTTACCAGTAGTTTCTCGACCCATTATGAGCCTCAAATCGGCACGACTTATCGGTTATTGGGGTCTGACGTTTACCACCCCTAGACTTGATATGCGACGTATTAGACGAACAGACCGGACTGTACAGTAAGTGTTACTAGTTGGATTCACAGGAGTGTGAGCGGGCTAGCTTGTCGATCTTCTGATCGCTCAATACCCGGGTGGCCGTTACGTTTAGCAGACCGCTTGCGGCTTGTGGGTGCTTGATATGATCATCATCTGCTGCCGGCGTATTGACGAGTCTTTAGAGTGCTACACAGAGGCTTCCTGGCTCAAGCGAAACGAAATAGGAGCGCATATGAGATATGTGCAGGACCGAGAATAATGCGAGTATGTGATACCGTATTTCATTCTCGCGATGAATGTTTCGATTGGTTATATGCGATATAACCTAGTTATCGAATCGTAGATTGATTCGATAAGTCGATACATTGGACACTAGTCGGTTATGTGCGACATGACCGGATCATTGAATCAAGTGTTGATTTAATGATTTAATGTATAATTATATATTTGATATATTACTTTGCATTAACTGGTATTGGTTCACTTTAATAGGATTTTCTCACTTGTAGTTCACAAGTTGTATATGTGATATACTTTTGTGCACTACTATGTGTCATGTTTGATGATGCATGTAGATTGGTTTTGTGTTAAGACTTAAACCATGGTTATGATATTAGTTAGGGTTTTTATTTATTTACTTATTTATTTATCTATTCTTTTTTGATAAATAAATAAAAGATAACAAAATGATTTCTTTCATGAAGCTTTGATTAAAGTGACCATTTTGTCATCATCCTTAACCCTAACCATTCTCATTTGACCATGGTTTATTCTCTACACTTAACCATGGTTAGAAGATGATAAGTATTGATTTTATTATTCTTTTTACACAACACTTATCATATTCTATTTACTTCTTCTTCTTCATCTTCAAGAGAAAAAGCTTGATGCCATCAATGGCATCTTGAGTTCCAAAGTGAGAAATCCAATTCTAAAGTGAACCCACCTCCTATTTCTTCACCCTCTACCTCTTGCCAAGTTGTTTTGGGTGTTTTCTTCACAAGTTTCACAACTTGGTGAAGTTGGAGCTTGAACTTGTGCAACCTCGACGTAGATCATCTTCGGCACAAAGCCGACGACGTATTTCGCTCATTCCTTCAATGAAGCCGATGCGAGAGTCCGAGATCCGACTAGGACAGCGAGAGGACGTCTACGTGGAGCTAAGGAAGTGGATAACCGGATCTACAAAGGTTGTAGCCTCTCTCCTTTAGTTAAAGTGTTAACTAGATTCGTTTTTCGCCTAGATTTCTAGTCGACGATCCGTGTTAGGGTTTCTCGGCACCCATAAAATTTGAAATTTGCATGGTTGATGCCTTGTGAGACCTCTTGAGAGTCCTTGGAACCCTACAGCTTTGTTAAGAATTGGTTAAGTTTAAGGTTGACTTGTGTAGGGAGAAAGTGAGCCATGGTGGCTTTGTGTCGTGTGAGCATTATTTTGAGAGAGAGAGAGAGAGGTGGTTAGGATGTGCCATGATCCATATCATTCCATAATCCCTTGTGTTTTGTTACCCTCTCTCACATCTCTCCCCACAACATAACACCCCCTTAAGGAAAAACCACCAGCAGCAGGTGTTGAAAGATTGCAACAGCCTTACATCAGCTCCTGATATACCATATCAGCCCCCATTCTCTCACATCAACAGCTACATCAGCTCCATAGCTGATCTACACCAGCCCCTAACACATTTCAGCCCCCCCATTGCTGACCTACACACTCACTTCAGCCTCCATCAACGCATCAACTGCTGATACACCACATCAGCCCCTAAATTCAACTGAAAACATGCATCAATTCAGCTACATCAGCCTCCATAGCTGACCAACACCCCCCCATCAAGACTTATCATCCCCCTAGCTGATCTATACTCTCCCATCATCATTTTCAGCCCCCAATGGGTGACTTTTGCTACCAATCAGCAGCACAATGGCTGACTTTTGCTACCAATCAGCAGCACCATCATTGCATCAGCCAAATTCTGCCTAACTTCAGCCACCAGAACAGCCCCCTCCCTACACCTACACCATCATTTCAGCCACTAGCATCAGCTGCAACCCCTAGCTCCTAGCACCATAGCCAACACCTACATCATACATCAGCATTTGCAGCCCATTTATCACCTCATTAGCCCTCATATCAACTCATTGTCATGTTGGAACCATACATCAGCAGCAGCCCTTCAACACAACATCAGTTTCAGCTAAAGCAACATCAGCCCAACACTTCACCCTGCATCACTCAAAACAGCTCAGCAGTAGCAGCCCGAAACCCTGCTACATCAGCAGCAACTCCACTCAAACTACAACCCACACCCTCATTATACCACCGCTCAACCCCCACAACAAAACCACAGCCCCAACTGCTGCTACAACAGCAAAGGAAGAGCAAAAAGGAAATTGCAAGCAGCAGCTGCCACTGAAGCAGCAACAACATCTGTTGCAACAGCAACTTCAACCAGGGCATTCCAGCAACACCAACCCACTCCTCCTTCCTTCATCTTCCCTTCTCCTACATTCTAGGACCCCCTGGAGGTATAATCTCGCATCCCAACTCGGTTCTTGCTCAGTTTAGGTTATATATCTGAAAGTTCATTGTTTTATTTGTGACATTGTGCTAGTTTAGGCAATTTTGAGTGAAACTTGACCTAGTATTGGTTTTGATCGTTAGTACAACCTTATTAGATGTTTTTGATACCATTATAACCAATATAACCCCAGATCTCTAGTTAATTACCATAGTTATTCGACTTGGCGTATTTTACCGTTTTTGTCGATTTTGAGGCCTTTCTGAGATCTGCTTTCACCCGGGGCCTCCTAGAGAAAAATTGACTTGGCAGAGAGCTGTGCAGGCACCCTGGAACCCCTACCAAAAGCCCTAGCCACCACCTCAAGGTTCCGGCCGCAAATTAAATCCTCCTGGCCGCAATTTGCGGCCAGAGCAGTATAAAACTGCCTCGTTTTGCGTGCACATCCCCTTTTCATGTAAAATTGACCCCCGGCATGTCTAGTTTTGACTGTTCCCTATTTGGGTAAAATCTGGGTTCATTTTCGTGAGTTGGCATATGATTTACGACGTGTTTTCGTATGGATTTTGGTATTCGATGATTCGTTTCTGTCGGGTGGCGTTTGGACGTCAACGACAGTAGATTTTGGCAGTGTTTGCACACAAGGTCACAGGTTTTTACCTATGGGCGTAGTGTGCACCATTTTGGTTTCCGATATGATTTTCATGAGTTTTAGCATGTGATATTCTTGTAGGTACTCACGTGACGTCGAAGCGTTGGAGATGCAAACGGCGACATCGGCACCGGCACACATATAACAAGGTGAGTAGATTTATATCTACGGGGAGAAGTCGGGTGGATAGCGTATAGCACCCCCGCAGTCCGAGGTGGTGTATACGGATGCGTATACACACCTATAAATATTATTGTTGTTGGGATTAATTATTGATGTTAAATGGATATTGGTATATTGGATTGGTGAAAAGTTACAAAACCATAGGGCAGTGGGTGCACTACACATTCGTGCACACATATACATACTTGCATACATCCTCACTTCATATATGCTTATGGGATTCGTTATGGACATGTGTTCACTTGGGTATGAGGCTATGTGTTTATTACGGATTTGAGGATGATACATGGGATTGATATGAGTCGATGAGTTGATCTGAGATTATGATATCGATGATATGACCTGTTATGATGGTAAAATTCATGATTTAGAGACACCTTGATACTTTAGAGGATTTTGGGGATGATGATGCCATAGTAATAGCGACATATATATTATGTGATCGACATGTGATTATGATATACGATGGGATATGATATAATATGATATGACAGGATACTTGTGATAGGCCACCTTAGGTGATGTATACTCCGGTGATGATATATGAGGATAATATCGATCTATACTAGACTGTCAATCAGTAGTTAGATCTTGATTTTAGTGATGATGTTAGCATTGTACCAGACATAGGTCAGTACCCAGATGATGACATTTGATAAAGAGAATACTTGATGAATGATATGACAGATGTGATATTGACCCGTACCCAGATTGGGGAGGCCGTACGACGGATTTACTTACGAGCTATAATTTGATGTTTGATCTGCCTACTTGACTTGGGAATAACCAATTATAGAGATATGGTATCGGATGTGATATGATCGTGGCGGGATCACCGACTATATATGTATATTTATATGTATCGACTCAGAGGTTAGGCGGTTTCCCTTACCTACTGCTAGCTTTAGCTCAGCCTTGTAGTAGGGTAGCTATATGACCTTTATGACATTAGATGCAGTTTAGCGATCATGGTGTTCAGTATTTCAACTCCCGCATATTATTATTGTTGCTCTGTATCGCATACTGTTATGATTCATATTCTATTATTGATATCATGCTGCTAGGACGCCAGCACCATTACCGATGATGCGTATGTTCCACATACACTTACTTGCAAGTTCACACACATTTTCATCGGTAATTACCATGTCACTAAATAGTAGTATTATTGCATCAGGATATGACCCTTGTATGTGCATACTATTATTCCATGTTGCAGGACATACTGTTACACTTGCATTCCATTTATATGTCACATACATCATGCTTCCTGATTATACGCATTGAGATATGCTGTTTCTATGTTATTTCTGGATTTGGGAACCGTGGTTATTTTAAAAAGATTATGTAAATGTTTTAAAAACCCGGTTACCCTTGATATGATATTTCAGTGCGTTCACCATATGTTTTCTCAGTGCTGAAAGTGACATGTGAAACCCGAATCGAGGAGGCGGATGAGACCGATTGCGGGTACATGGTGGACCCGGTGCGGTACCCCGGGGCAAGAAGATCGCAGGAGATGGCGTTGAGCCTGTGCAGGGGAGCACTACCTACCGATGATTTTACCCGACACGTCGGATATCCGGAGGATACCGTCGTAGTCATGAGATGGATGGTAGGGGCCGATCTGGACTGACGGCGCCCTAGATTTTGTGATTGAGACATTGAGATTTCGAGATATTGAGGTACAGAGATTGTGATACAGAGGTATCGAGATACTGAGACTTATGTTTTATGCCGATGCTTGGCACTGTTTATGCTGATTTCATTTATGATACCTCATTTTAAAAGTACAGAAATCTCACAAATTATGAAAGCAGTTTTCTTCAGTACATGCATTCTGTTACATGCATTCATACATCATCTATATGATACATTGTTACCTGATGCACTGACATGGACATATGGGATTACACTTGGATTAGATATTTAAACTAGCCATGGTTAGAGATTACTGGTTATATATTTGAGGATTATATATTATGATCGTATGACCTAGGATTGCGTCATACATGCGATTTTCTGTTCGTAGATCTTTTTCTACTCACGAGTTGGCAACTCACCCCCGTTGTGCCCCTGTTTCTTGCAGGTGTTGCCGTGCGGATTTCATTACGGCTTTGCGGGCACTATACCTTTCGGGTGACTTGCTAGTAGGTGGGCTTACTGTATCTTACCCATCATTATATCTTGTATATTATATTTCAGTTGTATCTAGAATTTCCATCAACCAAAACATGTACTTAATTGAGATAGAGACCAGTGATGTATATCCTTTCGATCTTAGAGTCGCGTGTTATATTTCGATGGGTTCTTGCTGGTTGAGTTTCATTTCTGTTGTGATCCTCGCCTTTAGGCGTTTTATTTTATGTGCATACAGGTTGTTTGATTTGGTTCTTCCTATTCTCTACTACTTCACTTGGTTTGGATTTCTGGGTTTCGGCTTAAGCTTACGTACGCCTTGAGACGTTCATAGTCTAAGTGCCGGTCATGTTCCGTACTTCGGGTCGTGACAGAAATCCTATGATATTTTGGTGTAATCTCGGGTCTAACTAGGTTTACATGACCTTAATAACACCTAATTAGGCTAGGTTAACCAACAAAACCATCCCCTAACCAAAAGTCCACATAAATCACCATTACAAGCACAAAAACTCACTTTTAACACTAATCGAAGCTAAACTACACATACGTTAAGCAAACACGAAGTTAGGCTCGGATTCTATACCTTACAAGACCCTAGGTGCAAGGAGAAAGGAGGTGGAGAAGATGGGAAGTGCTGCCGTAGCTGCTGGGGGCTGCTGCTGATGTTGTTGTTGCCACTGCTTGCTGCTGCTGATGCTGCTGATAGTTGCTGCTGCTGGGGCTTCTTTTGCTGCTGCTAAGTGCTGCTGCTGCTGCTGCTAGGTGAGTGTGTGTGTGTGAGTGAGAGTGAGAGAGTTGTAAGAATGAGGAGGAAAGAAGTGAGGGCACCCTAGTCAACCCCTCTCTCTCTCTCAATAAATGAGCATGACTCATGGTATGAAGCCCATACCCTCTCTCTCTCACCAAGTCAACAAGGAAAATCATTTACATTTAAAAAAAACAACACACATAAATAAAACACAAATACACCTAATAAGAATCAATTAACTTAAAGAGAATGGGTTAATCCTTCATGCTTGCTAATCATGGTTTAACCCCATCACTAAACCCTAGTTTACATGCACAAGTGTGTATGTGCCTAAAAAAATTCTACTAAAATATTCATTAATTTGGATAAAATATTTGGAATTTAATTTGGTAAACTTTTTATTAAAACTATATATTAAAATATAATTAACCCCTAAACACAACCTAAGGTGTTACACCTACTATGCTTCCGCTGCTCCCACTGAATACAACAACCCTCTTGTTGAGTCATATACACATGCACTTCTAAAACTTGTTTATAACGACGCTATACTCATCCTCCTGCTGGGTCTTTAGTCTTGAACAGAAGCAATGGAAAGTCTGGGTAAACAAGAACCTCCATGTCACCATCTCTGAGAAGACCAAAGTACTTTTCGGGTGCATGAGATTACCCACCAAATCTGCGGAGTGGCTAATGGAACGTCGAAAGCAATCGAATCCTTAGGTTCTATTAAATATTCAGTAATCGTTTGTGGTTCTGGAATCACTTCCTGTTCTACCATACTCCCACTAATGTTTTCTGAAAAATTACATTTTATTAAAACTGTGGCGAGTCAAGAATAATATCACTATTGATCTTCCTGATGATAGAAATTTAACCATCATCAAGCCCAGGATAACCCACAAACTGCCATTACTGAAACGTGCCTTGAGTTTGTCCAGATCCTGGTTTAAAGCATCAGTCGGACAACTCCCTATACCTTAACATCGTTAAAATATAAATTGATTCTATATATATCCAATATAGAAACAAAAGAATTAATTTAATTGGAACCAGATTCAAAAACATGCAGCTGTTTTCAGTGCATATCAACCAAATGGAAAAAAGCCAAGCTTCATTTCTCATCTGAGAGTGCATCCACATATGAGTAACCTAAAAGAGAAGCAAGTTCTCAAAACCATTGCTATCAACGAAATACCAAAAACAAGTATCTACATCTTCGACCACCTCGAAGAATCCTGATACTTCCAACAAATGGTTCTCTTCTTTATTCTTATACCTATAACTTCTCAAAATCTGGACCATGTATTTCAACGAAATACATGTCTAAAACTAGAGAAGTCATGAGTAAAGAGAATATAGTACGAGTACCAACCCCATTGTCCTAATGGACACTGAACAACATACAATACTTTGTATAAATCCTCTGAAGTCAATAACTCAAACCTTGTGCGTCGTAGGTTGAAAACTATACTATGGTTAAGAAGAATTACACCGTTGTTAAATGCACCTTACCTAACCATCAACCGATATAGATAAATGTCACAGACATAATTTCAAAAAGTTATATCCCACTTTATAAAATAAACAAACAGATATATCTGTTTGAAATTGGTGCATAACAACGGATATTCAAAACCAAATATTTGTCGTCGGCCAAAACCAAGGTGATTTCCTCAAATATCACCAATTACAACGAATTACAATATAATGAGGATGTAATTACCTAATTCCTAATAACTTACTCCTACATACCATCTGTAATAACATACAGATGTGAGAAACTGATCTGGTAAATACATACTCTGAAGTTAGATTCCAATTGGGAAAACAGTTTTCAATTAACATCACACAATGAAACTGAAACATGAAAATGTTTCAAAGGGGTATCCCGGTATTCCTAGTAATGCCTCTTTCACTATCCTGATTCATTATAGTAACCGTATACTTACCTGCCCTCACTTCAATCACTTTATTATGTCTTTACTTATTACCTTCTGTACACCACCTTTAGGCTAATTGGTTTTCTTCCATCCCTACCTTTCGGCACCAACTTAAGGTTTGGAAGAAGATTATCCAATAAGCGTAATAGGTGTACTCTCCTAATCCTAGGAGCCCTCGCAACCTGAGAGAGGGTAAAGGGAAAAGGCAACTGAATAATCCTTATTCTATAACTCCTGAACCGGAAACCATCCTCGAATCTGGAACGAACTCCTTCGACTTCATATATAACTATACGATGGCATGTCCAAGCATTATGGACGTTTGTAATGATATGAAGTGTTCTGGAGAAATCCAAAGTGGACGTGGGAGTGGCAGGGGTATACACGGTTTTGTCGTGAATGATAGCAGTCGCAATTTTCTTTGCCCTTATTCTAATCCATTTATATGTCTTTACTTATTACCTTCTGCACACCATACATAGGCTTAATTGGTTTTCTTTCTTCCCCACCGTTCTGCACTTGCCTATGGTCTGGAGGAAGATTATCCAATAAGCTCAATAGGTGTACCATCTCCTAATCCTAGGAGCCCTCACAACCTGAGAGAAGGTAAAGGGAAAAGACAACCGAATAAACCTATTCAATCTCTCCAGAACCAGAATCCATCCTCGAACAAGTTCCTTCGAGTTCGTATGTAACTAGACGATGGATTTATCCAATGGAAGTGGATGTTTGTAGTGATACGGGGTGTTCTGGAGAAATGCAAAGGTGATATAGAAGTGGCAAGGTTATATGTGACTTCGTGACATTCCAAAAGCCAAAGTGTTTTAAGAAGCTTCGGTTAATTTGGTTCATGAGTTTTAGTTTAGGGTCGGGCCATGGTCGCTTCCAAAGAGAGAGAGAAAAGAAACACTCAGCGTGTATTCTAATCTAGATCAGAATGGTTAATCACTTTATCTAATCAGGATGGCTCCCGCTATTTCCTCGAACTCTCCTTCTAAACCCAAAAAGAAGAATTATTCGGGATCATCTGAAATCACCCGAGGAGTAATCCTACTCATCAGTGAGAATCGGGATCCAACTATCATCGCATGATATCTTGATGGAAGCCACTCAAGTCACCACACTCCAGAAGGTATGCGCATGCCTGGGATGTTTCCTGTACGTTTGAAACTCCCGATGTGATTTTTACCCCTTAGACCCAAGTGACCTTGACAAAAGATCAAAATGTCAAAAGGTCCTAGTCAAGGTCTACCCATCATTTTCCTTATTGCATTAGACCCACCCGTACGAGCCTTGACTAAAGATCAAAATGATCGCATGACTATTCTAACCAATCCATAAATCTATGCGACGGAAAAGCATTACATAGCTACCGAACACTACGCCTCGACTAAAGATCGAAATGCGTAGCACGAATACTAAGCATTACCAATCCGAAATGACGAAGGGCTACGGCTAGTTTTTGGCGAAAAACCTTTAACGTAATGCACTTGATATCGTTGAAGAAACCGAGTGGTTTTACAAATATATAGTGTCGCAAACTTTTGCTAAAGAGGTCACTCCCTGTGAAGGGATCTCGGCTCTTTCCTCATCGAATAAGGTGCAAGATATTCCAAACTGAATACCACTGTGCAAAGCAAAAGGAAACGACTATAGTGAAGTTATTACGATGACTCAAACTTTCGCTCAAGGGGTCACTCCCGGTGAAGGGGTCTCGGCCCTTGCCTCATCGAATGAGGTGCAGGATATTCCCAATCGAATACCACTGTGCAAAGCAAAAGAATCGTCTGTAATTTCTGTTTTTTTTAAAAAAAATTTGGTTCCAACAACATCAATTAAGTTTATTTTCCTTGCATTGATCAGAATCAACGCAGTCCCATCAATTAATCCATATCACACCACAGAAAAGGAACGAAAATAAAATGTACGTATATGCCATCCGCATTCGCTACTGGGTGTCGTTATCATCCGTTAGGTTACTTAACTAACGACAGAGCGGGGACTGGACTAGCACGGGTGCAAATCATATACAACATCCACAAGTATATATATAAATATATATAATCATTTGTCCCAGGTATGATATAAAGCAACAACTCAGAATCTCAACAATCAACACAGAGTGGTGAACAATAATCCTGGAGCCCCGGGTTTCACTTGAGCCGCAAATGAGACCCGACGTTCCCTGTCGTGTGGATAGCTTGTGCAATGAAAACCAAGACCCCTACGAGCACGGCAAGTTACCTGCCAATCCCAGAAGCGAGGCAACCCCAATCAACAAAGTGAGTAGGCCACCCAGCACTTCACGGAATCCGGTAACTTGAGCATCCCACCTTGGGTCAAACTATACCCCCTACGAGTGTGGCGAATAGCCCGCCAATTTTAGAGTAAGGTCCCCTCCATCACAACGCCATGAGATGCGGACCCGTTGCCATCTAGAACCCGGCCATTCGCACACTCCGCCTTGGGGTAACCCTAGTACAGAAAAGAAAATAATATACAAGGGTGGCATCGAACTCAACACGGTCATGCCCCAAACAAATAATATACAAACTGGCAGTGACGGCAGTCCACATGTCGGACGTTCTCCCCGCAATATCAAATGTATAAATGAATCTAAATTGTACTAACATTGCACCCAAGATATCCACCACAACGATCTAACCACAATCACAGGACAACACAGAACATCAACGTAAATGTCACGTTCGCAAACTCGTCTAAAAGTCATATAGCAATTTGACGAGTTGTACCGCTCTAATGACATTCACAGTCGCAGATTGTAATGCATGTACTGATAAACATTTAAACAGTATTAAATTATTGACTTCGAAACACCCCGAATAGCCCCAAACAACTAGATGAAACAATATCAAAACTGGGCTAAACTAGCAATACCACTGAACCAATATTCCAGAGACCAGACCAAACCCAAAATACGAAACCCAAAATGCCAGACAGGGCTAGCCAGCTCGGATTTTGAGCCAATGTGCTCGGGTCAAATTTCTCAGAATTGTCTCGTATTTGGGGTGCAGTCTAGTGGTCATCCAAGTAGTCTTCTGCAGTTGCTAAAATAATTTTTTGAAGATTCTGAAAATTGGACAGAAACTGGAATATGCAGTGCAATGTTTCGAGGTTGCTTCAGTTTCGATATTTTTACATTGTCTAAAATTGCTAGTAAGGGGTTTACGGGTTGGCTCTGATACCATATTGGGTTATGGCAGCATCCCGGCCATCAAACCGTGGCCAAACGCGGAACAATTTTTTTTAAACTGGCGCTACCATTACTCGATGCCCGGATCCACCCTAAACCCTAAACTAGCAATACTAAACTAAGAGTTAGATGGCTATACCGAGTTGATTCGTGTCCTTCGGTCTTTAACCATCAGCCCAAGCTCCTAATGGCTCCTTGATCAAGCTTGATCTCCGGTCTCCCTCCATCGATGATGATCCACCTTGAGAGTGTGTAATACGGGCTCCCGCCTCAAAACCGAGGCAACTCGAGTATCTAGTTTGCTAGCCTATATAGCTAAGATGTAGTAGAGAGTGTGTAGGATTACTTTGTCTCAAAACACCCAATGTTTCTCAACACATGAGACTTGATGGGTGGAGGAAGAAGATGAATCCATTGGAGGATGAGTGAAGCAACTCAAGAAAGGGAATGGCTAAGTGTTTTTAGCATGAAGCATGAAGCATCAAGTGAAGAATAGCAAGCATGCTAGCAACTCAAGAAAGATCTCATCCTATGAAGAAAAATACTCCCAACATAAACTAAATCATGCATGCCCAAATAGTGACTCATGAGTCTGTAGCGTCTTGAAAAGTCGTTTTGGTGTTTTCTTGAAATTCGGTGAAAATTCGGTATTTTTCCGAAAACCGTCTTTCTCGATATTTTGCAGTTTAGGGCTAATTATACCTAAAATGGATAGGTAATTGCTTTTTTTTAGTAGCTAATGAGTTATTTATGAAATTTTGGTCATTTAAAAATTTTTCCCTATTTTTCATTTTTTTAATATTATTTTAAGCCGGTAAGAAAATACATTAAATAAGCGATAAATACAAATTTTTCCGGGCTAATTTTAATCTCTAAAATTATGATAATTATAATCTAGTGATAACATGAATTTTTAGTAATTTATTTTGATTTTTAACAAATTTTTATGATTTGAAACGAATTTATTGAATTTTGGGCTAAAACTTGCAATTTTTGAGTTGTAGGGGGCCTTTTTGCATAAAATTTCTTTTGTAAAACCCCTCTCTCTTTTTCCTCAGCCCTAGGACAGCCCCACCTTGTGTGAGACCAGAAATTTCTGGCCTCATTTTCTTTGGTTGCTTTCTTGAGTTGTTTTGATGGTTTATGGTTTTATTTTAATTATAATTGATAAAGTATGATACATTTGACTTTGGAACTTGACCCATGACTTTCCCCACTTGCCCACACCCTCCCCCATTCCTCCTCTGGCCGAAATTCCTGCACACCCTCTTCCTCCTCTCTTTTCTTTTCATTTTCCTTCATTTCTTCAAGAAAATACATCAAAATCCATGATTTAATTCAAAAATCCAAACAAAATCCTTATGCTATCATTATCCTTAGCCATTCTTGCTTGGATCTTGGTGTTTGAGGCCATCAATTGAAGCAAAATCCATTCTTGCTAGATCCCAAATTGAGGTATAATCCCTTGCTAATTGAATTCTTTTGTTTAAGTTTCTTATATTGTATGGTTAGTGTTAAAAGTTAGCTTATTTCTAATCTAGTTTAAATGAGTAGTTTGTTTAAACTAGGGTTTTGAACCATGATAATTAATTAAGTGTTTATTAGTTAATCTAGTTGTTAGTGAACTAATCTATATGGTTACCTTGTTATGTAGTCTTTAATTATGCTAATTTAGGTAATTTTAGAAGTTGATTTTAGTTGTAAATTGTTGTTTTAAGGTTTTTCAAGAGAGGGTTATGTATGGAAAATGATATTTGAAGCTTGATTAGTGAGTGGATTAAGTTTTTGAAAGCATTATTTAGTTAATTGAACCTAAATTGTTATCTAGTGTTTTGCTAACCTAACCTAAGAGGTTAATTTCCTTAAGTGGGCTTTTGTAGTGTTAAATTAAGTTTTTCAAGTGTGGTTTTTGATTTGCAATTGCTATTTATAAAAATCAAGAAAGGGTTTGGTTGTGGAATATAGGTTTTGGAGCATGGTTAATGTGTTGTAATTAGTGGGTGTGGATTGCTTGTAGTGTGCTTGGGTGAGTATGCTTTATTGTAGTCGTTTTGTCGCAAATCGGCGATTTTTGCACCGATTTTGGGACGCTATGCTTACTAGATTTTTATATAAATTATGTGTTGGACTATTTTTGATATCTTGATGATTGTATTGGCTTGTCCTACGACTTTTAGGATGCGTGAGTGCGGATATTTGGGTAGTCGGGTTTTAGTTTTGCCGGGTGACCCAAATCGGCGTTTTTCGGCAGTTTTTGCGATTTTCGCGTGTGTCCGCGCACTTTGTGCACGTTGTACCTAGCTAGCGAACGTTAGTAGTTTCGTTAAGGTTTTGCGTCGTTCTTGAATGTGTAACCTTATATTTGGTACTGATGTAAATTCCAGGTTCGGTCGCGGAAACGTCAGACGCGGCGCGAAAGGGAAAGGCGGTGATTGGACACAGCTAGCCAGGGATCCCAGTGAGTAGATTTAACATCTACGGGGGACGATCGTTTGGATGGCGCAAGTCGCCCGATAGATTTAGTAAAATGGAAAATAGTAAATTGGATAATCACTTGTGACATTAGAATAATAATACTGGCATGATAATTGCTGCAATTAGATCAATATGTTATATCCATATACGCAAACTCAATTGTAGGACACATGCACCATTACCAGGTTTTTATATGCAGCACGAGCACTATTCATGTTTACACACACACCCTGGTAATTTCCATGCCACCACACTAGATAACCTTTAATTTAAACCTTTTACTAATTGATACTTAAATTGTGCTATTTCCTTAAAATGAAACCGTAGGATTTCTATTCATGTGCATGTACTTCATCATATTCATTGTTCATGCTTAATACATTAATCACACATCGCAACTTGATTATTGATATCATACGCATTCAAGATCATTGATATATGCACTTATGAGGATTTCTTGAGATTTTATGATATTGCTGGATTTCGGGGGAAAGCCGCAAAATTTCCAAACTTATGATATTTTTAAAACATGTAAATTGCGGTTTTCTAGTGGTGTAAGTGTCGTACACCATGAGTTTGCTGTGGTTTTTGGAGACCCGTTTCGAGGAGTTGGATGAACCGTTTCGGATACATGGTGGGCCCGGTAGGGTACCCCGGAGCAAGAAGCTCGTGGTGTTGACGATGAGCCTGGCAGGGGACGGATTACCTACCGGTGACTTCATTGGGCACGGCGGATATCCAGAGGATACCGACCGGGGCCGCGAGAGGATGAGATATTGATATTGAGATGGGTCAGCCGGATGGCTGAGGCCAGAGACACTATGACCTGGATTTATGAGATTTGAGACAGCTTTTGGGTGTCGTTGCTGGACACCGATTTTCGTCGATTCATTGACATTATGCTGGCATTCTAAAAGAGTTTCAAAAACAAAAGAAGATAAGATATTTCTTATATATACCTATTGAGACCCCAGATTTCCATGTTGCATACATATTAGCACACTGATGTTGTATACACACCTCCTAGTGCATCCAGTCATACCTGTATTTTAGATGCTAGGATGCTTGTGTGCATGCATACGATAGCCTTTGTAGATGTTATTTATTACTCACGAGTTGGCAACTCACCCCCGTTGTGCCACAGTCTTTTGCAGGTCCGCTCCGTCAGTTCAGTAGCGGCGGGCGCACTTGTCTTTTGCCTCTTTTGCCTGAGCTCGAGATTTGCTCATAGGTGGGTTATGTTACTTTTTTTGTACCACCTTGTATATTCTTGTATCTAGTGTACTCCATCTACTGTTTCTACCAGATTATTGTATATTTGACCTAGAGATGAGACTGTGAGGTTTGTGGATTTTATGCTGTATTTTGGGGTCGAGCTCACTTGAGCCGACATGTTATTTTTTCATGCTTCCTTATGATTATTATGCTTGTTGCCATTTACATTGCGTGGGATTTGTGACCGCCTTATGGCGAAGAGCTAGCTCCCGCTTGGGGATGCCCTATTTTGTTGGATTCATGTATATGTTTTGTTGTACCCATTTTTGGGGGCCAGTATTTACAAAGGAGACTCTGCCGAAATTTTCGGGAAAAATTGGTATTGTTTTTAAAAAGGGTTTTACATGACTTATTTGATAAACTTGCTTTCAAATGTTTGGGTTTTCTTCACTCTTTTGCTTAATTGGTTTTGTTTTCTGGGCTTTGGCTTACTTATTTTACGGACGCCTTTAGACGTTTCGTAAACTTAAGTGCCAGTCACGTTCCGTACCCTGCGGGTCATGACAAAGTTGGTATCAGAGCGATAGGTTTTACCTTTGTGAGTGTAGGATGACCCTTGGTAGATGGAGTAAGTGACTTAAGCAGGGTAACGTAGCGTGCGTATGTCCGCGGCATACTTACGATACGATACTCCGCCTAAGTGACTTTAGGATACTTGCTTGGAAATTTCCTTCTTCAATTCCGTGTATCCTATGATCCTATTGCACTGTCCTTACTATCCATTTTCCTGTAACAGCCACTATGCCGCCGAAGGCTACGAGGGCACAGAGGGCTGCCGCCAGAGACGAGATTCGAGCTGGCTCGTCCGAGACTAGGACTGAGCAGGGTGGTATGCCTACGCCGCAGGGACAGACCGATCCACCTTCCCCAGGCTGTATGGATAGGCTCGAGACCGGTATGGAGGAGTTGCGACAGATGATGGGAGGCATGCAGGAGCTGCGTCAGATAGTAGGATCCCTAGTTGCAGCCAGTCGTACACCGAGGCCGGATGACGTACCTACTACGTCACAGACGACCATGATACCTGCTCCTACTACTACCACCGTGGCCATTCCGGTTTCACTACAGGATTTCATGAGGCTGAGACCTCCAGTATTCACCGGCACCGAGGCAGCGGAGGACCCACAGACGTTCCTTGACAGTTTAGCCAGGATCTGCCGTTCGCTGAGATGTTCGGATGATCGATGGGTAGAGCTTGCGAGTTTCCGACTAGAGGGTCTCGCGCAGACATGGTGGGAGTCAGTCTTGAGAGGTCGAGCTGCAGGTCTACCGCCTATGACTTGGGCCGAGTTTACAGCGGTCTTTCTAGCCCGTTTCCTTCCAGAGAGCGTTCGTGACGCCAGAGCTCGCAGCTTCGAGGCCTTAGTCAAGACACCTGGGATGACGGTGTCTGAGTATGACATCCAGTTTACACAGTTATCCCGATATGCTCAGTATTTGGTGGATACCGAGGAGAAGATGGTGAAGAGGTTCGTACAGGGACTTGATGCCCAGCTATACCTTGCCATTGGCGCCCAGCACTACGACACCTATTCAGCTGCTATGGATACGACATTACGGATGGAGGCACGCATATCACAGACTCCGGCCGTTTCTGGGCCGAAGAGGATGCGCACCGATGTACCGCCTCAGAGGCAGCGCGCCAGATTCTTTCCGAGAGATAGGCCTGGCAGAGGATTTGGGCGGGGACAGTTATATGGTTCTTATTCCCAGGGGCAGCAGCCGTCGCCAGGATGTTTTGGGTGCGGGAGTTTGCACCATCTTGTCAGAGACTGCCCGGTGAGACGACAGGGAGCAGCGACAGTTCCGCACGTGACCCTACCACCCTCACCACCCCCTCCTCAGAGAGCCCTACTTCCTACCCCAGGCGATGCTCCACGCCAGTTAGGTGCACCGAGAGGCCGTGGACGCGGCGGTCCTGTTCAGAGAGGACGAGGAGGCAGAGGCCGAGGTCGAGGTCAGCCCGCTATCGGTGGAGGACAGGCCCGAGTTTTTGCTTTGACACCGCAGGATGCGCAGGCATCCAATGCCGTTGTGACAGGTACTTTGCCAGTTTGTTCTTTCGACGCACGGGTATTATTCGACCCAGGTTCCACACATTCGTACGTCTCTACACACTTTGCACCGATGTTGGGCCGTGAGTCGTCGTCGTTAGATCAGCCGCTTGTTGTTGTTACTCCGGTAGGCGAGTCGTTTGTCGCTCGGTTTGTATTTCGTTTGTGTTCCGTTCGTATCGGGGAGAGGGATTCATTAGTTGATTTGATACTCCTCGATATGTTGGACTTTGATGTGCTTCTGGGCATGGATTGGCTAGCCACTTGTTATGCTTCGGTGGACTGCCGTGAGAAGGCAGTCAGATTTAGCTTTCCGGGAGAGCCAGTCTTTGTTATTCAGGGAGACCGCAGTGTCGCCCTTCCCAGCTTAATTTCTTCTCTTCGCGCTGGTCAGCTCTTGCGGAAGGGATGTCAGGGATTCTTAGCGTTTGTTTGTGATACTCGAGCTACAGAGGTTCCGTTGGACCAGGTCCCGGTAGTTTGTGAGTTCCCTGATGTTTTCCCTGATGAGCTACCCGGGCTACCGCCTGAGCGCGATGTTGAGTTCTGCATTGATTTGATTCCCGGCTCGGGGCCTATTTCTATACCGCCTTATCGGATGGCCCCGGCAGAGCTTCGAGAGCTGAAGGATCAGTTACAGGATTTGTTGGACAAGGGGCTTATTCGACCGAGTGTTTCTCCGTGGGGTGCTCCGGTCCTGTTTGTCAAGAAGAAGGATGGAAGTTTGCGCTTATGTATCGACTACCGCCAGCTGAACAAAGTTACCGTTCGGAACAGATATCCGTTGCCGCGCATTGATGATTTGTTCGACCAGCTTCAGGGTGCGGGGTATTTTTCGAGGATCGACTTGCGACCAGGATACCATCAGCTGCGAGTTCGACAGGAGGATATACCGAGGACAGCTTTCCGTACACGCTATGGCCACTACGAGTTTTTGGTGATGTCGTTCGGACTCACCAACGCCCCAGCAGCATTTATGGATTTGATGAACCGTACATTCAGGCCGTATCTTGACTTGTTCATCATCGTGTTTATCGACGATATCTTGGTGTACTCCCGAAGCAGAGAGGAGCACGAGCAGCACTTGCGGATTACGTTACAGACTCTGAGGGAGCACCAGCTGTTCGCGAAGTTCTCCAAGTGTGCTTTCTGGCTGGACAGCGTCGGGTTCTTGGGTCACGTGGTTACGAGGGACGGCATTTGTGTGGACCCGAAGAAGATTGAGGCTGTTCAGCAGTGGCCCCGACCTACATCGGTGACTGAGATCCGTAGTTTTCTAGGCTTGGCGGGCTACTACAGGCGTTTTGTTCAGGACTTCTCCCGTATAGCTGCACCGTTGACCAGTTTGACCCGGAAGGGAGTTCCTTTCGTCTGGACAGAGGAGTGCGAGCGCAGTTTTCAGCAGCTACGGACTTGTTTGACTACGGCGCCGGTATTATCTTTACCTTCGGGATCAGGCGGATTTGTTGTCTACTGTGATGCTTCGCGAGTGGGATTAGGATGCGTTTTGATGCAGCATGGCCGGGTGATCGCTTATGCTTCTCGGCAGTTGAAGAAGCATGAACAGAACTACCCCACTCATGATTTGGAGATGGCTGCAGTGGTCTTTGCACTGAAGATTTGGCGACATTACCTTTACGGCGAGTCATGTCAGATATTCACCGATCACAAGAGCTTAAAGTACATATTTCAGCAGCGAGACCTGAACCTCAGACAGCGTCGTTGGATGGAGTTGGTGAAAGACTACGACTGCGAGATCTTATATCACCCCGGCAAGGCAAATGTGGTGGCAGATGCGTTGAGTAGGAGGCCCGGGGGTAGTCTATCCTTTTTGCGCATAGTGCAGAGGCAGTCGTCAGCAGATTGGCAGATGTTATGCGACAGCCGAGTTGAGTTCGAGTTCACTCAGACAGGGGGACAGCTCGCGCATGTTCATGCACGCCCACAGTTGCTTGACCGTATATATGAGGCACAGCGCAGTGACGACCGTTGCTCAGAGATCATGGCACAGATGGGACAGGGCAGATTTTCCGAGTTCGTGGTTGACGATCAGGGGATTTTACGATATGGATCTAGACTGTGCGTACCAGATGCTGATGGATTGCGGCGCGACATTCTTGAGGAGGCACACCGATCAGTGTATAGTGTCCACCCCGGTTCCACCAAGATGTACCATGATATGAGAGAGACCTACTGGTGGGACGGGATGAAGAGGGACATTGCGGAGTTCGTTTCGAGATGCCTGACTTGTCAGCAAGTCAAGGCCGAGCACCAGAGGCCCGCAGGAGAGCTACAGCCGTTACCCATTCCAGAGTGGAAATGGGAGCAGATTTCGATGGATTTCGTTGTGGGTCTACCCAGGACCAGTCGAGGGTACGACTCCATCTGGGTGATCGTGGATAGATTGACGAAAGCGGCTCACTTCCTTCCAGTGAAGACGACTTTCAGCTTCGCTCAGTATGCTCAGCTCTATATTGACGAGATCATGCGACTACATGGCGTACCGACTTGTATCGTGTCAGATCGAGGCACTCAGTTCACCAGCCGACTTTGGCAGAGACTTCAGGAGGCTTTGGGCACTCGTTTGAGCTTCAGCACAGCGTTTCATCCGCAGACAGACGGACAGTCAGAACGGACCATTCAGACTCTCGAGGACATGCTCAGAGCGTGCGTTTTAGACTTTGGTGGTAGCTGGGATCGTCATTTACCTCTAGTGGAGTTCTCCTACAACAACAGCTTCCAGGATACTATTCAGATGGCACCTTTCGAGGCATTGTATGGGAGGAGATGCAGATCGCCCGTTTGTTGGACAGAGCTCAGCGAGAGCAGCATTTTGGGGCCGCAGCTTGTTGAGGAGACGACATCGAAGATCCAGTTGATCCGAGACCGGATGAGAGCGGCTCAGAGCAGGCAGAAATCCTATGCAGACAGACGCCGTCGCAGATTAGAGTTCGCAGTTGGCGACCATGTTTTTCTGAAGGTCTCTCCGATGAAGGGCGTGATGCGTTTTGGGCGAAAGGGGAAGCTTAGCCCTAGATTCGTAGGTCCCTTCGAGATCCTCGAGCGTGTCGGCGCTGTTGCATATCGTTTGGCTCTTCCACCCAGCTTTCCCGATGTTCACCCCGTTTTTCATGTTTCGATGCTCCGCAAGTACCTTCACGACCCTTCGCATGCGATTCAGCACCCGACAGTCCAGCTAGAGCGCGACCTTTCTTTTGCAGAGCAGCCGGTGGCCATCCTGGATCGGCAGGTGAAGAAGTTGAGGTCGAAGATTATACCAACCGTCAAGGTCCTTTGGCGTAGCCCGAGCAGCGAGGAGGTTACCTGGGAGACAGAGGGCGAGATGAGGAAGAAATATCCCCATCTCTTCGAAGGTACGCGTAGCTATATTTTTAAATTCGGGGACCGAATTTCTTTAAGGGGGGAAGATTGTAGCGTCTTGAAAAGTCGTTTTGGTGTTTTCTTGAAATTCGGTGAAAATTCGGTATTTTTCCGAAAACCGTCTTTCTCGATATTTTGCAGTTTAGGGCTAATTATACCTAAAATGGATAGGTAATTGCTTGTTTTTAGTAGCTAATGAGTTATTTATGAAATTTTGGTCATTTAAAATTTTTTCCCTATTTTTCATTTTTTTAATATTATTTTAAGCCGGTAAGAAAATACATTAAATAAGCGATAAATACAAATTTTTCCGGGCTAATTTTAATCTCTAAAATTATGATAATTATAATCTAGTGATAACATGAAGTTTTAGTAATTTATTTTGATTTTTAACAAATTTTTATGATTTGAAACGAATTTATTGAATTTTGGGCTAAAACTTGCAATTTTTGAGTTGTAGGGGGCCTTTTTGCATAAAATTTCTTTTGTAAAACCCCTCTCTCTTTTTCCTCAGCCCTAGGACAGCCCCACCTTGTGTGAGACCAGAAATTTCTGGCCTCATTTTCTTTGGTTGCTTTCTTGAGTTGTTTTGATGGTTTATGGTTTTATTTTAATTATAATTGATAAAGTATGATACATTTGACTTTGGAACTTGACCCATGACTTTCCCCACTTGCCCACACCCTCCCCCATTCCTCCTCTGGCCGAAATTCCTGCACACCCTCTTCCTCCTCTCTTTTCTTTTCATTTTCCTTCATTTCTTCAAGAAAATACATCAAAATCCATGATTTAATTCAAAAATCCAAACAAAATCCTTATGCTATCATTATCCTTAGCCATTCTTGCTTGGATCTTGGTGTTTGAGGCCATCAATTGAAGCAAAATCCATTCTTGCTAGATCCCAAATTGAGGTATAATCCCTTGCTAATTGAATTCTTTTGTTTAAGTTTCTTATATTGTATGGTTAGTGTTAAAAGTTAGCTTATTTCTAATCTAGTTTAAATGAGTAGTTTGTTTAAACTAGGGTTTTGAACCATGATAATTAATTAAGTGTTTATTAGTTAATCTAGTTGTTAGTGAACTAATCTATATGGTTACCTTGTTATGTAGTCTTTAATTATGCTAATTTAGGTAATTTTAGAAGTTGATTTTAGTTGTAAATTGTTGTTTTAAGGTTTTTCAAGAGAGGGTTATGTATGGAAAATGATATTTGAAGCTTGATTAGTGAGTGGATTAAGTTTTTGAAAGCATTATTTAGTTAATTGAACCTAAATTGTTATCTAGTGTTTTGCTAACCTAACCTAAGAGGTTAATTTCCTTAAGTGGGCTTTTGTAGTGTTAAATTAAGTTTTTCAAGTGTGGTTTTTGATTTGCAATTGCTATTTATAAAAATCAAGAAAGGGTTTGGTTGTGGAATATAGGTTTTGGAGCATGGTTAATGTGTTGTAATTAGTGGGTGTGGATTGCTTGTAGTGTGCTTGGGTGAGTATGCTTTATTGTAGTCGTTTTGTCGCAAATCGGCGATTTTTGCACCGATTTTGGGACGCTATGCTTACTAGATTTTTATATAAATTATGTGTTGGACTATTTTTGATATCTTGATGATTGTATTGGCTTGTCCTACGACTTTTAGGATGCGTGAGTGCGGATATTTGGGTAGTCGGGTTTTAGTTTTGCCGGGTGACCCAAATCGGCGTTTTTCGGCAGTTTTTGCGATTTTCGCGTGTGTCCGCGCACTTTGTGCACGTTGTACCTAGCTAGCGAACGTTAGTAGTTTCGTTGAGGTTTTGCGTCGTTCTTGAATGTGTAACCTTATATTTGGTACTGATGTAAATTCCAGGTTCGGTCCCGGAAACGTCAGACGCGGCGCGAAAGGGAAAGGCGGTGATTGGACACAGCTAGCCAGGGATCCCAGTGAGTAGATTTAACATCTACGGGGGACGATCGTTTGGATGGCGCAAGTCGCCCGATAGATTTAGTAAAATGGAAAATAGTAAATTGGATAATCACTTGTGACATTAGAATAATAATACTGGCATGATAATTGCTGCAATTAGATCAATATGTTATATCCATATACGCAAACTCAATTGTAGGAAACATGCACCATTACCAGGTTTTTATATGCAGCACGAGCACTATTCATGTTTACACACACACCCTGGTAATTGCCATGCCACCACACTAGATAACCTTTAATTTAAACCTTTTACTAATTGATACTTAAATTGTGCTATTTCCTTAAAATGAAACCGTAGGATTTCTATTCATGTGCATGTACTTCATCATATTCATTGTTCATGCTTAATACATTAATCACACATCGCAACTTGATTATTGATATCATACGCATTCATGATCATTGATATATGCACTTATGAGGATTTCTTGAGATTTTATGATATTGCTGGATTTCGGGGGAAAGCCGCAAAATTTCCAAACTTATGATATTTTTAAAACATGTAAATTGCGGTTTTCTAGTGGTGTAAGTGTCGTCCACCATGAGTTTGCTGTGGTTTTTGGAGACCCGTTTCGAGGAGTTGGATGAACCGTTTCGGGTACATGGTGGGCCCGGTAGGGTACCCCGAGGCAAGAAGCTCGTGGTGTTGACGATGAGCCTGGCAGGGGACGGATTACCTACCGGTGACTTCATTGGGCACGGCGGATATCCAGAGGATACCGACTGGGGCCGCGAGAGGATGAGATATTGATATTGAGATGGGTCAGCCGGATGGCTGAGGCCAGAGACACTATGACCTGGATTTATGAGATTTGAGACAGCTTTTGGGTGTCGTTGCTGGACACCGATTTTCGTCGATTCATTGACATTATGCTGGCATTCTAAAAGAGTTTCAAAAACAAAAGAAGATAAGATATTTCTTATATATACCTATTGAGACCCCAGATTTCCATGTTGCATACATATTAGCACACTGATGTTGTATACACACCTGCTAGTGCATCCAGTCATACCTGTATTTTAGATGCTAGGATGCTTGTGTGCATGCTTACGATAGCCTTTGTAGATGTTATTTATTACTCACGAGTTGGCAACTCACCCCCGTTGTGCCACAGTCTTTTGCAGGTCCGCTCCGTCAGTTCAGTAGCGGCGGGCGCACTTGTCTTTTGCCTCTTTTGCCTGAGCTCGAGATTTGCTCATAGGTGGGTTATGTTACTTTTTTTGTACCACCTTGTATATTCTTGTATCTAGTGTACTCCATCTACTGTTTCTACCAGATTATTGTATATTTGACCTAGAGATGAGACTGTGAGGTTTGTGGATTTTATGCTGTATTTTGGGGTCGAGCTCACTTGAGCCGACATGTTATTTTTTCATGCTTCCTTATGATTATTATGCTTGTTGCCATTTACATTGCGTGGGATTTGTGACCGCCTTATGGCGAAGAGCTAGCTCCCGCTTGGGGATGCCCTATTTTGTTGGATTCATGTATATGTTTTGTTGTACCCATTTTTGGGGGCCAGTATTTACAAAGGAGACTCTGCCGAAATTTTCGGGAAAAATTGGTATTGTTTTTAAAAAGGGTTTTACATGACTTATTTGATAAACTTGCTTTCAAATGTTTGGGTTTTCTTCACTATTTTGCTTAATTGGTTTTGTTTTCTGGGCTTTGGCTTACTTATTTTACGGACGCCTTTAGACGTTTCGTAAACTTAAGTGCCAGTCACGTTCCGTACCCTGCGGGTCGTGACAGAGTCACTACATGACTCACCCCATGAGTCACTACAAAGCCATGCCTCATTTAAAGCCAAACTCCACCTCATCATCCACCTCATTAAATAATTTATCAAAAATGATTAAAACTAAAATGAGGTGGCATCTTCTAGAAGCAACTTGTAATGAAATTACAAGAATACCCATCATCCGTATATGCATACCCGTATCCATATTCCGAAAAATACGAATACAATGAGACGAAAATAATCCGACAATAAAATACTAGAATCCGGCTTAAACTAAAGCCACTAGTCTTATCCGTCCGAATCATGATACGTGTACAAGTGCACATATATGATCGAACCCTGCCATTTAACCATACGGCCTTTACATCGTTTCTCCCGAATCAGTGAAACCCTATGTGTGGGACTCTAAAGACTCATCAATATGCTGGTAGTGGGTTTAACCACAAGCACGTCAGCGGCACTAGCTGTACGTAACGGCTACCCAGGTATTGAGCGAAAGGGAGGCCAACGAGCAAACTCATCCTGAACCCCTACTGAGCCTGACAGTGACAATATCCATACAGTCCGGTCTGTTCGTCTATGAGTATCGCATATCGAGTCTAGGGGGGTGGATAAAGTCAGACCCCTAATAACGCGATAATTCGTGTCGGTATGAAGCTCATCACCACCTGAGAAACTACTTATCCTAGATCAGTAATTCTCGACTACCTTTGCCAAAGATTTCTGGTGATGCCCACCCGTGCACAGCGCGACATCAACCCCCAATACTGGGAGAGGCGAATCCCCGACGATCCGCTCACTGCCTCCATATGGATCGGGAATGTACCTAACTAAAACCTGTTTGCACGAATCCTTTGAGCCATGGTAGGGTAGTTATCATAGAACAGTGGGAACTCACACGAGACAAATGACGATCTCAGGTCGACAGACTAACCTGTACACATGTCACCAGGGAACTGTTATCTGACAATTGGTATAATACTAACTAGCATGTTCCTGGCGAGTCCGTCCAGTGTACTCATAACCCAGTGAGTACCTGTATGCTATCTTAGGTGAACAAACTAACACCAATGGCTTGTGAGACCGGGCCACCGCCCCTCGTCGTGGCTCGATTAGTATACACTAGTCTACTGTGGAGTATCGATGCCTAGTCTCGAAACTCCCATGACTAGGGACATTTAAGGATGTGCTTATAGACCCCCAGATCCCACATATATGATCGCCATCATAATGCTGGTAGTCAAGCATAAATCCTATTGGCTCCATCAATATGTAAGCATGTGCATGATGATAAAGACAAACCAGATAGCATACTATCATCTCGAGTAAGGCTGTTCTACCAGTATAGGTCCTTCCTCAATCATCATAATTACCTGCCTGCGACTATGATAATTGCCTTGAGGGCACTATAGCCAACATCTTCAAGAAGAAAATTGGTATTGATGGAAAAGTTGAGACTTTCAATGCTAGACTTGTAGCAAAAGGTTTTCGTCAACGACCAGGATTCGACTATGATAAAACCTTTTCTCCAGTGGCTATTCTTAAGTCCATAAGGATCTTCCTTGACATTGTTGCATACTATGACTACGAAATCTGGCAGATGGACGTCAAGACCGCTTTTCTAAATGTTTATTTAGAAGAGAGCGTGTACATGACACAGCCTGAGGACTTCGTAGACAGTGGGTGCAGTGGAAGCATGTGCAAGCTGCTTAAATAAATCTATGGATTAAAGAAGGCATCGCGGAGATGGAAAATCTATTTCGACGAAGCTGTCAGAGAGTTTTACTTCATGAAAAATGTAGATTAACCTTGTATGTACAAGAAGGTTGTAGAGAGTAAGGTTGTCTTCCTCGTATTGTACGTGGATGACATACTCATGATAAGAAACGATGTTCCTATGTTACACTCGGTCATGCTCTTCTTATCACATAAGTTCTCCATGAAAGATCTAGGTGATGCTTCCTACATCCTGGGAATAAAGATCTATAGAGATATATCTAGAAAGATGTTGGGATTGTCCCAATCCAGGTATATAGACTTCATACTAAAGAGGTTTAGTATGGAAGATTCTAAGCGTGGTAATTTACCCACTTGCTCAGGAATCACTCTCTCCAAAGAGATGTCTTCCAAGACTGATTTGGAGAGGGCTCGCATGACAGTGATACCCTATGCTTTTGCAGTAGGATTTATCATGTATGAGATGTTATGTACCAGACCGGATGTAGCTTATGCACAAGGAGTAGTGAGTAGGTATCAATCAAATCCAGGGGAAAAGTACTGTACAGCTGTGAAGAACATTCTTAAGTACTTGAGAAGGACTAAAGAAATGTTCTTGGTGTATGGTAACGGTGAACTCCTGGTGGATTCCTTTACTGATTCGAGCTTCTAGAGTGATAAGGATGACAGTAAGTCGGTCTCGGGTTTTGTCTTTACACTCAATGGAGAGGCGGTATTTTGGAAGAGTTCCAAGCAAGATACCGTAGCAGACTCGACGATGGAGGCTGAATACATCGCTGCCAACGATGCTGCTAAAGAGGTTGTCAGGATGAAGAAGTTCATAGCTAAACTTGGTGTGGTTCCATCCATTAAGCATCCAATACCTTTGTATTGTTATAACAATGGAGCTGTGGCTTTGGCCAAGGAACCCCGGTCCCAGCAGCGATCCAGACAAATTCTTAGGCGGTATCTCCTGATCCGGTAGATAGTAGATTAACGGGAGATCGAGGTCAGGAGAGTTGACACGAAGGACAACACAGTGGATCCACTCACCAAAGTCCTCCCCTAAACGCAGTTTGAGAGACATTTTAGGATGTTGGGTATGTGATACTACAATAACTGGCCATAGTGAAAGTAGAAGATTGTTAGGAATATTTATGCCCTAGAGGCCATTATTGTATGATATAGTAGATGCTTGGACATATATATAGAGGACTTTCTTGATCGACATGATAGTATGCTATTTGGTTACTCTTTATCTTAATATGTATACTTAGTATTATTATATTGTCTCTCTTATACATGTTGATAAAGCCCTTAGGATATTAGCTTGACTACCAGGACTATGATGAACATCATACTACTAGGACCTGTGTAGTCCACAAGCACATCCTTTAATAGTTCCTAGTCGGGGGAATATCAAGACAGGGCATCGATATTCTAGAGTAGACTAGTGTGTA
Organism: Agapanthus africanus; assembly: GCA_030015575.1. Taxonomy (NCBI): domain Eukaryota; kingdom Viridiplantae; phylum Streptophyta; class Magnoliopsida; order Asparagales; family Amaryllidaceae; genus Agapanthus; species Agapanthus africanus. Next base: position 255,919,145 of record CM057351.1, on the reverse strand, counting down.
CGTTTCTAGACCATGTATGGTGGAGATGGTTGATCTCATAACCATTGGTGTTTGACATCGAAGATTGTACATAGGTGCTCATTAGAGAATACGTACACCGAACATGACTCGCCGAGAACTCCTAAATGGTACTATACCTATCATCAGATAGCAGTTCTCTGGTGACACTGGTACATGTTAGTCTATAGACCCGAGTTCGTCATAGTGTCTTGTGTGGTTCCCATTGTGCTTGATTTTCTCCATAACATGGCTCAAAGGAGTCATGCAAACAGGTGGATTTTGGGTACAGTCCCGAGTCATATGGAGGCAGTGAGCGATAGGACTCCCGGTATTGGGAGTTGATGTTGCGCTGTGCTCGATTGGCATAACAGTAAGTTCCTGGCCAGGGCTGAAGAGATTTACAGATAAGTGTTATCAGTAGTTTCTCGGACCGTTATAGGCCACACATCGGCATGACTTATCAAGTTACTGGGGTCTGACGTTTCCACCCCCAGACTCGAGATGCGACATATCATACAAAGAGACCGGACTGTACGATAAGTGTTACTTATAGGCTTCATGGGAGTTTGGACAGACTGCTTGTTGATCTTCTAATTGCTCAATACATAGGTAGCCATTACGTCCAGATAGTACCGCTGAAAGCTTTTGTGTGACTGATGTGATTATCACCTACTACTGGCATATTGACGAGTCTTTAGAGTTCCACACAGAGGTTTCATAGTTCAAGCGAAACGTAGTAGGGCACATATGCTGATTGTGCCGGGGCCTGATTAAATACGATTTTGTGATACCGTATTCTAATCTGGTGATAAATATTATCGGTTAGATTATATGTGATATAACCAGATTTTGAATAAAATGTTGGTTTGATAATGAGATATACATATTAATGATATTAGTCTGTTATATGTGATATAACCAGATTATTGAATCAATTGTTGATTTAATAATATAATATTGATTTATATTTGATATAATTATATATTAACTAATATTATTGCTCACTAATTACTTTCTACTCTCTCTCTCTTTCTCTCTCTCTATATATATGTATGTATGTATATGTATATATTTGTATATGTATATATGTATGTATATATATATATATATGTATGTGTGTGTATGTGTAAATATTAGAATTTATGCATGTGCGTTGCACGCGTTAGTTTAAAAAAATTTAAGAAGAGGGCAGAGAGAGATATGTTAGTTATATGTATGCCCTAGAGGCCATTACTATACAGAGGATGTATATTGTAGTGGATGCTGGGACATATATAGGGAGGACTTTCTTGCTCGACATGATAGTATGCTATCTGGTTACTCTTTACCTTAACGTGTATACTGATTGTCTCTCTGTTACATGTTGGTAAAGCCCTTAGTATGTGTACTTGACTCTCTGGACTATGATGCGGATCATACTAGTGTGGACATGGTAGTCCATAAGCACATCCTTAAAGGTCCCTAGTCGTGGGTGTATCGAGACGGGGCATCGATATACCAGAGTAGACTAGTGTATACCTTCTCGACCCATACAGATGGGCGATGGATGATCCCATATCCAATGGTGTTTGACATCAGAGATGATATACGGGTGCTCAGTAGAGACTGGGTACACTGGACGGACTCTCCGAGAACTCCCAGATGGTATTATACCTCACGTCAGATGGAAATTCTCCGGTGACACTGGTACAGAGTAGTCTGTTGACCCGAGATCGCCATAGAGTCTTATGTGGTTCCCACTGTGCTTTGATTTCCACCTTACCACGTCCAAGAGGGCGTGCAAAACGGTGGTTTTTGGGTACAGTCCCGAATCACATGGAGGCAATGAGCGATAGGACGGGATTCGTCTCTCCCGGTATAGGGAGTTGATGTTGCGCTGTGTTCGATTGGCTATAACCGGAAATCCCTAGCTAGGGTTGCTGAGATTTACTGGTAAGTGTTACCAGTAGTTTCTCGAACTGTTATAGACCTCAGATCGACACGACTTATCGAGCTATTGTGGTCTGACGTTTACCACCCCTAGGCGTTATATGCGACATATCAGACGATCAGACCGGACTGTACGGTAAGTGTTACTGGTTGGATTCACAGGAGTGTGAGCGGGCTTGCTCTTCGATCTTCTCATCGCTTAATACCCGGGTGGCCGTTACGTTTAGCAGACCGCTTGCGGCTTGTGGGTTTTTGATATGATCATCACCTGCTGCCGGCGTATTGACGAGTCTTTAAAGTCCTACATAGAGGTTTCCTGGCTCAAGCGAAACGAAATAGGAGCGCATATGAGATATGTGCGGGAACGAGAATAATGCGTGTATGTGATACCGTATTCTATTCTCGCGATGAATGTATCGATTGGTTGTATGCGATATAACCTAGTTATCGAATCAAGTATTGATTCGATAAGCCGATACATAGGATATTAGTCGGTTATATGTGATATGACCGGATCGTTAAATCATGTGTTGATTTAATGATTTAATGTATAATTATATATTTGATATGTTACTTTGCATTAACTAGTATTGGTTCACTTTAAATGGATTTTCTCACTTGTTAGTGCACATTGTATATGTGATATATTTTTGTGCACAAGTTTGTATCATGTTTGATGATGCATGCTAACTTGGGTTTGTGTAAAGATTAAACCATGGTTATATGAATGGTTAGGGTTTTCTTATTTACTCATTCATTTATCTTTATGATTTGGATTAAAAGAAATGAGAAATGAAAAGATAATGGTTGCTTTCATTCATGATGCTTCTTGAAGCTTCATGCAACTTTGACCAAAGTGACCATTTTGTCTTCATTTCCAAAACCCTAACCATTCTTCTAACCTTAGTTAATTCTCTACATCTAACCATGGTTTAAATTATGATAAGGATTGATTTTTCTATTCTATTTCAAAATACTTATCATAATATTATCATCATCTTCTTCTTCTTCATGAAGAAAACCTAGACTTCATCAATGGTGACTTGATGAAATGAGTGAGAAATCCAATTCTAAAGTGAACCCACCTCCTATTTCTTCATCCTCTACCTCTTGCCAAGTAGTATAGGGTGTTTCCTTCACAAGTTTTCTTGACTTGGTGAAGTTGTAGCTTGATCTAGCGATGCCTCGACGTAGATCATCTTCGGCATCGTCGTCGATGACCTAGCCCGCTTTTTCTCCGATGAAGCCGATGCTAAAGCCCAAGATCCGATTTGTACAGCGAGGAGACTTCATCGCGGAGCCATGGAGGTGGAGAACCGGATCTACAAAGGTTGTATTTCCGTTTACCATTTAGTTAAGTTGTTAACTAGTTTCTTTTTCGCCTAAACTTCTAGCCAACGATCCGTTTTAGGGTTTCTCGGCACCGTATTTTTTGAAATTGGCATGGCTGATACCTTGTGAGACCTCATTAGCGTGCCTAGGAACCTTTCATTGGTATCAGAGCCTAGCTAGAGTCATAGGCGAAGTCTAGACGACGTTTGAAATCTGAACGAACCCGAAACCCTAATACAAAATGCTCTCTGGACTTTTTCTAAAAACTGGGTTTTTTCCTGATTAAAAATGCTTAAAAAATTCAGCAGGGAATTCTAAGAATTACGGCGCAAAATTTATCTCATGATCCCTCTAATGAGCGGCGGAACCGCGGCATAAGCCTAGCTTATGCGGCGGTTCCGCGGCTAAAGTGTGACGTCACCCTCCCAATTTCGCACAGTAACTTCTTTTATTCAGTGCTGAGTTCTCTGGGTATTTTTAAATATTATTCAAGAGTTGAATTTTCTGGGGTTGTTTTGGGGATTCGATGATTCGATCGGATTATCAGATTTTGTCTATGTGGATTCCGGATAATTTTTGAATATGTTAAAAAGTTCGACCGGATATAAATACCCAAATTTTCCCCTGCCGGGAAATTTCCAAGTGTTGGATTTTTCCGTGGTTTAAAGACGTTCTAAGTAGTGCAAGTAACGCGATGGACCCTCTAGAAGATAACAAACCTTAACTCGATTATGTGACCGTCTTGAACTGCCCTTTGAACATTCGGGTTTGGGGCAGTACGGCGTGCCACATGTGAGGCGTTGGCTTGTCCCTTCTACGGCTGGACCGTTGGTACTGAGGCACGAACTGAATGTTTTTAGACTTGTTTCATGTGTTGACCTGTATCGGGAAAACTTGGGTGTTCGATTGTTCGATCGGAAAGTTTAACATTTTCTATTTATCCGGAATGTGATACAATAATTGGAATTCACAAGTAGTTATGAGATAACTGAATAAATGTTATAAACATAGCAGTTTAGTCTCACTTGATCGGTTGCCACGGAATTTTGATGTGATAGAAAGTCCGTCGCAATCACGTAGCGTACGCGGATACTCGCCGGGTAAACTTTATAGACAGCCTCGCCCCATAGCCCCGACCAAGAGACTGTAGGAGAACCCCGTCGCCGAAAGCATCCGTTCGGATGCTCGCGGTAGCGGTGTTCCGCCTTGGTGCACTTCGTCGACGGCGTCGGGGGTGCGGTCGCCTACTGAAGTTTCCGACGAGTATTCGATCAGGATGTCGGGAATCTTGTTGAATTCCCCGACTTGGTATTGAAAAGTGTTTTCGATTTTGAGACTAAAATGCGGCGTTTATAATTATTAGGCATGCGATGTCTAAGGAATTCATTTGATTAGGCATGCGATGTCTATGCAGGTTGCGAATTCCAACTGTTGTAGTTTTACACTTTCTTTTCTGTGACCGTAAGTGTAATATGTGATATCGCCGGTTTCGTTGCTATATGTCAACGACAATTGGGATACGCATATTTGCTTATGTTGATGACATGTGATGTTATGTGTTGCTGGATATATTATATTGGATCGTCGTGTTTGAATAGCCGGGGGTTTTTATGTGAGATGAGTGTTTTTTCATTTTCATTCATGTAAAAATTTGTATGTAATATTCTTTTTATTGGGGCACTTCCAGGTTGCGGAAGTTGTCACCCTTTTGTATATTATTTACTTTTCCGCACTAGGATAGACCCAAGGAGGAGGGCACAAGTAATCGGGTTCTGGAGTCCAGAGGGAGACCAACTCGAGGAGTCGAGTTCGGGCCTCCTAACTCTAGAATTGGTAGGGTTGCTTTCCGCTCTCGTAGGGGTCTAGGGGTGTGGGTTTGGCTATTCATCGCGACCGTGGAATCCGTGTTTTATACTGGCTCGTATTGAAAACACGGACGTCCTAGTATATCCAATATTTCATATGTTACTTCTGCTACGATATCTGTGATGTGATCATGTGATGTTCTGTGATAGATACTGTATATAGTATATATGATATATTATATAGGCGTTACTTATGTTTTACACCCGCGCTAGCCCGGCCCCGCTCTGCCGTTAGTTACCTAACCTAACGGTGCACGAGGGGACATCGAGGCGAATGCGGATGGCATAAGTGTACGTCGTATTTATCTGTGATGTTTAGGTAATTTAAATGATGGGACTTCATTAATGAGATTAATGAAATAAAAGAAACCTAAAGATGTTGTAGAATCGAATTTCAAAAATAAAACAGGTAGCTACAGTTCTTGCTTTGCACAGCGGTATATATGATATATCCTGCACCTTATTCGATGAGGAAAGGACCGAGATCCCTTCAATGGGAGTGACTCCTTTAGCAATAACTGGCAGATGCTACACACTTGGTTTGTCTTTTGATTGCTTTTAAGTGTTTTTGCTTTGCACAGTGATATATATGATATATCCCGCACCTCAGTCGACGAGGAAAGGACCGACGATCCCTTCGCCGGGAGTGACTCCTTTAGCAAAACTAGAAAAACCTCAAAAGCACTCCATTTCAAAATCATTTGATTCTACAACGATATCAAGTTCATTACGCAATAGGTTTTCAGAAAAACCTGTCGTAGCCCACCGTCATTTCAGATAAGTTGTATATAGTATTCGTGCTGCATTTGTTGGCTTTCGTCAAGGTGCAGTGTGCGGTAGCTATATGCTGCTTATCTGCCAGCATACGATGCGATTGGATTAGGTTAGTCGTGCGGCTTTGTTGGCTTTAGTCAAGGGTCGTGCGGGTGGGTTTAATTCAATCAAGAAATGTACGGGTTGAACTTGACTAGGGGGCTATGGTTTGTTGGCTTTCGTCAAGGTCATAGCACGTTAGGGGCAAAATATTATCGGGAATCTCAAGTGTTGAAATTTGCAATGAGATTGCATACCGTCTATGAGATAGTTGGATCCCGATACCCACTGCGAGTAATTGTTACTCCTGGGAGAGTTTTACACATTACAATTAGCCGATCAAGTAGGTGTCTAGAAAGGTGTTAACGAGGTTACGCCTCTGGGAAAACGAGGTTTACATTAATTAGGTTCGTGCGAAAGCACGGGGGACCTCCCTCAAAGTACCGACACTGGCCTGGCTGAAAGATTGGCGAACTTGTAGTGTGTAATTAAACCCGGCTAGTCTTTCCTTTTAGGGTTTGAAGGAAGATTTGATAAAAACAGTTGGAGCCATCCTGATTAGATAAAATAATAACCAATCTGATCTTATAAGAGCGCACGCTGAGTGTTTTCTTCTCTCTCTCTCTCCAGGTAGCGACCATGTCACGCCTTAATCAAGATAATAATACGGATGTATTGACCGAACCCGCTTGTTATACTGAGCTGGGGAACGTTGGTCCCGCTCCAACTTATAAATGTTATAAGAAAGAGCAGGATATAGGGGAATACCAGATTTCCCGTGCCGCCCAAACGAAGAGAGTGCATGATGATGCATCATCTTCGGGTGTGTTCGTTACACAGAACTGTTTCTCAGTATCCTCTGAATCCTGGGTATATGATACCGGATCAGGATCCCAGATATGTAATCTGTTATATAGGGCTACAAAAGGGTAGAAAAACTGAGATCGGGTGATAAGTTTCATGAGGCAGAAAACGGGGCAAGTGTTGCAGCCAAGTCTGTTGGTCACTGTTACCCTGTATTGTAATACATTAATTCTGAACGAATGTTATTAGATACCGAAACTGATATACAAAATCATATCTGTCTCTTTATTAGTAAAGAAACGATAAAATTTTGTATTGTTGGATAATGTTTTGGACATTTCCTATATCAAAAGTTGATCGGTTCAGGCACGTTATCTAAAAGCATTAATGTTCTAAATCAAACTACAGTTCTTAGTATACAGAACACACAGAAGAGGAAGAGTTCAGATCTGAACGAATCCTTCTTGATGCATTATAGACTAGGTCATATCAATGCGACCCGACTAGCTGAAGTTACATGTAGATGCATATTTAAATCAGTTTGAATTTACATATTGTGAAACTTGCCAGTCATGTCACAGAGATAAGATGACCATAGCCCTGTTTATTGGAAACAGAGAAAGAGTTAATGAACTCTTGGGACTGATACATGTTGATGTATGTAAGTCTCCTGTCTACACATACCAAGACCGGTTCTTTGTACTTCATTACATTCTCTGATAATCTCTCAAGATTCAGACATATGTTCCTGTTGAAACACAAGTCCGAACCTTTTGAGATATTCACAGAATATAAGTTAGAAGTAGAGAACCAAAATACGGGGTATAAGTATTATGTCCTTTGATGTGATCAGGGAGGAGAATACTTGAGCACGGAAATCCTGGACTATTCTAAAGTAGAATGAGATTCTCTCTCAACATTACTCCTCCGTATACACCATAGCACGATGGTATATCGGGGCGGAGCAATCACACCCTATATGATAAGGTGTGCTCTATGATGAGTACTACTGAGTTATCTATTTCCTTTTGGGAGTTATGCACTTGAGAAGCTGCATACCTATTCAATAGGGTTCGAATCAAATCAGTTGCCTACCATTTCATATGTGATATAGAAAAGGAAGAGCCCATGTATTAAGATGGTTAAGATTTGGGGTTGTCCGGCTTATGTCTAAAAGCAAAATCCGGACAAACTCGAGGCAATGTCTGTTATGTAGAACTGGAAATGTTCCAGCCATACAAACTGCAGCTGATGATTTGATAGAACCAAAGGATTCAGTAGATTCCAACGAATCTCAGCCTCTCCGCCGATCTAGTAAGGTTCCTCACCCACCTGAGAGATACTTTGGTTTCTCTATGACAGTGGGAGCGAGGATTGCATCATAAGATGATGACCCAACTAGCTTCGAGCTGGCCATCAGGAGTGAGACTCTGTAAGAATGGCTGGATGTTTATCGATCTGAGATAGAATCCTTATACACCAACAAAGTATGGACTTTGGTTGCTATATCTGAAGGGTTAAATCCCCATCAGAAGAAAGTATATCTTGAGAAGATTACTTGGTGTAGATGGAAAAGTTGGGACTTTCAAAGCAATACTTGTTAAAAGTTTTCGTCATCAACCAGGCGTGGATAATGATGATACCTTTTTCCAGTGGCTATGCTTAAGTCCATCCAGATCCTACTTGCCACGGCTACATACCTTAACTACGATATCTGGCGGTTGGGTGTCATGACTGCTTTTCTAAATGTTGTTTTAGAAGAGAGAGTCTGTAAGTACACAGTCAGAGGGCTTCGTAGACAGTGGGAGCAGCGGAAACATGTGTAAGATGCTTTATATGATAAAGCAGGCATCGCGGAGTTGGAACATCTGTTTTGATGGATTAGTGAAAGAGTTTGACATCATCAAAATGGTAGATGAACCTTGTAGAAACAAAAAGGTAGTAGGGAGTATGGTGACGATCCTCGTAGAGTACGTGGATGACACACTCTTGATAGGGAAGGAGTTTCCTATGCTACGCTCGATCAATCTCCGCTTATCACAATCATTATCCACATAGGATCAAAGTGATACCTACTAAATCCTGGGTTTTGGATCTATGAGATAGATCTAAATGGATATTACGATACTCACTAGTTGTAGTGAGATGGTATCAATCGATCCTGAGGAGAATCACTGGAAGGGTTCCAGGGTGATAAAGACGACTGAATGTCGGTCACAGGCATTGTCTTTACCCTCAGTGGAGGGATTGTTTGTTGGAAGAGTTCCAAGCTAGATACCGTGGCATACTAGAAGATAAAGGCAGGATACATCGCTACTTAAGATGCTACCAAAGAGGCTGTTTGGGTGTATAATGGTTCATGAGATGAACTATGTTCCTACCATTGTGAGACAATGGAGTGGTTGTTAGTTGTATGTATGCCCTAGAGGCCAGTATTGTACAGATATTGTATATTATATTAGATGCTTGGACATATATAGAGATGACTTTCTTGCTCGATATGATAGTATGCTATCTGGTTACTCTTTATCTTAACATGTACACTTGTCTCTTTGAACTGTCTTATAGTTACATGTTGGTAAAGCCCTTAGGATGTGTACTTGACTACCTGGACTATGATGCAGATCATACTAGTGGGGACATGGTAGTCCATAAGTACATCCTTCAAGGTCCCTAGTCGTGGGTGTATCGAGACGGGGCATCGATATACCAGAGTAGACTAGCGTATACGCTTCTCGACCCATGTGATGGGCGATGGATGATCCCATATCCATTGGTGTTTGACATCAGAGATGGTATACGGGTGCTCAGTGGAGACTGGGTACACTGGACGGACTCGCCGAGAACTCCCAGATGGTATTATACCTCACGTCAGATGGCAGTTCTCAGGTGACACTTGTGCAGGTTAGTCTGTAGACCCGAGATCGTCATAGAGTCTTGTGTGATTCCCACTGTGCTTTGATCTCCACCTTACCACGTCCATGAGGGCGTGCAAAACGGTGGTCTTTGGGTACAGTCCCGAGTCACATGGAGGCAATGAGCGATAGGAGGGGTTTCGTCTCTCCCTGTATTGGGGGTTGATGTTGCGCTGTGCTCGATTGGCCGTAACAGGGAAGTCCCTGGCCAGGGCTGATCAGAGATTTGCTGGGAAGTGTTACCAGTAGTTTCTCGACCTGTTATGAGCCTCACATCGGCACGACTTATCGAGTATTGGGGTCTGACGTTTACCACCCCTAGACTTGATATGCGACGTATCAGACGAACAGACCGGACTGTACGGTAAGTTTTACTGGTTGGATTCACAGGAGTATGAGCGGGCTAGCTCGTCGATCTTCTGATCGCTCAATACCCGGATGGCCGTTACGTTTAGCAGACCACTTGCGGCTTGTGGATGCATGATATGATCATCATCTGCTACCGGCGTATTGACGAGTCTTTAGAGTCCTACACAGAGGTTTCCTGGCTCAAGCGAAACGAAATAGGAGCGCATATGAGATATGTGCAGGACCGAGAATAATGCGTGTATGTGATACCGCATTTCATTCTCGCGATATATGTTTCGATTGGTTATATTCGATATGACCTAGTTATCGAATCATTGATTCGATAAATCGATACATTGGATTCTAGTCGGTTATGTGCGACATGACCGGATCATTGAATCAAATGTTGATTTAATGATTTAATGCATAATTATATATTTGATATATTACTTTGCATTAGCTAGTATTGGTTCACTTTATATGGATTTTCTCACTCGATGTGCAAGAAGTATATATGATATACTTTTGTGCACATGTTAGTATCATGTTTGATGATGCTTGCTCATTAGGTTAAGTGTATAGAATTAAACCTAGGTTAAGAAAGTGATTAGGGTTTTCATTTATCCATTCTTTTATTTATTCATTTTTGGAAAAAGAATGGCATAAGAATACAAAATGGTTGCTTTCATTCTTGAACATTGTTGAAGCTTCATCAAGCTTTGACTTTGTGACCATTTTGTCTTCACACTAAACCCTAACCATTCGTCTAACCTTAGTCAATTCACTACACTTAACTATGGTTCACATTATGATAAGTTTGGTTTTTCTTTTCATTTTAAAACAACATTTATCATATTCTTTCTTAATCTTCATCTTATTCTTCAAGAAAAGCTCAAGGTCCATCAATGGCAACTTGAGCTAAAGTGAGATAAATCCAATTCTAAAGTGAACCCACCTCCTATTTCTTCACCCTCTACCTCTTGCCAAGTTGTTTTGGGTGTTTTCTTCACAAGTTTCACAACTTTGTAAAGTCGGAGCTTGAACTTGTGATGCCTCGACGTAGATCGTCTTTGACACGAAGCCGACGACCTATTCCGCTCGTTTCTCCGATGAAGCCGTCGCGAGAGACCAAGATTCAAGATGGACAGCGAGAGGACGCCCACGTGGAGCTTAGGAAGTGGATATCCGGATCTACAAAGGTTTTAGCATCCTAACTTTTAGTTAAGTAGTTAGCTAGTTTATCTTTTCGCCTAAACATCTAGTCTAAGATCCGTAGTCTAGGGTTTCTCGGCACCATTTTTTGTAAATTGGCATGTTCGATGCCTTGTGAGACCTCACTAGAATTCCTAGGAACCTTTCACTGGTATCAGAGCCTAGCTAGAGCCTTAGGCGAAGTCTAGACGCAATTTGAAGCCTGAACGAACCCGAACCCTAAACTTAACATGCTCTCTGTACATTTTCTAAAATCTGGGATTTTTCAAGATTAAAAATGCCTAAAAAATTTAGCAGGAATATCTATGAATTATGGTGAAACACGAGCTCATGAAGCTTCCAAACAGCCGCGGAAACGCGGCAGAAGCATGGCTTCTGCCGCTGTTCCGCGGCCAACTGTTCACATTACCCAATATTGTTTGCACAATAATTCTTCTTTTCTGGTGCTGAGTTTTATGGGAATTTTTAATTATTATTCAAGAGTTGAATTTTCTGGGGTTGCTTTGGGGATTCGGTGTTTCGATCGGGGTATCAAATTTCGTCTTTGTGTATTCCCGGATAATTTTTAGAATATGTTAAAAAGTTTGACCGGATATAAATACCCAATTTTTCCCCTATCGGGAAATTTCCAAGTGTTGGATTTTTCCGTAGTTTAACGACGTCCTAAGTAGTGCAAGTAACGCGATGGACCCTCTAGAAGACAACAAACCTTAACTCGATTATGTGACCGTCTTGAACTGCCCTTTGAACCTTCGGGTTTGGGGCAGTACGACGTGCCACATGTGAGGCGTTGGCTTGACCCTTCTACGGCTGGACCGTTGGTACTGAGGCACGAACTGAATGTTGCTAGACTTATTTCATGTGTTGGACTGTATCGGGAAAACTTGGGTATTCGACTGTTCGATCGGAAAGTTTAACATTTTCTGTTTATCTGGAATGTGATACAATAATTGGAATTCACAAAAAGTTATGAGATAACTGAATGAATGTTATAAATTTAGCAGTTTAGTCCCATATGATATTGAAAAGAGTTTTCGATAATGAGACTAAAATGCGGGATTTATATCTGTTAGGCATGTGATGTCTAAGTATTTCATTTGATTAGGCATGCGATGTCTAAAGAAGTTGCGGATTCCAATTGTTGTAGTTTTACACTTTCTTTTCTGTGACCGTAAGTGTAGTATGTTTATATCGCCGGTTTCATTGCTATATGTCAAAGACAATTGGGGTATGCATACTTACTTACGTTGATGACATGTGATGTTATGTGTTGCTGGATATGTTATATTGGATCGTCGTGTTTGAATAGCCGGGGGTTTTTATGTGAGATGAGTGTTTTTCATTTTCATTTATGTAAAAACTTGTATGTAATATTCTTTTATTTGGGGAACTTCCAGGTAGCGGATGTTGTCACCCTTTGTATATTATTTACTTTTCCGCATTAGGATAGACCCACGGAGGGGAGCACAAGTAACCAGGTTCTGGGGTCCAGTGGGAGACCAACTCGAGGAGTCGAGTCCGGGTCTCCTAACCCTAGAATAGGCAGGGTTGCTTGCTGCTCTCGTAGGGGTCTAGGGGTGTGGGATTGGCTATTCATCACGACCGTGGAATCCGTGTTTTATACTGGCTCGTATTGAAAACACGGACGTCCTAGTATATCCAATATTTCATATGTTGATTCTGCTGCGATATCTGTGTTGTGATTCTGTGATGGATATAGTATATAGTATATATGATATATTATATAGACGTTACTTATGTTTTACACCCGCGCTAGCCCTGCCCTGCTCTGTCGTTAGTTACCTAACCTAACGGTGCACGAGGGGACATCAAGGCGAATGCGGATGGCATAAGTGTACGTCATATCTATCTGTGATGTTTAGGTAATTAAATGATGGGACTTCATTAATGTGATTAATGAAAGATAAGAAACCTATGATGTTGTGGAATCGAATTTTAAAATAAAACAGGTAGCTACAGTTCTTGCTTTGCACAGCGGTATATATGATATACCCTGCACCTTATTCGATGAGGAAAGGACCGAGATCCCTTCACCGGGAGTGACTCCTTTAGCAATAACTGGCAGATGCTACACACTCGGTTTTCTTTTGACTGCTTTTGGGTTTTTGCTTTGCACAGCGATATATATGATATATCCCGCACCTCATTCGACGAGGAAAGGGCCGACGATCCCTTCACCGGGAGTGACCCCTTTAGCAAAACTAGAAAAACCTCAAAATCATTCCATTTTTAAAACTTCATTTGATTCTACAACGATATCAAGTTCATTACGCAATAGGTTTTCAGAAAAACCTGGCGTAGCCCTCCGTCATTTCAGATGAGTAGTAGTTAGTATTCATGCTACGTTTGTTGGCCTGCGTTAAGGCGTAGTGTGCGGTAGCTAACTAGTATTTATCTGCTTATGCATATGATGCAGATTGGATTAGGGTATTCGTGCGACTTTGTTAGCCTGCGTCAAGGGTCGTACGGGTGGGTTTAATTCGATCAGGAAATGACGGGTTGAACTTGACTAGCGCACTATGGTTTGTTGGCCTGCGTCAAGGTCATAGGACGCTAGGGGCAAAAGCATTATCGGGAATTTCAAGTGTTGAAATTTGCAATGAGATTGCATACCTTCTATGAGATAGTTGGATCCCGATACCCACTGCGAGTAAGAGTTACTCCTGGGAGAGTTTTACACATTGCAATTAGCTGATCAAGTAGGTGTCTAGAAAGGTGTCAACGGGGTTACGCCTCTGGGAAAACGAGGTTTACATTAATTAGGTTCGTGCGTAAGCACGGGGGACCTCCCTCAAAGTACCGACACTGGCCTGGCTGAAAGATTGGCGAACCTGTAGTATGTAATTAATCCCGGCTAGTCTTTCCTTTTAGGGTTTGGAGGAAGATTTGATAAAAAGCAGTGGGACCCATCCTGATTAGATAAGATAATAACCAATCTGATCTTGCACGAGCATACGCTAAAGTGTTTTCTTCTCTCTCTCTCCAGGTAGCGACCATTTCATGCCCTAATGAAGATAATAATATGGATGTATTGACCGAACCCGCATGTTATACTGTGCTGGGGAACGTTGGTTCCGTTCTTTCTTATAAGAGTTATAGGAATGAACAGGATATAGGGGAATACCAGGATTCCCATGCCACCCGAATGAAGAAAGTACATGTTGATGCATTTTCTTCAGGTGTGTTCGTTACTGAGAACTGTTTCTCCATTTGCTCTACGTCCTGGGTATTAGATACCGGGTCAGGATCACATATATGTAATCAGTTACATGGGCTTAGGAATGGTAGAGAACTTGGTGAAGGTGATAAAGACATTAGAGTTGGAAATGGTGCAATTGTTGCAGCTAAGACTGTCGGGGAATATCACCTTGTATTACCAACTGGTAATACATTGGTTCTGAACGAATGCTATTACATGCCGAACCTGATATGCAACATTATATCGGTTTCTTTATTAAGTAAAGAGGGATATAATTTTGTATTACAGGATAATGTTATGAACATTTTCCGTAACCAAAAGTTGGTTGGATCAGGCACGTTATGCAATGGCATTTATGTTCTAAATCAATCAACAGTTCTGAGCATAACAAACACACACAAGAAGAAGAGTTCTGAACTCAACGAATCCTTCTTGTGGCATTGTAGATTGGGCCACATCAATGCGACACGACTAGCTAAGTTGCATAAAGATGGATATTTAAATCCGTTTGAATTTTCATCTTATGACACTTGCCAGTCATGTCTCAAAGGCAAGATGACCAAAACTCTGTTTACGGGACACGGAGAAAGAGTTACCGAACTCTTGGGGCTTATACATAGTGATGTATGCGGTCCCATGTCTACACATGCCAGGGATGGTTCTTCGTACTTCATTACATTCACTGACGATCTCTCTAGATTCGGATATGTGTTCCTGATGAAACACAAATCGGAAGCTTTTGAGAAATTTAGGGAATATAAAAAAGAAGTTGAGAACCAAACCGGAAAAAGTATTAAAATCCTACGATCTGATTGAGGAGGAGAATACTTAAGCAATGAATTCCTGGACTTCCTAAAAGAGAATGGGATTCTCTCTCAGCTGACTCCTCCATATACACCACAGCACAACGGTGTATCAGAACGGAGGAACCGCACCCTATTGGATATGGTGCGCTCTATGATGAGCACAGCTGAGTTACCTATTTCCTTCTTGGGACATGCACTGGAAACAGCTGCAGACCTATTGAATATGGTTCCCACCAAAACCGTGCCGACCACTCCATATGAGATTTGGAAAGGCAAGAGACCATGTCTTAATTATGTTAAGATATGGGGTTGTCCGGCCTATGTAAAAATGCAAAATCCGGACAAACTCGCGGCAAGGTCCATTCTGTATAAGTTTATTGGATATCCCAAACATTCGCGAGGGTATATCTTCTACCACCCTGAGGAACAAAGAGTGTTTGTTTCTCGGCATGCCACCTTTTTAGAAAAGGAATTTCTTGAAAAAGAGATTAGTGGTCATGAGGTAGAACTGGAAGAGGTTCCAGCTGCAGAAGCTACAACAGAAGATCTGGTGAACCAGAGGATTCCGTAGTTCCCGATGAACCCCAGCCACTCCACCGATCTAGTAGGGTTTCTCGTCCACCTGAGAGATACTACGGTTTTCTCATTGATGGTGGAAGCGAGGATTGCATCATGGAAGATGATGACCCGACTAGTTTCGAGCAGGCCATCACGAGTGGTGACTCGGTGAAATGGCTGGATGCTATACGGTCCGAGATGGAATCCATGTACACCAACAAAGTATGGACTTTGGACATTGCTCCTGAAGGGGTAAAACCCATTGGGGGCAAGTGGATCTTCAAGAAGAAACTTGGTGTAGATGGGAAAGTGGAGACTTTCAAAGCTAGACTTGTAGCAAAGGGTTTTCGTCAAAGACCAGGTGTGGACTATGACGAGACCTTTTCTCCAGTGGCTATGCTTAAATCCATCCGGATCATGCTTGCCATCGCTGCATATCATGATTACGAAATCTGGCAAATGGATGTTAAGACCGCCTTTCTAAACGGTGATTTAGAAGAGTGCGTGTACATGACTCAGCCAGAGGGCTTCGTAGACAGTGGGAGCAGCGGAAAGGTGTGCAAGCTGTTTAAATCCATTTATGGATTAAAGCAAGCATCACGGAGTTGGAACATCTGCTTTGACGTCGTTATCAAAGAGTTTGATTTTGTCAAAAATCCAGATGAACCTTGTATCTACAAGAAGGTGGCAGAGAATAAGGTTGTCTTCCTCGTATTGTACGTGGACGACATACTCTTAATAGGAAATGATATTCCTATGCTGCAATCGGTCAAGCTCTTCTTATCACAAAGATTCTCAATGAAAGATCTTGGTGATGCCTCCTGCATATTGGGAATTAGGATCTATAGAGATAGATCCAAACGGATTTTGGGATTGTCCCAATCCAGGTACATTGACACCATACTAAAGAGGTTTAGTATGGAAGAGTCCAAGCGTGGAAACTTGCCCACGATCTCTGGAATCACTCTCTCCAAAGAGATGTCTCCCAAGACTGATTTGGAGAGAGCTCGCATGCAAGAGATACCCTATGCTTCGGCAGTAGGCTCTATCATGTATGAGATGCTATGTACCAGACCCGATGAAGCATACTCACTAAGTATAGTGAGCAGGTATCAAGCTGATCCTGGAGAGAGTCACTGGACAGCTGTGAAGAGCATTCTCAAGTACTTACGAAGGACCAGAGATATGTTCTTGGTGTATGGTAACGGAGAGCTCCAAGTGGAGTCCTTTACCGATTCGAGATTCCAGAGTGATAAGGACGACTCTAAGTCGTAGTCGGGCTTTGTCTTTACCCTTTACGGAGGGGCGGTTAGCTGGAAGAGTTCCAATCAGGAAACCGTGGCAGACTCGACAATGGAGGCTGAATACATCGCTGCCAACGATGCTGCCAAAGAGGCCGTCTGGATCAAGAAGTTCATTACTGAACTTGGAGTGGTTCCATCCATTGAGCATCCAATACCTTTGTATTGCGATAACAATGGAGCGGTGGCTTTGGCCAAGGAACCCAGGTCCCATCAGCGGTCCAGGCATATTCTGAGGCGGTATCACCTGATCCGGGAGATAGTTGATCGCCGGGAGATCGAGGTCAGGAGGGTTGACATGAAGAACAACACGGCGGATCCACTCACGAAGGCCATTCCCCAGATACAGTTTGAGAGACTCTTCGGGATGCTCGGTATGCGATACTACAACAGCTGGCCCTAGTGCAAGTGGGAGATTGTTAGTTGTATGTATGCCCTAGAGGCCAGTACTGTACAGATATTGTATATTATATCGGATGCTTGGACATATATAGAGATGACTTTCTTGCTCGATATGATAGTATGCTATCTGGTTACTCTTTATCTTAACATGTACACTTGTCTCTTTGAACTGTCTTATAGTTACATGTTTGTAAAGCCCTTAGGATGTGTACTTGACTCCCTGGACTATGATGCAGATCATACTAGTAGGGACATGGTAGTCCATAAGTACATCCTTCAAGGTCCCTAGTCGTGGGTGTATCGAGACGGGGCATCGATATACCAGAGTAGACTAGCGTATACGCTTCTCGACCCATGTGATGGGTGATGAATGATCCCATATCTATTGGAGTTTGACATCAGAGCTGGTATACGGGTGCTCAGTGGAGACTGGGTACACTGGACGGACTCGCCGAGAACTCCCAGATGGTATTATACCTCACGTCAGATGGCAGTTCTCAGGTGACACTTGTGCAAGTTAGTCTGTAGACCCGAGATCGTCATAGAGTCTTGTGTGATTCCCACTGTGCTTTGATCTCCACCTTACCACGTCCATGAGGGCATGCAAAACGGTGGTCTTTGGGTACAGTCCCGAGTCACATGGAGGCAATGAGCGATAGGAGGGGTTTTGTCTCTCCCGGTATTGGGGGTTGATGTTGCGCTGTGCTCGATTGGCCGTAACAGGGAAGTCCCTGGCCAGGGCTGATCAGAGATTTGCTGGTAAGTGTTACCAGTAGTTTCTCGACCCGTTATGAGCCTCACATCGGCAGGACTTATCGAGTATTGGGGCCTGACGTTTACCACCCCTAGACTTGATATGCGACGTATCAGACAAACAGACCGGACTGTACGGTAAGTGTTACTGGTTGGATTCACAGGAGTATGAGTGGGCTAGCTCGTCGATCTTCTGATCGCTCAATACCCGGATGGCCGTTACGTTTAGCAGACCGCTTGCGGCTTGTGGATGCTTGATATGATCATCATCTGCTACCGGCGTATTGACGAGTCTTTAGAGTCCTACACAGAGGTTTCCTGGCTCAAGCGAAACGAAATAGGAGCGCATATGAGATATGTGCAGGACCGAGAATAATGCGTGTATGTGATACCGCATTTCATTCTCGCGATATATGTTTCGATTGGTTATATTCGATATGACCTAGTTATCGAATCATTGATTCGATAAATCGATACATTGGATTCTAGTCGGTTATGTGCGACATGACCGGATCATTGAATCAAATGTTGATTTAATGATTTAATGCATAATTATTTATTTGATATATTACTTTGCATTAGCTAGTATTGGTTCACTTTATATGGATTTTCTCACTCGATGTGCAAGAAGTATATATGATATACTTTTGTGCACATGTTAGTATCATGTTTGATGATGCTTGCTCATTAGGTTAAGTGTATAGAATTAAACCTAGGTTAAGAAAGTGATTAGGGTTTTCATTTATCCATTCTTTTATTTATTCATTTTTGGAAAAAGAATGGCATAAGAATACAAAATGGTTGCTTTCATTCTTGAACATTGTTGAAGCTTCATGAAGCTTTGACTTTGTGACCATTTTGTCTTCACACTAAACCCTAACCATTCTTCTAATCTTAGTCAATTCTCTACACTTAACTATGGTTCACATTATGATAAGTTTGGTTTTTCTTTTCATTTTAAAACAACACTTATCATATTCTTTCTTAATCTTCATCTTCTTCTTCAAGAAAAGCTCAAGGTCCATCAATGGCAACTTGAGCTAAAGTGAGATAAATCCAATTCTAAAGTGAACCCACCTCCTATTTCTTCACCCTCTACCTCTTGCCAAGTTGTTTTGGGTGTTTTCTTCACAAGTTTCACAACTTTGTGAAGTCGGAGCTTGAACTTGTGATGTCTCGACGTAGATCGTCTTTGACACGAAGCCGATGACCTATTCCGCTCGTTTCTCCGATGAAGCCGTCGCGAGAGTCCAAGATTCAAGATGGACAGCGAGAGGACGCCCACGTGGAGCTTAGGAAGTGGATATCCGGATCTACAAAGGTTGTAGCATCCTAACTTTTAGTTAAGTAGTTAACTAGTTTATCTTTTCGCATAAACATCTAGTCTAAGATCCGTAGTCTAGGGTTTCTCGGCACCATTTTTTGTAAATTGGCTTGTTCGATGCCTTGTGAGACCTCACTAGAGTGCCTAGGAACATTTCAGTTGTGGGTTATACCAAGGAACGCAGGTCCCATCAGTGATCCAGACATATTCTAAGGCAGTATCACCTGATCATGGAGATGGTTGATCTCTAAGGGTTCGAGGCTAGGAGAGTAGACTCAGAGGACAACACGACGGATCCACTCGCGAAGGCCTATTCCCAGAGAGAGACTTTTATGGGATGGTTGAGTATGAGATACTACAATCACTGCTACAGATGGCCCTAGTGCAAGTGGGAGATTGTTAGTTATATGTATGCCCTAGAGGCCATTACTATACAGAGGATGTATATTGTAGTGGATGCTGGGACATATATAGGGAGGACTTTCTTGCTCGACATGATAGTATGCTATCTGGTTACTCTTTACCTTAACGTGTATACTGATTGTCTCTCTGTTACATGTTGGTAAATCCCTTAGGATGTGTACTTGACTATCTGGACTATGATGCGGACCATACTAGTGGAGACATGGTACTCCATAAGTACATCCTTAAAGGTCCCTAGTCATAGGTGTATCGAGACGGGGAATCGATATATTCTCGACCCATACAGATGGGCGATGGATGATCCCATATCCATTGGTGTTTGACATCAGAGATGATATACAGGTGCTCAGTAGAGACTGGGTACACTGGACGGACTCGCCAAGAACTCCCAGATGGTATTATACCTCACGTCAGATGGCAGTTCTCCGGTGACACTGGTACAGAGTAGTCTGTTGACCAGAGATCGTCATAGAGTCTTGTGTGGTTCCCACTGTGCTTTGATTTCCACCATACCACGTCCAAGAGGGCGTGCAAAACGGTGGTTTTTGGGTACAGTCCCGAATCACATGGAGGCAATAAGCGATAGGAGGGGATTCGTCTCTCCCGGTATAGGGAGTTGATGTTGCGCTGTGTTCGATTGGCTAAAACCGGAAATCCCTGGCCAGAGTTGCTGAGATTTACTGGTAAGTGTTACCAGTAGTTTCTCGAACTGTTATAGACCTCAGATCGACACGACTTATCGAGCTATTGGGGTCTGACGTTTACCACCCCTAGGCGTTATATGCGACATATCAGACGATCAGACCGAACTGTACGGTAAGTGTTACTGGTTGGATTCACAGGAGTGTGAGCGGGCTTGCTCTTCGATCTTCTCATCGCTCAATACCCGGGTGGCCGTTACGTTTAGCAGACCGCTTGCGGCTTGTGGGTGTTTGATATGATCATCACCTGCTGCCGGCGTATTGACGAGTCTTTAGAGTCCTACACAGAGGTTTCCTGGCTCAAGCGAAAAGAAATAGGAGCGCATATGAGATATGTGCGGGACCGAGAATAATGCGTGTATGTGATACCGTATTCTATTCTCGCGATGAATGTATCGATTGGTTGTATGCGATATAACCTAGTTATCGAATCAAGTATTGATTCGATAAGCCGATACATAGGATACTAGTCGGTTATATGCGATATGACCGGATCGTTAAATCAAGTGTTAATTTAATGATTTAATGTATAATTATATATTTGATATATTACTTTGCATTAACCAGTATTGGTTCACTTTAAATGGATTTTCTCACTTGTTAGTGCACATTGTATATGTGATATATTTTTGTGCACAAGTTTGTATCATGTTTGATGATGCATGCTAACTTGGGTTTGTGTAAAGATTAAACCATGGTTATATGAATGGTTAGGGTTTTCTTATTTACTCATTCATTTATCTTTATGATTTGGATTAAAAGAAATGAGAAATGAAAAGATAATGGTTGCTTTCATTCATGATGCTTCTTGAAGCTTCATGCAACTTTGACCAAAGTGACCATTTCGTCTTCATTTCCAAAACCCTAACCATTCTTCTAACCTTAGTTAATTCTCTACATCTAACCATGGTTTAAATTATGATAAGGATTGATTTTTCTATTCTATTTCAAAATACTTATCATAATATTATCTTCTTCTTCTTCTTCTTCAAGAAGAAGAAAACCTAGACTTCATCAATGGTGACTTGATGAAATGAGTGAGAAATCCAGTTCTAAAGTGAACCCACCTCCTATTTCTTCATCCTCTACCTCTTGCCAAGTAGTATAGGGTGTTTCCTTCACAAGTTTTCTTGACTTGGTGAAGTTGGAGCTTGATCTAGTGATGCCTCGACGTAGATCATCTTCGGCATCGTCGTCGATGACCTAGCCCGCTTTTTCTCCGATGAAGCCGACGCTAGAGCCCAAGGTCCGATTTGTACAGTGAGGAGACTTCATCGCGGAGCCATGGAGGTGGAGAACCGGATCTACAAAGGTTGTATTGTTAGTTATATGTATGCCCTAGAGGCCAGTATTGTACAGATGTTGTATATTATATTGGATGCTTGGACATATATAGAGATGACTTTCTTGCTCGATATGATAGTATGCTATCTGGTTACTCTTTATCTTAACATGTACACTAGTCTCTTTATACTGTCTTGTAGTTACATGTTGGTAAATCCCTTAGGATGTGTACTTGACTACCTAGACTATGATGCAGATCATACTAGTGGGGACATGGTAGTCCATAAGTACATCCTTCAAGGTCCCTAGTCGTGGGTGTATCGAGACGGGGCATCGATATACCAGAGTAGACTAGCGTATATGCTTCTCGACCCATGTGATGGGCGATGGATGATCCCATATCCATTGGTGTTTGACATCAGAAATGGTATACGGGTGCCCAGTGGAGACTGGGTACACTGGACGGACTCGCCGAGAACTCCCAGATGGTATTATACCTTACGTCAGATGGCAGTTCTCAGGTGACACTTGTGCAGGTTAGTCTGTAGACCCGAGATCGTCTTAGAGTCTTGTGTGATTCCCACTGTGCTTTGATCTCCACCTTACCACGTCCATGAGGGCGTGCAAAACGGTGGTCTTTGGGTACAGTCCCGAGTCACATGGAGGCAATGAGCGATAGGAGGGGTTTCGTCTCTCCCGGTATTGGGGGTTGATGTTGCGCTGTGCTCGATTGGCCGTAACAGGGAAGTCCCTGGCCAGGGCTGATCAGAGATTTGCTGGTAAGTGTTACCAGTAGTTTCTCGACCCGTTATGAGCCTCACATCGGCACGACTTATCGTTTATTGGGGTCTGACGTTTACCACCCCTAGACTTGATATGCGACGTATCAGACGAACAGAACGGACTGTACGGTAAGTGTTACTGGTTGGATTCACAGGAGTGTGAGTGGGCTAGCTCGTCGATCTTCTGATCGCTCAATACCCGGGTGGCCGTTACGTTTAGCAGACCGCTTGCGGCTTGTGGATGCTTGATATGATCATCATCTGCTACCGGCGTATTGACGAGTCTTTAGAGTCCTACACAGAGGTTTCCTGGCTCAAGCGAAACGAAATAGGAGCGCATATGAGATATGTGCAGGACCGAGAATAATGCGTGTATGTGATACCGCATTTCATTCTCGCGATAAATGTTTCGATTGGTTATATTCGATATGACCTAGTTATCGAATCATTGATTCGATAAATCGATACATTGAATACTAGTCGGTTATGTGCGACATGACCGGATCATTGAATCAAATGTTGATTTAATGATTTAATGTATAATTATATATTTGATATATTACTTTGCATTAACTAGTATTGGTTCACTTTATATGGATTTTCTCACTTGATGTGCAAGTTGTATATGTGATATATTTTCGTGCACATACTTGTATCATGTTTGATGATGCTTGATTATTTAGTTAAGTGTAAAGAATTAAAACCATGGTTAAGTGTTGATTAGGGTTTTGCATATTCATTTATTTATTTGTTAATTTATTTATTTGGAAATGATTTAAAAAAGAATGGTGGCTTTCTTTGTCTTTTAGTTGAAGCTTCATGAAGCTTTGACTTCTTAACCTTTCTTATCATCATGCTTAACCCTAACCCATCCATTAACCATGGTCTATTCTCTACACTTAACCCTAGTAAGAATTATGATAAGTATTCCTTTTTCTTTTTATTTTAAAAAGACTTATCATTTTTCTAGCTCATCTTCTTCTTCATCTTCAAGTTTGAAACCTTGAGGCCATCAATGGCAACTTGAGCTTGAGAGTGAGAAATCCAATTCTAAAGAGAACCCACCTCCTATTTCTTCATCCTCTACCTCTTGCCAAGTAGTAGAGTGTGTTTCCTTCACAAGTTTCATCACTTTGTGAAGTGGGAGCTTGATCTAGCGATGCCTCGACGTAGATCATCTTCGGCATCGTCGTCGATGACCAAGCCCGTTCATTCTCCGATGAAGCCGACGCTAGAGCCCGGGGTCCGACATGGACAGCGAGGAGACTTCGTTGCGGAGCCGTGGAGGTGGATATCCGGATCTACAAAGGTTGTAATTTCCATATCCTTGTAGTTAAGTGTTAACTAGTTTACTTTTCGCCTAGAATTCTAGCAACGATCCGTAGTCTAGGGTTTCTCGACACCATTTTTTTTGAAATTGGCATGTTTGATGCCATGTGAGACCTCTTTAGGGTGCCTAGGAACCTTTCACTGGTATCAGAGCCTAGCTAGAGCCTTAGGCGAAGTCTAGATGGAGTTTGAAACCCGGACGAACCGAAAACCCAACCCCGAAATAGCTCTCTGGAAATTTTTCGAATTTGTGGTTTTTTGTCAATTAAAAATGCTTAAAAAATTTAGCAATAAAATCTAAGAATTACTGCGCAAAACGTTTCCAGTGAACAATACAAAGTGCGGTGGAACCGCGGCAGAAGCTAGGCTTCTGCGGCGGTTCCGCGGCTAAATAGTGACGTCAGCCCTTGGTTTTTGCACAGTAATTCCTGATTAATTGTTCTGAGTTTTCTGGGAATTTTAATTTGACTCCAGGTTTGAGTATTCTGGGGTTGTGTAGGGAATCAATGATTCGATCGGATTATCGAACTTTGTCTATGTGTTTTCCGGATAATTTTTTGAATATGTTAAAAAGTTCGACCGGATATAAATACCCAATCTTTCCCCTGCCAAAAAATATCCAAGTGTTGGATTATTGTGTGGTTTAAGGACGTTCTGAGTAGTGCAAGTAACGCGATGGTCCCTCTAGAAGACAACAAACCTTAACTCGATTATGTGACCGTCTTGAACTGCCCTTTGAACCTTCGGGTTTGGGGCAGTACGGCGTGCCACATGTGAGGCGTTGGCTTGACCCTTCTACGGCTGGACCGTTGGTACGGAAGCATGAAACGAATGTCTTTGAACCTATTTCATGTGTTGGATGGTTTCGGGAAAACTTGGGTGTTCGAATGTTCGATCGGAAAGTTTAATATATTCTATTTATCTGGAATGGGATACAATAATTGGAATTCACAAACAGTTATGTCATAACTGAATGAATGATATAAATCTAGCGGTTTAGTTTCATTTGAAATTGAAAAGAGTTTTCGATAATGAGACTAAAATGCGGGATTTATAATAATTAGGCATGTGATGTCTAAGTATTTCATTTGATTAGGCATGTGATGTCTAAAGCAGTTGCGGATTCCAATTGTTGTATTTTTACACTTTCTTTTCTGTGACCGTAAGTGTAGTATGTTCATATCGCCGGTTTCGTTGCTATACGTCAACGACAATTGGGGTATGCATACTTACTTACGTTGATGACATGTAATGTTATGTGTTGCTGGATATGTTATATTGGATCGTCGTGTTTGAATAGCCGGGGTTTTTTATGTGAGATGAGTGTTTTTCATTTTCATTCATGTAAAAACTTGTATGTAATATTCTTTTATTTGGGGCACTTCCAGGTAGCGGAAGTTGTCACCCTTTGTATATTATTTACTTTTCCGCATTAGGATAGACCCAAGGAGGGGAGCACAAGTAACCGGGTTCTGGGGTCCAGTGGAAGACCAACTCGAGGAGTCGAGTTAGGGTCTCCTAACCCTAGAATTGGCAGGGTTGCTTGCCGCTCTCGTAGGGGTCTAGGGGTGTGGGATTGGCTAGTCATCATGACCGTGGAATCCGTGTTTTATACTGGCTCGTATTGAAAACACGGACGTCCTAGTATATCCAATATTTCATATGTTCATTCTGCTGCGATATCTGTGTTGTGACTCTGTGATGGATTTTGTATATGATATATTATATAGATGTTACTTATGTTTTACACCCGCGCTAGCCCTGCCCTGCTATGTCGTTAGTTACCTAACCTAACGGTGCACGAGGGGACATCGAGGCGAATGCGGATGGCATAAGTGTACGTCATATCTATATGTGATGTTTAGGTTTTTAAATGATGGGACTTCATTAATGTGATTAATGAAAGATAAGAAACCTAAGATGTTGTAGAATCGAATTTTAAAATAAAACAGGTAGCTACAGTTCTTGCTTTGCACAGCGGTATATATGATATACCCTGCACCTTATTCGATGAGGAAAGGACCGAGATCCCTTCACCGGGAGTGACTCCTTTAGCAATAACTGGCAGATGCTACACACTCGGTTTTCTTTTGACTGCTTTTGGGTTTTTGCTTTGCACAGCGATATATATGATATATCCCGCACCTCATTCGACGAGGAAAGGACCGAGATCCCTTCGCCGGGAGTGACTCCTTTAGCAAAACTAGAAAAGCCTCAAAATCACTCCATTTCAAAACTTCATTTGATTCTACAACGATATCGAGTTCATTACGCAATAGGTTTTCAGAAAAACCTGACGTAGCCCTCAGTCATTTCAGATAAAGACTATTTAGTATTCGTGCTGCGTTTGTTGACCTCTGTCAAGGCGTAGTGTGCGGTAGCTAACTAGTAATTATCTGCAAAGCATGTGATGTGATTGGATTAGGGTAGTCGTACGACCTTGTTGACCTCTGTCAAGGGTCGTGCGAATGGGTTTGATTCAATCAAGAAATGACGGGTTGAACTCTACTAGTGCACTATGATTTGTTGACCTCTGTCAAGGTCATGGCACACTAGGGGCAAAATATTATCGGGAATTTCAAGTGTTGAAATTTGCAATGAGATTGCATACCTTCTATGAGATAGTTGGATCCCGATACCCGCTGCGAGTAAGAGTTACTCCTGGGAGAGTTTTACACATTGCAATTAGCTGATCAAGTAGGTGTCTAGAAAGGTGTCAATGGGATTACGCCTCTGGGAAAACGAGGTTTACATTAATTAGGTTCGTACGAAAGCACGGGGGACCTCCCTCAAAGTACCGACACTGGCCTTGCTGAAAGATTGGCGAACTTGTAGTGTGTAATTAATCCCGGCTAGTCTTTCCTTATAGGGTTTGGAGGAAGATTTGATAAAAAGCAGTGAGAGCCATCCTGATTAGATAAGATAATAACCAATCTGATCTTGCACGAGCATACGCTAAAGTGTTTTCTTCTCTCTCTCTCCAGGTAGCGACCATTTCATGCCCTAATGAAGATAATAATATGGATGTATTGACCGAACCCGCATGTTATTCTGTGCTGGGGAACGTTGGTTCCGTTCTTTCCTATAAGAGTTATAGGAATGAACAGGATATAGGGGAATACCAGGATTCCCATGCCACCCGATTGAAGAAAGTACATGTTGATGCATTTTCTCCGGGTGTGTTCGTTACTGAGAACTGTTTCTCCATTTGCTCTACGTCCTGGGTATTAGATACCGGGTCAGGATCCCATATATGTAATCAGTTACATGGGCTCAGGAAAGGTAGAGAACTTGGAGAAGGTGATAAAGACATTAGAGTTGGAAATGGTGCAATTGTTGCAGCTAAGACTGTCGGGGAATATCACCTTGTATTACCAACTGGTAATACATTGGTTCTGAACGAATGCTATTACATGCCGAACCTGATATGCAACATTATATCGGTTTCTTTATTAAGCAAAGAAGGATATAATTTTGTATTACAGGACAATGTTATGAACATTTTCCGTAACCAAAAGTTGGTTGGATCAGGCACGTTATGCAATGGCATTTATGTTCTGAATCAATCAACAGTTCTGAGCATAACAAACACACACAAGAGGAAGAGTTCTGAACTCAACGAATCCTTCTTGTGGCATTGTAGACTGGGTCACATCAATGTGACACGACTAGCTAAGTTGCATAAAGATGGATATTTAAATCCGTTTGAATTTTCATCTTATGACACTTTCCAGTCATGTCTCAAAGGCAAGATGACCAAAACTCCGTTTACGGGACACGGAGAAAGAGCTACCGAACTATTGGGACTAATACATAGTGATGTATGCGGTCCCATGTCTACACATGCCAGGGATGGTTCTTCGTACTTCATTACATTAACCGACGATCTCTCAAGATACGGACATGTGTACTTGATAAGACACAAGTCTGAAGCTTTTGAGAAATTCAGAGAATATAAACAAGAAGTCGAGAAACAAACCGGAAAAAGTATTAAAATCCTTCGATCTGATCGAGGAGGTGAATACTTGAGCAATGAATTCCTGGACTTCCTAAAAAAAAATGGGATTCTCTCTCAGCTTACTCCTCCTTATACACCACAGCACAATGGTGTATCGGAGCGGAGGAATCGCACCCTATTAGATATGGTGCGCTCTATGATGAGTACAGCTGAGTTACCTATTTCCTTCTGGGGGTATGCGCTTGAGTCAGCGGCATACCTATTGAATCAAGTTCCAACTAAATCTGTACCTACCACACCATATGAGATATGGAGTGGGAAGAGACCATGTCTTAAACGAGTTAAGATATGGGGTTGTCTGGCCTATGTCAAAAGGCAAAATCCAGATAAACTCGAGGCACGGTCAGTTCTATGTAAGTTTGTGGGATATCCTAAACATTCAAATGGATATTTATTCTACCACAGTGAACAACAAAAGGTGTTTATTTCTCAACATGCCACCTTTTTAGAAAAGGAATTTCTTGCAAAAGAGATTAGTGGCTCTGAGGTAGAACTGGAAGAAGTTCCAGAAACACAAACTATAACTGAAGATTTAGTGGAACCAGAGGATTCGGTAGTACCCGACGAACCCCAGCCTCTCCGCCGATCTGGTAGGGTTTCTCGTCCATCTGAGAGATACTACGGTTTTCTCATTGATGGTGGGAGCGAGGATTGAATCATGGAGGATGATGACCCAACTAGATTCGAGCAGGCCATCACAAGTGGGGACTCAGTGAAATGGCTGGATGCTATGCGGTCCGAGATGAAATCCATGTACACCAACAAAGTATGGACTTTGGACGTTGCTCCTGAAGGGGTAAAACCCATTGGGAGCAAGTGGATCTTCAAGAAGAAACTTGGTGTAGATGGGAAAGTAGAGACTTTCAAAGCTAGACTTGTAGCAAAGGGTTTTCGTCAAAGACCAGGTGTGGACTATGACGAGACCTTTTCTCCAGTGGCTATGCTTAAAACCATCCGGATCATGCTTGCCATCGCTGCATATCATGATTACGAAATCTGGCAAATGGATGTTAAGACCGCCTTTCTAAACGGTGATTTAGAAGAGTGCATGTACATGACTCAGCCAGAGGGCTTCGTAGACAGTGGGAGAAGCGGGAAGGTGTGCAAGCTGCTTAAATCCATTTATGGATTAAAGCAAGCATCGCGGAGTTGGAACATCTGCTTTGACGTCGTTATCAAAGAGTTTGATCTCGTCAAAAATCCAGATGAACCTTGTATCTACAGGAAAGTGGCAGAGAGTAAGGTTGTCATCCTCGTATTGTACGTGGACGATATACTCTTGATAGGAAATGATAATCCTATGCTGCAATCGGTCAAGCTCTTCTTATCACAAAGATTCTCAATGAAAGATCTTGGTGATGCCTCCTGCATATTGGGAATTAGGATCTATAGAGATAGATCCAAATGGATTTTGGGATTGTCCCAATCCAGGTACATTGACACCATACTAAAGAGGTTTAGTATGGAAGAGTCCAAGCGTAGGAACTTGCCCACGATCTCTGGAGTCACTCTCTCCAAAGACATGTCTCCCAAGACTGATTTGGAGAGAGCTCGCATGCAAGGGATACCCTATGCTTCGGCAGTAGGCTCTATCATGTATGCGATGCTATGTACCAGACCCGATGTAGCATACTCACTAAGTATAATGAGCAGGTATCATGCTGATCCTGGAGAGAGTCACTGGACAGCTGTGAAGAGCATTCTCAAGTACATGCGAAGGACTAGAGATATGTTCTTGGTGTATGGTAACGGAGAGCTCCAAGTGGAGTCCTTTACCGATTCGAGCTTCCAAAGTGATAAGGACGACTCTAAGTCGCAGTCGGGTTTTGTCTTTACCCTTTACGGAGGGGCGGTTAGCTGGAAGAGTTCCAAGCAGGAAACCGTGGCAGACTCGACGATGGAGGCTGAATACATCGCTGCCAACGATGCTGCCAAAGAGGCTGTCTGGATCAAGAAGTTCATTACTGAACTTGGAGTGGTTCCATCCATTGAGCGTCCAATACCTTTGTATTGCGATAACAATGGAGCGGTGGCTTTGGCCAAGGAACCCAGGTCCCATCAGCGATCCAGGCATATTCTGAGGCGGTATCACCTGATCCGGGAGATAGTTGATCGCCGGGAGATCGAGGTCAGGAGAGTTGACACGAAGAACAACACGGCGGATCCACTCACGAAGGCCATTCCCCAGACACAGTTTAAGAGACTCTTCGGGATGCTCGGTATGCGATACTACAGCAGCTGGCCCTAGTGCAAGTGGGAGATTGTTAGTTGTATGTATGCCCTAGAGGCCAGTATTGTACAGATGTTGTATATTATATTGGATGCTTGGACATATATAGAGATGACTTTCTTGCTCGATATGATAGTATGCTATCTGGTTACTCTTTATCTTAACATGTACACTAGTCTCTTTATACTGTCTTGTAGTTACATGTTGGTAAAGCCCTTAGGATGTGTACTTGACTACCTGGACTATGATGCAGATCATACTAGTGGGGACATGGTAGTCCATAAGTACATCCTTCAAGGTCCCTAGTCGTGGGTGTATCGAGACGGGGCATCGATATACCAGAGTAGACTAGCGTATATGCTTCTCGACCCATGTGATGGGCGATGGATGATCCCATATCCAGTGGTGTTTGACATCAGAAATGGTATACGGGTGCCCAGTGGAGACTAGGTACACTGGACGGACTCGCCGAGAACTCCCAGATGGTATTATACCTCACGTCATATGACAGTTCTCAGGTGACACTTGTGCAGGTTAGTCTGTAGACCCGAGATCGTCATAGAGTCTTGTGTGATTCCCACCGTGCTTTGATCTCCACCTTACCACGTCCATGAGGACGTGCAAAACGGTGGTCTTTGGGTACAGTCCCGAGTCACATGGAGGCAATGAGCGATAGGAGGGGTTTCGTCTCTCCCGGTATTGGGGGTTGATGTTGCGCTGTGCTCGAATGGCCGTAACAGGGAAGTCCCTGGCCAGGGCTGATCAGAGATTTGCTGGTAAGTGTTACCAATAGTTTCTCGACCCGTTATGAGCCTCACAACGGCACGACTTATCGGTTATTGGTGTCTGACGTTTACCACCCCTAGACTTGATATGCGACGTATCAGACGAACAGACCGGACTGTACGGTAAGTGTTACTGGTTGGATTCACAGGAGTGTGAGCGGGCTAGCTCGTCGATCTTCTGATCGCTCAATACCCGGGTGTCCGTTACGTTTAGCAGACCGCTTGCGGCTTGTGGATGCTTGATATGATCATCATCTGCTACCGGCGTATTGACGAGTCTTTAGAGTCCTACACAGAGGTTTCCTGGCTCAAGCGAAACGAAATAGGAGCGCATATGAGATATGTGCAGGACCGAGAATAATGCGTGTATGTGATACCGCATTTCATTCTCGCGATAAATGTTTCGATTGGTTATATTCGATATGACCTAGTTATCGAATCATTGATTCGATAAATCGATACATTGAATACTAGTCGGTTATGTGCGACTTGACCGGATCATTGAATCAAA
The DNA here is from genome assembly GCA_030015575.1 of Agapanthus africanus. Taxonomy (NCBI): domain Eukaryota; kingdom Viridiplantae; phylum Streptophyta; class Magnoliopsida; order Asparagales; family Amaryllidaceae; genus Agapanthus; species Agapanthus africanus. Next base: position 255,887,500 of record CM057351.1, on the reverse strand, counting down.
TGTTGATTTAATGATTTAATGTATAATTATATATTTGATATATTACTTTGCATTAACTAGTATTGGTTCACTTTATATGGATTTTCTCACTTGATGTGCAAGTTGTATATGTGATATATTTTCGTGCACATACTTGTATCATGTTTGATGATACTTGATTATTTAGTTAAGTGTAAAGAATTAAAACCATGGTTAAGTGTTGATTAGGGTTTTGCATATTCATTTATTTATTTGTTCATTTATTTATTTGGAAATGATTTAAAAAAGAATGGTGGCTTTCTTTGTCTTTTAGTTGAAGCTTCATGAAGCTTTGACTTCTTAACCTTTCTTGTCATCATGCTTAACCCTAACCCATCCATTAACCATGGTCTATTCTCTACACTTAACCCTAGTAAGAATTATGATAAGTATTCCTTTTTCTTTTTATTTTAAAAAGACTTATCATTTTTCTAGCTCATCTTCTTCTTCATCTTCAAGTTTGAAACCTTGAGGCCATCAATGGCAATTTGAGCTTGAGAGTGAGAAATCCAATTCTAAAGAGAACCCACCTCCTATTTCTTCATCCTCTACCTCTTGCCAAGTAGTAGAGTGTGTTTCCTTCACAAGTTTCATCACTTTGTGAAGTGGGAGCTTGATCTAGCGATGCCTCGACGTAGATCATCTTCGGCATCGTCGTCGATGACCAAGCCCGTTCATTCTCCGATGAAGCCGACGCTAGAGCCCGGGGTCCGACATGGACAGCGAGGAGACTTCGTTGCGGAGCCGTGGAGGTGGATATCCGGATCTACAAAGGTTGTAATTTCCATATCCTTGTAGTTAAGTGTTAACTAGTTTACTTTTCGCCTAGAATTCTAGCAACGATCCGTAGTCTAGGGTTTCTCGGCACCACTTTTTTTGAAATTGGCATGTTCGATGCCATGTGAGACCTCTTTAGGGTGCCTAGGAACCTTTCACGTATTTCCGTTTACCATTTAGTTAAGTTGTTAACTAGTTTCTTTTTCGCCTAAACTTCTAGCCAACGATCCGTATTAGGGTTTCTCGGCACCGTATTTTTTGAAATTGGCATGGCTGATGCCTTGTGAGACCTCATTAGCGTGCCTAGGAACTTTTCAAGAAATGCGGAGGGTTCTAGAGTCTTATTTAATTTTTTTTTAAATTGTAAGAAGGTCCTCTAACCAACCATTATTTGCATTATATATATAAATATGGGAGAGATGATGTGGATGGTTCTAGATAAATAATTAATTGTTTTTAGGAGGGAAGGAGGGAGGGAGGGGGAGAGTGTGTGTGAGTGTGTATTGGGAGAGATGATATGGAATGTTCTAGATAAAAATTTAATTATTTTTTAGGAGAGAGAGATAATGTGGAGGGCTTGAGAGGTGAGAGAGATGATGTGGAGGGCTTGAGAGGTGAGGATTTTTCTCATTTTTCCTTTTTTCAAGAAAAAAGGAGAAAGGTGGACCTCTAACCAAGGATATTTTTATTATATATAGAGATATATTATGTGGCTGTAGGGTTCCCTAGCACTACTACAAGGTTTCGGAAGGCATCAACCATACCATTTTATAAAAAATAGAGTGCTATGAAACCCTAACACAAGATCTTAACTAGAGAATCAGGGTAAAAAAATACATGTAAACAACATTACATCTAAGTGAATGGGAATAAAAAATTTGTTGGCCAGTCCTTCACTTCAATAGCTCCGTGTAGTAGTCCCTTCGCTTTAAGTAGTGGTCTCCCGGACTCAAGTTAGGCTCCACAAGATGAAAGGAATAAGCTTGCTTGAAGTCTTCGAGGTCGAAAATAATCTACGTCGAGGAGACTCTAGCACAAGCTACCTCTTCACTAATTGGGAATTAGTGAAGAAAACAACCTAAACTAAATGGCTAGTCTAGTGTAGGTTGATAAAATAGGAATTTTGCTCACCTTAGAAATATTTTTCTCACTAATTTTCTTCACCTCCTTAAAACCTCGGGAGCTTTTTGGAGATGAAGAAGAAGATGAAGTGTAGAGAATGAATGAGTGAGAATAGAAACCATGGGTGAGATTATATCTCATATAACTCATGTAGAGACTTAACAATGGCTAAAAATAATGGTTGGGTTAATAAATATCTCAAGTAAAACAAAATTAGTGGACTAAGTCAATGGTTACCACAATCTTCTCCAAGCTTCCAACCATGACTCATTTCCACCTAATTTTGAATTACTTAGATAAATAAAAATCTATTATTATCTTAAGTATGGTGTGAGTCTCATACACCCATGTTTCATGTATCAACAAGCATGACACGATAATATATATCACATATATATTAAATGTGCACATGTGAGAATAAGAAATGCTTAAGTGAGCTAATATTAGTTAATGTATGTTAATATATCAAATATATAATTACACATTAAATTATTAAATCAACACTTGATTTAATAATCCGGCTATATCACATATAACCGACTAATATCATTTGTATCAACTTATCGAATCAACACTTGATTCGATAACCCGGCTATATCACATATAACATGACGATATCACTGTTGGCTATAGTGCCCTCAAGTCAATTATTGGATCAGAGGCACGTGATTGCAATGATTGAGGGAGGACCTATACCGGTAGGACAGCCTTACTCGAGATGATAGTATGCTATCTTGTTTGTCTTTATCATCGTGTACATACTTCAGGTGACATTATAGATCACTATTACATGTTGATAGAGCCCATATGATTCTTGCTTGACTACCAGCAGTATGATGGCGATCATATACGTGAGTATAGTAGTGTATACGGATTGAGACCCCGACGAGGGGCGGTGGCCGGTCTCACAAGCCATTGGTGTCAGTTGGTTAACCTAAGATGTATATCGGTGCTCATTTGGTTATGAGTACACCGGACAGACTCGCCGGGAACATGCTGGTTGGTATTATACCTATTGTTAGATAGAAGTTCCCTTGTGACATGTGTATAGGTTAGTCTATCAACCTAAGATCGTCATTTGTCTCGTGTGAGTTCCAAATGTGCTTTGATTACTACCCTACCACGGCTCAAAAGAGTCGTGCAAACATGTTTTAGTTGGGTACAGTCTCGAGCCACATGGAGGCAGTGAGCAGATCATCAGGGGATTCGTCTCTCCCGGTATTGGGGGTTGATATCGCGCTGTGTTTGGAGAGACATTACACAAAGTCCCTGGCCAAGGTAAGTGAGATTTACTGGTAGGTATTCCAGTAGTTTCTCAGGGTGTTTTGGGCTACACTCCAACACGACTTATACCGCTATTAGGGGTCTGACGTTTACCATCCCCCTAGGCCCCGATATGCGATACTCATAGACGAACGGACCGGACTGTATGGATATTGTTACTGTCAGGATCAGTAGGGGTTTCCGGATGAGTTCGCTCGTCGGCCTCCCTTTCGCTCAATACCTGGGAAGCCGTTACGTACAGTTAGTGCCACTGACGTGCTTGGGGTTAAACCCACTGCCAGCGTATTGACGAGTCTTTAGATTCCCACACAGAGGGTTTCCCTAATTCGGGCGTAACGTTGTAGAGGCCGTATGGTTTTATGGCAGGGTTTGAACATGCAGATGCACTTGTGCATGTGTCATGATTCGGACGGATCATACTAGTGGGCTTTGGTTTAAGCCGGATCCTAGTATTAGATTGTTGGATTACTTTCGTCTCGTAGTATCCGTATTCAGTCGGAATACGGATACGGGTACGTATGTACAGATGATGGGTATTCTTGTAATTCGTTACAAGATAACTTTAGTCGATGCCATTTTTCTTTTTGGATTAAACATTTTCGTTTAAATGTTGATTTGGTGGAAAGTGTGACTCATTTCTTGGCATGAATCTAGCATGCACACTTCTTGACTCATGTTGTGAGTCATGTTGACATGGCTAAGTTTTTATCTTGAGAAAGATATTTGTGTATAGTGTTTTGGAGATATTTTGTGAAGGCATATGAGATATTTTTGGTGGGATTTTTCTTGAGTAGCCTTCACAATATCACAACTCACACACAAAAATAATTGGGCAGCCATCTCATTTTTGCAGGATAGGTTTTTTTGCTCACTTGAGATTTTCATGAGCTCACATCTTTCACTATGGGCATCTTCTTCAACCTCCACTCTATCTCTCTTATGTGTTGAGAAAACTAGAGTGAAGTGACAAAATAATCACACACTATCTCTACTTCATCTTGGGCACCTAGGCTAGCAAACTTGTTGCTCGAGTTGCTTCGGTTTTTGAAGCGGGAGCCCGTATAAAGAACTCTCAACGTGGATCTTCTTCGACGAAGGGAGACCGAAGAGCGAACTACATCGGGGCAGCCGAGAGGAGCTTGGGAAGAGGTTGATGACCGAAGGACATGGATCGATCTGTATAACCTCTCTAAACTCTTTACAGTATTACTAGTATAGGGTTAATGGCACGATCCGTAGTTTAGGGTTCCGTTAGCGCCAAGTTTGAAAAGTTTTTGTTCCGCATTTGGCCACGGATTGATGGCTGGGGCGCTGGCGTAACCCAACATGGTATCGGAGCCAACCCATTAACGTATACTGGTTGGTTTAGACAATGTTAAACTATCGAAACTGAAACAACTACAATTCACTGCCCTGAACATTCCAGGTTCTGTCAATTTTAAAAGTGTCTTCAAAAATTATTTTAGCAACTGCAGAAGACTACAGACATGACCACTTGACTACACACCAAATACGAAAAAAATCTCTCATAAAAAAACCGAGCACATCATGCTCAAAACCGGCCTGCTCGGCCATTACATTAAGTTTGTGATTCGTATTTGGGTGTTGGTCTGGTCTCTGGAATGTTGGTTCAGTGGCATTGTTTGTTTAGCCCAGTTTAGATATGGTTTTATCTAGTTGTTTGGGGCTATTCGGGGTTATTTCGAATTCGATATTTCTAACATCGTTTAAAGTTCACAGTACTTACATTTCTATCTACGACCGTGAATGTCATTCGAGCGGTACAACTTGTCTAGTTGCTATAGTCCTTTTAGACGGGTTTGTGAACGTGACTTTCACGTTGATGTTCTGTGTTGTGCTGTGTTGTTGTGGATTCGTCGTGGTGGATAGCTTGGGTGCAATGGTAGTACCGTTTATTTTTATCTGTACATTTGATATCGCGGGGCGAGTGTCCGACATGTAGACTGCCGTTACTTTCTGTTCGTATATTATTTGTTTGGGGCACGACCGGGTTAAGGTCGATGTCAATGATGTACATATTTTCTTTTCTGTACTAGGATTACCCTACGATGGAGTGCACAGATAGCCGGGTTCTGGAGGGCAAAGGGTCCACATCTCATGGCGTTGAGATGGAGGGGGCCTCACTCTAGAATTGGAGGGCTATTCGTTGCACTCGTAGAGGGTACAGGTTGGCCCAAGTAAGGGTGCTCAAGTTGCCGAATTCCGTGAAGTGTCGGATGGCCCATTCACCTTGATGAAGGGGGCTACCTCATTTCTGGTTTTGGCGGGTAACTTGCCGCACCCATATGAGTGTAGGTTTTCATTGCACAGTCTATCTACACGACTAGGGGAACGTCAGGTTTCACTTGCGGCTCAAAGGAAACACGGGGCTCCCAGATTATCTGTATTATTCTGTTATGCTTATCTCTTTTCTGTGATGTTGCATTTATCATACCTGGAGCGATTATTATATATTGTCATATATATACTAGTAGATGTTGTATATGTTTTACACCCGCGCTAGTCCAGTACGCGCTCTGTCGTTAGTTAAGTAACCTAACGGGTGATGACGGGACCCATTGGCGAATGCGGATGGCATATACGTACATTTTATTTTCGTTCTTTTCTGGTGTGATTAATTGATAGGACTGCATTGATTCTGATCAATGCAAAGAAAACAGACTTATTCGATGTTGTTGGAACAAATTTTCAAAAGGTGTTATTGCAAGGACGTTCTCTTTTGTTTTGCATAGTGGTATTCTGTTATGAACATCCAGCACCTCATTCAATGAGGCAAGGGCCGAGATCCCTTCATCGGGATTGACCCCTTGGGCAGAAGTTTGCGTCAGGATAATAACTTCACTATAGTAGATTAATTTTTGCTTTGCATCGCATTATTCAGTGGATATCCTGCACCTTATTCCAAGAGGAAAGAGCCGGGATCCTTTCACCGGGAGTGACCTCTTTAGCAAAGGTTTTCGCAACTATATATTTGTAAAAAGCTATTCGGTTCCTTCAACGATATCAAGTTCATTACGTTAGAGTGTTTTCGCCAAAAACCAGTCGTAGCCCTCCGTCATTTCTTACGAGTATTATTTAGTATTCGTGCTGCGTTTGCTGATCTAGTCAAGACGTAGTGTTCGATAGCTAAGTGGTCCTTGTTTGTTGCATTTTAAATACGATTGGTTAAGACAATCGTGCGGCCTTGTTGACCTAGTCAAGGGCACGTACGGGTGGGTTTAATGCAATCCTTGATAATGACGGGTTGAACTTGACTAGCGGTTTATGGTTTGTTGACCTAGTCAATGTAAGTCTACGGTAGTGCCCCGGCCGTCGATCCGAGGCCAAAATGCGGAACAAAAACTTTTTAGGAAACCGGTGCTATCGTAGTCTTTCACCCGGATCAAACCATTAACATAAACTATCAACTAGAGAAGGGTTAGAAAAGCTATACCGATCGATCCGTGTCCTTCAGTCTTTAGCCACCATCCCTAGCTCCTCGCGGCATCTCCGATCTCCGATCTCCGGTCTCCTCGTCGGAAGGGCACCACATCAATGAGTCTTTTTACGGGCTCCCACTTCATCCGAAGCAACTCGGACATGAAGTTTGCTAGCCGACGTGTCCAAGGTGAAGTAGAGAATGTGTGCGATCACTTTGTCTCAAGCATCCATTGATTCTCAACGCATGAGAGTGTATGGATGGAGGTTGAAGATAATGCCATTAGTGGAAATAGTGAGCTAGAGGAAGAAGAAGAAGAGGCTCTTTTCCTTTGTGTTATTTTGTTGAGATGATGAATAATGAGAGTTCTAGAATGAATCAAGAGCAACCTCAAAGCCTAACATGGCTGCCCTCTCTCTCTCCAAGCATCATATCAACACAATAATCAAATCCTAATATGACATTAGCACAATAAAAGAGACCATGAGTCACTAAACATGTCCATGTCACAATAAATGCACCTAATCATGAACTAAGCTCATAATTTCCACCAAAACATTAAACCAAATGTTTATGACAATAAAAAGAACAACATCATCTAAAGTAAACTCGTGACGGATCACAAGAATACCCCTTACCTGTATATACATACCTGCATCCTCATTCCGACTGAATGTGAATGCGATGAGATTAAAGTAATCCAACAAATCTAATATTAGGATCCGGCTTAAACCAAAGCCCACTAGTATGATCTGTCCGATCATGATCCATGCACTACTACACGTATATGATCGAACCCTGCCATAATACCAAACGGCCTCTACAACGTTTCGCCCGAAACTTGAGAAACTGTCTGTGGGAGACTCTAAAGACTCGTCAATACACTGGCTGCAGATTTAACCACTAGAACGTCAGTGGTACCAGCTGTACGTAACGGGCTACCAGGTATTGACTAAAAGGGAGGTCGATGAGCGAACTCATCCTGACGCCCTACTGAGCCTGTCAGTGACAATATCCGTACAGTCCTTTCCGTTCGTCTATGAGCATCGCATGTCGGGCCTAGGTGGTTGGTAAAAGTCAGACCCCCAAAAGCGGTACAAGTCGTGTCGGAGTGTAGCCCAGAACACCCTGAGATACTACCGGAATACCTACCAGTAAATCTCCTGCCTTGGCCAAGGACTTCGTGTAATGGCTCTCCTAGACACAGCGTGATCTCACCCCCAAAACCGGGAAAGACGAAACCCCTGCCGATCCGCTTACTGCCTCCATGTGGCTCGGGACTGTACCCAACTAAAACCTGTTTGCACGACCCATTTGAGCCGTGGTAGGGTAGTAATCAAAGCACAGTAGGAACTCACACGATACAAATGACGATCTCAGGTCGATGAACCAACCTGTACACATGTCACCAGGGAACTGCTATCTGACGTCAGGTATAATACCAACTAGCATGTTCCCGGCGAGTCCTATCCGGTGTACTCATAACCCAATGAGCACATGTATACATCTTAGGTGAACCAACTGACACCAATGTCTTGTGAGACCGGCCACCCCCTCTCGTCGGGGTCTCGACTGTGTACACTAGTCTACTAATGGAGTATCGATGCCTAGTCTCGAAACTCCCTCGACTAGGGACCTTCTAAGGATATGCTTATAGACCACATCTCCCACGTATATGATCGCCATCATACTGCTGGCCGTCAAACAAGAATCCTAAGGGCTCTATCAACGTGTAATAGTAATCTGTAAGGTCACCTAAAGCTGTACACGATGACAAAGATAAACCAGATAGAATACTATCATCTCGAGTAAGACTGTCCTACCTGCATAGGTCCTCCCTCAATCGTTGCAATCGCTTGCCTGCGATCCAATAATTGGCTTTGAGGGCACTATATCCAACAGTCAAGGTCATAAACCACTTGGGGTAAAAATCACATCGAGAGTTTCAAACATACAGGAAACTTTCCAGGCCTGCGCATACCTTCTGGAGTGTGATAACTTGAGTGGATTCCATCAGGTTATCATGCGTTGATAGTTGGATCCCGATTCCCACTGATGAGTTGTTTTACTCCTAGGGTGATTTTAGATGATCCCGACTAATTCTTCTTTCAGGTTTGAAGGAGAATTTGAGGATATAGTAGGAAACATCCTGATTAGATAAAGTTATTAACCATTCTAATCTAGGTTAGAGTGTACACTGAGTGTTTCTTTTCTCTCTCATTGGCAGAGACCATGGCCCGACCCTTGACTATAACTCAGTAACCAAGTCGACCGGACTTTCTTAAAACATATTGACTTTTGGATTGTCGGAGTCGCATATATCATTGCCACATCTATATTACTTTTGCATTTCTCCAGAACACCCCGTATCACTACGAACATCTATTTACATTGGATAAATCCATCGTATAATTACATACGAACTCAAATGAAATTTTTCGAGGATGGATTCTGGTTCTGGGGAGATTGAATATGTTTATTCGGTTTTCTTTTCTCTTTACCTTCTTTCAGGTTGTGTGGGCTCCTAGGATTAGGAGAGGGTACACCTATTACGCTTATTGGATAGTCTTCTTTCAAACCATAGGTAGGTGCCGAGGTAGGGAATGAAGAAAACCAATTAGCCTAAGTGAGGTGTGCAGAGGGTAACAGCTAAAGACAAATAAAGGGATTAGAAAGTGGGCAAACTAAATTGGGACTGTTATCATTCATGACCAAACCGTGTATTTCATCGCCACTCCTAATTCACCTTTGCTTTTCTCCGGTTTAAGAGAAATTGAATAGGATCATTCAGGTTATCTTTTATCATTACCTTCTCTCAGGTTGCGAGGGCTCCTTGGATTAGGAGGGTACACCTATTACACTTATTGGATAGTCTTCTTCTTAACCATAGGCTGGTGCCGAACGGTAGGGAAGGAAGAAAACCATTTAACCTAAGGATGGTGTACAGAAGGTAATGAATAAAGACAAATAAAGGGATTTGGAGAGACGACAAAAAAATATACGGTTATAGTCATGTATCTAGATAATGGAAGAGGCATTACTAGAAATACCCGTATACCCCTTCGAAACATTTTCATATTTAATTTTTTCCATGCGTTGTTAATTGAAAACTGATTTCCCAATTGGTCCTTACTTCAGGGTATGTATTTATCAGGTTTGCATCTCACATCTGTATGGTTTTACAGATGATGAGTAGAAGTAAGTTATTGGGAATTAGGTGATCATATCCTCATTATATCGGAATTCGTTGTAATTGGTGATATTTGAGGAAATCACCTCGGGTTGTTTGCCTGACGGCAAATATTTGGTTTTGAATATCCGTTGTTATGCACCAATTTCAAACTGATATATCTGTACGTTTATTTTATTAAGTAAGATATAACTTTTTGAAATTATGTCCATGACATTTACCTATATCAGTTGATGGTTAGGTAAAGAGCATTCAACAGCGGTGTAATTCTTCTTAACCATAAGTACATTTTTCAGCTTACGACGCACAGGGTTTGAGTTATTAAACTTAGGGGACTTATACAAAGTATTGTATGTTGTCCAGTGTCCATTAGGACAGAGGGTTTGGTTCTAGTACTGAATTTTGTTTACTTATGACTTCTCTAGTTTTAAACAAGTGTTTCGTACAAATTAAAAGGTCCAAGTTTTGAGAAGTTATAGGTACAAGAATAAAGTAAAGAACCATATGTTGCAAGTATCGGGATTCTTCAAGGTGATCGAAAATTTAGATACTTGTATTTGGTATTCAGTTGATAGTAATGGTTTTGAAAACTCGCTTCTCTTTCAGGTTACTCATATTTGGATGCACTCCAAAGTTGAGTAATGCTGATCGGCCTCTCTCCATTTAGTTGACATGCACTGGATACAGCTCCATGATTTTAATCTGGTTCCAATTAAATCAGTGCCTCTGTTTCTATATTGTATATAAAATGGATCATATCTTAACGATGTAAAGGTATATGGAGTTGTCCGTCTTATTCTTAAAACCAGACTCTGGATAACTCAAGTCACGTTTCTGCAGTGGAAGTTTGTGGCTTATCCCAGGCTATGACGAGGGATAATTTTCTACTATCTGGAAGATCAATGGTGATGTTATTCTTGACTCGCCACAGTTTTAGTAAAATGGACTTTTTCAGAAAACAGTAGTGGGAGTATGGTAGAACTGGAAATGATTCCAGAACCATAAACAATTACTGAAAATTTAATAGAACCTAAAGATTCAATCCTGGATTGACATTCCATTAGCCACTCCGCAGATATGGTGGGTAACCTCAGGCGCCCGAGAGGTACTTCGGTATCCTCAAAAACGGTGATAGGGAGGTTCTTGTTTACCCGGACTTGACACTACTGCTGTTCCAGACTATGAGACCCGGCAGTAGAATGAGTATAGCATCGTTCTAAACTATCTTTAGAAGTGCATGTGTATATGACTCTGCCGGAGGGTTATTGTAGCCAGAGGGAGCAGCGTAAGCATAGTGGACAAGTAGCTTATGTCTAGTTATAGACTAAAGCAGATATAGAGGAGATAGATCATCTAATTTTGATATGACAATCATAGGCTTTGACTTCATCAGAATAGGAGATGGATCAGTTAAGAAGGTAGTAGGGTGTGATGTCCTGGTATTTGGATGACATACACATTGTAGGAAGTGATATTCCTATACTACGATCGGTTATACTGTGGTTGTCACACAGTGGTTTCTCCACATAGGATATGGATATTATATTAGGTATTCTGGTTACTAGATCTATGGTTTTAGATCTAGATTTGGGTAGTTTTTCAATCTAGGTACTTAGACAGTATTCTAAAGTTGTTTTAGAATGGACGACTCCTGGTATGGTGGTGTACCTGCAGATGGTGGAGTCACCCACTCTGAAAGTGTCTTACAGACTAAAGGGGAGAGGGATGTGCATGATTGGCATATCACTTGCTTAGGCAATTGAGTCAATCATGAGATGTCAAGTACCAAATCAGATGTTGTTTCTGCACTAGCTGCAATAAGTTTATGTATTAATCCAATCCTTGAGAAACGTTCGGAAGCAGTTTTATAAAATAAGTGGTTGTTCTAGGGATATGATAATGGCAGCCTCCTTCGGGAGATGATTATCATTCCAGGCTTCCAAGGTGACATGGCTAACAGAGTGATTATTAGAGTTATAGCTTTCCCTCTGACGAGGGGCATTAGTTTGGAGAGGTGGTCCAAGTGGATACTGAGGGAGGCATGGCGCATGATACTGATTAAATTCAGTTAATAATATAGTCTAAGAAGTTTAATGGATTTGGAATTCATTTGAGAACTGGGTCCCATCAGATATCCAGATATATTCTAAGACAGCTGTTGCTCATTTCGGGAGATGGCTTTCTCTGCGAACTTGAGATAAAGAGAGACATAGAAAGAAACATTGGAGCAGATCCACTCACTGAGGCTATTTCTCGAACGCAATAATTTTACAAACGAGCTTTGTGAAACTGATTAGTAGAGAAGTTGGGTGTTCGGTATCACACGGGTAGTGAGTATGCGACACCGCAATAATTAGCCTTAAGTGCAAGTGGGAGATTGTTTGTCACGACCCGAAATAGCACGTGAATGGCACTTGAATCATATGAAGTCTATAGGACCCCATCTAATTCATGTAAGCCAAAAATACCAGAAATCTAAACCATTTGAAAGAAGGAAAACTTGTTTTAGAGTTTGCATATAATCACTTTGAAAGTTGTAGTAAACATTTTAAAACACCATGTCTTTTCCAAAAATTTTGGCAGAGTCTCCTTTGTAAAAACTGACCCTAAACGGGTACAAACATGATAAAGCATATTTAATGAATAAAGGCATCCCCAAGCGGAAGCTAGCTATTCGTCAATTGACGGCCACAAAAATGCAAGCAATATAATATACAACGCCAAGGGCGAGGATCAAAACTCAAAAGGAAACTCAAAATCATTAAGAAAACCATAATAATACAATGCGCAACTTTAAGGTCGAAATAATACACAACTGGTCTTCTAAATCTATAAATAATACCTGGTTAAAGGGTTTACTAGATACAACTTAACATAAATAAGTACAATGGTGGTCACGATGCGAGTGAACCCACCTACCAAAGCAATCACCCGAAATGGGAGTAGTATGCCAAAAAGCCACAAAGAAACCTGTACGGCAAAACCTGCAAGAAACTGTGGCACAACGGGGGTGAGTTGCCAACTCGTGAATAGAAAACATCACAGAGCAGAAATCGTATGTATGACTCAATTCTAGGTCAATACGATTAGTAATATATATATATATATATATATATATATATCCTCAATATGATAAAGTCTGAAGCATGCTAAGGTGGCAAGGGTAAATATCTATACAAAAGTGTAATACCAAGTGCCCGTGTCAGTGCCTCAGGTAGCAACATATCATGAACATGAGGTATGATCAATGTAATCAACATGAAATTAGTTTCAACTATATACTCTAGTCTATATGTATGTAGATATTATCCAACTATGTAATCAATGCCTGTATGCATGTGGATCTCGTCCACGTATCAACCAATGACACAACAACATCATGCATGTAAAACTCATAAAAGCATATGCATGGAAGTATGAGGAAATAAATCAACGTGTGTCCCTCGCGACACATCAAAATCATGGAACCTGAGTGTCCAGCATCGACACTCAAAATAACATGAAACCCGTGTCCAGCATCGACACGTAAATCCCCATATATCTCACGCGCCGCATACCCTGGTCGGCCCTCAAATCCATCTCACTCCTCCGGATAACCGCCGAGTCCAAATACTATCACCGGTAGGTACTACTCCCTCTGCCAGGCTTATCGTCTACACCACGATAATCATCTCTCGCCCCGGGGAACCATACCGGATCCACCATGTACCCGCAGACGGTGCCTCCCACTCCTCGAATCGGGTGTCACATGCCACTCTCAGAACCGAGAAAACACATGTTGGACGCACTGCAATATCATATTAAGAGAAACTAGGTTTTTAAAACAATACATACTCTATTTTGAAATAATTACGGTTCTCAAATCCAGAAATCTCATGAAAACAACATATCTCAATGCGTATAATCATAAAGCATGATGTATGCGACATATTATAGAAATGTAATCATATACGTATATCATGAAACATAAAACAGTAATATGCACATATCGAGAGCAAACCGCTCTTTTAAATGAATCCAGTTTTAAAATATATAATGTGGTTCCCAAATCTTCAAAATCTAGCCAGCATCATCTATGTATGTGCAAATATGTATGTATACAAGTATGGGTGTACAATATGTGTGTACGCAAGTGTGGGTGTACAATATCTGTGTACACAAGTATGGGTGTACAATATGTATGTACGCAAGTATGGGTGTACAATATGTGTATACGCAAGTATGTCATGCAAGGAGTCATATCCTGATGCAACAATCCTACTGTGTAGTGACATGGCAATTATCGATAATGAAGTGTGTGAGCCGACAAGCAGGTGTATGTGGAGCATACACATCATCGATAATGGTGCTGTTGTCCTGACAACATGGGTTTAATATAACATAAATCAAAAGTATATAAGCATGCAATGCGTTAATAACAACATGAATATATGGAAATGGAAGGTAAATGCAACAATAAGGAATCTACATTAGTTATACGAGTCATACAGTTTGTCATTTGAAATCACACGAATCGTGGTGTTTGGTATAATAGGGCTACGGTGTTTTTTTAAGAAAAAAGGTACGTCCTTTGAAATATCTGTAGAATCCCTCGGTATGTTTTTAAAATACTCACGATTCGTTAGTTTTGAAATAGGTATGACTCGAGTCTAGTCTAGCATCTACAAGTAACTACAGGACTAAACCAACAGGCTAATTAAAAAAGGCAAGGAAACCACCTAAATCTGAGTCGATATATATTACATATAATAGTCGGTGATCCCGCCTCAATAGTATCACATACGATACAATATATAACATGACATCCTCGAGTCAAGAGTATGGATCTATCATCAAATTATATACGATTTAACCATGAACTTCTAAAGTATATCGAGATAATCATCTAATCTCATAATAAACATACTTATATATACACATAGGTATACGTATTCGTATACTACACTACGAACTGCGGAGGTGCTATACGCCATCCACCTGACTTCCCCCATAGATATATATCTACTCACCTTGATCTTCGCTTGCCGATGCCGATGTCTCCACGCGCTTGCTTGTCGTCTCGAAGTCCTCGTGAGGGTACCTATATATCATAACACATCGTACCGCATTAAAATCCTCATGACCAAAACGGCACACGAATCTCACATAGGTCAAACCTATGGTTCGCTCATGCAAAAGAACCAAAAAAAACCCTCGACATCGCCGTACAAACGCCGATTGATCGAGAAAAACCAAATGTACAAATCGTGGTTTCACAACTCACTAAAAGTTATAAGAAATAGGGTGCAAATTATCAAACCTTAAAATTAATCAAATCGATTTATTTCAAAAAAGCCTAGTAAGCGGTCATTAACCGTTTTAGTACAAAACTTGATGTTTAAACAAAACTAGTATCCACAATATACTTTAAATATCCTAATTAGATCATACAAACCATTTCTATAATTAATCTCATCAATTTTCATTAAACCCAAAATTCTAATTTGCAAAACTATCCAATTTTAACAATTTCAAAGTAACAATGCACAAAACAACAACTAACCTAGGTTTTGCATGATCTAAAGTGTTAAACTATAATTTATAATGTTAATGATGTGATGAAACCCTATCTAGATTTTAATCACAATTATTTAGTTAATTTCTAAAAACCTAGTTTGCTAAAAATTCTAAATTTAGACATTTTAAAAGTTACAATTAGCAATAAGCAACAAGATTAAGTTTTGCATAGCTTAACATGTTAATCTACTCATTAAAACCGTAATCTAATGATAAAAACCCTCACTTGATCACAAACCATTTTTCTTGAATTTTCAAGTTTGAAATTAGAGTTATAATAATATCTAATTAAAATTAGATTTTAAACATACAATTAACAAGTAACAAATTTGGATGAAACTTTATAGCTCAATATCAAGAGATCAAACATGCAAATCATAGCCTCCAAAGTGCCATCTTTTCTCCAAGATCCATACTAGATAGGCCAAAAAATAATGGGTAGAGAATGGATTTGGAATTTATGAGGTTTTTGTTGGATTTTTGATGCAAAATTTGATGGATTTTAGTGGCAAATGAGAGGGGATTTTGGGGAAGGTTGAGGCAGAAATGGGGAGGGGAGAGGCTCGGCTGGAATTGGGGATGAGGGGAGAGAGAAAATGGGGGTGGGTATGAAAGTCAAACAAAGCCCATTCCATATATATCTAATTCCATACTACATCATTATCCTTTCTTTAATTTATTAGTTTTCTTTTATTTTGGTAGCAAGGAAATACATGTTGAAAGGTAAGAAAGTGTAACATTTCAGAAAAATAAAATAGTATTATGGGAATTTTTATGATTAAATAATAAATATATTGAATATTTTAATATTTCGGTATAATTAAATACCGATAAATGGGGGGAAATTTGGAAATTTATAGAAATTACTGAAATGAGGGTGTTTTAAATGAATTAAGCAAATTATGAATTTTTATGATTTATTATATTCACTGTTAGTGCTAATCGCGATTAAATATCGCTAATTGCGAATTAAGCTTGTTTTGTGCAAAACATGCACCGTGTCGTATTTTACACTTGTGTTACATTTTAATAACCATGGTTTCATTTGGGATTTATGTGTTGGTTTTAAAAATGAAATGGAAAAAGAAAAGATAACAAAAGAAAAGAAAAAGAAAAGAAAAGAGTAAACAAATAAGTATGGGGGGTAGTTAAGAGGCATGGTGCTTTGACCTTAGACACACTCTCTCTCTCTTTCCCTCACTCCCTCCAAGCTCCAGCAGCAGCCCCTACCTTTCCCCTTCTCCTTCTTCTTCTTCTTCTTTTTCTCTTCATTCAAGCTTCAAAACTTCATCCAAAGTCCACCCCTTCTTCACAAAAAAGTTGCACAAGCTCACAAGCTACACTATGGACCAAGAAAGTTTGCATTTTGGTGCTCTATGGGATTCATGAGTGCTAAATGAGGTAATTTCTGCACCATCATAATTGTATTTAGATTCCTTAAGCACCCATACAAGTTTAGATGTGTTTTGATACGGTTTGGTGAACTTTGAAAATTCCTAGTTAGGTTTTGAAGGGATTTTGAATTGAGATAGTGTAATTGACTTAGTAGTGACCTTAAACCCCTGTTAGTGATATCATATTGGACTAAAACCTGAGTCTTAACCCCGGAATACGAACTTAGAAAACCGATATCGGAAAAATTGTAGATTCTGTGACTGTATAATGAAATCTGCTAACACCCGGATGACCTGAAAAATATTTAGCGAAGACAGTGATACATGCAGGCAACCTAGATGCTAACACCAAAACCTGGGCCACCCCCTCCATGTTCTCGCCGCAATTTTAATCAATCTGGCCGCAAATTACAGCCAGGGTGGGACCTTTGGTGTTCGTTTTTGTCCTGTGGCTTTATCTCCAGTAAATTAGACCCTCCATATATGCAAAATTGGCTAATTTCACCTAGCGTAAAATCTGGGACTATTTTCAAGAGTTGCTATTTTGATTCGGGGTTTGGTTTTACGTATTGTGAATTCTGGATTTTTTTAATTGGTGTGGTATTCGATCACTTAACGTTTGTACGTCGAAATCGAGTGTTATTTAATGGTTTTGAAAGGCGTAGTCCATAGGTTTTAACCTATAGGCTTTTAGCCTGTCGTTTTGGTTTTGAATTGGGTTTTAATGCGGCACGATACATTATGATGTGTAGGTACCCCACGAGGACTTCGAGATGACAAGAAAGCGCGTGGCGACATCGGCAATGGCAAGCGATAGCAGGTGAGTAGATTTATATCTACGGGGGAAGTCGGGTGGATGGCGTATAGCACCCCCGCAAAGTTATAAGAAATGATGTGATGTGATATAGATGTACATTTATGTGTTATTGAGAGATATGAACACTTAGCAAGAAAAGTTTTAGGAGATCATGGGTTAATGTTAGCTAAAATTGAAGAAAGTGGTTTAGTTGGTTTCTTAGCCGCGAACCCTAGAGTGAGGTTGTTACCCATAAACATGCATGCATGGGATATGGTTTTGGGTGTACAAGTTATATGTATATGGATAGATATGGATAAGTGGGTTTATATAAATACATATACAGGTACACGGTTGATAGAGGATAGTATATGATACTTGGAGGTGAGTCGATGTGATTGGGCTTGATGCCGTGAGATCGGTGATGTGATTTGGTTCGTATTATGAAATACGACATGATATTAGCGGGTTGATGGGAGATGTGTATTCACACACACGCGTACATATTTGTTGATGATGTTAGTAATGTAATAGACTTAGATCAGTACCCCCCCAAGTTCATAATATGTGATGGTGATACCATATGGATGTTGGGTTATATGTGATAGTTCATGATATGTGATGATGATACCATGTGGATGATGATAAATATATATATATATATGATAGTTGGCATATGATCGAGATATGAGATGAGATAGGTTATGATATTTATAATGGATCGCCTGGGCGATGTATACTTCTATATGATAATAAGCGTGGATGACATCGGATGGTAGGAGACTTTAGATCAGTAGCCAGATCATGATATTGTTGATGATATTAGTAGTGTACTAGACTTAGATCAGTACCCCTGCTCACGATATGTTATGATGTGGATGCCAGATGAATAATGAGATAAATGTGATATTTGATCCGTACCCAGATTTGGGATGCCGTACGATTGATTTACCAAACGAGATATAGTTATGAGGATAGATCCGCACTCTTGACTCGAGGATGTTATATTATTTATTGTATCGTACGTGAAACTATTGAGGCGAGATCACCGACTAATAGATATATATATATAGATCGACTCAGACTTAGGTGGATTCCCTTACCCTTTTGACTGGGCTCGAGTCATACTCTTTTTCAAAAGTGGAGAATCGTGAGTATTTTAAATACCAACTGTATGACTCGTATATTGGGTAGGTATATTTTTCAGTGTTGCTGTTACTACGTAACTTTCTGTATATTCATGATGTTTCATCGCATTGCATGCTTGTACATATGTTCTCTGTAATTATCATGAAATCCTGCTGTCAGGACACCAGCACTATTACCGATGATGCATATGTTCCACCTACACCTGCTTGCCGGCTCACACACATCATCATCGGTAATTGCCATGTCACGTACACTTTAGAAAATACTATTCATTGACATAGATTGCTAGTTGATAGTTGCTACATGTTATATCTTTTATATGCTAGTTTAATTATTGCATGATATCAGATGCATCTGTATATTCATTGGTTATGCAGTATTATGGAGATTTATGTCGGTTTTCATTGTTATTGACATGGTGACTTGATGACTTCGAATTCTTCTTGATATTTTTTGGATTTGGAAACCGCATGGGAAGGTTTTGTAAACTGATGAATTATTTTAAAGAGAAAAAATGCGGTTTTCCTTGATATGTTGAGTATTGTCCACCATGGTGTTTTCTCCATTCTGAGATTAGTTTGAGACCCAATTCGAGGAGTTGGATGAACCGTCTCGGGTACATGGTGGGCCCGGTAAGGTACTCCGGGGCAAGAAGCTCGAGTTATAGACGATGAGCCCGGCAGGGGCAGACTGCCTACCGGTGATTTTACCTGGCACGGCGGATATCCGGAGGATATCGTTCGTGGTCGTGTGATTGATGATATGGGCCGATCCGGACTGACGGATCCCGAGGCATTGAGATATTGAGATATTGAGATATGACACACTGAGATATTGAGATTTGATGATACAGGCCTGTCCGGATGGCCGGAGCCTGAGATATTGAGATATTGAGATTTATGTTTTGTGTCGATGCTTGACACTGATTTCTCTGTTGACTTCATTGATGATACTCAATTTATATACATACAGAAATCTCATTAAGTAAAGAAAACAGTTGTCTCATTCATGATGTATTCTATTTCCATTAGTAATGTATTCGTACATCAAATATCTGATATGTTGCTATCTGAGGAACTGACATGAGCACATGGTATTGCACTTTTGTGTAGATGGATCAGGTTATTTATTTGAGGATATTACTTGATATGACATAGGATAGCGTCATGCATGCGGTTTCTACTCATAGATGTTTTCTAGTCACGAGTTGGTAACTCACCCCCGTTGTGCCACAGTTCCTTGCAGGTTTTGCCGTATAGGTTTCGTTGCGGATTTACTAGCGCACTGTTCCTTCCGGGTGATTGCTTTGGTAGGTTGGATCTTTTGCATCAGGACCACCATTGTATATTTGTTATTTCAGTTGTATCTAGTAAAGCTCCATCAACCAGACTTGTATATTGTTAGAGATAGATGACCAGTGTTTATTTTTTCGACATTATAGTCGCGCACTGTATTATTATGGTTTTCCTCTGGTTTTCTTGATGATATTAGATTTTTATCCTGAGTTTGATCCTCGCATTTCGGCGTTGTATATTATATTGCATTGTGTGGTTTTGTCCGCCGGTTGGCGAAGAGCTAGCTCCCACTTGGGGATGCTGTTATTCATTATACTTGCTTTATCATGTTTTGTACCCGTTTGGGGCCAGTATTTACAAAGGAAACTCTGCCGAAATTTTCAGAAAAGACATGAGATTTTAAAAATGCATACTTCGGCTTATGTTGTTAAACTTCTTGCTTTAAAATTGGTTTTTCCTTCACTCTACTGCTTTACTTGGTTTGGATTTCTGGGTTTTGGCTTACTTAGATTACGTACGCCTCGGGACGTGTCGTAATTTAAGTGCCGGTCATGTTCCGTATTTTCGGGTCGTGACAAAGTTAGTATCAGAGCGTTGGGTTTTTACCTTCGGAGTGTAGGATGACCCTTGGTTGATGGAGTAGGTGACTCAAGTAGAGTGACGTACCGTGTGTAAGTTCCGCGGCATACTTACGATACGATACTCCGCTTAAGGAGCCTTAGGATGTACATTTCCTGCACCGTATTATATTCATTCCTATGATCTTTCCTCATCAGTACCAGTTATTGTTTTGTTACCACGATTATACGGGAAGAGAGAGTTGCGGCTAGAGTTGCGGTCAGCACGAGCTCGTCACGGACGAGGACTGACCAGCGCGTGATTCCAGGGACATACGATTTGCATAGATGCGTCGTTTAGTTGTGTTTACGCGCCATGAGCATTTGATGGATCGCTTTCACGAGATTTTTCGGACATGCAGATCAACACTAGAGGATTGGGCCACTGCTAGAGGCCAGCCAAAACGTTATGACCGTACATGCATAGATTATTTGAGGATTGAGGCACTGTTCAGCGTGCGGACGAATGAGCCAGTTGCTGCAGCGAAGGGTGAGATATCACCCTAGATGCTTGGAGCTATTGATGTACGAGTTGTACGTAGAGATATGATAGAAGATCACTAGTCACCCGTGGATGAATGACTGGATATGTGGTTCGTTCGCTTACCCTGATGCGAGGTCATCAGATTGATTGGTTCCAGCTAGAGACGACTTCACGCTGATATGTTGAGAGTCGATATAGACGATCAAATGTTTGGAATCCGTTTTCTAAGTTTAAAGTATTCAGAAAACAATGCACGTGTATATGGTTCTGCCAGAGGGTCGTCGTAATCAGTGGGAGCAGCGGAAGCGTAGTGGACAAGTAGCTTGTGTCTATTTATAAACTAAAACGGATATAGCGGAGATAGATCATCTATTTATGATGTGACAGTCATGGGTTTTGACTTCATCGGAATAGGTGATGGATCTATTAAGAAGGTAGTAGGGTGTGTGTCCTGGTATTTGGAATGACATACACAGAGTAGGAAGTAAAATTCCTATACTACGATCGGTTATACTTTGGTTGTCACACAGTAGTTTCTCCACATAGGATTTGGATATTATATAAAGCATTCTGGTTACTATATCTATGGTTTTAGATCTAGATTTGGGTAGTGTCCCAATCTGGGTACTTAGACAGTATTCTAAAAGCATTTTAGAATGGACGACTCCTGGCATAGTGATGAACCTGCAGGTGATGGAGTCACCCTCTCTAAAGGTGTCTTACTGACTGAAGGGGAGAGGGATGTGCATGATTGGCATACCACTTAGGCAATTGAGTCAATCATGACATGTCAAGTACCACACCAGATGTTGTTTTTACACTAGATGCAATAATTTGATATATTAATCCAATCCTGGAGAAAATGATTGGAAGCAGTTAATGAAAATAAGTGAATGTTCTAGGGATTTGATAACGGCAGCCTCCCTTGGGAGACGGTTATCATTTCAGGCTTCTAAGGTGACCTGGATGACGGAGTGACTGTCAGAGTTATAGTTTTCCCTCTGACGAGGGGTAGTAGTTTGGATAAGTCGTCCAAGCGGATACTGAGAAAGGTATGGCGCAATATACTGATTAAGTTCAGTAGACGATACAGTCTAAGAAATTTGCTGGATTTGGAGTTCATTTATGAACGCGGTCCCATCAGATATCTAGAAATATTCTAAGACGGGGATTGCTCATTTCGGGAGATAGTTTTCTCCGCAAAGTTGAGATAAAGAGAGACATAAAAAGAAATACTGGCGCGGATCCACTCACTGAGGCTATTTCTCGAACGCAATAGTTTTATAAACGAGGTTTGTGAAACTGATTAGTAGAGGAGTTGGGTGTTCGGTATGACACGGGCTGTGAGTATGCTACATCGCAGTAATTAGCCTTAAGTGCAAGTGGGAGATTGTTGGCTGTAGTGCCCTCAAGGCAATTATCGTAGTCGCAGGCACGTGATTATGATAACTGAGGGAGGACCTATACCGATAAAACAGTGTTACTCGAGATGATAGTATGCTATCTGGTTTGTCTTTATCATCATGTATATGTTGATAAAGCCCATAGAATTCTTTCTTGACTACCAGCATTGTGATGGCGATCACATACGTGGGAGCTAGGGGTCTATAAGCACATCCTTAAACGTCCCTGGTCATGGGAGTATCGAGACTGGGCATCGATACTTCAGTGTAGACTGGTGTATACTTATCTAGACCCTGACGAGGGGCGGTGGCTGGTCTCACAAGCCACTGGTGTTAGTTGTTCACCTAAGATAGTATACAGGTGCTCATTGTGTTATGAGTACGCTGGACGGACTCGCCGGGAACAAGCTAGTTGGTATTATACCTATAGTCAGATAGCAGTTCCCTGGTGACATGTGTACAGGTTAGTCTGTCCACCCGAGATCGTCATTTGTCTCGTGTGAGTTCCCACTGTGCTTTGATCACTACCCTACCACGGCTCAAAGGAGTCGTGCAAACATGTTTTAGTTGGGTACAGTCTCGAGCCATATGGAGGCAGTGAGCGGATCGTCGGGGATTTATCTCTCCCAGTATTGGTGGTTGATGTCGCGCAGTGCACGGGTGGCCATCATTAGAAATCCTCGGCCGGGGTATGTGAGAATTACCGATCCAGGATCGATAGTTTCTCAGGTTGTGATGGGTTTCACACCGACACGAATCATCGCGTTGTTATGGGTCTGACTTTATCCACCCCCTAGACCCGATATGCGATACTCTTAGACGAACAGACCAGATGATCGCACGCTTTTGGCGTGTCGGATGTTCAAAGAATTTAAAGTGTAACCGCGATCAGGACGGTGTCGCTTTGCAGCTAGCCGGTTGAGCACGGGTCGGTCCACAGGGAGATGGTGGTATTTTACCTTCTTGTCTTAGACGAGTCAATAAAGAATCTGTATGAGTTTGATTCTAGCCTATGTGTTTATTTGCAAGTATAAAGTTGTTAAGAAAAATACGAGATTGCAAGCTAAAGAAATCCGTACTCAAAACCTTTGAGCCGAGTCTTGACCAATTGAAGCTAAGCAATCGGCAACAATGTGGATTAGGGGATTTAAGCGCGGTATTCGTGGAATACGGCTTATTTACCCTTGTCCTTCCGTTCTTGTCTCTTGCTTTCGCCTCCGGCCAAACCGAACGCAACCGGTCGCGGTTAGGAATCACCGTTACCTTGTTAGGGTAGGGTGCCTAACGGAGCGCTTGCGTATGGTTTGGGCGGAGTTCAATGGAAAATAACGGGAAAAGGAAAAGAGAAAAGAAAATCTTTAACTTATAATATCGTATTTCTTCTTAACAATAATAATTACATTCATTCACAAAATGAACAAAAGAGAGCAAAAGAAAAGAACAAAGAAAAGAAAAGAAAAGATTACAAGTAATTAAAGTGCATGGAATTAAATAGCAAGTAAGGAAAGCAAGAATGAAAAATGCAAGTAATAAATAAACAATAAAAAGAACAAGAAAGTAGGACTCAAGACAAGCATGTGATCAATAGCCAACCCTTAAACTTGCAAGCTCAATCAAGAGGTTGCAAGATCAAGGGAAGGGTAGAGAACGCATGTGAATTGAAGCGCTAATTCCGTGAGAAAATACGACCCTTGAGATCAATAACTAACCCTTAACCATTCAAGCTCAATGAAGAGGTTGAATGATCAAGAGAAAGCAAGGATCTCAAGGGGAAGAAGGAACAAAAGAGAATGATACAAAACCCTCATCTTCATTGATCTCCCACTCAAAAGCTCTCACTACAATTTCATGGAAAAAGAATGAAGAAGAAGAAGAAGAAACTAAATCCTAACAAAAAGAAAATACAAGTTTATGGACAAAAGAATGACCCTTTGGCCTTGCTCAGATCTGCTGTATTTATAGGCAGGAGAATGGAGTTCTAGGGCAACCAGCAGCCATAAAATGAAACACCCAAAATACCCCCAAAAAACGACAAAATGAAGCCTCAGTACGGACGCGTTTCCGCGGCCAATACCTCCTATTGGACGCGGAAACGCGGCCATATGGTGGAGTTGGTTGGTCAATTTTAGTGTGCTTCCCTGGTCTTGTGTCCCCTGTTGTCTGGTACATGTATTTTATGATAATCTTTCCAGAATATTAGCAGAATTCCTTGTCCAAGATTGCACACTTCTCTTTACTTTTGACTTTATCTCTCTCGAGCTCCGCGCACCCATTGATTCTTGTGCAGCCCCTCTCGTGCTTTGTGCATGTCCGAGACACGAATGACCACTGTCATATGTCTTGTCCCTGGGACCGGTATGCAGCACTGGACGGATATGGATGACCGGAACCCGGCTTTTTTCTGTTGTCAACAGATGTTCTGTATTTGGTGTAACTGTGGAGATTTTTTCTTGAATTGCAATATTTGTACTGGAAACCTGTATTCTGTAAATATGTAACAAACACGGATTAAAAGCACCTACCTATAAACAACCGAGCGTAAGAATGGGCGGTATAAAATGCAGTATTCTGGTGTGAACAAACACCCCCAAACTTAACCTTTGCTCGTCCCGAGCAAAACCAATTATTCACAAAAAATAAAATGATAACCGCACTTTCGCAGGGAACGCGATTGCACTGAGCGCGTGCAACAAGCCGTTAAACCTCTAGGTCTCCCTAGTAGGAGGAATGTTGTCTCCTGAGGGTTTTCAGCAGATACTACCCACAAAATCCGGTCAAGTTGGTTTTGTATAATAACTAAGATTCAAACCCTAAAGTTTTTGTTTCAGAAAATAACAATTCTATAATCCTAAGTCTAGACTATCGAACCTTTATTTTTCACACCTCGCTTCTTATTTAACTACAGATTTTATATGTCTTTACGTGCAGTGCAAATAGTGTCGTTAAGTTCCAGAAGGATCGATTAAAGTCATCATGTCGTACGATAAAGCCCAGATAACAATTTTAAAAGGATCACATAAGTTTTATAAAGAGTTAAGTATTTTTCAAGTTTCGTTTTCCAGTAAGGTTTCAACTTCAGAATTTCTATCTTCCTTAACAGGAAACTAAGTCGTATTTTTCACTCCAGCTTTTTCTTGTTTTCATTTCATACACACCTCTGTGAACGTGCAATAGTCTTTATCATAGAATAAAACCTTTCATATCTCCGTTAAAATTTTTATAAAAGCCTGTCTTTTATCAAGATTATTCTCACACAAAGAACCGTTAGGAATTTTAACTCGGAGAGAACACTTGCTTGACTTTGTTTTAAAACTGGACTTTCTAGGCTTCTTAGCGAGCTTTGGGCCAATGCACCCAAACCAGTTGGTTTTAGGGCATTAGGTGTAGAAACACCCCAGCGGACTTAATTACTCAAGTTACCTAGGTCCAAAAAACAAAAGACAGTTTTGTCGTGAAAATCAGATGATTTAATACGAACGGAGGTATAACCGGCAGTTCAAATATTTTTTTGGATAAAAGACGTGTCTAGTGGGTTTGGTGTGTAATCATTCCAATCAAGTTTTAGATAGGTTATTTTTCAGACTTAGCTCCAATTACGGCATCAATAACATTCCTTCATATTCGCTTTACTTCATAAACTATTCTTGACATTACTTATTTCAGAACAAACCTATTTGATCCTCAGAAAATCATTTATCTGTTTAAAAGTTTAAACATGAAAGACTTGTCATCTAATTCCCAAAATTCACGACACGTGTAGTGTGATGTAAAGACGTATATCAGCTATAGTTAACTTCAAAGGAGAGTTATCTTTCAGGTTTTCAAAATCTAAACATAAGATTTACTTATTCCTATTTTTTCAAACAAAAACCGTCGAATGTTGAATCAGAGTTCTTCCACAATCTAACTTGACAAAAAGTTTTTATATTTTTAGAAAATTTTCAGATTTTTATGGATTTTATGGATTTAATATGCAGATGCAAAATATACATATGAATGCGAAAGAAGAAAGCTTACCGAGCACACCCCCAAACTTAAACTTGACAGTGCCCTCACTGTCAGGCTATACCAAGAGGGTTAAAATTGCCGGCGCTTCCTAGAAACAAATTATATACAAAACAAGAAGGAAAACAAAAATATATACAAAAAAGTGTCCCCCCAAACTTAAGTAAAACAGTGTTTCCACTGTTAAGCGTTGAAATTCAGGATTAGGGGGGAAAGAAAACAGTATCAGGCTATACAAGGCCTTACACAGGCCGAAAGTTAACACCAACCATTCAAAGATTTTATCGCTATAATGTACCGGTTGGTGGAAGAAGGCGTAGAGAAAAGAGATGGAGAATACGCGAGACCGTATGCGAAGAGAAGCGGGATACGGTCTCGGTATATGAGAGGAAGAAGAATGGCGGAAGGGAAAAAGAAGTGGAATACGAACTTGAGGGTGTAAATGGAGTAAATAGATTAGCACAATTTGTGATGACCGATGTGTAAAAAGTGATTGTGCTAATATATTTATCCGTCGAGAGATTGGGTCAAATCCCTCAAGATTCGTAAGAAGCCATGGGTACGCCGAACTTGGTAAACCAGACACAGTAAATGAAAATGAGACGGGTTCTTGCAAGGTCGGAACGATGGAAATGATGGAGGAAAGTGGTTGAGGAAGGGTATCGGTTAAGGGTTCTGGAGGGTGTACACAGTCAGTGAAAGGAACAGGATGAATTGGAAAATCCGACTCATCATCTAGAACTGTTTCATCCTCAAAAATATCCTCAAAATTCTCCTCAAAGTTAAGCTCATCCATGCATATTTCATCAAAATCTAGACGCATATGGGGTTCGGGAAAAACAGTTAATGACTCGGGATGATGACTTGGAGAGACAAACTCAGCCATATTTACGGGTTCATCATCCAAAATATCCCCAGCGTCAATATCCTTAATCAAGTGAAAATCAAAATTCTCTGACACCTCATCAAAAGCATGGATATTAATTGATTCTGGTTCTAAGATATAGGTGTAGAGGTCAAAAAGATTAGGTATGGTTTCACTTGGAAGGGACCCTTCACAATCGGGCAAATCAAATACTACGAAGTCGCACAACTCATTCATCATTCTATCTTCAATTGATAAATCATGTGGGATACTAGATAGACTTTCAAAACAGGAGTGGTGGGATTCAATTTGGGACGGGTAGGTTTGATTTGGAAGGGGGTACATCTCACTCTCTCCTCTCAAATTCACAGCCTGTCCTGCCGCCTCATCATATATTGAAAAAGGTGGAGCTAGTTGAAAACTAGCTACCGGGTCACTAGGTTGCATGAGGGCGGCCATGGACGCATTCAAATCCATCATTTGTTGGCTGGACGCTACCCTAAAGTCTTCCAACGACTGTTCCAGACTAGACATGGGTAGTGAAGGGGTTTCAGTAAAAGATTCAAAGTTGTTTGGATACTGAAAACTCCCAAATGGCGGTTCTGATGCAATGTCTAGGGAAGGTGCAAAAGTAGGGTAGGATTGGTAGGAATTGAATGGCTGGACAGGAGCAGGATCAACATTTGGATAAGAAGGTGAATGGAATTGTTGATCCCAAGAATTTGAAGTGGTGAAAGGAGTGAAAGATCGGCTACGGGATTGTTAAATACGTTCAGCGATGGACAAAGGACGACTTGCAGAAGGGGTATCAACATAAGCGGGTGTGGGAGGTTGAAAAGGTTGATACAAAGTGGAATGAGGAGTGCAAGTGTTTGTCCTAGACGCTGCTATGCGATCTTTCAGTGAAACTTTGGGCATGGAGGGGTCGTTCGATGTTCGGCCAAAGCAAGAACCGTATAAAGTAATGTCTGGTTGTGGGTACCAAAGTTCGGCAAGAGTTTTGCGAGGTGGGGTACCCATGATATGAAGAGAAAATGAAAGAAAGGAAGAGAAAAGGAGAGGAAAAAGAATGTGATATTTGTTTTTTTTTTAATTATATATTAACAAAAGAATGAAGTACACACAAAAAAAGAATATGGACAAAAATAATCACGACACAAAAAATACCACACACCTAACCGTTCTAGGGTTCACCTAGGTCAACTAGACCTGCTCCAGAACTTGATTGTCGAAGAAAAACTGTGTCGAGAAACAGGCTCAAGATACACTGATCAAGAGGCCAGGTAAGTGCAGAGATAAGGGGAGGTTTTCCAACGCTTTCGCGAAGTTCCTTAATTTAATAACCCTTTCTCTTTTGGCGGTTTCGCCGTTAACACTTTTCCTAGACACCCCGTAAACAATATACCGTTAAGTAAGGTTCTAAACACAGTTAACTTCTCCTAGTGAGCGCGAAGTCCTTAAGGCTTAAAGTCAAGTTTCTTTTAAATTTGTGCGGGTAAACGTTATGCGCAAGTTCGTGATTTGTGGGCCACGGAAAAGGTGATGAAATCCTTTACCGTATCTTGTGGGGTTCGCTTGCCCTTAAGTCCGTATTAATTGATGCAATGCGCAAGTCAAAAAAAATTGTTATAAAGAATCAAACAATCGTTTTTTAGTTTAAGCGCGGCGCTGCAACAAATACGGGTTAGTCAATTTTAAGCGTTTGCTTGCGAACTTGCAAAGAATCCTGCAAAGAATAGTATATTGCAAGCGTCGGATTTGAGAAGAAGGTGTTAGTAAAATACGTACCGTTAAGTTTTGGGTTAGGAAACCCCCGTTGAATCAAATCCGGTAAGCTTGAAAGGTTCGCTTGCGTGGGTCAAACTACCCGGATCTTTGGCACTGTACTTCGTAATCACCTTTGCCTTGAATGCACACTTTGCTCCCCACAATTGCAGTTTGCAAATAGGCAAAAATCTGCACACTAGCCCACAAAAATGATCAAAAAAAAACAAAAAGGTTTTTTTTTTTATATATATACAAAAAGAATATTAACCTGAATAACAAGAAAGAAAATATGCTACCGTCTCCCCGGCAACGGCGCCATTTGATCGCACGCTTTTGGTGTGTTGGATGTTCAAAGAATTTAAAGTGTAACCGCGATCAGGACGGTGTCGCTTTGCAGCTAGCCGGTTGAGCATGGGTCGGTCCACAGGGAGATGGTGGTATTTTACCTTCTTGTCTTAGAGGAGTCAATAAAGAATCTGTATGAGTTTGATTCTAACCTATGTGTTTATTTGCAAGTATAAAGTTGTTAAGAAAAATACGAGATTGCAAGCTAAAAAAATCCGTACTCAAAACCTTTGAGCCGAGTCTTGACCAATTGAAGCTAAGCAATCGGCAACAACGTGGATTAGGGGATTTAAGCGCGGTATTCGTGGAATACGGCTTATTTACCCTTGTCCTTCCGTTCTTGTCTCTTGCTTTCGCCTCCGGCCAAACCGAACGCAACCGGTCGCGGTTAGGAATCACCGTTACCTTGTCAGGGTAGGATGCCTAACGGAGCGCTTGCGTATGGTTTTGGCGGAGTTCAATGGAAAATAACGGGAAAAGGAAAAGAGAAAAGAAAATCTTTAACTTATAATATCGTATTTCTTCTTAACAATAATAATTACATTCATTCACAAAATGAACAAAAGAGAGCAAAAGAAAAGAACAAAGAAAAGAAAAGAAAAGATTACAAGTAATTAAAGTGCATGGAATTAAATAGCAAGTAAGTAAAGAAAGAATGAAAAATGCAAGTAATAAATAAACAATAAAAAGAACAAGAAAGTAGGACTCAAGACAAGCATGTGATCAATAGCCAACCCTTAAACTTGCAAGCTCAATCAAGAGGTTGCAAGATCAAGGGAAGGGTAGAGAACGCATGTGAATTGAAGCGCTAATTCCGTGAGAAAATACGACCCTTGAGATCAATAACTAACCCTTAACCATTCAAGCTCAACGAAGAGGTTGAATGATCAAGAGAAAGCAAGGATCTCAAGGGGAAGAAGGAACAAAAGAGAATGATACAAAACCCTCATCTTCATTGATCTCCCACTCAAAAGCTCTCACTACAATTTCATGGAAAAAGAATGAAGAAGAAGAAGAAGAAACTAAATCCTAACAAAAAGAAAATACAAATTTATGGACAAAAGAATGACCCTTTGGCCTTGCTCAGATCTTTTGTATTTATAGGCAGGAGAATGGAGTTCTAGGGCAACCAGCAGCCATAAAATGAAACACCCAAAATACCCCCAAAAAACAACAAAATGAAGCCTCAGTACGGCCGCGTTTCCACGGCCAATACCCCCTATTGGCCGCGGAAACGCGGCCATATGGTGGAGTTGGTTGGTCAATTTTGGTGTGCTTCCCTGGTCTTGTGTCCCCTGTTGTCTGGTACATGTATTTTATGATAATCTTTCCAGAATATTAGCAGAATTCCTTGTCCAAGATTGCACACTTCTCTTTAATTTTGACTTTATCTCTCTCGAGCTCCGCGCACCCATTGATTCTTGTGCAGCCCCTCTCGTGCTTTGTGCATGTCCGAGACACGAATGACCACTGTCATATGTCTTGTCCCTGGGACCGGTATGCAGCACTGGACGGATATGGATGACCGGAACCCGGCTTTTTTCTGTTGTCAACAGATGTTCTGTATTTGGTGTAACTGTGGAGATTTTGTCTTGAATTGCAATATTTATACTGGAAACCTGTATTCTGTAAATATGTAATAAACACGGATTAAAAGCACCTACCTATAAACAACCGAGCGTAAGAATGGGCGGTATAAAATGCAGTATTCTGGTATGAACACCAGACTGTATGGATATTGTCACTGACAGGATCAATAGGGGTTCGGATGAGTTTGCTCGCCGGCCTTCCTTTCGCTCAATACCTGGGTAGCCATTACGTACAGCTAGTGCCGCTGACGTGCTTGTGGTTTAACCCACTGCCAGCGTATTGACG
This sequence comes from Agapanthus africanus, assembly GCA_030015575.1. Classification (NCBI taxonomy): domain Eukaryota; kingdom Viridiplantae; phylum Streptophyta; class Magnoliopsida; order Asparagales; family Amaryllidaceae; genus Agapanthus; species Agapanthus africanus. The sequence goes on along the minus strand of CM057351.1, from coordinate 255,856,119 downwards.
AGTCTTTAGAGTCCCACATAGAGGGTTTTCATGGTTCAGGCGATATGGTGTAGTTATCGTATGTTGATACATACAGGTGTCCGATTAAATATGTGTACCGGTTGCACGGACTTTAATCGGACGGTTGATAATACTAGCGGCTTAGGATTAAGCTGGATTATTAAATCAAGTTTTGATTTAAGAATTGATATATGTATTTGTATATATATGTATTCTAGTATTATTGCTCGCTATTCATTTTCTCTCTTTGGCTATTCGTATTTTCGTACGAATACGCGTTTGTGTATTTCGATACATGTACCGGGAAGCATTTCGTATTTATACGGAATGGCTTCTAGAAGAATTGCCACCTCATTATTGATTTTCAATTTTAGAAAAATCATTTGTTTTATAATGAGGTGGAAAGGTGACAAGGCATGGTATGAGCTTAAGCATGTAGTGATTGGTATGGGTTGATTTCTTTATTGTTAAATGAAATAAGTGTTTTTTGGGTCCATTATTTTTTAGGGGAAGAGAGAGGGGCCGGCCACATTTTAGTGGTGGGAGAGGCTTGCTCATTTTAATATACACTTGAAGCTCTCTCTCTTGCTCACATTGATTCATACACCCAAAAACACTTAGCATATTTAGCTCATGCCATTCTTGTCTTGATCACCTCCAAATCTTCCATGGTTGCTCTATGAGCATTAATGTTTGAGAGAAAAATTATGATGAGACTATCCTACACCCCCACTCTCTACTACTAGCGATCTTGGCGGGTCGGTTGGTCCGCTTGGCGAACCTGGAGCTTGTGTCGTTTCCTTCGGGTGGATCATCGGAGATGAAGGAAGACCGGCGACCAAAGTCGATCCGCATCACTAGAAGCTTGGAGATGGTTGAAGACCTGAAGGACTTGGATCATTAGGTATAACCATTTCTATTTCTTTTTGTTAGTTTGCTATTTTTAGGGTTAATGGTTTCGATCTTGGAAATCGGGTAATGGTAGCACCGGGTTTTAGAAAAAAATTTGTTCCGTATTTTGCCACGGTTCGATGGCCGGGGTGCTCCCATAACCCAACATTTACGAGAAGACTTGGACCCAAGAGCGGTCCTATTACGTACACCCAGCAGGCCAGAGTTCGGCATCGTCGACGAAACATGTTATGACCGACCACGACAGTTGGCCAGAGACTCTTAGAGGATGTGCTTGAGCGGGACTATTCCGCCATACTTAATTTCGGTATTTTGGGCGATCTATTCATATGATTGAGTTTTGATGACTGAGTTTCATGATATTAGTTTTCGTGCACCATGGCTGCACCTACTGAGTATTTACGTTTTGTGCATAGTTATTGCACTTGAGATATGCTTTATACACCGTTGTATTGATTTATGATTTCTGCAGATTTATTGCACTTGATTCAGTTTTGTGCCTTGGCTGCACATGTTTATGATTGCATGGATTGCATACAGCTGATTTGATTTTTTTGCAGGTGGTATGCACTCGATTTGGTTTTTGCACTCGGTATAGCTTACATGTGCTTGCAGTGCGTAGATACGTGTTTTGTGCACGCAGTTGCACGCGTTTATGATTTTATACACCTTGGCAAACTCGGTGTTGCTTTTTATACGCATTTGAGTTATTGATGCATTTCCGTGCACTTATTGCACCCGATTTGTATTCTGTGCAGTTGTTGCACTAGGTTTTTACGCTGTGCATTGTTGCACCATATTGTATTTCGTGCACTGGATGCACTGTATTTGATATTTCGTGCACTGGATGCACTGGAGTTGGTATTTTGTGCACTTGATGCACCATATTTGTATTTTTGTGCGATTGTTGCACTGTATTGTATTTCGTGCACTGGATGCACCAGATTCATATTTCGAGCATTTGTTGCACCAGCTACGTAATTTGTGCATTGGTTGCACCGGAATTGTACTCCGTACCTTGGTTGCACCCGATTTATGTCTTTGAGCATTTGTGTTACCAGATTTGAGTTTTGTGCACGTTTGCACTTGATGTTCGTTTTCATACATGTTGCTGCACTAGATACTTTTCACAGACTGACGCGCTTGATACGCGATTTTGTGCGCATCGGATGCACTTGAGTGAGATTTTACCCATGCATATTGGATGCACTTGGATTAGATTTTATTCATGCATATGTGATGCACTCGATTTCGATTTTCATTCGTGCATATTGGATTTACTTGGATTAGATTTTTATTCGTGCATGTTGGATGCACTTGATTTAGATTTTATTCATGCATGTTAGATGCACTTGATTTAGCCTTCATTCATGCAGGACGGATGCGCTTGATTTGGATTTTCGCGCATGTTGAGCGCATAATATGAGGTTTGGTTTTGTGCACACCGGATGCACTCGATTGGGGTTTTGAGTTATGCATGTTAGTTGTCCTGGATTGAGATTTTGTAGACCACAGTTGCACTCGACTTCGATTCGATGTCATTCAAGATGTTGATTTTGATTTCATACCTATGGTATGTATGAGATTTGACCTGTGCTTTCGGTGTAGTTTCCATGCACTTTTAGTATTTTGATTCGATTTTGTTCACGCTGATGCACATGGTTGTGAGATTTAATACCGTGGCATACCTGATTGGATTGAGGTTTATTATATACCATCGATTTCGATTATGATATTTGATATTGTTTCCGTGTACTTTGTGCTTTTGATTGCGATTCTTGCGCATATTTGGCACGCATGATACGATTTTGGTGCACACCTGATGCACTAAATCAGGATTCTTCGTGCATATCTGATGCACTTGTTTTGTTGTTAGGCACACTCGTTGCCCATGACAGGTGTTTTCGTGCACACCAGTTGCACTTAGATATTGTTTCTGTGCACATGTATGGCACATTCATGGATTTTGATTTCCGTACACACCAGACGAACGTAGTATTCATATGCACATTTTAGGGTTGATTGCTTATGGAGCAGTATATTTTTATGATATTTACTATTTGTTTTTGTACTGAGCAGGACTAGTCAGAGAACGGTACCTGGATATATTTTGCATGCATTGATAGTTGTCGAAAGGATTTCCAAAAAGGGAGCTATAGTCTCAGAATTTACCTACGTGTCCGAGATAACACGAAACGTTTAAAAACAAGGAAACCCTTCTAAATTATGTTCAAAAAAAAACGGCGGGACGTGCATATTAAATAAAAGATATATACATATATGGTTATTTTCTTACAATAGACGTTCTCCACTGTGCAGTGTTATGCGCATCGCACAACAACATGGAAGGTTTGGCTTGCATTTCTTACAGATGTTTACATGGATAGTTTTAATGTATATCATATTGGTTTCGTTTTAGATTTGACAATTGTGTCTACACCATGACTCCGATGATTACGGGATGCTTGACGGAGTTTTTATTTGGAGTTATCTGCTCATTGTTCATGCGCATGCATTGCGCTATGATGTGTTCTATGTATTGATGATTTCGGAGCCCCGACAACTTGGACATTTTACTAAAATGTTTTAGTATTTGAGGGGGTTCAAATTTAAATTCGGGGACCGAATTTCTTTAAGGGGGAAGATTGTAACATTTCAGAAAAATAAAATATTATTTTTGGGAATTTTTGTGATTAAATAATAAATATATTGAATATTTTAATATTTCGGTATAATTAAATACCGATAAATGGGGGAAATTTTGGAAAATTATAGAAATTACTGAAATGAGAGTATTTTAAATGAATTAAGCGAATTATGAATTTTTATGATTTATTATATTCACTGTTAGTACCAATCGCGATTAAATATCGTTAATCGCGAATTAAGCTTGTTTTGTGCAAACCATGCACTGTGTAGTATTTTACACTTATGTTACATTTTAATAACCATGGTTTCATTTGGGATTTATGTGTTGGTTTTAAAAATGAAATGGAAAAAGAAAAGATAACAAAAGAAAAGAAAAAGAAAAGAGTAAACAAATAAGTATGGTGGGGTAGTTAGGAGACATGGTGCTTTGACCTTAGACTCTCTCTCTCTTTCCCTCACTCCCTCCAAGCTCCAGCAGCTGCCCCTCCCTTTCCCCTTCTCCTTCTTCTTCTTCTTCTCTTCATTCAAGCTTCAAAACTTCATCCATAATCCACCCCCTCTTCACAAAAAACTTGCACAAGCTCACAAGCTACACTATGGACCAAGAAAGTTTGCATTTTGGTGCTCTTGGAGATTCATGAGTGCCAAAGGAGGTAATTTCTGCACCATCATAACTGTATTTTGATTGCTTAAGCACCCATACGAGTTTAGAAGTTTTTTGATACGGTTTGGTGAACTTTGAAAATTCCTAGTTAGGGTTTGAAGGGATTTTGAATTGAGATAGTGTAATTGATTTAGTAGTGACCTTAAACCCCTGTTAGTGATATCGTATTGGACTAAAACCTGGGACTTAACCCCGGAATACGAACTTAGGAACCCGATATCGGAAAAATTGTGGATTCTGTGACTGTATAATGAAATCCTGCTAACACCTGGGTGACCTGAAAAATATTTAGCGAAGACAGTGATACATGCAGGCAACCTAGATGCTAACCCCAAAACCTGTGCTACCCCCTCCATGTTCTGGCCGCAATTTTAATCAATTTGGCCGCAAATTACAGCCAGGGTGGGACCTTTGGTGTTCGTTTTTGTCCTGTGGCTTTATCTCCAGTAATTAGACCCTCCATATATGCGAAATTGGCTAATTTCACCTAGGGTAGATTCTGGGACTATTTTCAAGAGTTTCTGTTTTGATTCGGGGTTTCTTTTTACGTATTGTGAATTCTGGATTATTTTAATTGGTGTGGTATTCGATCACTTGACGTTTGTACGTCGAAATCGAATGTTATTTGGTGGTTTTGAAAGGCGTAGTCCATAGGTTTTAACCTATAGGATTTTAGAGTGTTGTTTTTGTTTTGAATTGGGTTTTAATGCGGCACGATACGTTATGATGTGTAGGAACCCCATGAGGACTTCGAGACGACAAGCAAGCGCGTGGCGACGTCGGCAACGGCAAGCGAGAGCAGGTGAGTAGATTTATATCTACGGGGGAAGTCGGGTGGATGGCGTATAGCACCCCCGCAAAGTTGTAAGAAATGATGTGATGTGATATAGATGTACATTTATGTGTTATTGAGAGATATGAACACTTAGCAAGAAAAGCTTTAGGAGATCATGTGTTAATGTTAGCTAGAATTGAGGAAAGTGGTTTAGTTGGTTTCTTAGTCGCGAACTCTAGAGTGAGGTTGTTACCCATACACATGCACTCATGGGATATGGTTTTGGGTGTAAAAGTTATATGTATGTGGATAGATATGGATGCGTGGGTTTATATATATACATATATGGATACACGGATGATATAGGATAGTATATGGTACTTGGAGGTGAGTCGATGTGATTGGGCTTGATACCGTGAGATCGGTGATGTGATTTGGTTCGTATTATGAGATACGACATGATATTAGCGGGTTGATAGGCGATGTGTAATATCATTCACACGTACATATTTGTTGATGATGTTAGTATTGTACTAGACTTAGATTAGTACCCCCAGTTCATGATATGTGATGATGACATATATGGATGTTGGGTTATATGTGATAGTTCATGATATGTGATGATGAAACCATGTAGATGATGATATATATATGATAGTTGGCATATGATCGAGATATGAGATGAGATAGGTTATGATATTTATAATGGATCGCTTGGGCGATGTATGCTTCTATATGATAATATGCATGGATGACATCGGATGGTAGGAGACTTTAGATCAGTAGCCAGATCATAATATTGTTGATGATATTAGTAGTGTACTAGACTTAGATCAGTACCCCTACTCATGATATGTGATGATGTGGATGCCAGATGAATAATGAGATAAATGTGATATTTGATCCGTACCCAGATTTGGGATACCGTACGATAGATTTACCGTACGAGATATAGTTATGAGGATAGATCAGCACTCTTGACTCGAGGATGTCATATTATTTATTGTATCATACGTGAAACTGTTGAGACGAGATCACCGACTACTAGAGATATATATAGATCGACTCAGACTTAGGTGGATTCCCTTATCCTTTTAATTGGGTTCGAGTCATACTCTTTTTCAAAAGTGGAGAATCGTGAGTATTTTAAATACCAACTGTATGACTCGTATATTGGGTTGGTTTATTTTTTAGTGTTGCTGTTACTACGTCACTTTCTGTATATTCATAATGTTTCATCGCATTGCATGCTTATACATATGTTCTCTGTAATTATCATGAAACCCTGCTGTCAGGACACCTGCACCATTACTGATGATGCATATGTTCCACGTACACCTGCTTGCCGGCTCACACACATCATCATCGGTAATTTCCATGTCACGTACACCTTAGAAAATACTATTCATTGATATAGCTTGCTAGTCGATAGTTTCTATATGTTATAGCTTTCATATACTAGTTTAATTATTGCATGATATCAGATGCATCCGTATATTCATTGGTTATACAATATTATGGAGATTTATGCCTGTTTTCATTGTTATTGACATGGTGATTTGATGACTTCGGATTCTTCTTGATATTTTCTGGATTTGGAAACCGTATGTGAAAGTTTTGTAAACTGATGAATTATTTTAATGAGAAAAAATGCGGTTTTCCTTGATATGTTGAGTATTGTCCACCATGGTGTTGTCTCGGTTCTGAGATATTTTTGAGACCCGATTCGAGGAGTTGGATGAACCGTCTTGGGTACATGGTGGGCCCGGTAAGGTACCCCGGGACAAGAAGCACGAGTTGTAGACGATGTGCCCCGTAGGGGCAGACTACCTACTGGTGATTTTACCTGGCGTGGAGGATATCCGGAGGATACCGTTCGTGGTCGTGTGATTGATGATATGGGCCAATCCGGACTGACGGAGCCCGAGGCATTGAGATATTGAGATTTGAGACATTGAGATATTGAGATTTGGGACACTGAGATATTGAGATTTGATAATACAGGCCAGTCCGGATAGCCGGAGCCTGAGATATTGAGATATTGATATTTATGTTTTGTGTCGATACTTGATACTGATTTCTCTGTTGACTTCATTGATGATACTCGATTTATATACATACAGAAATCTCATTAAGTAAAGAAAATAGTTGTCTCTTTCATGATGTATTCTGTTTCCATTAGTAATGCATTCATACATCAAATATCTGATATGTTGCTATCTGAGGCACTGACATGAGCACGTGGTATTGCACTTATGTGTAGATGGATCAGGATATTTATTTGAGGATATTACTTGATATGACGTAGGATAGCGTCATGCATGCGGTTTCTACTCGTAGATGTTTTCTACTCACGAGTTGATAACTCACCCCTGTTGTGCCACAGTTCCTTGCAGGTTTTGCCGTACAGGTTTCGTTACGGCTTTGCTGGCACACTGTTCCTTCCGGGTGATTGCTTTGGTAGGTGGGATCTTTTGCATCAGGACCACCATTGTATATTTGTTATTTCATTTGTATCTACTGAAGCTCCATCAACCAAACTTGTATATTGTTAGAGATAGATGACCGGTGTTTATTCTTTCGACCTTAGAGTCGCGCGCTGTATTATTATGGTTTTCCTCTGGTTTTCTTGATGATGTTGGATTTTTATCCTGAGTTTGATCCTCGCCTTTCGGCGTTGTATATTATATTGCATTGTGTGATTTTGTCCGCCGGTTGGCGAAGAGCTAGCTCCCGCTTGGGGATGCCTTTATTCATTATACATGCTTTATCAGGTTTTATACCCGTTTGTGGTCAATATTTACAAAGGAAACTCTGCCGAAATTTTCAGAAAAGACATGAGATTTTAAAAATGCATACTTCGGCTTATGTTGTTAAACTTCTTGCATTAAAATTGGTTTTTCCTTCACTCTACGGCTTTACTTGAATTTGATTTCTGGGTTTTGGCTTACTTAGATTACGTACGCCTTGAGACGTGTCATAATTTAAGTGCCGGTCATGTTTCGTTTTTTCGGGTCGTGACAGAAAGGGGGCTGCAGAACATGGCTCGGCCATTGAAGGAATGGGAGGGGTGTGTGGGTTTTGTGTATAGAAATATCTAGGTTAGACAACCCTTCAAGTCTCATTTAATGCACTTTTCTTTAATTCTTTAATTTTTTCTAATTTACCCCATCCAAGAATTTTCTAGAATTATGAAGTCCAAATGAGAAAAAAGAACATATTATGACTTATTATATAGTTTCCATGGCTCACTAATGAATGATTAACCCATTTCAATTTGTAATTATCCCTAATTAAATGTATTAGTGTCGGATTTAAATAATTTTTAAAACATTTAATTTCGGAAAATATTTCAGTCAACTAGAAATTTTACAAGCGACTCATTAAACACCAAATGCTAGCAATTACATAGCTAGAATATGTATATTTGATTTTATGATGAATGATAATTATATCTTAAATTTTACGGAAAACACCCGTTATTTTACCGATTCTCCGAAATTTCACCTAAACGATTTTCAAAACGTTACATTCATGGCTATAGTGCCCTTAAGTCAATTATTAGATCACAGGCACGTGATTGCAATGATTGAGGGAGGACGTATACCGGTAGGACAGTCTTACTCGAGATAATAGTATACTATCTGGTTTGTTTTTATCATCATGTACATGCCTCAGGTGACATTACAGATCACTATTACATGTTGATAGAGTCCATAGGATTCTTGCTTGACTACCAGCAGTATGATGGCGATCATATACGTGAGAGTTGGGTGGTCTATAAGCACATCCTTAATGTGTCCCTAGTCTTGGGAGTTTCGAGACTGGGCATCGATACTCCATGAGTAGACTAGTGTATACGGATCGAGACCCCGACGAGGGGCGGTGGCCGGTCTCACAAGCCATTGGTGTCAATTGGTTCACCTAAGATGTTTACAGGTGCTCATTGGGTTATGAGTACACCGGACGGACTCGCCGGGAACATGCTGGTTGGTATTATACCTATTATCAGATAGCAGTTCCTAGGTGACATGTGTACATGTTAGTCTATCAAGCTGAGATCGTCATTTGTCTCGTGTGAGTTCCCACTGTGCTTTGATTACTACCCTACCACGGCTCAAAGAAGTCGTGCAAACAAGTTTTAGTTAGGTACAGTCCCGAGCCACATGGAGGCAGTGAGCGGATTATTAGGGGATTCGTCTCTCCCGGTATTGGGGGTTGATATCGCGCTGTGTTTGGAGAGCCATTACACAAAGTCCTTGGCCAGGGCAAGTGAGATTTACTGGTAAGTATTCCGGTAATTTCTCAGGATGTTCTGGGCTACACTCCGACATGACTTATACCGCTATTAGGGGTCCGACGTTTACCATCCCCTTAGGCCCGATATGCGATACTCATAGATGAATGGACCGAACTGTACGGATATTGTCATTGTTAGGCTCAGTAGGGTTTCAGGATGAGTTCGCTCGATGGCCTCTCTTTTGCTCAATACCTGGGTAGCCGTTACGTACAGCTAGTGCCACTGACGTACTTGTAGTTAAACCCACTACCAGCGTATTGACGAATCTTTAGAGTCCCACACAGAGAGTTTCCCTAGTTCGGGCGAAACGTTGTAGAGGTTGTATAGTTTTATGGCAGGGTTCGAATATACACGTGCACTTGTGCACGTGTCATGATTCAGACGGATCATATTAGTAGGCTTTGGTTTAAGCCGGATCCTAGTATTAGATTGTTGGATTACTTTCGTCTCGTAGTATTCGTATTCAGTCGGAATACAGATACGGGTATGTATGTACAGATGAGGGGTATTCTTGTAATTCGTTACAAGATAACTTTAGTCAATGCCATTTTTCGTTTTGGATTAAAAATTTTGGTTTAAATGTTTATTTGGTGGAAAGTGTGACTCATTTCTTGGCATGAATCTAGCATGCACACTTCTTAACTCATGTTGCGAGTCATGTTGACATGGCTAGGTTTTTGTCTTGAGAAAGATATTTATGTATAGTGTTTTGGAGATATTTTGTGAAGGCATATGAGATATTTTTAGCGGGATTTTTCTTGAGTAGCCTTCACAATATCACAACACACACACACAAATAATTGGGCAGCCATCTCATTTTTGGAGGCTAGGTTTTTTGCTCACTTGAGATTTTCTTAAGCTCACATCTTTTACCATGGCATCTTCTTCAACCTCCACTCTATCCCTCTCATGTGTTGAGAATCCTAGAGTGTCATGAGACAAAGTAATCACACACTATCTTTACTTCATCTTGGGCACCTAGGCTAGAAAACTAGTTGCTCGAGTTGCTTCGGTTTTTGTAGCGGGAGCCCGTATAAAGAACCCTCGACGTAGATCTTCTTCGACGAAGGGAGACCGGAGAGCGAACTACATTGGGGAAGCCGTGAGGATCTTGAGAAGGGGTTGAAGACCGAAGGACACGGATCGATCGGTACAACCTCTCTAAACTCTTTACAGTATTACTAGTATAGGGTTAATGGCACGATCCGTAGTTTAGGGTTCCGTTAGCGCCAAGTTTGAAAAGTTCTTATTCCGCATTTGACCACGGATTGATGGCCGGGGCGCTGGCGTAACCCAACATGGTATCGGAGCCAACCCATTAACCGTATACTAGTTTGTTTAGACAATTTTAAACTATCGAAACTAAACAACTACAATTCACTGCCCTGAACATTCCAGGTTCTGTCGATTTTAAAAGTGTCTTCAAAAATTACTTTAGCAACTGCAGAAGACTACTGACATGACCACTTGACTACACACTAAATACGAACAAAATCTCTCATAATGCCCCGAGGCCGAAACACCTTGAGTAAAACAGTTTCGGGCCTTACACCTAAAGAACTTCTCGGGTAAGGAGAGCCCGCTTGAAGCTGAAGAATAGGCTCAGAGTATCGAAGATGACCTAGCTACAGCCCAAGTTCCAGAAGCAGCTTGGGTTCGAGTAGCAAAACTCCAGCTTACAGATAATGCCAGGGTCTGGTGGAAGGCCGAAGAAAGTCAGATTACCCATCCTATCGAGTGGAAGATGTTTCGTTAACTTTTTGACACCAAGTACTTTCCTGAGACTGATCGTTTTGAGATGGAGCAACGATTTGTCCACCTACAACAAGGATCCATGTGGGAAAAATCGGTAGATGAATACGATACCGATTTGACTATGCTCGCCAGATTCGCTACCCATCTGATTCCTGCCGTCGAGAATCGCGCTAGACGTTTTCAGCAAAGTTGAGACCTCGTTATCCAGGCTGCTCTAGCAACGGGAGATTTTCCGACTCATGAAGCAACTTTGAAGGCAGCCCGTCGTTATGAAGCTGTCATCAAGAAGAAGGGAAGACCACAGTCGGCCGGAGAAAAATGCCCAGTTAGCCAGATTACTGGAGAAGCATCCTCGATGCCAGAATCTATAGCGCCAACTAGGAGATCAAGAGGGTAGTTTTACAACCATGGATCAAAATTCTGCAATTACTGCAATAGGTCGGGGTACCTGGCAAAAGATTGCAGAGTAGCTAACGGTCTTTGTAAGATTTGTGGATCGCCTATGCACATTTTAAGAGATTGCCCACAGTACAGATCTGGCACAGCCTACACACCTAAACCGACTATTCAATCTCCCGCTCCTCGTTTAGATCTTCCTGCACCAACTCAGCATGGGCAACCCTTACCCCCTCTGCAACAAGTGTACCATCGAGCATAAAAGAATTTGCCGAGATGCTAGGCTTTCAGTATGTCGGTCATCGAGGCCGAAGCCATGAATCAGGTTGACCATGGTAATTTCTTTCCATCCTTTTCAGCCATTTCAAATCCTTGCATTATTGTTTCTTCTTTTACTTGAATTTTCCAAACAACGCGGGTGTTTAAATAGAAGTCCTTACCCCAACCTATATAACTGTTTTAATTCTTGAGTTTTTGCAACGTACATCTTGAGAGAATTGTGTGGACGAAATTCTTTTAACAATTGTAGACTGAAACGACTGTATTCTTGAATTATATTCCCTTGAATCCTTTTTTGTTTTCCCACGTCTCGACGCACGCTACGGAAACAAATGTATAAATCTTTCATCGCCATCTCGATCTTTTAACCATTTTGCTTATTTGTTCGGTTGCATCATCTTTCTTAGGTAATTTCGAGGACAAAATTATTTTTAAGGAGAGTAGAATGTAACGACCCCAAAATTTCTATATCTTTGTATTGCCTTTTTTATATATATATAAAATACTGTATTTATTTGTTATTGATATTTTCTATAAATTTTGTTTTCTACTATATGTTATTTTTATATTACTATTTTTATCCTTCCATTTATTTTTCCTATTATTTTTCTTGAGCCTAAAAGACCGTTTAGAGTATTTAATCACTTAGCTATTTCTTCTTCTCTTTATATTACCAAATGAACATTCTTAATAAAACCATTTTCTTTTATTAAATTACCAAATCAATTAACCCATATTCCTTTCTCTATTTTATTTTAAAACCATAAATCCATTTTTATTCTTATTAACCCAAAAAAAAAGAAAAAAGAAAAAAGCCTAATTCCATTTTCTATATTCTTACACCTCTTCATTTCCTTGCAAAACGTGAGCCCAAGTCTCTGCCAATAACCCAAATGCCCATACGGTCCCTTCTTTCTTCTTCTTTTTAAAACAAACTCTTCATCTTCCTTCATTATTTCTCTTCTAGCCTAATTAAAACCCACTAGATTGCCTTCATTATTTCTCTTCTAGCCTAATTAAACCCTACTAAATTACCATGCAACAATTTCTTCTTCCTTCCCTGTTAAATCCATTTTAATGTAATAAAACAAAATTCATTCACATTCCATGCATTAACTCTCTAATGTTCATCCCTTTCTCCATTTGAAACCGATACCTATCTTCTTCATTTTCCCTCTCCATCAAATCCGTAAACGAATCTCTCATCTCTCCTTACCGGCCTCCACACCCGAGTCTCACGCCACCCCCTCCGAACTTGAGCAGCCGAACTCAAGCCTCGAGCCAACTCCAGCAACCAAGCCCGAGCTCCATCGTCGTCGTGTCTCCTTCGATCCACTGTCGGAGATCTTAGCCGTCGCCCACAGCCGCTAAGGCCACCATCGACGCCTGCAGACCCTCATCCATCGACGTTTCAATTTGAGCTGGAAGATGTTCGATGAAATGCCAGAAAAAGTTTTCTCTCATTTTCACCCATTCTAATCGCGCCGTAAGTCCCTTCTTTCCTCCGTCTCTCTCCTTCCTTGCCTCTGTTAAGATTTCAATAAACCGATTTCCCCCCTCGTCGTAATTCCCCCTTCCTTCATAGAAACAAAATTTTTAACTGAAACAATTCTGTCATAATATAACTTATAGCTAATTATACAAATTTTATTGCGTGAGTGATTTCTTTTGATGATGAATTCTCAAAGTATGGTGTAAACTTGGTTCTTTGAGTCTATGGTATCTGTTCCTTCATATGCTACTGCATGTTCTATAGTAGCTCCATGATTTTATGATTTCAACCATTGCTTGTAGAGAAATAAATCATGTACAAAAGTTAAAATGGTTTTGAATGAGCAGAGAGAGTTTCTTATTTCTAATTCAATGAATATGTCATATACTTAAAACATCCATTTTTGTACTTTATCGAATTACAGATCTCTTTGATTTGTTACATATACTCTTTAATGCTTGTACACCAAAATGTTATGAATAGTTGTAGAATTAATACGTATGCTAGCAATATTGCTAAAATATGTTAAATTAGGTGACTCAAGCATTAAACCAGTAATTGACACTAACAATAAATTACTGCTTTTTTAACAGCGATATAGTCTGTACTCTGTATACTTTTATGATACAGAAAAGATTATAGCGATATTATACATTATAAAATAATATATAGACCGGAACTTTGTTACATTTATAGAGAAGATCATATAAATGACCATACCTGCTAAAGCTAAAACTTTTAGCAATCCATTCTGTTAATATGGCATATGACTAAATTTATGCAACAAGTAGCTTTATATAGCGTGTCAAGCATTCAACTAGATGAGAAATTCTATACTCTAGGCTAGAACATAAAAATGCGGTCCAGCATGATATTCATACATATTGAACTACTAATTCATGTTTATCAAGATTTGACTTGCACAAAAATACCCTCTTCATTTTCCCTATCGATCTTCATCTTCAAAATTTAAATTTAAATTTTATATTGAACCCTTTTATACAGTAGTCTATTATACTGAAACCTTTATAAATTATATTTGCCTCCTACTAGTATCATGATGTGTACAGATACAAAGGTTTAGTTCTAATTCATGACGTTTAGTTCTGTTGCAAGTTCGAATTAATGGACTTTAGAAAAATCTTTGGGATGAGGAGTTAGCTAATAGCCTTTGTTTGTGTCAAATGGGAGTAGATAAGAGTGATGAGCATCTAATGAAGCCACCCAACACAGGTTGATACCAAATATATAACAGAAGCTACATAATTATACATTCGAATAGCCTAATAATTCTCATAATGATAATGCCCAAAACTTCTCACCTCAATACTTAATTTTGATGAAGTATAGGATAGTTGTCAAAAGCAGCCAATAGTGTAAGCCTTGTAGTAATAATTGGAATTCTTCATGTATATTGCATTTCATCAAGGCTTGAGTCAATATAACTTTGTCACCAGCATGATAACAGTTAACCCGAATCGATTATTTTGAGTAATTGTACCTTGATATTTTACACCACCTTTTGTATTCATGAATTTGATCAAGACTCGTAATATTAATCGTAGACTAATATATATACAGGGTGTTGGGGTAGTTTGAGTATGAATCCAACGGAATCTCCTGAGTCCCATTATAAAAAATAACGTTGCCGTGGTACCAGGCTGAAACGGCACAAATAACATTGCTGTGGTACCGGGCTGAAATGGTACATCATAAATTCATGAATGAGGGCCCGTGTTTCCAAGCCCCTGGATGATAGCCTGTTGGGTTTGGAATACTTCAATAACAATTGAAGTCCCGCTATTTTGGGCCTGTGATTCCTTGCCCCTGGATGATAGCCTTGGGTTCGAGAATACTCTTGAGATTGGTTGACATTCATGCTTGAACTCACGTTAGTTAATTTTACCCTTTTTGAGACATTTTAGGACACTTACATTCACTTCATATTCACTATACCTACACTCCACGGCCATGCTATACTTGTGTTCTATGCTCATGTTACATTTCCATGCTGATATAGTTTCCATATACATTACCATACTTGTTCATATATTACAATTTCTATTTATACTATATTATATGTCATCTTGCACTCAATCTATATATTACTCATCTCTATTGGGACTTACCGAGTGAAACTTCATTGACGGGCATTCCACCCACCTTTTGTTTCTTGGAATGTTCGTCAGGTACCTTAGGATCAGAGGAGGTGGAAGCGATTGCAGAGAATTACAACCAGTTCGCACCTGAAGCAGATTATCAGTTTTCTTTCCAACTTTTCTTTTTAGTAAGTTACATGCTTAAACATTTTTTTATGGTCAGACTTCTTGTATCAATTAAATTCTGTAAAGTTGAGAATGTAAATATATAAAATGGTTGGATTTTATTTCTATTTGTCTATTCTTATCATTGTTATACTGCTTACATTACGCTTAGCGTATTTATTTCGAGAAATGACCTTCTCGGAATAAATACGTCGCGGGCTTGCCACGCCACCGTTTCCATCTACTGGGAAGCGGAGCATGACATCGATCATATACGCAGGAGCTGGGTAGTCTATAGGAACATCTTTAAATGTCCCTAGTCGAGGGAGTTTCGAGACTGGGTATCGATACTCCAGAGTAGACTAGTGTCTACTGATCGAGACCCCGACGAGGGGCGGTGGCTGGTCTCACAAGCCATTAGTGTCAGTTTGTTCACCTAAGATGTATACAGGTGCTCATTGGGTTATGAGTACATCGGACAGACTCGCCGGGAATATGCTAGTTGGTATTATACCTATTGTCAGATAGCAGTTCCTAGGTGACATGTGTACAGGTTAGTCTATCGACCTGAGATCATCATTTGTCTCATGTGTGTTCCTACTGTGCTTTGATTACTACCCTACCATGGCTCAGAGGAGTCATTCTAACAGGTTTTAATTGGGTACAGTCCTGAGCTACATGGAGGCAGTGAGCCGATCGTCGGGGGATTCGTCTCTCCCGGTATTGGGGGTTGATGTCGCGGTTGTGCATGGGAGGCCATCACCAAAAATCCTTGGCCAAAGTAGTCGAGAATTACTGATTCGGATCAGTAGTTTCTCAGATGGTGATGGGCTTCATACCGACACTAAATGTCGTGTTATTAGGGGTCTGACTTTATCCACCCTCTAGACTCGATATGCGATAGTCATAGATGAACTGACCGGACTGTACGAATATTGTCACAGTCAGGCTCAGTAGGGTTTCAGGATGAGTTTGCTCGTCGGCCTCCCTTTCGTTCAATACCTAGGTAGCCGTTACGTATAGCTAGTGCCGCTGACATGCTTGTGGTTAAACCCACTACCAGCATATTGACGAGTCTTTAGAGTCCCACACAGAAGTTTTTCCCGCTTTGGGCAAAACGATGTAGAGGCTGTATAGTTTTATGGCTGGGTTCGATCACATACGTGTACTTGTGCACGTATGATGTTCGGACGGATAATACTAGAGGGCTTTGATTTAAACCGGATCCTAGTATTATATTGTTGGATTATTTTCGTCTCTTTGTATTCGTATTCTCCGGAATACGGATGCGGGTATGTATATACAGTCGAGGGGTATTCTTGTAATTTATTACAAGATTACTTTTAGAAGATTACACCTGATCATGGTTTAGACCTTTTTGGATTAAAAAGTTATTGAGGTGTAGGATGAGGTGTTTATTGCATTTTTGTAGCATGGCTAATTAGTGACCCATGATTGCTATTCTATCATGCTTAGGGTTTTGTTTGTTGTGAGATTATGTTGACTTAAGATATTTTTAGTTCGCTCTAGATATTTTGGAGACTTGACATATATATTGTTATGGCTCCATTATTTCTAATCAACTCTCACAACACACAAAACATTAAGCAATTCTCGTTCTCTTTCTTGGGATGGTCTCAACACCTCATCCTCATGGCATCTTCTTCTTTCTCCACCCTAACCCTCTCATGAGTTGAGAAACCTAGGGTGTCTTGAGACAAACTAATCCTCCATCACTCTCTGCATCTTCTACGGTATCTAGAGTAGCGATCTAGGTACCCAAGTTGCCGCAGATATGAGGTTGGAGTTCATTGCATAGACTCTCGGGTGGATAATCTTCGATGGAGAGAGACCGGAGATCAAGTTTGATCAAGGAAGCCCTTAGGAGCTTGGGATGATGGTTGAAGACCGAAGGACACGGATCTATTCGGTATAACCATTCTAATCCCAATCATGCTCAGTTTACTTATAAAAAATAGAGTGCTAAGAAACCCTAACACAGGATCTTAACTAATGAATTAGGGTAAACAATACATGTAAACAACTTTACATCTAAGTGAATGGGAATACAACCTTTGTAGACCGGTCCTTCACTTCAATAGCTCCGTGTAGTAGTCTCTTCACTCTAAGTAGTGGTCTCCCGGACTTAAGTTAGGCTCCACAAGATGAAAGGAACAAGCTTGCTTGAAGTTTTCGAGGCCGCAGATGATCTACGTCGAGGAGACTCTAACACAAGCTACCTCTTCACTAATTAGGATTTAGTGAAGCAAACAACCTAAACTAAATGGCTACTCTAGTGTAGGTTGATGAATTAGGAATTTTGCTTACTTTAGAAATATTTTTCTCACTAATTTTCTTCACCTCCTCAAAACCGAGAGAGCTTTTTGGAGATGAAGAAAAAGGTGAAGTGTAGAGAATGAATGAGTGAGAATAGCAACCATGGGTGAGATTATATCTCATATAACTCATGTAGAGACTTAACAGTGGCTAAAAATAATGGTTGGGTAAATAAATATCACAAGTAGGTAATGAGTCTGATACACCCATGTTGCATGTATCAACAAGCATGACACGATAATATATATCACATATATATTAAATGTGCAAGTTGCTGAGCTAATACGGCTGGCTTAGTGAGAAAAAGAAATGCTTAAGTGGGATAATATTAGTTAATGTATGTTAATATTTCAAATATATAACTATACATTAAATTATTAAATCAACACTTGATTTAATAATTCGGCTATATCATATATAACCATCTAATATCATTTGTATCAACTTATCGAATCAACACTTGATTTGATAACCCGGCTATATCATATATAACCAGCCGATATCACATATCGCGAGATTAGAATATGGTATCACATACACGTATTAATCTCGGTCACACACATATCACATATTTGCTCCAGATTCGTTTTGCCTGAGCCAGGAAACCCCTGTGTAGTACTCTAAAGACTCGTCAATACGCCAGCAGTAGGTAATGATCATATCAGTCACCCACAAGCCGTCAGTGGTACTAGCTGCACGTAACGGCCATGCGGGTATTGAGCGATCAGAAGATCAACAAGCATGCATGCTCATACTCCTGTGAATCCAATAAGTAACACTACTGTACAGTCTGATCTCTTCGTCTGATATGTAGCATATCCAGCATGGGGGTGGTAAACGTCAGACCCCAATAGCTTGATAAGTCATGCCGATATGAGGCTCATAACGGGTCGAGAAACAACTAATAACACTTACCAGTAAATCTCATAAGCATCCCTGGCTAAGGACTTCCAGTTATAGCCAATCGAGCACAACGCAGCATCAACCCCCAATACCGGGAGAGACGAAATCCCCTCCTATCGCTCATTGCCTCCATGTGACTCGGGACTGAACCTAAAAACAACCATTTTTCACGTTCTCTTAAACGTGTTAAGGGGGAAATCAAAGCACAGTGGGAATCACACAAGACTCTATGACGATCTCGGGTCTACAGACTAACCTGTACCAGTGTCACTAGAGAACTCCTATCTGACGTGAGGTATAATACCATCTAGGAGTTCTCTGCGAGTCCTGTTCAGTGTACCCAGTCTCCACTGAGCACCCGTATATAATCATTAATGTCAAACACCAATGGATGTAGGATCATCCATCGCTCATCATATGGGTCAAGAAACGTATACGCTAGTCTACTCTGGAATATCGTTGCCCCGTCTCGATACTCCTACGACTAGGAACAATTGAAGGATGTACTTACGGACTACCCTAGCCCCAATAGTATGATCTGCATCATAATCCTAGTAGTCAAGTACACATCCTAAGGGCTTTATCAACATGTCACAGAGAGACAGTAAGTGTACATGTTATGCTAAAGATTAACCAGATAGTATACTATCATGTCGAGCAAGAAATCCCTCCCTATATATGTCCCAGCATCCACAATAATATACAATCATGTACAATAATGGCCTCTAGGCCATACATACAACTAACAGTAGCATGGTTGTATTTTCTATTTTTAGAAAATAGAAAATTCATGTGAGGTGGAAAATGAGGAGATATTTGTGGAATGGGAAAGCATGGCTTTATCATTTATTTATTCATTTGCTTACACTATTGAAGCATGGCTCAATTTATTTATTGGTTTTA